>OY754335.1:111466836-113966836 GCA_963573305.1 Pyrrhosoma nymphula | reverse complement strand
ACATAAATCAATGAAATCACAGTACGTGTTAAAAGATCGGCACATTCTATTCAGTGATGAGTTTTCACAGTAATTTGACTTTACCATGCTCAACTTAAATTTCCTTGTTAACCTCACATTGATACTAGTAACTACAAAATTAATTTTTCTAATTAAGTCACTATTTTCTCCAGTATTAAGTAAATTATATAAGTAAGATAGATCACACATGGTTCTTCTTTTTTGCAAATATTGAAAATCAAACACTTTTACCAAAGTTTCGTAGCTAACATAATTTTCATACATTGGATAAACATTATATTGGGTATAATATAGATAACGTAAAAACCTTTTTTGTACCCTCTCCAATATTTGAACATGTTTCTTACAGTGAGGATTCCATACTACAGAAGTATACTCCAACTTACATACAACAGGGGTTAAGGGGAGATTGCTTGCTGCAACATTCGTCGGCGTTCGGGTGCGCGAATTGTCTTCGCCACCGAAGTCTTCGGGGGAGTATTACACGTTTCTCCACTCGGTTGAAGTGAACACTGGTATGACAAGTGACTAATTGGAATATTATATTTCCTAATTATTTTCGACTTCACAACTCTGGAGGGGTTAAGTACCTAATATTAACGCATAACTAATCATAGTTACACTAATTGCAGGGGTAGAATAATATTTATTTGGACATGGTATGTCTAAAAGTTAACATTTCCTTAAATTAAAATAGTTTATAATGGTGGAAAACATAAAATATACATTAATATTACCTTTCTAATATAATACCCTTTCAAAATTAAATTGAATTATTGAAAAAATTATCACTGTAATGATAGGTACTCCAACAACAATTTTTTCAAATAAACATGAGACTGTCATCGCGTACATTATTGATTTTGTAACGCACCAAATCTACATAGAACAGGCTTGTTATACGCAAATATTGCCGCGAGAAAATCACCTTAAATTGCCAGGATGAAAATTCATTATATTTAACAGGCATACTGTTTTTGCAATACTGTCATTACCATTAATAAAGATCATTTTATCCTCATTGCCCGGAAGAAATGATGACCACCTGGAACACACCGTCAATCCTGCTGAGGAAAGTGCTGCTCTTTCGCTTAATGCTCTTGTGGCGGGTGTGCACTGAATCTTACGGGTTAATTATAATGGATAGTCGAAGAAAAGGGCATTAGAATTAATTGGTGATTCCCAGGCATCATTCAGCGGGACATAACGGTGAGACGGTCGTCATGCATCAAGAAGGCCTTCCTTAATGTCCACTTTCCCTCTCTGGCGTCCAACACACGACCTGCAGCAAATCGAAGGGCGGGTGCAGAGGTGCCGACCAAGACACCCGCGCTTCTCATCCTCTCGTTTCAACTTCCACTCCAGCGTCCCTCACTCAAACATGGTTTAATCGCGCGAACCAACTCCATCTAATAAGCCAACGATACTACATGTCCGACTTCCACTGCGGCTCACGTCGTGTGGGGTGCAAATAAATGAGGCGGGTGTGTGCGGCACCCTCAGCATCCCAGACGAGCGGCACCGCACCCTTGGGCGAAGGGTGCTACGTGTGAACGGGAGGGGTGGGTGCTACCCCTCGGCTGTAATTCTCACCGCAGCAGGAGGGGGTTCGTGGATTAAGGAGAGAGTCGTACGGGGGAGGAATGTTGATCTGCGTCCCCTTCCGTCTGCAGGGAAATTCCCAAATTCGGCGCATCATCTCTCCCAAGAAGACGCTGGGGGTCGGGTGTCGGTCGGTACCCGACTCACGTCTCGAGTAAGAAAATAAAAGGGAGGAAAGATGAAGATCTCCCAAGGAATCTTTTGAACGCGAGTGGAGTTCGGGCAGTGTGAAATGGATTCGCTTGTAGTCCAGCACTCCCTCGGAAGAAGAAGGCATTTGTGGATTATTCTAAAAAAAGGTTTATTCCACCAAAGAATTCAGATTGTTGACTCCCAGGTGGCGTACATGAAACTCCAAATGTACTCATTGTCATTAACCCGAAGATTTTTTGACGCAGCCACCCGCTACAGCTTCCTAACCGTTTACTCGCCAGTTTTACTTTCCGATAAATGTTCGTCATGAATGCCATGCTTAAGTCTTGCTCGGTCGACATTCAATTCTCAGAGCGGTCGAGTCCAGCCGCTCCCTCCACCAGGGATGTAATCCGTAAAGGAACTTTATGTTAAGTGCCGGACCTGAAAGGCACGAAACTATCCCTTATGGGAGTGTGATGGACCTGGGAGGCATCCGAACTCTGAGTCCGAGCTTCGGTTTCGATGGCAACCCATCTCATCACCGCGGGTGGTTTATGTCGCCAACTGACCAGTCACACTATAGTTTATAACTTCTAAAAGTTAAACATAGATCGCAAAATTATGTTCGTCTTTGTGTTGCACTAGCCACACTAATGAAAATGTTTTTTTCATCGCAGATATACGATATATATTAACCTTTTTACGTGCTTTAATAAACCAAGCCAGTTTAATGAACATTAAATTTCTAAAGCACGTAAAATGGTTACAATCTATCGTATGGCTGAGAAGAAAAAAACCATTTTCATGAGCGTGACTAGAACAACACAAAGACGAACATAATTTTGCTATTCATGTTTAACTTTTAGAAGTTATAAACTATAGTGTGACTGGCCAGTTGGTGCTATAAACCACCCGCGGTGAAGGGTTGGGTCGCCTTCGACGCCGAGGTTCCAACTCCGAGTTCAGGTGACTCCAAGGTCCGGCACTAAACGTAAAGTTTTCGGATCACATCCCTGCCCTCCACCCCCAACCCTTGGTGCCCCCTCCCTCCCCTCTGCCCCTCACTCACCCCCCCCCCCACTTTGGGGTCATCAACACCTCCTGCCGGCCCCGTCTCGCTCTTCCTCGTGGTACGGTTTTCCCCTTCTCATGTGTTCCTCACCTCTTCGTTGGGTTCCCTCCGTATTCTTCCCATTGATTTCTTCTTCCACTGCCGTTTTCCACAGCCTTATACGTCTCAAAATGCATCCAATAAGTTTATTCTTTAAGTCCGCAGAGATTTCATTGAATGCTTTATCTCCCCAATCCTTCCAAAAACTTCCTCGGCGATTTTCCCACTCCATTTTATCTCCATTAATCTTCAATAAGATTTGCCATCATTTACAGTCACTTATGCTCTACGGCTATATTTTGGTTTCACTCCCTTTCAAAATCATTAGTTAAGTTAAACGAGTAGCTTCCACACTTTTTGGATTCATTTTCCTCTAATTACTAGAATCTACTTCTGATAGTATACCCAATCTTCTCGCTATATCTTTCCTAGTTCTTCCATCTCCGGACATCCAGCCCTCTTGAAATCAAAATTTCACTTTGGCTTTGCATTCTTCATTTTTCCCAATGAATTATTTTTGCTTTATCAGATTAATCTCCAAGTCGTGTATCTTCAGTCTACTCCATGCAGTTCAGCGGATCTTCCTTCTCAACCGAAATTGCTGCCATCATCAAAGCATAGAATACCAGTCTTTTCTCCACACTTTGTACTTTCCTGTTTTTAACTCTCCTTTCCTAACACTTATTGCTTTTATTACTAACAATATTCAGTAGATATTAGCGGGGAAGTAACCTTTCGATCTGGTCACTAGCGTCATTCACTATTGGTGAAAAGTGGAGCAAAAATTACTTATTTACTAGAGGAATGGTTTGCAAAAGCCCCGCGATCTCTCGAGGAATGGCAAATGGGTGTCTCTCCATTAGGGCTTTGCCTTCTCGTGACCAGAAGGTGTTGAGGGTAGGGGCGAGAGGAGAGAGAGTAAAAGGATATCTGATTATTCCGAACCTTTATGGCGTCGGTTGAGATTGGGCGCCATTTAGGTATTATGTATGTGATTCTACGCATTCTCACATATTCTTTGTCACTGAAGATGAAAATTACACGAAGCAAATGCGGAAAGTTTCGCTGTGCAAGTGGCTTCAATTTCTGAATTGCAATATTAAGAGAAATTGTTTTAAGGCCCAGTTTTACGATGTCTGGTTTGCGTTACTCGCAAGATAGCCTGGCGTTTTCGTTACTTTCGCGCTAATTAACTGAGAGTGCGGGGTTCGCGTGACATTACATCGGTTAGTGCGTGCGTTCTCGGTGGGAGGGCGATAGCGTTTACTTCCGTATTCATACCGAAAATATGTAACATGAGATTATTAAACGTGACTTAACCGATGTTTTACTAGTAATAAATTTATTATAATGTTTTTCTGAGATCACACCACTTTCGTACACTTATGTATTGTAGCATATAAACATAAACGTATAACTAAAGAGCATGAATGCCCTCTTGCATTGAGTGACAAGGCCGTTAAATCAAATAAAATGATTAACAAATAAAAACGAAAGGAGCCACAACCGATCACATATTTGAATATGTATGAAAGAAAGGAGATGAGACCTCTCCGGGAATCTTTCTCGCGTTTCTAACCAAATGCTTAGAGGAAGACTTGCTTAAGGGTTGAATCGCATGAATCGATTGCGGGAGAAGGTCCACGGGTGAGAAGGATGAGGGAACTTGGAGGCGAGGGAGTCGAATGCGTGTGTGTGTGAGGATTAAAGGATGTTCTGAGGAGGGGAGGGGGGTGGAATCCACACCACAATAGAGGGCGATGAGGAACACGTGTTGAAAAGAACTACAGTAGACCGTGTAAGTAAGCCAGGAAAGGAGGCCAAACATTGACTCGTAAGTTTACGGAGTAAATATCTTTGTTTTATGCATTCAGTTTGACTGATACTTCAAGCATTGTTCGTTTACTTCTCTCAGTTTAACAAGTTATAAAAATCTCCAATGGTCGTAATAAGTTGGCACTACTCGTCCAAATTACACAACTGTCGCTGTGTTGGTTTGCGGGGGAAAAAGGTAATTCCACGGCAGTGACCAACCACAACCTCTCGACCAGAAAGCCCTCCTGTAGTGGTTTACGGAAATGTTTCTTCCTTGCTACTAATTTCCCGAAAATCATCACTGGAGGGTTTTCTGGTCGAGAGGTTATGGTTGGTCACTGCCGTGGAATTACCTTTTTCCCCCGCAAACCAACACAGCGACAGTTGTGTAATTTGGACGAGTAGTGCCAACTTATTACGACCATTGGAGATTTTTATAATTCGTCACTTTAAGAGGCCGTAGAGTTCAAGTTCCCAAAATTTCTCTCAGTGTGTTTGTTTCTCTCATTCTTGCCACGACATGAACGGCAGGCAATTATTGAACTCACATATTTATAATCGAGTCTTAGGTACAGGCAGCCGGTTACAGGTTGAACTGAAAGGTTTCTGAATGCAAGGAAGCCTAGAAATATTCAATAAAACATTGAAGGTGAAATTAAAGCAGTAAATTTGTTTAAGAAAGCAAAGGAAAAGATCATGAGCCTACACATCAAACCAATGGGTACATTAAAACGTTTGAAAAAAAGTTGAAGAATGCTACGGTAGTGAGATTTAGGCATCGGCAAAAATTTTTGTAACCCATTAAGCTTAAAGCCACCATGATTTGAATTAATATGTTTTTCTCTGACTTTTTAAGATTCTTTGTCAATGCTGTGGTAATAATTTTCAACCGTTCAGCTTTCGTTTTGAAAAATGAGTTCGTAATAGAAAGAGAGAGTTTATCACGATGAACTATAGCGATTCATCACTTCCTTTGTTTACTCGTATACCAGCTTCCACTCATAAAAGGTGCTAATAATGCTAAAAGCACTCATCTTCCATCCACGATAATAAGCATTCAGTGAAGAGATGAACATTGGGTAATATACCCGTCTTATCGGCAAAACCTCTCTAATAAATCGAAATCCGCTCTCCGCTTCATTTCTCTCTCACCTCCCGGCCGAGGTGGCTCCTCTCGACCCCTCGACAACTGACTAAGGAACATTCAGCACGATTAGGTAATTAATAGAGGATATGAATTCCGGCGAGATGTGGTGGAAGTTTTCCATTATGGATAAATGAAAAAAAACTTAGTGAACTCCACAGTGAATTTTATTGAGACGACCTAGGTTTCGACACGTTGTGTCATCTTCAGGTCTCTTGTGCGTTCAGGTAAAAGTACTGTAAGGAATTCGCCAGAGTGGCCAAGATGTAGAAACTTATTAGTTTCCATCGTGCACGGGTAATGTGATCGATTGGCAGCAAATTTTAAATACAAGTAAAAGATTTTTGTGGATGTCTTGACGACCGTATAATGTGTACCCATCGGGACATACAGCTCTGTCAATACTAATCCATCCAAACTCGGAATGGTTAAAGGATGCATGACATAAGTTTCGGGACACAGTCCACCAGCGATGAAGAGTTATTTGCTCCGCCTGTTGGACGCGGTGCATTTTCCGCCAAAAATGAAAATACTAAGTCCACACCTTCAGCTCATTGTAAGGAAGTGACTATTGACTACATTTTATTTCGATTTTTCTTATGTAAGGAGAAACGGGGGCTCCGGGGACGAAGGACGAAAGGAAACCGATAGAGAAACATCTAATACAGACAGAATTGATTATGTAGCCGATGTCCCACTGTCAAAAGTTTCCTCCAATACATATTGTCTAATTTGCTATATTGCCTAAATATTTTGAATTCATGTCACGTGAGGAACACTTCTCTCAAAAATGTTGAGCAAATTATACGAAGTTTCATGCTCAGCCACCAGCTGTCGCTACAATGCCTATTCACTCGTTTCCGCGAGGAATAGTGATCTAGGGCCAAAAAATTAAATCATTAAAGCAACCTAAGCAGGATATCCATGCCCTTCCCTCCACATCCTTTCAAGAACCCCTTCTGGGGGGTTATTTTGTAATCCCACCTTTTTAATGACTCATTGCGGGAAGGCGGGAGATCCGTTTCGCTCTCTTAATGATCGGCTCACGAACGGCCAAGGTCCGATGGTGTCTCCATTTCACGTTCCTAACGACAGGTGAGATGGAAATAATGAAATGCGGAGCCAAATGAAACGGATCATGAGTCGTAAGATACGGATCAAGAGTCGATAGAGCGGATAAATCAAATAAATAGACCGGCAGTTCACCACTTGAGAGCCGAAGATGGTCACGCCGCCTGGGTGGCGGAGTTGAACTACGAAAAATGACGTATTTTTACATTTTATGACGTATTCTCACTTAAGAGAGATTACAAAAGAACCCCCCTGAAGCAGCTTCCACGACATTATGGGTACTTGGCATCACGTGAGCTCTTGAGACGGCACACTCAGCTCCCATTGGCACGACGATCGCACCTCTTGTCTACCCTTTAGCCACGTACTATGGAGAATCTTTACTACTTTCAATAGTTTAGGGCAGAACAATGACTAGTAGTCATCTTCAACCGACTCAGGGGGGTTATTTTGTAATCTCACCTTTTTAGTGACTCTTAGTGGAAAGGCGGGAGATCCGTTTCCCTCTCTTAATGATCGGCTCACGAACGGTTCGTGAATTGTCGAAGCTTCAATTACCTTATATCAAATAAAAGATGCCGAGACTACCGAAGATCCAGATTGCTCAACATCTTACAGAAGATATCTTACACTGTACATGCCACGAAAATCTAAATACAGTCAAAACTACAAGCGACATGTAAGCGATCACTCAATATTTAAAAAAATTAAGTGCATCTAATTAGTGTTCGATTCACAAGAACAGGAAAAATCTACCAAGAACGTAGATTTTTAGGCAATATTTGTTAAAATTATGAATTTATAGTATAAATAACTGAATTCCATTCTCCATACTCTGGCGGATAGGCACACGAAAACAAAGGTATCAGCAACATTGTTTGGGAAATATTGATACGAAATATATACACAGATAATTGAAGCTAATAATAACATAAGCATTTCAAACAAAGCATACCTTCAAGTGCCCAATATATTGTAGTTGAAAATGCTGAAGTTCTTCACTTTTAGCAAATTACAACAATACGATTTAAAAATCGTTTGTATCTTTCGCGCCCTTGTTTATTTTCCAACTCAAGCTCCAAGTGGGAACGATGGTGGCTCCATGTCACGTTCTTTATGACAGGTGAGATGGAACTAATGGCAGGCGGAGATAATGAAACGGATCAAGAGTCGAAAGATACGGATCAGAGCGGCTGAATCGTCTAAAAGACCAGCACATGACCGGCAGTTCACCGCTTGAGATCCGAAGATGGTCACGCCGCCTGGGTGGCGGAGTTGAACTACGAAAAAGTGGCATTTATGACGTATTCTCACTAAAGTGAGATTACAAAATAACCCCCCAGGGCGACGGTAAATGTGTTCGGCAACAGTTGATACCAGAGAACGCCATATTCAAATTATCCTCCTCCCTGATATTAGTTTATTTGGTTCAAAAGTTAGAGACGTCTGTATCCAGTTGGATCAAATTGTTCGCTCATATGTTTTCATAGAATTATGATAAAAATGAATTCTCATTCAATTTTGTCAGTCCGAAGACACTCAAGTCCGTTGGGTCAATGTTTTGTCAAAAATCTCGACCGTGGGACTCGGGCACAGGAGCGTCAAGTAGGGTGAGTACCTAGGGAAGATGGGTACTTGCCTCAGCGGCGATGTAGGCGGGGATGACGGAGAGGAGCAGCTGCTCCTGCTGTTCCTTCTCACACTCCAGCTTCACGCGCGACTCGATACACGTGCGCGTTCCCTCGAAGGTTCGCTCGTGCGCCGCCTCCGTCATGCGGCGGTAGTAGACGCCGGCGCCGGACGCGCACGACAGGAATACGGCGTCGGCACACAGCTGGCGCCAATGGCAGGCACACACAAAGGGATGAAGAGAGAAAGATTCAAATCATTATGGCACTCGAACGCACAGGATTTATAAATGTGGACAAGTTTGGGAACAATCGTCAGTTTTCTATTGATATAATTTGTCAATTTGTATATGAATTACGATGGCGTACTTATTTGAACAATTGTTTATGTAAAGAAGTCGGCCTCGGCCTCGGTGGCGGCGGGGTAACGTCCTCGCCTGCTAACCCAAAGGTCGCGGGTTCGAATCCCGCCTGGGGAGGATTTTTCACTTCCCAGGACATGGTTGTTTGTGCTCGTCCACTATTGATTGTTACTACTACCCCGATGTAAATGCCATGAGTGCTATTTTCGGTGGTAATTAATAAATAAAAAAGTAGAGGAACTGTGTAATAGCGCTTGCAGTTATTGGAAAATAGAAAACTTAGAAAATTCTCATACTAACCTCAACTAGGTAACCATAGGTACTCATGAATCATACTAACCAAATTACTGCATTTTTCCTCTATGTAAGTTGGTCAAGAATATTTTTTGTATCGTTAATAGTAATAATAATAATCTTAATTTAATCTGGGACAATTCTGTCCTGTGGAGCATGAAGAACATATATATACGTTAATTAATTCAATTTGTCACAGTCTTTTACAGGATATGTTTAGCAGATTATTACAGACAATGACAGGAGAATTGGTTAGACAAGTATTACAAACATTGTATAAATGTACACTTTACAACAAGTCATAACTTTTTTTATAACATAACATATTTTTACCCGTATTGTTCTTTATATTACTCCTAATGGTCTTATTTACACGCAAAAACTATTTTAATTTACTTGTATCTGGTCGAGCTTCATATTTTTGGAGGTGGTTCGTACAGATATCGTAAATTATAAAGAAATCAGGTGTAATTCTCTCGCTCAGAAAGTCTCTGAGTGACGCAACAAATGTAGGTACCAACTGAGCGAACAACTGACGCTTGCTAAATATCAAGCACGGTATCAGTTAAATATAATAATTCATAAATCATCAATCTATGGCATAGTAACCTCAAATAAAGTTATTTCGAAAATATGAAGTGAGGGCTTTCCCTCTCGTCGATAAAAATATTTTATCGATAATTTTGACCATAATACCTATGTCTCGCATAGAAAAAGGATAAATTACTTTGCACTATTCCACTGAAGAAAATTGATTTGTTGAGTCGACATGTTTCACTGCACTGCAGATTCATCAGGACTGAATACAAGATAGTCAATTCTGAATATGTGATTACATCGGGAGGGAGGAAGGAATGGTAAGGAGGGTGGGGTGGAGGAAGACGTTAGCGTTATAAAGCGTTAACGCCGTCTTCCTCCACCCCCACCCTCCTTACCATTCCTTCCTCCCTCCCGATGTGATCATATATTCAGAATTGACTATCTTGTATTCAGTCCCGATGAATCTGCTGTGCAGTGAAACATGTCGACTCAACAAATCAAATTTCTCCAGTGGAATAGTGCAAAGAAATTTATCCTTTTCCTACAATGGAATTCCACAAAGTACCGACACCAATAACTTCATACATCTCGTATAGTCTACAGATCTCTTTCTTAATTTAAAAAAAACGGCAAGAGTATGTCGAGAAGCGCAGTTTCGACGCCAAACAATTACCTATTTATTAAATAATAGTATCATATTCGAGGTGCGAGATACTGCAATAACGTGATGGTGGTGGTTGAAGCGCATGCGCGCAGAAAAGCCAATCAGTGTCCGAGTTTCATGAAGAATTCACAGAGTTTTTGTGTTTACAGAAATTTACCGAATATTGGCATGCGCATGAGCAGTGTAACTCTGAGAGTATTCATGAATTATTCATGAATAAATTTACGAAAAAATTTACCGAGGAACATTGACTTTAGAAATAATTTATCATCCTCCCAACCGTGTTGTTCTTCCTCATCATCCTTTTTCACTGTCTCCAGCTTCAGCGAAACCATGAAAAGTTCTGTATGTGTGTGTGGTGTGCTCTCTGCAAATACATTTTGAAAATATTTTACAGAGTGTTCTGCTTTTCCCATTCTTTCTCATTAACAAAACGTACATCTTACTGGGCCCATTTCTCTCTATATCTTCCCGATGTAATACACTGAGTCATAATGTCCCTCATTTTCACCGTAACTCTTTTCGGCAGATTCTTAGCGTATCATATTCACGCGAAGACAGTCACGAATAGAGTCAATGTAGCGTTAATCAATAGGAAAATTGGCGATATACGAAAACAATTTGAGAGCACCTTCCGATTTAGCGGGAAATATGAATGCATTTTTACTATATATTTCCATACATTACGAGAGAAATTAACATTTTGGATTTCATACATTGAGTAACTACGTAGAACACATATAAAGTCCTTCCAAGTTGTTATGGCTGTGAATGAAAAGGGAAATATGTACCATAAGTAGCACATGAAAATATACTGGCTTCCACCGCCAGACTGACACGCGGGCACGAACTAAGAAATTTAAGTATTTAAGACGTCCTGTCTAGACTGCGCTAGCGCAGGAACTCAAGAAAGGTATTTAGGTATCGTTACTATTTTTAAAGTAAAATTTTACTCGCTCTTGGCGAATATTCTGTTCCACAAAGTTTCCCGTATTTAGATGCAAAATTCGCGAGGTAATTTGTCAAAATATTAGTTGAATGTTTAATACTCCTCGATAGTGATTTGGAACGTATTAAAACGAAATTGATTCACAGCTATTTCCTACTCACGAAAAAACTCTCATTTAGGTAGATATCATCTCGAGAAACGAGCAATTTCAATCCTTGTGAATAATTCATCCACCGTTGCGACGAACATCAATTAATGCATTAAAATGAGGGACAGGCTTCGGAGGGCTTTCATCCGTTCTAAAACTCAAATTACCTACGAACCCTTAAAGAGAAGTCAGAATTTAGCACGGGCAACGACCTGCCACGATGGAAACTACCAGTTCCCGATCAGTCACCGAAGTTAAACATCGTTGGGCTCGGCTCGAGTTTGGAGGGGTGATCCTCAGATTCGTCCGAGTGCTGTAGCCTCTGTCTGCACGTGGTAGACAGTAAGTGCGAAACTACCTAAACTGTCAAAGCACGTTAAACAAAAATACTACTCGGAATTCAGCTCAATCCTTAGTTAACGATTCTAAACATCATTACTACTCCACAGATTTTTCCAGAGTGAAAGAACCCAATGAAGTTTGGCGCAGGCTTAGGGAACTGGGACTCATTCGTCAACGCGATAATTCTGTTGTCTCCAACTTGACGGTTGACCAGCTAAATGATTATTTTCTTTCGTCTTCCGACCCAACATCTAAAAGCGATAAGTTCTAATCCCACCTCCGCCATTCTCTTCGCTCCTTACAAGGTGGACAGCTTTTATTTTAAGTACTTGACACCTGAAGACTTAATTTCTTAATCAGTCCAAAACGAATTGAATGGGAATCGATGGAATCTCAATTAATTTCATAAATAAATCTGTTCCCACTATACTACCAGCGATCTTGGACATTTTTAACCACTCTCTACTTCATGCTGAATACCCCTCAATCTGGAAGTTGGCGCAAATAAGACCAAAAAAAGGTTAAAAATCCCTCCTCCCCAGATCATTATAGACCAACTATTGAAGGTGCTCGTTGAATATCAACGTGAAGAATATTATCATTTACATTGATTGTAATAAGCGAATTCATATCTTATTTACGGCAAAGAATCATTGCTTTAATGGATAAACACGAAATCTCGGCTTCAACAATAAGTATGGTCGCCATGGGGACGATGACTCAAAAACGCTAAAATATTGCGAAAAATCGTTACGTTTTAGCAAAAATTTTGGAATTTCGATCGGAATACAAAATTCGATTAAAAGAATGAGAATGTTTATTGTATTTTCTTCCTATAGTTTCCTTTCCCAATAACAGACAATCACTATTTATAATTTAATTTTGCAAATAAAAAAAGGTCTGCAGCCAAATGAATATTCAGCTTCACGTTTATTTCTTATGTGAAAGGTACTGACATATATATACACATCGGTGATTAATATAGTAGACTACCTGTGCCCGGCATGCATTGCAATGCCACTTTTTCTTTCTAAGTAGGCACACATATACAAAGCAGACATGTACAAAATAAATGATGGACAATGATATTTTTATCTATTCGTAAAATTAAATATTCTATATTGAAGTCCCCATTCATTTCCATACTTTTCATGGCTAGGCCCATAAATCTTTTCAGGGTTCAAAATCGGTCCCTAAACAAATTGAAAACCTAGTTCAATAAATTCCTTGTACCTACACAGGAATTCATAGCGCACAAATGATGGTATGAGTTACTATTCCATGCCTATGCTGCGGTTTATAATTAAATGAAATAACCTAATGTAGTGAAGTAGTTCAAAGATTTTAGATTTTCGACCTTAAATTCCAATTTTAGGGAAAAGAGAAGCATATACGAACAATCGAATTCAAGAATTCAAAACCATGTTCTTTAAGTGATTTTATGATAAGCATTTACAATCCAAAAGCAAACAAAGAGACCACTGCACCAAATCTTATTCTACGTACAAATAAATTACGTTACTTTTAACACAAATTATATCTCACTGATACGATTCTGATGCACGTGGTTGAGTAACTCGTAAACTATTTGCTTCGTGGCTTGCTTGCTGTTCCTCGCTTGTTTGAGAAGCTCGCATGCCAACTCTCAATTGTTGAAACTATTCGCGCTTCACCTATTGTACAATTGATTTAATAATTCAGAAACCTGCGAAGGCGCGCGCACAACAACTCATCTAAGTTTCCCCGGCATGCGTTCCAATGTCCCTTTTCTTTCTAAGTAGGCACACATATGCAAAGCAGACACATTTACATGTACAAAATAAATGAAATAAATGATATTTTATGTATTAAATTAAAGCTGAAAAAAGTTATTCAAGGGCTTTGGGATAAAATTTATTGGGTCTTACCGCCCTCTGCAAAAACAAATAAATTTTTCGGTTGTCCCACTCGTATTTTGTGAAAAGCATGGATATTCCAAATTTAACCCACACAATTGAAACGATTGACCTTTTGCCTTGTTGATGGTCACTGAGAAGGCAAGGGGAACTGTAGTCGTTTGACTACAGCTAACAAATTAGCCACTGAACCCGGCCTTCAAATGCTGCAGGAGTGAATAGTCATTCATGAAATCGCTATTAAATGGATATTCACGCCTGGTTGCCAAGGAAATTTTGTATTGTTGGAAAGGAAGAAAATTGATGAATTTCGAGATAAAAACGCAATTCTTGGACAAAAACAAAGCGTATTATAAAATTGAATGAAAGAATTAAATACAACATTCTTTTATGCGTTCTAAGATACAGATTTCTATCCAATATCTTGAGTGCAGGTAATTTAAAAAAGAAATTAAAGAAAAACTTGCACCGAATTCAATGTTTTTCTTATGGGAGTAAATGATAACAATACTGGCGTAAAAAAATCCCAAAAACTGCCATTTTTATAATTCAGAAACCTTTATGGCCACGCGCGGAACAACTCACCAATCATCGCAATCGGATGTATGGTATTGTCGTTCATAAAACACGAACAAAACAAACATTCTTTTTTATATCTAAGGAGATATCGATTTTGTGAGCTCTATCAAAAGTTCTCGAGTGAGTCGTTTATGAACAAACTACGGCAGCATTATCACAGAAACACTTTGTAAATTTACACAAGTTTAATTAAACGACATAAGTTTCAGCAAAACACTGCCGTTATTAAGGTTTATCAAAGCAATTATCATTATCAAGGCAATGTTTTGCTGAAACCTTGGTCGGTCAAATAAATATGTTGTGGAAATTTACAAAGTGTTTCTGTCAAAATGCTGTATGTCACACATTTCCACAAATCATCGCCTGATACTCTAAAATCTGAACAAACTACGGATTACCTCTTGACTCATAATAGATTTCATTGCTTTCAGTCAGGTTTCCGTAAAGGCTATCGTACGCTGTCATTGCTTCTTAAATTAACCGATAATATACGCTCTGCAATTGACAAGGGTATGGTCACGATTCTAATTTTATTTGATTTCAATAAAGCCTTTGACCGTGTGAATCATTCTCGCTTATTTCTCAAAATTGAAAAATTGAACTTTTCTTGCTCAGTACTTAATTGGTTCCTATCTTATCAATCTACGTCAAGCAGAGAAGGACTCTGATGGAAACCTTTCCAGGTGGGGCTCTTTTTTTAGCGAAGTTCCTCAGGGTTCCGTCCTTGGCTCACTATTATTCTCCCGTTTCATTCTTGACCCTCCGCCATGCATCATAAACTGCCAGTACTTGCTCTACGAAGATGATCTTCAAATATACTGTCACAGCTATCCTCATGAGCATGAATATACATATGGATCCTAAACTTACCCCCAGTGGGTGTTGCCAAACATTCCGCATGCATCGAAAATCAGGACCAAGCAGACTGTAGCGCCGCCACTCTAAAGAAGGTGGTTCTAATAAGGAAAGGCCGTGATTCAAATGGAGATACTGGAAATATAGGTGAGATAATGGAAATATAGGTACTGGAATTGGCTTCCCTATTGACACCGACCATTTTTGACACATAGAAGCGAATCATGCCGAAGGAAAGGTCGTGATTCAAATGGAGATACTGAAAATAAGGGTACCGGAATTGGCCTCCCAATTAAACCGGCCATTTTTGACACAAACAAGCGGAACCATGCCGACTGCAGCGCGATCTATCTTTTGCGGAAAGCTAGGCAACACCTTTGCCCGTACGGTAGTGCCGAAGATTTAGATCCATATGTATATTCATGCTCATGAGCTTAGCGATGTGATTTCCAAGGTTAATCAAGACGTATCTGCTATTGTGGATTGGGCTGATGAGAATTTCCCTCTTATGAATAGTAGCAAAAGTCAAGCTATCCTACACGGGAGCTCAAAAATAAAAAATAAAATCGACTTTAACATTATTCCCAAAATCAAATATGGGGATACTGAGCTTTTTTGTTCATGGTCCATTCATGTTTTAGTTTTACCTGTTTAAAATGTTTTTTTCAAATCTTATACGCATTGCAACCTTAAGGAATTTGTACCTTCGATTATCTTGTATCATATCTATACCTATCCTTGAATTGAATTGTATCGCAAGTACAGTTATTGTTTTTCACTGAGAAGAGTGTTTTTGTCATTCTTTTTCTTTGTTATCAAGCTCTATGTATTTTCTGATTTGAACAAAATCATTTGTTAATTTGTAATTACCCCGCTGCTATTTCATTGTATCTTATTGTTGCTCTAGAGGACTTGTCCCAGAGTATAATGGCTTATTCTCATCTATTCTATTGCTTAGTTTCTTAAGTTTCAATCGAGAAAAACTGTTTTAAAGGGTTCATGGTACTGAAAAGTAAGACATGTATTAATAAATAACTAATTACGACTTCGGAACCTCAACTGGCTGCTGGGAGAAGGAAGCTGTCTTCCGGATTATAACTGCAAGGCGATCTCGCGAATGTGGACCTTATTAGTAATACAATTTCGCGATACGTAAAACCATTTCCATTCATAAGGAATTTTAATGTTCCCGGTTGCAATTCACTTTCTCAGTGCTGTCGAGTAGTTGAAAGAAAGAGACATTCAAATCAGTTCCCGCGTTCGCCGCGTTCAGACGCCAATGAGTTTTGCGTTAATTTTTTCGCCACTGTACATTAATAATTACTATATTTACAGGATTTTTAATTCAACTCTTTAATCAACAACATGTTGTATACAGATAAGCTGGATGGAATTCTATTATATAGTCATTACAGTCTCATTACACGAAGAAAGCCGAACATGAAATTAATTCAATATTATGGAGATATGACACGAATTAAGTGAGTCTCCTGAATCAAATGAATATTTACAGTCATCAAATACATAATTGATTTTAGGTAAACTATGACTGAAAAAACTTACATTATTAGAAGATTTTGAGATGGGCTACTTGCTAAAATTAAATATCAAATTACAAAAAATTAGCGGCTGGATTACGATAAAATAAGAAGATAGTGTGTATATAACAACAAACATAAACAAAAAAACACATTTTTCACGAAAATATATACTTATTGTTTGAATAGTTTTTTGTGTGTGTATAGATCAAGTCTCCGAGAGAAACTATAACACCTTATTCACTCATCATTACCTTTGCAAACAGATGCCAGATTATCTCATTTAAAAACGTTTGAGGCAATTGGAACATTCATGTAGGTACGTATCTTCATCGAGATATCCTACAAACAGAGGTTAAGAACGTTACCAGCAAAATCTATGGACAGTAATAATTCAGCACATGAGAGCTTACTCGTAAGGGCGCCCGCTTCTCTCTATAGTAACGCCATCTAGCGGTACACGGTAAGGGAAATGGCTTTTGGATTGGGAGGCCACTTCCTCTACTCCCCCAGAAGTCCCGGCGGAGGCAAAGGCCGGCAAAGGCCGGCAAGGCAAGGTCTCTTCAAATGTTTTCAAACAGAATTGGAGTTTTTATCCTCTCCTCCGTCTCCCTCAATGCGAACGGTGCTCAGAAAAGGACTCTCTATTTCCGCCACTCCGAGAGTCAACCCGGTAAATATTCTCACGGACGCCTTCACATTATTTGCTGAATTCTACGTTGACGTACTTTCTGGAAAACGCAGCCCAATATCCCTGGAACCATTCAACCAAGCTCCGCTCCACATTTCTCCCACTGTCACAAAAAGTACAGACTTCTTTCTAACCATCCTGTTGAAATCTTTATCAAACTCTTCCTCACTAAATTATCTGACCGTTCATTCCTACAATCACTAAAACCACCCAGAAATATCACCCGTCTAGAAGCACTCGCCTTAATAAAAACTATCCAACAATTTTGAGATCCTTATCACTTACAAGGAGACATTGCGTGACTGATGTTCGGGATCCAAATGACGCCATTATTTTCTGAAACTATAGAGAGAATGAGGGAAAAGCGTCACGGCTTTCTTACATTTGGACCCGGGTTCACGAGAAAAACGCAACTAAAGAATTTCCCTCCATATAAATCCTTTGCAGTGAGCAGGCTTATCAACAGAAGTCGTAGCCGAGCGGTTAGAGCCGCAGGGACAATTATCCCCGTAATGTGGCGCGGGTTCGAATCCTATTCCGGACATTTTATTTTTCTTTCGAATATTTTACGGAGTCACGGTACATTACCCATCCCGGCAGTACATTTATGGTAGTAACGACAATATTTTTTAATTTTCGGCCTATTTTCTGGATTTTCAATCAACCACCTTGGGAGACTTTCGAAGCTAATTTCGGGATTCTTGTTCGGCCGAAAAGAGGTTTCCCAGGCCAACACGCCTAATATGTTTAGATTTTGAAAATACAAGGATACTTCCGTGAATAGGATGGGTGTCGATTGGTCGTGGCTCTTTCTCAAAGCGGTAAACAATGAACGGATTATTAATTTTTAATATACAACGATGCATGCTCTTCAAATTTCCCAGGAACTGCGTTCAAATAATGACTTTTGTGACTCAATTTTTCGTCATTATTCGCACGCAGTTCCTGGGAAATTTGAAGAGCATGCATCGTTGTATATTAAAAATTAATAATCCGTTCATTGTTGGCCACTTTGAGAAAGAGCCACGACCAATCGAAGCCCATCCTATTCACGGAAGTATCCTTGTATTTTCAAAGAATCCCGAAATTAGATTCGAAAGTCTCCCAAGGGGGTTGATTGAAAATCCAGAAAATAGGCCGAAAATTAAAAAATATTGTTGTCACTGTCATAAATATATGAGATTGGACAATATACATTGACTCCCTAAAATATTCGAAAGAAATAAAATTGACCAGACTGGGATTCGAACCCGTGCCACATTACAGGAATAATTGGACCTGCGCCTCTAACCGCTCGACCACGGCTACTGCTAATAACTTTTTAAGGATTTATACTGAGGGAAATTCTTTAGTTGCGTTTTTCTAGTGAACCCGGGTCCAACTGGAAGAAAGCCGTGACACTTTACCCATATTCTCTCTATAGTTTTCGAAAATAATTACGTCATTTGGATCCCGAACATCAGTCACGCGATGTCTCCATGTAAGGCAGACAAGGGACCAACTGTTGTCACACTGGATAAAAAATGCCAACGTAATTAAAGGACTTCTCCAACTAAACGTTCTTCTTCCTATACCCCCACCTTATCGACCCTAATGCTAATTTATAGATGTGTATAAATAAGCCAATTCCTCTAGGAGGTCGGACCAACCGAAGGACTTAATCCCTCCGAAATTGCCATCCTCTCACCCGCCTAACTTCAAAACTCCCTATTTTTACATCCTTCCTAAAATCCATAAAACCAGCAATCCCGGTCACCCCATTGTCTCCAGCATCAATTCCCCTACTGAACGAACCTCAGCACTGGCTGATCAGTACCTGCAACCCATAGTAATGTCTATCCCCTCTTTCATTGAAAATAAGTACCACTTCCTCGACCTTCTACACGCTATGCCTATTACTACTAACAACAATCTTCTTATGGACACAATAGACCACTCCATCTATACCTGTATACCCCATCATCAAGAAATTGCATCACTCCGTTTTCAACTCTCCCAGCGCCCAAAACCACATCTTCCCTCCACCAACTTTACTATTAGCATAGCAGAATTAGCATTAACAAAAAACGCTTTCTCCTTCACGAATCAAGTTTTCCTTAAGATAAAAGGTACTACCATGGAAACTCGTATGGCACCATCTTATGCCAACCTTTTTAAGGGCCATTTCAAAGCACTTTCCTCAAAAACCTAACCCTCATAACTCCATTCTGGGCTCGCTACATTGATGATATGTATGTCCTTAAGCCTGATGGCCGTGAAACTCTATCTTCATTTATTTCCACGTTTAACTCTTCTTTTTCAGTTCCTTTCACTACTTCCGTCTCCAATTCCTCCATTACATATTTAGATGTTAATATCCAACAAAAAATAACAAATTCATTTCCTCCGTCCATAAAAAAACCCACTAGCCATGACCAATATCTCTATTTCAACAGCTGCCATCCTCCACAAACGGTCCATTTCATATTCCCTCTCGGTCCGGGGCCACCGCATCTGTAATAACGCCCACTTCCTTCAGTAATATACAGATAACCTACATCACTCCCTCAGAGAACGCGAGTAAACCAAAAAGCTTCTTGCGGATAAAACCCTGCCCCCCCCCCCCCCCCAACTGCCAATTACACCCCTCGGACCAAAACCAACCACCCCGATAGAGTTAACCTCGTTACAAAATTCTTCCCTGGCAATTCAATATTTGACGGATTTATGGAATAAAAAAGATGGGAGAGAATCGGAATGTCTAGTCTGCATCCGGGTCTCCTCCAATGCTCTCCTTCCCTCTGCCCAGGTTTCCCTCACAATCCCGCAATGGCTTTATATTCACTATTTAAGTTAAATTTTGGATTTGGATGGGGATACTTAAATTTTACTACCAATTTATTTAAAATTTCTGTTGCATTATTTTAAAGAGGTACTACATTCTTAATTTCTGGGTCCTTTTACTTTCTTCTCGTTTTATTTCTCCTGTCCCCCTCACTTCTTTTCTTCTTCTCCTTCCTCTTCTTTTCCCTTTTTACATTTATTATGTTTTCCTCTTGCAAGTTCTTGCTTAACAATGTTATTCTTTTCTTCATCCTCTTCTTCCTATGTCCGTTCAGTGCGCGCTTTTCAAGTGAACTCTTTAAAGAATTCGCTTTCTTCTCTTTCTTTAAGTACTCCTTTCATTTGGACACGTAATTCTTTCAGCCACTTGCTGATCAGGCTCGAGTTACTAATTTTAACATTCTCAAATTCCTCACACTCGTAGATCCTGTGTTGAATCGCGTCGATTCTGTTACTACACATGCAGTTTGCATGCGTTACTTTTCTATCTTTTTAATATAGAACAGGTTACTTCCATGGCCTGTTGTTCTATCAGTCAATTTACGGTTCATGACTATTTTTAATTTTCTTCTTTCGATTACTTTTGGGGAGCACAATTTAGTTACTTGGCCACGATCTTCCGCCCCACATTCTTCTTTCAATTTTCTGAGCATAATTTATCTTATTTGTTTCCTTGATCTTCTTCCATGGTATATTGTTATTCAATTCCTCTTCAATGAATCTTGCTTCTCCTTTCCTCCGAAGGATGTATTTTTCCTTCCGTTCCAATATTTCATATTTTATTAGAGGAAGCCCTGCTACTACAAGCAGTGCAGGGTGTCTTTCGGTCCTGTAACTTCCAGTGATCAAAAGCAAGCAGCAGCGTTGCACTTTGAAAGTAAACCCATTTACAAAACGATGACGAATACGACCAATGAAGCTTCCTTCTTCCGATGCCAACTCCAACGCCATTAAACAATGCTCCCGATCTGTTTTAAGTGCGTCGGGTCTGAAACTAACGGAAAGCAACTGCGTTCTTGCGTGGAGCGGTGATCCGCGCACTAGGGCAAATGAAAAGCAACGATCATCCCCAAAGAAAGTGGGTCAATGGAGATCAAGAAGAGTAATAACTGAAGCTCTGCAATCAACGTTTGACGTAGAAAAGCCTTATACGTTGCTCTCATTACAATCTCGGAGGGGGCGGCATGACAACAGCCGACTTTGAGAAAAAAGGGTTCGGGATTCTCAGACACATTGGGCAATATAGCATCCGAATTACGATGCGGCGAGCGTATGCGAGCTTCGAAGAATCCGGCATTTTAAAAACATTTCCTGTTGGAAATATAGCAAAAAAGAAGTGAAGGAACAAGTTTTCATTCTTCTATAAACCCTTGGTCAAATATATGACCCCTGCGTTCGGTACGAAGTGCTGGGAAAATTGAGTAATTAACTGGAAACAGTTCAGCGGAAAGCCACCAGATCTACAAAGACCTGGCACAAGGGAAAATGGATCGCACCAACACAAAAATATCTCAAAATTGGAAATACTGGAATAAAAAGATGACTGATATTTAGATGAACCATAATGCAGATACATTGGCGATGTGAATTTGCAATAGGACGACTTCCCATCATGATGAACACACCGCGCTGCACCGTTCTCCGTCTCAACCCAAGGTAAGCATCTTAAGGGGCTCGAATCTGGATCGTTGGTGGTTTGTTCCTCTCCGTCCCGAGTTCTGTCTCCTTCAAGTGTTGACGCAGGCTCGATAGTGCGCAGGAAATGCCGAAGACGCAGGCAACGGGAGCGAGGACCCAAGAACCACCAACGCAAGCACCACAACACACTCGGCCCATCTGCCTTTCCATCTTCACACCATCCGAGGAGTGTCGAGGAGGAATCGCGTCGAAAAACGTCCAATGAGTGGACGTAACCGTAGAGGCGAAGAGCGAAATCAATGCTCGAGAGGGATTCTCCGTAAACTAGCCGCATAGAATCAGCACAGGTGACCGAGATGGAAAATCGGATTACTCGGTTTACATCGTGATTTCCATGGGGACGCTCGCCCACCTGGGGTGGGAGGAAGGATTGGGGTGGGTCGGAGAAGGGGATGAAAAGGATATAGGAGAGCATGCGAGGAGGGGGGGGTTAGTGGTTTGGGGGGAGGGGGTAAGGTGCGCTTGCCTACAACCTCAACGGTTTTCCCACCGCCATTTAAGTTTCCCGTTCAGGTTGCCGGCGCCGCATAATTTGATATATGGCCGTGGGAGCGCGCTCCCGTCGTTTAAGTGCCGGAGGAAGGAAACTAGAGAGAGCCCGTGGTGGAAACTTTGTAATGTGTCCACGGGAACACGGGGGCACCAAACCTAACCCCCCTTCCCAACCCCCTCCACCCCCTACTCCGACACCAAACCCCCGTGCTTTGGGGCTGAAATTTACGGAGAGCGTTCACCTTAACATTATAGTCACCGATAAAGCGCCTCCCAACCATATGTATGTGTGACCACATCAGAATTATTGAAAGATTCTTAATGAATATTATGTCAGAAGGAATTAAAAATAACTAAGAGATCAGAAAGGCTATCACGAGCTTTAACTTTTCTTGGGAAAAAAGGGTTTGGAAAAAAGTTTGGTTACGAGTCGCATACCGTATATTGGTAACGAATTTCCAAAAACTCCTCTTCTTTCATCGATAAGTTTTGTTGTTATAGAGTGAGCCCCTTACATCCAACCCTGTAACTGTCAAACTTAATGTTGTGGAAGGAGGTATAGATGGGTGCGGGAAGAGAGGCATTTTGGTAGGAAGGGTTAATGATCGTTGATTAGGAGACTGAGAGGACCCGTGGTGATCCCTATGTAGAAATCTTCACATATATTGCAAAGTAGAATATAAACCATATTACTGGAAATAAACAATGGATAAGAAACGTAGGGTAGAGAAAAAGTGAGGAAACTCTGGGGGAGAGGTTTAGAAATTAGAATGGGACACGTCTTGCATCTAGGGCGATGGCATGGGTTAAGCGGAGTTTTAATCTTAGTGGTGGATTTGGAAAGGGGGTTGGATGTTTTATAGGACAGTAGATAGGTTGGGAGTTTGAAGGTGAGGGAGAGACATTTTGGGAAGATCTTGGCGGTGGTGAGTTTTGCAGACAGGAGAGGAATAAGGCTTTTAGGGGTTCTTTTGAAGGAATGGACGCCTGGGAAGAAGGTAGTGCATAAGGAAAGGTTATATTAGTTACTATTGGGAGGTGATTTCGGGGAATAGGAATGTTTAAGTATTTTTTTGTTGAGGAAAGCTTATGAGAGCCTCGTCAGAGAAGGGATAGGTGTAAGTTTGGTTGGAAATTATGACGGGAATCCGGGTTATTGCAGATTCGGTGTCCTCTGATGAAGAGAGAGAGTAGGGAATGGCTATTTTTGTGAGAGGGGTGGCAGCTATTATAGTTGAGGTATTTCTGTTTCTTAGTAGGTTTTATGTGGGCATAAGTGGTGAACTGGTGGTTGTAGAGAGAGATAGATGTCAACATCATGGAAGGTTTAAATGAAAGAGAAGATGCGGGAGGAAATGGAGACATAAGATAATTCATAAAGGGAGGAAATGAAGGATTTTCAGAAATCAACATGGTGGAGCCAAAGAAGATATATGTCGTCCATCAATCGGAGCCAGAGAAGAGGTTTGAGGGGGTGTAAGGACAAGAAAGACTCTTCTACAAGACCGAAGAATAAGGAGGGGCTGAATCTGACACCCATTCCGCAATCCTTGGTTTGGAAGAAAAAGCGCTGGTTGAAGGAAAACGCATTGTGTGTGAGTATGAATTGAACTATATCAATGAGGAAATATCAGCTGAGAATATGAGGAAAAGGGCGGGTATCATGATAGTAAAGAAGAGAATTAAGGCCTTAGGTATGCGGAATTGATGTATAGAGGGAGGTGACATCTATGATAGTTATGAAGTTGGTTTCTTTCCAGGAAAATAGAATGCTTGATGCAACCGGATACAAGCCTGCTATAGCGTCTTAAGATCAAGTGGGGAGGCGGGAGGATGGAGGGAGGCAAGGACGCCTATATTAAAACAGCTATCAAATTTAAGGTTTTGGAAGAAGGCATGGGTGGGGACGGGGAGGGAGACGTTTTGGGAAGAAGGGTTACTGGAGGCTCGGTGGCGTTCATCCGGATGCTGAAAGAACCTTGTTTTGAACTCAGTATAGAAGGAATCGCATAGATTACTAAGAATAATGTACACAACATAATTTGTGACGCAAGAGGAAGTAGAAACAAAGGGGAGATAAAAACCGCGGAATGTTTTCGGGAGGGGTTTAGAAATGAGAATAGGACACGCCTTTCATCTAGAGCAGGGGTCTCCAAAATTACCGTAACGAGGGACAAAATGGGTATTTGAACACTTTTCATCGGGCCGTAGGAAAAAAAATAAATAGGAAACTCTATATATGAATTTTATGTAAATCTGAGAATTTTATTAACTAATTAATGAGCATTTGAAATTAAATAATCGTAATTTGATGACCATCACAAAACCATTAATATGAATGATGTTACTGTGTTTGTTCTTTTAAAATCTTACTAAACAGATTTAAATTTGGAAACGCTAATTACTTACAAGTAGCGAACATCCAAGCTAAAATTATACGGCGCATTTCCGCATAATTCTTCTGCGGGCCGGATAAAATTATCATGCGGGCAATATGTGGCCCGCGGGCCATACTTTGGAGACCCCTGATCTAGAGCAATGGGATGTGTTGGGTGGGGTTTTAGTATTAGTAGTGGATTTGCATCTAGAAAGGGAGTTAGCGGTTTTCAGGATGCCAAAGAGGTTTGCGGGGCGTCTGAAGGTGAGGGAGGGACATTTAGGGAAGATTTTGGTGGCAGTAAGATTTCAGAAAGGTAAGGAAAAAGTTTTTTGAGGGTTTGTTTGAGGAAATGGACGCCTTGGATTACAAAAGAGGGCACATTAGCGAAGAGAACACCCATAGACAGACAAAGCGTCGTCGCGAGGAAGATGAAGGAGGAGGAATTGCGTCGTAATCGTTCGTCGCATGGGACGTCCACCATGCCTCCGCAAACTGGCCAATTAAACGCGCTCTCACCCGCCTCGTTACGATGGAATTTCCGAGAAGTGGAACTCTGTGCCTTCGCCGTGGAATTCACCCCGACCCAAAGGGGAGTGTGGACGCCACCCTCCCCCTTCTTAAACCCTTTCAACTTCGATCGAACAGGCTGGGGAGGGGTTGGGGAAGGGAGCTGTAAGGCAGACTTTCAGCGTTCAAAGAGAGGAAAGATACAGAGGTACGCACTGATTAGTAATGTGCGGCTGGAACAAAATGAACATTTACGTTTTATCCAAAGGAAAAAACGATAAAAATTATCTTTTAAAAAATTATAATTAACTCTTTTTTAAGTTTTGGGAAATTTAACGTTTATTCAAGTAAATTTCATATAGCTTTGAAATTGTCTTGCACCATCAATAATGTGCAAACTTTTCACCCTCAGTCTAAAGTCATTTGGAACACTCGTAAATAGCAGCTTAAGCATTGGAAGCGACGTTCTTTTCGTTCAACCGCTTATTGGTTCAAGTCGGTGTAAAACATATTTCAAGGGGAGAACAGCTTAGCAAGATTTAGATTACATTTATAATTATGGATATTTTTATAATTATTTTATCACATTTCAGGTTTTCTATACTGTTCACAGCTCTTAATCTCGTTACGTTCCCCTCGTGTTTGAATTGCCCGTAAAGCGCGCCCTCCCACAATCGCTCTTTCTTTCTCTCCCCCGTCTAATCCCTCGCCCTACCTCCTTCCTTCTCCTCCCCCCCTCTCCCCGACGCGTTGAGCCCCTATTGGCCCGGGCGGTCACCCTTGGTATTTAAGGTGAGACCCTGGCCGATAAGGAAATTCTAATCCACCCTCCAGGTTCCGCGCAGACAACCATCTCTGCCCCTGAAACGCTGTCTCCGATTCCAGATACCCCTTGACGCCACCAGCTAAGCAGAGGAAGAAAAAGCCTCCAAATTAAGCCCCATCCCCCAAATTATTCCAGGGACTCTTAAGTGAAAGTTTCACTTTATTTATTTAAGGACGCTGAAGGAAGCAGTTATACTTTATTTGTTTACGATACGGGTTAAACGCTGATTTCATTTATCCTTTATGCCAAACCACTTTTTAAAATAATATTTGTAATTTTCAAGCATTAAAAACCATAGGTTTTCGGATATTCCAACAGTGAAATTTTAAAAAAATCCGTTGTTTCTCTTCCGTACCAATTGCATACTTACTTGCATAACACAATTTTTCTCCTGATTGCGAGTTCTAAATTATTTGAACCCCCCCCCCCACCCATCCTTATACAGAAGAAGGGACTTTTAAAGTCTCAATCTCGCCCCAATAAAGACGTTTATCTATCTATCTATACTCAACTTTTTTTAAAGATTTTTTTGTTATTTTCTTTGTTATGTTTTGTGTATTCGTTTCTTGTATATGTTCTGTTATTTGGACCACTATAAGTTGGCAATAGTGGGCATGTGGGTATTTTAAAATAAATAAATAAATGAGCATGGACCCCACCTTCCCCGAAACGAAATCCTGGCTACGTCACTGCTAATAGGGTGTGTGCTTAAGGGTGATTTAGGGCTACGTGATAAATGTTTAATCATTGTAAAGGAATGGCAGATTAGTAGTTATCCGCTGAACTGTTTGACGAGCAATCAAAGAAAAAATGGGCTGCATTGAGAAACACGACAAAAATGGTCTGAATACGCTGCTAAAGGGACTCTTCCAACGAGAATGAATCGGGGATAGGGACTGGTATTCCATCTTTATCGCATCAACTATTAAAGCATATGCTGTGGCACCCAAGGCATAGACTGCATCATCATAGTTCAGGACGGTCTGAGAATTAAAACAAATTAAATTTGTAAAACAGTTAAATACATTTGGGGAATTCCACGGCAGTTTAGCACAAAGTGCACCAACGAAAGAACCCGTAGAGCGCTTCTAAGAATAACTGATTGTGTTCTTACGCGAAGAAGAGGGCGAGAAATTTTCTGAATTGTGTAAGGTCACGGCGAATTCGAGTCCGTCGCCAAAAGGAGAAAAACAGTATTCTTGTCTACTCGTGGGGATGGCATTATTTCAACATTTCCGATTATTACAATTCCTTAGTGAATCCCTTTTTTGAAAAAGGAGAAACGCGATCCAATGTAATGGGTAAATTTGAAATTTAAGACGAGAGAACAGAAAACACGGAAGGAAAAGATCAAAAATAAGAACTAAAATAAATGCTGTTTACTTTGATATGCTCGACAAATAACTAATAATTTGTACTCAACCGTTGCATAATATTAAAAAATTAATCGCAGAACCAAAAGCCTTCAATAGCATAATTTGTGCTCAGGTTTGGTGTCATCAAAATACAAAAAGGTTGGTGGGACCATTACCAATCTTTCGTTACATTAATTTATGTGACGCGTAAAACAATTCGCACACTACTGTTTCATTCGTTCATAAACTCAATACTTATAGAATTATTTTTTTAATTGACCCGCAAACATCTGGGGAAACAGGTGGGGACCACGTGTAACGCCTGTGATATTACCGGTGTATCGCCAATTGGAATAGGTCTTTTTTCAGTGATTTCTCATTTCCCTTCCCCGGGTAAAGTATAGCGAGTAGAGCAATCCACAGCATTTTAGACGTTTTTTTGTAGCTCCGTCCCTTTTCTCATTCTCTTCCCTATTCATCTTTCTCTCCACCCTGCTAACCAACTCCGATATTCTAATCCAAATTGAAATCCAAAAATTCTCTTTTATTTTAAGAAAAGTTTGAAAAACATGCCATGTCAAGCTCCACATTTCAATCTTATCATTTAATTATAAACTGTCAAGTCTCTCGGTACGCTTTTTGCCAGTGGAAGTCTTCTTCTAACTTCCTGTAGAACCAAAGCCATTTTAATCGAATACACTACCTACTCTAAAACGTTTACTGGGTACATCCTCTAACTCCAAATTTCTTCCTTCTCCCTCATTTTTGGTTTACCCATTCCATCTCTTTTTCAAAATCTTATTCTTTTTGCTCAACACGTTTGACTTATGCTGAAAACATTAGGAACTTCTCTAGCATAAAGCCATTGAATGGAGTCCCAAGGCTTATTGGACAAGCTGTTTGGTCATCTGAAAATATACATAATATCTAATCAGGTATTTAACGGCTTTTTTACCAGTTTACTATCATTCCATTTCTGTAGGATCAATTTTCAGAAATAAATTATTACCGATATAACTAGAGCTGATAGAAGACAAAATGAGAGATACACGCGGCCGGACTGATATATAATAATAATTATAATATTTATTTATCCCTTATAATCAACATTACAAGCATATTTTACATTTCAATTAGATAAGAATAAATTAATTTGGAATCCCTTTAGGCATTGCCTGTATTGAGATATCTCAAGAGAAATTACAGTATGAATAATTGAAAAAATAAGTAATACGAAACATAAATAAATGCATGAAAAGATAACAATTTGTTTTTTAATCTCAACCTGTCGTGTGTACAAAATATAGTAGGTATTAACCTAAATATTAACAAAAAAATACATCTGGATTTTCTACATTAAGTAACCATTTTTTTACTCTTTTCAAAAAAGATGTTAAAATATTTGAACCTCTTATATTATCTGACAATCTAGGAAATAATTTTGGCCCTACATAGACAAATGACCGTTTAAACAGGGCAAAATGTACATTTTTGTAGATCTTAGGTTGTATACATTGGTTTTGGTTCTTCCTTAGGTTTATTACCACTTCTGAGGTAGAAAAATTTCAATACTTTGTATACGTAATGATGACGTCAAGGGAGTAACTATAAATCAACAAATATGCTAAAGTTACTTCTTTCCACGCACTTTCAGGGCACTGGTAACTCTGGGAAATAGAAAGAGAGCGTGGTACTAGCTAAGACACTTCGTCAAAAAGCGCATTTCGCTTTTACCAACACCCCCTCATCCCTCCCCTTCCCCCATGGCTAGTTTTATAGCACCCCTGCCACACGCCCCAATGGCGGCTGGCAGGGAAGAATGTATACGTATAGGCAACGACAAAGACCCTCGACACAAAATGCAAAGCCCATTAATGTACACAATATAAATGCAACAATTGCAATGCTGGAGTGCGCATCGATCAGACCGGGATGAAACATCGGAAGAGACACGCGGAAAAGTTTCCGCTGTTCTCAGGAACTTCCTCCAAACCTATTTGCCAAGCATTTAAATGACCACGCGTGACTTTGTACCCGAGTTATTGCGTGTCGTTCCGAAGTGTTTAACGATGGACGCACTCGTGCTGATAGAAATCAGTGAAACCGAAGAGCGGACACCCGTCCCGTGAACTATTCTCTCCCCCACCCCTCCCCTCTCGGCCCGACTGACCCCCGAAAGACAAGCAAATACCTCATCCTCCTCCCAGACAATTAGTCACATCCCACTTCAACTCCCATAACAATAAACAGAAGAGCAGAGTGTTCAAATTCCACTCTCACCCCAATGGATTGTTTTGTTGTGAACGCACTCGCTCATTCTTGTATTTTATGATCTCACATCAGAACCTTCTAGGACTAAGCTTCAGCGCCTAATGAATTCCTCCGTTAGATTCATTTATGACTTGCGGAAAGATGAGCACATAACCCCATATTTAAACAAGCTCTCTCCTGGATGGACATAAAAACAAGAAGAAAATTCAAATTGGCGTGCTTCATGTATTCCTCACTCAAACACGATGACCCACAGTACATATTGGACTTTTATCCTAAGAGAACCATATTGCCAAATATAGTTACTAGAGCCGACCTTAACTACCTACATGTCTCACATTATCGGTCATCTACATTTCAAAAATCATTTACCGTTGCCGCCTCTCAAACTTGGAACTACCTACCTAAATCAATTAAAGATTCCTCATTGCTGCCCCAATTCAAAAAGATATTATATATTTAACTAAATTTCCCCCCATGAGCCGTATTTCCTCATTTTAATGCTCTGTAATCATGCATGGGCTGTGCTATTGTTGTATATTTTCCATGGCTATTTATTTCAAAATTATATTAAAATATTTAATCCAGTTAATATTTAATTAATTGTATAAACTTGCTTCGTATTCCATATTTATATTGTGTTTTGTTTCTGAGGTTTATTCTATTCACATGGTATGTTAAGTTTTTTTGTTCACTTAATTGTAATGGTTTTTTCTTGAAATTGTTGCTCTGCGTACTAATTTAACTGAATTTTGAGCTCAAATGTCATTCATGCTCATTGTTCAAATCGGTTTTAAATCTGTGAGCAATAAAATTATATTATAATTATTTTTCTCGAAAAAATCGGTTCACAAGGCGAGCGAGTTCATCCTCGCCTTTTTCCGAAACCGAACTTTGCGTGCTTCTTACGCGCTCAATGCTTACTGGGAGTCAATTTGACTTAAATGACTTATGAAATTTGACTTTTATTGTATTCACCAGGAGAACCTCGCATGATCTCCCACCATAAAAGTCCCAATAAGCCAGAAGATTAAACTTTTTCTATAAATTTTAATGCTACTTAAGTTTTTTTCAGTTGGTAATGGCTAAGGATCATGTGCATAATAGGTTAACAGTATTTTAGTCAATGGTATTTGCATGGAAAATTTGTTTATTTTGCAAGTAAGTGAAGAAACTAGGGTTTTGCGGGTTTGGGGAAAAAGTAGTGGCTCTTGGGAAGGAAAAGGCAGTTTTTTATGAATGAAAGTTGAATATATATTAATAAAGCCTATAAAACAAGTCATACGACGAATAAATCGGTCGAATGTTTTAATAGCAACTGCAAAAAATACTCATTTTAATATTATTAACAAAGTAAACGAAATATTTCATAAATATCTCCGCAATTCCGTATAGCATGCTCCCAATAGTTGAAAATAAGTGTCCTAAATTTCAGCACAAAATATTTAATAGTGTTTACAGAATTTTAACAGTTTATTTACGGAAGGTTATTTTGCAACCAAAATTCCTAACTTTTGAGCAGTCGTAGGGAATTCTCCATTAGTGAGATTTGAAGCTTTAATCAATTCTACGTTAAATTTAAGCCGAAATAAGGCAAATTTTTCGGACGAAATGAATTTGAACTGCTCGGGTCTTGTATCTCGCGGCTCCAGGCCAAAGCCTACTTCGCGTAAACCATTTTTAAACTGTGAAACTGAGAACTCTTCCATCAAATAGTAATAACATTTCACTATCGATTCCAGTATATGTTGGTTCTGAATTACAATAAATTAACTCACAATGATGTTTTGAAAAAATCTATAACTCGGTGACTACTGGTTGTATAGTTTTTCTTTTTTTAAACACGTCTCAAAATAACAGATAAAATGTGGAGTTATTACTGTTGCTACTGAATGAGCAACATAGGAGTAATTTGATTTGTTTTTAACAACAAATAATTTGTTTATTTTATTAACGATTTTTAACAATTGTTTTATCAAAAATCTACCGTTTTTATTGTATAATCTACAGTTCTGGATTAAAGCTTCTAATATCACAAAAAGAGAATTCCCTACGACTGCTCAAAAGTTGTAAATTTTCATTGAAAAATAATCCTCCTGAAATAAACAGTTATAATTGTGTAAACAATATCAAATATTCTGAGCAGAAATCTAGCACACTCATTTTTAACTATTGGGAGAATGTTATACGGAATTGCGGAGATATTTATGAAATATTTAGTATACTTTATTCATAATGTTATAATGGCCTTTTTTGCAATAGTTATTTAACAGTTAGATAGTCAAACAAGTCGTTGTGTGACTTGTTTTGTAGGAGTTATTCATGTATTCAACTTTCATTCATAAAAACTGCCATTTCTTTCCCTACAGTCACTACTTTTTCCTACATGAGTTCATGGATCCCGGAAGACTATAGGCGAGTCACTCGTCGGAACGTCGGAAGTTATAGGGGAACTTGACCCGATGTAAAACCCGAGACTTCTCATTCACATCACATTCGCCGGGAAAGCCTACGGTCTCACATCATTTCCCCAGTCATTTAAGGCCGTAGTGAATACGTGTCTGGCGTCAAAGAGTGAAATAGTAGCCTTGCCTGCGCATGGAGATATGGGTTTAACCTAACCTAGTCTTGGGTAACCTTGTATGTACGTACAGCAGTGGCTACAATATTTCAGATGCCAAAATACGCTAATGTAAAACATATTTTAAAAATTATTAAGGTAAATATTCTTTTTAGCCATTTTTTGAAGCGGGGAACTTGACACATTGAGCTGCTTGTGCCACCCGTTTCAGTGGTGGAGAATTTCAAGTCATAGTTGAATCGTAAAAATTAAAATGTCAAACATTTCCAAGAAATATAAACAAGTTTTCCAAATATTACGATTTACCACTCTTGTTTCTTAACAGCTTCGGGTCATTTTTATTATATAACTATGATATCTTGTATAAAACTAAAATTAACATGAAGCGAAAATTATATAATATATCATTGGACATAAGTTACCAGGAATGAAATCGGAAAAGAGCTACGAAAATAAAGAGGCTCATGTTTGTCTGAGGAGAAAACATGACGGCAGGAATACGAAATATTTTATGGGAATGTTGTAAGGGTGCAATGCAAATGCAACGTAAAGGAAAATTTGATTCGAGTAACCTCTCCAGGGTCTTGTGGTTAGCATTTTTCACCGAATCCATTCAAAGTACCAACGTTGAGAATTGTGAGCACAGAAATTATATCCTAATCTTCACAATCAACTTCATCCTCAAGAATGCGGTTGCTGAATTATTTGTCACATAAAAGTGCATTGAGTGTTGTTTTCTTCCTAATTATAAACGGTCGAAAAGCATAAGGTTAATGGCTTCCTTTGATTAATTATCACATTAACTGCTTTGGACGCTCTCGTTAGAGTTGACAGACTGAATTGCTAATCATTGAGATTGATACGGTCTAATGGAATGAAGAATCACTTGCTAATTTCCACACGTTTCTTTAGTCAAAGGACCGGTTTCGATGTTTACTACATCATCATCATTAGAGATGACTACATTTACAGTACAGCGGGCGTCACAATATATGCGGTCGCCTCTCGCAACATACTAGTATTGGTCATTTATTGTTCAAATTTGTTAGCGGACATTTTTATGTGTGGCATGATTTTTCAAGCCCATTCAATTAAGTTTTAAGTCAATATCAAGTGGGTGAGTGGTAAAAATACCTTTATCATATTTGGAAAATCGTTTGCATTCCTTCAGTCGACATAACGCCCCGGGCGGGGCACCGGCCACCCTTTCGGAAAACAACTGGCGGGCGGTCTATATGTTCGAAGGATAAGCCGGAAGTATGTAGTTTAATGTGTAAGCAGAACAATGCCCTTTATGTGGCGAAAATTTTAGAGATATCATTACACTCGCTATTTCTATTTAAGTCAACTTCCATGTGGAAATCTGCCTTGAGAAACTCTTAGGTGAGGGAATTATGGCATGGCTTATTAGCACCATTTTGTGCTTTGCTATCAAGTCCGTGTTTTTAAAACACTTTATTGCAATGCACAAAATGGTGCTAATAATTAATCATGAGTTCCATGGTGATGAAAGAAGTGTTACAATGTGTACTTTGTGATGTGATGATTGATGGTTTTAATATTTTTATACCTAAGCCCTGTAGATGGAATAAAGTAGGTATCTTCCCAAACGTTAGTAAAGAATAGCTGTGGTTTATTGTTTCTGGCCTAAACTCTAAAAACTCATCCTATTAATAATGGAGGTCGATATTGTGAATACAGATTATTATTTTAAACATTTTAACAGTGTGAAAATTTATTATTAAAAAATTAACTTCATCGATAAGAAATTAAATAATACTTACATTCATGATGCAATTCCACTTCAAACCAACCATCCAACTAGCATCATGAAACAGATCTAAATACTTTCGGCAAACTCTTACGGGGTCAACCCCTTCCTCTCGCGAGAGGACACCCACCTGGCAGACGAATCCGGGCCCGGACCAGTCCCGGAGGAGGGCGGCCAGGGCGAGGTGGGCTGCGGTGAGGGCAGCGGCGACGCCGAGCGCCACGCTGCGCGGCAGGGGCATCATGGTGTGCACGGCGAGCACCAGGGCAAAGAGGGGCAGGCAGGGGGCGGTGGGGGGGGCGGAGGGAGGCAGGTGCCCCAGCAGCAGGACGCCCGCCCCGCAGGCCGCCGAGACGAGCAGCGAGGCCAAGAGGGCGGGGCCGTCGCCGGCCGTGGCGTGCGGCACGAACTGGCCGGCCAGCAGCAAGCACCACGACGGCGCCGCCACCACCGCCAGCACCGACACCTGCACCACGCGCAACTCCTGCGGGGGTGAGACAACGCATATCGAATAATGAGGGCGCGTACATGTAGGTACTTAATGAATAAAAGATCATTTGTGTAATTAGGACGATTTGTGTAATTACCAGAAAAATTCGTTGCAATTAAATGGTAAGCAGTGCAGTCCTAAAAAATCTACAGCTATGGTTGTCAGAGAAAGATGAGGTATAGTACAGTCTCTGGCGTTACAGGGTGGAACTCTTTCATAATTAATTAAATAACAAGCACTTGGAGACCTGATGATGGCATGATATGCCGAAACCTAGATTTTGTTGTTTCAAATAAAGTGTGGAATCATAACCAAGTGCTTGTGTTTTTTATTCATTGAAGATGAGGTAAACAGACACATACTTTATTGTAAATAATTATCTGTGCTTGCTTATCTTGTAATGATTGTTCATCTTTCATTTTATTCAATTTTAAAATAGTTTGGAGTTGATATTTTTCTTCTGCTTGTCAACAACTTCATTTGTACATACTTTGAGAAACAAAATATATTTTTCTATGAGTACAAATTCACTCGAGAGAAAAACAGTGTCGACAATACTGGTTGTAAACACCATAAAAAAGGATAAGATAACATTATAACATATCTAATATCCTTTAAAGTAGTGCTTTTCGATGCAATGAAACCTTCAAACTTCTCAACAATAGAATGATTATAAGGCTGCCCTATCACTAACCACTGAATAATACCGTATATATATTTTTTTGTACTCAGAAGATAAGTACAAGCTTACTCTTCAAATCTATAGATAATAATTGATAATTGTTCAATATCTGAAGGGCAGAAGCTGCCCTGGAACGCGAAATTACAACCGCCTCAATTTACACTTTTCGGTGGAATTAGCACTTATAATTGATATTATTAAAATTAAATTATTACTTTTAGGACAACAAAATAAAAAATAAAAATACAAAACGATTCTTACAGAACTCTAAAAGAATGTATGAACCTATATGCGTACAATCCTATTGAACCGTTCCCTTATAGGATAGGCATAGTCACAATAGCTTACCTATTGGTGTTAGTATAGAATGGCAACGTATTGCTAAAAAATTGGTATAATTTTATTTAAAAGTAGTTTTTCGGGGTACTTGCGTTCTCTGAGGGAGTGATGAAGATTTTCAGTATATTCTTTTAGAGAGGCGGCATTGTTACAGATCCGATGACCGCGGATAGAGAGGGAATTAAGGATGGAGTATAGGGCATGACACGGATGGCAGCTGTTAAAATTGTAAAAAATAATACATGGAGTAATCTTGATAATCGTAGGATCTTTATTTCGTGAATGCGAAACTAAATACGTTACTCTCGTTACTGGGAGATTCTTTTGTTTTGTTTGTTAGAAATAAAGTTGAAATGAAAGAAACAAAATTACGCAATTTATTCATCGAAATTATTAGTACAAATGGCTAACCTATGAACAATTGGTCAATGGTAAGTAATATTTTCTGCTTTCCAATGTTAATTTCATATTTATTGTGTTATTAACGACTAATTCACGTCTTCTTATCTCCGTAGACACCTTGATCACTAAAATCGATTAACTCGTTCCAGAGATACAACTGAACTGAGCGCGCGCCGTGCCCACACAAGCCCAAATTTAGACCCCCACGCGCAGCGCTATGACGTCACCTCGCAACCCCCCCCCCCCTTTACTCGCGGAAAATCATTTCCGGTAGTTGACAAAACGGGCTATCCAGTCATAGTTTTAGATATTCGGTAATCCTTATAGTTTTTGCACACGAGGCTCTCGAAAGTACACAAGTATTGGTCGCGTTCAAAACCTTACATGAAACCGAGAACGAACCATAAGATGTTCATTCGCATTCACATCAAAAAACTAACCAATACCTCCATTTTTACAGCTGTCATCCGTCTCATTCAGCATAAGAGTCATACATTACATTGCTCATTGAAATCTATTAAAACATACCATGATGGAGAACGTAAATGATCGAGCGGGTGAAAAATGATAACAATACGACTCAAAGTGAACCCTGATGAACATGAAAAATGAGCTTACATAAATAGGCATGATAACACAAAATAATGCAAAGGGAAATACAAAAATAACAAGAAATATCAGTAAATGAACAATTAACCAATTAATGCCCTGTTCTGGATATCGTGACACGGAAGGTGTCTCACTCAACGGTCTCTGGCACAGAGAAACTTAACTAGTCCTGAAGAATGATCGCAGGCTTTCCCGGCGTATTGTATCGTGGAAGGTTATTCGGGATTTCCACCGGGTCAGGTTCTCAAACACGGCCGACGTTTCGATGAACTAGTCGTCCATCGTCATCAGGGCATGCCCTGATGACGGTGGACGACTAGTTCATCGAAACGTCGGCCGTGATGGGGAAGCTGACCCGGTGGAAATCCCGAATAACCTTCCACGATTAACTAGTCCTTTCTAATTTCCGTGGTTCGCACGGGTATTAGGACATTATCGGATGAGCATCTTAGGAAGAAAGAGTCGTTTTTGATTGGCGAGTGAACATATGAAACAGAGGGGTGGGTATGGTGGGTCGCTATGGCGACTACTATACTCAACAGTCGGGATGGTGGAAATCCCGGCGACGACGTGGAGGCTGGAAATGTCGCTTGGGGCGACAATCTTCGCGGCTCTTCACTGTTGCGAGTCCTTTGAAGGGCGGTAAAGGGACGCCTTTTCCCCCAATCCGTCGAGGATCCTCCACAGCAGACCTCCGAAAAGCGGCCGATGACTCAACTTTGCACCCTGATACGTCCAAGGGAGGGATTTGTGCTACCCGCCTTCAATTGGTGCTCGACGCAGTGTCGGAATGGTGCTCCAAATGGCGCATAGCCCTTAATCTATCCAAGACCAAGGTAGTCCTCTTCAGGAGAATCAAGTGGAAAGCACCAGCCCCACCACTCCACCTCCTTCAAAGGAACATCACCTGGTCTATCTCGGCACCCTATCTCGGCACCCTATCTCGGCGTCCAGCTCGACTACAGCCTCACCTACCGCCCTCACATCACCAATCTCCTAACCAAACTACTCACTGACAGCAGCCTCCTTTCCCCTCTCATCAAATCACGTGATATCTCTACCAAAAACCACCTCCGAATTTACCGCTCCATCCTCCTACCCCGTCTCCTACTCCTATACGTCTCTCCAGTCTGGTCGGGAGCGAGCCTGAAGAAGCAACTCCAACGCCTACAACTACGACTGAGAAAAATTTTCCGACTCATCCTTCGCTTCCACAGGTTCGCAGGAAATGGAGCACTCCACGCCCTCGCCGAGGAACCTCTACTGCGAGACCGTCTGGAAGCAACTGCGAAGAAGTTCTTCCAGACCGTCTCCCGGAACTACCATGATCACCTGGCAGATCTCGCCTCCGATTTGCCCACATCGTGGGATAAATACAAGGGGCCAATCTCCTCCACGGGATTGGCCGTGCACCAACCACCTCCGCAAGATTAACGTTTGCCAGTGTTGGATGCAACGTGAACCCAGGTCCCTCCGCTGAGAGCCTACTAAGGCGGAAAGCGGAACGGTATTCCTAAGGAGAATACCAATCCCTCTAGATGTGTGTGGGAGGGATTTTTCGGTCCTAATATGAGGAAGAAATCACGGGATGAATATCACCCGAAAATCGCCTTTGATGCTCACGAGTTCTCTCGTCGCTGAGTCGATCTCTCCGTACACAGCACAGAACGTCTTTCCTTCCACTGCTTCTCCGTCCGAATATTAAGTACAGATTGATACTTCTTCAAACTGCCAAAAACCTTTTCTATACTGTCCTTGTAGATGAAAATTAAACCTGATTACCGGCATTACTTCACCAGCTACGTACGCTTCGCGAGTTCACGTCTGCTTCTACTTTACAGGTGAAGTCATGCGTAGAACGGGCCCATTTTGGTCACGGGAACGACCTTGTATTAGGAATACCATGCCACAGTTAATGAGTATTTCACTATCAGTGCTTAGGTTCTCGATCCAACAGCAGAAAAACTCTCGGCTTTGGAACATTGGAATATTTCTGGAAGGCTTTTCGCAGTCGCACAGAAAAAGTATATCAAATAATTTATCATCAAATCTTGCCAAAAAACGGCCAAAAGCAAATATTAATGGACTAAAGTTTCTGAATGACGAAAAAATCTAGAAATAAGGTTAAAAATCGTTTCATTTTTTTTATTTCAAATAAATAACTTATAAAAACAAATTCCATTAAATTACATAGCAATAGAAGTAATAAACACTAATTTAAACCCTTAATAGCTATATATTTTTAAAACAAATAAATAGTATTACGATTAAAATTTAAAAATAAAATAAATATTAACCTAAACTCCCCTATATTCATCACCTAAGATTCTTAGAAAGAGAGGTTGATTGCTCCGTTCTGAAGACAAATGTGTCCTTCTGAGCCGTCCACTGTGGAACGCTTGATCGCTTTCAAGGCACTCGCGCCTTGCCTCCAACTGCAGGCCAAGATATGCCCCGACTAAAAAGTTTTTTTTAGTATGTGAGGCCGTTATCGTGCGTGGGAAGCCTAGGAAAATGGAAAAGTACGGGGCATGGGGCCGCACGTATATGCATAAAGCGACGCTCCCCTGGTTCTTGGCGGCGGGTATTCATTGGTCAGCTGTGGTTCGTGTTTGTGCTACGTGAAATAAGAATACGCCGCCCGACACCGGTGCCTCCGTTCCTGCCCCGCTCCTCGGCTGCTGTTCGCTCACACGCTCGGCAATCCACGCCCATTTCCCTGATCTTCCCTCTCCCTTGGTGTCTGCCTGGCTGGTTGATTTGCTGGTGTTTTTAATAAAAGTTTTATTATCAGAAATACTGGTTTCTCCTTAATCGGTCCATAACACGGCACGTTTCACTTCCACCAGTGATGATATTGTTAAGGACACAGTGCGTTCTGAGGCGACTGATGTCCCCATGGAACCATTTTTTTGTATTTCAAACAAATTAGGAAATATAAATTAATTTTCCACCCAAAACTTCAGAAGGTCTTTGTTCCTCTGCAGAAGATTCTGTTTGAGGTATAGCGTTACCTCAAGTGGTACTACACCGGAGCCGTGAGAGAGTGTATCTGGTGCATTATGTGCATCTATTTTCATGGCATGACCATATTCCAGATGCACCAGCTACATTTTCACCTGCTGGTGTTAATGGAGAACCACTTTTTTTAATTTCCCTGCCAAATTCCTCTGTCAGGTCCTCCACTGCCTGAAAAGTGTATTTTTTAAAGTGAATTCCTAGCTTACGCCACCATCTCGCGTTCAGTGTCCCTTGCCCATCCTTCAACCCTCCACCCATCTTCATATTGAGACCCAACCAGATGCTTCCATAGTTGAAGATGTATATTTCCAGGTCACCTCTCTTACCAGCAAGGCTTCTGAAACCCCTCCTTTTCCTTCTCTCTGTATCTCCCTACCTTGCTTGCCAGTGAATTCACAACAGCCTTTTTCTTCCTCATCACTCTCATTCAGGTGGTAGGTGGGTTATTAGAGGGTGTGCAATAGAGGCAGAAAAGATTATATCCACTCCCTGGCCTCTGTTTACTCTAAGGTCCCCTCAACGACACAGAAGGATCGGAATCAGTTAATTCATTAAATTCACGTCCGTTGGGATAGTGGACCCTGCACTCTCAGTTGCACTCAGGGATGTGATCCTATGTAAAAATATCCGATATTCAAAAGTTTCAGACACTATTAAAAGAAAGGTATGAATCCAAAAAGGTGGGCAACGGCCTGCCACGATGTAAACGCCGGTTCTCGATCAGTCACCGAAGTTAAGAATCGTAGGGCCCGGTTAAAATTTAGAGGGGTGATCCTCCGATTCGTCCGAGTGCTGTTTCCCCTGTCTGCACGTGGCAGACAGTAAGTGCGAAATGACCTTAACCGTCGTAGCACGTTAAACTCTAATACTACTACTACTCCAAAAAGGTATGCAACAATCGTTCACTATAAAGTATGCAACATAATCTCGTACAAAAATGGACGGCACTTTTCTGCAACCAATCCCAAAAATTAGATATATATTCTCGGTAAGAAATCTCGGTAGCATTTCGAGCTCAAATTCGACACGTTCGAGGGGGCTGAGAAAACCTCACTGGAGATGAACAAGGGCGCCTTGTGCTGTTCGTACGAGAGGACTGGTATGGGAGAGTATGGGAGCATCTGACACCTCATCCGTACTCACGGGTGCTCGGATGAGGAGCGTGATGAGGACGCCGCTGCTTCCGAGAGCGGCCACCAGGAGGCAGCCGAGGAAGAGCGCGTGCTTGAGTCGGATGCAGTAGCGCCTGTATAGATCCTCCAGTTCCACCTCTCCGCTGGACGGCCCTGGATCTCCGCCTCCGGCCCTGCCCCCGTTCCTCTCCGGGCCCCCCTTCATGGCAGTGGCAGCCTCGCCGCCGACCTGTGGTAGAAAGAAAGGAAACGAATGGCGTAAGAACTAAGCATGCACTCAAATTACACCGAAAGCAGAGATTCATCCTCGGAACCTGTAAGAGGTCCATTCATTAGCGAGAGCCACGTTTTCATTCCAAGGCTAGCGCAGACGATTTCATCGGAAGCGGATTCGATTCGACTAAACTCGAACGAGATCGCCATTTAAAAAAGTTATTCTGGGAAGGAAAATGGGAGGGAATCTCAGGGAATTTTCACTTTCCTATGAGAAATGTATTTCATCCGAACATACGAGATTCCTGTTGATCTCTCGATCAGGGGGTTATTTTGTAATCTCGGCTTTTTAATGACTCTTTGCGGGAAGGCGGGAGATCCGTTGGGCTCTCCTAATGATCGGCTCACGATCAGCCATGGCCCGATGGTGGTTCCATTTCACGCTCCTAACGACAGGTGAGATGGAACTAATGAAATGCGGACCCAAATGAAACGGATCATGAGTCGAAAGATACGGATCAAGAGTCGATGGAGCGGATGAATCAAATAAATAGACCGGCAGTTCACCTCTTGAGAGTCGAAGATGGTCACGCCGCCTGGGTGGTGGAGTTGAACTACGAAAAATGACGTAATTTTCCACATTTTACGACGTATTCTCACTGAAGTGAGATTACAATATAACCCCTCAGGGGGGGACACGAGGGTGGGAGGACGGGAGGGTGTGAGGACGGGAGGATGGGAGGCTAGGAGGACGGGAGGGTGTGAGAGCGGGAGGGTGTGAGGACGGAAGGATGTGAGGACGGGAGGGTGTGAGGACGGGAGGGTGGGAGGACGGGAGGGTGGGAGGACGGGAGGGTGGGAGGACGGGAGGGTGGGAGGACAGGAGGGTGGGAGGACAGGAGGGTGGGAGTACGGGAGGGTGGGAGGACCGGAGGGTGTGTTGGCGGGAGGATGGAGGAGTGGGAGGAAAGGCGACCAAAACACTCAAGCATCGAAACAACAAATGAATCAGATTTTGTGCCGCGTGGTGGAGATCTCCAGGGAAGAGTTCATTCCCCATGAGGACCACTCGCCGCAAGGGCACCAGATCTCCCTTCCAATATTCCGTTCATGATATCCGCTTGAGTCATCCTTAGTTATGCCCAAACTACGTCCAGTGGTCGACCCATACGACGTCCTACCTCGTAATGTGGCGGTGTACCATGGTACGGATAACATATCAAGCGCTAGTTAGGTACGGAGTGCATTGGGTATTTGATAAGTACCTGTGTGGTTTTCGGATACAACAGAAATTCGAGGAAAGAAAAAAAAGGAAGAGAATTTTCTTAAGATGTCCCAATTGATATGCATCTACACGTGCGAAGGGGGCCCACGTTTGCCGGAGGCTTTAATGTCGAAAATGGTAAGAGTTTCAAATTTCATTTGCAAATAAATTGTAGCTGGGATTATTTCCGCTGTAAAGAAGATTTGATTCTAAAAACACACATTTGTAAATTACAACCGATCAAATATATTTTAAATCAGTACTCTTAAGGATACAAATATCTACTCGACTTCATTCTGCTGGGGTTAAAAAGTAAGGCATAGGATCATGCATCATTTTTATTCCTATTTGGTACTTCTCTAATGGTTTTCTAATTCTGTTCTCGAATTTCGAATCTAATCATTTTCAAACACTCTACCATTTAGTAAGTAGCTATCCAAATTGATGAGCTGTTAGATTTAACAAGATCACCTTTGTGGTAAGTAAACTCATATGCAACATACTAACATATGAAAATGTGGTGCGGTCTCTGTTTTTGTGTCTGTTACTCAATTAAGCAAAAACGGCTCAACTAATTACTTTGAAATTATGCATGTGGGTAATTTAGAGCACTGGGACGAGCATACGCAACATTAAAAATTCCTCAGGGACCCTTAACGGGCCCCTAGATTTTACTCCCATAAGAAAACAATGGATTCAGTGAAGAGGTTGGTGTTTTTCTTTTTTCAATTTCATAGGATTGAAATTTTCACCGTCGGATAGTTGAAAGACTGAAGTATTTAAGTAATTCTTGCATTCGATTATATTTTACGTTTCGTTTTTTTTCCTTAAAAAATAGTTTCTCAATTCCAAAATAATAAATTTTACTCCCATTTCAACAATGGCGCATTTCCTTGGTAACCTGATTAATGGCTATGAACGGGAAATTTCGCCCGGGCATTTTGGGTGATACCTAATATTGAATAAATAATCCAAGGATACTTACATAAGATTTCAGTCGAGGTATTTTTAACCCTAACCTTTTTATGTGCGTTTAACGGCTTCTTATTTATTCAGTTTTTAATTAATTGCTCACATACAGTATTTCTGCCTATTTAAAGTGACGCAGTAACAAAAATTAAATAAAGACAAAAAATCAATGAAAACAATTGGTAACAAGGGGAAAATAATAAAAAATACAAATAAAACGTAGGTAGAAAGGGAAGTAAATGGGAGAGGTATTATTCATTCATAGGAAAATGGGACATGGCGATATTGAGGGTATCTGCATTTAGCACGTCATATCGATTCTTATAATCACATACAGGAAAAGAAAAATACAAACCTTAAAAACAACCTACACCCGTTTTCATTCGTTAGTGTTTGTGGATAGCAGTGCTTTTGAGCGTTTTCATGGTAACTACAGAATGCTTCTGACAAAATGTTTGCGTTCCCATGGCTCCGTAACTAAGGAGTTGCGACCCAATGTTTATGGAAAAAAAATTCTTTAATTGACTCCCGCTACCTCTTCCATAAGTTTCGTACTTTCTTACTGAACTAGCCTTTAAACAAAAACCCAGCAGGTAGTGTCCGCGATACGACCGACGCGTCGGTGTTTATTGCGTGAAGCTTAGCGATGAATTTAATCGCTCCGTAGGCTTTTATTTCTTGCTTTCTTGCTGTTGGAAGGCGCTGACAAGGTGCTTTGAGCTTCCATCGCTCTACAAATTTAGTGAGCCTTCTGTTAAATGATATTTTCGACTTTTTAGATTCGGAATTCAATGTTCTTTCATTTTACAACTTCTTTGTATAGGCCTTAACCACCTATTTTTCGAGATATTCATGTTCCCTGAAATCGAAACATTATTTGTCTACTCATATCACTCAATTTTTTAGCCTAAACGCACTGAACATTTTTCTCATAAGCTAGCCAGCGCCAAATCGCTAATGATTGGACCGGGGAGGGGGAGTAAAAAAATTCTTCCAACTTCCTTTTTTTATTAAAAAGTGGAAATCATATCACTACGCATATTATCTTCCAATATTTTCGCGATAAATAAGGTGCGAGGGGGGTGGGTGGGTTGGGTGGGAGAGGGAAATGGATTGTCGAATGGAATTCCGGAGCGATTGCGTTGAATAAAAAAGAAAGAAGATGATGAGAGCACAGCGGAGCAAATGGGATATTAATGAAATGCGCGATGGAGGGGTGGGTTGGTCATGGGGGTAGGTTGGTCGCGGGGGTGGGACTCTCCCAGTGGGGGAGGGGTGCTGAGTAAGGTTGCCAACCCCCCATATTTCTACGGAAGAGGCTTCCGGAATTGTATAAAAGACTTTTCGGGGCTCCCGACTCCCGTATTTAAGTGTTTTCATCCCTCATTAAGTTTAAATAATAACCATTTAAATGTTTTTTTGGATTACCATCGTCCTTTACGAACTTTTTTCCGATGTGATTTGTGACTAATGCAACGGATTATGCAAAGGAATCTCAACATTTTTATTGAAACATATTCTACCTCGAATGTATGTATTTACCTTTGGATAAAATGAATTTGTATCGTCATTCATTACGGCTCGTTGTGCACGGAGCGTTCCAAAGTTACATCATGTCATCCCTTCAGGAGAGTCACATGTGGGGAGAGCGTGAAGCGACGGTCGAGGACGAAAGACGGGCGCGCATTCGACTCTGAGGCCGAGGGCCTGAGACGGCAGCATTAGAAAATGCTGATCAAGACGCCCCGCGGCTGATTAAAAACATGGCGTCGGCCGGACGACGGAGATTTGAGAAGGAAGCAAGGCAGAGCAAATAGCAAGACGCGGCGCGCGGTTACTTTCTCAGAGCATTCCCGTGGCAGGACGTCCTCTTCCTGCGCTGGTTTCTCCTTATTTATACGTTCGGTAATAAAAACAATGAACCTGCGACAATGTGTCTCGTTCACCTTCCCGAATTATTCATATTTATAACAGATAAGCAGAATATCAGACATTATTCGGACGGAGCTATGATCCACGTTCACAACACTTAACTTAGACACTCTTCCTTACTCTCGTGTCAAAATGCAGTGAGACGTAATAATAAATAGTGCGTTCAAATTGTGGAATTAAAATAGAACAAGCAGTCCTATCTTGTGATTCCTTTCCCTTTAACATTTCGTGTTCTTATATTTCATATGTGAAGGTAATTTTTCACCAACTCCATTAGCATAACATTTGTTTCGGAAACAGGCAATTTGACATCAACACATACTACCTTTTCCAAATCGCTCCAGGAGGAGCAAAAAGATCTTAAGTTTATCTTATTTGATTGTTTTCCGTCTATCAATAAGTAATGCAGCAGGAGTTTCTATAGCCCGGAGCCAAGACAATTGAGCAGCAATTAACTCCAGGATGCGTCAAGTCGAGCTGCGCATAAATTCGTTTTTTTTCTGTCTGTGATAGTGGCCTCTTTGATCTAATCTCTGGAGTCACGCCGTGTTAATCAGTCGTGATCGATAGTTTGCGCTTAAAAGTATAGATCACATGATAAGTACACACTTCTGTCTATCAAATACATTTTCACCACCACTCCCCCGAGCAAGACCACCAAACACGGTATTACAATTACCACCTCCAAAAGCTACACATTAATTTTGAAGTCCTAGACTGTTAAATGATATTTAATATCAGGAGTTTAGGTCAAATAAAAATTCAAAACTTCCACCAACCTTTTGGATATATTATATATATATCCTCAGGGCTATAAGAAATGACGTTACATGATTGTTCAGGCTGTGCATAAAACGATTTTTACTGCCTCTTTCCTCACAATACAAAAAAACTTCCGGCACCTCTCACATATAGCAGTGGACTGTAGACGGAAGCATGATCAGACATCCATAGGTCGCTGGTTCAAATCCGGCCCGAAGGACCACTTGTTCAGGCTGTGCAGAAAACGATTTTTATTGCCTCTTTCCTCACAATACAAAAAAACTTCCGGCACCTCTCACATATAGCAGTGGACTGTAGACGGAAGCATGATCAGACATCCATAGGTCGCTGGTTCAAATCCGGCCCGAAGGACCACTTGTTCAGGCTGTGCAGAAAACGATTTTTACTGCCTCTTTCCTCACAATACAAAAAAACTTCCGGCACCTCTCACATATAGCAGTGGACTGTAGATGGAAGCATGATCAGACATCCATAGGTCGCTGGTTCAAATCCGGCCCGAAGGACCACTTGTTCAGGCTGTGCAGAAAACGATTTTTACTGCCTCTTTCCTCACAATACAAAAAAACTTCCGGCACCTCTCACCTCTCACATATAGCAGTAGACTGTAGATGGAAGCATGATCAGACATCCATAGGTCGCTGGTTCAAATCCGGCCCGAAGGACCACTTGTTCAGGCTGTGCAGAAAACGATTTTTACTGCCTCTTTCCTCACAATACAAAAAAACTTCCGGCACCTCTCACCTCTCACATATAGCAGTGGACTGTAGATGGAAGCATGATCAGACATCCATAGGTCGCTGGTTCAAATCCGGCCCGAAGGACCACTTGTTCAGGCTGTGCAGAAAACGATTTTTACTGCCTCTTTCCTCACAATACAAAAAAACTTCCGGCACCTCTCACATATAGCAGTGGACTGTAGACGGAAGCATGATCAGACATCCATAGGTCGCTGGTTCAAATCCGGCCCGAAGGACCACTTGTTCAGGCTGTGCAGAAAACGATTTTTACTGCCTCTTTCCTCACAATACAAAAAAACTTCCGGCACCTCTCACCTCTCACATATAGCAGTAGACTGTAGATGGAAGCATGATCAGACATCCATAGGTCGCTGGTTCAAATCCGGCCCGAAGGACCACTTGTTCAGGCTGTGCAGAAAACGATTTTTACTGCCTCTTTCCTCACAATACAAAAAAACTTCCGGCACCTCTCACCTCTCACATATAGCAGTAGACTGTAGATGGAAGCATGATCAGACATCCATAGGTCGCTGGTTCAAATCCGGCCCGAAGGACCACTTGTTCAGGCTGTGCAGAAAACGATTTTTACTGCCTCTTTCCTCACAATACAAAAAAACTTCCGGCACCTCTCACCTCTCACATATAGCAGTGGACTGTAGACGGAAGCATGATCAGACATCCATAGGTCGCTGGTTCAAATCCGGCCCGAAGGACCACTTGTTCAGGCTGTGCAGAAAACGATTTTTACTGCCTCTTTCCTCACAATACAAAAAAACTTCCGGCACCTCTCACCTCTCACATATAGCAGTAGACTGTAGATGGAAGCATGATCAGACATCCATAGGTCGCTGGTTCAAATCCGGCCCGAAGGACCACTTGTTCAGGCTGTGCAGAAAACGATTTTTACTGCCTCTTTCCTCACAATACAAAAAAACTTCCGGCACCTCTCACCTCTCACATATAGCAGTAGACTGTAGATGGAAGCATGATCAGACATCCATAGGTCGCTGGTTCAAATCCGGCCCGAAGGACCACTTGTTCAGGCTGTGCAGAAAACGATTTTTACTGCCTCTTTCCTCACAATACAAAAAAACTTCCGGCACCTCTCACATATAGCAGTGGACTGTAGACGGAAGCATGATCAGACATCCATAGGTCGCTGGTTCAAATCCGGCCCGAAGGACCACTTGTTCAGGCTGTGCAGAAAACGATTTTTACTGCCTCTTTCCTCACAATACAAAAAAACTTCCGGCACCTCTCACATATAGCAGTGGACTGTAGACGGAAGCATGATCAGACATCCATAGGTCGCTGGTTCAAATCCGGCCCGAAGGACCACTTGTTCAGGCTGTGCAGAAAACAATTTTTATTGCCTCTTTCCTCACAATACAAAAAAACTTCCGGCACCTCTCACATATAGCAGTGGACTGTGTACACTTCCCCCCGACACATCTCCGTCCAGTCTACACCCCGCCAACAAGATTCCGCCCGCCAACCACACATGTCACTCGCGCGACTTAACGGAGGGAACGTCAAAATCGTCTTAACAATGATGAAAAATATTGTGTCTACAATCTTTTTTTGAAAACAGTATGGTTTAACATATATAATAAACAGTCATTAAAAAGAAATATATGTATACAAACATCTTCAAGGTTACATGATCTCTTTAGTTTGTTAATATTTTTTTTTACTTACAGGGTAATGTTATCTTGAAGATGTCGAATATATATATTTCTTTTTAATGACTGTTTTGCTATATATTTTCAACTATACATACTGTTTTTTTAAATGATTCTAGAAAAAATATATTTTTCATTATTTAACATCATTCATTACAGCCCGGAGGATGGATATATAATATATCAGAAAGATTAGAGGGAGCTTTGCATTTTTATTTGACCTAAACTCCTGATATTAAATATCATATAATAAAAGAGGTCAAGAGCTCATATCATATAGACTGTTAAACGTTTCAGTGACATATGTTGAAATAGTTTATGTGGGTTCATTCAGTGTGTCTTTCACATTTACCACTTTAATCTGCAAACATCCTTTTTTGTAGTCAAGTATGGGAAATACTCTCAGACTACAATACACACTCCCATAGTTGCTGGCAACTGTTGAAACGCCTATAAAGGTTAAGTCCGCCAGGGATTTAATCACACGTCCTACAGGGTGAGGAGCAAGAACAGAATTTACCATAGCTTCTGTCTTCGTGCGGCCGCTTGACACTTTTGGAGCAATTTTTGTGTATGAAACAATCTTTGATAGCAATCCAAGCGTAGAGTCCATCGAATTAAAACTATCGTGATGTGCAACAACATGGAATACAAGGGCGCCTTTAGCAGCACTTCCATCATCTTCTAACTTCGTACATGGTTTAATAAAATAGTTTTTTTCAATTTATCTGATGAACGTGCACCTCTTACTCACTGTTAGTTTTTTTTTCTGTTTGAACATGTACCTACTATAATTGCAAGTCTCTCATTCCGAGGTATGCGACAGAGACACGAGTACGTCCCTGGTGGAGTGCATGCAACGCATTCAGCCTCCCACGCGATACGTCCTGGACGAAAGCATGAGAATTTTTCTGTGTTTGCCACTAAATAAACATTTACTTTTACTCACTGAGAACAATCTGAAATAAAAACGAAACTTTAAATAATACAGATTTCATGCCTAACTTCTAGTAGATAATCTAAAAGATGAGCAAATTAGATATTTTAAAGAGGTTTTTTTTATTCCGCCCTCATGTTTTAATTCAAATTGGATTTCAAATTTAAACAGTTTACTTTCTTGATAAGATCACTGTTATTTGCAGTTTGAAAGTCAAGAGAGGTGAATGCAACCAGATGCATTTATTAAAGTATTTAACATCAATCTCAATCACGTCTAAAACAGGCTATCGATAACATGAATGTATCGAGTGTATGGTATCGTAATGATCGAAAACACTGTTCGATTGTTGATTTAACTGGTAAAGCCAGCGTGAAAAGTGTTTATTATTCAAACAAATTGACCAACACAACGCACATAAATTGAATAACGCCAATCGCTAATCATTCATTCATTAAAGTAATCTACCGGTTAGAGGTAGGTTATGATGAAAGTCGGAGAAAATCCAACGAACTCTTACACGTGCCGTAAGAAGTAATGCCCCTTTCTACCTCTAGTATTTCTTTCTTCATCTCAGCATGAGTCCTACCTTTCTTCATCCCGTCCATAAAACCGATTCTCTTTCTTGCCCCTTTCCCGCCTTCGCAACATCCTACCCTCTATCACGGCCTTCACCAAACCTTTGCCCCTCATTACCGCTTCCAGCCACCTACTCTGCCTTCCCCTAACCTCATCTATATGTTTCCTCTCCTCACCCACCATGTCAAGCACTTCCTCATTTGTCTTCCTTTCCGTCCAACGCACCTTCTCCATCCTCCTCCACACCCACATCTCGAAAGCCTTCAGCTTATTTTCGTCTTCCTTTCTCAAGGTCCACGTTTCTGCCCCATACAACGCCACACTCCATATCAAGCTCTTCACCAACCTCTTTTTTACATGCTTACTTCAAGTTTTCGTCATCAGATCCATTCTATTATTGAACGCTTCCTTCGCTAGTGCTATTCTCCTCCTAATGTATTTGCTACTATGTCCTGTTTCTTCTAGCGTAGTACACCCAAGTAATTACATTTTTCTACTTGCTCCAGTTTGTGACTTCCTACTCTTATCACCAGTTTCGCTTTCTTTGTCCTATAGAATCTCATTACTTTTTTTTCTTATTATTAATATTCATCCCGTATTTCTCGCACTGCATTTCCAATGCATCTACAAAAGTTTGCAATTCTTTCGATGACCGACTGACCAACGCCTGGTCGTCTGCGAATCTAACCGACTTTATCCGATGGTCTCCTACTTTCATTCCCACATATAGCTCATCCCCTGCCTCTCTTACCATTTCCTCAGCATAGATGTTAAAAAGCAGAGGCGACAACGGGCACCCTTGCCGCACCCCGCGACCTATAACTGCGCACCCAAATCATCCTCAGTTACCCTCACCTGAGCCCTCTGACCCATATATAAGTTTCGGATGAGTCTCCTTTCACGTTAAACTATTCCTATTTTCCCCAATATATGTATTAGTTTCTCCCAGTTTACTCTGTCAAACGCCTTTTCGAAATCCACAAAGCAAGCGAAAACATCCTGATTATGCTCTATGTTTCTATCTATAAGTGTCCTCATTACCGCAGTCGCGTCTCTGGTGGCCCTCCCCTTCCTGAAACCAAATTGGTCATCGCCTAAATAATAGTTTGCTCTGCTCTTCAACCTTCTATTTATAATTCTCAGTACAACTTTTTCCGCGTGCGAAATTAAACTGATTGTTCTATACTCCTCGAATTCTGACGCTTTCTTCTTCTTCGGGATAGGTGTTAATACTGTTTTCACGAAATCCTCTGGCCATACTCCTTCCTCGTACATCCTGCAAATAAGTTCGAAAAACGATTTTCTCCCCTTAATACCTAGATTCTTCAATAGCTCCGAAGGTAGGTTATCGGTTCCCATGGCTTTTCTACCGTTCATCTCTCTTAATGCCCTCTCTATTTCGCTGTCAAGTAACTCTGGCCCGAGGTTATCCTTATCTATTGATCCTTCAACCTCTAGATCTAGGTTAAAGGGTCTATTCTCGCTGTCATATACCTCCTCTACGTATTCTCTCCATCTTTCTTGGATATCTTCCTGTTCGATTAATATCTTCCCTGTTTTTTCCTTAACCTTTGGCATCGTTTGACCTCTCTTACCGTCCGATAACACTTTCACCTTGGCGTACAAAGCGCCCACTACCCCCTCCTCCTGCAGCTTTTCCATTTCCTCGCATTGTCCCTTCCACCACTTTTCTTTTGCCCGATTGGTCACTCGCCGGAGTTTATTATTCAATTCCTTGTACTTCCTCTTGCCTACGTCGGTGTTGACGTTTTTCCATATCCTTCTCTCCTCCATTTTCTTAATCATTTATTCCGCAACCCATTGCTTCTTAATCCCTCTTCTTTTCCACTATTTTGTTCCTATTGTTTTCTCTTCCACTCGCATGCCTGCCTGTTTTTATAATCTCCCATCTTCTCTCTATTGTTCCCATCCGCTTTACTTCGCCTATGCTCTTTTCTACCAATTTCTCATCATTCACACGAAAAAAGAGTTTATTAATTATAATGAAAGATGCGGACAAACCAGAGTTTTTTCAAAAATGTATGCAGACGGATACTTTTATTATGAAAAAGCGGACATATCCGCATAAATGCGGACTTATGATAACCCTAGCTGAGAGTAGCCAAGAATTATATCAAGAAGACTGATTATTTTACGCATTAATGTGACTTAAAAGTCTTCCATAAAAAAATAATACTTTAAGTTACTGAGAAGAGGACATAGTCTTTTAGTTTCTCTAAATTTGATATATTTTTGTTTTCTTGTACATACCTAAACAATTAAAAATTATATTTTTTGCCCATAATTGTTTTATTTCGGTAGCTTTAAGTTAAAAAACGGTATATATAAGGGAAAATTAGACAATCCGACAACAAGCTGTTTCAGAGATAGATATCCCTAGGGATGCGAGGGACGTCACGTGGTTCAGCGAAGGTTAATGAGTGCGCCTAGCGGTAAGGGGGAAGGGGATGGGGTTGGGAGGGGGATCTTTCGATGGCCGTGAGAAGACGAGAGAGCCTCGCATACGCGGAGGGGTCGCCACAGCGAATTAATTGATGGTCAGTAGGCCGCCCATTAATCATCTCCTCCGTGCTCGTGAGACGCAGAACGATGGAGATGAACGAGATCGTGCGTATGTATTTGAAGACACGGGTGAGTGTGCTTTGGCGAGACAGGGGGGGACTGTCTCATTCAACCAGGGGGGCGCGGGGCGGGGTAAGGGGCTGGGGGGGAAGGGGCGGGGTGGGAGGAGAGAAGGCGCCGTTTCCCACGCGACCGTCAGATGAATTCGCATTTGAATGCATGGCCATTGGAATGGATCCGAATTGGAAACAGACCCAAATGCAAGGGGGTGGGCTTCCCATTCAGATCGGGCCCGGGATCGAAGCCCGGCGGTGGAGGAGTTTTATTAGAAAAATCCCCGCTTGGGTGTGGAGACGAGAGCGCTTCGAGTGCAGTGCTCCGTCCGTCGAGTTGGACGTCACGCCGTGATGCCCTTGCCGCCTTTCTTGGCCGCCGGGTTTCCCTCTCCACTTAATTATTCCATTCGACCGAAGAACCCTTCCTTCAGAAATAAACCCGCCTACCTGTCCTTGATGATACTAATCACCCTAATTTCCCCCCGCAGCCTCCCCAAATTACTAATCCAAACCTCGAATGCATTATGTGGCAAATATTTTGAGAGGTGGAGGAATTTGTTTCGCATAACACGCGCGCTCACGGTGAACAAATCATTTTCATATAAAAATATTTTTACAACACACGTCTCCAAAGATATTTTAAGCGTCTAAAAGGGTTAGCTCCACAATAGTCTTGTTAAACCATATGTTCGTGAGGATTTTAAAAAATTAAAACTTTTGTCAAGATTAATCATAAGAAAACAAAAATAATGAGATTCTCTAGGACAAAGAAGGCGAGGCTGGTCATAAAAGTAGGAGGACACAAACTGGAGCAAGTAGAACAATTTAATTACTTGGGTAGTACGCTAGAAGAAACAGGACATAGTAGCAAAGACATTAGGAGGAGAATAGCGCTAGCGAAAGAAAGCGTTCAATAATGGAAGGGAGCTGATGACGGGGACTTTAAGTAAGGATGCGAAAAAGAGGCTGGTGAAGAGCTTGATATGGAGTGTGGCGTTGTATGGGGCAGAAACGTGGACCTTAAGAAAGGAAGACGAAAATAAGCTGAAGGCATTCGAGATGTGGGTGTGGAGGAGGATGGAGAAGGTCCGTTGGACTGAAAGGAAGACAAATCAGGAAGTGCTTGAAAAGGTGGGTGAGGAGAGGAAAATTGTGGATGAGATTAGGGGAAGGATGTAGGGCAAGCAGAGAAGGGGGAGAAAGAGAATAGGTTTATGGACGGGAGGAAGAAAGGTAGGACTCTACGCTCATATGCAGAATGAAATATGACGGGTAGATAGTACACTGCACGTGTAAGAGTGTGTTGGTTTTTCTCTGACTTTCATCATAACCTACCTCTAACTGGTAGATTACTCAAATGATGATGATAATTGTACAATCAATGAGCACGAGCATTGATGGCAACATAGTAAAAAATTGTAAACATTCCCTTGTACAAGGAGGCGAAGATGTTGATTAGTCAGCTGAAGCCAATCACAGTATCACACTAATATCCATCATGGAATTTCAATCAAAATCGAAGATTCCAGTGCCTTATGACTCTCTTTTAAGGTCCAATATTCCTCAGCCATACATAATGTGGTTACAAAGTTATTACTCGCTGGATATGATTCTACTCTCGTCAATAAATTGGTGGAACTCTCTTAAAATAAACTGTAAATTAAATATTTTATTATTTTTACAAGGTGACTATTTTGTTGTGTGGCCTCATCAGCATGTATTGAAAGTATATTTTACGATATTTTTATCATTCAAAATAAGCTTAGTGAAAGTTGTCAAAGCTGATTTGCCCACCTAGTAAGAATACTAAACATTGACATATTTTTGTCCATTGACGATCCATGCAATGCAATATTTACTCTTTCTATGTTCATAACTCCTTTTTATGCTTTTATGTCATTAAAATATTTTGTTTTTAATGTGAAAAACACGGTAAAATTATACGTAAAATGTAATAAAAAAGTTTGTAAAATTATTCCATCAGGATTTCTAATAGTCTATAACATGCATCTGAGATGTTGTACTGTCCAATTACTAATTGAGGGTTTTATAATGTCAACACTTCCCCAAAATTCAGAAAAAGGGCAGAGTGGGCAAAACTTTGATTTTGTCCAGGACGGTTTCGTCCAGATTTTTTCCACAGGAGTGGACGAAATCAAACAGCCCCACTTTAAGTACTGAACTACGATTACAGGTTAATTTATTGCAGTATTCAGTCAGTGACCTTTACGTTTCAAAAATATTTCGTCGTTCCTGAAATGTGCATTCCTCTTTATCTCCAGAATTAACAATGGGAATATTGCTGAGAAATTTCGTGGCTTCTTCATCACCTTCCGACTACAGAATGTTGGAAAAAAATCCTTTAGTTGAATAGATTTTTTGAAGCTAAATATGGATGTCAGGCCTCCAGCAATTTTTAATGCTAAATTAATAAGGCACATCATTTCGTGAGAAAGCAAAATTTTACATCAAAAAGAATTTTAAAAACGTCTATAAACCATTTAAAAAATCAACCAATCGACAAAAAATAATTTTCCGCAGAGATATTGGCGCAGCATGTGAAATGAAATGAAAAAATCCAAGAAAATGGGAATGATAGTGCTTCGTAATATTTTAAAATTTTAAGCTGCAAACAACATAAAAACGGAGCATTTGTAATTTAAAAGAAGTAAAAGTGCAGATTTATATGAAAAGCTATTTATGTATCTACTACTACTAACACAACTATTTACCTATTTATATGCTGAACTAATGGCGAAATTAAAGAAAATGCCGATTCTTATTCGGCCGGAGATAAGATGCACAGCAATCGAAAGAGTTCACTAGGAAAATAAAAAATAGTCATCAGATGTTTGACAATATCGAAAATGGATCTTTTCTTTTAAATATAACAGTAGCAAGCCATGACTATGCCACATAGTTGTGAAATGCGTCGTACCATTCAATAAATCTGTGGAAGATTACTAAGTGTTTTATTCATAATGAATATCTTTTCTTTTCCCAAGACGAAATAGAACTGAAATCCGCGAGTGCATCTCTTGCTAGGGATGCGAAGATGCAGCCGAAAGCAGCACTCACACACCTCACATTCCGATTATAGGTATCACCATTTGCCGTCAAAACTTTCCTTTTCGCTTTTCGTCTATTCACCGGCATGCAACAATGACCACCACTCGGGAAAGTGATTCTGTTTGCACAAGCTGCCTTCCAAAATAAAAATATTCACATGAAATGCCAGCGTTAATTTGTTCACGGTGTGTCCGAAGGAAGCAGTCTTAGAACCACCAAGACGGAAGGCAAAGGACCGATTGCGTAAATGTGCTCCAATTTCCCCGAAGTATCTTGTTTTAAATACCTACGAAGGTCCTTTCCATCGTATGTTGCTTCAATATCGCCATTAGGAATAATATCTTCCCGCAATGGACCACGGAGCTTGACGCGTTGCCGTGTAGCGAGCTGCCGCCGGGCGGCCTGAGCCGGACTCCGACGCACATTGGAGGAATCGATTATTTTTTGGGGTAGCAGACGGTACAGCTGATCTCCTTGGAAATACATACTAGAGGCTTTGGAATGTCTAATGCGTGAATATCTCCGAGTCTATAGATGTCCAAAGGAACTTTTTCTCTACTTAATTGCAAAACATATTGCTGACCTAAATATTAAGTAAAGTAATATGGTTAAAATTTTCAACCTGTTAGTACAATTTTAATTCCATAGCTTTACATCAACGGGTTCTGTATTAGATTGACTTCGGTGATTTTCAGAGGAAATTGAAGCCTGGCGATTTTTCCTAAATTTGTTGAACTTTGGACCCTCGTATATCGTTGCTGCAAACGAACGAAAACAAATGACACGCGTCACTTCATGCATTTATCGACGGAAAATGACCCTGCGAAGTTTCACTTTCTGGTTAAAAAAAAGTTCATTTTGAATTTCACCAGTTTGTTTCGCTCTTCCACTCTTGACTCTTAAGAGATCCCTTCTTCGCCTCCCCCGCGGTTCTCCTGGACCTCACAATACGTGCGTCTCCTCACTCAGAGAGCAAGGGACGATGGTACAGCCTCCGAGATTACTCCACCAGTCTCCACTCTCACTTCATCTCCTTTAACCCACCAACGAAGCAATACAATATCGATCCGGGACTTACGTGGGGAAAATTCTCCACAAGGAGAATTCAGCAGTTGCATTCGCATATAATATTCGATCCCAGGTTCCTTGGCGCAAATAGGAATCTGCCACTAAAACATTTGCATCAGCATATTAATCGTAGACCTTGGGTAAAAGACTGGCATACGAGGAAAAGCTTAATAACATTTCCACCTCAGATTTATCAGTACAACTGGCGGCTGGCCTTTTTAAATGGTTATGATCGAGCTACTCTCTCCTTTATAAGAACTTTTAACGTTAGTTCACATCCATTATTTAAATTTTTTGTCCCACACTACGAGCTTCAAGAGCAGCTCCCTGAGCATTGGCATCTCCCCAAATGGATTGACAAACAACTCATGCATAGTCATGGAAGTGATGATGTGGCAGCAATGCTGTATCCCAGTCTACATACTACGAATCAAAAGGTTTGATGCTGACGGGGTAACTTATTAACTACAACGGACGCTCGATTTCAAAGAAGCATGGTGTGCAATTAAGTACTGAAATTGATATCCAAGTGTTTCTCTCCGTTTTGGGGCAACCTTTGAGAATGTAAGAAGCGGGTCCGCTCCCAACGCCCTAATTGCACAATTGAAACCTCCGAACGATTACTTTAAGTAGGCAATATCTTATTTTTGAACATAGTAACCTGCATTTAGATGGAAACTTAATTCGCACATTTACCTTACCCCAGAGCACTCCAATTTTCGATGGCTGTAGGTCATTGACGAAATGTTATTGTTAGTCAGAAAACATCGACAGTTGATGATTCCGCACTCACTGTACTCATTCCTAAGTCATTGGAACGCTAATATGCAAGGCGCTATAAAGGCTAATAACATTTATCGAGGTTTCAACGGTCACTTTTAAGGAGGTTCAGAGGTTTCACTCAACTTAAGAGAATTCGAAGATACTTGCTGGAAGCATTAATTATGTTGTCTTAAATATACCTGTTTTTTTCAGAATTATTTACCGCAGATTACTTAAGATATTTGATCGAGAAGTGGACAAAATATTACATGGGTTCTTATGGGAACACAAGGTACGAGTTGCTTAATTCATCAAAAAGAACTTTTTTCTAGTTAAGAATAAGAAAAACAAAAATAATAAAAATAAAGTTTGTCAAATGAATTTTATACATTATTCTATTGATGATTTAAAATATTTTTGTTTTTCTTATTCTTAACTAGAAAACGTTCTTTTCAATGATTAAAGCTAGTCGCACCTCGCGTTCCCATAAGAACCCATGTAATTTCATGCCCACTTCCACATCAAATATCCTAAGAAATCTGAGGTAAATAATTTTGAAAAAATTCAGGTAGCCATAGGAAAACATAATTAGTGCTTCCAGCAAGTTTCTTCGAAATCCCTTAATTTGAGTGGAACCACCGAACGTCCTTAAGGCCCAAGGGGACTTTTTTACCTTTAATCCTTTCTGCATGTAACGTATTTTACTAACAGCGTTCATTCCAGTAGATTAAAATATAAACAAATCTGCAAACAGCATAAAAATTAACACGACAAATAGTATGGAAGGGTGCCTTCATGTTGTTACTACTCCCGGATAATATGCATCGCGAATCAGCGTTTGAAGAATAGCAAGTATCTTAGACAAAAAATAGTTATGCGAAGTAATGTCATTGTGCAAAATAATTCAGGATATTTTACGCAAAGACCCAGGCTCCTGTTGACGGCCCCAACATTGTGGGAACAAGTCAAATATCCAACACCCCCCATAAATTTGGACTTGATTTCTTATGTAGTTAGTCCTACTTAATATATTTTCTTTCTTGAGCAGCATAACACGCACTAAATTTTCTACCACAGTGAAAACACGGTGGATTACCCATAAGTATCTCCAAAATGACACCAGCGATACTGGCGAGTGGTGAAGTTATGACGGCTTCCCCGTTGAGACGGCGATCTTGACACAAGCGGTCTCCACTTTACTCTTCGCTCACTGGGAATACCATTTAGTCTCTGAGATGTACTCAGGCGCGATGTACTCAGTCGCCCCCACTTTTATTCATTAGTAGTTATAAAAGGGCGGGAATTGCGTTCACTGTGACCTTCTGATGGCAAAGGTCGAACACATTTGACGCTGACGTTCGCATGCCACCTTGCAAGAGACACTTCACCTTGAATTGAAATATTTAAGCACCTTGGGAAAGCATTGGGGTTATTTTAGCGAGGTTTTTCAATTAAATGTTAGAACGAACTCGCAATAAAACTATAGCCATCACATTCTTCATCAACAAACACGACCTGAGACCAAAATGGTTGGAATAACGAGGAGATGATTGTGCACAAGGATATAAAAGAGATTATGGCTTTCAATGGCTTGGATGAAGAATGCAATTCTAGATTGGAAAAAAACACGAGTCAACACCGCAACACAACCAATGGCTGATTCAATGATACAAAAGGTGCTATTTAGTATTTAACACCTTACTTATTACACGCGTCCTTAGATTTCGTGTCCTTGTTTTGTGGAAAACAAGGACACGAAATAGTTCAAGGGTTTATGAATTTCAGCATCTTTTAGTTCTTCAAATTTTCAAGTGTAATGTAAATTAAATGGAATTCCGTTTTGATTATTCCTCTAACACAGAGAGCATAGTACATCGTGAACTTATTTTAATTCAGTAATCAAGCGAAAGAATTGTTACAGGGCCAATTAGATCAGAATTTCGATATTTTCTTATTCACGTGATTTTGATGAAAGTTACCAACAGCCCTGGAATTCATATTTATTTTACTTTTAGCATTAGATACCATGAGTATTAGATACTATTAAGTGAATGGTCCTCAAGGAAGTCAGGATGATGGACACTGTGGATGATGGAGAAGTATGATGGACACTGTGAAGAATCTTTTTTATTATTGCCAACACATTACTCGACAATCACTAGTTAAAATTCAACTGTAAAATTCACAACATTTTCCGGAGTGTAGAATCACCGTTGTGAGACTTGTTTTAGTATCACAAACACCTAACTACATATTTTTTGTGTCACGAAAATTAGTCATGCTTGTTGTTGTATTCGACAATTATGGCATCAGCAACGAGAAGGAACATGACTGTTCGACTCTAAGGATTGCCTCGGGATATCATGTCCATGTTAAGACAGGACAGGAGAGTACAGCTCCTCATTAAGCGCTGATATTATCAGCGGATCGTGTTCGATGGCTCGCGTGTCAAGCTCTGAATAATGCACGCCGAGGGAAATTGATCCGTCAATGGGCTCCAGCCGATTCCTCCTCTTCCACGCGCCCTTACACGATCACCCTCGGGAAGACAAGAGACGGTCGCCGTCACCACTCGCAACTCCCCAATTGGACTTCTACTCTACATGCAGTAGCGCTCCCATCTCTCGCACCTTAAGGGGAATGAAACTCGCGACAAACAATCGTAAGAATCTTTCACTCCTTACGGTAATGGAAATGACAATGTGCTGTTTTTTGTTTGCTCTTAGCCGGAAAATCACGGTGAAAGCAATTTTATCTCCGATCAAAGAGCGAACGTCATTAAATTACGAAAGTGTCCGTGGTCCTTTTCCATTTTCACTTCCAGAATTACAGCAATTACTCCGAAAGACGTCGAAAATTATTAAAAATCCTAGCCTACGCGAGAGAGACACTTCAGGCTGGTGCAGGACGCGTGATGGATCTGAGTTGAAGAATTTGCTCGAGGGACAACAAAACTGGACAGCTCTTGACCAGAAGGCGGCCAAGGCCACGCAACAATTGTCCTTTAGCAATATTCCTTCCCGCTAACCTCCTCAGCCACGTTATTGTACTAGGCAAGAACCTTATAAGAGGACGTTTATCTCCTACTTCGATCGTGTTATCAACGGCCGCGAAAGAAATCAAGTTCCAACTAGAGGGGCTGCAATCGCGTGGTAGGCCAAGAATTTCTAGTCTTAAAATGATTGTGTTAAATGGCTGTTGCGGGGCGAGTTTGAGTGGAAGGAGGGAAGAAACTGTGTAGGAGAGGTGTTTATATGCTAGAGAAGCAACTGCTCGATCGCTGCGCTACGTACAGTGGAAAAGAGGAAACGGCATTTTTTCACAAGATGGCGGAGAGGAAAAATCGCAGTTCTCAGGTTTAAAAGTTTCCCATTCCTAGAGTAAATGATGCATTGTTGTGTTGAAAGTATTTTACAAATGCGCAAGGTTTGCATAATAAGTGAGGTGAATTTGGTTCCGATATCTCTGTTAAAAGTGGGTTAAATTACGAAAACGCTGGCGGGACGAAAGCTCACATTTACCGAGGCCTACCTCGCAACACCAGCGCATTAACTGGCGACCCGTAATTTGAGCAAATGACGATCGGAAGCGCACCAAGATTTCCGTCCTCATTGTAAGGTTCATGGTACTAGGTCACTCCCGGATCCACCCCGAACGCACTTCTTTTGGTTTTACTTTCAATTACGACGGCCAGAGGGAGCGCGAGTTAGTTCCCCACGCCCTTCCCGCTCCCTCCAATTTCCCAATTCCCGCACCCGTCCGCTCCCACAAAGAGACATTCACACGTTGAGAACTGAGCTTGCAGAGAAAGTTTAAATCTGTACCTGAAGACGACGCTGAAAGTTCTAAACGCCTACGGCCGTCGAAGAACTGAGGAACTGGCCGCGCGGAGTCACCTGCTGAGGGTCACACAATCGTCTGAAATTCACAGTGAAAATAATCATTTGGCTGGACTGAGATTCGAACCCAAACCCCTAGATTTTGTACCGAGTGCTCTTACCTGAAGATGACGCCTGAGTTAACTAGTTAGAGCACTCGGCGCGAAATCCACCAGTCGTGTTCAAGTCCCAGTCCAGCCAAATGATTTTTTCACAGTGAATTTCACACCATTGCCTACGGCCTAATTAAAAAAATTTCCACTAAAACACGCTTGTTAGGTGGATTACTTAGTCGGCTACGAAGAGCGCTTAGTCGCATGATAATAAATGGTATTCATTGATCATTTTAAGCAAGCTGCTAACTTAGAATGTTACTATCCGATACTACGCTACAGCCGACACTAATAGCGATCTTCGCTAAACCCATGAAGCAACACTTGGCAACATTGATAGCGACAACCTGTACACGGGAAGTACGTAAGACATTAACATCCGTGAAATGGATTCATTATTTTAGACTCTAGTAATTATTAATTACTACGAGTAAATTGCTGACATTCTTGGAAATTCTATCGTAATAACATTTAACATAGAATAACTGGAAAGTTATTCCATTTTCAGCGATATATTTTTCCAATGTGTGCCACAGAATTGTTAGTTTTTTTATGTGCTGCGATACATGAGTACCTATGCGACTTTTCCGCACTCTAGCACAACTAATTTATAAATTATATCCAAATATTACTAAACAATGGTGTCATCTGCTACACGAGATCGATCATAACAATTTAAATATGAATAAATCGTTTGATACATATACCATTGGTTTGAAAATTGAAACTTGGTTCAACAATTCTGCATTTAAAAAGAGGGCAAAGGTGCCAGACCAATTTCTGGTCTCAGCAAAAGAACAAACCCTGCCATCTTTAATACAGGATAGGGTTGGTATTTTAGAAAACAAATCCTGCGATGGGAGAATGATGAAGGAGAACATGGGAGGAGTTGAATAATCTTTTTAATGCCAAACATGGATGTGAAAGAAGCATTTATAGAATAAAAGAACATTGGAGGAGGATGAAATTAGCTTCCGAGGAAATAATTAGTAAGGTGCTGCAAACATTATTAATAGTATCCCAATATTTAGATTTAAGACCTGAGTCAAACTGTTTCCAAGCATGCATTCGGCTTCATAGGTCCAAAAGCGTAAATGGGACCGGAGGTCCCTCAGCAGCGGCCCTGACTGACGTGCACTGCATCATACGTGACCACCTGCCCGGTCGATTTCACAAGTACTTAAGTAATGACAACAGAGGGGTTGTAAGTTTTCTACTCAAAGCAAAAAAGCAATTCAACATGAGTGAGAAGGAAGTAAACTTATTCTAGAAATTTTAATTTTACAATTTAGAGACACTTTCTCTAGTAATAGAAGTAACTAATCAGCATAATAAAATTATAGTCAAATATATTTCTCCAATGGCCGTAAAATATATGCACATTTAACATTATTGGCTCCCTTTCTCCCACCCCTCCTCGCCTCCCCCACTCTCCACTTCACCCACATTCCCACTGCTCACCAATGACCTTTTAGCCGTTACCAATTTACCCCCCCCCCCCGCTTCCTAACCCTTTTGTCCCTTCCCTATTTATTCTAGGTTTGTCCTCCTCTTCATTCACTTTCAACCTCGTGTTGCTAGTGTTTTTCCCTTCAGCTCGCTGAAGAGGACCACTTTGTGGTCGAAATACGCGTATACGAATTTCACCCTCGTTCCCTGTTTGTTGTTTTTCTATTTGACAACGCTCTTTTTGAGCTGTTCTCCCAGAAATCTGGGGCCCTGCTGTGTGTGTGAGTGAGTGTTTTGTGTGATTGCGTGTGTGGTTGTGTAAATAACTTGGCAGCCTTAGTAGAGTCACTACAGCTCTCCGAAGGATCCCAGGTTATAACCCAGGAATCCTGAGCTAGGTCTCATTAGCCTACAAAGGATTCCAATTGGGTTGTGTGTGTGTGTCTGTGGTAGTCCCTGGCGAGGAAATTATTTTCCCGTAAACTACCACAGGAGGGTATTCTGGTGGAGAGGCTGTGGTTGGTCCCTGTTGTGGAACCTCATTCCCGCAAACCAACACAGTAAGTATTTAATTTTTTGACGAGTGGTGCATATATTTTACGGCCATTGGAGAAATATTTTATCTGTTTAATCTATAGAGGCCGTAGAGCTCATCTACCTTGATTTATAGTCAAATATGTTGTCGAAACCATAATAAGTAATTCTGGTATCAGCCAGATTTTGCGAATTTGAAGTGCTGCCAGATAAGGACCACGATCTCCATGAGAAATATGCAACCTCGTCAACCGCTAACTTTTTTCAAATGAAATAATCACAACAAAACGGCAGCTAAGGTTTCACGATTTAAAAATGAAACATTCAGCATCCAAATATTTCGGCCAGCGTTCCAATGTCTTCTTAAATAAATGTGAATATCTATATAGGTGCAGAAAAATTGCGAGCAAGCGTATTCATTTGAATTGCGTGCAAAAACTATTTTGAAACCAGATGTATTTAGAAGGTTTTTTTCCCACTAGGTTTAAATTGTCTTTTTTTAGAGCGAAAAGCCAATATTTAGCGTTTATCTTTATGGATTCATATTCTTGAGTAAGAGCAATTCAAACTCCCTGTTGCAGACGTTTTTCATACATGAATCCATAAAATTGAGCATAATCTAAAAGAACAAATTGAACCTTCCCAGACAAAACTGAAGTCATATTAAATCAACAGCCCCGTGACGTAAAACGACAGATCCTTGCCGCGCATTCTTCCACTAGGGCAAAGGGGACGGCAACAACTTACAGCCAATATGAATCGATGTCCTCGTCATATCTTGATTTTAATATCCACGTAGGTCCTTTTCAACGTATAGTTATTTAATTCATTTATCAACAGCCCGAAAACAGTCTATTGGGCTCTTAGATAACCAACAATGTTATATTTTCACAAACAATCATATCCTAGGTGTTAAGAAACCCACCCTGGTGGAACTCAAACACGCGGCCTTTGGGTCGACAACATAGGACCATACGTCACCATCATGGCTTTGATTTTTGACTGTAATAATTATTAAAATAAAAAATATATATCATGCTTTTTCAAGGAAAATATCAATTAATTATAGAATTAAGATAATAAAAAAGTTATGTACAGAGTTTTTACCTCAATCCTTTCCTATAATATATTTGAGAACGAACATGTCAAGATAGTGAAAAGAGTCATTTTGAAAAAAATTCGTTATTCAGCTGTTTTTTCGATTTTCGCAAAGCGCTCAATGTCTTATTTCTTATTCTGCATTGCAAACATTTCCTCAAACTTTCATCAAAGTCTGCGAGGTCTAAGGTCAATTCCTGTCCGAATTCCGTAGAATGACCAGCATTAATATAGACTCCCAAGTAGTTTAGTGCTATGTATAAAAACTTGAAAAATTATAAATAAAGTCTTAAATTTTACACCAGAGCATCAAAACTGATTAAATTCCCTTCTACGTTCAAAAAAATGATAAAATAGAAACATACCCAGAGCAAACATATTCCGACTTTTGTCCATAAAAACGGGGTGTAGGAACAACCGTGCGTCACCAAGGCCGACAGTACATTATAGTTTCCATATTGCCATTGGGAAGGATGTTCGACCGCGGTGGAAGTTGAATCCCGGCTGCAGTTCAGCGACCGCTGCCCGTGGACTGAACCAGATTCCGCCGCACATGAGAGAAATCGATTTTTTTTCGGGGTCGCGAACACTCAAGACTAATCTTTACTGAATCACTTTCTAGTGGCTTTGAAAAGTCCCATGTGTGAATATATCCGCGTTTACAGACGCCTATATTAACTATTTCCCTACATAATTGCGAAACATTGACTGAAAATTATGTCCGCCACTTTGTTTTATGACAGCACTATGAATAGCAATAAACACCAACGTTAAGAAACGTATTAGAAAAATCATATTTTATAAGTTAGCGCTTTTCTTATTCCATAACTTATCCCCAACAGGTTCTGTATGAGCTTGATTTCGTTGATTTTCAGAGAAAATTAAAGGTGGGCATTTTTTGCAAAGTTCGTTAAACTTAGAGCCCTCGTATCCTGTTAATTTGTAATAACTTAAACAAACAGCATGCATCACATCATTTACCATTCAATGGAGAATGACTTTAAGAAGTTTCAGTTTCTTGCTATAAAAAAGGACCTTTTGAAATTTGGCCAGCCTTTTTCTATTTCAGCCCGCTGCACGATGGCTTCATTTCCCCCTTCGTCCCCCGTATCCTTCTCCTGCTCAATGCAAGCTTTCAGTCTTGCCTGCACCATGGGAGAGTGAAAACCACCAAATCACGGATTCAACTTTCATTAAAAAGGCTATTTCAAGTTTAACCACAAAACTCATGTTAGGCAGGCCTATGTTCCACACATAATCGACGTACAAATCCAGTAGAGGTACAGCTCTCGCGAAAGCTTATGGCGTTCGGATGCGCGGCATTTGTGCTGTCCGCGTCAAACAAATTCCATTTTTGGAAATGTTTTCATGCATGGCACAAATGCCATGTCTTCGTTTTCCCCTGAGTCCCCTTTCCCTACCCCTCCCACCAAACTTTACCCCTCCACGACGTCTTCTTCTGCGCATCCGAACGCCATAAGCTTTCGCGAGAGCTGTAGGATCACTAACTTCTCATCTGCTTTTCCAGCCAACAAGAACCGTGGAGTGAGTGAAACGGTGGCGGTGACAAAGTTCCTGATTGGCCGACATCTCCGATATAATAGGTCATGTTTATAAATGTCTCTATAGCGCGTTCCACATTTAGTTGACAGTATGGGCTCTTATGGAGATTCGATTCCCATGTAAATCTCCATAAGGCCGGAGGTTCGACGTTACCAATGACAGCAGGAAAATTAATGTGATGCTATGCAATATAAAAAGACATTTTCTGAAGCAGAAAAAGATGCTACACTTAGTGGTGGCAATAATTAATCGATTTAGTTAAAAATAAATGTTATAAAAAATATTTCATTGAATTTCCGTTAGTAACGGAGCGTTTCTGATTTTATCTTCCTCACCCAGTTGCAGACAAACGGTTCACAGTATGACGTTAAAACTTATACAAAAAAGTTTTCATACGTTTCTCTTCACAATGGTTAGCTTTAATTTGTTTTTAACTGAGTTTCATCGTTGTTGTATTCATTTAAATATATTTTGGTCAAAATATTTTGAATTTTTGCAAGGTAAAAAGCGGTCGCCTGCTAACTTTCGTATCTTACGATATAGATACATATATGCTGCGAATGAAATTTAGATAAAATATTATATTTGTTTTTGGTGAAAGAATCGTAAACTCAATTATAATGGGAGTTATGAATTTTTGATATCGCCAAATATTTTCGACGCGGCGTAATTCCGCCGCTCGCTTTGTCCTGCCAACTAACCTATCGCGTGGAAGGGAGATTCTCGGTCGGAGAATGATCTTGATACTTAAATTACTCTAGCGTCTTTGTAAACAAAGTATCGTTTTTGGTTAACATTTAGTAAAATCATTAGTAATATATTTCATTAGTAATATATTTCATTAGAAATATATTAGTTTCAAGAACTTGGCTGGTGAAAATACATTAACACTGAAGCATTCAGCAAAAATATTTGACGGCCAAGAAAGATGCGGTAAACGTCATACGTGCCTGTCGGCAGAAAATGCGAATGAATTCGTAAGAGGGATATTCTTATCCAGTGCATGGCCTTTGAATGAGTGTATATTGGGTATTACCAGAAGTTCCGTGAAGAAGGTGACATGAAACATCTGCAGGAGAAGGTAAGGGACCGGGGAAAGAAATGTCGAAGGCGTTTTGTTTCTCATCATATTTCTGTGCGTGAACAAGTGGTGTGTGGTGTGCAGAATAGTTCAACAGTGTTGTGGAGTATTATCCAGATTAAATTGTTTCCAACAGTGTGCTATCGCCATGTCCGAAACGAAGCGGAGTAGGAAAGGGGAGAAGTTGAGAAGCCGTGAAAGAGAAATGGTGTTTAATGTGTTCTAATATTTCAACCAATCGCTCAATGTCGCTGAAGCCTGCAAAGAAACTTCAAAAGACAGTGGGTGCTCACAGTTTACTATCTACAGGGTATGAAAGGAAGCATCCCGCGGTGCATTGGTTACTCCTTCTGAAGCGATATATAAAATTAAACGACTGTAAAGAATGCGAGATCAGTGATGAATGATGATTTCGTAAGATTTAGAGTTCTAAGGAAAGATCATGAATCATTCATGAAAACTATTCCTCCAACTCTAAAAAAAAAACATTCTAAACTCCGTAAATATAGATAAGGATCTTCCTAATTTCAAGAGGACAACATTATACCGCCTTCTTGTTGATTTAGGCTTCGTGTACGAACGCAGGGGCAGACGAAGCATACTTATTGAAACGGACGATATTATTCGTTGGCGTCATAATTATTTAAGACTGTTGAAAAAATATCACCTTGAGCGAAGAGAGATTGTGTACACGGGCGAGTCGTGGATCAATGTTGGACGGACGATAAACATGGCTTAGCGCGATAAAGAAATAGAAACACCTAATAAATGAGTTTGCTGGTAAATCACTGAATAGAAATAATGAATAATTTTGTTGGTAAATCACTGAATCGAAAGCCAATTACAATTGGTAACAGGTAATTGAGCGAACCCGAAAACATTTCATGCTGAAATCATTTTCAAGAATGGAATTTCGGAGGTGGGTAGTGGGATATTTTGACAATTCTTCGTTCGTTTGGATCGCAAAAATATTTGGGAGGGTGGTTGGGTCTGGGGTAGCCAAATGGGATTTAAGTTGTTGGAACAAGTCACCCGTAGCGTCCATTTTCCCGTAATTAAAATTAAACTGCAGTAGTTGTAGTTTCCACTAATATTTTATGTATAATAATAAACAACACGTGTTTCAACGCTTAGGATGTCATCATCAGGTATGATGACATACCTGTCATCATCCCTGATGATGACGCCCTAAGCGTTGAAACACGTGTTGTGTATTATTGCACATTAAATATTAGTGGACACTACAACTACTGCAGTTTAATTTTATCGCTGAAATGCTGTTCCAACACGTAACGCCAGGAACGGTCGAATCCATTCCCCCGAATCCCGTCTCAGGCTCTGAAAGATGGGAGTGTTTAGCCAAAGGTAAGATAAGTAAAAGGATCTTGGGAATTGCCATCAGGCCCGGGTACTCGTGGGACAATGAACGGGGATGGAGGCGGGGCTCAAGATGCTTATGGGGGGCGCAAGCAAAAGGGAACCCTCGAAAGGAGGAGGGAGAGATGGCGTCCAGTGATCCAGTCTGGATAAACTATGAAGGGTGATTCGTACATAGCGGTCGTGGTATGGGAACGGGAAGTGTAAGGGGTGGGGTATATTTAATCATCATATTAAAAGTTATGATAATAAGAAAAAAGGAAAAAAGATTTGCTCAATTGAGAAGCTAGAAATTACTCTACACAATATGGCGACCAAGCCACAAAAAGAGTTAACTATTTTTTATTTCCCTTACTCAAGGGCCCCAGAAGCACTGGCCCTTGAAGTCCCCCACCGTGACCCCTTCCCACCATTCAGTGCCTCAAGCAAAAAGGTCGACACCCCTGGTGACCTCTGACATAAGTTTATCTCATCCACAATCTCTCGTGGCATTATCAGAAAATATTTCCTTATTCAGTCATTTCCTTATTCGATGCTCCACATTTCCTCGGAATTCCCGAAAAATTGAGCCATAATTTTCATATCTACGTAAACATATGTACATTCCAAACATATGGCATTCATAATGCTGTAAATTATCGACACGCGAGGTGAAAGAAACTTATAATGAAGCTTCAAGAATTAAAAAATTTCCATTTCATTATTCAGCTTATATACCTACGTAACGTACATTTAAAAAAATACGGGATTTTGTAAACAAAATATTTACTTTATATTCCGATAATTCATGTAACCTTTTCATCGCAAAATGTCATCCCCATAAGTCTTTTTATGTGCAAAATTACACACATCTTTGAAACTAAATAATTTTGGCACGGAGTTATAAGTGTTTCCTACGCTGTCAGTACGCCGCCCATGGAGCGGAAGCTTGGCAACAGCGTTCTCCATAAGCCCCATACTGTCAACTAAATGTGGAACGCGCTATAGCTAAAAATTTAATTCACGAAATGTCTTTGGAATTTGTTTTAACGCGATAGCCACCATTGCCATTGTCTCATTACTTCTACTGCAGTAAGATTCTTTTGAAATATCTAAGTTTCTCATGCAATAATTTGGTCCGATTCACTGGAAGCATGAGCATCAGACGCGGTAATTTCTAGAACAGAGTCCCGTTGTACTAGATGTGTTGCATTTCTTCTGGAGTTATAAATATATAACTAGTTTTATTAACGTATCCGGCGCATATTCGACAATGAAAAACGAACACTACTAAAAGACAAAATATAACCTCTTATCATCGTAAACATGCGTTTTTATTTTCTTTCGGGTGGTCTGTTTTTCTCGCATCGCCCAAGAAGAGTCAACAAGAGTCGTTTGGAGTTCTCGAGAGAATCTCTCGCTTTAGAGGTAAAGAAGCACAGGCGTACACACCTGTTAACAGCGCCCCCCCTTGATTCCGCCCCTCTCTTCATTCCGATGGATGATGGGAAGGAGGTTCCGGAGATGATCGGCTGTTGCGATATGCCGGTGTGGGGGGGGTGAAAGGGTTTGGAAGGGGGGTGGTGGATCCAACAGGAGGGTGGAATCTGCTGACGGACCCAAGGGGGGAATTTTGGTGGCAACCGATGCCTTTGGGCGAGGAGGCAATTGATTCCAGCGTACTCAAGACTATTAAAGTCGGCCACCCTCCGATGGATACTTTTTGAAGCTTAAGATTTCGTCCGTCGGATGTTCCACGTACCTCCAAGGGCCCCTAGCGTCAAAATAATTTGCTAAACATTGGTCCATACGAGTTTGAGTACCATGTCAAATGCAGAATTTGAAGAAAAGTCATAATTTTATTAATAAATTTAATTCTTGGAATCAAATTACATAATCTTCAAATTCTGCCTTTGACATTTCAGATACTTACGTTTGGTCAAATTTTTGTCTAAAGTTTTGACCGGGATAAAAACAGATTTACTTGCCACTGAAAATGATCTCGCAGTTTTTCCTTCCCTGTGGACTGAATCTCATCGGCAGACACTAAGAGACCACGGGCATTTGGCAGAAAATGACTTAATCACATGAAACACGACTTGGATATGACCGCATTGGAATTGTGAATGTTGAACATATGTTCTATCTTTTGCCATGTAGTGTCACAGTATACTGTCACTTCATAGATTTCGTGGAATACGTATTTCCGAGTTCCATGATTGCCTTTTAAAGTCAACCGTGACGCCGGTATGGGTAGTGGCAGCACTCACTCCGTCAGTACTTCGAGAGCGGAGTAGCTCAAATGGAGCATTTATTTGAGTTGGTGCTCTTCCGAAAGAGCTATTTCGGAAGTGGAATTACAAAATAACTCCCAAGGAAGAGTATAAGGGATGTTGATGCCAAGAGGGAAGAGGAGAAAGCAGAGGGGGGTTAGAGGTTGGTGCCAAAGGGTAGGTACCCTGGCGAACGCAGCGGTGAGGACGGAGGAAGAGAGTGAGGCGGCTTCTTCCAATTCCTGCCGTTCTGCGGAAAGAAAGTGGGAGCATTGACGATAGTCAAACGGAAGATGAGGGAGGGGAGGCAGATCGCGATGCGAGAGCTGGGGAGATAAGAAGCGGAAGATGGGGAGGAGGGGTTGGGGCAATGCACGTACTTCGTGCTCGTCCTTTTGCCTCAAAAAATAAATATAGTTAAAAAAACTAAAAAAACACGCTTTAGAGATAACTCAAACTAAAAAGTGAAAAATAATTCTTAATATAGAAATAAAAAAATAAATGAAAAATATTAATATTATCGTGAAAAAAGCGTGGGGTGCTCCGTTGCTTAGTTAATTTTATATGCCTTTTGTAATTTTTTACCAAAATTACTGAATGGAAAATGCGGGAAAAGATTATGCTTTGAGCCATATTTTTAGAACCATTTTTCTACTAACCGTGCCGAATGAATATTTTCGAGAATTGATATATCGAGCACCCCACGCTTTTTTCACGATAGTATTAATATTTTTCATTTATTTTTTTGTTTCTATATTAAGAATTATTTTTCACTTTTTAATTTGAGTTATCATTAAAGCGTGTTTTTTTAGTTTTTTTAACTATATTTATTTTTCACTTTTTAGTTTGAGTTATCATTAAAGAGTGTTTTTTTAGTTTCGGAGTGAAATCGTTAAGATTTATTTCGGAGTTGAGTGTTAAGGAGTCTGTTACAAACGAACAGACAAACAAATTTAGCAAATACGAAAAGCGAATACGACGATAAAAATTCTTCTCCCGTCTAAGCTTGCTGCAATTAAAATTAAATTATAACTGGCCGTTAAACGATCAAATTAAAGACCACAAAAAAAAGTCCTTCAATGAGCCGCGAACTCTGGCCCCCCTCGGTGAGAGTGGACGACGCCAACCACCATCCGATCAGCACACAGTTGGCTCTTACTCTGTCCCTCTAATTCTCACGCAAAGGATCTGTTCAATTGAAGAAAATTATTAATCCTGGCGATCCTGATTAGAATATTGAGAAAATCTTATCAAATTATTGTATTGACTTCTTATTTTGCAGGATTAGACCAAATTTCCAGCATTGACGATATTGAAATGCAACGACCGGTGCCTGAGAGTATGGAAGTGATTCCTCCGCGTCGATACTTGGCCGTTCACCGATGTCTTCAGAGACCAATCAGCGAATGCGACAGCGAAGGAGAAACCATTAGTGCTACCAGCCGCTATGACCGCAATTTTCGTTTTGATGACATCAATAATTTCAAAATGAACTCAATATTTTTCAAAATATGATATATGAGGCTATCATATTTTGATAAATTAATCTTCAAAATATGATGATAGCTTCTTGTCTTCCCCCAAAATAGTATCAAGATTCATTCTATTTGCAGGAGGAGAGTCATTCTGCTCACAAGCAATTTACTTTGACTTTCTCCAAACATTATCAAAGTCTTCTCTGTGGTTTCTCAGGTAAATAGAAATTTTTTCTACCTTGTTGCTACAGAATTTCATATAAAAAAGTATTTTTTGAAGTATTTGAAACAACAAATTAGACTGAAGATATATAAATGAGAAAACAGTAAGTAAAAATTAATAATAAAAATTTTTTAACGTTGAGGACAGGCCTCGATTAGAAGCACTGTTTCTGAATCCCATGATGCATCAGAATTTTATGCCATTGGTTATAATAAATTGTGTATTTTCATTCTGGTATTCATACACGGTCTCAACCAACCTGCTATTGTAATTCCATTTAGTTGGAGATATTTTCGAAAAGCTTCTCTTAAGCTCTACTTTTCTTTAGCGCTGTGTCTAGTGATGCCGTTATTTTATTTGATTTAGAAAAGAAGCTTCCAAATCCGGACAGGGTGATGAAAAATATTCTGCACTGCTTAATAACTTTGAGGGATTGTGATAATACCAAATTCAGTTTATGAGCATGACAGTGCATTAACATCGCATGAGGGCATTTTTCTCGTACTCTAGTTTGAAGGCCGTTGAGTTCGCCAGGCATTACCGCTGCCCCGTCATACGTCTTCGCGACCACTTTATTTTCACATTAAAATTTCCGCAAAAGCGAGGGAAACCCCGATGGCATTTGCCCTCACGAGGGTATTTGCGGCCCCGTGGGGGGGGGGCAATTGCCCCCCCCCCCTGCGACAGTAGGGGCAATTGCCCTCCCCCCAAAACCCGGCGTATCTCTTTGTCATAGACCTTAAATTAAAGCCTAAATAATTTTGTTGCTTTTTTTGCTATTGAGGTTTTGGTGATTTATACTTTAAAATCCAGTAAACTTTTTCATAGACTAAAACGGTTTTTAAAACCACAAGCTAAATGCGAATGTAAATCAAAATAATTTTGGAATTAATCGACACTTGGTGGTAATCTAAAAGCAAAATAAAGTTATATTTATATATTAATAGCCATTATTAAAAGTGAAATATTTATTTAAAAACTTGCTCTTCTTAAAAGAAAACTTTTGCATCCAAACCATTTATAGCGCGCAATTTTGCTCAGAGTTTGATACGTATTTCTGGGAATGGAATACACCCCTTTTCCTGGGGTGTATTCCATACCCCACGAGCCGCTGGTGCCCTCCCCCTCTCCCCCCCTCCCCCCGAACCACTGGTCTGGTGCCGCCGCTGCACGAGGGACGTCAAGAGAGAATGCGTACGAGATTTGATGATCGACCTGAATCAATCGATCAATAGTGACTCGTTCGCCCGATACACTAGAAGTACCACGTCTAGTGATAGGCCGGTCGTGATTGATCGAATCCCGAGATCAAGTTCTCTTAAAAGATTGATTGATGAACTAGATCTCTCCAATGACCGAGGAGTTCATCTTTACCGATCACGATAGGAATGATTGTATGACATCAAGTATTGATCACGAGATGTGAGACCGGCCAAACAATAATGAGATAAAATAAAGAGATGACTCTGAGGTAGCGCCATGCTACCAGAGTACTATAAGAGTTTAAAAAAAACAAAAAGCATGAATTTGAGGGTCACGATGGGATCTGGGAAAAATAGATTTCAAATCAGAAACCTAGTTTAGGAGCTATAGTCCAAAAACCGCAAAAAATGGAAGATCTTCAATAAATGTTGTGCCTGGTGAGAAAACTACGAAGCATAGAACACCAATGTATTTTGCTTGTTTAAGAAAATTCAGTTTTCCCTTATGAAAATTTCGTCAGATTTCAGATCCGACCTACCGTTCAAAAGATATGAAGCGAGAATTGAAAATCTACTTTTCGAAAAGTCCAAAAATCCGCCATTTTTATTTTTTGGGTCACTTCCTGTTAAAATTTCCATGATTTCGGGATTTTTCCTCCAGTGAATTCTTTTAAGGAAAGTCCATGAAAGATTTCAGACTCCTAGCTCGTCTTGAAGTGGTCGGGAATTTGTATGCGTGAGTGAGTGAGTCACACATGCGGCTGTATAGTATTAAGAATCACGAATGGCCAGCGAGAGCAGCCTTCGTTACGATTTTGTATCAATCACGATTTTCCTGAGAGGTCATTGATCGTAGGCAACTTGATCAGAGCAATAGCTGGAACATCAGTCAATCACCCTTACACTCACGATCGAATCACAAGTGGGAGTGATAGGCGTGACCGAGATCTCTCAAAAGACCGAATTTTCCCATCACTAATCACGTCCCAGTCTCCCGGGAGATTCGGTCACGTGTCCGCCGACAACACGCTTTCACGCCGACAACGCGCCCTGGCAGCAATCGCAGCCGCAGCCGCCCGTGACTGCGAAGGTGCAGTGACGCGCGCCATTAAAAGCGCATCTCCTTGCCCGACGGCCCTCGAGACAGAGAGCACACCCATCGTATGATCGATCGCTCCTCGCCTCCATCGGATTCCTTGTCTCTCGAAGGAGGCCTTTCTGGGCGCTGCTCCTCGAGGCCTCCTTCTCCGACCGACACTCCAAATGGACGCCTTCCTCAAAGCCTCTTCAAGAGCCGCTCGCTCGCTCTCCGCCTCCGTACCTTACTCAAAGTCTCTCCCATCGTCTTCATCGAGCATTCCCCCGACGGCGTCTTCATTCGGCAGATTTCAAACTGCGAGGTCTAGAGTAGCGGATCTCCCACTGTGGTGCGCGTATCCTTGAAGGGTGCGCGTACCCTTAAGAGGACGCAGTACATAATTTTTTTTCCTCCTCCGAGGGTGAGGTTAGTTTTCTTATTGACCAGTAGAGCTACCGAAGTCAGTGCCTACCTAGTCGCCGCATTTGTCGCGAGTGTAGCCTCTACGTACATTTACTTTGCGTGTAGGGGAGGGGAAAACCACGAGCCCTCCCTTCCTTCGGAATGTTTTTGTACCACGTTCTTTGGGACGTCTAAACGGACACGCTGTTGTGACTTCAGCACAGGTGAGTTTGACTTCGCTCATGGATACTAACTTGGCCGATGGCCGCATGGCAACAGCGGACCAGTCACTTTTGCAGCTCGGTAGGATACGATGCCGAAATGATGGCATGCCGAATGACGCGCTTACCTGTGGATAAGGGATAGCGCGGTTCAATAGCATATAAGTATAATTACGGTAATCTAACGGTTAAGGTATGCTTAAATGGAAGAGAGTAAAAGTCCTCTAGATTTTTCATGGTGCACACCTCCATATACCTTCATAACTTGAACATATCTGAATGCGTATTACGTCTTTTACTTCATCCAATCCAGGATACAGTATCGCGCGCTCATCCCTTTCCTAAACAAATTTGGCCCTCTTACTGATCCTCACTTTATGAATACTTCGCCCTTTGCACTAGCCTTCGGTTAACTAATAATAGGAATGTCTTTATAGCATTATATATTCGATTTAGTTTCATGAAAGTTTAGTTTTTAGAGGAAAAGGACAAGAAAATAATGTATTTTCACGAGGGGACTTTCCCAACTCGACTCAATGATCATGGCCATAGACAATTAGTTGCGATGAAATAAACCCAATGGACATAACATATTGCTGGATACAATAGCAAGGGAGAATACTACAGAAGGAGTTGACCACACTAACTATTATAGTGTAAGTCAGCACAGTTATAAGGAAAATATTGCCCCACGGAATTAACCTCACAGAAAAGACCACAGCATAAAAAGCTACTTACGAAATATCCAACATAATATTCTGTAGTATGAAATTTTGATTTGTCTTACGTTAATGGTTAATTAAATTGGTAATAAGCGCTAAATAGTCGATATAAACATTATTCCGGAACCACAGCCGTCCGTGCATTGATGTCAGCATGCTTCCTAGCGAGAACTTAGAACCACCTCGGCTCTAACATCTGTGGTGCAATCTAAGCAGAGCTCTACTCAATGATGGGATACAGAAAGAGCTATTGAAAGAACACATCATGCTGGTTATAATTGTTTTATTTCTTTTGCTTTTTGCATTTCAAATTTCCTTTCTGATCCCTCTCCCCATCCTTACGTTTGAAAGACTCTTCTCTTGGGCTGCCAAAAGACTAGGGGAATTCCGAATCGGCATTGACCGGGAAAATATCGCATCGCCTAACTCCGGAAGCATGCATTCAAAATAGAATTGTTATAATTTGTCCACCATGAATATCTCCCAGAACCCATTGTCCCTGAGGATCCTCTCCACTTTCAACCCCTTCTTCGTCCACACAGCAAAGATGCAGAAGTCTCGCTGAGAAATATGGAGCTGGCCTTGTATCTAAGAGTGGTAATGATGCTTCCGGTTTATTCTCATTCCGTGATTCTTCATCCAAAAATCTACTTTTCCATTTCCGATCGCCTCATCTACACTCATCTCTGCAGCCGATGATGGGCATTTTATTTCCACAATTCTCCGATCCCCTACTATTCTATCGGAAGTTGCTCCTTGGAAAGGGTAAAAACTTCTCTACTATGCTGTTTCCAATGCCACGCGAGCTTTGTCCTCATTTACCCTTCCATACTCTAGGTGAGGAGAATCGAAATAACGGTACATGATTAACATTTCGCAGCCTGTGTGTGGACGAATTTTACAGACCTGGCCAAAATTAGAGGCAGTGAGCATCTTCTGACGCATCGCAACCCATTCCACGCTTTTCCTCTGTCGTATCGTTTTCCTCTCTATTTCTTTAATTCCTTCCTCATTCATTTTTAGAGATTCCTTAAATAGTTGACAATCAATGTTAAATTCCTCAATAGGCATATCAGGCCTTTCAGAATTGGGACCGTAATCGAAATCAGGCTTTGTCCCAATCAGTTGATTAAGGAGGAACCTGCGCCCTTAAGTACTGTATTCATAAGAAGAATTAAATATCACCTGGTGGGGGAATTTAGGATTAATATATCATTTTAGATATTTCTCTTCGATCTCGGTGTTTTTTCCTTCGGTTGGAAGTAGCAATTGCCTTCAGCTGTCTTCTTTAGAGTGACCTTTTGTAGTAGTACCCGGGACTCAAATTACAAAAATTATTGTAAAGGGAATGCAAAGGATTTCCCGAGTCAATGCTGACCACAGATCCGGCACATCTTCCTCTTAATGAGCGGGTAAGAGCAAAATTAACTTATTTCCCGCCGATAAATTTTGCTATGATAGCGTTATAATGCTCTAAAGGACTGTTATCGTGAATAAGGCTTCGGCTGTGGCGAATATTGTTTTGTGCTAGGTTTTCAACTTTTCATACACCCGACATTCTTTTAGTGCAGTACATATGTTGTTTTTTCTTCCCGGGGCGTTTTTTCCATGATATAAATATCCTAAATCTACACATCGCTCATTTTCTCCAAAAACATGGCTGGGCCTATTGAGGATATCCTGTTGCAGTAGTTAAATTTTTTTTCGCTAGTGCTACATTTTGGCATTTCCTAAACTCGACAGCTTTTATGACCGCCATTCTTAAGCGTAAAATGTTATCGGCGAATAATTTTATGTATGGCGGTATTTTTTGTATGTATGGTTATATGTTTTTGAAAAGTATGACGGATGTGCTTTTACCTTTGCTCCTCTCGCCATCGCGCTAAGTTTTCTCCCTTCCATATTTTACTCGCGGCAGACAAATTCAATTTAATGCTACTATGCCTCTTATTTATACTCTGCTTATCAGGAGGCATTTAAATGATAGAAGATACAAGTGTAGTAAGCTAACAATGCTGTAGGAGGCAATGAAATCCTCAATGTAGAAAAGTTTCTCCTAAAGCGGCCAATGCGCGCGTTAGGGAAAACTGAATGCGAGAGAAAATAACCCGATAGCTGCTGCTCTTGAGCGACTACATGCTCCCCTCACGCATTGTTCTCCTCTCGTCCCGCAAACGAGCAGAGAAAACACCATATCTGAGATAGTGTGTTCAATTTCTGATGGAGCGCTCGCGGCGAGAAAATGGAGAACTGCGACGGCAGTGGGAGCTATCATAAACGCCCATTACTGCGCTGAAATTCATCAAAACTCACGTTCGCTTTTCCTAAATTATACATTTATTTGATAAAATTTCGCATCGGCAGTCGGCGTATCAACTACAGACAAGTAACTCTTGGGGGCTACCTAGCCATAAATGGCTTTCCTTCAATCGGCATTCCGCAACATTTCGTTCAAAAGGCCTATATTTGTTATAAAACCTGCCTTCCAATATTGGATTAAGAAAAATATGAAAAAGGTAGCCCCCTTATATCACTCCTTGACTTTAATAACTCAAAAAGCTTGAGTTGAAATAAGCAAAATTGACTGATTGAGAACGGAACGCAGAAGAGTCGGCAAAATAGGGGTGTCCCACGTCCTCTTAAGGGGTGCGCGAGAAAATCTTACTAGTGTCGGAGGAATGGCAAGTATACTATTCCCGCACGACGAAGAGTCCTACTGTTAAAGGGGTATTTACGAGGAAAATGGTACATCAACGGGTATGCAAGTCGAAGCAGGTTGAGAATCGCTGGCCGAGAGTAGAGCCCAGCGCAAATTGAAAGACCCAGCGCTAAGAAAGACTCTCCAAAGACCCAGCGCAAAGTGAAAGAAAAAAATGTATGATTGTAGTCTTTCCCGGCGAATGATGCTGATGAGTTCTTCTCGGGTTTCCCACCGGGTTAGACTTTCCAAAATTGCCGACGTTTCGGCAGGAGACTTTTCTGCCGTTTTCAAGGCTCTGGATGCTGGAGGAAAGCTCCAGAGCCTTGAAAATGGCAGGAAAGTCTCCTACAGAAAAGTCAGCAATTATGAACAGCCTAACCCGATGAGAAACCCGAGAATAACTCATCTGAAAGAAAGTGAATTGTACGAATGTTGTGACATGTTCTATCCCATCCATTAGTGAAAGGAGCTTCTAGAGCATGACCCCTGCCTTGGAAAAATTATAAATTAAAAACTTCAACTTTGTGGTTCCACAATGATAATTTTATTTTCACGACCCGGGTTTCGACGTACATACTATAACGTCATCTTCAGGTGAAGACTCTACGAAAACTCGTGGTTATATACTGCCCTCAGGAAGGGGGGGAGGTTTGGAAGGAAGGAAGGTAGGGGGGGTAGAATTTGGATCATGGCATTGAAAGCCCATAACTTCTGAAAAAATCAATGTTTTGAATTGAAATGAATCACTTGGTCGGTTTATGATCTTTTACGAAAAATAGAAAACTTTAAATGATTGTTGACTTTATAAATATTTACATCCAGGAAGTCAAGTGAATTGTTATATCACAAAAATGAGTGACGTGAAAAATGAGTCAAGTTAGAGACTTGAGTCGATATATTTATCTAATTACTAAGAATTTTTGTCATATATAACCATATTTCTGCGCCATTAATGTTCCAATATTCATACTTCTTACAGACGCTGAAATCATACTAATATATAAAAATTGAATGGTGTCTGTCTGTCTGTCTGTTGCTCAATCAGGCAAACACTACTGAACCGATTGCGCTGAAATTTTGTATGTAGTTAGAAAATGTACCGGGATAAAACATAGGCTATACTAAAAATCTGTCAGGGCCCCCAAAGGCCCCCCCCTGGGGGGGGGGCTTTGACGGCCCTGACAGATTTTTACGGGTAAACCTACTGACGGGTAACCAGCTAAAAATCTGGTTCAAATATTGAGCCATTTGTTTCGAAACTTCTATCTGTTTTAAGATGGCGGAAATTATAATTGCGTCACTACATGCTTCTTACCCATAAGAAGAACGGATATTCTGTGCAATGGACGTCATCGGTGCTTGAAAATTGGCAAGTGCACTAAGACTGATCACCATAGTTTTTTAATTTTGTAACCAATGATTATGATTTAGGAAACAATGAATATAGCCACCCTTTATGCCAAAGGCATAGTCCGGGTATTGAAGGATTCATAGGGCAAATAAATATCGCTGCTATTGAAAATGCTCCTTTTAACGTTGTCAACCGCTGGATTATACTCTACTCTCCTATCCTGATTAAGATACTCAACGCACATATCAACGGTGAATGGCGAAACTCCATTAAGTCATTGAATGCAAATATATTCATGTACACAAGGGAAGTGATCAAGCTGTTATTCAGTCAGAAGACGGCTCAAGAGAACTTGAGGGACGAGGTCACCATCTATCAACCTAGGTGCTATTTATTAAGTAGTAATGAGTCTTCCTGGCCCATTATTGGGTTTCCCGTGCAATAAAGAGGACAAACAATCACTCAACTCTACGTGCGCGAAATGGAAAACGAACGAATTACGACGATCACAACAAACAAGATAGGATACGAACACCTCAAATGATCACGCTGACAGTATTCTTCAGGTTTTGTGGTTTTCTTATAAAAATAAGTTCAATGTTTTTCACATCCGTTGAAGTTCAACGGGTACCTTTAGCTAGTTAAAAAATAAAAATCGAATATGGTCTCCATTATAACTTGGGAAACATCTCGCTCAAACTGCCTCTAGGGTGATGATTAATCACTGCTCGTCACTTCAACTGAAAGCGGCAGCAGAGCCAACAACTGCATGGCGGGAGGCGCAAGGGGTCGTCGTTCCTATTAGAAGAGAGCTGGCCGCCACCGCGAGGATTCTCGGCGTGTGTGGAGAGGGAGATGAGGCAAGAGATCTCTCACGTCTACTTGGCTCTCAAGGTGCAACTACACGTAGTGGGTGGCGGGTGGCCAAGTCCCAAATAATGATTAATGGCGATTGCCTGGTGTAGATAGCAGCGGACTTCCGCGACTTGGTTTTGGGCTCAAATGCATGTGTAAATCTCCATCTGATTCATTTAATTTCCGCCCCGAAAAATCCTCGGTGCGGTTCATTTCTTCGATTACATTAGTAAATTTGGTGCTCAAACATTAAAAAACGATGAAGGAAGTATTTCCTACAGTGAAGTCTCCTCCTCACAAGATCGAAACCCCACTTCATAATACTGAACGAAGTTCTATGAAATCAGTTTGACTTTGCAACGATTAATATTTTCGTGGCATGAAAAGCACCTTTCAGAAGGAAAACTCGAGAGGTTATTGGACACATTTTGAACTCGACAGTGCCTCTTGAAAACAATGCTGAAAGGAGAAACGAACGCGGAGAAGTGCAAAAGATGGAATCCATCAGAAAAATTACAAAGGGCGGTCCAGTGAGGGTCGAAGAACACGGAGCAGGGAGAGCAAAGCGGATTGAAGGAGCTCTCATCGGACGGATTGGAGGAGGTTCGGAATGCTCGTCTATATGTCCACTATCAAATCGGTCCTGTAGGCAACCGTCTCGAGCACAACTGCGGCATGTAACTAAAACTGCAACGGGCGCCATGGGAACCTCACGGTTGTGGTGCATAGACCACCGTCCGGAAGGAAACTTTCCAGACGGTATTTTATCCAACAGAGAGCCGAGTAACTTTGATGGAATCATGAACAAAAATGAAGTAACTCAGGGCGTAATGAGAGAGAAACATCATAATCATCTTCTAATTAATCTACCGGTTAAAGGTAGGTTATGATGAAAGTTAGAGAAAATCCAACAGACTCTCACACGTACAGTGCCCTATCTATCCCTAATATTTCTTTCTACCTTAAGTCCAACCTTTCTTCGTCCCGTCCATAAAACCTATTCTCTTTCTCCCCCTTCCCCGCTTTCCCAATATCCTTCCCTCAATCACGGCCTTCAGCAAACCATCACCCCTCATTACCCCTTCCAGCCACATACCCAGCCTTCCCCTAATCTCATCCACAAGTTTCCTCTCCTCACCAACTAGGCCAAGCACTTCCTCATTTGTCTTTCTCTCCGTACAACAAACAAGAGGAGGGAAATACATTGTTATATATTTAGAGTATTAGAATGTTATGGACGGAACAAGATGGGGAACGGGTTGGTTGTGGCGCCTGAGTAGAGATGGAGGATTAATTGGATTGATTCTCCCTCCATCCAAACCCCTCCCCCTCCCTCTCCAACACCCCCCATCCAAACCCAAAACCCCTTCTGTCACGCGCACCTCCACCCACGAGGGACGAAGGACCAAAAGTCCTCAGCCCATATACCCTCCTCTCGGAAGCCCTGCGAAGTAGTCCGAAAAATGTTCTTCTCCCGTTATTGCCTGAATTCTTCAGAAACTCCGAAAGAATTTCACCTTCTCCCTCGGCTTTCCTTGCCATACAATGCCTTTTCTATTTCGCCGTCGAGTACCTCAGGTCCAGGTTTCCCCCTTAGCTATTGTTCTCTCGTTCTCTACACGTAAGTTCGCTGGTCTATTACCGCAGCCCTTCTCTCCTCCGATCCTCAATTAGCACCTCCCCTGTTTCGTCCTTCGATAGCATTTGCCTTCTCTCTTGCCCCGATACAACATTGTCACTTTAGTGAAAGCCCTCTTTCCCCTCTGTCTGCGAATTTCCATTTCGTCACGTCGTCCGCTCCGCCGAGCTTTGCTCCACGCGTTCGATCACTCCCTGGAGCGTATCATTTAATTCCTTGTAACACCTCCTCCTCCTCCTGTGCCTGTATTTCGTAATCAACTGGGCCTGAATGTCACTCGGGTGAGAATGAGAAAAAGGAGGAGACGGCGGAAGTGGGGGTGGGAAATCTATCAAATCTGTCGATCGGAGGAGGAGGGGTGGTGGAATTCTCTCCGCTGTGAATCCCCCTCCCCATTCTTCAAGAAGGAGAGAGGGGCGGAAGGGAGGGGGAAGAAATGAGATGAGGGAAAGGTATAAACGGAGATTCCTTTCTTCCCCTTTGCGCGTCTCCATTGAAGGGTTTCGAAGGAGTTGAAAAGGGCGGACCCTCGCAGTTTGAACGAAAGAAGGGATTTGAAAAAGGGTTGCCACCGGCGATGGAATTCGGGGGCAGCAAGGGGGGGGTGTGGGAAAGGAAGCAGCAGGAGGGGGGTCAGCAGAGAATGGCACCCACCCACGGAAGAAGTGCCACTCGGGTTTAAATTCCAAAATCGGGATTATGACGACTGCCGCGTCCCTCGCTACCACTTGAGGTACTTCGCGCGAGACTTCTCTCTTTTGTCATGTAGTGCTAATACATATAGACTACACTTATCCGAGCTTCATGTTAAAATTTAAGCACTTGCAAAAAAGTATGAACTAAGTATGTATAGTAATAGATTGTTGACCTTTAAAACTTTTCTATGACTAAACTCCGCCGTAATTAACTAATTGGCTTATTTGTTTCACGTCGTGTGCCGAAAACGTCTTCTTAACCCCAGGCTTTCTTTACAAGTTAATTGAAAATGACAACAAGCCCCCCACCCCCCGGGGCGTGGGTTTGACTCCCGGAAATGGCAGAGATTTCTCCGAGTAGCGTCTCCTTCCTCCTTCTCCTAAGTGCTAAGCGCACCTTCTTCCAAACCCTCCTTACCCACACTCCCCCCCTTGGTGGCAAAACTCGTTCCAAGAGGGACTATGTTCACACCAGGTTTCTCTCCTCCGCCCTGCCACGGGTGATTCCTCCCCTACCCACGCACCCTGGAAGGCGCCACTCTTCCAAGTCACCTCCCTCAAACGGCCGACCAACCGATGATCGCTCGATCTTATTTAGATGAACGAGTTTCCCCAAGGAGCCGTTCAAGTATTACGTAAGACGATTTATGCCATTTGTTACCCCCCCTCCAATCCCTGTATGTAAGACAATGTTCGATTTTCCCAACTCCCCCCCCCCTCCCTCTCAGTCTTACGTAAGACGTTACATATTTGTATCTACTCTTCGTTGAATGCTTGCTTTCTGCAGCTTCATTTTTCCATATAAGCCATCGTACAGCTTTGAACACGGGATATCATAAAATTATGCAATTTTGGAGTACCATATTTATTGAGCATGGAGGTAATGTAGCTAGCCAGTCAGGCGACAGAATAGGAGCATTGGTGTAGCGGTGCGATTACGGGAAATGCGCCATTAACGAAGAGCGGATGCTCCATGTCACTGCTAAATTTCATTCGTAAACGATACAATGTTTCAATACGGACAAAAATCTTACGTAAATTGATTCCAGACCCCCTCCAACTACGTAAGACAATTTAACATGATCCCAACCCCCCCACCTCCAAAAACGCCTTACGTAATACTTGAATAGCTCCCAAAGTTGGTGGACGTCTTATCCATGAAACATGCAAGATTGTTCACCGACAATGCTTATGATTTCCTTATTATATCGGAATCAATGGAAACTGCACGAATTCATTGATAAATAAATCGCGTTTTCACGCCTCACGCCCAACCACGGCGAGCAACAAAATGGCGCCGCCCACTTCTGACCGCGCTCCACGCCGCATTCACTGAAAGTAAGTTACGCACACCATTTTACCATGAAGAAGGAAGTCACTGGATGGCACGCATATCGGATTTACTGTGAGCTGATGTCTCATTTACATGATTAGCTCTAATTAAACGCTGCCATGCGTCGCGCATCGGCGCACTAGCTAAAGCAGACCGTTTTCCCCGCGGATCCGAGAGAAGAAGATGGTGGGTGGACTCTTCACACGATATCCGATTCTTACCGGTTTGCTTTGAGGAGGAAAATACCTCAAATAACAGCAACCCGTCTGTCTGATGAGAACCGCAGGATAGGGCTGGGCGGTTTTTCAATATATTGGTTCCAATATCAATAATTTTTAAATATTGTGATTCCAAAAGCACAATTTTCAAACGACCAATACCAATATCCAATACAGTACATGAGCATACAAATACCTTGGCGTATACTTTATTAGACATGAATCGATAAGGATATTCATTGCTGCTTATTAACCTCCAGCCAATACCCAAAATTATCATTTTAATTACTTTAGTCACTACATAACGATCATTGGTTACCCGAGTGAAGGCTTTCGTGGCTTAATGAATTTGAAGATGTAAGTCTTCCGGGTTTCCTTCCACCTAGGTCCATTTGAAGATGAAACGCGGCACAATGGTCGGCTCATCCACCCTACCCATAAAAAAATCAATGTTACTCACTTTGACAAATGTCTACATCACTTTTTAAGTGTATTAGTTTTATTTCCTGCTGCACATATGATTACCTACCGCGAAACAAGTAAGGAATTTCAAATCTATTGCCACATTTTCCCCCAGGCATACAGCGACACTGAAACAAAAACTAATTCTTGCCAAGTACAAATCCAAATACCTAAAGCTCATTCACAACAGCATAACTCGACTTATTCTCGCTCCGAAGGCGAACCAGTGCGCGAAATTTCTAAGCAATCACAGCGCAGCACTGCTTCTATTTTACAATCGATTGATGAGGCCTATCGATGGCGTGAGTTTCGAGAATTGTAGTCAGTTCCCCCGAAAAAAACTCAGTTGAGGTATAGAACCAATTGAAAATAGCGCGTTGAGCTATATAAGTATTAAAAATGGAAGGTTTTTTGTACATGAGAGGTTTATTTCGCATTAATTTGACCAATTCATCCGTATCTATTTTCACTTCACCACGTATCCACAGTCGACTTCAAAACAAAACAACGTTTCCAATATGGCTGCTCGAGGAGATCTCGAGTGTAGCAATCGATTGCTGCCCGACCATCGATAGCGGAGCAGGCCATGCTATTGGCTGGAATTGAGGGAAAGTTGAGCTGAGCTCAACTTCAGGCTACGGCAAGTCAAGTTACGCCGCTCTAAGTCGTTGTGAACTGACAACGCTTTTCTCAGGTCTCATCTCAAGCGTTACGCCGAGTCAAGGCAAGTTACGCCGAGTTGTTGTGAACGAAGCTTAAGGCTAAGGTAACTTAAGGTAGTTTGAGCGAGATAGTTTCCTAGCTATAATGGAAACAATATTTAAATATTATTTTTTCATTTCAGCGTCTGTAGCAACCATTAAATAAATATTGTAGTATTTACGGCGCAAAAATATAGCTATATATGACCAACATTCTCAGTAATTAAATAAATAATAAGTCTCTACCTGGACTCATTTTTTCCCGCTCTAAGGCTAAATAGCCTTCAAAATAGCAGGTTTTTTGCGATACTGTAAAAATTACTTCGGTGAGAAACAGATTAAATTTTATTAATTGTTGAGTTCTGCCTCGGAGACTCAGAAACCGCAGGAGACTGCCGCGTCTCGCAAAGTGCCCGAGCGAAGAGCTAAGTGCGTCGATCTGCCCCGGTCAGCGCGATCGCTCCGGTCATCGCGGTTTCACCAGCAACACTCTTTTTATACTGTCCGCGCTGGTGCTGACATCTTTTTCCACGTTCGAGTCGACCTGCGGATATTCCCACCAATCCAACGTGTGATAACATTTCCCCTCTGCTCCCCACTCCTCCACTGGCCAGCTGTTTCCCCTCCTGCGCTGACAAAGTGTACCGCCACCATAGCAGCTCTCTTTGCAATTGACCGCGCCGATGAAAGGACGTGTCGGCTTGGTTCCACTTGTGATCGTCTTGCAAAGACAAGGCTAACGGTATTTAGCCTACGGGCTTGTGTTCTACTGTAATAATGGTAAATATATAAATACTGTCATTGAAGTTATTTCAAACTAGCTAAGGTTGTTTTCATTGTTTTTTCTCTCGTTACGCCCACCAAATTCAGTCAATTCGTTCGCGACGTCAAGTTTCACGGGCTTGCGTTGCAGAGAAAACACGCAAACTATACACCGTTAGTTTTTCGACGAAATCTAGGCATCTCGAAATCTAACAAAATCTGAAAATACCTATTGTTTCAACATTCTTCCTCTGGAGCGCACAGCCGTAATCCATCCTATGCAAAATAGCTTACCGTTTAAGGCAAATTGCTCGAAAATTAGTTCAGCAAGGGGTTAGTATATCTCCCATGGTTTGCGAGTGAACTTTGTGGAACTTCGAGTTCATAATGAAATAAATCAACTTTGTATATTCCACACAAATATTTTATGGTATACACTCCGACCGGTTTCAACACTTCCGTGTCATTATCACGAGATAATGCATAATAAGGGAAAGGTATTATCTCTTGATAATGACACATAAGTGTTGAAACCGGTCGGGTTTTATACCATAAAAAATTTGTGTGGAATATACAAAGTTATTTTTATTTCTTATGAAGGGGTTAGTATTTTGATATCAATGGAAATACGAGAATTTTTTCTTTGAAATGAGGCCGCATTCATCAAATTCAAGGTAAAGTGATTTTTCGACCAAACTACCTTAAGGCCTGTCACGAGGGGCCTTATTCAGGAAGGCCTCGTCACTTCCGAACAATGGAAATATCGTGGATGTGGCATAACAGCCTCAAGAAATCTTAACTTTTTAATGGCATTATTTGAAAATTCCGAGGTTGCGACGTAAAAATGACGTCGTCGTCGGGACTCGTACATTCCCGAGGCCTTCCTGAATGCGGTCCCGCTCTCCGAGGGGGGTCGCAGAAGTGGGCAAGGGGTGGGTGAAGGGGGTGGGAACGAGGGAGGAACAGCGTCGTCAAATCGTGCGCCTCCTGGACTTCGGTTCGCCAGATTGATTTATCGTTTCACCTTTCGTCTCATTTTACGGCTGCTATTGGGGGGGGAGGAGAGCTTTACCAATTGCAAACTTACTCCGTGACTGCCACCAGCAATGGCGAGTCAACTCCTGACTGGAACTAGGATTACCTATACATCGGAGGAAATCCGTCGTCTACTTCGTACTGAGAACTATATATGTGGTGTGATCAAAAAATAACGGTAATTTTCGTTTTTTTAAAAGAATATTTATTTATTTATCAATATCAATTTTTTTGCCTTCAAAGTAATGTCCCTTAATATAATACACTTTTTCCAGTGGCTTTTCTAATCTTGGAAGCACTTCTGGAACTCACTTTTCGGTATAGAGTTCAGCTCCGTCAGCGATTCTGTTTTTATCTCATCAATGGTGGCAAAACGTCATCCTTTCATGGTTCTCATCGTTCTCATCAGCCTCGGGAATTGAAGGAAGTCACAGGGGGCCATGTTCGGCGAATACGGTGTTTACCAAAACATCACGAATGAGCAGTGAGGTGTGAGCGGGAGCATTAATCGTGGTGCAATTTCCACGAGTTGTTTTGCCACAATACTGGGCGTTTTCGTCGGATTGCTTCACGCAAATGGCGCATAACTTTCAGGCAGTATTCCTTTTTGACCGTATGACTATATGGCATATAAATACAATTATTGAAAATCGGAATTATAAAGCTTGCGAAATTTAGAAATTCTCTTTATTTTTTATCACACCTCGTATGCCAACATAGTGCTAATCAATGACTTTCGTTAATATCCTTCAATGGACCATGCGCAACCAACGAGATCAGAAATCATCAATTGTATTTCCCATCGCCGGCAAGATTTATGGACTTTTGTCGTTCTCAATCAGTCGTCGCTCAACGAAAAATTAAAATATTAAAACTAAAAACTTTACCTCAGGGAAAACGAATAAAAAATGGTCGTTCCAATTCGAAGCATGAACACCATACAATAAACATTATATCTACCTACACAAACGCAACTTGGAAACCGACTAATCCACTTCCCGTTGCTGTTTCCCCTTAGTTTTAATCTTCAACGATTCAGGAAACGAATTCAATAACTAGCATTAAAATTCACGTCCGGAAGAAATGGGACTCGCGTTATCTCTCTCCGTAAGCGGCGTGGACATTTCCCGCGGAACATTGAACCGGCGCTAGATTCAGCACGCTGAACGGCATTGAAACGATTTGTTTATTTGAAAAATTTATGGCTGTAAAAATGTTTTCGACGAATTTAACGGGTTTCCATAGACTGTAAATGAAACGTGCCGGTGTGCTTTCGTGGCAGGCGTTGAATGATAAACATTCGAGAAAGAACAGATATCTAGAAAAGGCCTTTCCCCCATCGGCCATCTCAGTCAGAACCGACATCGCCAAAGCCGTCCAAATATGAAGGTCACAAGCGTGAGTGAATAAATCCTAACCTTAACTTTTCATGAGGTCACTACGGCACTCCTATTCCGAAAATAGCGTTACGAATTATGGTTACATTGACGTGAAGCGTCTTATAATTCGGTGTAGATGGGGATTACTTACGGGTGGCAGCGACGACACAAACTTGAATGTACCAAACATTTCTTAATGACTCGGAAAGTGAAGGGAATCATGCAGACCCCACTTCAAAAGTTTAAATATTCTCAAATTTCACTGTTCCTATATCTTTAATTTATAACTCTTTATAAAACAGAACCTGCACCTGGTAGAGTCTAATTCTCATTTTCAAAATAACTTTACTCGCATTCTTTATCATTTTAACCAGAATCATCATCTCACATCTCTGACCCTAAACAGTCCTTTGGCCACTGGTATCCGATTATACAATAATTTATCCGGTGTGAAGGCCACCGCGGTGCGTAGTAGTTGAAGGCTGCATGCTTTCGGGTGTTTCACCCCGTCGTTGTTTTTGGTGATAACAGTTTCACCTGCGTTCCAGCAGGCGTCTTCAGGTCGAAGTGATGATGCCGGTAATTGACCGCCTTATATAGGACCGTTGTTCAGTCTTGATTGATTGCGTCATTCTTCCCGTGGGCGCCAATATTTCCCCGTTGTCGGTGATTGACCATGTCAACAGTTTCCACACGGAAAAGTCTCTTCCAAGTGTTGTGGAGGTGATACCCGTCTTCCCGGTTGAAATTCTTCGGGTGTTTTGCTATCTCGATAGCTTCCCGAATGATTCTCGGGAAGTAAGTATAGAGATTCCCTGGCTATCACCGTGGCGTCCTCCAAGTTGATGGTGTGCCCAGGCTCGGAATAGGCATGCTCTGCCACAGCGGAGAGGTGGAATTGCTTATTCTTCATTGCCCGTTTGTGTTCTTGTAGGCGGCACTTCACAGCTCTTTTTGTTTGTCCTATGTATGCCGATCCACAGCTGCTCTCGATTCTGTACACTCCTTCGTAGGCATGGGGTGGGATCAAATCCTTGGGTCGAGGTAGTATGTCATCCATCTTTTTTGCTCAGTTGAAACAAGTGACCACGTCGTATTTTTTTATTTTTTTATTTTCAATTACCGGCATCATCACTTCGACCTGAAGACGCCTGCTGGAGCGCAGACAAAACTGTTGTCATAAAAACAACGACGTGGTGAAACACCCAAAATAATGCAGCCTTCAATAATTTATATATTTCCCTCAAATCATTTAAACCATATCATGTGTTTAAGTGCCATCTGAAGGACTATTTGTTGCTTCATACATTCTATAGCGTTAATGAATAAACTGATGAGTGCACATAGTGTTCTACTCCTTTCCTATTGTTTATATTTAAATAATTCTCCTTTTTTATTTGTTATATCTTATGTAATTTGGTATAAATTGCTACAATTATTTTATTTAGGCATGTCCTTTATTTGTTTTGCAAATCGTTGGACAAATAAAACATTGAGTTGAATTGAAGTTTAAGAGGTATCCGAACGGGTAATGTGTCATTCGAGAGAGGAAAAATGAAGAAGTAAAATAAACGTTCATCTTGCAATTGGTGACTTAACCTTAAATTAAATATGATTTCTACAAAATTGTGTCAATTGTTTAACAAAAAGCTTTGTACTTTTCCAAACTTTATGAAAAACTGCGACCGGTTTCACCTTGATAGGGCATCTTAGGCCAGAAGATGCCTTATGAAGGTAAAACCGGTCGCAGTTTTAAATAAAGTGAGGAAATAAATTAGAAATCGAAAGAAGCAGAACTGCTTTGCAACTGATGGACTCTTGATTATTTCAAAATAATAGAATCACTATTCTTTATTAGAAAAGGAATTATTGCTATCGAAGGTGCATCATTTACAGCGGAGGTTTCCCGTGCTGTGATGCATACCTGCAATGGATACTTGTGTCCTGTCTTTTATACTAGTAGCTTTCGAAAACAAGGACGATTTGACGACATTGTCCGACCAACCGAGACCTATTCTCTCCTCATTTTTCCTCACACTGAAGCGTGGTGCCTTAAACCAACCCCTTGTTGACTTAAGAAGACAATCATGGAACTTGGAAATACGTAAATGTAGAAAATATATTAAGTTACAGATGTTGTATGGCAAAAATTGGACAAAAATGCAAAGTACTTTTTAAAAACAAAAAACAGCAAACACCTAGCGAGTTTTGCGGGATTTCTGCAAATTTGGAAACAATGGCAGCGCCAAATCACCTAGCATTTAGCAAGCGATTTGGTTTATCAATCAATCTTTTAAGAGAACTTGATCTCGGGATGCTATCAATCACGACCGACCCATCACTATTTCGCAGGCGATTTGGAAGCCAAATTCCACGACCGAAAGAACTGGGAAATGAACCATTCTCGGCCGAAACGAACGAGTCGATGTTGAGTCGCTGTCTGGCGTACACGGTTAACGACTCCACTTTCGGTAATATTCTAAATATAAGGAGCGATCCGTGACGTCATGTTCCGTGAGGTTAAATTACATAATAACCCCCCAGGACTGTTAGACATATGACGTCACAAAGCAGCCCAAAGCGCCACAGTCCGCGAGGGTAAAGCCAGACATGGAACAAGATGGGGTGTCTACTCTTTCGATGAATTTCTAGGATTCCGGGACTAGCCACGGTATTACATTTTTACGGAGTCACCCGCAAGTGCACAGTAAGTGCGATATTCCAGAGAGGAGGAATCATTCTTGCCTTGGTCTACAGGTAATACCGTGGCTACTCCCGGTTTCCTCGAAATTCGTTAAATTACAAAACTTTATACATGATAACGGAGTTCCAGAACAAGGAGGAAGTTTCTACGTTGCCGACATGAAATAGTGAATGCAAACTCATAAGCGATGCAACTCACCAGATTCAGTTGATGATAGGCATGCTGAGTACGTGTTTATTTACAAAACTAAGCGCACTACAAACCCTCTCTCCGTCCATATTCTCGATGGACTCAAGATCAAGACTTCACAGCGTTGTTTATAGCAAAGTTACGTCAAAATCAAATTCAACATGGCCGCGAGCCTTTTTGGCGAAGTGCCAAAATATGTCCTCCAAGAGCCAACTTAACGTTTTAAATAATACCGATGGTTATAATCTGTATGTGTTTTTCGACTGCCCATTGAAAAAAAATGAAGAACATCTGTTCCCAATTCAATTTTACAACTCCTATTATCTGCCGGTTGTAATAGTGAATTCGGTGGTTATAAATGCAGCCAAAGAGTTAACAACCTTTAATAACCAACGTCCAACCGACCAACCATTAACTTTTAATGTCGGCGAGGGCAGTGGCTCACGTGGCAGATGGAGCCAAGATAGTGGGTTGCCTTTGTTTACGTCATGTGGTCATGACAGCATTATTTATCTTTCATCACTTTCTCCCCAAAATTACTTTCTCTTTCATTACTTTCTCTCCCAAACACGAATATTAATCGAAATACGATATTTAAAATGCTGTTTAATGTAGTCGTAAGTAACTAGGTGTATTTTTCCACCATGATTACGATGTCCACCATTTTGATGTTCAGTACAGAATGATGGAAATGAGATTTTAACCATCAATATTGGCTATTTCCGCATCAGGTTACCTAAGCTCGTATTCATCCGTGCTAACTTTATCGATCCTTTCACTACAATCACACTACTTCGCACGATTTTCCTTGGCTGCTGTTTTTTTTCTGAAGAACGTAATTTAAAAAATTCTCATTGTGATATTGGTTTCATAATATATTTTACAGCATTGTGAATTGTGTTTTCTGTTAATATTTTTAAATAATTGCATTAGTAACACATTGTTTGACGGTTCCTTAATTCTCATAGTACGTTGCTTTCACTGTGTTATCATCGACACCGGGTCAAATTTTACATCAAAAGAGACAAAGGAAATCGCATTGAGTGAATGCATTTCATGAGGAAATAAGACATCATCTAGACACAAGACACGGCATTCTTAACCATCGAAGAAATGTTAGTTAATTTTCAGGCAGACCGCAGACTGGTTTTAAAAGAAATTTTCTCCAGAGAGTTATGCTGCAGTAACTAACAAATGTTGACGTCAGTGTGTCAACGTTGTGGACGTTAATCAGAGTCATGGTGATTAAAAACACTTCATACTCCAATTTTATTATACTACTTGAAAATGACGCAGAACGTCGAAACCGGTTGTAGTGAAACGAAATAAAAGTGTGGAAAAGTACAGTGTTTCACGATGAATCTGACAAAAGTTACCTCAAAAAGTAAATTTACCGCAATTTCCTTTGAAGAAGAAGATGATGGTTGACTTCTATATTATTTTTAAGTTAATGTGTGATGGGAATAACATTAGCTTTTAAAGGAAATATTGTACCTACCACTAAAATTTTCTTTGTTTCACATGAGTAGTTCACTACTAACGGCATTACTATGAAGATGAAAACTAAATACGGTTGTCCCGTCCGATTTTTATGAATAGAAAAGTATTGATAATGTTTCCAGAAGAGTGATAATAAAAATGTAATCCAAGCAGTGGAAAAAGCTTCAAGTGGGAAAAGGTGGTTACCTCACGCTCACTCTCCGTTATTTTCTAAAAGAGAAACTAGTTTCCACAGGCACCAGGACCTGCGCCTACTAGAACTTTAAAATGGGCACATAGTGACCGCTCTGTGTCATAAGCACGAAAGACAGTACCTATTAAGACATCCGGCTCATAAAACTAAATTCTCCAACACTTTCACGATCCATGAAATACGCGTCCGAAACCTGCTGAAATCTATTTCTTTCGAACTTCATGAGAAATGTAAACAATTTAATGTTCCTGGAATAGAATAAGGTAAAAATTTGAGCTTCGTCGGAAGGCCTTATACAATAAAGAGAATGCGAAATAAACTTCGTGGAGAGAGTACAACGCTGATGAGTATGACAAGACGCACCTTCCGTGGATCAAAGGACCAGACATCAAAAGAACATCCACGCCTCCTCGAATGCATCGCCCATCTCCAAGGACACCTGATCTGTGATAGGAACATCAGATCCCGAGAACGGTGTTCCATCATCAGACACACAGCGCTTTTATCACGGTGGCGCTCTGCGTTGGCGCAGAGGGAAAGTGGTCGGTGGCAGCGCGTCTCCAAAAGAGATCCTAGACTCCATTGGTGCTATCGGTAATTTTGGGAAATTTGCCAGTCAACGTGAAAAAAGTAACTCTTTCGAAAAATTATTGCTAAGACAAGTCACTGAAAGTGCAGGATGTGTTTCTGAAATCTTTTAAGTGAAAGAGAGGTGCTACTTCGCTCTGGTTAGGCCACACCTCGAAAACACCGCGAGCATTTTAGACCCTGGACTGAAAGGTTTGATTCGAAAAATAAATAAAACGCAAATGACAGTTGTGCGCTTCGTTAAAAACTACTACGAGCGAACAAAGATTGATTCACTGCTTTTAGAGGGATTAGGTTGGGAACCGCTAGAATCTTAAGGCTACACACTAGGCATAGATTGCTTGAAAAATCCAGAACGGGTGTGTTTGAGTGTAACTCGGAGAATATCATTCTGACGCCGCACTAAATCACTAGGTCCGAACGGAAAGATAAAATAAGATGAATACATCGTCCACGCTCCCCTCTCGACCCTTAACCCACCCTCGGCTCGCTTCCACTACATCCGCTATGCGGACATAATCGGGCCCCTCCCACCATCAGGTACGTACCGTTTCTGCTTCACTTCCCTTGACAGGTTAACGAGATTGCCCGAGGTCCACCCTCTGCAAAGCATCACCGCTGGTTCACCCGCTTCGGCATTCCGGAACGCATCACCACGGACGAAGGCCGCCAGTTTGAATCCGAGCTGTTCCACGCTCTGGGCACCACCTTCGGCACGGAGCGGTCGCGTACCTGCAGTTACCATCCAGCTGCCAACGGCCTTGTGGAACGTTTACAGGCACCTCAAGACGGCACTCATATGGCCCCCGGGATTCACCTGGCTCCAGGCCCTCCCACTGGTTCTACTCGGGATCCGCAGCGCATACAGAGAGAACCTCAAAACATCCACCACCGAGCTCGTGTGCGGCGAACCGCTACGCTTTCCCGGCGCACTCCTCTCATCTCCTCCGCGCCCCGACCACTAACAATAAGAGGATGCTTCCAATCTCGTAGTGCGGCTCCACCACCAGATAGCTCGACCCCAACCCTTCCCCGCATCTCGCCATGCTAACATGCAGCCGTTCGTTTGACAGGATCTGTCCACCTGGACGCATGTCTTCCTGCGGGATGACACCGTTCGACGTGCCCAACAGCCAGCATACACACGTCGTCGCCCGGTTACCCGGCGCGAAAGCAAAACCATCAGCATACTGATCAACGGCAAGGACAAAAGAAAAAGCATTGATATAGTCAAGCCCGCCTACATTCTCCCGGATGGCCTGCCTCCACTGACACCACGACCTCACGCCAAGGCCATGCCACTGCCCGCACCCACGTCTCCGCCCACCAGCGAAGCCCACCCACCGCTATGTGTGGTGTAGGTCACCAGAGGTGACCTACACCACCAGGTCGGGCCGCAGAGTGAAGTTTCGTCTCCCGGACATCGGACAGTCACCGCGGTAGGGCAGCCAAACAATGACGTCGCGCCTGGCGAAGGTTTTGGAAGTTCGCCCGTTCCTGCCATCTAACCTTCATCCTCTCGCACCACTAGAGGCTCTCTACCAGATGTTGGCCAAGTGATCCGCTCATTTTCCATTGGCTGACGCTTTTTACCCAGGATTCACTCTGAGACTGGACACCATTAATCGGTTGAGGTTCACTTGGATTACATTGAAGGGAAGGTGATTGAAATTTCGCCATTCTGCGACATTGTAAAGGTAAATACAACAAAATGTTTGATGAACTCACGAGCGCTAACACTGCTGAATCGATTTAACGGTTTTAAATGAGTTTTCACTGGATTTTCCGTAATATTATGCTATCTTAAATGCTGCGCATGGAATACGATCCGTTGCACCCTGGTAATTTTCGATTATGTGGTGGAAAGCAGTACTTTACCTGAATATTTTCGATTGTTTTGTGTTTGTGGATCTCAATGGTTGTTATTTTCCAAGTAATATATGTGATTGGGGCCTCTGCGCGCCACCAGAACCTTCCGCCGCCGGGCTATATGAGAGCCCTGCGCGGCACGCCATCGTCATTCATTCCTCCACTCACTGTCAGTCTTCCAGCGCTTCCAGCCCTTCGGCCTTCTCGCTCCCGAATTTTTGCGACTGGCACGCGCTGTAAACCTTGCACCGTTAATAGAAATCGTCATTGACGGATGTTACGCCGTTGGTGTTATTTTGACTCCCTACATCCATAACTCAAAAGGTCGCCGTTGGGGGAGCAAATGGCCGAAAGAGTTGGGATCGCGATTTGAAACTTCTTTTATTTTGTGTTCCTCGGGAAGAGAGTATGAAAAAATAAACGCCCGTGAAATCAAGCAGAACACGTCGTAATTCCGTGTTCAGTTTTTTTACCCACGTTTTATGACCTCGTGGCAAATATATCCATTTGGACTTTGCAGCGATTCTGAATATTTTTAGCTTTACGTTATGTGGTTAAAGCGGATGTAGGACCAAGCTAGCGATACAGGTCCTATTTCGGCAGTAAAAGCTGCAAGGGTGGGAACTCAATCGGGTATCGTGTTGAGAGGAGTATACGGGGAAAAGGATTATTTTTCATCTAGTTTATTTTTGTGTCGGAGAAATGGATTCTAGTCCGGTTTAAACCGAATGTAAGAAGAGAATTCGATTACGCGATAGAGAATGTAAATATGTGAATTCCTCACAAGGCTAGCAATACCTTTCATCTGCAGCTTTTTATTTTATTCGGGCATATCCTCATTTTCACTTAGCTGTCCAGGGAGGAAACCGTTCAATGATAGTTGGTTTCTAAGTGCATCAGCATCCGTGATTTTACCAACAACAATCCTCCACTCTGAAGCCGAAGTCCCATCAGTACAAGTTTCTCCGATAGTCACTTTACCTTTAAACGACGACCTTTGCCAGATACTGTACCGTGTGACATACAAATCACACGATTTCTCGTAAGTAATGGTCTGCAAGTACAATTTTTGAATCGCTATTTATTCGTCAGATATATTATGCTCCTAACAATCAGAAAGAAGTAATAAGGGCCCAGCAACACCCGCGGAAAGGAGTCGAATTAAATATAATAACATGTTAATCAATAAAAATTGCTCCTTTCATCCATTTCACAAATATTCCACGTGAGTCAGCTCTGATGCAACCAGGTTCTCTCAACACGTGTTCAGCGGCAATATTTGCCGCTTCCTCTTTCATTGGCTGCGTCAAGTATGTGGCGCATGGGAGCAACCATTGAGTTATGAAGATAATTACAGGTGGTGTTGCCTACGCTGGGTGGTAAGCGCTGGGGGTGGTAAGCGCTGGGTGAAGCCGAGTGAGCATAACGCTCCGCCATATTGGGAGGCCAAATGTCACTAAGGCGATGTAGGATAATAACGAGGCAATTCTGTGAGTTAATAGATCTTCAGGTCTTGAACAACTGGATCAAAATAAAAGAGGGCGTAAAGCAAGGATTCGTAATGTCACCGCGGCTGTTCCATGCTTTTACGGATAAATATGTGAGAGATACATATTGGGATAACGTCGGGTAATAGATGGAGAATTAAATGTGAGAGTTTTATAGTAAGACATGTTCCTTTCCATGTCAATTAGAACACCAGTAACTTCCTATACAAGGCCACTTTTTCATACAAACCAAAGGTTGCGCTATCGGAAGCGGATTCAGCCCCTCTTATGCCAACCTATTCCTCGGCCTTTCTCAAATTGTTCCATCTGATAAGAAATGGAAAAAGGTGCCTTTCATAAGCAATTCCATGCTCAATAGTATTAATACAATTTTTCGTAATGTAAAGTTGAAGGTTTGTTTTTATTCCATAATGACTATTGGATATTTACTTTTTAATCCTAAAGACATTTTTAATCCTGTAGACAAAAGTGTAGTGCATTTGTTAAGATGTGGTTCTCAGGACTGCAATTGTTTTTATCAAGGACAGACTGGTAGAAGTTTTAACATAAGGACTTAGGGACATTTTAATTATTTTATTCATGGTGATAACAAGTCAGTTTTTGCATCTCATTTATCTGGTTTTAATCATATGTATGAGAGCGTGGTGGCCTAGTGGGTAGAGCGCTTGACTACTGATTGAAGGGTCCTGGGTTAAAATCCGGGTGAAGCCTTTGGACGCCCCCAAACAAAAAAATCCTCGGAGTGCGAGGTGGCCCAGGGAAAGGAACTGGCCCCCCTATCCTGAATGTGTGAATTTCATACGCCTGTGGCTTAGTCCGGGTTGAGCTCTACCCTCAACTATCCAAACCAATCTTCGGGTTAAATCACTGAGTGAGTGAATCATATGTCTGATTTTAGAGTGGAGATTTTAAATGTTCATGACAAAGATGCAAAGCTGGATTTTTTTAGAAAACTTCGAGATTATATCATCATCTAAGGCTTTGGGACTGAAAAGGTTAAATGAAATTTTGCCGTTTAATCTGCCCCCATTTTATTATGCACCTGTCCCGCCTTTAAAACGCATTCCTCCATCATCCTGACCTTCAACACGATCCTTATTCCTACTTAATCATACCCTCTAAACTACCCTACCCACACCTGCAGTACCCTCCCTCCCTCTTCATGAATATATACATATGGGTTCGCCACTGTGAGAATGTCAGAGTACCCTTGAGAATGGCACGAGGGTGTCGAAACCGGTAGGGTTTAGTTATAGTATAAGTTATGTGAAAAAATACATCGTTTAAGTATTCTATCAGCATTTCACATTTTCACAAAGCATCGCCTTATTCGATTCAATGTTGTTATCAGTGTTTCTATGTATAATACCGCATCAAAAGTTATGCGATAAACTGTGTTGAATTTCTACAGGGTAGAAATACACCGGGAAACTGTTTTAATTTCCATAACAATTTGAGTTTGAGCCCGGGTAATAAAACACTTTTTACATGAGTTTTCGCGGGATATTCCATTCTTCGTAGTGCGATGCTTTCTTCTATCATTAAATAAAATACATAAACTGAACCGATTTCTTCGGATCTTGGTCTATTAGTCTGCTTCACCTCTATTCCAGCTCAAGTATTCTTGCTATTCCAGCTCATGTTTTCGCATTTTGTAGTCTTGCTTAGTCTTCCTATGGCCACCGTCATTGCTTCCTCCCATTCAGCTATCGTCAATTAGACTTTAAAGGAGGAATAAAAACGCTATTCATTCACTTTTTGAGTTATTTTAAGTAGCAACCAGGACTTCGTGTGCGGCAGCATAAATACTTAATGGTTCAGCTAAATGCATATGGGAAGTAAGAACTTAATGAATTCATGAGTGTTCCCTTCTCCGTGTATATATTGATGTGAGTAGGAAATTAATATTTTGAATAGTACATAATATCTGCCTCAGATTCATTTAATGTGGATTATAAGTATTTAGTGGCGAAAACATAGAGCCACGAAGCTTCACTTTTCTCAGCATTAGGTAAAATAAAAAAGGAAACTTATTTCAAGGCTGAGCTTCATTTTCAACACCCGCTTTTTAACCAAGGCCAATTATATGTTGCTTTCTCAGACACAAATGTGGTAATAATTCAAAGCCATTCGGCAAGTTCGCTGTAATTGAATGGTATACAAAAACGTTTTTGTTGAATGAAGTCTGAAATATTGCAACATGTTAGTATAAACCATTATGAAAATCTACTGTCATTTAATTTACTAGTTTCCTTATGCAATATTTCTCACTGTAAAATTTCTCTATGGTTATGGTAAAATTTTCTATTTGGCTTACGCATTTTGTGATTTTAAATCATTTCAAATTATACTGTGCCATGGAAACACCAAGTGTCTCTAATATGGTGAAATGTGAGAAATTGGGATTTAGAGATATTTTAATGCTAATTGTAAGATTCAATGAATCGTATTAAATAGGATTTAGCATAAGTAATAAACATTAGCAATTATTCCTAATATGTCATAATACTTTTCATTATTGTTCTTTGTTTGAGCTAAAACATTACCTGTTCCAATTTCTAGCTGTTTCAACTTTTCTAATTTGTTGTGTATTTAAGAATGAAAAGTATTAAGTACTCATATTGAATAGTGTTTTTGTAACTGTGTGAAAATTGACATTCATATTTAACTTAAGTAAACTTTGTTTCTAATAGTTTTAAATTTCCCAACCACAGACTTGATTTCGTATTCATTTTCAATGCTAAGCGCTTACATACTACGCATGTTCAGCGGAGCCCCAATGAAAATGCAGAAGCTTTTATTTTAGCTTTTTATAACTTAAAAGACTATGGATATTTTATGAGAGTATTGACCACTTTATGATACTAAAAAGTTGTTTTTGGATGGTTGGTCATCAATAAATCAAATCACATGTGTACCTCTTGACAACGTTTCGATAATGTATATTTTCATCTTCAGGCTTGAGGAGAAAAATATCAATTAAGATAACAGAAGTTGTGAACATTTATCATGAATATAACAATCCATAAAAAATGTTTACATCTTCTCTCATCTCAATCGAATTTGTTCACCTCATGCCCTGAAGATGAAAATATAAATTTTCGAAGCTTTGGCAAGAGGTACACATATCATCTGATTTATTGATGACCAAAAATATTGCGATTGCATGGATATTATCATTGTTTTCTTGAGTTTTATATTTTACGTGTTCAAAAACATACATGTAATTATTAGGGTATCTAATCCACATTACAATATATTAAAATGGGTCCTTAAAGGTAAAAGAAAAGCTCAGAAGCCTAAGGAAGGTTTGATACGAACATTTATTTTTAAAAAACATTAAATAATGTAGAGTATACTTAAGTTACGAAATAAAGGAGGTTAATTACTGTATAGAAAACTTTTACATTGATTTAATTATTAATTAATGGATTCCGAATAAATATTATGCATTAAAAATGTTGATAATAATAAATCAGATACCTATTTCTAAATATTAAAAACATCAATTAAGTAATAGAAGCTCAAACTCTGCGCGGGTTCAGCTAGTAAAGTTATTTGGAAAGGACAGAAGAGAGAGCAGAGATAAAAATGGATGTAGACGAGATCGAATACATGGGGTTAACATGACAAGAGGGAAGCCTATATTGATGAGATGAGAAATAAAATATAAATAAAGTTATTAATAATTCGTGAAATTAAGATCATTAATAAACTACAAAAGCCAGATAAAATTAAGGTGAGAAAAGCCACTGGGAACTGATGTTATCAGGTACTAAAGAAAGTTTCCACGTCATCAGCAACAGTAAGCAGAAACGCGAGCATTATTATTTATAAAACAGTGATGATGACACATTGCCATGTAACATGAAAAGTCCCAGAGATCTGTGCGACATTCGAAAGAGGAAAGTTAAAGGAGTAACATACGTGTTCTTCTTGGAATTCATTATATCATCATAAACAATAATGGCAGCCAAAAAAGGGTGTAAAATCACGTGCAGCCATCAATGGTGAAATTATCGTGGCTCTCGATGCAAATTCGTGCGAGGAGTTTACATGAGTATGTTCATTCAAAAGTGTTAAGATTTTTAAAGGAAAGATAAAACGAACCAAATTCATACATGTCATTCAGCAGAGTAATCTACCGGTTAGGTGTAGGTTATGATGAAAGTCACGGAAAATCCAACAGACTCTTTCACGGTTTGGAATGAAATAATTTAGTAATTTTCCATACGGTTTATTATCCTCAATCGTTTTCAACGCAACAGCGTCATTTTCCAGAGGTTACTAAACGACGAGGCCATCAATCTCACACATTTATACCCTGATCCAGAGGACGGGAGTATAAATGTGTGAGACTGATGGCCTCGTCGTTTAGTAACCTCTGGAAAATGACGCTGTTGCGTTGAAACCGATTGAGGATAATAAACCGTATGGAAAATTACTAAATTATTTCATTCCAAACCATGGAAAAATTCCACAAAGTGAGCCCGTCGACGATTAATTTTAGACTCTTACACGTGCCGTGCCCTTTCTACCTCTAGTATTTCTTTCTTCATCTCAGCATAAGTCCTACCTTTCTTCATCCCGTCTATAAAACCTATTCTCTTTCTCCCCCTTCCCCGCTTGCCCAACATCCTTCCTTCTATCACGGCCTTCAGCAAACCATCGCCCCTCATTACCCCTTCCAGCCACCTACTCTGCCTTCCCCTAATCTCATCCAGAAGTTTCCTCTCCTCGCCCACCATGTCAAGCACTTCCTCATTTGTCTTCCTTTCCGGCCAACGCACCTTTTCCATCCTCCACCACACCCATTAGTGTCAAAAAATTGGAAAGATTCTAGCTGTGAAATATTGGAACATTTATGCATTTCAGGTAAAATTATTAATGCCTCCAACATAAAAAAGTGGCTACCTGAAGAAAGAGATATAAGATTATAGAGCAACTAAGTAGAAGCCCAGAATGTCACTGTCGGAATGTTTTAGGAGAATTTTAATTTAATCCCCGAGTTGAAAGAAGACGCTTTAAGCAATTAAGACCCAGGGTCACAGACTCACGGGCCATAACTGCCAAGAGTCAGTTTTTCTGGCTCTCGAAATGAAAGCGAAGGCTGGGCGGAAGAATGGACAAAACGCAAATGTAAGAATGCAATAGGATGACAAGATGTACTACCCTCGGATAAATCAATCAAATCTCATTCGTTACAAAATTCTGATGGCGAGGCAAAAAGTAAGGGAGCGCATCCTTAAATGTATCACGCAGAATTTGATTAAAAACTAATTCCGGGACTAGAGGTCAAACGTGATTTTTGATCCTTAAAAAATAACCTCATAGAAACATAGTTTTAAATCTTTGCCATTAAATATTTTATTATCACATTGCTAATAAATTTAATTTGTGAAAAGAAATCATTCTATCTTGACTGATATGTCAAATTATTCAGACATTGGACAACCATTAGGAACATTAGTAATTCGATATGACATTTATATTCATTGTCGAACATTCAATAGCAATAATCACAGTTGTTGGCTCACCACGGACCATCTCCCACAAAGTCCAAGGGCTAAGTGCTAGCTTTGATCGCCGTCATTAATGAATAATTACCGAGTAAAATATTGCAAAATAGTTTAGAGGGTAATGCGATGATGAAAACAAAATTTCGAAAGATGTAAGAGAAAACGGCTATGAAAAAAATAAGAAAAATAATTTCCTCAGCAGGGAATCGAACACCACAACTTCCACTCCACTGTCCCTTACCCCTTACCCCTGGGCTACCGGTTGCTTGCAAGGATAAGCAGATAACGGGCCTTAAATGCTCTTTCATTTTCATACAAATAAATTTTAATATAATTAAGTCTGTGAGTATTTATGCGTGTGTGTGTGTGGGTCTGTTAAAATTAATCGTTGGTCACAAGGAGTCTATGGACCAAATTTCAGTTCGATTGGATGAGGGTAAATGGGTTTGTACGTACACAGACAGACAGACAGACAGTGTGAGCTAATATAAAGGGAATGAAAACGTATTCACATGGTGATGCATGTACGCTTTCACCCGAGGGGAATTTCTCCAATTAGAGTGATTCAGTTTTGCGCCAAACAGTGTATATCCACGGACGCCGATGACAGGAAAGCAAATTATAATACGCAGTCGAAGACGGGAGCATTAAATTAAAAAAAAAGTAGGATCGACAAACATTGAAAAGATGGAATTGGTATGGAGGTTTCCGCGGTGATTTAATGAGTTCATTTCATTCAGGATTTTTCCACGTTGATTCATTTTTATGGACAACAGTTTCGCTCGCGTTCCAGCTAGCTTCGGGCCTATTCATGACCTGACGACGCTAGCTGTAACGCGAACGAAACTGGCGTCCATAAAAATGAATCAACGTGGAAAAACCAGAATAAAAGGAACTCATTGAAAGGATGGGATGAGAACTGTGTTGGCCACTCTGGAAGCGAAAGACCTTCGAATTAACGCTCGCTCCATGGCATAAACAGCAGCTTCTCCGAACGCCAGGGAAAGTTTCCCGGACGTGCCATAAGTAAACGGATGCCACTCAATAAGAGTCAGCCCCTGTTAATACGCGATATTTAGACACGCTCGGAGGCAGGAGGCCAAAGAAAAGGCACGGAAAGGTCACTCAATGTAGATGAAATTGATATTGATGAAAACGATGAGTAAGACAGCACGAGGGGAACGGCAATCCATTTTTTAAGTGATAACTTCTTTCGGCCCGTTGGGCACTTTTGGCATGGGGGAAAAGAGCAAACTCGCGTCACGTACCGTACCGCACTTTTGACTTCGGCGACATAGTTCCAATACCGTCGTCAGATAGCAGCACCGCTGTCCTAACAGTGCGCATAACTGCCACCAGATGGTAGGACAAGCGGTAAGCGGGAAAAAGTGCACCGTTTAAATCGCGTACCATATTTCCCTGTTCGTATTCTTTACCGAATCTTGAAATTTAAAGGTTATTAATTACTTAAGTTATCATAAGCCAATAGTTTTTTTCCTATAATTCTGTAGAAATAGTAATCAAATAAGTAAAATTATTCATGAGAATAATGTAAATAACATGCGAGAAAATTATGAAAATGAGGAAATGGTGTTCGTGAAGGCTTCCGCGGAGTTTTGTTGATGAAGAGAATGGTTTTTCGGGTTTCCATCCGCGTTTATCCATACGGACATGGAAAATATATAAGGAAACGGACCTGGGGAAGCTAGCTGGAACGCTGGCGAAATATTGTCCACCAAAAATGGATAAATGCGGATGGAAACCCGAAAAACCATTCTCTTCATGAGGAAATGGTGGTTGAAGATGTAACCAACGCTGATAAGAATTGTTAATTAGAATAATTATAATAGAAATATAACTAACATAAGAGATTTTAATGAGTATTATACTATTCATACGCATGTACAATACCTATTTTTCAGATAAATACCTATTTTGTCAACAAAAAATAAAATATAAATAAATGGAATATTCATTTTTGAAAATTATTGTACCTTATTCTCCTTCTATATTCAGATTTATTTGGGAATATAAATCGGTCAAAGAAGTTTTCAATTCCAGCGTTTGGTCCTAAGCTCACCCAATTTTTATTTCCCGAAGAAGCATTGCTACAAATGGTAAATTACTCAAATACTTGGATTACTGAAAATAGAACTCACTTTTCTATGGAAAGTGGAGCTACAGATAATTAATTGATAGAGGTCAAAGCTGTTCTTAGTCTTCTCTATTTGACCCCCAATTTAACAAAATTGGTTCAGAAATAAGAAAAATGTGATACAATTTAGCAATCACAGTCCAAATTGGAGGTAGGCATTGTGCAAGTAATGCTTTTTTTTCAACAAATTTTACCAAGGTTATTTTTGGTAAAAAACCTGAATAAATTAACCTGAGAGTATCTCATGCATGCCTATGCGAGAAAAAAATTGGCAGAAAATCCGTGTCGTGGGGGCATATGGTGTTAGGTGTTCTCACTTGGAATAACCCAGCAGTAAGTGATATTTTTTTAAGAATTCGCGGGTAGGTGTAAGGAAAATTAATCACCTAGTGAATACCTGACAATTGAAGAATCAATGGAAGCTTTACGGGTTAATTGCCAGTTCCGGCAATATATTTCACACAAGCCCACCGAATATGTGCTGAAATTGTTAGTGCTCACAGACTCGCACATTTTATACTTACAACATGGAAGTTTACTCTAGCAAGAAACCGAATGGCCCTTTGAAGTTGACAGCAGTGCTAAAAGTGTAGTTGAAAGATTGATTTAACCCATTTCAAATACGGGACGCAACATTTTACCTGGTACCTATACGTGTTAGCCTATCGCAGAATGACTTCTAAAAGATCACAGCTTAGCTCTGGATGGTACATACACTCCGCAAAAACAAAAATTAAATACCACCTTTGTCTTTGAATGCCAAAGTAAGACCTCCTGCTAGCAGTATCATTGCATATCAAGATGATACCGCTCTTGTTTCATGCATACCTATGAAGGACAAAGTTTTGCTGCTTTTATCAACCATGCATGCAGGATGTATTGATGCTAGTTACACATCTGGACGTTCTACAACTTGATCAAACGTAGGTACCCTGATGATGTGAAGGGAAACAACTCACTCAGTCTCAAGAGTGAGCAACCGAGGGAGTATGACAAATTTCTACTCCCCGTTGAATACTGCAGGAATTGATGCTTACGTCATTTTGTCTACTCAGTTAGACATTGATCGCTGAGAGTTTCTGAAACAAATTTCTTTGAACTATGTAAAGACTACGTAGAAGTACTCCTAACAGTCCGCAGCCTTCAACGATGCGTCCGATTTATGCTAAAAATAAAACGGTTACAGTATGGTTTTATCGAGTGTCAGGTGCGTAGGCTTGGCCGAAGAGGACACGAGTATGTTATTATCCTTAGTTTTTTGGTTCTTTTTAATATATGTTAGGATAATATGGAAACCAGTTCATATTGCTGGGCCTTATTAGTAAATTAAATTTTTTACCATAAAACATTTCAATACCGGTAGGCCTACTATTTTTAGCACATAGACTACTACCAGCTATACTAGTTTTGTACCATTATTTGTTATTTTTTCTTGTTGAAGGATACTTACAGAGTGTTTCTATAAATGATGCATTAGATTTATGAGTGTTTGATAACAATGTTTAAAAGCTTTACTACCATTAAAATAAGTATTACAACTACTCAAGTGTTTTCATTTACATATGTTAAAAATATGTTAAATAGCACTAAAAATACTAGTAGAAAGGCGAATTTCATCATAATAAAATACAAGCAATAACTGCAAATTGTTTTTATACTTTTATGTTCGAAAAATAAGCCAGCCAGTAGGTGTTACAATCACATAACGCATACGCGGTCAAAAAGACCGCGTGCGAGCTCCCGCGTTGTTCCCGCTATGCGAGTTCTCCCGGGTTAATCACAATGTCAGATCATCTGCTTGTCACTGCACCTGAAACTTACATTCATTCAAAGCCCAAATGTGAGATAATGCGCAGAATCATTTGACTTGAAATCGAAACCAGGCCTTCCTGTTTCTGGTCCAATACGCCAGAAAGCTACACCATTAATTCTTAATGAGTATTTTATTTTATTTGTTTCAACGATTGAGTCGATTTTAATAGCTTTTTAAATTCTTAAGAGCACAGCAATTAGGGCTACCAAATAATATGAAGTCAGACATCAGTGAGTTGCTTATCCTCAATGAGCACCTACTAGGTGGGGCATTAAGTCGGCGACTGTATTCAAGCGTTCTCGAATTGTTAAATGAATCCTTTGAATGGCCAATTGGTTATCGAGTTCCCTGTGCTAAGATATAAGACAAGTTGGAAGAGAAATAAATACCAAAGTGGTAATTCATTAGCGATGGGAGAACGTTTTCAACTTGAAGCAATAAAAGCCTCTTTCCGAGCAACGTAATAATAACTCCAGAGGAGATATTTTGTTTTCGACTGAGCGAGGCAGAATAGTGAGAACTTACACATTATTTCGTACGTTGTATTTAAAATACGTAATTCTATCGCTGTCACAGCTTACCTAAGGTACTTAAGAGTGTAGCTAGGAGTCAAAGATGCAGTTTAACCATCAAATAATATACCTTAATTATTTAACCATCAAATACCTTAATTATTTTCCTCGGATCTTGGAAAAAACAGTGCATTCTGGCAATTAGTGAAAATTAACCGCACATTTTTCCCGTACAAACGGAGTTTTGAACTAATGACGCGCCCACACAATCTAAAACCAAATCCTCTGTACGCATTTGAGACAGACTGTCGTGGTAGTTGCATTTCATCAATCCGAAGTAAATTTCTTGCCATAATCGCCACACTAGCGTATAAATATTCAATAGATTCCAAATTAATTACCTAATCGTGCTGAATGTTCCTTAATCAGTTGTCGAGGGGTGGAGCCACTTCGTCCGGGAGGGGAGAAAGAAATGAAGCGGAGAGCGGATTTCGATTTATTAGAGAGGTTTCGCCGATAAGACGGGTATATTACCCAATGTTCATCTCTTCACTGAATGCTTATTATCGTGGACGGAAGATGAGTGCTTTTAGCATTATTAGCACCTTTTATGAGTGGAAGCTGGTATACGAGTAAACAAAGGAAGTGATGAATCGCTATAGTTCATCGTGATAAACTCTCCCTTTCTATTACGAACTCATTTTTCAAAACGAAAGCTGAACGCTTGAAAATTATTACCACAGCATTGCCAAAGAATCTTAAAAAGTCAGAGAAAAAAATGTTAATTCAAATCATGGCGGTTTTAAGCTCAATGAGTTACCAAAATTTTTGCCGATGCCTAAATCTCACTACCGTAGCTTTCTTCAACTTTTTTTCAAATGTTTTAATGTAGGTATCCATTGGTTTGATGTGTAGGCTCAAGATCTTTTCCTTTGCTTTCTTAAAAAAATTTAATGCTTTAATTCACTTTCAATGTTTTCTTGAATATTTCTAGATATTCAATAAAACATTGATAGAAACATTGATTTCTATATATTCTGCATATTATATATATATATATATATATATATATATATATATATATATATATATATATATATATATATATATATATATATATAAATAAACTATGCCACAGGTGGGGCGGAATTAAATATAGACACATAAAAAAGGAACACTCACACTATACGTTGATATTTCGGTTACTATAGAACCTTTCTCAAAGATAGAAGGATACATACTCATACATATATATATAAACTTTGTCACAAGTGTGACTAAAATGAGAACACATAAAAAAGACACTCACACGGGTTGTAAATTTTTCGGTGGATCGCCGCCACCTTCTTCAGCGAAAGGTATAGGAAGATTGATATATATATATATATATATATATATATATATATATATATATATATATATATTACGTGTATATATATGTATATATATATATATATTACGTGTATATATATATATATATATATATATATATATATATATATATACACGTAAAAGGCAAATGCAACTGACTTCATCACTAACTTATCACACCATATTCCTCAAAACACGCAATGAAATCTGCCACCAAGATATGTGTTAGGTGCTCTTTAAGTGTTAGCGTTTAAGAAATGTCTAACATGACTTTTTAACTTCGATTTCGTATTGTAGATACCGTCTAGATAAAATTGTAGGGGCAAACTATTTGCTCAAACATATTAATATATTCCTTATACATACTACAAATATTTGGACTATTACTACACTAAATTATCTGTTATTATATAAAAAAGCACTGCAATCGTTTTCATCGACAAAAAGGTGATTAACGACCATTCACTCAGCTTATTTCTGACCTTACTTAGAGGCAACCTGAGGGAAGATATTATCACTAGCCTAACGTTCGAACGTTAGGAAAATCCTTTCACATTTGATCGACCCCACTCTCTCCAAATGATGACCAACGAGCGATTGTGCATAGGAGATCATACAGCAGAACATCGAAAGTTACGATGTTATCAGATGTATAGTGCGTATCGCACTTGTTTCTCTTGTTCGCAGACGCAATTGGGCTACAAATCTGCATGCTAGCGCTTCTTTTGAGCATTGTAAATGAAAATAAATTACAATGCCTGGGAAGTTGACCTTTATTTCCTAACAAGTATTTTCCTTCTATTGCGATGTAATGCAGTGGATTTCAAATTTTGCAGCGCAATCCGACTCTTAGTTCGGTGCAATGTGAGGAGAGTACTTTGTGTACAGAGCTCCGTCAGTCAGATGTGACGTATGGCCGTGGCTTCCCCGGCGTTTTGCTTTCATAGCGCGTTTATGCCGATAGAATGGGGTTCCGATAGAATGGGGTAGGGATCTTGCTTCGATCTTCTCTCCTCCCTTCAATTCCTGGATGCTAATATTTTTGCACTTGTACTCATAAATGCTTATAGCTTGCGAACTGATATTTCTAGCTTAAAAACCACGATCCAAGTTACAGTCGAGCGCAAAGTCAAAACAGCAAGCAACTAAAAAGTAGCTTAACAGCGCTACGTTCAGTTTTGTCACTTCTTAGTCATAATTTCCAGAACTTTTCTAACAATATCCGTTAGCAATTGATTCTTTTCTTCAACTTGATTCTTTTAAGGTGGTTGAGCGAGATAGTTCCCTCATCATAATGGAGACCATATTCGAATTTTATATTTTAATGCCAGCGTCTGTAAGAAGTATTAAGTAAATATTGTATAATTAATGGTGCAAAAATATTGTTATGTATGACCAAAATTATCAGTAATTAAATAAATTTATCTACATAAGCCTCTAATTTGACACATTTTTTCACGCCGTACGGCTAAAAAGCCTTCAAAACAGCAGATGTTTTGCGATTCTGTAAATATCACTTCGGTGAGTAATATGTACATCGATAAATATTTTAGAAAACATACAAACTAAAATTCTTTAGTTTTTGACGAAATCTTGTTGTTGTAAATTCCTATTGTTTTTATATTCTACCTCTGGAGCGCACAGCCGTAAAATATCCCATGCAAAACAGCTTACCTTTTTAGGCCAATTGCTCGAGAAGTAGTTCAGCAAGGGGTTAATATTTTGATACAATTGTAAATACGAGTTTTTTCTTTAAAATGAGGTAAAATCCATCAAATTCTAGGTAGAGTGATTTTTCCCTCAAACAGCCTTTATTAATACACCGACTATCACAATAAAGTACCGACTGGTGTCGATCCCAATATTAGTTCATGGAAGACAATTCAGAGGAAACTCAATGAGGCGCAGAGGTGCTTCCCTATACCATCCGTTTAAGAGTGTTACAGCACGATGAGGCATTGAACATCAGTACATGCCAACCTCCGATTACGTATGGAATCATAGCGAGAAAAGTAAAAGCTGACCTTCGAAGAACGGACAAATCAGACTTCTTTGAATCAGAACAATGACTGGGACAATTGGAAAATACTAGCACAATTCTACAATAGGAAAAATTACGACGAAACTCCTCTCAGAAGTACAGGAGAGAAAAGAAATGAAAATCAACTTTGAGAGAAAAAATGTGGAATAACTAACAGGACAAGAGAACTTCCGAACACATTTAAAAAGGATTGGAAAACCCAGATACGAGAGCTGGCCGTGCTGACCAGGAATGGCCAACCTAATAGAATAACTGGTCCAATAGCATGCCTTAGTTAGAGGGAAGGGGCCCAACTCCATGTGGAATTAGGAAAATGGTCAGTGAAACTTAAAGAGTAGTAGTAGTATTGGGGTTTTAGGGTGCGTCCACGGCTATATAGGTCATTTCGCACCGCACACACTGCACTTCCTAAAAGGATGAATTATAAGGATGAATTATATTTGATAAAGTGAGTTAAAATACGATGTCGTCAAAAGCAGTACGTGAGGATCTTTAAAATTCCTGCTATATCAATTTTATGAAACCTATTTGTTTTAACAGATTTATTAATAAATTCACTAGTTGATAATTAACTTTGTGGTATTCCGTTATAATGTGTGTCGATGAATATCTGTTTCTAATACCACTTTTATTTAAATTAAGCGACCCGGGTTTCAGTGAATAATCACCATCATCAGGCATTAATAGAGATCTGTTTATCCTATTGTTTCCGTAGTTACGTAGCGGAAGGGGAGAAGAAGTTTGAAACGGAGGCCAGAATAGAGGAAAAGGAAGGGTAAAAAGGCATTCGTTAATGAGGGTGTTGTCGTGGTTATTCAAAATTTTTAAAATTTCCAACTGCTCTCTTGAATCTAATTCGCGGCAGTCGTTGCATAATTTTAGAATATTAGTAACAGATATTCATCGACAAACATTAGATTTATTACTGTTGATAGGCGATTCGGGTCATTGCCTAGAACGGATTGTAGGCCACCCCTGATCCCTAGCGAGTCCCTTACTTCCCGGTATCTGTCGCATTCTGTCAGGATATGTTTCACGGATATAGGAGCCGCAGTCGTCGCATTGAGGTGGATTTTTCTCTTCGGTGGATAGAATGAATGGAATAGACCACAATGCCCAATTCTTAACCGTGTGACGATTACCTCCTCCCTCGAAACTTTTACAGATTTTTCAGCATTAAATGGAATCTCCTCAAAGGAAACATTAATAGGGTTCGTAAATTATATTCTTTAAAATAACAGAGAGCCCATATGAGAATGATGATCCCAGTAGCCGGCCATAGTGCCGCTGGAAAGGAGGGAAGAAATAAGAGCCTGACTGTTTAGTTAACGAAACTAGTATAAAATGATTTGATGCTTTCCCGGCGTGTGCTGATAGCAAAGTCCACTCGGGTTCTCCACTGGGTCACACTCGGCATTGCTGCCGAGGTTCGGGGGGAGGGGGGGGGGACAACAAGCGGCTCAGCGGCGACCTACCCCCCAGGAAAAGGGGGTTCGTGGGTCTCGTCCCGGAAATTCGTAACAAAGTATGTGCAAAATGACGCGTTATGAGTGGTTTGGAAGCAAAAGTTTGCCTTTTAAGAAGAGCAAGTTTTTACGAAATGCATATTTCTCTTTTAGACTACCACCAAGTCTCGACTAATTCCAAAATTATTTTAATTTGCATTTTTTTACGGTTTTAAAAACATTTTTAGTTTATATAAAATTTTACGAGATACAAAGAAATTGACAAAAACTTAGATAACAAAACAGCAACAAAATAATTTAGGCTTTTAATATGTTTATGACATAGAAAGACGCCGGATTTGGGGGGGGGGGGGCAATTGACCCTACTGCTCCCCTCCCTTGGAGCCACCAATGGTCGTCCATCGTCATCAGCGCATATCGGTCCGGGTTATGTACTCTGAGCCTGCGGTCAGGTTTCATTTGATTTTTTGGTCATTTCCCGCTCTGTTATCTCGGACGCTCCTCAGCACTGGTTTCTAGGAATTGCTGAGTATCCGGTGACACGGTTGATGGTGTTGCTTTCAAGCCGGATTTCGATCGATGGCCTCCCTTATCAGTCTCTTCCAGAACTTGTCGACGCGGCAAAGGACCTTCGTCATTTTATCCCAGCAAATGGCATGGTCGTGAGAATCACTGTGCTCCGCTAACGCCGATTTTTCAGGCCGAAGTCTGAAATACCTTTGGTGTTCCCAACACCTAATGGTCAATAATGCCCTCATAAGTGTCGACCTTAATAACTTTGCTTGGCGTTGCCATGGCTCCAGAAGTCAGGAGTCGCCACAGTTCACGTCCAATGGACAGAGGAAATTGCTAGAAATCAAGTGTATACCGCTAAATGTTCCTGCTCCAGAAGATTCAGAAAATTCCTCTCACGACGATGAACGACCCATATTCCCACCACCACACCCCTCCGTGTGTATTTTGGTCCCCTCTCCCCTCCCCTATCTCCCCCCCTCCCCGCCCACCCCCTCCTACCCCCTCCCCTCCACCCCCCGGAGGTATCCGAACGTAAACATTCAACGCAGCACAGCGGGAGCGACTTCCTCCCGAGAGGGAGACCACAGCACCGCCATTCGCACGCCCTCCCTCCTTCGCACATCGCTACTCTCTTGTTTTTTTATATTTACCCTTCCGTTACCGTGGCGACAAAAGCCGCAACCCGTGTCCGAAGAAAAAGAAAAAAAAGAGCAACGTGGCAAAAATAATGTAAAGAGTGGGCCGTAGGCGGCTCCTTCGCGCCCACCCCTTTTTCATTCCATCCACCCCCCCAATGGGGTGCTATAAGAGAGGGAGGGGGACGCGAACCCTAAACCCCACCCCGACTAAAAATAAACCCCTCCTTCGCCGAAAGGGTGGCGACCCCAGCGCCGCCGTCGACGGGGAAACGAACCAAGGGAGGGGTATTTAGGAGGTCCGGCAGGGAGGGAATGCCCCTTCTTTCACCTTATCCCCTACCCCCTTCCCCACCCCCACGCAGATGGGTAAATGTATCCTGCTACTAGGGAGGGAAATAATAAAATAAATAGATAAAAGACTAACAGAGAAAAAATTATAGAAGAAAACCTATACACATCGAATGCTGTAAACTATATTTCCTAGGAAACGATAAAAATTAGGGGAAAAATAAGCACTCGCTATCCTCAAAAAACCTTGACTCGACATCAAATTGCAATACGTTTTATTTTCCTCACAGACACGTCTGGCGCGCGGGTTTCCGAAGGCTCGCAAATTTCCGTTTCGAGGTATGTTCCCCGACTACTATTAGAAGTTTCTTTATTTATTTATTCAGTGAAAATACACGGGTAATTGCCCTTTTACAGAAAACAATAATTGTTACCCAAACATAACACTATTAGCTTATAAGCACATATGGCAAATAAATTTAAACAATAATTTTAAATTTGTTAAATATTTAAAAAAGTATTTTGAAGTTGACAAAAAGTAAATATCAAAACAGTACATAAGATAAACAAGGTATAATATACTTCAGATATTTAATTGTAAAAACTAAACATAATAAGCTATGATCCAGCCAAAAGGGCAAAGTAAAATAGCTTATAAATTTCATTTTATTTTTTTTTTCATTTTGTACTGGCTAGAATTAAACAAGTCGAAATTAACAACATTAAATTGCCATTGGTTTATTTCTCTCATAAGTCGATTCACAGGCCTACAAAAAATATAGTTCATATGACAAAGAGGAATCTCAAAGGAAAAGGGATGTCTAGCATTATTCGATGAAGGTACTTACTCTAAAATTGATTTGAGAAAGTAACTCTGGGCAATCTATAAGGTTATTGGCTAGCTTACATAGAAACATTAAATCAAAGTAAATACTACGAAATTCAAGTGTTTGCAGCGTAGATTCGTTAAGTAAAAGTTAAGGACCATATCTTTAGGGCTTTATACCGAACCCTGTAACTAAAAGATCTTACTTCTAAGATAAATGCAACAGCCATGGCTCTGGCGAGATGCGAACCCGCGATCTTATGGAATGCTAAGGACGGAGCGTTACCATGTTGATTACCACAGCCAATATAATTGCTACTGATTTCCAATGGAGCTCAATAGGCATCGACCATGTTTTAAGAACTACGATCACTCGCGCTAATTCCTATTCCGGGAGAGAGACATGGTCAAATGTCGAGCGTGAGAAATGATCTCTTTACCGCGCGGGACGAGTATGAGTAGGGATGAAATCGTTGGGAAGAGGGGGTTGGGAGGAGGGCAAGGGGAGGGAGAAGGGTAGGGGGTGGAGGGGAGGGGTGGGGTGGGGGGCAGACCCGTCGCACGCACGGTCGTATATAATATTATCACAGAATAGAGACCTACGGAATCAGAATGGACACAAACGGGAAATAACATGTAAGTTGCTGCAAGGCCATGGATTCCAAGATTCCACCTGGCGGGTAAAAGTGGAGACTTCTTTCAAAAGAAAACAATCTGATTAACTTGTTCATATACTTGATTGTCCTGTTTCAAACAATTGCGACTGCGCATCGACTCCTGCGCATGGATATCTGCTTTCCAATTAGCTGAGGTGGAAGTCGACGCAAGTTGCCTCCAAGCGGCGCATGAGTCGCTGGGAGTCGCCTAATTGGAAAGCACCCAACATAAATGCATGCTACCAGCCTCACCTTTTACCGCAAGAGGGCATAGCAAATGGATCGTGCGGTCCACTTGCATCGTCCATTGATGTTTATCATTCTGCAACTTATGAAGACCAATGGATGGAGCGCCCACGTGTTGGGCACAAGAGAAATTCCCATCATCCTCTCTCTTCCCTTGATTGTTTTTTGTTTCAGAAAATTCAAGTACCGGACGAGAGCGCGGTTTATCGTTCAAAATAGCTTCCGCGACTGCCCACCCTCACCACAAGCAAGGTCCGTCTATACCTATATTCCGTCTAAACCGTCAAGGTCCGATATAGACGGACCTTGACCACAAGATACAGATAGTAGCGACAGTATTTCCAGCGGCAATGCCGACAACGAAGCTGTATTATTTGTTTTTGGTTTGTTGTATTTGTGTTGGTTTGTTTCATTCATCGTTTTGTTAAAAAAAATGTTAAAAGGGAAAATTTTGTATATTTAGATTTATGTCATGACAGGCCATGGTGGCAACAAGGGATGTAAATATTTATAAGAGAAGAAGTATAGAATTTTTAAGAGAGAAAGATGAAATATTGCAATACATTTAATAAAGAAAACTACATTAAATTAATTGACTCAACTAAACAGAAGCTATGCTATTGGTTGAGCGTTGGTCACGTGATTCCACCCGCCATTCGGGGTCTTACTTAGCCATGGCGCAGTGGAAACTAAAGTGTGAGAGTTCGAACAGTTGCGTACTTTTCTTTAAAATAAAACAGTGAAAAAGCCCTGTAGAATCGCTTTTAGCTGTTATAATAACAGCACAAAAGGCTTTAATATTTACTCTCTACACCCCAGGGGAAGAACGATGTCTAAAGGAGGAAGATTTGGCTACACCGAATCGTAAGGGGGCACCCGTGAAAAGCTCTGCGAGATATTCTTCATTTTTCTTGGTTATTATTAACCATTAATTTTATCTGTTTTGTAATATTTAGCTTACCACCATCATTTTAAAGGAACCAAGGACTCTAGAAATTGGGAGAAGAATCAGAAATACGAGAATTGCCAGGGCACATGATGCTCGGATGGAGCTTGTTTGCGTTATGGCTCGATGGTATCGTGATATGAGATATATATTTTTACCAAATACATAACATGTGATAATAGTTAGTAGAAATAATGATTTCTGTAATTTCACTTCTTTCTATTTGCGTCCACGATTAATATCGGCATGTAAGTGAACGCCAACTAACTAGATCTGATGAGGGGTAGGGCTAACAAAAAATGTGTCAAGTGGCCATTTAATTTTGCAATAGTGGAAAATAAGGTGATATATATCGTAGATGTTCTTTCATTTGATTAATATGGCGCACAAATTGGGAGCAGAGCAGCGACGTTTTGAGATTGAGAAATTTCACATATCTTAAGCATTTTCATTTATGTTGATCATATCATGAAACCGCAGGCCATCGAGAAACCGCTATTTTTTCTGGTTATATTTTGACATTTCTTGAACTTCGCTCGGTTTCTTTTCTTTTTTTCTATCCATATCTTTGATTACATTTATTGCACATGTCAATATATTCCAAATTAGTCTATTATCTATTCCAAAATCTCCCTTAATCATTTATTTTTATAAAGTATTAGGAGAGACTTCGTGAAAGAGTTCACTTTTCCAGCGGCAATGATTCTTTTAATGTTATGCTTTGATAATGCTGAAATTTCGATCAGTTTATTTTTCTCGGCTTCCAACTGCTGTTCAGCCACTTAAACTACGTAAGTCTGAACGTATAAACTATTTCCAATTCCTTCCGTTGACATGTAAATTTCATTGAGCATTAAAGATTCTCGGCGATAGACAAAGTAGCTTATTCAACTGAGATATTTTACTGCTCGCATGTAATCTCGTTGCTTCCCCCGCAGCTTACATTCTAACCAACCAAAACACTTGAAATAAGTTTTATATTCTTTTCCAGCAACCAATTTTCTTGATTTATTTACTTCTCGTGCCATGGTTTATCTACCGGCGCTTAGTCCATTAAAAGCCAATTTTTCATAATTAATATTGCTCTTCAGTGACTCTCAGGATAAAAACAAACTATTATTTAAACGCTGAATTTAAAAAAAACTGCTCTCCTTACGAATTGATGGGATTGGTGAAATGTATAAAACGTTTAGTCAATTTTAGTACATTTCTTTTTAATTCAGGCTCATTTCTATTCTCATAACTCTAGCCATTAGAGTTGTCCAACCCTACTTTATAACTCCACCCACTTTTCATCGTGATGCCTCGATTCACAAAGAAAAATATGCATTGCTAGCATGGATTTAGATTGGTGATCCAGCACTGACCTTACTTTTAATCGCAATATTTCTTTACTATGTGAATATTACACCAATTTTCTCCTTTTTACCAAAACCGATGCTGCCTGCTGCAATTTCAGCTGTTTTGTCACGATTGTGCGGCATTTACAAGAGAGAGAGAGGCATCGCGAAAACGCTTTGCCGTATATGTAGGGCCCAGCGCCGAAAGACTCTAAGACGGGGGCCGGGAGAAAAGAAAAGTGCCTTTGGTTAAAGAAAGGGGCCAACAGCCAGGTAGCCGATATCCCAGGAGTCTCGATCACGCAGCGGCATCTAATCTCTGCCTTCGAAAAAGAGTTGCAACTTGACGTATGTGACGAAGTGGAACACATTGGAGTATGGATATGACTGGCAGTGGGGAGTATAGGTATAGAGAAACTTGGTGGCACTCACCAGTGGAGGATTAGAGGACACAAACCGTAAACCAAGCGTTGATAAGCGGGCAAAGTTATCCAAGGACTCCCACAGGGTCCTCTGAAAAAAGTCTCGGCCGCTTCAACCCACATCTCATATATGCTTTCTTCTCCTTTGCGTATGTTCTTCACAAACGAGTGCCACCAAGTTAGCGAACACCTATTCACAGTATTATCTTAAATATATTTTAAAGAAGAAGTCCTGACTGACTGACTGATTCATCAACGCAGAGCCCAAACTACTGGTGATTGAACTGCGAAATTTTGAGGATTTATCCGTATCGTGGAGAATAGGCGCACTAAGAAAGGAGTTTTTGAATGAACTATTTTTAAGGTTGTTTTTACCCCATTAAACTTTTACTCCGATAAGAAAAGCATTTTTTTATTTGCTTCTTTAAATTACTTGCACTCAAGATATTGGATGGAAATTGGTATCATAGAACGCAAAAAGGAATGCAGTATCTAATTCTTTCATTACATTTTCTTATACGATTCTTTTTTGTCCAAGTATTGCGTTTTTATCTCTAAACTCATTAATTTTTCTTTCAGGATGGAAATTTCCTTGGAAACCAGGCATACGGATATTCACGTCTGCAGCATTTTAATTTCGGATTAAATGACTAATTTGAGAGTTGAAGTAATAACTTTGGAGTGATAACTTTAACCCTAACCTCTCTTTTCATGGCAGAGTTCAAGAACGACCAGCACCAAGAGTAACCTAGCATTTAATTATACTAAAAGTTCTCGTATTCAATATAAATTTTAACACCACAGGGCGATAGCTGCTGTGCAATGATAGGCACATAATGGAATATTGTTAATACATCATTCCAAGGATACTAGAATTTCATCATGCTTTTGAGGACAAAGTATTAACGACAGTTATTTGTTTTATGTAAGTAAGTTAACGAACTTTTTCGCGGAAAATTAAAGTAAATTTTAAATGAAAAATTATATATTTGTTTTTAAAATTATTATTTGTAATTTACTTATTGCTATACTCATTCACATCAATTCAAAAAAAGCTTTGTTAACGCCTTTATCAGTGCCTACCCGTACGTAGTACACGCAAGGTAAGCTCAAATCTAGCAACGAAAGTCGTAATGGAAACCATTTAAATATGACGTGAAAAATGGCTATAAAATGGGAAACTAGAGCTAAATGCGGAAGAAAAAGAAAGTTCTTAGACTAAATAGACTTCCCAACGTTTTCATGAGCATTCGTTCCATCCATTTGTATTGAAATAAATCTTTTACAATGTAAATAAACACCTCACTGTTGTCGCTCATTTCAGTGAGCTTACATGCGTCATGCGCTTTGATACCATTACGCTTCGCTAATTGTAGGCATTTATTATCCTTACAACTGCCTTGGCATACAAAGATCCTAGGGCCGTCAAACTTAAAACGTTGGAATGTCTATTTCGGTAATAGGTAGCTCCGATATGAATACCACTACACGGGCAGTGATGACCACGCTACATCATGCTGGTTGTACACATATTGTTAGGTCACAGACATCTGAGTCTCCCACTCCGAGAACTTTATCGCCAACAGATTCCGCTGCTAATCTGCAGAGGCACTATCCTACAAGGGCTAGGAAACCTGTTGTTAAATTATATTTGCATGGTATGGGCATTCCTCGAACACGTTTGACGCCCTCTCATGGTCGCTTTCTACCTTACAAGAAGCACTTCATCTTAAATAGAAATAGTTAACACCTTGGGAAAGCATTGGGATTATTTTAGCGAGGTTTTTTAATTAAATTTTACAACGAACTCGCAATAAAACTATTTCCATCACATTTTCCATGTACACGCAACCCATCACATTTTTCATATACACTCAATCATATCTATCTTATACATGCATAATATGAAGATACATCTATATCTTCATATTAATCCTCCATAGGACAAGTGATTCCCCCATGATGGTAAAGAGTGGTCTTGGCAGGTAGGACCCACTTCTCTACTTCCCATGTTAGGATGAGTATTTTTGTGTTATTTGGTTATCCAGCCAGTAATTTATTCAACGCATCGTTTTTTATTGCCATGGGTCGATTCCTATTGAGTTGCAATGCGCCTCTACCATCTCCTGACCCCGTATTTTGATCATTAAAACAAATTCTCAAGAGCATTTTGGTTGACTTTGCTATTCAAAATTCATGACACACTAAGAGGTGTTCCACAAACGGTTCACCCAGCCCCTTCAAAGAATTGATATACATTAATATCTCCTTCTGAAAAGTTGAAGACAGTGTTTCCCATAGTATTTGAAGGACGGTTTTGTATATATTAGACAGTATTTCCTTCTGCCCATCAAGTTGTTTTCCATATAAACACTCACTTGGTCTAAGAGAGTTTGCAGGGGTGTAAACACATCTTGTCAAACCAATGATTGATGAGATCAGATCCCAGTGTCTCTGTAAAGGGTGAGGAAGAGAACGGTTGACTGAATTTGGGATCGTGGAACGAATTTTCAACGTCTTACGCCGAGAGTTAAGCACTTTTGACTGTCTACCTCGAAAGTCAATGGCTATGTCTACCCCATAAATGGTGGTAGAGGAAGATATTTTTGGAATTGTGGGGGAAATCAAATCCAAATTTCCGTGTATTACTCAACTTGCTCCAAACATTCTATCCATTCCGGCTACAAGCACCCCTAGTGAACGAGTTTTTCCCAACACTGGGTTGACGATATGCGCCAAACGATCATCGCTAAGTCCATCAACCGTGGATAAAATAGTTTTTATCCACGATTACTACAGACATTGTAAGGGGAATAATGTAAACATAAGAGTAAAATTTGATAAATTTTTATTGTTTCGAGGTTTTTGTATGAATATTTTTTTGTAATTTTCAATAACTATCTTTATAAAGGAAAGCCTTTTCTATGAAATCCTTATCTCTAAAAAATTGTTCCCTCAAAAAACGGATGAATGCAGCAGGTGATAAATTTACAAACGAGATCATTGCAGATGAAATTTATGTAATGCGTTGGCAAACATTTGATAAAATAAGTTCTTACTTGAATTTAGCATAAATGGTTATATTCATTAATGATTATAATTAATCATTTGTATTTTAATATTCTAATGTGCTTCAGTACTTATTATTATATATTTTATTAATACCTTCATGGTCCACACTAAATTTCATGATAAAATCTTTATTACTTCATCCGTAAATGAACATAGTACAAATCTGCATATCTGAAATATATATTATATATTATGGTCAATTAATACGCCACCGCCGACAGTTTTTTCATCGGCGCACAGCTCTAATAAAGTGTCTCGTTTACAACGTTCTTCAGAATGACAAGTAATTAGGAATACATTTATCAAATGAGATAGAATTTAGGGCAGTGTTTAATACTCAGAGGGAAGTAAACTACAATTTTGCAGGCATTGTAATGTTTTTTTTAATTCATAATATTCAAAATTATTTAAAACAAGTGCTGAACTCGATATTCTCAGGCGTATCTTTGTGAAAACATATATTGACAGAATCAATACAAACTTTTTTTTTAATTTCACAATGAATCTTATTTAATACGACCGGTTTCTTTGCAAAGACGACATCTTCAGGTATATTTTTTTTCAATTCTGACCCTAAGTCCATCTTTGCAACCCCCTCCCCTACCACCCTAAAAAAATACACTCCACCCACTCCAACCTCCGCCGACACCCCCCCTTACTCCATCCTCGGCCTTCCTTCCCCCATTCCCGCTACCTCCCTTTCTAGTGTTGCCACGAGACTCGAGACGAGACCGTGGATGAGAATTCGAGACGAGATCACTTGTTGGCGAGACGGGATGATACCACCGCCACGAGACTCTCGAATGTCTCGAAATTAAGAGATAAGTAATCAACCGGTATTTTGCGTAATACTATCCTTAGAACTACTTCCGTTAGGTTTTTAGGGATTACATTTCGCATTCTCCTTTCGAGTATACAAAATATCTAAATTATGACGTGAAGATATTAGTTAGCATGAAATTGGCAAAACTATGGTAGGTAAATAGTTGTAGCCGATTGTACTATTTCTAATAGCCTCAGTGTGACTTCCGAAGCGAAGTGAGTACGCGTAAATGACTACTTTTTAAATATTATTTTAATGCCTTAGAAAACATATAAAGTAAAAATATTGGACTATTTTCTAGGGATGCAGAGGTTTTATTTTAATGTCATCGATAAAGACCATGACTTTTTTCTTTTTGGAAGGTATAGGGAATGAAGATGCCACGATTTCGAACCCTGCATCACGCATGGGTGTGTCCATATGATCTCCGTGTAATTGTTGATGGAAATTGAAGTCATCGTGTACCTCTTCCTGCAGGTTACGAAATCCTTGTTTAGTGAGGACGTATCTTTCAATAGCGTCGATGATGGCATGAGAAAAAAATCATAATTGTATTCCTTTGTCTCATATTAATCCTGCCATACAACAAAGGTCCATGTGACGATGATGTACGAATGCTTGGGGAGGAGATTATTCGGAAGTGGTTTGGCATCCTGGAGAAACTTACCAAAATAACTTATCATGGCATCAAAAATTCGTACATGTAGGGAATAGGAATTTCTTAGAAAGGAAGACGAAAATAGGCTAAAGGCTTTCGAGATGTGGGTGTGGAGGAGGATTGAGAACGTGCGTTGGACGGAAAGGAAGACAAATGAGGAAGTGGAATGTTGGGTAAGCGAGGAAGCGGAAGAAAGAGAATAGGTTTTATGGACGGGATGAAGGTAGGACTTATGCTGAGATGAAGAAATAAAAACTAGAGGTAGATAGGGCACGGCACGCGTAAGAGTCCGTTGGATATTCTCTTACTTTCATCATAACCTACCTCTAACCGGTAGATTATTCTAACGAATGAATCCATTAAGGCCCCCGCCTAGGTTTTGAATGGCCCTATTTAACCTTTAGGCGCCAAGCAACGCACAGTGGTCCCAAATGCTGAAAAACTGGGCAAAACATCAACGACTTGTCCGATTTGCATAAAAATTGGTAACATAGTGTATCATGAAAAGAAAATTAGGAATTTGAAATTTTTTTCCGAAACAAAATGGCGGCTCCAAAATTACGGACATTTCCATTAAATCACTCCATTCGCAACGAATTTATTGTTAAGTTTTATTAGAAATGCTAACTACGATATTGAAGTTTAAGAACTTTCACAAAACAATATGGCGGATCCAAAATGGCGGACATTTAGTATATATAATTAAGACTAGACTTAATCCAAGGTAATTTTTAAAATTGAATAAAACAGGGTTTTAGAAATGATAAATGGAGTTTGACATAAATCTCTCATATGGATAAAGAAGAGTGAATGTTACTTATAACAAAATCAGGATATTAAAATATGCAAATTAAGCTTGCAATAAATTCAGTTCTTTGAAGGTAAGCGTTTTTCTCTGAGTAATTCCTATTCTCCATCACTGCCCCCCGACTTTCCGCAGAGGTAAAATCAGCATTCTAAATAAGAGCACTGACAGCCGGTTTCAAACTTCCATCGCTTCTGGGAGGTAATGACCTCAAGGATGAAATAAGGGGGACTTTCCGCAGAGGTAAAATCAGCATTCTAAATAAGAGCACTGACAGCCGGTTTCAAACTTCCATCGCTTCTGGGAGGTAATGACCTCAAGGATGAAATAAGGGGATCTGAGGAAATCATTAAAATATTCAGATCTCTGTTGGTGTCTACTCGTGAGATTTCCCTGCACCTTTTCTCCCGGTATCTCCTAAAATCTTTATTTCTTGCTTCCAGGGCCTCTTCACTTAGTATACCAATTGGTAGAAGTGCGGCAGATATCACGTCCCAGCCATGAATTAATACTCGGTGAACCGATGCGGGCATAGGATACCATGGGTAGAGACGGACGTAATGTCTAGCAGTATTGATTGCATATGCTAGAAAAGCCTGCACATTAACTGCGTATCCGCAGGAAAGAGTTCGTAGGATCGTGTCACATCGAGTTATTACTTCTTCATCTAGTTCGGTAATAGAAGATGATTTAGAAGGGTTTCTGAAAAAATGGCGTGCAGTATTGCTACCATTGCTACTTCCGCTTCCCTGCTTTACAAAATCGACTAGGAGCCCCATCTCAGACTTGAACTTGGCCTGAAATGTTGCTTTTCTTTTCTCTGTTATATCTTTCGTGTCTTTAGATTTCTTCCACTCTAGAGTCTCAACCCGATAACTTACATGTAGAAGCCATTAAAAGAAACGGATTTAAGTATGAACAGTAGAAAAACCATACTGAAATGCGTCTTCGTTTACTTCTCTTTCAAGTAACATGTTTATGTCGTTCATTTCTCGTGGGAGCGCACCACACAGGCAGCATCGTTGAGACGAACTAGTGTATGTAATGACTTTGCACACCTTTCCGTCAATCATTGACATTATCATCTTGTGGTTCACCTGTATAGGATCAAATCCTGACACATTCGAAGGAACATGTTTTTCAATTTGTGTTTTAACGTTTGGCAGTTCCAACAGAATTGTTTTTTCATTTTTTTAGTAAACTCCAGCTTTAAAGGCCTGCAAAATCTTGTGGAAGAAGGGCAGAGATTCTGCCACACCACTACCTTGTTAGCATCGTCATTTTTTTATGGTACAACTTAAGGGGAACGACACAAATAACGAGAAGGTCACTGTCGAGAAAATTATTGACGCTACAGGCCTGCTTTACATGGATTGGGAGCTACTGCCATCAAACCCCCACTTGCTGATTAAACGAAAATTTCCTTGAGCTAAGAGGGAAAGTCTCTCGATAATATCTTTTTGCAGCATGATGATTCTATCAACTGTGAGACCTAACCGTGATTGTAAATCAACTTCAACTCTACTCTCTTCAACACAACAACGACGATTGTGTTGGATGGATAGTACTTAACTTTGGCTGAAAGGACTTGCTTGTAGGAGGAATGTCTAATCCTCTTTCTTTCGCCTGCGTTCTTATGGTCTGATATGATTTGCAAGACAAACCAGCGTCGATCATGAGGGAAAGAGCTTCCTCAGGAAATATGAATGAATGGACTTACTCCGATCCACCTATGACGTTCCCCATGCCTGAGCCATCTTTGATGCACGCTTTACGTATCGTGCAATTGGATAACAAATAATACACTGACCTTAATATTTCCATCAACTCCAAAATGAACTGCATTTTTAGGGTGAAAGAAAGTTTTCATAATTACCAGCGGATTTATTAGTTTTTTAATAGTTTCCGGAACAGTAATAACTACTTTTGTGCCCAGCCAATCTCCGTGAAAGTGGCGGAAGTCCTTTTGTGCCGAAGTGCCGACGAATCGTATTCTTAACTCTATCTTCAATCGTCTTGTCATCATTGGGCAAAGCAAGGACTTCGCTCAAATTAAGATACACTCGCTTGTAACGTTCTTTCCACATGAGATTTTTTTCTGCCAACAACTCCATATACAACTCACGCCGCGTTATGGTACACATAGCTACGAGCACGTTCTTACTATAACACCACTAACAATGCTTCTTAGTTCACAACTGGCAGAAGTGATGGTCAGGATGTGTGCGAATCAGCTCAAAAGAGCGCCTCCGTGCCGTGAGTCGTGAGAGTCGTATAAGATGAGTCACGACTCGGTCCACCATAACCACACTCATGAGGAAATGTTTTGAAACAGTTCCCTGGAAGATACCAGCCTAGCGAGACAACAGTATACCCTTTTTATCCGCCCATGTTTACATTAGTCTATGAACGCGCCGGAGGCTGCTCCTGAATGAAGGCCCTCTCGAGAAGGGGTTTCAAAGGTAGACTTAATGACAGTATTCCATCAAAACTTGGGCGCCGTAGCAGTTGTTAATGTCTGCTGAGGAGGGGCTGTACTGATGGACCTGGCATAACTAGTTACAATAGCTTTTTAAGCCCCGGGGTGGCAACTATCGTTGGCGCTTTCGTCCTTGTCCCGCTGGTTTGCTCGAAACCGCCGCGGCGCGCCGCAGGCAGGGTGATATATAGTTGCAGTTTTCATCACTTTTCTCGAAAACCTGCAAGAACCAGCAGTCAATTTTTAGGGCAGTAAGAGTACATGTAATTTACTTCATTCAAAGCAAAAAATCGATCCGAGTTCGTAATACATTTTTTTGTATGCCAAGCAATAATCAGTAAAGTAATAAAATCCGTAACATATTTAACATAGGACCTCAATATGATTTTTTTTAAGTAGTGGAGCCTGATATTTTGCCATTATAGCCTTCAAACACCCCTTTACCTGGAGATAAAATTATCTTTCGCTACAATGTTTCGTTTGCGGCGAAAAAGCTCCGAAATAAATACTTAACCCGCGCGAGCTAGAAGGGCATGTCTATATAGGCCAAGTTTGCGGGTTTGCTGTCGCTGAGTATATGATAGGAATTAATACAGCTCTTCAGATTTCATTGCTCCTGACAGTATACTAAAATTTAAAAATTTTGAACTCATTCCGGCTATTTTGAAATTTGGGGTTTTGGCCGACCAAAACGGATGTTGCCCCACAGTGCGACGTACTCTGTACGACTGGCCCGAACATCACATGCCGATGGATGACGTACTCATTACGTTGCGGCGACCTAGTCAATATTTTAATTTTTTATAAGTGTAAACTTCCATGTGTTCCATGTGTACTTGGTATTCTTACAAAATTGGTATCCCTCGAGAGAGGATAATACAAACATTCATTTTATTTAGTGATCATATTTTTATTCTTTTAATGTTTACACATACAATGCAAATGATTTATAAAATTGACATTTTTTCGCTCACACTCCCTACGCCTTTGCTGGGTCTCACTTGTGCCCAGGAAATGACTGTGTGCGCCTCTTTTCTCACTTATGATGTTTTTACGAGCCAGAGCCGAGCAGAAGGTTGGCCGCACTGGCCAATTAGCCCGTCAACAGTTTGCTTTTCTTTCCTAATCTCCCGTTGGCCCTCAATATCCTGCTAAGAGGGGCTGCTCTAGTCTCTGGCCCTGGTATATTTTCCATCAGCGTCAACACTTTACTGTCATAAATAATGATAAGGGCCCTTGTTTCTGCCTGATTGGCCTGTATTTCACCTTGGTAATGGCAATGCTTGCGCCGAAACCTAGGTCAGTTTAATATACGTGAGTGGAAAGTTACAAGTGTTTTTCTGAGATAATGCTGCCTGTTACACTTTTCTACAAATTATCGCCTGATACTCTAAAGTTAGTTCTGTTACTCAATTGGAATTTTGGCCATGACCGAGCTGGAGTTTATCATATAGGGGAAGAATTATTTTTTTCGTGCCTCTTACGCTTTAGTCTGGAAGGGACTTTTCCCCAGTGTGTCGTCTGATGCGATAACTCCCATTTTCTGGGATTGAACAATGATTTTAGTGTAGATACCAGATTAGGTCTGTGGTTGGAAAGAGGTCTAACCTTCTTATCCAAGGAAAGTATGTTTTTCAAGATATGCCAGTCAGTGAGTCTTGGAAGCGTATTGCCTAATAAATGGCGACTCTTTGCTTAATTAATCAACCGTTGTTTGCAAATAGACTTTCTACCAATTGGATTCTGAGAAATAGATGATCGACTTCTTACAAAGGTTTTTGCGATGTGTGATTACAGAATATAGCACTAAAATACTTAAAAGTCAGCAGAAGATTTTCCTATACCAATTCCTCAGTCACATCCCTTCTATTAGATACGACTGAAGAAGCTGATCTTATACGTCCACTCCCCCATTTTCTTAGTGCAACCAACCACACAAACGGTAGCAACTACGCAAAAACCATCTGCACATGCCATAATTAACACAAACCAAAAACCATAATGGACAATAAACACACAAATATTCCTCGATTTGGAGAAATTGAAGCTCATGATTTTTTAAACGAATCACTCGATAACAAGAATGATAAAAATGGCGAGAGATTTCCTGATCATTTCAGCTACATCAATTCCTGCCGAAAGACTGTTTTCCCGGGCAGCATGGACTATCAGGATACACAGAAGTCGTTTGAACCACGAATCCGCCAGTAGTTTACTCTGTGTGAACACGTGGGTAACGTGCAATTTGATGGGAGAAATAAAAAAATATCATAATTTTATGGTTGTAAAACCTAAATAAGTTAGGAAAATCGAAATAAATTGTATCTCGTGGTTTGGATCAGTAAATTTTTTTCTGTTTTTTAATTTGATTTTCTATTCCTTTCACTGCACCAATTTTGAGGCTTTTAGAGAAATTGTTCATCCAGTGTTGTGCTCCTTTTTTTGAACGTAATAGTTGACTATCTATGAACTGCTAAGTGGTACATGCATTTGGAAATATGAAATAATTCCAAATTTATAAAGAGATTGAATTCACATGAATACCGTGAAGATTTCGAGTTTATCGATTTAGCGATCATCACTAACCCTTTAAAAAACTAGACTTTTTTTCGTGCTGTATTTTTTTTTTGTTTTGGAAAAATGAGACGAGACGAGAGTCTTGTACGAGACTCGAGACCGAGACGAGACTGAGGTTCACGAGAAGAGACTCGAGAGGAGACCCGAGCTTGAAAAACGTGACTGAGACGAGACTGTCCCTAAGTCTCGTTTAGTCTCGTCTCGCGACAACACTATTCCCTTCCCCATCACACCCTCCCAGTTCATGTATATATATTCCGTGCTTGACAAAAAATATACCTGAAGATACCGCCTACGCAATGAAACCGGTCGTATTAAATAAAATTCATTGTGAAGTTAACAAAGTTTGTATTGATTCTGCTAATGCAAGTGCGATCATTCAAAGTTGAGCTCATTACGCACGCGTACAAAAGAAGCAAGGGCGAAATATGCTGTCCATCTGACAGTTCGATGGTCTGCTGTACGATCGCACTTAAAAAATCGCCCAGTGGAAGGTGAACGGATTCCTAACGATCGAACGTCATCCAAGTTACGAAGTCGACACGATGGATCGCCTCGTCCCACGGCGAAAGCGAAAAAGCAAAGCTTCCGGGAGAGCACTCGTTGAACACATCCACTCGGTCGGTCGATCAGTGAGCGGATGAAGATGGTCCCTCCCTCCCTTCGTCCGCTCGTTTCCGAGATAACGAGGCGCTTTATCCGTGGCCGTCGCGGTTCCGAGAATTCGACGGTCAACGCGTTCACCCTACGTGACGTCATCACTCGAGCGGAGTAGTCGGTCACCCTGGAATTGCATCATCGACGAACGTGAATCTTAATACCCGTTCCTCTCCAACACGGCCCGAGGCAACGGATTAAAATGACCCTTAAGTCGGCTTTACACATGAAAGTTAAGGAAGAAAACAGGGGTCGTGTCAAGATTTGTTGTTTTTAATATTGCTACTTGTTACATCGTATTGAAATTGACATGGCAATAAGCAAATTTGACTTGATTGAATGAAGAGCTACTTTTTGGCATGGAACGTTGTCTCCGTTTCGCGTTTGTTAAACTAACATGTACTGTGTTTGGTTATTGGTTGAAACGCCCCCTTGTGATTTGGGGAAATGCACGACTTGAAATGAATTAACGGCTTGAGGCGCCCCCGTCAGCTTCCATTGCTTGCACACTTTCTGCAGGAAGACGCTGACTCGGCGCTGTCTGGCGCTTTGAGTTCCTGTAGCTTCAGGAATTTTCAGGAATGTTTTGTGGATGACAGTCACGACATCTTATATTTTGATGTTCTTTCGTCCTGTAACCTCATTCTGTAAGCACCCACTTCCTTATTTTAAGATAATTATATATTTTCCCAGAAATACAAGAATTTTTCAATGCAAATCACAGCCTCTATGGTTCAATTTTTAAAACCTTCATGAATGGAATTTCTTTCGTGGTTTTTACCTCCTAGAACTATCAAGAAGCTTTCAAGTAGATCCGCTCTCAAAAACTCTTCGCCATCGAACTTCACTAATTTCACTCAGGCAAGGGCGCACGTGATTTTAAACCCATATTTGGCGGCCGCTCAAGTTTGTATGATGACGCTTAAAATTCCAAAATGACGTCTTTGCACATGGCACGTGGGCCGTTACGATATCTTAAATACTTTCCGAATCGTAAAGGTATATTTGGTCAACAAAATCCGGTTGCACCGATGCCAGACCCCAATCCGCACCATTTAAGGTAGTTTGAGCGAGATAGTTCCCTAGTCATAATGGAGACCATATTCGAATTTTATTTATTTAAATTCAGCGTCTGTAATAAGTGTGAAGTAAATATTGCAATATTAATGGTGCAAAATGTAGTTATGTATGACAAAATTTCTCTACTATTAAATAAATATATCTACACAAGTCGCTAAAATGACTCATTTTTTCACGCCGTACGGCTAAAAAGCCTTCAAAACGGTAGGTTTTTCGTGCGATTCTGTAAAAATTACTGCGGTGAGAAAAAGATTAATTTCTATAAATAGTTGAGAATACATACAAACTACACACCGTTATTTTTTTGACAAAATTTAGGTGTTATAAATTCCTAATTTATTTCAATATTCTCCCTCTGGAGCGCACATCCGTAATCTATTCCATGTAAAACAGCTTGTATTTTCAGGCAAATTGCTTGAAAAGTAGTCAGGCATGAGTTTAATATTTTGATATATTTGGAGAGATGAGTTTTTTCTTTAACACTAGGTAAAATTCATCAAATTCTAGGTGAAGTGATTTTTCCCTCAAACTACCCTAACGAAATGTTAAAAGTCCAAATTTGAGACTCCTCGAGGCATTTCCGCCATAACCCCCATCCCCATATATATAGGGTCAGCTTTCGAAAAGATCAGCGCGTGAGTGCATTTCTTCCGCAAGAATTCGAGTCTTGTGTCTCCTTTCCACCCGCAATCGATTGATAGGGAACTAACATCGGTTCTAAATAGAATCTTACAAAGGAGCCAAAGAGATCTGATCCATCGAAGGAAAATAAACTCGACAGATATGAGGAGATATACTTTCACAGGGTTAGTTGGCCGGTTATTGGTTGGGGACCGTCATTTGAGGCGAGGCGGGTACGTTGGGGGGAATAGAGGAGGGTTGAAGAGGAGTCACCAAGGGGTCAATGTTTGATGTTCCATTTAACGGACGGAGTTCTGCACCTTAAGTGCTCTCCTCGTAACATCCGAATGAGAATTGAGATTCCTTGGAAAATTCGCCCCCAATGACGGGTTCCGAACCCGGACCTTTGAAATGTGGAGCCAGAAGTTTAGCCACCACTCGATCATCTAATTCCCAATGGACTGACAGAAGACACGAAAAATGTATGAGGAACCTGTTGGCCATCAAACGGCTCGATTCAGCTATTGAAACAACGGCGATCTAAACCATTTTTCGATTAAATTCGTCCTCATGCTCTGAATTCCCCTCCGGCAATACTTCGACTTTGGCCGAATGATCTTCGGCACTTATTTTACTAATATAGTTGAGCAATGTCGTCACGACGCATCATGAGAATCAATAACTTCAAGAAGGCGTGAGGTCTCACTATGTTCTCAATGTTTGGTCTGGTACTTACTGCTCCATTGCCACGTCCGCTTAGAAAAATTGTACTCTTGTACCCGAATGAACAAAAGAATTGAGGGATTAAATTGCCAGCGGTCACACAAGAAATTGAAACGTATGTCGTGGACTTGGCATCTTGCCATCTTGGACTCCGGACGTTTTACTCCATCGCAGGACCGATTCGAGGTATATTGCTAACAACTGGCACTTATTTCATCAATTTTGTAAAAACACATAACTAATAAGTTTTATCGCTCAATAGAAATGTCATACCAGATGTTAATGACCATTCAACCAGATGTCAGCGTGTTGTTGCCACACATTGTTCCACGGACTGATCACGGTCACCGTTTTTTGCCTGAATTGGTGGCTGTGGAAATTCTATGTGAGCCTAGGGGCGGAATTCGTAGATCTTAGGTCGGTTCCCGGATCGTGCCGGGTTCCCCTGAACTAGGGATGGGCAACAAATACCGGTATTCGGAAGTACCGGTATTATTTTTCTTTAATCCGGTAGTACCGACCAGTTTTTGAAATCGGTACTACTAACGATACCGGTACTATAAATACCGGTATTTAGACAGCGCTGCCATCTTGCGTCAATAAACGGAACTAAGAAAATTTTACAAACTAAAGCAAATGTTCAAATGTTCTCGTAATGTGTCTGTTTTTTTAAATATACATAACCGTGATGCTGAGATATGTTTGTTATCGATCATTATTGATATGATAGGTAAGTATGAATTTTTGACGCATGCCGAACACCAGGCAATCGATGATTTTGAACTGTATAAATACAAATATTTATTCCTGTAAGTTAAAAGTCACTGCGACCGCAAGGATTGATCTCTCTAACAGAGGATTTTACCTGACTACAACATTAAAACAATATCGATCGTTCTTCATGTGATTTAAAATCATTCCAACAAAATGCGACGAGCGCAAACATACAGTGTAAAATAAAAAGTATTTACTGAATAGCCGATGTATATTCCCCATGAAAGTTCATTGAAACTGCCGATGGATGGAAATTTCTCTACATTTTTTAGGACTGATCTTCTAATTTGCCGAAATACCGGAGAATTAGGGTGAAACGTATGTTAATTTGTAATTACATAATTAAAATATTTAATGAATCACATAAATATTGGTATTTTTTCGTCGGTACTACCGGGCGAGTAGTATTATTGCTTTTTAATAATCTTCAAAAAAAATACCGGTACTTTTTTTAGTACCGCCCATCCCTACCCTCAACCGTTCTGGGCTGTATTACTCCGCAGAGGCGTCTGGACGGGAGGCTCGTAGGATTTTCGAGCACTGGAGGTATTTTTTAGGAATGAGAATAGATCATCTAGCTGGATTAGCGTTCGTAAAAATGCATCCGAATACAGCCTCCGAGATAAACAGAGTAGCGTAGATCGTCATTGCAATTGGGAACATTTTGGGGAAGCTCAAATAAAAATGCAGCATACTTATCGAAAATAATTAAAAAACGCGCACTCAAGGTAACTGCGTAACTTCAGAGAAAATCTTGTTTCTTACCTCTTCTAGAGAAGATCACACCAATAATACACAGAAAAGAACGAACAAACTCGCATTAAGCCAAATACGATGTCAACTTAGTAGTAGTAAATTGTCGTAGCGTGAAGAATAAACGTGCCGAAGTTGAGCACATATTCCAAAACGCAGATATAATTATTGGAACTAAAGGTGCATTGTCCCTGGAGCGACTCTTGCGATAGTAGCTGAGCGATAGCAGCTGAGCGACAGTAGCTCAGCACTGGTAAGCGTTGTTTCAAATGAGACCATTGTCCTTGACGCGACTGCGACTGGCGCGGCTAGCGATTGTAGTTGGCGACAGTAGTGAGTCTGGTCTGAGGGCAGGCTCAGTCGCAGTCGCGGAGCGATTGGTGTCGAGTGCGCACGTATTCCAAAGGTATTTCAAAAACAACTTCTTCTGCCTCGAACTCATGTTACCACTTCACTCGCAAGTCAGCAAACAAATGAACCAGAATCGCTCTAGAACAATCGCTTCAGCGGCAATGACGTGGTTAGCTACCTATCGCTGAGCTACTGTCGCTCAGCTACTATCGGTCAGCTACTATCGCAAGAGTCGCTCCAGGGACAATGCACCTTAAGACCGCTTTCACACGAGTTCTCGTGAGCGCGTGAGCTGAAGCGACCGGCAGGGTTCGAGCTACCGTGAAAGAGTTAACGTGACTGAGCCAGACCCTTTCAGACGAGTCCATATGGTCCGCGGTCGGAGACTCTCGAGCCGGCATGCGGCTCAACCACGGCCCCCTAGATACCTAGATGTATCTCGGGGGCCGTGGCTCAACCCGCTGGTAGCTGGCGACTGGTGGAGAGCTTTGCGAAGTCCCATTGCAGACACGCCTTTCACACAAGGCTCAGGAGAGCTGCAATCGCAAGAAGACCAGCTTCCTATTCCAAATCTAGCATCCTGTGTGCTCGCAACAGACTAGAACGAAGGGATCCGAGGAATATCGCCAGAGAAAGTGGCGTTGTGGTGAATTGGAGCCTGTTCACCCGGGTCACGTGAGCTTGTGAATTTCCTTCCGGCTCTCTCAAGCCGCTCACGAGAACTCGTGTGAAAAGGGTCTAAGAGCTGGATTGCAGAGGATATGAGCGATATCGAAGTTTTTCCACCACGATATAAAATCTATACATGCGATCGACAGGATAGTACTGGCGGTGGAGCAATCTTAGCAGTTAAATTACACTTGAATAGCACCACACATACATTAGACGACAATGAAATAGAGAGCGTATGGTGTACTATTAAACAACAAAACAAACGGAATATGCTTATTTGTTCATTTTTTATGCCACCAGATTCCAAAAAAGTAGTTGTGTACCAATTATAAACTCATTTATCAACATTTACCTCGAGAGATAACAAAAGCGTACCATCGGAATGAAAAAAAAACTTTGTAAATTTCACATGAGTAAGTTTAATACGACCAGTTTCATCGCTTGAGCGACATCTTCAGGTTTTTTTCATTACGATATGAAGCAATTTCACAAAGTTACGCCTCAAACCATTCAATTTAAAAGCGTACTAATTATCGGTGGAGATTTCAACCTCCCGTCAATAAATTGGGAAACCTATAGCGTAGAAGCAAGTTCAAGGAAGCGTGATACAAGAAAGGTCTTACTCAATGCACTTTCGAACCACTCTCTAACCCAAGTACGAGCCGTAGTAAACGAACCTACGAGCAGAAACGAAGTATTAACCCTTTCCTGCCGGCGACTACGAAAGGAAAATGTTTTCCGTGCTACGGGTAGCTTGCGAAATTTTTAAACTCTGCTCTGCGAAGCACTTTTTGGGGTGGAGTGGCCCAGGTACTCTTGTCCCTCCGATTTGGGACCCTACTTAACGGGGCGCCCGGCTATTACCCCGGCCACTGGACTCGACCCTCCAACCCTTTCTTAGCGGGAGTCCACGGTCAACTCATTGCATTTGCAGTGTTTTTTAAAATTAAATATTGTCTATGATTTTTAACAGTTTACACTTGTATAAGAATAACTTACATTTTTTTAAGCATTGTAGAATTTTAAACGGATTTCTAGCGTTATTAGTAACAAAGTTAGGACTTTTCCATTTTTACAGCTAGATAGGACGTCTCAAAATTTTCTTTGAATAAACCTCCAAATAATACTTCCCATCCTTCTTTTTCATTCTGGCTTTGGACCAACGTAAGCGAAGTTAAAAGTATGTTTTTACAATAAATATTACCTAAAAATACCGGAATATGAGTAATTACTAAGGGGATCAATGAAGGAATCGGAAAATAGAGGACATATAGTGAAAATAGGCATTCAGATTGTAACAAACACATACGATATGGACAATAAAACGACAACATTTCTCTTTTTGCGTACTTTTCATCGCACATGAACACACAAAGCTTTCACACAAGTCCGTTAATAATAACACTAAAATTTCGTTTAAAAATTGCTTATGCACAGAAAAAAACGAAGAATTCATTTCAAGGCATAAAAAATTGGAGTTTACAATAAATTTTTCTTTGCAAAAATCATTGACAATTCAACCACTTCAACGCGGATTCCTGCTATTATGAGGATCGTAAATGAGTAGGAGGGTCGGGCCAAATGGCCGAGGATTAGCTCTAAGGACTCGCTAAGCTGGGTCTCAGGCAGGGCTTGAATACCTCCGACCATTGCTACCTCAGCGGTCACTTCCCATCCCCCGCGACAGCTATAGCCGACGTCCGTTCGCTTGCGTTGAAAAACCCACGCCAGCTATAGCCGACGTTCGGTCGTTTGCGTATGAAAATGCTCGTCGGCTATGGCCGACGTCCGGCGCGAAAGGGTTAAGCCTTTTAGCTGTCAGCCACCCTGAAATGATTAAACACGTCGATATCCTCGAAGGCATAAATGATCATTAAGTAATTTTTGCTACTTTAAAAACTACAGTAGAGTCTGAAGTAAAACCAAAACATAAAGTCTACTTACTTGAAAAATGCTATTTCATTAAATTTGAAGGGACACTAGAAACTTCATTCGCGGAATTTGAGGCGACTACAAAACACGAAAGCACCAAAGTATCGTGGGGATTTATAATGGAAATTCTACGCAAACGAATAGACGAATATACTCCATGCAAACTCAAATGTGAGAGTAAAGAACCTCGTTGGTATAGTCAAGAAGTAAGGCGGCAGCTCAGGAGACAAGGCAATCGCACAACTTATTTGAAAACTCAATAAAGTTTGGTAACAAAACGACGGAACTCGCGGCGAGAGAAATTTACGTAGCTCAACGCTCAAAAATAAAAAGATAAGTCGTGCTACTGCGAAACTTCAAGGAAAAATACAAGGTGAATTACTAGATGAAAACCCTAAATCATTCTGGCCTTACGCGAGAGAACTTCAGGGTAAATATTCAAATGTGGAGTCTTTATAGGATAAAAACGGCAAAGTAGTCATCAATAGTATCAATTTGGAGGATATCGGGGCTAGTAACGGTATGTACCTTTTAAGGAGTTACCCGCATGTGCACATAAGTATGATATTCCACAGTATCGACAAAGCCAATTTACATACTAAACTACAATTTCGAAAGTGTATACACTATGAATGGCACTATACTAGGTAGAGTACACTTTTCACTTGTGTTGAATAACATACGAGGGGGGACCCAAAAATAACCGGACGGAATTCGCTGCGTGCGGCGCTCTTGTATTTCGGGCTTCTCCCTTTGGATGGGTGTTAAGTAACCTCTCCTGAGTCATTGTTGCAAGCGGCGTCCTTTTAGATGGTTGTAGCGAGCCCCTGTGACAGTTTTCGTTCGACGAGTTTATCGACCTCTTCGATTTTGGAAATGGCTGATATTCAAGAACAGTGTGCAGCGTTGAAGTTTTGTTTTCTGCTCGGTAAAAATGCGTCGGATGTGGTTGATATGTTGTCTACAGCTTATAAAGAACACGCCTTGAAAATAACTCAAGTTTATGAGTGGTTTTCGCGATTCAAACGCGGCAACATGGCGATCGAAGACATTCAACGCCCGGGCCGGCATTCCACGTCCAGAACTGATGAAAACGTGGAAAAAATTCATGCACTTGTGTACCAGGATAGAAGGCGTTCTATTGGTGAACTCGCTGAACCATCTGGTCTTTTGTGGAGTTCAGTGCAGCGCATTTTAGCTGAAGAATTGCAAATGAGACGAATTGAAACGGCGCGATTTGTGGCGGAGTGGGGACTGGTTCTTCCACCATGACAATGCACCAGCTCACACAGCCATTTCTGTGCGTGATTTTTTGGCGAAAAACCGCATTTCACCGCTTCCTCACCCACCCTAATCACCAGATGTAGCACCTTGTGATTTCTTTTTGTTCTCCCGAATGAAAAAAGAGCTGAAAGGGAAACGTTTTGCAGACATTCCGGAGGTGAAAAGAGAATCGAAGGCGGCGCTGCAAGGCATCGGAAAGAACGAGTACCAAAGGTGTTTCGCGGAGTGGAAAAAACTTTTGAACCAATGTATTAGCGTTAATGGAGAGTACTTCGAAGGTGACTAACGTTTATAACTCAAAAAAATAAATTCTGATATTTAAAAAAATTGTGTCCGGTTATTTTTGGGTCCCCCCTCGTAACACCAATTCTAACACCTCACCACGCTTAAAATGTCCGGAATTGTTTTGTTTTCTACATGAAGTAGTATCTCATAGCATTCATAAATTAAGAGTATTAGTAATATTAACCACAAGTTAGTTGTCTCTTTACCAGTGTACTGCATGTTTGAATGTTCATTTACGCAGCACTCTCCCAGTTTCTGGTTTGACTGCACACTGTCCTCCTGACTGTTTTTTGTCTGTGCCTAGCGGCCGGGAGAATTTGCGAGGTCTTAATTAGAACTGGGGCGAGTGCTGCATGCCTGGTGTGGAATCGCCCCGTGCCACACACAGTTGAGGCTTGGACGGTACTTCGTAGATGTAGATGTACATGATTCAGACATTCCTGCCATAAATGAGCCTTATAATTCAACGTAATGGAATAACTAAACCACTACGTTCCTTTGAAAGTAAAAAGTCCCTAGGTCCAGAGGGAATACCTGCACGCGTGCTCAAGGAGTGAGCGCCATAGATCGCACAATTTCCAGAAATCATATTTGGCAAGTCATTATAAGAGAGATATAATAAAATAGACTAGCAGACCTGCTGCCTGCTTTGCAGGCAGTCTCTGTCTGGTGTGCTCTTGAGGTGAACTTGGTGTTTTTCCTTTTTTTGCACTACTCAAGTGGAAGCAGTGGGAAATGTGGCTAAATGAGTGTATCTGGTTCCCAAGAAAGAAAAAACATTGAGAATAGTTTTTGCGACATAAGTAAACATTTTGGAGTAAAAAAAGTCATAATAATCATTTTTCTGTGCGATGCTCACGTGATCAGGAAACAGAGTCCAGAGATGAACTGGATTATCAGTTATTAGGCCCTCTTACTTCAATTGCCAGTGTAGCGCGGTCATGACCCTTGAAAAAGTACTTGTAAATGTACTTGATAACCCGGATTTCAACATTGATGTGAGCAGAGTTCCGCTGCAGCAGATATGGATTGTAGGGAACAACCCACTAGCTGCTGACATGCTTTTCATATGCTAATCTATTTAAGTGAACGCGGGAGTCCCGAGAAAGATAGACTCGCTCTGAAAAAGTGAACCCAGGAGTCCCAAAAACTAATCCCGGAATCTAACTAAATTTAAACTCTCAAAAACCACGGTTTTTTGCATTTTTCTTTGCACCACCAACTGCTAAAAATCCAAAACTACTACCAAATCATACTGACAGAGAATTCACATTTAATGCACCAAACCTCATTACTGTAGCTCAAAACTTGAGAGAGAAATTAACAAAATGAATACAGAATAACTGACTGACTGACTGACACGCTACAAAAATTAATATATATATATAGATACATTTCCAAACAGATAGGTACAAAAATACGTTCTTTCCACGCACAATAAGTGACCACAATAAAACTTGAGATCCAATCAAAACATTCCCGAAATGCACTTGACATTTTCACCTCCCTATTGCATTGTCCTTTACACCTCCACACGGCTGGTGTCCTAACACCTCCCGCCACACGCTCATGTGGCGGCTCCCATGGTAGTATGTAGATGTAGATGTTTTTGCAGATAATAAGAACTAAACTTAAAGATTGAACATCATCTGATGATGGCATGATATGCCGAAACCTAGGTCGTGTTGTTTCAAATAAAGTGTGGAATCATATCCAAGTGCTTGTTTTTTCATTCATTCCACATACTACCAGCGACATTCCTTCCTGAATTCGCATGTCTCTTAATCTCTTCGTTTATCTTTCCACCTTCCACCCAGGTACAAAAACATTATTCACTTTCTCATTTATTTCACCATTTGCCCTCATTGTACGATTATCCCTCCCATTCTCCCTGCCATAAACCACTGCTTTGGTCTTGGTATTCACCCTCAATTCTATTCCCTCTGTTGCTTCGCAGAAGTTATTTGAGATCGTCTTTAATTCATGTGGTCTCTCAGACAGCAACACCGCACCATCAGACTACAATAGAACTCTCACATGTGCGTCTCCGGCCGTAACGCAACAGGTACTCGGCCACAGCATTCCCATCGCAAAACCTACAGAGGTAAAGCTTATCATATTCGGCACTTTTAAACCCATGAGGCATTGTGAAGGCTTCACCAGAATGTACCACAATGCTATGAATCTGTTCAATGTTGCCCCATTTGCACTCTCATTGCACCGAGATCATATCGAAGAATTATTAATGAATTGACTGATTGAGGTTATAACGATTTAATACTTCAATAAGATTTACAATTTCAATTCATTTCAACACCTGAGATCAACAATTAATCCATGGAGTTAATCCCTCTAATAACTCTTGTTGCAGCTTCCTTTAGTCCACAAAAAGAAAATCTTAGGTACAACTTGGAACAGTTTCTCTTCATTGGCATCGGTGGATGCCACTGCTATTTGGATAAAAGTTAACGGGATAAAAAATGCAAAAACTCACCCCTAGCTACCCCAGAAATTACGCAAATTCCTCCTGAAACACAACCTGTGTATAGAGCTGCATTTCCATAAGATTCGTTCACAGCCATGACCCAAAACAATGTGAAAGAAAATGCAGACAGATGTTTTCTCACTTACTTAATGGTACAACCTTAAACCTTATTGAAAGGGAGAGATCCGTCAATCAATGTGCTCATGTAACGGTAGCGTTGAAGATGCCGTATATCTCCACCAAATATAAATATACAAAAATAATGTTACGAAGTTAAGAAATAAAATAAAATTTGATAATTACATATTTGATATTGAATTTTTTTCATATTTCTTAAGTATTTCAAGTATATTTTAAGAAGAAAAATGTTTACAATGTCGGTGACCATCTTGAAAATTTGAAGCAATGAACATAAATTTCGGCAGAAAAAGACAAGTCTTGTAAACAACTTAAGGAGGTTCCGCCGCGACTGTGTGAGTCAAAACAAATATTAAATTCCACATTTTTTATATTTTGTCAAAAAAACCTGCTTTCACTTATGCAATGTGTTACCTACAGAAACCCAAAAGTAAGGTACAAAATATGCAGATTATTCCACGAATGTAATTTAAATGAGCACTTTTTTCCAGCCATAGGAGCCGACTGCAGCGCCATTTCCTACGGATTACCGCATTTTGACTTCAATTACGGCATTAATTCTTCAATAACTAGAAAAAATAAGGTGGTAAGATGCCTGTATTTTATTTTTATTCAATTGCTCTGGACTATTTCCTTCTTATTGTTAGAGACAGTTTTCCACGAAAATGGCATTTGTATTTTATGAAAAAATACTATTTTTCCCCGTGTTTCTCTCATTCCCCCATTGAACACCATGTAATTTCAAGTTCAATTATAGAATTAAATAGCGTGGAAAGGTATTATTTTGTTGTTCATATCAGATAGAGGACAACTTTTTCTACTAGTAAACAAAATTAATAAAATGACATTTAAGTCATTTTACGGTGGAACCACCTTAAGCAAGTTTCACCCCTTATCTAATGGTGCACGCCATTGCTCTTTGGCGTTTTCATGGTAACAGCAGGCATTTATAATCGAGCCAGAAAGTTGAATTTTTCAAGGGTGGTTTATAATTGTCCGTCAAGTCAGAAAAAAATCTCCCTCCCATTGGTCCACATCCTTGCAGCAAGTCCAATTGCCTCACCTGCCCAATCTCTTCCCGTTTATTTGCTATCCTGATGCCGAATGTCACATATCAAATAATTACTCGCGGAACCAGTTCCTCGAGTAGTGTAATATATCTCATCACCTGCAACCACTGCATGGCCTTCTACGTTGGCCTCACTACGTTTGGAGCTACCTCATATCTCAATTTTAAAATCAACCTGCCCTCCCGGACTTCCGCTAGCTTCCTCCCTCCACTTCCCCCCTCCCACTCCACCCCCTCCCACTTCCTTCAGCCCAATCCCTTTTCCCAACAACCTACCACGTACAAAGGCAAACCCTATATCCTCAACTCCGGTGTGACATTCCTTAGTAGTGATCTCCTCTAGCTGAGGTGGGTCCTTAGCTCGAAAGCTACCCAAAGCAGTGGACACCGGTGTCATCATGGATCATCTACCAGTGAGTGTCCACTGATTTACCTATCTTTCCTTCCCCAACCTCTACGTCTTGTTGCTAGCACATATAGAAACACTGACAAGAAACACAGATAAAGTTACGATATTTCGGTTGCCGCTAGCAACCTTTCTCACAAGAAACAAGGAAACTTCCTGGTGTGGAGGCAGAGAAAAGAGGTGGGGTAAAGTAGGAGGAGAAGGAGGGGGAGAGAGGGGTATGGAGGTGGAGAAGAGGGTAAGGGGTAGGAGGGGGCCAATTAGCTAGATTTAAGCTGAGGGGACTATAGGCTGCAAAAAGCCAAATACATGCCATCTCTAGTGTTTTAAATTGAAGGGGAGAGGCAGAGGGAGGTAGGGAAGCGAAGACGCCTACTCTAAAGCATTTATCGAACCTGAGGTAGTGGGAGGAATCATAGGTGGGGGAAGGAGGCATTTTGGGAAGAGGGATAGCAACTTACCTGATGGCCGTTCATACTAACACCGAGGGCGTTAGTCGTGCGGCTGACGTAGTAAGAATCGCATGAGTTATACAAGAAGGTGTAAACAATATTTTGGGAAGTGCAAGAAAGAGATTCTACGGAAAGAAGTGGGTGGGAGAGGAATTTAGCGGGGAGGGGATCGGTGATAAGGATAGGTCAAATTTTGTATCTCGTGTGATAGAAGCGGTTTGGTAGTTTTTAGGATAATGGAAGGTTGTGGGAGCGTCCAAAGGAGAAAGAGGGACATTTGGGGAAGATAATAGAGGTGGTAAGATTTTTAGAGAGGAGTGGAAAAAGGTTATTTAGGATTCTTATGAGGGAATGGACGCCTGGGAAGTAAGTGATACTGATAATAGGTTATAGGTTATTTTTATTTTGAGTTGGTTTTGAAAGAAAGAGTTTTTCTGGGATGCGGTTGTCGAGAAGGGTAATAGGATATCCTCGTTGGAGAAGGGATTGGTGTAAGGAGGAAAATAATTTATCTAGGGAATCAGGGTTATTGCATATGCGGTGGTCTCGTATGGAGGAAGAGTAGGGGAGGGATCTTTTAGTGTGGGAGGATGGTAGCTTTCATGATGTAGGTATTGCTGTTTATTGCTGGATTTGATGTGGACCAAGGTCTTACAGTGGTGGTTGGAGAGAGTGATGTCTACAAAAAGGAAGGTTCCAAGGAAGAGGAGTAATTGGAGGCGAAAGAGACGGAAGAGAATTCGTTGAGGGAGGAAATAAAGGAATTTAAGTAATCGACGTCATGGGGTCAAAGAAGGAAAATGTCGTCGCTGTATCGAAGCAAGAACAAGGGATTCAGGGGTAGTGAGAATAGGAAGGACTCTTCGACAAGGCTGAGGAAAAGGTTGGCATATGATGCGCTGAATCTACTTCCCATGGCACAGCCTTTGGTTTGGAGGTAGAATCCGTCGTTGAAAGAGAAGGCGTTATGAGTCAAGATGAAGTGGGACACGTCAATAAGGAAATCAGAGATAGGGATACGGGGGCGAGGACAAGTATCAAGATAATGCTTAGTGGCGGATAATGCTTCGGAGTGGGGAATAAAAATGTAGAAGGAGATAACATCAATGGTAGACATAATGATGTCGGAATCCTTAGGGAGGGGGTGTAAAGGAGGCGATCCAGGAATAGTATCTTTGATGTAGGAATGCAGAGAATGGACTAAAGGCTGAAAGTAATGGTCCATGAAAGCGAAGATGTGTTCAGTTGTGGAGTGGCATGGAGATTTTATTGGTCGGCCTGGGTTGTTGGTTTTGTGTATCTTCGGAAGTAATAAAAGAGGGGAGTGCGGGGATGAGAGGGAGAAAGCAGAGAATTTTCATTACTAGTGAGGCCTACCTTGGGACCTTTGTCTTGATGAAAAGAGATGATCAAGCTCTTTTACCCCCTCCGCCCCTTTCCCTCTTCGCCCCCCCCCCCAATACCCTCTCTCCCACTCCTACTCCTCCTACCTCACCCCATCTCTTGTTCTCTGCCTCCCCACCAGTAAGCTTCCACTTCACTGCAAGTAAGAATATAGGAGGTGTAAAGGGAGGTGACATCAATTGTGGCCATTAGTATGTTGCTGTGGGTGGGAAGTTGGAGGCTGCGAAGACGCTCTAGGAAGTTGCAGGTATCGCGGATGGAAGAGGGGAGTGAAGAGACAATTGGTTGGAGGACGGAGTCGATGACGGAGGATATTCTTTCGGTGGGGGAGTTGACATTGCTGACTGTGACGCGGCCGGGGTTGTTTTGCTTATAAACTATCGGGCGGAGACTAAATCTGCGCGTGCTGGGGTTGGGGGGAGACCAGTAAGTTTTCTTCATTCCTGTGACAAAGGTTGCTCGCGGAAACCGAAATATCGGAACTTTATTTGTGAGTATTTCTTCTGTGTTTCTATGCATAATACCGCCTCACTTGTGGCACCATTTATATATTTCTTTCAAACAGAGGGCGAAAGAAAGAGGATAGGAAACAAATAAGATGTGTTTTCACAATGGTGGTGTGAAAATGGAACGATGGACGATTCGAAAAGAAAAAATCGACTAGGCCGGGAATTATATATATATCTAGAATTATATGAAGTCTTCACTTCCGTTTGCCGTGTGCTTCTGTATTTTTATCGGCCACCCTCTTGTCATATCTTGTTTTATATAGAAATGAGTGTGTGTGTGTGCTTGTGAGTGTCTATCCTTCTGGCCCTCCCCTCTTGCTCTTCTATATCACAGATTTAGATTTGGCCGCGAGCCGTGTCGCGAGTGAGCACGCCAGAGCTCCCCCCTCCCTTTGCTCCCCCCACGCCCGTCTCCCAGTGGACCCCGATGTCTCCGGAGAGCCGCTCTCTCTCTCTCCGCTTTTGCGATTATCCGAGCACGTGACGAAAAGGCGATCGAACCAAAGGAGTGTCGCCATCTCCCGAACACTCGACTCCACGAAAAGTTGCGGCAGACTGAGTTGAAAGCGCAAGTATAACTGACGTGTAATGTGTGTTCGGAATTGATGAACGAAATGCTATTTCGTTCTCAACCTGCGATAAACGGTTGTCTAAAATATTATAACATTAACAGAATCAGTACAAACTTTGTAAATTTCACATTGGATTTTATATCAATACGACCAGTTTCATCGCACATGCGACATCTTAAGGTACATTTTCTAGTCAAGCGCCGAATATATGTAAATATACATGAACTGGGAGGGTGTGGGGGAGGGGAAAATGAAGGCAGTGGGAGGGGGGCGGGGAAGGAAGGCTGAGGTTAGAGGAAGGGGGTGGGTGGAGTGTATTTTTTTGAGGTTTGCGGGGGGTGGGTGGGTTAGGGGAGGGGATTGCATAGATGGACTCTGGGTAAGAAATCCATCTATGCAATCCCCTCCTCTATTCGGAGCGGAGATGGTGCTGAGAAGCCGTGAATCGGAGGCGAGCGATTACATCTAACTCAATCTGCTCCGTGCAGTCAGCCAGAACCAACATTCTGCGTTACCTTCTGGGTAGATGATGTTTGGCATTACTATCTAAATATCAATAGTGCTGGAAAACGAGTGTTGCATCGACTCGATGTTTTTACGACCCTCGATGAGGGCCCAATATTTTGAATTTGCAAAACTACGAACCTTTGCACAGTTTTATGGAATTCAATATCCCTCGCGCAAGTCAGGACCGAGAACGGAACTAGGGACCTTTAACTAACCGGGCCAATCGAACACTACCAACACTAACCAGTATTCCTGATTCCAGAGGCATTAAAAATGGAATAAAATTCTAGCTACAAGAGAGAAAGATTGGTGGATGAATCCTTCGAGTTATCCCTATTTTGTAAAGTGGACATATGCTACCCAAAATACATATTAATCAAATTTATCTTGAAGATTGTATTCTTGTTTTTTGTTGACGCCCTTTCCTTCCCTGGTATATGGTTGAAAATGTTTATGGTAAAATATTCTGGAATATGCGACCATTCAAATGGGAAATTCATAATCAACCCATCTGTATAGTATGAGTCAATTCAGATAAGAGACTTGGACTTTAGGAAGGAAGGAAGGAAGTTTAGTTTAAAATTGGTGGGTGCCCCCCTTCACAAGATTTTTGCGTGAACACCTCATTCCTGAAACCGGTTCAGCTCAAAATTGCAGACTCTTCAAACGGAAATAGAGGTATTTATTTATTTACTGTAGCGTCGGTTGGCGGGAGAAGGGTTGGTAAAGGAGAAAACAACTTGTCGCGTTCAGAGCCCACATGGTACTGGTTTATTTTCTATCTTTTACAAAGCATAAGAGGAGAGGACAGTCGCCTCTCGGGGTCATAAAACTCCCCCTCCCATCCAGGGTAAGGACCGCGCGCCCTCACCGACGCTCTGCCAGGCTGTCCAGCCGTTCACTCGCTACACTGCCTCCCCCTTTGGAAGCATCGCGCCCCCGCGATCAAGGATGCACCGGCTCAGTTGGTATCTGCTGTGCCTTGGTCCTCCTTTTCAAACTTCTGAAAGAAAAGAAGAGAAAGCAAGAAAAAGAGACCCCTCGGTTCTTCCCCACCCTTTAGAGCCCGACTTGGAGTCTATCTGGTTCCCTGGTAATCCTTTTGGGATACCGAGCCGTGGTCAGATCCCAAGTGCCCTCTCTTCTGCAATTCTGGCCGTCCGCCGCCGGCGTTTGGGACTCCAGCGGCGGAGGAATGGAGATTATTCTCCAACCACTCTCAATAGCGTTTGCTGGTTTTTCCTCTTGTACTTGGGTTTCTCCCGGCCCCGCCATTGTTCCACTGTCCCCTTCCTTGGTCTGATCTTCCTTGTCCTCGCTGTCTCCCGGTCTCGCCTCCCACTTCTTAAGGCGGTTAAAATGTACGACAAGGCGACGTCGAGGATTGTCTTTGTTTCTCACCCTGTACGTGACGTCGGACAGTCTCTTTATGATTTCGAAGGGGCCAACCCAGGGGCGATGAAACTTCCTGCATTTGCCCCTTTTTGTGGCGGGTACGTGGAGCCACACTCTCTCCCCTTCCTCAAAGGGGGTGCCATGACACCGGCGATCATACTGCTCTTTCTGTAGGAGGTGAGCCGACCCCAGCCTCTGCCGAGTGAGATCATGAGCCTTCTCGAGACCCTCTCTTAAGCGTCTCACGTAGTCGCCTTCTCTTCGCTGCCCTACCCCTATCTGCACATCAGGGACCCCCCACTCCAACTCAATCGGGAGGCGCACTTCCCTCCCAAACATGAGGAAATAGGGTGTGAATCCTGTACTGCTGTGTTTGGCCGAACGATAGGCCAACATGACAGAATCCAAATGTTCATCCCATTCGTCTTCATTTTCCGTCCATTGGCTCAACATTGCTAATAGAGTTCTATTAAACCGCTCGACCTGGCCATCGGACTGGGGATGGTAGGGTGATGTCCTTGTTTTTACCACCCCCATCAATTTGCACATCTCCTGGAAGAGGCGGGATTCAAACTGGCGGCCTTGGTCCGTGTGGATTTCCCGAGGCGCTCCCCACCTACACACGAAGCCCTTCACTTGATGCGCCACTGTTTCCGCCTCTTGGTTACACATGGCATACGCCTCGGTCCACTTGGTGAACTCATCGGCGACCACCAATATATATTTATTGTTTGTCTTGGTCTGAGGGAGAGGGCCCAATATGTCGATGGAAATTCTTTCCATCGGTCCTCCGGTCGGGCAATGACCCAATGGAGCTCTTGGCGGATGGGGCGGGGATTTCCGACGCGAACAACCTTCACACGTGCGGCACCACACTTCCACGTCCTTGGTGTATCCGGGCCAATAGTACCGCTCTCTCACTTTGCCCAGAGTCTTCTCATACCCTAAATGGCCTCCGACGGGTGAATCGTGTAAAGACAGAAGAATTTCTTCTTTTGCCTCAGCCGGCACAATTAACTGTAGGCGGTCGGCGTCTTTCCCTTCTCCCTCCCACCTTCGAAAGAGAACCCCATCCCTACACACCAATCTGTCCCATTGTGCCCACAAAGCCTTCGCCCCCAAGCAGTCACCCCTTCTCTCCCCTTCGGGTGGCCGAATTCCGGCCTCAAGTGCATCTACTACCCTTCTCAGCACGGGGTCCTTCCTCTGCCTTTCCCTTACGCTTTCACTGGGAGCCCCTAGGACGGCGTCGATTTCCGCCGAAATCGGTTCCCCCTCCCCCCAGGCACATTGTTTACATACAGACCGGGATAAACCGTCGGCATTCCCGTGCTTGATTCCCGGCCGATGCACCACCAAAAAGTCGTACTCCGACAATTGCTCGAGCCAGCGAGCAACTTGTCCTTCCGGCTCACGAAAGGATCTCAACCATTGTAAGGAATTATGGTCGGTACGCACCACAAAACGTTTTCCCAACAAATATTGTCGAAAGTGGCGTGTAGAATTGACTACCGCCAAAAGTTCACGCCGTGTCACGCAATATTGTTTTTCGGCGCGTGAGAGCGTCCTGCTGTAATAGGCCACCACCCTTTCCTCGTCTTCCTGCCTCTGGCTAAGCACGGCCCCGATACCCATTCCGCTAGCGTCACAGTCGAGCGTAAATTCGGAGTCCATCCGCGGGAAGGCCAAAATCGGCGCACACGTTAACTTCCGTTTTAGCGTCTGGAAGGCGTCTTCGCATTCCGTACTCCATTTGAATAGTGCATGCTTCTCGGTCAACTTATGAAGGGGGCAGGCTAACTGAGAAAAATTTCTTATGAACCGCCTATAGTATGACACCGTTCCAAGAAACGCCCTAAGCTCCTCAAGAGATGCTGGGGACCGCCATTGTGTTATCGCGGCAATTTTTCCAGGGTCCGTCGTGACACCATTCTTGGACACTACATGGCCTAAAAATTTCACCGTGGGTTTCATTATTTGGCACTTCTCAGGCTTAACTTTAAGTCCCGCCTTCCTCAGACGTACCAACACGTCTGTTAGCCTTCCTATGTGCTCTCTAAAATCTCTTCCGAAAATAATTACGTCATCCAAGTACACCAAACAGGACTTCCACTGGGCACCCGCAAGCACTAGGTCCATTAGTCTTTGGAAAGTACTGGGTCCGTTGCACAATCCGAAAGGCAGCACTTTAAATTGGTAGAGACCGTCACCGGTGGTAAAGGCTGTCTTTTCCCGATCGCTTTCCGCGACCTCGCACTGCCAGTATCCTGACGCCATATCTATTGTGGAGAAAGCTGTGGCGCCAGATAGCGAATCGAGAATGTCGTCCATGCGGGGAATTGGATAAGCGTCTTTACGCGTCACGATATTAAGACGCCTATAATCAATACAAAATCGCGTCGATCCGTCTTTCTTCTTCACAAGGACGATCGGTGAACTCCAAGGAGATGACGATTCCTCGATTATATCGTCCCTCATCATCTCCTCTACGGTTCGTCGCACTTCTTCCCGTTTGTGAATAGGTAATCTCCTAGGACGTTGTCGAATCGGAGACACATCCCTGGTCTCTATTTTATGTTTCAGGATGTTTGTACGTCCTAAGTCGTAGGGTCCTCGGGAGCACACATCCAAAAACTCATCCAGCACTACTTTAAGTTCCTCCTTTTCCCCTTCACTTATTTCGGCACAGTCTAAATCAAAGAGAGAAGATGCAGGGGGAAGGTACGCGTTCTCCAAACTAAAAACGGGCTCGTGAATCACTTCCGCTTTTTCTCCATCACACTCCCATAACCCGCCCACTTTCGTGTCTTTATATAGAGTCACTGTCTCTGCTGATGGATTCAGGAAGAGCATATGTACCGTGGAACCCTTCACTTTATGTAAAATTCGTGCACCGAACACGCCATAACGTTCTAAAAGTTTCGGATTTGGCTCTATTATCCCTAATTTTCCCTTGAACCCCGGATGCGAGCTCATCAAACACTCCACTAACACTTCGTGGCAAGGAGGAATAACGACGTTCTCTTTCAAAGTCACGGCGCAACACAACTCGCATTTTTCCTCACCTGAGAGAAAAGGCACAGCTTTTCCGCGGATGAGAACGCAATTCCGGGAAAAAGCCACGTCACACTGATGTGCTCGCAGGAAATCGGCACCCAGGAGACATCCCTTCGGTAGACGAGGGGCGATGAGTACATCATGCGAAAACTCTTCCCCTCCGATGCGAAGTACCACTTCTCCCCTCCCGAGAATCCGTAATGGCTCCCCATTCGCAGTCACTAGTGCCAACTCGTCTTTCTTCATTTTCCCCGAATTGTCGGTACGGTTCCATATCTCTTCCGAGATCAAGGACACCGCCGCTCCCGTGTCAATGAGCATTTCAGCGGGGATCCCCGAAACTGATCCTCGCACCAGGGGCACTGAATCGGACAAAATCGTCCAAATTTCCTTTGCAGCGCCTCCTCCGACGCCCTCGAGCAGTGAAGCAGCATCTCGGGTACCTTTTCCGTCACCGGCCGAGAAGGTTACCACCTCCTCGGCCTTTCGTCGTTTCCCGGGGAGAAAGGGCGTGTACATTCGGCTCTCACGTGCCCCTCTTCGCCGCACATCCAACAACGCAGCCGGTCTCTACGCCTCACCCTGGGTGTTGAGCGCCGCAACTCAGGAGCGGGGCTGCGGTCGTCATCACCCGATACAGTGATTCCTCGCAAGAATTCCAAGACCTCTTTCATTGTCTCTGAATTCTGTCTTAATGCGGCCTCCACTTTGTCCTCGCGACCGCACCCTCGGCTCTCCACGCCATCTCCACGCCTTCGTGGTCCCGTGGTGAGGGTCGCCGGCGCCAGTGCATTTACTCCCCTGGTGTATGACTCCGCGAAATGGATAGCCTCCATCTCGGTGGCAACGCCGATAGCGTCCTCGAGGCAAGCAGGTCTCGCCTGTTTCACCCACACTCGGATGTTCCCATCAAGTCCATCCAAGAAACGGTCGCGCACAACGGCCTTTCTCGCATCCTCGGGCCAAGAAGGGTATGCACGCCGAGCGAGGCGCCCGAGGTCCGTGGCAAAGGTGGCGATGTCTTCTCCGGGATTGCGCGTCCTTTGGATGAATCGCGCCTTTTCCTTTTCACTCGCTTCCTTTGGGTTGAAACGCCGCCCTAATGCCTCCCGTGCCTTAGCGTAACTCTGCCGGCTTTCCTCTGGAAGCTCGCGAAACGCAGAGAGAGCGTTTCCCACTAGGCAGAGTCTCAGATAGAGCGTCTTCTGCTCCTCAGGCCACTTATTTATCTCCGCTACCGTCTCAAATTGGAAGACCCAGTCTTCCCAGTCCCCTGCACCACCAAACTTCTCCGGCATCACTATACACGCCATGGCTGCCGCCGCCGAACCGCACGCGAAATTTCCGGATCGAAGAACGATCCTACCGACTGCGCCAATGTAGCGTCGGTTGGCGGGAGAAGGGTTGGTAAAGGAGAAAACAACTTGTCGCGTTCAGAGCCCACATGGTACTGGTTTATTTTCTATCTTTTACAAAGCATAAGAGGAGAGGACAGTCGCCTCTCGGGGTCATAAAACTCCCCCTCCCATCCAGGGTAAGGACCGCGCGCCCTCACCGACGCTCTGCCAGGCTGTCCAGCCGTTCACTCGCTACATTTACTTTACATTTCCCCTGAAAATAACGCAAGTAGACCTTTTAAAACGTGATATTTAACACAAACAATGAAATACGTTCACAAAACTCCACGCAATGGGTGGGGAGATTCCCTCCCAGTCTGGACTCGAACCGATGACCTCAAGAGTGGAAGGAGAAGACTTTACCCCGCCGCCACCTAGCCCGGCGGAAATCAAAAATATATGTCTGTACCACTTAACATGGGAAAAGATGACTTTGAAAAGTATTTCCTTATTCTGGAAATGCAATGGAGCATAGTGTTACCACGAGTTCTCGTTTCCGAGACGAGGCCGACGTTGGAAATTTGAGACGAGAATCGGAAATGATAGAAATAAATATTTGGCGAGACGATATCCCCGCTACGAGACTCTGGCAAGTCTCACGAGAAGGTGGTGACTAACTAGTGGTAACTATCTTAATTGCGACTCTCCAGCATAAATAAGATCGTGACAGATTTTCCAAATGCCTTACTCTCCAAACGAAAATTCTCGCAAAATGACACCCATTCGATTGCCATGATGGTGACTTCCAGAGCTGCGTGAGTAAAATCTTGAGTTATATAAGTTCCCTATTTGTTCATCATGCTTAAAAATATTTTGGCGCACGTGGTTTTCGACTGAATAAGATTGTTAGAAGATATTATTGGGCATATTTAGTGATTAATAATTTCAGACGCTGAAATGTACTGTCCTCTACCATCCGAATCGTAGCGTGCCTATTGAGCCGATCAAAGATCGTTAACTCGTAACCCACCTTGTGCGCAGATGGTTTCTTGGTCCTAGATTTTTTTTTAATATGAATTATACAAATGCCCTAGTCTTCCAAAGCCAGAGGCTTGTCTGGAGATGCCAATGTATGAAATGAAAAATTTACATAGATATAAGTATAAAATGTTGGTATAAAATTTAGTTTCACGTAAGATATACAACACCATAGGTACGTATGTTACAGATGAGCAGAATAGTATTAATACATGTAATAACATAATTATACATGCATATTTAAATATTTACACATATGCACACAATAAATATGGATACAAACCTACGTACACCTATAGGTGTAGAGAAACTTGGTGGCACTCGCTGGTGAAGAACATGACGCAAAGGAGAGGAAAGCATTTTATTAGATGTGGGATGAAGCGGGCATGCCTTTTTCCAGAGGACCCTGTGGGAGTCCTTCGATAACTTGACCCGCTCATCAACGCTTGGTTTACGGTCAGTGTCCACTAATCTTTCGCTGGTGAGTGCCACCAAGTTTCGCTATACCTATACACACGTCTCCTAATTGCTTTCCATTAAATTCCTCTTTGTCCAAACGGTAAGTGTTTATAATCATTATTTATCTCAGCGTACCTGGTCAATTTGCTTCCATCTCTTTCAGCTCCCTTGTTAAAAGAAGCCCCAAAGAGGTTTAACTAAAGTCCTATGTAAAGAGGCGCCAAAGAGGTCCTTCTTGAGAAGCTGAATAATGCTTTCATAATAATGTCCTTCTATGAATGCGTCAATGTAGCATCAATACATCTAATTGTTGTACTAACCATGTAGTGTTAACTTTAACTGGTTTGGCTAGGAGTAAAGTATTATTTTATATATTAAGACCATGGCACTTAAAACCACACAAGGTTTCTTTCGAATAGGAGTATTTTTGGAGGGAAAGACTATAAGAAATAACATGCGAAATTGGCGATTGAACGGTAGTCTCCCAGTCCAATGTATATACCTATCACTTGCACATGGATATACATACAATATGTATAATATGGTATGTACTTGCATAATGGCTGGGTTGTTATTCCAATGAAATATTTGATTCATATCTTGTAGAACAAAACAATCTTTGACCACGGTTACCTTTATTTTTAAAAAATTTAACACATCTCCGCTTTCTTTGCTGGCGATGAAATCACACGCAAAACCTCTAATTGTAAGATATCCAGAACAGTTTCATCGGAAATGTAATATTCATGGCAACAGTGTCTAGGCTGCACTATTTTACCAGAGTCCACTGTATCCTTGCTACTACATTTAAAACACGGCGATTTAAGTTCTCAATATTCACTGCCAATATCATCCATGACACTTCTACTGCGCACAAAAGCGAATGCTACACGCCTCTGGAAGCCGTTCGCAAGAAATGTTCTACTTAAGTGGTCCCTTCATTAACTTTAGGATTAAAATAACACTACTTGTTCTTTTCACCAAATTCTATTGTCTGCCTAGCTTGTCATGTAAGAAATTGTAATTCCACGTTGTACAGAATAATGCGTACGAACATTGGTGTGCCTGCCTGCGGCGCCGATTGGTATTTTAGAATTCCGGAGATCAAAATTCGTCAAACTTTGTGAGACCTACCTTTTCGATTGGATGCCTCTCATTAAAGTTGGTATTTATTTCTTGTAAGTTTTCAAAGCAAGTGTCTCTCACTTGATAATTATCTCACCTCTCCAACACTCATTTAAAACCTGTATTTGGCATTTCTCCGATAACAACTGAATTTTATTTTTAAAAGCACTTATTTTTATTAGTGCTTAATCACAAAGTGTTTTGCCTATTTTTTGTGTAAGTACAAAACATTCCTTGTTCAAGTAAAAAAGTTCTTGTTTCCCCTAGCGAAATAGGGATATATAGTACTTTTTGGAGTTTAGCAGTACAGCATGGTTCTCAAAAAATATTTTATACTTTTAGCTACATCGTAAAACGGAATTGGCATTTCCATTACTGGTGTAACATCTCTCTAATTTCATCTTCATATACTTTGGCGGCTATTGAATCAGTGGTCGTGAACTCGGTGTGTAAAGTTGAGTTTCTCACATTTCCCTAGGTCTGTTGTCAACGTAGCCATTAACAGTCGTATTGCCCGTTACAATTCTATGAAAGAGGGATGCAGGCTAAGAAGGTTATCTTAGAGTAGTGACCGTAGTAATTGGCTTGAGCACAAGTGAGTGACGGGTATGGGAGAATGAAGAAAGATGTACACAGATAATAATTCGTGAAATTCTGCTTCCTTTCCATTCTGGCGTTCCCTTGACCATATACAGGCATCACCTGATCGCCGATAGAATTGGCGGAGAGAAGTTAACAAACGCATAAAATGATGTTAAATAAATCGCCAATTGGACTCACATAAGCATACAGGCGCAGGAATGCGCGCGCACGCACTGACCCATACCCTGATAAACATTTTCCAAATCCCCCCAAGATTGCTCCCTGGATCCGCCCCTGGAGCTAAGTGCAAACATTCGTGCGAAATACACGTGATAAAAGACGACAGAGGGCCAAAGTTCAATGCTCCATCCTAAAAAAACAAAGGAATGTCCTTGGAATGCCTTTCATGTAGTCATGAAGTAGTAGTGGGGATACTCCAGAAGTCTGAAAATTTCTGGATTCGAACTCAGGATCTCAGAATAGGAAGTATGAAATTATTTCTTTGAGACATTATACACATGTCATCTATAATATTTTAACAATGTACCTGCTCGATATGTCTCATTCAAACGATATTACGAATTGTATTTTTTATTGAATCCATATTAATTTTTATGTCATATGCAATAACTTGAGGCTTGTTAGTTGTGGGGAGAACTACGCTCAAAACTTCTACTCTTGGGCTGCTACCTAATCATACACGACCCATTGACCTCAGATTATGATTTAAAACTAGCGTGCGCGCTTTTGGCATATTTTTTACACTCGGATTAATGAAGATATAAAGGTTGAACTACCCTTCACTAGGAATACAGCCTTGACAAAATGGAAGGGCTAACACGTTTCATAAACCCTTAAGAGATGAACTCGTAGGAGCAAAATTAGCAGGGCTCCTGGTAAGTGCACCCAGATAGATTGAAGGGTAAAAGCCAGACGAAAAGTTTTTCACATGCAGTTGCAATGTTAAGTATAGGTACCGTTGGGAATGGTGATGGGACGCTACGCAAATGAGAGAGGGAGAAAGAAAGAAAACATAAAAGATGATCAAAAGATAATAGTAACCAATGAAGAGGAAATCTTGGAGTTGTGACGAAAATACTATCATAAAAATTTGCAAAACAACAGGAAGAGGAAACTCGGGAGACAAATGAAGATGAAATGGAAGAGACAACTATCTAGGAAGTCAGAGATGCAATAAAACAGATGAAGGTAGGAAATGCAGAAGGAAGAGATGGTGTAGCCCCGAAGAAGAACATGGAGCTTACAGAGCTGGACGGCAGACAAAAGATCATATCTATACAATAAGAGCATTAATAAAAAACATTGAAAACAATAAATTATAGACTTCACAGCAGCCTTAAATAATGTAAATAGGAGAGAAATATGGGAAATTCTGAAAAGGAAGAAAACAACACAAAATCAAAAAGATGCAATAGAGAGAGTATATAGGGAAGCAAATGGACGAGTTAGAATAAATGGAAGAGAAACGGAATATTTCAAATGGGAAAAGGGTTTTAAACAAGAGGACAGCCTAAGCCTTCTACCCTTCATTCTGGTGCTAGATGAAATAACAAAAGAGTGCAATAATAAGTGCAGAATTATGAACACTTTATTAGGATACTGGAACCTTAAACCTATTTTTATACAAGCTCTAACCTACGAAGATGATATAGCTATCATACCTGATAAGGAATCAAAATTACAACAAATTGTAAATCAATGGAATGAGAGCATTAAGAAAAAAGCACACTAGTCCATATAGGGAGAAAAGAGCAAATAATTAATGGCATAGTAATGAAAAATGAAAAAATCGAGTGTGTAACGGAATAAACATACTAAGGAGTAATCTTTGCAAAAAGCGGGAAAATAAATCAAGAAATACAACACATAATAAAATAATCCAATAGTGTATACCACCAGATAAATAACACCATCACAGGAAAAAGAGATACAGGCCAAAAACAAAATTAGAATTATATAAATTTATTCATAGGTATGCTTATAATAACTTGTGGCTCTGAAAGGTGGCCGATTACAACTAAAATAGAAAGCAAAATGACAACAGCAGAAATGAAATTCTTGAGAATAATATAAAATAAAAACAAAAGGGATTTATAAAGAAACACAAAAATCCGAGAAAACCTCCAGCAGGAGCCCTTAATAACAATTATAAAGATAAATCAACTTAATTAGTATGAACATCTCAATAGAACGGAACAGAAGAGAACACCCAGGAAAGTATTGGAAGGAAAGACGGATGGGATAAGAAGTAGAGGTCGACCGAGAGAGACGTGGGTGCAAGGGATTGAGAAGTATGGAAAAAAAAGAGGGAAGACAGGAAAGGAGATGAAGAGAATGGCAGGTGATCGGAAGAGGTGGAAGCAGGTTATCAAGGCCCCGACGCCAATGGCATCAACGGGAGAGGAGAAGAAGTCATGGAATCACAAAGTTACTGTGTTTCACTCTAATGGGTCGTGCATAAACTACGCTACCGTTTTCAGTAATTTTTACCCCCCCCCCCCTTCGTTGACAATCGTAGTATTTTTCCCAACCCCTCTCCCCCCCCCCACCCCCGACATGTAACGTTGTCTCTAAAAATTAAATTTTCAAATAAAAAATATTTTCTCAATTATTGAGTGAGTTAATTTTTAGGGATAGGTTGAAATAAGACAAATAAGGTAGCCGAACTAGATATAATATAACTATCAGCTGGAACAAGTAATATTCATTTTTAAATTCTAAAAATCAACCATGAATCACGGCGCAAGGTGCGGTGCTCATCTACTTTGTTCTCTCCTCTCCCCACATTTCTGACTGCTGCATTGAAAAGTTTTGTCACGAGGTCGCCATTTAACCCGCGAGAAGGTTAAAATGTAAGCAATTTGATGGTATGACGACTTGAAACATTGTAGAGGCAACGGTTCAGTTAACATTGAGTTAGAGTAGATGCTTGGGGTGTAAGAAACATCCCGCGCGCCCTTCCTCATGTAACTCTGTAGTATTGTCGACGCGATGTTGACGAGTAAGGAACGTAAACAGGCGCATTGTAACAGCTACGTTACTTTGAGTGAAACCCCCTCCTACCCTCCTTACCCGCCGTAGGTTTTTAGGCGACCCCCTCCCCCCCAAGTTGGTAACGAAGTTGGGTAAATTATCGCCAGACCCCTAATATTCCATAAGTAACGCTCGAAACTAACATCTATAACAATGCAACAATAGATTTAGAAAAATGTGTAGGGCCGATAAAAAATATTAATAAAATACAATAGAACCCCCCTAACCCGTCACCAACGGGACCGAGAGCTTGGTCGGAACACAAAAAAGGTCGGATCAGAGGAACACATTTATTTACATAAAAACGCGATAAAACTGTAGTTTAAACAGAAAGTATTGCTACATGTACGGATTTACAGATTTTATATTACTGTAAACCATAAAAATAAGTACATAGATTAAAACACTTACTGTATATGAGTCACGAAACACCAAAAAAACAATAGGTAAACATTATGGTTTCACTATGATACACTATGAACGTCATAAAACAATAAACTATAGATTTAATGTTCTTCCGCTGGTCTAAAAAAGTCTGTAATGTTCTTTTGCTAAGCAGACGACAATCTCGATTGTACTGCGATGTTCCTCAATTTTCGAATCCACAAAATGTCCATTGGTGTAGACATGGAACTTTGTTCATTATATTGAAAGGCCAGATTAAATGCATTATTAGCACCTGCATGTGATACTCGTGTTGTGGGTTCCTTGTCTTCATCGTCGTCATCATCTTTCTCGTTTTTATCTCCTCGAGTTACAGTTTCCACGATTTGGTCGTTAGTTAATTGTTCTTCCGTTGTGCAATCGACGTCAGATGTTCTGATCCACTCACTTACGTCACAGGGCTCAACTTCCGGTTGTAAAGTTTGCAAATCACTAAAAATTGCTGGCGTGTCTACATCTTGATCTTCATCACTTGTTCCAGCAGTTGTTTCATCTTGGTTTTCGCCACTTTTTTCTGGTGCTGCTTCTATTTCATTTTTATTTTTTTCGTTCATTTTTGGCTACAATTTGCGCCACGATTTTTCAAGTGTGGATGCTGGCATTTATTCCCAAGTTTCGGCAACTTAATAGATAACACATTTTATATTAATCGTTTTCATTGCCTCAAACAAGCTGCTGCCTTCTTCTGTCCTTTCTAAAACCGACCCAATGTATTTTCGTCGGTATCGTCTCTTCAGCCATTCAATCACCTCCTGGTTCATTGGTTGGATTAGAGAAGTTACGTTTACAGGAAGAAATAAAGCTTTTATTTTACCCTTTTTCAGTTCTTCTTCAAATGGATGAGATGTTGCATTGTCGAGTAACAATATTGGACGTTTAGGGAGTTATTTTCCTTTATGTGTTTTGTAACGGCAGGGACAAATCCTCGAAAAGGGCGTATTCCGTCCATGCTGATTTCTGGTCTCGGTAAAAAACTGGTAAAGATGCCATATTAATATTTTTAACGCCCTTGGTTTTTTTGCCTTCCCGATAACAAAGAATGGCATTTTGTGACTGCCATTAGCATTACTGCAGAGAGCGATTGTTATTCTTTCTTTGGTGAGTTTAATACCTTGTACAGACTCATTTTGTGTAGCTAGAGTTCTTGTAGGGAACATCTAGTAGTTCAGCTCAGATTCATCAATGTTTTACACTTAGTCAGGTGTCAACTTATGTTTTTTAATTATGTTTTCGAATCTAGGAATAAATTCACTAGAAGTTACTTCATCATCGTTTTTCCCCCGAACAATAAGGGACTATAATAAATGCTAGGCGTAATTTCATTAGAGCGTGTCCACTTTATATGTAAACGGCTGGTGCCCTAACACCCCCCGCCACGGGCACGGTCGGACTAAGCGAGGAGTCGGACCATCCGAGTTCGGATTAGCGGGGTCCTACTGTACGTAAATGCAGTGGCTAACACTCGATCGAGGAGTGCCAATAATGGCGAATAGCGAGGGCTCCACTTGATAACTGTTGCGGCGGCATGTAGATGGCCATCCGTCTCACTCGTCTGGTCGACGTGTGAGACGGAAGCCCCGTGATAGGGAGTGTCGTCTCTTTCGTAACAGGCAACGACGTCCGGAGATCGCATTCCGAGTCGGATCGCCAAATGCTCGCTTCACGTTGCTGATTGGCGGTCTTTCGTCGCGCTCTTGCGAGACGACTCCAATGTTTGCTTGCATTGGAACGCGCCTCAGTTGTGCCTCAGCACGTGCGATGTACAAAATTAGAGACCCTCAAAGACAGATTGTTTAATCCGTGAGATTTGCCTCTAGTGGAAGCGGCAATCTAGATGTGATATTTTGCTGGCAGTCACTTTCCGATGCATGGCTACTCTCACAAAAAAATCGTTCCCCTATCTGATGCAACCGACGCGCCAACTTCTTTCTCTTGCTGCTTGACAACCGTGCGGAGTGGCATCATGGCGACTGCCCGCCACGAATGCGGTCTTAATCGCGTTGCTTTCCAGCGAGGAACACGGGGAAGGACTCTTCGTGAGAAGTCGAGGTGATGGAAGCAATAAAGTGGAAAAGGAGGTGGAATACGAATTTCACGAGTCTTGAGGGTTATTTTGTAATTCCGAAAAGCAGAAATTACGTCACAAAATACCGAAAAATACGCGTTTTCCACAGTTTCAAAACCACTCCCCGGACAGCATGATCATCTACGGATCTCCTACAGCGTTTCACAGCTCAATTTCTTGGCTCTTCGGCTTTTTCCCTTGACTCTCCGATTCTTTCCTTCGAGTCTCCGGTTCCTTCGACTCGCAATCCGTTCTATTATCTCCGCATTTGACAAGTGTCATAATTATCGCGTGGGCACGGCATATCATGTCACAGTTATCGCCGAAGAGGAGAAATCGTGCGACTGGTATGCTTATCTGAGTCTAATCCAAATAAATCAATTTTCTGTTAAAGATGTTGAATAAAAATTATATTCCATTTTTCTAAGCTAAAAATACCAATACTTTCAAATGAATAATTTATATGGAAGACCAGCGCAAGAAAAAATGCAAAGTTATCAAGAAAAATCATGTTCTTAATCTGAATACTATTTTAAAAGAGGCACTAGTTGAATATGCTTTGTGGCAGGAAAAACTGACAACTCTTTACGAAGGGAAATTACCTCCCTTGGCCCAGACGCATTCTTTTGGTGGCACGAAGTAACTTGTCCCTTGAAGTTGGAAGCTCAATTCCCAGAGGAGGCTTTTGCTCTTCATAGAATAAGGCAAATTCAGCCCATTGAAACTGCTCAAGAGCGCGGAATTGTAGAATGACTTGCGATGCATTAACCGTTCGAGAGAATCCGTGAGAATTTTTTAAATCTACTGACTCCTGTAAGCCTAGTTTAAACTTTTGGTCCAAGATTTATACATTGGTGCAGAATTTCAAGGATTATTAAAAAAAATTAAAAGTGACACACGCGAAAAATTTGCTCTCAAAGGAAAAAATATATCTACCGTTGTGCACACAGTTAAATAGTGAAATATACGATGGTGAATCAATCGGTGCACTCCAGACCAAAACCTGCGTACATATATGTAAAAGGTCCCTCAGGGAATAGAAGGGGAGCTCTTTAGGTTGCAGTATTAAGGTCCTTGGAGTTTCTTGCAAAGACCATCATCAAGAACTTAGACTGCAAATGACTTATGCTCAACTCTGTCGCGTACTTATGTTCCTGGTGCAATCCGCTAGGATCACCGAAGCTGGAATCATCATCGTACTCCAAGTGCAGCCATTCCCAAAATCCATCGCTGCGATAACCGCCGTAATAAACGTCACCTATTGGATATCCGTCGTAAAGGGGTGCGTAAGGTTATTAAGACAAGACCCTTCCCAACATCCTCCTCCCCCTTGGTAACATTCACCGGTCACCGATTCACCATATCGTCCGCAATCCAGTCAACCAGGGAAATTTACGAGGCGGGCAGTCATTCTCGGTCAGAAATCGCCGCATGCCACGCAACAGATTTCGTCTCCGAAAAAAGCCCAGTCGAGCGGGTCGCGATTTTTTTGTAAGTAGCTGTACGTTCGTAATTTTGAATCAATCAATTGTGCCCTTGGTAGGCCGATACTTTATTGTCGCGTCACCGTAATGATTTGTGCAAAAATGACAAAATGTAAATAATTAGGGTAGAAGTAGTCATTTTATCACTGCTACGGGCGTGAGGCCTCTAAATCCGTTTGTCGATTTTTTTATCTTAATGTATATGCAAAGGGAGGAAAGTTAGGTTGGGGGCATGACGAGGGGCGTTGGAGCTGAAGTGGCGACTGGTGGAGGGGCAAAGGGAAGACACGATCGATGCGAGTGAAAATATACAAAACTAATTAACTTAATACTTCCCTTTTATAAGAGTAATCTTAGATATTAAGTATTGGTATTATTGTTTAGTATATATATTTTATTTTCATATTCTTATTTTTTGTCATTTTTCACTGTTTCAATTTATTAATATTATTTATTTCTTTATTATATTTTTTCTATTTATTTTTTTTTCTTTTAATATTCTTTTATTATATATTTTATTTTATTTGTTAATTGTTTTATTTTACTGGAGAATCCCTCTTTTCCATCCTATCGTTGGACAGCTCCTTCAGCGTAATCGCAACAATATAAATATAATACATTCGTTCAAGAGTCGAGGTTCCCATTCACCCAACCGCGTGATAATTTTTCCAGCCTTGACGGGACTTTCACACGGGACAGGGGAAATAATTTCCCAAAAATCAGGGTGATATACATACATTTCATGGGCCCATTGCGCGCCATAGCCATGTCAGGTTGATCGTTTTCCGCAAAAACTGGCTTCATCATCGTGCGTCAAGGTTCAATCAACTCTCTTCTATAATCACCAATCGTAGAAGAATCATGAAAGGTAAAGTGAGTAGAATAGCCCAGGAATCTATCGCCAGAAGAGTAATCAATAAACAACTGGAAACCCTAGCAGATAAATAAGAAAACACTGCACTAAAACAGAAATTTAGAGCACGCACATGGCAGTGAAGCCTGGTGAAAACAAGTCTAGAGCAAAGGATATGGAAAGCAAAGGAGATGTGGTGCTATAATGAAGAATGGTGAAGGTCCAATGGACGAAGATAATCACCAAAGAATGAAGTCCTTCGCAGAGTTGGGGAGAGAAGAAGCTTAATGAACACTGTGAGGAGAAGAAGAAGGGACAAACTTATTGGATAAATTATAGCTTGTAGAAAACAATGATGGGAGGGAAAATAAATCGGTAGAATTAGAGCAAGCATGGAATACATCAGATATATTATGAATACATCGAAGTGAAGAATAATGTGGCAATGAAGCGGATGGCGGAGATGGAGTGGATTTCAGAGAGAGAGAGAGCAAAGGATATGGAGCAAACAAATTTCGGATTTATGACTGCTAATGACGAACACAAACTCCTTGTAATTTACCTCGGCGTTATTTTACTTATAGGTTGGACTTAGCTGCATTGAATAATCTGGCTACAAGATAATTGTTAATCGGTTCAATTATTTTATAGTAATAGATGAAAAATAAATTGTGCCTTTATAAGGCATCCTACCCTATAAAAAACCTTTATCATATGCATATCACTAAAGATTAGTAGACATGTTCACTACAATCAAAAAGAAATTCTTTATAATGACAATAATAAGCATTAAATAATTTGGATTGTGACATTGACGAAGAATTTCTAACGCAAGCCCCTATTCTTTTACACAAGGTTGTTTTTCTTTTAGGTTATACTAGGTTGAATTTAAGAAACGTAATTATTAATAAATATTATATTTTTAGCATGTAATCGTGGCATTCTAATGGCAAATGATTAGCTAAACAAAGAGTTATTTAACAAGCACATAATTAAAAATTAGTCCTCGACCATCCTCATAATTCATCATCCGTGGATATCGCATGCGATAAGTGTGGTATGAATTTAATACATTTGATAATGCACTATGTAGTGATGCACAGCCGATCGAAGAAGGCGGCTGGGCCGTTGAAACGCCCGGAAATATTTTTTTGTGAGCGTCCTTTTCCTGAAATCTTATCGAGATTCATCAGCAAACACCCATTCCGGTTCATTTTTTTCTCTCAGATTTGGCATTCCGGTCAATTCAAATGATTTTTCCATGGCGAGTTTCATCCCCTTTGTGTATTTTAACGAGAAGTAGATAAACTTGTATCTATTTTTTTAATTGCAAGGCTATTGATGAAACAAAAATGGTTGTGCCAATACACTATTTAGAGGTATTACTTCAAGTTAACATATAATGTGTATTTACGTATATATTTTTATACTTATATGTATGAATTCCTGTATTTATTTTACCTACTTCTATGAAACTAAAAGGGTTATGGAAAATACTTTTTCGATTGTACATAATAAATTATATGCCTAAAGAGTTTATTTGTAATTACTTTTATGAAACTAAAATGGTTGTGAATGAAACTACTCGTATTTACCTATATGTAATGCTTGAAGTTAATTTATACCGTGAACTAAAAGGTATTTACCTTGATTTCATTTGTATCCATTCAGTATTTATATTAAGTTTACTATAGTGAAAAAAATGCAGGGTGCGTTGTCAAAACTTGACGTAAATTTATTACTAGAATTAAAGAGCATAAAAAGTGCTTTATAACTAGTGACGTTTCATCCATAGCAATGTTTCATTCTAAACATTTACTGTAGTGCGACCATACAAGTAACTATGAACCGAAAATTTTACATGTACCGGGTAAAGGTAAAATAATTGGATTATTTTAAGTGCAGAAATAAAAACAATTTTACCATGTTTACGATATAACTAAAACTTGCATTCATCATTGATGTCAATAACCTTATAGTACTTCGCCCGATCTGTTTACGTCATAATCTGCGTCCTTTTCATTCGTTATGTTTCTTCTCTCCCCCCCCCCCTCTCCATCAAATCTTATCCCTCTTTCCCCTTCATTTCACTTCCCCCACCCACCCCCGGTTTGAGTACATAAAGACACTAAAATACGAGATATGTATGTACCTTGAAAATGAAGTAAGCCCTCAATGAAAAATCATTCTACCACCTGGAGAAAGCTATTTATCATCAGCTATAATGGAAAGAGACTATTCCTTACTATATTATTAGCATTTAGTAAATAAAGAACCTCTTTTTTTCGACCACGAATAATATATTTAAGGATTTTTTTATTAGTATTGGTCCAATTTTTGACCCATACTCGAAAGCAATATTCTTAAATATATAATCATTAATATTATGACGATTTACAACAATCATTCGACGAATCCATTCTATGACGCCAATTCCTAACCAGTATTTCGCATAAAATCAATTCAAAGCATGAAGGCAAAAAACCAATAAGGTCAAAGACAGATTATTTAAGGTGACTAAAATACTAAGAAATAGTAGACGAGATCATGGCCATCTGGGCTAGATTGCGATCAGCTTAAATGCCCGCTTCGGGTCTGAGAGAAACAGATCGCTAATGCAGATTAAACACAATGCGATATGATATTTTCTCGATTTTTGCGAAAACAATCAGATGAAAGCAATAAACCCGAGAAAAAAACGAAAAACAAAAAAGGTTGCTCTGATATAAGGTACCTATACAAAGTAATCACAAATTTCAGTTATCGCTGCAGAAAGCTATGCGTCGTGCACATGTGGGAAAACGACCTCCTTGGTTACTCGAGAACAATATTGATTACATGGTACAAAATAGTCACACTTACAAAAATTCAGCAGCACTTTTGAAAATCCGCACTTGCTTCCAAGTGACAAGAGACCGTCCTCGCGGGTGTCGATGGCGTCCAACTGGGGAAGTCCTCAACTTGCTCGCTTCCGCCAGTAAGGAGAGTAGGTATATCCAAAAATCCGGATTTCGTATTACCCGAAGCGGCCACCAAACACGACGCGAAACTCGACCGAGAACACTGGCACACGAGTCACGTGGTCACCGCGGCATCTGTTGCTCAAGTCGTTGTCTTGAGGAACGAGAGTGACTCCCGAAAACTGTCGACAAATTTTAACAAATATATTCACTCAATGCGTAATAGACTCGTCTTTCACCGAGTCGGGATGGAATCGACAGCGGAGTTGTCGTCGGAGAAGGAAATCGGCGACAAAAGAAAAAGAATTGCGCCTCTCGGCTCAAAATCACACTTGGGAACTTGAAACTATGGCAAACAAAACTTGAAGCGACGGATAACGAGAAAGAAAAAAAGACCCCCCCGAAATATTCGGCTGTCGAAAGCAGAAGAATAATTATTTCCTTTGAAGAATACAGATGCGATACCGGCTGAGCTACACTTTCAACACTTTTTTTCAACAAGCTTCAGTGATGACATCCTCAGGAAGCAGTCCCGGCGAATTTCTTCTGAAATCCAAATGAATCGTCTCTGGACACTAAAATCTATTTGACACTGACGCAGCAAATGACTCGGCAGGTAAGCCTAAAAAAGCATCGGAAGCTGGCAAACGTTTTCAAACCGTCTGGTTCGAGCACATCCAGGCGTCTCGAAGTATGGAGTCGATGAAATAGGAAGTCGAGAACTTCCGATGAGAGGGAGATTCGTGGAGAACAGCACGGGATGGAACAGTGCCAGAGTGGCTCCACAGCATTGGGGTGACCGAGGGCCAGACAGCAGGGCGATGTGGTCACCCGGATGGGCACGGCATGACGGGTCGCGAGTCCCGCGGCGCCGGTCGAACGGGCCTTCCTTCCAAATGAATTCGACGCCGCGCGAAAGAATCGAATCGCCGGCGATGCCCTCGACGGCGGCACGCGAGGGAAGCAGAGCGGCCCCGGGCGCCGACCCTGCGGTACGCACTCGCTCGACTCGAAGCTAACGGCGCGGCTACCGACGCGCAACTAGTGGTGGTGGCGGCGCTCGGAGTGTATACGAGTAGAGCGAGGGAGGGGGGGAGAGAGAAGGGGAGGGGCTTTCCCCGTCCCGCCCCCTTCGCATCTATCCCCCCTCCCACACCTTCCTCCCTCCCATCCCGACCCTCCGAACAACTCCCCCGCGCTGTCAAACGGAGGAAAATCAAAGAGGTTGAAATAAACTGCTCCCTTGCCAATATTGGTGGATCAGGCAACCATCAAACGAACCAACGTACGTGATTAATAGATGCTTGCACTAGGTTGATACGTTCAAGGGTACTAAATCATAATATAGGACCTCAACACAATATAGTACCGTCTAGAATGAGAAGCGGTGTCTTCAAAACTTTCTCCTGTTATTCGCAAGGGGCAACAATTTATGACTTCGCAAAGATAATCCATAACAAATATTTTATACCACCATAATTTTATGCATATAGTTCACAATACATGAATACTTGCTGCGTTAATTGCACTAAAGGAGAGTTTGACGAGCAACAAGGTGCCATACACCATGCACACGTTGAATTAAAGCTGAGTCCCGTATAAAATATCAAAATTACATAACAAATTTTATTACATTATTTTTATAAGCTCACGTTCATGGACAGTTTAAAGGGCATTTGAGTTTTCAGTTGTCCTATACGCAGTTACACCTGGTTACACGTTACATTAACACTTGGGTAATACTTGAATGAAATTCCATATTTTCCTTTACATTATTACGATTATAACCATCATTTAGGCCGTGTTCCAATCCACCATAGTAGCAAGTACTATTTGAAGTGGACGCATATCGGTGGTCAGTTGGATATGCCATGCGGGGATCAGATGACTGCGTACACGACAGAACGGGCATTACAGCGAATATGTTATGTAATGTATTTTCTCGTACATTCTAATTCAAACGTGTGTGTTACTGCTTCTCATACACTATTTACACCACTGATGTAAGGGTAAGGAGTCACCCGATAACTTTCTCCACTGAAAAAAGAAGGGATTTTTGTAGCTGTTCTTGTTACGCTTATTTTCCAAGCTGTATTTCGCTTTAACTCAAATTTCAGGTTGAACGCCGCAACGTAAGTAGTTGCGATCCTGATATTATCCTAATCTTCACTGTATCGACTAGAACGACTTGAGCATATAAACTCAATGCATGGTCAGATTATTCGGAAACGTTTCCCCACGATTAAGGAACTCCCCCTCGGTATTTCATATTTTGTGGATAGTTTTACTTACGGAGTGATGATAGTGTGATGTGTAATCCTGGAAATAGAAGTGAAAATCATCGCCATCTTTCCTTCTAAAAAGCGGTGTGTTTTTATTTCGTGTTATTGTTACTGTGGCCAAGCATTAGATATTTCATGCAAATTGTGTGGCATGTTTGACGTTTACTCGAAATTTTAATGCCACATTTCAAATACCTTGTAATATTGACGTGTGTTGTCGAGTGATTAAGCTGATTAATATCATTGAAACGTTGTTCAACTGACGGCTATGACTTTGTTTTCAATCTTGTCAATCATCCATTTATCATGCAAGTAGCATATTAAATAAATGCAATAATTAATCAAATTACATATTAGATAATTATTCAGTTTAACATCCATGTATTGCTTTTTCAACAATTGTAATTCCAATGAAGTTTGCCCAGCCAGTGAGATGCTATATCTTTCTGCCGAGATTCTTTCGGTGTGATTTAACAAGGATGAAGTGTAACGGAAACTCGAGAGTACAATGGTATTATTTATCTGCCCACTACATACTTTGCAATAGTAGAAATGAAGCAATATCTCGAATATTCGTCTTCAGAAATGTTGTAAACAAAGCAGAACAATCCTCCGCTACCGTAGGCGAGAAAAGGTACGGTCGATTTCATTGGTTCTCAAAATTAGGTCACTGAAATATGTCCAATAATCAGCTTTGGCTTCAGAATTTTGCATACCCTCACTTTTCCCCTTCCGGTTCGGGTGGCTGAGTTTTCTCTACCCAGTTACAGGTACTTGGGATGGGAGAAAATTTCGTGAGAGAACTCTTTCCCCCATGTGAGGCGCCCCAAGTTAAAGACTTGGGCCCCTAGTTACACGATATAAGTAGACAAGTACAAGTTCCTGTACATTTGCGTGAATGATTTCATGCACGTTTGTGAGAACGAATGGATGAATCAATGGTAACACTGTGCATGAAACTGCACATGTGACCGCACAATTTTTTGGGCACGCATTTACAATTGTTGCTGTTTTACTCTTTACTAAGGGCGAAACGTTCAAATAGCCAATGGCTATGATGAAGCAGACAATACATTCTCAAATTCAGCTCCCGATTTTCTGCGTTAATTTTACGTAGTTACACCTGGTCACACGTTACATGAAGTTCATGTATGGATGCATGTTACTTACGAGTTCATGTATGGATGCATGTCCACTTTAATGTCCGAACTAATGTAAGTACTTTAACGTAGTGAATTTTCATACATAATTGGTTACACGGTGAATGTTTTCGCATAAGTTTTCATGAATTTACCCGGAATTTGCCAATGATTTTTTTCCTTTAAAAAGCGCAGCATTTAAACGCTTTAAACAGTCATCGACTAATGGGAATCAGACGATATTTCATGTATTTTCATTGCATGCATTTTTGTTAAAGTAAAAGCTACGAAATTAACGACCAATCGTGAATTCGTGGCGCGAGCTTATCAATAACTTAATCGAACAAACAAGGTATTTTGTATGAAATACCTTGTTTGTTGCCTTGTCTTCTGCTGGACTAGCCCTCCCAGCATTCCAGACCTCACTGAAAAAGCACTTATCTCTGAAAATAAATAGATAGGAACACGAAAAACAAGAAAAACTCAGCTAATGAATGCATTTGAACCTATGTTTCACTATTGCCGACAGAATGAGTTGGAGGGTAATCATCCAAGCGAGGCGTAATGGTCTCTACCAGTAGAGGTCCAACGAAGGCGAGAGGTCAATATACGTACGTACAGGTAGTCTAAGAAGTCCAAATGAAGCAGAGATACAAATAAATACAAAAATAGCTGAATAAACGCGAGAAAATCGAATCACAGAAGTACCTATACAAACAAAATAAAATTAAGATCACGAACCCTACAGGCGGAAAACGTAACTTCCGTTATCTACCACCAAGCGTTACTGAAACACTAGCGCAACTTGTGCGAATGCATGATCCAAATGAGGACAGTCTCTATTTTCTGGGGGTAACCGCTTCATAAGTCTGTAACTTTTGTAGCTAATTTTTATTGATAAATTATTCGACGATATTTTACATTTACGACTAAGTAAATAACAGTCGTTAAAATTGTCGAGTGACTGCAATAGTTGATAATTTGAAGATGAGAATTTCCGTAACAGTTGGCGATAATTATCCAGAGCCAATGAAGCTCTTCGTTGCATTTTCCCGCGTGAAACACTCGATTTGGAATCAAACAATTGAATACTGCAAAGAGAGCGAACAACGAACTTCGACTTTGGTTGTAACTTAAAATTTATTCAATTAAAAGTAAAACATTATGTAACATGGAGTCTTTTTATGGACCATTGTAAGTAATAAGTGTTCAATCGTGATGTCGGCTTTTAAGGCTGGTGATATCATTTTTCCCAATTGAATCAAAAATTTCGAGCATAAAATTCTACACAAAATCAACGAAAACTTTTAAACCAGGAAGAGCAGAACGACGAGGAAACAAGTAGAAGTGATGCTAATTTTTACGGGAGAAAATTTCAACTTTGCAGGGGGATGTTTGAAACCTTAGTAACGTGACGATGGAAAAAAATGGGAAATATGGAAACATATTATCAGCCTCCATGAACCTGAAAAAACTACCTACCCAGCAGCTGAAATAGGCTAGGTTATGCTCATTTTTTATTGGAATAAGTTATTGTTAAAAACTGAATTTAATCTTGCAAAGCGTGCATGGCAGGACATGAAGTCAAAGGCTCGCGCAAAAAAGGTCCATCTGAACATGGAGGAGAACGTGCCGGTAAGTAAATACAATTTGTATGTTTACCAGAGCAACTGCTACAGAGCATTAGTCGTTGAACAGGGAACTAAATTACCAATATAACCACTGGCAGCCTCCGATGAATTTTTTAACCATAATTGGGACTGTTGCATCAGAGCCTTTGCTACAAATAGCAGCCCCTGTACAGTTATGCTGACTGAAGGCATTTGAATAATGTTTTCATTTGATAACTTACTAAGGAAAATTGCATTACCTCTCATATATATATATTGTAATTAGGTCTCTTGTGAATTACAACTAAGAGGGGAAGATGTGCTGATTCCTTTGGATGAATCAGAGGTATGCAATAACTTCCAGAGCAGCAGAGGGGAGAACTTTCACCCAAAGCCCTTTTCTGGTAACAGCTGACCTGACTCTTCGGGGTTGGGAGAGATTCAAGGTTGATTGTTAACGAACCCACAACCTTTTTACAGTTAGAGGCATCCATGCATAGAGTACCGGAACAAGAAACATGCAAGGAGAACACTGAGGACATAATTATTTCAATGGAAGCTTTGCGAGGAGAGGAGTTGAGGAGGGAGAAGTTGAACTTTCAACGCGAAACAATAGTGGCCCCTCTTGCAATATTGATGCTGGCACATCACAAGAAATAAGAGTAAATTTTTTCCTTAAAAATTGATGTAAGGTTTGTTTTAGCTCTATTTAGATGAAGTCTTTTGAAGTGTCTCATTACTTTATCCTCATAGTCACACGAGAAAAGTTCAGTTCTTTACATGTAAGGATTTTCTTTTCAAGATTTTTAACCGTGTTCCAAGCAGAGTGTAACCCTTTAATCTCCTCAGACATCATAGTATTTCCATCGTTAGTAGTATCCTCCTCGCAACTACTTCCTTCATCCACTTTTTTCCAATTTTGGGAGTCCTTCCGTGTTCAGCTCCCTTATATGGACATTGATGAGTTCCTCGATATCATTTCCACCAATCTCAAGTCCTAATGTTTGACCGAGGTTAATAATTTCCTCATCAATCGCATGCTCTTCATCAAACCCTTGTAAATCGTGAACAACTTCCGGCAGTTTATTTTCCAAGTGAAATTGAGGCATCTAGTGGAAAATCCATTCCATCAGTCCACATTTAAGCGAATACTATCTAAATTTCTGAAGTGCGACTTCCAGAAAGTTTTCAGAGAGGTCAAATTCGGACTCTTTGTCTTCTTTAAGCTCTTGGAAAAGACTTTATTTTAATTAAATTTGCATCGTGACCTGGGGCATTATCCAACACCAATACTGCTTATAGTGGCCGTTTTATTCTCTCAAGGTAACTTTTGACAGAAGGGCAGAACTCCGATAACACCCACTCGTTAAAAACTTGGCGTGTAACCCAAGCATTCTTGTTACAACGCCAAAAGACACCCAGGTTGGACTTGTCGACTTTTTTTCAAGTAGATCCTAGGATTTTCAGTGTGATAGATGAACGTAGGCCACAGTTTAAAGTCACCTGAAGCACAAGCCCCTAACAAGAGTGAGCTTATCTTTCATGGACTTATGCCCAGGCTATGAAGCCTCTTCCATTGTAATATGTCCTCTGGGGTATTTTTTCCAAAAAAATCTCATCTACGTTAAACGCCTGCTATGGGCCTACCTTCGTTTTCAATTAATTCATCAAATAGCGTTGAATATTTCCTGCGGCTTCTCTATCTGCACCAGTGGCTTTGCAGTGCCTTACAACACTTTTACTGCCAGTCCTCTGAAACTATCGAACCAACCTTTGCTGGCTTTGAAGTCTTCGTTGCGTGCAGAAATTGTGGACGGTGCCTTAGATCTTCAAAAATCTGCAAGGCTTTCTCACATATAAACTGTCCAGGGACAGTGTCGCCTTTCAACTCCTCCTCTCTGATCCACAATAATAGGAGCCTCCATTTTGGAAATTAACTCTCTTCCTTGTTGCAGAATGTTGGATCCATCAAGCATTTTAATTTCTCCAGGGTTCTCTTTCTGTTTAATTATTGAATATATGACGGACTTCGAATAGCCGTACTTGCATGATAAAGTGCTTAATTACGTACGTCTCCTGACAAGCATTAGCGACTTATGGGACTGCATCAACAGTCATAGTTACGTTATCTTTAATTGGGAATAATGTAATGCATGTTGGTGACAACTCACCCCCTGCCACACCCCCTTTGAGGTGGCTTGCAGGGTATTTTTTATATGTAAATATGACTTCATTTTGATAGTAAAATTATATTATTTTCAACTGGCAGTAACAAAACAACTGACAGAAAATATATTATTAAGTAATTAGCTTTAAGTAAAATCTGTTTTTTTTTCATTTTCGTACGTACAAGAATATAAAATCAATTTCTTTTGTATATAAGCATTATTTACGCTACTGTACTAGCTACGCTAGTTTATATCCGTCGAATGAAAGGTGGTTATGTTTTTTTATTTTGGTGAAAGGATCTTCGCCTTATGTTTAAGAAGATTTGGAACTATTTTCACAACACTAAAGGAAATGTGATTATGTAACACTGACATTATAATTAAGTTTACTGGACTTTGATTCACTAGAGAGGTTGTTTTAATTCCTTCCGTGGTAAACGATGAAGTGTGTAATTAATATGTAAGCCATAAAATTATTTTACAATAATGCAAAAGCGGCCGTGAAATGTGTTAAAAGTGATTACTTTCACGAAATTAAATTATTATTAAATATTCAAGTGTTCACTAGTTAGTGATTAACCTTCAGTGAAATTCTATATCTCTGGTTGGTCACTCTTCTTTGAAACTCACAAAAATTGATGTATTTTTCTTGTGTTAAATTTTCAGTTTGTTCTCTTACGCTCTAAGATACACATTAGTGAACCATAGATTTAGAATTTTATTTTGCTTCAATTGACGCTTAACAACGGTTATACCAAAATGAACGCATAAATCTAGAAACCCGCGCAACTTACATGCATGAGTTTTATATGAAACGAAGAAGAATATACTATAAATACAAATATGGAAGAAAACTGTTGTGATTAAGAAATGATTACCTTATTTTGTTATTTGTGAAAACTCGGCTATGTTTATTATTTTCCGGGTTTCAGGAAATTTCAAAATACCATAGCCTACATAAGGAATATGTAAATAAAAATATTGTCGCTCTATCTATTCAATATGTATTTTTGATTCATCTTCATTTTGCGATTCGATGTCCCGTGAGCGAGAGTTCAACAAACTCAGGTGCTATTTTTCCAGTTTCACAATATGTTTGTTTCAACATAGTTATAATCAACTATCGCGTATCTCAACAAATATGATAAAAATTAAATTCAATCACAAAAACCTGAAACATTTTGATACATTCTTTGCTGTAATTTTGTTGAATTACATGGATATGAATGATGAAAAGTATTGTTGACATTTGTTATGTTTATCTGATACAGGAAGAGTGTGTGCACTATATCCCAGAGGTTTTTTTTTGGAAACTTACAACAAAACGCAACTACTGGTAGGATTCACTACGGTCAACCACGGGCGAAGCAATTGACCCGTGTACGATCAGCCGAACTCTCTTGGTCTGACTCCGGCCGGCCGGCTGGAAAGTCCAAAGCCGGCAAAATAAAAAAAAAATGTTTTAAAAGTATTTCGACATTACCATTTGAGTTTTATTTAAACTAAACATCACTACGAATAATCCTAGAAATTAGAATGATCATTTTCCTTAGATGTTCTGTAAGTGTTCAACCAGGGAGCATATTTTCATAATAATTCGTGGACTGGAAACGAACGATCTAATAACAATCTCAAATTAATAGTTCACACTTGAACACACAATGAACGTTCAGTGGTTGTATGCTCAGGATTATTCAGTCGTGGACTATTTTTGAATAGGTTCATGAATGTTTTATGCATGGTTTATTCCCACTGGGTTTGTGCAATAAAATATTCCCCATGCAAGAGCACACATTTAAGAAAGAGAAAGTTTTATTTGTTCATCATTCATCGACTTACTTTGTCTCCAAAGTATTTGAACGAATGTCTTATCGTAAATTCCAAGTAATTTTGTCGTATTTTTACAAAAATACCTCTTTGTTGAATGAAAACACTTAGATTTGAATGAATTCAAGCAGATACCAGTCTTAGCATTAGAAAATCATGGCAGTCTTATGATATCACCGTTAGATGCAGAGGATAAATTGCCACGCCGCTCCCACCGCGGCAAGGAACCTCTTATTGTTAGTCTCCTAAATCCGAGGTTCTCTCCCAACTCGGCCATTCATGGTTTTCGCCGCTCTTTACGAACTTGCACGTTAAACCTAGGTGGCACCGCGACTTAAATGGCTCGTATCAGATTTCCGAGTCCCCGAAAAGTTCTCGGCTATCTTTCGTACATTATGTACTAACGCGACGCGGAGATGGAAGAGGAGGACCACACCAAAATGAGATTGCGGAGAAGGAATTTATTTATGCGCCATCACGCCGGAACGTCGAAGGGAAAGTGACCTCCGTTTTACAATGCTTTCGTCTCGAGAGAGAGAAGAATTTGCAGAAACATCTGCGGGCATCAATTATGAATTCATGGAAGAGTAGGATTAGCATTTTTCATATTAATATCGCGTAATTTTGTGGAATGGGATGTAAAAACTCGTTGAAGGTTAAAAGAATAATTCGCGCCATAGAGTGGATTTCTTTTAGCCGTCTTAATGTATGATTTAGGGTAGAATTTCAAGTTTTCAAAGATATGCAGCCACTAACAATGTGGTTCTTCATAATTTCATTCGTTCCTTGGCAAAACTGTAAACTTTTAACCTGAAATACAAGTAATTATTGAGACATTTTAAAAGTATTAGTGGTGCATAAAAATATCATACTCCTCGAAAGCATTTCGTCATTTGCACTTCAGTATGTATCAGGTAACACGTCAGGAACGAGTATTTATAGTTATTAATAAAACTCATGGGAAATACTAAAAGTTAGAAAAAGACTGGAGGAATTGTCGAGAATGCAGATCCTGAGTCAAAGGAATTGACTTCCTCTGCCATGAATCCTCAAAGGTTTGGTAAAATAATCAGTATTTACAACTGTGGTTTATTTCACGAGTTATACACTACTCAATCGGCATTAATATAGAGGGTCCAATCTGGCCGCGATCAGTCGGAAGAGGTCCTTGAGAGCGATATTAATCGAAGGAAAAAAAACCCGTTCGGAGAAGTACTACAACTTCTATGGCCATCATTCCAACCACGCGAGGAGTAGACGAAAACTCCACTCCGGAGAATGAGAATAGCTGATCGGAGATACTCTTGAGAAAGATATCCCGCGGGGGAATGAGAAAATTAGGGTAGGGATGACCCGGAACGATCAAAGCGAGAGTTCATCCTTCTTCCTTGTGGGGCAAACCAATTACTCTCCCGGAAGGGTCCCCCGTGACAGCTAACCTCACGAGAGATCAACCAACATGGCTCTGTATACGCACAGAAAGACACCTCTATTTATATATATATATATATATATATATATATATATATAAAATATAGGTACACAAAACAGGAAACTCACACGTTTGTTTGATATTTCGACGGTACGACCGCCATATATTTATATAGGAGAAACACATAAAAAGACACACACGGGTTTTGAATATTTTGATGGATCGCCGCCACCTTCTTCAGCGAGAGGTAACACAGGTAAAAGAAAAATGAAGAGGAAATCCTCCTGTGATTTCCTCTTCATTCTTACTTTACCTGTGTTACCTCTCGCTGAAGAAGGTGGCGGCGATCCACCGAAATATTTAATTCCCGCCTGTCTTTTTGTTTTTCTCCTTTTTAGTCACCCTGGTGACAAAGGATATTTTTGTGTTAACGCTCTTGAAAACTTCAGACTTAGTTATATATATATATATATATATATATATATATATATATATATATATATATATATATATATATATAAGGTATAAAGATATATATATATATATATAATATTTCGTTCAAACAGGTGGTGAAAGAAAGAGGATTCTTTCACCTTCTGTTCAAATTATTATATATTGATTCGCCTAATGGCGGTGTGTGAGTGAGTGAACGATATATATATATATATATATATATATATATATATATATACATACTCCTTCTAGTAGTCTGTTGTCGTTGACGATGGCGGCTTGCCCGTCGAAACGTCCGCAAATTATTCTGTGAGTGTCCTTTTAATTTTCGTGTGCCTGTGTTTTAAAAGTATATTTATATTTGTGTTTTTATTCGCCGAGTGCGTTTTCTCAGAAGACATTATACATATATATATATATATATATAATATATTTTTTTCACTGTGAATCGGCCATCAAACCATCTTCACACCACCATTGGACTTCACAATTTTGTGTGTTTCCTATCCTCTTTCTTTCACCCTCTGTTTGAACGATATTATTATATATATATAATGAGATGTGCAAGAGATACCTGCGGGAAGAGGAATTGGGAGAGTTTGGGGCTGAGAAGGGAAAATTGGTTAAGTTTGAGCGAGAGGGAGGAGAGGGTAGTTAACCCCAGCGCCTTCTCCTTCTTTGTCATCCTACGTCTCCAGTGAAGAGTATTGAGAGTAAGGGCCGCCTCATCTCACCTCCGGGCGAGCCTCCCCATTTGAGTCCCCAATCTCATTCCGAAACTTCTCAAACCTTCCAGGCCTTCGTAACCTCTCCCCTCATCTCTTTCCCACGCATTTCCAGCCATCAAACGGCGATAGGATCTTCCTTGCCACCTTGTCTTCCTTGCCACCCTGTTTTCCTCTTCAGGATGTTTGGTCCTATCTGTTCATTTGGAGCTCCCGGGATCGGATCCCGGCAATATCAGAAGTTTTTCAGTGCAATCCCGATCACTACGTGGAATGCTATGCGGACGGAGCATTTTAACTGCTCTCCTCCGTCCATTGGATATGGTGCTCGGAACTGTTGAAGCCCAGATGCTTCACGTTGAGATGAGGCCGATGCCGGGACCCGTGTCCTTGCCCTCCCTCCCACTCACCCATCCCAATGTCCGTGGATATCAGTCGCCTCCCCAAATAACTAACCAGTCTGTATTCAAACATTTTAGAAATGACGTTTAAGCGTATAAAAACATATCAGTTGTCTCCTTTTGATTCGGGAACCGGACCGTAAATGTCCATAACGACAAGCCGAACTCTAACTCAAGGTCTTCAGAGGCCTATTTTATGGAAAAATAAGGTTTATTAAGAAAGGATGCATTCCAATCCTTTATGGGGAGAAGAACAAAGAAGGAAGGCTACTGAGAGAAAGTTAAAGGTAATGGAAAGATGGCGAGAGTATTTCTCTGAATTGTAAAATTTTGAAGAAGTAGGTATCCCGCTAAACCAGGACGACCAGGCCAACAATAGGGTAGTTTCCTTCATCAAAGAAAACAGAATTCATTAATTGCGAATGGTGCCCCACCATAAACGTATTCATTACACGCAAATTATTTGGATTAAAAAGTCTTAGTTTCCAAGAAAATTGAATGTTAATTTTAAGTTCATTTGAAAAGGCTTGGAAATGGCGGGACAGCGGCAGCTTTTCTGATGACGTAACAGGTAGATAGTCAAAATTGCGAGGTATATGGAATTATCATCGACTGTACTTACTATTGTATTTCAGAGTCCCTAAAATCTGGTGAACATGTATTAATATACCTCGATTAAAATGCTCAAAGTTCGGAAAGTCTCCTCCATTGAGCATGCCATTAAAAGACGTTTTCTAAGCTCCTACGCTCCCTGCTAGTACAGAGCTACCGCTAAGGCGTTCTTCGCGGCAAGCGTCGCATGCGCAGTGAAATGAATAACGAAACTGCGTAGATACCTGTGACTTCGCGTTCTGTGGTGTTCCGGCTTAGTTGTTTACGTTTTCATCACTTTCGTTTTTACAAACATTTCCTTTATCTCATCTTCTATTCCTTTCATTTACCATTCCTATCATTCATACCTTGCATATTCCATTAGTTACCTTTCATCATCAGTTCCTTTTGCTGATATACAAAGCCACAAGGTTTCATGAGAACAAGTTCAATAGCTTTACAAACTGGTTTTGTACGGACAATCTACCGAAAGTGGATGTGGCCATGGTGGTGGAGTTCTTTAGAGAAGATGTTCGGTTTAGTGCAGGTGAGTAAAGCAAGGTACTCTCTTCTGACAGCTTTGAACCACAAAATTCTCCTCTTCTCGCTTAGTGTAACCGCGACGTAAGCTTTCTTGCCATCGCTAATTGTTGTTGTGTGACACTGCGGCGCAAAACAATTTTTATAAAGCAATTTTCTCGGAGGCATGTTACTGGTACTCCTTGGGGAATATGATACTGATCAGCTGATGCAGTGAATCACGAGTTCCCATTAATGGTCTGTGATCACGGTGAGGGGTGATCAACGCATTTTAGTTGTTTTAGTATTTACTCATATATAGTTTGCTTCGAGATTTTTCCATCCATTATGCTATTGACGGTAAGCCTTTTTTGCTAATTTCATGTTCTGGCAATGACACCTCGACAAATTGGATGAATTAAATTAATGTGTATTCGTATCATAGCTGCGGCGTAGCACCTGCTCTCCGTATAGTTATTAACTGACGATTTCGTGCTTGCTTGCGGGAAATATTTCGAAATGAATACGAACGAAATGGTTTGTTTCATGCTTTTCATGCTAACTTTACCTAAAAAATAGGAACTAGCACCATTAATTTGAGAATATATTATTATACGATTTTCATTCCCCATACCGTAACCATAAATGTATTTCATTATTTTGATGAGGTTTCTCAATGCGACTAAAGCAAAAGCTAAATTAATAAATAAAGCTCATTTCCATTTTACACCAAGTTTAGTTTTGTAAATGTTTTTTTTCCCGTCAATAAATTTATTATTATTATTAAAGCTTTCTCGGCGGACGTCGTCTGCAGATAAGCAGGTTACGGCGAACTACCTAGCGGCAGAGTAGTTTCGTACGTACCTCTGACGTCACACGTAGGATTAACCAGCATGCAATAGTTTGCCGTCGCGTTTTCGCGCCGTTGAATTTTTTCACTTTTTAATTAATAAGGAAAAATACTTTACGCCATTTTTAAATCGAACGGCTTCAAATACGTACTCAAGGGGTTATAAACTTCAGATCTAGGCAATAAAAAAATAGGAAACCACCCTATTGCTATTTTGAACCTAATGTGGAACCTCCAAACAGAAGAAGTGAAAGATGCTGTCAAATTCCTAAATGGCAACAAAGCTTCAGGAAAAGATGAAATCACAGCATAATTACTGAAAAAGAGATGATAATTTATAAACTACATTATATAGATTATAATTGATAGACTATGGGAAATAACATGGGAAAAGGAAGCGATACCAGTTGATTAGCAGGGAGCAATAGTAGTACCCATACACAAGAAAGGAGAGAAAGAAGATTGCAATAATTTTAGATGTGTTACACTTCTTAGCATTCCATATAAAGTCCTCTCAAAAATAGTCGGTAATCGCATAGAATGTCACACGAATGGAATTATTAAAGAGCATCAGGCAGGGTTTATGAAGGGCAGGTAGACTACAAATCAAATATTCTCTATAAAAGAAAGTACATTCAAATACTGGGAATAATAAAGAGATCTACGCAATTTTTATCGATTTCCAAAAAGCGTATGACAGTAAAAATAAGAGGGAAATTTTGGAGAAAAATGGATCAGTTGGGAAGCCCAAGAAAACTGATAAATTTAGCAAAGCTGAGCAGCACAGAATCAAGGGGCTTAGTGCGGATCAAACGCCAAAATAGAAATACAGGTCCTCTGAAAATAGATAGGCATGAGTTTGAAAAAGTAGATCGTTTTAAATATTTAGGAGTTTTTTTAACAAATGACAATATGGAAGAGCCAGAAATACAAAACAGGTTAAACCTCGCCAACAGATGTCTACATGCATGCAACCGAATCCTATCTTCTAAATCCCTGTCACACAAAACAAAAATTAGACTTTTTAAAACAATAATTTACCCAGTACTGCTCTACGGATCCAAAACATGGAAGCTGTCAAAGAAGGAGGAGAAAAACTAATAGTATTCGAGACTAAGATATTGCGGAAAATCTATGGGCCCACATACGAAAGACGGACAATGGAGAAAAAAGCACAATAGAGATATCAGGAATATACACAAACACACAGACATAAGTGAGATAAAGTCCAGAAGAATCAGGTGGGCTGGATAGATTCTAAGGAAAGAGGAGGGATGCCTGCTGAAGGAGGTATTGCACGGGATTCCTGAAGGAAGAGAACCCCGGGGAAGAGCACGTCTGAGATGGTGGGACCATGTGAAGAGGGATAAAGAAAATATCGGAGCAACAAAAAGAGAGGCAGGAGATCGATCCAGGTGGAGGGGAATTGTTGATGCGGCTAAATATTGCCTAAAATATAGATGGCCCTGGGAGTAAGAGTAAGTAAGTAAGGTCGTCAGAGACTTCAGCAGGAAAGTAACAACGCGAGGACTTTTATCGCATCAGAAGCCGGATCGGAGAAGAGTCAAATAACCGTCAAAAGCAAATTAGATTTTGATAGATTGGAGATGGAAATGGCGCTCGTTGGAGCATCTGTGTGAGTGTGTGTGCACATGTGAAGGACGTCCAACCAATGGAGCAAATTTAATTCTCTCGTAAGTTTGATGTTCTTTTGATGATTTCTGAACCACTAAAATTGGGTGCAAAACCGTGTAAGTTGGGTAATCATCGCCATGAGCGTCGTTATCAAATGACTCGGCTGATGAAACTTCGTCAATGATTTTGAGATAATCGATTTTGATAACAAAAATGACTGATCAAATCACCCGCCCGACAATTACACGCAAGAGTCCGAAAATAAATAATCCTAAATAAATAAAAGAAATAAATAGTCCTCCGAAAATAAATATTCACGCTTTGAAGGATCTGGGAAAGTAGAGCACTGTGAATTGGAAAGCTTATTGGGAGAATAAACCAAAATATTTGAACATTAGTTCACCAAGGGTGCTCAAAAAAGCTGCATATAGAGAGCAATTTTTAGTGCGTCAGAAAAAAAAGGTCACAAACTAGCTGGTTGATTTATAAAAAAATAAAATTTGTCCATAAATTTCTCAAAACTATCCAGTTTTTATTTTTAAAAACCTTTTCTCATTGAGTAATAAATAAATGTTGAAAGTTTGGTCCTGGACGTTCGTGTGGGATGAATTTTTTAGTTCATGAAGCGAGTGAATACAGCATATTGTTTGAATTACATGTTCGCCTTGGGAAAGGAGATATTGCAACGTTAATTCCTCCACGTTGCTCACCTTGGGTTGAGAAGAGCGTGCGTGCGTGGGTTAATTAATTGCATATAATTAAGATTTTCTGAAAAAAAATGTTCCACTACTACTGGAATCTTACAGTCAACGCTAAGTAAACGCTTTGTTTTGCGTAGCACAAGATGGCCGGATTCGCAAGGGTAGTGGCTTCAATTGCAGAACCTAAAGGAAACTGCGGTAAATTTTGAAGTTTACTTTGAGAATTTATGGCAGAATTTAACAATAAATGCGCCCCTGAGGGAGCGGAATCTTTTTTTTTAAGTTTAAGTGATTCCAAGGTTTTGCAATACACGTAGTGATGAAACATTAATTATGAAGTTGGGTTTGAATTATTTTGTGCATGAAGTTGGGTTTGAATTCTTTTGTGCGTGAAGTTGGGTTTTGATATTTCAATCAAATTAACTACCATCATAAACATGAAATTTCAACAGTTAATACACATTTTGACTCAAGAGTCAGTGATTAACTTTTGATGATGCAAAAATCTCTGGTTGATGAAGGCCATACACGCGAAAGTACCTATCTATTACCTATTTTAGTTTCAAACTAATGCTTATAATGTAACCTAAGAGTATATGGAATAAGCCTAAGGATTTATGGGATTAGAAGCCCACGGCCGTATGGTTATTCATTGCATACATTTGCCAGCAGTATATTTCGCCAGTAATGTACCATATTATTGTTTGAGAAGTCCCATTTTCACAACCGTTTTATTTACTGGGGATTCCACTAAAATGCAAGTACTAATTAAGGGTCCACTTCTTCGGCAAGCATTTTTAACTTAAATGAAGTTCAAATTTCACCAATGAGTACTGAAGAATTACTCTTTCCACATATTTTTTATGTAAGCAGTGTTTTGGGTGTCTACCCGTAGCCCAGCAGCTATAATTACGGCGTAGAATCACATTACGTCATTTCCATCTTCTTCGCTACTGGATGACGCCGAGTCTATTATCATATCAACTACCTTTTCATCCTCATCACTATCGGGAAAGCAATCGGCTTCCTACAGAGCTGTTTTTTTAATCCAATGCAGGTACAACTATGGGAGCGCTGGCCGTTGTGTTGACGAATATAAGTTGGGATAAAAAATTAAATCAACCACCTCTAACACGCGGCGTGCAGAGTAATAGACTTCTTCTGGATGACGCCGTCTCGTCACGCCGACGGAGAACGTCGGCATATAACGTGTTGCTCTTTTTAGGAAAACAGTGTGATACATTTACAATGTTTAAGTGGGTAGCGGAGTTCGGTCGGCGAATTCCGTCCCACGCGACGGAAATAACCCGTCGCTAGGAAAACGTACCTACCTTATGCGCTCTGCAGTATGAGCGGCGTTAGCGCGATTAAGACCGCAGCACAATGGGCTGAAATCGAAAAAAGCTGGCTAAAACCCTAAAACAGGTCACTGAGATACTTACATCACGATAATAACAAAGTTTTTAGATTGTGAATCCGAAGAAATCATCTGCGACCGTTCGCGACGCCGAAAATAAAATCGAGTTTTCGATCGTGCGGCCCAGTCCGGATCTGCCCGCCGGCAACGGGGAATGCTGTGACGCGGCGTGTGTTGGGAATCGCTATTGTTCCAAAACCTTCGTTATGGCTATTTACAAGCCATATCAATTGAAAAGGACTTCCATGTACGTTACAATGATGTCATTACGGGGAAATCGATCTCCTTTAACGGTTTCTACTGTTAGCCAAGTTAGCATTTAGCCCGCTTTCCTCGGATGAAATACCTACAGGCTTTAACACTGGCATTTCTCGCGTATATTTTAGCCTATGAAAGGATATAGTAGCTTTATTAGGCAAATTCTACCCATCTAAGAAACGAAAACTTATTTTCAACGGTACCAGCCAGCAGCTGCGGTGTCTAATTGCCGCTCCGCCCTCATTGCGGTGGGCTTCGCAAAAGGGGTCTTTTTATGACCCCGCGGACCGTTTGCGAGTTCTGCCAGAGAATATATCCCTGCTTCTCTTTTTTTTTGTACCGCTCTTAAATTATAAACATCCATCATTAATTTATCCGGAAAATATGTACACAATGTAAGTGGTTGTAGCTTATTTGAAATATTAATGATTGAATTGAAAGTCAAATGCACTTTCATTGAATGATACCGAACGTAATGTTAGAAAGCAAAAAATCGAATGATCTTCGTTTATTAAACATGAAAACTCATTGATTTTGGTTATGGATTTCTGAAGTAAAATATATTATTACTATATTGTTGGAGAACATTAGAACAAATTTTTATTTTATATTATTTGATATATTATGGATATTTTTTTGCAAAACTAGCCTAGTCAATTCATCTCACCAGGATTGAAGCATCAAACATTCTGCATCAGTATTTAATCATTCTCTCCTTAAAATGAAAGAATAAGAACTAGAACAAAGGCCAGGTCGAATGATTACCTGCAAAATCATACCAGTTTATAGAGATGTTAAGCAAATGTAAGCTCTCTCTATTGTTTCATGAAATAATTGTGAAGGTACACTGGAATTCATAATGGGGGAAGTGTTTCCAGGGCCGGATTTAGACTTGATAAGGCCCTAAGCTATTTGAGATATGGGGCCCTTTGCAGCTCCAGATACTCCAGATACAGAACACACCTCAAGACAAAGCTTGGGCTCATAAGTTTCTTCATCTGTTGAATCCACAGCTTTAATATTGGTGCAATTATTCTTCTTCTTAATGCTCCTCTACCTCATACACATCATGTCTCAAAGGTCTGAGACATCCAGCATAAGTTCCAATATGATTTTTTCTGTCATTTCCTTGTTCAGTGTGACCCAAAAACTGGCCACCTTTCTGGAATGAATACAACTCTAGGTTTATCGAACTATGTGCTGCTCTCAAATCCAGTTGACCACACTCGGGTAAAAAAAGGACTATCACCTGCATAAAGAACTAGGTATTTTAGAAAAACTGAACAGGACGCAATAAAAATGAGCTAAAGGTTATAAAAAAAACAGTAGATGCAATCAACATTAAAGCATGGAGGAACGTAAGTCATTTCCAGAAAATTTTCCTTTCAACCCAAAAGGATCAGAGAGAATGTGGCAAAAAGGAGGCTATGAAGACATCCATTCCTTGTCCTCTTTTCAGCTGAAAATATTACCAAAATCCATGATTTGAAATGGAAAATCTTTATAACCTCCCCACTGAATCAGTAAACCAATTGGAACTGCGAAAATCATAAGTATATTCGGGGAGTTAAGAAACTGAGGTTCAAATCCTACTTATATTTCAAAGAAAATTGAAGTTTTAAATAATTACATTATCACAAAAATTATTGGAAAAAAATTATAATTGTCTTGAAAATTAAATATTTATAATTGATTATCTGAGCAAAATAGTATTAGTTCCTTCCTAGGGTTTTTAAAATTCATGATTATTTTCACCACTTTGTATCCCCTCCCGTGTTCAAACAAAATGCAGTAAACATTAATTTGAAGTCTCAATTCTTATTAAATTCTCAAGTTTATAAGCTGCCGCATAACTGACCGTGTATTTACCCACAAGATGCCTTGACAATATCTACAATGTTGACTGATGAGGCAGTGATGATGAATACTTATTTTAATCTTATCATCTTAATTATGGAAATAATCTTTATCTTGCCTGGCTATCATTATCACCTGGCTACCGCAACTTAAGTTTTACCTGTGTAACAAATGGTAACATAGGACACAAGGTCAGTGACATCTCATTTGATGAATTCTAGGGGCATATTGTTGAGCCATAAACTATAAAAATCTAAATGGGCTGACCACAATCAGATATTCTTACATTGGGTACAGGAGGAAAGACTGCCAAGTTAGATGAGGAGATGATGGAAATATGCCTTGGAAAAACCATTAATCTTATCTTCAGCAGAAGAGATTCCAAAGGTAATGTTTATAAGTTATGACCGGAAAAATAGCAAAGATTTTAAAGTTTAATTCCATAATTTAAGTTATTAAAACAGTTCTGCATAGTCGCCATCCTCGTAATCACATCAGAAGCTGTTAGTTCATTTTCACTTCTTATATAAAAATTTTTTCCTTCACTTTTCCCATGCTGTCTTGGCACCTTTTCTCCGCTTAATTCTTCTAAATAGAATGTGTTCAGTTTCACCTAATTTTTCATTACCCCCCTATATTTTTCGTGCTAAGTCCAGGATGATAGGCATACTCACAGTTCAGTGTCCACGAAACACTAACATCTGGTCCACTTCATAAATCACTGGCTCCTCTTAATTTTTCTGTAGACCTCCAGCTCCCATTTCCCTGCTTTCCTAATTTATTCCCCGTTCAACCATCCACACCTTCCTTTCTACTCCTTGCCCTTTTCCCTTAGGGAGCAGCCATGCTGGACATTGTGGTATGTTGCAATGTTTGGCAGCACAAACAGGGTTGGGGTATGTTGGGAATAAACTGATTTCACAGCCTTTAAAATTTATCTGGATTATTTGACCGTGATATATCTCCAGTTATAAACCAGATCTAGACACGAGCAATATTCAATATTAGCCTCACCAATTCCACTTGCGTGCGACTGGCAATGACTGATCCATCCTAAGCGATTCCCTTCAAGGAGCGCAATGCCCTGTTCACACTACTAACACAATAACAGTGGTAGGTGCTATCAATATGAACGGGCGTTGGTTACCGATACAGTAATAGTTCATAACACTGCCACTTAAAGTGGTCCGGCGCTGGAGTCACGAGTGGAAACCAGAAATGGACTATATTCAAAATAGTGAAGCAGATGGTGCTACTTTGATGAATACACAAATAGGAGTGTCGTTTGCTTTGTAAACCATTTCTAAAGCCACGAAAGGCCTCTTTCACGTGGGAATTCCTGTTTTATTCACTTGCTCTGTACTTGTTCGTCACAATCCCTGGTGAAAGTAGCACTGAGTTACCATAGTAGTGTGAATGCACGTAGGGTTGCTACATTGGCACTTACAATAATAGTGCGAAGGGGGCATAAGGGAAAGCAATTTGTATCGACTATTTGTTCCATCACTCTTGAGAGGAATTGTAAATCCAATGGCTGCACACTTATTCATCAACATTAGCACTTTCTGAACTATTTCGAGTGCCTGCCCATGAAGAACCCTCCCGCCTCCCCTATTTGGACATGAAGTTCTCACTCATTCTTGCCTTCCTAAAAAAACTACCAGTCTAAAATGTACTACTTTCGACCTCAACCGTTACTATGACTTCAACAAAAAAAAGGAAAAGTAATTAGATAAATGCCACCCCAAAAAATACTAAATTGAAGCAACATTTGACAGAGGCATGGAAGTAAACTACAAAGAAGAAAATATGCTATCCCTACTTTAGCTTGGCTGATAGCCAAAATCTATGGACCAAGGACCGATGTAAATTGAGGAAATTTAATTTCTGACTGAATAACCTATTGAAATAGTCTTAAGTTAAAAATTACACAAATACAAGTGAAACTTGAACTAGAATTGAAAATAAATTAATGTATAGGAGCAAACACAATTCCACCCAATTCAAGAACTGATCCTACCTAAACTAAAAAAATTATGAGACTAATACGAAAAAGCGAAATAGCTAGGCAAGAAGAGACAATAAATGCAGTGATGTTGGCAGTGAACATAAGTGATCTGACGAAATTCCAGGGGAAAATGGTCACTTTCACCAAAACCCCATAAGTAGGAACCATTCACGGTAACAGACTCGTCCAGGTTACTACAGTTTCTGCAAACGGGCCACAAACCTTCAAACAAGCTGTATAGACAAGTAATTTGTGAAAAATTTGTAAAAACATTGACCCATCTCGGAAAGAGACTATGCAATAGCATAGATTATTTGCTCTGAGGCCTGTAATAATTTACTCAGATACACATTGAGACTGTACAAGGGAATGTTAAGATTAGAAGTCCATTTCCACACTATCATCATGAATTGTCCTAAGTGAATCCCAATGACTGTCTTAACTCAGTGAGTGCAGTGAGAGCCATGGCTCAGATTTTCAGGGGCAGATGACTTACAATGTGAGTCAAGCATAACTTAAGCAAGTATTACTTATAAAAATTTCCAACCCTGGTATTACCACACTTCTTAGCAATCCCAAGGTCAAGGTCAAACTAATTCTCGTAGTGACAACCACCACACACACCTTGAATCACAAGGCTCTCGTTGACTATAATGCCATGCCCAGACTAGGGAAAATCCAGGATAGCAGCTAAGCTGTGAAAATCAAAAACTTTTCTTATCTAATGCACATAACTTAATAAAAACATTACTTAGGTCAACCCAAATCAGAGTAGCCGAAGTAATAAATTCACCATTTCTAACATTGATAATGAACCATGAGCAAAAATTGAGCTTTAAGTTTGAACCCAAGTTGCATAATTATTATTTCCCTGAATTTTAGATACTGTATTAAGATTGGAATTAATCCCAATACATACTCAATGGAAGGTTACATAAGTAAGAGATTTATTATAAATTCTTCTATTTTAGAGGGTTGAACTTTCAGTAGAGTAATTAATATCACTTCTTTAAGTTTTACAAGAAAGAATTATTGAGTCACTTTATTTAGATATGGTTTATATAATGTGTCATCCACTTTCATAAATAAATTCTTACCCTCCCAAGAAAAAAATAGTATGCACAATTCTTTCACGCACCAGAATTGAAATGTTATTCCAGAACAGGGCATTCTTGTGACCCTGTATAGCAGATACTGCTATTTTAAGAGGCATTCAAAAAGGAAAAAAACTAATTACAGTAAACTGTACCCCCCAATGACTAGGTGGCAATGCACAGTGCCCACTTATCCCACGCACCCCCCTCCCCTCTCAATAATTAGACCACATATCTCTCCTGTGCGCCCCAGCATTCTCGCCACCCAAAGACCATCCATGATGCCCAGGGATTCACTTGATAGGGGAGGGAACACTGTCGAAGTGATTGCTCAACTACTACTGCCTCTGGCAACAATATACGCAACTCCATCATTTGCTCTCCATTGTGGGGCCATTGAAGGAGGTCATGATTTTCTCAAGTAGAAGCCCCTTGCCTTATAGCTAGACGAGGGAGAGTGGACTTTCAATACTTAACGTGTGAGCATTTGAGCCACATCTCAAGTTCATCCACGTCTCAAAAATAAAAAAAGCATTTACCAAGAAGTGGCAAAAGTTTCTTCCAACACTAGACATAACAGAACAGTTTTATACACCTCTCTTTCATCAGCATTATATATATTTATATATAATATTTATATAACCATCATCTCCTTCAATATGCATCACAAACCCTATAGTGTCCTTCCTCGAAGACTGCTACCTTTATCAAAAAATTTTCTCTCAGGACTCGGATACCCACAATTCAACATTCTTTGTCCACATTATCGCGTTTCGTCACTGGATCAAGCAGTCTTGATCTCAACAAAGATAGCAGCAATTGAGCTTAAAACAACATAACACTATATATATATATATTTTACAGTTTTCATCGAAATTTCAGTTAATCTCACTATCCTCAAATATTTATAAAATCCTTATACATTGGGTCACACCCACACTTCAATTTAAGTCTTCATGCACCAATGCTTTCACTCATTTTCATCATCACATTCTTTCACACTTGTAATATCTGTGTAACAAATACTCTGTAAATCTTTCTAATCAGAAGACATCCTTCTCACACACTGCATCAAAAACATTCACACCCCAACCATCACTTGGAATTGTCTCTTATTTTTATACAAATGGCAACTTCTACCAACAAAAACAGAAGCTGAAGAGGAAGAGGTTGCCAATTTAATTGGTTATCACTTGGAGAACAGGAGAAGAATGTAGCCTGACGTGGGACCACAATCACCTCAATTCTCACACCTGCATCCTCTCCAAAAGCTGTACAAGACTCAAAAATAAATCAGGAAACACACCCAACAGCCTCACAAGCACACAGCACTTGGCACTTGTCCTGGATCCTTCGCAAGAATAGGTTCTTTCTTTGAGAAATGGTTTGTGTGCAAACCAACAGCCTTAAATAAAAAAATATTGTTGGCTTCGAATAAAAGACCTAACCATCGCACAAGAACTCAAAAAGTATGTTTCTTGAGTTAAAACTAGGCAACCCTAACCTGTGCCAGCCCATTTTTTCGATATCTTAAAAGCACTCTCAAAGTGTCAAGTTGAGTGGGTTGCAATAAGCCGTGTAGCATGTTGCTATCATCCAAATTTTGGAAATGAAAAACAGGCAGGCAAGGAACAGTGTTGCAATGTTGATGCAAACACCATGGTAACGGCCTGGCCACATCAATGGCAGGGAAGATTCCATGGCACAGGCAATTCCGAACATCCAATTCTGGCAGCCACATTTTTAATCTTCATTTGAATCAAAATCATCAGTTTCATTGAGATATGTCAAAAATTGAGTCAGTGACCGCACAGCAACAGCCTTGCCATCAGGCTCTGCAGAACTTTTCTCCCATGTCTTGAAAGAATCCTGCGATATCAGATCGTTTTCCAACAGAAAGTTAAATATGCTAAGAATGAGACCTGTAAGTAAAACAAAAGGATTGATCAGATAGTTAAAAGAAATAATTCAGGATTAACTATACAGAAAATTAGGGCATTAAGCTGGTAAAAATTAAAAGTTGACCCATTAGACCAAAGTACCGAATCAAAATGCAAACCAATAATAGTTAATATATTTGTATGACTATTTATATTATCTTCAAAAAAGGTACAAGTATTTATATTATATTATTAGTATTATTTATAGAATCATTTTATTATCTAATTTTTTTTTAATTTAAGTTACTTTAATGAAAGATTATGGAAATGAATCTGGAGGAAGAGCATTGCACACACACTACAACATGAACTGAATTCCATGAGAATTCCAACTGAAAATGAACATATTGAATTATGTTTAATTAGTCGAAGGCACTTTTACTTTTAACTTTTCCAATTATCCTTTCACAAATCCAATCTTTGATATTTAAATTTGTCCCCTCTCCTCAGGTGAATAAAGCCCAGGCAACATTATCTGCAATAGTGAGCAGTATCAGAGATCGATTTCCATTCTTGGGAAAAGATAATATTCATATTTACCTTTAGGATGCTCTAATTTATGCACTAAAGCCTGTATGGCATACAAGCATATCAGTTCTTTTTTGTCATCAACAGCTAAATACTTCTGCAAAAGTCTTGAATAATTGTAGATGACTTTGTCATTCAATTTTTCATCTGGAAATAAAAACACCAGTTAGTCATTACAGTAAAAAAAACTCTTAATTACACTTTTCCAAGGACACTAGAAACATTTTTAAAATGCAGGAAAATGCATTGTGGGAAAAGTAGAATGTTTACTTCTACATCCATGTTCTTTTACTGGAGTAAGGGTAAAACTAAGAAACAGATGGATAAACTGAAAAAGAGCAGTGTCATAATTTAGCCCTTGAACTAGCTCTTTGTATTAATTTATATATAATGAAAAAAAGATTTAACATCTTAGACAAATAGAAATGTGAAACTTATTTTTCTCCAATATTGATACAAATAAGGTATGACTACATATTGCACAAAATCAAAGGAATAAATAAATCTCCAGAAACATTTAAAAATTCACTTCACAGGTAACTGTGGACCCTACACAAATAATTATATCAACTTCAGAATACTGAAAGAAAATCTTGTCCCTTAACATAAGAGAGCATGAAGATGGCAGGGCGATTTACATTATATAGTTATTAGCAACTGTTGAAACTAAATAATGATTTGCATGATTACTTAACAAAAAAATATGATATTTTGAACTGTTTTGACTTCCTCTGCCTATTAATGTTATGCACTTCAATTTCAATTTTATCCAGTTCCTCAAGCATTTGCTCACAGCAATCACTACCTACTATGTAATTTCTTCGAGTTTGAACAGCACCGACTGTCTTGGCACCAAGGTAGAGGAACCTCTCCATCTTCTGCCTTCTCTTCATCTGCACCCTCCTGGTGTCTTTCCATGATGGCATCTACACTATGTATCTCTGTTGTCACAACACAAGAATCTAATTCAACAAACTCAGAGAACGTACAATTTGCCAGAAGATTCCAGTCATTGTCTATAGTACCATCATCACAAGTAACTTCAGTTGAAATTTCTTCATCACTGTCAATATAAAATCCTGCCTTCCTAGAGCAGTTATATATGGTCTGTTCCTTAACTTGCTTCCAAGCCCATCATATGTAGTGCCAGGCTTCCAGTACATTAAGTTTGATCACCTTTATATTCCTTCCACAATCATACAGATATCATTTTCTGTACAATCATTTTGTGACAATGCACCTTAAATGAATGAGTTACTCCTAAATCCAGTTGTTGGAGCTCACTGGTACTATTTGCAGAAATAAATTTTTCTCAAGCGGATATTTGGTGGATGGGCTGATCTGACTGATAAACAGTAGAATTTTTTATCATAGCTCTTGGGTGGTAGGAGTGATTTGTTTACATTTTCTGATTGTGCATCTTTGCAGGAACCAAGTTTTTGGAGCCATAAATTATTCTTAACCAGTGGGAACTCAAGCCGCTAATGATGGACCGGAGGGATGTGATTTAGTGACCACTGCCACAGTATCCATTATTATGATGGCAGCCACAATCACATTGCAGTAATCTAGGAGATGGAATGTGAGGACAAGAACCTAGATAGAGATGAGAAACAGCGGCCAAGGGATACTAAGCATGGTTCAATATGAATTTCTGGCAGAGGCCTACCCTAATTATTAAAGGATTACGATGGAACAATTTCATGCTATCTTATTTCCCACCAGGCATTATTATGAAAGATAAGACATGAAAAACAAGAATGCAAGATAGCACTAGAAGTACCTGGTCTGGTCAAGACTCATGATCATGTACGTTAGCTGCGTGAAAAGGGCATTAGCCAGAGACATATGTGACAATGGAGATCCATGCTATATAAATCGATTCCTCTGGTATCCATTTTATTTCCTTCAAGGTGGTTTCAATTAGTGGTGATGACTATTCCCACGCCGTGGTGCTTCGATTACGTGGAATTGCCAGCTATCACACACCTTCAGTAGGTCTCCTCTCCGTGGAGAGCTGAACAAATGAAGAATGATGTGTGCGTTTCTTCACAGATATCTGCAACGGCTTGCCTGTACGTGAGACTGACTAAGCATGCGTGAATAGCCACTCTGAGCTGTTTCATCAGGAATATATTCCCTGGTCTCATTCCATTTTCTCTCTTGGCAATTGACAACTACTGTCTTCAGTGGCCGGCTATCACAAAATGTAAATAGACAATAACAAAACAATGAGACATGCAAATAATGATGGTCTCAGATCGCACATCATGTGGCCGATCATGGTGGCACACACATCACACAGAAATCGACTTCCAATCTGTTGTCATTTTCACCGAAGCACAAAATAGGGTATTAGTTTGTTTGATTCTAACCTAAAAATTATTTTTTCCCCAAAATATTGTGCAAGTAACCAGAATACGTAAAATTTCATAAATTCATGACGTTTCGGTGAATTTTGCAAACGTTAAAATAACAAATTATAACTTACGAAACACTTCACATATCCAAATAACTACTTTATAGTACTCTTTATAAAGAATATGAGCAAAAACTCATACATGAAATGCAAGGGTCCATATGAATACATCATTAAATTACTCACTCTCAATGGATTTCTCCAGGATAGATGTTGTCAAGGCACGGATAAATAGTGGTTCATCCACTCCGCCACCGACATTCCCCTGAAAAGAAGTACCAATCATCAAATTCAAGTTGAAACTATTTCAGGGACAATGCATAAATATTCAAGACCATTTATGAGAACCAATGCACAATATAAAGCAACAAAATTTTCCTGCAAAACTGATTCTAGCAGAAAATACATCACATACAGGTTGAACCTATCCTTTTCTCAATTTAACAGTTCCAGAAAGAACAAACTGATCTAGGGGAGTGTTAATGACTACGGGAGGCAAAATTAATAACAGACCAAAGTGGATTCTGAAAGAGTAAACCAGGCATTCTGGAAGGAAATTTTTTGCTAGGAAATCCTTGGACACGAGATCTTTCCCTGGCTGGCTAGCAACTTTTTTCTGGTTTTCTGTTTCCCTGTGCTGAAAATTCACGAAAAATTCTTGATTTTCCCGGTTCTGTGGACACCCTGATAATGCTTTATTGCTTATTCTCGGGCTGTAAGGTGTATGAAACATCATTAAAATTCTTTGCAACGTATGCACAGCTATTGACAATGTCCGATCTGAGCTGGCATAGCAATGCCAGGGGCATGAAGCGACGGCACAAAACTTAATCAGTCGCAGAAAAAGTGAAGTTTATCCTCACCAGCCTCCTGAAACCAATGTGGATGAAGCAGACTAAACCGCTCCATTGAAATAAACTTCCAAACTCCTATCAAAAGCATCAAAAACGATGAAACAACTGATCGTCAATCACATCAATCGGCCACAGCTATGAGAGTTGCATCATGGAAATGTTTCGTAGTTTTAATTTTTATTTCGGTATGCTCAAACTTTACTCATTATATTATTAATATATATTTTCTAAAAATAATTATATGCAAATTAAAGCTTCTGGGGTGTCCAAACAGGTAACAGGTTCCCTTTTTCCCGGAGTTTAGATGACAGACACCATCATCAGGGGCATCAACAGATTTGCCAGAGAAGTACTATCTTCCAACAATTTACAAAGTTTAAACTAGATTTTTATAATCATTTTTATGCACATTTGCAGGCATAGAAACAGTAAAAGAACGATATCATACAAGTATTGTTAACTGGATTGAAAATGCCTCACATGAGAAGACATTACGCGAAACACCTGTAATCCAGAAAATCTGTAATCCGGCATCACCTAGGTCCCAGCGGTGCCAGATTAAAGATGCTCGACTGTATTAGGGGGCATAGTAGGGAAGACATCAATGTTGAACTGACGATGCATCTCCTCATACTCAACTTGCCATCTATTTATTTAGAGCTATCTCCCTGCTTCCAAAAATTGGCCCCTGCAAACATTCCATGACAATCTCCAAAACTAACACATCGGACTCATAAACAGATATGAGAGGAAGATCAAAGAAACCATGGCAAAATTCTCTGAAGATGCACTCAATGAATAAAGCACATTGGAAGAAGAGTATCAAGAGTGGACAGGAGAACATTGTAGGAGACGAAAGGCTAATTTAAAAAAATTAGTTTTGAGGAATTAAAAAAGCTTGATTTCCTTTAGACTGACGTTGAGATAGAAATGGGAGTTTCACAGCCTAACAATAAAATGGTCACAACAGGGCACTCACTGCTGATTATTCAAGTGCACTCACCTCAATCCATGCAAAAATTTGATCGTTGCTTGTATCCTTGGATTTGAGGAACTCATCCAACTTCTCCTTGACCTCCTCTATTGAGAGATTCGACGAGTTGGAGAACACTATGCTGCCACTGCCACCCATAACATATTCCAGACCCTGGAAAGAGCACATCACACAGGATACAGAAGAAAGTAAAATATAATTCCAAACGTGATAGTGAAAGGGTACTTCCATATGCTCAGATTCAAGTCATAATCAGACAAGTCAGAAACTCTAGTCTAGCAATAAAATAAATTTCATCATGGCACCACTGGAAAATTCCCTACAAACTGATTCAGCAACATCAAACATAATGCACTGAAATGTTTCCCTCATTTCATAATACTAGATTAACACTTGCAGCAATGACTTACTACAATCCTTGCCTGCCAAGTGCTCTATGGAGACTCAAGATAAAATTAAGATATTCAATAGATTAATGTTCCGAGTGAATGTTTAGAACTCCCGTGTTACTTATTATATTATTATTTATACCATATTTCATTCTTGACATTTAAATTTTTACGTATTTGTTTCCGCCCCTGGGAGTTCCGTTTTTATAATGTTCGCGTGATCCTCATAGTAAAAATGGCAGAAAATTCTTTCGTAAGGTAATTTTTTAAGGAAGCTTATTTCCATAGTTTTTCTGGAGCCTTGTTATATGCTGTAAACGCTCAACATAGTGAATGGGAATATTATATTTCCATGAATGGGAAAATTATTTTATTTCCATAAAAACTCAGAACTCAAATTCTTTTTCCTCTCTGCGCACATGTATGAAGAATAGATCCTTATTGAGGGGCATGTGCACCTGGACTAGGCATTCCAAGCTGAGGCGGCCTTGAAGCCAATTTCCTGTGCACCACCTGGTGGGTCACGACTCGACGCCTGTAAGGAGAGGGGGCCGTGACCCACTGGTGGAGCATGCTGCCGCAAGCGTTAAATCCAGCAAATAGGCTGAAAACTAGAAAAAAATTTGTTGCTACTACCATAAATGTATGGGAGTGTGCAATTTACAGTAATTCCGTAAAATATTCGAAAGAAAAAAAATGCTGCAACCTGGGATCGAACCCCACCCAACATATGAGCATAACCGGCTCAGCGCCTCAACCCACTGGGCTACGACCTCTGTTGAGAGAAGTGTGAACTTTAAAGGATTTATACGGAAGATTCTTTAATAGAGTTTTTCTCTCACACCCTGGCCTATGTGGAAGAAAGCCGTGACACTTTTCCCGCATTCTCTCTATAGTTTCAGAAAATAATTGTCTCATTTGGATCCCGAACATAAGTCACGTGATGTCTCCTTGTAAGTGAAGGTTGCAGAGTGTTACATACTATAATAATGTGCATGTATCTCAAAAGTGACAGTGCCACTTTTATTCCATTAAACCACTCTAGGAGCTTTTTCAATGAATGTAGTAAAACTTACATGTTTCTTCACAAAGGAGTCAACATCATCAGGAGCCATGAGGTCTTTCCACTGAAGAGACGATGCTTTCCACTTCTCACTAATCCATGCATGGCCCTGAAATATCAAAACAAGGATGAACGTAGATTAAACCATGAATACATGTGACTGGGATTTTCAGTCATACACCAACATGAATGCTATATTGAAAATTGATAATACTACTCAACCAACTACACAAAGAATGCTAACATCTGAAGATATTGCTCACCAAATAATAGCTAAGCAGAGACTAGGAGGTTGGAAATTATTCAAATAAATGCAATTTCAGAAACAATACACAAACACAGGAAGACTGACCTTGTTCTTAAACAGCAAATTAAGGCATGCTAGGACTAGTGGGCCCGAAAGTTTCTTCTCCTGCAACTGACTTGTCAATTCCCGAAGAACAGAAAGATGTAATACCTCCTCTTCTAGAAGGACAACTGTAACACAAAGATAAAATTTAGCAAAGGATATCAAGCACATCACGTTCAAAATAATGTGTGGTTATATCAGTTATATCTTGTCTATCATAATTTCATCTGCAGAACGAAAGTTTATTTCTAGCATCATGTGGTATTATCAATAGTTTTAAAGTTATGATTAAAAAGCAAACAGGAAAGTATGACCTGAATTTCATAATGCTTAACGCTACAATAATGATAAATTACCTAAAATATCAGCTATGTAGTCCCAAAATTTAGGAATATCAATAAGCATGTCCTCAGCTGCTGCCAACAATTTATTTAAGCTGAAAAGACAAAGAACATTTTTTTTAAACATGCAACAAACAGCATCAAAGGACAAGTAGCATCCAAAAACAATATTAGTCAATCCCTTCATTCACATACAGTGGAACGAACATGAATGTGGTCCTCTCAAGAATATCATATCAGTGAAACAACTTCAGGAGAATGCTCAAGTGTGTAGAGTCACGATGACATATTATTTTAAGCTAAATTATAAAAAGGATCATTCTAAAGGCAGGAAATTGAACACACAAAATATTACTGTTTTCCTTTTAACATGAGAGAGCACTTAAAACTAAGGTTCATAAAACCCCTCAGTTCTTTATATAGGGCCTCCGTAAATTATAGTCTAAAGAATACACTTTCAACTAAAAGGCACCACAAGGTATGAAAACTAGAGGGTCCTAAATATATTAAGAATGTTCAATAGTAACATAACTGTGAGAAGGAAGACAACTTGAAGATGAAACTACTTAATGAACTGAGCAGTGCTCTTTCATGCTCTAACCTCACTAGTAATTGATCAGCTGCACAAAAGATTCACTAATAACAAGGTTTTAGAGCATCTGCTCATTCAATACAGCCAGAACTCTCCATACAAATGGATTACTTGCTGAATGCTTGTTTAGACGTTCAATTTGTTCATAGGACAAAAGTTATTCTATAGCATATGGCACCCATGAGAATATTAAAGGATTTATATATTGATACCAAGTAACTTCTTCAAAACACCTGTGAAAACAAGCACACTACTGATGTTACACCTTGCAACACAATTACAATGATATAGACCATAGCATTTTATTGCTTTAACGATAGCATTCTCAACTCTACCACTGACTGTCCTGAAATTATCTCCAGCCTCAGTTTTAGACTCCCATGTAGACCCTCCCGCACACAATCGGCACTTCATATGCCCTTTATCTAACGTTCCATTGTCGCTTTTCACCTACACCTTCACCTGCAATGCTCTCTATCACCTCACTGCAATATTTAATCGAGTCTTTCAGAACTTTATTTTATAATGTTATTGGCTTAATTTACGTTAGAATGTATAGCTTTGGTAGTTTCATTTCACTTTTTCAGCAATTAGGCATAGTTAAAAATATCACAAGGTTTTCTACCAATAAAATTTGAATGAAAACTGTTGTAAACAATAATAAAATTCTTAATTTCTGTGAACAGTGTAAGTGAAAAGTTTCAACACAGAATAAAAATAAGTTATAAAAAACTATTCACAGCTCTGAATAGCCCCAGTATTTTCCGAATTCCAGAAGTATTTGAAAACAGGATTTCAGCATTTTCTACTCTTAACAGACTCAGTTTGTTTCCAAATCCCAGAATATTGTAACCTTCAGCAATCAAGACAAAAATCTAATTTGCCAAGAATTCACCTGACTTCCCTAAATTTTCTATTTCATTTGCTTCGGTCATCATTAATAGCAGCCTTAACATTATCTGCAAATATCCTTGGTGAAGATTCATTGAGAGTATAACATATATAAAGGAGAGTTAACAAGACTAGAATGCACAATCAAATTACATCAGTGACCTCATTTCTACCTATGAAGTAAGCCATAATTCCTTTATTCAGTAATCCAGTAGTAAAACTACAGAGCATAAAAAATTCCGTAAAAGATACTTGAATTTAATTTGATTTAATTTAGAAGAGGACATGTCTAAAGGTTCCACCAATGTGCTCAGATACACTTATAATCATAGACAAGTCAGAAACTCTAGTCTAGCAATGAAAAATTATCATCATCTGAAGGGATTCACTACACTGGCTAAAAGTAATATTACATAAATTGATAGAAAATGTATTGCTCATACTTACGCTTCCACAAATAACTGTTTCGTGAACAACTGCTCTTTGATTAGGTATATAACAAGTTTCCCAAAACTGATTCGAACCATTGGGCTATGTTCCATGACTTTCTCCAAAGATAAGTACGCAAAATCCACGTAGTTACTAGGTGGCAATTTCTCCTTAAGGCACTCCAAGGCCTCCTGTAATAGAGGAGAAAGTAATTAAAAGTTGAATAAATAAAATAAAAAAATACCAAAATTATCTATCCAGACTCAGTATCCTTTTGGCTATACATTCAGGGATGCCCATAATATGGGCAATTCCTTACAAAAAAAATTACATCATCCGTTAGGCAAGTAAAACCATCTCCATTAGTAGTAAGACAGTGCAGAAGAAATTTCATAAATTTAGTATTCCTCAAAATCATTGTAACAGTTCTTTCCTTTTCTCTTCTTGAGAGTTTCACAAATTGCATTCTAATTACATTAGAAGACTGCCAATCCTGAACATGGGAGAGACTAAGTGTTTCTGTATTATGGGGCTTCCAATTTTTTATAACTATTCTTTTAGTAGGCAGTATGAATGAAAAAGCGGTAGTAATTTACATATAAGATGATATGATGAGGTGGAAATTTATCTGGAAAAAAACTTTCCACATTTACATTACAATAAAATTTATTTATTTAATATAGTAAGTTTTGATTCACAATTAATGATTCACACAAAAATTGGATGAAGCAACCTGTAAAAGCCAGTTTATGATGACGTCTGACTGAAAATGTATACTAAGTCATTGTGTAAGATGAAATAATCAATGAAATGGGAATCAATGCAAAATGGAATTTGTATCAATTTTTAATCTAAAAATATTTAATAGATAAGTTTTCTATTCATCAGTGTCAAATATTAGGATAGTCCAGAAGATGATATCTGTAAATTGGTAAAAATAGCATTTCAAGTATAACCTGAGAGCAACATAGTTATACTTTCATATTTCCCATCCCATAAAAGATTTTTTTAATTCATTCTAAACCTGGCCAGTGTCTTATGAGCCAAGGTTACAACCAGATTGCAACACATCCAATTTTGCACTTCCCCTGGAGGTGCCCATCTATCTAAATATTCATCGAGAAGTACCACTTCAGCAAGCTTCAGTTGCTCTCCTCATCATTCACATCCGAGATTCTACAACAAATACTTTAATACAGCAGCTATTTTTTAAATTAACAACTATTTCTTTCCTTTAAATTGTAAACATTGTAAAAGACATAACTTCCCCAACCTCCATCCCCCTTCGCAAGAAAGTGAACGAAGCACTGGCATTAGGCACTTCTCAGATGTTAAGTGAGATTTCATTGGCTGGAAACCCATATCTTCATTTTGAGGATACCGGGACTAGCCACGGTAGTTACGGAGTCACCTGGAGCCGTTACGGCGTCACCCGCAAGTGCACATAAGTGCGATATTCCACAGAGGAAAAGTCATTTGCATTGACCGGGAAATAATCCACAGGGGAGAGGGATGCCTCGGTAGCTTAACTGGTTAAAGCACTCTGCGCGAAATCGAGGGATCCCGGTCAAGGCGAATGATTTTTCCTCTGTGGAATATCGCCGTATGTTCATGTCTCTGTGATGTTCAAGTAAACCTTGACTCCTTTGAAACAGGAGCAATGGTTTATCATAATGATAAAAGGAACAAAAACAACATGGTTGTGTCTTTATGTAGGTTATTTAAAACTTCTCATTTAATGTTATAAAATAAAGGTTCTTTAACCTTACCACACAGCTTAAGTTATAACCTCCAGAATACAATTTCACCATAGTGAATTCGCTCCTTTTTGGGCCTCCTAAATTTCATTAAATGGCATTATCTAATGTATATGAACCCAGTCCATCCATGCTCAGCATCCTTTTGGCAAGAGACACTTTGCCTCCAGCAGGAGGTATTTCCTTAAAGATTGCATCATCATTGCATGGAATGGCTTACTGGAGTTCTTTTAACATTAATAACAAAAACATTATAAACTAAAGAAAATAGCTGCAGACTGAGGAGGGAGAAGACTTGTGTCAAGCTGCCCACACTGCACAAGTGCAAGTAGCTCAAAATCAGTTGAGCAATCAGGGGAGATAGCTCGTAGTTGCCATTGGTTTCCAACAAAGAAATTTGCATGCATATTTGTAATTGCACTCTGATTAAGATTGATTGTGATCTCGTTAATGCACAATATTGCAGATATAGTAGAACCAGTCGAAGTGCTGCGATGGTTTGAAACATATGTATGCAAGGTGAAGCGAATAAAATTCTGTTTTTTTTTTAACCGTCAAGGAGTGTGTTTAACTGATTCCCTGGGAAACTAAAAGTTATTTGGCATGGAATCTTATACTAACTGCTGTTAGTTGACAAGTTATTACTTGAAATTTTCCTGGACCAAACTCAGCTTTCCTATGTTGCAATTAATAAAGAAGAACTTAATGTGCAATTAGGGCAATAGATATTCTATGCATCACAATACTTACAGTGCATTTTAACTATTGAGTGATGCTGGATAGATTTTAACATAGAACTGGGTTAGTTTATAAAGCTATCTGCGGGGAAGCAAGGAAAGTAAATACATTAGAAGTTGAGGAATGGAAGAGATGTTCTGGATCCTCTTCTTGAAGAGTACAAATTTTGCCATGTTTTCAATGCTGACGAACTGGGCTTATTTTATAAACTCTTCCCTAATAAGACATACATTCTAAGGTGAAAGTTGCCATGGAGGAAAAATGAGTCAAGAATGGATGACAGTTCTGGTTGGTGCTAATATGGATGGGTCTGAAAATCTTACATTATTAATTATTGGAAAGTACAAGAAGCCCAGTGTTTGAAAAATGCCACAACATTTACCTTGCCAGTATATGAACAATAAAAGTGACAGGATGACTTTTACTCTTTATGAGGAATATCCTAAGGCTCTTGATTCCAGGATGCGAGGTAATAATAGGAAAATCTTATTAATTGACAACTACCCAGCTCATCCAAAAAACACGCGAGTATTTGCGCAATGTGAGGGTTGATCTTTTCTCAGAGAAATCCACAGCAGTTTTGCAGCCCAAAGATCAGTGTGTTATTTAAGTTTTGAAAACTTGCTTCAGCTGGTTCATAGGCTGCTTCTACAGGCTAGTTCTAGCATGGCTGCTCCAGTGAATAATTTCAAGCTATGTTAAATGCAATACATTATTTTGCTGCATGTTAGGAAGAAGTCCTATATTGATACCTAATTGTTTCAAAAAAGCTGGATTCCATATAAGTCCAGAAGTGTTCATGGGTGAGGCTGGATATATGCAGGGTGAAATATTTGGTGAAATGGAGATGGAAGGAGATTATGTTCAGGATGAAAGGGCATAACTTTAAAGAATGTTTGATTTCAAAGGAAAGTTCAAGGATTTTGTTGAAGTTGATGGACAGTGTCACGCCATGGTCAGTGCAGACAATTGAAGAATTATGTCAGGGGGACCACCTGGAGCAAAAGAGTGAAGAAGAGTATGATGATGGGAGTGTGGTACCTACTTACAGCGAGGCTATGAATGCTCTATCTGTATTTCAGGCATATATTGACAATATTTCTGGTGTTCCTGAAAGCACCCTTAAAAGCTCGAAAGAAGTGGAATCATTTTCTGTATTTTTAGGGGTTAATCAAAGAAAAATATCTGGATTCCTTCTTTTCCTCCTGTCAATGATTCAATAGATTTTTTTGTTTAAATTAGATGAATTTTTATTTCCTAATATTTTAAGTACCAGTGCCTTCATATTATTACCAGCTTTTCCTCTTATTAAGTTTTCCCACTTAAGAAGTTTTCGAACAGCTGACCCTTGATAAAACTTTTTAACAGGGTTCTACTGTACATGGAAATGTTTGCGTTTCTAATTGACACCATATAATGGATTATCCCAGTTAGTTAACTTTTTTGCAAATGCATAACCATTCATTAATCAAAATTCTACACACTTCTATTCCACACATCCAACCATACAATGCTGAATAAAAAATAATAATAATTGAGACACCATTTTTAGAAAAATACCAACTTTAAAATTGGAGAAGCTGATAGACTGGGTAAACATTCCATACAATGAAATGGTAAAATACATCGGTGTGCTTGTACACATGGGAATCTTTGACTTACCTGAAAGTAGGGATTGCTAGCATAGCCACGTTGACTGTGCTGCATGTATATTAACTGTATGACATTTTGTTTTGAAAATTCAATGTGCAAATGAGAGAGGCAGTCTGAAAAGAATAATTCTTCTCAATGTTGCCGTACCAACATTTAAAACTTTGTTCAATTTTTTCAAATAAAAAGTAAAGTGGAAAATATTTTACCAATCTTTCATATGCCTTATAGATACGAGGGATATTAGCATTATATACTCAATATTACCGAATTGTAAACGAAACAAGAGCAGAGACAATGTTGCTGCCATGGCAGAGATATAACCTCCAGAATACAATTTCACCATAATGAATTCGCTCCTTTTTGGGCCTCCTGAATTTCATTACATAGCATTATCTACTGTATATGAACCCAGTCCATCCATGCTCAGCATCCTTTTGGCAAGAGACACTTTGCCTCCAGCAGGAGGTATTTCCTTAAAGATTGCATCATCATTGCATGGAATGGCTTACTGGAGTTCTTTTAACATTAATAACAAAAACATTATAAACTAAAGAAAATAGCTGCAGACTGAGGAGGGAGAAGACTTATGTCAAGCTTTTATTACTGCCCACACTGCACAAGTGAAAGTAGCTAATGGAAAATCAGTTGAGCAATCAGGGGTGATTGCTCGTAGTTGCCATTGATTTCCAACAGAGAAATTTACGTTCATTTTTGTAATTGCACTCTGATCAAGATTGATTGTGATCTCGTTAAAGCACAATATTGTGGACACATGAAAATGCTTAGTTTCGTATTGAAACCAGATAATGGATTATCCCAGTTTCTGTTAACTTTTTTGCAAATGCCATTACCATTCATTCATTCATCAAAAATTGTACACAATTCTATTCCACACATCCAACCATACACTGCTGAATAAAAAAACAATAATTGAGAGAAAATTTTCAGAAAAATACTAACCTTACAATTGGGATCAGAAACATATTCCTCTATTATCATCATGCAAGCACGCTCCATTTTATCTGGTGAGAGGCTGGGTGGTGCCTTTGAAGCTTGCGAATCCACACTGGCATTTGAAGGGGGACCACTCCTCAAGCTGTCATCAGGAACAACTGAGCTATCACGAGATGGAGTCTTTGATGGTGGGCCACTTCGTAACCTTGAACTTTCCATGCTTGACTGAGAGGCTGCAAAGAAGGACCCCCACCAATAACATTTATAGAATTAAGTATAACATTGCTTGAAATTCCAAGAGTCATATATCCGATTACATATCACTGGTATGGTCAACCAACTTCAAAGGTGCCAAGAGAACGTACCTCCACCCACATTCTTCCTGGGGGGTGCCATTCGTGACCTGTCCTCCTCAGAATTTATATATGAAGCGGACCCAGACTTTGTATAAGATGGCAAGGGTTCCTTTGACCTAGTCAGTTTCTCCCTATACCTGAAGAAAAATGGAAGTCAAAAGGTTGAAATTATCCAGTAGGTGTCACTCTAAAAATTTCAGATAAAGTTTCAGGTAAAAGACTGCAACAGCAAAGCACTGATCATCTGATTAGCAGATTATCCCAAAATCACACTAAGTCTTTATGGGCAAGAGGAAACCTTCATCCCCTCTCTCCCAATGCGAATCTCCTCAGCAACAGCAAATATAATGTAACCACATGCTATAGCAACATTTTGCCTCCATAAAGACTTGAAACATCAACTATCATTTAATGATAAACAGCATTATATTACTGTGTATTCTCGGAATCATTTTAGTGATAATTACATATTGCTGTAGGAACAATAAACACAAATATCGGGCTTCAAGTCTGAAAGTTGACATTGTCCATTAAAGAGAATTTCAGACTTGCGAGTGATTTTCCCTCAAGTAGCTCGTCTGTCTGTGATGTGTTTTGAAAAATAATTAAATTCCAATCCAGGAATCATGACGCAACGACTGAAAAGCTAACTAACAAATTATGAACAACAATGTGGTTCCCATTATGGATCATAATTATGTCGTGAATATAGCTATGGATGTACAATTGACACACATGATCGAATAAGATCAGATTTATCAGATAATTCTTTACATTAATATTATGCTTGTATACAGTCCTGTTCAAAGAGCACCGCCGAAAATGTCTAAGTCCCGAGTTTACGACGATTTGGCAACATGGCCGAACCACGCCCCCCTGAGAGGGGGAGCAATAACCCCTCCAAGCGGCCCTCCCTCCCCGTAGCTGGGAGAGTTGAACCACACACGGAAGGAAAATGTTGACTTACGAAAAGGATTATTTCCGAGGGGAGGGGTAGGGTTTCTTTTTTGTGATGTGTGAGTAAGAAGAAAAGGGAGATCTGCGGGGGAGCAATGAACTCTCCAAGCAGAACAACAGCCCTCCTTCCGAACTCCCTTGCCGAGAAGGAACCTCCATCGGAAGGACGATTTTGACCAAAGGGATTTCTGAGGAGATGGGTTGGATTTCCGACTCCCGTTTGGTTGTGTGCGAGCGAAAATGAGTAGATGAACGATCGGTCTGTCGGCCAAAGTATCCCGATCTCTCTTGTAATAGAAAGCTACCATGTAGATACCAGGACTCAAATATCCATTGAAAGTCTCCATCTGAGTACAGGGTATAATCTCACTGCAAATGACATATCTTCCATTATTTTTTCTCTAGAAAAGGCAATTACCTCGAATCATCACTCTAAAAGATCGAATCATGTCAAAGAGAATTTATGAATTATTTCTTTTAGATTTACTCACATAATTCTATCACTTGAAAACATCAAGACTTTCTTGGTATTTCTGCGTATTTCGACTTTCTTTTATATGTTATAAGCTATGACGCTTAAGACAGAGTTATAAAATATAGAACTTATAATGCAGCGGAAAGCATTTTGATGGCATAAAAGTTTTTTTGCTTCACCGAGTTAATTTAATGAAGGAGAAAGGAAAAGATGCCTAAAATAGTCACTGTAGCTAAATTAGATCTGTAAATATGTTCCCACCTAATATCAACATTCTTGTGCTCACAACATATATTTTATGCCAATTATTGCTCCATTATTGCAACGCCTAGCTTTAGTGAAATGGTGTGAAATTAAGCCTAAACTCTATGCTGTTAACAACGCGGCTTAATTATTTTAGTTTGTCTAATTTGTCCATGTTAAGGACCCTGGCATGTATTGAACGACATGGCTCACGGTTTAGATTATGGAAGAGCGTAGGACATTGGAACTTCACGTTCTTACAGCGAATATTTTCGTGAGAATGCAGGGCTAAGAAAATCGGAGGGACGTGAGGATGGAAATAATGCAGTTTTCGTACTGATACATTCGTTTTTGTGACAGTGACCATTTTGTTATTCAATTTTGAACTTCAATTAAGAGCGAGTATAATCCGTGAAGATATCATATAATATAATTTGAAGATCATTAAGCAGGCTGATATCTCGATTGTGCCCACCATTTTTTTCCATTCTGGAATCCTATGAGTGTGACCTTTTTTTAATCCTTTCCTTAGTTTATCAAATATAATATAGATCGTGATATCACAAGGACTTCCAGATAACAAAAATACATCAAACATTTGAAAAAATAATTATGTTAACGAATACGCGTATAAATTAAAATGCTCATAAGAAACGACCGGAACTACGGGGATTGCGACCTAAGATAGGCTTTTGTTTTCCATGGCTGCCTGCATCTGTCGTGTGCGAGGGATTTTGGCTCATCTGAAATTCGCAGATCTCCCTTTTCTTCTTACTCACATATCACAAGAAGAGACTCTCCCCTTGTAAATAATCCTTTTCACAGGTCAAAATTTTCCTTCCGTGGGTGGTTCAACTCGTCAGCTACGGGGAGGGAGGGCCGCTTGGAGAGGTTATTGCTCCCACTCTCAGAGGGGCGTGGTTCTGCCACGTTGCCAAATCATCGCAAATTCAGGACTTAGAAATTTTCAGCAGTACAATTTCTTTTAACAGAACTGTACATAGGTATACACTGAAAACTACACCTTGTCATGATATTGTAGTGAATCATTTCTTTAAATTAGAATGCACAACAGAAAGTTCTGACTTATACCGTTGAGTTTCGTAAGGTGAAATTTTGTATTAATTGACAAACAAATTTCATTGAATAACATGACATTGACACTTTTTTTTTAATATCTGCCACCCATTCATGATGGCGTAATGCCTATATCCTTTCTGTCTTGCCAAAATGCCTTAGGAAGCCAGCACCCAATCGGTCATGGGTTTAAATGCTACTCTACGCTGTCATTACAATGGGCCATTTAAAATTAATTTGGCTGGTCACCACTCGCATTTGTCAGCTTGGGGCTCTGAAAACGTTTTGTTGGATTTCCATTGGAAATCTCTGATGCTGCCTTTCATTGATCAGAAATTAGTTTTTGCGTGTAATTGTCGCTTTTTGCTTTCAATTTAGAAGAGTTAAATAGCAATAGTAAAAATACATTAGTGTTCTGCACTAAGCGTTTTTAAGTTCCAATCAACGTACCAATGAAACCTCATTGGCTTTATGATGGCAGGGTAACATACTTTTCTTCTGTTCCTGAAGTTTCAGGTTTGTCTTACATGCATGGGTTTTTCACCCCGAGGATAGTGTTGGAAGCATATGTTACACTATTTGTGGCATATATTACACTGTTTATGGCCAATATAGAAGGCCCACGAGGCATTTCTGAATAAAGAAATAACCATTACTTAGTCAAAATAGTAAAATTTAGTACACCTAAACATTTTTTTCTTCCAGGAACCATTTTGTTCCCAGGCAAGACTCAATCTTGAAGCATCAAAAATGTATTAAATTAGAAAGTAGTTTCAAAAAATTCACTTCCATAGTTAAACAATAGCATCCCTTACCTGAAATGTTAAGTGACATGAAATACTACCATTTAACATTAGACTCAATGAACCTCCAATAGTAGTTGCATACAGCATATACTTTTACCTCATATGAGGTATTCTTTATTCTTTAACAACAGTTATTATTCAGAAAGAACATCTTTGTCACCCTACCCCACTCACCTGTCACCACCAAGGCCACCTCCATCCATGTCATTCAGAACGTGGTACGAAAACTTCCTCTCGCTTCGCACGCCCATTGAACCACCACTCGCACCCTGACTCCACTTGCTATTGTTGTTTGGACCCAGCAACCCCACATCAGTCTCCTGAAAATTAGCAACATTTACAGCATTCATCAGTGCAAGCTATCTCACTGAAATAAGGGCATTAAAAACAACAGAGAATTCCGTTGAATACTTCTATGTACCACTCATAGTTAGTTGAAACCAGGTGCTCTGGAATCCCCAACCCAATTCCCAGGAGTTTATATGGGCTTCATCACAAAATATATATTCTAATATATCTCAATGATAATTCCTTCTCAATTCCCCATTCCTCTGGCTCTTTTCCATTTGTTTAGTTTCATGGAAATTAGGGGGCTACGCTCCAAGGTTTAAAATATATTCTATCAGCACCTTTTTATCCTTCAATATGATGAGCCTGCTTTTATTTCTTTAAGAAACGGTAGTTTACCACTTTAACTATTACAAGTGTATCCTCTCGTATACAAAAAAAATTAAAGCTATAAATTAGAACCACAAGTTTGCGAGTTTTACACTTATGTCGACATTTTTATAAATGTGTACAGCATTTTTTCCACTCATAAATACAGTTAACTCTTCATTATCCGGGCTAATGATGGGGAGAGGATGTACAGATAATCAGGAAACACAGATAATCCAAACTTGCACTATTTTTCTTAAAAGTTTCAAAATACGACAGTCCCCGAGTTACGTAATAGATGTGATCCAACACTGGCGGCATAAGTCGAAATTTACATAAGTCGAAAAAAAGGAGTCTAAAATTACTCCATAACAGAGTCCGTGCTCTCAAGATTACGATCGATTTGGAGAAATACGGGGAAGATCTTACTAACATTACGGCACATGCGCTCCATGAAAGTAGGCAACCATCCTTCTAATTCCGCAACTTTCGTAATTCTCATTTTTATTTGGGTAAGGTTGCCACTTACGTAAGTACAGATTTACGCAAGTCGAGGCTTACGTAACTCTGGGACTGCCTGTATATGTAAAAAAAAAAACTATGCACTGTCATTTGTGCACATTTCGTATTTATAGATTGTTTTATGGACTCATTGAGTTTTCTTCACCTGACCGCATATCTTTTTAGTAGTGATAATGCCATTGAAGTCTCATTCCCACTGTTCCATATACTGTCACAAAGTTAAGCACCTGGCTTTGATTCATGCGTTTGCTTCTCCCCTCACCTTCATCCCCACTACTTCAAGTCTCCCCACTCCCTTCCTCTCCCCCTTATTCGAACTCTGTATAAACAATATCGCTATCAGTCATATGCTGGAAGCCCGGCTCACTTTCGTCTCTCTTAAGTCATTCTTCTAAGTTCTCCGCATCAACATTTTCGAATCCTTTCATGGTTTTCACTAAAACCCCAACTCGTGCACTTCAGTTTCTGAAAATCCCTCGAAATCACTTTTGACGTTAAACAAAAGTTTCCTCCAAGAACGAACTAGTGTAGCAGGTTTCACTGAGGACGAGGCCTGTGACACAGCATGAATTGCATCCATTATTGTAATTTTCTTCCAAAATTTCAATAAATTGTCATCTTCATTGGCTAGCATCCTGAGAAGACAAAATTATTAATTCATTTTCATTGACCCGAAGATGCCGTGATCCATTGGCTGAAGTATGTAAGTTGACGTTCGGGGGTAAAAACTCTGAGACTAATAATCCATCATCGCATGTTTGTATTCTTTCATTCAGATGGGAAAGGGTATTCAGCAAGTTTTTGCTTTGCTGCATTGTGTTTTGAGTCTTGTTGCTCTAGTACCCAGTCTTTCGTCTCTTTTTAAGTGTGCCAGAATTGCAACTTGAACAAAACTTTTTTCCTCTCATTCTATGGGTGGTGAAGCAGAAGGAGAAGTAGGTAACTGCAAAGCAGCATAAACTAGTAGTACAAATACACTTGTGTTTCTTTGTGGAGAAAGTGGTTACATTCACGGTGATAAACGAAGGCAGACTTTTCTCCTTATGAAGCAAAAAAGTACCTGGTTATTAACCCTTCAACGACGAGCGACGTAGTCACTACGTCGGTCACGAACTTCACATGCCGTCGAGCGACGTAGTGACTACTCCACGGCGATTCCATTTAAATCAGTGGAAAACCAGCGGTTCCATTTAAATCTCCTTCGACCTACGAGATAGGATTCATTTAATACTCCTCCGGGCTTGAAGGGTTAATCAACAGTGGTAAAATCGGTTATTAACATCTGTTAAAAACATTGCAATCATCTAACAAGGCAATAACCACCACATTTAACATACTGCAGAGGAAGCACAAAATTGCTCAAGAAGTTAAAAGCAGGTTAATCATATCGTAGATGATAATATGAAGAGAAGGTCCTTTAGTTTTAATCCAGATGATAATTTTGCATTGTCTAGCATATGGACCCAGTACTTGGAAGCACAATCCATGCTCAGCATCCTTTTGGCAAAAGACACTTTGCCTCCAGCAGGAGACACTTCCTTAAAGATTGCTTCATCATTGCATGGAATGGCTAGCTGGTTGTTTAACATTGGAAACAACATAATTTATAAACATGAAAATACAGACTAGAGGGGTAGAAGACTTGTTTCAAGCTTTTATGTTGCCCATACTGCACAAGTGAACGTGACTACTGGAAAATCAGAGGGCGATCAAAGAGGGGTGTTTATGTGAGGAGATCTGATTGGCCATTTTGCCATTGCTTTTACTGGTAGTGAAACTTAGCAGTACAGAGGTTAATTCTGGAATTAAGTAGTATTTCTGGAATCCACACTTGATGAATCATTAATCTTAATGAAATAGGATTTTTTTATGTTAAACAATACCCTTTTGAGAAATGGAAACCTAGAATAATCACGAGATTAGACTAAAACCCATTAAATAAATGTATTCTAAATTTGCTCAATTATGCTGTTAGACAAGGTGTTTCTAGTTTGACATATGTCTTCATCAACTTCTCATTAAAAGCCCTCAATCACTGTCACTTCCATCTCCAACAAAATACTTGGCAGTACTACCATTATTGCACAGTGGTTCAAGATTTGCAATCATAAATTCAATTGTGATGACTGCATTGATGCCTCAATCTGAGACAATAGAGAGGGCTAACAAGTGTAATTTGCTTGATTAAGATAACTCTGGGTCACTTCTGAATTAAATGCTGGTTCTACTGCACTAGAAACTGGAGTGAATGGTAAATGGAATTCACCTACATATAATTTGATAAACCCCACCAATCATATTATACTGGATATTGAGTAAAATGTGTGAAGGGAGGGTTACCTGTATAACAAGATACTTACCACTCTAAGTTTTCCAGGATCAACTGTGATGCCCTTTTTGGAAAGGACTGTGGACCATCCATCTCCCATGGCTAAAAAATAAAATTAAAATAATAATCAACATTTTATAGAATGAGTCAAAATGACATCGCTTTATAATGCTTGCATAAAAGAGATGATGGTTTAAAGGCATAAGGCATATCAACCATCCCTTGGACATTATCAACTGAAGATTAATGAACAAAAATACACCTAGGAGTCTTTATGTGTCTCATTAAACGAAATATGTTTCATCAACGCTAATAAAAGAAAAACCATTAACCATATAAAGAAATTTTGCACAAAGCCTGTTGGGACAATTTGGAAGATTTGCATCACTTGTCTCCTTGCATAAACTTTATATAAATGGTTGATTATTAAACAGATAAAAAAATAATGCTCTTAACTCTTTAATTCTCTCTTAGAGATGAAAGCAATAGACAATGGTAAGCCGGCAAGCTTCTACAAATATATTCAATGTAAACTATGTTCATCATGTGAGTCATATTACTTATTTTAGGAATTAAATAAAATATTTAGGATTTTCTTAACAACATGAAAAGAATATATTTAGCCCCTGCTAGCGATATTTACTTTTATGGATAACTAGCGTCAGAAAACAAGTGAAGATTGCAATAGGTATCTTACGCCAGATATATTTATCTCTACCTTTTAATTTACCAAGTCATCCAATCTAATTATTTTATTGGATGGCTTTGCTGTTATGGTAAATACCAAAGACTTCATTTCACAATGTTAAACCAGTTCCATAAAATGTACCATTTCAATAGTCCTCAGAATTCTAAGAATCACATTTTTCAGGTAATGACCAGCAATTGCTATTTCCGCAAAATGTGTGAGAAATGAAAATGAATCTAAGGAAAAATAGCTCCTGGCTGGACATCACAAACCCCAACAAAATCGTACATAAAATTTGTTTGAATTTAATATTGTGATAAGTTAATCACATTAAAAGGAAATTGTGGTCGAGTTACTGGCAAATGGACTCCATGCAACTCATCTGAACCTCACTTACAAAATATTCCTAATACTACAATAATCACAAGGCTATAGTAATTTGTTCACGTAAAAAAAGGACCAATCATTATTTCACGAACTGATTACAACTTAACCCTTTTGAGACTGCAGAGTTCTCTCCTATGCATGTCTACTGAACTGAGACCCTTCCTCTCTGTACAGACAATTTTTGTAAGGCATCCGTGGAGAATGTTCTCACAGGTATACACTGACAATCAGCTTTTAACTTTTTTGACCCCTCTTAGCAGGGACCTCGCCATTACCTCTGACTCCAGGGGCAGTTATGCTCAACCCGTCGCAGGTTTTTAACCTTCTTGGCAGCAAGGGTTCGCGGTCAACTAATTGTTAATTTATTGATTTTACTGTTATTATACTTCGTGCTTACTCTCAAATTGTAGACATTGCAATGAATTCCTCGTTTTAAACTGTGCATTTACACATTTTAAACGAAATTCTGTCATCAATTTTAACAGATTTATTGAATAAACCCATTCCAATGCAAAACATCTCGACTCATATCTTGAAATCAAGATACCAGTTAATATTGATGGTAGAATTACGCTTAAAAATTGTAAGCACTCACCATAAAACAAGGAGTTCATTTCTGATTGCATATTCTTTGCGAAAGCAACAAATATTTATCTAGAAAAATCACTTTAAAAACAATCGTAAGACCGTGGACCCTTGCCGCAAAGAGAGCGCTAATGTGAGGAAGGGCCCAAGTACCTGCTCCCAGATTCTGAGGGAAAGGCCTGACCCCCTTTGCGTTGGGTCCCGAAACGTAGAAGAGGTGTACTTGCGAGTGCCAGAAAGGGGAGAAAGCATAGCATCGCAAATATGCGAAGTTTGTTCGTTTGTGTAGAAAAATCTCCGTCGCATATTTTCTAAGTTCATCTTCCTGGTCAAGAAATGTCTCATATTTCCGACATTTGTAGCGAAAGGGTTAAGGTGGTTCCACCATAGAAGGACATACAGCCAGTCCCCGAGTTACGCAAGCCTCGACTTACGTAAATCCATAGTTACGTAAGTGGTAGCCTTACAAAAAAGAATTACGATAATTACTAAAGTTACGGATTTGGAAGGATGGTTGTCTACTTTCAATGAGCGCATGTGCCGTAATGTTAGCAAGAGCTGACCTTCCCCATATTTCTCCGAATCGACTGTTATCTTGAGAGCACGGACTCTGTTACGGAGTAATTTTAGACTTCCATAAATTTTGACTTATGCTGCTAGTGTCAGAACGCATCGATTACGTAACTCGGGGACTGCCTGTACATGTCATCTCATTCATATTCTGAATAATATAGGAAAACAAGTTATCTGATATGAAAAACAAAATGTTACCTATCCATCCTATATTTCTTGCAAACTGGACTTGAAATTATGTGGTGTTTATTGGGAGAAACTCAGGGAAATATAGTATTTTCATATCTAAGATAAATGCAATTTTCATGGTAAACTGTCTAGAAAAAAACTCCCAGGAAATAGATTAAATTTAAAATGGATGCATCTCACCACCTTATTTTTCGAGTTATTAGCTAATTTCTGTGTTCATTGAAGTCAAAAAGTGGCGATTCCATTGAAATGGCACTGCAGTCTGCATCTATGGCTATAATAAAGTGTTCATTAAAAATATACTCTTTGAATAATCTGCAAATTTGTGTACCTTTAATTATGGTTTTCAAAAGCTAATGTAAATCATCAGCAAACCAACCATTTTTTAAACCAAATAATCCAAGAGTTGGCATTTAGCATTTGTTTTGACTCACACAGTCTCGGTGGAACCACCTAAACACATTCAACAGACAATTAGTACATCTATTTATACTAACGTGGTTTTCTCTTGTCATCCTTCCTATTTGAGCCACCTCCACCCATGCTGCCTCTTGATGGAAGATATGACGCTGCCAATTGATTTTGCTCAAGGGTCTCACGTTCCGCATCGATAGCTATCTGGGCAATTTTCTTTGGATTTGCCTCATCCCTCCTAGGAACCCATTTGCTATTCTTCAGGTCAATAGCATCCTGAAGCATAAACCTCACACGAGATGATGTTTTTCTTTCCTGGACTATCCCCTTCATCTTGTTAAAGAAACCACTTAAATTGGGTGGGTTGGCCTGCGGTAAAAGAAGACACATGTAACATGAAAAATTTTGCAGCAGAAATATCTAAAATAAATACAGAAATTCATACAATGAATAAGGCTTTCCAAAAACCCATAACAACAACAAAGGACATCTCAATCACTGCAAAAATACTGGTAGTAAATGTATGCTCCCCTAAAATTAAATTTTATGTGGCATGGTGTCCCAAATCATGCTATCCCAGTAAAATTCCTAGCCTCTTTCAACAGTATAGACAGCATTAGCACAGGAGAAGTTTAAGCCTACCCCTAAGAGATTAAATTATACAATATAGTCACATAAGCTGCAGAACCTTCTCCAAAGACAACAGAGACATACACTAGGGAAAAAATCATAAGCAAACTATTCAGCAAATTAAACAAAATTTAGTGATGGGTCGAATCCAACAAATATCAAATCCGAAACCCCAATACCTTTTTTATCTTATCTCAAATCTGAATCCCACTTCCAATTGTTGCCATTAAAATTGCACACACTTAGAAATTCACGATCTAATCTGTTTCTTCAATTACAAACCAAATTGCCAAGAGTACTGAAGACACTTTAAAAGATACTGATGACAGAGCAGTCTAAATGCATTTTCGTAAGAGTTTAAATCTTTACTTGATTATTTTTGGTTAAATTTCAGTCTTGAGCTGTTTTTAACTACAATATTAAAAATGCCAAAAAAAGAAATATGCTCCAGTAACATTACAACTCAATTACTACAGTCATTGCGCAACACACTAATATTAAGTTCATCTTACCATAAGCATTCAGAAAATATTTTATAAATAGACCAAAATCTATTAATGAAAACCATGCTCAGCATCCTTTTGGCAAGAGACACATTGCCTGCATCAAGAGGCATTTCCTTAAAGAATTGCATCATCATTGCATGGAGCCACTGGCTTCACTATTATTCAATACCAGTTTCAACAAAAGTTACGGTTTCTTGATTATTTTGGCATCTAGCTTAACCAACACAATTCTATGACAAAAAAGAATGATTGAAAGCAGCCAGGCAGGTGTGATATTTTGAGATGGATATTACAATGGGAATGAGGAGACTTCCACACAGTGCACAGTGGTTTACAGTTACCCATTATTATACACAACTTCAGAAGCCATTGAATTGAGGACAATTGAACATTTACATCTTGTTTTTTTAAAAACTTTCTCAAATATTGTAGGATGACATGGTACCCCTCAGTCTCGAAAAAATACTAAAGCTGGTCAAAAACTTTAGAAGAAATGGTCCTGAGATATGGGGTACAGCTGAGGGAGGTATTCAAATCATGAGGATGTATGACAAGGTGTTAAGACCAGCCCTTGTTGTCAGCAACACAGCAAGCTCATGCTCTACTGATGTCAAGACTTATCAGTTATCATCATTTTGCTCCTGAATCTTCACTATTACAGTAGAAACTCAAAATTACGAAACTCGAAATTTTGATTTTACGAAGCAAAATCTTCGGTCCCGACCAAAAGGGTATCTAAGTGTATGTAACAGTACGTGATATTACGAAATAGCAAAGGTTTAAAATTACGAACCCCTGATCTTGGTCCCGACGTAAAAATGTTACTAGTTTATACGAACAGTGATGGATCACAACATGTGGTCCAAAGTTGTAATACAAATGGACTACTGTTATATGGAAATTCAAAAATTTGCCTATTTACATTACTTTAAAAAATACCCTTCAACAACATACAATCAAAAACATGACGACTTTGAATTGCCCAGGTCAGATAAGTTGATGACTTACATTTGGCTTTTTCTCCAGAGCCTCTTCAAGAACCTTGCCAACTGTTGTCAGCAGTTTGCACAAGCATTCCAAGCTTTCTTCATCTCGTGTTTCCAGCAGTTCTCTAATACAAGTGACCATGATGGAATGACTTATCATACCCAACTTGTATAACTCACCTATAAACCTGTAAACAATAAGAAATACAATGACATCATCTTAATTAATTCAAGATTTTTTACAAATAATCCTTATAAACAACTAGTATCTTTACTAGGACATTAAACATTACTGGGAACCTGAAAGCTAACTGGTTCTAGAGTTGCCAATGGTAGGAGAACGTGTACGTGGCTTATGAATTGAGAGAGAATTGGGAAAAAAGGTCCTATTTCATACCAAATTTTATACTTCCTGAAAAAGTGAGAGCTGAGAGTAGGACTCCTCTCAAGCCAACTCCCTGGCAAGTACTGCACTGAATGTGCCTTTGATATCCTTAAAACTGCAGTAAATTTAAGTACTAATTTTTTTAAGCAATCCTGAACTTATTCCAAGGAACTCTTGAGAGATTCTGGGGAAGCGTGTTGTCTTCCACCATGCTTTATAATCTTCAAGTAGAAAAGTACCCCCTTGTCTGAGAATGTTAACTGCAGAGCCATTTCACCACCAATAAGCACCACGCCTCATACCCCTTTCATGCACTTAATTTTGCCATCACCTTCATCTAGTATTAATGCAGGTATCGGAAGTTAACAGAACATAAACCAAGAAAGATTAAATTTGGCAGTGCATCGCATGAAATGGAACTCTGCTGAACTGATATAGTTAGAATGCGGATTTTAGGGACAGTCATTCAGGGGAGTCATAAATGCTACTTTAGGGAGTCCAATGGTTCTCACGCCTATGTTCTCACCAATGTTACCTATGTTAATAATACTGGACTGGGCAAAATTTATCAATTGATATTAATGATAGAAAATAACTTCATTAAGGGGTATCTCTTACTGCATTCCTATCAACCATACTGATCAGGCCTGAACAGAACATAGACCACCCTGGACTATATTTTTACCTGGGAGCATAATGACAAGAAACAATTGTTCACAATGCATTCTGACCTTGTCACTCCAACTGATTTCCTCCTCATTCGCCTCTCATCCTCCTCTACTTGAAGTCTCAGCTCCTTCTTCTTTTCCTCCTGTAAAAACATGAATCAATAGTTCATTAAAATGATCAAATCAAACTGCACTCTGAACAAAACCAAATTGTAAAATGGATGAGCTGCAGCTCCATGCAAGGAATCATTAATGGCATACAATGAACTACAACAAAAATCATTCAGAAGCATAAGCGATAAGTCTAAGAGCTGGAAATAGTTGTGACATACCATTGTTAAACATGAAAGAGTGGGTTACTCACAGTGACTCTTTTCTTGAACTAGCTAAGACTGAGCTTTTTTAAGCCGATGACTAACCTTTGCAGTTGGTCATGAAAGCCAAATGCGAGCAATATGGATCTGACGCCCAACAGAAAGACTTATAGAAACTATTTCGTCGGAGATACAAATATAAGTAGTGGATCACTTTGAATGCAAAGAGAAGCATTTTAGGCGAGGGGGAAAAAAAAGCTGCAGAGCTAAGCTAAAGTGGTGATGCCTTTTCCAAAAAAAGCTAAATTTTCAGAGTATGGCATCCTTAACTCTTGCCAAGGATCACTAATCTGATGCAACTATGCATTGATTAAGTCTCCGATGTAAATCCGTTCAAATTGATTATTTTCTATGCAAATCCATTCAAACTAGTTTGGTAATAATGCTATTTTCGTGTTCTGGGAGTCTGGGGGTGGTAAAGAAAATTTCAGCATGGAAATAACTTTTTGTATCCACATTATGGATATAAATCCTACACGCAGTAACCAAGCAATAGATGCGACATAAATAGATTTTAAGTCATTGATGGATCACTTCCAGCTCACTTTAGTGGAAAGTTCTAATTGCATCTCGGGTGAAAAACCACAGTCGCTGTTGTGTGCTGAGTGGTGCTGTACTAGGTTATCCATCAAGTTAGGAGGGGTAGATAGGGATAATTAAGAGATATGAATAAGTGAGACAGAGGGAGAGAGAATTGAGGTTAAAGGTTATGTTGAGGGTTGATGATAAAACCTGCTACGTACAAGAGAGACGAGCATCCACCGGGCCACCGGGTGGATTAGATAAAAATCAAGCACCACTCACAATAGAGAATAGTCTCCTTGATTTTGTCAAACTATTTTTTGGAAACTAAGTTAATGACCTCACAGTTTCTGAGTCAAATAAATACTATGACCAGTTCTTGCAGAGTTCAGAGACATCTAATAGAGTTTCAGATATTTCAATCCTCAAGTTTCTAGCTTTGACAATTTTGATGGGGCACGATTGTCGGGATGTGCTGAGGGATTACTGGTCCACTGATGAAGCACATTAACTCGAGACCATTAAGTGCACATTTAAAGATTTTAACATTTATCAGATATCAAAGATGGTTAAAAATTGAATGGGCAAATAATTATGGACACAGGAAATTATACAACCAAAGAATAACAAGAAAAGACAAATACATGGTGCAAAAACTTACAGAAGTTTCCTTATCAATTTCCTTCTGCTTCTCAGTTAGGCCACGGCCAGTGGCTTTATCCTTCTCAAATTCTGTCTGGCAGCGCTTGAGAAGTATCTTTCGAAAGTCACTACTAGATTCCTCACTATTCTTTTGTGCATGTCTGGCAATATTTTGACTATTTAAATTATGACAGAGCTCAGCATATGCCGCAGAAAAGTTAGGTTCATCCACAGCCTGAATGAGGGAATAAGAAAATACAATTACCAAAGCACCAAAACATTTCAGGAGGAATTTACTATATCTAAAAATAACCAAAACATGTGGGAGATAATACTTTACAATATTTAAGTTTTTACAGAAATTGAAATATTGCAAAAAAAATAGAATGATTAGCAATGCACAATATATCTCAAAGTGGAAAAAACAAGCCTCGAGCAACTTGGGCTCCATTGATTGAAAAACAACTCACACCATGGAACAAGGAACCTGTCAGACATAATTAACCCACACAAAAACAATTCAGCAATCTTAATTACCCTTTCAATGGGCTTGAGTAATGACACATTAAAATTCAAAGTATATTACAAGTAAATATTGCCACAATTTAGTCATCATAACACATTGCATAGAGCACAGATGGAGTAAGAAATAAGCTCAGCATCCTTTTGGCAAATAAACATTGTTACCACATCCAGTGGAAACTTCTCATGTTAAAAAGATCATCATTGCCATAATTCACTATTTAATATAGATACTGATATTTCTTTGGGTTGAAGAGCATACCTTGTCAAATACCAAGTCTATTACTCCTTTCAGTTTATCCATTGAGTCAATGGGAAGCTTCATCACTTGATGCACGAGTTTATCAAAATTTTGAGGTGTCAATTTATTTAATATTCCTCTCATTGCAGAATACAAATCCTAAAGGAAAGATAATGAAATTAATGAATTAGTTACCTTTAGAATACCATAATTTACCACCTACGTCAAATATAGGAGGACCTGATACCATACAACATAACACCTAATTTCAAGGGTAATTTTTATCCTTGGGTTATTCCTCAAGGGTCTCCTAATTTCAGTTGTCATGATGGGTAACATCCAGGAAGTAGACAAATGAACTGGAGATTTAGCCTTATTATCTCTTAAACCCTTCAATATCCCTTTCGAAGATTTTAATTAAATATGAAATTCTGTACTCCACAATGATAAATGAAATGCAGGAGTTGAATAGCTAAGCAAATAAATATAAGTTCATATCAACCAGCAGGTTGATGTTTAAGATTCATGTTTCTTTCAAGTTAAATGAAACCAGACTCTGTAGCACCCACCCAACACCACTGCATCTCTCACCTCATCCTCCTTCTTTGCCGGCTCCTTTATCTTATAACGTGGCTTCCAAGCATTCTCAGCCTCGTGCAACTTCGGGTCTTCATTGAGCGAGAGAGATACATGAATGATCTTCGGCATCTTGGCTTTGCCTTGCTGACTGCTGCGCTTCATAGCCATTTGCTGAAATAGAAAACAGCCCCCTGAATCAAAACCACCCAAGTGATCACCGATCACATGTAATAACTAGGGGCCAAAAAAGGTGAGGTTAGTTTTTCGGTGGAAAGTGGTGTTATTTCTCCCCAAGAGCGGGGTTGTTTTTTACAAGAAATTAGGGTTATTTTACATCCTTCTGGTTAATACTTGTTCACAATAATAACAATAAGAAAAAAATTTCTGATAATACTGCCATTAAAATAAAAAAGCAGAAGAAAAATGTCAATTAGCAAACATTAAGGATTTTAGGCACCTATGGTGTTTCCAAATGGAGAGTTTATAGGTGCATTTTACAATGAGATAATGGTAGAAAGAGCAGATTAGAACACTTTTCAAAACACTGGATAATGGACAAATGATACTTTAACCGGTACAAAAATTGTTAGAGAACTGGGATGGACATGAGAATGATTGATAAAATAGTAAATAACACTAAAAACTGGCCTAACAATAATGTAGCAGACATTATTTGAAATCTTCATAGGAAAAAAATAGCCAAGGTGGCCAAATTACTCATTTCCAAATTTGTTTTGTCGTGAGTCATAGCTATTATAAGGAGGAAGAAACCTTTCTGAATAAATGTCAGAGCAAGGTTGCCAGATTATTTCAAAATTCCCCACAAAAACTCTATATCTAATTCCTTTTCACATAAATGGTCATTTAATCCATTTTAGGCAAGCCTCAATTTATTATAATTCATCCTTGCACATTGTATAATTTTTTGAAGAAGCTATGGTCACAGCCATGTGTTTCCAAAGAATGTGATTCAATGAACCACCCCTCATTAAAGGTTCAGCTCAGATGTGATGATTGCCACTTATCCTTGGCTGTGAGACATTTCCTGTCAGAGTGCGATGAATGACAGAGAGTACTTGAGAGGCTGACAACCTGGGGAGACCCATGAAAAGTCATAAGGGATCAATTTGAGGATTCCAGCCAGAATTGAAGTATTTTTGCATTAAACTGTTGTTTTAAAAGATTGCAAAAAGAGAATATTTTTGTGATGTGATACATTTTGTTTCAGTTATACTTCTGGAGTTTAAGTAGAAAAGTATGCTGTGTAGTGGAAAATGGCCAAAATTGACGACTCAACCACAGCAACTATATTTTTAGTAATATTTTATAGATTATTTTAAGCATGTACGCCATTGTAAACCAGTGCCGGTTTCACTTATGGAGTTCTGGTAGAAAATGCATTCTACATGGTAGAATATTGGATGATTCCACCTTAAATTTATCCTCTATAACTAGTAATAATTGATAAGATTATTATTAGGATGTAGGTCATTGTAAATCAGTGCCTACACATGTGCATGCACAAGTGGTCAAGTGACTGCTCTGGAGTTCCCTGAGTCAGGGATGAGGGAGGTGAAAAGGCTCCGGGACACAAACAGTACAACAGACCTTGAAAAGGAGTATTTGAAGATGTTGAAAAACGCTAATATTTCGTGACGGAAAAACAAAGAGGGGGCTTTGCCATCAGTCAAGAAGATATGAAGAAGAAAGTTGTGGATGTGTTGGGTTGGGGAATTAAGATTCCACTCAGTTTTCCAAACAAGCATCAGTTGGCATAGTAGGATGTTACGAAGAAAATGCCTTTTTTATATTTTCCGAATTGAAGTGTCTTGGCAGGTAATCATGCAGATAAGTTATGAAAATTGCAAGGTTGATATGTTGTGATTAAAAACCTTTCAAGGAAAGAAAACTTACATCACTGTATTTGGGGAGAAGATAGAGATATGCACAGAAGATTCCAACACAAAGACTTTTGTCTTATTTCGTACGATGTACGATACGTTTTTGACGTCAATAGAAGCACACTACCAATTGGAAAATTCTGCTAACTGCAAACCTTAAATCCCTGAAGATAGCCAAGTAACAATGATTTTACTACACTAAATATTACAGCCAAAAATGTTATAAAGGATAAATAATGAAGATTTTAAAAGCTTCACCTTTTGTTTCTTCTGTTCCAATTGAGTTTAGCACACCCATATCCAGATCAACAAATCACACTCCAGCAGAAAAAACATGCCTCGTGCATCTTAAGCACAAAAGGAATATTCTAGCTTCTCTTCACATGAATTAAATAAGCAAGCAAGGACAATAACCCACAAGACTAATTAAGAATGCATACAGCAGAAATCCCTTAAAACCTTATGCAAGTTCCTCAGCACCAAAGGCTGTTGTACAGTCCTGTTCATTAAAAAATTACCACCTCGGAGCCCTGTTCAAAAAAAAGTTACCACCTCGGAGCCGAAAAAGTTCTAAGTCCGCACTTTAGGGAAATGTTGCAACACTGCGCCCCCCCCCCCCTTCACTGAGGGGGGGGGCGAGAACGAGAACCCCTCCTCCCCTTAGTCGGGCAAGAAGAAAGGCCGACGGAAGGAAGATTTGAAGACATGAAGAAAGGCCCGCGAAAGGATATTTTGTGAGGGGAGGGGTAGGGTCCGGGCTTCCGTTTGCTTTATGAGGGAAGTCCACCCTTTCCGACAAGCTAAGGTGGTGGAAGGGGCTTTCTTTCACTTCTGAGCATTTATTGCCCACCCGGTGTTTAAGTTGGCGAGTGTGCGAATCCAGCACAGCCAGTTGTTAGTCCACGATAGATTTACGCTCGAAATTGAGCAAAACAAGCATTGAAAAACAAATTGGTCGATTTCACCAAACGCATAGGAAGAGTGCGAAAATTCATTTTTAAATCCGCACGTCCCTCCTCTTCCTTGCTTTTATATGAAAAGATTCGCAAAATAAATGTGGAAGTCCAACGACCTACCCGCGAAACTGGGACACGTATCATTTCGTGTCTGCCACAGCTCTTCCCATTGCGGAGTTGGAGGAACGATGATAATTCCACATGCCATTTTGCCATCACTCGGTATTGACATATCGAGTTACAGGGGTCATAATGAACTTAGTGAGGCTAGGTAGTAACATAGTGACAAATGTGAATTCGCTATGCTTCTTTTCCTTTTTCTTACAAAAAATTTACTCCTGTGCAACAAAAAATATACCACCAAAATGATTTTCATTGGCGTATTATTCCGTTTATATTTTTAAAATGTCTCATACGTTGAGACATTCCGCACAAGCTAAAATAAATAATCGAAAGAAGCAGAACTGCTTCGCATCTGATGAACTCTTGATCATTTCAAAATAATAGAATCACTATTCTTTATTTGACAAGGAATTGTTACCATCAAAACCGTAAATACATTAGTTTAATTTATGCATTCGATTCGATACGATTCTGAGCGACGATAATTTGTGATCATTGTCTTTGCGTGATATAAAAAAGTGGACGATGTATCACTTTCAACGGGAGTTTCCCGTTCTGTGATGCAGACCTGCGATGGATACTTGTGTCCTGCCTTTTAATGTAATGCAATGGAAAAAGCAAGTAATGAAGTTTCACCAAGCAAATTTTAGGTACTGCATTTATGTTCTTCTTTAGCCTCGCTTGGTGGATAGATAAACCCGGGATGAGTGGAATTTGATGACGCAATTTACTACACGAATATACAAAATTCCCAACAAGAAATACCATTCACCTGGATTAGGGTTAAAATCCAGATCCCTCGATTCTGCATTATTGTAGCAGACAATGTCAGACTTCACAATTCTTACTTGTATCGAAAGGCAGGAACTCTATCAAAATGATTTTCCTGGTCAACCTTCAAACATCAACCCATACGCTTTTCAGAGTCGGACTAAGTGGACTAAGTTACATCGCATTTGGGAAACGTTGCATTAGCTGCTGGGGTTCGCATTGCACGTTCTTTGCCTTCATCGCTTGTAAACCTGAAAAATCCATTTATCTACAAGTGACTACTATATAGTAACCGCAATTAAGCAAATGCGTATCAAAACAACCATCTCAGTTGAACCGTAATGAATACGAGTTTTCGTTTTTCTTCTAATATTTGCTCTTTCTGAAAGTAAAATATGAAATAAAGCTAAGAAACTTATTCAGCGAGATTACTTCCAAATAGCATGGTGTCTATATCATGATACAATTATCATGATATAGACAATAATTAATTGAATAGGACCAAAAAAGAACAATCAATGAGGTAGAATTAGAAGGTAACAGATGCATTTAAGAATGTGTATTATCATTTCTGGAGAGTTCGCACCGAGAGGCAAGAAAAGAACTTGCGCCAAAACATAGTCAATGGGGAAGGAAAAGAAAGGATAAGGGTTTTCCACCTTTTCCCTGCACCTTCACCATCAACGCGTGTGCAAGAAAAGGGAAAGGCTTAATGGTAGACGGGGCCCCACGGATCACCGGGACGACAAGGTGCAATAAAACTTTCGGGGAAACCCTCTTGAGGACGAGGAAAGAAATTCTGTCTCCAAAAGCACCTCGTCATTAGGGGAAAAGGTGACAACGAGGCTTGGAAAAACCAGAAGAGATTGCAATTGTTCCCGTGCCTCTCCTTTTCACTGCAGTGGTTCACTGATAATGGGATAGAGCAGTTGTCGTGGCCCGCAAGGAGTCCTGACCTGAATCCCATTGAGAATGCGTGGAGCGTGATGGCTCGCGACCTGAGCAGCAGAGATGTGCGAGCACACAATGCAGCTGAGCAGTGGGAGGCTGTTGAAGGCGCATGGGAGGAAATAGGGCCAACGCTATGCCAAACTTTAATTCAGTCCATCCCCAGGAGACTGGAGTGTGTAATAAGAAACAATGGGAGATGGACTGATTACTAATGCAATGGACTTATTTATGGACTAATTTTAGTGATAAGGAAGTTCTTTCAGTGACGTTGTTAAATTATGAGAGGTGAAGTAAATCCAAAGAATAAGAAAATTGCGTATAATTTTACCTTGCTTTAATCACATCTTCCTAGAATGACCTATTCCCTTATACCTTTTCCCTACCTTTCCCTCGTTTCACCTTTTTTTAATTCTTTACGTTTCCAAACTATACTACGCCAGGTTTATTTCCTTACCATTCTAAACTATTTCAAACCTTTGGAAACATAGTATTTCTATAATACGTTTCGTGATAGTTTCATTTTTTTATTTACAGAGAAAGTATGCATTATATGAAATGCAATTGACCGTATTCATAATCGTTCCGCTGCGATGATTCGGCGTGTTTGAATGCGCTTTTGTGTCATTGCGGTTAATTAATAAGAGTCACTTGTATAGTCATTGTGAAAAAACAATAACGACTATTTGCTACGTTTTTCAAATGCGATGTAAACAACACATAGTCCGACTGTGAAAAGCGCAAGAGTTGATATTTGAAGGGTGTCCTGGGAAATCATTTTGATAAAAGTCTCTGCCTCTCGACACAAGTTCAATAAAAATTATGGAGCATTAGGTTGCAGTGTAATATACGCCGGTGAGACGTAGTGGTGCCAAGCTGTTGTGAACGAGGGATATTTACCCCACTGAAATTCGCAGATATTTCCCTCTTTCTTCCTCACTCATAAGCAAACGGAAGCCTAAAACGACCAGATCGAATGGAAGGGGCGATCAGCATAAACACCACTTCTTCCTTCCTTCGGCCTCCAGCCGAAAAAGAAACCGCAGCCCATTTCAGGTCACTTTTTAGAGGGGTACAGCCTTTCCTCAAGCCAGGATGGAGGGGAGGGTTGTTTCGTTTGGAATATTTATTGCCCGCCGGATGGATGGATGGACAGAAAAGAATGGATGGGGTCGTCAGGGTCTTGCCTCTTTGCAAAGATCCTGGATAATTGAGTGAAAGCTGAACTCACTAATTGAGAGGACTGAAGAAGCATTAGAGACTTTAAGGTGAATTCATAAGAGTCACTTGCAGATTCAAGTTAAAAAAACAAAAACGAGAGAAAACATGCGATGCAAACTCCAGTAGCTAATGCCACGTTTTTCAAATGCGATGTAAGCAACACATAGTCCGACTGTGAAAAGCGCAAGGGTTGATAATTGAAGGGTGTCCTGGGTAATCATTTTGATAAGTCTCTGCCTCTCGATACAAGATTATTAGGAATTATGGAGCATTCGGTCATTAGGTCGCAGTGTAATAAAAGCCGGTGAGACGTAGTGGTGCCAAGTTTCGACATTGCATGGCAATAAGATGTGTCTGTCCGGCAACCAGTAAATTTATTCCACAGTAATTTCTACCTCAATACAAAAACTGAGCGCAGGCATAATTCAATGATTGAGTTGTTCGAAATTGGTGTCCAAAGCATTCGATAAGCATTAAGCTATTTTAATCATTATTTGAAGTAAATAAATCTCCTAAGTGAAAGTTTCATTACTATTCGCAGGGAAAAATATCTAATTAAATATCGAAGACGCGTAGTCGCATTATTCCAAACGCGACAAAGGAATAAGAACTGGATATGAAAGAAAAATTAATTGCTTTTTATTGAAACCATTAAGAGGATATTCCTAGCGCATTGATACATCGCCGCTAGAAACATTTTGCCCGTAATTTTTGCGAGAATGGGATGTATTACAATTCGAGCCTGACATCTTCAGCTACAGTACTGCAGAATCAAGGGATCTGGTTTCGAATCCTAGTCCAGACAATTGATTATTCTCATTAGAAATTTGACATATTCGTGAAGTGAATTGCGTCATCAAATTCCACTCATGCCGCGTATATCCATGCACCAGGCGAGATTGAAGAAGCACTTAAATGCACTATCTAAAATGTTAAACAAACTCAACAAATAATAATCATAATAGGAATGTAGGCACCACAATGAAATACATATAACGAAAATACGTCAACACTTCAATCATTTTTTACGCTAATAATTTCGCGTGAGAAAAAAGTATTTTAAAAAACGAAACGAGCCGTGGCTTGCTGGGCCGTGGTAGGATTTCCCTCATGAAGCAGTTGTCAACTGCAAGAGATCTTTGAGCGACCGAACCAAGCCATTGCCCTTTCATTCTCGCCCAGTCATAAAGCAAACGGAAGCCCGGACCCTACCCCTCCCCTCACAAAATATCCTTTCGCGGGCCAAAATCTTCCTTCCGTCGGCCTTTCTACTTGCCCGACTAAGGGGAGGAGGGGTTCTCGTTCTCGCCCCCCCCCCTCAGTGAAGGGGGGGGGCGCAGTGTTGCAACATTTCCCTAAAGTGCGGACTTAGAACTTTTTCGGCTCCGAGGTGGTAACTTTTTTTTGAACAGGGCTCCGAGGTGGTAATTTTTTAATGAACAGGACTGTACATGAGGCACTTTATTGAACAGTTAAAAGTAGCATCTGTTTCCACAATGCAAGAATGCAAGCTTGGAAATGGAACACGGGCTATTTTCCCACCTCTCATCTACGCATTTGCAAATTCATTCTAGCAATTCACCGCTTTAAACAATGCAATTTTCAATGCACATCAATACATACATCAGATTGTGCAATCTGTAAAATGGCCTTTAAACATCCAACAATCAGGTGATGGAATTTTCTAATCCAGTCAGAGACGGGCACTATTTCTAGAGAAATTTAATTAAGCTCTTACCAATTTAGCGTCCCTATCAACCCACTATAATACATTTAACGTGGGCCCGATTTTCATGAAAATATTCAAAATCGGCTCGAAAACAGTGAAAGCACTTCGGAAGGGAACGACCACGTCAATTGACGAGCTCCGCCAGTCAGAGTATCCAGGAGCACGTCTATTGATATGCTCCGCATTGAATGCGTTAATCTCTAGTCATATCTTGTCTCCTAGGTCTGTCATCTGGATCTCAGTCATTCAAAAACGTTTTTGTTGCTTATGTTACAGAAAATTATCAATGCTATGAACAAGCTGGACTCAAAACAAAATTCCCATACTGCAGTATAGGAAAACCGGCCTAACCACAAATAAAAAACTAATTGTCATTGTAAGGTTAGAAAAATAATAAATCATCCCTTCTCTGAGGAATTTTACTTACTTTGCTCTGATGACCAGACCTGACAAAGCCAGGGGCAAAATCTTGTGGAGAACTTCGGCTTAAATTCCCAATACTCTTCACATCAACTGGTCGCATCATGAACTGAGTCTGCTGCTTGTGGATATAAACAGGAGCACTTTGTTAGATTAGCAATTCCTCAAAAAAATATCAAACTCATGGATACACTTCTGCATGGAGATTCTCATTAATGATTACACAGTCACTGTCAATCAGTCCACTACTTTTGATAATCATTGAAAGCCAAGCATAAACACGATGATCTAACAAAATGTAGCCCACTACGTAAAACATTCTTCTAAAGGGTCTTACTATGACTTCATAACTTTTAGGCTTCAAAGATTTCACATCCATTTACACAGAATAAGTATAAAAATAATTTCTTGAGTTTGATTACCTTACACACTTTCAGGAAAAGGCAATTGCTTAGCAGAAATAAACCAGTATATAATATCTAAGCAATCTATTAGTCCATTTAAACTTTTTGCTATTCATCATCATATATGCAATACATGCCCCAGTATGATTTAGCAACCCTTTCCATAAAACAGAGAAAACAGCATTAACTGCCAGTAAAGAATGGCTAAATGTTGTAGCAAGCCTCAGTCGAAATCTGAAGAATCATACAGAGGATTCTCACTAAACCTTAATGACCTAAAGAATATTGGCTAATGACAAAAGAAGGAAGATCAGAAAGGGATAGACTGCTGAATTCAATAAGAAAAAAAAAGCATAGAGGGAATATAATGGAAGATGAAAGTCATCAGGCAATAATGAAGATAAAAGATGATTAAGATATGAGAATACACTTAAAAATAATAAATTTAATATTAAAGTATAAAAGGATAAAATTAATTATTCAGGAAAATTATGAAAAAAGTAAGGCACTATAGAAAGCATTTGCCCTATTACTGCCCAGGGAAGGCATGAACTATGATGGCATGAAGGGAACATGCATTATGTTGATGAAGGCATCATCCACAAAGGAAATTAGAGAGAGATGGCCACTTACTCTGTTGGTGGAATCCTTGAGCACAACGTCAATATCTGGAAGGTTCTCTGGTTTCTTCATTGACTGAGGCTCATTTCTGAATAGTAATAAGAAATCCCTTTCATACTTCTTTTTACCCTGAGGATTCATCGGACTCCACTGGTCTGAAAGGATTCAAAATCTACAATTAGAATAAGCCTCAACACATACAAAGGAAAAACTCGCAGCAAGAATAGCCTCAGAAACGAGGAATTCCAATATACTTTCATCACAGAATGTCTGTCTTAAGGAATTCATCATAGGCTAATTAACCCTTGCCAGTCTAAGTCTTCCTTGGTTCTTATAGCCTAACACAAGTTATTGTATTCATTTGAAGGGAATTACTAATCAGTAAAATAATGAAGTAATGTAATTAAGGCTCATAGCTGGGGTCTTGACTAAAGGAAACTCTTGAAAGCAAAATGAATTTTGCTGAGTGACACTCAACATTAAGGCCGTTGTACACTGTGAATGATCTTGCGAATGATCATTCAAATGATCATGCGCATGACGTTAATGCCTCATGTAATACAGAAAATTTGGTGAATTCTTGGTCATGCGCATGATCATGCGATCAAAATTAGAACAAGTTCTATCTTTGATCGCATGACATGAGCGCACTACGTCCATCTTGGTTGTTTTGATATTGAATTCACCTCACTTCGCTAAAGCAAACTCATAATAACATATAATGAAGGCAAGGAAAGCCATATTGATGTACTTGGAAATAAATATCTCTGTAGGCAGGAAGCAATGCACACACTTTGGCAAACGTGGAATGGTCATTTAGTTAAAACTATCTTGGAGGTTTTGCAATATGAAAACATCTAAATCTCATAGGATTAACCTAAATAGATCTGACCAGACCTTGAGTTGTTTACTCAAGGATGCAGTACAACTACTACAACATATCTGGCCCTATTTTGACTTCAGGATGGACGGCAGAAAAATGTTCGTAATGATACCAACGATATCTACACTACAGCTTTCATCAAAGTTTTAGGCTAAAGACTATGGGAGATACTGCCAAATGCAGAAATGCAGAACAGATCTTAGTGCAATGATCTCTCTTTGGACCTGTTTATTGAAATAATCATACTTGTATTCACAGTATACCATTCATTCCTAACCGCCGACTGAATACATCAGGTATATATTTGTAAAAATGCTCAACCCTGAACAAGGTATCGATGGACCAGTGGGTAGCATGCCTGACTACCGATGGGAAGAGCGAGTGGCGACAGCCACTTCGAATCACCTGAGTGGGGAAAAGTTTTTGATCGCTTTCCTTCGTCCCTTGGCAAACATTTGATAACATATCTTTATAAATTCATAATCCAAAGAACTGCATTTTTTCAAAATGTTTAAAAACTTAAAACATTTCGTCCAGATCGTAATCAGACCTGCTGCAAGCACCACATGTCATTCTATATAGCAATAATTTCATATTGATGTCACCGTGATATTAATATCGGGAGACCATCTTTTTGTGTTGATAGTGAGTTCACTTCAATTCGCAGAAATAAACCCTTATTACAAAATATTGATGGAAACTCTAGCCATTCTTCACTGTAAATGATTAAGAGAACACTGTAGGCAGTACGCAATGCATAGGTTTTGGCTGGTGTGAAATAGGCCTAAAACTATCGTGGACGTTTTGTGAGACAAAACTGTGGCTGCCACAAGGCCGTTTTACATGGTACGTTTGTTTGTACAAACTGGTACAAACTCTTCCGTGAACTCTTGCATTAGGCAAAATGCATTGAGTAAAGCGGCAAATTGTATGAACACATGTGCAGGTGCAATTAACACCATACATAAAGATGCTGGTACCATTGGCAAAAATAATACGTTACAACAATATCAATCACAGCACAGCTCAAGTAATTAATAATACTTTGAGGGACTGATCATTTGGGTTAAAATTTTTCAACAGGAGAGCATCAGGGATAACTTCAGCCTACATTAGGACTTGTCTTCACATATGAGACCCGGAGTAATTAATCTATATTAGTGATTAATTAAAGTGTCCTCAAATACAGTAATTAGTACTGGCAGACTTATACAAGCATTGTCCCACTAAAGGATGATGATCTTGAAATTATATTATGGTTTCATTCCACAAATAATATTTAGATGCTTTCTTTCATAAAATAATAGGTGGTACTTGAGTTAAAAATAATGAAAATGATCGTGTCCTACTATGTACACTAAAAACTGGCTACATAGAATAGTAAATTTAATACGATGAAGTAAGACAATGCACTATATTTTATTGTACAGACACCACTTTCAGGGACCAATGTTTAATCAAAGTGGTTTCCTAACCTACGATTTCGCTTCAGTTCCCATTCCAACTAGTGGAACAAATAACCAAACCAACCCCTACCTAGATATGATTAAGCTGGTAATTAAACAACAATTTTCTTTCCCACCAATGCAAACAACTCAAGCACACAACTTGCTCCAAAGCGAAACATCAGGAAATGTACACCTAATGAGTTCAGTAATTTATCGCAAATCAATTCAGTTTACCGCAAGGTAAAATAATCAACGCTAAACTATCTGGTCACAAATCAGTACTACACAGAATTTGACTTGATGAAATAATAAATACAACAAAAATGAAAAAAAAATGCATTCAAAACATTATACCTACCCTCTTTATAAATATCCTTTAATTTCAGCTTGTTCTCCAAGGTTGCATTTTCAATGACAGGAGTTTGGGCAGGAGAGGCTGGTTCAGACACAGGACCAGAATTTAGCATTTTTTGATCATCTTCTTCAGGCTTTTTGTTTGTATCAACAGCAGGCATTGATGAAACCATGGCATTCTCACTATTTTTGGCCGCCACAATATCTTCTTGCCTATCAGCCTTCTCTGCCACAGAAATATCCTTTTCCAGTCTTACTGAGTCTTCATTTACTTGGTCAGTATTATCTGGCTTCACGTCAGACACCACAACAGAGTTTTTCTCCATGGGTTTTTCCACAGCCACTTCCTTCTCAGGCTCAGAGGCTGGGTCAGTCAAGGGGTTAGGCTCACTGACCACAGGTTTCTCAACTGATGCTGTTTTGATGTCCTGATTCTAAAAATGGAATAAATAATGTAGACTTTATTTTCTTGAGATATAACATAAACCAGCATCTCAACTTCTTAAAATGCAGTATATATCATGAACCACCTACAAAACCAAACCATTCACAGGATGGTGACCCAGGCATATTTGCAGAATACTATGGCTGAATTGAAAATTAGCAATTTAGTACAACGTAAAATGTATGAAACTCTTATCAGCAGAACTTACCAAAATGTCATGCCAAAAAATAATGGCATGATGTCACTGGGCAGTATTGAGTTTATATGTTCAGTTGCATTTTTAACTACAGAGATACCTCCAAGTAGTTTCTTTGTTTCCCCTATAATTTAGATCATCACTTAGCTTGCTCAGGTTCACAATGAAAATACTTTACGACATGACAAAAAGAACCTTAAATTTTACATTACTATTACTTAATTAGACCAAGTTACACCTACAACTATTAACGTTACAACAATTCATTAATTTTAAAATGAAGATGCTAAGTGAAGTGAAGTAGCTTATTAATTTTTGCTTATTAAATTGCCAACTGTACACCATTTCTAAAAATACTGTTGCTTGTACAGTTACAAGGCATTTCAGACAACCAGTCTCAAATACATGTGTAATTAGGGTTCAATTTTCATGTTTAAGCTCACAACCGAAGCTAGAAGTTTTGCGCCGTAAATATACTGTCGCCATGTTGTGATGTCATGGCTCTGTTGATGTTCGCATCTGTGTAGGTGTTGTATATATCAACCTGAACTGACACGTTTTCTATTAAAGATTCACGTATGGCTCACCAAACAATGATTTATAAATTCCTCTTTGCAAGAATGCATTGATGATTGCGCCACAAGGTTTTCGTTTATGTCCCGAAGAATGAGAAAAGAAGGAAAGCATTAATAAAAGCTGTCTGCCGAGATGAACGCTAAAGAAAAATCAGTGCGAAAAGATTGTTTTGTCTGTAAATACCATTTCAAGATATGTAACCTTGGAAAACAATCAAAACCTGAATATGGGTCATTAAGGCTAACTTAAAAAATTAGCTAGTATGCGGCTTGCACGTGATAACTGAGTTTTTTCTCACCGCTTTCTGAAATAAATGTGTGCCGCTTAGACGACGAAAACCTCTAATGACAACAAAAGATCCTGTAAGTCATCATATGCCATGAAGTGTGAATTTCGCTGATAGTACAGCTTTTAAGAAATATTAAGAATACATACAATAAAGATAATGTTTTGTCATCATTAGTGGATCATTCCATGTCAATTCAACCACAAAAATGAGGTTTTGACACCCACAGACTCTGATTTTGACGAAACTTGGTACATATCATCCCTTAACTAATTTAAGAGACAACTCCAAATTTTATTTATTTAGCTGCAGTAGTTTTTTAGCTACAGCCTCTCAAAACTTCAAGCAAGTTCTCAATTTCTTACATTCAGGAGGCTCGTCTCATAAGGTGTACTACTTTACTCAAAAAATTTTATCTCACTCATTTGTGGATTAATTCTCCAGATATATTCCAGCTATGACCACAAGGCTGAGAATTTCAGGAAAAAATAGCATGAGCCCTTAAATAGTCTTCTGCAGGCTTAAAAAATTTATTATATCAAGTCTTAACATCATTTTTTTAAAGCTTTTTCATTCTTTCATTAAAAATTAATGCTACATTAGTTTAATTTTCACAAAATGGCTTCCGGAGCTCAGTTTTTTTAATGTTCTCTAATAGAATAAGAGACCCTAATGAAACTATTGTGATGAAACAAGCTTTTGTCCTTATATATTCATAAAATATTGCTTTCAAGAGTGTTTGAATGCATTAGATCACAGCTGTGAATACTTTTTGAAGGGTATAACAGCAACACTTCAGCCCACGCAGGTAAAAGGAAACTGCTCTCAATATATCTTCCAAGATTGCAATGTTCCTTTTTTATTGCCAATTGTGATTTAATATTGAATTAAACTTGTTATAACGATTCATCATCTATTTTTAGCAACTAAGTATAGAGTGCAAACAAAAAGAGACTAGAGTCATTCCACGTCAGTTCACCCAGGCCATGTCACCCACTGTCTCAGAAATTAGTGAAAATGTTTTCACTTGCTTATATTATCAAGTTAATGAGCCATACAAATTTTTTCCTCTCTAGGTGGAAGTTTCCAAGATATAGGGAGTCAAAATAATAGAAAATTGCTCATAAAGGTCACTTCCGATGTCCCACTTGTTAAGTACAGTGAATAAGGAAACAATTCATAGCTCATGGACTAATTAGACTGCCAAATTTTTATTACATGTCAGTCAAAGTGTCTAGATTCCATAGAAACAAGTTTCATTAAATTTTCCTTGCACTGTGAGCCACTATAAGTGCAATAATTATTAATTAATGAAGTTTTTCAGCACCAAAACATTACTTCCTTCAATGGGCAATATCGCTCAAAGGCTGAGGAATTATCGAATCAATTTTTATAAAATTGAGCCCAAACATGTACAGGCACTTCCAATGAAAAGTTACCACTTCAGAGCCGAAATTTTCTAAGTCCGAAGTTGATGGTGATTTGACAACGCTGCATCACGGCTTCCCTCTAGCAGAGCCTCAGGAAGCTGTAACCGTAAACAAACCCCATTCCCTCCTCCACCCTCCTTTCCTCTCTAAGCAGAAGGGACCAAGGGATTACTGACGGTCGGTCTTCTTCCCATGCTTCTTCTCATGACTGTGGCAAAAAAATTGTGACTATCGCTCTACCCTTGTGCCCGACCGTGCCATTGAGCCGCGTGTCCTCCTACCCCTGCCAAAGGATCGCCAGAGACTATTCTCCTCCTCCCGTAGGGGAGGGGCGGCTAGGAAGCACACGGGACGTGCGGGCACCCGGCCCCCTCCCGGCGATCTCTCGAGGGGCCAATTGCTCCGATTGCGGAAAGTGTGGACGGCAGTTAGTAAATTTCCTTACGAACATAAATCACAACTGAGAGTACTAATTACAGTATGCTGTTCCTCTCTTTCCCTTCTGATGAACAGGTGTTCTATTATTCGACCATATTGCACACCAAACAATACCGCCTAAATGTTTGGATATATTTCTTAAATGGACGGAATCGATTTATTTTTGTGTGTGAATGGTTACTTCCTTTACACCATGTATGAAATTAATAAGAGACCAGCAAACCTAAATCGAGAAACCACTTTGATAAACGTGTTCACTCGTGGGCATTTAAATGTTTTGAAATATTCGCCTGGTAATGTGACTAGAAACAAACTTAAAATCACACAGGTGGAAGAGTTGATGCGCAGACCTCTCTAATGTTTTACATGCTTCCGGATCAACCCTTCAGCATGGGAACTGGCTTGCAAGGGCATAAACTCTGAGGATGTTGACCCGAGGTATACTGTGTGGAAGGGTTCGCCAGTGCAATAAATTGTATGTTGTAAGGTTTTTGGGCAGTGGAAAATTATTCCTCGCGGAGTCCGGTCCTCCCCATCCCCATTGTCTCAGCACAGGGACTCATCAATGTGGTCAGAGGGAAATAGAGTCATCAAAATAGAGTCAGTGGAGTTTAGTGACTATGAGTGCAGCTGAAAAACGAAAGTTCGCCCTCTGCCACACGTCCTCGCGGTGGCTTGCACTGTTTTACGTAAATGTAGTTGTTACCCTGTTGATAAGTATTTTCAGATCGATTCAAATGTAGCATAATTGATTATCAAAATTTAAATTATCATGCTTCCTAAGATAGACCGAAGAAGTCGGTGGCATTTTGTGACTGTCTGCAGGTCTCCTATAAACAATAAGTAGTAGGGAATATGCTCTCATCCTTTGAAGAACAGAAAGAGGCATCAAATAACCAATTTGAGCGTAACATTAGTTGCCCTTTGACCAACGGAAGCATCTTCACATGCTTACGGAGCTCTTGCAATCAGTTAAATATGATATGAATAATTATTTAATTGTGGATGCATGCGCGTGCAATTAGCTGCATTAGGACCTGTAACACTCATGTATATGCCACCTTCCACAACCATCAAAGTCCATTGCGGTCAATGTTTTTGAATAAAATAAAGGACGCAGGAGATAGCGAGTGTAAAAATGCAGTTCCGAGAGCGGAAAAACCCCTATAAGTTTTATGGACCGCTAAGGAGATTTTTACGATTGGTTCTAATGCATAATAGGAATAGGCGAATGGGCAAAAGAGGGCCGACCCACATTGGGCGGAAATCGAATAAATTAGGACAAAATTCCAAAATAGCTTTTTTTGAGATATAGACTTGAAACTTCACAGTTACTTATAAAAGATTGCTCTTTAAGGAATTATACATCATTTTTCATGATTCTTATACGTTAGTGAGACAGAAGGGCTCAAACACGACTAATTTTCCAAAAAAATCCTGTAATAATATTTCTCCGAATATCTTCAACTTAATTCGATGGTGACTCTGTGGGATGAAATTGTTCAAATACAAATAGCATGATCTATTAACATAATTCTCTGCTTTAATTGCCTGAGCTTCAAATATTTTTTTCGCATCATTTATTTTCATTCCATTATTTATAGGCGGATGCTGTTTTCAGACAAAATGTTTACATAAAGTAGATAATATCTAGCGTTTTAGGGAGACACTTGTCAAGTCACTTATATCGGAGCATCCGTTGAAAACTCATATGCATGCAACTCAAGAGAAATTAAAAATAAGTTTGCGACGCAAAAAATATATATGATTTTCCGACCGCTCGTCCGGGGTCTGCCTCAACGCGTCACAGGCTGGATTTGATGTGACTCTCTTACACTGCTGAAGTGACATGGACCCTAAGGCTTCCAATTCATCGTTTTTCAGCAGTACTCTTTGTCACTAACCTCCACGGACTCTATTTTGACGAAATCACGAGAGTATTGAACCATGCGACCGGATAAGTTTACGCGGATTCACGTTAAGTTATTTTTCTTTGTGTACGCTCCGGGAACATACTTGTTATTCACGCCTTTCAGCCCTTGAAAAGAGTTGAGTCTTTTTAGGGTCCATGTAACATTCCAGAAATACACAAGTTAGAATTCTTTTGCATATTGTTCATACACACTTTCAAATTAATTAGAAATTTATTTAATCACCGAGTGGTTAAACAGTGAACACCAGCTAGGATTCTTGGCGCATTGTGATTCAGTATGGGTAGTTGATTTACTTCGCACACATTATCAGTGATTATTTTACCTTTCGGGTATCCTACGCTTTTAAGAAGCATTATTCGGCCATGTCCAGGATATACGCAATCGCAATCTAGTGCTATCAGAGTTTGATGTTGACTCTTGTTCATCTCCGTGGAAATTATAAGAGACAAAGCCTTCTCACATGACATCTCAGCTTGGACAGCATCACATTTCCTGCATAACTTTTGTTACCCTAGTTCGTATGGTAGTTGTTATTTCCACTAGTAATTTAGCTGTCGCAATGCTTTCTGTCTCATGTAGACTCATGGAAGTTGCCAATGCCAGATGGAAGTTGAGAATGGATAAACACGTATTTGACTGGTTGATGGAAGCTAGGGCAAGAAATATTCCAATTTCTGGACCTATTCTACAAATGAGGGGAAGGGAAATACCCTTTCTAATGGGAATAGAACATTTTCAGGCAGGTTGCAGAAATTTAAATTCTGGTGGAATCTAAAAACTTTGAAAATGTGTGGGGAAGAAGCATCTGTAAGTGACACAGTGGTAAAAAGATTGGAAAAACTCTGCAAACCATTTAGTGGGGTATAAACAATGTGAAATTTTCAATGCTGATGAAGCAGGTTTTCTTATAACTTGCTTCTTGACAGAACTCTTTCAGTTAGAGGCCAACCTTGCCATGGAGGATAAAAAAGCAAAGAAAGATACACAGTGCTATTCTGTGCTAATTTTAATGGTTCTGAGAAATTGGAGCCATTTATCATTGGCAAATATAAAAAGCCTAGATGCTTTAAAAATGTTCAAAAACTTCCTTGCTTATTCAGAAACTCCAAAATCTCATGGATGACATCACCTTTATTCTGTGAGTGGTTGAGCATGTTAGGCTCTAAGATGGGGGTGAGCAACTGGAAAATAGTAATCCTCATTGACCATTGTGCGGCACATAAAACTGAGGGGATTGGCTTACGAAACATAAAAGTTGTGTATTTTCCACAAAACACCACTAGCAGATGGCAACCCCTGTATCAAAGAATAATTTCCATTATGAAAAGAAAATACAGACAGCAATTGGTGGCATACATGTTGAGGACAGTCGATGATAAAAATGACATAAAGAAGTGTTTGTGGAATATACTTCAAGCAATGCATAGGCTGTCTTTCATGGAATTGTTTGCAGTCTGAGGTGATTGAGAAATATTCCACCAAGGCAGAATTTATGGGGGGCAGTAGTGAGGAAGAGAGTGAACTTGAGGATGAGCCACCAGAATGGCATGAAATAAATAAAATAATGAATGTGCAATTGCTATTTAATGACTTTGTGAATGCTGACGATGCTTTGCTTACATGTGCCCCAAATGTGGGGGAGACGGTGGGAGAGGTGGAGGCAGAAGATGGAGGGGTGTCACCAATTATGTGGAACAAGAAGATGATGATGAGGAATTAGTTTCCGATCCAACCAGAAAAGAGGTTCAGGAAGCTTTGGATGTCATGAAGAAATTTTTTTTAAATATGGAGGACTGTAACAGTGAGAACATGACTTTATTAAATAAGATGAAAATCAATGAAAATAAGGTAGAAAAAATGAAACAAACACATCACTAATTTTTTTTAGTAAAAACTACAAAAAGTATTGTTCCTTTTTTGTTACTACACTCATAAAACTAACAGAAGTATGTATATTTAAAAATGTACATACGTAGTGATTAAAAATACAGCAGCAATTTCATTGATTAAAAGGGCCATTAGGAAGAAATTATGTTCATCCCACTAAAAGCTCTTTATAGTGAACCTCCACTTATCAAAATGTCACAAATGTTGGTCCCTTCCATTTCGATATAAAGAGATTTTACTGTAATTATTTATTTCAGCTAATTTGACAGCAAGAGTTTTGCTTTAATCATATATATGTTAGCAACCATGCAACGTATCCATTGTTTTTATAAGGTTATTGAAATAAAAGTCTCGAGACTGGACTCCAGCATAAAAAAGTGCTGCAAGTGTAATATTTGTGCGTATGAAATAATTCTGGTTTTATTTAACTTGCCAGACAAGGTTATATTGGCATTAACACATGAGCAGTCCCAATTTTTGAACATGCAGCATTAGCCACAGCATGAAAAATTCCACACCGTGGGATATATTTTCTTAAGATTATGATTATAATGTATTTGTAAAAGCATCTACGTATAACCATATCACTGCTATTTCTCACTCCAGGACTTGCTCATAGGTTAACTGAACAAAAAAAGATGATGTATACGACCCTGCTATTTACTCACTCCCACAACAGAGCTGTGACGTCACTATCACGTTGACCAATCAGTGAACATTTTCATTTCTTAGAGGAATTAAATTTTTTAACAAACTTAAAATATCTCTCGGTCTGTTCTGCCTACACTAGAAATAATTGGTAGACAAGGGATGTATTGTCTTCCTTGATATGTAATCATTAAAATTGAAATTGGGTTTTGAGGAAATTTGCCCATTGTGGTATTTTGAAATAAATGGTATTTCCATGGTTAAGAGACATGACCCTGAATATATACTAAGCTATGATCAAATAAGTATCAATTCCATTCTCTTTTTTACTCCTTAATGAACCCTTAGAACGGACCAAGCCTAATTTCACAGAACCTGCTTAGTATGCAATTCCATTGTCACCAGAAAACAACAGAACAAGAAAAACATGAAGTTTAACAATGATGACTAAGTTAACATGGAACACACACTTCATCTTTTTAAAACCAAGAGAACGTTTTTGCATCTATCAGTCAAAGATATGGGCCTTCAATTTTATATAAGACTGACTATATGTCTGTGGTATTGGTGGTGTGGGAGGGGGGGGGGGGGGTAAATGAAGTGAAGGCCCGGGAGGGGGGGGGGGGGGGGGGGGGGGGGTGAAAGTCCGTGACCGTTGAAGCAAGGGAGGGGGAGGTCACCGTTCAACACATGAAAGTTGATAAATTGAGAAGGAAGGAGCACCTTACTCTAAATTAGAGAAAGGTGAACAGTAAGAAGTAGGTCCTTAATCCCCATTCATAATGTTTCTTCTGAATTAGTCTATGCCCCCCCCTCCACTAGCTTCAACTGTCAAGGACTCCACTTCCTTTCACCCCCCCCCCCCCTCCGGGTCTTCACTTCATTTCCCCCCTCCCACACCACCAATACCACATATTTATAGTGAGTCTTATATATAATTGAATGCCTATATATTTGGAACTCTTCAATCAAGTATAAAATTTCCCTCCAGGACAGCAAGGCTTATTGAGAGCTACAACACTCTTGTCACCCAAGATAATAGCGCAGTAGCAATATACTGATTTAGCCTAGGAATAGATGTGAAGTTAACTATTTTTTCACGATCGTCACCATCGAGGATTATTCGGTAAAGTGATTCCCTTCCCAAACAGCACTGAGCGTATTTACTGATTGGCTTTCTACCTGTCAAATGCACTATTATCTTGAATATATATAGATATCATTATATCACCTTCTCTATCATTATATCTCCATATCAAGGTCATCAGCAAACGGGAGAGGTTAACTTTAGACCCCGTAGTTAAATTATATTTCTAGCTGTATGTTACCTACAAAGCAATCATAAAGAAAGCACCCTATACGAGAAGTGTGATAGATGTTCTAATCACACTATCGAGTATTGAAAAAAACTTGGAATTCAAAAAGGATATTATAAAAAAATTAACATTTCAAATAAAGCAAAAGATAGAAGAAAAAACCAGCACGCTACTGCCATCACTCCCAAAACTCTCAACCATATGTTTACCTAGAGTAAATCAAGACCAACCTTGTTTTCAATGCCAGGTTTGGAGGACGGAACTCTAGCAGACTGAGGTTCGCTCTTCAATGAGGAGGTGGACGACGATAACGAGGAAGAGGCTGAGTTCACTAGCATCGGCAAGGTGGCACTTTCACCATTATTTACAGCACCTTTGAGAGAGGTCGGACCAGCAAAGGTGGGAGCCTTCTCAGCCGGGGTTGCCACCGGGGGTTCACTTGGGCTCCCCATTGGTGGAGAGACAGTCCTTGACTTCACCTCATTCACAACCTTTTCGGCCATCGATTGCGGTGGAGCAGCGGGCGCCAATGGCCCTTCTATCCTTTGACTAACAACTGGAGCGTCACTGTTTGCACTCGAGGCAGCCACGGTAGGAGAGGACAATGCTGCCACAGTCGAAGACTCTGCCATCACAGTAGGTGCCTGTTGCTGTTGCTGCTGCCTTTGCTGAGCATCCGAGAAGGCATCCATGTCTGTCCCCTCCTTCTCAGCTCCCTTACGATTGAGATCCCGGTTCTTTTGAACTTTCTTCTGCTTGCTTTTTTGAGTTGCTTTACCTAACAGGAAGAAAGACAAATGACAACCATCAGAAATTCACATACAAGTCACTCAGAGCAGGGCTTCTGAAAGGGGTTCATTTGTCATGAACAATTTTTTTCATGTCTTTACATTCATCAACGAGTTTTAAAAACACCACGAGCATTTATGAATAGGAAAAAATTTTAACCAATGACAATTAAACCCCCTTAATATTGAAACTTGATATAGTGAAATAGGCAAGGTGGTCCCACCCATCAACATAGGCTTTATGTGTAAAGAAATTTGATTAAGTATGGGAAAGATTCAAAAAAGTGATATAACCTCAATCCCAAACATCAGATGGTAAATTCAGAACATAATTTCCCATTTCATCTACTTAATATCAGGGTGGCTACTGATATCCAATTGTTAAATATCCAGACTTTTCCCCGATGGATTTTTCCCTGACCAATCACCCGAAGGTCACCTATTATTGGAATATTTAATTTATGCTGAATTAAATTATAGTCAAAACTCAGAGAATGTTAAAAGCTGAAATCAATACATTAAAAGCTATAAGTATCTTAAGAGCTAAAAATCTTCATGAAAAAAAATATATTAAACCTTCCTAAATTAAACTCTCATCCAAATTATACACACTTTCAATGCATATTGTTACCCTCAGTGTTGGGCTATAAAATATTTATATTAAGTACAAAGTAAGTTCCACTTCCACCCCAAACTAGGGCTAGAGTTTAGTCAGGCATAGAAATGTACGTATTTTGTATTAAGAACTATTATTTAAATGCATTGATCTTCAGCCTTATTCCCCTGTGACAATAACTCTCCGACAATACATCCCTAAAAGTACAACCTCTTCCCCATCTTCTATTCATCCACTCCCCTCCCCCACCTACCAATGCCTCGCCACACCATGCCATGGCAGTGGCCATTACTGTCTACGTAAGTGCAACATTTCCCTACAACAGGTTATTGACTCACGCGTATAACAGTATTGTATTATGAGTCCCCGAACCATTGCAAGCATTGGGGCAACCCAGGCAAGCAAACTTATATTGCCACCGCAGCCACGCATGCTACCTTGGGTAACATTACAAATTGGCAATGTCTAATTCTTCAAAAAAATGTAGCACGTCATGGTAATTCTGGGAAGTTGAGGATTACTGAAAAGGCATCGATGGGAAAGGTAATGGCAAACTCCAGCACAGGTATCATTAAGGTGTGCGAAAAATAAAAACCAAAGCCAAGTTAATGGACTGGACCAAAATCAGATGGCAGGAGTGACCTTCAGAAGCGAATAGCAATTTGATTGAAGAGGTTAACCCCTTGATTGCAAGTGGGAGCCTAAAAATTAAAAATATAAGGATAAACAAACAAAATGTAAGCACACCACTGCAAGCGAAGATATTTAGGTGGTTTGTGGCCTGGCAAAATTGCTTCGAGAGATAGCTAAGGGGGCCATTCAACAATTATGTCGAGCATGAAAGGTGAGGTGGTCTCTTCTGTGTCACAAAGTGAAGTATGAGAATCTAAGGTGATATTGCATAAGATTTTGTTTACATGCAACATCGTACTTGTATTACCATTTTAATATTCATCGTCTCGTATTTATCGAGCTGCAAGCATGTATTTACTACAAGCTATTGAGTCTCAGACGTTAATAAAAAACATGAGGTAAAATTTTCCCAACAACATAGCTTCGGATTCCTTGTGATGAGCGTAATTGATGACATTGTACGTCTTACTCACAACTAAACTAAGACACACAACAGAATGTTTCAGGAATTGATGGGGCTTATTGCATGCACGTCCACAATGGACAGTTTTAGTTGGTGAAATGATCTGGTGAAATTAAGGTTGGGAAAGACTGGCCGATAAACGCAATAGTAGAAATACAGTGAAACCTCATATTTGCACTATCAGAAATTACGTTTTCCCACAATTTATACCACTTTTGCAAAGTCCCATTCAATTTCCTATGTTTCCAACGTATACAGAACCCTGAATTTAGACTACATTTTTCAGTTTTCCTGCAACTTGCACCACAATGCGCTCTTTCAAAAATTAAATTTCACTTCTTAAGTCCATTACTCATGCATATTATCCTTTGTAAAACACTTTTTGACTTTGTCTTGTACATATATGCGGAAAAAATATGAAATAGAGCAGCAATAGGACCTGTTTTAAGGAAGAATTTGAATGTGGCGGGAGTAGTATACAGCACCACTAGTAACAAAATTTTTAACTACATCAACTCGTAATTCAAGCTATGAAATTAAGCAGTCTTTTTTATCTAAGGCATTTTCAATCCATTACGTGATAATTCTATAATATCGTTATTTTAATGTTTCTATGCATAAAATGAAAATAAATATCAGGTTTTAACTTCGTAAATCTCTGAAATATAGTACTTTCCGGAGAATCTGTTGATACCCCTGACAACAAGGGCCGTGTCCGACATCGAAACGCAGGAGAACATGGTACCTTTCTCCCACTTGGACACCCTAAAAGCTTTAATTCACAAATAATCATTTTTGGAAAAAATTTATTTGTTAATATTTTGAGGAAACTTTGAGCATACTGAAATAAAAATGAAAACTAGGAAACATTTTCATGACGCAACACTCCTTGCCACAGCCCATTGATTAACACATTCAATGCGAAGTAGGTCAACAGACGTGCTTCTGGCTACACAGACTGACTGAGCACGTCAATTGACGTGGTCGTTCCCTTCCGAAGCACTTTAAATTTTTTCGAGCCGATTTTGATGACATTCATGAAAACTGGGCCCGCATTGAATGTGTTAATGTGATTTACTTTCAGATGTTTCATCATTTCTGATGCTATCGTTGCATCAGGAAAGAAATTAAGGTTAATTTCAATGGAGCAGTTTAGTCTGCTTCATCCACATTGTGGTTTCAGGAGGCTGGTGAGGATTAACTTCTACTTTTTCTGTTACCAATAGTTTTGTGCAGTCGCTTCACGCCCCTGGCATCGCTCCACCCACTCAGATGGCCATAATATCTGTGCATACGTAGCAAAGAATTTTAATGAAAATTTTTTTTCGCAACACTGCAAGACAATAGTGTGCTCCTGGATTACCGGATTATGGGTGCTCAACTGTAATTAAACCTGCGGGGGAGAACTAATATTTCACCTAAGTAGTAGTATTCCATTAAGATGGGCTTTTTGTTAAGTTTTTAAAAATGGAATCCAAGTTTTTAGACAATATTTAGAAGGGTAGATAAGAGACATTTTTGGAAAATCCATCATAATATGCACGAGATTGGAATGCAGGCTACCTATATTCGGAAATAGATTACGCACGTAAAAGTCATGAATACTTTAATTGTTCCCAGAGTGAATTCATCCAGTTTGATTGGCTGTCGTCCTCTGCCCGAAGTACTAAGTTTCTTCCTTCTTGAACCAGGTGACCAAGTCTTCAGCGTTCTCCTTGTGAGCAGCACCAATCATCTTCACCGTTGTCTTGGACACCCCAAACACTTAGGACACTTTTCCATACACTGGATAACATTTATCGCCAACTACTTCCCCCTCCAATTTAAAAAACCAAATCGCACTTGCAATCATCGAAATCTCACCTTTAGATATAGGAGAACGGGGAGGCATGTTTAGGCACAAAAGAGAACAGTCAAAATAGGAATGAGCTGAAGAGGGTAGCATGATGACAATGTCTATTGTTAACGGTTCAGCTAAAGCAACTGACTCATTCTGTAAACTGCAGGTGATGAGTGAGGGTGAAAGTTTGGCGTATGGTCCTATTGTCCGCGGGGAGAGCGCACGAGCTTGGCAACAGCACACCACAGTAACGGTAAATCCGGCCGAGCCAGTCGCCTGCTAGTCTTGCCGAAAATGCGTTTCAAACAACTCTCAATGTAAAAACATTGGTTTTTACTAAAACACTGAGAATGATATCAGTGAGTATTTCATCTTTTAAGCTCCACAACGTGACCAATCATGCTTTTTTGCGACCTTTCAGTCAAGAATAAAAGTGCAGGTAGTTACTTGATAACTTTTGTTTGGTTGAATATAAAAAGCTGAAACTTTGAAGTATATTAGAAAACATTTGTATCCAACTGGTGGTGGAGTTTGGTTTTGATCGAATCACAAGTTTTTAAGTAACACATTTTCAAAGTGGAGGCTTGGTTGAAAGGCGTAAAAAAACCAGTACATTTTTTATAACATTGAGAATAAAATTTTTTTTATTCTCGATGTCATAAAAATAGAAGAAATATTCATATAATTTTTTTGTGTACATAAACGTAAAATGAAAGAAGCCAAAATTTGGTGCAACTACTGTTCATATAGGTTTATTCGTTCATTAGCTATCAGGCTGTAAACTCTGGTTTCCATAATTTTTATTCCGACAGTAGGCACAGATGCAAAAACGAATGCTCAGGATAAGAGTAGGATTCAGAAGATAAGTGGCATTATTATAAGTGCAATCAAAGTTTATTTATGAAGGAGATTATACAGGGAGTGTTTATGATAGCGCCCCAACATACCATAGGTAATAAGACATTCATATGGAGATCCACATTGAGAAAACCATCTTTGTTATTTTTACAAAACTTCATTCCGCTGGCACGACACACGTTTCAACACACTGTGGCATTCTCATGTGCACAATGTGGCACACGATTACGCCACAGTGTGGTGAAACACGCATCACACCAGCAGAATAAAGTTTTGTGGAAATAACAAAGGAGGTTTTCTCAACTTGGATACCCATAATTTCCACGAGGTCAGGCCTGATATCACCAGTTTTATTAATATGGAGGCTTACGCAGTATATGAAGATACAAAACTATTACTGCAGTTGTTCGACGGGTGGAATTGGGCGATTTCCCTTCTTCCTTTCATGAGCACACACTGGAAAAACCACCACCATGAAAGGACCAGCATTAGGTCATGGTAGATCAATCCGTCTCCAATCCCATGCACCGAATTTCGGAAATATGTTCTTTCAAGATGCATAATTTTATTAATGCAATGTAACAAACACCATTACATAAATTTAGAGAACCCCTAAGGCTAACCTAGACCCAATAATTGATTGATCAATCAAACCCCATCTTAAAACGCTGGAGATAGGAAATTCTAGGAATTCAACACAACAGCAATGTATGACAATGAGAACACATCCGTAATCCAGACTCCATTACTCATCATAGGTTTGCGAGCACAACAACAAGCACCAGAGCGACATCATCAATCGCAATAAAGGCGTGCATCACATCAGACGGTATGCCGCACGTGGAATCTACTCGCGCGGAGCTATTTCCATACGCCCTCTTTCTCACGTGAAAGCAAGTCACGCCGACGGATCGCCAACAGCCTCCGCAGTGACGAACCCGGCGGTCACAAAACACACAATCCCCCTTTTCCAAATGAGTGACGAGTTGCGGAAGACGCATGCCGTGTCACTAAAGAAGGAAAATGATATGCTCGTCCAAAAATGGTCACCACGAACAGTCCAGCTGGCGACGCGGCTGGAGAAGGGCTTACCATGCCAAACGCAACTAATCCAATCGGCTCCCGACTATCAATGAATATATCCTGTCTAGATCGAGCCCTTAAGTTGTCAGCAAAAGAAATTAAAGATTCACATGCGATGTTGGGTTCACTTGCCTTTCTTTTTCCTCGGATTCATTTTGGAGTGCACAGGTATTGACGCTGGTCCAATCCAAAAATAAGAATCGAATGCCGACGACGACGAGTGACACGATTTCTCCCAGCCGGAGATAGGGAGATCGCGGAACTATTAGGACGTGCTGTATGCCACTTGGAAACGGGAATGCATGCCGCACTTCCTTCCCTTTGAGCTTGTATAGCGGACGGAGTGGTCTGGGTGCCGAGACACCGGTGCACTGTCGACAGACAGACTGAGCACTTACGATCGAGACGAGAGTTCGACTTATTTCGCGAACCCCTCCCCTCGTGAGCGCATTCGACGGCGGCCTTCGGAGGAGGAGAAGAAGAAGGCCCCTCCGCTCTGCCCTCCCTCCCACAACTACCCGCGCGCCCCACCACACGCGAAGCACGACGGGAAGAGCGGACGGGGGGCAGGAAGAAGCAGTCCAAATCACCCACCACCCTAACTAATCCCCTAATCGTCATAGCCACACCATCTCCACCACCACACCTAGCAAGTTCAAAATAGAACATGTCTCGGCCGCGCCTATATATAGAATACCAAGGAGATGCGTAAATGTGGTGTAGGAAGGAAAGAAGGTTTCGGTGTGAGAGCGGGGAGGAATATGCAATGGCCAAGACAAGATGTTCCACTGGGTTACAACCTTAAGTCCTACGACTCTTAGGAAGGAGGAACGTGCCCCGAGAGGACACGACCCCACCAGCAAAATAAAAAAAATTGGGGCCGGGAGATAAACGAGATGCTTATATTCTAGACGAGGATGTGGTAAGCGGTAAGACTGATTTTCCACTAAAAATAAGAGCTGTGGGCGACAGCAATACGTAACGAAGATAAACCTCGCCGGGCCGAGAAAGAGCGCCTTACGTAACACGCTGCGAGCGCGGGATGCGTTGGCTGACGACACGACCCCACTATCGTCTTCAATTGCCCATAAACGGGCAGCTAGGCTCCGATTGGCCACATTTCATAATTACACTACCAGCCAATCATGTATACATTCGATGATGGGCTTGGGTGGGTCAAGATATAGCTGCATGCGAGCACACTGAATTGGACCCATGCGCATGGGAACAATACGGAAATAGGTATACTACACCACTTCCCGGCTCCGGGTAAAAGACGACGTGCATTCTCTTAAGCGATGCGCGAGATACAGCGTCCGCTCTCCATCAAATCGACACCCACGCACTCTGACCAATCACTCGCGACATTAATTATTGCTGCAAACATCACCACCACCAAATGAGGTCCTCACCCGATCGTTCCCTTGACCCGCGTCGTCCGCCCCCACGGCGACCTCCCGACGAAGACTGCTCCATGACGACACACCACAGCCTTCACCCCACCCCCTCCTCTTATTGCGAAGATGAAGACTTTATAAGGGCGGGGGAGACCACGCACCGCGAATAGAAGAGCACACTACTCCCCGAATATGTAGCACACACACACATCAAAACGGCATAATCAATGAGCACAACGCCAGCAATGATTCTCATATGACACACACGAGCTGCACCCTAAGTGAGGACGAACGGCTCGGCAAACTTTTAATATGAAGAATAAATGGTCCGAGGAGATATGAATCCCCTCGAGTTGATAGCAAACCCCCAGGTTCGTAGTTTCCTTTCAGTGCTTCTCACAGATTAAACGGCGGTTTCGCAACCCTTTTCCTGTGTCACGAAACGTGCATTTCAGCCAACGCATGTGAGATGAGACGGGAGTACAACTGTACATCCTCTCTCCACCCAGAACCCCTCCGACACAAACAACGGGCCTCCCACTGGCCGGATTACAGCCAATAACCACACAAACAAGCGCACATCACTTATAAATAACAACAGTCAGACACGGCACGAAATGCAGCGCACACACACACACACACTTCGTGAAAACGTGGTCACAGGGCGATGTAGGGACGGAGCGGAATCCTGGGAAGTCGGCAAGAGGAGAGGAACAGTAACGAGCTTATCCGCTAGGGCGGCGCCGCAAACCAGCATACCATTCCCAGATGAGGGGAGAAGAGGGGGGGAGGGATGAGAGGATGAGGAGGGAAGGTGGGGCGGGAGGGAAAGAAGAGGGGTGGTGACTGCATGAAAGGAGGTGGAGCGGAAGATGCGTTGCCCCCGCGACGGAGGGCGCCGTCGTCGCACTGCTCCAGTGCAACACTCATCACGGACATATCGACTAGAATACTTCGGAAGGCTAAGCTTAGGAACACTGTAATGGCTGTTGGCTATGCTGGAATGAATCGAGTATATAAGGGAGACCATATTCGTACTTTATTAAAAATCTAAGAAAATGTATGAAACACGAAGCACAAGTAGCAATATTAGATGCTTTCAAGGTTATTCTGCGATTACTTCGGCATTAGAACTTAAGTGAAAACAACTTGTTATTGTCCAGAGAATAGTTAATAATCTTCACAACGCGTGTCTACGTCAAAGGATCATACATAACTATTTTGCAGACATTACTAAGTTGTTTTACTTGAATTCATCAGTTGCGTACGGACGGAGGGGGGTTATATTAAACCCCCCCCCCCCCAACCAAACATGTTTACCTGAATTCGTTTTCGTTCGTTTACCTGAACTAGCTTTTAGAATTTGGTTATTGGACTGAAAAATTTAGTTGAATTGTCTTCACGAAAAGAGAATGTTAATTTAAGTATTGTTTTAATGAATAATAATCTACACATCATTTTATGATGATGCACATAAATATTAATGAACCCCCCCCCCCCAGAAGTCAATCCTGCGTACGCCACTGGAGTTCATACTGATGTTCCACCATATCTCGCCAGACATCGTTGAATATATTAACTCGTCATGTTATAGGGAGATCGGGGTTCAAATTCCGGCCACGTACAATGATAGAATGGGTAATTCACTCACCTGGGCGTATTTCTATGCCTATTTTTTCTATCACGCAAGCTTGACTATGCAACACGTCCAACGTATAGTAATATCAATGGATATCTATTTATTTATCATCTCACACATATAGATTGCACTCCGCATTGATATGATTACTCGACGGTCTTGGACAACTTAAGACACCGGTTTTTCCCTGAGCCCAGGCACGTCATTTAATGGAAAGCATGAATAAACAAGTAGATTGGGAATAATTCGCGGGTTCGAATCCCGCCTGGGTAGGAAATTTACACCTCCCGGGGCATGGTTGTGTGTTCGTCCATATAATAAATACTTAGTAATTGGCTTTGGCTGTGAAGTATATAGAAATTATTATTATTTATATTCGCCGGCTCCATCGCAAATGTACAGTATTACGAAATCCGTATATCGCAATATAAATACATGCAATAAGTAATACAAAATCATCCTTTGGCTTCCCTCAAGGGATACAATACTGGATAGGTAAGATGTAACCGGAATAGCTTCCATTTCCTTAACATTACGCCTACGGATAAAATATTTATCGATTTCCATAAAATGAACAACTCTCATAAGATGATAACTGATTACCTACTTCAAAATTTGAATGAAGATTTGAAGTTTTACTCACAATTCTTAAGTACACCTTTAACTTACGGTTGTGGACGGCATTTACGTCGCCGGCATCCGATTTGGGGTACCTCCAACGCTGTCAAAACACAGGGGACTACATTTCAATAACACTTCAATTGGCGTATCCACGAGTTCCATCCACCTCGAATAAAAACGACACAAAGTGGGCTATCGCGAGAATCTGAAACTCCGGCAAGGTCGTCTCCCAACGACACTAGAGCCACCAAGGAGCACACCACTATTTCAGTGACGGGTTATAAATAATAGCGGCATATTTTAAGAACAGACAAATGTAAAATATTATCTCTCACAGACTCCCTAGGTAGCTCATTTACTGACCACTCGTTGAAAGTACAGTATTATCAACTCGGACCCTCATATACAAGTAATTCCGATGCTAGCGCCCCGGGACGAGCATGCACGACACAATGCCTATATTCTACCTATGTTCGAGAGACCGTTAGTATTTATATATTTTGCAACTACATAAATGGACAGATTCAAGAGTTACCCTGAAATTTCACTGCAAAATGAGCCATTAACGCACAAGGGTATATTATATGGAGGTGCTAATGCAATGAATGAATAGAAGGGTCCAACCGCCTGTATGACACTCCCGCTATCACTCCCACATCTTCAGACCAAAATCTTAAAAGTAATAGTTTCTTTACTGGTTACAGTTCTCGTCAATTAATACAAATTTGATATATTAAGCCCTACACACAGAACCATGTCCCATGTAGCACTCCCGATTAGCACTTTTTGCCCACGATATTTTAGTCTCGGGTGAACATAACGTTCCAGTTAATGCAATTTTTCTTGACTTTAAAAAGGCATTTGATAAAGTTCCCCACAGTAAGCTACTCATGAAATTAAAATCCTACGGTTTAGACGACGAAGTAATTTCCTGGATTAGAGAATTCTTAAGTAATCGCGTGCAAAGGTTTGTATTAGATGGCGCTATTTATAATGAAGTAAGTCACATCAGGTGTCCCACAGTGAAGTGTCATAGGCCCGCTTCTGTTCCTTATGTACATAAACGACATCGGTGACAAAGTTGACAGTAAGCTTAGATTATTTGCTGACGCGCAGTGGTGTATAGAGAAATCCGTAGCTTTGATGATAAGGAAGCGCTAACTAAGGACCTCGAGGCAATACAAGAGTGATGCGATGCGTGGCAGCTAGAATTAAACCTGAAAAAATGCGTTGTTGTGAATTTATGGAAACGGAAAAACGCTCCTTGTAACAGCTATTGCATAAACAACGTAAAATTAGAGACCGTAGAATCGGTTAAATACCTCGGAGTAAAACTGACTAATGATCTATCGTGGAGTAAACATATTCGAGAAATTACTGGTCAAGCTAATTGTAAATTGGGATTTGTTAAAAGATTACTTGGCAAGTGCGACGATAAAGTTAGGGAAATCAGCTACTTCTCCCTCGTTAGACCCCACTTAGAATATACCGCCAGTATTTGGGATCCTTGTGAGATATGCTTGGAAACTGAGTTAGAACGCGTGCAGCGAAGATCGGCAAGATACGTTAAAGGCCGTTATGATAATCTCGTTAGTGTTACTGACCTTTTGCAGCAACTGGGATGGGAAAAGCTTTCAGACCGTCGATTAAAATTTAAACTCAATCTATTATGCAAGTACCAAACCGGTCAATTCTCTGACGGCGTTGATAATATTTTACGAAATCCGAAATACTACGGTAGATCAGATCATGAGAGTAAAATTAGGGCACTAGACTGCAGAGCGGACAGATTTAAAATGTAATTTTTCCCACGAATGATAAGGGATCATAACAGCTGCCAATGAGACTTTTATCTAGGTTTGTCGTTAGGTAGTGTAGCTCTTAGTAGTAGTAGTACTCCTAATACTTGAATCCTTATCTGTTACCTAGTACATACTAACAGCGCGCCTTGCATGTTTTCTACATGGGTCTTGATTCTCTGTCCATCTGTGTAGTTGTAGAATGCATGTATATTGACGGTTCTTCTCCATTGTGATAACATCTGTAGTGTGGTAGTGCATTCTTTTGAGGCTTCGCCTCGTGACAAGCATTAGCGATTTATGCTAATGCATAATTAGTCGTAGTTACACTAACTCTAAGGCAGCGGTTCCCAAACTGGGGGTCGCGGGCCGTTCGGAAAGGGGTCGCGAGATGAGGATTGTAATTACTTTAAAAACAATATCATTTGATTGCACACATTGTTTGTTATTTTTAGGGGGTCGCGGCTAAAATGTATGGGCTAAAATGGGTCGCGGAAAGAAAAAGTTTGGGAACCGCTGCTCTAGGGTAGAGTGTAATGCATGTTGGTGATTACTCACCCCCTGCCACACACCCCTGAGGTGGCTTGCAGGGTATTTTGTAGATGTAGATGTCCCTTCTACATCTTCAGCCCTCATACCATAACAATAGTTTCTTCATAGGTACCAGCTTTCGCCAGTTACAACTACCCCCCCCCCCCCTCCCCCATTAGGTATATATTAACACTAAGCACACACAACTATGCCCCAGAAGAGAAGAAATCAACCAGAATCGAACACGCGACTTCCTGATAGGTAGGCTAGAGCGTTACCTAGGTATCAATGACGACTGGCATCTGGGTGTGATTACAATTCAGTTCAACTACTCGGTATTTCCCGCAGCTACCACGTCGTCGCACAGTGAATAATTACATTCCCCACAAAACCGAAAGGAAATGGTGTTCCTATGAAACTATAAGGCAATTAGACGCAAGACATTTTTTAAATCTCAGTTTATGATGCACAAGACATTTAAAAACACTAAATGTAAAGAGGCAATGAAGGCGAAATGATGAAAACTTCGCCAAAATACAAATTTATGAAAACCGTATTTTTACACTACGTCGAACAACACGAGCTTCGTTGCCACAAAAATCTACCAAAACGGGCTAATAAGATGTCAAAAGTTATTAGCTTTCGAATATCCACGGAATCATGTAAACAAAAAGGGCTCGTTCCAAACAGCATCTTGCTCGCATCAAACAGGGCACTCCGCAATGCACGTTAAGGCTCGCAGTGATCTCATTCCAATTAAGCTTTTGGACGTGTCGTAGCTGGGTCATTCCATGCCTCCACATCATAAAAATGCGAGCAAAACAAACCAACTACTAATTTTGTAGCACAATTAATTACGAATGCCGTAGGGGAACGACGTCCGGACTCAAATCGTGCACAGCGGTGAAACAAGGGACTAACTACTGTAAAATGGGCAAACATCGCAGAAATAGAGCGACCATCTTACATTAAAGAATCAACGTCCTGCAACATTTTTTACGGTCATGAAACATTCATTCTACATACTACAACGAGAAAATGTGCTGATTGAGGAAAATATGACCATTGTTTAACGTGTAGAACGAAGTAAATCAACACCGGACTGGCGACCGAAAACATCTGTATACACATGAATTAGAGGGATTTTACTTGCACAACCGCCTCAAGTAATGACGCAAACGATTATTTACGTTCTCACCTAGTCACCTTGTCCCGCCCCTTTATCTCTAACCAGAGCCCCTCTCTCCGCTATAACGGTTAACTCCGCGAGACGAAACAAACGCGAGGAGCAAAGCCGCGCAATTGCATTTAAACCGGAGCAATCGAGGTCGCACCACTCCGCCGATACGAAACCTCTCTCCGGTTCGGAAACCTCAAGCATGCCATCGCCGAAAAGAGCTCATCGCGTCTGCAATGGGAGGGCGAGCAACATCCATCCAGCGCTCATTACTTCATGCTCTCCAGCTCCGCATTTAACGGAGGAATCGCTATCGTACTCGCAAGTCCGAGTAGGCTCTATTTGATAATAAGAACTTAGAAGATGTAATTTTCCACAGACAAAAATTTAATCGACCCGGATTTGATGTACTGCATCGTCATCTGATGATCGAAACCCGGATTTAATAAATTTTTATCTGCGGAAAATTGCATCTTCTAAGTTCTTATTATGCTCATATTCCACAACATCTCGCCTGATACCTCCCCTTTTTGTGCTCTATTTCATGATAAATTAATTCTCAAAAAAGCCCCTCCATTGAGGTGAAGCTTGTAGGAGGCTTCATTCACACAACGAAATGGTGAAATTTGTTATCACGGTTAAAGTTGGAGCGTAATTTTTCTCTAACAAAAACTGAAACAATATTTAACTATCATTTTGATATTTAATACGTTGCAAGAAGCAGGAAGATAATATAGTAACATTAATGACTCAAAAACTTTGCTTAAAATCTTTGCCTGCTGTAGTATTGAACAATATTGTTTTGAATTCCTACATTTTTATGTTAACACATTAGGTATTTAATTTTTATTTTATATGTATCTGGTAAACACTTTTGTAAAAATATGAGCAAAGATTTTTAAGTGTTGAGAAAATTGAGATATAGCTCAACCATGGCATGCCGTAAGTCAAATTTTATATCTACCTATCTTAAACATACCAGCGCACTATATCCGAGGCATTCACTAATTTGTTTCAGGCTAAAAGCAGAGAACAATATGGAAAATAGCACGGTGTTTCATTTTTTTACACCAAGAAAACGTGCGAACTACTCAATTACATTTCTGGCTCGATCTTTGTAGCCGAACTTGCTCATTTTTTTAAATCTGTAATGCCTATTTGAAGAAAACATATCCCATGAAAAACTGTTCCTATTTTTTTTGCAAGTACCTAGAAAATAATTGTGACACGTTGAAGATATTTTTGCATCATTATAAATATGAATCCTTATCCTTTGTGAGGAAGACACATTTATGGAATTATATGTCGTTATATCCCGCCCAAACTACCTCAATGGAAAGGAACACGAAGGAGATATCAGCGCCAGTGAAATGGTCTTCTGATGATACAAGTCAATGCAATTGCAATACGAAAGCGTAGGAAACCCTGAAGCGCAAATACGGCAAAACGCAGCTTTAATCGCAATATTAATAACCGTCAAACTGACGAAACGAGTAATTCCACGATAGGTTATTTAATAAATTAGCGTGGGCACGTAAAAAGGTTAACCGCGACCGTAAGCATGACACAGGATTCCACCAAATAAAGGATTTTCCACCTCGGCGGCTTCAATTATTAACTCATTTTTTGCTCATGCGCACCAGACAAGTTTGCGGCGTGATCTCGATATGAATAAAGAGTGAAGTAGGCCGCATTTATTGGCCAATCATGAGCCGCCTCCATCACTCTTCAAGGAATAAACTGCTACTCCGACACACTCCAATCGCTTCCGATAACATGTTGCAAGCGAAGCACGAAAGAAGTTTATGCATCTGACGTTATTTCCACTGAGGAAACCTCTGATAGCTTATTTGCCAAATAATAACACTTAGCGGGCGAAGTGATAGATGCATCGACATTTGAGTGGACTTGAAAAATCATTGCAGCGGGTGCATTTCAATAAAAACAATGGGAGTTTTCAAATCCGCCAAACGAGCAATGAGAACATTACTGATTTACATTTCAACTCCGAAGAGCGACCGCCGCACGGGGTAAGGAGAGCCCACTTCCGGTCACTTCTTTGTGTCACTCCGTGTGGGGTCGCGGGGAGCGGAAAGGCGGCCGGGGGCAAGGTCACCCGGGCGACCCCTACGACTCATGAGGGGGATACATGTCAGCATCGCCTTTTAAATGTTTCCACTGGGACGCAATTTTTTAAGCTTCATCTGTAGCATGAGAAAAAATGCACCTCAGTGCATTCCAAGACATTGAGCGAGTTTCAACCAGAAGTATTCCCAAGGTTTCATTTCCTCAGCCGGGGTATACGAGGTTACCAAGTTAATTAGTAAATCGATCGACACCCAATATTCTCCAAATAGCCACAGAAAATTTTAGATTCGACCAACAACAAATTTTCTCGAATTTGGCACGGGGGAACAAAATTATCCCGGCAATTGTACAGGAATAAAAAAATCAATTGCGGTTTCATGGCATGTATGCACCAGCAATAGCAGTGACGAGTTAACAATGGCACCAGTTTTCCTTTAGCACAACCTTTGACCCAGACGTCCCACGGCCGCACAAAATATATTCATGAAAACGGTAAAACGGCAATTTCCTCAAACCAATTCGAACGTGGGTCAATCCACTGTCATATAGCGAAGTCATGTAATTCTGGCAAACACTAAACAAACGTGATCTCTGTCTGATACGAACAACCAAATCCTCTCTTCTTGGCACGCTATTCTTTCGCAAATTGAACTGGAGGTGAAGCATGAAAGAAAATAATATTTTTTCAATCTAGAAATTTAACCTTTTGTTAAATAGCAAGTTTGGTAAGTAACGTACGTAAACGTACCTTTATCTTCCTTCCTCAATGCTTAGGCACGTAAACAGAGAACGCAGTAATTGTTTAAAGGTCGTTTTACACGCGGCACTTTATTATGCAATCTGGTGTATGCATGGATATGCATTGAAAAATGCGTCGTGCATAGCGGCGAACTGCATGAATACATGTGCAAATGCATGAACGACAAATGGGGAAATTGCCCGTTCTAATTCCGTCCCCGCATTCTAGCCATTCCTGAGCATCAAATTTTGCGATAAATTGCCTTGTGTAAAACGGTCTGGAGAAATATCAACGGAAAAGTGGAATTGAGTATTTGTTGGGTCGGGCGCGGTGGACGTCCTTGATATCGATAACGGTCCAACAATTCGGTGTTATGCCATTGGCGTGCCCACCTTCCCCGGGACGAGCCAATGAGGTCTCAGCTACCGCCTTCGTGGGCAATGGGCGACGACCGCCCCTCTCCCGCGGCGGCGCCCAGATCGAGCATTGGAGGGGCGCCGGCAACGAAAGGGAAAGTGGCAGTTGCGACACCGGCCACTGCCGGATTCCTTCGTTCGGAAAAGGCGTCGCACTCATTTGAGGCCGCGCAAAAAACTCCTGCGCTGCGCCGACGGGCACATGGGCGTGCACGCGAGCTGCTCCAAGGACCGACATTCGTGAATAAGTTTAACGATAGATCGGAACCATCAATTAGCCAATATGCGATTCATCACCATCATACTCAATTATTTAATGATAATCTCATTAATTATACATACAAAGGCCGAATCAAAACACACTCAGATACTCTGAATCGCATAAATAATAATCCTCAGTCATACAGAAACTCACGTGATTTGAATTACCCAAGTAATCTTCGCCCAGGGTGTAGTCTCCTAATTTTTAGTGGCTTCCAACCAAAGTACCCCAGTCGGAATCGCTGTGTTTCCAATGCTACGGCGTATCCGAGAACTAAAGAGAAGTATGCCTCCTCAACTTTTTCATCCAAGGTCTTTCCAGGTATTCGCTAGAAAAATTAAGATCTCTCTTATGCAGCGACACAAATGCTACGTGTTTTTTCTCATGCTTAGTCTAAAGTTATGCTTCCAAAACATATTTCTTCATCTATATTTAATTTATATTTATTGTATACATTTGTATTTTCTCCCAAAAATGTATAGATATTGCAATTTCGCAAGAAATTTACGGTAGTGCATTTGCTACACTTGACTGCGATCTCCGAGATCAGGATCGTCAACGATCATTTACACAAAATACATAAAGCATGAGAATTCGATAGCGCAAAACCATCTCCTGGAGGAAAAAAATGTCATATCATTTGATGCCTCCATAATGAAAACCCGTACACGACGGCCAAACGCTGCAGCAGCCAGAAGTGGGGCAGCAGCAACTCCCCGCTAGCTCTCGATTATCCCGCAATGGGGAAAATCGATACAAAATTATTCTCCGGAATTTGAAATTTCCCAACCTGATAACAAGAGTACTCCATTTTCATTCGACGAGCACTTATTGCCATAATAGAGAGCAAAAGAAAGAGCAAGGTTTAAAATTGATGGCGATGGAATAACACACCTCTTCGCCTATCATCAGAGGCAAGTGCCTGACACGCCGCATACCCTTGGATACCTTCCTTCAAAAACTTAACTATTACCATACCCGTGCCTACTTCTGCAATAAACAGGCTTTTGAACACGATGGATCAATAACGTTAAGCAGCTAAGCAGGCCTTGAAATCGAAGGCACATCCCTTAACTCTTCCGTAGCAAATAACATTTCATAAATAGACGGAGCTAAGACAGCAAATTAAAGGAGCTCCCAGCGACAAAATGCAAGATTTCGCTTTGGATGATAAGTCACATTCGGGACATAGAAGTATTTGAATTTCTAAAAATGGAGGGCTATTGTCCACCGAGTGGGAGGTAGAGCACATGGCTCGGCGACACCTGGCGGAGTAAGGGGCCAATGCAGTTTGTCCCCATTTGAGTTGACCAGTCAGTCATTCAGTGGCGTACAGACGGGTTTAGGGGTGACCCCCCCCCAAAAATAAAAGTTTACTTGAATTCGTTTTCGTTCGTTTACCTGAACTAGCGTTTACAATTTTGCGTATTAAGCTGAAAAATATAGTTGAATTGTCTTCACGAAAAGAGAATGTCAACTTAATCATTGTTTTAGTGAATAATAATCTAAATATTTTATGACGATGCACATATACATTAATGAAACCCTCTCCAGAAAGAAATCCTGCGTACGCCACTGACCATTCTCTGATAAAACAATAATGATAGTAATTCATTCGTTGCAACTAACACTGGAACTTCATTAGAGCGAACAACATGTGCGAAGGCTTCCTACGTCCCCCTAAAAGCAATACGAAATAGACCATATGCGATCGAGAGCGCATTTAGTCTCGACGCTGGCCCGAGATACATTCCGTAATGAAACTTCTGCCACGCCCAAATCCCTGGGAGAAGTGGAGAACTCCGGAGAAGACGTGCAAAGTGAAAAGATGCTAATTCCCACGGCAAAATCTCGTCCCTTGAGGGATTCAACGGGCAAAGGAAAACTGACACAAATTTTCGAGTCAAGAATGACACGGGAGCCAGGCGCTCCCATGAGTCGCCTCCCACACAGACAGTTGCACCGACATAGGTGAGCCAAAATGGCGCTCTCTCGAGAGCAAGAAAATTAAGTGCGACTATGAGAGACGGAGTTCGCGAGGATGCACGCAAGGATCTCACGCACAAGGTGCAATGGGATTCCATTATTTCCGCCTTTCTCGCTTAAAATCAGCCATGCAACGGAGGTAAGAGGGCACATCCCAACCACACGTGCGCGAACACCACCCCCTCCACTAAACGAAGCACCCACTCACACAACTTGCATTTGCGAGATGGCGAGCGGATTCTCGTAGAGACAGGAGAGGAAGAAATGAAGCTCGTGAGACATGGACGAGGTGGCGGCGGCACCCGCCCGCCCATGCACACGGGAGGCGCGGGAGAAAGTGGTCGCGCGCAGCGCATGTGGGCCTCCCTCAGCAAAGACGGCCATTTTCTCCTTCAAGGTCTTCTTCCCTCCCGCTCACCCCCGTTCCAAAAAAAGAGCAAAAGCGCGTCGCCTCAAGGCAACAAAATGGGCGATTCTCCGCGTACGTGTCGATCCCCGACGAACAACCCGAAACGAATCCCCTGCTGCACTCAAGAGACCACCCCGGGAACACTTACGCAAAGAAACCTAGAAGATATATATCCTTCGCATCCGGGCGCGTATCGGCACCGAAAGCGTGGTGTGCCTTCCCTGGAATAATTTTACCGACCAATTGCCACGAGAGTGGAAACCGAAGAGGGAGATGTGGGAGCCTCGAATAAACCGAAAGGGATCATTCTTTAAATGCGAAAAAGCCGAAAGAAGGCAAAAATATATGAGACAATGTGCAGAATCTGAGACAACAGATCACCAAGAAAACTCACTTTAAACAATAATTTACAACTAGAATAGTGGTGGATCGCTCCATCTGGTCTCCTTGGACACGTGGCCGGAGAAGGGCCTGCTCAACCATTTCGCCTTCACCAGCGTCGATTTCTCTTCCCGTTCACTCGAGTCACTCGGGAGATGCAACGAGAGGGCATTTATAAAATAATTCCATGGGTAAGCACTTGAGCCCTTCCGAAGGACGCAAAAAAAACGCCGAAATTTTAAGTTAATTTAACTCTTAAAAACGTAGTACGGCGAAAACAAACCCCGACTTCAATTCTCAAGCAAAATATGAGTATTTGATACAAATATTGACACGAAAAGACTGCTTGCTGGCAGAAAAGGAGGAAAAGAAAACAGGCGGAATTCTTCCAGCGACGACGCAACTACTTGACTACAAGACGTCGCATGTCTTTAATTGCATACGTGGATCGGACAGTGCGTTGCGTAGAAATGACGGACGAGTACTTACGTTTGCGGGAATCACTGCGCGTGGGGTCAATCGGCAAAAGATGACTTTCGGTGCCTTCGTCCCTTTTCCATTCCTCCTGCCACAAGAAGGCGTCGGGGCCGCCGAGGCGATCTCCCGTCTCCTCCCACCCGAAGAAATCTCCCGATGCGGAATTCACACGGCGACCTCACATCTTACGAGGGAACGCCGATAAAACAAGATACGGAATCAAGAAACTAAGCTCCGACGTGTGGGAGCGAGTGCTCAAATCGTCAGCTGCGAAACGCTTCCATTATCGCCGCTAAGCCTCGCGGAAATGAGCGAAAGCAGTCCTTCGAGAGGGACGCGATGGATGGCCACGTGCGCAACGGCATGAGGGACGAAGACAGAAGCACTGAAGGGGAGTGGGGGGGTCGTTCGGCCATTTCCGACGCCCGCTCGGCGGGACGACGTCACTGCCGACCAATGAGAAGGGCGAGAGAGTTGGGGAGGGGGCCCGCGCAGGACAAAAGACGGCGGAAGGGCCACTCTCGCCTCTCCAGGGGTGGGCACTCCCCCTCCGCCCCACAGCGGTCCCCCCTCTCGCAACACCACCTGCCTCTCTCCTTCACGTGCCTAAGACGAGGAGAGAGACTTTCTACTCGTGACGGCACGAAGAACAAGGAGTAATGGAAAGGGGGAGGGGGGGGGAGGAGACCGTTCCACACGTAAGCCATGATCGACATTTCTCATTCGATACTGTACCTTATGTTTCGTGCAAATAATTTCAATTCTTAGATTTTATGTGATTCGCAAATCACTGATTTTCAAGGGCAATCATTTATTTTCCATGACCACCGAAAACAGCTCCCATGACCTTTTACATGGGTTAAATATTTAATAAGTGACAAAGGACGAATGACAACCATTTCCTAAGATGTAAAAAAATCCACCCAGGCAGGACTGGAACCCACAACCCAACAATTAGAAGATGAGAACTTAATCCCACATTCTCATATTTTGCCCTGACTCTTCTAAAGAACTTACTCATGCAAAGCCTAAATAACCAATTGGTTGGTAAGCTTCTCTGGCAAACCCTCTCACATACTGCATTGGAAACATAAAAAGAGCCTAACACATTACTTCATTTCATGCACCGAGTCTGTATAAATAATAATGGCCAAACATTACCTTATCATAACAGCCGTAAGGGGATGTCCATTAACCTCAAAGCCAGTTTGAATAGGGGGAGGGTTTTGATGAAAAGCTATGCTAGGATACATGGGGGGGAGAGGTGTGGTCTTAGTCTGGGATACGTGATTTTATATTGATGCACTTTTATTCTTTTTTTAAAGTGCATGCAATATTAATGGAGAGAGCTCGTCAGACCCTTCCTCTTGTGCTTTCAGGTTTAAATGAGTCTCACTTGCCATGCGTCATTGTTTTGTTTTTGTGGGTGACAGTTTGCAGCAATCAGGGAGTATAGATAAGGGCGAGCATTCAATGCACCATTCTTTATGTTCTCTATGATTCTCTGAACAAGTGAATCACAACATTGCAATTACAAAAATGTCTTTGTATAGTACACTTTAAGAAGCTTTTGTGTTATTCAATTTTTCTCTTTAAAGTCAAAATTCTAACCGAAGTTAATAAACTATGGAGATGGTTATTTATCTTTTAATACATAAAATTTTTTTTACCACATGCTTCCCTTGGGGATCTGGGGAAAAGCCACGATAGACCATGTGGGGGGAGAGGGGTTCAAAGGAGTCTAAAATAGAATTACATGATTTATGAACCACCCAGATTAAACTAAGCCCAGCTTTCAACAGTTTTTTCAAATAAACTTGACAGAGGCAGGCTTCACTTCCTAGACATTATTATTGTTTGTATTCACAAATAAGTAAAATACTAAGTAATTTTCTGCAAAATTAATAAATTCATCTTTGCTTAAATCATGGTATTATTTTGAACAAAAATAAATAAATGCATGAAAATCAATTAATACAATAATAAAATGCTAAGTTTAAATAAGTAATAGATCAAACAAAATTTTTTTTTCAGATAATTAATTATTAATATTACAGAGAGAAACGGAAAATTTAGGCATCAATAGCAAAAAGTAGGAGAGAAGAGGATGATACAGAAATAATATTGAGCATTACCATTACCTAGCCTCACAGCATATCCAAAACCCATTTTTCTATAAGCTTATTCAGAGATATTTTTTGGTGGAAATGGTGAAAATAATGATTATTGTGAAATTATAATAATTCTGCAAGGTTAATTGGTTGTCTAACATTGAGATATAAAAACATACCTTGATACTTATACTTGTGAAGCATTATAATGCACCCTAATACCAAATAGGTCACCATTGTTTGAACACATTGATAATATGCAGAATAGTATAATATAAAGCCTAGCTGCAAAATAATATAATACTCATACTGTGATTGATTCACAACAAAATCACAATCACATAAACGCTAAGCACTCTCGGAAAGGAAGATCTCCAAGGGAGCCAAAAGAACCAATAGGGAAGGTGGCATTCTCGAATATTTTGCCCCATTGATGCTTAGGTCAGATTAAACAAACGGTCTTGTACATTCCACAAAAAAGTAAAAAAAGAAAGCACTGTGGATCACTTGCACCTTCTGAATGCAGAAATGCAATGAAGGTCTTCGTGCTTCATATTGAAAAGCATTACATATTTAAGAATGCTTACAAAAAAGAAGTTCAAATATGTCTATGTTTCAAATATATCTTATGATTTAACTCAAAAATGTACTTTTCTTCAACAAAGAAGAAAGTTTAACTTAAAACTGCAATTTTTCATAACAGAAGATACTAAATTAAACTATTTAAAACTTTGGCAGGTTTTTTTGTGAGGATGACTGACAGCTAAGGTCATTTGAGCCATTAAAGATAGCTAGGTAGGTTGTTGGAATGATTGTTTGGAAAATTTGGAAAGATTACATTAACAAACATAAATCAGAGTTAATTTATATACTTACAAAATGTTATCTGTTAAGATTCATCTGCCCAGTGTCTGTTATAAGAATGGTCTACTATGCATTAGTTAATTCAAGACTGCAACATGGTATTGAGTGTTGGGGGGAGCATATATAACTAATCTGTGTCCTCTGTTGGTAGCCCAGAAAGAGATAATAAGGGTTATGATGAAGGCACCAAATACCATGCATAGCTCTTTTTAAAAAAATGAATGTTTTACCCCTGAGGCATTTGTTTGTATACAAGGTCCTTAGGATTTACTACAATCGTGCTGGGGAAATGAAGGTACCACGAGTACATGAGCTGTGCAGTCATCTCAATGTTGTCATACCAAGACCTCGAACTGAAATTTTTAGACAGAGCTATCTTTTCTTGGGGCCCAAAATTTATTGTGCATTACAAAAATATATAAACAAAAGAAGCGAAGGTATATATTGTAGAAGTCTGAAGAAATAGTTGTTTGATACCGATGATGGACGTTATTTATTTTTGAAGAAATGTGAGAATGTAAATATGAAATTACATAATACTTATTATTTTTTCATATTTATCAATTTGTTAACTGAAGGATCAATTTCAATTATTGTTTGTAAAATGTAAGATTTAGTCATTTGTCAATCTGTTGACTGAAAGATCAACTTCATTTATTTGTTTGTCAAAATTTAATATTTTGGTTATTTTAAAACATATGTCATTGTATGTAGCTAGACCAGTTGGAAAGACAGTGATTAATTGTTTGTCTAGTGAAAAGTTATTGTTTTTGTTCAAAGGACGATCGAGTCAGTAACCCCACAGCGGTCATTTTCCTAAGGGGTACCTATGTTCCCGACTAATTTGATGTGTCATTGCTCATGTAATTATTTGTAGTCGAGGAATAAATTATTTATTATTATTATTAAATGAGGAAAGGCAGAGAGATACTCAGCATCAGCCAAGGTAGGAAATTAAAAACCACGAAACTTGGATTCATCAAAGTTCAGCTGCAGGTCTACCTAAGAGGAGATCATCATGTGAAAATGTGTCCCTTTCTTTATATCCAACCTTAAACAATGCAATTTTTTGAGGCTCCATGCTCCACAAACCATACAGAATGTGAAAATTGATGAACTAACATGCAAAAAATGAAAAATATGGAGCAGCAAGTCCAGAAGATTTCACATGGATTGACTAATTCCCAAAGTTGAACAGATATCGAAATCTGTTCAACTTTGAACAGCAACTTGGATGGGACATCATAAATTAGTCAAATAAATCATCCCTGTGTAACAATGGGACATCATAAATTAGTCAAATAAATCATCCCTGTAAAACAATGTTTTTTCCACCAATTGCAGAGTCCTTCCACATAACCTAATGGAGGAGATGAATATGATAGTTAAGCAAGGAGCCGAATGAATATGATAAGTACATGATTGTGAAAAAGTACACGAATTCATACAACAGGGCAGTAGAGGGCTAAGATAATTGCGGGGAGTATGTCAGGTAAGCAGGCAAGGGAAGAGAATAATTTTACAGATGGGATGAAGATGGTTAGGACGTATGCCAAGATGGAGTCATAAATTGTGAAGGTAGAAATACAGTGCATAACTTACGAGGATGATTTATCGACCTTATAAATGGAATATATGTAGGTTTCAATTTAGGGACTCACAGAGCTGTTGGACAAAATAACATGTATTCATCGATTGCACGTAAACGTCTACACCGAGGGACACGAGTTTTACCCGTAACCTTCCTAGAATTTCTTTGTATAACTCCTTCACAGTCAAAGGTATTTACGAATTGAAGTTTATTATATCGGCACTTGAATTGAATACAACTCTGTCACAAGACATACTCCAGGAATTTCACAAGCATATGTGTGTGTTTTGAAATTTGCCAACCAAAACAGCGAAACAAATGAAGTCAGTTTTCAGGCATCGAATCTACATATATGCAGAGTTAAAATTCATTTTGTCAATCTTTATTTCAGTTTTCAAATTATGATTGACTAAAAAGCACAGCTAAAATAATGGTAATACTTTCTTAAGTGTGTAAATATTTTTAATAAAGGTAAAATAGCTCTGATAGTGATGTACGACTAGAAATAATTGTTGAACCTGGCCAAAAGAAAACCATAGCGAGTCAACCTCATGCGAGTTGAAATGAAAACCCTGCATCTAGACATCAATCACTCAACATGGTACGAAAATTTCCCCAGTGGAGGGGATGGCTCGTCGTTGTCTCTTTCACAACACGCAAAGCAATGACAGCATAGAGGGCACACTAAGAATATGGCTGACTTGATAAGCACTGACTCTGGTAACTCTAGTGGTCGACATTAAAACTACCTCCACCCTCAGAGAAGGAAAAAAATCATTAACCACGGCACCTTAAACTATTATCCAAGCACTTTTGACATGAATCCTTTAATTTACAGGAATAATGTCATCCATTGGCATTTACACTCCATATACACTTACACATAGTATGTACTTATGCATTCATGAAAATGCAACTCCCTCCACAGGACTGGACAACTGGACATCCTTCACATCATACTTCCCAACCATTTCTTTCCACTTTTTCTTTAAGTAAATGATACCACTAAAATTTTTCTATTATTGACCAGAAACTAAACATGTAATAAATACATTCTGATAATCCACATATAATTTGCTGCTTAACTGCCATTGGAACTAAGGTTGGACTGATGCTTGGCTGACAGCTGCTTTACCCAGAGAATACTGTAAACCAAGAATCCAGAGACACACTAGCTGAAAATGCTGTGGAGACAAGAGAAAGCAGGAAAGTAACTTACTGTCGACACCATCATCCCCATTTGCTTGGGGTGGAGGCTGCCTCTGTGGTAGGGGTGGCAGAGTCTCCTCCATGGGGCCAGCTGATGGTGGAGGCTCAACCGACTGAGGTCTCCCCTCTCTCTTCTCCTCCTCTTCCTTAGGGGTCACCTCGGGACCCGACTTCTTCCTCTCGGATGATGCCTCCCTTGACGCCGGAGACATCTTCTTGCCAGTAGTCGATGGCTCAACTCCAGACGGGAAACCACTAGTGAAGGGTGTCACCTTCTGGTTCAAGGTGGCCTTTTGCTTAGGGGGAGCTACTTCAGTCGATACTGCTTCCTTCACAGTGTCTTTGACAAGCTCCTTGGGGGAAGGCAGTGCCACAGCCGGAGCATCTATGTTCACCGGTGAGAGAGCCGGAGGGCTAGCAACTTGAGGGAGGGAGGGGGCAGAGGGTGATTTTGAGGACAAAAGAACATTTTCCACGGGACTGGGCACTCGAACGCATGGGCCCCGTGCACTAACAACAGGCGTGGGAGGAGGCTGTGGGGTGGAAAGAGGCTGCTGTACCTCAGGAGCTAAATTTGATGTCACCACAACATTAACACCATCCTTCTTCTCGTGAACCAATGGCTCAATTTGGGTCATCGGTTCGATAGGAACAGCCATAGAGGGCAAAGCTTCACATGGCTCTGCCAAGTGATCCCTCTCCTTGTCAGGGTTCTGTTTCCAGGGTTCCGAGGCTACATTCATACCTAATTGGGGGGAACCTACACTTTCACTAGGTATAGAATACAAACTGTCACTGGGTCCATTCATGGCACCACTCGTTGGGGGTATAGTCTCAGCACTGCTAGTCTCTGGGGGTTGAGGTTGGGGTGGAGGAGTTGCTGAAGGACTCTTAGCAACTTTCCGCACCTGCGCTGTGAACTCTTTTTTCCGTTTCTGATGAAGACAAACACATCACATACATTAGCTGTTGCTTGGCAAGCAGGAGTGAAATTGAAATAGCTTGGAAATAAAGGAAAGGCTCATTAAGTCAATTTTTAAGCACAGGTGACTTCCACTTTATGAACAGTACACATTACCACAGGTTTACTTTACCAACAGCCCACTAAAGACCAGTGATTATGATTAGAAGCTCCCAATGCCATTGCACGCATCTTTTTTAATTTTTTGAATTGAATTTAAAGCATGAATTGGAAAAACATTCTTGTAAGGGCCATAAAAATTGAAAGAGATGTAATCTTATTTGATGTTTTGCCTGCCATGGCACAGTGAACAGTCATAATGCATCTTCAGTACATAGAGATATCTTTGCAAGACCTTCAGTCGAATCAAAAATTTTTTGGTTCAGTTTTAACTACGTATTGTGAAAATGGCCTTGTTCATACATGATACACAAATGGTGAGTGTATCGGCAGTTTGTTTGTGAATTTGCAAATGCTTTTAACAATTATCAAGATTTCTGTTGTCAAAAAGAAAGTTTCAATAAGAACAAAAGTTTTTGTACTTTCCCACAGCTTTTTTTTATTTCCCGTGCAATGCATTTTGATGCTAATACATCATCCTCAAGTACTCTATGTAAATGTTGTAGGGCCACATCTTACAAAAAGACGAGATGCTCGACACAGGCTGCAATAAAAATACACGCGAGGTGAAACTGCATTTGGGCCTATATGAAAAATATGTGAATGTCACCATACGTTACTCATCTTAGCTCCAGTGATAAACACAAATTATAATTGTAGATATTACTCCAATGACCAGTTCATTTACATGTAAGCATTTGCAGATAAAAGACACTAGTACAATAAAAGTATCTTCACACAAATTTATTTCGGCATTTTAATTCCCCCGAACTCAGCTAAATGAGAAAACCTCCAAATTGGATTCGCATCAGGAGTCACTAATACTCATTCATGTAATTAACACCATTCAAATGTTGTATTTCCACAGGAAACTCCCCTTATTCATGGCATTGATGCTCGTAAGAACAACCTAGAAGACTGAAGTACACAACCAATGGTGCAAATGACCTTAGCCACCAATGCACCCTAATTCAAACTACTGCTACGTAAACGATCTGGGATAAATCCAGACTGTTTCCTTCACCCACCCGAGTGATGAACTATCAGATTGAGGCTTTGCGCACAGCTACTATCACATTCATTATTCCCCTAACACAGCAGTCGCCAAAGACATCACCTGACCTGAAAGAAGGAGTCCCATGCCACATACCCTTGAGATAACTTGCATGGTATTTAGTGCATGCAGCAAATACATCACCCCGGGGAAAGAACATGAGAGGGGGAAGACACTTAGAAGAGAAGATGATGGAGGACCTATTCCATTTGGCTGTGAGATCATTCACAGAAAGATCTTACCTTTCCCTAACCTCAACCCACTTCATCACTACAGGCCACTTCTTACCACTGAGGTGATGAACCTTAAGTCCCTGGGATTGTTAGAAACTTAGGTTGTGGTAGCTTGTCTGGCACTTAATTTGGATTAAAAACTATTCGTATTTGGAAATTATCGGGAACTGAATGAAGAAATTATTTGCATACATTTAACAGACTAATTTCAAGTACACTTCAAGAAAGATTGCGTTCTGTGCTAAAGAAATTGTACAGAGGAGGAGTAACTATTCCATATGATTTGAAGACCATCCTGCTATTGGCCTAGGACTATGTGACCAAATGAATAACTCAATTAGTTTGAGCAAAGGAATACATCGCTGAGGTGGGCCAGAGGTTAGTTGTATAGTATTTGTGATTCCAGGATGGATATACACCATCTACTGGGGAAAGCTTGCAACAGTGGAACGATGACAACATCAGTGCATGTACCATGCTATCTTATATGGTTCTCGTGGGAGTATTTTTTTACTAAGAAATTAATAGTTTAATGATACAAATACCATTTTGCTTTTAATTTAGAAAGATACATGTAAGATGTACAAGATGTATTATGGTCTAAATTACCAATAAAATATTTCTAGCGATGAAAGGAGAACCAGAGAAATCCCTCACTTCGTATTACTTAATAACTTTCAAAGGGTTATCTAATATTTGTATTTCTATGCAGTGAGTACCATTCAAACCCTCCTAAAAATTTCAACTTGGAGATATTTCTAAACACTTCATCTTTCAAATAACGAACAATTCAATTCATCAGTATTACTGTTGTAAATATCCATTTAGTGGTGGGAGCCACAATAAATAACATACCTAGTACAGAGAATGATAAGTTGAGCTTTAACTTCATTTGAGGTAAAATTACTTGAGAGGATTCGGTGAAAATATTTACTTCCATATTTGTTTTTTGAGCCTAGAAAGATTAGAAACATTAGCATGGCTAAATTTTACATATCTTTTGAGGCATGCAATAAAATTTTGCTGCTGCATTCTTGTCTCTGGCCCACAGACAACTTAGGATAATTCCTCTAATTCTTTTAATCCTTTCTTGAAGTAATGTAATACAAAAAATAATCAATCTATGCTCAACAATGGAAAACTCTAATTCGGGTTTTCAACTTTAGGGGAAAGTACTTCTTTTAAAAATCAAAATTTTCCTGAAATGTAACTAACTATTAAGGCCCTACAATACGGCTCGAAAAGTTTCACGTAATGATGGGATACGCAAGCTGCAAATGATCCAAGTCATCAACGCACCCTAAAAACTCAAACTTCTGGAGTCGTGATTACCGCAAAATCATCAAAAAATTGATGCAATTCTCCGCACAAATTGCGGTGGGTCAGAGTACTTTCTAAGGTATTCAATCACCAGACGTATGTCTTCTCCTCACAGATGAGAGTATTTAAGGCCAATTCAATACATACATTCACTGTGAATTCTCATAAGTTGCCTCCACAGAGACTGGACCTAGCCGCGTTACCTTTTGTTTGGCTGATGTCAACATCAGTCTAGCAGCCATCTTGGGAAATGACGTCAGTGACAAGTGCTGCCATCGGTTATTTGAGTCTCAAATAGGGGCCAGGCAGTGGAAGATGACGCACATTCAATCGTAACAAGTTGACATCACTTTCTACATCAAATTATTGAAATATGTAATCCTATCATTTTATTAATTTATATAATTTATCACTGATTATCCCAAGCATTTTAAACTAGTGTAAATATACATGAATATGTTATCTTTTAATAATGAAAATGTCATCAATCATGAAAATGAAATCAGGAAACTATCAAAATCATGAAAAATTATAAGTGACATCCAGTAATGGATTGATTCACTTTATGACTGAATCCGCCAAAAGAACAATTCATCAGAACAGATAGTCGTAAAACGGTGGTCCAACATACTTGCATTATAGTTTAGGCCTAAGATTTATTTATTTTATGGCCTTCATTGGACCAATTTAGTCATCTTCTGGATTTCTTTTGTTTTCTGTCAGCCCAGTATTTCTTCATTCGCTCGGATCGTAGCTTTCTTTATTCATCTGAGATCACCCATCCTATTCTCTGTTTTAATTAAGTTATTGGCCCAAGATTATAGCAAACACCAGAATTTTTCCCTAAAATATTTTGGGCTATCAGTGGCAAGGGCCATTAATATTCCACTCATAGGTCATGCATTTCAAGTCTAAGCAAAAATAAATATTTTAAGGTACTATACGATTAGTAGTATAGGATGATTGCTAGATAGATAGCAACTATAGGATGTAGCTAGGCTGAGAGCTATACAAATGCCAATGAAATGATTAATGCAATAACTTGAAAAAATGGGTAAAACTTCCAAAAACAGACATTTATAATACTAGAAACCTCAAAAATCAGGCATTTGAAAATTGTTGCACTGATTGCCTATTACACTATCACAGAATTTAGCTACCTTCAAGTGTACACTGAAACATCACAGAATGCAGATGCACACAATGAGGATTGAAATTTACTTGGTGTTAAAACATGTATCAGCAATCACCAACTTCAGGTAAAGAGTCCATCACTGTCCAGAGTGTTGCCACGAATGAGCAATTACTACAATTCCAGCACTTTTCCAGGCAAGCATTTGCATTTTTCCAGATGCATCACCATCAAGTTATTCTAACCTTAGATCAAAATTTAATGCGACAATTAAAAATCTACGCTAGGACAAGACACTGAGAATCAATTACGTTGCTTCAGAGATATTAAAAATGCTGGAGACAAGATTTTCACCAAGCTCTATAAAATCATAGGTGATAATGGCAGCAGATTCATGCAAAAACTCTCAGGTCGTGAGTCTAATGTCACATAAATCAAAGGTATTAAAATGAATGACCAACAAGAGGATGGAATGAAAAGCAGAACAATTCCTAGAGAAGACCAGTTTGGTTTCAGGAAAAGTACAAGCACAACTTTTAGATTTAGATGCTTAGGCCCTTAAGAGCCAAATTTCCATCTGTTTCTATACATCTCTGAGTATTTGAGATATGGTTCCGTGCAGTTAGAGCTCCCCCATACAGTCGCATCTGCCAAGAACCGAAGACAGGCTATTTGAATAGTGTCACTGAAAATATTAAAAACAGCACACATTTTCATTGTCTTGTCAGTATATCGTTCACCTCAGACTGATTTGAAGTTTTCCAAAATAATAATCACAGGTGAGTTCAACTGTAATTTATTTGAAGAGGCAATGAAAAAATTAACCAATACTACCTTGCTTTCAATATCCAAGTAACTAATTTTATGCCCACCAGAGTTGCTCATTCCACTCAGACATTGATTGATATGTAATATCCTTAACAATATTGACCTCAAGGATGTAAGCGCTAGGGTAATTGACAATCATATCTTACATTACTTGCCTATTATTGCATCAATTATCTTTCACGCAGCACCTAAACTTAGGACATATTCAACCAGAAAGATTTCTGATCAAAACATTACATACTTTCTAACTATGTACTCTCTGTTCCCACTACTGGTCACACGTTTTTAAAATCATTTTTTGAGAGTTTTCAAATTTTCTATTCAATTCGCCAGCATCATTTTAATAAAGCTTTTCCCCTTGGAAATATAGAAATGCAGACTCTCAAAAGAAGAAAAATTCTGGGCCACTGATGATATTCCATTCTATTCATCATATTCAAAAAGTCTAGCATATGAAACAAAACTATCTGGTAGTAACGGAAGTAAAGAGCATTACAAGATTATGAAAATCCCGTACAGGTGACTTCTTGTCAGAGCCAAAAGGACATTCAATGAAGACATTTTATTTAAAGCAAGCAACAAAACTAAGGGAACCTGTCAAATTATAAACAATGCTAAATATAAAGATAAAACATCTATTCTGCCCAATATTCAAACTATCCATGATGGAACTCTAAAACACTACTCTGACATACTCATCAGTAGCAACCTCTACCTATCCTGCACATACAGTGCAGGATAGGTAGAGGTTGCAAAAATGCAAAAAAAACTATGTATCTTGGATCCATCTTTATCAGACCATAAAGCACTACATATTCATAACATTGCCTCATAGTGCCGAGTTCAAAAAGAAAAGTGGCAGACGTACACATAAAATCAGACCGATAAAAACACAATAGTAACTTCCACACTTTAATGTCACAAATTAAGACCTACTGACCCAGGTTTCGGCACAAGTGCCATTATCAAGGTTCAAATTATCAAGGTGCCACTATGAAGATGCCTTTTATATGTATATAAAATCAGAGATTATAGTGTAGAAAATATAGTGACATTTAAATACCTTCTTCCATTAACAAATTGGCTGGACTTTCTGTCATGCAATAGCATAAGCGATAACTATGACAACTTTCTCAGACATATTATAAACCTATTTGATTGTGTAATGCCACTCATTTTCAAAACTGTAAATAGAAGACAAAAGGGTATTCTTTAAAATGGATAACTCAAGGCATAAAGATATCTAGTAAACAAAAAAGATTACTGCATGCTAAAGCAAAAGCCTCAAGAAAGATACTTAAACAAGTGATTAAAGCTGCTAAGAAAATGTCAAATGACTCGTACATCAACAAATCAAAAAACAAGAGTAGGGCAGCATGGGAGTAATAAAGAAAGAAATGGGTATACACATGGGAATACCACCAGATTCTAGAAATTATTGAAAACAAGAAATGCATCACAGATCCTAAATATATAGCTAACTCAGTAAATATATATTTTGTTAATGTAACGCATGATTTAAGCGTCAAGGCAGATATTAGCATAGCAATGGAAAACATGGCCTCTGGAAACAATAATTTATCTAGGGAATGTACGTTCATACGTCAATCAGTAAGTGAAACCAAGGTTATTAAGCTTCTCTTATTAGAAAAGAAAAAACATGGATGGTATGGTTTACCAGCTAGTATTATTAAGGAGATAAAATATAAAACCAGTAAACCATTGAGCATTCTAATAAATAAATCCTTTCAAACTGGTATTTTTCCTCAGTCTAAAATTTGTAAATTAAAACCTATTTTTAAGGGAGGAAAAGGAGATAAATTTCAAATTATCGATAATATCTCTTCTTCCTAGTTTGTCAAAAGTGTATGAGATGGCTGCCTACGATCAGCTATCCAGTTATTAAGAAAAAACCAAATACTTTCAAATGAGCAAAATGGTTTTAGAAAAGGACAACAACAACAGCAGTGACCGACTTCATAAGCAACATAACCAGATCAATTGATGAATCACATATCACAGCAGCCTTGATATTTGACCAATCAAAAGCTTCTGACTGTGTGCATCATGAGCCTCTTGAAAAAATTGTCTTTTTATGGGATTATAGGGAAAGAATTAAGCTGGTTCACTTCATACCTAACGAATATTAAACAAAGAACAGAGATAACAACCAATGAAGAAAAAAATTCATCTGAATGGGATAACATTACAGCATGGGTGCCACAAGAGTCGATACTGAGGTCTCTTTAATTAATATCTATATAAATGACCTACCAAGCAAAATAAATATGTAGTGACATGATGTTATATGCTGATGATAATACAGCTATACTCAGTGTGCACTCAACAATCATCACGTAGGACTTCCATGGTGGGTAAAATAGTTTGTGTTCACAAAAATTACTAACATTGTACGGGAAAATAATGTTGGTTAGTAACAAAAGATGATGATGCAGTGCATCGAAACCCGAGTCGATTAAAACTTAATGTGGAAAATTGCAATATCTTAGTTCTTATTATGTTGTTAGTAAATTAAACTGTACGAATTGTCTGATCTGAATGAATCTGAATTTCTAGAGGAAACACACACTGTAAGGTTAAATGAGACTAAACGTCTGAAAAACAAATTTGAGTATTTCCCATGACTGATCTGTGAAGCAATTGAAATACAGTAAAACCTCGTTAATTCGAAATTCAAGGGACCAAAAAAATTGGACTTTGAATTATCCAGGTTCGAACTAAACGTACTTTCCGAAAATTAACTAAAAAAGTCCCGTATTTTCCGAGATAATCACCATAATACTATATTTTTTTATCAAAAGGCAAAGAATATGCACAAAAATGAGGAGTTAATGGACGAAATTCTTCACTTTTATCAGATCCAAGTTAAAGTTGGAGAATGTGTACTATCAGACGTGATCACGTGGAAAATAAAAACAAATTGAATGATTTCGGGCATATGTCCATTGATATCACATAAGGTGTATTTTCCAGGTTACCAAAATTTTCGACGTTGACCTATTAATTTACCGGCCTGCTCTCAGCCCCTCTCCCCCAAGACTTTTCTACGTTGAAGAACTGCTGCATCATCATCCTTCCCCCCCCCCCTCCCCGGAGGTCCCTTATCAGTTACAACTACGAACCAAAAGTATCACATTTCACTCATCGCTTCCCCACGCCCTTCTCTTCTCAATGTCAGGTGGCTTCCAATCGGGGAGGGGCTTAGAAGAGGAGAGAGAAGGGTAGGGGTGTAGTATCACGTCAAGATCGGCGATGACACCAGAATCCCTTATCCCTCCATAAGAAGCTCTACGGAACCCAAGAAAAAAATCGCTGACGCAATGTTGCACATACACCACACAGAAGTAGTCCCTATATAAATTTCAGGCTTGACTTCTTGGAAGTTATAGATATCCATTTGGCATTTAAAAAAATTTGTACTTTTCCACACCATGTGTGCAAAAGTACCAAGTTCTTTATTCAAAATGGATAGTCCCTATATCTTCTGACTTTCTTACCTCGTGATTCACATTCAAGTTTGGGAAGATGGGACAAGAGTAGATGGGAAAAGCGTAAACAAAGCTGAGAACCATGAATTGTCAGCGATTCGGGGCAAGCAAAAGAATCTGGGGAAGCATGCCAAGCGAGATGGGAGGAGCAGCTACAAAACAATGAAAGTGCTAACGCAGGGAAAATGGGTAAATGATATCACATCATCCGGAAAATACTACTCCTCTATGCCTGGCGATCCTACAGTACAGAGGCTCGGAAGGAAGAGTAGGAAAAGCATTGCAAATACAGGCACTGTAGTCATGGTGCGAAAGCCCCGAACAAAACCAAAGGGCGGAGCGGCTGAGATGTGTATCGAGGGATATTTGATTGGGGGTAAACAGCTACTGGCGCGCATGGCACCATAAGCATAAGCAAAAGCTCAAAATAACTTGGCAACACTTAAAAAGTAACATGCTCAAGAAAGTGATGCCAAAATCACAATGACTTTGAAATAAGCACTACTATCGGCACAAAAAAGGTAGAATGCTGAACTTGATTTGAGGTGCGTGCGGCCAGGAGTTTCACCATAACCAACTGCGCAAAATGGTATTGTGCATTGCCATGGGGTGATTTTCTTCTTAGTGGTTTATTTTAAGTAAGGAAGAATATCAAAATTTCCTTAGATGAAAAGTTTTGCAATATTTTTGCCATAAAGCACACACAAATTCGATATTAATATACTTTTCTACATCTCGGAAATTGAAAGGTAACTTTCAGCCATTTTAAAAATCAAAGATTGGGTAAAATTTAATTTAAAGACAATATTTATAATGCGGAGATGTCGTTATCTTCATCAAAAAATAATGAAGTGCACGAATCAAATATCTTGGCCGTGACGAGATGAAGAAGATGACTGTTTCGCCGTTCTCCGAGTTTTTCGTGTGTTTTTCTTCACCCTTGCGACCGTAGAAGCTAAACATTTGCATTTAAATACTATTTGATTAATTCATTTTGTAGTCAAATAAACAAGGAGTAAAACAATATATTACACGACTCTATGGAGCTCTGGCGGAATTTCATACAAATGCTTCAACTTCAGCGTTCTACCTTTTTTGCACGGATAGTAACCATCGAAGTGCGCTGCCCCTGTGAATCGTTTCAAAATAAACGATACATTGGGGCGTCACGGGACGAAATTTGACTTCGAGTTACATATTAAGCGTATTTCGAATTATCCGTACCATCAAGTATGCTATTTCCTATTCCGTTTGCCAGGGACTGCTCACAACTTTGAATTAATCGATATTTCGAATTAAGAGGGTTCTAACTAACAGGGGTTTACTGTATATAAAACAGACCGAAAAATCTCAACAGGGTTAATGGGTAACAACATCCATATGTATGGAAAAGGATGATCAAAAGTTCAAATGGGAATGGTTAGATGTCTCCATTGTTGCAACCACCAAAATATCTATGTATGCATATACATAGTCCAGTAGAAGGGCCTGGAAAAGCTCGCGCTTCATAAAAAGTATACTCAAGTTTTACCGAAAGCAAGCATGTTAATAATTGAAAGTTTCACACAAATGCACCCAACAATAATTTCAGAAGACAAACACTTTAAACTATCCAATACATGCTTGGTCATTAATATGCCATATTTTTGAGGATCTCGCACAATGAAAACATTTGACCACAGTTTAAGTTAAAGATGATGAAACTTTTAAATGAAACATACCATGCTCTCATCTTGTGTACTAGACTCCGAGCCAGATGATCCAGCAGCAGTAGCTTCGTCAGCCAGCATTTTCTTTATGACATCATGCCCAGTATCAGGATGAACAATCTACACAAAAATAAATATTTCTTCTGATGAATATGGATGACACAATTATAAGCAAATGTCACAAATATCAAGCATTAAATGTTACTGAATTTTAGCATACAGCACCTTGACAATACTCAGCATGAAATATACACACAAGCATATAATATACATGCAAATATATAACCAAAGAAACATTTGCCAATTGGCCAAAAATGCAATAAGTACTTGAAAGAGTCGAAAAAAGAGATGGGAGTATGGAAGTAGAAGGACATGGGAGATTTCAGTCTTGTTGGTCCTCCTTCAGAAAAGTCTATCCCAAATATATTTCCTGTTAGCAGCATTGCATAGCCACTCCACTTCTAACCCTAATTAATGACTACAATAAGTTGACTAACCTGCACTGCATGCCTCCTTGGTTTTGACTGTGACTGCTGTGTCGTTGATGGACCACCAACGCCTCCAGGAACAGGCACTACTCCAGTTGGACCCATTACGTTGCCAACAAGGCCCACTGTGGGTGGGGGCCCGCCCCCTCCACTTCCCACGCCAAGGCCCCCCCCACCACCGGTCGCCACCTGCTGCCCTAAGGGTGCCACTGGTGACTGCTGCTGAAGCGCTGGCTGCTGGGGTGGAGTGCCCCCGTGGGCCCCCCCACCTCCACTCGCTCCCCCACCCGTGTTGCTCCGCAGAATCGGACTTTGGAGGTAAACTGTAACAATCAAAGTTCCACGTACGGAATCACCATTCATTGAGAGGTTGAGGTACAACTAGTGGTAAAGTGTTAGCATTACTTACTCTCTAAATTACATCACCGAAAGAATGCAAACAGCTCATTCACAACATAAGCATCGATCTCTGTAAGACATGAAATGGGAAACTATGCATATCCAGGGCATGAGTTGATTGAATTCTCGTCCTGATATCAATCAAGATAAAAAAATATCTAATTTTTCAATTGTTTCCCCATTAACCCCTTGATTGCGGTACGCAAATATATGTAGTCGCAAATGAAAATCGCTCCCAAAGTGCAACTATGGTAGATTGTATGGGTAGGCAGGGGCATTCTGGAGCCCTCCTAGCACTCAGACCTCTTCGTCCATTGTGCCGTCCCACATTTAACATCCCTGCCACTTGCAGAAAGGGGACAATAGCACCACGGTAGAGGTATGGAAGAGGGCCACCCCTCCAACCCTCGTACGGGCCCAACGTTGCTTAACTTCGGTGATCTGACAGGAACCGGTGTTTTAATGTGGCTAGGCTCTTGCCCAAGCGCGACTATAGTCACACGCCTTGTTCTCTTTGCTTTGTTGGTGGAAATGGTGAATATATTTACCCATCGCCATCAGTATATGTTCCTACAGGGTGCTATGCAATTCTAGCCACACATTTTTCCATTAGTGCATCTCTACGTATAATTGGCATAGTTTGAATGAAATAAATGATGTTCAAACAATGTTAAGATAATGCAGGGAATTTATTCAAAATCTACTAAGGAGCGTAGGGTTACTTATAAAACTCCCAAAAAAGAACGGATGGATCCCAAAATATTAAAAATGATGAAAGAAGCCGCTATAATGGTTTTGTGACATGGCGTGGCTACGCTACTTCATGGCGCGCACATTTAGCCATGCTCAAATTTAATGCATTATTGCTTATTATCTCTGGCTATAAGGTGCAAGAAACTTCATTAAAATTCTTTGCTACGCACGCAGTTACTATGACCTGTCCGATCTAAGCGGGCGGAGCGATGCCAGCGGCGTGAAGCGACGGCACAAAACTATCTGTTGCAGAAAAGGTAGAAGTTTATCCTCACCAGCCTCCTGAAACAGCAATGTGGATGAAGCAGACTAAACTGCTCAATTGAAACTAACCTTAACTCCCGACGCAATGATAGCATCAAAAACGATGGAACGACTGATCGTCAATCAGCCGCGGCAAGGACAGTTGCGTCATGAAAATGTTTCGTAGTTTTCATTTTTATTTCAGTATGCTCAAATTTTCCTCATTATATTGACAAATATATTTTTTCTACAAATGATTATTTGCGAATTAAAGCTTTTGGGGTGTCCAAACTGGCGAAAGGGTCCATGTATTCCAGGCGTTTCGATTACTTCACGGCCTTAGTCGTCAGGGGCGTCAAAAGATTCGCCGGAAAAGTACTCTTTCTACGATCTAACTAATAAATCTTTCAGCGATTTATGAAGTTAAAACAAGATATTTATTATCATTTTTAAGCATAGAAACAGTAGAAGAACGATATTATAGAATTATCACTAACTGAAATGAAAATGCCTTACATAAAAAAGACTACGCTTCATTTCATAGTTTGAATCATATCTGGCAGATTACGAGTTGATGTAGTTCAAATTTCTGCTACTAGTGGCGCTGTATACTATTCCCGCCACATTCAAATTCTTCCTTAAAACAGGTCTTATTGCTGCTCTCTTTCGTATTTTTTCCGCATATATGTATGTACAAGACAAGTCAAAAAGTGTTTTACAAAGGATGATATGCATGAGTAATGGGCTTAAGAAGTGAATTTCGTTTTTGAAAGAGCATGTTGTGGTGCAAATTGCGGGAAAACTGAAAAATGTATAGTCTAAATTCGGGGTTCTGCATACGTTGGGAACATAGGAAATGGAATGGGACATTGAAAAAGAGGTGTAAATTGCGGGAAAACGCAATTTCCGATAATGCAAATACGAGGTTTCACTGTATTTCCCTTATTCATTCCTTACCCATGCTGGATGCGAGTGAAGCATAACCATTCTTAGTCGACTCATGCTGGTGTCCAGGGTTTATTCAGCTTCTCTCTTGACTCACACCCGAGACAGAAGGAGAGAGCTAGCGTCACAACATTTAATTGCTAAATTAATATTTTAAAAGGTATTTTTGGTGCATTGAATTTGATTCCTGTACATTTCCTTTGGTTATGATAAGTCAATTCCAATTATCCAGCGTTTTTGTTAATTGGCGATGTCACAGTTGCATGTGTGCCAGATTACGGAAATCGCACTGTATTTTGCAACTACATAAATGGTACACTTACGTACACTTAATGATACAGCAGGGTTCAGTTTTCATTAAATGCTTTTTTCATGAATGAGAGTAGAACTCAGTTGATTGTGATCAGTAAAGATGATATGTCTGTGAGTTTGTTGGGTTCCCACATTATAACTTAACTGTGGTATGGATAATGGTGAGTAATGTCAGAAAGATAATGACCCTAGGTTAAGAAAATGGCGGTTAAGGGAAAAAAGGAAAGTTCACCAGAGGGACATTTGACCCTAGTCCTGTACCCTTGCCTTAGGCCTGGGAAGGCGAGAGAGAGAAAAGTGAGAGGAGAAGAAGGCAAGGTGGGCTTGACACCACACAAACGAGGTGTTTCCCATGGAAGTCACATGGGGGGGATAGTAGATAGAGATAAACCCTGGGGGTTGTCTAAAGTGAAATAAGCAGAGGACCCAAAAGCCAGCATAATCTCATCACATGGAAGAGCTAGCGGGGTTCCTATCTCAAGGTCATAAATCAGCTACGCGCGAGCATACTGGCGCAGCTGTCCAATCAAAAACAAGTAAACATCTTGAACCCATGACTTCAAATCACCAGCATACCATTAAAATACCAAGTATTGATAAATTACAGTTGAATTCAACAATATTAAGGCATTAAATTGAAGATTTCCATTAAAGATGGGCAAATATCTGACACATTTTGCTGAAGTTTCTTTAAGTTCAATTATTTTGTTTCATAAAATAGAATTGATACCCCCACCGGAGACCAAAATAGCCTTACGTAAAATCATTACATCGTACTTACGTAAAATCAAATAGTGATTCCATAAGAATACTTAAGGAATCAGCCGGGAGTGGTCATTCACTAGTGTAAAATCAAATTTTACATCAAATTGAATTTTGTAAAATCGAGATTCTACTGCAATTAATTAATTAATTATTTTAGATGCTTTGGTTTTAACTAAATATTTTTACCAAAAAACTAATATTGTAATCATAACAGGAGAAATGACATTCACAATTAACATTTAAAAAGTTCATTGAATTGAAATTTTCTTCTTTAGGCTGAAGACTTCCTTAATGGACCAGAATCATATAATGGGCGTGAGAATGTATAATAAATTTGCGCTTAGCTCAAGCTTTGAACCTGAAGTTCCCTTCCTTTTCCTTCCCACCTGCATAACTTAGGCCTCAGAAGACAACTTTTTACTTCACTCTGTCCAGAATTAGCCAATTGTCATGTCCTATCTTGAGTCCACTTCAACTCCAACGAAGAGCCACGGCAAGGTAAGCTTGCCATTTGAGGTTGTCCCTGACATAGAAATAGTGTCCCACTAACACCCTCTGAATGTGTGAATGTATTGATTAGTGCCTCCAACCAGGCCCCTATATTCATGTGAAGACCTACTATAGGGTGACTCAGTGTGCTGGCTCTGAAATATGTGAGCACCACTCACTGAAATATTAAGCATCTAATTGCCATCCATCTAATCTCCACTTAATCCAGAACAATGGCTGATGCTGAACTATGAAAGAGGTATGAGATAAAGTATTTCTTCTGCAACATCATTTGTCATAGTAGTTAGTAAATGCAGAATAAATACTTTGTTTTCTCAGACCACATTAATGCTTTGTCCTGGACTACATGGAAATTTGCAGCCCTTTTAAAGTCAGCGAATGCCCACTTGAGCTTGCATCAGAAGTAAAGTAATAAAGTGTGGAATTTTGAAAGTAGATTGATTCATCTCCAAGGATTAATAACCGGCATGTCTAGCGACGAGTTTCAGAAGCATTCCAATTTGGGCACGGCAATCGCTGAGAATAAATATAAATTTCATGAAAGTTTTGGAGAGTACTAATATGGAGTGTTAGCATTAATTAGAACTAAATGTCATTAAATTTGATAGTGTTCATGTAAAACTGTGCTAATTAAGTCAGTGCTGTCCAGGGAGTGGGTGCTCACTGCTGGTAATAAAAAAATACTCGAAGTAGCTTTACATACTTGAAAGCTCATTCGAGGAAAGAATCTCTCCAGAATATATGAGGTAGGGAAGCATAAGAAATGGTGAAATACAAAAACACAAAGATTGATAATAACTAGATAAATTGAAGAAATACAGGGTGTCCGGTGAATCTCAATTTATTTTTTCCCTGAGTTTTCCAGGTTTTCCAGGCAAATGTTTTGCATTTTCCAGGGTCTTGATGCACTTTGTTTCTAACATATTTTTAATGAATTTCTAATAAAATCGGCATAATTTTGCAAACATGAAAAAACGAAAAATTTCGGTCCCTACTTTGAATTAAAAACGTACGAGTATACAAGGAATGTGGAGTATTACGGGTTTTATTTCAACCAACAAATTAACAAAAACGGTTAACTGACAACAAAATTCTGAGTCAGGTGCAATTTGAACACAATAAAGTAGATTCAGACTTGTTTGATAAAGAACATGTAAATAAAAGAAACTGGTGTGACATTTTTCAATGAGTGCATTTCCGATTCAATTTCAGCAACAAATTTCTCGGCTTTTCAAGAAATTACGTTATTTTGGTTTGCAGCTCTTGAAACTTTTGCAGTATGTACCTCTTTCTTATTCTTTTTCTCTTGAGGCCTTGGTACCTTTCCTCTTCGCCCAAAAGGCTTCACTGTACTTTACATGAACATTTCGGAAACTGTGAATTAATTGCTTTGTGATAGGTACGGATCTAACGCCCAAAAGCATTTAATTATGTAAAACAAAATTGTATTTTTTGGACAATACACGAATTTAAATTAGGTTGGATTGCCCCTGTACAGTGGCCCTGTCGACTACGAACCCGAGGGCCGTGATTTCCATACACAGTGACCGCAAAATGTATTTCCGCTCCTTCAAAAACATTTCTGCAAACATTAAAACGAGGAGGGTGGAGATTATTTGGAAAGGATTATCAATTACAAATATAACAATACCCAATTATCCATTTAGGTTGCCGGCCGAATGGTTTTCGTATAATGCGGGAAATGCCACTGTGCATGCTCAGACGTTTAGATTTCTCGTAAATTTGGCCACACCAAGAATTCCATTCGTACGGCTCTTCGAACAGAATCTTGATTTCCGCGTGAAATTCTGTTTCCGGTGACAGATTTCGGCATCAATTCCGATTCCATTCGTAGCGGCCATTTTACATGGGAATTATTCCGTGTGGAATTTGCCTTGTTATGCAATCGGCCCCCTAGACTGCGCATAGGGAGAGTGGTGTGGGATGACGAAGCACAAGCTGCGAGCGGGCGCACAGCTATGAAAAGAGTATTAAATGAACAGGGAGCGCAAGACTACGCTGAGCCGAGTATAATGCAAGCAAAGGCGCAGGTTAAACCTCTCTCTCTGCCTTGATGGAAATCGGCTGCCATGCATTTTCCAGGGTTTTTCGGAAAAATACAAAAATTCCCTGAGTATTCCCTGAGTTTTCCAGAACAAAATATTTCCCTGAGTTTTCCCGGTTTTCAAGGTTTTCCAGGTCGCCGGACACCCTGAAATACCTGAAGTGTAATAGATGCTATCTATTGGCCCAGAGGTGAATATATACTTCTATGAAGTAGATCACAAGATGTAAACGTTAAATGCTAGAGAAGTATTTAGAAAAATTTTAATTCATTTACCCCTCCTTATTGGAATAGGAAACCAAGATATCAATAGTAACTGGGGAATGACAATATGGATTCCTCTCTCAGTACCCAGAAACATAAATGACAAAAAAATTATCATAGACTGAGGCCTAAGGCTATGTACCTAAAACAGGCTTAATTAACTTCCTTAGGATGCCACCATGAGGTTTGATCCTATAGATAAAATATAGGTTACTTTAAAATGGATTTTTATCCTAAAGACTCAGCTGCATAACTTGCTGTTGAGCAACTGAAATGTAACTTATATCATCAAAGCCATTGTCAACAATAGTAAAGTAATTCCCACCACTAATCATAAGGAAAAAAACTGTCCTGGCAAAATAATAGACATTTCTCATGTGTAGGTGACCAAAGGTTGGATGTAACTTAGTTTTGCCAGAAAAGCTCTTTCTTTTTACATACTTTAGCTACTTAGCTAAAAAATATCAGTAATAAAGAATTGGTTTTGATGATCAGAAAAGCCCTAAGTTTACTTCAGGATAATAAAGCTAGTCATATACACATGTGACCACCATTGCCAATTATTACATCACAATCACAATCTAACTTAAAATACACTAAGTAAATCCTTCAAACTTACATTGACCTTGGTTAGGCTGAGGGCTAGCGGCATAAGAGTACAAAGGTTGCTGAAACATCATCTGCTGTTGCGCCGCTGGGTGAAGGGGATAGCCAGTAGGTTGCCGTGGTGGGGCTCCCGTCGAATAATGCTGACATGTGGAGAGAGAGGTCTTTGTTAAATAGAATCAGGAATGATGGTTAACACCAAAACACTGCTGAATAATTATCTCCTTTCCTTGCCTACTGAGGAATTCTCCCATTTATATACTTATTTATTAATACTTTAACGAGCATATACTCTCTACAAAGACACAATAAATGCAAGTTGCATGATCCATTGTTAAGAATGTTTACTGAGTCCATAAGTTTCAAAAGTCCAAACTTGCACTCTTCATCATTTAAAGTACTCAACAAGGGATTTTAAGTATGGGTGCAGATGTAGAAAAGATAGATTCCATTCATGGTGCCTATACAGTTTTATTTCCATATACAAATAGACAGTAAAACCTTGATTTTATGTCACTCTTGATTTTGAGAAGCGACATTAAGGTCTGGCCAGGAAGCATAGGGTATTTCAATGGTGAACTCTTCATTTATGACTTTTTTTCTTTTTTAAGCTACTTTTCTAGAAAAATGGCAACATAGTCACCAACAGTATCAACAAAGCCAACAGACTAAACTACTACTTCGAAAGTGCATACAGTATGGATGACACCACATGATTCAGACATTCCTGTCATTAATAACCCGATGGCTGACATCATCATTCAAAGTGATGGAATAAAACAACTACGTTCAATTAAAAGTAACAAGTCCCCAGGTCCAGAAGGAAAACCTGCAACATGCTCAAGGAGTAAGCGCCGCAGATGGCACCATTCCTAGAAATCATATTAGCAAGTGATTATCCGAAGGCAAGGTTCTGTGGTGATCCACGACTCTACCACAAGAGCTTTGTTGTTATTTTTTTTATTTCCGACCACGTGTCAATTTTGTCTTTTCAGTGGAGACTGATTCAAGTTTCTTTTGCGCAGAGGCATATATTCCTAATTATCGATGTATTTTCATTTTCTTTGTAATATGTATTAGTTTTTAGTATCATCTATGGATCCAAGTGTTTATTTCATACCCTGTGAATGGCCCAGAATGAGTGAGTGAGTGCGTGTAAGTGAATTGTTGCATGAGTGGCAGGTTTGAGTTGCGGTTAGTGATCAAGAGGCATTTAAACACCGACACAAGCATGAATGATAAGACTGCTAGGAGAACAGAATAGAAGGACAGACTACTGAACTTGCGAGGACGTGAGAGACGCAACGATGGGCTGCAAGAGAGTAGGGAATGCACAGTGCACTGCCACTGGAGAGAGTTGAGAGAAATGAAACGGAGGAGCTTCACCCAGAGGATCAGAGACAGTTTGGATCAAATGAGAACGACGGGTCGCCACGAACCGCAGATAATTGCCACCGTCGCCTGCCTTACCTCCGCACTGGATCCACGGTCATCTCCGCTCGGGAGAAAAGTAGTAAGAATTCCTGATTCCTCCTGCCACATGCCTTAACACATTTGTTATGAATTACAACTGATATCTGCTTTAGCAAAGTTCACTTTGCATTATGAAGTGAAACTCAGGTATTTCATTATGGTATTTATTTTGTTAAAATTTACATTGAGGATCTCAAGCGTTTGATTTTTTATCTCTGGGGAGAAAAGACTGATTTCAATTAAGATTTTTGATACGTGCACACCCTGGTGCATCGTTGAGGTATTTCATACTGTATTTAAGGAGCATTCCTTCCTCAAACCTGCTATGGTTTGTGGAGGTAGTTGTATTGAAATAAAGCTCACGTGTATGCCAAATGATAATTCTAGCATATTACTTTGACATAATGGGCGGGAAGTTTAAGCTACCGTACATGGTATAATTATCAGGACCTACCGTTAAGTTCCGCTGATTCCTTGAGTAAATAGGTAGTTATTTCACGGTCTTATGAGGTAAGGGCACAGAATGAAGGAACATACGCGATCATCTGCGTAAGTTTTACCTTTAGTTAGGATTTGCAAATCACTTTCCCTGAAATTCACAACTTAATACAATGTACAGGATTATATTATTTGCCCCAAAAATGATGCAATGCGCAAATATCCTCCGACCAACTGCATTTTCAAGTAATGGGAAGAGAACGTGGAATGGAACTCAGCATCAGTAATTATGAATCTTACTTTTGGTCTCACGACATCATCTCAATATGTATCATCTCAATTACATCAACGATAACAGAAGAAACGTATCCGTAGAAAGTGGCATTGCAAGCTTATTAAAAATATGCATGCATAATTAGTAGGGATGGGAAAATTTCGCAACCGCGAATTTTGCGAATTTAGACAAAAGTGTCCTAGGAGTGGTATTTATTTACAACATACTCCATAATGACTGGGGAAATGACTTTGGAACTCGCGAAATGTCGCAAATTGTGCCCCAAAACGCTAATTTTCATTTCTTATGAGAAAATGGTAGAAAGTACATTTTAAACGCAAGAAAAACATTAAAATTGCAAGCAAATGTTCTCAATTCGATTTAAACGAACTCACGTGCAAATATTCCTGAGGTATGCGGAAGTTTGCAGTTCATCGTAGCATAACCGGTGTTACGATAATAATCCCAGGAGGATGACCGGGTGCTTTCGATTTATGGCGCTAACCGGCTATACACAGCTCGTCACACCGCGGTGCTTTCTATTTACAATTAGTGAAATAACCATCTATCGGCATCTATGATCGGTGGCTCTCCGCTCCGAGGTGAGTCGAACAAAGGAAAAGCAATATGCGCATTTATTCTAAGTAATCTGCTACAGCAGGGTTTCCCAAACTTTTCCTGCGATGGAACACTTCGTAAATCCTGAAATTTTAACGGAACACCTAGTGGACTTCACATATATTAAACCATTGCGTTTAGGTAGTAGCATATAAAGCCATTATAGGTAACTCAGAACACCCATTAGCCTCCTGCGGAACATAGTTTGGGAATCCCTGTGCTACAGATTTGAAGACGAGACGGACTGTGCATGTGTGAATAGCTTTGAGTTGTTTCATTTCAATGGGCTTGTTCGCCAAGAGTTTTTTATGCCAAATATAGTTTGAAAACTAAAAAGACATATTTTTCTGATTTTTTTATTTAGTTCTGATTTGTTCATTAGACTCTACTACGAATTTGAAGATGAGACGGACTGTGCATGCGTGAATAGCTTTGAGTTGTTTTATTTCAATGGGCTTGTTCGCCAAGAGTTTTTAAAATGCCAATTCTGATAAAAAATTTTCAAGTTTGAAAAATAAAGAGAGACGTATTTTTCCGTTTTTTGATCCGTCGCCTGCTTTTCGAATTATCGGCGGTGAAGAATCGGGATTCTTAACCTTTTCACATAAAAGAACCAACATGAAAAGTTTTGTAGTCACTCACTACTCCGTACAATCACGCTGGGCGGTACGCAGCATTCCCCTTCCCTCGCTTTCCAGCAAGCAAATTAGAAACTGAACTGAATCTCTGATGTTGTCACGAACTTTTTGAGTGAGCGGCAAGTTTCACGGATTTTTGTTTTTGATTTAAGAGTGAGTGGTTGAATATAGAAGAATTTTGTCTCCACCAAAACTCTATTTTCCAATCCATCTACCAAATTCGTGAATTAAATTGCAATTTCGCATCATAGTGAATTATATATATAAGTAATGACCTTATTGCAATGGGGCCGTTCCATTGCAATGGTTGTGTAGCTGGGTTTAAAGCACCAATCAAGGCCAACTACGGCATCAATATAATTGTCGATATAGTTATTTATTGCGTGGCACCAAGATTGATTTTATTGTTTGAATCTCTAGATTTTGGCTATTTTCGTCAAATGACTGTTTGTTTTCCAGTGACAACTGTTAAGTATCCTAGTTTTATTCCTAGTTTCTGTGCTTTCAAGTGATTTTGACGAGTTATTGAGATGCCAAATGCTAAATTAAGCGCAAGAGACCGGGCTTTCCAGCATCAAAAAGATGGATTTTGTTGTATAGATAAAAGTACGCTCATGTACATATTCTACAATTGTCAGGTTGTTTGGGAAAGACTCTATTGGAAAAATTTAAAATCTTCGAAGCATGTAACTGCAGCAAACTTTCACAAGGATGGAATTTCTCTAAAGTTACATGTCAATACACGAAATGTATTAAATTTTATTTTTAAATTTAGTGCTACTTTTCCAGGTTCCGCCATCGAGGTGATAGTCTTCAGTCATAACATGGCTAGAAGGGGAAGTGTCGCATGATAACCCAGATCATATTGGGTTAAACTATAGTATAAGTGGCCCTTTTCTACTTTTAAATAATCGGTATTTTATGTGCATATATATAAATTTGTCGTCACTGTGAAAACACCGAAATGTCTTGTTGAAAGTACCGCATTCCTAATTTCAAAGTACCGCTTTTCTCCCTCTCAAACCACCGAAAAATTCCTATCCCTAATAATTAGGAATTGAGTTATTGTAGAAATAGGCTAATTATGAGTGAGAAGTACTGTATATTCTCGTGTACGATGCATACCTTTATCCCCTTTTACTGTCATAAAAAAATGGGGTGCATGCCATACACGAGGATGCACAGCTTACACAAGGATTTCCATTTGTAATGGTATTAATGTGAAGCCTAAGAAATATGATGGCAAAGACTTCCCTTATACTTTGTTACAAGTTCGTGTCATTTTAATAAAAATTACAAATCTGTCATTGATTATGCCAGATAATACGAAAATATTTGTATAAAGTGAGCATCCACCAAGATGCACACCGAAGTTGATTATACTGTAACAAAAAACAGAATCAGCAAGTTCTCGGCCTAGATCACTTAGTTGAATTTATATTTCTCGGCCCCCCTGCAGGGTTCATACCAACTTTCCATTTTCAATTTCCCTGACTTTTCCCTGATTTCCAGTCCGAATATTTTAAATTTCCCTGACTTTATATCAATAGCAAAGCAGTCGTATAAAGGGATTTTATGGGAAAATGCAGCAAGGTATATTGTGAAATAAAATTTATTTATTCCAGGAAAGTAACATATTTCAGTCAAAATTCAAAAACAAAACAAAATGTTAAATCTAAGCAGTCTTTGCTTAAAAGCCTGAGATTATTAAGAATCACACAAATCATCACAAAATACAAAACTTATCCTAAGCTTGCCATTATTGCAGTAATCTGGTCATCCATTGCATTTATTTTCTCAGCCATCTCAGATGCTAACTTAACTAACTCTTGGCCTTCAGGTCAGCCAAGTTTTGTGCCAGTGACCTCTTCTTCGCCTCCTCTCTCTCTTTCTGGTGGTCTTCATTTTTCCTTTGCAGGACTATTATCTTCTTACCGAAAATCTTACCGAGGGTCAGCCTCAAATGGTTTTGAAGTGTCTTACTTGAATCTTTGGCTCTAGAGTGGCCTAAAAAGGTCGACAAACGGTACCGACACTACTTGGTTGGTCTGCGGCTGATCCAGACTCCTCCAAGGACGGCAACCTGACGGCAACAAAATGCACACCTAGCCGCTCGAGCGCAGCTCCGCACGTTCAACCACGATTTTCATCTTTTTGCTGTGCCTCAGGAGTTTTTCCCTGACCAGATTATAATTTCCTTGACACTTCCATGACTTCCAGTGCCGATTTTTATTTCCCTGGCATTTCCCAGACCAGTATGAACCCTGCCCTGATTTGATTCCAGGATGCATATTCTGTTTCACGTACAGTTATTCTTCAGTTCATTCTATGTGCATGGTGCTTTTGTTTGTGAACACCAATTCAAACAGGGAATTCATTGTCTCTTTAAGTTAGTTAGAGCGAAAAATCACTTCACCTAGAATTCAATGAATTTGGTCTCACTTAAAAGAAAAAACTCCTCTTTCCAATTATGTATATAAAAATATCAACCCCTATCTGAACTACTTCTCGAGCAATTTGCCTAAAAATACAAGCTGTTTTACATGGGATAGATTACGGCAGTGTGCTCCTGAGGCAGAATATAAAAAAATTAGCAACTTCTAGCACCTAAATTTTGTCAAAAAACTAACCGTGTATAGTTTGCATTTCTCAACTATTTAAAAAAATTAATCTATTAATAACCAAAGTAATTTATACAGAATCGCAAAAAACCTGAGGTTTAGAAGGGATTTCAGCCGTATGGCTTGAAAAAATGAGTCAAGTTCGAGACTTATGTGGCTTTATTTATTTAATTACTGAGAGCTTTGTTCATATATAACTACAGTATTGCGTTATCGGAAATTACGTTTTCCCGCAATTTACACCACTTTTACGAAGTCCCATTCAATTTCCTATGTTTCCAATGTATGCAGAAACCCGAATTTAGACTGCACATTTTTCAGTTTTCCCGCAATTTGCACCACAACGCACTCTTTCAAAAACGAAATTCACTTCTTAAGCCCATTACTCATGCACATCATCCTTTGTAAAACACTTTTTGACTTTGTCTTGCACATATTTGCGGAAAAAATACGAAAGAGAGCAGTGATAGGACCAGTTTGAAGAAAGAATTTGAATTTGGCGGTGATAGTTTACAGTACCACTCGTAGCAGAAATTGGAACTACGTCAACTCGTAATCTGCCAGGAAATGATTCAAGCTATAAAAAGAACACATTGTAAGGCTAGGAGCTAACTATGTAATTCATACAATGTAATTAAACCTGCGGAGGAACTTTAAAGTAGAAACTTTGGAGAATGAAAATGGATTCTTATCCAGACATGATGAAAAATAAAAGAACTTGTACTAGTGGACAACTGAGATCATTTGCACTGCCTCGATTCCCGAGCTACAACTATGATAGGCAACAAATGAATTAAACTTATCGAAACTTGCGTTATCGTACCTTAATTAGACTGAATCATAAAGTTTATTTTTTTTGCAAATTTTTTTAGTTGAACAATTGTTTGGACTAGTCGAACATCACGGATGATCAGATTCTCATGTGTTGTTAAGTCATCCTCAACTAAATTGGGACGTAATTTTATCCTGCTTGGCAATGGAAAAGCGAGGAGAAAAAGGACTTTTTCAATCAAGGAGAAAATTGACATTTTAGAACAAGTCGATTCTCATGGTGGAACTCACGTTGATCTAGAGAAACTGCTACGATTGCCTATCTCTACACTAAATACTATAATTGTGAGAAATCGCGATGTGATTCTGAAACAAGCCAACCAGTGTGGTAATTTGTCTAAAAAGAGAAAATATGTTAAGAACTCGTATGAAGAAACGAAAGGGTTACTTAAAGAGTGGTTTTTGAGAGCTAGGTCTTCAAATATCCCTCTATATGGTGTCATCATACGAGAAAAAGCTCTGCACATCACCACAAGATTGGGAATTGAAAATTTCACAGCATCCAATGGTTGGTTGGATAGATTCAAAAATATTATTTTCTTAAGTTAATATATGTATTATTATTATTTATGGGTAGAGTCTACAGTTACCATGAGTGAAGTGAATTTTTAAGAAGCTGTTTCTGTAACTTTTACTTATTCATTTGATCTTGATTTTGTGTGATATGTAGTAATCCCTTATTTTATGTATCAATAATGAAGGAGAAAAATAATTTTCACATTTCTATTCATCTAAGGTGTTCAATGTCTTTTTTTTCATCATATATAAATTAATGAAAAGAGCTAGTTAAAAGAATAAATTATGACACTGCTCTTTTTCAGTTTATCAGTGTATTTCTTATTTTTACCCTTGCACCAGTGAAGGAACATGGCTGTAGAAGTGAAAAGTCTACTTTTCCGGCAATTTACGCTTTCCGGCATTTTGAACCTTTTTTTTAGGGTCCCTAGAAAAGTGCAATTTAGGGGTTTTACTGTATATCTTTGCGCCATTATACTACAATATTTTATTCATACTTCTTACAGACACTGAAATAAAAAAAATAAAATTTGAATATGGTCTCCATTAAGACTAGGAAACTATCTTGCTCAAACAACCTTAAAGAAAATTTATCAAAATGAACAGTTGTATGAGACTATGTTCATTCAGTTTTTGCAAGAAACTAAAGACTATAAAAGAAGTGGAAGAGACCGGCTGTGTTCCATGTGGCTGGACATAAATATGATGTGCCGGAATCTTATGTATGACACTGGAGGTAGAAAAAAGATACAGTAGAACCTCTATTTTATGAAGTTGAAGGGACCCAAAAATATGAGCTTTGTAAATCAGAGGGTTTGTAAATTGGAGGTTATCTTTCAAGCAATCGAAACCTCAACAATCCCAATACAGTTTCAGTAGCGCACTTCATAAAGATAAATGGGATTAAAAGGGAGGTAATATTTCAATAAAATGAATTACACATCCAGTTAAATGTTTAATAGAACAAAAGGAAATTAGAAACCTACACTTCTCATACATAGTGGCATATTTTTTATGCTCTCCTTAACAAAAATTAACAGAAACTTTAAAAACTGGTAAATATTTTTCTACAAATTTATAATGGTGTGAACTTGGCTGCTGAAAATGAATTAATTTCTTGTAGCTTCAAGTTGGTAGATATCATAATAAGGGGAATCAGTGAATTAATTCATCCCACTGTGTATTTTAAGCATATGCATTAATTAGCGCAGGGGATATGTTTAGTGCCAGTCGAATTTGTGTTGAAAGAGGCCATTTTAACATGGGAATGTCACGGATGCATTCCAACTAAGAAATTTCAAAACGAAGTTCCAATTGACCCAGTATATTTCAGTACAAAGACTAGGAAATGCTTTTTTTGAAGAAAACTTACCGTTTGAAATACCTTCAATAATATTTCATAGCTGATGAGTCAATTTCAGAACTTTATTAGAGTTAATTTGAAATTCCCACATATGCGTTCTACAGCGCTGACATCTAGCGGTGATTTGCGAGAACTATTTACTCGTGGGTACTGACAGCTGTAAGTCGCGATCGTAAATTCTTACCTAACGGGGTAAAACTTTAATGAAAAATTAAATATTCAAAGTGCATCAAAATTTGAACATAAGCAACGTATTATTACAAAATTAGTATTCTTAAATGATACCTGTCCCAAGGGGAATATTTTGACACAATTTCGTAGTGCATTTCACGCCACTGCTCAACATCTGTGTTCACACGCCCTTCTTCTCTGCAGATTTTAAGTGAAGTGATTCAATGTCTTCTCTTGAATTTTTCTAGCCACCCATTTGAGCATTTAAAGTTGTCTCACTTCAGTTTAAGAGCCAAAATCTGAGCATTCTCCTTCAGAATTGGTTATAGCCAAGTTGCACTCACGATCGTCGACACTTAAAAAAAATAATAATAATACATCTGCAAATCAAGCTGTTCAAACTTCGACGATGAAATGTACTTGGTTTTCGACGATGCTGTTGTGTGACACAAAATGTTTTCGCTTGAATTCATGATTGTTGTCATGTCGATAAAGAAATGCCATACTTCCGAGCAATTTCTGTATTTGTCAGCGCGCGATCACGTACTTCCTTGATTATCGACCTTATGGTAACCAAACTCACAGACTTCCTCGTTTTTTTTGCTCAGCGATGTTTTATCCATTGTTTTACTTATAGGCACACGGGATATCACAAACACAGCCCACCTCGCATTGAGAGTGATTCTGACTGAATGCGCGCGACTTCTGCTCGCTTGGAAACCAAAATATTTTCACTCGCTCACAGCTTACAATGTAATTTTCTGGCTTCAAAGAATTCTGGAAACAAAGTTATAGGAGCGAGCCACTCTCGGATGACATAGGAACTGATAACAAGGAATAGAAGAAACTCAAACCAGCTATTGCGAGCGAAGACATTGTAACGGCTACTCCGTGTAGACTGTGGTTACAATGTAATCAGGTGACCATCCACAAGAAAGACTTGATAAGCTGGCCAATTCACGTTTCCTGAGAGAGTAATATACCCTGGTGGAAATTTTATTATAGCCTACGCTTATAGGCCAATAAAATTACAGCCAATGAAGAGGAAACTTAGTAATTTCTTCCTTCTTTTTATCTGACGTGAAAACCGATTTAGAAAAGAAGCCTTTGTATCCAGGATCATATATTATTCAAGTTTACCAAAAAAATAAGTGAAATAAATATCTACCTTAAAATCGGGCCAAATTTTGTTTACTTGAGATGGCTTTCCCGATTTATCACCCTCAGAGTGCAACCTGTTGTTTCAGTCGTTCGCGCAGAGAAAAAAATCGCTAGACGTGACCCAAAAACATGTGCATTAAATTTAAAAATGTTGTTAAGGTTTTTTGATACCTTTTCTACAATTTCTTGAATTTGAAATGCTCATTCTTGAAATGTTTGCATAATGCCGAATGTTTACACATTGAGTGATGCATTGACATCAAAACATGCGACAAAAAAATTTCAAATACTTCGTAAAACATGGGTCAGTCACTCCTAGGGACCGGCTTCTCACTTCGTAAATCATTAAAATGGAGGTTTCGTAAAACGGAGGTCATTTTACATGGTTTTCCTATATTCAAAGATCGGGACCGGCGGAATGGTTTGTAAATTGGTGTCATTTTATAAATTAAGAGGTTTGTAAAAAAGACGTTCTACTGTATACTACTTTCTAGTAACAGTGAGAAAATAGCATTCAGAGGAAAACCTGCAAAATTTCCTGACATAGAGGAAAACTTTCAGCATACATTAGATACAGATACAAAATTGGGGTTTGCATAGTCGACGGAAATATGTCAGATGAAAGTCCTGCAGATAGTGATGGGGCTTGGTGTAATAAGGCTAGTAGAATTTGTATACCAAGATATTTTAACAGGAATTGCTTTACAATAAGAAGGAAAACAACTATATTGCAGCACTTGCATGAAGTATATGAAGACAAGCTGGTGAGATTTCAGAAGTACGATATCAACCTTACAAGTATGTATTCCTATTTGTTAGGGCAAATCGGGAATGCAGATCATACCTCTGTGAACTTTGAAAGGTCATACGACACAAAAGTTAATGAAGCTGGAGCAAAAACATAACAAGTGCGCAGAGCTGGTGCAAAGAACGTAGTACCGTCATGCTAACAGTACTGGGGGATGGAAAGAAGCTTCCCCCATATGTAATTTTTAAACAGAATACACTCCCAAAAAATGTTAAGTTCCCTGCAGGGATTGTGGTCAGGTCACAAGAGAAGGGTTGGATGAATAATGATCTTGTTCTGAACTGAATTAAGTGTAGGTGGGAACGTCACCCAGGTGCCCTACCTTAACTCCGTAGTATGCTATTGCTGGACAGTTTTCACGGCCATCTCACAGATGACGTGAAGGAATGCTTTTTAGAGGAAAAGACTGACCAAGATGTAATTCCAAGAGGAATGACTTCTATGATTCAACCACTCGGTTTGCACCAATCGCCCCTTCAAGTCTCATTTGAAGAGGTTGTATTCAGAATGGATGGCAAGTGCCGTTCAAGAAAAAATGCCAACAGGAAGAATTAAGAAGGGAATCAGTCCAAATGAGTCAATGGATTATTACCTCATGTAATTTAATTGAAGAGGACTTGATCATTCAGAGTTGTGAGAAATGCTGCATTTCCAACAAATTTGTTGGTGGTGAAGATAGTGTGGTTTCTGACAGTGGTAAAGATGAGGAGAGTTCTGCTAGAGAAAATTGTAGCAGTAATGAAAATTTTAAGTTAGCATCAAAATCTTTTTTGTTTTCAAATTATTCTTACCTTTTTCACTTTGTTTGAACTTTAAATCGATACCAATACCATTCATTGCGAGTGCATTTTCAAGACGATCCGACGATTTTAGTGTTGCTTTCCTGTTAACCCTTTCGCGCCGGACGTCGGCCATAGCCGACGAGCATTTTCATACGCAAAAGACCGAACGTCGGCTATAGCTGGCGTGGGTTTTTCAGCGCAAACGAACGGACGTCGGCTATAGCTGTCGCGGGGGATGGGAAGTGACCGCTGAAGTAGCAATGGTCGGAGGTATTCAGCCCCTGCCTGAGTCCCAGCTTAGCGAGACCTTAGAGCTAATCCTCGGCCATTTGGCCCGACCCTCCTTCTCATTTACGATCCTCATAATAGCAGGAATCCGTGTTGAAGTGGTTGAATTGTAAATGATTTTTGCAAAGAAAAATTTATTGCAAACTCCAATTTTTTATACCTTGAAATGAATTCTTCGTTTTTTTCTGTGCATAAGCAATTTTTAAACGAAATTTTAGTGTTATTATTAACGGACTTCTTGTGTGAAAACCTTGTGTGTTCATATGCGATGAAAAATACGCTAAAAGAGAAATGTTGTCGTTTTATTTTCTATATCGTAGGTGTTTGTTACAATCGGAATGCCTATTTACACTTTATGTCCTCTATTTTCCGATTCCTTCATTGATCCCATTAGTAATTACTCATATTCCGGTATTTTTAGGTAATGTATATTGTAAAAACATACTTTTAACTTTGCCTACGTTGGTCCAAAGCCCGAATGAAAAAGAAGGATGGGAAGTATTATTTGGAGGTTTATTCAAAGAAAATTTCGTTTATTCAAAGACGTCCTAACTTGCTGTAAAAATGGAAAAGTCCTAACTTTGTTATTATTAACGCTAGAAATCCGTTTAAAAATCTACAATGCTTAAAAAAATGTAAGTTATTCTTATATAAGTGTAAACTGTTAAAAATCATAGACAATATTCAATTTAAAAAAACACTGCTAATGCAATGAGTTGACCGTGGACTCCCGCTAAGAAAGGGTTGGAGGGTCGAGTCCAGTGGCCGGGGTAATAGCCGGGCGCCCCGTTAAGTAGGGTCCCAAATCGGAGGGACGAGAGTACCTGGGCCACTCCACCCCAAAAAAGTGCTTCGCAGAGCGAGGTTTAAAATTTTAGCAAGCTACCCGTAGCACGGAAAAATTTTTCTTTCGTAGTCGCCGGCAGGAAAGGGTTAATGGCAACCATAATCATGAACAAGAACATTGATGCAAAATCATTCAATTTTTTATTTTGATCTATAGTTCAGCTGGTTTTCTATAAAAAACAGAATACTGTCCCATTGTGCTTAGAATATGCTGTTACTTTAGCCATGAAGAATATACATAATACAGTAGAACCTCGGATATACGACCCTCTTATATACAACGACCTCATACACAGTTCTTTTTTTTGGTCCGGTTAATAACCCCATAAGACCCCATGTATTTCCAACCTCCCTTGTGAAAATTTTCAATTATACGACGAACTCAGTTATAAACCATTTTTTTCTGGTCCTATGGTAGGAAATTCCTCACTTAAACGACTTACCACTGAGTTAAATCACCTACGGAGCTTCAAAAATTCCAACTGAGGGATTGTTGCAAGTACAGTCAAACATCTTTAGAACGAATCTCTATAGAAGACACGCGTGTCAACTTTTAATGTCATATCTACATTATTGGAGATGTGAGGAAATGAAACATTTGAGAATTTTACGAAAAGCAGACTTATGGCACCATTTTGCCAGAGAACTACAAGGGTTATAAAAAAATGGAAAACGGGAAGTTGTATACCTCATATAAGGCTGAAAATCTTTGCTTGTCAAAATTGAGATCAGACTCGGACTCTTTGTTATGGAGCTCGAGTCGAAAAACCATGAAATCAGGAAATGTTTTGCTAAATTTATAGTTAAGATGCATCCTGGTGAGAAAACTATGAGGCGTAGAAAGACAGGTGGGTGGCATATTGTAGAAAATTCAATTCTCCGCTACAATATTTTGTCAGATTCCAGATCGGACGCACTGATCAAAAGTTACGGCTCGGGAACCGGTGGTCACTTTTTCGAAAAGTCAAAAAATCCACCATTTTTAATCATTTTTTTGGGGGGGATGATGCACTCTATAGATGACGAAAAATCAGGGTATATTTATGATTTATAATTTCAGAATGGCTGAATAATTACAATATATTACTAGGGCTCCTCGATTTTCGCGAACTTTTTTTTACGAATTTCTTTAAATTGTTGGCTAGGCCAAACTTGATTGTAGATATCAACAGCTGGTGCAATTTGTAACTGTTTGACGACCGCGAATTTTCGCGATTTTATGTATGTTTTCAGTTTTTACACGATTTTTAGGGTTTTGGGCGTTATTTACAATTTTTTCCACGATTTATAAGGTTTTTAGATCATTTCGCCAGTTTTTATATTTCAAACCACCAAAAAGTGCCCTTTTTATATAAACCACCATTTAAATTCAAACTTTCGATTTTTCAAGATGGCCGCCGCGCGTTTGACTTCCTTTCCGGTATTCCGCCATTGCGCATGCAATTTGGTACACGTTTAGTCCTACGCCAATCTCTAGATTTTCTTTGCGATATTGAGGTTGTTAGCACGTGTGTTTCAAGTGAAACTTTTATCGCGAAGAGTGATATTTTGGTGACTAATATGCCGAAAATCATCAATTTATTTTCTCGCGTTGCCGAGTATGCTAGCGATGGGTTTCATGTGTTTGACAGACAAAAACAGATTGTCATGTGTAAATTTTGCAACACAAGGATAGACTGGATTTGTAAGGATTCCTGTCAGAAGCACCTAGCCACAGCCCTACACAAAAGCAAAAAAGATTTCCAAGAGGCTGGACCATCCACACGACAGATTTCTCTGCAAGACTCTTTAGAAAAATCAAAAAAAAATCAAACTGGATAAAGAACAATTTAACTACGACATAACAGAGGCATTTGTTAAGGCCAATATACCTCTCGAAAAAATAGAAAACCCTGCCTTAAGAGGTTTTCTCAACAAGTATTGCCCAGGTAAGTTTTTTTTCTGGTAAATGTTACATTATCCTAGGCCAAGCCTAGCTGATGTTACAATCCTGAAATATAATTTAGGCTAGGCCTAGCCTAGAATCAAATTTACTGGCCTAGGCCTAGCCTAGGTAGGTCTAGAATTAAATTGGTCTTTGGAGGGATACATTTTGAATATGCATTCAAGGGCTTAAGCCTGCTATAGCTAGGCTAATGCTTGCAGAGGCTTACTAGGCCCAGGCCTATTCCCACCCTAGGCCTAGACTTGGGTCTAGTGGATATAAATAGGCTTGCTTGGTACTAGACTAGGCCTAGGACAGGCTACCTTGGTAGGTACTAAACTATACCTAGGACAGGTTAGCTTGGTATTAGACCAGGCCTAGGTTAGGCTTGCATTATACTAGTCTAGGTGCTACACATATTGTTTAAATGTGTTAATGGTTTTAGGCCTATCTGAAGCTTGCTTGTCAGTAATACTGTAAGTTCTTTCTTACAGGCGCAGGGGATTTGTGTCATGCCGATACCTTACGTACAAAGTATGTTTTGGCAGTTGGCATGAATCAGGCAAGGATATTAAAAGAAGAAATAAAGGATAAGCCAGTCTGCATCATGAGCGACGAAACCACTGACCAATCTGGAAAATGTGTGTTCATCGTGCTTATAAAGCCACTTACTTGTACAAGTAAGCAGCACATTTATGTAGGTGGAGTTCAGGTTTTGGAGAATGCGAGTGGTGCAGAGTGTGCCAGGGCAATACTGAAAGTTGTAACAGACTGTTAAATCAAATTTGAAAATGTAGTAGCAATAGCTACAGATTCTGCAAGGTATATGCGTACATGCGTTGACTCTTTAATGACATGATACATATACAATGTTGGGCCCACAAGCTGAACCTTGTGGCCAGTATATGGTCTACACAACTATAGGAACTCAACACTTGTATCACACAATGCAAACTTTTGTTCTTGAATACCCGCAAAAGAAAGCATCGATATATGTCGTACCTGAAATCCAAGTACCCAAATGGAGAAAAAAGTGCCATCCTGTTCCCTATGCCTGTGATAACCAGATGGACAAGCTGGGACAAGTCAGCAGAATACGTAAAACATTACTGTGAAGACTTGAAAGAATATTGTTCAACTTTAGATGAAGAGAGTCATGCTGTTACCTATTTTAAACAGCTTACCAGCGTGGATATATCTATAATAAAAGCAATGGCAACATTCCTTTTCGAACATTGCAAACCCATAATTGATATGATTGTTGTTCTGGAGGGAAACTCTTACCCTTATGTCCATCAAGTACATGCACATTTACAGAACCACCTTCGATCTCTGAAAGACATCAGCAGTGGGGTACTTGGTCACCAAACACTGGAATCAATATCAAAAATCGATACTGGAGGGAAAAGATTCCACTTTCACGAGAAAATCAAAGCTGTTTCACTTCATTGCCACTCTAAGCTGTGCAAGCTTATGAATGAAGATCAGGGAAAAGCATTCATGGTCAGCATGAGCACTTTGTTTGACACGAGAAATGTTGTGTCCAACAAACTTGATAAAACCTTAGGTACTGTTGCTGCAAAGTGCCTATTTTGTCACGTGTTCCCCTGAAGGAGCTGTGAGAGGGATATGGGGCATTCCAAGCCCAAGTATCCAAGCTGCTGGAAGGAGGGTCTCATCAGATTGATACCGTTGCTGTGCTTCTAGGGTTGAAAGGCAGACATTCAAAGTTTGTCGAAGCCAGTGTGCAAGCTCTGTGGATACCTGCTTCAAATGGACTGTGAACGAGCATTTTCACAGTATGGAAAGGTTTACTCTGATCTACGGACATCTTTGAAGCCAGAAAACTTGGAAATCATGTTGGGAGCATGGTTTGATCAGCAACAAGAATAACATGCCATTGAGTTGCATGTATGTCCAGATTGGTCATAAAATTTTGATGAACAGAAAGTTGCTCAGTTATTTTTGAAGTTTGTTTTATTTTTGAAGTTATTTTTTTAAGCATCCACATTGTTCACTACCTTTGAGATCAGTATTTCTCATTTTGAGTTTGGAGTGCCCAAGTTTATGACTACATACTTGGTTATGTGTGAAGCTAGTCACATTTGGATTGTTAAAATTTTCTTTTTGTACTTCAGCAAAGTTGTTTTATTTAACGATTTTATTTACCGCTTTTATCAGTAAATGGGTCTTTTTATCGACTTTATATACTGATTTTTGGCCTTTTTTTATCCCGCAAAGTGAAGTTTTTATTCACCACTATCTAGGAGCCCTATATATTACTTCAAATACCAATTGCTTTCTGATATTTTATCGTATTTCTCCGCATATAAGCCATACTCTAATATAAGCCACACCCTGTTTTTGGGGTCTCAAACAAGGAAAAAAGTTACGGGAATTTAAGCTGCACCCTTTTTAGTACATCCTGTACTTCCTACAGTATTATGTATTAGAATTTTATATTCGTTTTTACATTCCCTATGTATCAGTTACACAATGTTTCCTGTATTATCCTTTAATATATGAATAAATTGTACACCAATTTAATCTTTTTAAGCGTTATTTCTTACTTTTCCCTCTGTTTAGTCGAGTTTAGCTGGCGTAGGCGTGAATCTGAATGGCTGGTTTGTCCAAATCGGTCATTTTTGAGATTTTTTCAGAAAGTTCTTGAATTTTAGACGCACCTCGATTTTGAGGCCCCAAAATCGGGAAGTGCAGCTTATATTCAGAGAAATACGGTAATAGAATATCATAACTATTTTCAGTTAGCTCTCTGTTCATCTCTAGTGATATTCTACTTTAGAAGAAAACTAGCTTGTAAAGAGAAATATTACCAATTAATCAAAGCAGATTTTTTGGTAAGCAATACTCCTGCATAAGCTGGTGCTTGTTTGTAGAAGATGAACAGCCAGTAAACATCATTACAGGCATAGATGCAACACCACTTTGGCCCTTCCAATTTTTCCCAGGAGAGCAATAAACATTCCGAACCAAAGGAAGCCCCTTCCATCACCATTGCTCGAGGAAAGGCCCTACTCGGCCAAAAAGTAACAATGGAGGGGGGGCAGCGGCTTCTTATTCGACTGGGAGTGAAGAAGCAGTGTTGTGGTCGGTCGAGCTGTTTCTGCACATTATGTGGATGTGCGGAAGCGGACCATACATGGGAATAGATAGTCTCTGGTTCACAGCTGCTAGAAAGCATGGTAACGCAATGCCCATTTCTTTGGTTTACATCCCCACAGCTCGTTTTGGTTTTTATTTGTTTCCTGCTCGTATTAATTAGCGTTATTAACTATTGATATGTTGACCTCAAATATATAGCATTTAGATTTTCTTGGTCTGGAAGTCCTTACGGTATCAAAATCCCTGTTACTTTCAAAACTTCATCATTATTTATGCGCTTTTTACATTATATTAGTTCAATTTTCTTTACTTTGTCATAAAATATTTGTTGCTTCCAAAATTAAGTTAGGAAAAAAAGCCACTAAATGCATTTTAAGAAGTGCTATCACGAATGTTTTTTCTATAGATCTTGCATGAGAAAATTCTGATCTATGATAAATGAAAAATGTAGTAATGGCAGTGAAGCTAGAGAGGAACAAACTTGAACTTAATACAGTCATTGATCTAAGATGTCAGTACACTCCATTAGTGAACACAAAATATACACTCGTATTTGAAGTTCAGCATTGATAGCAGCAAAACGACTGAGTTCACCAAAAGCATAGGATGAGTACGAAAAGTGCATTTTTTAATCCGCACGTCCCTCTCTAGCCTCGAATTATCACAAAAATATTTGCTAAAATATCGTGAATTTCGAAGCTTATAATTTTAAAATGAATCAGTTGTTTGCGCATAAATATATCACCCCTAGAATGGGGGTCCCCTTCATAAAATGGGGGTCCACTGTATGGTTAAAATTCTAAAGGTCTGACTCTGTAAAGGGCTTCCTGGTTCATGAATATATTTTTTGTCCCCTACAAAAAGTGATATTCAGTTTCCACTCCATTACATTGCTGTTTATACATTGTGTAGATATAATTCACTCTCCAAGTAACTTGACTTTAGTACAGTGTGTTTCGTTGGAAAAAGAAATTTAGTAGTGAGGGAATATTCTTTTCTCAAAGTTCTGTAACTTTCTGTGCTCATGGAGACAGTTAAATGATTTACATAGGGCTCGCATACAACATGAAAAAATTGTTTTCTTAGGCATTGGTATATTAACAAATTAATTGAGATTTGAATATCATGCCATGACCAAAATTAGAATGCATAGATGACTCATAGTTATCACATAGTGGTTGAAATTAAATCAACTAAATAAAATTAATCAAATTTGACCAAAATCAGTACGCCATCACTTAATAAGCATAGTACCACCAACTACACATTCTGATGAAACAACGTAAACCTCTCGATCAAAAAATATAACTGCCTACAGCAGCAAAATTACATCACAAAGCTCACATCTAATGTACTTCATTCTCCTAATTACTGACCATTCCACTCACCCAACTATTAGCCAGATAAAGGGTTGTCTGAGAATTCATAGGAGGTGCTGCCACCACTGGTAACCCAGGAGAGTATGGTATCTGCTGAAGACAAGAGAAAAATATAAAAGTTAATAAAAGGAAGTCTATAAGACAACATTTTATAAGCAAATAAAACAGTTCACAACAAGCATCATTCACCAACGAGTGCATTGGCATAATCTTCTTCACTTCCCGAGTGAACTATCAATGATATAGAAAGGCAGTATTCAACTGCCTGCAGACATGAGCATGGGGTCTGGAAAGATACCGAGGATGAGTACCATAATTTAAGAAAAAAACCCAAAAGCTTTTTTCCAGTTTATAACATTGATATTTAAAAAGAATTTTAACGGAGCCACCTTTCAATAGATTATATATTACAATTCTTAACCAACAAATCAAATGAGAATTGTTTTAAGTGCATAAATACTTTGGCTCACCATTTATTTCTTTAATCACAAGACAAAAGATGTGCATTGTACAAAGTGACGAATGGACAAGTTTTTAAACTCGAACAGAATTGTATGGAATAAGGAGAATCAATAAAGAATTTCATTAGTAAATATTTTTGCATATTTGAAGCGCAGAAAAAGTATTATAGACTCAAACACAGCTCTTTAAAAAGCAATACTTCATTGTCACATTAAGTGATATCATTCTTCATTTACCCATTATGTGATGAACATTAGTACAGAGAAAAATTATTCTACTTCATAAGAATATGCTTCATTATGATTAATAAATATAAATATTTAATCTTTAAATTTTATTTTATATTAATAATTTATCTCCTCTCACCTTCAGTCATCAAAGAAAGAAAGTTTACACTTCGCACAAAAGTGATAACTATCTATGTGCACGCTTAACTACAGTTATAACGCCCTATATAGGAAGAGCTCTTGGGATCTGAAAAATCACTCACTAAATGGAACTCTCGTTAATTCCAAAGATGATTAATAATCACTCCACAGCCAATTCCTACAACTGCAACCCTAATTTAGCCATTATTGTTGGGTTTTTGTTGAGTGGCGAAAACTTTCTTTGAGATAGCTATTAAAAATCATATTTTCCAACACTTCAATTACTTATGATCGTACTCACTTTCGATTACATCAAATTCCATGTTAGACATCATACACTGGAATATTAAACATTGGATTTTATCACTTCAGGACACGAGTACTGTACTGCGCATTGCTGTATTGTTATTGACCCCCTATGTTTTGGGTGCACCAAATATTTTGCAGCTGCAATTAATAGCAATGCAACAGACTATAAACGGGAAACGAGAAAAAATTTCATGCCTCCTACCTCACTAAAAAAAGTATAAAAACGAATATATATGGTTCGTAGAAAGTTCCATTAATTGAAATTTGCAAAAATGCTCGATAACTTGAAGACCAAGATATAACCTACGGGGATTTTGTTCCACTCAAGCACAGGGCTGCTATCTTCTCTAGTTTAATAGTGGAAATAAAGGAGAGGACTTCAACATCTGTAAGATCGCCTCAGAAAATAGCCGACGTCAGCTTTTTGGAATTATAAAACCTAATATCACCAGCATTTACCATTAGCCCTTAACAGTATACTGTCGTTTATGTTATTATTATTACAATAATTATGTGTAGAATACTCTCTTGAAATTATGGAAACATAATTGTTTACAAGCAAGTCCACATATGACAGTAGTAAGCATGGAGCGGGTACACAACACGGACTTTCATGGACAGACTGCATTTAGATAAGATGTGAAACTTTTCACCACTAGCGAATACATTATCGGCTCCCGCGAAACATTTTTCAAGCTATAGTGCACGTTGAAGCCGCTACGTGGCAGGGCACTAAAAAATTTTTATGCTTACGATTTTAGAGGTATTCCATGCTACATATACGTGATTTGCTGTGAGTTTCGAGCGTGAGGCAGAAAGTTCCGAAGGTTGTAAGTTCCAAAATGAATTCCATCACGATACACAATATCTTCTGCCGTACTTATATCTACTTGTTGATGATGAATACTGACTACACTCCCTGTTGCGAGATAGACGTATGATTTATAGTGCATATACCTTTCCTGCATATTGAAATTAATCATCCTTGACCTGTTTTCAAAATTTATAATATTTGAAACAATTAAAAAGACAATACACTACGTAGACAACTTAAAATATAGGGAATCCAAATTCATAACTATTTATGTATTCAACATCGGAACATTTAAATTTGTCAATATCGTGCCTCTCACTTAGATACTCCGCTTTTGCCTTCATCAATGGGTCAATTCATCCATTGTCCTTCCTTCAATCCATCATCATCCTTCATCAAATTATCGGAATTCAGGCTGCTCTCTGCTGGCAAAACCACGAGAAACGGGCAAATTCTAATTGCGTTTGTTCTCCTGGCCGCAAATGTTTCTGGCTGCTTTATCGTCCTTCTTGCAGCACTGCGGCACAAAATTTTTCCTTTTTCTTCAGTATTGTGAATAAGGTCGAGGAAGATATGCCAAATCGCCTCTCTATCTCACTTTTGAACCCATCGCCACTTTTGCATTCATTGATAATTCATATTTTAGTTTACAGATCTAACAACTTTCGTTTCCCAGCCATGATGTTGTATCAGTTGGACTGAACATGATAAAAAAGCGGGAGGATTACAAAAGAACAATGAAATGCGTGGACTTCAAGGAATTTATTTGTGTGAATACGGGCATGCCATGAATGTCCGAAATGTGCATTTGAACATCAAATTGTGCGGAAAAAATACTGCTAGACATATAATTTCAATGACAGAGGACATGAGCACATGTATGTGCACGTTTGCCGAGATTGAAGCACACATTTGCCACTCGCAATGGTAAACGACCCCATTGGAGGCTGGCTGTTGTCCTCGCTAATACAGATTTATTTTACAAGTAAATCATAGTTTTAAATCATTCTTTGGCCATCCCTCTCAAATTCGAGCTTCTCGTTATATGCTCTATATGTTATATGTGGCTTCTACTGTACCTGTGATAGTGGGTCTATCTGCTGAAGACCATGTCTGTCAACCAGCCTAGTAAAATCCTTGAAGATATGCATTACAGTAAAAGGATTGGAGTGGGAGTGGCAATGAATGGGAAGTATCCCAGCCGGCAGATCACTTCAACTAATTACGTAACTAATTGATCACGTTTGGGAACAAATATTCAAGGTAGATAATTACATCTTTTGGGTCGAGGTTTAAACCTTTCGCTGAAATAAGCATGTGAACATGTACCGCGTCCAACGTGCCCACACTGCTATTGGCACATTAACACACCCAGTGGATTCCGTGCCCTCAGTGCAAAAGATGAGTATATGCACCTGGCTAGTTTTGCTTCACTGCGCAATATTTTGAGAGCCGTGTTTTGTCGTTGTTTGCTCAGATGCACTCTTATGGATTCTACATGAATCCAATTAGTTCTCTTGACCATCACATGGGACTTTATCATAATTCTCATCCTTTCTTAAGTCTTTCTTATTTGAGCTTAGCTTGGGGATTTCCCTCCCTCAGGTCCGTCATCCTACGAGTTCCCCTTCTCACTGTAAGTGAATGAGATTCTCTAATCCCTTAGCTTTGTGATTGTGCTTCTGAAAGATTGCTTTGCCCTCATGTTTTTTGCTCCACAGCTGCTAGATGTTTGCCTCCACGACTTAATTTACCAAACAGGCAGTCCCCGAGTTACGTAACTCCGTACTTACGTAAGTGGCAACCTTACCAAAAAAAACTATAATTACGAAAGTTTGTGGATTTGGAAGGATGGTTGCCTAATTTCAAGGGACACGTGCCGTAATGTTAGTAAGAGCTGCCCTTCCCCGTATTTCTCCGAATCGACCGTAATCTTGAGAGCACGAACTCTGTTACGGAGAAATTTTCGACTAATTTTTTTTTACTTATGTAAATTTTGACTTATGCCACTAGTGTCGGAACGCATCTATTACATAACTCGGGGACTGCTTGCAACTTTTTTTCTCAATTAATCTTTCTATTGTTCACTGTTTGAACTTAATGACTTAGGAAATAATTCCACTGAGCATTTCATTGATAACATCTCTTTGCACATTCCGACTTTCTTCTGGCATAGACCCCTGATTTATTAGGACATTCACCTCTGGACTTTTCACTGACCTCTACTTTTGATTGGTGGTATGACATTCTTTATACAACCTGAAGTGTTTTCTTCATTTATTGTCCTGCGCTTCATCTTGGATATTTTGAGGCATTTTGGAGCTAATATTGTTTCTACATTGATCAGTGCTTAATTTTTGACTATTCCTGTATCACCCTTTTAACTTTGGCTTTATTTTGCTCTTGGATTATCATTGGCTGATTTACCATCATCCTGTTTAAAGGAATTAAGTGATTCTGCATGAAAATATATATACTAAGGACATATGTCCTTCAAGAAGAAAATTCCAACAGAAGGCATTTTAAAGATTCTGGAGGAAAATGAAACCTACGATGATTTTTTATAACATTTTTTCAAAGACCACTTACCACCATAATTTTTATATTACCATATACGAAGTGTGTTAAAAAAATAACGGGAATTTTCGTTTTTCTTAAAGAATATTTATTTATTAATCAATATCAATTTTTTTCCCTTGAAAGTAATCCCTCTTGTATAAAATACACTTGTGCCAGAGGTTTTTCCAATCTTGAAATCATTTCTGGAACTCACTTTTCGGTATAGAGTTCATATCCTTCAGCGATTCTGTTTTTATCTCATTAAAGAAGGCAGAACGTCATCCTTTCATGGTTTTCTTCAGCCTCGGGAATAAAAAAAATGTCACAGAGGGTCATGTCTGGCGAATACGGTGGCTGAGGAAAAATAACGGTTCGTTTTTTTTACCAAAAAATCACGAATAAGCAGTGAGATGTGAGCGGGGGGATTATCGTGGTGCAATTTCCATGAGTTGTTTTGCCACAACTCTAGGCGTTTTCCTCGGATTGGTTCACACAAATGGCGCATAACTTCCAGGTAGTATTCCTTATTGACCGTACAACCATATGGCAGGAACTTATGATGAACTACACCATTACAATCAAAGAAAACAGTGAGAAGAACCTTCACATTTGATCGAACTTGTCGAATGTTTTTCTGTCTTGGCTCTTCAGACAGCTTCCATTGGGATGATGGGGCCTTGGTTTTGACATCATACCCATATGCCCATGTTTCATCAGCTGTTATGACCGTTTTAAGAAGTTCTGGATTGTTGCTGACTTCACTCAGCAATTCCTGAGCGATGTCTACGCGAAGTTGTTCTTGGTCGAATTTTTAGCATTTTCGGAACAAACTTTGCTGCCACTAGTTTCATGCCCAAAACATCGAAAAATAGCCTGGCATGAGCCAAATGATATGCCAACATCATCAGCAACCTCTCTGACAGTGATTCTATGATTTTCCAGAATCCTTTTCTTCACTTGTTCGACATTGTCAGTTGTTGAGGTGCCAGGGCATCCAGGGCGGTCATCATCTTCAACGTCATCACTGACCACTTTAAAAAGTTTGTACCACTCGTCAACTCTCGTCTTACTCGTAGTAGATTATTCAAAAGCCAATGTCAACATTTCAAATGCTGAGTTGCACTTCATTCCATTTTTTGTACAAAATTTAATACAAACTTTTTTATCCATCTTATTCGAAAGTTAAAATTCGCCAAGCACACCAAAACACATACAACCTTTTTGGCTGTAAACAATAAACTAAATGTTCCAAATGGCTGCAAATATCAGAACACTTCAGGAACATGTGTAACAATAAGATAAATAAAACTTTTGAAAATCGGAATTATTTAGCCCGCAAAATTTAAAAATTCGTTATTTTTTTATCACACCACGTATATTTATGCCACCTGAAAGGAAGAAATTCTTGGAATTCGTTAGGCACCAGACATCTGAATCTGGAAATTAATGGAGTCAAGCCCCTAGATTTGGAATGCAAGGTAAGTGTTATCAAAGATTCTGCAATACTACATTTTTCCTTCTGTTTTTTTTTCAGTGGATCTCATGAAGTTTATCTTGGACGAAACCAATAATATACCAGCAAGAACATTCAGAGCAATGCACATTCACAGCTCAAAAAGTTGGAAAGATACTGAATATGTAGAGACTTTTTGCTTCACTGCAATTACATTACTGATGCCAAGGATGAAGAAATTATCCTACAATGAGGATTGGTCGAAGGGATCACTCATTTAGACACCAACTTTGGGTGAAATAATGTAAGAAGTTACCTAATTCATCTTCCTATGTTGCATTTCTGTGATGATAAATGGCCCAATGAATATAAATGCTTGGCAAATATTAGAACCCTAGAATCCCTTCAGAGACACCTTAAACCCATTCCAGAAGCTTTGTACTGACAGTCTCCATGGTGTTAATTACAGAGCTTTTGCCGATAGGAGATATCGTATGATACTGATATCGCATGAAATAGTAGCGGATGTCGACACTGCTATAATGGATCTCATCTTGATTGATGTTTTACGATTAAGTTTGGCTAGACTCTGGAATATATGCATATCAATGTTGAGTTTTGAAAAGACACTTCTGTGATGGAAGAGCTACAGCGAGAATAACAAAAGGAGAGCGAAAATTATCAAGCTAAGAAATAGTCTTCGTCTTGAGGATGAGAGTACCTTAAAAATTAATTTTTTAAAGTAGAAGCCAAAATATTTTTCTTGCCAATACGCATATGTGATAAATTTAATAAATTGACTAACCAAATGTCACTATTTTCATAAAACTAAAAAAATGTAAACAAAACATTCAGTACATTACTTGTTTTAACTACTGTGGAAAGTAGGGAGAATTGCGTAAGTAAAAAGGTGAGTTAGGTTTTCACTCTCATACAATCCATTTTAATTAATCAGTGTTAACTCTTATATAAACAGTGAATTAAACTCAGCATCTAAAGGCAAGTAAACACTATATATCTGTAACGTAGCAACTCAGAATTGTTAATATGACATCAATAACATAGAAAATAAATTTTAAAAATACGTAATACAGATTCATGTTACAGAGATAATCACAGTGAATTTATTAATTGTTTCTTAGAATCATTCCAAAACAGCAAAATAGCGCAGCAGAGTACAAAGCAGCAACTGCATCTCACGTCTGCCTTTAACTCCTTCAATTGCTACCCAAATGAATGAAACTTTACCATTGAAGTCACGGTAGGTAATTGGACCACCATATTGATGGAGTTAATATTGACCATGATGCATGGATGTTATTCATAAATATTGCAGTCTTAGCATAATTAATCATTAGTTCTCCTCTTCATGACCTCTTTTGTATACTAATTACGCATTTATTTTTTCTTCTTTAAGGAGATATAGGTTTATTTATAGAAAACAATAATCATGTGAGTATATCTCAACTTTCCTTGGCATCTAAGGTATTTTCGTATTCCCTCAACATGTTAGGACAATTACAATTAAGTGCAACGTACAATTTACTTTCCCTAAAAAAATGCTGTATTATTATCAAAAGTAAAATATTGTCATAGATGCATATTACATCAAAAATAAATCACTATCTCCAATTCAATTATAAGGAAAAACAGTGAAATTAAAGAAAATATTGCCTAACAATCTATAAAATTAGTGTGAGGTATCAGGTTCGTAGGTATTGTGCTACTGAGCTCACCTCAGAGTTAACATTTTTTTTTGCACAGTATGCATTGACTTCTTTAAATATTTCCATTTTGAAAATGTTTCCCCTAAGTAGCTGACTGAGCATGAAAAGTATTGCGAACCCGAAAGGGAAAACTAATGCCACTAGACCAAAGAGTATGTATGATATCTTACTGTGATAACAAGATATAGCAAAGTTGATTCCAACAATAGGAAATCGTATGATATCTCAGCATTGTCAGCTGACATGAAGAACCACATTAACCACGATAGCATTAACCATCACAGTGAGAGATAATGAACGATATCCCAGCTGAGATCGTACGATAGAAGTCAACCGATAGAAAGTCATAACCATATAGCATTTTCGTTATCAGATGATAAGCCACATAGCAACTGGATGTCATCATACAATAATGCAAATAGGAAAAGTTCCGTAATTGACACCCAGTTGTTCAAACAATGGATACATTTAGGAAGCAAAGGACATGAAAATATCTAAAGTGCTCTGCGAAAGAATTCAGCACAGGAGGGAAATAAATTCAGGGAGCAATTCAGCACAGAGACTCTGCCACCGAGGGCACTACAGCAAAAATGTTAATGTGGCTGTCACGCGTGGAGCATTAGTCCAAGCTTTTGAGTCCCTTAACCCCTTCCCTGACGAATTTTTTTGAGGAAATGGTTCCAAAAAGGATCATATTTTTTTATTGCATTTTTTAATTATTTATATGTTATAATGATGGGAAAACAAATTTATTTTGAGCATTGAGCTTTTATTTATTAATAATTTCAATTTAAACCCTTACTGTTATAAATTGTCTAAAGTGAGAGAGATTCACTTCTACCTCAGCTAGAACAAGTATTTAAGCCAAAATATCTATATTTTTATTGAAAATTCTACAACCCTAACATATATCCAAATCGATTAGTACAAATTTTAATTATTTTCAGATTTTTTTTGTGTGGTAAGTCCTAAAACATGGTGAGAGACAGCGTTACAACCACAGAGTTACATAGCAATCTGAGCAAAAAAATCTGCTTTCCCTTCGAATAATTTTCCCGTGCACATCTCGATTTCTAGTACATAAAAAGCACTTGCGTGTTGGGCTTGCCTTCTTATTAGTGGCTAGAATCAGATCAGGAAAGGGCATTTCTAAGGGGCGGAGAGGGTGAGGTGTTGCGGGTGGCCTACCCACTTCAGGAGCCAAAAATTGGGGATGTACTCCTCAATAATTTTTTTCGATGAGGTCAAGTCTATTATTCAAATATCACGTCCTTTCATCTGTTCAACATTTGTTAGATTTTTCAAATCTTATTCAGTTTTGAATTAGTACGTATTTCTGCGACATATTCCTCATTTTTGTGAAGTGTAAATTTTTCCAGATTTTTTTGCAAATCGGCGAATGACATCGTTTCCCAAAAAACGGCGTACACAGAATCCACCGTGTGGTCCAAAAATTCTCTTTGTCAGGCTTTTATACAATGCTCTGCAGCATTATTAGCGCCAAGAAAACTCGTATTTCGGGAGCACTCCACGCCATTGTTCTCTGGAACCAGAGCGTTTTTCACGAAGACACTGATTAGCATACCAATTTGTCTCATCAGTAATTAGTTATATAAATTCATTGCCGAAGAACTGTTGAAAAAACTGGAGTACACCACCATCTTTTTGAACTTCAAAATTGAGTGATGAAGCACTTTCAAAATTGAACCTTGCGGGTGCAGGAGGGGGAGCTTCGCTACTTTTCATTTCTCTCCATTGGTCGTCTTCAATAGGCTCACCTTCGCACTCGGCTTCTAATATGGTATGCTCGGAGAAGCTCGATTCAGATCCCGAAGTTTCTAAATTTTCTTTTTCCACCTCAACACCCTTTCACTCTCACTTTCTGTTGCAGAATGAATAAAGCAAAACAGTAAAAAAACACTGCGGTAACCAAAAATTGCTCTCGACCTCTAATCGCATAATAACGGATTTCTGTGAAACGCTGATGGAGAAGGGACACTTGACATGAATGCTCAGGAGGAGAGTGAAGTACTAACGCATGTCTCCGTTGAAAATTTAGGATAAATTGAAATCATTATGTCGACATCCTTTATAAAGGTAAAAGAATTTCAGGGGTAAATTAGGAATATCCACGGAGAGATTGACATAAGCTTGTATACAGTACCTTCCCGAAGAGGATAAGACAAATCGGTGAGATTTAGAGAGAAGGGAGGGGTACCGAGAACGATGGAAATCAGGGGGAATAATAACAAAGGCGGAATCTTCCTGCTCAAAGTCTTGCTAAATGCACGTCTATGGAAAAAAATGCCTTTTCCCTATGTGCGTATTCTTCGCTTTCAAAGATTACAGCAAAACAAGCACATGAGGTCGTAAAGCAATGAGGATGAAAGCTTTCTTTTCCACAGAAGATCTTTCCCATTCATAAGGGTCCGCTGTCCCACTTGAGTGAAGAAATTATGGCTCTATTATGACAGGCATCAAGCAGGGTCGGAAAGCGACCGCACGCCCAACCATTTTCCTGGGTCTTCCCAGACGGACAATGCACTCTTGGCGGGGCGCCCCTTATCTATTGCCCCTTTTTTCTCGGGTGACCTTGGAAGAAAGAGGGCTGCAGCGTAGTACAGTGCGAGAGGAAACCTGAACGCAATGTAATGAACGGGAGAACAAGCCACTGCCACCTTTCCTGAACAATTTTTGAACTACCAGTAATGCTGTCGAGAGATTTCTTCCGATTTTTCCAGAAAAATGACATTTACGGGGGTTGGGTATAAGATGACTATCATCGTCTAAATCTCAACCTCTAAAAGCCGTTTGTTGCATAAGTGGAAGCCACTAGAGACTGAAAGGTTACTTACGAGTCTGAGAAATCGCGAGTTTCACGTCAACACGGCAGATTTTATTTTACTACAACACCGCATTCGAAGGACAGGAAAAGAAGGCTAACAATAAGTATTTGAGAAATGTGCTGTAATAGGTATGCATAAGTTCAACAATTCTTTCTACTCCCACACAATGTATTACTAGAGCATGAATATATCTAGACTAATCATGCGAAAACACGCTTCACTAGTCATAGCTTTATCCGAATATTCCTTTATCCTGTATTCGCTTTTTATGTGGCTGGTTGCATAACACCCCCTGCCACACGTCCGTGGTGCAGTTTACGGGTAGGTAGGTACGTAATGTATTGTTTAGAAGCGATTGTAAGGGATTATTTTAATTTTTCCTAATACATAGTATCACCGTTACGAGTGTATATCGCGCGACTGTTATTTTTGCATCCGGCCAGTCGCCATGAATGTCGGAATCAATTATATTCAGCGTTTTGAACCCAAAAATAAAAAACAAATGCAATATTTTTGTAAATGCAATAACATTTGAATGCGGTATACATGCATTGATATTACGCCTAAATGTATGAATTCGATACCAGATAAATTTATCTAAAACAAGAGCAGATAATGCGTTAAATCTCACGTGTAATTGTCCCAATACCAAGGCAAAAATTACGAAAATTATGACGCAATTCCATACGCTAATGCAACGAAATAAGTCTCAATAACTGGCTATAAATGAGCCAGTGTGTCCGCAAACGCCATCTGCTGCCTAGATATAGAATTTCTACGAAGGGGACGAGATTATTCGTCTTCGGAAGCTAGGAAGTCGAAAGAACGGCCTTGGACGAGTTAACTCGTCCCTGACGCGATTTGACACACCTGGTTTGGACGAGTTAACTCGTCCTTGTCAGGGAAGGGGTTAAAGGAGGCATCATCAAGAACTGGGGAGTGCTAAATTTCTTAAGTTGAACTGTGCTTCCATACTTCAGCTCCTTAAGCATTCTGCAATGATTGCAAATGTTAGAATTATAGTGCTTCATATGAAGCCACTCCCAAGAGCCAAGGAATCAGAACCTCCTTGAAAAAAATCACCTCTTGCAAAGTGAATGGAGTCTGAAATAAAACTAAATTGTTTGCATGATGATAAGCCTCTCAGGATGACCCATACCTACAATCTGCTCCCCCCACACAAGAACTCTTGATAATATTTACAACATGTGATTTCATCGGCAAACTTGGTTTTCACACCATTTCTGAGGTGGGCAGTCATATACCACGGCAATCAGTGATCACAAATCACATGAAGCATATCTAGCCCTCTCTCTTGCCCTAAAATTATCCTTGTATTTTATAAATCAGAAAATATTTGGCCAATTACACACCTTCTGCTGGTGAAGTCTCTTCTCCCACAATGCATAGAATCCCACAATTGGCAACTATACTCTCCCTGATGGGTGTTGAAAATCCAGCCAATAGTTAGAAAACTAATAATAGGTTGAAATGTTACCATTGTAAATGTATGGTATTGAGCATCATACATTGTCTCCGAAACATATTCAACCAGAAAAAAATGCTGCAGGAGAGCCTCGAACCCATGCCACTAACCAAGACATTGCTACACCCCACGCGTTAACCCACACGGCAACAGTAGTTTTTGGTAAATGTTGCGTAATGCTGAGGATTTACATGGAACGAAAATAAAATAGAAATTTTCTCGCAAACCCAGGACTATGGGAGAGAAAGCCGTGACACTTTTCTACATTCACTCTCCACTTTCAGAAAAAACTTGTCTTAGCATCCTCAAAATTGGTCGAGCGATGTCTCCTTGTCAGTCTTCTCAGTGGTGTGTATAAGAACTGTGAATGCTACATTTTGCACCTAGATAACGACAATGATTATCGAAACCATGGTCAGAAATAAAAGGGTAGAGTATAAAAGGTACAAATTCATTTATTGGCAAACATCTTAAGTTCTCCTTCAGGTTCATTTTTTCTGCAACAACTTCACTTCCACCAATCTCTTCTATCATAACTTCCATCTATGAGTCTCTAATTGCTTCACTATTCCCTGGGCTAAGCAGCAGCCATACAAAACCGTTTTCAGTCTACTTCTCTTTCATAGCATGTAAAAAATATTTTTTTATGCACATGCAATTCACAATAGGCAAAACACTAACAGGGATTTAGGATAAGGTTTAAACCTCTTTAAACAGGGTTATTCATTACAATGCAAAGGCTTAGTGCTAATAACAGAGAAGAAAGCAAAGTCTCACTTTTATTCATTCCACTGAAGGAAAAATGATAACTCAAATGCATACAACAAGTGATGGCATAAATGGCCCCTTGCTATAAATTTATATCAATACTTATTAAATTACTTATTTTTTATACATATCATGCAATACCACAAAATTACCATTATGCACACCATGCATGTTATGTTGCAGATTGCTCTGACGAACTTTTGTGGATTCTACATGACTCTTAGAAGTTCCCCTGACCGTCACAAGGCACTTTCTCATATTTCTGGACCTTTCTTTTGTCTGCTTTCTTTTTCCTTCTTAGCTTGGGGATTTCCCTCTCTCAAGCCCTGGTTACACAATGCATTAACATGTATGAGTTCATGTACATTCACGTGAATGGTTTCATGTATGTTTGCATGAACGGATTCATGTACATTTGCGTGAATGAATGGATGAAACAGTGGTTACACGGCACATGAAACCGCACATGCATTCGCACAATTTTCAGGGTACGCCTTTGCGATTGTTGCTGCTTTTCTCTTGAATAAGCACCACATTCAAACTATTCAAGCGTTCATAAGTCAATCTACCTATAGACTACCTACTATAAAGCAGACTATACTTATACTTTATAATTCAAATTCAAATTTTCAGCTGTAATTATCTCTAATTCCGCACTTGTTTTCCTGAGTGGTAGTTTCTCAGATGAAAGAAACTCGAATGGACTTGCAAAGTCCCTTATTATAAGTTTCGGGAATTATATTGTAGTTATGGTGAAGTATATTTGTTAACTCGAAAATCAAATAAATGTAGTAGAACAAATACATTGGATCAAAATCTTATTTAAATATTAGCTGTATGGTACGCGAGGAATTCCCTGTTGAGAAAAAGTGCGATAAAAACCCTTTTTATAGAGGATCGATAAGAACGCCTGTGAATACATATTGAATGCAATTTATGAATAAACTCAACTGTTATGGTAGTAACATAATGGATCATAAAAGCATTCTGAAAAGAAATAGATAGTACGCAAAATACAAGGAATGCTCTTCTAATTAATGTATTTGAACCTTTATATCACTAATGCCGACGGAATGTGTACGAGGGTAGTCCAAGCGATAGCGAGAGGTCAATAAGCATAGCGTACAGGTCATCCAGGAAGTGGCAACATCAAAATAGTAGAGCGAAGTCTTAATGGAGCATAAGTCCAAATAAATACTAATAGCTGAATCAAACGCGAACAAACCAAAATTCAGAAGTATACAAACACCATAAGAGCAGAAAACATTATTTCCGTTAACTACCACCAGGTGTCACTGAAGCAGGAGCGCAACTTGTACAAATGCATGAACCAAATAAGAACAGGTTCTATTTTCTGTTCACGCATTCATACATTCGTACATTTTGGTGTGGTTACACAATGTATTATCGCGTTCATTCTCGCATTCATGCATCCACACATTAACTAGTATGTGTTAATTTATCGTGTAACCAGGGCTTCAGACACGTCAGCCTTGGAGTTTCCCCTTCTCATAAGTAAATGAGGGTTCATGCCATTGTGCTTCTGGTGGATAATTTTACCCGCAGCTGCTAGATTTTTATTTTCTTCATGGCTCTCTTTGTCATTAATTTCATTTCTCAATGCATCTGCCTACTGGATGTTTCAGTCTTCTACTGTGCTTGCCAATGTGAGTTTGATTTTCTGTGTTTCCTCTTGCACGTATTTCGACCCATCGCATACTGTTTGGACTTAGTATTCAGAAATATAATTCCACAGCCCAATTTACTGATAACATCTGGGATCTCCTAAACTTCTCTTCTAGCATAACCCCTGCATTGTTTTGGACATTCAGCTCTGGACTTCATACCGACCTCTGCTTTTGATTGGTGGTATGGAGTTCTTTGTATTACATGAAGTGTTTGGTTCATTTATTATCCTTCACTTCATCTTAGGCATTTCTCAAGGCATTTTGAAACTTTTGCTTTTACATTGACTAGTGCTTCATTTTGGATTTTTTGTGGCATCCTCGTAACTTAGGCTTTATTTTGTGCTTGGATTATCATTGGCTTATTATCCACCATATATTGGCTTTTGAGATATTCACGGATTCTGAACAAAAAATATTAATGAAGGACATATGTCATTCAAGAAGAGCAATGCAACAGAAGGCTCTTAAGAAATTCTGGAGGAAATTCTGATTCAGATCTGAATTCCAGAAATTCATTTCCCCAAGATTTCCCAATTTGTATTCTGGGTATTCCCCGATTTGTATTCAGGGTATTCCCCAATCCCCAATTTCCCAATCCAATATGGGGATTTGGTCCCCAAGATTCTGGATGCAAGGCGAGTGTTAGCGAAAATTCTGCAATACTAGATTTTTTCCCATCTGTTTTTCTCAGTGGATCTCATGAAGTTTATTGTGGACGAAACCAGTAAGTATTGCAATTAACCAGTGAGAACTTTCCGGAGTGCGCATTCATGGATCAAAAATTGGAAAGATACTGATGATGAAGAGATATTTTGCTTTGTTGCAGTTACATTACTCCAGTGGTTGAGAAATCTAGTACTTGAAACTTAAACCCTGGATAAACAAGGGCTGCGGTAGACAAAACCGTGGTTGATAAGGGAAAACTGAACACACTAACTTGTAACATTTTTGCTGAGCAACAATGATCTTGTGTATTTTCACCATCGTAATTTGGAGCATGAAACTGACTCAAAATGGCTGGCGACGTTCAATACAAAGTCAGTATAAGAAGATAATGAATTGATAATTTTGGGGGACAAGTCCTGAGCCACAGTATATCCAAAACCCCAGTATAAAGAGGCATGTTATAACCAAATTTCACTGTACTAGACCTGTGTTAAGAGAAGGTGGAACACAACATAACCACATAGATTTGCAAAAACTATACTAAATATAACAAATACCTTCAGTGGATTTTCCTACCTTTATCCAAGTATCATCTTGAGAAGAATGGGTATTGATATTAGGTAATTTCTTCGACAACATAGGAGTATCACAAATGACACCCGCTATAAAAAATATAGCCTATTGCTTCTGCCTATTAGCATAAGTGAATAGCACAAAGGCATACCACAACATGAGTTGACAGTTATACAAGCATGCAGGTAAATATTAATCAGATATAAACTTCAACTTGAAAAAATACATTATTCATTTAAAGCAACATAAAATACACTAATCCAAACACTCCACCTATTAAACATAATGCAAGCAGCTGGTTTGTCACATGCTACAGGTGATAAATTTCTCTTTATTACTACCTCACTAACTTTTCCTGAGCATAGTTCAACAACAGGGACAGTGAGAGATAGAGGTAGTGCCCCTCATGATAAACTGTCCAAACTAAGTCTTTAAGTAATATAATACATCCCTCAATACATCTTCATCATTGATCACTTGTACTATCAGACAAAATGCACAAGTCTAATAAATCCCTTTGTCAATGATATTAAATAATGAAAACTCACATGTGGATAACCCAAATGTCCCACACCATTTGGAGTCATAACCTGGCTTCGGCTAGTGACCAGACGTGCAGCATTGTTGGCTCTATAATTATAAGACTAAAAGAAAGAAAAACATTACTATCCGCAAAAGGGTGACTACTAACCAATGTATCAAAGTTTGCATACAGAAAAAGTGAAGATGATCTAACATTTAAATTGGTAAAACCATTTTAATAATAAATTTGACAAAATATTACCTCTTTCAAATATCTATTCAAGGTAAATAAATTCCTCTTACATTGAAAATATCAGCACATCCACACATGTTGATAAGTTGACCATCTATCTATAGCACCTCTCACTCAATAATTTTTTTAAAAGAAAAGAGCTGGCATAACTTTGCTATCAGAATACAAAAGGAGTCTGCTTTCCTGTAAGCCTCCTTTCCTCTTTAGTACTTCCATCAAGAAGGTATATCTATACATCTATTGAGGGTGAGTTAAACGTTAACCCCATGATATTGATCAACAGGTAGCAGGTTAGTGAAAATAAGTGCACATTTTTCTTTTTGCATTTCCATTGGACTACAAAGATTACTTCCTTCCACATCAATGCAATCCAAATTTACAGCAGACCACAGAATGGAGTCTCTACATGTCATGAGAATCATTGTGCATATCAAACATGATGGGTAACATCAGTAATAATTCTACATAGTTTCAATAATAATATTCTAAACTGAATCAAGAATTATCGAAAGCCAATAAGATAAGAGATGATGTGGTTCAAACTAGAAAAACAACTATAATCAAATATAAAAAATTCCTTGATTTATAAAAATACATGCTAAAATAATTTGAAAATTATTCACACATTGATCACACTGCAATGTATTCTTGAATTAAGTTTAAAAAGAAGCACCTAGCAAAATTAAATTTTGTGACGAATTACAAACCAGTGTGAATATGTGACACTTAAATACTTGTGATATAAATTTACTACTGCACCTATAAAAATATACCTGGCATGCCCATGACCCATTTAAACACATGGTCAGCTTCCTAACTTATCCTTTTAAATAACTCTATGTATTAAAATTGACATTGACAAAGCAATAATTGAAATCTTCTTCAAAAACCTTTCCAGACCATAGGATTTATCATTGAGAAACTCATGTAAGAAGTTTGTAATCTATTCTTGGCAAAAACTGTACGATGAAAGCAATGCCATGGCTAATCACAGGAGATCAGTGAAATTCGCGAGACACGATAACATGAAAAAATACAAAATACAGGAAAATCATTAAATAAAACTGTGAGCTATTTTTCAATCTTAATGATTAATAATTATATAATAAACTTAAATTAACCATTTTAAACCACAGAAATTCATTCCTCCCACGTAAAATAAGTGATCATAATAAAAACTGAGATCCACGGAAAACACTCCCAAAATTCACTTCACCTTTTCACCTGCCTATAACTTTCTCCTTTACACCACCACATGGCTGGTGTCCTAACACCCCCTGTCAAATGCCCATATGGCAGCTCACATGGTAGTGTTTAAATGTATGCATTTGGAGATATGAGAGGGATAATTGTAATTAGCCTAATGTGTACCGTGGAACTACGTCAGCATTAGAAAGGTGGAGATAGCAGAATCAATTCAACCTGTTCAAGGTTTAGGTTTTTTTTTTGGAAGCCTTGAATGCACGTTAAGTATTGTGCAGTGGTTGTGCTAAATCTTTTCATTGAAATGAAGTTTTATTTAAAGTACAACACATATAATCGACCAAAATGTGTTGACAAAAGTTCCAAGCATATTTTATGATTTCATGACTGAAGTAATCCTTAATTTTAGTAGCAGTGATTGCTAAGAATCCCATATCATCACACTATCTGCATCCTACTGTCACCACAATTTCAGCTGAAATTAACATGCACTGATATGTTAATGTCAGATGTCATAAATAATTGCTATAGTTTTTGTTGCAACAAAACAACACACTGACACAATATAGCCTTCAAATTGCAGACATATGCATTATTTGTATTTTGGTATCTCCCAACTCAAAAACCTATGATGACTGCATGCATATATGTACATCAGTCATGGAATCTACACAACTATCTCTTGCGTCACCCTCCTCCCATAGTTCAGTTAATGGGAGGATTTATTAGTTAATATATATAATATATATATATATATATATATACATATATATATATATATATATTATTTTATACGTGGTATTATAAGCTATATCTAGCACTGCTTGACGGTACACTATACTAATTAATATAAGCATATATAAATCACTTACTTCGGATATTTGTAACAAGAGCAATGACATGAAATAGGTTATCGTACTGGGAGTAAAGGATTGAACACTGCAGCTTCCATTTAGATATTTATTAAACACGACCATGGTCGTGTTTAATAAATATCTAAGTGGAAGCTGCAGTGTTCAATCCTTTACTCCCAGTATGATTGACTTCCACAAAGTATTGCCTGAAACTGTGTCGTATAAATAGGCTATCGTCGTACCTCAGCTTGCATCACGAGAATTATTTCCTTCCAATCATATTGACCAGTAACAACTTACTCCTCATGTTTACGTGAACAAATATTGAGAATTTATCAAAAAATAATCACAGAATCACTAATATTTCCGTTGATATATCAGATTTATCCACTCTTTAATTGTATAACAGTATACAGTACTTACTATAAGTTATCCATTGTGTTATAATCTAAACTTTACTGTTTACTAATCAATATTATTCAGACACGCTTTGTGTAATAACATAGTCAGTGCTTACTTAGGTTCAACAAAGTTCCTCATTGGCTGAAGATTAATGTTTTCTTTTGTCTTTATCATTTTTGCGTGTCAAGTCATGTTTAGGGTATCAACTTCACTCTTGCAATGAGCTTCTCTGGTGCCAGGAATGGCATCGCTCATTCCCAATGCTATTTAGTGATGCTGATGGATGCCAATACAGAATAAATAGCAATGCCATTGTCAGATTTCGCTCATGTAAAGGCATCAGGTGCCTTGAAAATTATGGAATAACCCCCACAAAGATTTTTTTTATTGAAAACTTTGAATGACACAATCATTAACTGTCCATCACTACATTTTACTCCTACCAAAGGAAGGGAAAAAGTCAGGATATTTGACGATGGGAGACTCCGTGGCTAACATAACTCTGAATGGCTGTCATAACGGCAAATCGTTAGGACAACTTGGATTCTTGATGACGATCATATTCACCACCAGGTCTGCAAGTACAAGTTCAGTGTGCACAGATGACTCCAATAGTGATGAGGAAGAAACAATTGATTCAAAAAGAATCTCTCCAAATCACACTCCTATCACAAAAAACAAAGCAGTTAATGGAACTGGAAGATCTCTTCTGTAACAGGCATTTTGTGCGTTAAAAAATAAGGATGGCCATATAGAAGAAAATACAATAAGCAAAAATGAAAAAGAAATTTAAAGGATTTTTTAACATTTTGTAGAAGATTGCACTAAGTCAGAATTATTTGTACCTTTAAAAGGACATAAAGCTACTGGCTATGTCCTGTGAGAAACCTTTATTGCATGTGTATAGAATTCTATGTTTCATTACCCACTTTAAGGAGGTAACAGAAGCAGTAAAAATATTTGGATAAGGAATCACTTTGAAAGCACGCCAGCAAGTAAAGAAGAGCTTAGTGGCATCTTGCACTCGGGGGGGTGGTTGGTGACCCTGAGTTTTTACTCTGAGAGCGGGCTGAGAGAAGACACTTCTAATCCTCGTAGAATAGACTTTCCCAGGTTAGCTACAGCTTGAGATAGGGAAAAAGAACTCGAATGAGCTTTAGTCGTGCAAGTGTGCATTAGCTACCTTGCCTGGAAGGTAGCTGATGGTTAATAAAAAGCAAGGCAAATTTTACCAATCAGCATAACCTCAGATTCCTTGAAATGATCATATTACCTTGCTATCATGAATTGAAACATTTCATTCAAGGAAAAAAACTAGTGATGGGTCGATTCGATTCCTCGATTCTTCGATTCCTCGATTCTATGCCAAGAATCGGAATCGAAAATGAGTATTTACCAAGGTGAAAAATCGATTCCGATTCCAGTAGTACTTCAAACCACAAATTTATTTACGACCGTGCTTCCAAAAGTCATTTGAATTTTCGCGCCATGTAATCGTAAAAACAAAACACATTCGAATCAGCGTAGTGACCGTTTCTTCCATGCCGTAGTCCCGTAGTGACGTTAAAGATACATACGTTTTCTAGGTGCACGACATTGTCATCGACTTCTACTGAGCGTTGTAATGTCGATAGTGTGGAATCATTTTCATATTGATCCTATAAATGATCAAATTGCCATGTGTATCCACTGCCACGCAAGAATTTCCCGTGGTGGAACTTCAAAATCTACCTCAAATTTATTAAAACATTGTAATAAACAACATAGATCCCTAGTAAAGTCTTCATCACCGAAAGATGGGACACTTGAAATTTCACCATTGACGATTCAAATACCTGAATTGTCACCTCCAGTTCAAAGTGAAGTACTTAGTGATTCAGTGAGTTCCTGTTCAAGAACAGATGAGAGCAGCCTCAGTTCTTCTTTTCTACCAGCTACTCCCTCATCTCCTGATGTCGAAGTTATTACGGCAAGTAATGCAGTTAAGCGTAAGCCCTCCAAACTTCTATCTCCTAATCAGCCTACTTTGAAGAAGTTTATGGATAAAACTTCTAAATTTAAGGTTGGAGACGCCAGGTCTACTATGATTACTCGCAAAATAGGAGAAATGATTTGCTTAGACCTGCAACCCTTCTCTATTGTAGAAAACGTAGGATTTGTCAAACTTATGGAATTACTGGAACCTCGCTATACCATGGTATCTAGGAAAACTCTATCCAATTGTATTATTCCCAAAATGTACAACCAAACCAGAGAAAAGGTAGAAGATATGATAAAAATGATAAAATTTGCAGGAATAACCACAGATTTGTGGACTTCTAATGCGCAAGATGACTATCTTAGTGTAACGGTGCATTTCCTTAATGAGGAATTCAATTTTAAGCACTTATGCATTGAAGTGATCCCATTCCCTGAAATATCGCATTCAGCAGTGAATATATGCACATTTTTGGAGATGACTTTATCTGATTGGGGCCTACAGGAAAAGATAGCGTGTGTTGTTCGTGACAATGGACGCAATGTTGTTGCTGCTTTAGAAAGATCATCATTTAGGCATTTTTCATGCTTTGCACATACATTGCAGCTTGTATTAAAAGAAGGATTTTTAAACTGCAAGTCAATAATGAATCTAACAGCAGCCTGCAGAAGAATTGTAGGCCACTTCAAACATTCTTCTAAAAACGTTAAAATTTTGAAAAAATACCAGAAACTGGCCCAGATTCCCAATCATAGACTAATTCAGGATGAGCCTACTAGATGGAACAACTCTTCATATGTTTAAGCGAATTCTGGAACAAAAACAAGCAATTGCACTGGCATCTGGTGAGCTCAAACTACCAATAGATTTAACCCAGGGACAGTGGGATATGATTGAGAATAGTATTTCTATACTGGAAGTTTTTGATGCAGCAACTCTGCAAGTTAGCTCTGAAAATGTAACCCTGTCTGAGGTAAGTTCATTTCCTTGATAATTTCAAAGTACCTCATTTGTTTATTTATTTTTTCTGAATTCTGAATTCTATGGTATAATTATTGGTCCTCACAAAAGATGAATGTTATTTTGATTAAAGGTAATTCCACTGGTGCATTTACTGGAACATGAATTGAAGAAGCCCGCTCCAACAGGTTCAGGCCTGCAGGGATTAAAAAATGACCTGTTAGCAGCACTGTCCAAACGTTTCATGAATATAGAAGATGACTTTTGTTGTTCTCTTGCAACAATATTAGATCCCCGGCTGAAGAAGGAGCCATTTTCTAACCAAAGGCATTTGGAGACTGTAAAGATGACACTAATAAAGGAAGCCAAAAAAATTCAGCAGGTAAGGTGATTGTAATTGCACCTAGTGAAGCCTCGTATTAAAAAAAATTATTATTTCCTGATTTTTTTTTTTTTTATCAAATTATATTGAAGGCAGTGGCACACCACATCCGGAGGAGCAAATTCAGCCTAGGGAGGCTGTGACAGGTATATGGTCAAGGTACAGTGATGTGTTTGGAAAGGTACCCAAAGACACCATAGCAAATACTGTTGAAGCTGAAGTGGAAGCTTATTTATCAGAGATGAATGCACCACCAAATTCCTTCCCTGGGGAATACTGGAAGGCTTGCTTCTCCTACCCAAGGCTGAAAGTATTAGCCAAAAAGTTTCTTGCCATACCGCCATCCACTGTGTTCAGTGAAAGACTTTTTAGTTCAGCAGGAAAAATATGTGATGTAAAACGCAACAGGCTTGATCCTGACAGAGTGAAGATGCTTTGCTTTCTGAGCAAAAATTTAAAATCTGTAAAGGGAGACTAAATTTGTAAGACATTATTGATAATGATCAGATATTTTCAATAAAAGATAGCTATTAAAGATGATACTTTTATTTTAAATTTAAACATGAGTGTTAATATTCTTAAGTAATACCTATGAGATAACACCACTTTTCAGGTATGTTCTGTTCTGAAATTAACAATTATATTTTAATTACATAGTGATGATATGAGTGATGCTTTTGTTAACTGATTCTTTCACAGTGGAATAATTTTTTACGTGGTTGTCTTGTTGTCTGGAATTAAGTGATATTTTTCATGGAGCCTATGGCATCAGAATCGATGGAATCGGTATTGGTAGAATCGGAATCGAAATGTCAGAACCGGAATCGGGATCGGAATCGCTAAAATTTTGGAATCGACCCATCACTAAAAAAAACCATAAGTAGGTAGGTGAAAACACGCCATTGCATATCTTACAATAAAATTCATCAATCAACATATACTTATTTGACGTGTTGTAATAGTTGAAGTGTTTCAGAAAAGTCTATGGAATCGCCTGATAAAGAAAATTAGGAAAAACTAGTAGTTAATGCAATATGCTTGAAAAACTGAGAAAGCACAGCACAAAACCAAGTCTACAAGTGGAGTCCACCCGCGTTGAAATGGTCCTCCACAAGAATTCATGCGCACCCCCTCTCTGTCCTTGGCTACCCCCACTCTGGGCTACTTCCTTCCCCTACCAGCAACACTTCATCGTAGTTGCCAGCTCTTGTCGCTTTGGTTCTCTCTCGGTTTAGCGTGCTTCCAGGAGGTCAGTAGGTTCCCTACGCTGGTGTGAGGAAAACTGGCAACACTCTTTGCCTCTCCTCCAGCGTGTGAATGAGAGAGTAATGAAGGGAAGGTAAGGCCGGTAGGTGGGGTAGCGAGTCTTAACTCCACCCACCGTTCACCGAGAAGGATCATTTCAACGTGGTCTCTGCATTGAATTTTATCATGAATAGATTATCCATTATGCTCCACTGTACATTGAAAATAAACCTCTAGGCACCTTCTAATATAAGGAAAAACTGTGAAATTTAGCAGACATTTCCGTACCATAAACAATCAAATCAGTGCACTGTCTACTAAATAACATTAACAAAAATGCCACTAAATGAATATACAGTGGAACCTCTTATTTGAGTTATCAGAAATTACGTTTTCCCACAATTTACTCCACTTTTACTAAGTGCCATTCGATTTCCTATGTTTCCAACATATGCAAAACCCTGAATTTAAAATACATTTTTCAGTTTCCCCACAATTTGCACCACGACACGCTCTTACAAAAAATAAAATTCACTTCCCAAGTCCATTACTCATGCATATCATCCTTTGTAAAACACTTTTTGACTTTTTCCTGTACATATATGCAGAAAAAATATGAAAGAGAGGAGCAATAGGTCCTGTTTTAAGGAAGAATTTGAATGTGGCGGGGATAGTATACAACGCCACTAGTAACAGAAATTTAAACTACATCAACTTGTAATCTGCCAGATATGATTCAAGCTATGAAATGAATACATTGTAAGACTAGGATCTATGTAATTTACACAATGTAAGGTCCAGCATCTTTTATCTGGCACCGCTGGGACCTAGGCAATGCCGGATTACAGATTTTCCGGATAAGAGGTGTTTTGTGTAATGTCTTTTTTTATGCAAGGCATTTTCAATCCAGTCAGTGATACTTCTATGATATCTTTCTTTTACAGTTTCTATGCATACAAATGTCCATAAAAATGATAATAAATATCTGGTATTAACTTCGTAAATCGCTGGAAGATAGTACTTTTTCAGCGAATCTGTTGACGCTCCTGACGAAGAGGGCCATGTCGGTAATATGCCAGAAAAAATTGAACCTTTCGCCCATTTAGACACCCCAAAACCTTTAAATCGCAAATAATCATTTTTAGAAAAAATATATTTAATAATATAACGAGTATTTGAGCATACCAAAACAAAAATGAAAACTACGAAAAATATGTATGACGCAAAACTCCTTGCTGTGGCCGATTGATTGATGCGATTGATGGTCAGCTGTTTCATCGATTTTGATGCTATTGATGGGAGTATTAATTTTTTATTTAAGTAGAGACTATGAAGAATGAAATGGATTCTTATCCAGATATGATGAAAAATCAAAGAACTCATGGTGGACAACTAGGATCATTTGCACTGCTTCAATTTCAGAGTTATAACTATGATAGGGAAGAGAGGCATGGTGGAGAGAGCAGCTCGACTCGTTAGAGAAATACCAAAAAGAGGGAAGAGCGGATTTCCATTATATAGGAAAGTAAAGGAACTGACGGGTGGTAATAAGGGAAGGGTAATTACAACGATAACGGACAAGACAGGAAAGGTGATCGTACAGCCAAAAGAGATCCAGGAGAGGTGGAAGGAGTATGTTGAAGAGCTGTATGGTAAAGAAATAAGGCCCAATATGTTAGATATAGAAAGGGAAGACGATATCGACAGATACAGCATTGGACCAGGTATCCTAGATAGTGAAATCGAAAGAGCTCTACGAGACATGAAAAGGAATAAGGCGGTGGGAATAGAATACATACCTGCAGAGTTTTTAAAGAGCATTGGGAAGAACGGAAGAGGAAAACTTTTTGCGCTCATTCGTAGGATTTATGAGGATGGAGAGTGGCCAGAAGACTTTACGAAAACTGTACTAATTCCTAAACCAAAGAAGAGTAAGGCAAAAACATGCGAAGACTATAGGACAATAAGCTTAATATCCCATGCAGCCAAAGTAGTTCTGAGAATTATAAACAGAAGGCTAGAGAAGAAGACAAATGAATACCTGGGTGACGACCAGTTCAGGTTTAGGAGAGGGACGGGAATGCGAGACGCTATAGCAGTGATGAGTTCGGGTTAATAAGATCATAAAGATGTGTAAGGGCTGAGGGAGCAGATATGAAGAGCGGCTCAAGTGCAGAAGGATGCATTTCTAGGAGTTGCACGTGTACCTGTGTTTTTCCCGCAGTAAATGAATTAAGGTTCGTTCCAACTTTTTAAAATCCGAGAAAATATAAATAAATGGTCTGGAATTTGTAGACCGGATGTGCTTTCAAGCAGATGCAAATGTTCTGGCAACAGAAAACAAATTGGCTTGGTGCAGAAATATTCTTTGCTTTATATGTTATTACGATGAATATCATCCGAAAGTTAGCAATTCCATGCCATGAATGAAAGTTAAATTCCTTCAATTGAAATAAACATGAGATGGGAAAAGAATAGTGCTATCATTAAGTGATATTTTTTGTGCTGGAATCTTATATCTACCTTTCCCACACGATACAGGCTTCCCTTCAATACAATATGTTGCTCCGCAGAAAGGTCATAGCAACTATTTTTTACATAACCTCAGAAACAGTCACGATCTCTTTTCTACTTATATCATGTTCACTACTGAACGAAAAATTGAGTCACAAAAGTCATTATTCAAATGCAGTTCCTGGGTAATTTGAAATGCATGCATCTCTGTATATTAAAAAGTAATAATCCGTTCATTGTTTACCGCCTTGAGAAAGAGCCACGACCAATCGACGCCCATCCTATTCACGGAAGTATCCTTGTATTTTCAAAATATAATCATATTAGGCCTGTCGGCATGTGAAACCTCTTCAGCCGAACAAGAATCCCAAAATTACCTTCGAAAGTCTCCCAGGGGGTTGATTGAAAACCCAGAAAATACGCTGAAAATTAAAAAATGTTGTTGTTACTGCCATAAATGTATGGGATTGGGCAATGTACAGTGACTCCGTAAAATATTAGAAAGAAAAAAAAATTGACTGCACTGTGATTCGAACCCACGCCACATTATGGAGATAATATGGCGTGCCTCTAACTGCTCGGCCACGGCTTCAGTTGAGAAGCTTTCGCATTGCAAAATATTTATACGGAGGGAAATTCTTTTGTTGCATTTTTCTTTCGAACTTGCATTCTCTCTATAGTTTCAGAAAATAATTGCGTCATTTGGATCCCGAACATCAGTCACGCAATGTCTCCTTGTAAGATGATTAATATTTTTTTCATCATAGATAAATTAATGAGAAGTGCTAGTTCAAGGAATAAATTATGACACTGCTCTTTTTCAGTTTATCCGCGTTTCTTATTTTGACCCTTACTCCAGTAAAAGAACATGGATGTAGAAGTGAAAATTCTATTTTCCCACAATTTACATTTTCCCGCAATGTATGCTTTTTCCTAGTGTCCCTGGAAGTGTAATTTAGGGGTTTTACTGTATGCAGTTGATATTAATTCATTATTTCTCTAAAAAAACTAAACGCACAAATAACTATGAACTGAACATCAGTTAATTTGCCACAATATCAAGATACAGTGAGATTGATGTATATGACAGGAAATCATACAATATCTCAGCTGAAATTATTCTACATATCTAAATCAGCAATGAACAGTATTTGATGCTCTGTATCGAACATGTGGCAACATTTCACTCAAACAGTCTTCAAAAAAAAATTCTTCATTGCTTCTTTGCTAATGTTTTCATCATGATTTTTAAATGTGTAACTTTTTAAGTATTTCAAGAAATTCACCACTCCATAATGAACATTAATACTATATGATTTTGTCCTTTGCCTGCCCGATTCCAAATAATTTACCCTCTATAAAATGTTTTTTATGGGCACACCTAGTCCCCAATTTATGCCCTTAATTCCCTCCAGGAAATTCGAACACTAATTTAAACAGAGCTATTTGATGCATAAAACTGCATAAGGAATAATGCTATAATAAATAGTATGTTCCCAGGTTCTGTTAAACGATTTGAAACTGTATGAGTGCCATTATAAAGGGTGATTCCACAGAAACTAAGTTATAGCCATGGCATAACCACATTAGTTTCTTATGATTTTTGAAACAAAACAACATTTCTCAAAATTTAATTTCTTAATATTGATAAATGTTTAATATTCATGATTAATGCTTCAAGATTCTAATAGAGTGCTAAATGGCACCCTGCAGCTCCGAACTGCGACCCCAATTTATGTTGATTTAATGCCAAGGTTTCGATTGTGGCATTTCCACAATAAGGAGTGAACAATGTAAGTTTTCTATTAACTTTTGGCGACATTGACATCTATTCCAAGCTCTAAATAAGAGTTTAATTTTATAATTTTTTTACAAATTTGTTACATTTTGGCCTAATAACTCCTCTAATAATTCTTAGAAAAGACTAGCCTTTATTTCGCTGAACAGTCATAATGCTTATGTTACTTACTACTATACCTTAAGAATACAAACTTTAATTAATAAATAAATAAATTTACTGGCCACAGAGGATATGTATATGCATATATAGGACCCGTCCAAAAGATTACATAAAAGACAAAATAAATCACATCCAGCAAATAATACATTATGAATACATAATATGCAAATAATATTATGAAACTATAAAATTACAGCGTTAGGGAAGCATCTTTGAAGTATTCATCGATGGAATAGAAACAGTAATCCGAAAGATACCATTTTAATTTAGTTTTAAACTTGCCAGGTATATTTTCATTTAAGAGATTTGGGTAATTTATTATATATCCTACAGCTCATGGTGACAGTCCCAGTGCTGTAAAGATTAAGGTTGTGCTGTCTCATTGCATAATCATGTCTGTTTCTTGTGTGATAATCATGAATATCATGATTTTTTATAAGGTTCAACTTAGGTTTAAATTCTTTAACACCTCCGCGTGGTTCTCTTCGTGGTACATCATCAGGTAGTCTGCCCTATATGCAGGGTTCTCAGTACGCCGTACGTCGTGCTGCTCTCCCTGAGTTTATATTTGTTTTGTTCTAGTCAACGTGATTTCTGCTTATCTGTGGCTGCCCTTGGCCTCTTGGAAGATAATTCTTCCTAATCACTGATGTGAATGACACAAAAAGGCCCTCTGTAAGCAAAACAAACCTAATAAGTCAGTCGCATCTGCTTATATGTCGTCTGGTTTCTGTCCATCTTGCTTTAATGAGATGAGCCCTATATCTCACTTCTCTTGAGCCATGCATTCATCCTCCTTCCCCTTTGTTTAGTCTTGTGAGATGGGTGGTCGAAAGACCTCGAGGCCCTTCACTCTTAGTTGTTAGCTTTCTTTCGTGAGAAGGAGAAGGATAAGAGGCCTTGTGAAAAACTCACAATGGAATCGAAGGGGAGTAAGTTATTTTTGAATGAAATAAAATAGAAAATTTAGTGGAAAATGTGGATGAAGAAAGTGTAGGGAGCATAGAATCTGGTAGTGCAAGTTCAAGTGAGGAAAAGACTGATTTTTCTGTGGACATTCACAAAGATAGTGATAGTGAAGGTGAAAGTGAGATACCAAAAAGTAGTGACTATTGTCATTCCTTTTGGGTATGGGCTGATTTAGACGAGGACAGCGTTCCTAAAAAAATTCCATTTTGTAGCGAAAGTGGACCAAAAGTATTTGTGAAAAATATTCTTGAGTTCTTTACAAACATTTTGGATAGAAATATAATTGAAAAATTGTTCTCAAGATTAACAGATATGCAGATACGTACTTAGAAAGTCATACATTGACTTCGCGAACACGATTGAATCAATGGAAACCTGTAGATGTTGGATTTATGTTTATTTAAGACTGATAATGTTGATAGATGTTGTGCAAAAACGGAGTATTCGCTCATATTTTTCACGAAATCCACTTCTGAAAACTGAAATTTTCCCCAAAACTGTCTCAGGACAGATTTGAAAGTACAGTAAAACCCCTAAATTGCACTTTTCTAGGGACCCTAAAAAAAAGGTTCAAATTGCGGGAAAGTGCAAATTGCGGGAAAGTGCAAATTGCGGGAAAAGTCGAATTTTCACTTCTATACAGCCATGTTCCTTCACTGGAATAAGGGAAAAAATAAGAAATACACTGATAAACTGAAAAAGAGCAGTGTCATAGTTTATTCTTTGAACTAGCTCTTCTCATTAATTTATATATGATGAAAAAAAGACATTGAACACCTTAGATGAATAGAAATGTGAAAACTATTTTTCTCCTTCATTATTGGTACATAAAATAAGGGATTACTACATATCGCACCAAATCAAGATCAAATGAATAAATAAAAGTTACAGAAACAGCTTCTTAAAAATTCACTTCACTCATGGTAACTGTGGATCCTACCCATAAATAATGATAATACATATACAGTAAAACCTCTACCTAGTGAACCTCTTCTTATCGTAAACCTCCGGTTATCGTATTACCTTCTAGGTCCCGCCAAATTTGTATGCAACTATATAGGGAAACCTCTTCCTATCGTACCTCTCTAATTTCGAAAAACCTCCGCTGTTCGTATTGAGACAAGACTCCCTTGACTGCGCAACTACCTCTACGGAACGAAATATTTGGCGGCAATTGTTCTCCTTACTCCCACACTTCTTATTTCATATTCTTTGGAAAGGTTACAACTTACGAGCGTTGTAATTACAACTTCTTACACCTTTCCGACAAGTATCAATTGTGTGAATTCATTCACAACCACGTACAAGAGTAATTATCAGCCGCGAATGTAGCTACATCGGAATACTTATAATAGCTTAGCGTTCAATTGATCATTAAAAGAGATTTTTTGCCAGATATGACTTCACTTTATTATTTTTAGCCTAAAAATCTCATTTTAGTTACGAAGATGACCAGTATGTATTCAAAATGATTACCGCTTGGTCGCATTCGCGCCCTTTCACGTGCGCATCACGGCATTCGTTTGTTTTATATGAGTATTCACACCGCGAATTCTAACTCCCATGATCGAGGCGACTAGCATCCACGATCGAGACTACTTTGTAGCAATTCATACTATCAACCCACACGCAGCATTATTCGTCATTTGAGACGTAATTTAGTGGTTGATATGAAGTCGGAAGATGAAATATCCCTATCGCGTTTATAATCTAACTCTCTCGCCGGTTTATCCCTTTGCTGATTCACCGAAGTTCGTGTGTTGTAGTTCGGAGCTCAATCTATGTTAATTATAATTTGAATAGTTTCATTTTGATTAAACCATCTACGAACTATTTCTAATAGACGATGTATTACCTTTCAATCACGTGAGTACCATTTATTGTTTAATAAACTTATTACGAATGAGCTTACCTATTGCCTATTTCTGATATTTGTCTTTGCGTAAATATTAGGCATTTCTCATTGGTTATTTCCAATCGCATTTTTGAAATACTCTGATAATAAGAAAGAAAATAGCGTAAATGACCTGATTTATTTTAGGCCTAAAATGGACTTGACAAGTCCCAGAAAAAGGCGGCTGCTGAAGACAGAGAGTAAATTAGCAATATTCCAAGCCGTTGATGAGGGGAAGCGGAAGATAGACATTGCTGAAACCTTTGGAATACCACCATCCACCCTGACATCCATTTAAAAAAACGTAAAGAAACTGAAGAAGCTGCACGTAGAGGCTGCATAGATAAAAAATCTCGAGCAGTGAAAAGTGAGCAATTAGATAAACTAGTATTTGACTGGTTGATGGAAGCTAGGACAAGAAATATTCCCATTTCTGGACCTATTTCACAAATGAAGGCAAGGGAAATAGCCTTAAAAATGAGAATAGAACATTTTCAGGCATCAAATGGATGGTTGCAGAAATTTAAAGTCCGGTGGAATCTAAAAACTTTGAAAATGTGTGGGGAAGAAGCGTCTGTAAGTGACACAGAGGTAGAAGATTGGAAAAAAAACTCTGCAAACAATTTTAGTGGGGTATAAACAATGTGACATTTTCAATGCTGATGAGGCAGGTTTTTTTATAACTTGCTTCCTGACAGAACTCTTTCAGTTAGAGGCCAACCTTGCCATGGAGGAAAAAAAAGCAAAGAAAGATTCACAGTGCTATTCTGTGCTAATTCTAATGGCTCTGAGAAATTGGAGCCACTTATCATTGGCAAATATAAAAAGCCTAGATGCTTTAAAAATATTCAAAAACTTCCTTGCTTATACAGGAACTCCAAAAACTCATGGATGACATCTTTATTCTGTGAGTGGTTGAGCATGTTAGACTCGAAGATGGGGGTGAACAACTGGAAAATAGTACTCCTCATTGACCAGTGTACGGCACATAAAATTGGCTTACGAAACATAAAAATAGTGTATTTTCCACCAAACACCACCAACAGATTGCAACCCCTGGATCAAGGAATAATTTCCATTGTGAAAAGAAATTATAGACAGCAACTGGTGACATACATGTTGAGGACAGTCGATGATAAAAATGACATTAAGAAGTGTTCGTGGAATATACTTCAAGCAATGCACAGGCTATGCCTTTCATGGAATTGTCTGCAGTCTGAGGTGATTGAGAAATGTTTCACCAAGGCAGGATTTATGGGGGGCAGTAGTGAGGAAGACAGTGAACTTGAGGATGAGCCAGCAGAATGGCATGAAATAAATAAAATAATGAATGTTCAATTGCCGTTTAATGCTTTGTGAATGCTGATGATGCTCTGCTTACATGTGCACCAAATGTGGGGGAAACGGTGGGAGAGGTGGAGGCAGAAGTTGGAGAGGTGTCACCAGCAACCAATTATGCGGAAGAAGATGATGATGATGAGGAATTAAGTTTCTGCTCCAACCAGAAAAGAGGCGCAGGAAGCTTTGGTTGTCTTGGAAAGATTTTTTTTTAATATGGAGGACTGCAACAGTGAGAACATGACTTTATTAAATAAGATAGAAATTATAATTTCAAAAGAATTAAAAAAAAAATGAAACAAACACATATCACTAATTTTTTTTCAGCAAAAACTAATTAAAGTATTCTGTTCCTTTTTTGTTACTACACTCAAAAAACTATGGAAAATTAGAAGTATGTATATTTAAAAATGTACAAATATAGTGATTTAAAATACAGCAGCAATTTCATTAATTAAAAGGGCCATTAGGAAGAAATTATGTTCATCCCGCTAAAACCTCTTAATAGTGAACCTCCACTTATCAAAATGTCATAAATGTTGGTCCCTTCCATTTCGATATAAAGAGGTTTTACTGTATTAACTTCAGAAAATAATATGTATTTTTGAATCTATCCAACCAACCATTGGATGCTGTGATATTTTCAATTCCCAATCTTGTGGCGATGTGCAGAGCTTTTTCTTGTATATAATGACACCATATATAGGAATATTTGAAGACCTAGCACTCAAAAACCACTCTTTAAGTAACCCTTCCATTTCTTCATACTTAGAATTCTTAACATATTTTCTCTTTTTAGACAAATACCGCACTGATTGGCTTGTTTCAGAATCCCATCGCGATTTCTCACAATTATAGTATTTAGTGTAGAGATAGGCAATCGTAGCAGTTTCGCTAGATCGACGCGAGTTCCACCATGAGAATCGACTTGTTCTAAAATGTCAATTGTCTCCTTGATTGAAAAAGTCCTTTTTCCTCCTCGCTTTTCCATTGCTAAGCAGGATAAAATTACGTCCCAGTTTAGTTGAGGATGACTTAACAACACATGAGAATCTGATCAGCCGTGATGTTTGACTAGTCCAAACAATTGTTCAACTAAAAAATAAACTTTATGATTCAGTCTAATTAAGGTACGATAACGCAAGTTTCGATAAGTTTAATTCATTTGTAGCCTATCATAGTTATAACTCGGGAATCGAGGCAGTGCAAATGATCTGTTGTCCACTAGTACGAGTTCATTCATTTTTCATCATGTCTCGATAAGAATCAATTTTCATTCTCCAAAGTTTCTACTTAGGTAAGAAATGAATACTCCTCCGCAGGTTTAATTACATTGTATAAATTACGTAGTTAGCTCCTAGCCTTACAATGTATTCATTTCATAGCTTGAATCATTTCCTGGCAGATTGACGAGTTGACGTAGTTCCAATTTCTGCTACGAGTGGCGCTGTAAACTATCCCCGCCAAATTCAAATTCTTTCTTCAAACAGGTCCTATTACTGCTCTCTTTCGTATTTTTTCCGCAAATATGTGCAAGACAAAGTCAAAAAGTGTTTAACAAAGGATTATATGCATGAGTAATGGACTTAGAAGGTTAAATTTTATTTTGATTGAGCGCGTTGTGGTGCAAATTGCGGGAAAACTGAAAAATGTACAGTCTAAATTCGGATAATATAATATATCTATTATCATTATAGTGGAAACAAAAAGATTTTCAAAATTCAACCTGTTACTGATTAACTGAAGAATAAATTTCAGATATATTCAGTATATATTATCCTATGGAAAATATTGCAGTTGATGAATCCCTCACATTATGGAAAGGACGGCTGTCATTCAAACAATATATCACTTTGAAGGCATCAAAATTTGGCATAAAAACCTTTGAACTTTGTGAGTCAGATACCGGCTATTTGTGGAGTTTTATTGTTTATTGAACTTTCGCCTTGGACTAGTTCAACAGCTCCTTGAAAAATATGGAACTATTCCCCACCCTTTGACTGCCCGGAGACCACCCATAAACCCGTCACCACACCGTTTAGTCGAGCGGCACTTCATTGAAAAGATACCGCCGACCTCGAAGAAGTCCAGGCCACAAAGGAGATGCCAAGTGTGTTCTGCTAGGGGGAAAAGGAGACACACTGTTTACTGGTGCCCAGACTGCAATGTGGGCCTGTGTTTAGAGGATTGTTTTAAAATATATCACACTAAACTCAGCTTCTAGAGCAATATTTCAGATCTAAGAAGCAAATGCAGGAGTGAAAAATTGAGATATGACGTAAGTAAATTTTTTAAGCATGAACTAAAAATTTAACTAAAACATATTTTTTTCTCAATTTTAAAAATAACACCAAGGCATTTTTATTATTTTTGACAGAGATACGCAAAATGAGAAATTTTTTAAATTTTAATACCACGAGTAGGGCATAGACATTTAAATTTTTAATCCGGCTTGAAGCGTTAATGAACATCACTGCATGATAGATATATATACAAAGTAGAGGCACACAACTATGGCACGACGGGTGAACATTGGAAAAGTGAAAATTTTGTAGCTTTCACAGCGTGAAGAAGACGATGTTCGACAAGCTGTTTTAGGTAGATATATTTATTGACAGTAAAACACTGTCTTTCAAAATCAAAATTTTCTAGTTTTTTTCACAAAACGCACAAAAAAGGACACGTAATGTACTGTAAAGCATGTCCCACTTTGAAAATGGCAAGCTGGGAGGTAAAGAGTGCAGTCTGTGCATGCGCTACTTGCCGATACTATGCATCTGAACAATGCACGAATCACTAACTAAGAACAGTTACAAGAAAAAGTATACCTTCTACAACATCATCAGTCGTTACTAGTTAATTGTTGAGGAAGAAATAATTTGCTTTCTCCATGCATAATGCTTCTTCCCAAAATTAGAACTTCAATGGAATTTGTGGCATCTGTTCAGCAGAATGCCCTACACCCACCAGCTACAATAAAAACTAAGACTTCCATAGGAAATCCAGGAATAAGTTTGGAAATTTGACTGATCAAACTTTTTTAGGAATAATTTCCGCAGATATGGCTACGGCAGTCACTGATGCCTTCCACATTGAGAGAAGCTACGACTTGGAATTTTTACAAATGCCATGAAAGTTTTGGAGAGCGTTAATGTGAAGCACCAGCGTCAATGGGAACAAAATGGTACTTAACTGTATACCACTTTAATGTGAAACAGCGCTAATGGAGTTAATGCTATTCGAGGACTGGGAGTGTATCACATACAGAGTAGTAAGTTGACATGTATTTTCATCACACCAAGTATAAATAGAACTACTAGTATAGTCTGTCCAAGATGTTAGTGCAGTTGCAATATACTGATTTAGCCCAGAAGTAAATTTAAAGTTAACAATTTTTGCTCAGTGGTATGATTCAAACAAAGGACACCATCATGGATTCTTTGGTAATTTGATTCCCTTCCCCAAACACCAATGGACGTGTTCAATGATTCGTTGCACTTCCAACTGTCAACTGGGCTAGTACCTTGGACAGGGCATAAGCATACACAAATTGGCTATTCTGGATCAATTTGCATTCCTATTACATCAATTTTGAGAGACAAGCCTTTTATGTGAAATACCAGTTTATTCACATTCTGGTTAACCTGATCCTGTGTAATGCATAGCGTACTGTATTTAAGAAAATCTTTGATCAATTGTACTTAGATATCTCACTGCTCTGTTTTCTAAGAGGAAGCCCTTTATTTACCAAAATATACAAAATTTAAAAAAAATTGCATTAAAGGCCCTTTTCCCCAGAAGTGATTTGTTTCTGCCCCAAAATGTAGAGAGACAGTAGGAATTCATGCAATGACTCTATTTAACCATGGATGTGGTGGCATGTAGATGATTTTGGGTAGCATGTGCACCATTCAACTTATTTCTAAGAGGATTTATCTAGTATGTCTTACTCAATAAAAATATTTTTTTTTTGTTTTTTCATTCAAACAGAAATTTCCTCCTGCAATGGAAAAATTTGCAGTAATGTTGACTAAATTCCTTCACCTACATATAACTTAATGTTATTTCCACAATGGATACATTTATGAAACAAAATTATACATAATTTGATGACAGTAAAGCTAGATTGTACTCTTGAAATCTGCAGGATATATAAGAACGCTAAAATTTAGCGATGGAAAATAAATACGTACACAACTAAATTTGATAATGCATGTTCCCTATGAAAAATGCTTCATCAATAACATTTTTCTATTACTGGGTTAAGAGGCGAATAAATAGAATCGAATGTGTAATAAAATTTAACACCTGAGGAATAGGAAGTTAAATTTTCCCCCAGCCTCCAAGCACAACTGAAAACAAGGCATGTGCAAAATAAAAATCCCAAGCATTGCCTAAAGATAACTAACAGCACATGGAACACATTTACCCCACGTTAAAACAAATAACTGGTACCCTAGCATCGACAGTGACTAGTGCATGATGAAGGATCTCTGAAGTATGGATCGATACGTAAGGATGAACACCAAATATATATCCACAGCTGAAACAATGCTAAATCCTGCAACTGACGCTCAGGCAAAGCAAACGTTAGTGCAGTTATTAATATCTTACCATTCATGCTGCATTAAATGATAAATGTTATATTAAGGACATAAATCCATGCAACAACACCTTCAAAAATTATCACACAGTAGAACTGTGCAGTTCCATCAAAAATCAGACATGATATCGCACAGGTGACAATACCAAAACACAAATGCATAAATGGAAAAAAACACAAGAGCAAACACTCAATCCTCATCAAAAAATTATACCTAATGAAGCTATTAAGCAGCAAATATAATTATTTCAACAACTTGTGAATTATGTACATACCTGAGGTCCACTCGGCCTTTGCTGATTTGACATGCTGAAGCTCATGTGCATACCAGAAGCTGAAAGGGAGAAAAAAAATCACTATTACTCTATTGCGTAAGACCCCATATCAACTGTAAAAAGAAAGTTTTAAGAGAATCTTCTCAATACAATCAACAGCATAACTTGCAACTAATTATCAGTACAATGAAAAATTAACATATAGGGGTCAATCCAAATGAAATTCCAGAAGAAAAATGACGTGTTGTTCAATAGTACATATTAATTTTCCTGATCCTTAGCCAGTTAGTTTGATCAGTATGCTGAGAGTTCAAAATGAAGAATAAATAAATGTTTAAGTCATTGGTTTTGGTGGCTATCAGGTGCTTGATAAAAATGTTTCAAATAAAACCATAAAAACTTTTTCATTTTCAAACATAGCAAATAAAAATCAATTGTATTCAGCTAGAAATGAACTACATATGACTTTTGATGTACGCATGTGTCAGCAAAGTATAGAAGAAATTGGTTAAGGTTTACACAAAAACTGCACTTCATTCAAAATCATATTTTAGCTTTATAATTTTTATGGATGGATGCAACATGTTTTTATATTTTTTCCTTGGCCAGTTTTCTTTCCAGCCAGACCTACCCTCACAAAAAGTATTCAACATGAGGACCCTATTTTCTATTTCTTATGGTTCTTCAAGCATGACACCTCAGACTGAAATTGCAACATTTTAGTTCTACATGCATCAAAAAGGGACTGATTTCAAAATCTGAAATTTTTGCTGAATATCTCCATAGAAAACACTCTTGTGCACTTGTGGGTGACACCATAAAGGTAATGCCGTGGCTAATGTCCTTAAAATTTGTCAAATGATCAAACTCCTAATTATGCTCAATGTTTGGCATAAACCTCGTGAACTGTGGATCAAAGTACAAGCTTTGGACTGCTTCTTTGATATCATGTCTGGCAGTCCTAAATGACTTGTTCCCCCTCTCAACAATCGGCAGGGGAGAACGACACTTCGGTATCTTAAGGGGGAATTGCCTCGAATATCAAACTTAAGGACTAACTTTGAACACTTACTTGCATTTATTTGTTTGGATGTTTGAAATGATTAGGGACTTCCACGTATTGGACACCCATCAACTTATACTAATATTAATATCTGTTACTAATAAACAGATCAAGTTCAACTTTTTTCTGTTTTGTTTTTTATTAAATGTTCTACAATATTAATACCTAACATTTACGTTAAACCTGATAGTTCTCGATAAATTTAAGAAAATGATTAGAAAAAGTAGGTTTTCACTATGAAATTTTCTATTTTTGCTCTATAGGTTTTTTGTGTGTCATACATAAAATGTAAAACCCCTTCCTATAAAGTACTACACTTTTTTGAATCAAATGATATCCACTTTTATTTATTTTTGTGTGATGCTTATGCTGGGCAGAGGGAGAAATCAAGAAGGTTGGGTTCTTTCCCAATTGGGTATTTTCCAAAATTTTAAATTTAAGTAAACTGATCTTTATATGTTACTTTAACTCAAACAAGTCTGCGGAGTGAAAATAGTTTTAAAATTAATTAAATATTAATTGAGATATTTAAGATTAAAATAGTCGAAATTTCAAATTTTTTTACGTGGCTGCAAAACGAAATCTGATTGGCTTGACGTCATTTTCGCTGAGCGATAGACAGCTGTGAGGGAGAAAGTGAAGGACTGTAGAAGAGACCATATATTTAAAGAGTTTTCATTGAAAACAAAGGCTATGGTGTGCAATGGTTTTATTAAAACCACGTCAGATAATTTACCCCAAGTATATATGTTTATGGTAGGCGTTTTTATGAAGAAGGACGAGAGATTTACTGCTTCCGAAATTCGTGGAGCTTAAGTCCAAAAACTGTTAGCATAAAGTTTGCTTGTAAAATAGTCATTCCTGTTGTTTATCATTTTAAAGCATATAATTATGTATTTGGTGTATGAGCTTTATTAATAGTTTTTCCAATGCACTCATAATCATTATAATACAATACATTACTCAAAGTCCATACCAGACCATGCAACAGTAAACAAACAGTACCTTAGTAACATATCAACATAACACAGTACTTGCCAAATATTTACGCTGCAAATACTTAACCCACTTAAGACGTTAATTTGTGATTGTTTGTAGAGGTTTCTATAAGTGGCTTCTCTGCTATAGAAATGTCGAAAAATAGATTCTCATCTCCTAAATGTCTGTTCTAAGTTTAATTTAAGTGTTGCTTTATTATAAAGATTCTCTTGAGAGTTATGGTGGTAATGCTATAGGATACGTCCAAGTGAAGAGAGATGGACGACTGTGAACAGTCATTGCAAGAATATGTCCAGAACACAGAGTGCGAAGTAAAGCATTCATTGTGCAGGTAGATATTGAGGAATCCAAGGAAGACATTTCAAACATTCAATGTCGTGATTGCGTGAATGCATTTCTTGTTCGGTGTTTTCACCGATGTATTTGTACATTGTGGCACAAAACACCATCTACATATACCATTTAAAGTCACATCAAAAACAGAAAAACGTCCAAAACTAATTTCACTGCACCAGTTTCCACCATAAGCATAAGAAAACGCCTGGGTCTAAATGTAAACAGCGATAATGACATCACAGGTCATTCGGTTGTTTTCGGAGTGTGCTCGGGAGGATTCGTAACCTTCAACTTTCTTTAGCTTTTAAAACTAAAAATCATACAATTTGATTAGAAAACTTTTAGCCAATGCAATAAGTTGAAGTAACAGAATCAGAATATCGGTAGTTTGAAGTACGTGGAAAATACCCGATTCCTATCCCAAAACCTACAAGAAATTTTTTTCCCATCCCGTTCCATCCCGAAACCAGAAATGCCTTTCCCGCTCATCCCTAGAAATATTTAGATTAATCTGAGAAATAAAAATACAAAATATTTTAATTTTACAAGTTTTCTCAGAAACTCTACGGATAGCGGAAGTAATTGTTTCACATAACTTTAATTATCACTCCTTTTTTCCTTCTAGGTTGCATAACGACTCCGTTTAAAGGCTCTTACAGCATGCGGATACAGGAAGTCCTCTACTTTCGTACACAATGCATTCCTGAAGGCATGTACGAAAGTCGAACAATCGAGTCCCATACTAATAGGAGGGATCACACTACTTCAGATTACGTTTGAGTTGCAATATATGAGATGTAAAAAGGTCACTTACCGAGTTTTACCCTCGAAAACCAAATAATTACGCTCCTAGAGCCGTTTGAAATTTCAATTTGAAATCCATGCCGAAAACCTATTTCTCGGCCGAGGCCATGTTGATGACGTAGAAAGTTTTTGATATGCCTCCTCCTATCCCATGGAATGCGCTGGTGTCGGTCACAAACTGTTATTAGAGTTTAAAGTGGTTAGCGTGGCCGTGTGTGTTAAATATGAGTGAGAGAAAATCGTATGTGTACTGTTTTGTGCTGAGTTGTAAATCTATGTCACAGAAAACACCAGAGAAATATTTATTTTTGGTTCCTAACAACCCGGAACAAAGAAGAAGTTGCACAGTGATCTGAGAGCCCAGTTTATCTGGTTAAAAACTTATTTCTTTTAATTCTCCGAAATGTCATCATAATTGTCCTTATAATGAAGGTAAATCATTACCTATTTCACGAATTTTCACTGTCGGAATACCCAAATTAATTTATACTGCCAGATGCTAGTTGGGACCAGGTTACCACGATAACATCGTAAATTTACGGAAGAATAGTGAATCGGATTACTACTAGCCATGAAATTATTACTTGCGATTGTTGCATAATGTATCGATTTAGCACCCTAAAAATATTAATTCATTACTAAATAATTACTTTGTCGTATATTTAGTGACAGCGATAGGGTTTTCTTAAAGGATGCAACACCACTCAACTTACCCATTTCAGTTAGGTGTTAGAAAAAATCGTGTAATACCGGGTGTTCTGGCATAGTATCACTAGTTAAAGGCTTCCTTTATAAAAGAAAACAACTTTGAGGTGCTTCTAGGTGCCATTTTTACAGCAATTAGCATTTTTATCTTGAAGTGCGTGCAGCGGTCTGGCTATCTGTCACTCCGTTCCAGCTATTATCAAGTAACCTGCTATTACTTTCAGATAAGCTAGGAACATGGATGTAGAAAGATTTCAGACAAAGTTGGCAGATACCAATTGGGAAAAGCTATTCTCCTCTCTTAATGTTGATGACAAATTGCATTTTTTCAACTCAAATTTCATTAGCTGTCTTGATCGCTTCGCCCCTACAATTACTCTAATACTTAGACAACCCTCAGCTCCGTGAATGACGGTGGAAATAAAATGAGAAATTAAAGAAAGAGAGAGATTGAGACGTCCTTTCATCTGGACGCAAAGCTCAACTCTCCACAAATCATTCTTAAAGCAGCGTAATTTTGTCAAGGGCTTAGTAACTAAATCTAAGAGATGGTACTGTTCGGCCACCTTTTCACAACTAAAAAATTCAAAAGAAATATGGGGAGAACTGAGATACCTTGGACTTGTCAAACAGCCCGATAAATTTCCAGTCCCTGGTTTATTCTTAAACGAACTGAATGAATACTTCTCCTTGAGTGGCATTTCCACTTCCAGCGATAGTTGTGCCCCCATTTTCAGCATTTCGTCTATGGATGCCATTTTCCCGCTTGACGACAAAAACTTTTACTTTTATAACATTACACCTGAAGTGTTGCAGAAAACTCTCTTCACCTCCAGATCAAACTCAGTTGGTGCAGACGATATTTCGATAAAGTTTTTAAAAGTATAATCATCAGCTGTGCTTCCAGCTCTGCTGAATATCTTTAACTCCTCCCTAATGACTGGTATACATCCATCCTCCTGGAAGTCTTTCATAATCTGACCAATCAAAAAAGTTAAAAACCCCTATTCACTGGCAGACTACCGACCCATTTCCTTACTTTGCACAACTTCAAAATGCCTAGAGAAAATTGTTCACCAACAGATTGTAGAGTACCTCAATGTAAACAAACTGTTTGACCTATTTCAGTCCGGCTTCCGTAAGAACTTTCCAACACAGTTCACTCTCATCTAAGTCACTGACGACATAAGATATGCCATTGACAGAAAAATGTTAACAATCATTGTTTTGTTTGACTTTAGCAAAGCATTCAAATGTGTAAATCATGCACTATTACTTCAAAAATGAAAAAGTTGTATTTCTCCTCTGTTCCTCCCTAATTGGTTTTTCTCCTACTTACATGGGCGACGTCAGTCAGTGAAAAATTCTCACGGAAGCTGGTCAAAATGGGTTCCTACTTCATGCGGTGTACCACAAGGATCGGTACTTGGTCCACTATTGTTTTCACTATATATTTGCGATCTCCCTATTTGTATCTCAAATTGTAAGTACAGTTCTGTTCAAAAAAATCTTACCGCCGAAAATTTCTAAGTCCCCAGTTTTTGATGACTTGGCATCGTGGCTGAACCACGCCCCCCTGTGACGGAGAACAACAAACTTTCCAAGCGGAACGAGAACCCTCCCTCCTCGTAGCTGGGGGAGTTGAACCATCCACGGAAGGAAAATTTTGACCTGGGAAAAGGATTATTTCCGAGGGGAGGGGTAAGGTTTCTTTTCTTGTGATGTGTGAGTAAGAAGAAAAGGGAGATGCGCGGGGGAGCAATAAACTCTCCGAGTGAACGGCGGCCCTCCTTCCGAACTCGCTTGCCGAGAGGGAACCTCACCCGAATGACGATTTTGACCTGCTAAGGGATTTCTGAGGAGATGGGTTGGATTTCGGACTCCCGTTTGGTTATTTGTGAGCGAAAATGAGTAAATGAACGATCGGTCTGTCGGCCAAAGTCACCAGATATCTCTCGTAATAGAAAGCTACCATGTAGAAGCCAGGACTCAAATATCCATTGAAAGTCTTTATCAGAGTACGGGGAATAATTCCGCTGCAAATGACATATCTTCCATTATTTTTCCTCTAGAAAAGGCTATTACCGCGAATCGTCGCTCGAAGAGATCGAATCGTGTCCCCTGAGTTCCTTTAGTTTCTTATAAGTATTTTTCATTTATACGCGTATTCATTGACGTAGAAACTTGTCAAAAGTTTGACGTATTTTCGCAATCGCTGTCTGGAATTATATGGCTGCGCTTCTTTGGTTTGAATTTTTTCCATCGATATTAAATAAGAATCAGTATGCATGTCAATTTTCTTAGGATGCAAATAGACCAATGCCATTTAATTATAATGCTGGAATGCCGTGGAAACCAGCTAGGAAATAAGCTCAAAGCCTGCCTTCATTCAACTATTACTAACCGAATAAAAATGGATGGTTGCTACGCACTGACGAATCGTCATACGGATTCAGCATTTACTTGATTGGTCTGCGGCAGTTTTACCCACCTTTTTATATCAACTAACCACTTTCTGCAGTAAAAAGGCCACGACTTAAAAAAATAAATAAAGGAAACGTCCTAAACGTTAAAGTCGCCCGAACCGCCGTCCCATATCCAACCGCCGTCAACCAGCATCAGCTGAAAAGACATAGGAAGATGTGCACGCGCGCAGTGAAATATGCCAGCCTGCCTTCACAATACCCCATTTCCTTATAGCATACGTAATTTTTATAGAACAATACATTGAATAATCACAACTAACAGCATGAAATAAGTTAAAAAAGGATGGCAAAAAATGCGTCAAATAATGAATACTAACACTGCCTGAGTAAATTTCCCCAAACCTAATTCCAAAAACAGTAAATGATTGCAAGGAAAAAACAACCTATATCGGGTAAAATGACAATAATTAATAAGCTAATAACGATAATTAATACGAGTAGGAAACTAATAAAAAATGATACGAGTAAGGGGGATATTAGCCAATGAAGTGGGCGTTTCGTTTCCGCGCTTCCCAGCTGCTGTGAACGAGAGATCATGTAAGTTTTCACATGTATGGGCCGCTTCCACGCATCCACATAATGTGCGGATACAGCTTGACCGACCACAACGTTGCTTCTTTGCTCATAGTAGAATAAGAAGCCGCTGCTCCCTTCCATTGTCACTTTTTGGCAGTTTCGGGCCTTTCTTCAAGCGATGGAAGGGGCTTCCTTTGGTAAGGAATGTTTATTGCTCTCTCAGGAAAGATTAGAAGGACCAAAGGGGTGGTGCCTCTATGCAAGGATCTTCGCTAATACAGTTAACTCACTAACTGAGTAGCAAAGATTATACACACAGGACGGAGTAGATTGAAAGAGGCATTTGAGAGGGATGAAAGAAGAAATTATTTGCATCATGTTACTTTAATGGTAACAAGGAAATTTAATCCATATCCAACGCGAAACAATAATTGAGTACTGGCTGAAGTTCATGATTTAGTGGATTGAAAGTTTTTTTTTTCTAGACATTCCAATATTGGAATAAATTAGTATCGAGCTACTTACATCCGAAGATATTTGAAGTGGATAGGGCTTTCCTTGCCTCTCGAGAAAAACATGGGAAATCAAGAAAGCGCAGACATTAAGTTCCAAGCATAGCGAAAGAACTTGATATGATATTGGATACTTTAAAAAGCTCACTACTTTAAAATTAAAACATTAATTAGTAATAGTTTGCGCATAAATACATCACCCCTGGAATTCTCTTTCCCGGAATACTTTGCGAAGATAGGTGTGCGGTAAAATTTGAGCCTGACATCATGGGTTACTACAGAGCGAATTTGAGTGATCCAGTTTTAAATCCCTTATCCAAACTATTATTATTTTATTTTTAATATCGCACATTCTTGTAGCTAGTTGTGTATTGTAATTCCACCCACACCAAATTTATCTATGCACCTAATTAAATCAAAGACATCATGGGTTACTACAGAGCGAATTTGAGTGATCCAGTTTTAAATCCCTTATCCAAACTATTATTATTTTATTTTTAATATCGCACATTCTTGTAGCTAGTTGTGTATTGTAATTCCACCCACACCAAATTTATCTATGCACCTAATTAAATCAAAGAAAAAGTTGTAAGCGCTCTTCTGAAAGACGCATGCGTTTCCTGGCTTACTTTCGGAAAGAATTAGCAGCCATAAGGAAAAATTAAAACAAAAATTCCGAAAAGAAGTAAATGACTAAAAACAATTTACGAAAGTTCAAATACAAAAGGGATTGCACTGCCACAAATATATGATATAACACAATTAAGTCGAAATTGCGATAATTATTAACGTTAATGAATACGCTCGCAAATTTAAATAAATTTAAACAATAAAAACGAAACTATATCATTTCCAAGATGCCATAATTAATTCTTGTCATTTTACCCAATATAGGTTCAGTTTTTTTCTTGCAATCATTTACTGTTTCTGGAATTAAGTTTGGGGAAATTTACTCAGGCAGTGTTAGTATTCATTATTTGACGCATTTTTTGCCATCCTTTTTTAACTTATTTCATGCTGTTAGTTGTGATTATTCAATGTATTGTTCTATAAAAATTACGTATGCTATAAGGAAATGGGGTATTGTGAAGGCAGGCTGGCATATTTCACTGCGCGCGTGCACATCTTCCTATGTCTTTTCAGCTGATGCTGGTTGACGGCGGTTGGATATGGGACGGCGGTTCGGGCGACTTTAACGTTTAGGACGTTTCCTTTATTTATTTTTTTAAGTCGTGGCCTTTTTACTGCAGAAAGTGGTTAGTTGATATAAAAAGGTGGGTAAAACTGCCGCAGACCAATCAAGTAAATGCTGAATCCGTATGACGATTCGTCAGTGCGTAGCAACCATCCATTTTTATTCGGTTAGTAATAGTTGAATGAAGGCAGGCTTTGAGCTTATTTCCTAGCTGGTTTCCACGGCATTCCAGCATTATAATTAAATGGCATTGGTCTATTTGCATCCTAAGAAAATTGACATGCATACTGATTCTTATTTAATATCGATGGAAAAAATTCAAACCAAAGAAGTGCAGCCATATAATTCCAGACAGCGATTGCGAAAATACGTCAAAATTTTGACAAGTTTCTACGTCAATGAATACGCGTATAAATGAAAAATACTTATAAGAAACTAAAGGAACTCCGGGGACACGATTCGATCTCTTCGAGCGACGATTCGCGGTAATAGCCTTTTCTAGAGGAAAAATAATGGAAGATATGTCATTTGCAGCGGAATTATTCTCCGTACTCTGATAAAGACTTTCAATGGATATTTGAGTCCTGGCTTCTACATGGTAGCTTTCTATTACGAGAGATATCTGGTGACTTTGGCCGACAGACCGATCGTTCATTTACTCATTTTCGCTCACAAATAACCAAACGGGAGTCCGAAATCCAACCCATCTCCTCAGAAATCCCTTAGCAGGTCAAAATCGTCATTCGGGTGGAGGTTCCCTCTCGGCAAGCGAGTTCGGAAGGAGGGCCGCCGTTCACTCGGAGAGTTTATTGCTCCCCCGCACATCTCCCTTTTCTTCTTACACATCACAAGAAAAGAAACCTTACCCCTCCCCTCGGAAATAATCCTTTTCCCAGGTCAAAATTTTCCTTCCGTGGATGGTTCAACTCCCCCAGCTACGAGGAGGGAGGGCTCTCGTTCCGCTTGGAAAGTTTGTTGTTCTCCGTCACAGGGGGGCGTGGTTCAGCCACGATGCCAAATCATCAAAAACTGGGGACTTAGAAATTTTCGGCGGTAAGATTTTTTTGAACAGAACTGTACATGATGTATGCCGACAATCTGCAAATCTATTGTCATTGTTACCAAAGTGACCTCATGGAAATAAATAATGTGAATAATGATGTCTCTGCCATCAGTTTGTGGGCTCAGGAAAATTATTTTCTATTAAATAGTAACAAAACTAAAGCTATGATCACGGGAAACACCCGGATCATTGCCAAACTTAACCTTGTAACGCTACCCACGATAAAGGTGCAAAATACTAGTGTTCCGTACACCAACTGTGTAAAAAATTTGTGTTATGATTACAAATAATTTGTCATGGAAAGAACACAATGAATGTAGCAAATAGGGCAAATGCGATCCTCCAACTGCTGAAAATACACAAAAGCCTGCTGCCCATCCATTCGAGGACAGAGCTCATCTCCTCTCTGATTTTCCCACATTTCGACTACTGCAATTTGGTTTTCCATGATTTAACGGAGAAACTCAAAATGAAGCTCCAGTGTCCTCTTAACTCTTGTATAAGATACGTCTTCGACTTGCGGAGGGAGGATCATAACTCTCCTTACCTCGATAAGCTCTCCTTTTGATTTAAAAACAAGACGCAAATTCATGATGGCCTGTTTCATGTGCACCCTTTTTAAAACAATGAACCCCATTATTTACTTAACTTTTATCCAATTAAAGTAAAACCCCTAAATGTCGTAATTAGAATGGATCCAGATTATCTCTATGGACCCCAAATCTGATCCAAGACCTATCAGAAATCTGTCACGGTTGTTGGATCGTATATCTGGAACAACTTACCTAAAAATATCAAAATCTCCATCTTTGAACATATTCAGAAGGCTTTTCAAACTCCTAGAAGAAAAATCTCTTTCTTTGTAATACTGATATTTTCCTTGTCATTGTTACATACTGATGACTCTGGATTATGTGATATTTTCTTGTTTTTAGTTGCATGTTATCACTATTGTTTTCTACTTTTTTTTTCCTCCCAACCTTATTGTTATTGCAATACTTCTTACAAAATGTTATATTGTAACCAATGTCTATGAAAATGTCTCCTTGATCCATTATTTTTTTTGCAATATGGTAATAATTTACTGTGAGCTCCATTATAACATTTCTATTTACCATTTTCATAGTGGATGTATTTCCAGGAACATTAATAAATATTATTATTACATATGCATTTGTAATTTTTTCCGGGCTGAAATTAAAAATTTTAGTGGACATTATCAGTGAAATGTTAACCCTTTCCCTGACGCAGCCGAGTTTACTCACCCAAAGTGGTGGTTCCTTTTATGACGCGGCCGAGTTAACTCGCCCTGCCACGGAATTGCTCTTCCATTCCAGTTCTGACCGAATTTACTCGTCGCATCAACTGCTTTTACTCGTAGTTCCATATTTCATCGCTAGATGTCATGAATGGTACAATTTTTTACTCAACTAGCGGATATTTTTACAAGTTATCCCATGACTGGCAGAGGTAGCAGAAACCAAATTTTCCACTTTTTCTTACGTGCGCGACGCGTAAAAACCACTAGGATTATTTATTTAGTAAATTCCCCATAATAAATCCTCTAAATAGAGTTGGTATGCATTTTAAACATTTGACTATTATATTGCTGCTTTATTACATTCTTTTTTTCCTCGATTTTGTATTTTTCATTTCTTTTCTTCCGGTTATCTCCGCGGTGCCGGCATCAACTTTGCCGATACATTGTGCTATCCATGATTTTTTCCTAAGAAAAGATGAAAATCTACATTTTTCTGCTAAGTTATACAAAATGTGCAAATTCTAAGATCAGATAGCAACTTCTTCATGAAATTTATATGATGTCCTCATCACTATGAAAGCCTTAGATCATACAATTTATTCTGAAAAAAGGTCCCACTTCTTCCAACTAATTGTTTGTGCAATAAAGGCAAAATTATTTTCCATTGGCTCATTATTTTTCAGCTTTTCTTTTGGTTTATTACCTTATCTCAGGTTTAGGAAGTCTATTGTAACGTAAGAGTCACTCTTCAATGAAGGGAAATCTTTGGGGCAGCTTTCTGTGAGAATGCGGGAGAATAAACTCATTTTCTGACATCTCTGTGGATAATAGAGAATCATTCTCCTCCTCTCATCTGCAGAATTCCGGCTCTTCCTTTTCATAATACCAGAGTATATTCTCCCGAATCCTCCGCAGCACAACAAACACAAACCGCCACCCGATAGTCTTCTACATGGGATCCCGCTGACTTCCTGGATATAGGCTAAGTGATTTTGGCAACCCAGAGGGGATTATCCTACCCTTTTTGGGGCTGAGCATACACTGCTCCAAAGGGTATAATACCCTCGTACTCCCCCACTAGCTACCCTGGATCGTTTCTCTCATGCTCAAGGACAATTTTCAGAATTGGCAGGGGTGGTAATTTCTTAGAATACAAATGGAAAAGTATGTACGCAGGTAGCAGCTGGAATGTCTGTCATAAAATACTGCTTGCGTGCCCCCTCAACCCAATGCTTTTTTATTTCTACGGTCAACATACCAAGAGGTCAATGTCTCTGTTCAATTCACCGAAGGTTTTCCCTGGCCAGCCATTTATCTTTGTTTCAGGCGATCATTTCAAAACTGAAACGTCAAAAAATTTCAAAATAGCTTAGTTATTCGTTGTACTCTCAAGCCAACACATCTGCCTTTCCTCAAACACGCATCACTCACCGAGCAAGCGGAACTACCGTCAGAGATTGTTTTTATTCTCTGTCTGGACGTTACTTTCTAGGTGATTAATGGCAAATTATATTACCACATCAGCTGTGGCGAGTGACAATGAAAGCGACTTCACAGAGGACGAACTACAAGACGAAGAAATTGAAGATCCAGGATGAAGGATCTCCGACACTGAGGATGAAGAGAAACCCGCGCAGGAAGGACACTGGTGTGGACAATACTCGGCCGCCTAAACCCTCTAGGTTCCCTTTTGAAGGAGAGCCATCCCTAAATTTTGAGTGTGTTGGAGTTTGTGAAATTCAGTACTTTTTTGAACTTTTTTTGATGATCCTTAGATAGAGTACATCACCAATGAAACGAATCGCTATGTGACCTAGTGTCTCCGTGATAAACCATCAGGTTCAAGAAACCAATGTCGGGACATCACCACATCAGAATTGAGAGTGTTTTTAGCCTTGACAATACTCCAGAGTATTGTTCGCAAGCCGGAGCTGGAACATTATTGGTCTAGGAGGAAAATTTTGGCAACACCCTTTTTTGGAGAAACCATGTCACTTAGGCATTTTAATCCGATCAGAAAATATTTTCATTTTTGTGACAATGATGGATACGAACCTGAAAGGCACCCAAATCCAAAGCTAAATAAAATTTGGCCTATTTACATCATGTTAGAAGAAAAATTCAATAATGTACACTTTGGAAAGGGAGGTAACAGTGGATGAAAGTCTTCTCCTGTATAAAGGAAGACTTGGTTGGCATCAGTTCATCCCCCAAAAAAGAGCTCAGTTCGGAATAAAAACTTTCATGTTACGTGAATCAATTGGTGGCTATGTTTGGTCGACTATTGTTTGTACAGGAAAAGGGACTATTTTGGACGAGGATTTTGAGAGCATGTCCATGTCCTCGCAGGTGGTGCTCTCGCTTGTGAAACCCCATTTTGAAAAAGGGTAATGTGTAACGACAGACAATTTTTATACCATCTTGAATTGGTCGAGGCTTTGATTTCTCGGCGCACAGATTTGTACAGGACTGTGCGTCCAACACGAAAAGGGATGCCTGATGGACTAACAAATAAAAAATGAAGAAGGGTGAAGTGGTTTCGTACCAAAAAGGAAAAATGTTGGTGATTCGTTGGAAGAACAAGAAAAAGGTGACGCTATTGTCAAAAGTCCACGGCAGCGATATGCAGGAGATGGAAAAAAGAGGACAGATGTAATTGAAGCCTAAGCTCATTATGGACTATAATGAATTACCCGATACCCCGTGAATGGGAGAAGAAGTATTACAAAAAGCTTTTTTTTTATTTTATGGAGCTGTGTGTGGAACTTTTTTGTGCTGTTCACAAAAAAAGGAGGGAGAAGAGCTCACTTGGACTATAGATTAGAATTGATTGAAAAATATGATAGACAAGTACCACCCTCAAGTGATTTCCCCTATGGCCGGTTGACCACCCTCAGGACCGCACCCCCGCCGATTGACAAGAGGCATTTCCCGGATGTGATTCCCTAGTACTGAAAAAAATGAGAACCCGACGAGGAAGTGTGATATGTGTGCACAAAAAAATAGACTAGGGAAAAACCAGTGAGAAAAGTAAAAAGATATACATATTTGTAAAACTTGTGATGCACCTTTGTGCGCAACTCCTAGTTTTCAAACATATCATACATAGGTGAACCTCTAAATACTTGCATATTATGTTTTATTTTGCATTAAGTTTTATGTTAGTTTTTACTTCAAAAGTTTGCTAATAGGTTTGTGAAAGGGACCTTTTTCTTATATAAAATTCATGTTGCAAAGAATAAAATTATTCCTTTCAGTTTTCAGAGAGATTTTTCAATTTTTTCCCATTTCTGCATGTATTTGGTTCTTTTCATCATCATTGGAGTCATATTTCAGATGGTTTCACGGACGGACTTTTGGATCAAAATGTATGAAGTTCTACTTACTTAGAAATAGTTACTAGCTGTGGTTTTGATCTAAGTACCGGATATAAAATTGAGATTATTCACGGTTCATCGCAGGGATGATAGAAGAACAATTCTGTGAGCGTAAGTATGTAAAAGCCAATACAATGGGATAGGTATTAAATTTTTCTAGAGTAAAGCCAGTGCCGAAAAAAAAAAAAAAATGTGGTCTGCAACCCGCAACACGCCCAGGTCATAGCTCATTGGAGAGCTAAGACGAGCAGAGGGGAATGCAGAGGAAGAGACAGCCTTCCCAACGCAGTGGGAATGAAAGCAGGGAGGTATTCCCTAGTGCAAGGCCCCGAAAAAAGCCGAGAGCGGAAGAAGACCATAAGTATTATCTTTCGGATTTTATGGAACGAACACAATTTATTGTTTTATCAACCTGCTAGGAAGACTTTCGAATCTAAGTCCGGGATTCTTGTTTGACCGAAAATAGACTTCACATGCCGACTGGCCTAATATGTTTAGATTTTTAAAATACAAGAATACTGATATATATGATGATGATGACAATTGATCACTTGAGCACTGAAACTAACGTGCATTCTAATGGCATTAGATATAGGATTCATTACTCAAGCACTATCAAAAGAATTCTCGCAACGATTGCTCATTTAATAAATTTTACATTTAACAAATGCGAACTGTGCATTTTTAGTAAGCATGACATTTATGAAAGTAGGGGAAGAAAGCACAAAAGTCAGTAGCTAAAACATTTGCCATAGGCAAATTATTAACAGCAAAAAGCTTACATTAACAATAGGCATATTCACTGGAACTGGTTATTAAGTCTTGACTTTTCGTACTTAAAGAAAGTTCAAAGGCAGTACTTTCATGTGAATTAATGCACTAGTACAAAGTTACGGAGAGTATCAGGATAGCCTGTGCTAGCCTGTGTCTGTGCTACATTGTATACATTTATTTGGGAATTTTTTAAAGTACTGTCAAGGAAATATTAAAACTCTATTGCTTTCTACTGACTCAAAACAGTGACATTATCAACATTTGTAATAAAGGCAACAATTTTCTATGCCTGATGCAGGAAAAAATATTTATAAATATCTTTTCAGGTGAATCAGCTTGCGTCTTGGGGGACGAAGTTATACTCTCAAGCCATAAGGCCAAGGCCCATAAGACATTTTGGAGTAAAATAAGTGCACCTTATAGTCAGGGAAATATGAAAATTACACGCATCATTAAATATGTAAATGTTGGTATGATAAAAAATGCAGTCAGCAAATTAGCCTTAGAATGCTAATTATGGGTGCAAAAGATCGTCAAAATGAGAAATTTTATATGACCTGCACAAAATCAGCACCCTTTAAAATTCCTAGCATGCAGATTGTAAAGCGAACACATTTTCAAGCGGGGGTCCGCTGTATTTACTATCCAAAAGCCATGCCTCCATTAGAAACTTTTCTGTGGTTTAAAGCACTGACCGGTGTTTTGCCGAATGGTTTTCCACAGTTTTATTTCTTGTATGGTAACGTTTTCTGCTACACTAATTAAGTCACAGTGAAATGTTTTTTCTAATTGATTTTGTATATCCTCAGCCTGAACACACAAAGTGCATTTCCACAGGAAATTCTCACATCATTCCAACCTTTACTTACTGCACAGGTTGTCTAACAAACAGAAATAGCAAGAATGATGTCAGGAACCATGATGAAACCTCTCTTATGTAAAACTAGACTTAAATAGGAATGCAGGTGACGATTTTTTGCTCCACTTACCTGCATTTAATAAAATAAGTACAAATATTGTCAAGCCCTAATGTCATCCGTAATTTTTGCATACAGAAGTCAGTACATCGTTATCTAGTGGTAACACGATGTGCTGATACCCCATGGGTCCTGGGTTAGAGTGCAAAGCAAGCGACTTTTCTCATTGTGTAGCCTTATCACATTTGGAATAACCACTTTGCTAATTGAGGTTAGTTTTTGTTTTCAAGTTGATATTAGAAAATGTGCTCCTGAAAAATATTTTTTAGCATACTAACCAACAATTCTGCCAACTCAACACAATGCCAAGAATTTATTCGAACGGAATTGATAAAGTGGTGGTGCTAACTTTGAAGTTTTGGAAATTTAATGTGAAAAAGAGTGATTTTAAACTTTTTTTGAGAAGGGTCTCAGGTTTGAGTCCTGCTGAGGGTTGTTCCTTGATCTTCCTTCTTTTATTTCAAATTGGCTTCTTCATAAAATAGAAAAGTATTTTAAAAAGGAAAATATGTGCGTAATAGTTCTTCACCATATGCCCATCACATACCAAAATAACAGAAAGGCATACTGCACCGCCCACTACGTAACTCTGACCTTAAGGCTGCTGCAGTAAAATTACCCCAGCAAACACCTCTGCTTAACTTCAGCCTTTTAGACCAAGCTCCATTTAGATTCAAGCTCTAAAACCATGCTATAGACATTGATTGGTTGAAAGAACAGAAACAAACATTCATGTCAAATGATCCACCATCAGCCTCTAGGATGCAATCCAGATGAATCAGCCAGCAGACTCACTCCTATATCTACAAAGAATATGCACTATGTGTTGTTTCGCTCACAACCAGAGTTGACGGAATCATTCTCCTACTTGCTGCTGGCATGGTAAGACCATATCACAGAATGACAAGCATCTTTGGTGAGCTGCTGCTTGAGTACACTTTGCAATGCCATATATTGTATTAACACTGAAAAATAAGCTGCAACTGATCAAGTGCTCCAAACGAGAAAAGCTTTCTGTGAAGCAATTAAGAAAAAATGCAAATAAAGAGTTTGAAAGAGAAACAATACAGAAGACCACCAAGACTATGAATCTGTCAAAGAAGAAAATCTAACCCCAAAAAGTGACGAAATCAAAAAGTCATCCAGAGAAATGTTGGTTTCATTAAAAGAATTAGCAGACTGTAGTCTTAGTCAAGGCAATACTGCAGGCATTTCGATGTCTTCCAGGTTCTGCTGCATCCGTCTTGATAGTGACTATGTTTCAAGCCCATTGCAAGGCACATATTTAACTTTTAACTCTTTTCTCCTAGCCTAGTTTTTTGGGCGTAGTCATGAAATTTATTTCACACCCTACTTACTTCAATTAATTACTTGATTACAGCAAAACTACACCAATTGAAATTGCCAACTATCATTAGCTAACACCTGAGTGTGTCAGCTGAATTACTGCAACAGATAACTGTTATTCAGTCTTTATATCCCTTCATGCCCATTGCAGCATCCTCTGTAACCCAAGCAAGCATTTTTCAAGGCATGAAATGCCATAACAAAGCAGTTTCATCAGCATTGTACCCATGTTCCAGAGATAAATTTTCAGTGGCCACTAACCGTGCTAAGTCTTAGGCAAAACACTCCAGCTTCCGTATCCCTACTTTGCTTTTCACCACACACACTAAACAGTGAAATGCCATGCTGATCTTAAAAACTTCTGTAGCCAACCTGACAAATATTTACAGTCATTTTTCAAATTTAGCTCTTTATGTATGATTTTGGCTTGCTCAATTATCATTTCACTGGAAATACACTATCACTTTGTCTTAACTTAAACCTTAAAAAACTTTATAAGAGTACTAAGTAATTTTTTACACCTATTTAAGTTTTACGGCTCTGCAAACTTTTTTGGCTTTCATTCTCTGCAAAAGACTTGAGACATTTGTATCTTGTTTTTCTTCAAGCCATACACCAATGCCATAACACTTGTACAAAGCACCAACTGAAGTTATGTTATCCAATTTTTTTGCGGTTTCTCCTTTAACAAGATCGATAATGATTAGTTTCCACTCTTTAGCTAAAATTGTCACGACATTGTCTTAAAACATTAATATTTACGGGTAGAATAATGTCATATATGACTGTTCTTAAGAGATAGATTGTATTTATGTCTAGTGTACGGTATTGTGTGTTGGACCCGCTGCCAAAGTGACGGATAGTTTGTCTGTCGATATTCGTGTGTTGCAAGCCAGCTGCTTTGTGTATGTTAAAACCGGCTGTTTTGAGCACCGGAAATGTGGAGCGACCCTAGCCTAATGTGTCTACACTGTTTTGAAGGGTCGTCTGGTGAATTGGAAGGGTAGGATGTTCCTTACCCCACCGCATCCCTCCTCCATCCTTATCCTCATTCCACCTCCCCATGAAGCTTAGAAAATAGTATAAATGCTAAAGGATATTTGTAAGAGCGAACAATTCCGAAGTCTGCAGCCGAAGGCGCTGCATGTCTTTGGGCGGCAGTAAATAAAATATCTTATCCACTGCATTGTGTGAGTTCCAACTCTTCAAAGCCTAAAACCCCCTACAATAGCAATCTTGCCACTCGAATTGACTATTGTCAGCATTGCGTTCCGCTGGGACATTAGGGACATGGTGCATCTGGGACACGACAATAAGATAAACCTAGTAAACACAAGGCAGACAACGTGGTCTTCGATGTCATTTACCGCTGGACTAATGACAGTGCCAAACTGCTGAAAAACGACAAACTAAATGCAGAGTACTCAAAGTGATCCAGATAATAGAGTTGCTGACCCACAGAATGTCAGACTAAAGAGATTCCACTATACTACCCATCAGATGATTAAGAGGAAACAAGGGAAATGTCATGAAAGAGACATGGTTTCAGGCCTATTATTGATTCATTTCACTCATTGGAGTAATTGACCAGTCAAAGGTACGTTATGATGGAAGTCAGAGAAAACCCTAAAGATATTTTGTATGTGCAGTGCCCTATCTACCTCTAGTACCTATTTCTTTCTTCATCTCAGCGTGTCCTACCTTTCTTCATCCTGTCCATAAAACCTATTCTCTTTCTTCCCCTTCCCTCCTTGCCCAACATCCTTCCCTCTATAACTGCATTCAGCAAACCATCACCCCCCTCATTACCCCTTCCAGCCACCTACCCTGCCTCCCCCTTATCTCATCCAGAAGTTTCCTCTCCTCACCAACTAGGTCAAGCACTTCCTCATTTGTTGTCCCTTCCATTCACCACACCATCTCCATCCTCCTCCACACCCACATCTCGAATACCTGTAATATATTTTTGTCTACCTTCCTCAGAGACCATGTTTCTGCCCCACACAATGCCCCACTCCACATCAAGCTCTTCACCAGCCTCTTTTTTACATTCTTACTTAAGGTCCCAGTCATCAGTTCCCTTCTGTTATTAATGCTTCCTTCCCTTATGCTAATCTCCTCCGAATGTCTTAGCTACAATTACCATTTACTTCCAAAGTACTGCCCAAGTTATTAAATTACTCTACATGCCATCAAGAGTTAATTTTTTTGACAGATTGTAATAGGAAAAAAAATCACCGCAAATGACAATTTTTGGTTCATTAGAACATGTCAAATGATACAATGATGGCTGCATGACTAGTTTTTAACTCCACTTTTTTCACACATACCTACATTTATTGCCAGTTGAGTGGCCAGTAAGAAAATTTGCAACTGTATTGGACTAAGCTAGATCCTAAAATTCATTCCTATTTCTCAAATTTCTGTGATGTGGTGGTGTTGGTAGTCTAATTGCACGAGGCAACACAAAGACAAGGTTGGTGTGGGCAGGATTACTTCCTGAATGGAGGATGGGTAAAGATAAACCAGACATACACATTAGTTAACAATTGATTGGATATAGTTTTACATCCCATCTGACAGTACAGGTGGTGTACTTCCACTGAAAAATCACAATAGACAAAGTTAGAACTGTGGACAGGAAGCCAAAACCTCACCTCCAGGCATGTGTGGCTGTGCAGCCATGTGGGAAGACTGTGGCGTGGGTGGCCCACCACCCTGCTTGGCCATGTCGTGTGATGAACTTCCCGGAGGCGTGGGGGCCTGCGCTGGGCCTCCCCCACCTCCACCACCCCCACCACCCCCCTGCGGTCCGGCTCCACCCCCTGGGCCAAGGCCACCTATGGCGCTTGTGTGGTGCTGAGGGGGCAGGTTATTCGGGGGGATGTTCCTCAGAGCACCACCCTGGTGTGGGGGGAATCCAGTCGCCCACACGTCGGGTCCTGCAACAGGGGGGAAAAGGTTTACACTTAAGTCAAAGCCAGAAAGTTTCATTCATTTATTTACTAATAAATATTCACAACTATTACTATTTTAGTTTATTATGTTACTGCTGAAAACTCAAACCCAAAACTAATAGGAGAGGACTATACCTCACTACCAATGAGACCGGAAATACTCCAAAATCTTGACAAAAATATCAAAATCAATCAGTAGTAAAAGTAATGAATGAATGAAAAGTAACAAAAAGGAAACTGAATTATAAATTTTTTTTAACTCCTTATGTCATAAACATGTTCCAATTTCATTTGCAGTAAGAAAAATCATTTAACTGACAAGTTTTTCATGTAATTATTAAGAGCAAAGGTTACTTCACACCTCCTGATAAGTATGATAAGATAAGTATGTCCAGTCACAGACTGTAAGCCTATCATATAACTGATATGATTATGAGGCAGCACATAATTAGAAAAAAATATGACAATCTGTCATTTCGGGCTTTATTGGAGTAAATTCATAAGGTATCCTCAGCACATAAATGACATTACTGGCTTAACTTTTTGAGCTGCCGAACAGAAAAAGGTATATATTTTATACATATTAAAGTCAGACTATATATAGAATAGATTATATATTTTTATATATTAGACAGAAAAATAGGTTCAACTCGAGTTAATACTTAGAAATTAGGCAATTCCACTCCTATTGACACTGAGATAAGTCTAAACCTACCAAAATGTTAAAACCTTGCCCCAAAAAAATGAGAATATGCAAACTTACTGGCAACATGAAAAATTACTTCAACAGTGTCGGGCAAGTATGTAGGGACAGCATAAAAAATCACACAAGATAAATAACGTGTATGCACAATTCTGGCAAGTATCACCATGACAGGACTTGTCAAGTTGCTAACTTCAAATTGGCTTTCCAGTGAAAGCAACGTATCAAAAAATCATACTCTTAAGACTAGAATTCAGAGCAAGCCAAGTGGTATCACATATGGGTGTTACACAACAAGGAATCTGGATATTAATACCACAGTAAACTCTCCATTAGCTGCGTGTGTATTATTCAGGATGTAGATAATCCGTGCATCACCAATCCATTTTGTGTATCGGGGTACTAAAAGCAGTTCGTGTCATTAAGTGAGTAATAAAAAGTTGATAAAAAATAAAATCTTAATATTGCTGCTACAGTGATAAAGCGAAAAGGCAGAGCGAAAAAACTTCTAATTCAGGCCTTGTTTCGGCATATAAAGCAATTGTTTTCCATGATTCTTTAGGGATTGAGGGTGAGTTTTGTGCATCAGGTTAGTTGCCACGGTTTAAAATACATGGAATCAGTGAAATGGCTGTAACCTGATTTCTGATAATTGAGATAAATTTGTTCAATTATTGCTGACAAATATTACCTCCACTCTTCAGCCAATTGATCAAGGAGTGATTGCATCCATCACAGAACCAAGACTACAGGCAGGAACTTCTCAAGATACTTTCTGCATAGGAAAATATTTAATCTTTTGAAGAGAACGTCACATACTGATGGTTTTTTATGCTTCAAAGGTGTATGAAATAGTGAAGCGAAAAAACAGGAATTAAATTCTAATTGGATATGGAATGAGAGGTTTGCTAGGATTAGAGAATATTGATGACCGTACGGACCAACCAGACGTGGAGGCACATGCCAAGCAAGTCACCAGTTATGTGTCTTCAGCAATCGGATTTGAAGAGGAGGAGAAAGATGAGATGCAGGAGTGGCCACTAGTTGACTCTCCAGATCCTGGATTTAATTTTCTCTTTGAGGAAGAGAGAGGAGTTTCAAAAGTGATTCGAATGTAGCAGGCACCAAAGAGAGTGCAAGTGAAGAGGAGGGACAGTAAGACAGCCACAAGTCACTCAACCGCTGGACCATATACTGCAGGATCCTTGGGAAAACTTTGATTTCCAAGGAAGGACATAATTTTCGTGCAAAATATTAGGAGTGATGATAGAAAAACCTGAACACATCCAAAATACTAAGGGTTAAAACCAATATTTTGATGAAGATCTCACCATTTTTTAAATCTAACATATACTTTTATTAAATTTAAGTTTTAAAGTGGATTTGCTTTCACAAGGCTAAGTACCTTCCTGTCTCCCTATTTCTGCTGAATACTTCCGATGGTCTTCAAGAGAAGTTAACTTGAGTTATTTTCATCTCATGGCGACTTTCATAATAGCCCTACCACTCGTCCAATGTCTCTCTTCTATCATAAAATATTAATGCCATGATATCTATTTACTAGCACATTGAGGTATTTTCTTAGTGGGTTAATTTAGTTTGGTGGTGCACCACAGGAAAGTGAACTCAGAAAGAGCCTAACCAATGTCCATAATCCATGTTTTCCGATTATCCGAGCACCCCATGCCAATGACCAGCACAGCAAATTGAGAGTTTACGGTACTTTTAACTCAAGCCTCTAAATAAAAAATGTATGCCACTTCAATTCATATGCCTTCCAAAGGAACAATATAAGATTGCTAGGTGCCTCGTCACATGCTCAACTGACACATCTGACATGTTAACAGTCAATAAAATTTTGTTATTTTTTGGGGGGGAGTTAAATGACTTTTTTTAATTACTCAATTTTCAAAACATATTTGCACTTTGCCAACCAAAATAGTAAAGCTAAGAATATCTATGTACTGTCATAATGACAGGATGGAGTATCACCCCAAGGTCACCTTAGTGAGCTTTATCCCCCTCAGATGGCTAAAAAAATTCCATTGCCTTGAGAGTTACTTCTCATACTAAATTACAATTCCACACCTCAAAAAATTTAATCGTGGTGTTATATTGTGACACTGATTCACTGAACCTTTTATGATCACTTTTTGACGAATTATAAAATACTTACTTGGCTGTGACTGGGAGCCCCGTTGATTCATAAGGCTATTTTCTGTTAAGGATTGACAAGTCTTTAGAACAAACCATAACACTTAAGCTCAAATAAATAGCTCACACATACTATATTAGCTTCCAATAATTTGAACAATTTAACTACTGCCACCAATGACATGCCTCACAAGGCAAAACCACTGACAAAGTAGTGTGATTATTGAAACACTTCGTAATACGGTTTATTAATGCAGAAAGATTACTAATTAAGTGTAGTACATGCAAGCTTAAAATTTGTCTGCTGTACACATTTGATTTAATTATGCTTTGTCACTTATGTAAACAAAGAGCATTATGTACCAAGAAGCTCTATACCAAGTCTACTTCCTAGCAACACAACCTATACTTACGCTACGACAAAAGAGCTACCAATAAAAATAATACAAGCAAGAACTAATAAAAAATCAAATATATGTTGACCCTTCACTAAGAATAACCACCATGAAATCAATTCTTACTCATTCAACTATCTTAAAACACACAGCCATTGCTAATGTTGAAACTAATGGAATGTCAGAACATTATCAGAAGCATAACACAAACCACAACTGCAAATGTTAAAAACCCAAGGGAAAAGGTAATTACATGCTGTAGCCAAGAAAATAATAATGTTTATCATACATTCATTGAATAAAACAACATTTTCTAGATAATAAACCTTATTCGTTGATAAATTAATGGTCCAGTCGATTTCTATCCCTAATGGTAAAAACAATATGGAAGGCCTCGAAACCTGCCACCTGCATCCAACTAGTTCCCCTCGCCACAATTGATGAGGCGGCGTACCACCCTATTAGAGGCTTCCGGTGGAATAAAGCGACATACGAATGGAGGAGGGGGTTATAACAGATTCAGTTTTTGGTATAATATCTATAAAGCAATAATAAACTATAACCTCCAGCGGAAGACAACAGGAATGAGGAGAAAAATGAAACATACAGTACGACAAAGTTACTGCACACATGCCGTCTACTGAAACAATAGTCCCACTAGCGATGAGAGATAAGTACTTACTAGCAGCCGTAACAATTCGAAAAGGTCCCAACTGAGGCTGCTGCTGCGCTTGCTGCGGCTGCTGCTGGGGAGTCTGAGGGTTTTGCGGGGGCTGCTGAGGGGGAGGTGGAATGGTCGGGGGAGGGTGCGGCAGCCCAGCGGCCGCCGCCGACGGGGGAGTGGAGGCCTGGTGGTGCGGGTGGGTCGTGGGATGGTGGTGGTGATGGTGGTGGTGATGGTGGTGGGCCGCCGCGTGGTGCGGGTGCCCAGCGGCTGCCGCCGGGTGGTGCGGGTGCGGGCCCAGGTGAGGGGGTGGGGGAGGTGGGGTCGGGTGATGGGTTTGGTGGTGGTGTTGGTGATGCCCGTGGTGCTGGTGATGGGCGGGAGCGCAGGGCTGCACGAAGCAGTGAACAGGCTCCTTAGTTCTGGACACCATTATTATTGCTATTAGACTTTGAATCACACACAAAGTTTTCAGTCAAAAATAAATTCGCACCTATATTTTAGGCACATGTGTTCATCGCTATTCTTCGTCACTAGCTTCTATAAATTCCTTCTACTAGGACTGGAATTAGTGTTTAGATGGCGATTCCGCGTATATTCGGTGTCTGAATTTCTGGCAGTGTTGACGAACCGGACCTCGTCCAAGAACAAGGATTGTGGCACTCTCCATGACTGTTTAAAAGTATTTGACAACGGCCAGGTAACCGAAGACAAGTTTTCTTCAAACGAAACATTTAAAGTATTTTCACAGCCAAACATGGGCAATACAATGGTAGAGGAAGAGATTATTCCTTCTTTCAGCCCAACCCGCACAAAATGTAAGTAATTTCCTAATTTTTCTTCCTTAGTTCTTTACGCGTCTTCTAATCCGTTCACGTGTACTTTTCTCTAATTTTTCTTTCCGAGGGCAATCCACGTATCTTCAAAAAGCTTGTATCCAGCTCATCGCGGGTTGACACTTCTTCAATTGAGGTACACTGTAAATATTAGAAAAACCTTAAATTCCTATCCAATATGTACCACTAACAAAATGTCTCGAGCATGCACAATAAAAATGGTGACGGCCTTCGAATAGATGAAAATAATGTGAACACTGATTTCGCTCTCGATTAAGTAAACGAAACTTTTAATTCACACAATGCCTACTTCACTTAGTTACTGCCCACGAGAAACCTCACTGTATGATCCAAGACACGAACGAATTGGCACCAGTGCTTCACATTATATTAGCGTATTGATTTGACGCACTATCAAGCAAGCACAACACTTGAAAGTCAAGAAACCGAGAATGATGTGCACCTATTAACTCCAACACACACCTTCAGCAGCAATGGCATTAATAACAAAAAATATCTCGATACATGTTCAAAATTAAGATTCATAGAAACACATCACATTTACCCTCTAAGCGATGTCAAGTAAGCCACTTCGTGCCATGCCTGTAAGCACAATAGATAACGGTAATTCACACCGAACACGATTCCCAATGCATAAATATCCGTCGACGATTTCAAGTGAGATACAAATTTCACACACACATCAAGATACGCGGCATCACACTGCACATTTCCTTCCCTCCACTTTCCCGATACAACGCAGCTACCGCCCACGTGACGCCATGACACCTAGATCGGCGCGCGCACTCCAGAACCCTCTTGCCGTCCGCTTGGAGACTGCCATGCCCTCGCAGTGGCGGCGGCCGACTAAAGGTCTCGGGGCAACCCGTGAGCAGACGGTAAGCCAGGGAATGAGATTCTACGGCAAGACTGGATTGCTCCAATTACTATCGACCAATAAATTCTATTTCATAACAATGATTTAGAAACATCACTTTCATCCACTGAGAAACGTATTCACGAGAATGTTCAACAAATTCTAAATTCGCTCGATCCATCACAATCTCAGCTATTTTCGCATAAAAATAAACAACGACCACTTAATTTGCATGCTGAAATCATAGCCAGTCTTAAACGATCTATGTAATGTACATGATGATATATTCATGTGTGAGTTTTTAAGAACTTTACTTCACAAGGAAAGAGAATATTGTAGGCATAAGTTCATATTGCTACGCCCAAATTTCGGTCTAAAAACCATCCTGAAAAATAAAATGAACAATTTGGCGGGCGGTTAACCCATTAACTTTCTCCTACCTCATACAATTCATTGAACCACTCTATTTATTGAGCATTACACATAAAAAGCATGCTGTGCACGGTTTCAGCACGGCCTGCGTCCCGCGTACTACACCTCATCCCCCACCTCCCGTAGACAGCCGACACATCGACCCACTTGGCAACCCCGCGACAAGAGGTGGCGGATAGGAAAATTGGAAGGAGAAGAAGACACCACACGACTATGTTTTTTAATAGGGGTGGTGTCGCGTGGACCTACAACCACATTGTCGCGGAAATAGACAGCGCGAAAAGACAAATTGCGCAATGCTGAAATATCTATACACGATTTTCTAATCACAACATTGTCCAATTGTTTGATGGGCCTCGTTACGCAAAGGCAAAAAAAGCCTCCGAAATTTTCATTCCAATTACAACTAAACTAAATAAAATTGGCAAAGTAAGAAGCTATATTCCGTTTGCAAATCGATTCAAGGTGGCTAAGCCCCTAAGTCGCCTAAGACAATGTTTTCTAATGATTGAAAGATTTCCGCGGCGTTTGTTTGAATGTGCTGTTTTCGGGCGTTCCTCCGCGTGACCCCTGCCATCCTGCTGGCGGCTTCATGTCTTAAGTGCCGATACACTAATATGGTAACGACGTGATCGCACGCGCTAAGGAGAACCGTGATCGCGCCCTTAGACGAGGAGAGGACGTGCCCTTATAATAATAATAATTTAGGAGAGCAAAAAGTAGAATTTTATCAGTGTAATAGCGGCACTTAATAATATGCCAAGTTTGAAAGTAGTTTCACTCCTGGTTCTTGAAAACAGCGTTGCAGTTCATAATAGTAGGGTAAAATACAGGATTTAAACGGCTAATCGAAGTCTCTTGGACTATTGAATGTATAACAATCGCATTTGCCATTCAGCTCCGTCTAAGGCCCTCGTTGTTACATAATCTTATTGAATTACTTCAAAAAAACAAAATGTATTGCAGGTGTTGCCAATAAAAAATTACAGTAGCTAACTAGCTCAAATATATTTGATTTCTCGAATTCCTAACCGGGTGTGAGGAGTATTAATTATTACACTAAATACCTTGTCAGAGGAAAAATCAACAGAAATTATCATTCAAACTAAGGTGAAACAAGGTTAATGTCATTCTTCAGTTTTCGTATCTCACTCGTTCATAAGTTTCGTATCTCTTCCTCATGGCCTCATAAGGCAAAAGTATTTCCTTTGAAATTTCGTATATTCGTTCCGGTCGGATATGTGATGCGATTAAGAAAATTAGGCGAAAAATAACGAAGACCTGCCCCAGAAAAGAACCGAGGAAAAGCCAGCTGAGGAAGATGAGGTAAAAAATACATCGGGGAGACATGACGCTCAGTCAAAACTCGATAGAAAGCGCACAAACAAGAGCAAATTCGAATGGGGCAAACAATGAAGTGGCTGAGCACAAATCCCTGAGAAACGCGATCAGCTTAGAAACATCTTAAGTCGTCGCTAAGGTGGCTCAATTCAAACCCCGACTCATCCGTGAGGCCATCGAGGTTAAAAAAAAACAATTTCAATTGAGATGGTGGCCTAAAAATCAGCAGCACATGGAACCCAGTCATCCGCAAAAATTCTCTACCTCCCCCTCCCCCCCCCTTTCAACTATCCCACTTGAACTAACTTTTGAGTGGGGATAGATACATAAGAGCAAACAGCTACAGCAAGTTTCATTCCCATGAAGGAGTGACCAGCAGTGGGTCCCGAAACGTCGGGCCAAACCGAAATAACACGCGGCATACACCCGTATTATTATTTTATTAATAATATTGTAAATCTAATCAAACAGAAGAGAAACCGACTTCTCATTTATCATCTTAGTTTTTTTGTAAGTGGAAATTGCCTGTTTCGTCGATTAATTTGCAATACGTGGGTCTCTAGCAGTGTGCAAAATTCTACGTAGTAATCAATATACTACGCATACCGACTGGCCCTACTTAAGAACCAATGTGACGTGCTAAATGAACATACTCTTTAAAAGCCGTGAAATGCACATAAGAGAGGTTGTGGTAAAAGTAACCAAACAAATATCATTGAAATTTGCTTTATATTCAATATAATGTCAGATATAAAAAGACCGGGCGAAATTTCCCGTTCATAGCCATTTCTCAGGTTGCCAAGGAAATACCGCATTGTTGAAATAGGAGAAAATTTGATAATTTTGGAATCGAAAACCTAATTTATAAGTAAAGACGAAACGTAAAGCATTATCGAATACAATAATTATAAATACTTCGCTCTTTCAGCCATCCGATAGTGAAAATTTCAACTTTGTATCATGAATGCAGGTAATTTAAAGAAGCAACAAAATCAACCTCAGCACTGATTTCAATGCCTTTCCTATGGGAATAAAATCTGGAGGTCTGTTTAGCGGCCCTTGGGACCCTAAAGAAATTTAAACATAGCCTTTGTACGACCCAGTGCACTTAATTACCCATATACAAAATTAAGTAATCGGTACAGCCGTCATTGCGAGAGTAACACACAGACAGACACCATTCGATTTTTATTTATTAGTATAGGATATCAGCTAATGTAAAACGCCTTGGTGCAGTATTCGGTGTTATAATAGATAAATAACTTTAATAAATAAAAGCAAAAAAGATATTCCAATGGCTTCTGAAGCATAATGTGATAGCCAGATTCTCTACTACTAACAAAATAAGCGCTGTCTTCCCTGAGCCTAAGGACAGGATTCCCAATGCCATGCATTAAGGAGAAACTATGTGCACATACGGGCAACGTTGCATTGGCCAAACGTATAAACAAAACTATAAGCTACATTACTTCCAATTCAGACTTACGGCAACCTGCTTGTACTAGTTTATCTATGGTCAATGACCCAAAAAGGTTTTTTTATAAACACGTGACCTGTTGTACAGAAAATGTGAAAACAACAATTCACCCACAAGGTAAATATAAAAGCAGTACTATGTCCGTGTTGTCTGAACAGTGTGAGAGGCGGGAAGCGAGTAAAATGAGGGCAACGAAAAAGTAAATAGGATGATAATAGCTATAAGACGACCGACGGACGGAGCGGGCAAAGGCTAGCTAACAATACGTCTCACGATCCGCTAACTGAAGCGATGGCTGACGGCAACACGCAGTTTAGACAAAACAATGGAAATTACTCAATTCGGGCAATTCCCAGCAAGCGAACATCATCAGGGTGGAAATTGCGAGATCAACCCACTCAACCATTACAGACACTTCTGGAGACGTGGAAGGGGATTTTTATCATTGCTTCTGGTACCAAATATTCTGATAAGCGATAATTTCTATGAGTGGATTTGCGCCTAATGCAAACTAGTGCTATAATCGTTCTTCTAGAAACTTAATCGAGACAAGGAATAAAGAAATAGCAGTACCTAATCCAGATAATTAGGTACGCAACTAACGGATATATGTACTATATCGTGCAATTTTTTTATTAGGCCTCGAACGATGGTTGAAGAAAGAAGAGCGCTAAAATCATCACACCACCTTCCGCGCAATCACTTCCGCACCAGAAACAATTACATCATTGATGTCGCCGCAAAGGCTTCCAAAAACAGCATGCGGTATAAACCAAGTTAATCTCCCGATCAGCTTCCAAATTAAAGGCCGACTCTTAGGGGCCGTTTTCGACTTGAATTCAACCTTTATCGCGGCAGTGAAATTTAACTCCGAGCCGTCCTTATGATCGAGCGAAACGCATCGCTAGCCAACTTACGAAACGAGAATACACACCTATGTGCCACTCGGAACTTTTCACTCGTCCAAACAGGGACGAGAGTACACCCGAGGAGCGTAACAGGGGAACGTGACGGATGGCGAGAGCTATGTGGCCAAGACTGCGTTTAGCACACTTGCCAAGAATAGTCCTCGACCCTGTCTCCGTCCCTTCGATATGGACCCGGGTCGAACATCCGGGTATTCCGCAGGATGATAAGCTGATGAGCTCGGCACGTAATCCAGAAGAACTTTCCAAGAGCCGACGTTTGTGAGCCGCCAGAGCGCACATATGCCAAAGTTGAGAGCAGAGCGACAAGAGTTCAATATTAGAAATCATTATTTTGTTTAAGTTTACCGAGGAGTAAGAGTTTTATAACAGAGCAATCGGGGGTCTGACATAAACACAGAGAGGGGAGAACAGAGAAGACACCATGAATGAGACGATCAAAGCCTGGTTGTTGGGGTGCACGAGGCAAAAGATGGCTGCGGACCAAATCCACTGCCGGGATTATGTAAGAGGCGGCCACTAAATGAGCAGAACTCGAATTTTTTGCAAACACACCTATCACCATTTCCTAATCTACCAAAACCTAACAACCCATTAAAAAAAACTAAATCTTTCAAGAAATACTATCTATCTGCAAACGCTAGAAAGCTAAAATTTGCAGAATCAAAAATTACAAGTTTCAGTGAACCAACTCCCCCTGAAATGAAAACCTTTTAACAAGCAAAAAAAGATAGAGTCCTCTATCTCATTTGGATTTTTTACCACTTCCCAAGATAATTAATATCCATATAATTTCTTATACATTTGGAAAAACTGACGCAAACATCAAAGATAACCTCAGACCTAATACATACATGCCGAACTAAGATGTTTCCCGAATGGGACCACACTAGCCTGGTGCTTACGTTAGAAAAGGAAAACCAAACTAAAAAAGCTTGGTGTCGGATGTCTTCCAACGAACACTTCTGTAGTTAGGCGATTTGACCCTAGATGCGCAAGTCTAGGTCACAATTAAACCTCTTGCTCAGTATTTACGACTGGTAAAATTTAATACCAACCATGATATCAACGGGAAGGTTAATAGGCATGATATTTGTACAGGCGTCCAATCATCATTATATTACGCTCGGAAAATCATAAGTTTCTAGAGCGGAAAATACTTTCTTACTAATTATTTTTTTACAGGATCGTTTCGACAGGCAGAGACATTTTGCTTACTGAGGTCTATATCTCATAAAACACGTTCATTCTCCATCCTTATTACCTTCAAATATGAAAACAGTCTAATAGTATCAACGAAAAAGTCTATCCAGTTTCACCCGCATTTACTTGTGACTTGTCTTCAATTCAAGATGCACATGAATACAGAGAATTCAAGAGTACTAAAAAAAAGGCCTTTTTTATCTAGTGCCTGAAAGTTGTGGGGGGAAAGGCACCTATCTCTTCCGAGAGATCGGGCATTACACCGCGGACAACTTCATCGAATGCAAGAGCGTGGAGTCCTCCAGAGGGAAGCAAGGCTCACTGATATCAGCCTCACGACCGAGTACCATCTTCAAGGCAAATTTCAAACACCGCAGGAGGGAGAAGATTCTCTCTCAGAAACTTTGTACGGAGACAAATCACACTACATACCATAGCCACTGATTGTTCCTCGTATAAACGACAACTTCCGAAGAAATTAAACGGTTAGCTCAAAAGAGAGAGGAGTGGAGAGCTGCAGCAAACATATATCCGGACCGATGACTGCTAATTGTGATGATGTTGATTGGGCACAGTAACCCCAGTTCCGATTACTCGACGAAGCATCACAAAAAAAATGAAATTTGGTCAGCAACAGCTACTTACGGGGAGGGGAAGACTAATTGCGGGAGGCTTCCATCGAGGGAATCGTATGGAAAGTAAATGGGAGTGAGATAGAAATATATTTTCATTCAATAGGGGGGTTTTATTGAGGTTATCTTGAATTATTTCAAGTCTTTATAAAGCGTCCAGTTTTTTCCTTTTCTCACCTACGTGCAATATAGTCGGTGTGAAGTTGCATTCATGGTCGGTTTACAGGATGTGTTTGGCAATCATGGAGGTGTCATTTCCTGTTGCATTAAAAACGGTTTTTTTAAACGTGAACAATTGGAAGCATCCTTACATTCATGATAAAAAATATAGCTAAAAAGGATAGGGGCTAAAAGCAGATGACAATAGCAGCTCGAAATACTGCCCCATCAATATCGTTAAATCTACCGAGGAAACATATCGACAAAAGATATTGGAAAGCAATAGTAAATGTTACCCTAACGCAAGGATGATGGAAACCAAAGGTCTTCTGAGAGATTTTCTTTGGCAATAAAAATCGCACACTAGCACTCCAGTCTCTCTCCCTCGGATTTCTGCCTACACCTATTTCTAAGTCGATTAACGCTGACTACCACACTGTCGTCATATCTACGGGCATCGCGAACATGTAATGGTATCGCGGAAGAGGCAACCTTGTGTCACGTGTATTCCCGTTCACGTACGGTTTACCGGTGAGAGGGAGGGAGAGGGAGGGGGGATGGAGGGGGAGGGAGAGGGAGAGAGAGAGGGAGGGGGGATGGAGGGGGAGGGAGAGAGAGAGGGAGGGGGGATGGAGGGGGAGAGAGAGAGGGAGGGGGGATGGAGGGGGAGAGAGAGAGGGAGGGGGGATGGAGGGGGAGGGAGGGAGGGGGAGGGAGAGAGAGGGGGGAGAGGGAGAGGGGGGAGAGGGAGAGAGGAGGGGGAGATGGAATGAGAGGGAGAGAGAGGGAGAGAGAGGGAGAGAGAGGGAGAGAGAGGGAGAGAGAGGGAGAGAGAGGGAGAGAGGGAGAGAGAGGGAGAGAGAGGGAGAGAGAGGGGGAGAGAGGGATAGAGAGGGAGAGAGGGAGAGAGAGGGAGAGAGGGAGAGAGAGGGAGAGAGAGGGGAGAGAGGGAGGAGGAGAGAGGGATAGAGAGGGATAGAGAGGGAGGAGAGAGAGATGGAGAGAGAGATGGAGAGAGAGATGGAGAGAGAGATGGAGAGAGAGATGGAGAGAGAGATGGAGAGAGAGAGGGATAGAGAGAGGGATAGAGAGAGGGATAGAGAGAGGGATAGAGAGAGGGATAGAGAGAGGGATAGAGAGAGGGATAGAGAGAGGGATAGAGAGAGGGATAGAGAGAGGGATAGAGAGAGGGATAGAGCGAGGGATAGAGAGAGGGATAGAGAGAGGGATAGAGAGAGGGATAGAGAGAGGGATAGAGAGAGGGATAGAGAGAGGGAGGGAGTGAGATACGGATACAGAACGCACACGTGAATCTAACGCGGCACACGAGATAACCATTGCCATCAAAGCCGCTAACCTTTCCCCGAGGATACCGAAAGAATGAGTGAACACATTATTACCTTACGAGAGCACGATCGGAGAGGTCTCGACTATCGATAGTTCCCAACCCTCAGGGTTCAGCAGAGGAGAGATGCATTCCTCATTCGAGAGTGCAAAGAAAAACGGGTTGGGGGTAGAAGGGGAGTGCATACGAGAGGGGGGTCGAGTATAGGGGAGGGGACCGCCTTATCGATTTCTGGCACAGTCGCTGCCGCCGCCGGTTAGGAGTAGGGGAGGGTGGTGTCGGGAGGACAGGGGCGGCGGCAGCGCGGCAGTCCCTCCGTGGCGCCAAGCCTCTCCCCCCGCCCCCCGTGGCGAGTACGAGAGGCGCGCTTGCGCGAGGACGAAACACGAGAGGGGGGGGGGGGAAAGGGGGCCGGGGAAATAGGGGGAGGGGGGAAAAAGAGGTAGGGGATAAATGGGGGAGGGGGAGAAGAGGGGGAGGGGAAACGGGAGTAGAGTTTGCCAACCCTCACGCATTCTACGAGACTCCCGGGATCGGACAATAATATTCAAATTCTCCCGCCTTCAAAATGAGTCTCTTAAGTACAACCGGCATAACATTTGTTCCTGTTCCATCTTTGAAGTTTTTCCTGTTCATCTGGTCAGCCTCGGCGGCGGCGGGGTAACGTCCTCACCTACCTCTGAAGGTCGCGGGTTCGAGTCCCGCACGGGTGTTAATGTGTGTCGTTTTAATGAATTAAATGGAAGGAAGGACTATGTAGACCTAAAATTAACTCTAAATAAAAGTCATTATTATTATTTGGTACTTCTTTCACTCAAGCCCGTTTCACAACACTCAATTTAACTTGAACAAGAAACGTTGAACATGAAATATTGAACGTCAAACCGCGTCAAAGATGATTCAAGACAGTTCAAGAATGCTTGATCAATAATAATTGAAAGCGCTTTCACACGACCAAAGACTAAAGACGAGGTAGAAGCGTTTGAGCTGGATTAAAGGCAAGGCAGAAACTAAATAGCAACGTTATGCGACATTTCCCAAATTTTCTGTCGTGTGGGGTCAAACATTTCTTTAAAGTAGAGTATGGATGAAAACTATTTTAATGTTTCAGGATAGGTTTAGCAGTGGCTGTTTTAGGAGTTGATATTCAACTTCAGAAACAAATAAATCGTCGCAGGGTAAGGACGAGAAAGTGGATTCGCAGGAGGCAAAATGAATTATTGATGATATTGCTGCACAACGAGTTGGACTGAAGACCCGGAATATTTTAAAAACTACCCAAAAATGAGCGAAACAAATTTAATTGAGTTAATACATCCAAGGATCTCAAAAAAGGTAGTGTGTCGGCACTGCATATCAGCCAAACACAAACTCGCAGTGACGCTGAGATTTTTGGCGACCGGCGAATCCTTTACGAGCCTTCAATACACATCCAGTATTGCTCATAACACCATTTCTTTGTTCGTTCGTGAAGTGTCCACAGCAATTTATAAAGCCCTTAAGGACGAATTCTTGAAAGTGAATAAGTGACTGATGCCTACCTTTAATATACTAATCTAACTTATGTGGCCATTTTCTATTTCTATCCTCAAAAATCTTTAGCAAGTACATACGAATAATACTTGTTATTGACTGAGTACATGCAACTCCAAGATAAAATTTAGTTTTTGCAGACACTTGGAAGTATTTAGCGATAGCAGCTTGTTTTATTGCTCATGAATTTGTTTCAGGTACCAACTTCTGCCACATAATGGGAAGGCATAGCGAAAGGCACTGGAATTTTCCCCATTGCATTGGAGCCCTAGATGTAAAACATTAATTTTCGAGCTGCAAGAACTGACGGATCAACGTATTCTAATTACAAGCATACTCGTAGCATAATTTTTTAAAGCTTTGGTCGATTTTCACTATAAATTTCTGTTAAATATAAAACGCATGTATGTTGTATAGATGCATAAAACGGAAAACGAAGGATCTGGAATCATCATACGCCTATAGTCACCGAGACATGGTTTGCCGACAAAAAAATGTCCGAAACTAGAGAACGAAATATTTTGTGGTTCGAGTCACGAGTTCGAGTACTTACGAAAATATTTTATATCATGAGTTAAAGAAGTAATTAAGAACTTTTAAAAAATTGCTAATAAAAATCTCCGTCACAGAGATTTGAAACGGAGATCTACACATGGTCGTAAAGGCGAAGACGATAACCACCACGCTACGATCGACTACTTGATAAACGGAGAACAAATATGATCTATTCCGTACATGGCCTTTAGCAGGCTTTCGTGCTTGTCGACGGCTATTCATGTTTTGTTACAAAATATTCTCTACATTCCTTCTGAAGATCTTATTTGTACACAAAAACAATTATTATTTAAAGATATCCAGTCAAGTCGCATATGTTGCGAGAAAACTAGTACAGAAGTCGAAAATTATCATAAATTGTTCGACGGTCCTTCTTGCCTGGAAATTCTGTGAGCGAAATTTGTCCATTAAGTTCTTAATGCGCCAACAGTTGACGTTTCATAAATATACATAATAGGGCACGATATCAATTATTAATACGCTAATGAATGTTCTTTCAAAATACGAGGTGAGAGATTGTCCTTGTTTTCCTTAAGACACTAGAAATATTTTACTGTCAATTGAGACCATCATATACCCCGTATAGTTTACATACATCTTTCATAATTTAAGGCACAATGGCACTTGCATGTTAAAAAGCGTGAATGTAACATTGAACAATTATTTTATTTTAACATAATAGCATAGTATAAGAGGTGCTTCCGCATGGAACTTTCTCCATGTCGGCAATCTTACGCCCAGTGGTCTGAAATCCAACCCCATTGGTGGATACGCTTCAAGACCATTCAAGAAAAATTAGAACCGTTCAAGACGAGAGGAATTTAATGGCGACGAAGCCTTCCAAGACAACATGTCCGCTGTCATGACGTTTCAATGACGTCATGTCCATTCGAGAAACCTTGATCAATGCTTCTTGAATGGAATTTGACGCAGAATTTGATCGTGTGAAACGGGCTTTAGACTCAATCCCACTCCTATTTGGAGTCCGCATTTCCTTTCTTTCATCATTTCCTCCACTCATCTCTGTTTTGGGCTTCCTCCCCCCTTCCAGCCCCTCTCTCTTAGTCCTTATCTTTCCATCTGACTTTGTGTCTTCCAACCCCTCTCTCTTCCCTGGCAGCTCCAATCTTTGAACTCTCTACCCTGGCAGCTCCATCTTTGAACTCTCTTCCCCACGCACTCCTTTCGACATGAACAAACCTCCTCAGTCTGCCTTCTTGTGTCTTCAATCGCACCACTTTAAGTGTTCCTCTAACACATTCGTTTCTCATTCTATCGTGCCTCGTTTTTCCACTCATTATCCTCAGCATTTTCATCCCTGTCACTTCCAGTTTCCTTTCCTATGTCCTGAAGGTTGCCTGATGTTTCCACACTGCCAGTCATTGCGGGCCTCAATACCATTTCATACATTTTTCCTTTTTTTATACATTTTTCCTTTAGTACTATGGCTCACTTTCTTATCGCACAAAACCCCACTAATTTTCCTAAAACTTCACCGGGTAGTACTGACGAAAAAACACCGGTAGTTAAGTGATTGAATGAATATATTAATTAATTACAAATCAACATACGTTTCACCGTAATTTTCCGGTATTTCGGGAAATTAGAATATCAGTCCAAAAAGATACACAGAAATTTATATCCATCGGCCTTTTTAATGAACATTCATCGGGTACATATCTACATTGGCTATTCAGTAAATACATTTTATTTTATGATGTATGTTTGCGCTCGTCGCTTTTTGTTGGAATGATTTTAAATCACATGAAGAACGAACGATATTGTTTTAATGTTGTTGTCAGGTAAAATCCCCTGTTATAGTGATCAATCCTTGCGGTTGCACTACGTTTAACTTACAGGGATAAATATTTGTATTTATACTGTTCAAAATCATCGATTGTCTGGTGTTCAGCATGCGTCAAAAATTTATACCTACCTATTGTATCAATAATAATAACAAACATCTCAACGTCACTGTTATGTAAATATGAAAGAAGGCAGACATATTACGAGAACATCTGAAAATTAGGGTACATTACAAGTTGAAGTGAAGCACTTAAGATTACAGGACTTGAAGGACTTGTGCTTGAAGATGTTTACGACTTTATTAGGGTGGTGAATTCGCATAATGTTTCTCGTTGAAAAACAATGCATCCAAGAAGAGGGCAATATGGAAGAATTAAATAAATCAGAGCTGCTTCCTGGGGCAATACTTGAGCTCTTTTGAGGATACAAACCCCGAAACGAAAGTGTGACCGTATGAATGTATACGTCATTACTGTACGTAAATTTATAATTAAATACAACCCCAAATTTTAACACAATTTCTAAACATTGTCCAGTCATATTTATGCGCGAAAAACTGCTGTGCAATTAACTGAAATTAACTGAATTAACTAAAAAGTGCAATTATGTAGCAATTTACTTTTTAAAGTCATCACCGCGGTTCCGTTAAGGTTATTGACGGCGAAGGAAAAGAGCATATGAAGACATTCTTGAATCCCATTTCCCTTTCACGAGGTGGCCAAACACGAAGATCGCATGCGTGCAGAATGGTTTGCGAATCCCTAGCCTCCTCGAGGAAAACTCAGGCCCTGTCCGTCGTAAGACCGCCCCGCAGGCAAAACGGAAGTTGAGCCCGCGGAGCCTAACCATCACATCAGTTGAACCTCACAAAATAACATACCTGTGCCGTTTTAGTACAACTATTAATCAGGACAGCGCACTTTATAATAGGACTATCATTATAGTATCTTCGATAACCCAGATACATTCTTCGATTTAAAAGGTTTTTTCCACTAACCTAGCAGATCCCCTTTGAACTTAATATAATTCCAAACTCAACTCTTTTGTCAACCAATCCAAAATGCTTTCTGCATATTCTTAGCGCGATCCACCTCATTTAAAGTAGCAATTTCTTTTCTTTACTCGGAAATTCGCGCGTCACCATTCGTGTGAACCAAAGCTTATCCGAGGGGACCTGCACACTTGCAACGCGTGCGCCTAACAAATATCAATCTCGTTAAAGGAGTGACTTAACCGCCCACAGGAGTATTTTCGCGCCGCCACGAATCGATGGGTTGTCGCAGCGAGGATGAGGGAAACCCGACGCCAGATTCAATCTTTCGCCTCGAGTTCCACATTACCACGTTCCACGTAACAGAAAACGTGTCAAATTTCTCGTAATTTAGCGCGATAACGCCCCGTTTACAGTACTAGGGTTGAATGATGGTTAACATGGCGGCTGGTGAAGAGCAAGGAATCACTAAAATAAACGGAGCGCCTGCAGCAGCTCAGTGGTACCCACCGACACTTATAATTTGTACTTTCCCAGATGATCAGACTTAGAAAAATGTCCTACACCCCCTTTAAATGGGCTTACTGTAATAAGAAATAGGATATTACAATTTTCCACAGATAAAGTTTTAATCGACCCAGGTTTCGATGCACTGCATCATCGTTTTGTTTCAGTGCATCGAAACCCGGGTCGATTAAAACTTTATCTGTGGAAAATTGTTATCTCCTAGTTCTTATTATGTTCATATACCACAACATCTCGCCTGATTCCTCCCTTTTTGTGAGCTTACTGTCTTATTAGTCCAGGAAAACTTCACTTTCCCTCTCGGTGTATAGTGTTGCCGCCTTTCTGCATGGCCATCCATTTTCTTAACTCGCATCTCACCCACGATTTCAGCCAACTTCCGTTTGCACGCATTTCAAATGCCGGTTTCCAAACGCTCAATTTGCCAAAACCAGCGCCGAACCTAGTATCTCTAGCCTGATAAACAAGTTGACTTTGGTTACCGCTAACTTTCGTTCACACGGGGAAATTTTTTAATAGCTTCCGAGATATTAGCGTAGAAAGCTAGAGATGTAAACGGGGCATACGTGGCTATTCTGTTATTATAAAAATATTTAACTTTTTGTGTTCAAATCGAGGCCAGATTTACTCTCTCATCTCATGTGTATTGACAAGCTGTGTAGTGATATCTCGATCGAACTGCCACAATCCCGTTCAATTTCGATGATCATGTATCACTGTCGAGTCAACCTCGACGACGCACGAAACGCCCCATAAAGGTGGTCGGTACAGGCTTTGGCAGCTTCCTCGAGAAGATGAGAGATCAGAATTCATAGCCTTATTGATAAGCAATCGCTAACGAAGGACCTCGAGGCAGAATAGAGGTAGTGCGATACGTGGCAGCTACAATTAAATATTTGAAAAAATGTGTTATGAGTTTTTGGAAAAGGAAAACCTCTCTTCATTACAGCTATTGCATACATCACAGCCCATTAGAGACCATAGAATCGGGTAAATACCTCGTAGTTAAATGATCACTCGTGGGGTAAACATATTTTTCCGGCCAAGCTAATCGTGAATTGGGATTTGTTAATAGAATACTTAGCAAGTGCGACGATAAAGTTATGGACATAAGCTGCTTATCCCAGAGACCCTTGGAAAACGCTGCCAGTATTTGGGATCCTTATGAGGTAGGCTTAGAAGCCAAGTTAGCACGCGTGAATGGAAGATCGACAATATACGTTAAATGCCGTTGTGATAATGTCGCTAGTGTTACTGACCTTTTGAAGCAACTGGGATGGGAATCGCTTTCAGACCATCGATTACAATTTAGACTTAATCTATTATGTAAGTTCAAAACAATTCATTTTCTGATGACATTAATAAAATATTACGAAATCCGACATAGAACGGTTGATCACATCATATAAAACGCATCGAATAATATCCGGGAATTAGCCAGCAGAAAGGACTGATTTAAAAAAAAAGGCAGACTAGTACGTTTTCATGTGTCCGTTTTTGCGTTGGCGCACACTGCGCTGCCAATCAGAAACGAGATCCTCAACGCAGGTTGCGTTGACGCCGAAGTCGCCCATGTTTTATCTTTTGACGCAGCCTGCGTTGACGCAGCTGTGTCAGGGAGGGAAGATCTATTCTTTCTGCCTGTAATTTGTTGGTCAAATGATTGTTTCCCGAGGATTGGGGGTCATCTTCAGATAGTTGAACTTTGGCGGGAGCGAGGTCTGTGATGATGCCCTCCCTGCCTTTGAAATGATTGTGAAATAGCTACGTATAATGACAATTTTAGCCGTGGGAATGGGTAACGTAGTTTCAATAAAACGAAAGAGGTAAATAAGAAAAGCGAAGACATGTCTTTTGCATTCTTGTTTTGAATGAAAAAGGTATTTATGAAGCGCATGTTGCTATAGTTGCATTTTCATTGTACTTGAAGCGGTGGCATTGCATTCAGAGGTTACAAAAGAAATCTTAGCAGGATTGGAAACGGGTAATGGCAATGACGAAGGCGTGCAACAGGAATATAAACTTCAGTTCTTTCTCGAACTGCAGACGAGGGATGCCATATCATTCGCTTGGAATCGCTTAGACAAGTTTCACCTTGAAAATGTTCGAAACAACAGATATAAATAAAGACTTTCTCAGACTCTCTGACCCTTTTTGAAAATATGGCTTGCGGGGTATAATGTATATGTAGGTGCGTGCCGAGGAGTGCACAGATGGCTTCAAGGGGCGCGACGTTGAGCGACGGCCGTTAGTGAAGACCGGAAAAACCCACTAGCCCAGTGTTCGGCAAACCGCGGATCGCGAGCCAAATGCGGCTCTTTGGCCCCTTGAGTGTGGCTCTTCCTCAAAATACCACGTGCGGGCGCGCACGTAGTACAGCGTGATTGAAACTTCGTGATGACTGGTTTTCTTATTTCTATTTTTACATACTTAATTCGTGTTTTTGTGTGGAAGGGAGAGTTTGAAGGGACCATCCTCAGCGAAAGTACCTCAATCATTTTTTGCACGTTTTTAGCAAAGGCCAGCTTAGGAGTACCCTAATTAAGAGGGTGCTGGACTGGGTTAAAATTTTTGATCAGCGGAGACGGCTAAACTTATAATCAATTATCTTGAAACTTGATAGGCATATAGATAATACATTCTTTTAGTCACTGACTATATTTTAATACATAATTGTAAAAACTCTTAATTTTGAAATTGTTTAAGCAAAATAAACGCAAAATTATAAAAACCTTAAGTGTCAGTACCTTGGGAATGTTTCCAACAGTTTATTAAAGAAAAACTTAACTTCATACTTTTTATTGATTTGGTGCCATCAAAGCACAAAATTTAGTTATAAACTGCCTCGAGCTGCTGCGCCCTGGTGGCAGTAAGAGAACCAACTAAGCATGCGCGATAACTAATCCCGCCTCATTCACAGGCCACGACCCTTTTTACACGACTGACCAAAATGGGTAATGTTATGTTTTTCGCGGTTGGCGTATGTATGTATGCATGTATGTAGGCATGTATTTATGTATGTTTGTTCCACCGTAGCAACTGAACTACTGAAACGATTTTGATGCACAAACACTTTTTTGAACCACTACGTTACTGGGAGTGTCATAGGCTATATGATACCGCCTAATAATAATGTAAAAATAATTTAAGTATTAAAAAATAAAAACAACACAACCAAAAATAGGAATAAAAAGATAAAATAGCACTAAAAAGATAAAATTACCACTAGAAAGATAAAAATTATAAAAATATTAAAAAAATAAAAAACACGACTGCAAAAAATAGCAATAAAAATAGCACTAAAAAGATAAAAATAATAAAAATATTAAAAAACGACTGCAAAAATAGCACTAAAAAGATAAAAATAATAAAATTATTAATTTTTTTTAAAAACACGTGCTTTTTAGTGCTATTATTTTCAGTCGTTTTTTTTTTTACTTTTTTAATAATTTTATAATTTTTATCTTTTCAGTGCAACTTTTTGCAGTCGTATATTTCGAATTTTTTTATAACTTTATTATTTTTATTTTTTCAGGGCTATTTTTATCTCTTTATTGCTATTTTTTCAGCCATGTTTTTTACTTTTTTATCATTTTTTAAATTATTATTTTATTATTATTATTAGGTGGTATTATGTAGCCTATGACATTCCCAGTTACGTAGCGGTTCAAAAAAGTGTTTGTGCATTAAAATCGGTACAGTCGTTAAGTTGCTACGGTTAAACAAACATACATAAATACATACCTACATACATAGCCAGCTACTGAAAATCTAACACTCTTTCGTGGGCAGTCGTTTAAAAAGGGGCGTGGACTGTGAATGAGGCGGGATTGACCGTGGCACATGCTTATTTTGTTCTCTTACTGCCGCCAGGGCGCAGCAGCTCGTGGCCGTTTTCAACTATATTTTGTTCTTCGATGGCACCAAAACAATAAAAAGTATGAAGTTATTTTTTTCTTCATTAAACGTTTGGAAACATTCCCAAGGTACTGACACTCCAGATTTTAATAATTTTGCGTTTATTTTGTTTAAATATAATTTTAAAATTAAGTGTTTAAACAATTATGTATATTAAATATAGCCAGTGACTAAAAGACTTATCTTTATGGCTATCAAGTTTCAAGATAATTGATTACAAGTTTAGCCGTCTCCGCTGAACAAAAATTTTAACCCAGTCCAGCACCCTCTTAAGTTAATAACAATATACCGACCTACATAGTTTAAGTTTTAAAAATTTGGCCCACAAAAGAAATTTCAACCGTTGTACTGTTGTAATTTGGCTCTGTTGACTCATGAGTTTGCCGACCACTGCACTAGCCCTTACGTGTCAATCCGAGCACTGCACGGTGCGGAACGCCACTGGCACTGCCACTCGCGTCAAACAACTCGGGATTACGATGCTCTCACTCAGGATTTCATTCACAATACACGGCCGATCGGATCGGCCGGAGAAACAATCGTGGCGTAGGACCGCAGCCCAAGAAGATCCCCTTCCGCGTAGTCTCCGAGTACACTCCAGCGTCCATCCCATGGATAATACAACCGCGTAGATTCAGATGTATGCACAATTTAAATCGAAATTGAGATTGCATTAAGTCTCATGAATATAAAAATCTAATTTACTTAACGTATTAAAATGTCAAATCAAATGTATTGAAAATAATAAATATTAAAGACGGGTAAACGAGAGTGCATACCCTCAAAATTAATGTAAGTTGCCCAAATAATTTATATTTTAATAGCTTGGGAATAAGGGAGAGAATCGGAACACAGCGTGGAACTTGGAGCGTAGGGGCCCTGGAGAAGAGACCTGCTACCGCCAGTGTTCCAATTCTCTACTTTTTATTTATTTATTTTTATTTGGATACTACATACTAGCGTATATAGTCTCCATGGTCCATCCGCAACGCGCAACAACAGTGGAACACGCGAAGAGGAACTTTGTGAACTATAATACGGTACATACATACAAAACAATCGTCATCTGGCAGATTAGATTTGTTCTTAAGCGTTCCGATTAACTAAGAGGGTAGAAGCCGTAGGAAATGCACGTCTAAAACATACGCTGAAACTCACTATCAGTGTGAACAGTCTTCCTACGAATTGTAATAATCTGTGTGCATGGACCGATAGAACGATTCTCCTCGGAAACTACGTAGTAATTACGCACACGTTTTCCGCACAAGTTTTACACGAATGTCTGCTTCGCTTCGCCCCGAGACTACGCCCCCTCAAACAAACTCTGACGGTGGTCCACGGAGAAGGCGAACGACTGACAACGCAGACGAACCGAGCGGACAACACCTTCGGGACAAGGTTGTCTAATATGCATTCTCATAACATAGAAATCTATTTATAAATATATATATTCGACAAGGCTGGCTACATGCAAGTGTCGAAAGACTGACGCGCTGCAAACATCAGCGGTAACCCAAACAAACAAACGGCCTCGGGTAGCAAGTTCCAGAAGATGTTAAAAAATTATCCGCCATAGGAGGCTAGAACGAACAGCCAACGAATCTTTCAAATCAAGGCATTAGGCAGTGACCCTTTTTCAAATCGCCCACGGTAACACGCCGTGGGAAAACGAAGAACTAGGTGCAGTGCGAAAAAAATCAATACCAAGATTCCAACCACGACACGTCCAGCCAAATGAGTCAATAAAGGCGTGATTTAAAAATGTCTCACCAATTCCACTGCCACGTAGCACACATGACAGCCCGATAGCAACAACATAAAACCTCAGAGGAATGTGTTTAGGTTTATATTTTATTTATACCCGAAAAAGTATTCCAGGAATGCCTTCCAGAATGTTACAAGTGATTTTCGAATTTCCGGAATAGTCAGGCTGTCGAACTCAATTCCGCTGGTTTTACGGAAAGCATCACACCAAAATCGAACTTGCGTCGAAATTACAGAGGTTAAATCAGGAGGAAACCAGACGCTGTCTCAGGTTCTACTTGGTGGATTTCTTTCATTGTTAAAGGAGGTAGTCAACATCGTCCCTCATCTAAAAATACAATAATTCTTCGAAAAGCTAAACCATTGAAACTCATAAAATATCGAAACTATAGAGTGAAACCCCGACTAATCTCAGCTTTACAATGGAACTGGGAGGATGAACCCAGGTTTATAAGAAGATGGATCGGAAAAAAGTTCGTTTGGTTATAGCAAAATACCAATAGGCACAAAAAGAGGTTTTTTCCGTTGCATGCGACATGAGCCGAGTTTTTTAATTTCTAGTTAAACATTTTTCGACGTGATACCCGTTGTGGATATTCTCTCCCATCGATAATGTTCATGTCAACTAATAGATCGGAGTACCATACAGCGGAGTACGTAACAACAATTTCTCATCAACATCACCTAAACTAAGAAAGTTAGCGTTAGCAAAAGACGTTATAAACCGGATTTTTTAATTAAATAGTTTTTAAAACAACTTTCAGCAAGGTTAAGTACATTAGTCATACGGGTGAACACGTATTTTTAGTATCTTGTCGACCAAATCCCCCGCCTAGTGAAGTTAAGCAATGCGTTGCCACTGGCCTTTAACTCCTCGTAGCATAACGCTGTGGCACTCATATTTTGACCAAGGATACACATGGCAATACGATCCGAATATCGGGATCTCGGCGTAAAATATACTGGACATTTGAAATTGGCAGGAAGAACTCTCCCAGGCGGCAAAGTAATACAACGAAAGTATTAAAAATGCTATTTAACGGGTATTACAAATGCCCTCCATGTAGACAAAATCATGATGAAAGAAAGCCTATATTGTCAATTTAAGATAGGTTGAGCGAAAAATCACTACACCTACAATTTGGTCTCATTTTAAAGGAAAAATTCTCATCATTCTCATGATATCAAAATACTATCTCCGTTCCGAACAACTTCGCGAACAATTTTCCTTAAAAGGTAAGCTGCTTTGCATTGGATAGATTATGGCTGTGCGCTCCAGAGGAAGAATTTAAAAAAAATAGGAATATACAACACCTAGATTTCGTCAAAAACCTAACGGCGTTTAGTTTGTATGTTTTCCCAACTAATTATAAAAATTAATCTATTACTCACCGAAGAAATTTTACAGATCGCAAAAAACGGCAGTTTTGAAGGCTATTTAGCCGTACGGCGTGAAAAACGAGTCAAGTTGGAGACTTACGTGGATGTAATTATTTAATTACCGTGAATTTTGGCCATATATAAATATTTCTGCCATTGATATCACAAAATATATTCCATAGTTCTTACAGACGCTGAAATAAAAAAAATCTAATATGGTCTCAATTATGACTAGGGAACTATCTCGCACAAACCGCCTAAAGTGGCAAAGGTATAGAAATCTATGCATAGGTGTTGTAAAACAAAGGGAATTATTATCACGAACCGCCCCCTCGTAGTTATATCTAGAGGTTCGAAAATGACCATCCTACCAGAAAACAGCCACGCATGAACGAGTCTCCGCATGGTCGAGGCTTCGACATCCTCCCCCCTACGGTGCCATACACTAACTGGCCGACGACGCACCCTACCCTATCGCCCGAGGGGGATGGAAGAGGGGGTGGGCGGAGGTAGAGGGGGATAGGGGGGAGGAATTCGCAACCACTCTCTCACGACACGTGGTGCGTATATGAGAGAGGGGGGACGACGCTCAGGCAGGCCGCGGCAAAGGAGCGCCGATCGTCCGACGAGCAGAAAGTGGGGAGAGGGGGTGAACCACCACGCGCGCCGCGGCCCGCCCAGAAACCTACTTTCCCCGCCGTTCTGGTGGGGGCGCTAGCCGCTTTGACTTCCGAAAGCCCCCCTCCCCGCCCGTTAGCGAAGAAACGCAGAGAGATCGGTGAGGGGGGGGGGTGGACGAGAGGAGGGGGAAAGGGGGCGATAGCGAAAGTAAGGCACCAACCCACACCACCTCAACCCCTCTCCGCACCAAACTGCATCCAGGAACCAGACCAGTGGCCCTACGCAGGTCGCATTTCGGCTGGTTTTCACACAACCTGCCATGCCCACGCCGTCAACTTGCCAACGGTTATTTAATGGCTTATACATTATCGCAATTCCATCCAAAATGACGTCAGGTTAGGTTATACCCTTCCATTGGTTAACGAACGGTACCAAGAATTCGACAAATTATACACATTAATGGGCGGCCCGTCATCAAGCACGGCACTTACTTAAAATTATGAAATTGACGATTACAGGAAAAAGCACCGTAAATCTGCAGAAGTAGGTGACATTGAATTATATTTTATCGTTATTTTCCCCTTTATTTATTTAAACGCAGTGGCAAAAATGTGGCAGTGGGGAATATTAGGAATTATTAAAATACGAGAGCGTGTATGTAGCAATGCGTGATAGTAAGAGAAGCGTAAGAGGTTTGTAAGGATGGAGCATTATGGCGGAAATTATTAAAAGAGAGTCTAGGCCTAAAAGCAATAATTAAGTTTTTTGACTTTGCCAACCCAGTAAGGGGTATGTGGCGTGCGAGTGTCGTGATGAGTATGTACGTATTTATTTTTCTTTACGCGTAACAGGTTCCGTAACTTAAGGTAACGTGGAAACGCCTGTATTTGAACAACCCAAAAGGAAAACCGACATGGACAGTATCCTCGATTATTAACTTACTGATAATTAAGATACCGATTAAACCCAGAGTGGAAAAATCGCAGCAGACAGAACGGACAAAACCGCACATATAATTAATGCATTACTTCAACAACGATTGGGTTCTCAGGAATTATAGTGTCGACGGCACAGAGCTATGGCCCCCGGTCAATGTGCAGGCCCGTCGGAAGAGCGGTAGGGCCCTCTTAGCAGGACACTTAGCAGGGACCCACCGAGTTAGGCCCTCTCAATTGCATTGAAACGGGCCGCCATTTTGGTCCGCTGTCTCTCGCCCGGCCTTAGGAAAACAAACGGAATTGCTCCGACGGCACGAGACACGCGCGTCTAGGAAAACTTCGCGCTCGCTGTGGACGTGGCATGGAGATGAGGGGATTAAGCAGGGCGCGGGAGGGCGGCCGCCCCCCTACCCCCCCCAATTCCAGGTACAATAGGAAGAATGGTGGCCATTAGGTATTCATTCCATACGCCCCACGGAAAGTAGCAATCCTACACAAAAACAACGGCCTTGATCCGCCAATGGATGGGGGGGCACGCGAGGCCGTCATAACGCGAGCGGGGACAACGCAAAATGAGAGCCACCTATCATTCAGCCTCTCCAATACGAAATCGAAGATTTTCCCGAACGCCTCACTCTTGTTCCAAGATCGCGCTCACATGGCTTTCGAGCAGAATCTGAGCACTGCGTTCGAACGCGTATATTAGGCGTGCATGCGCTCAGCCGCATCGGTGCCCGGCAGATGAAAGAAACAGCGAGTATTCCACGATGAGACACACGAGATAATCTCGCGGTCTCCACCCATTCTCGAGTAGATACGAGGCCCGTCCCCCCTCCCCCTTCTCCAGAGGAAAAACCGCGAGATGAGAGGGGGTGGGCGCCGCTGCATCTGTCTGCCCTCCGCAGCACCGCCTCCCCTCCGCAAGCCGTGCACCACCCACCCCCAACATCCCCGCGGCGGCGAGGGCCAGAAGGGAGCACGGCCGAGACAGATAAGACCCTTGATTCGTCGAGCGATGACTCACCCAACACGATGGCATTTCTTTCGCCGAAAACACCCACAAGAAAGGCACAGTAAACAAAAGACACACACAGACACAATAACAAGAGTGTCTCTTTTTAACTCACAAGCAACATCCTACCAAGTGCTCTTATCCATCGGGATAACTTCAATACCTAAAAGAGCTCGGATTCATTACACAGTCTGGGATACACACACGAGCACGCCCATCATCTCCGCCAGTCGAATCGACTCGAGCGATGAGCCGTTCACTCGATTCCGCGCAAGGGGCATCGCCAAGGAACGACCCCACTCGGGAGAGTGGAAATTTATACGGAGCCCAGCGGCTGTCCGTCTTCTCTAGCGCGGAGCAGGGCGAACCCCCAGTGCGCACAGAGATCACTGGCGATCACGAGCCAACACGTCCTCGCTGGGATCCTGAAAAATCATCCCGCGACGCCAAGATGCGAGAGCGCCCGAGGAGTAATAATGGTCGCACACGATCGATCTATGCATTGGCACACAAAGCGAAAAGGCGGCGGCCCTGCCAAACTGGAAGGAGAGAGAGAGAGGGCCAGGGGTCGTTAGACGAGGAGGGAGCGTCCTCGCCGATCGCTCCCGCGACGCCAACTACGGCACCTAGCGGAGACGACTGCAAGCTGGAGGGGAGGTGGGGGGGGTGAAATGCCGGGCCGAGAGGGGGGAGGAAAGATGTAGAATGGAGGGTGGTTTCCAGCTTCCGGAGTAGGCAATTGGACTTGCACGAATTCGATTGCGGACGGGGGTGGACGAATCAACTATGATTAATGGACATAGAATTAAACCAATATCTAGGAGGTTTTACACATGGCGGTTGACTTCCAAGACAATAATAGCCGATACAGTCGATTGCAAATAACACTCGTGTAGAAGGCGCGGACTTATTTGGAATTGGGGTCACCGGGGATCATAATTGATGACAACCTTTTCAAATTTCGACGAAAACATGTATTTTGCTTGTAAGTGGCATTTCTGGTAAACTCATGATAAATCATGATCATCATCCACGACTGGAATCGGTGAGTACAAAAAAATTATTAGCCAGAAGAGACATTTTTACAAATATAAAAATTTTTACTAGGAGAACCAGAAGGGTACAGGATCGTTAGATATGTTAATTGTGGGAAGATATTATTTCAAAGAAAGACTCGTGACTATTCTCGTCTACAATAATAATAAGAAATACAACAAAATTCAGAGCGAATATGAGGGTATGTGGGTTCCAGATACATCGCATCCGCGCTGGGTGTTTTAACCAATCACGCTGCCCCAGCGCACTCTTCCCCTGGGAATTTCGTCATTATATGCATGAATTAGATGCAAAAATACAGCAACATATTGCTTTCCGATTTCTTCTAAATTGCTAAAAATTATTCTAATTACAGTAAACTCTCAGTTATCTGGTACTCAAGCAACCGGAATTCTCATGCATCCGGCACTAAAATTTGAGGTTGCTAGACAATTCGAACTTGGAACGGCATTTCAAATCTCGCGGAATATCTTCTATTTGCGACGATATTTAACACTTTCGATACCTCGACAGAAGGTAGCCTAATTCACGAACTACGGATAATTTTATTTCGAGGGCTAGGAAAACATGTGACAGCGCACCTTTTCGGCTCAAATTGTTGTTTTGGTCAGTTACCACCTCTGTTCAACCAGCTGAAAAATGAAACTCAACCAGCTGAAAATATGGATGCAGGGAGAAATTATGGCCTCTTAACAATACTAAAAAATGGATCGTCCGACGATGATGAGGGTTTCAAAGGATTTCGTTGTCAAAATAATAATTCCAATTCTTTAGACAACAAATTGTGTGGAGCGTCAAGTGAGCGTGGAAATTCCCCGTACCTTACGTATGCGTATAGTGCAGGCGAAGCGGTGTACTGCGCGAACGCCTGCGCTAATGTCTGAAAGACTGCGATGAAAATAGCCCCTGCTCTTATTTGGTGCCCGTGTTCTCGCAGTCCGAGAAGCACCTCGTATGTTATCTGTACGGTTATATAACGATAATAATACTTGTTTGTTTCTACAAATGCACATGCTTTTGCCATTGTGCGTTAAGTTGAGAATTATATAAGTAGGCTGTTAAAGGCATACTATGGCCAAATTTAACAATTGAATATTTCTACCGATTAAAGGGAGATCGCTCACCGTCACATCGAATCTTCTTTATAGTAAATAACTGAACCGTGATTAACATTTATCAAGCGGTAATTGCTCGCACAATAAAAATGTAATGTACAAAATCACCTACATTCTTCAAGCGTGAAGGTAAAACCGGGACACCTCATCATAATTTACTATACCTGTGCTATTTTCCTCCCAAGATATGAAGCCTGACTGGATATATGTAAATAAATTTCTCGCGTATAAATACGACCCTCAGCAATAATATAAAGAACAATGTGCGTCAAGAGCAACAGAAATCGGAAGCGAGGTCATGCCATAATGAACTCGGTACAGGAACAGGAGTAGTCGTTAACGCAGGAGATTAGTATCATGAAGTGCATCGGGTCAAACCTCTCTACATTCGTTATGCAATGGTTTATTAATGTCGTACACTTTTTAAACACAAAGATTAGAAATATTTTTTAAGATAAGTGTCTGCCCAAAAAATTGAGCCTATCCCAAATTACCGACTTTAATTTAAAGTAAAACTTTACTTGGAGACGCGTTAATAACCTTGCATCATCTATATCCATGCCTTCCAATGCAAATTGAACAGAAAGCAATTCACTGTAAGAAATAATGCACATACACCCTTTTCACTGCCAAACAAAACACTCGTCAAATGCGAACGCTGTTTACGGAATCTCACGAAGACTTGCGCAGACGCATGTGTCGTGTAACGCTGTCATCTTGTGAAAAGCTCTCGTTATCGCAGTGTACTTCTACAGCGAGATGTGAAGCTGATTCAGCCGGCGCAGTAAAGAGCCCTGTGTAAAATGGCCTTAAGAGTATTCTAAAAAATTCTCTTCCCGACTGCCAAGAATCAAGCGTAAAGTTACGGAGGGTAGTTGGAAAGCTTTTCTTTCGATCGTGCATTCGGGGATCAGAAAATATATCCAAAGTAAAGTCAATAAAGATGGTAGCGAACCAAGATGGTACAATGCAGAAGTGAGAAAATCTTTAAGACTACAGAGAGCATGCCACGCCAAGATGAAAAAACTCCGATAAGATTTGTCCACTGATGATCACAACTTAATAATTGAAAATTACTAATTGACTAAAGCCACTACAAAGGAAGCGTTCAGGAATTAATTCATGGATTTAAAAAAACAATAGTAGAACTGTTACAGGATAACCCAAAAGCCTTCTGGTCACACGTAAGGGAAGTTCAAGGTGATAGATCAACACTTAATCCACTACGAAACGAAAAGGGCGAATTATTAACAAGCAGTTTGGAAAAAGTCAATTTATTTAACTCCTACTTTGAAAGTGTGTTCACGAAGTCATCACAGATTAAGTCCGTTGTGGTAAATGGTCATTTACAGCTAAAGATGCCGCCAATCGATATTTGCACTCACGGAATAGAAAACTTGTTGAAATCCCTAAGTCCAAATAAATCCCCAGGTTCTGAAGAAATTCCTGCACGCGTGTATAGAGAATTTGCTTGTGAAATAGCACCCTACTTGCGAACTTGCTACACCCTACGTCCATCAACGAACACAAAGTAACCTTGGACTGGAAAATTGCAAATGTCACTCCCATATTCAAAAGCGGCGATAAGAAACAGCCATCGAACTACCGACCGATATCACTCACATCTATCTCTAGCAAAGTCCTCTAACATATATCCTGTAAGTTCAGTCATGAGACACCTCGATATGCAGAACTCGGACGCAGCACGGACACCAAGGGGAGATCTTGCTCAATTAGTTTCAATCTAAACTCAATTAGTACTTTTTGCCCACAATATTTTAGTCTCGGGTGCCCATAACGTTCCAGTTAACGACATTTTTCTCGACTTTAAAAAGGTATTTGGTAGTTTCTCATAGAAATTTACTCATGAAATTAAAATCCTACGGGTTAGACGATGACGCAATTCCCTGGATTAGAGAATTCTTAAGCACTCGAGTGCCAAGGGTTGCAATAGACGGCGCTATCTCAATGAAGTAAATGTCACATCAGGTGTCTAACAGGGGAGCCCACTTCTTATACTTTCGCACATTAAAGATAATGGTGAAGTAGTTAAAAGTAAGCTTCGATTATTTGCAGACGACACAGTGGTATATAGGTAAATCCGTAGCCTTAATGATAAGCAATCATTAACTAAGGACCTTGAGCAAATACAGGAGTGGTGCCATGCGTGGCAGCTAGAATTACATTTGAAAAAAAATGCATCGTCATGAATTTTTGGAAACGGAAAAAAAAAATCCTTTTAACAGCTATTGCATACACAACAGCAAATTTGAGACATTAGAATCGGTTAAATACCTCGGAGTAAATCGGAATAATGATCTCTCGTGGCATAAACATATACGGGAAATTACCGGCCAATTTAATCGTAAATTGAGATTTGTTAAAAGAGTACTTGGCAAGTGCGACGATAAAGTTAGGGAAATCAGCTACTTCTCCCTTGTTAGATCCCACTTGGAAAACGCTGCCAGTATTTGGGATCTTTATGGTGTAGGGTAAAACCAAGTTAGAATGCGTGCAGAGAAGATCGGCAAGATACGTTTGAGGCCGTTATAATAATCTTGTTAGTGTTACTGACCTTTTGCAGCAACTGGGATGGGATCTCTTTTAGACCGATGATTAAAATTTATACAATTTATTATGTAAGTTCCAAACCGATTTTTTTTGTGGTAACGTTAATAACATTTTACGAGATCCGACACCCTACGGTAGATCGGATAATGAGAATAAAATTAGCTGCAGAACGGACAGATTTAAAATGTCATTTCTCCCGCGAACGATAAGAGACCATAGCAACTGCTAATGAGACTTTAAACTAGGTTTGTCGATAGGTAGTATAGCTCTTGGTAGTAGTAGTACTCCCTAATACTTGAATCCTTATCTGTTACATAGTACTTACAGCACGCTGTGCATGTTTTCGGCATAATTCTTGTATCTTTTTCCGTTTATGTAGTTGCAAAATACAAAAATAATAACGATCCCTCCAACATTGGTAGCATACTTATAGAGTTGTGCATGCTTGTGAGGCTTCGCCTCGTGACAAGCATTGGCGATTTATGTTAATGCATCAATAGTCTTAGATACACAAACTATAGAATTTAGCGAAATGCATGTTGGTGACTACTTACCCCCTGTCACACAAAAGCCCTCTATTTAAATAGAAGGCTTTATGACAAACACCCTTGAGGTGGCTTGCAGGGTATTTTGTAGATGTAGATGAACCATTTAATTCGCACGGGCCACATCGAGCCGTCGTCGTCCTGTCGAGCCTTGCATTTATCCACGCATCACTATGGTACTTAGAGCAAAATTTTCCCCTGCCCATAACAGAGAACTCATTCCAATTGTATTTAAAAATGTAATTAGTTGTACGAAGCACTAGGCAAATACAGAAATGCTGATGACGCAAAAATGTTTGTATTGACAGAACTTCTCAGTTATGCACTTAAAATACACATATGAGGCATCAACCTATTACCGACGTACGCTGAAAACGCCGTAAAAACAGGAAGTTTTTTTCGCGTCTTCATGAAGTTATCACGCCATGAGTTATGAATTATTAAAAAAAAAGTAATTGAGAAAACATACGAACTGCAGACCTTTACGTTTCTGACGCGGTCCGTGCATTTGAATTTAGCATATTTCACGTAATGCCTCTCTGGTGCGTACAGCCATCCCATGGAAAACGGCTTCTAGTTTTTTTGACAACTATCTCGAAAGTTAGTGCGGTCGGTGCATAATACTTTGGTGTGATAAACGCGGTGGGATATATTTCCTTGAAGATGAGGCCATAATCACGGAAATGCTGCGCAATGATATTCACAGACTCCGGAGGCTGCCGGCCAGCCGTCCCTCGGCGGCACGTCACGCCCTCGGGCGGCCAAGCCCCAAAACGGCACGACACGCGCGCCCCGCCATGACGTCACTGCCGCACGTGCTCCTCCTCCTCCTACTCAGACCCCCTCCCCACGCCCCAAGAGGGGAGGGGCGGACGCCAAGAAAATCGACCCGCACGCGGCAACTCCACCCGCTCCGCGCCAAACACACATTCAATGCCCAGTTTGCAGACATGCATCCGGTGATGTTGGCCATTTACACATGCGCCATTGAACCGGCAACATTTCCCACCGTGAATTATTATTATCGTTCAGTCTAGTTATATTAAAAACGGATCTAAGCATTGCTGCTGGCGTTGCTGCAGCTTTTATCATTTGTTACAGTGGGGAGAAAAGGAAGGTAATATGGCGGAAAAAAACAATTTGATGGGAGGTGAACATAAGGGTGACTCTGTAATGAAAGATTTGCTTCTTAGCGAAGGCTCCTCGTTCAAAAAACTAAGTTCGGCTTACAAAAAGTGATTTCGAAGAGCTTCTCCGATTGGTTGCGTCAACAATACACAAAATTACCACAAACCTGAGGGCCACTATACCACCTTCAACAAGGATACGTGGCTGGTGGCAATTACTACACCAGCCTCGTGTACTAGTTTCGAGTGGCTAAACTGCATTTCATTAACAGTGACTGAAGAGTGTGAAGCAATAATTGAAGCTCTAGGAGGATATTGTCCGACTAGCATGAAATAAGGACAAAATGTTTAATCAATTCAATGTTATTCGAATTTATCACTATGACGTATGCACTCAATCATACAGAGAAATAGACATTCAAGAAAATAGCATCGAAGTGTGTATATAGCAGTGTTCAAAATGTAGAAATGTGGAGTAATTGACATATTCTTAACTTTATCGTTTTTAATGTCTCAACGATAGATCTTTCATTTAGGTATCAGATTCTTCTTCAAATTGAATTCTTCCAAGTTTGTAATTAGCGTGGCAAATAGTGAATCTAATGTATCTGCAGCATATGGTGATAAAAATGGATCATATTGGGTATAAATTGGACGACGGATGACGCATGTGGCGGAAAAATGACGTACGACTTAAGAGAAAGTCACTACTTTGATTGGTAAAGGGCAAAGAGCTCGTATCAAATTACCCCATTTTTAACTTGAAAGGGATAGAATATGCATGAATTATTCGTTTTGCCTCGCCCATCCATGTAGAAATATGTTCTCCATACACGGAAAAGGCATCTGTCTGAACAGTGTCCTCTCATTTCATTCATTCATTACAGTAATCTACCGGTTAGAGGCAGGCTGTGATGAAAGTCAGAGAATATCCAACGAACTCTTACACGTGCCGTAAGATGTAATGCCCCTTTCTACCTCTAGTATTTCTTTCTTCATCTCAGCGTGAGTCTTACCTTTCTTCATCCCGTCCATAAAGCCTATTCTCTTCCTTCCCCTTCCCCGGTTACCCAACATCCTACCCTATATCACGGCCTTCAGCAAACCATCGCCACTCATTACCCCTTCCAGCCACCTACCCTGTCTTCCCCTCATCTCATCTATAAGTTTCCTCTCCTCGCCCACCATGTCCGGCACTTCCTCATTTGTCTTCCTTTCTACCCAACGCACCTTCTCCATCCTCCTCCACACCCACATCTCAAAAGCCTGCAGCCTACTTTCGTCTTCCTTTCTCAAGGTCCACGTTTCTGCCCCGTACAACGCCACACTCCATGTCAAGTTCTTCACCAGCCTCTTTTTTACATCCTTACTTAAGGTCCTCGTCATCAGCTCCCTTCTTTTATTGAACGCTTCCTTCGCAAGCGCTATTCTCCTCCTCATGTCTTTGCTACTATTTCCTGTTTCTTCTAGCGTACTACCCAAGTAATTAAATTGTTCTACTTCCTCCAGTTTGTGACTTCCTACTATTATCACCAGACTCGCTTTCTTTGTCGTTGAGAATCTTATTACTTTTCTTTACATTACCTCGCACAATCTCAAAGCATCTATTTTTCCTTTTTTCCATTTCCTGCGTAACATTTTCAAGCTTCCCTGCCCTCATCATGGTCCTTAAGTTCCAAGTTCGTACTTTTTCCACTGTTTTCTCCTCTTCCTCTTTTTCTTCTCCCTCCTATCCCTTGTATCCGCCTATGATGAGCCTGTGCAAGGATTTCGCGTGATGACCGCGGAGGCCTTGCCTCCCCCGCTGCCGGGAACGACACCCGCCCTAGTAGGAGGAGTCCCGTAGTTTCCAGGAACCAAATCTCTGTGAATGACTTTCATATTCTAGGAAGTGATAGTTGAGAGGTATTCCCACGCCACCCAACGGTAGCTTTCATTAATTTAAAGGCGTCTCACCCTTTTCCGGATTTGTTTCTCGGAATACCGTTCCGACGTTCAGGTGGAAGAAAACGTCTTCGCTTTTCTGTGGGTTTGAAAGGAGTAAAGGTGACACTGCGACAGATTCAGAAAAAGCGTCGCGAACCATTATTTCACAAATTAACGTGCATACAAACTATAAGAAAGTACAAATTCTCTCTGACGCGAGTCTCTCCGATTGGCTGATTAAAAACTGACGTGCCCACGCTCCCGGAGTCAGGGCAAAGGCCAACGGCGTTTCCCACTGTCCTCTCTACTCCTGCAACACTAACGGTCATCGGCGCCTTCCTACTCAGGTCCCTTCCCCCCCTCCTTTCCTATCTGCGCCTCTTCTGGCCGAGCGGAGATAGACGGACCCGCCGCCGACGGGATCGCCGCCGTGCGGTAGAGGACCCGTGTCCCGCATGACAAAGCACCGTCGCGCTGCCTCATGCCAGCCCAGAGGAAGACAGATCGGAAGCAAGCACCCCTAGGCCCGCATTGCCAGGCGCCCACGCCACATTCCTCACCCCTCCAGGTGCTGGCTCCTCTCCGCGCGCCCAGCCACCCCTCGAGACATCGCGACACCAAAAAGGGCCTATGGACCCCCACCACTCCCCGCCTTTTCATTCCTCATTTCCAATCCCCTCTTCCTTCTCCTCCTGCTCTTGGAATAATAAAAAACTGTGTTTAAGGTGGTTTAAGCGAGATAGTTCCCTAGTCATAATGGAGACCATATTCAAATTATATTTTTTAATTTCAGCGTCTGTAAGAAGTATGAAGTAAATATTATAATATTAATGGCGTAATTATAAAGGTGTATATGACCAAATAAATTAATAACTAAGTAACTAAAGCTACAGTCTCTAACGTGACTCTTTTTTCCCGCCGCAAGGCTGAAAACCCTTCAAAACTGTGTGGTGATACTATTGTGGTCAGTAATAGATTATTTTTTATAAATAGTTGAGAAAACATGCAACCTACACACAGTTAGTTTTTTGACGAAATCTAGATGTTAAAGGTTCCTATTTTTTTAATATTCTCCCTCTGCAGCGCACAGCCATAGTCTATCCCATGCAAAACAGCTTATATATTTAGGCAAAGTAGTTCGGCAAGGGGTTGATATTTTGATACCATTGGAAAGATGAGATTTTTTTCTTAAAAATGTGGCCAAATTCATCAAATGCTAGGTGAAGTGATTTTTCGCTCAAACTACCTTTAAAAGGAGACATCTTTTCTATTCCTCGTTTCCCAATATTTCGTTACCTTGCTCTTGTTGATGTTTGTATGTATATGTCTCCTATTATGTGTCTTGTTATATATGTCACTGTAAAATGGCAATACTACTGTATGTGAACAATTTCTTTTTAAAAAAATTTCCTTAAATCGGACCCGCAGTCAGCCTCTCCTACTCATCCTCCTCAGACAGGGACAGCGAGAGCACAGCACGCCTGCTGCTCCTCCTCCTTCCTCACATTTGGCGACGATGGAGAATACCGCGGGGAGAGGGCGCGCGACAATCCCTTCTTGTTTCCATTCATCTGTTTTCTCCGCAAACTTTATTTTTCCAGATTTCATTTTCAGCCATCTTATCTCTACTGTTTCAATTTCCATCTTCTCTTGCACAGCAGTCAACTAGCTTCTGGCATTCCTCCGCCTTTGCCCCCGTTTAATGCTTCTACGCTCCACTTCAACCTCTCACCCCAACTAACCATTTTGTATCCAACGTCACATTTCGTAACGACTTCTGCGTAATCAGTCTACATCCGAAGCCATAAATCTAAGCGAAATATTTACCATTATCCTAGCCTGACCAGGATTTAAACTGTATACACATGTATTTGATACCCCACCGTGTCTCTCGGTCTATTCCGTATGTATGTACCTATGCCCTGAGTAATGTTTAAATCAAGTGTTCCTTATCAATAATTATTCCTATCGCAACATTCTGTCTTCTCACCCTATCACTTTTAATTCCTTACCCATAATCTTTCACCATATCCATTACTCTCGTACCCTTCCACGGCACTGTAATACCCCATTATTATTAGGCTTTTCGTAAATGGCAATTGACAATTTTTTTCTTCTAGCTGTTCGTATATATCCGGTCCCTTGCCACTAAATATAAACAGAATAAGTAAAACTGATAATCCGCTAATTAAAAATATTTGGGATTCCCTATTTCCCAAACTACAAATACAGTACATCAACATATACTTTCCCATATATTTCCACTTCCTAGTATTATTAAAATAATTTCAAGAAAAAGAAACAATATGTCCAAATACTATAAAAAATTATGTTAATTTAAAAAAGACAGGAAATAGATGCAAAAAATAAATTATAAACGGCAAAACCAATGAAAAACAAAAAAAAAAATAAAAATCTATTCTATACATTATTTTTCCTAACCCTTTCTAACTAACTTTGTAATCCCCCTCCCTTATGTTTAGTAAATGAAAAATGTTCCTAAATTTTAATAATTCAAGTTACACACAAACAACACATCACACACTAATTTTATAATCTCCCGCGATGCACTATTTCTTGTAAATGTTAAAAAAGACCGGTTGCGGTGAGCTACGCTCACCCGGAACGGTGTCGTATCTTTGGGCATTCGGCGCTGTCATTCTCCCCGCGACATAAAACCGGAAGAAACAAGGTCGAAACGGCAGGGTAACATTATTACCAGCAATTAGCATTACCTTGTCAAACAATTTATCCTTGTAGTACGTTAATTGTGTCAGTATTGCATAGATATACAGTCTCTTTGCATCAAATTAACCTACGTGCATAGTAATAAGACAATTAAAATATTCATTGGCTAAAAAGTTGAAATGTCTTTCAGAGTATTACAGCACACACTCTTAGGGCCTAATTCGTATTTAAAACTACTATGTTATCGAAATTTTCATTACGGTTATGGCTCTTATACCACCGCCGTTAGTAACGAAAAGGAGAATTGCAAACGCAAACAAGTATAAATTTCAATTTGTAGTGTTTGAGTAGACTCTTCTGAATCTAGCTCCTAAACTGTTTTCCTCAATGACACAAAATCATACCATCTATAGAAAAGGGCATGCGCAAGGAGTTACAACCCCTCGCAACATATGCCATTCCACCAAAATTGAGAGAAAAGCTGGAGGATAATGCAACTCATTAGTAGCTGTTGATATATCCATATAAACACTTAAAAACGGCCCTAAACTGCCTTTGCCCATTGCCTATATCCAGAGACGGCAAGGAAGAAGAAACACTGCCGCATGTGAATTACTGCATGCGGAGCCACGACCAGATCGCCCGTCGCGCAGCTGCCAGCAGGGTGGGCGGACCCATCAGCGACAGTCCCTCCTGCGGCCCAGACATCTGGAAGGTGCACCTGACGCATTTGAAATCGAAAATCACCCTGAGTCAATGGCCGCAGCGAAGGCGCGGAAGATCGAAAAATACGCAAGCCTGGTTGACCGGAATACATAAGCCAAGGAAACATTTTCACCATTGGCGCCCATACAATATTTTCCAGGGGGGGGCAAGACATATGTTCAAGAAGGGGGAGTCCGAGGAGCCCTCCCGGGTCCCGGAAAGTTTAGTAAATTTCAGGTCCCACGAGTACATTTCTGGAACATCTTAGATAAATGACAATGTCCTAAACTTATTAATAAAATATTAATTTAATCCTGCAAAAACAATAATAAATTAAATTTTCCCTTCCCTTTTCTATTTTTTCCGGGAGGGTAGGGGGGGGGAGGCTCCCCTTTGCCCCCGTGTATGGACGCCCATGATTTTCACCACATCGCTTCTCACCACCCACTACCCCAATCCCCCCGCCAAAGTAATGTTCAATGGGATGTCTCCAACAAACTTACAATATATGTTTAACACCAAGCACAAGTTCGTGCAACTAAAGTATCGTGTTCATTTTTATATTTCCAATGAATTCTCATAAAAGTATGCATTTACTGGCATTTTTTTCAATTACGATCGGGAGGGTGAGTACCCTTCGTAGGGTACTCACCCTCTTTTACGGCTAGGGAGTTCATTTCCTCTCGAAAATGAGCATACCTACACATCTAGAAGAGCAAGGTCTATTATACGGAGCAAATTTTGAGGAGAAGCCTCATCTAAATTGCCTTCCGTCGCAAAAGACCACAAGAAACATTAAACCAAAAATAAATGGTGAACATCAATCAAAATAAAAAACACGACATATTTATGGGGAAGCCTTATGCAGTTACTGCAAAGTCATTTGACAAAGCAACCGCGAGGAAAAGAATCCTGCTAATGCTAATTAAGAACAACGTACGCGGGGCATGGGCAGATAGCAGGATGCAGCAAGGCATTGCAAGGACGGAAGAAGTAATAACGGGGGTAAGGCCGTGATGGAGGGGAGGGGGATGTCAAGCAAGCGGAGAAAGAAGAGGGGGGGTCATCATTGAGATGAGAGGAGACTGCGTGAGCAGAGCTGTTCAAGGGAGGTGCTCGCGGCTACGGCATATTAGCTGGCCCAATTTTAACCTCTCTAAATACTACTGTGATAGGTAGGCAAATACTAGTTATTTATTTTACGTTCCAACATTGGTCAGTATCAGCTACATCATTGATCACAAAATCCCGTAATCGCCGAATGTTCCCTACAGCCTTTACTCACGAATCTACCCGTATATCCTACAACAATCTAAATTTAAGCTCTTATTACCTTCCAACCCTCTTGTAGTACAACCATTTTACATTTAATGCTTTCTACGCCGGTAATTGGTAGGCTAGTAAAACGCTCGCTAAAGCCACGTCGCCACCAATCCAAGGCATGACAGTTGGTTGATAACACGAGTTAGAAAATTTAGGTACCATTAGATATACGGCATCACTATACCAAACATAAAAATTAAGTCCTGGACTTCTACGCCAGCGATACGACGCATTCACATTGGGAAGTATTGATAAGATTGATAATCTAGAAAGAAATTGAATGTGAATTACTTATGCCCAAATGCTACAATATTTCGTAATTACGGTAGGTCATGGATTAATGACCGGAATAATTTATGGTGGTCACTAATTTTTGAGGAAACAAAATATTCACCCTCTCCCCATCAATGAGCATTCTTTCTTCAGCTTTTCCCTGCTAGTCTTGGCGACCACGGTACTTCTACAGACGTGCAGGATGCTTCAATTGTTTTGTGATTACTTACTCCTCACGAGAGGCCATAAGCATCTCTACTACGTTAAACGGGTAATCGTGTGAACTCAAATTGGTTAGAGCCAACATGCTCATGATCATTCAACCCTAGTTATGTACATCGATTCTTTACTGAATATAAAGTCCCCTATAGACTAATTTACATAGTTTATTGACACCAGGGAAAGCAACACCAAGAACTCTCGAATATCCTTTGACGGTGGTTTCAAACGTCTACGTAGCATTTAATGAGAAATTGCCAATTTTTAAATTTCTCTACAACCTTAGGATTAGCATTTTCATTCCAAATACTATAAAAATGTTGCTTTTAACGCAGCGTGGCTGTGGTCGTTGCTGAAGGTGATATCTTGCCAGTTCACGAGCTTGGAATTTTCACCTTTCAGGAAAAATGGAACGCACAAACAATCTTTCGTAAAAAAAATACCAAGACATGCCCACACACTCATTTCAACGTAAAAAAAAGCCGTAGGATACTAGACGAAATACGTACATTTTGGGGAATGGGAATATTACAACACAGAATTTTGTCAAATTATAAGATGGAACATATTATTTAAGATTACTCTTTACGACTTTCATTTCATGGGAATATTAAACCAAGGGAAACCTGCATAATTGTTTCTTATTTTGTGCAAAAATTCCACCATAAGTCCTCAATCAATTTCGCAATTACCACAAATAACGAACCTTCATTGTTTTTCCCAACTTCCAACACGGAGAGCAAACCCCTGGCGAGAAGATATTATTAAAAGACCATAATCGAGACGTAGGGAAATTCCCCTCCTGATAAAAAGCCGTCGAAAATCACGCAGAGCAAATGGACGTGAGATCACAGAAGTGCTCCACCAACTTCAGGGAGAGCACTATACCAACGCATAGTGACTAGTTTACAAACACCTCCTAACGACTAGAAATTGGTGCGGGAGACATTCTTAGGCCCTTAAATTCTACGCCGAACTCCATTCAAGACCAGTGGAAAATGATGTATCCATAGATATAATGGCTGTACCGAATGGGCATGACGTCATTTGAAACGTCAAGACAGCGGACATTTTCTTGAAAGCTCTTGAAAGGCTTCGTTGCCATGGAATTCTTCTCTTCTTGAGCGGTTCTTTGGCAGATACATTTCAAATTGATCTTCCAGTCATTCTGTGGCGCAGGTCATTCATACATCGATTACGTTCCGCATCCATAGTTGGGACACCTTCAAGGCAACGATTCAGACCCGCGGTCGCCTCCGCAGAAAATGCGCCGAATGGGCCAAGGAGGAATTTCGTACGGGAACCCCGCCCCTTCACGTCACGTGGCAAGAGGGGAGGGCGCGGTCAAGAGGGAAGGGGAACTACGTAGGGCGCTTGGCTGCATAACGGCAACAGCCCCCACCCTCCCTCCCGCACAATACGGCGGGGAGGGAATCAAGCCATCCCGCTGGAGGGGGTCCCAACCCCCACCACCCACGAGGGCCCACCAATGAGATGCATGGGGGGCGGCGGGAACGCAGGGAAAGAACACAACGAGGTGCTCACCCGAAGGCTCGCACGGGTCTTTAAATCGAGCAACTGAGTGCGTACGACGAGATGGGGCAATAAAACAATTACGCTCGATATGATGCTACGTCCCAAGGTCCAGAAGAGATACCTGCACGCTTGCTCAAGGAGTTGGCCCTACAAATCATATTTCACAAGCCATTATTCGAAAATTTAGGTACCAAATTTTGAAAAATAGCCAATTTCACTCCAATAGTTAACCCTAGGACGCTAAAAATGCAGATATATCGGCTACCGATGATGAACCTCAACGAATGTGATCGACAAACCATGGCGATAGTCCTCGCTTGAGGACTTAGTTGCCGCTTGATTGCTTAATTTCGTTAGCTCACACAAAGGCCTCCATCCCGGTTTCGTTGGCTATTCTTTACGATGCGAGGAAAAAGAAATACGTTGGTTTAAATCGAAGAATTCTTTTTCGGATAATGAATACCAGTCCCTATAGTGGGAGAGAGCCGTCGATCATTGTGCTTTAAGCAGAGTTCACATGGATCCGGAACGAGTGCGGAATGCGGAAATGCATCAGGCCAATCGCAAGAAATGAAGTTGCGGAAAGGCTGAGTGTGATTGCCTAGATGCATTTCCTCATTCCGTACACGTTCCGGAACCATTTGAACTTTACTTAAGGTAGTTTGTGCGAAAAATCACTTCACCTAGAATTTGATGAATTTGGCCTCATTTTAAAGAAAAGACTCATCTTCCCAATTATATCAAAATATCAACCATTTGCAGAACTACTTAGCGAGCATAATGTATAAAAATATAAGCTGTTTTAAATGGGATGGATAATGATTGTGCGCTCCAGAGGGAGAATGTTTATATAAAAAATATCAACTTCTAGCACCTAGATTTCGTCAAAAAACTAATAGATCGCATGTTTTCTCAACTATTTATAACAAATAATCTATTACTCACCACAGTATTTTTTAACAAAATCGCAAAAAAACCTGCTGTTTTGAAGGGGTTTCAGCCATACGGTGGGAAAAAATGAGTCAAGTTCGAGACTTACGCAGCTTTATTTATTTAATTACTGAGAATTTTGGTCATAAATAATTATATATTTGCGCCATTAGTATTAAATATTTGTTTCGCACTTCCTACAGACGATGAAGTCAAAAAATAAAATTATAATATGGTCTCTATTATGACTAGGGAACTATCTCGGTTAAACCACCTCAACGGTATCTGCCATATCTCCGCCAAATACGAAGATTTGAATATTTTTCGAATTTAGAAATCAAATAAAATATGCTGATTATTGTGTCTAGATTAAGATTTTCGTGTCTCTAAAAATAAAAAAGGAAGTTATATTTAAGAAGAAAAAATATAATGTATGTCATCATCTTGGAAATGGGAAGCAAGAAGCCTAAATATCGGGAGGAAAAGAAAGATGCAAATCCTAGGAACAACTTATGCCAGTTTTTCTTCATTGGTATAGGGGGGACGCCACTCAGCCTTTTCTAAAATTTGTTTTCTACATTGTGTAGTAAGGTAATTATTTACACACGAAAACCTACGCCCACACTGTGCTGACTAAAAAAGACGAAGGCTAACTTTCTTATAAACTGCTCGATCAACGCATCAAAAATTAAAATTAGTGAAATTCAATTCGCTATTAATCACTCATTGGTTCTATTATTATTGACTCTTAAATCACAAGTGAAATTTAAGAACAAAAATATCTTACTTCAAGGGCTATGTAAAGGTTTTGAACTGAGCGGTCCACGAGGGTCTCGCCTGAAGCAGTGAAGATGTCCCTGACGACGTCATCACTTTCGCTCCCACCATACCCCAGCCTTCGCTCCCACCATACCCCAGCCGGCGGCAGAGACAGAGGGGGCGAGCCATCGGTGGCTATATGGCGGAATTTTGAAGTGGACAGTTGTAAGCGCTGTCTGTGGACGCATGAACTTAGCAGCTAGGTCCACTATATGTATTTAGTGTTATGACTATTCTCAATAGTGATCGGTCTACTAGAATTTTAGACATCTCTGAATTCATACGGTAATCCGTTTTATTGGACTTAATTTCACATAATTATGAGGTTAACGTGATATACGTCCTTAATCTAAGAATACAAGAAATATTTTTCTCCAATGGCCGTTAGCTGTATACGGCTATTGGAGTTCAATTATTCTTGTTCATTAATTATTAACGTAAGTTATTACTTCCTTTTAAATATTTCATATTTACGATATTTCTCGCATAAATAGTTTATTGGGGTAGATTAACTTACAATAATTACTTATTTTTCTTTACACGGCCATTGGAGTAAAACATTTCTCAAATTTAATCAGTGCATAATGAAACGAATTAATAACCAATGGTAAATTGGAATCTAAATACATACCTAGTTTGATTTTTGAAGTGTGGTAAAGCAATTTAATCAGAAAATTACAGGGTTGTTACAAGAATTTCCCTGGCATTTGCGTGACGGGTTTCGAATTCCCCGACTGTTAACATCCCTTAATTAATCGTTCGGTGTGTGTTAGTTCCAGCCCTATGTTTTCGTGTGCCTAAATATCGTACTTAATTTATGAACAGAATGAGTGCAAGTCGAATTATTCCAGGACAATGATATTACTATAATATTTTACCTTGAACATAAACATATGTTCTCTATTGTTATGAGTCTAGATTTCGCGTCGATTCCCTTCCATAGGGTAAGGTTATCGAAACCTTCAGAAAATGCTCGCATGTGTAGAGATTACGTACCAGCAAACTTCATGTTATTCGATTAGTGCATTGTCTTGACGTAATTTACAAAGGTTTAAAAGAAATGTGGACACGAGTTTTACATATCTAAGGTATGATCTCAATTCCAGTAACTTAAGTTCCAATGGGCAGACTGAATGCAGTACCTCTCCGATTTTCTCTCCACGTCATAAAAATATTAGCCTTTATTATTATAAATATATTATTCTTTACCTTAAAACTGCCAATGCACCAGCTATATTGAGGACGTTCAATGCAATAGATATGGTTACCAGCTTGAAACAGAAGCGATCGGCATCGGATGTCGATAGTAGCGTGTCGAATCCAAGATAATAGCGTAATGGAGCATTCAAACCTACGACCGGTAGGGATCGACTGGCTTGCAAAGACCCTTAGATGAGGCAGATATGGCGAAGTCTGCTTTGGCATCATGGATGTGTAGCAGCCGACGAAATTTTCAACGAGTCTTCGTCATGTTATTCGATGACACTCAATGTTAGATTTAAATTAACATTACATTATACGTTGGCCCCGATGGCGGTGGGGTAAAGTACACGCCTGGTAGCCCAGGGTCACGGTATCGAGTACCGCCTGGGTGGATTTTGCACATCCCAGGGCATGGCTGTGTGTATTCGTCCTTAATTACATGTTCCCATTCTCGACGTAAAAATCCCTATCGGATGTTTTCGAGGGAATTGAAAATAAATCTTAAGTAACGCAACTGTATGATCTAGAATGATTTCTGTTACACCTTCTACCATAAAAAATGCCTCACGACGATATCATGACAAGGTTTAAAAGTCTAGTATACCTATGTTCACAGGCATATAAGGCACTAATTGTAAGAACTAGGTTGTCGAATCATTTAAGACTCAATCACGATGTATCTTGCGAGCCATATCGTTTATCGTAATGTATCCGTTAGTTTTACAGTCGTTTCTTCTCCTCTTGCGCCCGGGATTAGAATTTTTATCTGTATTGTAGCAGGTGCTACCAATTATTTATTTATTATGTATTGGGGTGGTTACTGATACCAAATTTTTAATTTCCCGGCCTTTTCACTGATGGACTTGCCAATTTCCCTGACCGATCGCCAAAAGGTCACCTATAATTGGAATATGTTATTTCTGCTGAATTAAATTTCCATCACTACTCAGAAAATGTTAAAAGATGAAATCAATACATTACAAGCTAAATGTACATACTAATGAAAAAATACATTAAACCTTCATTAGTTGAAAAAAAACACGAGGAAAATTTTTCCAAAGAACATAGCCTCGAATTCCTTGTGATGAGCGAATACATTGTGATCATGAATTTTAACAATACTAGGATATCGCAATAAGGATATACAATAGCGGTACATTGTACGTCTAATTCACAACTAAATAACTAATATTCACAATTAATGTTCCACAAATTGATGGGAGCTAATTCCATGCACGTCATGCATAGTTATAGTTGGTGAAATGAAGAGTGGGAAAGACTGGCCGATAAACATAATGGTAGAAAAATAACAAGAATTTTCTAACCCAGTTTCTTCCCGACTGCTACTGTTAGGAGAATTCCCTGACTTTTCTAGAAATTCAAAACTCCCTGACAATTCAAGGTTTTCCCTGACGATCGCCACCCTGTTAAACGGGATAACACCCCTCTTACATGCCTTTCAAATATTTTCACACTAACGAAGTTTTGTTCTGAAATTACGTTCATGCAATAGTGCTCACTTGGATACACTATGCATCGAGACCATATTGGTAGTAATCGTAATATCTTTGAATGAAAAATAGTGCATGCTTTAAATGAAATCAATACCTAGAATAATTAGAATTAGCAATATTAAATTACAGACACCAAGTTAAGGGCATGAATTTAGTTTTTTTTTATTTCTATTTCGGATAAACTTTTTAGCATTTGATTTAGGGATGATAGGGACATATATTGAAAATTTTAATTTCAGAGGGCACCGCACTAAAGTGTCTCTAAAGTGTCTTAAGTGGTTTTGCCAGGGATAAGGAAAGATTTTTGCTCCAACAGGTGGGAGAATGTATAGTATTTGTAATAATACATACAGAAATAATACGAAATCAATATTCTTAAATTAAACTTAAAAATAATATTAACTTCCATAAATGATCAGAGATGAGTAAAAATACGATTGATTGGAACCGCCAAAAATCGATAAAAATTGAACTTGAAAAATCTACTAGATTGTTTTCATGGGGGCTTCGACAGGAACTTAGACCTTCTTGATCCATTGTGCCAACTCCATGCCTGTCTGCCTCATGCAGACGGGACAAGAGCGCCACGGTGAAGGTATGTATGGTCACCCATCCAACATACATCCGAGCCCATCATTGCTTAACTTCGGTGATCTTACGGAAACCGGTGTGTCAATGTGGCTGAGCCCTTACCCCAATTTATCTACAAAGTCCCAAGCAATTTATTTTCTGACGACGTTAGTAACATTTTACGGATACTACGGCAGATCAGATCACGAGAATAAAATTAGGGAACTAGACTGCAGAACAGACAGATCTAAAATGTAATAATTCCCGCGAAATGTAAGACCATAACAACTGCCAAGGTCTCTTTAAACTAGGTTTAGCAAAAGGTAGTGCAGCTAGTTAGTTTGTTGATTCACTCCCTAATATTAATTTCCTTATCTGCTACCTAGTACCATAGAGTAAATAGTAATAGTAAATAGTACTAACAGCACACCGTGAATGTTTTCAGCATAATCCTCGTATCTCGCGCTCCCTCTATCTAAGGAAAGCTGCGCGATTGGTCAAAAACTGCTACGGGCGTACAGACAGCGTTACACAGTGGGAGCCGCTAGAGACTCCAGAGGCTGCGCGCTAGGCTTAGATTGCTTGAACAATTGAGAATAGATATCTTTCAGAGCGACACGGAGAACATCATATTAGAACCACACTATATTTGTAGATCCGACAGAAACGATAAATTAAAAGAGATATTTTACCGAACGGATAGGTATGGAAATTCGTTTTTCCCCCGAACAATAAGGGACTATAATAAATGCTAGGCGTACTTTCATTAGAGCGTTTCCTTTTTACATACAAACGGCTGGTGTCCTAACACCCCCCGCCATACGCCTATTGGGGCGGCTTGCGGGGTAGTATGTAGAATACCTATAGGGTAGTGCACGCTTGTTGAGGCTTCGCCTCCTGACAAGAATTAGTGATTTATGCTAATACATAAATAGTCGTAGTTACACTACTATAATAGGGTCTAGTGCAATACACGTTGGCGACTGGGGAGGAGAAAACCCAAGTTTCACCGCTATGTACTCTACACCAAAAGCAGTTTAATCATTTTGGCAAAAACACGCCTACTCTCGACAAAACTAAGCAATTTTGAAACTATTATAATTCGACGACATGCAATGATCTGGCAAAGAGGGTTAAATGGAAAGTAAAATTTTTCACGACCATATGATGTGTACAAAAGCCACCATATTGGACTCACCGGCCACGTGATTCGCCTCACCAACCAGCATTGAACGAGTTTACTGATTGGATGACTCTCAACTTCGCTATTACATATCTTGGACGCACTTCTGAGTAAACCATTACAAACAATAAATATATACTTCCAATCAAACACCCGGCACAACATAAAAAACGTCTCAGATGTGCGCAGTACGGGGAAAAGTCAATTCAACGAGCCAATGGCTGGGCCTTCTGGCGGAACTAATGTCGCTCAAAGAAAATGCCAAACACATTTTAGTTGTTAAACCAATGAGTAAATATCAGGCACTGACAACTCAACAAGAATTTTATGGAAACAAATTAACATACAGAGTCGATATGTAATCGATTCATAAAAAAGCCCCAGCGCACGCAGCTGCGGATAACGCTGCCACACGGCCTAGGGGAACCCCCACGTGTGGCAGCACTGTCTAACGAGGTTTACGGGGCAGAGTGGACGGGAGGCGGCGGCGGAGAGGAAGAAGAGGCGCGGGACGAGGGGAAGGAGGGTTGCGAAACGTCAGCCGCTGCAGGCCAACGAGGCCAAGGCAGGGCCTCCGAACAACGGCACGACCTGCTAGCACCACGTTCTCGAGTCAGCCAAGCGCTGAGCGACGTTCGATAAGTCGAACACACTGTTCGCCTCCGCGCACGATGCACATACCACGCAGCACTTCGAGTCGAGCGTGTGTGAGAGATCGGGCAACAACGCGATCGACACGCACATTTAGAAGCACCAGCGACGGTGTACGCCTCTGCTGACAGCTTCCCACCCCCCGGGGAAGGACACCCAATGGTGCACTGGTCAATTCCCCACCCTAAATTCAAATAAGTTTAGACCCACATACACCCACGTCTCCGGTGAGTCCGATTCGGGCAGTAAAATCGTGATTTTCAGCCAACCACCAGTGACTATTAAAATTGCGTTCGGCACAGAAAGTCAACATATAACTAGCGCCAACGTCCACTGCAATTGGGGGCCGCTCAAGTATCACGTACGACAATATGCCATTTTTGACCCCCTATGTAAAACTACATATGTATGATTTTCCCAATCCCCCCTCTGTCTTACGTAAGACGTTCGATATTTGTATCTACTCTTCGTCAAATGCTCGCTTTCCGCAGTACCATATTTCCTCAGAAGCCATCGTACAGCTTTGATCACTAGATATCATAAAATTATGCAGTGTTGGAGTACCACATTCATTGAGCATCGAGGTAATGTAGCTAGATAGTCAGTCAGGTGATAGAATAGGAGCATTGGTGTAGCGGTGAGAATAAGGAATATACATTTTAGGGTAAAGTGTAATGCATGTTGGTGACTACTCGCCCCCTGCCACAACCCTTGAGGTGGCTTGCAGGATATTTTGTAGATGTAGGTGACGTAATTTTCATTAGGAAACGATACAACGTTTCAACACAGACAAAAATCTTATGTAATTTGGTTCCAGACTCCCCCTAGATAAGGCATTGCAAGATAATCCCAACCCCCTCCCCCAAAAACGTCTTACGTAAAACTTGAATGGCCCCTTATGGAAAGAATCTGTGCCAGTTGTTGGAACTACGTTAGAAACCATTGCGTTATAAAACGAATGCATACTTACAATTGTATTGACCCAATCAACAAGCGAGAAAAGTAATTTGGGGTTAAAAGAATGATAATTGTCTACAAATAAGTTCATTCCATTTGCTGTGTCCTATATTGCTATATATGAGTAATCATGTGTTGTTAGGACTTGAAAACTACATACGGCCGGCACTAGTATTTTCTGGCAAACGAAGGCGAGATATTGCAGTTAATGATCAAGTCAGAGTGGCGCACATGCATGTCTTGCCCTGCAGTGAAGATAATTATGCTAATTCAGTGGTCATGACCAAAATATAAAGGGATTCGTCATCGTTTTTTTCGAAGGCTGTGGGTGTGATAACGGCGCAATGCCCAATCAGGAATCAGTTAAGTTGTTCACGACCATCAGTGGTTTTTCTAAGTTTCCTTTAGTCAGGAGGCTGGGGTGTGGATCCGCCCCTTGTGGCGCTTTTCCACGTGGATCTCGTGGAGCCCTTGCTCCTGTTTTTCCTCCATAGGCGGGATCCGGGGGCGTCGGCGGGCAAAAATGGAGCTAAGTCTAAGAAATATTTCTTTCACGGAACGGGACTCGTAACGCAGATGATGGTTGTTGATAAGTTTGCCATGAATCACTCGAAAATAAGGGAACTTGTTCTTCATACTTTTGCTTCGGACTCTAGTTGGCAAATGTAAATAATAAAGTCCAATAATCGTGGCGCAGAAACCATTTAAACCCCATTAAAATGCAAAGTTCGGATTAATGCCACGAAAAACTGCGAACGAACACGCGAACCACTCAGTTACTGAAATCCTGACCTCCATTTGAGCATGTATACCAGTTTACAAACGCAAACCAACACTTAACCTCAATAACTTGCATAGTAGTAAGGTGATGCCATACACTCCATTCTGGAGGGGAACTATTTAGACGTAAATAGCATTACTCCTATGCGCAAGCAGTCAGTTATTATCCATCGGGCCGCGGTCAGGGAGCCCCGCCCAAAACAACCCTACTTGTTGCATCACTCGCCTCGAGCGACTTCATATTTATAAAACACACTTGCAAGCCAGTCAAAACAAAAAATGCACTAAGGTAGGTGAATGATGAACTTCGGTAAGTACCAAATACAACAGCTTAGATAGGCATATAACAGAAATAATATAGTTAAAAATTGTACTAAACATGGTTTTATTAAAAAAAATTACTAAAACATAGAAAATTATTTTTCAGCTGTCACAACTAGCATACAAGAGGCAGAACGTGATTTTTGTGACTGAATATAAAACCATGGGGGCGCAAACAACAATTGTGATACAAAAGACTTTACCATTACTATGTGGGTAACTTGGTAAAAAGACTTTCGTATTCCAAGTTGCGCAGGACCAGGAACTTCCGGAAAGGGAAGCTTGCTTGCCTCAACCTTCACAGTTATTTGTTGAGCAGTCTTTAGTATCACGAAATGTGATCATGACTACGTTTGTCCGGCAAGCGAAGTGTGCCTCATTCCTTACAGTAATTTGTTAAATAGTCTTTCATGTCTCAAGTACTTATTAGGACTTGGGTATATCCGTTAAAATGCCTTTTGTACCACAAATGTTGGTATCAACCCAATTGTTTCATTTTCAGTCACAAATAACCACGTACAGGCTGTTGTAGCAGCTCGTCTTAGTACATTCATAAATAAAACCAGGTTTTTACAGTAGGTATTATTTATTTATTTTATATTTTAGTATATATAAGTTCTGCATTAATTTTCATTCAATTTTCGTAGTTAATCGAAGGATACATAATTGAAATTTTGATGAAAAAGAATGGAACAAATTTCTGGGTAAAATTAATGTTAAAATTTTGTGTAAATTCGTTTCAATCGAGAAATGTTGACATCAAAAATACACACGTGGGAGAAGTATCCAGAAAATCAACTTTGTGGAAGTGTGAAAAAGGGATTACAATATTTGGCTCAAGCTTGCACCGATCAAGATAAATACATTTAATAATAAGCGTTAAAACGGAACACACTTCATGACATAATAATATTAGGAATTCGCAATGGCAGCAGAAATTGTTTTGATTGCAACAGGTTGCGGATATTTTAATCGTACGATGTTTTTTCCTACCCACAGATTCCTCATCCGACAGTGGGCCACCATGGTGTCGAAATCGACGAGAGGTTAAGGGCGGAAAAATTACAATCGTTCGTATGAGTCGCTTCTACAATATCAAATCTTATTATAATAGCCGCACCGAAATATGACCATAGTGAAAAAATTAAATTGAAGAATGAGCACTAGAACGAATTTCATATGCGAACACAGTGGGATTAGAAAAGCAGGTCGCACAGTTAGACCAGCCTTGCTCTGGAACAATTTGCGAAATCGCTTATGAATTAATCTCAAATACCCGGTGAACGTTCGATAACTTCATTGATACTTGTGCATTAACGAGGATTAGAATTAAACCGCAATATGTACACACCGATTATCTAACAATGCGCGCGGAGGGCCCAATTTGGTGAAGACCCAACCCCGCCACAATCTCTCGAAGCAGCTCAACGGGATCCACGAACCCTCCCCAACCGCCGAGCAACGCCACCGGGCGGCGGCGGCCACGGCACTCGCAGAGCAAGTTCCACACGCACGAATTCCACTTCGAAACAGAGCGGAGAATAAGTGGAAGCTCTAAAGGACAAGATATCGCATTTAAGGGGGACTGGAAAACGTCATCAGGGCGACCATCAAGGTAAAAATCTAGGTAGAATTTGATCTCGCTACCGTGATTGCGGACAGTCGACTAAAACAACTGTCGCCCAATTGGCTCGAAAGCATGGACGAGTCTTTGATGAACGCGTAAACATTGAAAGACGACGACGTACCATAAATAGTAATGGATTCCAGCGGTGCCCACCGCCTCTCGTTATGCGAATAACATCAGAACATCCAGTCAGAACAAATTTTCACACACACACACCCGAGTCACAAAGGCAGGGAGGCGTTTCCACGATGCATACACGACAAAAGAGGACAACAGGACGACATCCTAATGAATAATTAGGATTTACAAAAACCTCGCAACTACATTCTACTTTCGTATCCAACTCTCAGAACACCTTCAATATGGCGACGGAGCGTAAGGCTTCGGGTGATTCGAGAGGGAAAAAGGAGATACCACGACCTGCGTAGGAAGGCATACGAACGAAAGAAGACCCCTATCCGTGCAAAAGTCTCGCTGCACCGACTCACCTGGGCCGATGAAGACCACGGGCCGGCTCGCCCCTCCAGAGTCCTGCATCTCGGGCCGCGAGGGTCGCGCCTGCCAGGGCCGGCGATATTAGCGCCGAGACACTCCAGCAAAAAAAACACCCTTCCTCCTCCGCGGAAACAAACACAACACACACACTCGTTTTCCTCCGAACTATCAAACCCTCATCCGAATCCACTCCCTAGACGACGAACTGCCCATCAACATCTTCACCTCTCCGCACCGAAAATAGCTCCAAGAGGCACAGATTGCAAGGCGCTCGCTTTCAAGGGGATATGCCGTACACCACGGGGCCGCAAACAAAAACTGCGATCCGAAGTGAAGGAGCACTGCCGTATAATCCAGCACAGCTGAACGATCACAAAATCCACGGTCACTCGTCACACATCCGTCATCCTGCAAGACGGGGAGCAGCACTAGGAGAATCGGACACGTGTATAACTTCACACTGGGGAATGGCCCCGGATCGAAGGGTCAAAGCGGGCAATAGACGAACCCGCGGGGAGGAATTCGACAACGCAGACGGGAAAAACAAAGGATAGCGTTCTAAGTTCGCACTTGGAGAACCTGAGAAAGAAGCGATATAAATAATCACGGATTCATTCACTCACTCACGCAATGGTCTCACGCAGTTGTCCCGAAAGCTATTCCCTCTCTGCCCCGTCCTCGTCTCGCTGTCCTACGTGGCTTGCGCAGGAGACCACGTGTCAAACCGCCTCCCCTCCCCGCCCCCCACCCAACGAAGGAAGCGGACGAAATACCACTCCCACCAAGCGTGGCGCTGCTGACGTAGCAAGAAGGAGGTGGGGGGAAGATAAAAGGAGGGGGTGGGCGGGAGTGGAGAGTGGGCGGAGAAGGAGGAAGTGGGAAGGGGGATGGTGCCTCGCTCGCTCGCGCAGTATTCAGGCAAGCGAGGGAGCTCACGAAGGTGTGCGAGCGATTTTCTCACGTCATAATGGAGACCATACCATATTTTCATTTCATTATTTATGCAGTTCTAAGAAACATGATGTCATTTTTGTGGCATTAATGGCGCAAAAACTTAATATATTCGATAATTAAAATACGTTATAGTAGTCCACTTCATTAATACATGCGAACAATGCAGAATAATGAAGAAGAGCAAAATGATCGGGAGTAATAACAATGTGGTATCATTGAAGAATAATACAGATCAGACGGACGGAGAGAACCACCAATGAAGAGGCATAATGCAGATTTGAGGAGTAAAACATTCTGCGAAGTAGAGGAGATCTATTGAGCTCATTCTTGGACATGACATCCTCTAATAGCCACGAAAGGGAAAAACTATCGAAGGAGGAAAAGGACGGAATACGTGAAGCATATAATGAGGGATGTGAAAATTATAATGTAATGAATGAAGCTGTTTCCGGGGAAGTGAAAGAGGTGCATGTGTCAAGCAAGCCAACAATAGGATTGATGACAGCAGGTATTAGAAAACCATACACACAATACAGTAGATTATCACCATGGATCTAGATCTACAAAATACCCTGCAAGCCACCTCAAGGGTGTATGGCAGGGGGTGACACTAGAGAGAAATGGAAAAAAACAACTCGCACTAACATTAAGACAAATGGGAATCGCTTTCATCGAGACTTGACCGACTGCAGATCAGACAAGGAGTTCAGAGGCAAGCAAAGATTCCTCCAAGGAATGCAATCGCCAATGACTCGGCGAGTGTGTCTACGTAAGTTGTTCTGCGCGGCAGAGCCAATTCGAACCACGTCCACCCCCGCCCCCCCGCCCGCAAAGTCTCAGAGTGACGCAACGACTACACCATTCGCCAAAAAAGCCTTCCCTTCATAAAATCACAAGATTTGGCCAAAAGAAGCAGACCAGTCAAGTAAATAAAACCATGTAATAATAAAAAAATCCATAAATAAGCCAATAATAAAAATATTTAAATCTCGGGAACGTGAGCTCTACGGCCTCTTAAAGTGACATTGGAGATTTTTATAACTTTCTTAACTATCATTTTTATAACTTTTTGTCAATTAAAATATTGTAGGCCAGCTGTAACCGCTCAAATATTATTTTCTACTTTAGTAACAGTATATAACATTTTTTAATTCTTTTAGGTAAATGTACATTTTTTCAAAGTTTTATTTATTTTCTTTTAATTGCTTTTTCACGATTCGCGGGGACCAGTCATCATCGCTCGCCAGTGCATTTGTATTGCGATGTGGACAAACCAAAATTAGGAGTTCAGGGAAGAGTGGAACTTGCAGAGCGACGAAGCTCTGGAATCCCTCCTCTTGAGTTTGAAGAGCCACAGAGCATCCTGCTCCCAGCGACGGCATTTCTGGGCGGATGCCATGGAAGCAATGGAACCCTAACGTCCGGGTCCATTGCAGAGCCTTTGCCAACCACCGAAACCTTTCCGCGCGACACACGACATAAAAGCTGAAACCACGCACACGAGCCGTCCAAATGAAGACCAGTTTGCGTGAAACAAATACATTTGCTGATCAATTAAATTCACCGTAACAATTGCAGGGAGGAGGTGATGAAGTGAAGTAACAAAATAAAAATTAGTTTGCCATAAAAGGCATTGATATTTCATTCAATCGCCCACACAGTAAAAGGTGTCCTATCTTGAGTGGCCAACAAATTTACTTAAGTGAATCATTGTGCCAGCGGTACAACGTAGATATTCCGCTGTTTTTTTATTTTAATTCTGATACTATGTACGAGACACTGCACAGGGTAAGCAAGCAACTGGATATCGCACAACGTAAACCACTTTTAAGGTATTTAATATTATTTTTTCATAAATTGTAATCAACAGACTCGGTTGGTGAAGTCGATTTGGGCTCTCAACCAGGTCACGCACACTGCATAAATGCAGAGCGCATCAGTTCATTCTTGACAGATTTAGCCTTTACGTTATCCATTAAGGAACCAAAATCGATATTTTTAAGTCCGTAACAATATACGCTTAGCATGCTGATATTTCGTCTATCTATTACTTTCGACCTCTTCCAAGAGGTCTGGAATGACAGGGGACCTGACGTCTTGACACATCCGAAAAATCCCGCAGGATACAAATTAGGGAAAGCCAACTGATGAAGAAATGGTGCCCGCGGCGCTAAGACGAATACCGAAGTTTTAAAAACAAGCCTAACTGCGGAAAAGAATTTTCTGCGAATTCAAACTACGGATACTCTGCCACAATCACAGTAAAGACCTTAAAATCAATCACGTAGAGAACGTCAACAATAACGTACTTAAAGTTAGTCGGACACTTCCTACATTGGCACTTCGGTCGATGACTTAACAACTGCTACTATTCAGTAGTGTTGAAAGTTCTCTGTCTCTAATATGAATTATCCGAAATGTACAAACATCGATAGAAGTAATGAGATACCGAGAGATTACTTGACGGGTCTCCGATGAATAAAGACGCTAGAAAAACAACCACTTCTTTTAAAACAATTACTAGGACTTGGTTCGCATTCACATAACAGCCGAGATCAGCGGCTATCAAACGCTCATCATTCGAAAGGGCTGATTGAGATCCAACAGTCACCATATACCTTTTCAAGGGAATTCCACTCAAACATTAACAATTTATGAAACGGCAGCATAGAGCTTCTGTTGCACATCGATCAGCAAGAGGAGACATCCACGACACCACAAGGCTGCCACCACGGCGCTCCGAGAGGACTACATCCTCATCGCGTCGGCACCCCGAGTGTAGTGGTATTTCGACAGTGTTCAAAATATAACCTTGGCCATCGCCTAAAAATACGCAAACTTGGGAGGATGAGATCAAGGCTGAAAAACCTCGCCCGACGAAATTTCAGCAACGACTGAGGGGCAGCACGGGGGCACCTTTGCTGAACAACAGCCCGTGTCGAAACAAAACCCCGATCTCCTATCTGGATGGACATCCGGGTAAAGCAAACAACTCACAGGCAAATCTATGAAAGGTCACCATCACGGCACTCAGCAGGCAAATGTGGCGGGTGAATCACGGTAATAATTACTGAGACTACTGAGAATTACTGAGACGGGCAAACTATAAAAAGTGCAATTTTAAACTTATAATGAGGTTTCAATTATGCACTCATTATTATTTCACAGACCACTACAGGAAAGTGATTACTGCGTCTTTCAAAATGTTCAAGTCCCACCGATAGCAACGGAGTCAGATTGGTGTAGTGAGTGATGGCATGAAAGTTCCCGGGTTCGACTCCCGGCGGCAATGGTTGAATGTTTCAGTAGTATCCCGATGCCCACTTGGGTGCCATGTGAAGAGTGTGTCAAGTGTAGAGCTCAGTCAGTCCGTCCGATGAGAACCCTGTGGCACCTTTCACAAACCCTTGATCGGTCGCGTCGGACTGACCCGACGACTTTTCCTACATCTACGAAATACCGTGCAAGCCACCACTAGGGTGTGTGGCACGGCGTGATTCCACACCAGGTATGCAACACTCGTCCCAGCACAAATCGGGACCTCGCACGTTCCCCTGACCGCTAGGCGCAGACCAAAAAGCAGTCACGAGAGCAGTGCGCAGTCAAACTAGAAACTTGGAGAGTGCAACGTAAATGAACATGCAAATATGCAGTACAATGCTAAAGACACGTGAGTTAGAGTGAGTCCTACGGAGTGATTTTATTGAAAACTCTTTTTAAAAAAAAAACTTTAATCATGACGAAACTCTTAAAAATTGAACCGTCTCAATTATAATAATCTTCACAAAATTCCTTCTTATACTTCTCCAAATTAACAAACCGCCTTTATTACTTAAAAACAAACTATATTAAAATCTTTCATTCTGATAATTCCCTATAAATCGAAATTTCCATTTTTCGAACACGTACAAAACCGTAATTTTCTGCCTCGGCAGAAAATAGATTTCATCATAATTCCAGGTGTCAAAATGACCATTCCGATTCGTCTCTATCAAAAATTGGATCCTGTTGCTCAGTGTCTCCCAAACTTATTCGACCCACCGCCCAGATCTTGGATCCAGAAACCTACACCCACCGGCGACGGCGTAACCGTAAGCTTTAAAATACTGAATGAACATATCACGACGATGATAAAAATAATATAAAAACATTTATGATGAAATCAATGTTCATTTCAAAACCAATAGATAGACCATTCATCCCAGGACATTTGGTCACCGCTCGGTCAGGGCGCTATAGCGCTCCCCTTATGGGCCTTCATACCCTATATTTGCTTCCGCTTCGTGTTAGTCTTATTTTTTTAAGATTTTAATTTCCCTTTTAAACATTTTTACTCCCTGGACGGGAAAATTTTTAAGGGCGGGGCCCTATATTTGCTTATAAGACTCGACTATTTCAACAATGCTATCGGTCCTTAAGGGGACGCTTTTACAAAAACGCAACATTTTGAGCCATTTATCAATATTTTACAAAGTTTTCACGGTTTCGAACAGTAAACGGAATACGCAAGAAATAAAAAAAGATATTTTTCATTTCATTTCGTTTGGTGTTCGTATCGACTTTGTACGACCAGTTTTTCTAATGTAATTATTTAAAAGAAAAAAAGTCTGCAAGCGAATAAAATGAACTCGACGAGTGTATTTCCTTATGGGGATTTGCAGACGGAGAAACTTAGCTCTTTATATTAGTGATGTTATTATAATGTTTTGTTCTTTCACCAAGTCTCCTAATTTTGAGTCACTTTATCGAAACTAAAGTTTAACAATAGAAGATAAGAGCGATTTCTTAGGCAGAGATACTTCGAACCAACGTCATCAACAGTGTAACAACTAACAAGTCATTCTCGCTTTAAGACACGACGTGACCGCGATTGTCTTAAGTCTTTCGCAATTGCGACCCCAGGCGACCGACCACCAGTGTGTTTAGCTCAACGCAGTATCAATACGTCGGTTTGAACATAAGGATGGATCAAATCGGTACGTGTTAAAGTAATCATTATTAGTTGTTTTGCCCATGATTATTTAGCAATGCGATGTCATCCATTAAGCCTAATGACAGGATTCCCGATTTCATTCACGGATGAGTACATATGTAAAATTATTTGCACATGCGGGCAATGTTACATTGGCCTATAAGGAAGGGCAACAAAATGTATAGCCAAGGAACACCAGAGGGCCACGGAAAAGGAACACTTCCGTATTTATGCCATTTTAGGACATGCCTCGTCCGAACCAAGGGGGTTATTCTGTAATTTCACCTCACGGAACATGACGTCACGGATCGCTCCTTATATGGCGAATATTACCGAAAGTAGAGTTGTAAACTGTGCCCGCCAGACGGCGAGACCGTCGACTCGTTCAATTCAGCCGAGAATAGTTCATTTTCAATTCTTTCGGCCGTGGAATTGAGCTTCCAAATGAGTACTTCGAGAGCGGAATAGCTCAAATGGATTGCTCATTAGAGTTGGTGCTCTTCCGAAAGAGCTATTTTGGAAGTAGAATTACAGAATAATCCCCCAAGCCACAGAATTGACTTTGAAGACATTTAATTTCTGGAAAGAGAAAACTGTTCTTTTCCGAGCCATAAGAGAAACCGTGAACATAGTGAAGAACCCAGAGAACTTCAACCGGGAGGACGGTTACATCCTCATGGCGACGTGGAAGAGAGTAATTACTCTGGACAATCGGTTAAACATTCAAAATGCAGCAGATGTTGACAAATACGCCTGGGAAACCAGCTACTTAAGGTATATAGCGGCCGAAATTTAGACGAAAATTCTTTATCTGACGACGTCTTCAGGAAGAGAGGCGAAACGTTGTGAGAGATAAATCAAACGCCATGGGTCCCAGAATGAATAAAGAGCAATTTTTAGATAGGTTTTTGCATGACTGACCAACGCAAGATAACGCCATACTAAAAGCATAGAAGATGAGGAAACAGTGCTTGTTAATGGACTTTTCATCCTAGCTAGTCTTTGGAGAGCATCCCAGGGCCATTTAAACGAGAAATGGTCCCCACGTTTTTCTCCAACAATGAGTAACATAAGGTTTCATTTTTTTATTATTGTGCCTACGTATGATACTCAAGGGAACTAGAAAATTGCTCCCTTTCACTGGAAAAAATCTCCACATTAAAATGGCTGTCATCCCTTTAGGATGCATGACTATTGATGAATAATTTATTCCATTTCGAGGTCTATGTTCCTTAGGAAAGTAACACTGAATGAACAACAACAGGGAATCAAAGCCAACGTTACGGTTGATGCGAACACATTTTGTTAGCTGAAATTAAATATTTATTTTGGCATGCAACCCGATGGCTCCTTGAAAATACGTCAATCTCCCAGCGAAATAGTCATGCGTTTTCGGGTAATGTTTTGTAAGTGAAGAAGTAAGTAGGAGCTTTGTAAGTGAATAATAATACTTTAATTGAAGACATAGATGTTAATTGGAGTTTCATCTCAGCCATTCACCAAGGACATTAATTTAAAGGTTTATACTGTTGGATTTCGAATTTAAATTCATGTTTGGTCCTACTGCAGTATTTCCTTATTCTGTACTCTTACCTACGTAAAATTGAGATTTAAATAATCTTTGAAAACTATGTTAATAACTTCGGGTCCTAATAAACCGACGTGACCATATGTGCAAGTACCTGAGTGCTCCCAATTAAGGGGTAGGATAATGCCGACGACGCGTATCTCTCCACCCGACCTTCATTCCCCATTTAATTCCCCAAATTAACTTCCGTAATGTAATGACCTACATGTGCACAACATAGCCATCCATAGTAATTAGCGCAAGGAATAATGCCTCAATTCGATGTTAAGGAGGTTAATATCCATCGAAATCTCTGTTATAGTAATATCTCGATGTATATCGCTACTTGCAGGGCATCGTTCTGCCTTCACCTTATTCCTAAATGATCCGTAAAAATGTACGACGACAGTAAACAGTGGACATTTCAAATTGATATTTACAACGCCCATTGTTTACGTAAGGCGAAGGAGTGATCTTCTCGGTTGACTCCCATTATGTTCTCGCTGAATGTCTCCCGCGTTCATGAATTTCGTCTTGCTCAGGAATTAGCGGTGATGATTTTTACATCTTGAGCGAGAGAGCCCGTCTTCCGAACGATTCTTCAATCGTCAAAACTAAGGCTGTCATCCACTTCAGAGAGCGTCAATACGATTCTGAGTATCACATAAATATTCCGTAAGTAAAATTTAACTGAATGAAAGTATTCGGTACATCGCAATCTGCAAGCCATTCAAAGCGACATAACGACATATATCACCTGACATTGTTCCAAGGGAACGAATACTCTCGCCGATCGGAGAAACACCGCCTCAGCTCTTCAAGGGTTCCTCATCCGAGACAGACCTCCGAAGTTGTATCTTTGTGAAAGAGGGAAGAAAGTGTCAGTCTCTGCCCATCACGGAATGATTTATCACCGTCAGACACGCGACGCGAACACTACAAAAAGGGTCCGGTGTAGGCTGGGGAAAGCGAGCTACGCGGTGAAGGCGAAGAAGTCGGCCAAATCGGAGGCCCAGATTGGCGTGGCGCTGCCATTGCGGCAGAGCTCCGGAGAAGAAGCGCGACATGGTTCACGCTTTACACGATTTCTTCATTTGTATCGAAAATATTCTTACTAAAATGGTCTGAATTCAACGATAAAGGACCATTCCAGTTTGTAGACGTTTTTGACCCATATAGTCCATCTCATGGCCATCTGCCATACCAGTCACTGCGCCAGCGAAAATGGTTGATTTAGGCTTTATGTACGCATTTATCTTTTTAACATGATACATATCACGTGCACTTGCAATAACTCTCAACGTAGCCCTATATTTACTACATTGATTCGTGAAAACCGTAGATTTTTACCTGCCAGCTATCCGAGCCAATCACCAATCAATTTTAGCGAGGTATCCTTTCCTCTTGAATGATTCTCGAATAATATATAACGAAACGAGAAACACTGTCGTAAACAACACCTGACGTGAACAAATTTGGCATCGTGAATCAGTAACAGATCACTGAAGCAGGTATTTTACTAAGCCGTTTAATACGAGGCACTTTAATGCACAATCTGATGTATGCATGGATGAATGGACGTGCATTGAAAATTGCGCCGTGTAAAGAGGTGAATTGCAAGAATGCATACGCAATTGCATAAAAGTAAGATGGGAAAATGGCCCCTGCTTTTATTCCATGCTCATGTTCTCGCAATTTCTGGACGCCAAATTGAGCAATAAAGTGCATCGTATAAACCAGCCTGAATACAGTTTCGTAGCACTCGAAACCACCCACAAACTGAATTGACTGGGGAGTGATGCGCGCATGTTCGGGGGAAAGTGGAAGCGTCGGCTCTTCTGCGCCTGGCGAAGGCACGGCGGGCGGCCGGCTTGAGAGAGAAAATGAAGTGAAAGGGGGTGGAGGGGGGAGGGAGTGGGCAGGGCGACAAAAATAAAGCGGTGGCGTCTCCGGACCAGGCGATGAAGGTTGGGGTGCTCGCGCGAAATCCGCGGCTGGAGGGGTGCACGGTGGGGAGCGAACGGGAAGCGATATTCGTCACACGCGTGCACGAGTGTAGCAAACCTTCGCTGACACAAGAAGCGATCAGATCAGACTCACTGGTGCCCAACTCATATTCAACGACTGCTCAATTCCCGACAACCATTATAAATTCGTAGGCATTGCACTATATTCCTCACTCCTAGGACACCAAAACTACAAGAATCCTAACGCTTTCCAGCGAGAAAATTCCGCTATCCATCCACACACTAACAGGATGATAAGTTAAATATACTCCCCATCTCTAGGAACTTATGTCTACGACCATCGTCAAGCTCGCGAAGTCACATACATACGGCTGTGAAGTATGGACAGTATCTACTTCCTCCTCTCGGGTAGAGAAAATAAAAATCCTAGAAACAAAATCGTAATAAATACACCCAACGCCAGAAGGTGTCACGTCAATTACAGCCTACACAACGAACTCGGAATTCAATACATGCCCGAATTCATATTGAACTGCTGTAAAAGATTATAAATGAAGTCAGTTTTTGCTCATGGTCGGCGGTACTTTCTTCAAGCTATCCTCGTTGCTGCGGCATCAACTGAGGGGCAGTACTTATCACTCTCTGTCCTTCGAAAGGGAGAGTCCCAGCCGGTGCGTCTTATCTGGCCAACTCCTCGTCCTACTGACGTGTCACCCCTTCCGCCATTCGAGATCGTTTCAGCACGCTTTTGCCCCAGCCATTGTGGGTGGTAAGCAGTGGCAGCCGCTAAGTTGCCCTCGCAAAAGAGACATCAACGAGCCCTCGCTATTGCTTCTCTCCAACCCGCACGTATGCTCTCGCTGAACTCGGAAGCCCCGATTCCCGGCTGTCTCGGGTTCCGGTGACCCAGAATTCGAATCGATTGTCGTGCCCGTTCTGTTTTTTCCTTTTGACCGCTCAATTTCTTAAGGTGGTTTTCTGCATGGAAGTTTCCTGTATGTCGGCAGCCTTGCACGTAGTACTTCGATGAGTTAACACGTAGTTCTACAGCAGTAGAGATCGATATGTGTATCGGAAAACTTGAGTGATTTCGATGTAGTTTGGCGATAACCGGCATTTGACGGAAGCGATTGCCAGGCGACCAAATTAAAATAACAGCTTAAAGCAGCTATACGCATGCGCAGTCCGTATCGCATAAACACAAGCAGTAGCTAATATATGAGAAGAAATGGGCTTGTTGCTACTCAATTTGCGACTTTAGTGGTCTCATTGGCGCAAATATATCTTCTTCGATGAGATTTTAAGTTTCCATAACACAGCATGACTTCTGTTATAGGAATCTCAGATCCTTTGTGCGAGGCAATACAGTGATTCGCCCAAACTGACCGGTTCATTAAAATTCACATTTTTCGAATTCGTTCAATTTAATTAATTTTTTTCATCGAACAAATCAACATCCGGCACCAATTTAAATACTTCTCTATCGCTCGTGGCAGTGACATGACTGACAAAACGCTTCAAAATCTCGGAGAAACGTATTAGAATTCACCTTGAATGCATCAGTTTATTCTTAACTATTTACGGAGGAGTGTACCTTCACGAAGAAATAGATTAATGAAATGGATGGATGATAATATCATGCCTATCGCCCTTAAATAATATGACAGGCGTTGTAAGGGGCGGCTGCGTACGAGGGGTACGGGGGGAGGCAAGGCATGCGTCGAAGGGGGGTAGCTGGTTGTGGGATAAGGGTGCAAGTAATCGATTATTCAAAAAATATAAATACATTATTTTAATCGATTATGGCAGATCCCATTAAAATCTGTGATCGATTAGTTGGGACTTATTATTTCCAACTTTTCGCGGGTTGCCATCTTAACCATCCAGCGGTTAAGAAATAAGAAAATGATTTTACAAGTGTTTGAGTTCCTGATCATAAGGAACTATTTTTAAATAACAACCATAATACTATTTCATTGATATTTTAGAGACATATTGAATAAACTATACGAACTTTGGAAGATTTGAGGTTTTCCCGGCGAATACTAAGAATGTAGAGTTCTCGGGTTTTCATCCGGGTGACTTTGGTTAGTGGAACCGACATTCCGTAGGCGTAGTCTGCTATCGTCCTCAGGGTGAAATCATTTCCTAATGAGGACGATGGTAGACTGGGCCTTCAAAACGTCGGTGCTACTTAACAATATCACCCGGTTAGAAATCCTAGAGCACTGCATTCTCTATTAATTATATCTTATGTCATGTTCACATCACTGGCTTGTTACCCGAGTATTTTTTTCCGATCGTTAAAAACGCGAGTAGTGGCTAAACACTGTATTAATCTCTTATGCTGACTGAATTGCGCCCGCACCCTGATTGAGAAATCCCGTGATATTTTTTTCTTTTTATTCCCACCGATGGGTAAGGCAGAATGTTATTTAAAACCATTCCTTGAAAGAAACCCAGGAACAGTAGCGGAACTCAGCCAATGAAAACACGTCTTTAGAAATCATTACGTCAGGCCCCTCAATGCCCCTGACTCGTCGCAAAATATTCGGTAATACCAAGGAGGTGGAATACACTGTAGGGGTCGCCACAGGTCCCGAGCATGAAGCAGAAGTGTGGTAGGAACAGGGGTGCTTGGGTAAGATAGGCCACGCCTACTTTGACCAAAACGTTGACATTAGCCTAAGGATCAATGATAAAGATTCAGTGAAACTTCCGGTAAACACTCAGTAATATACTAGAGTACACTTTCTCTCGCAAATGACAAAACCTTCTTTTCTCTCTCCAATGGTAGCCTTCGCAAAAAATATCACCCTTGTCTTTTTCTAAAGAAAATAACTAGGAAGCCCAGTTAAACTATAGCGACTAGCCCAGCTTAAAAGAAAAAGCAAGCTGGAGAAGAGTAATTTTATGGTTCCAAATTAATTAATATCCTGCATCTCCACTGACTTTTAATACACAATTACCACAGGAAATCGAGCGTTCACAGAAATAGACAAGTTATGTAAATTAACTAATTAATGCACAAGATAACCCACAAATTAGTCCGCTAATTCTGACGAATTGCTGACTAAACGCACGATGGCTACGTGAACGAGGGCTCAACAGCAAGCAGCACGGAAATACAAAGCACAACACGGTAACACGATGCAGATGATCAGTTGGCGCAGAAAGACTAAGTTCAGAAATTGACAAATCAAGACGGTGGAATGTTGACCAAACTGAAAAATCGTAAACATCGCCTCCTGTATACCCCAACTTCCTTGGTTCTGACTGAAATCGCTGTCGATGGCCGCGGCAAAGAAGTGGAATAGCCCACAGCAGTTCATAAGTTAAACCCACTTGGGTGGCTAGCTAGAACTGTTTTCGTCAAGGGTTCTTTTTAATCGATACTAACTATTACTACAACATATTCAGTTGTTTAGTTTAAATTGTGATCATGTAAAAAACTGCTTTTGTATGAAACGATAATAGATTTGCTTAACCGGCCATTCAACTTGTATAAATTTCATCCATTACCTATCTATTCTTGATGCCACAATAAAGTTGTTGACATTTTCATTTCGTGGCTATTGTTTGTTGAATGTTCGAACGGTGGAGCTGCTCATATTTGAATACCGATATAACGTCGTCTGGAGAGTTTAAAAAATAACCAAATTATTTAATTCGCACAAATATTTCGATTCGAGCATTATATAAAGCTTGAATCCAATTGCGAGGCTTATTTAACGTATTCCCATTGACTTCGGATAACGAAAGAGATGTTGTACATTACCAAAACTTATATGGCTAAAGCGAAACTACTGCCATAAAGTTACCACTATTCAATAGTTACCAACTTATTTTTCAACAAATTAATTAATTGAACGCACCAACTGAACGTAAAAATCAAATAATGTTGCTTTTCCCCATGAAAAGCAAGAACTCCAGTGACAATGCTATTGTTCCACCTGCCACCTTTCATTTGTTTTCTTAACGCCGAACAGTGAAGTGGTATCATATACCGTCGGGGGCCAAGTTATGAATCCGCCCTAATGCCTATCGAGTTTGGGCACAGCTAAAAAAGCCTCGATCCGGAAGGCGGGATATTTTTTTAAATCTAATCATTTCCGGGAGTCTTCCGTCGAGTTCGCAGCCCTAGTTCTGAGGCAAGAACGTTGCTCCGAGGTGGATTCCGGTTGCACGTTATAAAGACGTCCAGCCTGCGGCAGCACTGCGGGCACCCCCTCCAACACCAAACCAACGAGGTCGTCGAGCCGGGGGCGAAGGGGGGTGATGAGCAGTGGCCAGGTGAATGGCAGGCAGGCAGGCAAGCGGGCGGGCGGACAGGAAGGAAGTGCGTATACGCGCGTTCGCGGGCCGATGAACCCCGCCAAGGACGCGCCAACGGCTCGCGAGCGAGGGGGTCCGTCAATCGCGCACCACTCACCACGGGGTGCAACGACACCATCCGGCCGAGCAAGGCACGCGAGAGAGAGAGAGCCGTTAGAGAGAAAGAGAGAGGTGGTGGAGGGGATGGATGAGAGAGGGGGTGGGGGAGGGATGTGGGAGAGTTGGGGAGGTGAACGTCTTATCCGATATTATATCCAAAAGTAATATAAATGGGGTTGTTAACACGAAGCTGAAAAGTGCGGACTAGTGATGTCAAATCCTTTCCTCTGTTAGCTGGTGATTGCGAAGAAATATTGTAGTCGTTACCATGGTAAGACTCCGGGAAAATGTCTACAATCTGATTCCTTTCCTCCTTACACCAATCGCTCCTCCGACGTGGATTATTCTGAGGCCCTTCCCTACAAGTGTATTCTAATAAAATCCCTTCTCCCTGAACTACCTCAAAATAAAAACAATCATAACCTCTCCCTCTGCACCGCCAACTTCCCAGGAGTCCAGTCCCTCAAAAGAATCCTTTAAGAGTACCTCTTTTACCTTCAGAATCCCACGTAATCTCTCCAGCCTCCTAAAAACTACCAAACCGTTGCCTAAACCCATCACCAGTACGAAAACCCTTCCCAACCCGTCATCCCGCGAGATGCAAAACTTGGCCTATCCTTATCGTCGATCCCCCTCCCCGCTTAATTCCTCTCCCACCCAATTCCTTCCGCCCCCTCTTTATCTTGCACTTCCCACAGTACTGTTTACACCCTCTGGGTCAAAGTATGCGATGTTTTGGTACTACAACGGCCTCACGACTAACGCCCTCAGCGTCGGGGTGAACGGTCATCGGGTGAATTGCAATTCCTCCTCACAAAATGCCTCATCCCACAAGCTGTTTCGAAAAATGCTTCCAAGTCGGTGTCCAGGCTTCCCTCCCACCCTCTGCCTCTCCCCTTCAATTAAAAACATTAGAGATGGCCTGTGGGAATGGACGCCAGGGAAGTAGGTGATATGCACTACCTACTCCTCAGGCGTCCATTCCCTCAAACGAACCCTTAAAGCCTTTTTCCTATCTTCTCCGTCAACCTCACTACCACCAAAATCTTCCCAAAATGCCCCTCCGTCACCTTCAGGCACCCCCAAACCGCTCTAGTATTCTTAAAACCACCAGCCCCCTTTCCAGACGAAAACTTCACTCAAACCTTCCCATCGCCCTAGATACAAGACGTGTCCCATCCTCATTAATAAACCCCTCCTCCAAACATTCCGCGCTCCTTCGTGCACCACCAGCAATGTGGTTTACATTCTCCTCTGAAATATATGTGAGGCGATCTATATTGGGACCACCACTGGTTCTCTCAGCCTCCGTATCAACGGCCATAGTGTCATGAAATCCTCTTTCCCTGCTAGTCAACTAGTTGTCAGAGATTTCCAGATTGCAAAAAAACGAGCACATTTTAGCGTCGTCACAAGTCTCTACGAGCGAAACCAATTGATTACTTGCGGAATCAAAACGCTGCTCTGTTTCTGACGAACTGCTAGGAGATAATACCTCCCCGAGACACGAACGAACGTGGACGATTTAATTAGCCATAACCATACTCACTCTCACTCCAGTCCTCTGGAGGCTCCAGGTTGACGGCCGGTGGCTGGATGGGTGGGGACGAGAGGTTCAGCGCAAAACCAAGAGCGAGGGCCGCAGAGCGCAAGATATTCTCCCAGACGTTCACGAGAATCGACGCTAAATTAAAAGTGAGGGAACACACACTTCCTCAGGTGCTCTTCCGAAGCACGAGCCTTTATCGCACCAAGGTCTCGGATAAAACTGCCACACGAATTAAGATAAGCGATAATTGAAATGCAAGAGACGATAAGCTAACCTACCCAATTGTCCGCATCGATTGCGCAAGAGGAAAACCCCATTCAAAGACATCGAAGGAGATGAGAGACGAACCAAACTGCAAACAAGCAATCAGAAAGAATGTCCCTCGGCTCTTGAAAGCGATCCCTCTACACCACCACCTCCCTAATTGGCGTACGCGCGCCCTTAGGAGTTTATGACACTCGACGGTAAATATATTCGCACACTTCCAGGGGTATAGTCTAGGGTAATCCCTCACGAAATCGAGATACGACCACGCAACATATTATCATTCCGTTTCTCAGCCTCAAACACGAAACAGCGAAATTTTCATTGATCACGAAAAGCCCCAAACCAAGGCTTTTCTCCACGTTTTATTTCCAACCAAGATCTCCCGATGAATGAATGCTAAACAGAATGGTTATTCCCTCTCAACTACTCACTAGCTGGATCCTACATCAACGTCAGCAGAGATTCATCGCTTATAGCTTACTTTCCGGTTCGTTTGCTAGTTTGCGTACAGCGCAATACTGCCAATAATCTCCTCGTAATTCCTGAGATTATTGTGTAATGCACCTAACCGATAGTGAGAAATTACCGATTAGGAAGTTTTAAAGATAATCGTATTTTGCCTTTCATTTGACACAATTTAGAGAACTTAAATTATTTTTACCCTAAGTAGGATTCCCTGGAAGAACCACACTATGAGATCAATTCTCCCGAAAATTTTCCCGAAATCAATTCAGCCATCCTGCTGGCGTCTTCAGATCGGAAGTGAAGACGCCAGCAGGATGGCAGGAAAAACTGTCGAGCATAGACATCACACGGAGGAACGCCCGAAAACTACTCCACCCTCTACAGAAGATGCACTTCATGGTATTTACTATGGAGTACAATATGCCTGTCTGTAACCAGACAGCCACGCCATTTGTATCTTGTTCTGATGTCGTGATTATATGGTTTATTACTTTCTTGATTATTGCTCATATAAATTATCAGGAGATGTTACACTACTTTCACAAACTGATCGTTATTTTAATACATTTAATGGGTAAATGTACGTTTTAAATAAATAAACAGAAGATTGGCACTCATGGAGATTCCGCTAGAAAAGCATGGTTATGCCGACCGTTGATTGTGTGTTATAAATAAAAGAGCAGCATTAAATCGACAATGTGATCACAACTGAACAAGGTCTGCCGAAAACTAACTCAATTTTGATCGATCGAATGATACCATTATCGCGTTCGTGTACCTATCGTTTGAATCACGGATTGTAGAGATAACTACATATTATGTGATACTGGTAGTAACTATTATCCTTTTCAAATACCTTGGGGCTGAGAGGCCCGACTAAAATACGAGGGGGTGCGGAAAGAGAAAGTTGCTCGTCACGTGACTATTCCAGAGCCAACTATGGTACAGTGGGCGTGACCTAAGCTCTCGGAGATTCAATCGCTCTCCGGCATCCATTGGGCGAACTTCGTCAATCTGCTTACTCAGTTGCCAAATTTCGTGTGCTCCCAAGGCCTTCCTCATTGTGGGTCACACGGATTTTCCGACTGAAGGACAATCTCGGCAACGTCGAGCTCGAGTCGTCTCTCTCGGAGAGTCCCCGCCCCCGCCTACAGCGGAAACCTTCGAACAGTTCCTGACTTTCCCGAATGGTAACCGCCCCCACCAATTTTCGCCCTGCCTCTCAGCCCCCAACGTATTTGAAAAGGATAATAGTATGAGAACAAAAATTACAAATCGCAGCAAACGATAAGAAGGGGAAGAGTGGTGCTGTTACAGCATGAGCCACTCCGGGCGGTCAATCAATTGTCCCGCTATCTTTGGGCAAAAATAATACACACCTTAACTGTTTAGATACAATTTGAAAAAAAAGTTTATGAAATAGTTATTTCATCTCTTAAAATTGTAGATTGAAATTTTAAAAAATCTTTCTTACTTTTAACTAGCAAAACTAATGATACATTGGTATAATACCATTAAAACTAATTTCGCAACTGAAAGTGATAGAGAATTCATTAAATACCCAAAATGTCGACCGTAATAAAGTACCACTGGAGTCGCACCGCCCTCACCGCGAACCCATAGCTATAAACGCCACAAATGCGGAAGAAGCTATATAAATTTCTATGTGAACTTAAAAACGCGAGGAAAACGCCTAGTCCTAGTGGCGGTAAGTTTAAAAATGACTGCCCTAATCCGGGAGTCTCCCGGAAAACCCTGGAGAGCTGTCGACCATTATTAAACTCGTCGTTTAAGTTGCAGTACACATGGGCTCCAAACGTTAGCTGACGTGAAAACAAAGCCTTCGAGGGATAACAAATTCTTTTGAGGTCAACTCGACGTTTTCGCCAACAAATATAAATGAAAACCTCACAAACCGGTGAATTTGGGCACCCACCACACACTCCGCCACATTCCAAAGAATGGCACGCCCCTAGCCCACATGTGCGCATGGGTCAGCTCTTTGCCCTGCGCCACCTCCTTCAAAGTGCACCACCACACCTTGATCGATTTAATGGTATTAGCGGGAAAAAAGTTTAAAGTGTAATACGCTGTATTTATATGTTTCCAACCAAAGATTATCTGAACGGTTGCACGAACAGCTGTACACGACATATCAGCACTTGGACTTCATGTTCTCTGTAACCGCACAGTTCTCTGCTACTTTCCTTTTCACAGCATACTTAATTACTTCCCATACGGAAATTTCCCCAGAACTTGGGGAAAAGCATGGGAAAAATTGAAATTCCCATTGAAAATTTCATTTCCTAGAACTTTTTTTTCTTTAAAAAATTATGAATTTGGTCTGTAATTTCCTAAGAACAAAATGCTACTGGGCAACGGCCTGCCACGACGGAAACACCGGTTCCCGATCAGTCGCCGAAGTTAAGCATCGTTGGGTTCGACTAGAGTTTGGAGGAGTGATCCTCCGATACGTCCGAGTGCTGGTGCCCCTGTCTGCAAGTGGCAGACAGTATGTGCGAAATGACCTTGGCCGTCGAAGCAAGTTAAAAGAACTACTACTACTACAAAATACTACTCTAGGGAAAATAAGACAGGGAAAACAATTTTAAGAGAAATATGTCTCATAGTAATTGGGATAATTTCCTACCAGATTATCAAGTTAATGAGTAAGCCAATAGTAACCTGTAAAAATTACACAAGTAATTGCATATGGTTGCAGTACATAGAGTGAATGACTATAGAGGAAAAAAATATAATTAAAGACAACATTTTGTATAAAAATTTCCAGCACATTTGAAGAGTTCCTATATAAATCAACTTCGTGCTTGTCACCCAAACAGCACATGAGGCATTTTTTATCCCTGAAGAAAAAGGCATTTCTTTTCAAAACTCGTATGACGTACGAGCAAATAAGACTTTGTCTCCACATGTATCCTTTTCTTTCAGGAAGAGTCAATTTAACCCCAGTCCCACCTTGGGTGCTGCGTGGAGAGCAATTGTACTTGCAGAGCTTCCCCGTCCTTATTCTCATAACTATCTTATACACGCCAGACTTCTCTTCGCTCTTCCTCCATTCTCCACCAACTTAACTATCCCACCCACCTATCCTTATGATGACCTCAGTATTCGGTCGCCTCCCCCAATAAACAACCAAACAATGAATATATAATACCTGCTGGAAATTTTAAATTAAGTAAATTTTCATTTCAGGAAGGGTTGAGAGTGATAGTGGCCATTTTTCAAAGTGGAAAGAGCCATCGGAACGACCTGCCGCAGGGAAAATTTCCTCTCCTCCTGCTGCCGTTCTACGCATCGAAGTGCCAGGATCTTTCAACCGAGCTTTAAACTCCCAATTTCTCCTTTAAAGATCATGATAAAGACAACTTCGAGAAAGGTGAATCCTCGCAGCTACGAAACACGGCCAACGAAGGCGAGTTTCACGCAAGGTAGCAAAGCAGGCCAGGCCGCCGATGTAATTATCACTTTAAATTCTTCTAAAACAGCAGAGACAAGACAAAATGAAGAACAAAAACATTTAAGAGTTGAAGCAGAAGCCTTATGGCATCCTCCGCAGTTGTCGCGACTACAAACATTCTATGAAACCTACATCCTCGAGAAACGACAGAACTCAAAGGTGATGGGTCATTTCATGACGCATATCTTGTTCGGTCATCTTATCACTCCACATTACCGAGTATCGCTGCGTTAAAAATATCTTTTTTTAAATCTTCAGCGCATTTTGCGATAACTTTTTTTCCAATATTATTAGTATCAACCATGGGCGTATTTACGGGGAGGGACGAACGGGACCGGACCCTCTCCAGAAGCAACTTTGTTAAGGGTACCAACATTAATATACAAAAAATTAACTAAATATTTTCCTCAAAAAGGGCTAAAATGCAGTTTTGTTATTATAACTTTCAAAAACTTTCTGGGGTAAGGCCCCCAATTTGGCTGGACTCAGACCCCCGGTCCTCACCTATCACAAATATTCCAGACCCCCCCCCCCCGAGCCAAATTCTAGATACGCCACTGGTATAAACTTAAGAAACAAATTTTTGCTCCACTCCCATCTTTTATGCACCGAATGGTTAAAACCGTTCTATTTTAACTACTAGTACTGTAAATTAAAACCTCCGCGGTCTGTAAACGTCTTTTCTGGCGTATTATCTACCCTCTTAAAGTGATTCGGGACTGAAGAGCAATAGCAAGGAGAAAGAGAATATTGGCTGGGAACGAGAAACGAGAGGGCGAGAAACGAGAGGACGAGAAACGAGAGGACGATAATGCAGTTGAACTGTGGAATTACAATCAGATGTCATGCAAACCCTTGGCTAAGATTTGCTCGAGAAATAATTTAGTTACAAGAAACACGGCGATTAGATACGATTACCGGCGCAGGCCATTAAAAGACAGGTTGACAAGGGGAGATATAGAACTTTGCATCATGCATAGGTAATCATCTAGGAATGCATATTCCCGGACACTGTTGCAGACTGCGGCAATGATTCAGGGCTTATAAAGTGATTGAAGATAGGCACCAAGTGTAATGGAACGGGGATGAATGGAGGGGCGCGCAGGAGATGTAATCGGGGAAAAGCGGATGAAATGATGGAAGTTCCTTGAAATGCGTTAAAGTGATCATGGAAAGCAATTGAATGATGATTAATGAGCAAGCGCAGCAATCAGATGGGGCCAAAAACTCGATAGGAACAGGAAATCCTCGGAGAGATGAAGTATGCGCTAGTACGTTTCATTAGGGAAGGAGGTGAACACGTGTAAAGACGGAGTTGGGGAGGAGGGGTTGTGAGAGGGAAAAGGGGGGAGAAGCGAAGGGGGGATGGGGGGAAGGGAGCGGAGTGGAGGGAGAGCGGGAGGGTGCAGATGGTGCGCCAAGGTGAACACTTCATCGGGTACCGAGAAGATTAAGGGCAAGACACACTGGATTACAAAGCTTAATCTGCAAGCACAGGAAATCCCTCACCAACATATGAGTATCAATTATAATTGATTCATCTACCCTAATAATTATTAACTTTGCAATACAAAAGCCAGCAACATATCTTTAGGAAGCACAGGAGAAGAAATGGACAATGAATAAAATAATTCAGTAGTCTGTGACACATAAACAATATCGCATCGATATCTTTACCTCATAACCCCTAGCCCTCCCAGCCACGACCCCATCTTAAAAAAACACAATCGCGACAATAATAACGGCACCCCGCTGACTGCACCTCGGTGTAATGTTAACATGAGTTTCTACATAACGCAAAGCACCAAGTTGTTCTTGTTCATATCATTGGTTTTCTGTACGCGGCGACAGTCTGCTGGTACCTTCAGCTACTTCGATGGTGGTGGGGTGATGTCATTGCCGATAGTTCATTTGTCACAGGTTTGTTATTTTCACGCCGATATAATATTTGTTTTGGTTTATTTCAAGATTGATAACAGTACTATCGTGTAAGTAATTCGCTAGCATAACAAACAGTACGGGTATAGTACATAATTTAACTTCCGTACGATTCTTCAAACCCTAGCCCTTCTTTTCGCACACATGTTGTCATTGATATTATGTCACCTTCTTGAGGTATTTTGGCATTATTTAGCCCATTGTACTGAATATTCACCGTTCAAAGCAGAAAATAAAACCGAGAACGAAGGTAATTAAACCTTCGGTGATTGAAGAGTATAGAGGGCATGACGTCACATCAGAAGTTGCACGACCGCGGTCTGTTTGTGCGCAAGGCTCGAATTGTGACTGTTAATCGCTTATTGCTCAAGAAGGAAGGATTGTATATCTGTAAAATTTTGAATTTTCTGCTTTTGTGTACCAAAGTTACAATTACCGTGGTTCCCTAAGTTTGTGAAAATACTCTATTAAGGAAAGGTTTCAATTAAAATAACAGAGTCCAATTTCGATGTCCTATCACATACAGCCTGACACGCAAACCGGGATATGTACGAGCATGGTACTAACACATGTGTATTAGTACCATGTGTACGAGGATATGCCGAAGTTTCGAAAAGAAAGTGACTAATGGAAACGTCGGCTGATTAGGATAGCGTCAACCGGTGGGAAGAGGAACGGAGACGAGTCTACATGCACAATTCGACGGGGAAGCTTAATGCTTCCCCGGCGAATTACAGACCTTACAGACACAAGCGTAGCTTGGGGCGTCAAAAGTCGGAGCGTGTTCTTGCAACCCGATACACGCACTACCGTAAAAAATTCATTTTTCCATTTTTAATATGAAAGTAACAGATATTCTACTGAGACTGTATTTATAAAACTAAAGGAAAATGGAAAAAGAACAAAATTTGCTAAATTCTTATGTAAGTTTTTCATTCATGACCCGAGTTTCGACAGTTTAAAAAACTTACAAGTGAAATTAGCAAAGTTTGTTCTTTTTTCTTTTTGAAACTTTGTGAAATTTCTCAATGATAGAAAAAGAACAACCGTTGCTAATTTCACTAGTAAGTTTTTCATTCACGACCCAGGTTTCGACAGTTTAAAAAATTAAAAGTGAAATTAGCAGTTTACTTTTTCCATAATTGAGAAATTTCACAAAGTTAAACCTGACATTGTTCGTTTTGTGACTTTAGGAAAAATTTACTTCGACTGATGAATACTGAAATAGCAGTAAGTACTAACCTCAATTACATCGGTGTAAATGTGATTGTTAGGATGAAGCTCCAAATTCGTTCGAGGATTTCTCTAAATCTGCACATTGAAGACACTAAGCCGATTGCTTCAGCCTAAATGAAAAAGGCAGGAAGGTGTGGACATTATAGCAATTATCTTACCACTGAATACAATGTTAAAATATCTTATCGTTTAAAACTAAATGACTAATGCTAAGCACTAAACCGAAAACTAACTATGTCACTAGCCAATCATGACTGGAGGGAACGGCAGGATGGCGTAGTATGGAGGTAAAAAAAAAATTCTTCAAATTGCTCGCGCCACCTTCCAATTCTATGCTGAATGACTATAAATGGCCCCGTGCAAAATATTAGCTCAATACTGCAACCAGCGACCGTGACCCGTGGATTTTTACACTTGGAATTGACGCCCCATTATTATAGGCAACACGAGCGAGGACTATTGATTTTCTGCATAATCGAAGACCAAAATTATTGATAGGGAGAGTGGGAAGAATGATTGTTCAACGAGGTTGAATGACGAAATAATTGAAAAGGTGAACGACCAAGGGTCTATAAAAACAATAATCCCGGATTTAAACGTTTTCCTCCCGATTTACGTTAAAATTATAATTATTAAATAATATTCCCAAGTTTATACGATACCGCGATTAGTAATTCTTGTACAGACGTTTACCTCCACCTAAATCACAAAGTATATAATTGTGTTTCGGCATTTCGTGATTAAAATGATTCGTATATGATGGCTACTGATATAATTAAATCATCACCAAAAGCTAATTAAATTATGAACAAATTGTAGAAGTTGTGTAGCTCATTAATTCATATATTCAACGGTAGTGATAATCATGTTTTTATCTTTATATCTCCCGTAAATATCTTGAAATGGACCGGAATCAAATAGTCGCAAGGACAATAAGTGCGAGCAAGCCGAACTCTTCACTCCCCCCCCCCCCCCCCCCCCCCGGTAACCTTTCCACTAGATCCCTTCCCCACCCCTGTTCGGGTCAGGGTCCAGCTCCGGAAGTCATGTTTCTAGGAGACTCGCCGGCTTGGCGTTCGGGCGCTGACTGAGGGGAGACAAATTTGGGGGCGTACGCTCCTCAAGAGAAGAGAATATAAAAACCCTGTCCCGACCACGTCTTGTGGTCCCTCTCGCAGTGGACCGGGACGATCGCCCCGACGTGAGCGTGGCAGGTATGTTGCCATTGGTTTGTCATTGCGACTTTAGCTCGGCTGCCCTTGCTTTCTAACATATGCAATTTGTGTTGGTCAAATATGTGTGTTCATAAAGGAACGTCTAGCATCCTACAGTGCTTTAACTTGACCGCTCCCCCGACGTCCCCTTGCGACTAACTTATCGCGAGTAGGCAACCCCAAGGGTAGGAACTGTCGTAGGTAAGGTAACACATCCACTGCGCATTACTCGCGGGATAAGATGGCGAACACCGAATTCTGATAATGTGTATCTATACGCGTCAAGATAACCAAGGTCTCCGCTGGAGGTGGGCCGACAACGGAAAGAGGGAAGTTCCACGTACACAAGATACAACTAATGAGAGCAGATTCCATGGCGGGGGGCGCTCGGGAGTGGCCGACGCTCGGGGCTGGCAGACACTCGGAGATAGGCTTGTGCGATGACCGATTTTGGTCATCGATTTTCGATGAAAAAATTTCATCGAAATGTTTCGATGACGATGGCTGTCATCGATCATCGTATAGAGTGTACACGATGACCGATGAATATCGATGATCGATGAATGTCGATGATCGATGAATGCCGATGATCGATGAATTACGATGATCGACGACTCTCGATGAACTGTGCAGTAGTGATGAGCGATATATCGCTGTGATTGAATCACCGATACTGAAAATTAGCAATCACAGCCTGTGACTAAATAATCGAAATCACTGTGACTGTGAATTCGATGAATTTAGCCGATTTAGCTCAGACTGCTACCGCTGATACCAACTGAACCAGTGCAACCAACGAATACAATGATACCACTGCTACTGCGTATTAACTGTGATTGAACGTTATCGCTACTTATGTATCGTCTACCACAAACTTGAGGAAAAACATGAATTCCTAACATCCCACTGTGGCCCTGCCATCGTCCTCAAGGCGCAATAGCTGGGGTGCTTATACTTTATACATACATTTTAGATCTAAGGCGTTCAAATGAAAGGAAAAAAAGAAGAAAAATTAGTGATATAAGGATATCGATCATCCTCATCGATGGTTCTCATCGACTCATCGGCATCGATGATTCTCATCGACTCATCGACATCGATGGTCGATGACATTCATCGTCACCGATTACAGTCATCGCACCGCGATGACTGAAATCATCGTCGATGACTTCGATTAATCGACTCATCGCACAAGCCTACTCGGAGACGGCGATTATGCGATTGGGGGGGGAGGTAAGAAAGTAAGTAAGGGGGGTAAGGAGGTAGGGGGGTAAAGGAGGGAAGGGGTACATATTCGGGGAGGAAAGGGAAAGCGACCCAGAGAGCCATCCATTGCACAAGCCGCTCCAGAGTACCTACACTCTTGAGCAAGTGCCACGTTACGTAAAGCCACAACGTATCTATTCACCTGCGACCGAAGCCCGACGAAAATCGACGTCGGTCGAAATGCACTTCCGGGATACGTAGGCGAGTCGCAAGTGAAATATTTTCCAGAAGAAAAGTCGGTTAATTGTTTCCGCCGACTTGGGCAGTGTGAGCCAACTAATTACGGTAAAAGCTGAATTCCAGCGGTGGCTTAGCGCAGCGGTTCCACGGCAGAGTTGGCTATCAGCAGTCCCAAAAACGTCGATTGGAATGCTCTCTCTCTCCACTCATATGACCTCCACTTTCACCCTCCCCTGGTCCTCATTTTGACACCCCTCAATTGGCTTCGTGCAATTAATTCTCTAGCTTACTCGGTGATTCTAGCCTTCCAATGAATGAACTACCTTTCAGTAAGCGGTTGTCTCACGAATACATAAGGAACATGAAACAGCACACGAGCCATTCGTTTCTGTCACATCACCACGGGAATATCCACGGCTATGACAGTTTATCAGGAATTCTCTACGATAAACGCCAAATTCTAGCAAGGAGAATAATTCACTTCACTATAATAATTCACTAACTTATTATTTGTAACTGATGTCACCGGGCAACGCGAATTCTCGAAATGGCATTTCCTACATGGAAGGTAAGGAAAAATCGATTTCCAGGGCATGCCACCCTGATATATCGAGATATTAAGAAAATAAATACTAGGTATTTTAGAATTCCACTATATCAGTCCCAATCCTGGGGTATAACCAAACATGGGGTGAGAAAGGAGGAGGGGGAGGACAACAAACCTCTTAAAAAACAAAGATTCGTCGGACCCGGATAATAATACCCTGTGAGGGCCCCAGCCTAGGATTACTAGGGGAAGAGGTGGTCTACGGCAGGCAGAGCAGATAAGATTAATCAATCCAATGGTCTAGAAGGCGGAGGTGAGATGGTTCAAGGGACAGGGAACACTGATCTCGAAAGTCTTGGCCGACAGTCAATCTAAAGGATGAAAACCTTGAAAAATAATTACCTGATCCTTCAGGTTGGGGTTACGTTGATCATATGTCTCAATCTAAAAGTTTATTTTTAGCTCTAGACTACATCTGCACATTCGAAAATTCAAAGACAAAATTCACGTGGAAATTGGGTAAGGGATTCATTTTCTCATGCACCATACACTCATGACACTAAGGCAGCAAATCAATCAGCATACTAGCAAATACACTGAAGGGATTCAATTCGCCGTGAAAAAATCATTTGACTGGACCAAGATTAAAGAACCTAAGACTATATAATAAGATTATATATACATAAGACTATATAAGTCCGTTATAACGTGCTTGACAATGATGTAATGCATCGAAACTGGTCGCACAAACCTATTTTTAATAAAAAAAGTGGAAAACTGCTTAGAACTTTCATTACTAAATAATTTATTTTTATGCATTCTTTCTTTACTCCTGGTTACCTAACACTACCAGCCACAGAGCACAATTATCGGATCTAGATGAAAGAAAGTAACCACAAACAACATGAAAGAACAATATAAATGACCTGAAGATGTCAGCTGGAATGTAGCTAATACCATTGCCACCTGTCCAGAACCTCCACCACAAAACCCAAGAACATAAAGCATTCACAATATGCAAGAAGACATGAAATTGTTTAATTTAATTTTCCATCACATGAATTTGAAACAAAATTTAACAAGTGAATTAGAGAAAGATGCAACCTTTCGCGAGAACTATTCAACATATACTTAGAGGCAATACGAGAAGCACAAGAAATGGGACTGAATGGAATTAACAATAACGAAGAGGAAATAAACATGCTCTGCTTCTCAGACAATCTTCAAAGATCACTGAACACGATGAATTAAGTGCCACGACCAAGAATATAACATGAAAATAAATAAGAAGACCAGAAAGAAGTATGCAGAAAAGAGAAGCTGAATGCAGAAGTCACATTCAGAGCAGAGAAATTAGAGCAAGTGAATCATTGACCTACCTCGGAAGTAACATCACGTGGGATGGAAGAAGTACAACAGACATGCGCAGAATAGCCGAAGCTAAGAAAGTGTTCATGATGAAAAGACAACTACCGATTTCAAAGAAGATAGGACAAGAAACAAGGAAACAGTACGTGAAAACATTCATGGCACTGAGTGTGGCACTCAATAGATCGGATAACATGGACCATTGGGAAGGCAGTCAAGGAGAGATTAAAAGCATTCGAAGCCTGGTGTTGGAGGATGCTAAAGATCAAATAGATTGATAAAATAAGAAATGGAGAAGTTTAGAGAAGAGTAGAAGAGGAAAGGTCCATGTTGATCACTACAACGGAAAAACCAGAAGGACTGGGCACACCTTGAGGCACAATGGGTTTGTGAAGAATATAATTGAAGGAAAAATAGAGGGAAAGTCCCGAGAGGAAGACCGAGAAATAAATACATGGGCCAATTAAATAAAAAGGAAGACAAGGAGCACTGCCAGGGAGTGGTGAGGGAACTAGCACTAGACAGGAAAGGACTATGGAGGGCTGCAGTCTTATCCAATTTTAGGATTGAACAATCAATGATGATGAACAAGAATATTTACAGAGATTAAAAGACAACAATATGATCCAGAAATTAATTTGAAAATATAATGGGAGTAAGAAGGGCTTACTTGTTTACTCATCTGCACTAACTAATAAGCCATTTCTAAAGACTCGTTTTGTTCATCTAAGGATTCATTTTAACTCTATTTTTGTAAAACTTAACCTCCTTGAGAAAAGTGAAAAATACTTGAGGATTAATATCTAAAAAAGTAAAATTAAAAATCTCAGCACCAAATTTTATACAAGTCTGGACTTATAATAAACGATAGCTAACATATTCAAGTTTTTACGCAATTCTCTCTCGCAACAGACTATTTGATATCTACAAATTAAAAAAAATAAATGTTTCTTTACTTGACAACCTGAGTTAACTACAAGAGAAGCCCACGAGCAGAGCCTTCAGAGTAATTTTTCTCTCTTCATGCTCAAAAACAGCATAGACCCTGGCATTTTTGACAACTGATATTTTGCCAGAATTGGATGGCTTATCTTCAGGCATATGTATATGTTTACTTAACTATCAGGGACAGTGACAGTACTTGGAATACAAAAAAAACGCTCGTAAGGTTTCAAATTCCATCACTTTTCAAATGATTGGGAGGAATGTTTTACATTCCGTATCACAAAACGAATTATGGTTACTTAAGTGCCATTAATCAGTAAATTGCAAATAATTGTTCTTCACTGACATTTCCATGTGACATGTATGAGTTAATACATACATATCTGTAATGCAAACATATTTTTGTTTACATATCTGTAAACATACATACATATCTGTAAGGCTCATATTGTTGTTTGATTTATGTAAATTTTATCTTCCTTGGTTTTTTCACCATGATTATATGGTTTTATGTATTTAAATATACTTTTGTTTGAAAAAAGAGCTAAACATTGAATAAATAAATGCCAAATTCTCTTTGAAGGTGTTGCAGCAATTACTATTTCCTAGTCAACCATTTTAGAGTTTTCTGCTACGCAAAGAACATTTTTTGTTAATCTCATTTTGAAAATTTTCGTTCGTATTACTGAGAACGCTTAATAAAAAGGGACAATGATGAGTACGTTAATTGTTTATTACCTTTTCTGTCACCCATCTGTGTTCTCTAGCCTTTCTACAATGATGGAGAGACTTGAATACTGTTCCCTTTAATACCAACCACAGACAGAAGAAGAAATTTGAAGCTCTTCGAAAATATGAAGCCTATACGCGAGTGTTCACTGCCAACCTTACTGCCAGATTTTTGAGCAGACACCTTACTGCCAGAGTTTTGAGAAGACACCCTCTCAGTGTTATCCAAGGGGCTTAACTTTGCTATCTCTCCTAAAATGATTCCAGTATAAGAAATAATAACTGGCATAGAATCAGCGATATGAGTACTTCCCTTTGGCCAAGCTGAGGATATTCACCATGAAGTAGTACAAACCCTTCGGAAAAGCAAGCCACCTCCGCCAAATTTAACTGCTCCTGAGAGGCAAGCTAATAAAGACCTTAAGGTACGCCAAAACTGTTTCATATTATGTACCAGCCTATAAAGGGAAAGGAATAGTAATCTCCAAACATGACTATGGCTTGAAGACCTGTTCCCTCTTGGTCGATAAGATGTAAAATTGAAGAAGGATCCCATGGCTACATTAGAATATCAAGTGAAAAAATAAATCAGATAATCTTCCATACCAAAAGAGGATCATTGGTAACATTTTCCTTGCGCACTCAACACCTGTATGGACTTCCAAAAATTCACAAAGGAATAACTCTGCGATCAAAAGTGAGCACCATTGATTTCCCAACATATAATTTGGCATGCTATATCTAGGGACATGCAGTCCTTCATTGGCAACACCGAATGCAATGTAAAAAAAACTCAAAAAACATTTCATTGAGCGACTTAAAGAATCAAGGGCATTAGAAAAGAATATTCTAGTCAGTTTGACATTATGAGCCTTTTCACTAAGTTCCCAGGAATGATTCAGTGCTTTTTCTCAGGGAGCTCACCCAAAAAGGGTTACCAAGTTACGCACCCGAACTAGCGGAATTATTCGAAAATAACAGCTATCTGTGTTACAACGGAGATACATAGTCTCAAGTTGAGGGAGTGCCAATGGGCTCTCCTCTCTAAGAGTCAATGCAAATCTATTCATGGAGAAATTAGAAACAAATGCTCTGGCGTCCAAAAAGTTGACACCTTTATGTTGGCTCCTATATGAAGACGATCCATTAATCATTTGGCCACACAGAAAAGATGCAAGTTTTCAAGAAAACCTTAACAGCATTCATGAAAACATTCAGTTCACCAAGAAATTCAAAGAAGACTGTTCCTTATCATTCCTTGATGCATTAGGCAGAAGGCAAGATGGTAGCCTGGGGTATTGTCTTTCAGAAAAAAACTCACATGGACCAGTATTTAATTTCGGCTTCACATCTTCAGCCGCGTCAGAAGTCCTGTGTAATCAAGACTTATAACCCTCGTGCACCCACGGTTGCGTGTGCAAAACTTGCTACAATGTTATGGAAATGTGTCCCCCCTCAACTATTTTCCAGTGCCAAGCCTGTAAACCATTATACAATGTAACTAATCCCCACTTTAGCATTTTCAAACATATAACCTTCACAAACATCAGTATTGGCAGTGTAGCCACAAGTGAAACATCTCAGTTTTCTGCTCCAACTGACGATTGACATCCTTTTTGTGTTTCATTATAAGTTACACTATTAATAATTGACGTTACTTCTTTGTAATTTTGGTTAGCAAAAGATTGCTATTGACAGTAAAAGAAGTTATATGTCTATATATTTAGAATTTAGAATGATAGATGACCATCCTACTAAAGGTTGCATATACCATGGTTGTTACAAAATCTGAATTTTTAAATTCCCTGACTTTTCCAGGTTTTCTGGGTGTTTGGCAACTTTTTCCCTGACCTTTTCAAAAATTAATAGTATAAGTAAAACACCAAAATTAGGTAGCAGTAATTATTCTGTGGGGACGAGATGTGTTTTTGATACAAGACACTACCTTCCTCCATACATGTCTAACGTTTCCTTATGCTTTTATCACTGCTTAGTATTTTTAAGGAAAATTTAAGTGAAAAGGAATTCTTGATAACTGGTAAAATTGCTCTTATTAATAGGTATTTTAAAATTACATGACAATGTGAAAATTCCAGAGGGCATTCCCACAACTTTAAATCATCGGGAATGTTCTGAGAGACTTCCAAAAATACAACAATAAGATTTAAAGAGAACAAGTAAGAAATGAGTGAAATTTTAAAAAATAAATAATTTGTTCATACTATTGCAACAATATGTGAGAAGGAAAATCTTACTATCATCTTTAATATGTATTAAATCGAAAACAAGACTTAAAAGTAAAATAAAGAATGAAAATGCATTCAGTGTACAGTACAATATAGCTTAGTGTATAGAGATGAACTAGAAAAATTATTGAATGTGTAAACAATTATTATTCATTAACTAGAGATCACAAAGTATTTGTAGTTATTATTCCATGCTAAAATATGAAATGAGAAGACTATCCAACAGCTATCAGCGTATGGGGATGGGCATGTCCAGAAATATTTTCCTAAAAACAATGATAACATTAAGATAATAAAGTAGAAAGGGAAAAAAATTAATATTTAAAGATTGACTCCTTAGATTACAATGATACCAGGAAAAGAAACTTAGACTTTCCATCTGGATAGTGAATCAAAATATAATACATTCAATGAATGATAAAAATACATACAAATAAACTCAAGGATTGACTATGGACGAATATGACAATTCTGTAACACGTGAAAATGTATTCTCCATTGCTACCCTTAACAACACTAATTTTGTCATCAATGGTATCAACTTCCCTTTGGCTTTCAAGAATCATTTTTCGTTTCTGTTCAGTTAGATCTCTCAACTGATCACTGACCCGTTTCTTCTTGCATCTTTCATTTTCTCTCTCAATAATTCTCTACCTCTCCTCAACTAATGCGTTTGCATAATAAGACCAGGCATTCCTCACCCTCAGGATCATTTTTTTCATCAAAATGTATGCAGTCTAAAACACCAACATCCTGCACTGCATCATAGAATTGTCACTGTGCAACAAGAGATTTAGGCAGCTGATTTTCAACAACTAACTCCTAATTTATTGAAAAGCCCCTCTCCACAAATGCATTTCTATGGCTCAGTATTAGGATTTTGCGAAGGAAACTGACAAGGGGATCAGATGAATATGAATAAGACAAAATTTTCATCCAGAAATGGTCCAGCCTCTGATCATTTCTGTTAAAAGTTTTCATTACCTCCACGACTGTAGGATTGGTAATAATATTTTTGAGCTCCTTCTCAATCTGATCACAATTCTGGCCCGTTAGCCAGTTCTTTTCTTGAAAAATCTGTAGCGTTATATCCAACCACATCAGTTCACAGTCAGGAAAATCCTTGATCAGGGATAGATCAGCAAATGTAATTCCTTTGCATAATTTATATTTCAATGACTTTTCAGTCAATTTTAAGCACATTGTCTTCAAGAACACCCTGAATTCTTTCCTGAATGCAAATATTTTGGCATCTTTAAGAACTACACTGAGTAGCTCAGCTGACTGAATGTCCTAATTTTAAATGTTTTACTAAGACTAGATTGTCTAGCATTTCAATATTGGCTTGGTCAATACTGCAGGCATTCTTGACTATGTCTTCCTTCAAAAACAAAGACATTCAATCCACCATAATTCGAGTTAGTTCTGTGTACAGGAAGGGGGAAAATGGGTCATTACTTTGGAAATAACAAAGGAAGGGCTCCACAATGCGAGCAAAATGAGAAAAAAAAGCTAATCTAGGTCTCATGAGTTTGTCCTTTATTACTTCGCATATTTCCTTATAGCTACGTGAAGCCTCCCTTTTGTCATCCCTCTCTATAGCATTAACAAATTTCTCCAAATTTGGAGGAATTTTCAACACTGTTTCTGCCACTTCCGCATTGTTGAGCCGCCTAACTGGGCAGACCCTCTTAGGGAATGTACAACTCGCATTATAATATTTGTAGTCGCTCTTCCTTGCAGGCATATCTTTGAACACATTATAGCAAGCTCTAAGAAAGGGTACCACATTCCATCCAGTGGCCTTTTCTCCTGTTAGCATTATGTACAGTATGTACAGTATGAAGCCCACATGAGCCCATAGAGACAAGCAAGAGATCATCAACATCATGTTTGGATTCAAGGTGTGCCTGGAGGTGTCACAAATTTGAAATTGACATTGGGCCCATCCATTGAGACTTGGAGGAGATTCTTTACGTTCAGATCAGAAAGTTCTTTCAAAAAACCTTGCAGCAGATCTGTAGCTGTACTGTGACCTAAGAAAGAGGAGCTGAAATAGCGAGTTATAACTTCATTTTTTGCTTTGCTCCAAAAACGCAGACGAATTAAATGGGAAGACTGCATAATTTATGCTTGATACGCAATCATAGTTTTTCGCTTATACGCTAATTTCAACCATTTGACAAATTGTATTATAAATCATGTGATTATAAAAATGATCCGGATAAGGATGAAACTTAAAGAAATTTCCAGGTCGCATCAAAACATTCCCTGACTTTTCCCAGTTCTCCAGGTCTGTGGCAACCCTGGTATACACAACCGTGGGCGATATGCATGTCCAAAAGTGCTATAAAATGTTTTGGTTTTCCTTAAAACGACAATTTTTACGTTATTACATGATAGATATCTTGCTTAAGCATTTCTAACTTGTCATTTCAGCTTTGCAATTTTCTTGGACTTAGAAATACCCATGCATTTGACAATATTCACTGATTTTTTTATCTGATTGTAGTATTTACTAAAATTCCACTGCTTCAATTATGAGATTCATTCATACTTCAATGAAATGAATAGAGATGAGAATTCATTGTTTATTTTTTGCCTTTAGAAGAATAACTTGGAAGTAATCTCTTTATATCCAAGAGGCAAATGATTCTGAAGGGGAATTGGAAGCTATTTACACCAAGCCACCATAGTTCAACATGGTTTCCGACGAGGATTCTACAGATGAAGATGATGCCGGAAACGTCAACCATCTCTATGGTAGGCAGATGATCGCATCTGAAGAGATTTTTATGCGTGGGATCGCTGATAGTGACTTCCAAGATGTGGACACATTCTCGAGACATCATTCTGAGGTGTGGACCACTGATTCTCTCACTAAAACTGCAATAATAAGTCTATAATAAGTCAATAATAAGTCTATCGCTGACACTGCATCAGCAGAGAAAATCAAGGGGCCATTTAAAAAAATAGAAACTGTGGCAATAAAACTTATTTTTAGGAGAAAAAAAAGACCAATGTCATTCTTCCTGTTTCCAGAACCCAATTATTTTGAGTGCTGAGATAAGTCTAAGCTTGGATTTTTTCCAAAATTTTCTTTGACAGTGATACAACTGATCATAGAGCAACAAATATGCACAATTGTAAAATTTTTCTCATTGAAACATAAATGTTAGTGAGATGAAAGTTTTTCTTGGAATTCTCATTCTTTCTAGTTACAACAAATTACCAAATAAAAAATTTATAGGGAAGAAAACACTAAAACTCAAAATGAAATGGTGACCCAGGCTATGCGTAGTAACTCCTGAGATTTCTTAGAGACATGTAGATTTTTGCATTACAATGAAAAAATTCCCCAAATTGGGATGATAGAATTTGGAAATGGCACCTTTAGATAAAAAAGTTTAGGCCAAAGCGGTGTAACAATTTTAAAACTCGAAAAGATAATTCTTATGATGAGTGCATGATCACGTACTATGGCAATTATCCTTGTAAGCAATTCATTTGCGGTAAACCTGTCCATTTCAGACATTGGCGACTCAATATCAAAAATGTGCTAACGATTATGTTTATTATTTCCTGATTGATTTGAGACCAAACAATAAACAATTTCGTCGTATTTTAGCGAAAGAGCATGGCATAAACTTGGGGAGAAAAATCTTCGCGCGATCACGACAATGGTCAGAAATCAACGAAATGCCATGCCGTTTGGACTCATGTTAATCGGCTGATTTGAAAGGAACTGAGATTAATGTCTGTTTGTTATTATTATTCATCATATAAATGTTACAACTTCTGTTTTCTAAAGTCCACATCTGAGTCATTAACCAAGCTCTTCCACATGACCCATTCCTTCAAAGACCCTTGAGAGTTGAGACTGGTCAAGATAAGAAGTCCCTGTGGGGAGGGAAAGGGATGAAAAGGAGTAATCCCCCCGACCGCGGCACCAGCGTGGAACTCTTCTGCCCCTCCAACTGAGCCACGTGGTGAATACCCCGTGTCTGTCACAAACAATGCCTACGACAGGCAGCCTTTCGTTTCCATAAATTCTAAATCGCGTACATGGCAACGTCGAGTCCGAGTTTCCTCTTTCTCTCCCCACTCCACTTCCCTGGTTCCAGAGGCCCCACCTTCCTGCTGCGAAGCCCATCGAAGTGTTCCGAGCCCGCATGAAGGGCCAGTCGCAAATATATTTGAAACGGATAATAATTGATTTTGATATCTATCAAGGGAAGAATCCCAATGGGAATTCTGAGTATAAGAGTAAATGTGGAAAATGTGCCGCATCTATGATGGTTATGCTAGATAACCTACCAGAACATATGCAAAGTTTCCCTTTCAGATTTTATTTTGATAGCCTTTTCACTGGAGTTCCTCTGCTACAAGATTTGAAAAGTCGAGGATATGGTAGACCGGAATTATTTGGGACAACAGGATTCCTTAACCCTTTCGCTACAAATAGATAGAACGTGATAGAACGGCGTAAATTTTTCTAAGCAAACGAGCGAACGACGTGATAGAACGGCGTGCCACTAAGCTAGCCCTAAGCAAGCCTAAAAGGTGTGTGTTGTTAAGGAATTCTTCTCGGGATGCCGTAGGTACCCTTTCTCGGTTCGCAGGAGATGATTACCTCGACCCTTCCTCGCAGTGCGCGCGCCACTCACAGCAGGGGTCCGCGGTCAGTTGCTTGATGGTGCAGTGGAATAACAAACTTAAAAGTTTTTGTGTAATTGGCAAATTGAGCATGATAAGTGCATTATTTATGTTTAACTCTACAACTACAAATTTTAAACGGAGTTCTACTGTTATTTTTAACGTAGTTTGTGTAAAGGAATCTCAAAACTAAGTTTTTGATCGTTATTTAGTTGGTTTGGGAGTGATTTTTTCTACAGTTTTAAGATAGTAAGGGAGTTATTATTTTTTTAGGTAAACAACTGAATGGTATTCTTTCATACGAGTTGGCAACCATATTTTTAGTGAGTTCAAATGTTTATTTTTCCCTGTAATTACTCATGCTTATTAGATCATGACAGCTGTCTATTTCAGTTTGGTTTTCATTGGTCAATGGTTTCCACCTAAAGATTACAGTGATTCCTGGCAGTGTTTTGAAACCCGAGGCACACGAATGTTGAAGTTATAACATTTGCTTTGGAGAATTTCATACTCCTCAAATCAGGTGATTTTAGGAATAAGAAAAGAATGAATAAGAATAATAAAAAAGAATGCTGGGAAATTTTTACATAATCATCATATCGTACGTGATGAATGTAATCTGTGCATAAATTTCCAAAAACAAGAGTTCCGTAGACTGTACATCTCATGAAATAACACGGTGAAAATTTCTAAGTACCGATTCTTTGATTCGCGCTCTGATGATGCCAATATCCTTAATTAGGACATTTTAAATTTATATTCATTTTTATCTTTGAATACCCATCAAAACCATTTCCGAGTGCAAAATACAATGACGAAATTATTTATTTTACCAATGATATGATTTTTGCTGCTAGAGAGCTTAATATTAACGATAGAATTTAGTTTAAAAGCTTTAAAGTCATTGTAAATCAAGAATAATTCATATCCGATTAAATAAATATTGAGGCTGTAGCAACAATGTTTTTAGCAAAACCATCACATAAAAAAAAGTTGACCGCGACCGCATGCCGTAATGGGCACCCCAAGCGGAAAAGGGCGGAGATTATCTCAGCCTGGTGGCCGAGAAAAAGGTTCAACACCCCTCTGGCCCCCGACCCAAGTTAGGGAAATAGGTACCTGTGAAGATCCTAGCGTAGTGAAAGCTCCGTACTGGCAAAGCAAAGAAATTTTCCCCGTCCCCGTCGCGAAAGGGTTAAGACTGCTCCTTAACACCGAAAGTAGAAATGCGAAAATGGACCGGTGTAGCTTTTCCAACTTGAGTGAAAGAGATTCTGATATTATTATTTGCAGACAGGTAGATAGCTTTGTTTTTCCTTGGGGTCCACGTGCTATAGGATTCCTCCTACTGATAAAACCAAGAGATGGTGTAAAAAGGCAGGGAATAGAGTAGACACTGAACATTCTGGTATGATTCAAGAATGAAATATGTACATGGGCGGCACAGACCGAATTGATGAAAACATTGCTAACTGCCATGTATCGGTAAGAGGCAAGAAGTGGTATAGGCCAATGTTGACTTTGCTGATTGACGTGTCAATACAAAATGCTTGGATGATGATGAAAATGTCAAGAAAAGCCATCCTCAAATCCTATCTATAGGACAATTGTGAAAAAATATTTATCAAAATATGGAAATCCAAGTCAACACGGAAGGTGCCCAAATTGGAATACAGTTGCAGTAAAAGAACTGTGATTGGATCTGACTTTTTACAATGGTGAATGAATGGTAAAGAAGATGCAAGTGCACTGGTGAATTTGAAAGGCAATCTGCCAAACCTCTTGCAAGAAATGTGATGTACAAACCTCTTCCAAGATATGGGATGTACAACCATGTGTATTCTATTTTGAAAAATAACACGTCAAATCGTGTTGAATAGGGTTTATTACTGTGTGTTTCACTTACTCAACTAGCTTGTGTTCATATTTCTATAATGTTTCTAGTATTGACTATGTATTCTAGTCACAGACAAAGTTTTTAGTGCTTTTTTGAATCATAATAAACCTCATTCTCACAAAGAAAAAAATATTCGTCTTTTTGTTTACGAGTTCACATCTACCAGCACCATTTCGTCTTACCTGTAATGAATTATGATCATAAAAACAGCAAATAGTGTGACTGAAAGACCCTTATGATTAGGCACAGACAGAGCCAGAGAGGTTAAGCACAGAGCCCTTATTTCTGCATCAGATGAAGGCAGCATTACAAAGGATATAGAACACTTCCTTTCGATTTTAAAAGAAAATGGACACCATTCTTCATTCTTAAGGAGATATTTAAACATAAAAAGATAAGACAGGGCCCTGAAGGATAAGATCAACCCATGCGCAAATGCAATTCCCCATACATTTCAGGAACAACTGACCATATTGCTCGCATCTTGGGAAAACCCAACATTGAACCCCAGTTTGGCACAGAGGAGAAAGTAAAAGCTTTCCTTCCATCTACTATATATGCTATTCCTCCTCTCCAAACAGAAAAAAATAGATGAGCTTCCGTGTCCGTGTGGTTCCAGCTACATAGGGCAAACCAAACAGCTAATTAAAACAAGCCTTTAAGAGCATTAAAGAGTGCTTGAGGCAAGACAGTGGCAGACTTCGGCTTTTGCTGATCATTTCATGTCAGGAGCAGGGCACAACCTCCTCCTAAATGAAGCTTAAGTCCTGGCAATAACTGCTTCATATTATTCCTGGTTGATTCAAGAAGCAGTCTAAATAGCCAAGTGTCAACTGTTTTAACAGGGAAGGCAGTTACCGCATAAGTAGTGTCTCGAATAGATATATTTCCAAAAATATTAAGAAAACAATCGGCCATTAACTTTTTCTTTTATATTTCCTTTTCATATTTTATCAACAATGGTCAGTCATTTAGCACAGAATGCAAATATAACTGAGTTCTTCCGTCTCCTCATGATATTCTCAGTAGGAAGAACAAAATGTCGACTTTCTAAAACATTTTTCTCTATGAAGCAGAAATCCCGAAAATGGTTAATAGTGGATATACCAAATCCTCATTCAATAAAAGATAATGAACAGAATAAAATTAGAGGGGACAGCAGAATGATTCAGAATAAAAATATACACCATCTAACACTTCTTATGGTATTTACTATTTCATATGTCCTATTATTATTATTTTAATTCACGAAATTATTTTTTTCCATCGGTGTAAACAATTTTTTGGATATGTATCATTCACATATTTATTTTTATCAGAGTAATATTATTTATTTTCACCTGACTTCATTCATTCCCTTTCAACGTCTTCTCTGGGCTTCGCTTCAATTAGGAGAGCGTTGCACTCAGAACTTAGCAAAATTATAGAATTTCAAACTTCATGACACTTCTTCATACAAATTCTGTCATCCTTGAATCTACATATGAACCCTCCATTTTTATATCCAATTAATTCCCTTGCATATCCCTACCCATTTAATCTGACAGTAATGGCCATGATTTTTTTCCTCCAAAGATGTTTCTTTTAAATTGAAACACTGTTGCAGAAGCTGCATTTGGAGGCAAACACACCAATTTTACATTGAATAACTCCTGCATATGTGGGTGTGCAGGGTAGTTATCGATATAGAGTCAAATGTTTCTGGTTTCCTTCAATAACTCCTCGGTCTTGTAACTTACCAATAACTAAGTTTCCTTTTGTCAGTCCCACTCACGTTTGCAAACACAAACCATTACATGATTCTTAGGTCTTTTTCCACAAACACACTATTCACCTTTGAATTTAAATGTTGCATCAGGTATTCTGTTCTAAAACAGTCCAGCTTCATCAGCATCGTAGATGGAGGGAGGGAGAAAAAGACAACTTTTACAAATACCACTAAAATTTATTGAAACTCGACCCGGGTTCACATCATCATCAGGCAAAAATTTGATATTTGCGATGTAGTAAAAAGTGATATTTTTTGCCTGATGATGATGTGAACCCACGTTGAAACCCGGGTCGAGTTTCAATAAATTTAAGTGGTATTTGTAAAAGTTGTCTTTTGCTCCCTCTTATGATGGAATACCACCAAGTAAACCTTGAGAAAGTAATTGCTCATTGTATATATCTTCATCTGTTTAACCTTGTCCACACACCTCCCAAACACATTTCACCCATTCACGAGGGGTTTTTGAATCTGCTGGTAAGGCCTCTCCAATAGAGTATTTGCGTTAAGTGAGGTATTTTGATGAAATTTATTATAGCGAGTAGTGTTTGGTTTCGAAATGCCACGTACGAAATACCAAGGTATAATTCCAACTAATTAATTTAATAAATAGCTTTTAATATGCATTGTTTTAGCATCGAAATTGCCTAGATCTAAACGCCCAACCATTGGTTCTTCGAAGTGTGACGTCATCTCCCACATTAGCAGAAGTGAAATAGCCTAGCTGTGCGTTGAGAGTGAAATAGTATTTGCCTTTTCGAAGTTATTTCGATATTTGCTAATTAATAGCTCAAGTTTCGTCTTCACGCTAAGACTACACAGTCACACAATCTCCAAATCAACAATTAGTCGACTATGGGAGATGACGTCAGAGCCTACAAAACATGGCGGACCAGTGTTTCGGCGCAATAATAATTTATTAGATTTTATTAGCTAATAAAAAATTAACGAAAAGCCTCTCGAGCGTCAGAATGAAAATTTAGTGTCTGAAGTATCGATAGATTTTTTAGATGTCACTTCCCAAAAGTGTGCAAATACTCTATTGACTTTTGCAAAAAACATGTTATGCTGATTTTTAAAATTATCAAGCCAACTGTTATTACACCTGAATTTCTTTTGTCTTGTTTTGCAAATTTATCACCAGTATCTTTAAAATGGACCTGCTTGCAGCAAAACTAGTACATCTCTGCAGATTAAACCACTCCAGGAATGCTTGATCAACTCAATTTAAGTCACATTCATTTTCTCGTTTGTTGTCGAGTTGTTTCTAGAGTAAATAAATTTGCTCCTTTGTATTCTTCAAGTTCAGACCGTAGGAGGACAAATTTTTCGCACTCCAACATTTTTTTCACATACTCTAGATAAACGTTTACCACAATTTTGCTCGCTGATCCCCACTAATGAAATTGTTGCCAACTAAAACCCCTCTCTATCATACTTCAAGCAAGCAAGTGGAATTGCACCGTCATCTGCTAGATGACCATCCAATGGATGTAGGTGGCCACTCACGAACATGCCTAAGTGAAGATTTTGGACCACTAAGATGACTAAGTTGTTGACAGAATACATAATTTAAGAAACTGGCGTGAGTCACTTGACACTATAAATTGTCAACATATTGTGGACTAAACATTAAGGTAATATATCTCGAGTCCCAGTGAGGAATGAAAGTGATGACCACCATCGTGTTTGAGACAGAAGTGGTGGAAGTTTTCTCGATAAATCAGTGAAGCATGATTGATAAATGTGAGAAATATTTGGAAGCAAATCCTCATAACCTTGTCTTAGAGGTAGACATTGCTCATTATAGCCATGTCCACATTTTAGCTTTGCTTGTACCTGATTGTTTGAAGGCTGACACGGATACTTCCAAGACTAACTCATCCATCTTTGTCACCCTTATCTAACTCCTTAAAAATATAATTCATTTGAACAATACCCTCGGAAAAACTCAGCTACAAAAAGGAGCTCATTTCACCATTGCAGTCCAACAAACGTGCACATTACATGTTAATTTCAGATGAGTCTAATCATGGCCAGCATAGCAAAAACGTAAAAAGCATAAGCAACACAATATATATTGTTCATATAAAACTGATGATAGTGAAACTACATGTGTCAGGATTGCCATAGTCAAGAAGCATAAAACCCAGGAAGAATCTTTCCAACACTCCCTTGTGAAAGGCACTTATAATCTAAAAACTAACACAAAAATCACCTCTTGCAACACAAAAATTAGCGAAAAGACATTACTGACACTTCATCATCAATACCGAATTCGCCTACAAATGAACGAGAAAATTCGTCACTTAAGATTCTTTCTAAAATCCAAACATAGACATGGACAATTGCATTTATTGGCTGATGTTATTTACTCTCACCGCACTAGCAACCCTACATTCGAACGTGAACGAGAAAAAAACTGTTTCTTCCCTTGGAAAAAGGTTTAATACAAAATAGGAACACCTTCGAAATTACACCAAGATATTTAACAACTGCTATCGCTTTCACATAACTGTAACCAGGAGAATATTGATGAAAATTCATAGCATTTCAGCTAATGAAAACCCATCTACTAACCAGCACAGCAAGTAAGTAATTTAAATATTCTCGCCTAACAGAACGTAGCGACAACTGTTTAAGGTTTTGCATCCGTTTCGAACTTCAGGACTTAAGAACCATATCTAAAGATGTATCTCTCACCGTAGAAACTTACTATGACTAAGAGGCAAAATTATTAAGCACCAAACAGCAAACATTCAACCGATGCTGCAATGAACGTCAGGATACTTAAAATCCAACGACATCTCGATGGAAAGGTTAGTACAGTTTATTTCTCATCTGTAACGCCCATTTGATGAATTTCGTGTTAATACTATGAGTAGGATGTCCGTATTCGCAACAACACATTTCTATTTTATGAAATTAACACCAACATAATTTCTTTTCCTTAATTCGCCGACACTCCTCAAGCTCGATTTTTCTGATATGCAAACAAAATAGCTCTCGCTCAGTGATCAAATTGGTTGACTATACGTCAGGATTATCTATACATGAGAATAAATGCCAAATAATCTGGTTAATGTTCATGCGGAACGCGACGTTTGCTGCAGTACCACCGAGTTGACACCGAACCGAATATAAAAATCAATGACAGCACATGGATTTATAACGATGACATAAAATACAACAAGAAACTTTCATCGACATTTAAATTTCCTCCGACATTGATGAAATAAGTTTTAATTAAATTTTATCGCACAGAGCGGTACCCACTACTAACCATAAAAATTAACCAAAAGCGCCACTAAACTTCCTCCACCTATTATAAATATCTAGAGCAGTCTTTAAAAGTTGAAGTTCTCCTATTTCACAATCGAACTCCGCGAAATAAAAGCAATTAAAACTATGAGACAATTGGATCACAACTGTCAAACACCTTGACCACTGCCTGAATACGCACTATCAACAATTCGTAGGTAAAGTTTTGAGGACCACTGATCCTTGCCGTGGCAAATCACTTTCTCCGAAGGACACTCGATAATCATAACACAGAAGAATAAAACACCCATTTAACAGCAAAATGGCAAACAATAATAAACAATGAAGCGATGCGATAAGCAGGATATGGATGACGGAAAATAAAACTTACCGGCTATTGTTGTCTGCGAATGATTTCTTCCCTAAAGTAGCACCAACTTACATTTACTTACTATCTAATTCGTCGACAGCTAATTAAGTTGTTAAAAGGATACTTTCCATTGAAGCGCTGTTGGTAACCAGCAGGGGTCTGTCCACCTTGATGTTTTCCCTTCGATAAGTTCATGGCAACGTGTGTTGTAATGAGTGTGGAGTCCTCATAGAAGGACCTTTCGTTTCGTTACAGTTTCTTCGAAAATCACCTGTAAAATGCATAAATATCGCCGTAATGTAACACAACAAAGATTGAATAATTAGGAATAAAATGAATGGGAAAATAAAAACGTTACTAATTGTCGATGAAAATAGATATGTTCCATTAATCAAAAACAACAGCACCTTTCTTGCAATCGAGGAGATTTGCTCGTATATTTCCGTGACTCATTCGGGTGTTGTCGTAGGGTTAAAGGTCGGGATATAGCAGCTACGCAAATTTGAGCCAGAAAAATATTTTTCTCTCAAAATATTACTATTAATCTAACTTATATCTCTTGTATACATATTTAGCTCTTTTAGTAATGTTTTATGTCAAATTATTTAGCCAGTCGCCCAGTCACGTCGTACCAGCAACAGAGACCTCTGGGAGGGAACCACGAGAACCACTAATGGGAAATGGGGGGGGAAGGGGCAAAAATGGAGTGTTGAAGATGGTTGAAGACGTCATCTCTATGGTCCAATCTCCCGGAACATCAGAGTTATGTCAGGAAGAATAACTGCACAGACCGATGATAAACCACTCATTTAAAGCAAAACAAAAGCGATTCTCTCCGTTTTCGAATGTCCCGACTTATTAGTACAACAACAAATAAATTTCAAGAAGTCATTGAAGTAATCAAGCAATACTCATTTTTTCTTAATACGGAAGGCGTAGCTCAGTTGTTATGCCAATGGTCTGCTTGAGGAACTGCAAGGAGTCGACAGTAGTATGTTGTTATGTTGCACTGGAAATGTGGCTTAATGCATAAATATTATTGTTTACGCTGGAAATAAGAAATTGGATATGGCATCCCGAGGTAAAGCGGAGACAGAGAAGTTAAAACAAAATTTGGAAGATCAGTTAGATCGCTTGGTAAATCAACTTTCCGACTTGGAAGCATGTATTGATGAAATGTCACATGAGGAGTATACTGAGTCCAAGGAAGAAACTATCGAGCAGCTTAAGGAGCTCAATGATAGTCTTTCTAAGATAATATCAGGCGATGTAACTCTTGTAGATGAGCTTAGTGCGATGCGATTGGTAAGTAGTGCGTGGTAATGCCATGTACCGCTTGAAAAAGTTGTCAACAAGGTAATGCCAATCATTTATTTTTTTAACTCTCAGGCGATAACAGCGGCTATTAGTGAAGCATTCAAAACTCCTTATGTAATCCAGATGTTTGCCAAGAGACAGCCGAATCAATTAAGGCTGCGACTAGCTGAAGTGGAGAGAGACATCAAACTCGGTAAAAGTGCCACTGTAGAGCAAGATGTGGAAAAGGTTGGTCCAAATGTTAGGGCCCTCGCTAAATCATTTGCTTTAATTACATATTTTCTTACTGTGGACTACATACATTATAATCATAGGCAGAAATACTGAATGCACTTCAGCAACTAGGTGAAGAACTCAAGCCCCCTGAAATCGACTTTCTGAAACACTACAGTAAAATCCACAAAACGGAGTTTGTCTCTGTAGCTGACGATAATGGTAGGTTGTATTATTCTGTATTGCATTAACACTATGCCATTTTAACATTGGTTTTGCATGTATTCAATCCTTATAAACAATTACTTTACAGACGCAGGAGAGAAAGCACTTAAGATGGCTGGTATTAAGTGATGAAACATTTATTGGAAACTGTCACCATTTGTAAATTTTCTAATGTACGTTTTGTTAAGTACGACCCTGTCATGTTGCGTTCAAGTGAGTATATCAATCAATATTTTGTGATAAATTGGTGTAAGAAACAAGAAAACCGCTTATTTTATTTCATCTCGTGGCATCAGTAGTGATATAAAACGGTCAAGAAGAAATGGTGATGAGCAATTTTTAAAGATTTTGGTAATTCCATCGTTAATCCACGTTTTTATCTCATCGACCAGTCTCTTCTCCATGGGGAATTTCCAGATGTTCTGAATATCTTAAGTTAATTCCTATGGAAATAAATTACGGCACTAGGTATTCGATTAAAAATTACAGGTCTATTCCCCTTCCCTCTCATTTTTTCTAAAATAATGGAATAAAGATGTATATTGCTCAAGGAAAATGACATTTTTGGAAAGCATTGCATCCTGTCCAAGTATCAATCTGGATTTTGTGGCGGAAAATCTTCTGCGTGCAATCTTTAGCCATTGACTTCATACATACATAGTTGATCAACTGTTTAGCTGTTCATGAACAGCTAAAGAAGATGCTTGGGGGTATTCTTTGACCTCACTAATGCCTTTCATTCATTTGACCATGATATTTTCAGAAGTGAGGAAGGAGTGTGCCATAAATGATTGAAGTCCAACCATCTGCAAGTGTGAAGATATGTCTTTTGCCCAACTGCCTATAGAAACACGTAGAAATTGTCTTGGGAAAAATATCTGCCTAAACCGGGAATAGGCCTTTAATTTGCTACAGAAATAAGCTAGTTTCATTAACCCTTCCAAAATTGCTTTGGGAATTAGGAAGCCTGGGCAACATGGTAGTCTGTGCATTGGCCTGTTAAGCCAAACGTCCATGGTTTGATCCACGGCCCAGGATTTTTCCCAAGCCAATTTCTATGGATGTGCAAGTAGTCAAGGTCCTAACACATGGTAAACAGTTAATCTCAGATTTAAGACCAGCCGTTAAGAAAAAGTAGAGGTGAAGTCCATCAGTTGTTCCAAGAAACTGATCAGATTTTCTTACCAGTAACTGGTGAATTTACTGGATTGTTACTGGTAATTGTTTAAAAAGAAACTGATCAGGTGCTCTTCAATTATTGAGCAGTTTTTCGGTGAGATTATTAGAAGGGAGTACCCATCAGTGTACCTCAAGGGGTGGATCTAGGTCGTTGTTTGGGGAAGGGGAATTCCTACTTTCCATGGGTATGGAATACCTTATGATCACCATTTTTCCAATTTTACCAGGAATTATTGGGGGTCAGCCTGTACCCCTCCATAATCTGCCCTTGGTACCCCAAGACTCAGTCCTGGGACCGGTTTCTTTCCTCATTTTTATTTTCCTCACTTTGCTGCCTAATAAATGCAGAATGTGTGTTTCCTTAGAACTAAATTTTGCAACAAAACTTTAACTGGGGGATGGAATAAGTATTTGTCAATGATGCTCAGACAACCAACTTGTTCTAAATAAAAAAACACAGACTCCAGTTTTCTACTTCACTTAGGCTTCTCATTAGGTATGCAATTTGATGACTCTGCTTTCCAGCCCTCTGATAGTGTGACATTTCTTGGCATCCTTCTTTACCTATACCTTTAATGGTCTTTCCTCATTGAATTTCTATGTAAAAAATTGAACTCCGCTTACTGTATGGCATTGTTCTTTGGGATTCATCACCCCAGAAGAAAGATCTTTAAAATAGAAAAGAAAATAGCACAAACATTGAACTATGCTTAGCACAAAAGTCACTATCATCCAGAGTTTAAAAAAATTAGGCCTTCTGACAGTGCCTTAGTTTTTGTAAAATTGTAAAAGAAAATGTCTTCATGGCCAGGTGGTGGTGGGGTAAAATCCTCACCTGCTGAACCAAAGGTCGCTGGTTCGAATCCCTCCTAGGTAGCATTTACACCTCCAAGGGCATGGTTGTGTTCATCTATACAATAAATGGGTAGTAATTGGCTTCAGATGTTACCTGTAGAGACATTATCATTGTGTGTCAAAAAAGACTTCTTTCACAATCACTACACAAAAAAACATGATTTCCATGAGGCAGCTCAAAAACTCAAGTTTATTCCATGGGTCCTAAAGTGGTGCATATCAAATGATACAATGTAATTACAGCTTATTTTAAAAATCTGTAAAATACTCAGTCTTTCATAAGACAGCCAAGGAAGTTCCCCCTCAGCAAGGGTTTTTATAGTGTGATGGATTCCTATGTCAGTTAACTAACCACCTATAAATGTATTTTTCGAGCTGTAAACAATTGTTGTGTTCAATACATTCAATGTAAAATCTCTGGGGGCTGAATAAATATTATTATTATATTTTTACATTTTTTGGGGTTTCCCAAGGATCACACCTACGTCCCTCATAATATATATTGTAATGCTGTTGGCTCATCTTGTGGGCCTGAAATATATTATCTGTATGCTAACCATTCTAATGCACAGGTATGTACTATGCAATCAGCGACTGAAAATCTTAGGGACCTAAATATAATTCTTACTAAGCTACATGTTGATCATACAAAACTCAGTATACTATTAGAGGTGATATACCGGTTAAGGTAGGTTAAGATCGAAGAAAGAATACCAATACTACAGGAATACCTCAGCTAACAAAAAACCTTGTGTGGAAATTTTCTGCTAACTAATATTTGTTTGCTGTTTTTCAGACTTGGCTAGTGAGTGTTTCAGTAAATTCCTGCACTAGTATAACACAACTGTGTTTTGAGCTAAATTTTCACGCCAATCAACTTAAGAATCAGTGTCACTGGAGCCCAATCAATTTATGTCCACCGCAGAATAAACACGTTGAGTTTTGGTTGACTTCCCTGGTCTGGGTCCCAAGTGTTATCCATCTCTTCATCTTGGTCCATTCATTGTGCTTTTCTCCTCATTGAGTTGTTTCACCCTACCCTCTTTCAACCACCTCCCCGGAAACCAATCCCAGAAAGCCTCTCCAAATTCCAGAACATCTCCATCCGGTGAATTCCTAACTGTCTTAGGGTTCTGGAGAAGTCCAATAGTCTGATTTGCCCCATTCTAGGGTGGATAACTGACTGAAATCTCTTTCAAAGTGGATTCTAATGAATCAGTTGTATCACCATCCTTTCCCCATCAGGGATTTCAGAAATGGGTATCCCGTGAGGTCATTCAGTGACTGGGTACTGAAGGAATTTCCACCTCCAGGAGCCCCAAAGGGGTTCTCTCCATGCAAGCTGTTGAACTGGAACAGTCCATTGTGGTAAGACACCACTCAGCACCCTCCAAATTATTTTTGTTTCTTGGCTTCATATGTGGGTCCCACATGTAGCTAGAGAAATAAAGGATACACCTACACACACCTCTACAGGTGTCCCAGTGGATAAAATAAAAGTGGAAGACATATGGTATCCAAAGTATCTATGTTGTCATAGAACTTCAAAACTTTCACCCAATGGATGCGCTCACCATGGCACAAGGAATTGCCATAGTAAGAGGAAGATTTTATCAACCAGGCAAGTCGAGATCCATCATGTTCAGAAAAACAAGGGTCACATTGTGGAAGGCTCTTCACCACGTGTGACAATCTTGATGGACAAAGGGTGTGTTCTGCCTGTTGTCTCACCCCAAAGGATCACATGCCCCTTCCCCCATGTAAAAGATTTATGGAAGTAATTTAATACCTCTACCTAAACCAATTTCAATTGGAAGATCACCTCACATAAATATGCTACCACAAAAATATAGGGACCTACATGACAAGTCAATGACGAAGAGCAAACCAGATATGGCAAGGACTCTACGCTTTAACTACGCTACGTGAAGTTGGTGCAAATTTAAATGAATGAGGCACACGTGCAAGCATGATTTGCTATTGAACACTTATAATGCCCAAGTCGTGAGCTGGAAAAGTTTAATAAATCTTGCAGAATCAAGGTAACTTGCACGAAATGCACTTCTCTGTCACAGTTCTGCGTCACGCTCAAAGATATTGCAGCAAAATCTTCATCCCTGAACTAGCTTTCTGCTCCTTAAGCTGGATGAGAAAGTCTCTGAAAAAATGAAAGGAATTCAAAACACAGGAATACACAATAATTGCATTAGAATGTTTATTTCATTATTCCTGACTGAATGGGTTATTGCAGAACACTAAAGCATAATACATTGAAATAAAGAGCATTTTAGCAACAAATTATGTTTATTTAATAATGTGCAAGTTGCTCTGGTGAGTCTTGCTTAAATGATGAAAGATTGTGCAAGTATTAACAACACTGCCTTTCAAAGATTTAAGGGAAAACAGGTGGCAAAGGAGCTGAACATTATAACTTTCCAAACTCACAAAACCGAATACGTATGACAAGATGAAGTAAACTTCAAAATACAATAACACCATATTTCAGTATAATGAGTTCAAGCATTGACAGCCTCAGCCTATGCTACTACCTCATAGTCATGGTATAACAGGTACACTCTCATAAAGAGTATGGTAACACCCTTAAAAAATATGACTGCAGTCCAATCCATAAGACACAAGGACCTTGGAGCTTTGAGGAAATGTCCACACACAAGCTAATGACTAACATCAACGCCATTTCAATGCTGTGGATAGAGTAAGGGGAAAATGATTTTTGGCATTTGAACGCAAGAATGTAAGAATTGTATGACTGCATGAACGATAACTATGAACTATACCAAAGAAATCTTTAGATAATACCAGCTCACTATTGCCATGGGTGTATCTTTGATAAAATAACACAACTCAAATAGAACATACAATTTAAAAAATTAATTTTACCAAGCCCCTTATATCTTAAGCACACATCTCAACTATCTCTAGCAAGAAAATTATGGATATGAAGCTGCACAAGCAGAGTATTTGATATAAATATATGTGAAGTAATGCAGATACGTTACGAGGTGAGTGAGCATGTAACTTACTGGAGAGAAACAAAATCAAATTGTAAAGGAAGGGTGAGGGGTGAATCCTTCCTCCACAAAGGGTTGCTAGCTACCATCAATGCTGTGAATGTACTTAGGAGAAAAAGACTTTTGGCATTTGAATGCAACATAGATACACCAAGAACCCCAGGGAAATGTTTTCAATGCAGTCATACAATAGAGGATATGAATAATTCCGGCGAGATATGGTGGAAGTTTTCCATTATGGACAAATGAGAAAACGTAGTGAACCACAGATAATTTTATTAAGACGACCTAGGTTTTGACACGTGTTATCTTCAGGTAACATGTACACTTCAAACTCACTTATATACACAAAATATTGGAGGGGAGGGGGAATGAGTAAGGGGAAGGGTTTTGAGGGCTTGTGTTTGGAAGGTTAGTCATTGGGTGTGTTGGAAATTTTCTGAGGCGGGGGGGGGGGGGGGGGTTAAGGGGTTGGGTTGGTCATTAGGCGTAGGTATGGGACATTCACTGCGGGTGGGGAGGCTAGTCATACACTTTTTTGTCATCAATGTTTTTCAGTTCAAATTACATTGCACTTGGGTTTTTTCACTATTTTAGGCGTAGGGTGTTCAAGGGGATGGAGAATAGGGGAGAGTGGGAGGGGAAAACTTGCTCGTTCGCCAAAGGGACGTTGTTTTTAAAATGGTGGATGATTTCTAGGGATTCAAGGGCGTCCAATCTTCTTCCATTATTTTCTATGTGCAGGATGTCTGGGATGAAGCTGCTATGGTGGTTGTTGTCACTGAGGTGGTTCGCGAACATGGATTCTCTTTTCTTCTTTTCATGGAACTTGTTGTGTTCTTCTGTTCTAATATCAACACTCCTTTCTGTCTTACCGATGTATAATGTCGGGCAATCGTCGCACTTTAAACAATACACTGCACTTCTTTTGTGTTTCGGAATTTTGTCTTTGGCATTAAATAATAGCTTTTTTATAGTTGATGGGGAATAGAAAGCTGTTTTGTATTTCTGTTTAGGGAATTTTGAGGCGACTTCATAGGAGATGTGTCCTAAAAATGGAAATTTACACCACTTCACTGTTTTTTCTTCTCGGCGCAGTGATGACACCATTGAGAAGGCTAGTTTTTGGCGAGATTTAAGCACTAATTTGTCAATTAGTCCTGGTTGGTAGCCAATTGACACTGCAAAGTATTTTATCACTTCTAATTCTCTTTTGTATTCGACGTCACTGAGGGGGATTTTCACTAATCTGTTGATCATAGAGTGGAAAGCTGTGGCTTTGTGTTGGAATGGATGGCATGAATCTGCTGGAATGATTTCGTTGGTTGTGGAAGGTTTGCGGTATATTGAAAATTCATGTTTACCACTGGATAGTCGAATAGTTAAATCAAGGTAGTTGATAGATTGATCGTTGTCAACTTCCATTGTGAACTTAATATTTTTTTGCACTGAATTTAGAAATTGTAGGAATGATTTCACTTGCCTGGTTGTGCCCGTCCAACAACACAATACATCGTCTACGTAGCAGTACCAATACCGGACTAATTTCGTTAGTTGGTTTTCAGACTGGTAGACTTTTTCTTCAAAGTCGGTCATGAAGATTTCTACCATCCATGATGATAGTGGTGATCCCATTGCAAGTCCTTTTTGTTTGTAGTAACTGTCGTTAAAGAGTAAGTAGTTTTGTGTGAGGCACAATTTCGATAGGGATTGGATTTCATCACAGATCACTGGGTTGACATTCTTGTTCTTCAGGATTTCTATTGTGAGATCTAGGGCTTCTTGTTTGGGGATGCTGGTGAACAGATTGGTAGAAGAAGTGCAGTGTATTGTTTAAAGTGCGACGATTGCCCGACATTATACATCGGTAAGACAGAAAGGAGTGTTGATATTAGAACAGAAGAACACAAAAAGTTCCATGAAAAGAAGAAAAGAGAATCCATGTTCGCGAACCACCTCAGTGACAACAACCACCATAGCAGCTTCATCCCAGACATCCTGCACATAGAAAATAATGGAAGAAGATTGGACGCCCTTGAATCCCTAGAAATCATCCACCATTTTAAAAACAACGTCCCTTTGGCGAACGAGCAAGTTTTCCCCTCCCACTCTCCCCTATTCTCCATCCCCTTGAACACCCTACGCCTAAAATAGTGAAAAAACCCAAGTGCAATGTAATTTGAACTGAAAAACATTGATGACAAAAAAGTGTATGACTAGCCTCCCCACCCGCAGTGAATGTCCCATACCTACGCCTAATGACCAACCCAACCCCTTAACCTTGATGACATTTATAAAACCAAGAAAATGGTAAGAGATGCATAGGAAGAGCTGGACGTGGGAATCAAAGTTGGAGGGCATCTGATTAAGTCTTGAAGGGATTGCGGAGCAAGATTCACCCGCCAGTGAGTAGGCGTAGGTAATTGAAGGGATTATTGGCTTTAGTGGATGTACATATGTATTTGAAAATCATTGCCGGACATATGGAAAGAAGATGAATCATAAGGAAACAAAACCAAAGAGATTTTCTAGGACAAAGAAAGTAAGGCTGGTCATAAAAGTAGGAGAGCACAAACTTGAGCTAGAAGAGCAATTTTAATACTTGAGTAGTATGTTAGAAGAAAATGTGCATGGTAGCATCATAAGAAGAAGAATAGCACTAGTGAAAGAAGAGTTAAGCAGCAGCAAAGCAACACCACCATGAGGACACCTCCTTGAAGTGGTGTCAGCTGAAGATGGGGACCTTGCGTTAGGATATGAAGAAGAGGCTGACGAAGAGCTTGATGTGGAGTGTCATGATGAATGGGGCAGAAACATGGACTCTGAGAAAGGAGGACGAGAAGAAGCTCTAGGCGTTCAAAATGTGGAGGATAGAGAAGGTGCAGTGGACAGAAAGGAGAACAAGCGAGGAGGCTCTTGGTATGGTGGGTGAGGAAACTTCTGGATGAGATAAGGAGGAGGCAGAGCAGGTATGGTTGGAGGAGATAATGAGGGGCGAAGGGTCTCTTAGGACCATAATAGAGGGGACGATGTTTGGCTAGTGGGGAAGGGGGAGAAAGAGAATAAGTTTTACGGACAGAATGGAGACGGGTAGGACGTATGATTAGGTAAAGAAAAAAATATTTTCAGTAAATAGAGCCCTGCACATTCAAAAATCTAGACAGTTGAACTCACTTCCATTTAAACCTCCCTTTAACCAGTAGATTACTTTAATTAATGAATTAATGATAACAATTCGCTAATAAAACTTTTCCATAAGATGCCAGTTTTGGAAAGCAGTGAATAAATGCAATGAAAAGGGAAACCTGTTCCAACCCTGACTGCCATGCATACTATGTATTTTTGACTCCTGACCAAATGCTAACCTATCATCATGTCGTAACAACGGCTTGGCTTCCCAAACACACAAAACATCCACTCATCTCATTTTCATTGCATTCATCAACTCTTTCTTTTGTATACCCACTTCTCACATTACAATTGTACCATTTGTCCAGTTTGTTTTGCCATGTCAGTGTCTCGATGGGCCAACCTTATACAGCCTCTACAGTCCATTGTGGCTTCGGCCATCAAGGCCATTCTTTTGGTGCACCGACGCATCGGGACACTTTAATACCAAGAAAATATTTATCCAGAGGTTATAAAAACCAGGCCCAGTACACCATATAAATTACTAATTAGTTCCAGAAGTAATATAAGGAATTGTTTAAATCCCTGTTTTATTTTTCAACAACAAAAAAACAAGACACCAGAATGATTACGGTCAACTAAAGAATATTGCAGTCCATTCCCAAAACAATGCGAATGAAAAAGGACGTGAATGAGTCAATGAAGTAATTATTGAAATCCAAGGGTAGAAAGTCAACAGAGTAGTAATTCAACAAAAAATTAAATTGTCAGAATTATAGTCCTTTGTGCAACCAGGCCCAGAGAACTGATCTCGCACTCCAGGCAAGCCCATTTCATAATACCATTTTGGCATCAATGTTGTGTGGGTTGCGTCGTTTATAACTATGTACTAGGTATGCCAGGGCAGTTGAGTCGGTGCACCAACTGTCAATCAGCCAGGGGTGACTACTCACTGCAACAAAATTATCTATTGTGCTGGGAATGTGGAAAAAAAACCAAGAGGTTTCAACAAGCCAAGGAAATTTTTATTATGGAGAAAACATGTACTTTTAATTTTTACAGCACTTTATACAATATTGGACAGTAAACTTTCAATTACAGTTACATTCAATGAAGTGAATTTCCTATGCCCTCTTCCCATTCCTTGGTAACAGACAAAAGAATCATTTAAAAATACATATTTTCACAGCTGATTCTCTGGCAGAAAATAGGATCATTGACCATCAATGACCATCAAATAAGACCAGTGGGATCTGGAATCTATGCAACCTGCTTGACATTGATGCCAATAACAAGGTGGTACAAAGTGGGCACGCTTCGCCTCCACGGCAGGGATAGGCTCTCTGCACTCTGGTATAGTGTATCATGTCTACTTCTTCTTCCGTTTAGCACGATGTTTCTTACAATCATCATCACCTTCATATTCAAGCACATGCTCTGACTTACAGTCATTAACAACCGTGTCTTTACTTGGGCAACTCCGCTTCCTGTCCCACTTTGAGATCACTAAGAGTTCATCTCCACCGCCACCCACTTCACCACTCTGCATACTCTTCCTTTTTTTCTTCTTCTTCCTCTTCTTGACTTCTTTACACTCAAGAATAGCTACACCAGCCTCAATGTCACTTGTTGTTGATGCAGCAGTTTCTGTAACATCGTAATCGGCAGTGCATGGTGCATTACAGATTCGCTCACTCTCCTCTTCTTCCAACAAAGACTTAGTTCTCTTTTTCTTCTTTTTCTTTCTCTTGCGTTCTCCACCATCACCTTCCAAATTAACTCCAGGAGCCAACTCCAAACCTGCATCCTCCTCCTTCTCAAAGCTGACCTCTGAAGTTGAAAGGTGCACCTTCTCTTGTTGAATGACTCGAGCAAGTTTGCCCACCAATTTGTGTCCATGCCGAGCAGCCCTGTAAAGAATACCACTTCCTAAATTCATGGCAGTCAGAATATACAATGATCTGATTGATAGCATCGCCTTCACATCCAGGCGATATAAACACTGAGGAAGTAAACATTACCGTTAGTGAAGTGGTCAGGATTCGATCAAATCTTATAAAATGGATTTGCGATTTCATCGAATCCTTCCAAAAAAGTTTCGAACCTTGGTAGTGTGGATGGCATATGTGCTCCGTCGCAGTAAAATCTCCCCACAGAATTTTAGCATCTCGACATTGTTTTACCACAAAGGTGTTGGTAATTTGCGGGAAAATTCCTTACATCATAAAAATGTATGTAAGTGGAGATTTTTTATTACTCAACATAGAAATTTTCATTTCAAATCCTGCGCACAGCACACACCACCCTCTTAACCTCCCTAAGCATCATTTTCAAAGTTGACTTGCACGCCGCAGACTGTTCGATCACATAATTATCGATCATGCCTGCCATTTTTATCATGCGATCAACTGTAAGGCCAAACATTTTTCTATTCGTCTTTGAAAAACAATGTTTTGACAAAATACTCCTGTCCTATAATTAGAGATGGGCCCCACTGAAAATTACCTTGGTAATTTTTGTAAATTACCGTGGTATTTTTCGTAATTTACCGTGTCCCTTGTAAATTACCGTAAATTTCTAGATAATTCACCTGTTTGAGATAATTTTTCATACAGATAAATTCCCAACATGTTCTTTTAAGCCAAGTTCACATTTCCTATGTGTTTAATAATAAATTGAGGCATGTTAAACTCATTTTTGGAATATTTTACTTAAATTATAACATAATAGAGTAATGCATTAAAATATTCCTCTTGAAAATTTCTCATACTTTGACAAAAGAAAGCCAGAGTGCATGTTGCTGCTGTAGTTCTTTTTACAATTTTAAAAATTTCTAATAGATTAATGTTGTATTAGGTATGGTTTAAATATTGTTATTCCCTTCCTACTGTTATTGGATTTCTTATTTAACCATACATTTGCTGTTAAATGCATAAAACAAAAAAATACTGGAAAATTATGGTAATTTTTGAAAATTACTGTAATTTACCGTGGTAATTGACCTCAGATGAAAATTATGGTAATTTTCCCATCTCTACCTATAATGCTTATTCAAACATTGCCTTTTTCACTATGTAGGAGTGGTGAAAATTTCACCAAACCATTTTTGTTGCTGTCCTGCCATGATTTGCACTGCAAATATAAGGCCATGCATTTTAAGCAGAGTCCTGCATCATAACTGTTCAGTAAAATTAAGCCTGGTCTTTTAAAAGCATTAATAAAGGAGTTATTTGGATCTAAATGTGGACTAAATTTAAAAAAGGTCAAATTTACGTAAGAGATGGAACTAGATGATTACATGACCAAATGTTAAAGAAAAGCAAGGTTGTTGTCACCTCAACACAGCATTTCATTCAAAACCTAGATTTTAGATTGACATTCATTGGTATAAGAGCTTTTAACTGTCATGCCATTTTGTGCCTAATTCAGACATGTATTCAAATCGCCATATTGTGCACTAAAAATTAGAATATGTATTCAAATTGCCCTATCATTTTCATTTATAAGAAAAGAGATTCGGGTTCAATAAGTTATGGATTTGACCCATCACTAATTACATATAATGCAAAACTACTTTTTTAAATCACTTACTTGTGCGCTGTGCGACCACCACATATTTTTAACAGTTCATCGTCCGTCAAATTTGACAGAGTATTTGTAGCGCACTCATCAACTTCAGGTGAGGTCACCATTTCATGCTTCACTGGTACCACTTTACCTCCACTGGTTAGAGTTTCAGTCTGAAAGTAAATCACAACATTAGCCCACTAATTTATGTGAGACACAAAGAGGCCTTTTCCATCACAAATCATGCAGAGCAACACAATAACGTCCGTGTGATTTCTTTGAAAAAGGTTATGCGATAGCCCCTTGGTAGAATTTTTATAATACATATACCTATGCAATTTTGATATTTCTGAGCTTTTTTTGACAAGTTCAGGCTATTCATAAACATGCTGTAAAATCGTTTCCATTTTAGTATTTTTATTTCGCAACTGAAAAGTATGGCCAGTAAATTATGCCATACAATCAACTTTTTCATGCAGTTTAATAAGCAACCATACTTGGTAAAAGGATTAATCTTCGTGCATTGATTTCAAAAGGTGGACAAAATATGTATGTAATAGAGTCATTCCATGTCAACTCAACCAAGGCCCCATGCCCACCATCTAAGATTTTCATAATTTTTCCCTGTTGCTAGTTTCAACCTTAGTTCAGGAAAATCCAAAATATTTTTGTCCCAATGCCAATACTTTCTGAGATATGAGTATTTGTATAAACCAAGGCACAGAGGAAAAATCTGCCCGTGAGTCAAATTGTGCTAATCAACCATGTTTGTACCTCTGAAAAAACTTAAATAAGTCAGCTAAGCCAGTAAAATTTTCAGATGGCATAAACATGTGACTATAGTTTTCAAAAATTCTATCACAATTATTCTCCCTTGTAAACTTTTATTGTTATATATTCAAACAGCAGTTTTGACAGATTTTCACAAAAATAACATTTTCAGCCCAGTGCAAATCACATTTAACACATCATAGCCACTAAAATTGGAGTAAGCATTGAAAATATAGGCAATTTAAACTGATATGAAGTTTGGGCCCATTTAGAGCTTAATTGTTGATAAATTAACTGAAAACTACCCCCCACTAATTTTTGTTGCCGCAAAATGGCTTGTTTTCAACTTCTATGTAGTAACAAAACAGGGACACAAAGTAGGAAATTGAATTTTTTAAAATAACATGCTGTAACCTTCTCCATTACTTAAGTGAATACAAATCTGAAGTTGCTCCCATGATTGATAATGCCTCCATAATTTATTTAAATAATACACGTAAAACGGTTGGCTACGACATCTATGTTTTAGGGCTTCCACTTAATGGTGTCTTGGATGCGAGATTAAATTTCCTCTGAACACATATCATTCTTTTAACCGTCCAGCCAATCAATTTTGATATTACCCTAAAGTTCCAAGACATCTGTTGGCGAAGTTTAACCTGTTTTGTATTTCTGGCTCTTCCGTGTTGTCATTTGTTAAAATTACTCGTAAATATTTCAAATGGTCTACTTTTTCAAATGTATGCCCATCTATTTGCAGAGGACCTGTATTTTCATTTTGGCATCTTGAAAAATGCATGTATTTAGTTTTTCTATCATTTATTTTCAGTCCTATTTTTTCCGTTTCCTTCATAAATACATTTGTCAACATTGTCAAATCTTCTAAACTTTCTGCGAATATCGCTACGTCATCTGCAAAGGCTAAAACGTTTATTTTGGTCCCAATTTTGATACCAAGGTCCATCTCGGCTACTTTTTCCAGTGCTTCCTCAATTGCAATATTAAATAGAATTGGGGAGAGCCCATCTCCCTGCCTTACCCCTGTGCTTATTTTAAACGGCTCAGTAATATCTCCATTGATCCGTACTAAGCCTCTTGATTCTGTGCTGCTCAGCTTTGCTAAATTTATTAATTTTCTTGGGATCCCCATCTTATCCATTTTTCTCCACAATCTATCTCTATTTATACTGTCATACGCCTTTTGGAAGTCGATAAAAAGAGCATAGAACTCCTAATTGTACTCCCAGTATCTGGATGTACTTTCTTTTATAGAGAATATTTCATTTGTAGTCAACCTGCCTTTCATAAACCCTGCCTGAATCTCTTTGATAATTTTGTTTGTATAACATTCTATGCGACTACTGATTATTTTTTAGAGGACTTTATATGGAATGTTGAGAAGTGCAATACCACTGAAATTATTGCAATCTTCTTTCTCTCCTTTCTTGTGTATATGTACTACTATTGCTTCCTGCCAATTAACTGGCATTGCTTCCTTTTTCCCATATTTTCAATATTATTCCCCATAGTCTATCAATTATAATGTCACCTCCTTTTTGCAATAATTCTGCTGTGATTTCACCTTTTCCTTATGCTTTGTTGCCTTTTAGGAATTTAACAGCATCCTTCACTTCTTCTCTGTTTGGAGGTTCCACATTAGGTTGAAAATGATAGTAGTTGGCCTGATCCCCATGGTTTAGTGAGGTACCTACTTCTTCAATGTTTAGCAATTCAGAGAAATACTCATGCTATCTTTCCATTACCTTTTGACTTTCTATTAATAACCATCCTTCTTTGTTCTTCACCCAATAAGGGCTTTGAATGTATTCTTTCTTAAAAAAACTTATTTTTCTATAAAATTCTTTTGCATTGTTTGCTGTGTTTTCTTCTTCAGCCTTGTCAAGTAAACTATTTATATACAATCTTATTCTCTTCCTTAGCAGCTTATTTGTTTCTTGGTTTATATTATTATAGCTTTCCTTAGCTTCCACACTATTTCTGTTATTCCAAGCCTTTTTTCCTTGAATGCGTTCTTCTATCATTCGCTCACATTCGTGGTCAAACCAGGGTTTTTTTGTTAATTTTCTTCTTCTTGCCACACACGCCCTCCGCTGCCTCCAAGATGGTTACTTTGAAGTTCAGCCAATTAGTATCTATATTTTTGTCCTTTTCTTCCCTTCCTTCTATAATCTGAAATCTAATTTGAAGTTCAAGCTTAAATTTCTCGGCTACATCGTGGTCTGCGAGTTTTTCAGTATCAATTCTTCTATTCACAATGCCCTCCTTCCTTTTACGAGTTGCTATTCTTTGCATCACTTTAACTAAAACTAAAGAGTGGTAACTCCCACATTCTGCTCCTCTTGACACTTTTAACATTAGTTATGTTACTTTTGTGTCACTGATCCACTAAAACATGGTCAATTTGGTTTTTAGTAGCTCCGTTCGAGGATATCCATGTGTATTTATGAATATCCTTCCTAGGGAACATAGTACTTGAAATTATTAAATCGCTTGCCAGCGCAAAACTTGCCAGTCGAGATCCATTGTCGTTTGACTCTTGATGTAAGCTTTCATTTCCCACTGCTGGTTTCCAAATTTCCTCTCTACCTACTTTGACATTTGCATCTTCCATAATAATTTTCATATCATATCCTGGTAGCATCTCCACATTTTCCTCAATAACTTTGTAAAAATTGTCCTTTACATCATCATCCGCATCCTCAGTTGGTGCGTAAAAGCTGCCAAGAAATATGTTTTTAAACTTTCCTTTTATCTTATATTCCACATTCCATTTCTTTTTGCTTCAAACTGTATCACAGATTCTGAAATTTTCTTATTTACAGCAAAACCTACCCTATCATAGTATATATTTTCTTCACAGCCACTATAATAAATATTTTTACTTTTGACGAGACACCAATTTACATGTAGCTGTATATGATGCTATGAACTGTAAATTTAATGTGTCAATAAATTATATTAATAAATTATATATTTCTTAAGACTGCAAATGGCCATCTCGTTTCCTGAAGGGCAACCACACCCATGTTGTATTTGTCTAACTCATCTACTAATATATCTATAACTCCAGGCACCACCAATGTTCTTACGTTCCATGTACCAAACGGTAATCCTTTAACACTTAGCCGGGTCTTATTCGCTAATCCTGTCCAGTTTCCGATGCCTAATCTTTGTTGATGATTCACAACATTTCGGTTTTTATAAGGTAGGTCGTCAGCCCAACGCTCAACCCCCAACCTGGAGGACCAGGGTATACAGGACAAATACAAATATATATATGGTAAAAGACATTTAAGTGAAGTGGAGAAATAAATAAATATACTAAATATCACATCTTGGTTATATTACATACGTGTAATTGGTGTTGTCCAACAGACTGCTTCAGCATTATTTAATGATAAATCCAAATTTTATTAGGATAGAGTGATAATTGACAGTTCAATGCAAAAGATTCTTAAAATAGATATATTCGCTCAACTAAGAAAACAGAGAGGCCAAAAGCAAACAAACATCAGTAAAATAATAATGCTCACAATTGTGCGAAATCACCTATTTTCTGAAATCATAAGCTACATTAGTATTAAATCTAGTTAAGCAAGTGACTGCATAAACAAAATATGATTGCAATTGGAATAAAAGGCATTCACCGCAGAAGATTTTTTGGTAATTATTAGAAAAAATATTCCTGTGATCAAGTATGCTGAATAGCCTAAATATGGAACTATTTACGTGCTTGATAGCACTAAATAGTAAAACATTTTGAATAATCAAAAGAATACAATGCAATACCACGGAATTCTAGTAGTTTAGAAGTTTATCTTATATATCCTCACTTTTATGGCCTTATATTTCATTGACTTCTCCATTTCTTTCATAAGCTCTCTTAAGAACGAATTACGTCGCTATGAATATAGGTATATATTCATTATTACAAGTATCAAATTATCCTATTCAGACTAAAAATCCAAATATATTATCCACTTGCTCCGGTGTTTCTCAAGCAAACCGACTGGAGCTCGCCTGCTCAACAATTGGGAGCATACAGAACCGCATGGCTGCTCTCTCTAGGTTGGTGTGACGTCCCACCCGACGAAAAGGCTCCCGCACCGATCGGTTTGGAGATACAGAATGACCCACGTTCGTACTTTATGTCCTCAGTGTTCTTCTTGTGTGTTTTGCATTAACTTTATCTATGTATGGATGCCTCTAAGAAGGTTGTGGGTCCCTATTGTAAACAACCAACCCCCAATAACTCTCCCAGCCCTGAATAGTCATGTCAGCTGTTCCGAGAAAAGGGCTTAGAGTGAAGGTTCTCCCCTCTGCTGCTTTCTCTATTGCTATCCGGCTATTAAATCTCCAATGGACGCCCTTGACCATCTTCAGTATTGAAAATGGCATTTCTGGGTGATTAAAAAGCACAAAATATAATTTTTAGGAAAACAAGAAATTGGAAATGGGCATTTGAGAGAGTTGATGATGGTGAAAATGCAATTTTGATGAAAAATGAAAGTGGACAGCCGTATTTAATGAAAAAAAGGTGTGAAATTAGGTGGATTATTGCTGCGATCTACAATAATAACCCCCTTTTCAGGATGCTGTGTTTAGGTGGATAAATTGATTTCAGTAAAATGTACGATAGTTAATGTGCTATTACACTGGAAAAGACGTCATTGGAGGGGGAGATTGTTGCAGCACAGGCGATACTGTAGCATACTTTTTAAAGAATGAAATCCCTGAAGTGGGAGGGTGACTGCAGGGAGGCATTGTTGTGGCAAATTTTTTTAGGGAATGAAATCCTAGTAGTGGGTGGGTGGAGAGGGGGCATAAGTGTAGCGTGGGCGAGTAGCCTATAAGAAATGAAATCCCTTGAGTGGGATGGTGATTGCAGGGGGCTGTAGCATGTACGATGCTGTCCACTTCAGGAGAAATATATGCTACAGCATGCGGGGACAGTTTGAGTTGAAGGAGGGAAGAAATTGAAGGTGAGGATGTGTATAGCGAAGAGGAGATACAGTTCGATCGCTACGTCACCTACGGTACAAACGGTGAAACATAAGATTTTTCCAAGATGGCGGGAACAATAGCACATGGATAACCAGGTTTGAGTCTAGGCATTAGTGAGAAATGGGTTAAATAAGAAAATAATAATAATTCATAAATGCGGAAGGTTAGCATGATAAGTGACGTGAATTGGATGGCGAAGCGTAACTTAGTAGTGGGTGAAAAAGACATTAAAGCTGGTATGACGAAAGCTCGAATTTACCAATTATCGTTTACAAGCAGCAAGTACAATGGTTTAAAAATCTCATACCTTAATGAATTTCCCGTATTTTAAGGGATTTTCGTTAATCAGTTTAGCTATCGATGGTCGTTTATTGGAGAGGCAATGGTCATCTGCTTCCACTGGTCTTCTAGACTTCCCATTGCCGACGTCAACAGAGACACGTTTAGCAGCGTCGTTAAAAGCAATTTCCCACCAATTAAATGTAAATTGCTCCGCGTGATCATGGCCTATTCCAGTCTTATCAAATTTCAACTTAGGCTTTAGTGCTTCCACCATACCGCTTTCAGCCTTACCTAGTCCTTTACCTGCAAAGAAATGGCTATAGATAATTTCAAATCAAGTGGAATAGATGACTTTCACGAAGATTTAACACGTACCCTCGATCCATCCATACTTCTCCAATATATTCCTCGCATAACCAGCCATGATGACAAATTCACAAGCCGGGTTGTTATGTCTAAATAATGTTGACCCAATGCGTTTGTTACATTCAGTCTAAATTAGAGCCTCCTTGGCTGTAAACATGCCCAGCTGTGCCCAGCCCGGTCAAGAGCTGTCGACTACGTTTTGTTTTTGGGCTGGCCGATCTAGTTAACATACGCAGCAACAGATGGCGTTAGTAATATCACCACCCGCGATTTTCAAACCTAGCGTATTCCCATTATCGGAATTTCATTTAATTTTAAGTAGATTATGAACAACTGACATCACCCAAATTTGAATGGATTAGTGAATCAATTTAGGCACCCGTGAAATAACATTTTATCCCGATAACCAAGTTTCTCTTCTTATCAGGAACCGCTCTCCTGTGATTACTCCCTGGATGCTTAATTAAAAAATTACCACGCTGGAAAAAAATCAGAGGCAGGAAAATAAAGTTCACTTGGCAAATAAAGATGATTTAACAAAAGGTTTCCGTTAAAAAAATTCATTTATTGTGGCTTAATACGATAGTTAAAAAATAAATACACTTCACATGACAAATTGATTTTTGCATTAATGATTGCATAAACTTAACAATGAATATGAAACTAATCCACATTTATGGTTCCTAACTCCTGCACAGAAGAACCCTGAAAAAAATGAAAAACATAAATGAAACACCCTTAGAAAATCAAAAACATTCAAGGGAAAGAACTCGATAAAATGTTTATTGCTAATGGCCTCAATAAGTACCTATGTTACACTTGTTTCGGCAATCAGAGGTAATTTTTTTATCAAATTTTAACATTATTGGAAATGGACGATGTAAATGTGTAAGAGGGAGGAAGACAGGGATATCTGGAAGGCATAAAGACTGGGAGAATATACGAAGATTTGAAGCAGGGCCAGATATAGTGAAAGAGGGTTCAATCACAAAACATGCTTTCATCACAGGAAAGGGATCAGTCACAATATGTTCCCCAATGAAACGAATTTCTGCAACTTCTCAAGGCATTCATCCAATGCTTTGAAACTCCTCATCTCTTCATACAGCCTTCTGTCTTCTATGCTGTCATGAATGCACTTCTCCAGTTGCTCCAACTCTTTTTTCCTCCTCTTCTCTTCAGGTTCCAAACGAACTTTCAATGTAGCGGAAAGGTAAGAGGGGCAATCGGGGAATACAGAAGGTATTGCTCCCTCTCTCAGCGTGGGTGCTGGAAGCTTCACCGTGACCAACTTGCCTGTGTTCTCATCAAACATCGATGTCTCCTACAAAACATTCTGAATCATGAAATACTTAATGAACACCTAGAAAAAGTCAAGAAATATTTCGTTATTTGGGGGTCACGGGTATCCTGACAAATAATGACTGCGTATGAATCGCGATTCCCTCTTTTGTCATTGTAAACGCGTTGACTGATGTTTGGCACTAGAAACCAGAACGGAATGTTATGATGTAGCAAAGTAGTTAGAAGTTTCATTAAAAACCTGAGCACTTCAGTTTGTTTGACATTTTCACTTTATTGTGTAGACTGATAATTTCAAAAACTTAGGGATTAGCCCATTTTGAAATTCAACATTCATATGTATGTATGTACTTTGAGAAATTTTACTATTTCAAAATGTAAATAAAACTCCCTAGGGAAACTTGTCTAGAAGTAAGATTTTCTAGAAGTAAGAAGGCGGGGCTGAATATAAGGGTGGGAGAGCAGAAAATAGATCAGGTCGAGCAGTTTACGTATCTGGGGTAGTATTTTGGAGGCGAATGGGTTTAGTGGTAAGGACATCAGATGCAGAATTGCGCTCGCTAAAGAAGCATTTTCGAAGAGAAGGGAATTGATGAGGGGGGGGGTCTGAGAAGAGACTTAAAGAAGAGGCTGGTGAAAACTTTAATAGAGGGCATGTTGAAAAGAGTGATAGAGGGGAGAACACTGGGGAAGCGTGGAAGAGGAAGGAGGAGGATAGAAATTCTGGACGAAATAAGAGGAGGTAGAAGATATGAAGAATTGAAGAGGGATCTTATAACGGGCCATCCTTAGGAGGGAAAGCGAGAGGTTGGGATTTTCTAGGAGGTTGGGATACAGAATGGGGACTGTCCATGAAGAACCTACCAATCAGCTGGTAGAATACTTGAATGAAAGGGAAACTTAAAATTGGTGATAACTTTTGGACAACAAATCAAGCACAAGTACAGTAGCGTTTTGTCATACGCAAGAAGAATAAAAATATTTTCCACAACAGAACACAGGCATGGGCGAAGCCAGGGAATTTGGCTGAAGGGGGCCATGGGACCACCCACCCTCCGGGGGGTACCCCCACTTCAAGAGGGGGTGTTTCTCCCCCGGAAATGTTTTTTTAATTGAACCTTCTCAGAACTGAAATTAAGCCTAATTTCTAATGACAATTTTATAAAATACTGAAAGGGATTGTTGTAGGCTAGAAAATGACCTCACCGAGTTGGAAAATAAAATAGCTTTTATTTTCAACGAGGGTTCACACATTTTCAGAGGGATCATAGTAAACTTTGGGATGGTTATCTGCTAATAAATTAAATACTCACAACTTCAATATTAATTTAAAGTGAATACAAACAAAAGTTGCAAAAAATTTGGTTTTAAGGAATTTTCTATTTTTTTTTGACAAAAATGTTCAATGATGGTAGTGCCGGGAACCCTTTCTTTAACAAGTTCTTTTTCGACGTGAAGAATGAATAGATTTGAAAATCTTGATTGGCCGGTTGTAGACCGAACCCACGACTGAAGAACTTCTTTCACATCCGCCCGAGCTGACGGGCAGGCCGATTGCTACTTGGAGAAGTCTGTAAACATTCGGCATGATATCTTAATTTATTTCTGCTCTGACATTTTTAAGTTTGACCTCTATTTCCTCGTTTTTTTATACATTTCTCAATACTGTTGCCTCGGCATATAAGGAATGGGTATCAATATTCAAAATTTCTTTGTAATTAAATATTCAGCTTCAGTCAAGTCCAACTGTGTAAAGGCATCCGCTGCCTCTGTCAGGGGAACGGACTCAAACATGTGCTGAAAATGTGAAATTATCCAAACGTTGTACACATAGATTTTCCAGTAATCTCGAGTGTTGGGGTTGGTGTCAGATGGTAGGTCGGTCTGCTGGCTTTTTCCTACGGTAGTTGTACTACTTAAGCTCCCCATTTCTTTCCCACCCTTAATGCTTAGCTTCTTTTGAATCTTTGCTAAGATGGCATGATTACCAGGTTGTGAATAGTGCATATGGAGGGCTTCATGAGTATTGGAGAAAATGTAAGCTGACTGGATATCGTTGCAGGAATGGACAACGGCCAAATTTACTTTGTGAGCTAAGCAGAGGATATAAATTGCCTGTGGGTGTAACTCTTTCAGTTTCACCTGGAGACCTGCGTTCTTTCCTCACATTACGCTTGTGCCATCGTATGATTGTTAGCGACTCGTAATCTCTTGCTGTGGAACAATTTAAAAAACCCAGAAACTTTTCGATGGGCTCCAATCCTCTTACGTACCTCAAAACTACTGAAAACTGTTCTTTTTTGTAACATTTGGCTTCATCAACCATCAATGAATAAAACCCACACTCCCGCACTTCCTTTACAATTTCATGAAGAGTTAGACCGGCTGCAACTTCTATTATTTCGTTCTGAACCGTTGGGCAGCAGTAGTTAAGGCACTGCTCGAAATGTTTTGTAAAAAAGAAATCATACTTCGCAAAATGCTTACACAATTCAACAAAGTTTCCCCTGTTCTGATATTCAGAGCTCTCATCATGTACTCAGTGGCATGTCTTGACAACTGAGATAGGAAATGATGTCAACTACTTCTGTCAAGTAACGTTTTTTCTCTTCAATCTCTTCTTTACTCTGATTAACGACTCTCTCGTGTACAGTACCAGATGCGTGAGCCATTTGGTACCCCAGATACTTTTGATGACAATCCGAATGAGATCCTGATTTTTCGTGTTTCTCAATCGCATCTTTTAATTTTTTCTTTTTGTAAAACTCCGTTTTAATAAAATTTTCGTTTTGTTCTCGCACAACCCCGATAAAGAAAAGTCGACACACAAAGCAGTATGCTCGATCTTTTTCCAGACTGTACTCCAACCACTGGTGTTTTTCATAGTAAGCGTCGTAAAATGATCGGTTTCTGTCACCAAATAGTGTTTTCGGTAAATTAATTTTCAGTTGTTTCGGTCCAGCTTCCAAAGAACCGAGATCTGTCGGTTCAGAGGCTCTTTCCTCGGTTACTTACATTTTTTCATCAGAGGGTTTCGTTGAAGTTTCAAACGTTGACGGTGCAGAGGAGGGGAAGGTGCGGTCGTCTCTGGGAGGATCATCATCTTCACGTTGATCATTTCTTGGAAGGGGAGAGAGAGATTTCTTGAAAAATAATCGAATATCTGAAACTTTATTCATCTTGCACCTAAAGAAAAACAAAATAGAAGGAAAAAATCACAATATTGCGCAAAACTTAATCAACTGCGCAACACTATAGTGCGTTCCACATTTAGTTGACAGTATGGGCTCTAATGGAGATTCGTTTCCCATATTAATCTCCATAAGGGCGGAGGTGCGCTGTTGCCAAATGCAGCATAAAAATTAATATTGCACTACGCACTGTATAAAAATATGTCATAATGCATAAAGAGACGTTTCATTTAGTGGTGTCCATAGTTTTTCGATAAAGTTTATAAAAAATGTTTCCTTAAACTTCCGCTAGAAACGCGGTTCTTTTCACTTTATTTTCTTCACTCGATTGTCGGCAAACCGTTCCTCATGCTGGATTAAAACTTTTACATAAAGGTTCATCATACTATTTTCTTCGTAACAGTGCATATGTTTTTGTGGTTAATTGAGCTAAAATGTTGTTATACTGATGTAAATATCTTAAGGACAAATAATTTAGTTTTTGTAAGGTAAAAAGTAGTCGCCTGCTAACTTACGTATTTGACGTTGTCGGTCCATTAATGCTGCATATGAAATGTGAAGAAAAGTATAAAGTTTTTTTTAGTGAAAAAATCATTTCTTTATCTCAATCGTGAAGGGAGTTACAACGTTTTGATCTTAAGAAAAATGATTACGGCGCTGTCGAGGCGCGATGTTTTCTCAGTCTGCAAGTGAAGACAGGAGGCAATTATCAACGGCAGCATCATATATCATATTTGAGGTGGTTTGTGACCTGACTAAATTGCTTCGAGAGGGAGGTAAGGGGGCTATTCAATGAGCGTGAAAGGTGGGGATGGGAGGAGGGCTCTTCTTACTGTCTCACGAAGGGGAGTATGGGAATCGAAGATGATCCCTCGTAAGATTATGTTTACACATTAGATCATACTTGTATTACCATTTTAATAATAATCATGTTTTTAGAACTGCAAGAATGTATTTACTACGAGCTAGTGTGCTCCCGCTACCTCTCTCTCGAGTCTCGGAAGTTAAAAAAAGTTAGGTAAAATATTCAGAACAACATAGTCTCTGATTCCTTGTGATGAGCGAAATACATTGTGATAATGAATTTTAACACAACTAGGCAAATATCGCAACACGGATATACAAAAGGGATTGTACGTCTGATTCACAACTAAATAACTCTAAGATTCACAACTGAATGCTCCACGAATTACTACGGCTTACGGCCATGGAGCTTATTCCATGCACGTCAGCGACGGACATAAGTTTTACTTGGTGAAATAAAGTGCGGGAAAGACTGGCCGATAAACGTTTTTTTCATTCAAGTATTCTACCAGCTGATTGGTAGGTTCTTGGACAGTCCCCATTCTGCATCCCAACCTCATAGACATTGTCTCGCTTTCCCTCCAAGGATGGCCCACTATTAGATCAGTCTTTAATTCTTCATATCTTCTACCTCCTCTTATTTCATTCAGAATTCCTATCCTCTTCCTTCCTCTTTCACGCTTCCCCAGTGATCTCCCCTCTATCACTCCCTTCAACATGCCCTTTCCTCTCAAAACCTCCTCCATTCATCTCTTCTGCCTTCCCCGAACCTCTGCCACAAGCTTCCTCTCCTCTCCGACCATATCCAATACCTCCTCGTTCGTTTTTCTCGCCATCCAGCTAACCTTCTCCATCCTTCTCCAAACCCACATCTCAAACGCCTCAACTCTAAGCACATCATCCCTTCGCAATGACCAAGTTTCCGACCCATATAGCGCCACGCTCCATATGAAAGTTTTCACCAGCCTCTTCTTTACGTCTCTTCTCAGATCCCCCTTATCAATTCCCTTCTCTTCGAAAATGCTTCTTTAGCGAGCGCAATTCTGCATCTGATGTCTTTAACACTAAACCCATTCTCCTCCAAAATACTACCCAGATACGTAAACTGCTTGGCCTGCTCTATCTTCTGCCCTCCCACACTTATAATCAGCCCCGCCTTCTTACTTCTAGAAAATCTCATTATTTTCGTTTTCTTGTGATTGATCTTCATCCCATACTTTTCGCCCTGCACCTCTAATGCATTCACCATTGACTGTAACCCCTTGGCAGACTGACTAACCAATGCTTGATCATCTGCAAATCTCACTGATTTTATCAGCTCCCCACCTACCTTTATTCCAACCTCCTCCTCCCCCATGCCTCCATTACCATTTCTTCTGAATACACGTTAAAAAGCATCTGCGATAGTGGGCACCCCTGCCACACTCCCCGTCCTATCGTGGCCCATCCCGATTCTCCATTCCCTACCCTAACCTGCGCCGCCTGGTTCATATACAAATTCCGAATCAGACGTCTGTCCCTCCAATCGACCCCTAATTTCTTCAACACTCCCATTAATTTCGTCCATTCCACCCGATCAAACGCCTTCTAGAAATCTACGAAGCATGCAAAAACATCCTGCCCATACTCTAGGTTTCTTTCTACTAGCGTCCTTATCACCGCTATAGCGTCTCGCGTTCCCGTCCCTCTCCTAAACCCGAACTGGTCGTCACCCAGGTATTCATTGACCTTCTTCTCTAGCCTTCTGTTTTTAATTCTCAGAACTACTTTGGCCGCGTGGGATATTAAGCTTATTGTCCTTTTGTCTTCGCACGTTTTTGCCTTACTCTTCTTTGGTATAGGAATTAGTATAGTCTTCGCGAAGTCTTCCGGCCACACTCCATCCTCATAAATCCTACGAATAAGCGCAAAAAGTTTTCCTCTTCCGTTCTTCCACATGCTTTTTAAAAACTCTGTAGGTATGTCATCTATTCCTACCACCTTATTCCTTTTCATGTCTCGTAGAGCTCTTTCCATTTCGCTATCTAGGATACTTGGTCCGATGTCATCTCTGTCGATATCCTCTTCCCTTTGTATATCAAACCTATTGGGCCTTATTTCTTTACCATACAGCTCTTCAACATACTCCTTCCACCTCTCCTGGATCTCTTTCGGTTCTACGATCACCTTTCCCGCCTTGTCTGTTATCGTTGTAATTCCCCTTCCCTTATTACCACCCGTCAGTTCCTTTACTTTCTTATATAATGCATCTGCTCTTCCCTCTTTTTGGTATTTCTCTAACGAGTCGATCTGTTCTCTCCACCACGCCTCTCTTGCTTTCTTTGTTTCTATTCTAAGCCTGTTATTTAATTCTCGGTATTTTCTCTTACCAAGCTCTGAGTTTACGTTCTTCCATTTCCTTCTATCTTCCATCTCCCTTATCATCTCCTACGTGATCCACGGTTTTCTAATTTTAGTTGCACTCACTACGCCTACCGTTGCTTTCGCCGCTTCTACAATTCCATTTTTCAAACTTCCCCATTCATCTTCCACTGATCTAACTCCATGTTCCTCACTCAATATTTCATCCACCTTCTCTCGATACTTCTTCTTAATTTCCCCAGTTAATGCCTCCGTCATCCACTTTCGTACCCTCCTTCCCATTCTTATCTTTTTCAGTTGTACCCGATATTTCATGACTGATAAGTTGTGGTCTGTGTCTGCATCCGCTCCCGGATAAGTATGTGAGTTTTTAACTCTATTCCTGTATCTGTGACGAACCATTATATAATCTATCTGGAACCTATCTGTGTCTCCAGGCATCTTCCAAGTGTATCTACGTCGAGGATGAATTCTGACCCATGTATTTGTAATTACTAGGTTATTTCTACGGCAAAACTACACTGCTTTCTCGTCCCGGTCGTTTCTTCTTCCTAGCCCGTAATCGCCCACCTCCCGCCCATCTCTTCCCTTGCCCTCCACCGCGTTCCAATCCCCCATTACTACTAAGTGCTTACTGCTTACTCCCAGGTATTCTACCAATTATTTCCTCTAGCTGATCGTATACCCCATCTACCTCCTCCTCTTTATGATTAGAGGTAGGCATATAAATCTGGATTATAACTAAATTCGTTGGATCTGCCTTTAGTTCCACGACTATAATCCTATCACTCACCTGTTCTGCATACACTACTTTTCTACATAGTTTCCTATTCATTACGAATGCAACCCCGAGCTGACTTTCATTCCCTCCACTATAAATTACTCTATAAACGTCGCTCCAGTAATCCCCGTCATCATTCCATCTTACTTCACCCAGACCCATGATGTCTACACCCACCCTCTCCATTTCTTGCTTTATATTCTCTAGCTTCCCCGCCCTCAGCATAGTCCTAACATTCCACGTGCCTATTCTGATAGTTTCGTTCCTCTTCTTTAGCTTCTTTTCCTCTGTTGCTACTACGTCTGAGCAAGGATTTCGTGTGATGACGACCGCAGGGGCCTTGCTCCCACCGCTGCCGGGCACGACACCCGGCCCTCTGGGCCGAGTATCGTAATTGCCAGGATTCATTATCATTTGAGAACTATCCATCATTTCAAGGTTTTTGTTTCAATTGAGATAGAATTCCGTGGCCTTACTCAATAGTGCCGATAAACGTAATGGTAGAAAAATAACGAGAATTTCCTATCCCAGTTTCTCCCTGACTGATACGAGGATTCCCTGATTTTTCCAGAAATTCGAAATTCCCTGACAATTCCAGGTTTCCCCAGACGATCGGCATCGTGCATTTCGAATGAGAAATAAGCACGCAGCCATGTAGCGGTCAGCTGTTATTAGCGTTGCGCGACGAGAGGTGTAGTTGCACAGATAGATTGGTCACCGCGGTGGCACGTCATTACATTTAAAGCGTAAAGCGAGGAAAATTACATGACTGCACATTTCCACAATGATACACGAATAACAAAGAACATGCTTTCGAAACGGCAACGACATGCAGATAATGCGAAAGGCAATATGAAAATTGGAAGCGAACAAAACCATAGCCGTGTCAATCCCACTGGTTGAAAACAAGAAATAAAGAACCTTATCCGCAGAATGAAACGCTCACATCATCCCGATTCCCTTTCACAAGACACCGGCGTTATTTCATTTGGAAACTTATCTTTTCACTCCACGCGTTATCACGTTATCCGCAAGATGCTGTTAGCTGTCACTGGGAGCGCCGCGGGAACCACACTTAATAATTTAACACCACACTCACCACAGCAGTATACTCGGCAATGAAGAAAACAGTGATTGAAGAAAAAACTGGCCTGCGGGCGCCAGCACTCCAGCACAGCGCGACGTAAGACGCGCGGCTTGTCTGTCAATGTAAACAAACAACAATCCTGTCGATGCCTATTGAGGCGGGCGAGCCGGCGCGGCGGGTGGAAGGGTGAGGTGGCAAGGGAGGGGGGAAGAAACAGCCAGGCAAGCCAACACCACCTTAAGTTTACTTTAGGTGGCATTAGGCAAGCGCGCTGCCGGGCAGAGACGGCCAGACCACGGGCAATGGCAGGGACCTCGGCCCAAAGTATTAGATCGCTGCAACGGTGCAACTTGAGTCAACCTCTTCAGCGATAATGGATGTGCAATTGCACACAGGAAAAATTATGATTCAGAGTGAAGGCACCAGTGTTTCCTTTACATAGTGTTAGTGAAGAAGAAGAGGATGAAAGGCTACTAGTGAGCGGGTGCTATATGGTGCACACTAAATTTAAAAGAACTAAACCTAAGGCAAAACAGGCGCCTGAACATTGACAGAATTGAACACTATAAACATATTTTGACTTTTTAAAACTAATTTTATAACTTTTTTAAATTTTAAATATATATATTTCTTGGGGGGTCTCTGGCTCCAACGTGTGCCAGGACAACAAGTTTTCTCCCCCTACGATTTTAATATTTTTTGTAGCTTTTAAAACATTTTATTTAAATTTTTTTTCAAGATTTTTTGGGCCCAGTATATATACATATGGCTGGCATATATATATGCTGGCCCTTATTTTTTTAGGCTATTTCCAACTTTGATTAAAAACTGTTTAATATTATAACACAATGAAAAAAGGCATAGGAAAGAAGTCGGATTGGTTAATACAGAAATAAAATTTCTTGTGGGAGTCTGTAACTCTTGTAGCGTTTCATGTGAATGGGATAATCCCAGAGAGAAGCTGTAAGCAAGTTTTGTGGAAGGGACTTTTTCAAGCGTAAAGCTTGTGCCTTGTGCTTCGTGTATTTTTGGAACTCCTGTGTGCGTTTCTGATATCAGTCATTGGTACAAGTCGGCGTTGGTTTGTGAGGCAGCGCAGCGTTTGGAATTTAGTTCTATACAAAACAAAATAGCTATGAGAAATGGCGCGAAAAGTGGTTTTTCCGCCAATATTGATAGCCAATCAGATGCGACCAGCTCCAGTATATAAGTCGGACCAAAATGCAGCGCAGATATCTTCGACCTGAAGACGCCTCCAGGACGGGAGGAGAAACGTTGTCAGAAAAACACAACGACGCGGCAGATACCCGGAAGAAGAATGGAAAATTCATCTAATCGCCGCGGAAAACTCCGAGAAAAGATATCATCTTTGTGGAAATGTACTCACCGCCCAAAAGGATTCAGACTATCCTCCTCATAGAGCTGCTGAATATGGTCCCACGATGCCTGTAACAGCACCTCATTACCAGCTAATGCCACCGGAACCCTAACATCATGCTTGATGAAAAGGTTACTTAAGCATTTCAGTAAATGAGGGGGGTCAAATATAGTAACCACTGTATGCCCTTCAAACTCAAAGGAAGGATCCTCAAAGGATGCCCCCATAAGTTGAAGGGCTCGAACATTGTTAGTGCCCATATTACTAACAGTGGCTACTACATTCAACCCAATCTGCTGCAGGTTCCGAAGCACTTCCTTCAGAAGCTCACTTAATGTTGAGGATGGCGTGGCAGAGGAGCTGAAGTAGTAGGCCAGCGGCTGCTTCCAGGCTAAGAATAGGCCACGGGCCATGAACACCATAGCTACCTTTGCCGAAGCATTAGTAGTCCCTATGGTGCCATGGTCTTCGAATCCTACTATTCGATCCCTCAACCTGTCATAAGTCAAACCGGGCTTCAACGACATCTTGTCGAATAGAAGACAGCAGTGCCTGTCCCTCTCCTCCATTCAAAGTTTTCCGGCAAGGAAGAGGAATTAAAGCCCGAAACAAAGAATAACATTTTGGGCTTTTCTTGAAGATAGAGAGAGCAAAGACTTTTTCTTCGTGGGACCATCTTCTAGCTTTTGGTTTCCTTTTCCCTTCCATCAGTATCATCTTTAGTAAAGTGACAGCAGATGGGGACAAATTTTTATCTGGGCCACATAAAAATCTGCTGTGATGTTTGACATTGAGCTAAAATCTGACTTAATACCGTCAGCAATGTTTGCCAACTTCTTCCATTGTCTGCGCTGATTCTTCAGTATATTGTACATGATCTTCTTTCTTGGAGTCAAGTCAGAAACTCTTTTCATGCCAATATCTTGTAGAATAGAGTGCTGAGCACCTTTCCTAACCGAAGAACATACCTTGTTGCAGGTGAGAGGCTCATTGCAACCAGGTATATCTGCAGAAAGGGAAGACTGTAAGACCGTGGAAGAAGTTGAAGACTTATCAAGGGAAGGCCTTTCCTCTTCCAGCACACGTTTTTGACAATTGGAACCAATAACTGGGCCATCAGCTACATTATCAAAGGTACTGGGAGAGGCAGATACAGGGGTTAAATCTATAGGTAACCGATGGGGGGCTGAGGTGCCAGGAGTTGAGGTAACCACTAAGGAAGATGATGATCCATTAAGGAGAGATGATGAGTGATGAGATGGTGAATGATTGTGACAAGAAGTAGAGGATGAAAAGGTGACAGCAGGAGATGAGAAAGGAGGATGCAGGGCAGGTGCAGCATTCTGGTTCAGCTTCTGACAGGCAGGAGTTAGGAAGTCTTCAACCCGAAAGTGTTTCCAACACATGAAGCCCCTGTAGAACAGCTGGACTACAGGCACCCCATCCAGCTCAACATTGGCACAAAATGCCCTCCAAAGCTCTGCCCTGAAAATTGTACATGGATATGAAATAAAATAATGCATGAAATAGAAACGAGTATCATGACATTATTGAGGCAATTATACTCCGGAGGAGTCTAATTTCCTCTTTTTCTATTGACAAATTGGATTAATCTTTCATGATTTAATTATCAATTGCTCTCTCTTTCTTAATCAGTCTCTTCACCATAGGGGAATTTATACTGGGGAGCTAGAGAAATATGTGATCTGTTTAAGTAACCAAGTATGAGGATTGCACTCCACACGTATTCTTACAAATGAAAATGAAATGAAATTAATCATTCATAGAACCATGTAATTTCATATTTCCTATGTCATTCATATAAATAAGGAAAGGTATGGGACCCCAAACAGATCCTAGTGTTAATCCTGTTTTGGTTCTCTCCATTACACTTTTATAGTTTTCTATTAGGACTCATTGCTGTCTTTGGCTTAAATGAACCGCTGGAGTGCAACACCCCTGATAACAGCTTTTTACAGTTTAGCAAACAAAATATTATGGGCTATAACATGAAATGCTTTTCTCAAGTCTAAAAAAATCCTTAAGAAAATGCAGGTGTTCGTATAAAGTGATGAACTGCTAGAATGAATATGCGGAAATGCATAAACGAGAGATGGGAAAATAGTCCCTGCTATAATTCTGAGCCAGCATTCTTGTATTGCGAAAACAGATGCTACTTCAAATTGTGCAAAAAAGTGCCTGATGTAAAACGGTCTTAAAAATAGGAAGGATTGATCTATGCACAATTTATACAATAATAAAGCCATATAACATTGGTGTATAGTCACGAAAAGGGTCACAAGACAAGAAAACTGAAAAATGCACTATTGAAGTGGACTAATAACTCATCCACATTAACCCATTCAATGCGGATGCCTTGAATTCAAGGCATCCCGTGCAAGCCAGAGGCACGGATGCCTTGAATTCAAGGCATTGGTCCCGTTACTTTTCTCGGTTTTCCCTAGTTCCAAAGCGTCGGCGCTGACACTTGCAGCTTCCTCCAGGGTCTTAGTCTTGCTCTAGGCACACGTGGATGAGATTCGTTCTTTGCTGGATGTGTTTTTGTTTCATATAAATAAACAAAAAAAAACCCTTCAGCGTGGGAATAAATGCCATGTCAACAGGTCAGCATTGAATGGGTTAAACCAAAATCAATTAACAATTCGACGTAAGACGACATAGAATTTAAAACTATACATTGAAACATCTCTATGTTCAAATAAAAATAATAACTTTGCTTACCTGTCTTGGGTTCTTGGAAACTGGAACAATCTTCCTTCCGACACATGAGTACCACAGTTCTTCACGCAGCAATACTTCCTCACCATGATAAATCAAAACTCTTAAACAAGCAAATTATCACAGTCACCACCACTCAAGCAAATAAACAATTGCAGCTTTTGCTTCCTTAACAACAACCACAGCGCTGGCGCAGGCAAAACACGGCTGAGTGCAAAATCGCTCGCGTGGACAGGGTTCTAGGAATTCAAACTGGCATAGAGTTCTTGGAAATTCTCCCCCCACCACCTCCTTACAGCCGTCAACTGTAGTAGTTCATGCTATCATGGGTAGATGGCATTGCCGACTCAACTAACCTGGAGTTCCCGTAAGAGAGCGCATCCCCATGGTTGGAGATGAGGTCAAGGCTGGGAGATTTTTTAAGGTTTAGGTATTTGATGATTAATCGTAATTCCATCCCCGTCACCGGGACAAACGGCGGTGCCGGGAGATACGAGAGACTGTCACAGACAGCCTCCGCCTCCCAGTCATCATCCGTTTGTTCCCAGTCGTCTTTGAGGGTAAATTGCGTCTGGAAGGTGTCAGCTAAGATTTTTGCTTTGTCGAAAGGGTCGTTAATTAATTGGTCATTGTGTCAAAATGGAAGGGATCGGGGACTTTGCTTAGTCAGAGACTTTGCAAGACGCCATACAGTATTGTCTTTAATTGAGAGTGAATTTACTTTGTCCATCCATAGGGAATTTCTATGAATGGTTATTTTCTTCTTCACGCAAGATGCGAAGAAGTTGTATCGTCTTATGTCGGGAGGGAGTCTGTGACGCATCCATTGCCTGCGGGCTTGGTTGCATCGGTGGATTAGGTCATGGATATGTGGAGGGAAGGGAGAAGGATTAGGAGCGGGACGGTTATAGGGAAGTGAGGCGATGGAGAAGGCATTTTGGAATGCGTTGGTTATCTCGTCGACGTGATTGTCAATCGCGTCGGGAGCGTTGGAAGTGGGAAGCGGAAGAGAAGAAAAAGAGTCATGGGCATGATTGGCAAAGAATTGCCCATTGGTTTTAAGGAGAGGAGTGGAAGGAATGAGGAAAGCAGTGGTCTTGATGTCAGTTTGAATTGGGAAATGGTCCCTCGAGAGATCTCGATGGACTTTTGGGGTTGTCAGTTGGGAAACGTTAAGAGTGAAGCAGAAATCCAGGATATCTTCGCCACCTTTGGTATCAACGTGCGTGGCAGACAGCGGTACTTCGACGTTGGCCAAGATATGGCCAGGTCGCAGAGGATTCTGCCACCCTGATTTTGACCTCTACAGCCCCATTCCAAATGCTTTGCATTCCAGTCACCGATCGCGACGACACGCCGGTCTGACGGGAACGAGAGACGAAACTTCGTCCGGAACAAGGATATGAGAACAAGGTTGGTAAACAGAATAGAAATCAATGGTACCCATTAGAGTTTGGAGGCGCACACCAATGGATTCTAGTGTGCTAAGGGCGGGCGACAGCAGTGCTTTATGTTTAAGAGACTATTTGACTGCGATGAGCACTCCTCCGTGCTTGCCAGAGGGGGGATCACACCGATATATTTTATAATTGGGAATAAAAAAAATTATGCGTGGTGAAATATGCGTCTCCTGAAGGGAGACGACATCGGGGTTGCCAGAGTTGAAGTTAAGGAATTCATGTTGGCGGCTTCGAATGCTGTTGCAATTCCAACTGAATAAGGAGATATTCTCTAGACGATTAGTTCCCATTCTCGACCAGGGCACTAATCTGCTGGAGAAGGAACATTTTCTTGCCCGTGATCGTCAGGAGAACACTTAATTGTCGACTGATGGTCATAAAAAATGAGAAAAGTGAATTTTCAGGCATGTCTGGTGAAGAGGATTCAGGGGTTGCGGTCAGGTTTGAAGGAGGAGGTTGACGGAGAGGATTGGAAGAGGAAAGAGATGGAAAGCCAGCATTTGAGACCATGAAACGGTCCTTATCAGGACCAGCCTGCCAAGCATTATTAGTAGGAATTGGTGCGGGTTGTGTTTCCCATCGGGCTGATTCTTGGGGTGTTTGTTTCGCGTTACCAGCCAACATACGCTGGTGTGCCCACTTGGAAGCTGGACAACCGCGATAATTAGCTGGATGTGGACCGCTGCAATTGACACACCTCAGCGGCGTGACACGATCATGGCGAGCACAATCTGCATTCGCATGCGATCTGGCGCACTTGACACAGCGGGGCAGAATGTAACAGTAGTTGTTACTGTGACCGAAACCCTGGCAATGATGGTACTGCAGCATGCCCTTAGGCTTTTGGTATGGCACGATTTTTACGCGCACAGCCAGCAAGCAAGTTGAAAATATTACAATAATACCTCTACCTAACGAATTCCCACTAAATGAAGAACACCGATGAACGAACAAATGCTATTGGTACCGCCAAATTCCTATTTAAATGCATTGGTAAATACCTCTAATGAACGAACTCCTACTTTACGAAAACTTTCGATAAACGAAATGAAAGATTAGCCCTGTCTTGTAATATTTACCTCTTCATCATGTATTTTTAAAAAAGGTTAATTTTGAATATTTTGTGAGGTTTTTGCCGTTTTGGAAGTGAAAAGGACCAATAAGAAAGCTTCTTGTTTGTTTATCCAGTAAATTGCAATTTCCGGTAATTTGCATCAGTGATTTGAGTGATGTGTTAGCAGCGTGGTTTGTGATTTGGTTGACATTCTCAAGTTTTACAGCAGTTCATCATCGTGAGTCTACAATTTCAATCTTTGCAAGTGAAACCTGGTTGCTCTCGCGTGTTACTGCAGTTCATTTTCGTGAGATTGGGATGCAGAATTAGGACTGTCCAGGAACCTACCCATCAACTGGTAGAATACTTGAATGAATAATTTCAATCTTTGCGAGTGAAATCAGGTTTTGCCTTAACCCATTAACGCCCATACTTTTTTAAATATACTTTTTATTGAAAATTTGTTAATAATTTGTTTAGAAGGGTATTTAGAAGCAATATGGATGATTTTTAGAAAAATATCTCTTAACTGTTGCAAATGGTGGACTGTCCTAAAAATAGGACGCTGGGACTATAAGGTAACATTTCACAAATTGGAAAAATTATATATAAGAACGAATTTGAATGAAAAATATTATTATTACGTTTGTTTTTACATTTGTATGCAATAACAACTACAAAAACATATTGAAAATGAAAAAAAAAAGAAACATGAATTTATCATTTCTTGGTGTGATAATTAGTGAAACAGTTCTTGCACAAAGTTACTTCACATTTTTTACAAAAGGTGAGAGGTTTTGCATTGCAGTTTTCTCCCTGGCATCTCCTTTGTTTGTCTCGTCTTGATACAAAGTGATCTTTTCCATTGTATCTAATGTCTGGGATGGATGTTGAAGAGGATGTGTTGGCTGCTCTCCCTTGCTTTGAAGTGTTTCTTTTCAAAGAAGCAATGGCGACATTTCTTCTGAATTCAAGGAGGTCCATGGTAGAATGAGAAACCCTATTGTACACAATCCAGGCATTTACAATTGCCATGTCAAGCATTCTTGTGAATAAACACCAATACCACTTTTTACCATGAATGGACACATCGTACTTTCCCACTAACCAATCATGGTGGTCAACTCCACCCATGTACTTGTTGTATGATTTGATGTCATTCGGTTGTGGAACAGACAACTTCTGCCTTGACGTCCTGCTCCAACGTGACGCATGACTCAGAGGATAAACAGTGTCAAAATTTGTCCCAATAGCGACACAGTTGTTGTCGTTCCACTTCATGAACAGAACTTCTCCTTCTGAATCAAACGCAGAATCATAAGTGCCCCTGGGCTCCTTAGAATCTTTCAACGGGCATTTGCACAGGTGGTTCTGCCTCAGTGTACCAGAAGCTCTAAAACCAACATCTCTCAAATGAATAAGCAAATCTCTGCTGGTAAAGAGATTGTCGAAAAACACCCAGTGACTTGCCGGCTCTTGGACAGGGTCCAACATATTTAGAACAACGCGGGACCCTAATGCCAAATCATGTCTCTCATTCAGACCTACTTCCTTACCACAGTATAAATTGAAGTGGAAACAATAGCCACTTGATCCACACAGTGCCCAAAATTTGTATCCAAAACGGATCGGCTTCCCTCTGATAAACTGCTGCAATCCGTGGTGACCATAATATTTGACTATCATTTCATCGACTGCAAGGTGTTTGTCAAATATGCCCCATCTTCTGAAATTCTTATTCAGAGCGACTATTAGAGGGCGCACTTTGAACCCTCTATCGTCTTTATTCTCTTGAGCCATGCTGTTGTCATTGAAGTGCAGCATGCTTTTTAGTTTGAGGTACTTGTTTCTTGGCATTGCATTTCTTACAATATTGATTCCTAAATCACTACCCTTACTCCAATAGTGCCTTTCACTGGGCACTTGGTGATATCCAGACAGCAAAAGTATTCCAAAAAATGTTTTGTGTTCATCGATTGACAAAATGAAATTTGTTTCATTTTTTACTTCTGTGGCATACTTCACAGACTCAGAAGTTATCATGCTCATTATCGCGTCATCAAAGAGCATCTCAAATATTTCAAGAGGAGAATTTTCTCCCAGCTCACCTTGCATAGTCTCTGCCAGAGATTCTGATGACGTACCTTCTTCTGGCAATTTTGTGTAGGTCGGGATGACTTTTCTCCAAATTGGTTCGCATTTTGTCAGCGAACGTTTCTTCCCCACACTTTGTGATCTTTTTGCTTGTGGATACTCCTCATCATCTTCCACAGAAGTTGTGATCTGGCTTTCATTCCGCGGTACTATCTGCAGCAATAGTTCACCAGGAACGTCTGCAACCTCAACTTGGTTCAATTGGTCTTCTTCAAAAATGTCTTCATCACTGACAACCTCCTTCTCCGGCGGCAAGACAACTACACTCACATCTGCTGAATTGTCAATATCCTCTTCAAAAAGTATTTGTTCTATTTCACTAATAGTAACACCTTTCCGAAACATGACTCCGAATAACAGCAAAAATACGCAGCAGAAAAGTCGAACATTCTACTCGCACAAGGCAGTACTACGAATGAATCCCTAAGAGACTAAATGTCTGTTTTATTCGAAATGCCATCTGCCTTTTCTTCCACGAAAACACAAAGTCATATTCGCCCACCCCCTCTACGTCTACGTCATACTCATACTGGTAACACCTGCCTACCACCCCCTCCCTCCTCCACTTCTCTGCCTGGGTATATATATCTGTATGTTGACCAAACTCTGTATGTTTAGACCAACTTTGTACCTAATGATGCCGCAAGTCGGTGAAACGCATTGTAACAGCAAATAAAATCTGTGGAATAGTACAAAACTTTCTATTCAATATGGACAAAGTCATGCCTTTAGGCATGGCAAGGTAAGTAGCGATGATAAGGTTCTGAGAAACGAGGCATGAGTCATCACACAACGGAAAACATGGCAGTCTACTAACGGGGCCAGTGACGAAGGAAACTGATGCCTTTATGTCCCAGCATCCTATAAATAGGATGGCACATTTCTCAGAGGTGCCATGAAAATACTAAAGAAAAGACGACGCTCCCACCTTCGAATATACACCCTGTGATGTATAATAAATATAATCTGATCAATATTTCACATTTGAAATACATAAATTAGGCAGAGTAACGGACATGAAAAAATTCTTCAAAATCAAATCGGCCTAGAGATCTTAAAAAGTTGCGTAAAATAAAAATATAAATAAAACACTCATAAATAGAGATTCTTCTTTCATAAATAATAACTTCAAAAGAATTATATGCCATTAGACAAATGCAAAAAAAATAAAAAGTAAGTGTCCCATTTATAGGACGCTGGGCGTTAATGGTTTAAGTAGCAATTATTACGCCTGGTAATTTATCTACTTACTTGCAAGGTAAGTTCATAATTTATTCCCCATGCTTTTGCAAAAATTTATATCCATGCTTGATTTATAAAATATCAAATGTTAACTTTCGTACCACGGGTCGAACATTTCTTTAGCAATCACACCTATTGCAATGAAATTCCGTTCATTAGTCATTTATGTTGTGCGCATTCCTTTATCTTTTTTATTACTGTAATAACATTATTTTTTGCAATTCGAACGTCTCAAATCTGAGAATTGCTTTTTTCCGCTTGGCGCCGTCTTGAAAAAATTTCTGGAAAAAATGTGTAAGCTGGAGGGACGAAAGCCTACATATATCGTGCTGTATTTACATAGCAGTTCTCTAAAACCTTAAATGCATCGCGGATGTGACCGAATTGAGTTAGAGTTCTTGAAAGTGGCAGCATAAGAAACTACTATTGCCAATTCTAGCATATTTGTGATGCAATGGGCAGGAAGATAAGGCCGGTTTACAATTGGCTTCAACGTGTACTTCACCCTCGAGCTGAATACACAGGTTCTTACCCACTACTACAACTATCACAGCAATTATGAGCTGATAATACTCATACTCGTCCATGTTCTCGCTCTTTTGTAGATAGTAAACAAATCAACAGACGTTGGTGCTCGGCTGCATGTAAACGTTTACAACCAAGCAAAGATGAATAAAGGCAACCAAAGGTTACTGACGCACATTCCAGTTGACGGAGATCGTAACAGAATGGCGTCAACGTGAAAACAATTCACCGTTTAAGTTTGATGTTTATGCCAATCATAAACTGGCCTTTAGAAATCGCAGTAAATGCTATAAATAGCAGACATGCTGAAAGACCTGCTCGTTGTTATTCCACGGTTTTTTATAAGGCAAGGGAGCAGTGAGGATAAAAATTTGCGATCCTCTGTGGAAATTTTACCTTTAATTGCATTCTGCAAACCACAAGCGCTGAAATTCAAGGTGCAAGAAGTGGATTAGTTACGTTGCCCCTGGAGTGATGCAACATACCTCCGACAAACTAACTCCGAATGAACAAACTGGAAAATTATCGGTCCCTTGAATTTCGTTAATTAGAGGTTTTACAGTATTTAGCTCATTGCCACAGGAGTACAGGTGATATCCTTAAAAAATGCAAAATCAAGGCATTTATATCAACCAAATTTAATGTCACACACACGAAAGAGCATGATCATAGACTTCATCAATTTTCATCCTCAATGTACCATTTTGAATCTTTCACACACAGCCAAATCTAATGGCTCACAACATTCAAGGAGCACATAGGTGTACAAACACGAACTGTATATATACAAAGGCAGTAAGTATACCACGCCATCTAATCACAATCTTTCAGCAATGAGAACTCAAATACACACACGTCACTTAAAAAATGTAAGCAATAATTGCATCACTCAGTTGCAGAAGTGGTTCAACTAACTTTTAAGGAGCGTTCTGCCGAGCATTCTTTATATGTAACTCACCCAATGAATTACCCTTTCGATGAATTACATTAAAATACTGATGCTTGGAATATGAATTAAATAATTCAATTATCATGACAATATATCTGTTTAAGGGTAAAACTGACAGAATGAACACACATTTCTGAGAAAATTACCTATTTATGTCAAAAGGATTTCTTTCAGAAGAGAACTTGATAAATAACTTAACAATGGATAACAGATTTTGTTGAATCACAGAAAGGAACTAAGCATTATTCTAAATTGCATGTTACTTAACAAAAATTCTGCACTGATGTAGACATAGCACAAATAAATTACTGAGATAAAATATTAAAATAACTAGTTATCTTTCTCTTTTATAGTATTGGCAATGACATTTTATGTATGCCAACTGATGTCAACGATGAGATTCTCCAAGGGATTTAAAAATAATTTTTAATGAATATGCAACCTTCTATGATACTGGGCATTTTGTTTAGCAAGGTAAACAAAAATAATTGCAGCATAAATATGAAAAGTTGAGTTTTCCATCCAAAGTAATTTTTTATCCAGGGAAAAAAGAATCTCAATAATTATATGGTATCAAAATTATCAACCCTGAAATGTATACACAACACAATATACATAGGCCATACAAGGATGTATCACTTCAAGAATACATCTATTGGTAAAGCTTTGTTCAACTGTAATGATGGATAGCTCTAAATCGGACTCTGCTGGTGAAGTAATAGAAAAGGATAATAAAATTGAAAACCAAGTTATGATTCTACTACCATAATGACTTCTCCTCATACTCATAAAAATCTTGAAAAATTAAGATTCCTTATTATAAGAAATAATGCATCTCTCTCATGACATAACACTCCTGTCAAAGCATCACTAAAGAAGAACTCGCCACTTCAAAAATAAAAAACCACTAAAAACAGTCACACTAAGTGTATGTATGCCTCTTACATACCTTCACATGTACATTGGCAGTGATATTTCCTCGGGACACACTCACTCGCCACAGACAAGCACACAATTTGACTTGTTCAACTTCTCTCCTCCACACACGCATGCACACTGCTGCACAACAAACACCTGCGCAACATTCAACACAAGAAAATAATCACTCACATGGAAACCACACGTGTGGCTTATTTACACTGTCACATATGCCACAAGGCCACCGAGCACTGGCAAATGTTTTCAAAGAAACTTCCGGTTCCTTCGCAGAGAGGGTGATTGGTAGTAACTACCACCCACAGCACCATAAACCGGTTCAGACATCTCACCATAAGGAGAACCATGCCGCTGACCGTAATTGCTATCATTCACACTTCCTGGGGAGAGCCTTAGAAGAGGGGATTGTGGCATTTGCGGCGATCCGTGACTGGATGTCTGCCTCGGAGAATAAGCTGCAGAGAAACAAAGAGATATTGAGGTCTCACAGCCAATCGAAGTGATAAGTATAAACAACACTTGAGAGAATTTGTGTATCTATGTGCTACTCCATGACATGAGCCATTTGACATGATCGGATGCCAAGGAGTGGATGGGCAGTGCGAAACCATGAGGGCATTTGGTGGAGAGGGTGTTAGAACACCAGTCATAGGGAAGCGAATAAGCAATAGGTGTTGGGGTGGAGGAGGAAAGGGTTGATAAGTGAGAGGTGAATGTTGGTAGGATTAAGGTCTCATTCTGCATCTCGGTGAGTCAGTGCACCGCATACACATCCCAGCAGTGGTGGGTTGCAGGCAACAGACACTCAAGGGGCGTTCCTTTTTGAAGGGATCCTAGCTTGAGTAGAATAGTGGAAGTGGGCCTAAGGCAGGGATCGGCAAAGTTTTGAGGTGGAAGAGCCAAATCCGTCCCTCAAAAGACAAAATTATTTGAGGGCAAAACATGTATTTTTAGAAATAAGGAAAATTTAATGTAATAGCATAAAAAGTCATAACATTAACTATTTCATTATTAGATGAAGAAAAAATCATTATTATATTATTATACTCCTTTAAAAAATTAATACGATCAAATGTTGCTGACAAATATTTTTCCTATTGTAAAGCAAAGTACTGTGGATTATTAAATTAGTGAATGAAGTAAACATCATTAATTAGCTATATTATTAAAATTAGAAAATTAGGAATGAAATGTTCTGTCACATAATTTTTCATTTTTATTTCTGAGCTACCTTAAAGTAATGAAAGAGCCGCATTTGGCTCGCGAGCTGCAGTTTGCCGACCCCTGGCCTAGGGTATAACTATGCTTTAGTTTCTCCTGAGTCATGCTGGCAAAAATTGCCAAAATTGCCCGGTAGAGTGCCATAACTGTTAACAGGGAAAGCTGAACGTGGCGTGGGTACTGCAAAGGCTGGTAACCTTGCATACTCAATCCAACTTACAGCAAAGTCAAAGAATAGACTCGGATGGCTGAAGTCACACCAGGTGGTGGAAGCTGTATTACCTAAGTCAAGAGGCAGGCATGGCAATACAAACTGGACAATTGGTACTTGGAATGTGAGAGGTGTGGATTAATGAGAGAAGGAGTTGATGAATAAAATGAAAATGAGACGAGTGAATGTTTTGTGTATTAGTGAAACCTAGAGTAAGGGGTGGGATGTTACTACAACTGATGATGGTGGGTTAGCGCCATGGTCAGGAGTTGAAGATAGTATGCTAGACAGTCAAGGTTCGCTTGATCCTCAATGATAGTGTCAAGATGCTAGTAAGGAGATAAAAATTAATATCCCCTTGATTGCTCACGGTATATATGAAAGAAGGTATTTCATGAGTTGTGGCATGCCACGCACCTCAATGGAGAACGTGCCTCTCCAGGACATTGTATTAACGAATTCCACCAAAAACATGCTCTAGGAAAATTGCATACAATGGGGAACTAGTGTGCATTGCAGGGCTGCCTAAGCTCAGCCTTATTCATGGGGCACCACTCAACACTGTGTTGCAAGTAGTTTTTTATTTAAACAATATTTAAAAAAAACTTTTTCTGATCATGTAAATATGTCAAAAAGAACTTATTTAAAAAAATCTTTTCAGCCATTATGCAAGTTAAAAAACTGTTTCTCAGCAATGAACGTGTTAAGCAGCCTGACGGTTATGAAATACTAACTACCTTTTATGTTTAATAGCTAAAGGATTACATGTAATTTCAATTTGCCATTAAATTATTCTTAGATTAAGGACCCATTTTTACGTGATTTGGTTACTTGTAAAGTTATCAGTTAGCTACAATGCATAAAACATTCTACTGAAGGCAGGTACCATTCTGGAAGAGTACAAATAATGCAAAGCTTTCCGTGGAAAATGGAATATTTTGGCTAGTATAATTTAAAATATGAATAGTATCAATTAAATCTACACTAGATTAGCAGCAAATAATGCGTGCTGCCTCTTCAAATGTGCTCACGAGTCTCAGGAGTGTACTTGATTTGAAACACAGAAACGCTTAAAAACTTTTTGCAACTTGCCAAAGGATGAACTGAGAATGAAGAAGATGATTTATTGTCATATTCGATTTTCCAGATCCTTTGATTATTATTACTATATGCCTCCCAAGTTTGCAGAATTGCACCCAATGGCACCATGTTTATTGTTATTGGTGGCTATCATAACAAGACCACCTCTTGAACTGGTGCTTTTTTTAGTCATGATTATTTATACTTTGCACTTCTTATCGCTGGCTTCATGAGTTCTGTAATTGCTCTAGTCATTATGAACTTTATTGGTAGCAATAATTTCTACCTCCGAGTCCTAATGCCATTGTTATAAGTTCCATAATAAGGTCCCTGTTATCATTCTTGGATTCCATAATTGGCTCTGGCTAAGAAAAGCTGCGTTGATAAGTGTCACTCGTTCTGAGCAAGTGCCCTTGAGCATACGGTGAGTGCTGTCCATAAGCAGTTCTCCCACTAGCATGAGCTATGAAAGTCTGGATTTACACAAGTTGAGCTTGTATAAGTCAGAAACTCTCTGCTTACTCTTCATATGAGATGTTGAGAGTAAGAATAGTTCAAGTCAAAGTTGCCACTCTAAGGAAAATAGGACTCAAAGTGGAATAAATACAAATAAAACACTAAGTCCTGCTTTCCAATGAATAAACGCTGAAGGTAGACTAACACCACTCATGCACAAAACAGGTTATGGGTAGAGTAATGCTTCCGAGCAACCAACTAAAGTGTGGAAAAAAACTGACTTATGCCACTTTTGCTCACAATGGCATCCCTCATATGCGAAGCAAATTCATATTAATTTTTTCTGATCATTTCACTAATAATGACGCTGTCATTTTAACTTCTTTATCCCAATTATTTAAATGAAATAGGTAACTCCATAACTTAATTGCAGTACCTAATGTCTAACAGACATCAGCTTCACCGGAATAAAGGAACAATAATTTAATATGGAAATATGTAACTTATTTTAACGTAGTAATGCACAATCAGGCAATTATTCATTACTCTCAGTCTGCCTCTGAAATATGTATGTATTACCCCCTTAGCCTACCCAGATAAAGCAGATGGAGGCAGAAAATTCATTGGAATTAACCTTTTGAAATTGGAAAAATAAATGACACCATGAATAGTGGCATTCACAAGACGTCCCTGTTGCTTTTGTCGGTGCTTGGGAGACACCCTGCAACTAACCAGGAAAGTTTTATCCTGTTCATTCCTTCTTCCTTGATCATATGTCACAGCCAGATGTCTGTAGCTGTCTGTCATTTCCATCCCTAAGTTTTGCACCTCATAAGGAAAATTGCAAGCTATAATGTATACAGGGAGCACCTTATTAAGTACCACTGTCCCATTCAAAGACATACCTCTTGATTCCTCCAGATCATTCAATTACCAGATGATTTTCAACTAATGACAAACTAGATTGATATCCATTATCACACTTTACTTTGACTTGAGCATGATTGAGTAGCAAGTAAGCAATTGAAAAACATACTGTACTTTGATCTAGGATATATTCTTCAATCAACTTCATATTTTTTTAAAATGCTTACAAAGGTAATAAAATACCATGATTATGGGACTCGTTAGAATTCTCCATGACTGTGGTATTCAGTCATTAAGACAAATGTTTAGTTTTGTCAATAAATATTACAATACCTCAATTCTACTCCTATTTACAGCTAGAACCGAGGATAAAATTAAAATATGATCACTAGTAGGACTATAGAAAAACTTTGCTCAAACTACTTCTACTGACTTAAATAATATGCATAAAAAATCATCATAGAAAAACTTAACTCACTCATTGTTACAGGCTGTTGCCGTGCCACCATAGGCTCAATATAAGTGTTGTAGGCTGAAAAATTAAGTATTAATGATTTAAAAAATGTAAAAAATTGAAGTGGAGTTATGAACACACTAAGTAAATGAATTAACTCACCATATAGTGATACAAGCACGATCACTATCGTTGATATAACCAACATGAAGGAGTTGCGATAAGCAAATATAAAATCCACAATAGAAAAACCAGCTGAATTGATGTGTGATGCAATGCATGGGGCCTGAATCACTCCCTCTGCACCATCTCCTTCAGATAATCGAACTTTTACAGGAACCTACAACAAATCCACAATCAATTAAATTCCAACCATCTATGTACAAGAGTAACAATCACCAAAGCTAATTCTGATTTGAAACCACCTGCAGACACTGATTTGATGTCACCTGTGTTCATCCGACATCTGCAAATCTAATTTATGCAAACACAGATGTAGCAATTATTTTTCCACATGCACTACTTATGGCCAAGCATTATTTTTAAAATCATTATGACTCAAGAGCTTTCATCTGATTCAACATCAACTGAAAATCGTTACTGATTCACAAAAAAATGCTAGATATTTTTGATAGAATGGATCATGTAGTCATTTCATGAATCATTTCAAAGCAAGTGAAAAAGTGGCCATTTGAGGAAATAAATGGAATTATATACATATGTAATTCGATTGATAACCTCATGTTTTCAGATGATTTCAAACTCTTTCAAAAATTATCACTTAATTATTTTTAATCAAGGACACAAAGGCCATTTTCGAACTTGTCAAACTGTTTTGTACTCGCTTTGTACACACCGAGTATCGGGTGGCGATGACATCAAACTCAAGTCATCACATGCACTGGAAGTGGGCATATGTGTTCTCTACATGAAGAGGGAGCAAACCAAGCGCATGAAGAGGCAGTCTTTCTTATGCTTGCTGCATGTTAAGTTAGAAGGTGAGGATGCTGGGATAGGGGCATGTATGGAAAGTGGATAACTATAAGTGGAGAAATTGAGGATAGATATGTATACCACATAATCATTTGCTTCATTCAAACCAAATCTATTCTCCTTGAACTAGACAGGATTCTCAAGTAAAGAATTTTGGTGTAATGACAGATACTCATAGGTCGGCATAATTACATCAGCAGCATCAGCTACCACATATGAAAATTATATCCATCAACTCCACTAGGCATTGAAGAAATTTTGCTGAATTAGCTACAGAATGTGAAAAATTAACCTTTAAAGTGAATCTCATTTATATTCACTTTCATCATGCAATTTCCTCGCAAATTATCAATCATTGAGCAAGTTTGAGAACTAAGTTATTTTTTCATAGCCTAATCAAACATCAGTTATATGTTATGCTTTTTCTGTGAATAGCATCATCGTTAGCTATAAATCCATGGTGAAAGATAGTGAGGTGTGACATGTGTCTTTCACTTCTGTAGAGTTGCCTGGCCGTCCATGTAATCCCTAGCATTCAAAAACACCAAATTTTCCTTCTTACAAGACACTTGGGCATGTAAGACAAATGTTCACCCTAGTTCCAAGTTTTTGCCGCAGAGTTTGAAAAAAAATATCCTTTTTTTGACCCTTCAACAATATTTAACATCAAACAGAAAAGCGATCTTTCACCAAATACAGAAACAAATATGGCAACAGGGTATGATCTGGAATGCCATCAAGCTTCTTTTTACTTTCGTCTCAATGTAAGATTAGTGTCACGCTGATGTCAATGAGGAGGTGGTCTCCAGGCATGATCTGACCTAGACATTGACCAAATTGCAAGCAGGGTGGTTTTCCATTCGTTTCTACAAGAAAAAAAGCTATTTCTTTCCTTTCAAAGCCATTTCAAAAGCTTTTTATCACAGGCCAGAAAATTCAGTAATCATTTCTCTGTGAATTATTTGATGTCAGCGGAAACATTTTGCAAAAAAATCTGTGAAATCCATCTGAATTACCGTGGAAGAATGGGATGCATTTTAGAAAGTAATTTAATTAAATTTTCCAACAATGTTATGATTGGGGATGTTGATTTCTGTTTGTTTATCAAGACAGTAGCCACATAAAAGGATGAAGTGAAGAAGACACATGTTCTGCCAGGAAATCAAGAGAACTAAATTAGTAATTATTTAAGGCAATGTCAAGTTCGAAAATGGCCTAATACTACAAGGGTACTTAAAATCTTCAACTCCAAAGGCAAATACATAATAGGTATTACAGACAGTCAACAGACCAAAACAATGCCTTGAATAGTCTAGCATCTAACCTCAATTCTTTGCTGTGTGAACTCGGATATCACTGTAATGAACAAAGGACGGGTGAGTTCACTGGATGACCAGTACGCCTTTTTAAGATGGACACTATATGATGACGATGAAGCAACATTCAACCCTGTCGATGACGACACTGCGGAAGGAGCATTTTCCACCAGAAGCACTGACTCATCACATACTTGTATCTGAAATTAAACAAAAAAATGCAGTCATGTCAATACTTCACAAAGTGTCTCACAAACTCAAACATTATCATAGGTATATATCATTAATACATGCTCCCCTAAAATAGCAAAAAACTAGTTTAAAATAATTCACAATGCATGTACTCTCTTTTCCAAGACCTGTATGAACAAATCTCACATTATCCAATAGTGAGCAGAGGAAATTTGCCAAAAGCTGTGGTCAATCATTATATTTGAGTACACATTGAACCAAGGGTTAACCCCTTCCCTGACAAGGACGAGTTAACTCGTCCTAACCAAGTGTGTCAAATCGCGTCAGGGACGAGTTAACTCGTCCAAGGCCACTCTTTCGACTTCCTAGCTTCCGAAGACGAATAATCTCGTCCCCTTCGTAGAAATTCTATATCTAGGCAGCAGATGGCGTTTGCGGACACACTGGCTCATTTTTAGCCAGTTATTGAGACTTATTTCGTTGCATTAGCGTATGGAATTGCGTCATAATTTTCGTAATTTTTACCTTGGTATTGGGACCATTACACGTGAGATTTAGCGCATTATCTGCTCTTGTTTTAGATAAATTTATCTGGTATCGAATTCATACATATAGGCGTAATATCAATGCATGTATACCGCATTCAAATGTTATTACATTTACAAAAATATTGCATTTGTTTTTATTTTTGGTTCAAAACGCTAAATATAATTGATTCCGACATTCATGGCGACTGGCCGGATGCAAAAATAACAGTCGCGCGATATACACTCGTAACAATGATACTATGTATTAGGAAAAATAAAAATAACCCCTTACAATCGCTTCTAAACAATACATTACGTACCTACCTACCCGTAAACTGCACCACAGGCGTGTGGCAGGGGGTGTTATGCAACCAGCCATATAAAAAGCGAATACAGGATAAAGGAATATTCGGATAAAGCTATGACTAGTGAAGTGTGTTTTCGCATGGTTAGTCTAGATATATTCATGCTCTAGTAATACATTGTGTGGGAGTAGAAAGAATCGTTGAACTTATGCATACCTATTACAGCAAATTTCTCAAATACTTAGCCTTCCTTTCCTGTCCTTCGAATGCGGTGTTGCAGTAAAATAAAATCTGCCGTGTTGACGTGAAACTCGTGATTTCTCAGACCTTTCAGTCTCTTGTGGCTTCCACTTATGCAACAAACGGCTTTTAGAGGTTGAGATTTAGACGATGATAGTCATCTTATATCCAACCCCCGTAAATGTAATTTTTCGGGAAAAATCTGAAGAAATCTCTTGACAGCATGTAGTTCAAAAAATGTTCAGAAAAGTGGCAGTGGCTTGTTCTCCCGTTCATTAGATTGCGTTCAGGTTTCCTCTCGCGCTCATGTACTACGATTCAGCCCTCTTTCTTCCAAGGTCACCCGAGAAAAAAGGGACAATAGATAAGGGGCGCCGCCAAGAGTGCATTGTCCGTCTGGGAAGCCCCAGGAAAATGGTTGGGCGTGCGGTCGCTTTCCGACCCTGCTTGGTGCCTGTCATGATAGAGCCATAATTTCTTCACTCAAGTGGGACAGCGGACCCTTATGAATGGGAAAGATCTTCTGTGGAAAAGAATGCCTTCATCCTCATTGCTTTACGACCTCATGTGCTTGTTTTGCGGTAATCTTTGAAAGCGAAGAATATGCACATAAGGAAAAGGCATATTTTCCCTCAGACGTGCATTTAGACTTTGAGCAGGAAGACTCCGCCTTTGTTATTATTCCCCCTGATTTCTATCTTTCTCGGTACCCCTCCCTTCTCTCTAAATCTCACCGATTTGTCTTATCCTCTTCGGGAAGGTATGGTATACAAGCTTATGTCAATATCTCCGTGGATATTCCTAATGTACCCCTGAAATTCTTTTACCTTTATCAAAGGATGTCGACATAAAATCATTTCAATTTATCCTAAATTTTCAACGGAGACATACGTTAGTACTTCACTCTCCTCCTGAGCATTCATGTCAAGTGTCCCTTCTCCATCAACGTTTCACAGAAATCCGTTTTTATGCGATTAGAGGTCGAGAGCAATTTTTGGTTACCTCAGTGTTTTTTTACTGTTTTGCTTTATTTATTCTGCAACAGAAAGTGAGAGTGAAAGGGTGTTGCGGTGGAAAAAGAAAATTTAGAAACTTCGGGATCTGAATCGAGCCTCTCCGAGCACACCATATTAGATGCCGAGTGCGAAGGTGAGCCTATTGAAGACGACCAATGGAGAGAAATGAAAAGTAGCGAAGCTCCCCCTCCTGCACCCGCAAGGTTCAATTTTGAAAGTGCTTCATGAAGAGTTGATTCATGATCTCAAGATCTCAGAGCTTCATGATATTTGAAGTTCAAGAAGATGGTGGTGTACTCCAGTTTTTTCAACTGTTCTTCGGCTATGAATTTATATAACTAATTACTGATGAGAAAAATTGGTATGCTGATCACTGTCTTCGTGAAAAACGCTCTGGTTCCAGAGAACAATGGCGTGGAGTGCTCCCGAAATACGAGTTTTCTTGGCGCTAATAATGCTGCAGAGCATTGTATAAAAGCCTGACAAAGAGTATTTTTGGACCACACGGTGTATTCTGTGTACGCCGTTTTTTGGGAAACGATGTCATTCGCCGATTTGCAAAAAAATCTGGAAAAATTTACACTTCACAAAAATGAGGAATATGTCGCAGAAATACGTACTAATCCAAAACTGAATAAGATTTGAAAAATCAACCAAATTTTGAGCAGGTGGAAGGAAGTCATATTTGAATAATAGACGACCTCATCGAAAAAAATTATTGAGGAGTACATCCCCAATTTTTGGCTCATGAAGTGGGTAGGCCACCCGCAACACATCACCCTCTCCGTCCCTTAGAAATGCACTTTCCTGAGCTGATCCTAGCCACTAATAAGAAGGCAAGCCCAACACGCAAGTGCTTTTTACGTACTAGAAATCGAGATGTGCACGGGAAAATTATTCGAAGGGAAAGCAGATATTTTTGCCCAGATTGCGATGTAACTCTGTGGTTGTAACGCTCTCTCTCACCATGTTTTAGGACTTACCACACAAAAAAATGTGAAAATAATTAAAATTTGTACTAATCGTTTTGGATATATGTTAGGGTTGTAGAATTTTCAATAAAAATATAGATATTTTGGCTTAAATACTTGTTCTAGCTGAGGTAGAAGTGAATCTCTCTCACTTTAGACAATTTATAACAATAAGGGTTTAAATTGAAATTATTAATAAATAAAAGCTCAATGCTCAAAATAAACTTGTTTTCCCATCATTATAACATATAAATAATTAAAAAATGCAATAAAAAAATATGATCCTTTTTGGAACCATTTCCTCAAAAAAATTCGTCAGGGAAGGGGTTAAAACATCTCTTTCATGACAACTGCTAAGTATCAACCCTTCAAAAGACTCCAGAAGTTGCTGGAAAAGTACTTTTTAATAAACTTCCTGATGAATTAAAACTATTTTTTCTCATCAAATGAAGGTATCATATTGACTAAGACTGGTTTTTGAGGGTTTGGTCAAGAAACAAGTAGACGCAGAAGGTATCATATTTAGCCATAACTGCAAACTGCTAATTTTAAGTATAATTTCTTTTGTCCTGCTATCATAATTCTTACAAGAAAGATTCGAGATTCGAAAGATAAGAGAACCTTTCAGGATTTGGGTTTGGATTCGAGAAAATTTAAGATCTGTCCCACCTCTAATAAAAATGAACTAACTCGCAAAATTTCAAAATAACCAAAATCCCATCCTTCTCGCCTTAAACTTATCTCTCTGCCTTTCTTTGAACTGGATCCAACTTCTTAAATGTCCCTCCTCACTTAGACCCCATACAAAAGACGTGTACTCCATGAGGTGAACCAGTGATTAGATATAATTTAAATTATTACTTTAACTTAGTTTCTCCACATAGATTTATTACAGCAAGTCTTGTTGTGATGTGGCAACAAAAATAGACACTGAGCATGCTTGAGGCCTGTTGTTGCATGCATATTTTACTGGCTAGAATGGTGGCTGAGGACAGTGTGTGACTAGTCATGCACTAATCACGTAAAAGAGTACAATTTTAGATTAGACTAATTCCACCAAATGTTGGTCGACTGATCTATAAACAAAATTACAGCACTTTTCAGCTCAAGGGGTAATGAGAATGATTCACTAGATACTTTTCCAGTAGGATATCAAGTGCAAGAGGCCATTAGCTCACATAAGATGTGTACTTTCTTTCAACGCGGAAATTGCAAGGAAAGAAGCTGTTATGTTGCTAAGCTGTTGTGAGGAAAGAAGCTGTGTTTAAAGAAGCATGATTTATCAATTACAATATCCCAACATTCTACTATAATCATTTAAAAATCAAGGTAAGTGAACTTACTTCAACCTGCTCCAAAACAGATGGAGATCCTGTCAGGAAGAGGTTAGCAGTGGGACGGCCATTGCTCAGCTGAATAGAGAGTGGATGGACAATGATCGCAGGGTAAAATGGCAACAGCAGAGGCTGGGAAGACGTTAGAGACGTAGGAGAAACTTGAAGAGAACTCCCTCCGCCTGGACCTTGCTCTGGCTGCAGCAGAGTACTGGGAGACTGGTAAGCATTCATTACCACAACTCGGAGAATGAAATTCACTTGAAGGGTGGAAATCTCAACAGTTGAGCTTCCAACAGAAGGGGTGACTTCACACACATAGACACCTAGAGAGAAGGGGATTATATGATCACTAACCAAACATAATAAAATGGGAAAATACACAAAAATAATGGCACACTTCGAGTTTTACATTATTTTTAAGTAAGTTTCATTAACCTCATCTCAAAAACACATTATTTAAAAAAAATTGACTTCCAATAGTGCGAATAAATGAAGAGGAAATTAATGGTTAAATGTATAAAGAAAGACCTTATGCAAATAGAATGCTTCGATAGTATTAAATTCTGATGGACAACAACCGATTTTTTCCTGTAACCAAGTAATTTATGATTACAATAATCTTAACTGGACACGATTTTTCCTCAGCAATGTTTATCTTTCAGCAGTTAGTTATTGGAAAAGTTTGTCAACATATTATCCCGGAAAGAGCAATTTATGGCTATAACTGTAGACTTCTTGGTTAAGTGGAAAGAGTGTTCCATAACATGAACAATATCACTGACACCCCTCTGCACTTTATTTTACTCATAAAACAGAATTGAAATTTAACATTCAGTAAAAAATACATGTACAATAAAACCTTGTTTTTAAGCAAACTGACTTTACCTAATAAGACATATTATAAAATAACATCACTTTCAGTATCGGCATAGCCAAGACATTTAATTACTTCTTTGAAAGTGTATACACTAAGGACGACACCATGTATGTCACAGACATCTTTGTAAACCAATACACAGAGTGATGGGACGATAAAACAATTACTCTCATTTAAATGTAACAAGTCCCCACGTACGGAAGAGAAACGTGCATGTGTGCTCAAGGAGTTGGCCCCACACAGCACCATTTCTAGTTCAAATCATTTTTAACAATTCATTATCCAACAGTAAAGAACCACGAGACTGGAACATAGCCAACACCACTCCAGTATTTAAAAAAGGAAACAAACAGGGCCCAGGAAACAACCAGCCTATATTGTTAACATCTCTACCTTGCAAGATTCTCATGCACATAATTGTCAGAAACATAACTGTTAGAAGCATCATGACCTTCCTGGATAATCAAAACTTCTTCCACTGAAGTCAGCAAGGCTTTTGAAAGTGTAGATCTAGCAAAATCCAGCTGGGACTCTTCCTCCGCGATATTCTACAATCAGGTGAGGCAAAGAAGCTATGTAGTTGATGCGTTATTCCTGGATTTCAAGAGAGCATTCTACAAGGTTCTTCACAAAAAACTAATATTCAAATCACATTCACGTGGGGTAAATGAAAAAATAGCGAATTGGATGCGTGATTTTCTAACTGATCACTAACTAAAAGAAGTAATCAACATGTGTTGGTTCCAATGTGGTTTTTTATTTTTCACTCTCTATAAACATCCATGAATCAATTATATGTCCCAATTTTGCAATTTAAAGAGTAATTGCTATAAAGAAAATAAATTTTGATACACGTTTCAGTTCAGTCGACAATTCCTCAGAAGAGCCAACAAATCAAGTAAATACGGCACAAATTTGCACACATTCTTATGTCGCCTGTTTATACGGCAATGACTAGTTTCTGGGATTTATCATGTCTAAATATGTTGATGAATGTGACATAAAAATAAAATGCATGCATCCTTATGGACCTGCAACATTTTATTTGAGTCAACAGCAAGAAGATATTTGTTAGAAAAATTTAAAATTTGAAAAATAATTTAAAACAGAAACCAAATTAACGGAACACTCGTCCAAGCTAAACCAAGAAGCCGGCAGCTTATCCTAAACGAACACAGAAAGCTGGCTCAGAAGGGAAAGTGTATCTTCAAACATCACATGTGTCGACTACACATCAACACTGGCCACCAGCACTAACTAACGCATGTCCCATGGGGGAGTAAAGTTTCCCAAAAGCAATATCGCTCTGAAGGGGGATAATCAGCTTCCTTTCTGATGGCATTTTATTATTCTTCTTTGGCATTTAGCAATTAATTGTGCCCCTTAAATGAACTTCCAGTTCCTATTCTTTACACTCACGCTGATTCCTCCTCTGATTTTGTACAAGAAATTCATCATTCAGACGAATATTGTTACCTTTCACGGGATCAAATCCAGAACGAACAGTAAAAATGTCTGCAACTTGAAGCCCCAGTGGCACATGAGACTGCTCGGAAAACTGAAGAATGCAGCGGAATGGAAAGGGGCGCAGGGTGCTCGGGTCAATCCCACACAGAGATTCTCCTTCGCTTCCTTCCTTGTCCCACACTTCCGACGGGCTAGGAATCACATTCGATCTCTTGGCAAGGGCAGAGTCATCCGGTCCCAGCAGAACTAATGGCACTTGGAAAGGGATGTCAGGATGTGAATTTGTCAAGTTGCCAGGACCTCCGGATGACAAGAAGACAATCTGGGGAGGAAAAAAATTTAAATTAAATTCTTACGTCCAATTTATTACATTTTTTCATTTACAGCAAATGAAAATAGTGATCAAAGAGAGATCATCAACATGTAACCTTCTCGAACCAGGTAAAGGAAGATCCTATCCCAGAAGATTCTGGGGACAAATATGATTTATAGCTGGAGAGAGAACTTGATCCTGTAGAAAAGGTCACCAATGGCTCTGCATATAATCCATTCCTTTGGGAGTGACCATCCTGCACGAGGGCAGTAAATAATACATCAAGAAAATAGCATAGTACACGTAAGAGTCTTGGTGGTAAAAGGAAAAATCCTGTTGAAAGAGCTAGCTAAAATTGGGAGAGATGATCTACGTTTCAGTTCTCTGTGATGGGAGTTGCGAAAAGAGCTAGTTGACTTTCTTGCTGAATTCAAACTGGTTTTAGGAATCCTGTCACAGGAAAAAAATCAAAATCTTCAGTCCTGACCTAAAGGGTATCTAAGTGCATGTAACAGTACTCAATATTGTGAAATAACAAAGTTTTGAAATAACGAACCTAGGGTCTTGGTCCCAACCTGAAAAAGTTACTCGTTTGTACGAATAGTGACGGATCACAGCAACGTTTTTCCCACGCTCCTTGTCCGAGTACGACATATAATAAAAGCCAAACCTTCCACAGGGGATTTGTATCATACAGACTCTCTAGCAATCCCTGTCACTGGGAGCATTCCTATGAAGGTAAGATTGCCCACTCAATTTATATCTATGAATGAGAGGACATTTGGGTCTAAATAAATGAGCACTCTTGAGCATGCAGTTCCATGAAATACATGTGTACCCTTAAACCACACCATTCAGCTTCATATTACACCTTATTTCTTACTTTCTGGTGTCAAGATTTGCAGGTAGAAGTAGATTTAAGATTTTCAGGAGATCCAACTCCTATGGTTACATTGTATGTATGTACCTTCTACCTTACAGCATTAATGTTAAGACATAGTAATATACCTACATCCCCTAAGTGAATTTTGAACTTTAAACATTTGAGGCCTAAGCCACTGTATTACCATCTATCTACTATGTCCCCACCAACAAGGTATCCCTCATCAACCATGGTTTTGTCAACTGCAGCCATTGAGTATCTTCAGTTTGTGTTTTGAGTACCAGTCCTCTCAACCGTGGGAGTTTCCCTCGTCAACCACCATCAATGAGTTGTCCAAGGTAGCTGCCCGCAACACAGATTCAAATATATGTCGCAGAATGTGATTAAATTTTATGCAGTTGTCTCCTGTGTCTATTTTGACATTTTTACCTTCAAGCATCTAGTACAAAATGACTCCTGAATTTTAGGTCATGATTTTACTGCACTGCGGAAGTACAACATGCTTTTCCGTTCAGTTTTTTACGTAACGTAAGAATTGACCCATGAACACCATTGCTTAAATACAGTAGGGCTCAAGCAATGGTATCTTCATTCTTCCTCATCCTTGTGTTCATGGGTGCCATAGGTAAAACGACCTTCATACTCGTAGCCTAACGCTACGAGTTCAAAGGCCCAACAGGCTGGTCACCTGTTTTCGTGTAGATATAGCGTAGTCAAGCATTTGGTCGACAGCTATTCCATCTGTTGAGGGTAAAGAGAAACGCCACTTTTTTCAAAATGGTGGTGAGCAAAAAATGCACTTCAGGTTTGACTTGCTACTGTTCCCTTAATATTAGCATGAATGCAATAACATAGGTTGCGTAAGTATGGACATAGTGTGCAGAGAAGGTGCGCATGATTAGGTAGTAAAAGTTAGGTATTAAGGAGGTTCAAACAATGTTTGAGCCTTTCATTGAGACATTTACCTTTCATTCATCTATTCTTTATTGTCAAATATCCAGCATTTAAAAAATATTATACGAGCTATCACGTCAAAAAGTAGGAGGAAACATCTAAGTAAATGTAATGTGCATTATTATAGTGAAAAAAAAGTTATGCTAAATTTTACACATTGCATTGTGGCTCACAAAACCTAAGCCCTGATTTTCCATAAATGTAATGGTTTGTGAAATGCAGTTTTGCCAACCATGGGGTCTTTTAGAATCCTAACCCCCATGGTTGACAAAGGATACCTGTATACACATCCACCGCATTCAACATGGCTTTCCAATTGAATCATAAGGAGAAGGAAGTTAAAAATTTCGAGGACCAAAATCCCTGACTTAGAAAAATTCACTTCGGATATACCAGAATGGTGTGTGAACAATGTGGACATGTCTGGGAAAATGAGAACTGTTGACCACTCTACATGAAGGTGATGTAAATATCAGATTCTCAAAAATAGTTGAATCTATTTGTAATTTCAAACAGATTTATGAAAGAAAAAATCAAACTAAGGTTTGTAAGTGTCACACAATACTAAATCCCAGCAAAATAATAATTGCAAACCGTCCATTTTGTTCAGAAATCCTTGAGAAAGGGCAAGAGGAGTCTTCTTTCCAAGAGCAGCTATGGCTCCTGGTTGGAGGTGTGGAGCAATAGCGTTGTCAAATGTTCATCAACTCAGAAATCACAGGAATGTTTCCCCTTAGAAGTGGACAAATATTTTTTAAAAGGACTGTACTCTTTTAAGTATTCTAAGGTTTTATGTACTGATATTTCCCTAATGTACACTCTCAGGGCAAAAAAAGAGGAAAATAACACTGGGATACATGAAAAAAATGGTCAAACCTCGGAAAGATAAACAGATAACAGGCAAAAATGCTCACCGAATCAATAGGGCGTACATCCACCTCTGTGCTAGTTGTACCACCTGAGGCTGTCAGCTGCAACCTCACAAGGGCCTGCCCAGGACCTAGTGCCTTTCCAATGCCCGAATGCTCATCCAACTTGAGAATATCTCCTTCGCCTACACTTCTCCCCCCGACACCACTCAGGGGTAGAACTTTCCATGGTCCACTGCTTCGCCGCGCATTTCCCACATTGGGTGGTCGAGCAATCGATGCAGCAGCATGGAAACAGATGATGTCGCCAACAGTCAGCACAGGCTGGAAAAGAAGGAACATCTTATTGCTCAGAGGGAAAACTTAAAGAGGATTACAGGATAGTCTGGTATATTTCAAGTATGGTAACTGAGGACAACAGTGAAAGGGGAAGAGAATATAAAGAACAAAAGAGTTTGACCCCAAAAATAAAAGATGAAAAAGAAGAAATATGAAGAAAAAAGGTCCGTATGTTATGACTAGTGAATGGAACGATAGCTTTTGAAAAGGCTTCAGATTGATGAATGGTGAAACTGATGCCAGTTAAAGATAAAAATATAACATTTAAGCAAAGATATGTTGTCTCACATACAAAAGTGCTGCATTCGAAGTGTATTATCAAATTATGCTGCATTAAAATGCATACCTAGATACATTTTCACAAAACCAATAACGGCATTTGCACAGGCACAAGCAGTACATCCAAGGGTGAGCTCAAATTCAAGTATAATGGTTCTCTCATGCAACTGTTAAGTGTGGGGTCTGACAGACCCCAAAGCATATCTATCTCGAAATATCATGGGCAATGTGTGTGCGCCTCTTCTTTCCTTTCAAAGAAACATTTTCAGCCTAAGCATGATATTTGTTTTGCATCCATTACAATGATTATGAATATGACTTTTTATAGCTTTAGCTCTGATATGCATTTATATTTAAAAACCAATATGATATACATTTATGTACAGGTAAACAACACAGTTCTTTTACCATAAATAGCAACACCATAGCAATAGCATAGGTACAATACTAGGAAGTGTAGCCTTATTACATTTTATACAGAATTCATCTGCACTCATTGCATTAGTTTTTATCATTCTTATACAGCAAAGAAGTAACCCAGGAGTGAAGTGAGCAAAGTATAGTCTTTCACTGTTAAAGTCTAGTGAACGCATTGGAACCAGAAGATTGCGATCGATAGAGTGGGAATGGAAATGCAATTGTTCCATAGGGGAATGATTGACAACAAAGGATAACTTGATAAAATATTCATTAAGATCATCAAGGGAAAATTAATATTAGTATCTGTCTGACATGTCTCTCTGAGACCAAGACAACGAATTTCATTCCAAGTAGATTTGACATCCCATTTATTAGAAAAACACTGTGTATAATATTCAGACTTGGAATTTCTCACGAGTACCTTCACTTGATTTCTTAACTGCTTGTACTCATTGTGTACAACATAAATAGTTGTGCATCTAGATAATCTGTAACCCTCACCCCTTTAGCTTTCGGTTACCTTACCTTTCACTTGTCTTCCGGCTAGCTCATTTGTTTCCTTCCACACACACTCTTACACAGGTACATGTATATATATATATATATATATATATATATATATATATATATATATATATATATATATATATATATATATATATATATATATATATACACACACACATGTACCTGTGTAAGAGTGTGTGTGGAAGGAAACAAATGAGCAAGCTATATATTGTGACGGTCTCGGCCCGTCCTGATCTTAATCGTCACCCCCTCTCCTTTCCCCTCCCCCCCTTCCTTCACTCCTCTCCTTTCCCTTCCCCCCCTTTAACCAACGCGATGTGGGAAGAATGCAAGGGTGAGTGAGTGTGCGTAAATGTGTGTGTGTTTCGCTGGTCAGCCAGGCGAGTGTATTTGACGCTCGCTGAATAAGTGTTTTCCCCCAACCCCAGTTCACGAGTGCATCGATACCCCCCTCTTCCACCTGGGGCATATAAAGCCGGGTGAAACCCAGGGAGGTTCTTCTTCTTCTTCTTCCTATGTTTCGGCTCGTGCGGCTGTTATGCTGCGATTACGAGTGCAAAGAAAGACAGTCGTGCGAAATAAGACTCGAGAGGACAACGCTAACAGTTGGCGCAGAGAGGACTACGAGACAAGCCGGACAATCATCTCCTGCATCCTGAAGTGGTCGCCAGGGAGGTTATAGAGGCAGCCAGGCCGCAGAGATTGCCGTTTCCGTGAATAAGGAACCGCACCCAAATAAGACGAGCCTGTGTCCCGCCCGAACCTCGGCGCCAAGGAGCGGAGTCATCCAGTGGTCATCCAGGTCACGTAACGTTATATCGCCCTGACCCTAGTGTGATACCACCCCTGTCCGAGTACTTTGTCCCAGTCCGCAGCAATACGCAACTGTTAGGCGGCTTGAGTACCGCAATGACGCCTCAGTGATTTGCCTCCAATATCATTATTTATGTAATCAGCGTTAACAAGAAGCAATCAATCACCTGTGTTATAGGGACGGACTTTATTACCTCCCAAAGTTCAAAAGTGTGCCTAATTGCATAATTGAGATAAGTCCGCTTGACGGCACGAATATTGTTTTCTGTTCTGATATTTTGTTTCTAATATTTTGTCAGTTAAATTGTAAATTTCATGATCAATTCATCCTTTATTTGCTCATCACTAACCCTATCATCTCGCTCATCAGGGTAAATGATATGTAAATTGTTCGTGAGTTTTGAATATAGTTTAATTGATTGTTGAATGAATGATGTCCTTGGCATTCTTTGGTGTCCCTACAAAACCTGTTTCCCCACCCTCACCTGTCGTCGAGTCGTCACTCGCCCTATTCTAACTCATAGTCTCTTCACCACGAGATAAACTGCAAACGGGAATCCCCCACATTTTATATTATCAAGAAAAATCTTTGGTAAATCGTCCTCGGTGGCAGCTGGTCAAGAGGGTAGTTTATCGTTTATGTGTGGTTTCTGCGGTTTCATCCGGGTGACCGACAGTGAACCATTACAATATATATATATATATATATATCAATACCCTTACTGTACCGTTCAATTAAGGAAATTAAACGAAGAAAACATTTATATTTTTCATTCACAAATATTTCTGTATTCAATTTCTTTAGTTTCGATTGGGCCCAATTTACAAATTAATAGAAATGTCATTCTAATTAATAATCTTAATTAAATTTATATATGTAATTTTGCAGTGGGCTGTTTTTCCTTTTTTAAATAACCATTTCAATGTTTATATATTTCCACTTATCGTGGCTACTGGTCTCGGCGATCCGCTGGACAGCGACGTTGGTCTGGCGTGCGCCTTCCCGCAGGATTTCCTCCCGGTGACTCTTCGTCCCTGCTCTTCCCTCTGTTCTCCCTCTTTTCTCCGGCGTCCGCCGTGTAGTCTGCTCTCCTGGCGCGAACACCTTATCTTTCCATCCTCTACGCGCCCCTTTTCTCCCGTTCTCCTCTCGTACCTTTTTCACTCTCACTCCCGTTTCTCTCCCGGTCCCGTAACTACTGACGCTCGTTTTTCTCCCCGTCCCGTCACTACTGACGCTGTTTTTCTTATTATTGCCCCCTCCTTATCTACGCTTTCTCACCCATTATTACGCCGTGCGTAATGCCAAATTCCCGGCGTTCGACGAATGATCCATTGTTACTCGCGCCGCGGGTGCTGCCAACCCGTGGCGTTTAACCCGTAGGGTTACACTAGCCCCATTAAAAGAAAAGTTTCTTGGGCACCAAAAACATTTCTTTTAAAGCCTTCTACTAAAATGAAACAAATCTCTATTTACATCTAACGCTTTCGCCCTAAGCCCCAACGCCTTCAGACCTTTAACTCCCTCTCCTTGCAATCATACTTTTAAAACAACTTTAGAACACTTAAAATTAAATACCAGCAAGACAGGCATCTCATCAGCTCTATAGCTGGATACACAAAAATCGACACGTGTTGTTACCCAAAATATCACTAGAAGATTCCTAAATATAAACAAACGCATGAACATGTTAAAAATAAACAAACAAACACTGTTCCCACAGCTGATTGTCTCTCACACCGCTTCACACACACATTCACACCCCGCACTCTCTTTGTTGCACTTTGTTTATATGCCACGCCCCCCTTTCACAGGTTGGTGTCCTTCAGCAGCGCCGTTTCTCTTTCCGAGCGTTCGTTTCTATCCTCGGGAATCACACCACTCACATATACATACACAAAATAACCCTGACATTGTATCACATAAATATAAAATTACATAATTGATCCCTCCAGTTAACACTGCTTACAATGTAACACAGTGTGTGTGTGGCCTGCTCTCTCTCTATCCCTTCATCAAGGATAATTACATCTCGCCCCTTCAGTTGCCCGCTTCGCGTCGTATTACTTACTTCCCTGCGTGACTCGTGACATACAGCGCGGCGCATTGTTTTCTTATGCTGTGTTGGTGTTTAGTGTGTTGCAGTACGGCCTAAAATGTGATACGTGGAATGTCCCTCGTATTTCCCCGGTGTGTGGGTTCTCCACAGTGCAGGTGGCTGGACCTTTAAACTCCACGATCGTGTATGGTCCTTCATAAACCGGGAGGAAGTCATGGAATATTCCTCTCTCCTTGTCGGACATCCTGCACGTACGTATTAATACCTTATCTCCTACTTGGTACTCGGTTCTCTTTCTTACGTGCTTCCTATGATCTCTTTCTATCCTTGGCTGAGGGTACTCTTTTATTGGCGCGTATTTCTCCTCCGCGACTTCTATTCCTTGTGTGGATATCACGTGCCCGAGGAATTGTATCTTTTTCCGGCAGAACAACGATTTCTTGATATTGACAGTTATTCCGGAATCTTTCAAGTTCCGCATTACTATTTCCAAGTGTCGCATGTGCTCTTCGAAGGATTTTGAGATAATTAGGAGGTCGTCCACGAAATTGATACAATATTCTTCCACCTCGTATCCCAACACATGTTCGAGTGCTCTCACTAACGCACTGCTGCTTATGCAACATCCGAACGGAACGCGTGTAAATTGGTATATCTTCCCTTCGAAAGAGAATGCGCAATATTTTCTAGAATCCCGATGTAATTTAATCTGGTAAAAACTCTGTGTTAGATCCAGCGATGACATATACCTGGCTCCTGCACATTGTTGGAAGAGTTCGGTGGTCCTTGACGTTGCATAGTCAGGTTTTATCAGTCTGTTAACCATTCTGGCATCAATGCATGATCGGATCGATCCGTCTTTCTTGACTACACACACCAGCGGTGATACATATCTTGAAGAGCTACTTTCAATTAATCCCTCAGCCATCACTTGCCTAATTGCATCTCTTGCCTGCCTCCGGAAATTCAATGGGACGCCATATCCTCTACTGCAGAATTCTTCTCCTTCCCTCACATCTATTCTGTATTCATACCCTTTTATTATCCCGGGCGAATCACTAAATAAATTTACATGTCTTAATACGACTGTAGTTAATTTCTGCTTCTCTTCTTCAGATAGGTCATCTGTCTCCGCAACTCTTTCCTTGGCATCTTGCTCTGGCGTGCAATTTCCCTCTTCTCCTTCATTCCTTCCTTCTTCCCGTTCCTCGTCTCCGTCGATGCATAAGACGATTCGCTGCGATCCCACGTTCGTCGTCTTGAAGGTGCATATAGCTTCTTTCATCCCTTGCGTCACCGTTATCATCCGATGATTATAGTCTACCTTCGCCGATAGTAATGCTAGCGTATCAGTGCCTATTATAACCGTTTTTACTAGCTTGGGCACCACCGTGCAGGTTATATTCATTTGTATCTCGCCTATCGCAACTTTGGGACAAATTTGTTTCGTTATCCGTCCGCTTTTCTTCCCGATTGCTCCTATTATCTTCATCCCTTTCACTGGCAATTCGAGGGTATTCTTAAATAATTGGGCATTGTCCCTATAAAATTCCTCACTTATGCACGTTAACTCCGACCGTGTCAATCAATGCGTTTGTTTTCAAGCCTTCAATTTCGATTTCTATTTCCGGGCATTTAGTCTCCTCCGGGACGTCCGTCTCTCCCTCCATTAAAAAGTCCCTCGGTGACTCAAATACATTGAGCACCGTTCTCTCCTCTACTCGATGATCCTTATTAGTGTCCCTATTCTCGCCACCTTCGGCCTTTGGCACGACGGGACTATGCATGTGCCTAGCCGTCCTTAGTTTTCCGAATCCGCCCTCGAGTTCTCCACCGTCAGCGAATGAACTGGGAATTCATGTTCGGATCTAACTCCTCCCCTTGGATCGCTGCGTCCTGGTTGTCGGCTTCCCTGGCGTTCGCCCTCCTCATTCTCTCTTCCTCTTCTCGGATAGTATCCGCGTTCATCATTTGGTCCTCTCTCGTCCGGTCTCCTTGGTGTTCTCCTCTCGTACCTTTGGGTCGGTGTATTTTCCCACCTTCTTTGTCCTGATGTTTCGGGTTGCCTCTCATCCGGTCTCCTCGGCCATGGGCGTCTTTCACTCTCTTGAGGACCCTGGTCCCTCCACCTACGTTGTCCCATTGTTTCCGACCGCCGCTTCTCTTCCGCGATTCTGTCGTATCGTCCTAACAACGCTAGGAATTGCGGGAGCATCTTAACGTTGTGAGAGATCATTCCCGTCCTCACTTCCGCTTCAAAATGTTGTCTAAGGAGGTACACTAAATTCTCATCCGCGATCGGTGGTATTAATTCCTTCGCTGACCCTATCTTAGCGGTAGCGTACTCCACCCTCGTTTGACTCCCGTTTTGTTGGTAACTTCCGGTGTCCAAGGCTCTCCTTATTTCCATTTGTCGCTCATCGCTCCAGTATTGTTCCCTGAACGATTCTTTGAATGATTCAAAGTCCCGGTGTAGGTGCGACGTGGCGTTCAACCATTCTCCTGCCTTGCCAACCATCCCTTGCCTAGCAACGCGTAACATCTCCGCCCCTGACAGCTTGTACATATCTTGGTATTCCTCTAGGCCAAAAATAAACCTCATAGGTCTTGACCCGTTCCGCCCATCGAAATTCGGTGTCTTCAAATGTACCGCCATTGCCTGCGCGGGTGCTCGGATATGGACTTCCTTCAGCCTTCCTACTATCTCCTTCAATGTTTCTTCATCGAGTCCCGCTCCTTTGCTCTGCGATTGTTGCGTCACGATCTTCGATAATTGTTCTGTTATATTCCCGTTTTCCTCTACCTTACTATTCATTTTCTCTTGGTTCTTACGCAGCTGTTCTATTTTCTGGTTGCCCACTTCTATCTTCGTTTCCAACTCCGTAATCTCCTCTCTTACCCAATTCTGCGTCTCTTCTATTTTCTTTTCTTGCGCCGTTAATCTGCCCTGGCATTCTTGTCGGAAAACCTGTAGAACCTCTAGTACTTTCTTGGCACTCTCCTCTACTTGCTTCTTCTGATTTTCTACCATCTCCTTCCTTAGTTCCTCGTCCCTCTTCTTCAGTTCTTCTTTCATTTCTTCGTCCCTCTTCTCCTGTCTTTCTATCATTTCCTCGTCCCTCTTCTTCTGTTCTTCTCTCATTTCCCTCAAAATGGCTTCGATGCCACCTTCAACTTGTTTCTCCGTCTCAACTTTGAACTCATAATGTTCTATATCTATACCTTCCTTTTCTAATGCTATTCTTAACCGTTCCTGCAATTCAAATTTCGCCCCTTGCACTGGCATTTGTCGGTCCTTCAAGAAATTTTGCAACTCTGATTTTTTCAACTCGTAAAACCTCTTTACTATCCCCGCCATTTTGTGAATCTTTCCCCGATCGTCCTTGACTCAGGTTACCCGTGGTCTCTATTTCGTAGAGTAGTCGTGCCCCACGTTGGGCGCCAAAATGTAACCCTCACCCCTTTAGCTTTCGGTTACCTTACCTTTCACTTGTCTTCCGGCTAGCTCATTTGTTTCCTTCCACACACACTCTTACACAGGTACATGTATTACACGCATATATATATATATCAATACCCTTACTGTACCGTTCAATTAAGGAAATTAAACGAAGAAAACATTTATATTTTTCATTCACAAATATTTCTGTATTCAATTTCTTTAGTTTCGATTGGGCCCAATTTACAAATTAATAGAAATGTCATTCTAATTAATAATCTTAATTAAATTTATATATGTAATTTTGCAGTGGGCTGTTTTTCCTTTTTTAAATAACCATTTCAATGTTTATATATTTCCACTTATCGTGGCTACTGGTCTCGGCGATCCGCTGGACCGCGACGTTGGTCTGGCGTACGCCTTCCCGCAGGATTTCCTCCCGGTGACTCTTCGTCCCTGCTCTTCCCTCCGTTCTCCCTCTTTTCTCCGGCGTCCGCCATGTAGTCTGCTCTCCTGGCGCGAACACCTTATCTTTCCATCCTCTACGCGCCCCTTTTCTCCCGTTCTCCTCTCGTACCTTTTTCACTCTCACTCCCGTTTCTCTCCCAGTCCCGTAACTACTGACGCTCGTTTTTCTCCCCGTCCCGTCACTACCGATGCTGTTTTTCTTATTATTGCCCCCTCCTTATCTACGCTTTCTCACCCATTATTAAGCCGTGCGTAATGCCAAATTCCCGGCGTTCGACGAATGATCCATTGTTACTCGCGCCGCGGGTGCTGCCAACCCGTGGCGTTTAACCCGTAGGGTTACAAATCATTGCAGCCGGTCTCTTTTAGCCATGAGATCTTTTAAGTCTCTTGTTATCCAAGGGGCTAGTTCATGTTTAGGGCTTGTTATTTTTGTTATCAGCATATGAACGTTAAGAACACAGAGAAAGTAGGAGTTAAAATTTTCAACTTTCCTGTATACTGAGTGCAGAGAAAAAAACTCAGACCAATCAAGAACATGAAAGTCATTCTAAAATGCTGTCAAGTCGAAATGTTTAGTCTTTAAATGACATTTCCAATTGAGTTTCCACAGGTAATGAAAACTGATAATTAATGAAAATCAGGTCATGCTCCAACAAAAAAGGCACAGAGTACCATGAATATTCGATCAGTTTCGAGGGGCCATCAATTTTAATTAGGTCCAATAATGTACTACTCATGTCAGGTAAATTATGAGTGGGTTTAAAGGGAACCATAGAGAGATTGCTACTGTAGACTAGACCTTGTGTATAATCACTACCATGAGATTGCTTCATCATATCTGAGTTGAAATCGCCGCAAATTATAACATTTTTACACAGGGGAAAGAAATCTTAAGAGAGGCTTGAAGGACTTCCTCAATTACCCTATTTTTGGAGACTGGTACACAACTGAATATAGCAGCTTTCCATTAAAACTGGATATTTCCACAAAGAGGAATTCGGATTTAAAAGAAGACCCATCAGAAACCTTTATAACTTCGTACTTCAGACTGTCATGTATGAAAATACCAACAAAACCACCTTTATTGTCATTACGAACAAAAGAATAGCCATCCAAGTGCACACAACTGGATTACACATCAGGATTTAGCCAAGTTTCAGAAACTCCTATCATATAGAAAGTGCATTTGTTGAAAATATAGTGAAACTCATCTATGTTTGCAAATAGCAATTATGGATTCACATGACATATTGAACAATGTGCTCTGACTTCAAGACATCTATATTAATAGTAGAAATATCAGTAACAATGCAATCATGTTGTTGAATGAGTTTAAACTAAATGGGAAAGTCTCCAGTTAACTAGAACATAATTCCTATGCAACAATAGTTAAATTTTCAACACAATGGATATATGTACAATCTTTCACTTCGATCAGTTTTGTGTGAATAAATTTTGCTTTCCCTAACCCACAGGTATTTGAACCTATTTTATTTTTTAATTTTGTGGGTACCTAGGTAACTTCTAATTGACGGTAAGAGGGTAGGGAATGGATAATTTGCTGAAGGTAATGGTCAACAAAGCAGAAATGTGTTTGGTGGGGGAGTTATAGGAAGAGATTATTGGTTGGCCCTGGTTTTTAAGTATGTGGATTTTGGGAAGGATATAGAAATTCTCACCCGACTTGCAGCAGCTGAGAGAACCTACTGGAGCCTAGTAAAACTTTTGAAGAGCAAACTCCTAACACGAAACACAAAAATTCATATCTATAAAACAATTGTCCAACCAGTACTACTGTATGGTTCCGAAATATGATCGCTTACAAAAAGATAACAAAAAAAACTGATAACGTTTGAAAATAAAGTGTTGAGATGAATATTCGGCCCCATTAAAGAGGGAGAGACATGGAGAATAAGGAAAAACAAAGAGTTGAGGGAACTGTACAAAGAACCAGATATTGTGGGTATAATCAGAAGCTGGCGACTTAGATGGCTAGGCCATGTCCACAGAAGTGACAACACAATGGTAAAAATGATATGGAAAGGAAAACTGGAAGGCACCAGACCACCAAGGAGACCAAGAATGCGCTGGAGCGACGAAGTGAAGAAGGACCTGAAAAAAATGGGAGCTCAACTCGACACAGCAGAAGACAGAAGGGCATGGAGGCGAGTGGTTGGCGAGGCCAAGGACCATTTAGGTTTTCAATGGCCACAGGAGTAAGTAAGTAAGTAAGTAAGTAAGTATAGAAATGAGGCATTCAGGGGTGAGGAGGAGACGGCAAGGCAAAATCACTGCGAGGCCTTCTTCGGAACTTTTTTCTTGAAGGAAAGAGATGATCTCCGCCTGGAGTTGGGGGTTGGGATCTGTGGAAAGGGAGCATACAAGGAGTGGTCACTGATTTGTCTGAGGACTTCAGCAATGTAACCTGAAGAGTCAAGCACTACCACAGTGGAGCCTTTATCAGGAGTGATGACTCTGTTGGGATTGCCCGAGAGATTTTTGAGGGCTGCATTTTCAGCCATGGTGAGGTTAGGTGGTGGATTTAAGGATTTGAGAAAGGAAGGATTGGACATTTTCGAAAGGAGGTAGGTAAAAGATTCTATGTGATGGTTGGAAGTGAGAGGTTTTGATTCATGGGGTGAAGAATGCTTGAACTTGGAGAGGGCAGGGTGTAAGTTTCGAGATGGTTACGTGGGAGATGACTGGTCGGACAGTTGGGAATCCCAGAAGAATTTCCACTTCACTCTTCGGCAGAAATTGAATGTGTTGGTTGAATGAATTGGAGGTTGTCGGGATAAACTCTGTGAGTCAACAGAAAGACACACCCAATAATGAAAGTAATCGATATCGAACTGTCCACTTTTATTTTAAATTTACAACACATGTTTCGGCTTTTGTTCTAAGCCATCCTGTGGTACAATGTTTCGCCTGACACTGTTGATTTCAGAAAGACACCTTTGCTGAGGACAGAAATTTTGTCGGTCAAGGGAGAAGAGGAGAGGTTTATGATTTCTTGTTATTGGGACTCGGAGGGGTTCACAGTGGTGTGAGAAGGTGGGGGCGAAAGATCATTGTGTTTCCGAAGGCGCTGAGGAAAGACGTGGGCAGTGGGGGGGGGGGGAGAAGGAGCCTTAGAACGGTAGCTAAATCGGGTAGTGAAAAGAGAGATGGGGGTGGGGGAAGCAGAGGAGGGTTCGCCATGTTCAACGGTAGGTAAGGTCCTTGGTACAAGAAGAAAGTACAGAGGGAAGAAAGCATTTTAAGCTTTCTTTCTCTTTTCCGGGAATCGATCGAGCTCGCTGACACATTCTTCCCCTTTCCTTCACCCTGTCCAACCCTCGCACTCTTCCCCGCAGATCCTCTCAACTCCTGAAAAAGACCAGACCATAGCTGGTCGAAAATTTGTTACTTTGAGTGTTCTTTTTTTGTGCTTTTCTGTCCACGTGCCATACCTATTGGCTCCACCTATTATTTATCGGTATTTGTGATACTTCCATTAACTTATATATCAAGACAAGTATGATAGCAAGAATGCAGCAATGAAATTCAAATGCTGCAAAGCCTAAAATCAAGTGTCACCCAGAGAATGCAATTGATAGCATCGTGAGCACATAGGGATTTCAGCAACTGAGGCAATCATTTGCCCACTCACCTTGGCAGGAAGGATGACTTCTCCCACGTGGAGTTTGACGTAGTCCATGACGGGAGGGACCACCAACACCTGACTCTCCCCTTCCCTCTCGACTGCTGTGCCTCCCCCTTCCCCCCACACTTTAAGCATCGTCTCACCAGACTCAATCACGTCCACCACCAGCGAGTCATTCCCCTCTCCGTGGGATATTCGCATGAGGTCCACTCTGCAACGAGAGATATGAGCATAACCATAAAATATTCAAAGGGAAGTTGTATTTAAATGCATGCACGCATTGGAAAAGGCACTGAGTAAAGGCATCTGTGATGGAAAAGTACTTAAGGGCATCAACCAATGAATGACAATGCACAGTATGCCTCCATGCATGTAAAAAAGTGATATAGAAGCATTAACTCATCATATTCAAATGTAAATTAGACTAAAATTAATAAATACAAATAAAGAGCCAATTTTAGGGTGACCACTCATTCAATAAGGTCAAATTAATGGTTATTTACATGCTTTTACCACCTTTATATTAGCTCACACTGTCTGTCTGTGTATGTACAAACCCATTTACCCTCATCCAATCGATCTGAAATTTGGTCCATAGACTCCTTGAGACCAACGATTAATTTTAACAAACCCACACACACATAAATACACACTGACTTAATTATATAAAAATTTATTTCTATGAAAATGAAAGAGCTTTTAAGGCCCGTTATCTGCTTATCCTTGCAAGCAACTGGTAGCCCAGGGGTAATGTAGTGGACTGTGGAGCAGAAGGTGTGGTGTTCGATTCCCTCCCAGGAAATTCATTTTCTTCTTTTTTTCATAGCAGTTTACACTTACATCATTAGAAATTTTGTTTTCATCATCGCATTACCCTCTAAACTTTTTTGTAATATTTTACTCATTAATTATTCATTAATGACGGCGATCAAAGATAGCACTTAGCCCTTAGACGTTGTGGGAGATGGACCGTGGTGAGCCAACAACTGTGATTACAGTAGAAACTCAAAAATATGAACTTTGAAATTACGAAATTTTGATTTTACGAAGCAAAATCTTCGGTCCCGACCAAAAGGGTATCTAAGTGTATGTAACAGTACGCGATATTACGAAATAACGAAGTTTTAAAATTACGAACCTCGGATCTTGGTCCCGACGTGAAAAAGTTACTCGTTTATACGAATAGTGATGGATCACAGTAACGTTTTGGCGCTCCTTTTCAGAGTTAAACATCTAATTAATGATCTTCGCCGAATACATTATGCACTAAATGCTTCAATAGTAAAGGTGTGGTTTCGCTGGGGCGTCTGGAGTCCGTCCAGCAGTCGGAAGTCATTGACGTACTCATCCAATGTACAGTAAGTCCTCGACATACGAACGAGATGCGTTCCGAGAACTTGTTTGTAAGTTGAAAAACGTTAGCCAGGCATCGAAAATTGTAGTTACTGTATTTCCTGGCCCATAAGAGGCACTTTGTTTGCTCCAAAATGTGCTTTCAAATTGTTCGTTCGTCCTCTAAGACACAAGCTGATACGCCGGAAAAATACTATTTAGGGATGGTCAGATCGAATCTAAAGATCCGCGGGTATTACGTTTCTCTGGAAACTGAAATCGGATCCTAATTCATTTTAAAAAATCGGATCTGGATCAGATAAAAAAATTCACACTGGGGAGTGGATACCATTAAAATCGCCCTAAATAACGGTCATCCTGTGTTGTGGCCGCTGTAGGAACTAGTTGGAACCATGGAAGTTGGCTGCTGATGCTCTCGAAAGGATGTCTATAGGATGTCCTCGAAAGGATATCCCAACTAGTGGAACATTACTAGTGCACATTTGTGTGTGACTGGGTACAATACTCACTAGCAGAATTTTGTAAAGAATATTAGTTTCAAATATTTTCAGTAGCTCAAGGGTTAATACCTTGACTTGGACTTAATTCACCGAAAAAAATCAACAATTGAAAGATTTCCAGAAGTTGGCAATTTTTCCAAGGAAGCTTATATGGAGGAGGGGTCAACATCATTCAAATCACTAAGTGATAAAGGGGTTCTGAGAATTCAAAGGCACCTTACCGATTTGTTCGAAAATGCAAATTACGCCTTGCAGCCGAGAACATGGCGCCTGTGTCATCATGGTAGGAGACACGGAGGTTCAAAGGCAGGCCCCTAGGCAGCAAGCCATCTTCAGCACCAACACCCTCTTCCTCCTCTTCATTCTTGCCTTCCCCACTCCTTTTTAAACTCAGCATCATGTAATGAATGGGCTTGACCTGCACATGAAAATGGACAATCAATGGGTCAATGAAATTAAAATTAATCATCTTCTGAAGTTTTTACTTGGTTAAGCATCTTCACTTGGAGTGATAAATCAAAATACCTCATGGTTAATAGCATGAAGACATTGAAATAAGTAAATGATGCCATTGGAAGCAATATATTCTTAATAAGATAAGCAAACTCCTTTTTAAAGGAAAATCAGTTGAAAAAAAAGATGTAACACGTAAACATAACCTTTACACCTTGGTGATACTCCTACAATGTTGGGGAAAGGAGGAAAAGACAGCAGGTTCCGGCCTTGTGGGTGGCCTGACCTGGAGCTGCAATGCTCGCGACGAAAATCTCCTGGCTTGATTGTAAGCAGAGGTAAAAGGATAAGCAAAAATATCCAGGGGCTAAAGGGAGGTTTTACTGTAGTTGTGTTCAACTGTGTGCACCCTGTGGGCATGAATACACATTTAAATATACTTTCATGAATTATAACTTTGTAAATCAAGCAAGTACGTTGCGGGAGTACATCTTATTTTAAGGAAACAATAAAAAAAGTTTCATCGCGATGTCGTTGAAAGATGTACATTCATACAAAATTCGATAATATGAAGTGCTGATTTTTCCGGTCCCATCGACTTCATAATTTTGAGTTTCTACTGTAGTGAGCTTACATAATTTTCGACAAATAAAAGAAATTCTTGGAATAATTTAGGAACTGGCAGAAGCACAACCTGGGCCCTCTGGAGTTCAGTCACGCAAGAGGAAAGTGGAACTATCTTCCGCAGATAATCCATCAGAAGAATATTTGTCCACTGATGAGGGAGATTCCAGCATAAGTGAAACCGATTTAGGAGAAGGTGATACTGCGGATGAAGAAGAGGAACCAGATTAAATCGTTCCCATAGAGGACTAAAAAACTCTGCGTCCTCTCGGAGGGTAAACTACACAAATATAAAGAACCTCAACAAATTTGGCCCCAGGGAAATGGGGATACGACTGTACAACAAACTTCCTGCTAAAATAAAAAATATTAAAAATTATAATAACTTTAAAATGAAATTAAAAAGGTTACTTCTACAAGGGTCCTATTATTCTTTGGAGGAATACTTGTGAGCCTAAAGGAAGGACTAGATGGATTATTTTCAATGTGTCAAATTCACAGTGAAAAAATCATTCGCCTGGACTGGGATTCAAACCCAGATTTCCTGCCGAGTGCTCTACCAGTTAATCTACCCAGGCGTCATCTCTCACTGTGAATTTTATGGAGGCTTTAAGGAGCGAGATGTCTTCACAGGTACCGTGCATACAATGCCAAAGTACCTGTGTGCGAACGCCAAGCGCTACTGTCCACGAGATAAAGCCAAACTTTAAACACAAAGGTGTTTAATTTGACACCTTCAAAGAACTGCGGAACTGGCCGCGCAGTAACTTTAACGGAGTCACCCGCTAGTGGTCACACATTTGTGTGAAATTCACAGGTCTGGGTTTCATACCTTTATCATTATTGTCATCACTTAAAAAGCCCCTCAATCCTTCCCAGATGCTTCCCACTCACCTCAATAGCAATCACAATAGACTGCTGCGAGCCAGAGGGCTCAGTGTACGTAGCCATGACAACACTTTTTCCAAATTCATTACTTGATGATACAGCACCACCGGGACCCAACTTGATGACTGAGGAAGACTCCTTGACTGCAGATATCAGTTTGTAAGAGACGCTGGCTCCATCAACGTTCTCCTTGTTAGTGCGTAGGAGAAGCGTGGCACTGGGTGCCATGAGAAGGGGCCTCCCAAAGCGGTGGTCCGCACCAAGGGGCGGCAGAGGTGGGAGCAGCAATGACATCTCTTCAAAAACCTCAATCTCTAGGGAGTCCTCCAAATGGCCACCAGCAGTCCACAGGCTTGGCAAAGCTGGTAAACCCACTCGCAGATGAATAGTGGCCCTGAATGGAAGATAAATGCAGAGGCAATGAAATTTGAGAACTTCTTGACCTTTCAATGTTATGAATAAAAGGAGAAAAGAAAACTTCCCAAATTCACTTTGAAAATCTGACACTAACATAATCTCATTCTCAATCATATAATTGGTGCACAAGCAATTATATAAACATCTTTTTGGGCCAAGTTTCACACTGAAGTACATGAGTCTTGATAAAAGCTACATATATAAACATAAGAAGTAAACACAAGGTTGAATTGACAATGGAAAATACACATTAACACTAGAAGGATGGCAGGGTTCATTTGACCCATTTTCAGAATGACAAATTAATTTTCCTCTACGTAAAATATTGTTAAATATTTTGAAACTTTTTACTTTCTTCATTTCTACCTGAAATTTGATAAATTGACATGAATATAACTATGTATAATATTTTTTGTTATCCTTTACAAGAGGTTATACCTAGAAGGGTGGCTGCGGGTCATTTGACCCCCAACTTGTTTTCACGCTGTATCTTTATATTCCTCTTACCCTTAAGATCTTAATATTGTATGACGATCCTTTCACTCGGCGGCATGGTAGTCCAGTGAGTATAGTACTTGGTTATGAACCAGAGGGTACCCCGTTCAATGCTGGGTGATATCTCTGGACACCCATATCAAAACGTAAGCTGAGTGATCATTTTTGTACCTGATCTTTCAGGAAACCACAAGTAGCAAAGGGAAAGTAAGTGCCACTCCTTATTTACTCAGTGTGAATTTCACATGCTAATGGTCTTTCTCTATTGGTATTTTTCTTATTTGCAAATCTTGATTTTTTATCCTCACCTCAAATATCACATATACTCCCATTGAGCAACATTTTTATTTTCTTATTCATTGATTATTGTTGGTTTATATGTGGTGTTCCTTAATAAAATTTGTATGTATTGCTGTCACCATTGGCCCCATTTGTTGTGGCATGTAATAATATTTAAATGTTCCAGGGGACATAAAGTCCCAGAACAATAAAGACTGTTTTCAATTCAATTTCAATTGATGTGTGTATCTTTATCCAGCCATTCGTCACACAGCCATGGTTTAGAGGCCTTTGATAACCAGCGCAGAATATTATTGTCCATACACCCCACATCCTCTTTTTCGAATAACAGTTTTCATCTCTGCCAGGATTGCATTTTCACCCGACCTTGCTCTTTTGCCAGGTGTCCGGCCCCCACCGTGTGCCTCCCAGGCAACATATTCTGTATTTAGTATCAGGTCCTATTCCATATGCCAAAAGGAATATTCAAGATGCATCAATGTTGAGCGCGTCCTGCTTGTTGGTGAGTAACACCCTGTTAGACAGCATTGTAAAATATACTGTGGAGCAAGAGAAGCTTCAAAATCCTGATTGGTGCTTGTTGAGAGAAGAACTTCTTATATTTATTGCATTGATCTATGCAAGAGACATCTTGGGACAGCAGTGTATGTCTATAAAAAGCTGTTGAGATAAAACCTGGGGCTCAAAATTATTCTGTAGCACAATTCCTAGGGATCGATTTTAGAATATAATGAAACATTCACGCTTGGAGTCAAGGCTCACTTGTAGTCAAGCACTAAGGGCAGATAAATTAGAGAAGATTAAAAGAAATTAGTTTGGCTTCTGAACCTTGGAACAATTTTGTCACTAATTCCCCAGCCTACTACAATTCAAGTGAAAGCATTACGGCCGATGAACAGCTCTATCCATTGAAATTTAGGTGTCCTTTCATACAGTATATACCGGATAAACCGGACAAATTTGGAATCAAGTACAGGGTTTTTGCTGCAACATGAAATCTAAATGCTGTCTATATGCTTTTCCCTACCTACTGTGGGGGAGACGAAGAGAGGCCATCAAATCAAGCATAGGGTCAATATGCTGTACTAAGATTGACTGAGCCAGATAATAATTCAGGCATAAACGCTACCTCAAACAGTTATTTTTCATCGAACTTGTGGAGAGAAAAAAAAGGAAAATTTCTCTTGTTGGAACAATAAGAAAAAACAGGCGAGACTTACCTCCTCCTGTCCACATGAATAATGAAATTCATTCAACTAGAGTATACAAAAACACCCAAGGCCATACTCTCACAAATTACCACGCAAAAAAGAAGAAGAATGTTCTAATACTAAGTACCATGCACTCCGATGTCACGATTTCAGACACTTATAAAAGGAAGCCAGAAGCCATCCTCTTTTACAACAAAAGGTAGTGGGAGTAGATGTTATGGACAGCATGTGCCGGAAATATTCCAACCGATCAGCTACAAGGAGGTGGTATGTTCATGTATTTTTCAATATACTGTATCTGGCCTTGATTAATAGATGGGTGCTCTACAGGAAAAATACAAATTGTAAACTGAGTCGCAAGAAATTTATCAAAAAATTAGTTGAAGAAGTGTTGGGAATCTCATTTCCGTTCTAAGTTCCAATCAAACAAACAAAACTTCATCAAATACCACATCCAAATCCCTTAGAGCACAAAATAGGAAAAGGTGCCAAATATGTATCTCCAAATTGTCAAAATAAATCATCTAATACATGTTTTCAATGAAAAAAAAATTTTTGTGAAAAGTGCGCTGAAAAAATAACAATATGTCTGAATGAACTACAAAGTAATATTTATTTTATTTTTTATTGCAATGTATGAAAACCATTATGCTCATTATAAAATTTTGAAGCGGATCTTTTGTATTAAATAAAAATAATGCAATTTTGTGATTAGAGTGACTATAAATTTCAGACTCATGACCACTAAATATTATTTAATTCATGATTTTTGAATTGATAATTAAGTATGCATTGTTAACTATACCATACGAAATGCTAAGATGGTTTTAAAAAATGAATATGAACATTACTACAATAAAACAGTCTATGACAAGAAAAAACGGCTTTTAAATTGGTAAAACAAAGTTGGGGTCAAATCGTCTAACTGTCCTTCTAGGTAGCGTGAAATTCCCATCCTCCCAGTGTTAAACAAAAATAATGGAATCTTGGATAAAGGGGGAAGGAATAGGGTAAAAAGCACTTTCAGAAAAAACCTTTCAAACCTAAATAATGCTGAGAAAGAAACATGTACCGCTAGGGAAGAGCTATTTATTTTATAGGGTTTCTCTAATCCACATTTTTGACGACCGCTTTCCTCAATTGTCCTGAAAACAAAAGTGTAAGCAAGAAATGTCAACCAGTACTGAGATACCCATCGAACCCACACAGGAAATATGTAAATATGTACACATACATGTATTATGCCATTTGCATATCATGAATCTTGTGATCAACATAGTGAAAAAAAATGGATGGCTAAAAAGATCCTAGAAAATCATGCATAGTAAGAAAGAGTCATGAAGGATTTTGTAGATGGAGAAAAGCTAGTACATATTTATAACAATTGGATACAATTCCCCAACCTTATTTTTCATTTCATGCCAGACACAGCACAGTATTAGGAGGCCAGCATGACACTATGTTTACCTTCCCACCCTCTCTTCCCTCAAACTTACATAAAACTCAAAAGCGGAACCCTTTTATTACCTTGATAAGTGATAATGTTATCAATACGGTCTCAATCTCCCCGATTGATTTTAAATAGGTAAATGAAATCAAAAGAAGATGTGTCCTAATCTGTGAAGCATTATTCTTCAATTTTGGTGGATGAGCGAAACATGTCCGAGAAATATATTCCTAATGATGCAAGTTAGTTTTAGACCTAAGCCAGAAGTAAACTGTAATTGCAATTGGATACATACCTCCCCGGACGTAGTCCATGCAGACGAACAGACACCCTATCTGTCTCTCTCCCCTCGATGCCCATGGCTGAGAAAACACCGTGAACACCAATGACATCATGTGGCACTACACTCCACGAGAACTCTGGTCCAGGTCGAACCGATCCAAGGATGAGGGGAGACACCTGCACGGGACGCCCACCCCCACGCCCTCCATGGCCCATGCCCTCAGCCCAAGCAGGCATCCTGCAGCCAACGCACAGCCTCGAGATGGGTGCCTTCACCCGCATCCCCACCAGTGACACCACCCTGATCTCCACTGACTCTTGCGAGGCCGACGGTGGGGCAAGGGTGGCCCTAGCCCAGACAGAGGCTGAGCCCACAGCCAGGGCCTCCACCAGCCCCTGAGTACCCACTGCGGCCACCGATGAGCTCCCAAATTCACCTCCCATTCGGAACTCTATTCCCGGATCTGGACGTGGACCTCCAGAGTAGTTTATATGAAAGAGTGCACCCGGGACTAGGATGAGGGAACGGGGGTGCAGCCGTAGAGGGGGGAACACCTGAATGGGCATGGAGGCACTCAGCACAGATGACGCCTGCGTGCCTGGGTTACTCACGGAGAAGGCCAGGGTCGTGTCCCCAAGGGCGAGGCCAGAAACCGTGAAAGTGAAGAAACCTTCCGAACCCTTTTCCATTTTTTCGATCACAGCTGGAGTAACTCCTATCAAATCTGATGCAGGGATAGATTTGAATCCCAGGACTCTGTGTGGATCAGGTAAAGGACTAGGCAATGTCCTACCGAGGGTGTCTATGAGTCGCACGCTTGCATTAATAGAACGGCCCAATTCCACCTTATCCGGAACTTCTGCCTCAATCGATGCAATGCCAAAAATCTGCACCTCTGCGCTAGCTGGTGCCATTCCAGGTAAGCAAAGATCCACCACCGACAAATGAAGGGTCCCAGGAGATTTTGGAGATATTTTGACTAAACCCCCTCCTTTAGGGGATTCAGTAATGAGATGAGTGTCAGCAAATTCAAAGGCACTCTTCACTAACTCAAAATGACCTGAGCCATCGAATATCTTGAGGGCAGCACCGTTGCTGGGATGATTAAAAAGTACAGAATGATTGGGAGTAATTCTGGCCTCTGACACCAAAACAATGGCAATGGTGGCTTGGGTCCCACCATCCAAGGTAACAGAGGGTGACACCAGACCTATGCTACGAAAGTAGGTTCGCTTGTACTCTGTTATTTTGCAAGAGACATCTAATGTCCCTGTTTTTCCAAGTGGATGAAGCATTTTCAATGTATCTAATCCAGAGGATCCAAACTCTTTCAGCTGTCCAAGAGCATAGGAAGAAAGCTGCCACTCAAGAACTATGCTTGACACATTATCAAATTTCCTCCCTTTATGGTCCATAATTACAGCTTCAAGATTAGTATCCTGTAAGTAGTGAGAAACAGCACGGCCTGCCATTGGATCAATTGGACAAGGACGAGCCAACGAAGACTGCAAGGATTCCCTCTGACGGACAATCCCTAACGTAATGGTGGAAGGTGGAGAACAGACAACGGTGACTACAGCAGACGATTTTGAACCTAGAGAGCCAGATGGTGAGTTGAAGACTGTCAGCCGTAACTCCCCCTCACCCAACTTTCGGCACAGTACACGATATGTGTAGATGCCACCAGCAATCTCACTTTCCTCCCCAAGTTCCGTGGCATCCACCAGATGTCCTTCCTCATCATCATACTTAGATGGGAGAATGAATTCTACCTCCCGAACATGCTCAGATGCCGGTCGCCCAGGTAGAGGCCTGGGTCCTCCCTCAAATCGAATGACAGACGATGTGCCCACTGCAAGAACCACAACACCAGAAGGGGGCTGAACAACCTTCAGTGGCTCATATGCCACCATTATACAAGTGTCATCCATTTTCCCACTGGAAACCGTGACTTTCGTCGTTCCAGGCATTTTGCTTTTCATCAAAATGGCATTGCAAGCGCTGCCAGATGGTTCCTGGGGTTCACTGTCCAAAGACTCTTCAAATTTCTCCTCATCCCAAACTCTTACAGTAAATGGCAAGGATCTACAGTCAGAGAATGGAACACCTTCATTAGATTTCCCTTTTGATATGACAACTGAATAGATTGCCACGTTGAGTGGTACCATAGCCCCCACTTCGGTCTCTATTACTCTTTCCGTGATCTCAAGACGTTCCATTGGGAGGACCCACAGCTTGGCGACATCCCGATTGTGGCCATTCCTTGCCATAGAAACACTCACCTCAGCAGTGAAGGTAAGACCACACTCCCCAGGAGCGACGCTCAGCAGACCAGACTGAGCTAGAGACACCACACCACCACCCCCAGTACTGGTCCACACATAGTTCCCATCACCCCCACTTGCTTTCATCTGCATCTCGACGACTGTGTTGACGCAAGGTAGAACAACCTCCGAAGGAATGAGTTTTACTGGCCGAAAGACCCTCATTTCTGCCCGAGCTGGTGCCACAGTCGAGGCCCACTCCTTGGGCACATCGATACTGGCAGACACAGGAGCTGTTCCCAGGGCAGAGGCCTGACCCCAGTGCCAAGTGCCATTCTTCGTGGAGCCTACGAGTTTGAAGATGGCAGCAGGCACCTTGGTCGCAGCATGAAGAGGGCCATCATGTGGAACCATTAACCGACGCCCACCCACATCCAACACTTCCACGGAAAGCTCATATTCTTTACCTAGGGTGAGGGCCCAGTTGCGGTGGGGGAGGACTGAGAGGGAAAGGGAGGCCGGGAGGCCAACCTTGAGATGGGCGGTGGGAATGCCCCGCCCACCACCACCTCCCTCCTGCATGGCCGCATCCACATAGCGATCCTTCAGAGTGACGTGTGTGCGCCCAACTTTCTTAGCTGTGACAACATTTGTAGCATAATCAATTTTGGCAATTTCTTCCCCTTCTTGATCCAATTCTAGTTCATATTGTTCAGAGGGCATTGGTATTTCTTCTAGTCGACCTTGCTTCATCTGTAAACAAGAAAACAAAAACATGACAAGTGAAATATAGATCTAGGATAATAGGATATAGCCTAAATGATAAATAGGATATAGACTAATTGCTCCAAAAAATGACTTAGTTAACTGAATTTTCAATAATTGAAAATTTGAACGTTCAATAATTTTAACGAAAAAAATCATTTCTACAATAATTATCAACTATAATATAAAAATTTATTTGACAGTATGGGCCTTAAGGAGAATACTGCTGCCAAACTTCCACTCTGTGGGCTGGCCTCCTGGCGACATGCAGCTAGTACTAACTCAGCATCAATATGATTTAGTCTCAAAAATCAGTTATAATTTGCACATTACAAGACTTCTGGGAATTTGATTTTGAGAAGTGAAGGACAAGGCTTCCCTGGAACATTAACACATTCAGCACGGAGCACGTCTATTGACGTGGTCCCGTCTATGCCGAACGGCGGGACGTCAATAGACGTGGTCCTTTAACTTTAGGCCATTTAAAAAATGGGTTGTTTCTAGCGTCTCTCTTAAATTCGCAACCCACATTTAATGTGTTAAGTACAGTGCAACCTCAATAAAACGAGACCTCACAGTGCCCAAGAACACCCTCACCAAGGCGAATTATTGTCTTACCAGGGGTGGAGCAAATAATTGCCATGGAGCACATTGTCAACACTTTTCTAGAAATCGGGTTGGTGTGGCGGCGGAAGTATTTCCATCCAGAGAGCCTGAGCACAAATCCCAAAAGAAAGGGAAAGTTTTTGCAGTAATTCATATCCCTACTCAATTGACCAACTAACAATTCAATCAAAAAGCACTCTAAAAGACGCAAAAAAACTCGAATTGTCTTTCATTTTCCCAAATGCACAACTGACTAAGCTACACTTTTCTAGAGCATTTACATGTTCATTCCATTATTTTCACCAATTACTTAAACCATTATTGATAAATAAAAATTGCATCACATTAATTACTTGTATTTACTCTTTCCTTAGTTGATCTTAATGTTTATGATTAGTATATTCATATTCTTTGTGACATATCGCGGAAGCCATTTGGAATAACCTATTGCATTTGTTTCTGCAGACGAAAAGAAAGTGGAAGGGATCCTGCCTTGGAGAACGTTTTCTCCCATCCGATGTAATGTCCACATTTAAAAACAATCAGCCTTAAATACGTGAAGGTTTCTCGGGTTTCACACCGGGAAAGATTATTAAAATTGATCAACGCTTCGATGGTTGACTCAGCCATCGTCATGAGGATAATGAGTCGAGCAAGGATGCTGACGGTTATATATAACCACAGATGCCCCATTGTTGTGAGGGCCATTAAAAATTCCTTGAATTTCGTTAATTACCAGACTCAGTCTTACTTTAGTTGATGCTGTTGTCTCCATTTATTTTATTTTGCTCCGCCTGCATCAATATGGCTTCTTTTGTTATTCTTCCCCAATATTTGGATGCCTGGGAAATTAGCGTGAAATTAGGGAAATCAACACGATGACCAAGGGCAAGGCTATGCTCTGTTAATGCCGACTTTTCCAGTTGGAAAAGCCTAATGCTTCTTTCACGCTCTTTAATTCTTTTCTTGATGCTCCTTCCTGTCTTGCCAATATATGCCCTACCACACTCGCATGGTACGCGGTATACCCTGGTTGTTTTCAGGCCGAGGTTGTCCTTAGAGGTGACCAGGAAATTTTTGAGTTTAGCATGCGGTTTATTTATCGTTTCCACTTCGTGTCGTTTTAATATCCTCGATATCTTGTTAGATATAGAGGATATATAAGGAAGACAAGCCTTAGAAATAGCAAGTCTCGTCTTCTCTTTGTTTTTTAAAATTGTAAAGAGTGAAGAGGAGGATAAATTATGTCCCCGACCCACTTCACTCTTCAACAATATGCCACTTTCGCATTGCTCTATTATTTCCATATTCTCACTTGGACTATATGAAAGTGGTTTGAGTTTTTGGGCCATGGTGTCTATCTTTGAAATGCTCTCAACTCACTGACGTGTGACTCTGCTCTCAACCGCCCGTGGAACAAAAGATCAAATATTCACAACTGCTAATGCTGCAGTACTTCCACCAAAATTAACAATAAATTAATCGGACAGCAATTTACAATGTGCAGTTGATACTTAACACTGTATTAATTGCATTGCTAACAGATCGCAAGCAATTGCAGAGGTTGTCACTCTTGGTGTATGTTTACCGATGATGGAATCTCTTGCAATGGTGGGTGCCAACACTAAAAGGGCCTCATAAAAACTATTTTTTTACATGGCAATCATAGGGTTTCTCGCTCGCTCACTCGTTTCATACTCGCAATAGGCCATACCAATATGGTTTCACTGTAAAATGTTTTTTCTCAAAATCTTGAATTTTTAGATTAAAATAACGTGCGTAGGTTGAACAATGAAATGGAAAATTTTCAATTCTTTGTTTTATTTTAAGTTTCATTCATGGCAGAAATCAATGTTTTTACATTATTATTAATTGAGTAGGTTTTGAAAGTAGAGAAATTTATGTAAATATGAAAGGTATTACTTGATTTTTTTCCAATGAGGCCAAGGTCATGGTACATTATCATGTTCGAAAGAGGCACAATTTTTCGATAATGCCATGAGGGATTTGTATAAAAAAACCACTGCCAAAGATCACCAGTGGTGTCTACTCTCTCCTCGTTGTACTTGAGGCCAGTGTTCCTGGAACCATTGAGTGAAGGGAATAAAAAATTATCATCACGTGCTCATTTGAGATTTTAAAGTGCTGAAAAAATCTACCCCACCCCTCAAATCTCACTTCTCATTGCTTTGCCACAACTGCAATTCATGAAACACCCTCCAGTCTATCCAGACGTAAAGTTTCATATTAATGCATCCTGTAGCATGCATTTAGGACACACTTTTAGTAGGGACCAAAGACTTTGCTTTGGATAATCAAAATGTCATAAAAATAAGTTTTATAATTAAGAGTTTCTACTGTAATACGATTAAAAGAAATAAACCCTTCCCTTACCTGCAGCACTCTGTAATGAATAGTGCAGCCTGGCATCACATATATATCAGGGGGATCAATCAAAAGGTTGGCAACAACAACTAATGTAACCTCAACAGGAGGAACTGAAGGTGCTGATGCAACTGATGCTGGTAGACCACCTCTAATGGCCGATCCCTGCTGCCTAGGTAAGCGCACTGACACCTGGGGAGTATAAGTAAAAGAAATTAAAAATGTTAAATAAAAACGATAATCGTTAACGATAGAGGAACATCTCAATGACTTATACAATGTGTGCAGGCAGATGTAGTATAAACAAAAAAAATAAAGAAAGCTCACCATAACAATCATTTCATAGAACATAGACATACTTTGCAGATATCAGGGATTCTAAAAATAAGTACTAATATACTCTAATACAAGTATTACTCTAATACTGGTAATATAATAATAATACTCTAATACTAGTAATGACAAAAGGTAATGAGATTTCCTCATGAGGTTTTGATTTTTTTCACAACATTGCTAGACTATTACGCAGTAAATAAATGCTGTTCAGCAGTTGCTACATTCCCTTCCCATTATGTATGTGGTTTACAAAGAGGCCCATCGCTGCGGTACACAGTGCAATGGCAGACCAGATTGTGTAAGATATAACTGCTCTCCATCTTGCTGGATGGAAGCTGCACAATATGTATTGGTACTAAAAAGTATTCATTGTGGAGACAGCTGATATTGATGGTTCACAGTTGTTAATTCTTGATGGACATGGTTCACATATGCATTTCTTCACCCTTGCTTTGGTGAATAACACACACACCTTGTGCTTACCTCCACACATATAAGTTGCAGCCCTTAGATGTTGGTGTTTACAAAGGTAGGTTCAGCTTGTTTAACAAACTTAAAACTTATTAGGTACATAGGGGACTATAAGACAAGCAGTAACTTTTCCGAATGGAAATCACAATTTCTGTTTTAGGTGTAAAAGCAGCCAGGAGGAATGTTTCCATTCATATTATGAATGCACAGGATTTAAAAATGTGGACAAAACAACATTTCCATGCCTGCTAAAGAAAGTGGTTTCTCAAGTGAAAGTGCTGCAAGTGGGTTTGCAGCCACTGGTTCTTACCCTTTCAATCCACACAAGGTAACATCAGCATTCACATCTGTCTTGGATATCACAGATATACTAAAAGCTAGCCCGAACAATGCAGCCATAGCTGCTACACCTGAAGAGTCACCAGGAAAGATAATGGAAATTGCTCTCTTATCTATGCTGAAGGTGCAATCGTTACAGCCAACAAAAAATGTCAGGAGTTGATTGCAGAGGCATTCCAATGAAAGTTTGACTTCCACAGAATGCAAGAACAGACTCCTCAATGCTAAGATGAAGAAGGCAAGAAAGCAGACGAAGCAGAATAGAAGCCATTCAAGTTCAAGTGATGTTGAAAGGCAAGGCTCACCAAAAGATGATGATGTAGCACTTAATGAAATAGTAGTGAGTGATAAGGAATGGAAATTTCTACAAGGGGACTGGGTTCTAATGAAATTTTCATCAACCTGCACCAAAGCAGGTAATTTGAGCTATGTGGGGCAAGTAATAGCAACTGATGGAGACGATGCATTTAAGGTGAAATACATGTGCAGACGCTTAACACGTTCCCTGCCACCGATTTTTTGACGAATTCACCCACTGCGCCAAAGTGTTTTTCTTTTTCCTTTCGCAAAACAATCCGCAAAAAAATCCGAAAGTTTTCATGTGCATTCGGCTACGCACACCGCGTCGGTCACGTCATATAAGCGGCATCGAAGTAGCTGTAAGGGGCCAAATAACTGACTCATTCTTCGGTCATAATGACCGAAGCGGCGTGATGATAAAGTACACGTTTCGGTCATTATGACCGAAGTGGCAGTGAACGTGTTGAACCATTCCATATGGCCTGAGGATGCTGACAAATATGTTACACTGAATGATGATATTATAGCCAGAATTTGTAGGCCAGCTATCAAAAGAGACAAACACATTTTCCCAGTCACATTTAATGGTTTTAAGTTATATTTGTTCAATTAAGTCTCATATCACTTTATAAATGTATCCTCATTGTTTCACCCAGCAAGTAGAACAATAACATTAAGCTGGTTGAAATGATTATGCAACTAATTGTAATTTATTGGAGCTATCAAACATGACCTTGTTTTTATCAGTAGTGTGACAAATGAAAATTGTAGATCCTGTATTGTTGTGGAAACGAAAATTTTCTCTAAAAAATTCAAAAGCAGGGTCAGTTTGAGATGGTAGGGCAAAGATTCCAAGCCTACCTACACAGGAAATGGGGGGGGGGGAGTTGGGAATGGAAGGAGAAGGAATCCAAGGTAGACAGTCGGACGAGTACAAAGCCACAAGGATATTTATTTTTTTAAAAGGGAGTGCTAGGGAGGAGTGGTTGAAAAAATTAATTCCCATGTACGTCGATCCAGCACCCCTTTGAAATCGCTAAGATATTCACTATTTTACCAACTATTACTGTATTATTATGTGTAAAAGAGTATATATGAGAGATTTAGTTTTCAAAAACTTTTAAAATTCTAAAAAAATGACAAAAAAGACAGCTCCAATCAGTATAATACTAGATAATTTCACTTCATATTAACGAAGAGCATCATACTAAATTTCTAGGTGTTTGGAATGACTGCAATTTATCAAGGGAATAACATGTAACAAAATTAACAGGAAAATTAAGCTCACTCTGCTATGTAATGGGCATCTTAGCTAAATCTACAACCCTGGATGTTCTTCAGGTAGTTTATTACGGGTACATTCATTCTAGGATAACACTAGGAATTATCCTATGGGGTCCTCACATTACATGAAAAAATATTTCAGATGCAAAAAAGAATTTAAAAAATAAAGAAACAGGTTCCTTAAAGAATGCCCACCAAACCAATCCACGCAGAACTCAAACATCTTGCCAGTACCATGCATTTACATAATGGAAACAGTCATAGGCATATCTAGAAGCGTCCGAAAGGGGGGGGTCACTACCCCCCCCCCCCTTTCTCCTCAGGTTTTGGATATTACTAAACAAAAAAACCAACCAATAAATATAACTGTTTCAGGCTGGATATGGTGGAAGTTCTCGATATTCATAATGAATAAAAACACTTGGCAATCTTCCACAGATTTATTTCTATGGCACGACGCGTTTCACCACACTGTGGCATAATCATGTGCAGGGTTCTTCGGTTTAGGTCATGCATATATAGGTTTCCACCAAGGCGTTAGGGAGTGGGGGGGAGGAGGGGGAAGGCTTAGGGAGGAGCGGAGAGGGGGGGTAAGTGGGGGTGGGAAGGAGAGTGAAGCAGCAGAACTAAGGGTTTGAGTGGACCGAGGGCAGAAAGACATAGGAGAAACGGACACAGAGGTTGGGACTGGGTGACGATGGAGGCCTCCTTTCCTTGAGAACTCTGGATGGTGAGGGAAAGACGACCACCGAAGACGGCCACAAGAGTGATTTCACTCCCAAGATGCTTCATAGGGTAGATAAATGGAGGAAAATGGATGGCTTGGAGACAATGGAAATTGTGAAGCATCAAAAGTGCAATGATACTAAACTGTGTAATGATTTCCTATTTCACAACCCTTCTCTTTTATTGGCCAAAAAATATTTCCCAGATTAAAGCACCCCGCCCCCCCTCAACCGTTTTCTTTCCAACCGACTCTTGCCATATGTCCCAAAATCTTTCACACTCTACTTTCTTCCCCCCCTCCTCCAGTGCTCTGGTGTGGGCAGTGCACAGGCCATTTAAAACCACCTGACCCCCCTCCTTTCCCTCACCAACCAGAGTTCTCAAGGAAAGGAGGCCTCCATCATCACCCTGTCCCAACCCCTGCATCCGTTTCTCCTTTGTCTTTCCGCCCTCTGCCCACTCAAACCCTTAGCTCCCCTTCCCCCCACCACTTCACTCTCCTTCTTCCCCCCCCCACTAACCCCCCCCCCCCTCTACGCTCCTCCCCCACTCCCTAACGCCTTGGTGGAAACATGTATACATGACCTAAACCGAAGAACCCTGCACATGATTATGCCACAGTGTGGTGAAAAGCGTCGTGCCAAAGAAATAAATCTGTGGAAGATTACCAAGTGTTTTTATTCAGATTTACATACTCACTCTCCATTTCAACTAAAAATTCTTTAAATTGGCGATGATTGAGAGCTTAAGCTAGAATCAAGTTGATAATTTTAATCACCAATTCCAAAAGTTTGCAAATTTCTTCTGGAAGTATCTGCGCACAAAGCGCTTCTCGATGAATGATGCAATGGTAAGTAAGTATCTTGTGATTAATTTTTCCAGTGAAAATAGCAAAAAACCAGTTTCTTACGCCGGTCATATGTTTCACCCAGTCTGTTGAAATTGAGACAATTTTATATCGAGTGGAATATATTTTTTTCAATGCAATCCTATCAACTGCAACATTTGCTATATCCTCTCCACGTGTTTGACTTTTGAGTGGCAATGATCCTAAAAGTTCTTCTTTTGGACATGTAGATGAAATAAATCGTACAAAAAGTGAAACTTCCACTGTATCATTTATGTATCAAGACTCGTCAGCTGCTATTGATAAAACTGAAACCAATTATAAGATCTTCAACCTGCTGGTTGGTTATATTCGAAGACATTTTCACTGTTCCATCTTTCACTGTTTTAACAGACAATGGTAATTCTTTAATTTTTTTAGAATATCTGCTTTGTTCTTAAATCCCAAAATAGCTCTTCGGATGCATTTATAAAACAACTTTTAACGTATTCACCATCTGTTTATGATTTTCCTCTCTTATTAATCCATTGACTAACTACAAAACTTGCAATATTAACACTATTGGAAGATTACAGAACTTTATTTTTCATGACTCTCTTAAGTTCCTCAACTGCTTTCTTCCATTCATCACCGACAGGATTTTTGCTACTAAATGACATGTGTTTAGTGGTAAAGTGCCTCTCCAAATTTAATTTTTGTTATGCGCCAAAATTTCCTGACAAATAAGACAGGTTGGAAGGTCATTTAAGTTATGAATAAACGGAAAATTATTGGTCCATTAAACTTTAAATTCACGGTTTTTGTCTTCCAACTTTCTTTGCATCTCTGTAGCCATGTGAAACTGGGCACCTAAAAAAATGCTTAGTTTTATAATAATAAAGCCACCAACACAAAATAATTACAACTCTTAAATTGATTACAAAAACAGCTATAGGATTTGTAGCTGGTTGGAAAAATACAGGTAACTTTATGCTTCTAGTAGATACTTTACTTTTGTCACCCGCACACGATTTGCGGACTTGACTAGTGCACTTAACCACTGCACAAGGAGAGTGCTGACTGATTGGCTCAATCAACGGCAGCAAGTAGGTTCCACCGGTGGGGGGAACCCTGGAGGGGACAAAGTGCTTCGGACAGAGCCAGGTAGAATTTCCAATCGCAGAGGTGCGGATTATAGCCACAATTCTAGCTAGTCTTTCCTACAGGGACACGCGCTCAGAAGTAATACATTGTAGAACACGATGCAAAGATACGACTTGACGATACGCATTGACATTTCATCTTTCTGAAAATTATTTCTCAATAAGTCGCTTCAGAGCACTCGCCTAAAGATAAAGACAAAAATACCATCTTGGTATTTTAAAATAGAAATAAGAAAACTATTCATCATGAAGTTCCAATTGCACTGTACGTGCACGCCCGCACGCGGTATTTTGTGGAAGAGCCACACTCAAGGACCCAAAGAACCACATGTGGCTCCCGAGCTGCGGTTTGCCGACCACTGTTGATCTGAGTTGACTAACCTTAGCGGAGCCCGTCTTCATTCCCTCCAAGAGGACAGTGTTTGCTCGTAGTCCACGAGATTCCAGCAATTCCACTCCGTGAGGAGCTTCATATGGTGAGTCACGGTAAGTGATGAAGCGCAGCACAGAGCCACCGGCCGACTCCTCTGAACCCCCCCCACTCGCCCTCTCCCTCTTCTGCCCTCCAATGCTCCACTCAAATGCCACGCCTTCCAGAGTGGAGAATTCATTTCCTGCACATGATAAAAATAAAAATGATTAATTTGCTCAAGTAAAAGAGAAATAATTCGGACATCCACTTAAACTCAAGTTATTTATTTGTTTGCTCAATTTTCGGGGCAATTTTGGGATATTCAGCAATAATTCTCGATATAAAAATGAACAAGCTCCTTTAATGCCCGACACAAATTTACATCTGTGTAACCTCTATCTAACTTTCTAAGTGGTTTAGCAGAAGAATTAAAACCAAAACCAGGTGATTCACATGGAATGCATGCATGCATCCATTATTGTCCCATATACCCTCCATTTCCTGGTAAGAACAGTTGAAAAATCTATTTTGAAAGCCTATTTCGTTGATTCCCGGCACACAACACTTGGATAGCTGGCAACCTACCTTCAGGGATAGAAGACAACCACCATATTTACACATCTACCATCTGCACGTTTTCACCAGAATATCTGGATTAAAATATCAGGTGTGCGTCACACACTAGGATGTGTGAAAGACCATCCCTGTCCTGCCAAGTGCCCCACTAAAATGTGTGCACTATATGTACTCTTTAGTAAGCTGTAGAAACAGACTTTCTCGACTAAAAATAAGTTATCCACGTTGATGTCTTACTTCAACCTCTCCCTCTTCCTATGCAATAACAACGCACAGCAATTTTCTTTTCACTATTATCTTCGTAAAAAGTATGGTGTGCGTCCTATGCAAGAGTGGTACGTGAGTATACATGGTACACTTGGCATTAAGAGGTAGAATGGTGTTTTTCCAAAAATTAAAAATAGACTTAAACAGATGGTTAGCAAAACTTAATTCATAAACATAATATGTAAGTACATTGTTACACAATAGAAGAGATTTTACGGACATTAAATGCATATTTGCAAAAGTGAAGCTGAGGATTGACTCCCGATCTCAAAGACAAGGGAACTACGAAGCATGAGTCATGCCATTCTATGAATTGCCATTGCAGACAACTGGAATGCTAGGTCAAAGAATAAACTTTTCAAACACATGAGTAGGGAAAGCATAATAAGAACTAAGACGATGCAATTTTCCACAGATAAATTGGAAATTATATTTGAAATTTGGAAATTTATCACAACATCTCACCTCATTCCTCCCTTTTTGTAGTAGGGAAAGCAGCTGACATTGTCTTTGAGGGAGAGGTGAACCCATTCATTTGAAACACTTGAAGAAATGCATTGAATTATTTTTACAAAACTAAATATTAAATTACAAATCATTTTGAGAATACAGACATAATCTTAGACTCAACGGAAAACAGATAGGATGAGACTTTATGTGTCAAGCCACCAAGCAAAAGGCATCAAAGAACAAGAAAATCTGTAGAATAAAATGAAGAATAAATTACTCATTTTACAGATAGGCTGAAGGCCACCACACACGCTTCGTTTTTTCGTCCATTTTGCCTGCGCTGTTTTAAAATGGATTACGTATTGGGCATATTCCATCAGTTTTTGAGAATCAAGTACCAGGCATGTTGGAGAAACTTTTAATTTACACCACTAAAACCTTAGCTTTGAGATCAAAAATTAAGAGCAAAAAACAAAGATTAAAATGGACGAAAGCTTGGCTACTGAAACAAAATAACATTTTGCACATAAATTTAATGAAAGAATTAAGACTAGAGCCAGGCAAAGTGAGGTCCAGGAGTTACAGCACCCCCTTAATCCAGGCCCATACACATTACTAGTCTGGATGTGCATACATTACTGATCCTCTGTACTTACGAGAATGAAATAAGAGGCACCACTTAATTAGTGCTTCAATTTTTGTTGTCTCCCACCAGCAATGGCCAAAATACCAAAAGTTGTTTGCATGTAAGAACGCCAAAAGGAATTTAAAAGGTGATGCTATAAGAATATTTTTACGTTAAAAGCAAAATCATGATGAGCAAGTTTTGCAGCATTTGAATTGACAGGAGCAGAAAAGATTCCATTGTTAAGCATTTAAATGATGGAAGTAAACACCAATAATGTCCAAAAATCTAAAACCATTGCAACAGCAATAACAAAAAGTGGCATCTGTGGAATCCATGGGCATCAAATAATTGACACCATTGTCAGGGATCTCTCGGGATTAACACCGGGTACTCAGGTCGATGATGGCCAACATTTCAAAGCTCTATTCGAGCATCGTCCTTAGGGCACGTCAGGTCCAAAATTTTGGCGGGAAAGTTTTGGTGCCAACCAGGGGTGTACCATTCTCCCATTATCCATTCTCCCATTATCCTGAGCAGGGGATTCCATGTGTTACTCAGGTTATAACCGGAGTCCCAGTTGAAGTTGTTTCTTTCCCTCAGGATCTCAATGGCTTCCTTGATGAGCTGGTCCCAATAGCCAGAGGAGTGGCCAATCACTTGGGTCTTTTCGAAATGGATGGCATGGTCCAACATGATACTGTACTTTGCGATGGCTGATTTCTCAGCTTGACCTAGGCAAAGGTGACATTGGTGTTCTTCAATTCTCGTCTCAACCGTCCGGCTTGTCTCTCCCACATACACTCCCCCACATTCACACGGAGCTTGGTACACACCTGGGGTCTTCAGGCCTATCGAGTCCTTAGCTCTAACTATGAGCTCCTTGAGTTTGGCAGTCGGTCTATGAATCGTCTCAATTTAATATCTGGCTAATATCCTTGATATTTTTCAAGATACATATCAAGGAGATGTATGGCAGGTAAGCTCCGGCAGACAGTTCATCCCTTACTGCCTGTGTCTTCAAATCCAATTGTTTGAAGGTTCTTATGAGGGCCAGCGGTATATCCTGTCCACCATATCCATTGAGTCGAAACGTCCTCTTAAGGTGCCTAATCTCCTCAGGTAAGCTGTCTTCATCAGCAATTGATATGGCTCCATGGAGAAGAGTAGACAATACTGCTCGTCGTTGAGTCGGATGGCGGTCTCTCCGGCTGTTCAGGTAGAGTCGGCTCAACGGCTTACTGACCTTATACCCTGGAGTAGATTTCTCTGCTTCCACTGCCAATGTTTTGCTCAGAAGACACTTCCAATACATGCCAGTTTCATCTGTGTTGTACACTTGGTCTGGAGTGAAGCCGTACTGTTCTATCATCTTTGTAAACTGCTTTCCAAAGTCATTCGCGTCATCACTTAGTTTTTCACCAGCAATGTTCAATTCCTGAATGCCATGGCGATCCTTGAATCTTACCAACCATCCAGAAGATGCTGAAAATGTTTCATTGGTCCCCAACTGTTAATGGAACTTTTGTCTGTTTGCACAAAATAGGTCCACTAAGAGGCACTCCTTCACTTCTCATCTGCTGAAACCATATGTACAGTGCACTGCCAACATCGAATATAGTCGAACATTTCATTGTTTTTTGCTTCTGAAGGCCATTCACGCTAAACGATTTTGAAGCATAGTCCAATAACTTGGCTTAGTTTTTTATTAATCGTGCAGTGGAGATGTTAACACCAGAGTCCACCGCTATATTACCCACTGAATCTCCCTTGGTTGCCCTTTCAATAATCTTCAGCTTCTTTGAAATGTCTAAAGGAGAATTGGATTGAATTTTTAACCAGCTGAATTACTGAAGAAAACTAGGCAAATTTAAAATGCCCAATGAAGCCCAAGTCGCACAAATGCAGAGCAGTGATACAGGGGGCTAAGGGCTCCCTATCCTACATTTGGCCGCTCTGACTGATGCTTCTCTCCCAGTAGTCCCCAACCAGAAATCCGATTGGGGGACTATTTTAACTAGAAGAATAGAGCAGAAGGAATATTTTACCGGGAGGAATGCCATCACATCATATGTATGCAAGGCTGCATCTTCTAGGGAGATTAATCTGGTGGTTTCTCATTGCCTTCAACATTGCAGTACTCCAGCCGATTCCTGTGACCCTTGGATTGGGATTCGAACACTCTACCATTGGGCCACCCCAGCACCTAAAGACTTCCTTCATCAAGGCCATATTATTTTGCGACTATGAAACTGAGGCTTGAATTATATCACCTTCAGCAAGGCAATCTTCATCAAAATGGTCTTAAGTCATGATTTAAAACCTGACTATGAATACTAATTGAGGAAGTGAGGAATGCTCTGCATCTTTTGCAAGTAATAAATGTCGAACATGGACAAGGTTGGTTGCAATAACAAATAGGTAGTCTTGATCAGCAATGAAACAAAATGTCAATGTCACGATAATAAAGAAATTTTGAGATCAATATCTATGAGCATTTGTTAATGACAGACAATTTGTTTGCATACACTTCGGAAGGGACTACTGGTAATCATGATTATAGAAAGCTAAAACATTATTCACTTCCATACTATGTCCACAACTCAAAAGCAATGATAAATAAACACCCCAAGTTCTTCAATAGATGAACAACTAGGGCTGCCAGCATCCTTAAAGTTACCGGACATGTCTACATTCACCACTAACCATACCGGATAATGGGGAGAAGTTCATGAATTTCTAGAATTTTGGCCCTTAATATTTAAAACATCTCTCATTAATCTTTACGAGTGGTTAAGATGGTGAGACTGCAGACTGATGATGAGGCCTGCTGACCCAATTGTTGCAAATTGGAAACCAGTCAATAGCATAGATTTGTCATATTCTCAACATTAAGGCCCAAGGATAGATGATGGTGCAAAAGAAACAAAGGAGTTGTGGTTACTAAATTACAGAAACATTACCAGGTGGAAATCCAAACATGAAAAAATCTCATATCTTTAGGTGCATCACATTTTTTAACACAATTGTCCTCATTTCCAAAGAAACAGTTGGCAATCCTACCAAAAACCCACCCATGCAGAAAAAACCTGTCAATGGTTTAGCAAGCGAGAGCCTTACCCTGTGCTAACATATGCCGCACATCATAGTTCCTGAAAGGACAAGGTCCATGTAGGAGTGGAAATCCACCCTAAGACAGAGAAAATTTCTAGTATTTACCAAATAGTGACAGAGGTATCTCAACCCCATTTTATTTTAAGATAATACTGAGGATATGTAGACTTCCCCCAAAGATATTGATCACCTTTATGTATTTTTTTTCGTATAATTATGTGAAGCAGTTTTAGTACACTGACATACCTTGATCGTCATACGCTCGGACTTCAAATGCTTCAGGGGCTTCTTCAACAAAGAGCTCTCGAGTAGTTGTGACTATGCTGAGTGAGTGAATGACATCAACAATAACATCACACCGAAGCACTAGGCCCGAATGCACTTCTTCAGCAAGAACAATGGCTGTAGCTCGACCGGTTAATGCAGTTCCTCCATCTTGAGCTGAAGCACCACGAACAATAGCTACAGGTGAACAACCAAGCCGCTGATCAACATCCAGAGGAGATAAAGATACTACATCAGGCCTTGATGTAGCCCTGAAAAAGCATGATTACAAATAACGAATTGGTAAAACTTAGTAGAAAAACTACAACTATTCATTGAACAATTACTCATTCCACATTAAAAGGGATAATTGTTGATATTAATGCAATTTGACACTTTAACGGGCAGTTTAAGGAGATGTGACTCCAAAAGTTAAAACGAGAATGTGATCGAATGATATGGCCCACAGAAATTATTCAATACAATACACAGACAGCCTTCAAAATTCTAAATCAAAGCTTGTACCACTATATGAGAGTATAACCGGCTTCAACATGAGCCAGCCTCCTCGGCGGTTTGGGCCTATGAAACCATGCTGTGCTACTTTCATGGGAATTGTTTCGAAGTGCTTCGTTCGGAAAGTACACAGAAAATAATACCCAAAATATGGGCACACGGTTTTAGCTTGACAGATACCTTCTCGACCATAAGTTATAGCTGCATAACCCTGAAACTCACTAGACAGTCCCACTAACTAACGTTTGATAGTAATAACCGAAACTCAGGCAAAACTATAAAAACACTAGAGTTGGATACAGACACACTAAGCCTCAAGTTATGAGTACTTGCCTTCCCCTTACATATTAAATCAAGCACATGTCAGACGGTCATCGGAAAGCAAGAACAATAAATAACATTCACAAACAGATTTGAGTCGACGTTCTTCACAAAACAAACAAATGGCACTCGGAACCATTCACAAAGCAAGTTGGGAATTACCGCTTTCACTATGTCCCCTATGGAAATTCCAATTGCACCGAGGGCATTAAGAGGTTTTCTTAACTCTCTAAAATTTAAAACTTGTTAATCGGTCCTTGGACCACATAATTGCAGAGAGTAACAAAACTCACTCACGCAATTCAAATTTAGAAAAGCGTTATCATTAACAACTCACCATTTGTAACAACCACCTTCAGTTATTTCTAAGGTAAAGTTCGTAGATAGCTGGGAGAAAAGAGGAAGCAAAACTCGAGGAACGTTGAGTTTAGACCCTTCAGTACTAGTCCAACTTAGAGCAATTATTACACAAAGACACTTGAAGAAAACTCGCGCCATGACTACCTGCCCTAAGACCACATGGACAGGCAAGAAGTAGAAATACTAAGGTCCAAGGTCAGATAAAAATATTTAAGAAGTTCTAGCTTCAGCATGAATTAATAACATTAACCGATATCACTAATTATACGCTCAAACGAACACAAAAAGCGCTTCATTCATTTTCAGGTTCACAAAAAGCCGAAACAAAAGCATCGGGGAAACAGTAAAACAAATGAAAACTAAACTACGGGCATAGAGCTTACTGGAGGGGGCGCCCCCTATGCTCCGTACTGGCGGGGAGTGAAGCCAAGGGGGCGTGGCATAATTGCGCATTTAGCCATATTGTCCAGCCCAGCTATAACACAGATTCTTACGGGGCAACGATCAATTTTTGCTCTTTACTCTTAAAGTAACGCCTTTGGGGATTTTTTGCGGCTGGTGCGCTGAAAGTAACTAGTAATACATGCCCAAATTAATTAATTGCTAGTGGATTAGAGACGTTGTGTCCCGCAGGAATTGGATTATTAACGGAGAAAGCGATGTTTTGTCAAACATAATTGACTCAATATTACTCGTAAAATAACAGCTGTCAATTCGAAAATTGCATTAATTTCAACTTTCTGAATCCTATTCCTGAAATTAAAGATGGATTGGAGATTGGATATGCAACCAACGTTTCTTCTGCGAACGTAATTTATCACCATTAAACTCGCCAAGAACTGCTACTGTACGATATAATTATTGACCAAATCCCAAGATAAAATAATTTTATCAATGGCACAATACCGAATCACCCTAAGACTATATTTTCTACTTATATTATTCCATTTTCACTGTCAAACCTTGGAAAAGAGTCGTACTACCTCTCGTAATGCACGTTTGTACTCAACTCGACAAAATGCGTATGACATATTACCGAATTACCTTTAAACTATATTTCCTATTTATATTATTACATTTTCACTATCAAAGCCCCTGGAAAAGAGCCGTGCTACCTCACGTAATGCACATTTGTACTCGAGTGAACTCGAGTTAATGCGTGTTTCTAAATTTAACTTCACAAGAAGGGCGAAACATTTTGTTGGTCATTGAAAAAAAATTTCAAGCATAAACATTTAATTAAAGTGGCAAGTCACAAAAACATTAATTTACGATACAATTCAATTTTAAGATTGTTCAAGTACAAGATTTTCCTTTGGCCGGTCAACATCAAATGTAAACATTTACAATGCATGAGTGAGGTCAAAAATGCAATACCGAAGCAATGCGATTGCAATTCACAACTGTTCCAGTCAGTAACTGCAACACCTTATGCTTTATGTCAGGAAAGTAAATGTCAAATGGTTTCCGGAAATTGCTTAATTAAAGGCCCAGCAAACTTGTAAGGATATCCTGAAAAATGAAAAAAGAAAGGTTGCGTGACAAATAACAGGTACTTGTACAAAAAAAACAACATATTTCCTAACAGATAAATATTATTTTTGGAAATATACCAATACAAAAAAAATGTTGCAATTGCTTAGGGAAACACATCAAGATATGACAATTTCTTACCACAATGAACCACTTTCTTTCCCTTCAAGTAGATATTCTAGGAACATCAATGAAATAATGACCCGAGGTGTCTATCAAGAACATATCATAAACTCCAAATTTGATTCCAATACCACCGGATTAAAGGTCATCTATAACCTGAAAAAATAACATGCATTACCAAGTAGAAGAAAAATAGAAGAACATTCACATAATTCTACTTCTCCAATTTTAAAAATTACTAGAATCCGAAATTCGAGGAAAGAAGTAATATATGATATCCATACATGCCACGATATAAAAAATACCTAGGGTATACTTGTGAACACAAAAGAATGACCAAAGAGCCTGAGGATATGATAATTTAACCCAAACGTAAACCACATAGAGAAATATCAAAGATAACACAAAGGAATTCAGCTCCAACAAGATGATGGAACCAAATACAATTGATTGCACTCAAGTAAGCAGCATACACATCTCATTTTTCAACATCAACACCCAGCTTCAACATCAACACCCAGCTTCAACATCAATACCCAGCATCAACAGTCTCTCTGTCAAGTTCATGATGAAACATGGAAAATTACATTCAACACTCTAAGGTTGATAATTTAAGACTGTTGACAGTGTCAGCAATTACATAGTGGAAGTAATGTGCAAAGAGTAAATAAAAATTAACACAGCAATTAAATATCAGTTCCAATACCAATGCGCTATATGTGGACCATAGAAACAACAGCTTACTGATAACCTAGCACTCAAAACTAAAGCTTACACCTGCAAGAAATACAATGTGCACTTAACATCATTTCAGCATTTCCACCCCTGATTGTCTATGCATTGTATACTTTCCTTTACTTCTTTGATTTAATACATAAAACTTCTAAAATCTAATGTCAGCATCTTATTGAAGAAGATCGTTTCGAATTAAAAATGACTAATTCACTTCACCGATAACTTACTACACGGGATATTAATAAACGTAAAGCGAGAAGTGATGAGCATTCACTCTCGCTATTCTCGCCTAATTCATAACAAAATACAAGGGTCGGTAATAACGGTTAATTGACCAGCTAAAGTTGATTTTATATATTACAAAATGAACTCACTTCCCTGCAAATATTTCTATACCAAGAACGTGATTCACAAACTTAGAATAACAAATCCCTCGTTGTCAAACTTTCTTTATCTCCGTTTTAAGCATAGAGTACCGATGATACCAAAGGCACGTGAAGGCCACACTTTCCTAAGTTCTTTCCCTCTAATTGAAATAAATACTATTCCACACTTCTAACTCATCATAAAGTCTATATTTTCTTTAGGATTATTACTGTGAAATAGTGTAACATCATGCTTGGTTCCGCATAACATCTGCGTAATACCCTGCAAGCCTTCATAAAGGTTTGTGGTAGGGCAAACATTTCAGTTGCATTATTTCCTACCGGTAATATTATACTCACATAACAAATTAGCTGAACATGCTACTAACTATGATAAAATAACATAATTGCTGCGGTTTACTGGCAAAATATTATCAATTACTCACTTAATAATGCACCCGAAACACATGCAACATCGTAGGCAACAAATTCAATATTTATCTGTTGTAGCGTCCATTTCATACGATATTGCATTGGTATGACTATTTTATGAAGTTTTTTAACTTACCGGTGGAAGGTAAGACCAGTTATTCTTCTATCTGTGCGATTACTGCACCCGTAAGCAGAGCAGAAAACCATCTACGAATGCAAAGTTAACATAGCATATATCTGCCTGACGGCATGTTTTGGGATATAGATAATAATTTTCAGAAAAATAAACACACTATTAAGTATTTACGTACCTTTATATGACCTCTGTAGCCACTGGTTTCAGAAAAACTTAATATTTTCTTAGCATGTAGGCTTATGGCAAATCCACGAAGCTGGGCTGGACACTATGGCTAAATGCGCAAGAATACCGTTACGCCTGGCTTCACCCCTGAGAGCTTATGCCCCCTCCAGTAAGCTCTATGACTACGGGCACACGGGAGTGCGACTCGGCTGGATTTAGGTATCGATGTAGTGCTGCCATCTTGATAATGCCGACAGCACACTACATACCGATGGGTGGCAAGCGCGCCAACGTTTGAATCTAATTAAAAATATTATGGGCCGGTATTTCAAATTATATTTCATCGTTCAACTACTTTCATGTACTCTGATTACCTTTCCCCCAAGTACTCCTCAGCCAGTCGCTGTAAAGGACATAATTGTTCATCTAGGACTGTAATAAAGCCTTGGAAAAATATATGGCGTCAGCCTACGAGGCAAAAATGGATTAGGTACGTCGGAAAACTCGAAAAATTAGCAGTCAACCGTCACTCAACTAAAACATCAATGATAATAATAATACTTCCTATATTGGCAACAGCCAAAGCCAATTACTGCCGATTTATTATAGGACGAAGACAAACAACCACGCCCTGGGAGGTGTAAAGTTTCTAACCAGGCGGGATTCGAACCCGCGACCTTTGGTTCGGCAGATGAGGACTTTACCCCGCCGCCGCCTGGGCAGGCTAGAGTGATCACAAGAATTCAATAAAAAGATGATAGTTTCTCATCAGGAGAGCTAAAAAATACAACCATTAATTACATCATTAGAATAAAAGAAATGCTTAGAAAGAACTGATTAAGTTCAGCAATGACAAGAAAATAGTATCAGCTAACACTCACTTCGAGCACAATCGGCGTAGGAAGTACACATGAAAGATGCCAGGGGATATTGCCATCCACCAAATAGACTACATACTTCTCGGAGTCAGATACAAGAACCAAGTAAAGCAGTTCAAGAGATATTCCGGTACATACATCAATACTGACCAAAACTAAGTAGCCATTGAGCTGCCTTCAGTACATGAAAATTAAGAAGATAAAACCACATTAAGATGAGACATAACAATACTGGCAGAAGAAGGGAATAGAGAAAGATTTTCCTCAGCCATTGAAAAGAAAAAAACAAAACGGCCACCCAACGGAATATTAAATTCACAAGTCTAGCACTGGTCCTGCATAGTTACTGAATGTAAAATTTCAATTACGCTTGCACAATTGGCTATTTCACGTGAATGATGATCACGAACATATCATTACAAATAAAGCGGAATCAAATTAAAATTACAATGTGGAATTTGCGTCAGAGATTCACTTACACCTCAATACAAGTAATATGTGATTTAACTATAGTTATATATTATATTAACTATTATAATAATAGTAATTACATCTATTTGCAGTTTCCCAAAGGTACAGGAGCTAAATAATATCTAAATCTCTAAAAAATCTAAAGAGTCTAAAATCATAAATCTATTTATTGATTACTTTTGAACTTTTAGGATTTGGTTGTAAATGTGTTTTGAAGATAGGATATATTTCATTTTCAACTTTGCCCTTATAAATCAATTTTAGTAATTCGTCATAAATATAATCCTTAAAACAATTATCTTACGAAGGAAGAACCACAGAGTAATACTTACTCTATAGAAGAACTTTCTTGAATTGTAGAAGCAATATCATGATGAATCGAATACTGTACCACGAGTTCACACAATTTTCCTCTTAGTGTTAATCAAAAATATCCAGAAAGGCCCTTAATAAAAGTATTTAAATAATTTTCCTGATTTTTTAAATATTTATACGAACGTTCTCCAAAATTATCTTCTTTATAGTTTCGGTAGTTTGCATTGGGCATGATTTTATCCGGACGAATAACATGACCTCTGCTTGAATCGTCTTGATTTCGTAGTTGCCGCCTTACAGAATACCCATATAGTGAAATTTCAAATTCTTGGAAGCCAAACGTAGTCGATTTAGTACTTAATTGTCACGAATATCATATTTTAAAGAAGATTCATTTTTATTAAAAAAAATAAAATTAAACAGAAAATGGAAGATGCGTTTCTATTGAAATTAAATGGTCTTTTATTATGTACAATAAATGCGATGAAAGATAAAATATTTACTTAAAAGTGTATCATTTCTGTCTCCATGTGGCGTGAGCACGGAGTGTACAGTATTTTATTATTTCTAAGGTTCCTGTGCGGAATAACTTAAGAGAGATTCCAGGGACCTGTGGCTTATTTTAGGGGTAAGCAGATACTTTCTTTAAGGCCGGTTTACTCGGTGCACGTTTTTGTACATACAAGCGAATGAATACGAAAATGTATATTTGTCTGAATGGAATTAAGATGTGTTCAATTTTATATTCGTGCAAGCAAATGCGTGCAAACGTGACAGGTGCAGTCTTCAACGAGTTCCTTGCAGCAAAAAAAAAGTGGATATAGAGTGAGTGACATGGGATTGGCTGAGGCACTGTAGTGATAGGCAAAAAAATAAAACACCCGTTGAAGCTACAGCTGTACATGTTGCTGTAAATGTTGTTTAAAGATAATTTTCAAAATACATTTTTTAAATTCTGTTATTTTTCTCTCTTATGACAATACTGCAAATGGGTTGAATCTGTAAATACCAAGAAACTGAAATAATTGCTTACATCATTTCAGAATCCTTAAATGGACATCCCTTAAGGGATTGTCCCACTTGAGGACATCCAACTGGATGTCCACAAGTGGGACATTTGGACATCCATAGGCAGTCCATGGTGCATCAAAGGGATTAATCATCCATGGATGTCAGTAACGTCCATGTTGAGAAATCCAATGGATGTCCAGTGCACATCATTGCAGTGGCTGGGTACCGCTTCCAGCCACCTACCCTGCCTTCCCCTAATCTCATCCAGAAGTTTCCTCTCCTCGCCAAATAGGTCAAACACTTCCTCATTTGTCTTCCTTTACGTCCACCTTCTCCATCCTCTTCCACACGCCAGGGGCGATCCCAAGCGGGGGGGGGGGGGGGGGGGGGGGATACATCCCTACGAAAATAAAACAGTCCGATGACTGGTCAGAAAAGAATAATAGTTATTATTATGCTCATTATTACAGATATAATTATGTAACTGCTATCGAATATTACAACGGGGGCGTTTCCTCGGAACCGAAATTGCTATTTTATGCACGAAATCGTTAGATGGAAACAAAAAATTAAATTTAGTGAAAAAATCAATCTTCTAACCGTAGCCATTCACTCATTAATTGAAAATTAAAATACGCAAAAGGTGAGGCCCATCGAATGAACTTCGCTGAGGCCTTCTATTTCATTTTAAATAAAACAAAGTTGGTAAATTTCCACACAGTATATCATCAACCACAAAATACAACACCGACCAAGGTTTCGGCACGTAATGCCATTCTCAAGACCTTGAGTATTTTGTGGTTGATAATATACTGTGTGGAAATTTACCAACTTTGTTTTATTTAAAATGGACATAAAGTATTTCCACAATGTTAAGCCTGATACGCTTTTATATGAGGCCTTCTACGTCACCCAACTCCCCTCGTTGGCTGTTTTGGGGAGATGAGTGGGGGTGGAGTTGCGGAGGGAGGTCTGCCTACACAGCGACTGGCGCAGCAGATTTTGATTGAAGGGATGACGTAAGAGGCCTCAACACGCCCATTCCAGCGAAAGTTTTTCGTCGCTTGTCCTCGAGAACTAAGTAGGTGACGGATCGAAAAACGGAAAATAAGGGTCTTTTTATTTTACAAACTCTATCAGATTCGGCAATAATAAAAATGGTAAACGCCCCCATAGTAAATCTGTACCTTCAAAGAGAGATAGATTTGAACAATATTGTGATAAGGAGTGGGGTTCCGTAACGGGCCCATTTTACTGCCTCCGGGGAAGGTGCGAGAAGCGGCTCTCCGAAAAAAAGGAGAGTGTTCGAGAATGACGCGCCTCGAGGTATAAATGGATGGCGAAGTCGTGAGGGATAGATGGCCTGGCGGGGGTTTTTACGGGTTTTCTTCCGCCCTTGGGTTAATGCCGGGCCATATGCCTTCCCGTTCTTGAGCTGCCCAAGAACACTGTATATAGTGTTCTTGGGCTGCCATTCGGTGTCTATGGTGGCGATGCATCCATTCGGGGGGTCCTGTGGCTTCGGGTCGGGCGCGAATGGGGGTTGCGGTCTTCCTCTGGCATGGGTGTGGGGGTCGGCGCCCGGGCGCGTTTCCCCGTGGGCGGGGTCGGGGGTGCGCTTGGCTTCTCTTCGCCAGGCCGGTCGGCGGGTGGCCGGCTTTGTGTTTTCCGGGGTTAAGTATCTGGGATCCATGCGACGGGTTTGACTCTGCTCCTCCCGGTCCATCACTTGCTGCCGGGGCCGGCGACAAGGGGGGACAGAGGGGGCAAATGCCCAGGGGCCCGGGCCCGCAAGGAACCCGGGCCCAAAAAAATAATTAAAAATAAATATTTAAAGTTTAAATAAATTTAAATGCCAACAAGAATACAAATTTTGTGTTTAAAAAGTGAAAAAACAAATCAAGGTAGAGCGAGAGCGTGTGTCAGTGTGCAGTAGAGAAGTATGACGTTAGGGTTGTTGTTGTGGTCATCGAGGGTTGTGACGCGGGAGCTGTGACTCACCTCCCCTCCTTGTGGCCAGTCACTTTTAATGCACAAGTAGGGGCTCGGCCTCGCAAAAGGTCATGTAGTTCTAATTTTTTAATATGTTGTTAGAATCTATGCCAATAGTAAAAAAAACAAATTTGCACCTTCGAAAGACCTGTGCAATCTGCGCAGTTCGCAAAAAACTCCGTAAACTTTGCACTTAACTTTGTTTTTGCTCAATATCTCCTAAAATATGTGACCTACAGAAAATATGTATCCTTTTTCATTTAGAGAAAATACATTATGCTACAGTTTAAGCCCAAAACGAACTACGTATGTCCAGACCATTTGAGAAACAGCTCTTAAAAAAAAGGCATTTTTTTTCCAAAAAGTGAAAATAATTAGTTTTGGTAATGTGTCTTGTCATATATCGGCAAAAGTAGCCATCTCACAAGAAAAATTATCAGGAATAAATCTATAGTAAATTTATTTAGCTTTAATTTGAGATCAAAATTATTCCTGTAGGTCCAATAGTTTCTTAAAATATGGCATCAAACCAAAATTACGGAAAAATGGATTTTGGGAAAAATCAATGTGAACTGGTCACGTAGTAACTAGTTTTAATGTTTTATCACAAAAAAGATGTCATGTTTAGATTTATTGGTAACTTTTATACGCTAGAAACTACAGTGTGACTGGTCAGTTGGTGCCATAACCCACCCGCAGCGAAGGGTTGGGTCGCCTTCGACGCCAAGGGTCGCACTTTTGAGTTCGGGTCTGGGCGGGTCCAGCTATAACTCCACGGGGATTCAAGAACTGGTCAAAAGGTGGCCCCGCCAAAAGGACGTAAGCCAAACCTACCTCTAACCAGAAAATAACTTTAATGAATGAATTCATCAAGGGAACAACTACCCATGACTTCGGGAGATGAAAATATAAAATATCTTCGTTCAATATCAAAAAATTAACTTTCATTGTACCTATCTATACAATTGTTTAATGAAAATGTTTTCAGCCGAAAGTTAGCTAAAATTATCTTCTTAACAATAAAATAAACCGGAATTCCCCTCAGAGTAATGATGAATTTCTTACCTCTAATCAAGTTTGTACCCATATAGAAAACTGGTTTTGGGAGGCACCCACCTTAAAGTTGAAATATTGTGCCTGATGATGACGCCAATGCGCTGACACTACTGATACCTAATAAATTCTTTTGGAAAAATAAATTGTAGTTTTTATTTCGGTTAGCTATGGTTCTCCAAATGAAGACCTTTGAATATTGTTAAAAAGGTATTGGATTAGGACAATGACGTGACTACAAGATATGCAGGAGAAAATTTTATTAGGAAAAATCCATTTTACAGGCCTCACAGACAAATGGACGCATGATAATATGAGAGTTAATTGAATTTGATAACTTAAACGCGGATATGTAAATTAGTGCTTTACCTATGCGTGCTTTTTTGTTTCTTGAGGCCAAAATTAGACGCGGCAATCGAAATAACTATTTTCATGGGTCCTACGATGAAGAGGTGAATTATCAGGAGGCATAAACGCACTTGATGAATAATTTGTGTTTGGATCCCAGTCTTCCCCTAACAATTTCTTTTCTTAATTTTGACGGCTGTCTATAACACTTTATATGAGAGGACCCACTTGATTGACAAAATGTATAATGGATTGGAACTCCAAATCTGAAAAAGAATGAAGAAATTATTTTTTTAATTACTATATATAGTATGATGAAGCAACGATAGTATCCCAAATTAAGTTTAAAGGATCAGGAGGGTTATTACGTAACATGGGAGAGATTTTTCTCACCCTTTGTTTATCGCCACCTCCGACTTGCTCTTGGCTATTTAATGGGTCAAAATATATAAGGCTAAATGAAATTTAGATTCACTTTCAATGAGAATCAAAACATCAGGTTTATTCCTGTAAATTTGTAATTATTAAAAAGGTTGAAGATATTGGTGACGTTGATTTCGGTCAAAAATATATAAATATAAAAAATCGTAGGTTAATTTGGGGTAAAAGAGCTGATATGCGTATTTATTTCCACCTGGTCCTTATAGCTTACATTGGTTCGCACACCAAGTGACAGATTAACGCACTTGGGGGCATATAGGCAGTACAAGCAACGGGGCCCACGTTAATAAACAAGTCGCAAGAGAAGAAAGGGAAAAACAATTCTCATAACAAGGGGCCCGTAGGCAACTGCCTACTTTTGCCTTATTGTTAATCTGGCTCTGCGCACACCTACTGAAAGGAAAGCGTTCGTTCTTTAAAACACCTCACTTCCCACATTTTTACGCGACCAAGTACTAGAAGTTTGAAGATAAAAATATCAATTGAATTACAAACCATTTTCAAACTCTAGGGTTTATCAAAATGATCGAAACTACGAATTAATTTGGTTATTTATAGAGGATTGTAGATAATATGAGTAGGTATTTCACTGCAAGGACACAAAGATGCAACCACTGCCACTTCCAATGCTTTTTTCCTCTCAGTGAATTAAATCTGTTAAGAAATAAATGTAGTAACGTATATAGTCATTATTTTTATAAATTAAGCCGTAAAGAAAAACCGCATTAACTCTTTCTTTTGTTAACTATATAAATTGTGTTGATATTAAGAATGCATCTTTTTAATCTAAAAGATTAATTTAATGGCCTAACTACGGATTCGAACACTAACCCTGCTGAACCGTACACCAACTTCGGCGCATGGCAACCATCTCGGCTACGGAGCCGCTTCCCGGAGAAACACTCACAGTGAGTCCAAATCTGAATCTAGGGAGAGGAAAAACCTCGCGACGGAGCCTGAAAGAAAAGACTCCGATCGGCCCAACGTGTGCGTGGACGTGAGTTTCCTCAGTGCATTCCTTTCGCTAGGGCTTATGCTCTCGGAGTTTATTTGACTCTAATTCTGCTAGCCCGGTCGCATCCACGTCCGTCCTCGTCGGTTCTCGGTGACGTAAAGGCATAGGCCGCAGCTAGCCTCGTGTGCCAACCCTCTATGTTTTTTCCGACCCGGCCCCATTTAATCAAATCAGTACAATCAGTGTGGGTGTCTACATTTCAGTGAAAACGATAGTACATACCAATGCTATGACAAGGGAAGTCTCTCTGGCCATAGACAGGTATGGAGGGAGCTGTGCAGGCCTAGTCCAATCTTTCAGATGGGAAGTGACAGCATGGTGGCGAGGTTCCACTTCAAAATCCTCACTTTCAAAACGCATTTCCCTTCCAGGGAACATTGAGAAGGAGGGGGAAAACATCTTCATAACGGAGCCTCTATTTGGTACACAGATGGCTCAAGAAAAGATAATAAATCGGGGGCAGGTATCTATGGAGTATGCCCTTCAAGTTCCATCTATTTTCTCTTTAAAAAATACGCAACTGTTTTACAGGCTGAAATATTTGCCATCTTGACCTGTGCTCACATTATTAAGGTGTTGGCCCTCACTAAGGGTCCCATTCACACACGTACCGATAGCCAGGCAGTCTTATAAGCGTTTAACTCTCCCTGGTGCACATAACGCCTAATTCTAGAGTGCCGCGAAACACTACCAGATATAGCAAGGCACAGTAGAATCAACCTTTTCTGGGTACCCGGACTCAAAGGCATGCCTGGAAATAAAAAGGCAGACGAACCTGCCGAAGCAGGTGCAAGTCGAAATGCAACGCCCGGAACCAGTCTTTCTCATTCCCCCTGCTATCGGAAGTTCCGAGATCAGAAAATGGATATCCAGCCAGCAAGATCTGGGACTCCACGCAGGGGCTTAGGCGAGATAAAAATCAAATGGAAGGACCAAGGCTTTGTATGGCAAGAAAACCCTTAATTCTGGACAGCATTCAACTCAGGACGATAGTTGAACAACTGACAGGCCACTACTGTGTCAGAAGACATATAAACCTCTAGAGTGTAACCGGCTCACATAGATGTCGATGGTGCGAAGAAGATGATGAAACAACATCAAATATTCTTTGCGAATGACCAATAATTTCAAGGACTCGCATGAGATGCCTTTGGTCTCCATTTGACTGACCGCAAGGAAGTCCCCACAGGAGACATCTTGGCCTTCAGCAAGGCCATAGGACTCGATGGATGATGAAACAATGTAGATGGCGCAATGAAACTGCAGGCCTGAGTAGACCTGTGCGATTATTCGATTAATTGACTCGTCGATTCTATTATTTTTACAATTGATCGATTATTTCAGCACATCGATGTCGATTGCGGTAATTGACTCGATTATCAATGTTTTCAAGTGTCAATTATTATTCAAATGTCAATTGTAATTTAATTCACTATTATTGCCCGGTAATCGATTAATTGACGATTATTGACGGTGGTGATGGCCACCACCTACCCCTCCCTCCAGAAGTTAGCAAGAAGATCTAGCAAGCTATCCCGGCCACTAGCAGTCTAGGCCTGGGCGATATATCGATATATCGTAAAACATCGCGATATTTTAATATATCGCCAATCCGATTTTGAGTTTTTAAAATTGACGATATATCGTTGCTCGATAAATATCATCTTATCGTGCCCCGATATTTTATCGTGACCGATAAATTATCGGGGTACGATAAATATCGCGATAAATATCGTGATCACGATAAATATCGCGATAAAATATTATGTCATCGCCTCCCGATAAAATATCACGATATCTCGCTCCGATAAAATATCACGATAAATACCACGATAAAAGATCGTGATATTGCGCTCGTTCAAATATCGCGTAAACGCGCCCGATGAATTATCGTGATATTGCGCCGGTTTATCGCGTCGGAAAAAGACAGCCGTTGGGTTGGCCTTCGCTTAAGCTGGAGCAAGTATGTTTGAAAACTTACTATTCTGCTATCTGCTAATTCAAATTCTCAGACAATATATACACTAATGTACATACAAACAGTTGTTTTCAGTTCCTTCCAAAATTTGAACAAGACGTCACCTATGAACTATCGGACCACTGAAATTGAAAGAGAGAGAGAGAGAACTGCTGAGAATTTGAATTAGCAGATAGCAGAATAGTAAGTTTTCAAACATACTTGCTCCAGCTTAAGCGAAGGCCAACCCAACGGCTGTCTTTTTCCGACACGATAAACCGACGCAATATCACGATAATTCATCGGGCGCGTTTACGCGATATTTGAACGAGCGCAATATCACGATCTTTTATCGTGATATTTATCGTGATAATATATCGTGATATTTTATTGGGGCGCGATATCGTGATATTTTATCGGGACGCGATATCATGATATTTTATCGCGATATTTATCGTGATATTTATCGCGATATTTATCGTGCCCGATAAAATATCGGGGCACGATAAGACGATATTTATCGTCACGATATGAGTTATCGATATCGCCACCTGAAGATATGCTAAAATTATCGTATCCCGATATTGAATTATCAATATCGCCCAGGCCTAGACTAGCACTGCGTCCGAGAGGTTGTTCAGTCTCGGTGGGAATGTTGTCATCGATAAACGCCAGTGTCTGTCGGATGAACACGTTGAGGACCTCATCTGCCTGTCTTCAAATAGCGATATATTCCTTTAATTAATTAATTAAAGCTAACTGATTGAATTATTTTGTTGTTTTTCATATTAATTGTCATTTCTTCAATTCCCGACAATTGAATCCACCACATTTCCAATTTTACTTATGATTGTACGATATCGATTTTTTTCGATAATCTCACAGCCTGAGAGCCTCGGGGCTCCTACTTAAGGAGCCCTGCCACTCAAAGCCTAATCTAATCTAGACATGTGATGGGAGGCACCTATGTCAGCTAGCCATGCTTCACTTTCCTTCGCAAAGCTCTCAACTGACAAGTAATATCCTACATAATATTTTACATGCTCTGCATATTCTACAATAATTACTCTATGTGTAAGTACATAAGTAATACCATAGAGTAAGTATATAAACTTACTCTATGGTAATACTCTACGTGTAATGACTCAAATTTGGGTAAGATTATATTGGGAATAGAGGGAAGGTGAAGAGAAGAACTAAGAGCATCAGAATCAACCGCAAATATTGATGAAAGCAATAACACGTCCACAGCATTATCTACACTTATGAATTATCAAATGGACGGAGCATTACTCTAGTAGTTTTCTTTTAAGTAGAAGTAAATCTTTTAGGCAGGGTTCTATATGCCTTGGATAAATTCTCAACAATTATCGGGATTCAAACGCAAACCTTCAGGATGAGCTCTTATTACTTCAGTAGTCCAGCCCAAACCTCCATTAATGCATATTATTACCTTTCATTAAATTTTTCATCCTCTTAACGGGCCTTAGGTTTGATGGCATGAAGTTTTTCTGTTATTATCTTTTCACCAGTGTAGCTTATTCCGTCCATGTATTCAGAATGCCATGATCTTTCAACCTCTTGCCTTGCTAATTTATGGAAACAAATTATTGATAATAATCATTATTATTATATCCAACGAGCCCCATTTCAAGAGAATAAAATGCAAAATTTAAACGAGTAAGGATAGAGAAAATCTATAACTTTTACGCGAAGCAAAAAAATAATGCCATTAAAATTCAGTTACAGTACAAAATACTGTATAATCTCTTAATTATAGTACAAAGGAGCAAGGTACATAGTAATACAAATTTAAAATATAAAATTATGGGCTAAAATCATGTAGGAACATTGATGCAAACCTTCTGAAAGAATCAAGGGAAGAATTAAAGTAGGTAGTCGACATTTATGCAATGTGAATCACAATCTATCATTGTTCCATCGAGTGCTGGATTCGTGAGGCAATCAGATGGAAGAAAGGGGACATTGTGCTAAAATGGCACTTGGTACTTGAATTCAATTGCTTCATAGCACTTGGTAAATACTGACTTTTCTCACAAATTCTGTTAATTTTCGTGAATCCAGATCAATTAAATTTGCCGAGACAGGTGAAGTTATGCCACAAAAAAGGGAGAAGTTAAAATGATAGATGTGGTTGATGGAGACGTGAATAATATAACTATAAAGGTTTCGTTCTTTGTACCAGATTTGGAACTAAACTAGTTTGTCTCAAAAAACTGAAAATGAAAAGTTTAATTATTGGAATTGGAAATGGGAGATCATTAATCTGGAAAGGGAACAAAGTGCACATAGAAATAAAGTTTTGTACAAACTGGATGTTGTGAGTGAATCAGTTGATAGTGCTTACGCAGCAACGAAGGATGTAGAACTATGGCGTAATCGGCTAGGGCACATGAGTGTAGACTCAGTTGAGATATAGACGAAGCTAGTGGATGGCATAGGCTTTAAGTAAAAGAAAGTGTGGCCAACATGTAGTCAATGTATGTACGCAGGTTATCGTATGGTACGCAGACGAAATTGCCGCACACACCGACGTTCTAGAGCAGCGGTTCTCAACCTGTGGGTTGCGACTCCATAGGGGGTCGAACGACCCTTTCACAGGGGTCACCTGAGACCAACGGAAAACACATGTCTGATGGTCTTCCATATTTCCGGGGGTCACCACAACATGAGGAAATGTATTAAAGGGTCGCAGCATTGGGAAGATTGAGAACCACTGTTCAAGAACATTGTATCCCTAACTTTCTCGAGCTACCTTTCTTGGTTCCACAAACCTATACCTACCCAACGCCCCCCAACCGTAAGTTTTGAAATTATAACTAGGATCTCAGGCTACATGACCAGATCAGGAAGATTATAAAAAATGAAGTTGAAAACAAAAACGATGAATGTAATGTTTCATTCAAATCCAATATAGATAGCTAGTTTATTAATCCCAGAACATATATGTATCGTAAATAGGATAAATCAGAGTTCACATAAAATAAAAGGGGATTCACGTGTGATTATAAAAATTACATAAATGTAAATAATCGAAACAAATTATTGCGCGAAATAAATTTTTAAAGTTGACGTTGTACTTTTTCATTTAAAGTGTATTATTTTATTGTTCCACGGATATTTGCAATTTGTGGAAATAGATTCCAACAATCAATGTTTAATTTGGATTAGTTTAAAAATTTAGTGACTATAAATTACAGCTTTTCAAGGTTTTCCAGTACTTTCAGAAAAGTTGTAGAACTAAATTTAATAAGAAATTGTTGTCAAAAAAATTTAATACTGCGTATGGGCTCGATAAGATGAAACTGGTTTCCCAATGTCCAGTTTGAAGTTGCTTAGCCAGAGCGAAAAATCGCCACAGTGACAAACTTTAAGTCGAATTATTGCTTGGAAACAAGTTGAACGACAGCACAAAAATCACGCTTCAACAAATTTGAAGCAATGACTTCAATATGGAGCGTTCTTTTACAACAAAGGAGCAGGACAGTGATAAGAAACTTCCTTCTATGATATGTGTACTGCCTGTGCAGTGCCCTTATAACTTATTGTGGTGTTTAGTGATGACTCTTATGCAGACATACCCTGAGACGGAGTGTGACTTTCGTGAGAGCAGCTGATTAAACAGCAATTCATTTCACGGCATTGAATGTACTTATTTGGACATGCCGTGGAACACGAGCGAGGATCTTACGCGGAGTAGTAGCGAGGAGGAAGTCCCTGGCGCGAAGTAAGAGCGAGGAATCGCCCAGGAGTAATAATCAGGCGTTGCCGTGGATCAAGTGAGAGAGAGGAGCCTGCCGTGAAGTTAGAGCTCGGACCTGTCATTAAGTATGGGCGAGAACCGGCCATATTCTAAGACCGAATGGTATCCGTGCTGTAACAGCGAGGACCAAACGTGGAGTAAAAGCAAGACCCTTCCGTGGTGTAAGAGCGAAGACCCACCGTAAAAGCAAGGGCTAGGGTTATCCGTGGAGTAAGTTGCGAGACCATGACGTGGAGTAAAGTGAGGCCCTGAAAGTCTCGCGTTACTCCACGTCAAGTCATGACGCCATCGTCGGCAACAAGAGACTAACTACAAGGCCTTCTTAAAACTCTGTTGTAAGAGGGCGTGGCAGAAGAGCGGTGGAGGGAGCAGCATTTGCACCTATAGGGTGGTTGCAAGTTGAGGAGAATGGTGGAAAGGGGGTGGTCGAGTGAAAGTCCTTCACTGAAGGGTCTCGTGGGTTTTAAGATACCACGCAGGTTTGCGGGACGCCCTCTTACTATAGATCTTCCTCAACGGCCAACTGTACTTCCACCAATATCGCCTACCGTCTCTCATGCTATTTCTGCCCCGCATTCTAGATTGGTGAATGCACAACCCCTCTCTCCATACGAATGAATGGGCACCGACACTCCACCAAATGTCCACCCTTCCGTGATCCCATTCCTAAACGTACCGCTTCCCATCGTAAAACCTTCAACAAATGTTTATCTCTCTCTCTAAATTAGAAGCTCTCCCCGAAGCACAATTAACATCGAATTGATGACTCGCGATATGGCCTTCGTGTGGTTTACAAGAGAATTTGAATCGCCTGGGCTCAATTTGACCCACCAACCGCGCTAACCAATAGCCACCTCTCGCTCCTCACCAATCCCCTTCCCCTATACTTTTCTCCCACCCCCTCCTCGAGGTATAACAGATCACTAGTTAGGCTATTGCTGCCGACGATGGTGGCATGACCGTCGAAGCGCTCTTATATTTTTTGTCTCGCCACCTCTCAAATTTACATTGTGTCTGGGCAGATAAGTTATATTTACTCAACCTTCTCCTCACCACATCTTGCATATCATGTTATACTCAGATACTGAGGTAGGATGTTTACTCAAAATATATGTGACTACCATAAAGACGGCAATAAATGCTTGGACTAATAAATGTCTATTTTTTTATAGCTAGCTGAGGTTCGAATCTTTTGGGTGGCAAACAATGTCATCTTGTGTAATACTGTGATCAGATTAATTCGACTTTTCTGCACCTTTACCCATTGCAACCCATATGGATTTGAATGCCAACGAGTCTAGATTGCACTCTATCTAGATATTTTCACGCAAATATACATTAAGAAGGGCTATTTGAGATAAAGTTTTAGAGATAAAGTTAGTACGAACATGCAGATTTAGGTGAGGGTAGAAAATGAGATTGGACATATATGAAGATAGTTATACACCAAAATAACTCTCTTTTAGCAATAGTCAGTATCTACCACCCAATGGAGTAAACTTAAAGTTCAATAATGTAAGAGAAACAATTGCACTTTTCCACAAAATGGTTCATTGCGTACAACGCGTTTCGGCTCACAGAGCCATCATCAGGTACAATACAAAGTTATAAGAGAGTACATTGCATATATATGTCTTTTCCGAGGATTTCTTACCTGATGATGGCTCTGTGAGCCGAAACGCGTTGTACGCAATAAACCATTTTGTGGAAAAGTGCAATTGTTTCTCTTACATTATGAAGAACTTCCACGATATCTCGCCTGAATCTGTTGAAATTATTAAAGTTCAATGTTTTACAAATTTACACCAACTACCTGTCAACTCTACGTGAGGATTCATCCCTTTCATAATATAGCAAAACAATGAGAATAGGTTGTACACAAATCGTACACAGGTAGTATAATTACTAAACACAAATAGTGTGCAACCGCTATACAACCAGGAAACAAATTATACTTGTTTTGTACAGCGATTTTTTAATACAAACCGTGTAAAACCCATATGCCATATTTTCATACGGTTTGCATAAAGATCGTATACAAAGTTTCCATAGAGTAATTAGGTAATTATGTATAGATTCATTATTTAGATGAAGACAAGTACTCACATTCTTTTTCAATTGTTCTCAGTATTGTAGGGTTTATCCCTCCTCTAGGAGTTATTCTTCTGCTAGATGGATCTGCTAGGATGTTAACACTTGCAAGATTTTCCAGACATTCTAACGGATAGCAATTATCCTCTCTTCTCAATTGAAGCTTTACAACAGGCTTCTTCCGCAGGCATGCTAAAGAGGTCACGAGTGAATATGTCAATGGTCCATTGATGGTTTATAATGACCTTATTGATGAGAATGAGTGGCAGAATTAAGTTACAAATTTGGACTAGAATTTATCATCCCCAGGATCCTCTTTTCAAAATTTGAATACTACGTAGTGATTTCACCGCTGTGCATTTCTTCAACATAATAAAACCAATCTTCTCGTATAGATGTGTATGTATTACCTTTCTAGCTGCCTCTATGGAGCACGGGTGCGGGTGTAAGGTCAACATCAGTCGTAAACAAGTGAGGAAAAGGGCAATGAAATAATGAAAGAATTTGAGAAAACAAAGATTTTTTTTTTAATTTTCTCCATTTTTTAGCGGATTTTTTCAACCCATGATAAAATAGAATTCGTGAATATATTGGGTCAAAATGATGATCTCCCTTGTTTTTTCAGCCGAACCCACCCAAGGGGTCCTTTATTTCAGCCGCAAATCCCCACAATGTGTATTTGTCCAGCGACTTAATTAATGTGTTTAATTATATAGTACCTCCCCTCCCATCCCTTCAGTACATAGAAGAGTTTGCTCAAAGGGTTTTTAATAAAATAGGCAGCTTTTTTATTTATTTTGTTCCATATGCAAATGCAATCTTTTCATACGGAGTCCAAAATTCTCATAGTATACTTGAGATAATGCCAAACAAGAGCAAAATAATTCTATTATTTACCTTTTGGCCCAAGCACTTCCCCGTTATTCCCAACGAAGTATGTACAGTTGTACACCGTTATCTCACCGTAAAATTACCAGGTTGATTTATTTATTAATTTAAAGGATGAAAATTGTATTTTATTTCAAATGTTGATAAAGGTGAGCTTTCGCCTTCGCGTACAAAATTCACTTCCCGTATCATGCAAACCTTGCGCATTTATATAATAGATATAACATACAAATACTACATTTTTTCTAGGAATGGCCCCCAAATGGGCCCCTGTTATTTATTCCCATAGGAAAAGTATTGCAATTAGTGCAGAGGTTTATATTATTGCTTTTTAAAAATAACTTTCAATCAAGATATGGCGTTGAAATATTCACTATCGGATGGATGAAAAATGAAGTATTTCATTCTTGCAGCAGATTTTGTTATACTCTTCGTTTTTGCTTACGTTTAGTTTTAAATATCAAAATTATCAATTTTTCTCCGGTGTCAACAATAGCATAGTTCTTTCCGTGAAGGCTTCCGCCTTTGGCTTGGAGAGATTTGGTTTTCGGGTCTTCCTCCGCGTCTATCCATATTCGTTTGAACAATATTTCGCCGGCGTTCTAGCTGGCTTCTTCAGGTCCGCTGAAGTGTCGATGCAGTCTTTCGTCCGTCTTTTCATTCTCCTCCGTATAGGCGCCTTTGGGCAGAGGTCTGTTCATTGCTCCATTCCGCTGAAGACTCGTTTCCATGAGTACGCGAGTGTGTAGCCGTCTTTTCGGTTGAAGTTATTTGGCGTTTTCGCTACTTCAATCGCTTCCCGTATGAGTCTAGGAAAGTAGCGGCCTTCTTTCGTCAATAACTTGGCCTTTTTTACGTCAATGATGTGTGTGGGCTCCTTCCACTGACGCTCGGCGACCGCCGACTGGCGGAGTTATCTATTTCTCACGGCCATCCTATGCTCTTGGAGCCGACATTTCAGAGCTCTGCAGGTCTGGCCGATGTAGGAATGGCCGCAGCTGCATTCGATCAGATATATTCCTCCGAACATTTCTTCCGGGAGGCGATCTTTGAGGTTCATGAGGATGTCTGCTGTTTTTGTGACGCACTTGAACCTCGTCGTCACGTTGTGCTTGTGGAGGGTTCTCGCAATTTTTTCGATTGTTCCGGCGACGAATGGCAGGATGGCGTAGGCTCTAGGTTTCTCAATGCAGTCCTCCTCTGCTGAGTTCTTGGTGGTCCTTTTTAGGGCCATCCGTTTCTTCTTTTATTCCTTTTTTTGTGATATTCAGTATGCGTTGTGATATTCGTGCGTTTAAACAGGTTATACCAAGTAAAAATATCTGTAAAATGTACATGAGTTTGTAGTTTCGTTCTTCGTGAATGTTCAGGAATTGGAATGCACATCTAACTTCATCGATACAAATGCAGTCGATTTATCCACTCAACTATCCATTAAGGGACAGAGGTCCAACTGGGACTTATGACATTTAGTTCTTGATGAAGAGACAATTATTTCATGAAGTAAAAGTTAGTGGGAGGTTTGGAGGGAAGAATGAAAATAAATACAGAGAAAATGAGCAAACATAAAAGCCAAAGGTTTAGACTTTCTTAGCATGCCCCTTACTTTCTCTGTATTTTATTTCATTATAGCTCTCTTGCTTTCATGGGTTTCCACGGAAATGTCAAAAATCGAATATACAGTGATGAAACTCACATTCTTTAGAGTACCCTACTTGATATGATGTGCAAAAGTGGTCATCATATTTTTCATTCATCTTGTGCCCAGCATCTCTCAATTCATCAATTTCTGGTGAGATATTTGAAAGGTTCATCTGAAAAGTCAGTAGAAAGCATTAAATTGATGAATCTGCCTTCGCAAACAAGGTGTATATGCAGGGTTACAAGTTATAGGTTTTCAAATTTACTGACTTTTCCCTGACTAACATTTAGATTTTTACTGACTTTTGAAAAACAAAGAGCCGAAGTCAGCAATTCTACATGAGAAGGGTAAAAAATAATTGACAATAATGCATGACTAGAAGAGTATTTATTATAATCTTCAGAGAAAACAAAAAATCAGGAACAATTTTCTGCGAAGTCCAGGAAGTTAAGTAATAAATTATATTAAAACTCAAATAAAACGTCGTAAATTGCCCAAAGGAATGCTGAAGATCAACAACTAAACAATTTGCTTCATAACAGGAACATATTCTGCATAATAAAATGCACACTAACAAAAATAATCTTGATAAAATGTCCTAAATGACCCATGGGACTCCTAAATACCACCGGCCAGGTTGACCGCACCATACACCTGCCTCTGCGCAACTAGTGACACATTCAATTAATTTTTAACAACAATTTCCCTGTTAATTGAAAATCCGTGCTCAAAAAACGCATTGCCATGGCTGATTATAAAAATAATATGGATAATGTTAACCAACAAATCAGAACACTTCTGCCTTTCTTGCACAGGTCGCCAATGGTGATCTACAAGGGTTACGCCACGGTCATAATCTTTCATGCACTGCACAAAATTGGGCTTCTCCATTAGACTTTTAAATTCAGCTTAAATCTTGTCACCAGCTCCAGCTGAGATCCAGTTATTCTTCTGGAGCAAACTGAGGCAACTACAGATACGACCGTTAGCTGTCCGTAGACTTAGCAATCAACTCGGGATCACAAAAAGTAATCGTCTTGCAAAGTTTTTACTTTAGTGGAGACTTCTCTAAAAGCTGGGCAGTCATTGCCTACACAAAGCCAAACATTCTTCATTTAGTTTTAACATGTGCTTTGGCACACTGGAAACCTTAAGCAATGCGCCCTTTACAGAAAAACTGATAACAATGTCCTTAGCAGGAATTAGATTGTCCTCTTTCGGTACATCTACATCACATAAATCAGTTTTACTGTCCAAGTATTCCTTTTTAACAAATATCGCGGACAAATCTCTGACTTGGGCCGGTGGCAGCAAGCAAACCAATTTTTAATGCCATATTTAAGTCAAATCAATCGATTGTGGCGATCAAGGAGAGTAGAGGAGTCCTCTACTCTCCTTGGTGGCGATACTTGGTGGAAATTGAAGGTAGAATTCATTATGACAGAAACCCGGTACAAAATTCAACCATTTATTTTAATGCTGTCGATCGATTTCGACGTCTACCGCGTCATTTACAAGGCAAACAGAAGGAAATATTGCTACTGCTAGCCTTATACAATAAAGAAGGGGGGTGGAAACATGGAGAAATGAGGGAATGAAAAAGAAAATCGATATGAAAAGAGAAAATCGAGCCGCTGATCTTTCGTATTCCCTCACTGTGTAATACTAAAACAAATCATAGCTAATGATTCACGTAGAAAATAGTTACCAACAAATTAACTGAGTACGGGTACCTACAAAATGTGATGAATTGGTCTCATTTTTCGGTATCGTTTATCTTACACATCTTTTAGTTACCTAAATACATACTCATCCATCACAAAAACGATTTGAATAATTTTTTTGGGTTTAAAAAGAGGAAAAAAATCGCCAAAAGGGTAAATAAATAAATAAACGTTTGTATTTGGCATCAAAAATGTTTGCATTGGGTATCGACAACGTTTCCATTCACGGTGACGAGAGTTGTGAATAAACTTTGAATACGGCATAGAAAGGGTTTTTATTCCGTTCTAAAACGGTTTCCCCCGGTTTTGAAAAAAGATGTTTTTGCGCCGATAACGTTTTCACACGTTCAAAAACGTTTTTTCCTGTTCAGAAACCTGTTCCGCCATCCGTGAGAAAGGGTCGAGCTATTGAGAATAGCCCGATATCAAAGGCCGAGCAACAATATTTCGACCCTGACTGATGCTATCCGCCGTTCAGAATACCGAATAGCCACCACGCTATTGTCATCTTTAGAATAGCCATTTCCTGTGGTGATTTCAACATTCAGAATACCGAATAGCCACTGCGTCTCAAAAATCGTGAAAATAGCCACTTTTCGCGCTATTCTGACGAATAGTTCGGCCTTATTTTCATTCAGAATAGGCCTATATAACTTATAACGTAATAGCATTAGCAAGCTAGAGACGAATGACAGTGAAATATGTCTTCGTCCATCATTCAGGTTTTGGTTAATTTTTTAAGGGCTTTTTCAGCAAGATCTTATAATAAAAAGAAGGAAATTACTAAAGTCGGTAGGCCAACCCCTGAATTACATAGCCTCTGCATAAATGCAGTAACGCTACCCGACATTTTCAAATTTATTGGTACGAAAAATACAGATGGCTCACTGGTAGTAGTGTGTGAAATGCTTTATTGTTGGAACCGAGTGATTTTTGGGAGAGACAGCAATACGAGCTGGACAAATCGGGATTTTCTCAATAGGGGAATTTAACCAAATCCCTTGCAGGGTATGAAACCAAAGTCGGCCATCTGAGATTTTCAATATCATTGGTATTATTTGGTGAGGTAAGAATATAAATTAATTAGGACCATCAGCTTATAATTGAAATATCAGCGCACAGGTGCCTTATAAATGCGGTGTGCTCTCTGGGGAAGCAAGAATTAGCCTAAAGAGGTCACATTGAGACGGAATCTTCTGTAAAATTAGGAAATTACTTTGAACTTCTTAAATACACCGCGGAATATGACCTCCTCTTAGAAGCTCGCATGGATACGGCTACCGTGTCCAAAGGTGTTTCTAATAGAATCCAGAACGATTTAATCGATGAAATTGCCATCTCGTTGCTTCAAGTAGTCAAGAGTGAACTGAAAATTTTGAGTTATTAGTAGACGAAAGCTATAATATTTTCAATAAGGCGTTTCAAAGTTTTTTTATAATTCTAAGATATGTGCGTGGTGCAAAAATTATCGAGACAATGTATATCACAGCTGAATTCGAGTCTTCGTTCCCCTATCGAGTTGCGAGAGTAGGCTTTTATTCTGTTGAAGTCAGAAAATGATCTTTGTACTGTAGCAGTGGAGATATGTATGGTGCAAACCAGCTCTGGAAGAAGAGAAGCCTTTTCGTTACTATATTTATCTATTAACTCGTTCCTCAAACGAATTTTATCAAATTAACTGCCATAGGTTTTGAAGAGGCTGGACAGTTCATCTTCTGGGAACTACACCTGGTAGTAGACCGTGAATTTATTTTTCATGAACAGGGTAAGGAATCTCAGTTTTCCAAAATCTTGAGATTGGTTGTCCAAATGGTTGTCAATATTGTCAAGTATTTAAAAAAAAATATACGGTGGTAATTTAAGTTTCTTCTACTATTCCGAGCAACAAATTCAGAAAGTTTCTTCGTAAACATGATCGTACTCATTTCTGAAATAGGTTATATTTTTCCGACAATTTAATCTTATTCCGGCAATAATTTACATCGTCAGACTGAGTCTAAAGAATGTCAAGCCACACAACAGTGTGTGAAAATATTATATCAAATAATTTCAGGAATAAACAAAGAAAAAGTTCATCTACACACGAAATAAACCCATTCACAGGAGCCAGAATTTTGTTCAATTTCTCCTGCACACTACCGTCGCGTTAAACACTTCCATCAACCACACTCTATTTCTATAAACAGTGTTCACCAGCCTAGAAGAGAAATTATATCTGGTAGGAGATACACTTGGAAGTCTGCATTTTTTTAAATCGTCCAAAAATTTTGCCCACTTAGGTGACCAAGAGAAAAAAAAGAGGCCAGTCCACTGAGAGTGCGAAAAAAGATTTTGCATTCTGGAATAGTTATTACGCTTTGTGACAGCATCAGGTTGAGGACATATGCTTAACAATACACAAAGTGCTTTAAGATAAGTCACTTTCATCAGGGTTTGAACCCCATTTACAGTCCCAGCCATTATCGCCGCTCTGTCATAACCTTGCGCTATTAGCTCCTCGATACATCTCATGTCAGAGAGATATTGCCTAATAATTATTTGAGCTCTAGCAGAAGCAACAGCGACAAGACGCAACGATTGCCGAGGAGGGAGAGACGGCTTTTATAGTCTTGGTTCTTGTGTGCCTTTGGATCTGCGAGCAAAGCATCCAGTTCACTTTCTTGCTCCTGCAGTATATGCGGAAGCGAACTGATCCTCAAAAGAACATCTCGGTCCTCACCATCATCCTAGGTGCAGCAAACCGCCGCGCGGTGGCTCGCCCTGCACTTACTGCGCGCGGGAAGTCCCGACCGAGAGAAACGACCGCATTCAAAAAAAGGTGCAGGTTAACCCTAAAGCCTGAATCACACGATCATTTTTTCCATCATTTTTAAGGGATAGCTCCAGTGATAGCTCAAGGGATAGCTTTCCCTACAGCTCTGACGTCATCATTTTTCAGGGATAGCGGCAATGATAGGGATTGCCATCCCTTTTTCCATCATTTGGTCCTGTCCCTTTTTCCGTCCCTGAACACGTACATGAATCTGAAGTTCAGCCAATCAGAGCGAAGGGAAGCAAATCGCGATTGTGTCGCCGCAAGTGACTTCTGGTCGAACTAGCTCGGTAAACGTAAAAGTGGTAGGACTGGTAGGACCAATTTCCCGGCAATGATGCGAGCACCTACAGAAAAAATGATCGTGTGACCGGAAAAATGACAGCTCGAGCTATCATTTGAGCTATCCCTTGAGCTGTCATTTAAGCTATCCCTTGAGCTATCATTGGAGCTATCCCTGAAAAATGATCGTGTGATTCAGGCTTAAGGACGCAATGACGGAGCTGGAGTCAGCCCTCGCTGTGGTGCGGAGTGCCCTCAGCGATCTCCAGCCAGATGAGACGGCTTCACTATTACAGTCCCTGCTGTCTTCGACCACTGCATTCAACGACCTGCCGGTCGCAGAACCTACACCAGCCACTATATCCACGCCTGCGGAGACATCTCCAGCGACCCGAAACTTGGTGAGCAAGCCACTTCCGGTCTTAAAAGTGCATATAATGTGAAATTTGTCAATGTCAAAAATAGACGCCGTTTCAATGTTCACCCAAATGTTTCTCCCTCTATAATTACAACCAGTAACCAATATGCCCTTCCGGCAGAAACTGATTCAACCAGTGCAGACTCTATTGCCCCTCACACACCCCTGACCATTGCCCCTCTGGCTCCCGTAAATGCAGTACTTGGTTCAGGCGAAGAAGAAACTTCTTCCTCGCACTGCGGTGGCCGTATCCCGCCAATTCAAATTATAGACGCTTCGAAATAGGTCTAAATTTTGTGGGCGTATCAGGCGTGCATGCCAGCCTCCCCCAGTTGCTCACTCAACTGGCCCTGACAGTGCAATCATTAAATCTGCATGTTTTGACGATCACCGAACCGTGTCAAATATCTGTGACAGCATGCAAACCCATTTTTACTCTTACGCCCGTCCTGATACCCGCCGCAAAGAATTCTCTTTTCTCGGCACCTTCCCCAATTTTTCGGAAGAATGTATTTACCGAGAGCTAGCAGATAAAAGCGTTCATCGAATAATGGCTACCCGATCGCCAGAGGGTGCGAGAGACCAAGTGGGTATACCCACGTGTGTAGCGTGACGGCATATACGACACGCACAAGCCATATAATCTGTGAACAGGGTTTGCATAGAGGAGATGAATGCAATCAGCCATATTGCTGGTCTGGCAGTCAAAATAGCAATATATATTTTTTTACCCATAGAACCAGCACAGTGTCACAACTGCCAAAAAATTGAGCACAATAGGCCCGTTTCACATGGACGCGGACGATCCGCGCTACGCGCCCGGAGCGTCTCATCCTTTCACATTGGCGCGGACAACATATATCCGCGTGTCCACGTAGGATGCTGAGTCTTTCACCGAGCTCTCACAACAAACTACAACCTGCTTCGTCCACACAAACCGTCCGCGTCCATGTGTATGCACCAACCTGTCTCTGTGGCCCGTACGCGTGCGGATGGACTGTGTTTATGTGAAAGCTTCTATTACTGACAATGGAACATAGTCCGCAAGCGTAGCGCGGATCGTCCGCGACCATGCGAAACGGGCCTGAAGCATACTGCCATCTCCCTCCAAATTGTGTGCGTTGCGATGGCAACCATCTCTCCATTGACTGCCCCAAAAACCGTAGTCTCCCAACAAAATTTTATCTCTGTGGTGGGAAACATCCTTCAAACTATCGTGCCTATCTCGTGCACAGAGCAGTTAAAAAAGATCTAGTTGCCCGATTCGTCAAAAAGTCCCGCCAAAATTTTGACGCTGCACCACCGTTTCCTTTTCTTACTCAGTCGCTGCCGCTGGTCCACATCCTGACTTTCCCCAGCTCTTAGTTCCCTACCGTCGAGGGGTGGAATGGCAGCACCGATGGAGCGAAGGTTATTGCACCGTTCCAGGTGAGCGGAGCTCACCACAACCGGTCTTTTGACAATTTAAAAAAATAGTGCATCACGAGGGATTAAAAAAATAGTGTGTGAGAGTTGAAATTCTTAAAATCTAAGAACATTTTTCATAAACTACACCTAAGGGAGGGGTATTACACTGTAGGGGTGGTTTGGGAAAAGGGAAAATACATAAATCGAATCTCTCTTTGTTCAAAATAATGTTTTTTCTTTAAAATTATTTTTTTTAATTTGTTAATGTTTTTTCCAGTTGTTTATACTTTTATGCAAACCGCCGGCAATTAAACTTTATCAGTATTCTTGTACTCTTTCAATTTTTGCATGGCCTAACTTGCAGTTGTTGTGTTGAATTGTCGCCGAAGAAAAATTTAAGCCAATTGAATTCTGCTACAAAGGTGATTTGGAAATACATACATATATACATAATAAATTACTTACTTCCATTTTTTCACCAGCATGTATCTTTCTTCTACTGCATTCATGGCAACAGCAGTAAAGCATATTGTATGGGCTACTGATATTTACTCTAGGGTACCAGCTTCTGGTATTTCTAGGTATTGGCCCATGGCAAGGAGGAAACTCCAAAGCTCTGGTGTCACATTGTCCTACTGGTGATGTCTCTTGCAGTGGTTTAGAATTTTTATTATGATAAGATCCAAGCTGGTAATAACACTGCTGACTGAACTAGAAAGTAAACAGAAAGTCACGGAACATATAGAAGTTAAAATATTAAAAACTCATTTAATAGAGGAGTTTGATGGTCACCACCATTAACTAGAGATCCATGAAAGTGGTTTTATATTTTACTAAAATTCGTTTTTAAATGATAGTCTTGGTGTTGGTGTTTTAATTTAACCATTTACCTACCTTTGTCAGGTAACAGAGCTGTATGTTTCTTTTTTTTTATTGCTACAAGTATACCACATGTACATAACATGCATGTCTGAAAGTGTGTCCTCCATTTTTGGCAAAATATAGATTGTTGGAAGTGCAAACTATTTTCAAGCACCAAGACAAAAAACCACTAAGTAAGTCAGCGCTTAATGGCCCAAAATAACATAGAAAAATAAATAATCATGGACTAATATAACTTATACCACTAGTAAAGTCTTATTTATTAAGAATTTGAAAAAAAGAATTCTTATTTAATTGATCTTCCTTCATGACAGTCAGAGGCAGACCTTGAGTGTTTGGAGGCCCCCAGCAGTACATAGAAGTTATTGGACTAATTTTTTCATTTGATAAATTTATGAATGCCATTTATATGATCCCTAGCAATGCACTAGGATTGCAACGAAGACTTGCTGCACTTACCTCAAAAGATACAGTTATCAACTGTGATAACCACACACTTAATTTGGTTGAGGTAGGTACATGCTGTTAGTCATGAGGTTGCAGGTGTGACATTATGCAGTACAGTGCAAGCTATTTAAGTATATTTTTAGCAGTCAACTCTTTGATGGGAGGGACTGAAAACTCCTTTTGTGTATCAGTGAAGTCAGGGTCAGAAACACATTCTAGTGTCGGCGTAGAAGCTAGTAAACCAATACCTGATCAACTAGAACACTTGGTAGAACTTTTAGAAAATATTGCACATGATCAAGATGAAAATTCAGATACAAGAAGTGATCCAATTAAGTTGTAACATTAGATTTAAACAGTTGTGTTTTTGGTTCTTCTTCAGTTCTGGAATACTGTAATTCCCAAGATTGACCGGGTTCTGAAAAGGCTTCAGGACCACATCATGAATTTCCAAAATGCTGCTCAAGATTTTCAGGCTTTACAAAAAACATCTGAGGGCTTAAAGGGGCAACATGTGATAACTTCATCAAGTTACTGCCGAAACTGTTGGTTGTTGATACTTGGGACGACAGACTTCTAGGAAAGATCAAGGTGCCAAATGCTTCAAAAAACAACTTTGAAGGGTCTTCAGCCATGAATTGACTTCTGAGCAGTCACTTTCAGAGGCATTTACAGTTTCAGTTCTGAGAATGGGCTTCATTGTCTTTGATTTGGCACTCAGCTCTAGAGAAAATACCTCTTTTGTGATCAGACCAAGGATAATTGCAGGAGCTTTGGTTTGGAACACAAAAAGTGTGCTGAAGGGTAACTGTTACCTTCTAGCAAGGTGATTAAATTGACTATACATTCAGTAGTCTGCAACAAACCGAGCTTGTATTCGTTCAACTGATAAGAACCTAGAATCCAAGTTTATGAAGAGATTAACTCCGCTCCACACTCTTTCGCCTTTTCCATGAATTCCAAAACGTCATCAATGTTCTTGTAAATATAAAGCAAAGACTGAAACCATGCATTCCATTTGGTTTACACTGACAAGAGTCATGCTTTCCACGTGAAAATTCAAAATAAAGATGTTTCCTGTTTCTAGTGTTCAGAAGTGCTGCTTATGTTTTTGCAAAAACTGATTGTGTATGTTGTCCAAACTGCAGTGCCAGATTGGACCCACTTAGTTTGTTTTATGAGCCAAGCATTGGATATGAGCAAGTTCGTCCAAAATATTAAAGTAATAGCACATGCACCAATAATGTAACGTGCATAATCTCTGATAACATCAGCAACGAAGTTATACCGTATCTAATACCTGTTAAAAGTATCTATCTACAACAGGTTGTGAGCAGGAAGCGCCTATTGCATTACATTGAGCTGCAGTTGCTACCAAATAAATACTTACTCTATTCTCCAGTAACCGACATAACACATTTTAAACACGAAATTTTCTTATTTATGTTGTTTCGTCGCAAAAAAAAGACAGGTTTTTGTTCCTAACACAACATATAAGGTCTTCGTGATTTTTTTAACACACTAGCAGTAGGTAATGTAGGCCAATACGATCGGCAGACGGTAAAATCGCTGCTAACTTTCATGACCTCCGAGAGACATTCCCAGATTTTTGGATTATCTTGGACGCTGATTCCAGAATTAAAAATTCTTCTATATTGTCGACAATAAACTCCTCTTTCGCTTCCTTTGATAGTGAAAATGCATGTTCAACCAATAACTGACGCTTTATGGTACCCTTTTGCTTAACGAACGTTAGTGAGTGTTGCTACCAATGCCACGTGGTGTCCCGGGACAGCACGTGGACACCACGGCCGTCCGTCAAATTTAAGCCTTTATCGCAAGATTTCTGTACTGCTCTTGCCCTTCGCATAAAATCCTTCCGCGCTGAATTCACTTGCACGGGTACAAAGGGCGACAATAGATTTCGGCATTATATATATTTCCTATTCTCCGTGCGATGGTTCACATTAAAAGAAAAAAAAACCAACAAGAATCGAAGTAAAGCCACAAACGGCAATTATTTTTCCGTTTGCTGCGCAGCGGCGGTAAAATAAAGCTTGAAATAGTGGAACGAAATGATGAATTATGCACTGATATATTTACGGTTGTCAATTGGTGTGTTCAAATGAAAGTGATAAAATATTGGTTAACAATATTTGAAATAGAAAACATTAATTCTAAAAACAGGCAAATGATTTGAACATTTTCGGTCATTCACGCGAAATCGCTTACAATTGTAATAATACACACTACATACAATTCATATACCATTTAAATCTTAACAAAGGCGCATTAAATTTGGGAATTTCGCGTGACTTCGCGGTTTAAAATTTACATTTGTAACTCCTGGGATACATTTTGAGCTAAGCATAAAATAGACTAAAATTCGCGATAGAGTGTCTCGCGAATTTCACGGATCTCTACCCACGACATAAACATACGAAAAACTATGCAGTTTGGAAATCATTTCTACGTCACAGCAAATTATCAATTCATAAGAATCTTTTTAGATGGTTAGGCAGAGTATGACAATAAGGTAGCTACATTAATTCATAATGTTCTAAACTAAGTAGAGAAATGTTTTGTGCAATGAATCACACTGGAAAGTACTCTACCTGCATAGGAATATTACACACGGCCATTTTCATTCTCCTGTTTACGTTCATGTACTATCCATTCGTATGAATTTCTTCCAAAAACTAAAAAACCAATTATCTGAAAACTAGTCCTCACTAAATACCTCCTGTTATTTATGATCACCCATTACTTAACAATTTTGAATTGATTATGCACGTACACTGGGAGCCGTTGCTAAGATAACGACTATATTATGATACCTTAACAATTGATTTATTTATTGAAATATAGTTTAGTATAATGCCCCGTTAAGAAAGATCTGGTATTTCGCGTATTCAACCGCGAACGTTCATAGTTTTTGTCCCAAAAATACTGACATTCGTAACAGAATACACGAAAGACCATCTTTCTACTGAGATATTCCGCGGATGCCTTCACAAAGATTTCATGCCCCGTTTAAATAACTAGGTTTGAACGATGGTTCACATGGCCGCTCTTACTTGCGTTCACACGATTTCCGGAATGGAGTTAATAAGAACGAGAAAAGACGTCAACAAGAACAGTGGAGAGACCATTCAAGTGCTGAAAAGTGCGTATAAGATGGCCATAATGGTTACTGCCTGCAAAATGGGCGCTCGATGCTTCTTGTGCACCAAAAAAGGCACCACGAAGAACTGTGATCTCATCGCTAGTAGGATTAGCCCAGCCTTCAAAGAGACACTCCAGAAAGTAGGAAATAAACGAGCACGAAGATACTCCAACTCAACCATTGTGAAGCTGCGCATGACCTACTTTTGCAGACTATGCGCGAGCTGAAGCCAGATCTCGCACTGATCTCGGAGCCAAATAGACACCTTGTTTCTCAACCTTAGGAGACGGATGCCACCGCTAAAAGGCTGTAATCTGGTCCTGCAGAAAGGGCCAACTCCAGAGCGTGGTGAATGTAAAGAGGCTGGTTTTGTGGTAGCTAAGGAGGATGGAATTCATTTTTACAGCTGCAATGCTCCACCCAGTCTCATTTTCAACGAGCTCATGGAACTCGTGGACCGACTGACCGAGAACGCGAAGCAACACTTCCCGGTAGCAATTGCCGGGGACTTTAACGCCTGGGCAGTTGACTGGGGAAGGGAGACCAACCCAAGGGCACAGGAATTACTGGAGGCAATGTCTACAAAAGACGTGGTCTTGTTGAACAGTGGCGATGAACCCACATTCTCAAGAGGTGATGCGAGCTCAATTGTGGACCTCACCTTCGTAAGTAGTAACCTCGTCAGGGGTAACTGCTCCTGGGAGGTGACAGAAATCTGTACCGCCAGCGATCATCGCGCGATTCTATGGGAGATATCCACAAACCGGGGGAAAGAATCCGTGCCCGTGAAGACAAATACACTCGGCTGGAAAGTGCGACACTTCGACCCAAGCTCATACCTAGTAGCAGTAGCCGACCATCGGATCAGTGGTAGTAATAATGAAAAGAGTGACTGAAGCTTGTGGTGTCACAATGCCTCAAAAGCGTAGTGGAAACAAATTGCTGCCAGTTTACTGGTGGAACGACAAGATCGCCAACCTTCGCAAAGAGTGTCTCAGAGCAAGAAGGTTAACACAGCGTCAGAGGAAGAAACAAGGCTTAGCACAGCGTCAGAGGAAGAAACCAGGCTATGAAGAACTAGAATCGAAATACAAGGAGGCGCGCAATAGACTCAAAAAAGCTATCGAGTGCAGCAAGAGGCAACTCTGGGACGAGCTCCTCAACGAAGTCGAGAGTGACCCGTGAGGCAGGCCGTAATAAGTGGTCATGACTCGGCATAGAGGCCAGCCAATGCCATCACCAACTTGCCCCAAGTTCCTGGAAAAGATGGTCACGGTGCTGTCTCCTGAGAAATCAGAACTTCAGCATCTCACGCAGCAGAGCGAGACAGAGACGAACCCACAAATCACAGAGGAGGAAAAGAGGGAAGCTTGTGGCAGAGTGGGTAACAACAAGGCTTCTGGCCCAGATGGAATCCGTAATATCGCGCTGAAAATGGCCATAAACACAGCGCCAAGACTGTTCCTGGACGTATATAATGCGTCGGAGGTGCGAAGTATTGTCTATTGGTGATGGTGTAATAAAAAACGCTTTCAATTCCGCCAGATGGGATTGCATCATGGAGCCTCTTAGCAAGATGGCCGCAACAGGATACCGGCGGAGGATGGTAGCTAGCTACTTCACCGATAGCGTTCTCAAGTATGATACAAAGATATGCCCCAAAGAGTACAGTCACCGGGGGGGGATGCCTCAGGGTTCAGTTCTGGGCCCCCTCTTGTGGAACATAATATACGATGGGCTATTGAGGCTGATGTTGCCGGAGGGAGCAAGACTCGTGGCATTTGCAGACGTGTTCGTTGTGATTGTCGCAAAGAATCTGGAGGAGATCAATTTCATCTTTGGCAGGATCTTTGCGAGTGTGCGCCTGTGGATGGACTCAGTTGGCCTAAAGCTAGCAGAAAATTAAACGGAAGCTGTGCTGATCACCAGCAGGAAACATGAGGAGACGATCAAGCTACAAGTCGGGGAATATGAGCTCACATCCCAACCGTTTATTCGGTACTTGGGAATAATGATCGATGCTCGACTTAACGTCGATCAACAGGTGTTGCAAGCATTGGGCTTATGCCTAATATTGGGGGACCGAAGCAGAGCATTACTGTCATCAGTATTTACATCATTGATAACGTATGGCATTCCAATCAGAGCAGATGTGCTCGAGAGACAGGAAATGCGGCGGAAGGTGGCACTGTCTATCGAGTGAGCTCCCTACGGGTTGCCAGTGCCGACCGCACAGTGTCAGAAGATGCCGTACGTTTCAATGTTGGGATGCTACCAATTGGTATATTAGTTAATGAACAAAGATACCTACACCAGTCCAAAGGAGCAAGCACGCTGAGTACATAAGTCAAGAGGAAAAGGGTGAGAAGTGACAGCCTAGACTAATGGCAACTGCTGTAAGACTCAACAACAAGTGGAAGATGGACTTATCGTTTGATACCATGAGTGGAAAACTTGATCAATAGGACACACGGCAACATAAACTTTTACCTTACCCAGATGCTTACGGGACACGGGTGTTTCCGGGCATACCTACATAGGATTAAACTGGAGGACTCTGCGGAATGCCCAGCCTGTAATGGAGTAAATGAGGGCGCGGAGCATGTGTTCTTCGCATGCCCGCGCTTTAGTACAGCTCATCATACATGGGAACCAGTGGTAGGTCGTTGGATTCAACCAGAGAATCTTGTGGATGCTATGCTTTCATCAGAAGTAGCATGGGAGGCGACTAGCACCTTCGCGGCAGACGTACTTCAAGACTTGCGACGTTCACTATGATAGAAGGAAAAGGTTAGGCTAGATCCTCCTCCCTGTTAAGTAATGCCTGACGCCCGTTCCCTCGGGATACGAGAGGAGGAAGACGAAAGAGGTGGTTTTTTAAGTCTGCATTGGCTGCTCATTTGCCCAATGGAGCGGCCAGATCAGCAAATGGCAAGATTACATTCACTAACAGCGGACTTGAGTCCGACATACATAGGCTAGTACATCTGAGCCTAGGATGCGTAAATGCATTTTTCCCCCTATTTAAAAACAAATGTAAAAAAACATGCAGCAGACTAACATCCAGCGGTTAGAAGGATATCGCAACGCATTGTCGCACAGGCATCAGGTCTCATTACCGTCATAATGGCCGTAGACTCGGGAAGGGCAAGGTAGTATTCGCTGCTACGTCCAACGTCCATCAGATAGGTGGCTACGCTGCGTTGGGGTCATGCGTACGCAGCAGACGGAGTGACCCCAGGATGACGGCCTTCTGCATCCGTGCAACTAGTGATTCCGCCTGTGGCACGCAGGGCGGAATGCACTCTATGCTATCTAGCAGCGAGCCCGTAACTCCACCGAGCACACCTATGATGAGAATTACTAATTTCACCGAGTGTCCGGGTAAATTTGCCGAAGTTTATAAAGCAGGTATCGATATTTTGTCCGTTTTTCCACATCCGCTTCAGCCGGAGCCGTAAACTCAATCATGAACATTGAATGTGTGAGGTGATCGAGGAGAACGTTATCAGGCTTGGTCGCCTCCAAATGCCGGGTGGTGGAGGAGTAATTCCACCAGATTGTGCATTTATCGTTCTCCACGACTAATTCCATATCTCCAGGGGAAATGGGCAGCACAGGTATTTCGTTGATGCCATAATTGTGACGTATGTGAAAGTATAACACACGTAGGGCCGCGTTGTGCCGAGCTAAGTACGATGACCTGGCGTAATAAGTACAGCCGGAGAGAAGATGACTCAGAATCTCCGACTGGGTTCGGCACGCCCTGCATCTCGTTCCGCGACGGCGGTACACGAGAAAGTTTATGACACCATCCTGGCACGCGAGAACGAAACCCTCGGTCTCGTACTTAAGACCGGCGGAGCGTAGCAAGGCAGACGTCAGCTTCTTCAACAGCCCATGCTCCTCAATGTTTCGATAAAAACATCCATGCATGGGCTTATCGGTATGTGCCTTGAGCAAGGCCTTCTGTTCGGCTCTTTTTATTTCGAGCTTCAGGACGTCTGCCTTCAATGACAAGATGGTCGTGTCATCGTCACTTCCGTCGGATGACGGGTCGAAGTCGAGACCGGTTTCGCCCGCTGCTCTCTTTGCTGCCAGGAAGAGAAACGCCCCTGCCCCCGCACTCTCTAACGAGATTGAGCAGGGGGTCCCTGCTTTATTACACTCGTCATACTGCACCGAGGACAACTCTGTTGTGGAGAAACTCCAAACTCGATAATCCTCTACCACCCGCATTGCAAGGGAGATACAATCTGGCGACGGAAGATTTCGGATGAAGACTTTGAAAGATGGTCATCATCCTCGTTTCCCCATCGAGGTTCTGCCACTCGTTGACGTTCTACCTCATGCATTCGAAGGTATACAGCGGTGTAGCAACCGCGAACATGTTCTTGGCAAGAACAGTGTTCTGGCCAGAGAGTATGTCGGTACTGGGGGGTGAGCCTTTCCTTCACTGATGAAACCTCCTGCATTCGGCACTATGGGACTTTGAGGTACTCATGGCTATCATAGTCCTCGACGTGACGAATGACGTTCCCGTCAATCAGTTGCAAGTCTTCCTTGTTCTCAGAAAATCCTCCTCTTCGTCAGGTGGATGGAAGCACAATAGTCCAATCCTAACTCCATCCCTATAACCGCGCTGTACAGGCAGTCCCAGAGTTACGTAATAGATGCGTTCCGACACTAGCGGCGAAAGTCGACATTTACGGAAGTCGAAAAAATAGCACGGTAGAAATAAAAGCACGCCCGACGAATTTCGTACTGATCCAGGTATACATGCCTACGAGCAACCATAAGGAGGAAGAGGTGGAAGAGGTGTACGAGCAAGTAGAAGAAATAATTAGAGAAGTTCCGGGAAAGAAAAACCTGATGGTGATGGGTGACTGGAATGCAGTGGTGGGAGAAGGGAGGGACGGATTAGAAGTAGGAGGGTTTGGGCTAGGAAGAAGAAATGATCGCGGTGAAAAGGCAGTTGAATTTTGTAGAAGAAATAAATTAGTAGTGACAAACACTTGGTTTAAACATCACCCCAGGCGTAGGTACACATGGCAAATTCCGGGTGATACTGGGAGATACCAAATTGATTATATAATGGTGAGGCAGAGATTTAGGAACAGTGTAAAAAACTCTCGTAGCTATCCAGGGGCGGATGCGGTCTCGGATCATAACTTGGTGATGATGAAGTGTGAAGTTAGATTCAAAAGGCTTTGTAAAGGTAGGAAGATAAAGAAGTGGAACCTTGAAGCATTGAAAGGGTTGAAAAGGAGGGATTACCAACAGCTGGTAGAAAAGAGCATAGGTGAAGTAAAGCGGATGGGAACAATAGAGAGAAGATGGGAGATTATATAAACAGGCATCGCAGGAGCGGCAGAGAAAACAATAGTACGGTGGAAAAGAAGAGGGTTAAGAAGAAGTGGGTTATAGAAGAAATGATAAAGAAAATGGAGGAGAGAAGGATATGGAAAAACGTGAACACCGACGTAGGGAAGGGGAAGTACAAGGAATTGAATAATAAACTCAGGCGACAGACCAATCGGGCAAAAGAAAACTGGTGGAAGGGACAATGTGAGGAAATGGAAAAGATGCAGGAGGAGGGGGAAGTGGGCACTTTGTACGCCAAGGTGAAAATGTTATCGGGTGGTAAGAGAGGTCAAACGATATCAAAGGTTAAGGACAAAACAGGGAAGATATTAATCGAACAGGAAGATATCCAAGAAAGATGGAGAGAATACGTAGAGGAGCTATATGACAGCGAGAATAGACCCCTTAGCCTAGATCTATAGGATGAAGGAACAATAGATAAGGGTAAACTCGGACCAGAGTTACTTGAGAGTGAAATAGAGAGGGCATTAAGAGAGATGAAGGGTAGAAAAGCCGTGGGAGCCGATAACCTACCTTCGGAGCTACTGAAGAATCTAGGTAGTAAGGGGAGAAATTCGTTTTTCGAACTTATTCGCAGGATCTACGAGGAAGGAGTATGACCAGAGGATTTCGTAAAAACAGTATTAATACCTATCCCGAAGAAGAAGAAAGCGTCAGAATGCGAGGAGTATAGAACAATCAGTTTAATTTCGCACGCAGCAAAAGTGTTGCTTAGAATACTAAATAGAAGGTTGGAGAGCAGAGCAAAGTACTATTTAGGCGATGACCAATTTGGGTTTAGGAATGGGACGGGAACCAGAGACGCGATTGCGGTAATGAGGACACTTATAGATAGAAACATAGAGCATAATCAGGATGTTTTCGCTTGTTTTGTAGATTTCGAAAAGGCGTTTGACAGAGTAAACTGGGAGAAACTAATGCAGATACTGGGGAAAATAGGAATAGATTGGCGTGATAGGAGACTCATCCGAAACTTATACATGGGGCAGAGGGCTCAGGTAAGGGTAGCTGACGGTGAATCAGGGTGGGCAGTTATAGGTCGCGGGGTACGGCAAGGGTGCCCGTTGTCGCCTTTACTTTTTAACATATATGCTGAGGAAATGGTAAGAGAGGCATGGGATGAGCTAGATGTGGGAATGAAAGTAGGAGGACAGTGGATAAAGTCGGTTAGATTCGCAGACGACCAGGCGTTGGTCAGTCGGTCATCGAAAGGACTGCAAACTTTAGTAGATGCACTGGAAAAGCAATGTGAGATATACGGAATAAAGACAAATAATAGGAAAACAAAAGTAATTAGATTCTGTAGGACAAAGAAAGCGAAGCTGGTGATAAGAATAGGAAGTAACAAACTGGAGCAAGTAGAACAATTTAATTACTTGGGTAGTACGCTAGAAGAAAGAGGACATAGTAGCAAAGACATTAGGAGGAGAATAGCGCTAGCGAAGGAAGCGTTCAATAATAGAAGGGAGCTGATGACGGGGACCTTAAGTAAGGATGTAAAAAAGAGGCTAGTGAAGAGCTTGATATGAAGTGTGGCGTTGTATGGGGCAGAAACGTGGACCTTGAGAAAGGAAGACGAAAATAGGCTGAAGGCTTTCGAGATGTGGGTGTGGAGGAGGATGGAGAAGGTGCGTTGGACGGAAAGGAAGAAAAATGAGGAAGTGCTTGACATGGTGGGCGAGGAGAGGAAACTTATAGATGAGATGAGGTGAAGACAGGGTAGGTGGCTGGAAGGGGTAATGACGGACGGTGGTTTGCTGAAGGCCGTGATAGAGGGTAGGATGTTGGGTAAGCGGGGAAGGGGAAGGAAGAGAATCGGTTTTATGGATGGGATGAAGAAAGGTAGGACTTATGCTGAGATGAAGAAAGAAATACTGGAGGTAGAAAGGGCACGGCACGTGTAAGAGTTTGTTGGATATTCTCTGACTTTCATCACAACCTACCTCTAACCGGTACATTACTGTAATGAATGAACTGAGACCATGCTCTCAAGATTACGGTCGATTCGGAGAAATACGGGGAAGGCCAGCTCTTAGTAACATTACGGCACATGCGCTCCTTGAAAGTAGGCAACAATCCTTCCAATTCCGTAACTTTCGTAATTCTCGTCTTTTTTGGGTAAGGTTGCCACTTACGTAAGTTCGGATTTACGTAAGTCGAGGCTTACGTAACTCGGGGACTTCCTGTATTCCAATACGGTGTCCAGGGCAGTGCGAAGGTCTTTCGCATTGGAAACCATAAAGCTACAGGTGATCCAAATAAAACAAATGTGAGACCTTATGCCTCCTGTCACCTGGAACACCGCACATATATACCCTCCCTCCGCACACATACACCCTCTACCTCGTCGCAGCCTAAGGGACAGGGGTAGGAGGGAAATACAAAACCGTAAGGGGCTCAAGCTGTCGCCTTGAAAAACTCCACGGTGGTATGTTACTCACTCTGTGGAAAATGACCGCTTGCATGAAGTCAAAACGAAATGCGTTAACCAGAGTGGTAACAGGCGTTGGATGTGGGACACAACCTCTGGGTGGACTTTCATCACCTTCAGCATGGCGATCATTAGCTCATGCGATCAAATATCATTCCTTCAAATGCCTTCTTATAGTCCACCATTGATAGGTTTCGCTTTTGCCAGATGGCATCCTGGCGTATGCAGTTATCAATTGAGCATTTTGTCGTTGCATCCCGCAATTCCTCAATTTGAGCCTCTCTTCTCGTACACCTCCTCCCACACAGGCTGGACGTGGTGGAGGATAAGGTCGCTCATGATAGAGACGAACACCTTGTGAATAGTATTGAGGCATGTTATAGGGTGGTAGTTCTCTGGATCGGATAAGTCTCCCTTCTTAGGCAAGATAACAGTGCGTCACTCAGTCGGCCAAGGTGGAATTGGTTCTCTGCCTATCAGAAAGGACCTGAAGATTCTGGCGAGGTGTTGGTGAGTGGAAGTAAATTTCTTCTTCACGGCCCTACTCCTCTTGATGAGTTTTTCTGGGCCGTGGTGAGCGCCTGTACTCTATCGACCGCATGCTGCTTAGTGGTGAGCAACACGCTTTTATTCAATGTGTGGTGGAGATATCTGATGCTGCGCGCTATGCGCCGAAATTAGGGAGTGGTAGTTTGCCCAGATGCGATGTATTTCATCGTACACTGAATTTTCGACGCCTGCGTGATCTTGGCCTCCATCTCTTCCACCCTTTTTGCAGCTCTTTCCTCCCTAGAGGCGTTCTTTTGGGAGAGATCCATAATTTTGGCAGCAGAGTAGACCACGCAATTCACCGTCAAAAGGTCCGACGTTTCTGTCAGGATTCCGTCAATGACTCCATTCAACTGGGGCAGGTGGTAACCCCGTAGAGAGATCTTTCGGTGGATGTCTCTCTGCCTAGTTTCTCGTTTATCATAGTTAATTGTGCTTAATAACCGTGATCGTAGTTCAGAGACAGCCTGACCAGCTTCCTCCCCATTTCGCAGAAACTCAGGCATGAATGCCGTTCTCACCTCAGGTGGTGAAGAGGCTGCCTGTGTTGGGGAGGGTGGTCTGGCAGGCGGTTTTTTCCTCTTAACTGGCGGTTGGTGGAGAGTTTCCTTTTTTCGCAGGTGGTTGGTATAATCACGCATATTCTGTTGCGATAGGTGGTCGTGTTGTGGACGCTTCTCACACCACAAAGAGTGCATCCTTGCCATAAACCCCCTGTGATCGGGCTCGCTGGCAGCATGGTATGCGAGGAGGTGCAGATTAGGGTTTCCGTTCACTGCATACAAGCTCTCTTACAGGTTTTATTTGTGTTGCCAACCCAACCCAACCCATCCATGAGGGGACGGTTATGGGTGGCTTTTCTGGTAATTTATTTTACGAACCAGTAAAAATGCATATGGGTTGGTTAGCCCCACACCCAGATGCCCACCATTAGCCGTTAAAAGCAGTTAAATGCCACAGGAGGCTGGTGGTCCAGTTTTCAAGCCCTGAACTCCACCGAGCACACCTATGATGAGGACTACTACATTCAATGTGTGTCTGGGGTACATCTGCTGAAGTTCAAAAAGCAGGCCCTGATATTTCATTAATTTATTATTATTTTGGAAAAAAAAGAACACAACATCGCAATCTTACAAAATAAAGGAATTGGAAATACAAGTCCATTAAATATTTATGCGCCACAATTACTCAGGCCAAAGACCGTTGACCACGTCCTGCATGAGCTTATCTGGCACGCCCTATGATGCCCCTGAATCCTACGCCCAGTGGATTCAATTACTCTACGACAACATCAAAAGCATGATTCGATGTGCAGTGGGATCATCCGTCCCTTCGCCGTCAATGCCGGAGTCAACTGGAGGGATATGCCATCTACCCCCTTCTGTTTATCCTCTGAATGGGCGCAGTAGTTTCCAATTTTCAACAGCTTCATCCATGGTCACTACCTACTCTATGCTGTTGATGTCTTACTGGCGAAGGAAAAATGACGAGAGCTCCAAGAGCATGTGCGGCAAAGGAATGAATAGCTCAGCCAATTCGGATTCGGACTAAACATTAAAAAGACAAACTGATAGGGCCATCAGAATCTGGGGAAATAGATGCTCCATGGTGGAAAATGGCCATAATTTCCCACATAACCTTCAAATTTTAATTATACTGACTGTAAAGATAAGTAGATTATTTTAAAGACATAGCTCATAAACCAGCAGCAACCCATTTAAACTCTCGTGGTGGTGTCATGTGAAATTGACATAGAATGCCTGGAGAAGTGGTGGCAGATGAATGGGATGAGACCCGCTCAGCACATGCTATGCAGTTTTCTCCTCTATGAATGTTTCTCCACAAGGCCAGCACCAAAATGGTTTTCATTTTCCCTTCAGAGGATTTCTTAAATGACACATCTAATATCAATACATACAGTTGTTATAAACAGAAAATATGCACATGTCTAAACATCAGATCTATGACCCTTGAGAGACAGCTATGGTGGATTGCACAACAACGTATAAGACTGCATACATGTTTTCTCACCAAGGTGATGATTTTTTTATGTGCAAATTCCAATGTCTCTTAAATTTGAACAAATAAGCACTGCCCTAAAAGACAGGAAGGAGTGGTGGGGAAGGATCCAGTGAGGCAATACCGACCCAGCACCACAAGGGACAGGGTGCAGATAAAGAAAAAGATTGCATTCTTACGTGCACTTTTATTTCTGACTCAGGTTTAACTGTCTTAAAGAAAGATGCCCCAATGGCAATCTTGATAAAAGATAGTACAAAAGAACAGATTTGACCAATATTTCTTCCAACATGACCAATACAATGCACTCTCATTTGCTCAAAGACTTCATTGACAACAATTTTAAAGTGTGCCAATCCTTAATAATTATAATTAATTTATGTCATTACAATGAACTTATGAGCCAGTGAAGGAATCGAATACCTACACCTGATGCCTAGCTGTTCCATGGAATAGTAGTAGATAACTGAAGCACTAGGATTTAACAAAATATATTCAACAAGGTGAATATGTGAACAATACAAAAATTTTAAAGAAAGAGCACACATAAAAAACATATTACATAGTACCATAAACAAGTACACAGATTCAAAAAAATAGCAAGAGAGGTTGTATGATACACTTGACATTCAGGATATAATGACAATGCACCGGGGTGGTTAATTATCACCCATATTGAGGTCCCCAAAAGTTAGCTTCGTATTGCACAAGTTGTATGAAGTTCTGATCCACTTTTTTCATGATACCACATGAAAATAACAACCAACTGAAAGTCACACCATAGTCAAGGTTCTTTAGGGACCCAACACAGATTTTCTAATTCCAATGAACTAGTTCCATAGAAATGTATGCCAGGCAAAGATGACACCAACAAAGCTCCTAACAATGACTAACTTCTTTTTTACCACATACAAAAATTTTACACACAATTTTCCAGCAGAATATCCATATACACAGGTATATTTTTAAATATCCACATTGACTAGAAACATGGGGGCATGATAAAAACATAAGTACAAGTTCTAAAAATCAAATCTTGCAAGAATACACTATATCATAAAAAATAAATAAAATTGCAAATGACAATAAAAATAACTGCACTGTAATTATAAAATGACTTGACTACATGACTAGAAACAATGCATGGCCGACACAGACCATACATTTTCTCTCACTCTATCTGATGTCGTTTACATAAAAATTTCATCACACAATGCTATTGGTTAGAGAGAAGTTATGATCTACATACTTAGCCTCTTTCCATTCCTTTTAATCAGGGGGTGGCTAAACATCAGCATTACCAGTGTGGCCACTCCGTTACAGAAATTAATTACCTGTTTTTTTCTCGAGTTCTTTACTATTTTTTCCGGTAATTCTGCAACCAGTCTGAGGAAATGTCTACGCATTAAAATGGGAAAAAGAGACAATACTTGCAAGGAACTATGTATGCAGTATCCAGCATATTCGTGGCTGGCAGTAACAATTTGTAAGATGTCTGCAGCATTTTCCTTAAATATATCTTTTCATACATAAAACGGAAGGTGTCTTAGGTATTAGATACATTAGGTATTTCCTTGCGCCATAATGTGGTTTGAGACCTGGGAATCTGTGAAACTGTCATAGAAGAAACCAAAGATCTTTTTCCCCACCATATTATGTGGAAATTGCAAGTGAAACCAACCATTTTAATAAATCCTATGGATTTATTATAATGGCTGGCATACTTTTAAGTGTAACTGATGAAAGAAGTCGTGAGAGGAGAACATCGAAGGCTAATTCTGGTAAGTTCAAAGCATCAGTGCTCCATTATATGTGTATATTCATTCATTGAGCTCATAGCCATTGTTTAATTACTCTATTTTCTTCTTTGCTTTTCAGAATTTGTTGGACTGCGTCTGAAAACTCTGCATCAACTACGTTCGATGGTGTATTCTCTGTTGAGAAGCCCAAGATAATATCAATATAATCTTAAAATTTTTCATTCCATTTTCGAGAGATTAAAATTCAATAAAGAGCCTTTTTCTTAAGAGAAGCCAATATGTTGTACCTTTTAAACTTATCAATCCTCAACAATCCTTGGGCCATAAAAAATGTATGCAATGATTACTTTGTATACAAAATGCATGAAGCCAAATTTGTAAATGCCCACAATGTGTATACAAAAAAATCTATACAATGTATACACTAGTTATACAATTTCTTTCATTGGGGACATCACAAAATTGAATACCTTTACTGAAGTTAAAAGGTTCCAGACAGCCTACATAAAGGTAATATGCTACAATGTTCAAGGTCATAAATAAAAATCATTTCAAAGTCTCTAAAAGAGTAGATGTTTAATTTTTTAAATGGAACTTCTTTACTGTCATTATGTATTTTATTCCCTCCACTGAAAACACGCTCGCTTGGAGAGGAGTAAAACCATCTCATGAACGACATAGAAAAAGTCAGATGACGTCAGATTTCAATGATATAAAGTCCTGGGAATTTCTAATCAGGTTGGAGGGCTGAAATTTTCAGGTGAATCACCCGGTGAGTCGGGGAAAAAAAATCTCCATCTTTCGAGACAGAATTTGTGTTTCAATGGGAATAAATGGGAGTAAAAGAATTTCCTAGCAGATCAATTAGCTTTCGTTCATAAAAATACAAAATCACCCAAAAACTTCAAGACTTTGACTGAAATGTCCAAAATATTATATACTTATTTTCTGGCATCCAGTGTTTACAAAGTGCTCTCTAAATTGCAAAACAAAAGTAAAAAGCTGGCCTCGGTGGTGGCGGGGTAACGTCCTCACCTGCTAACCCGAAGGTTGTGGGTTCAACTCCCACCTGGGGAGGATTTTTCAACTCCCAGGGTATGGTTGTCTGTGATTGTCCATTGCTGTTACATTACAATGCCTGATGTAAAAGGCCCTTGACGCTGTTTTCGGGTTGATAATAAATTAATTAATTAAATAAATAAATAAAAACATATAATTTAAGCATTCTTTCCCTCTCTTCCATGATTAGAACAACCATTATTGGCCTAGAGTACTCAGGTTTGTTTATAAAGTAAAATGAATTTGTTTGAGGAACAGAATGATTTCAGGACCTTTAATTAAGATCAAATTCTTCAGATTTGATTTTAAGCGATAAAACATGCATATATATTTCTTTTGCACTATAGATTCTGGCTTGATACAGTGTTTTCAAACGAATAAACATTTGTTTGTTTATGATTTCTGTGGTTGCTATGACTAACTTGACGAGAAACTAATTGAAGAAATCATATTTGAGCGAATCCTAATGAGAGAATGTCTGTCACTTCAAATAATCTTGATATTCAATTGTATATATATTTAATATTTGTTATGTACAGCTCAAATACAAAACACAATAATATACTACGATTATGCATCGAATTCACTGTGGCTGTACCTATTCATCACAATTATTCCACCCTGAGTCCACAAACGAGATGAGGGGAGAGCGAATGCTTGGATTTACTGATCATACAAACGAACGGGTCTATAGAGAGTGCTTCATATAATGCAGTAGAGAAGTTCCACTTCTGTCGTGCCACCACGAACACCAACACACCCTATTTTTTTGTTCACTAAAGTATATTTATGATGCATGGAATTCATCCGAACCTCCTCCTTACATTTTGCAACAATTCGAGTAGTACACCATGCATTAAATGAGGCATGACTTCAATGGCACCACCACTTAATACTACCATCTTTACCTCCATTGAAATGAAAACGTTTAAAAACATATAGAGTTTTCTTAGAACATAAACCGGCATTCAAATAACAAGCTTTATCAAACCACCTTTTACCCCAAGGGAGAGAATTGTGGCTTTCCATGATGTTCCCATTAATTGTGCGATAAATACTAATAACTTTTACAGTGAGATCATTCACTCCTCAATTGTAAAAATAAAAATGTACAAACGAAGTATAAAAAAGAATTGTCCCCATCTAATGTAAGAGCATTCCATAGAGATAGAGACTTAAATGGATTTGTAACATTTTCACTAGTATAACACAATAGATAATATCAAATACTGACTAGTTTAACAAAGCTAGTGATTTCTACACGAGGTAAATGGTTGGCTAACCTTTGCCATGAAAAAAACTCACCCTAGATTCAAGTGCTTTTAACAGCAAATGATTGGTGGACTAGCTCAACACACACCAGGTGCTAGTTCCTATACTGACAACATTTATGAATTAGTTTGCAATACTACGCATTGAGAGTTTTTAGACTCATTTTTCAAGCTACGTTAGTAACTAATTAGGGTTTCAATTCAATGGTTTTGTATGGATTTCATAAACTCTTTGAGAGCTATGTACATGACAAAAGGATGACCAATCAGAAAGGTTAACTTTGTGAATGCCCTGGATGCAGATAAATGAACTCTTTGTAATTTATGTGCATGACCATGGGCAATCAATCAGCATGAAGAAATTCAAGAACGCTTGGTAATGTGACTGATACAAGACCCCAGATGGCTGATGTGTGCAACCTGTACTGAACACCATGTGGTGCACATGTCTAGGGTCAACATTGAAATGGTGACCATCAATTGTAATTGGGAGACAGAGTTGTTCACAGGCATGGATTCAAGGAGGGGGGAAGGGTGTGAAGTTGCTCGGCCACCTGGAAGCATCCGCCGGATCCAGGAACCCATGGCACACGGAAGAGACGCCCTCCCGGCATGCACACACAAACCTTGAACTGTGGTCGTGGGCCCACTTTCCCTCCCCTCCTCGGCCTTGAAGCCGGACCACCGTGAACGTGGGAAGTGTTGGCGGCATCGTTCATCATCCCCCAAGATGCAATGGGGCTGTGCTTCTCACTCAACCCACCCTGGGCCCCACTCATGGGGGGGAATGCAAGATGGCTCTTCGAAACTTTCAGCGAGCCAAAGGGAATTCTTTTAAAATCCCTATCGACCATCTGCTTCCCTGTTTTGTGCAAACGCCTCGTCTTCACTCTCCTGACTGGCATCAGGAATGCATCTTTCCCAGATTCCACCCAAGCAGTCTGAGGCTGAAAGTAGTTCCTCCAATGCTGATTCTCTGCCTGGAAGAAGGAATATACACACTTCATTCAAAGTTAAGCAGCGCTTCAATTTCATTAGACTAACAAAATATAATTTTTACAGCATGTAATTATGTAATGCAGACAGACAGCAGATAATGATAAGTAACTGATAGAGTAAGTAAAGCTCCATGATAATATGTATTCCTACAGAGTAAGTGTCCTCTCCCAATTCTGAAGTAGCTGAAGAAGAAATTGTGAATTTTAAATTTTATTACACATTATTTACCTAATCTTGAAAAATAGTTACCAACCATCTGGGAGTTAACTACAGGGCAGAGCATGAGGATGATTGTACATTTATAATTCTGTCATTTTTGCGAAAAAGAATATGTCTTGATTTCCATCAAATAATGGTTCACATGCCTATGAGACCAGGACACGAAATGACCTCTGTGTAGCACCAGCCAATATAACAATGATTGTCCTAAGGACCTCGCTCTACGTGCATCAAATGGTACAATAGGTTACCTATAGCCGTATAAAGAATGTTCAATCACTCACTCTTTTTAAAAGGAAGGTTTTTAGGTACTATGTAACATGAAAAATGTTTTCACACTGTTAATGACTAAGGTTAATATTTCATTATGTATGTGCCCTTAAACATAAATGTAATGATCTTTTGATTATTGATTATTAAGTGCCTATTTTTTTGACGTACCCTATACAATTGCAGAATGTATGACTCCTTTTACTGTACTTGTACATTGTCAATTGGGGAAAATAAATTATTATTGAAGTGTGATTCCTGTAAATTACTGGTTGAAATACTGCGAAAAGTTCATTATAGAATGTTCAACACCATTTTTACCATAAATGTGAAGGTTATAAACATTCATGGTAAAATGAACATTATGTTATTAAGTATGAATTGTCCTTGATTTCAGACACTAAGTCACTGGGATTAGTAACCAACTATTTTGAAAGAATAACCATAATACATTGGCAGCTGACTCCAAATCTCTTTCAAGTCCCAAGTTGAAAACTCAGATACACAATCAAATAACTCGTTAAAAACAGCCAACCACGAAAAAGTGATTTTTTCATGAATTCAAGTTGATCCAAATCTCCAGCATTGTATTCGTCCTACACCACGCATTGAATATACATATTTACACATTCACCTCAACGCTTGTGCTCCCATCATCTACCAACCCCCACCCAAACACACCTGGAGGGAAGTTCTAGTCCAGGAGGGAAGTTGCAATGAATTCAGAGCCTCGAGGAGGTGAAGCACATATGTACTTCATCACTCATTTCCCACCAATGAGTACATATATATACCTACATCTATATGCCAACCCTCAAGCCGTCACAAGCAGGGCTGGGCAAAATACTCTAAAAATAGTATTTGAAATACAAAATACTTTAGCAGGGTGTATTTGAAATTCAAAATACCTTCACAGGATGTATTTTAAATACAAATAAATACATTTTAATACACATTAATACTACATAAAATACTAAAATACATTCCAATCATTAAAATCCGGAATAGTTCACATAGAAAAAAATAGAAAAAAGAACACTACCAAATATGTATTTCTATTTAAAATAAATATGGGTTCATAAGTTGAACAAGATTTAAGTTTATGGATTCATATCTATCTGCAACAAATCATCTTAAACAAGCAGTTGACGGTAATTTTCATTCGCATAATACAATATGAGACTAGAATGGTTCTACTACCAGAGTAAAAAATCTGTTACCCTAATAATATCTGTAACATCTCCAAAGGAAAATTTCTCAGGGTATGCTTTGCAGGAAATCATGTCACACAACTTGGGCACTTTTTATATCTGCCTAAGTATAAATCATGGTAAGGGCATTGGCACCGGCAATGTTCAATCAATAATAAAAAAATTACCAATGGCCACCATCTTGCATTACATGCCACATTACGCTTTGTACAGAGATCCTTGTCAGGTTTTTATAATGATTTAAAAATGTGATAATTTCTGATTTCATTTTATTTCCACTCTCAAAACCAATTATGGAAGAATTGTCCTGGATTGTGGAGAGAACCAAAACAGATGTATTATGGGCAGTATGACACAAGCACACAATCCGAGTGGATCCAAATATTGAGGAATTTACGGATCTACTTTTGTCAGGGAGAAATTCTTTTGGAATTTCTCTCCTATTTTTTAGTTTGCCAGCATATGTAAGGCTTTTTCTTTCAGTAATTTCTGACAAAGGGAACACTTTTAAACCAGTATCACAGGTTATATATCTTCTAGTGCCAGTAATTGATTCAAAAAACCAAACAACAATATCCTTGGTATTTTTACATGATTTTCTTTAACTTGCTTTTCCATGGATCCATGGTTAATACTTCATTGGGCGTTTCTAGGCTATTTGGGTGGGTCAGGTGCACTGTGATTGGCCGTCGATCCTGACAGGTTCTGATTGGTCCTCTGCTCGGTGTCTCCAAGGTCCTTTTCAGGACCATTGGTCTGGCTACGGGTGTGCTGGAATAATCTCTTCCATGTGCTGGAGAGGGTATAACAACCTTTCCTGTTGAAGTTGTACAGGTTATTTGTAATTTCTACGGCTTCCCCTATTGGTCTAGGAAGTACCAGTTTTCTCTAGCCATGATCGTGTCGCAAAAATTGACGTCATGGCTGAGTTCAGTCCACGCATGGTAAACCACTGTCGACAGATGGAATTGCTTCTTCATTATTGCCCTTTCATGCCCCTTCAGCCTGCATCCAAGAGATATCCAAGTTTGGCCTATGTAACAGTTTCCACAAGTGCATTGGATCCGTTAGACTCCTTCCTAGAAGTCTTGTGGTAGCTTGTCCTTAGCCTTTGGAAGCAGGTTGCAGATTTTCTTGATAATGCTGAATATTGTCACAATATTGTGCCGGGAAAGGATCATCAATATCTTTTCTGCTGAGCCTGACTTAATGCCTAGGTAAAATGAAAAGCGTATCATTTTTTCAAGTTATGCTATATACACATAGGATTGATATAACAAAAGATAACTTACGTGTGCAACTTCCCCTTCTTATTCTATCCTTTTCTCTACCATGTGCAGGACCTTCAGCAATATATGTATAATGGATTGTCGGCATCGCTCTCTTGACTAGAGGGCAGCAGGTATATTCTTCATATGAGCTTGACTTCTCGTCACTGCTGGCAGCATTTTCACTTTCAGCCTCACTTTCCGACTTAGTCGGAGATAAGACTCAAAGTAAATGCAAGATTTCCACTTCTAAGTGTCCACGCTTACGAGACATCTCGCAGAGCAATAGAGATCTCACAATAACTATTCCAACGAGCTTTTGTATGTACTTCATACTCTGCATAAGCGTTTGTGAATTAAAACATGTATGGCTGGGCAAGGGAAGTGGAGGTAAAGTGAATTTCACCTCCACTCTCTATTATTTTCCAAGTATATGCAAGCTACATGTCCGATATTGTCTTATGATGAGTGTACTGGCTTCAATGTGATGTTTGTTTCACCCTTCTTTTGCCCTCCCACATTTCTTGTGCATAATGATGTAATTCATGTCTCTTAATGCTTGATGATGGTACAATATATCAAAACCATTGGAACAGAAAGAATTCATTTGTTAGTGTATATAACCCTAATTTTCTTCATTGCCTACAATAAAATACTACACTTATGGGACATAATGTACTTGGCAAATACCCATCAATTGACTGGCTGCTGATGTAGAAGGCAAATTACGGGGTAGTAAGAAAACAACTTGACCAAAAAGTGAGAAAAAGATTAAATACAATCCTTAGTGAAGTTAAGGACAAGAAGAAAAAAATCACAATCATACGATAAATTTTAAAAAATCTAAAACCGTCAAATAATAGGTGAACGTGTTTAGTCCCGGTTTCCTGTACAACAGCCTTCATTGAGTGCATGAAGCAACTTCGAAAAATTCCCACCAGCATTTTATTTGCAAATGTTTATGTGATACTTGGCGACGATTTAGTCATTCAAGTCTACACCGCTCATATTTTCATCATATTCCAACATTAGGGTAGGCATAGGAAGAGATACTCTTTTTTTCCCTGCAAGATATCTCTTAACCTGCTTTGCCTCCAATTTGGAAATACAATTGGTCATTAGAGAAAACAACAAAATCATTCCATTTGAAACATATTTAAGTTCACCCGGCTTCATCTTGCTCAAAACATTTTTTTAGGTTGGCTAATGATGACTTTTTACCCTGATTTCATGAGGTGTTCCTGTTCCACCCAACCCTTTTTCGGATAAAATGATGAAAAGCTTTTCAGAGGAGCAAAAATTATCAAAATACAATTTAATCCTTTGAATTAGGCCCACCTAATTGAAAAAACTCAGAGTGACATGGACCAAGATGTTTTCAACAAGTTTTTGATTATCTGACAAATGGCTCTATATGGTAAACATATCTTGAAGGATTGGCCAAAGTCCAGAGCTTAAATCCTTATCTCATGCACTTGCCACGTAAGGATTGTTTGGCTATGTGATGACTACAGTATGGTATAATTAGGGATAGGAAAATTTCGCGATCGCGAATTTTGCGAATTTAGACAAAAATGTCCTAGGAGTGGTAATTAGTTACAACATACTCCATACTGACTGGGGAAATGAATTTTGAACTCGTGAAATGCCGCGAATTGTGCCCCAAAACGTGAATTTTCATTGTTTTGTGAGAAAATGGTTGGAAGTACATTTCAAACGCAAGAAAAACATTAAAATGTTCTCAATTCAATTTAAACGAACTCGCGTGCAAATATTGCTGAGGTATGCGGAAGTTTGCAGTTCATCGTAGCATAGCCGGATTTACGATAACAATTGCGGGAGGATGACATCGGGTGCTTTCGATTTACGGCGATAACCAGCAATACACAGCTCGTCACGCCGCAGTGCTTTCTATTTACAATTAGTGGAATAACCACCTATCGGCATCTATGATCGGTGGCTCTCCGCTCCGAGGTGAGTGGAACAAAGGAAAAGCAATATGCGCATTTATTCTAAGTAATCTGCTACAGCAGGGTTTCTCAAACTTTTCCTGCAATGGAACACCTCGTAAATCCTGAAATTTTAACGGAACACCTTGTGGACTTCGCATACATTAAACCATTACGTTTAGGTAGCAGCATATAAAGCCATTACGTTTAGGTAGCAGCATATAAAGCCATTATAGGTTACTCGGAACACCCATTAGCCTTCCGCGGAACGTACTTTGGGAATCCCTGTGCTACAGATTTGAAGACGAGACGGACTGCGCATGCGTGAATAGCCGCTTTGAGTTGTTTCATTTCAATGGGATCGTTCACCAAGAGATTTTAAATACTAATTATAGTTTCAAAACTAAAGAGATACGTATTTTTCTGATTTTTTTTATTTTGTTCTGATTTGTTCATTACACTCTACTACGGATTTGAAGATGAGACGGACTGTGCACGCGTGAATAGCCGCTTTGAGATGTTTCATTTCAATGGGCTTGTTCGCCAAGAGTTTTTTTTAATACCAATTCTGATAAGAGTTTGAAAAATAAAGAGACATGTATTTTTCCGTTTTTTGATCCTCCGCCTGCTTTTCGAATTATCGGCGGCAAAAACTCTGGGTTCTTAACCCTTTCACGTAAAAGAACCAACATGAAAAGTTTTGAAGTCACTCGCTGCTCCGTCCAATCACGCTAGGCGCTATGCAGCATTCCCCTTCCCTCGCTTTCCAGCGAGTGAATTACAAACTGAACCGGATCTCTGATGTTGTCACGAACTTTTTGAGTGGGCGGCAAGTTTTGCAAATTTTTGTTTTTGATTTAAGAGGGAGTGGCTGAATATAGAAGAATTTTGTCTCCACCAAAAATCGATTTTCCAATCCATCTACCGAATTCGTGAATTAAATTGCAATTTTGTATCATAGTGAACGACCTTATTGCAATAGTTATACCTTATAGCTGTAACTTATAGCTGGCTTTAAAGCACCAATCAAGGCCAACTACGACATCAATATAATTGTCGATATATTTATTTATTGCGTGGGACCAAGATTGATTTTATTGTTTGAATCTCTAGTTTTTAGACATTTCCATCAAATGACTTCGTTTTCCAGTGATAATTGTTAAGTATCCTAGTTTTATTCCTGGTTTCTGTGCTTGCAAGTGATTTTGACAAGTTATTGAGATGCCGAATGCAAAATTAAGCGCAAGAGACAGAACTTTCCAGTATCAAAAAGATGGATTTTATTGTATCGATAAAAGTACGGTCATGTACATATTCTACAATTGTCAGGTTGCTTGGGAAAGACTCAATTGGAAAAATTTAAAATCTTTGAAGAACGTAACTGCAGCAAACTTTCACAAGGATGGAAATTCTCTTAAGTTACATGTCAATACACGAAATGTATTAAATTTTATTTTTAAATTTAGTGCCACTTTTCCATGTTCCGCCACCGAGGTAATTGTCTTCAGTCATAACATGGCTAGAAGGGGAATTGTCGCATAATAGCCCAGATCATATTGGGTATAGTATAAGTGACCCTTTTCTAGACTTAGAAATAATCGGTATTTTATGTGTATATATATATATATATATAAATTTGTGGTCACTGTGAAAACACCGAAATGTCTTGTTGAAAGTACCGAATTCCTAATTTCAAAGTACCGCTTTTCTCCCTCTCAAACCACCGAAAAATTCCTATCCCTAGGTATAATTGATTCATAAATGGAACACTTGTCCATGGGATAAGATTGTAAGGGTGGGCGAGGACCTTCTGAAGCACTCCTGGCACTCAGACCACTTGGTCCATTGTGCCATCCCACATTTAACCTGACTGCCACAAGCAGACAGGGGACAAGAGCACCATAGTAGAGGTATAAAGTAGGGGTCACCGCCAACCTTCCCAGTACAGGTATGGAAGAGGGCCACCTCCCTCTAACCTTCCTGGTCTGGGTCAACCCTTCGGCCTCTCTGTATAAGTCTGGAGGAGTGTCACTTCTCCATCCACTCCGGTATAGGTATGGAGGAGGGCCACCTCTCCAAACCCCTCCGAACCCAACGTTGCTTAACTTCGGTGGTCTGACCGGAACTGATGTTTCAATGTGGCTAGGCGCCCCTTGTCCATGGGAAGTACAACTTTGAAATTTTTGCTTAGAATTACACAATGTGGTTGTATCTTCAATAGGCAATGCATGTCATCAATTTTGTTTTTATCAGTAAAGGTATCTCAAAATTGATTAAAATCCCTTTCTAGTTAGGGCATCTTGGACAATTTTTACCCAGCAATCATATCCCCTCTCCAGTATAGCCGATTCTATCGAGTAAGGAATGAAATCCAAATAAAAGCAAAGAAGCGATACAAGAGTGTATCTCCTTTCTAATTCAATAAAAATTATGGCTTCCTTTGAGCTAACATATACGCATGACTGTAGAAGGAATAACTGAAAAGGTTCAGCACTAAAGGCACAACAAATTCACTGAAAGCACTACATATCCACAGCTTGCCTGAGAAAGTTTTTGCTGTGGATCTTATAACATAAGGATAAATGAAGGGAAACACATGTGTACCTTTAAGATAATGTTTCCAAGGGAGGTCTTTCATAGGTGTATGATGTAAATGGACTTTCATTATCATCCTCTTTTAAGTCAGAAGACTTTTAAGCCCATCTTTTAAGTCGGAAGGTTCCTCAGGGATTGCCTCCACAGTAAGAACTGCCCTCAAAAGATGAGTTAATTCACGTTTCACCTCTCTGCATGACACATCTCAGTCACTACATCTGGTCATCCCAAAGAAGGTTTAAATAGGTCTTATGTGCCAACTCATCATCGGAATTTTCTAAGAGCTTAGTGAGCTCATCTACAGATTACATATTGACAGTTCTAACACGTAGCAGCAATGCAAATCTTAGTAATTCAAGTATGTACAAGCACTCATACTTCACTGTATCACTGGAATTTAACCAATAAATGATGAGCATATTAACTCCAGAACTCACAACATCAACGCAGATTATTACAGTAGAACCGCACTTATGAAACTTTCAGCAGACGACCAAAAAAGTTTTACAAGTGAGGAAGTTTCACAGCAAGAGGTTTCATACTAAGGGAACATGAAACCCTTTACAACTGTCCAATTTGGTCTGCTTTGTTTCATGGTTGCAATTACATGTTTGGATACAGGCAAATGAAACCTAATTTGGTAAGATCCATGAAATTTGGTAAGATCTATTCCCAAAGTTAAATTTCTTTAACTTGGTCATTTGGTCATGGCATTTGATCAGCATGGCACTTGATCATTGATTAGTTTCAATTACTGCTTGGCACATTTTGTAACGATGTTTATTGCCAGTTCATCTTCTACAAACAAGCACCAGCTTATGCAGGAGTATTGCTTACTAAAAAATCTGCTGGGATTAGTAGGTAATATTTTCCTTCACAAACTAGTTATCTTCTAAAATAGAATATGACTAGACATGAACAGAGATCTAACTGAAAATAGTTTTGAGATTCTGTTAAAATACCAGAAAGCAATTGGTATTGATATATATTGTCATTCAGCTATTTTGAAATAATAAATCGTAAATTACCCTGTCTAAAGAGTGGAACCACCCAAAAAATGATGAAAAATGGTGGATTTTTGACTTATCGAAAAAGTGACCTCTGGTTCCCGTACCATAACTTTTTAGCGGTGCATTCGATCTGGAATATGGCAAAAAATTCAAAGTGGGGAATTGAATTTTCCACATGATGTGACCCTCCCCGTCTTTCTATGCCTCGTAGTTTTCTTACCAGAGGGCCTCAAACTAGAAATTTAGTGAAAAATTTCCTGATTGTCGCAGTTTTTACTACTCTAGCTCCTAAACTAAGAGTCCGATCTCAATTTTGACAAGCAGAAATTTTCAGTCCTTCAAGAGGTCTACAACTTCCCACTTTCCGTTTTTTCCTAATCCTCATAGTTCTCTGGCAAAATGGTGCCAAAGTTGGCTTTTCGTAAAATTCTCAAATGTTTCATTCTCTCACATCTCCACTAATAGAGATATGACATTATAAGTTGACACAAGTATGCACTATGACATGCATTTCAGGAATAAGCAGCGAAAACCTGGACTTTTTGTCATAAAGCCACCGAAAAAAATTAAAAATGGTGGATTTTTTGTCCGGCAGAGGCGCAGGCCTGTGGTTTTCTGTCTGTTGCTTCCGAACAGTAGGTTCGTTTTCCATTCTGACAAATTTCTTTTGTTATAATTAAAATTGCCTAAAGATCAATACCTTTCCCATTTTCCTTACTCTCATGATAAACTCACAAAAATCCCTCAAAGTCGTAATTTATGAAGCTCCGTAGGTAAGTTAACTCACTGATAAGTTGTATAAGTGAGGAATTTCCTAACATAGGACCGGAATAAAACAGTTTATAACGGAGTTCGTCAAATAAATGAAAAGTTTCATAAGGGAGGTTGGAAATACACGGGGTCTGATGGGGTTATTTACCGGACCAAAAAAAAACTGTATAAATGAGGTCGTCGTATATAAGAGGGTCATATATCAGAGGTTCAACTGTACTTCTTCTGAAGTTGAGAACATTAGTCAAGACATGCACAGTGGCAAATTTGGTTTTCACTGAAATTCATCAGTTCTAAATTGCAAATGTGAGTATGTAGAAGGAAGCATACAATGACATATGATACATCTTATACCACCTTCGGCAAGTTTCTCTCACAAAATCACCACGAGATATGCAAAATCTGTCAGCGGAAGCTAATGTGAACAGGACAATGTCTAGTGTAGAAATGACAAACGATGCATGACAAACAGACTTGTATTTTAGGAACAGATAGGTTTTATGGTAGAATTATTCCTCTTCCCTCCCTTGCAAAGGACTCTAAAACTGAAAGCACTCTAAAACTGAAAAAAGAGGGGAAAATGGGAGTGACTTGAGTTTCACACCCCAAGCCCCAAAATGATGTTATGATGGGGAATGAGGAAATCTACCAGAGGGGAACACAAAGTCACCAATTCTGTATTTTCTGAGATACATACTCTCCTCTGTTTATGCTCCTTCAAATTTGAATGTCCTTCATTATCCATAGCACTGCCAGCAGCATCAGCCCTTTCTCCACTGCTGACAGCACGCATGCGGCGGAGCATTGCCACATGATTTGGCTGAGGGAGTGGCACAATTGGCACATTTCTCATTTCAAGAGCAACACCATTGGTCCCTTAAAATAAATTTCAAAGCATACTTAGTACCAGTTCTGAACCGTAGACAGAACTAGATTTACACTTCCAATGATATGTTTACACAAGTGTATTGGTGTTTGTACTGGTTATCAGAAATTACTATGTTGGAGATGTAGATATTAGTATGGAACAAATTTCAATACTTGTGCTTTGGAAATGAAATTGCAGTTCCAAAGGCATTCAGTCATCACATATACATTCAATGCCATTAAATTATGAGACTGTTTAAAATTCACCATACATCATATATTTTCGGTTCATTACAGTAGCAAATTATTAATGTGGCAAATGCATTTAAAAAATGCATTTGCCATATTAAATGATCAAAACAAGTAGGTAATTCAAAAGACGATACATATGGGAAAAATACAAACTATTCACAGCAAAATTTCACAGGGCTGCCAATTCAATAAAAACGGAGTAGTGACCTTAGTAAATGGCTTGAGCACAAGTGAGTGACAGGTATGGGAGAATGAAGAAAGGCGCACGCAGACATAATTTGTTGAATGTTGCTTCCATTCCACTCTGGCATTCCCTGTACCATATACAGGCATCACTAGATCGCAGAAAGAATTGGTGGAGAGAAGTTAACAAACCCATAGTTAATAATGATAAATAAATCGCCAATAGGCACAGCAAAAATATTCAGGCATAGTTATGAGTAAATATAAGATGCATGACATAAGAATCACATAAGAACGCAGGCATTGGAACGACCATGCAAGCACAGACCCGTACCCTCGTATAAACTTTTCTCCCAAGATTTCTCCCTTGATTTTGCCCCTATATGCATGGAGTAGTAAATCTGAAGATAAGATATTGTATTAGAAAAGTGTTTTGACTCTGTGCTCAAGGCTGTTAACCTCGGCAACGTAATTCTGATTGGTGATTTTAACTTGACTATTCGCTGGGACTCCCCCACCTCGGGCTCACCGCTCAATTCCCATGATGATTACTTTATTAGTAATTTCATTAACACACTCCGCTTATCGCAGTTTAATCTTCATGCCACCAGAAACCTGGCAACATTGGATTTCCTCATTTCCTCTGTCCCCCCCATCTCCATCATCCCTGGCCGAAATATTTTCGACTCCGACCACGAGTCCCTCGACGCTACGTTTTGTTTCCGAGGCTCCCGGAATCGCCGTGGGGCGCCTTCCGGACCCCATAAACCCTACCCTGCATGGTCGAAGGTTTCCTGGAATGACCTCAACCGCGCACTCGAGTTAATCCCTTGGACTATCCTCAGCTCATTGTCTCCGGATGAAGCAGTGGACTTCTTCTACTCCGTTATCAACAGTGCCATAAAAGACTTTGTTCCCTTTGTGACCCCAAGGACAAAAAGATTCCCTTCGTGGTTCAAGCCCGACAAAATGCATACCCTTGGTAACAAAAATTGAGCTTGGTATCTATCCCCAGTGAAAACACGTACAAAGTGTTCTCAAACCTACGTCGCCTATCAAAATCCTTTATACGCCGTGACTACAAGGAGAACATCTCTGAAGTCTTCCTCCATAACTTCAGATCCTAAAAAATTCTGGACCTTTGTAAATAAACGCCGTAATATCCCTCGAATTCCCGATGCTGTGTCACTTAATGGTTCCTGTGCCGTAGGAGCAGACAGACCGAATTTCTTCCTCCAATATTTCGCAGGAAGTCAAGCGACGACGTCAAATTTCTCACTCACAGATGACTTTTCCCTCTCTCCTGTCAACAGTCACTGCCTCTCAGAAATTCAGACAGATCCCAAGGAAGTTGCTAAATATCTATCAAAGATCCCCCTTCGCCACTCACCTGGCCCTGATGCTCTCAGTCCCGTATTCGTACGCAACTGTGCTCAGTCTCTCTCAGTTCCCATTGCCCTCCTTTTAAATCGCTGCTTCCACTTTGGCATATTTCCTTCTCAATGGAAAATAGCAAATGTGATTCCTATATACAAATCTGGCCCTAAAAATGACGTCTCTAATTATCGTCCCATCTCGATACTTCCCGTTCTTTCCTCGGTCTGTGAAAGGATCATCCTGCACTGACTTTACTACTTCACTTCTCCCTTTCTCTCCCCTGATCAGCACGGCTTCCTTCCGGGTCGCTCTTGTTTAACAAACCTATCAATATTTCAGCAACATGCAGTACAATCGATGGCTGAAAAGTCTAAACTCGACGCCATCTTTCTTGATTTTTCCAAAGCCTTTGACACCCTAAACCACAAACTTCTGCTACATAAACTCGCCTCCCGCTTTAATATCCATGGCACCTTCCTTAGTCTCTTGTCCAGTTTCCTCCGTGACAGATCCCAAAGAGTAATACTCGCTGGTATCTCATCTTCCTGGTCTAACGTTACTTCCGGAGTGCCTCAAGGTAGCGTTCTTGGACCTTACCTCTTCAACCTATTCATTGATGATCTCGCCCCCCTTGTCCGTTCTTCCCAAGCCAATACCTTACTCTATGCTGCTGACTGCAAACTATTTAAACAGATAAATAATGTCGCAGATTCTAATATGCTACAAGATGCCTTAAAAAAGACCACAGAGTGGTGCAGTCTCTGGAGGCTGAAATTGAACTTTAGAAAGTGCACCACAATGACAATATCTACGAACAAAACTCCTATCCATTTTGATTATGTAATTGACTCCTTGCATCTTAATCGTGTGTCATCCATGAAAGATCTTGGAATTATTGTGGACCACAAACTTCTGTTCTCTGAACACATTCATGCGATCAAATCAAAAGCCATGTCACTCTTAGGACTTCTCTACCGGTTCACAGATATCACTAGTACTAAGGCACTCCAATCCTACTTCTCCTCCATAGTTCTTCCGGTGATCACCTATTGCTCCCCTATTTGGTCAATGTCTGCTCCCACTAATCTTGCCACCCTTAACAGTGTTACAACCTTTTTTGCAAAAATTGTAAAATATAGAAACCCAAATCTCCGCGAGACACCTACTAGCGCAGTTTTATCCTCTTTATCCCTCCCTAGCCTCTCCCGTCTCCAACTTCAATCAGATATAAAATTCATTTACAATGCCCTTAACTCCCACTTCGACAGTCCTGATATTGTTTCCTTCCTCAACATCAGAGTGCCTTCCCGCCACACCCGTTCTACCTCCTTACTCAACATGCCTGCACCCAGACTATCAGTAATTAAGCGCTCTCTATTCCATAGACTTTCTTTTCTAATAAATTCTCTCCCGGGTGATATTGATCCGTTTTCTTTGACAGTTAAAAATTTTACTCACCTGGCATCAACATATTTAACGCATGAATGATTATATATCTGGATAAATGTTTGTTGTTTCGTTTTTTGTTCTATTTAAAATTGTAACTATTAATTTATATATTAATTTTTAGGTTTGATAAGTGCACTATAAATTGGCAGTCTTGCTGTATGTGTACCACTTTATTAAAATAAAAATAAATTAAAATATAAGAAGACAGCAAACCTGTGACATTTTCCTTTGCATGGTTGGTATTTTGCCTCCTACATGCTTTTAATTTAGATTAACTTGTTTTGATCTTAAATTGTGACATTGCAGATCTATCAAACATTGCAAAATTTCTTTTGTAATGCTCTCGATTTAGAAAAAAATTAGCCCACTCTTCATGATGGAACATCCCTCAAAACATAACCTATACTTCACTCAAAGAAAGATTACCATACACCTATTGTTAATCACATATAACCTACAATTTCCCAAAATTTTGATGGAATGATGATTCAAATAATACCTTTAGACAAGGTCAACTTTCAAGTCTTTCAGAAGTTCGTAATTTACATTGGGGCCTTATCGAGACCTTAATCTAACAGTCCCACCAGATCCCTACAACCTCTCTTAAGAGAAGTTGTAGGGATCATCACACTCCCTCTTAGAGATGACTACACCACCTGTTGATCATGCTTTTAACCTAAATATATTGCTAAGATATTTAAATATATTTCTTTATAATGATGCAGTAGGTACTCTAAGATGATGCAATACTTTAAGGGTCTTTGCACATTATTCCTTTAGTCTTTATGTAATGACTGATAACGGTTAAATTACCTGGGAAGAGAGTTAGTTGGAGGTAAATTTTTTTGCAAGAGAGCACAGCTAGAGGAGCAAACCTCTAAAATGGGCGAATTGAGAATTTTCCTGATGTTAGAGATGTTGAAAATCAATACGTATCTCTTTGACCAATAAAATGTCGAGTTTTTTAAGCAAATGAAGGGATAAGAAATACCATGTTTAGTCAAAGCCTTGAATAGTGGGAGTTAGAACCAGTTTTTGTTTAAGTGAATAGTTACAGGCTTGACTAGGTGGAACTCTTAGATAATTACAGAAAGAAGAAAGTTTCAAATTGTAATTATCCACACTGTTTTATTGATACTACCGATCCAGGTTTCAACGGTTAACCATCATTTTCAAGGTCCTTGAAATAGGTCCTTTTCAAGGTCCCAAGGCCCCAAAGGTCCTTGAAAATGATGGTTACCCATTGAAACCAGGGTCGGTAGTATCAATTAAACTGTGGATAAATACGAATTGAAACTTTCTTCTTTCTGTAATCATTTTTTGTTTCAATTTATACTGAATACCATATCACATAACTTTAGATTCTTCTATAAAACACTATTATCTCACTCCACAGACAACCAATCAAAACTCAAGATGACAGTGTCAATGGCCAGAATTACACTTTCTTGAGCCGCAGGTCACTTAAACATGGCAAAATTATTTCCCTTCAACTGCATTATCAAGACCTCTTAGGCCTTTCCCCTTCCAAAATCACTGCTCAGCAGGACAGGAAAATAGTTCTCTGCTAATATAGTGAATGTTTGAGTAATATGAGAGGGACTGAAAATTCAGACAGGGATTAGATGGCACATAAATCATGAAGGAGAGGCTTACCATTGAGTATAATGCTTCCATTCACAGAACGCAGCAGGATATCCTGGTCAGCAGACCATGCAAGCTCTCGTCCATCAAGGACTGCTCCTTCACTGCCACGAAGGCGAACCTAGACAGAAGGCCACTCATAGAGTTAAATACATTTGTGAGTTGCTGTGGCTTAAGGACAATAATACTGGACAATGTGAAGCACATGGCAAAACTTGGGTTTAATGCTGCAATGCAATATTTCCTCTTCACTGAGACTTTCAAAGTTACAAAATGTTTATCTACTTCAGTACTCTCCATTAGTAAGGGCAGTAATAATAAGCATAATTCATGGAAAGAGATTGCTGCACATGCCTTAAAGGTGTTTAAGAGATTGATTGATTGATTTATTCACCACAAAAGGACAAGATTCCTCTTGTATGGGTTTCGCCAAGTATGTATATAAAAATTACAAAAATTAAAATTCTACAAAAAATTCACACAAACTTGTATCACAAAAAGAGAAGAAAAAGCAGTTTTTAAGTTGTTATGTCTTTTTATCTCTCTATACACTCTTAATGCTGTAAAAGGCATTTTTTACAAAAAAAAGTATGTTGAAACACATGACTGTGTAGAATAATCAAACCAAAAAAGCTGCAAAAAGAGACTCGGGTCCCAAGTAGGAGATTAAAAAGAGACCATTACTCAGACACAACTAAGATGAACACTTACATGAAATTACATCTTTATTAATGTTTAATCCCAATATTATAAGAAGAACACAACTTTGTGTTTCCCACAGATTTATTTATATTACAAATGACAGGTTTCGGCTGTTAAATCATCATCAGGTACAATACATTCAGTGAATGGGAGTGCGTTGCAAAGCTGTTAAACAATTGGACATCACACTTCCATTCACTACATATATTGTACCTACAGTACCTATTACACATAACTGACCAATGAGTATGTAATCACAGGTTTAAAAAATCCCTGGAAGGAGTTAGACATGGAGTGTTGTGGAACTCTACTGTCTTTTGGCGATTCTGTTGCCGCTATCATGTGTATCCATCAATCTCCAAGAGGTGATTTCCCTACTTTTATGGATATTCTCCTCATAATCGTACCAATCATTATGAAGAGCTCAGAAAACATCATTATCTGTGGCAATTTCAATGTTGACTTAGGCTCAACTTCTAATCAGAGAAAACAGTTGCTTGACTCATAGCTTACCATTCATTACTCATTGAAAAGTCATTCAAGATGGCGACGGATGCTTTTGCAAACTTGTGTTGCTCCTGCAATAATCCTTTTAATCCATCTGAAAAAGTGATCACCTGTGAGCTTTGTCCACGTTCTTATCATCATAAATGTACAGGTCTTAATGAGCTGATTTTGAAAGCTCTAGTAGACCACAGAGATATTTTCTGGAAATGTCTTTCATGCCGCTCAGAGAAGTACGCATTATCAAAAATGGCGGCAGATATTGAGATACTGAAATGTGAGATGCTTCTCCTAAAGGAATCAAGAGAGTCAATTTTGGACAAACAACGGAAAGCGGTTTCATTTTTTGACTCTGCGCAATACACCGTAGTGCAAGATGTGATTATGTCAAAGAGTGCTACGAAGCCTTCAACGAAGTGCACGTATACAGTAACTTATGAAAGGCCAATAACATGTCAGTCAAATCTCATCAGTGCCTCAAAAGTGCAAACAGGGCCAGAAAGGAACATCTCGAGGTCTAACCACGGGAACATTGATAGTGTGACTTGTGATTCCCACAAAACAAACACTGTGGAAAGTGATTTTGGGCCTCATAGCCAAGTCGATAATACTGAAAAATGCATCATGTTAAAACCATCTGCTATGTCTGAAGATGGATGGATGGAGGTGAACAACAAACGCAAACGTCGTAATCTGCCAATAATAGGGACATCAGATAAAGAAGGTACCCTCGCAGGAATCCCAACCCGTTCACATCTTCACATGTGGAATTTCAAACCTGGTGTTTCTGTAGAAGATTTGAAAGGGTATGTAAAACAAGAAATTCCGGAGATTGATACAGCTACGGACATAGAGATAGAAAAACTAAAAGTGTCCCGCAGGGATTATGCGTCCTTTCGGCTTTGCGAGATACTCGTAAAGCCTACTTTCTGGCCAAAATATATACATGTTGGGAATTACCATTTTTGGAAACCATTTTGGCTTTAGCCAGAAGGGTAGCATGCCAAATTAATATTTTGCACATAAACTTTCAGTGCCTACATAATAAAGTACTGGACCTTGAGGTACTGTTGTGTGACTGTAAACCTGACGTAATTTGTGTAAATGAACATTGGTTAACTTCTAGTGAACTTTCCTCCTTTCAACTTGCTGGATATTTCGTGGTAGACACCTTTTGCCATTCTACGCATACAAATGGTGGCGTATTAATTCTAGTCTCCGAGTGTGTAAGTATTATTCCCATTCAATTTCCGTACAAATTTCTCAATGAGAAGCAAGTGCTTGAACGTAGTGCTGTTGGTATCATCAGGGTGGCTACTGATATCCAATTTTTAAATTCCCTGACTTTTCCCTGATGGATTTACCAATTTCCCTGACCAATCGCCAAAAGGTCACCTACTATTGGAATATTTTATTTCTGCTGAATTAAATTTTCGTCAAAACTCAGAAAATGTTAAAAGCTTAAATCATTACATTAAAAGATACATGTACATCCTAATGAAAAAAAAATATTAAATCTTCATAAGTTAAACTCTCATCCAAATTATAGTCGCGTCTTGTTAGTTCTGGGAAGCTGAGAATTAGTGAAAAGGCATCGAAGGAAAAGTCAATTGCCAATTTACTGTCAGACTCCGGCAAATGTATCACAAGGGTGCGCGAAAAATACAAACCAAAGCAAAGTTGTTGGACTGGATCAAAATCGGATAGCGCGAGTGACTTTCAGAAGCGAATAACAATTTGATTAACGTGGTTAAAACCCCTTGATTGCAAGAGTATTGCAAATCAATTGCAATGTAAAACTATTTGGATAAACAAAACGTAAGCGCACCACTGCGAGCGAAGACAGGAGGCAATTGGCAACGGCAGCATCATATTCAGGAATATCATGTTTGAGGTGGTTTTTGACCTGACTAAAATGCTTCGAGAGGGAGCTAAGGGGCTATTCAACAATTACGTTGAACGTGAAAGGAGGGGAGGGGAGGAGGGCTCATCTTACTGTTTCACGAAGGGCGATATGGGAATCGAAGATGATCTTGCGTAAGATTTTGTTTACACGTACTTGTATTACCATTTTAATAATCATTGTCTCGTATTTTTACAACTGTAAGCATGTATTTACTACGAGCTAGTATGCTCCAGCCGCTCCAGCTACCTCTCAAGCTAAGCCTCGGTAGTTAAAAAAAAAATGCGAGGTAAAATTTTCCGAACAGCATAGCCTCGGATTCCTTGTGATTAACGTAATACATTGTGATCATGAATTTTGACATTACTAGGTACATAAATACCGCAATAAGGATATGCAAAAGGGATACATTGTACGTCTGATTCACTACTGAATAACTAAGATTCACAACTGAATGAGCCACGAATTGATGGGGCTTATTCCATGAACGTCAGCGACGGACATTAGTTTTAGTTGGTGAAATGTTTTGGTGAAATAAAGGGTGGGAAAGACTGGCTGATAAACGTAATGGTAGAAAAATAATGAGAATTTCCTACCCCGGTTTCTCCCTGATTGTTACGAAAATTCCCTGACATTTCCCTGACTTTTCCAGAAATTCAAAATTCCCTGACAATTCCAGGTTTTCCCTGACGATCGCCACCCAGATCAAGATAGAAAAGACAGTCTTCTACATAATCTCTGTTTATCGCTCTCCTTCGAGTGACCTTTTCCAATTTCCAATGAAATCCAATTGTACCTCTCAGTGGGCGTCATTTTGTATTTCTTTTGGGTGAGAGAGAGTGAGATTGCATGGGTGGGCGAGGGGCTTCTAAAGCACTCCTGGCACTCAGACCTCTTGGTCCATTGTGCCATCCCACGTTGGACCCGCCTGCTACTTGCAGACGGGGGACAAGAGCACCATGGTAGAGGTATGAAGAAGGGGCCACCTTCAACCTTCCCAGTACAGGTATGGAAGAAGGTCACCTCCCTCCAACCTTCCTGGTCTGGGTCTACCCTCCAGCCTCCCCGTATAGGTCTGGAGGAGTGTTGCCTCTCCATCCACCACGGTATAGGTATAAAGGAGGGTAGGAATGGGGCGTATAAATGCAATCGTACACCTCTGGAGGCATGTACACATTTTATTTTTCTTGCAAAATAATACATGTTAGCATCGTCCGCCTTTGATCACGAATTTCCACCACATTCCCCCCTCCCCCAGTCACTTAATATGACTTGAGTCAAGGTGAATCGTTATGAATCAGTGTGTACGGTACTTCCTGGAATCCGGAACGCAGTTGGTGACTACTGTCACTGCCTGCTGTCACATCGTACTCCCTGTGACACAGTCTGACCTTAGCAGGCAGCCGTTCTGCAAGCAGCGGTGCGGGAATCCAACACTCTAAGCGTACACACCTGTACGCCCACCGCTGAATGGAATGTGGGGCCAGAGACTAACTATTGTATGTGTCAGGACAGGTAAGACGTGTACACGCCTGAATAACAAGCATGTACATGTTTACAGCAATACACGCTTTTGCCCATCCCTAGAGTACACCCCTACAACCTCCGTCCGGGCCCAACGTTGCTTAACTTCGATGATCTGATGGGAACCGGTGTGTCAACATGGCTAGGCCTTTGCCCTCTTTTGGGTGAACTGACATGGAATGATCCAGTGTATTGGGTGTTGGACATTGGACAAAAGTACGCTTACTTAGCTGCCCTTTTTCTCAGACTGGCCAGTTAAATGTAGTCCTAAAGTAAAGCATAAAGAATTTTCAATGCCTACCCTTGATGTAGACTTTAAACGAAGGGATGCTCCTACTGGGGCAGAGAGTCTTTTGGCTGTGGCCGAGGCAACATCAAGCCGACGGACACCTCGAGGCAGTCCAAAGTTTGGAAATCTGGTGGAGAAAACTGCAGGAGGTCCATGAGAGGACAACAAGGGCACCCCAGGTAGACTTCCCCTGGCTGCTCCATGGATAAGAACATCCAGAGACTCCAAACCTGTCATACTGATGCCTTCCTCGTCAAGAGAGATCCTAAGGGGGAAAAAACATTTATAATTAGGCTAATAGCACTTCACTTGACCATCAAAATGGATACCACAGCTCATAATTTGGATATAAGTACAGGCAATGAATCAGCATTCAAAGTAATGAAGCCTGAGAAAAAGCTAGAGATATAAAATATCCCTAAGTTTCACCAATAGAAAAGTGGTACTAAAAGGTGTTGATAAAAATTCTAGTGAAAAAATGCGAGATCATAAAGAGGGCGTAGTTCCGGATTAAGTAAACCAATTTTTAGGAAAACTCACAGATATTCACGGCAAAACACTTAAGTACTTACCTCGGACCAATCGAAGCTCCTAAATCAAAAAGAACAGATCCTCCATCGCCAGAAATTTCCACTGGAGAACCCGCGAAGCCTTGAATGCGACCATCTCTTTTGGTGACTCTGATAAAAAGAAAATGAACACATTTCATGATGCAGACAAAGCTTCAAATTCTCCAGTTATCCCAAACAAATCTGCAGATTAAGTCATTAACCATATAAGTACGAGAAAGAAACATCTGACTTTTTTTTATTCCACCAATTCAAAAACCCACTCCTTGCTGGAGGCCAAAATGTACTCATTGCAATAGGTTGAACCATCTACTTTTTCTCACCTGTCCAAATCCGCTATTCCTCGGAACTTCAGGATTCCAAGTTCCGACAAGAATTCAATAGCTTCCATTCCATGTCCCACACGAAGTACGCCTAATATGGTAAGTGTCAAACAAAGATTGGCAGCAGCTAAAGCAAAGAGTAGCAGTACTAACGCCCATAACACAACTGTTTTGCGACCTCTCACTCCAGTTCTTCCCAATGAGGGCTCATGAACAGGTACGTAACCGGCTCTGAAATTACAAAGCTGGCGTTGCTCATACATTTTTATGCAAAATCATAAATGTACACTAGCAGCAATATTCTGGTAACTGCAATATCGAAAAAATTATCACATACGCATGTAACCATATATATAGCTCTGAATCAATAATACATGCATTAAAAAAACTTATATTACAGTACAGTTTCTGATTCCGTATGATTATCCCATTCAAAGTTTACACCGACGAATTGTATCTTTCGAGTTACTATGACTAGCATTCCCAGTAGAAATATATACCGCATGTGTTAGGTGTGGACCACATAATTATTATGTGTCGTGTTACTGTAAGCTGAAATACACACTTGAGATTGCTGTTGTGGTGGCGACTGATGTTTCTTTTGATGAGAGCCTTGTCACGAAGTGATAATGTTCCCAAAGTGCTATCCCCAGAAATATCTGACATCGGAGTAGACATCCTCTTGAACATACACTTTACAAAAACAACGGTTTACTTACAACAGAGTATTCCTTTCCATGCTTTTTTACCGCAATCAAAAACCCAAAAATTAACTGACAAACGACCGCAAACAACTTTTGCTTATTTAGGCCAGCCGGCTGTAACTGGCATAGGGGGGCGACGTAAGGTTTTCTTACGAGGCTGCCGTCGCTGGAAAAGGAGCGCCACTGATTAAATCGTAGTGCGCATGCGCCTCTTCCGCGAATAGCAGCCATCGCAGCCATTTTTCGATGCTCGAAAGTTTTCGACGCGAGAGACGCGAGAATTATACCTTGTGATCCTACAAACGTGTTTGCCTGTGTGCTGTGTGGAGTTTGACTAGTTTGCGCCTTTTGCTTTATTTACATCAACCCCTGCATCTTTTGGATTTGGACTACTCTCCTGGTTTTGACCTCTGCACCGTTTTGACTTTGATTTTGGACTGTGATTGGATTTGAATACAAGGACAACGTTCTTGTTTTCCCTCCATTGTTCGTAAACATGGCGAATTACATGAAGTACATGAAGTGCAAGGCGGGCTGTCCAGTATCCAGCCAGCATACATTGTTCCGCTTTCCTCGTAATGCTATCAGGTAAGAGTTGGTAATTTTCTAATTTTATTTGTGGAAGTTTTTAATGTAACGTCGTGCCTTGTCAAGCTCCATTTTTATTTGTTTTATTTGGCTTTATGTATTTAATTTCGTTCGTTGTTTTGTTTTTGATAATATTAATTTGTATGTTAATACGTATGTTTCGATGGGTTGATGTTTTATGTTGTTTATTGTTTTTGTTTGAAGAACGTTGCTATGTATGGTTGATAAAGGAGGGGATTAATAAATAATTCTCGGGTTTCCAGCCGAGTAAGGTTTTGGTTTGCTAACGTTTCAATGGAATACTCCTCCATCGTCTTCAGAGCAAGGAGGGGATTGTTAAAAAGTTTGAAGAGAAAGAGACTTGTAATAAAGAGGGGCAATGCCCGAGTTTTTTAAGAAAGTTTATATTATTTTGAGGGATCCCGACGTCACATTATCCTGACGTCAGTCAGATATGAGATGTGTGAATCAGCACTTAAATTTATTTCAACGTATTTTAGAATATGGTTCAGTTGTGTGGTTACCTTTTTATGAAGTCAATCGGGAAACCATAGAAAAAATGAAGCACAAATTTTTATGCCTGATCTCTGCCAATGTCTTACGAAACCAACGTAAGCATATGAATTGACTACTCATTTAATGTCTTTGATCATTATTCCCGCACATTAGTTATGCCAAAATCAAGCTGGTCTAATTTTTCTTGTTAAATTATTAGTAAACCTGATTCATTGTAGTTACCTGCTGGACTTGAGTTAAATTTAACTCTAATGTTTACAATTTTGTCTGTTAATGTGATGGGCAAATGCCCGTGAATAAATCATTATCAACGTCATTATCATGTTGTGCGCTGTGTTTATGTTGAGCAAGGGTTTAGTCGTGTAGTGATATAAATTGCTCTTAAGCAGCATTAAATTTTTTCCTGTTGTTTTACAGGTTTAAACAATGGGCTGATATTGCTGGAGTCCACTTTGAGATTGGGGAGAAAGTTAAAGGACTTTACCTTTGTGGGCGTCATTTCAAACGCAACCAATTCAGAAATGAATCAAGGACCACCATTGTTCATGGTGCAACTCCAAGCATAACAAGAATGCAGCTAGAAAGTGATGGTCTTCCTGCATCTCCTCATTGTGCAGCAGCATCCAATGCTGTTGATTTTGCTGATTCATCATCTCTGACTGATTCTTTTGTGGTACCACCTGAGCTCGATGAGTCGGGCATGGTAACTTCTACACCTGCTAAGACATCATGTGTAGTGAAGCTGACTTACCCACCTACTGTGGTAACTGATGGGAGTCTTAGCATGGGGCCCCATTGTGAGGAGGGAGCAGTGCTGCCGGCAGTGGAGTCAGTGCTGTCACAGGGGGAGACAGTTTCTACCAGCAGGCCAATAGCTGGCTCCTCATTGAAGAAGAAGAAGGAAAAGTCGCTTCTGAAACAATTGAATTGTACTCGTTACAACCACATGACTCCAAGGAAGAAGTTTTTGATAGGAATATGCCAGAAAAGGGAGCGCTCCCTAAAGGAACTTAGAGTTAAGTACAAAAATGCCAAATTGTCTTTAGAGCAACTGACGTCAGTTACAAGTGAGCCTCTGAAATGTGTGGAGTTGTTGAGTAAATCAATGTCTTACACTTCAGCTCAGTTTGTGGCTTCACAGATACGTTGCTCATCACAAAAGCCTAAGGGGAGACGCTGGACAAAGGAAAACAAGCTCCTGGCATTGGCATTATTCAAAAGGTCTCCTAAATGCTATGCATTGTTTAGAGCGATTTTTGCCTTGCCAAATAAGAAGACACTAATCAAGATGGTGAATATGGTGCCATTTCTACCTGGCATAGACCAAAGGGTTTTTAGTGCTCTTGCACAGAGTGTAGGTGCATTGACAGATCTAGATCGCTCATGCCTTCTTATGATTGATGAGATGTCAATCAGAGAGCACCTACAGTATGATGCTAAGTCCGACAGGATTATTGGGTTGGAAGACTTGGGCAGCCTGGGACGATCACAGCAAGTGGCCAATCATGCAGTGGTTTTCATGCTAAGGGGTTTGAGGAGACCATGGAAACAGCCTGTAGCCTTTTTCTTCTCACATGGTGGCATGGATGCTGAGAAAATGGTAATGGTGATAAAAGGAGTACTTGCTGCGTGCACCGATTGTGGACTTAATGTAGTGGCGACTGTGACAGACATGGGCACAAACAATGTGAGGGCATTTAAATCAATGGGTGCATACCCAAGTGCACCATACTTCATGCATGGCACAAAGAAAATTTTCACCCTCTTTGATCCTCCTCATCTCCTTAAGTGCCTAAGGAATATGCTCCTAAAGCACAACGTGAAGTTGTGTATCAATGTTGGAGGAAAAGAAATTAAAGGGTGTGCAAGATGGCACTACATTCAAGAGGCCCATCGTATTGACATGATACAGCCTCTTTTCAATAATTTAGATAAGCTAACTAAGGATCATTTAAATCCAAATGGATATCTGACCATGAGGGTGTCAATTGCTGCACAAACCCTTAGCCATTCTGTTGCTGCCACCATCAGCTGTCTTGTCCAAAATGGTGAGTAATTCTTGTCAAGCTGTTACCTTGTCTCTTTGAAAGCTGTTTGCATTGTTCAAGTACTTAACTGCATAACTAATACATGATTTCCTTCTAGGTGCACTCACTTCTGATGCTTTGCACACAGCACAGTTTGTTGGTTTTGCCGACAAGTTATTTGACAGTGTCAATGGTAGTGCGGTGGAGCCCTCAGGAGCTAAAGGTTTGAAGTGCCAGCTGCGTGTGGAGAGAGAGGACTTGCACTTGGACTTCTGGAGGTTGGCTGTGAAGGAAATCGATGGCTGGAAGTTCGACAGGAGGATGTCTGCCACCCTTCCTACCAATGCAGATGCCTCTGCTGACTTCGTAGTGTTCCGACCACCTTGTCAAGATGGTTGGATCACTACCCTGACGGCATTGCCACTTCTTTGGGCAGAATTGAAGAAGATGGGCTTCCTGAACCTCGAGCTGAGGGCTCTTAATCAGGATGCCCTCGAGAATTTGTTTGGCTCTGTACGCCAGCAGTGTGGGTCAAATAGCAACCCGACGACTCACCAGTTCGTAGCAGCTTTGAAGGGCTGCATCATTAATGGGCTAGCTTTCAAAGATTTGCAGGGGCAAAATTGTGAAGCAGAAGCTAACCCAGGTCATTTGCTAAATGATCTTGGGGAGTTCCTTTCTGGAGGTAAGGAAAAATTTTGTGACAGATCCTCAAAGTGCCCTTCTGATAAGGAAATTAGATACAAAGATTTTGACATACTTACTGACAGTTTCTCTGTGGCATACGTGAGTGGATATATCGCAAAAAAGTGTGTGGAAAAACTTAAGTGCTTACAGTGTAGAGAGTCTTTACTCACGACCTCGCCCAAAAAATACCTCCATAGTGGTATTTCTTTTAGGGAGAAATCAGAAAAATTGTGTCTCACGTACCCTACTTTGGAGTTGATGAGTGCTGTTGGAAGGGCTGCAACTCTTGTGGAGAATGTCCTTCCCCACTTGGCATGCTCAGAAAACATATGTTCCCTATTGAAAGATACAATTTTGGGGAATGAAATTTTCAATTGTTTAGTGAACAAGTGCAGTGACCACCCTCTGCAGCTAAAGCAGTCAATTGCTGAGTGTTTATGTGCAGTAATGTTACCCTGGTGGTGCAGAAAAAGGAACCGGGCGACAGCTGCTGCAAGTCATAAAAGTGCTATGGCTAGGAAGGTTAAAATTTTGCAGCATGTTTAGCCCAACCTTTGTTTGAGTTTTGTATATTATTTTATTTGTTTTTTTGTTTATTCTTTACACTATGGTAATTTATTGATATTAACTTGAAATATTAATAAAGTCAATGGTTGTTAAGTTTACTTCGTGGAAGTTATTCATTGCAATCAAATAAAAACACTTCGTTCTATTCCACAATGTTCAATTTCAGCTCCGACCGATTTTCCTTCTCAGGTCAGGGAAGGAAGTTACGGGGGTAGAGGTGGGGGAACCAGCATGGAGAACAATGGTGAAGAGGTAGGAGGTTGCATGTTCCTTCTTCTCGATGAGAGGATTAGTAAACGTTGACTTATTATCAAGACGTTACAATAGGAGGCCACGGGAGAAAATAAGCCACCTATTTAAATTTGCCGCGAGTTTAGTTCATCTCTTTGCCGTCACTGGAAAAGGGGCGCGGCGTCGCCGAATTTGTAACATCGAAATTAACGTTGAGACGGACACGGCTGATTTAGGCCTTCTGCTTTTCAAATGAATGTCGATAAACGGCAGAGGCAACAACCACTGAAGCGCGGGAAAATTCGAAAAATCTACATTTAATCCTTCCTTGGTTTTAAGGGTGGTTGCGTCCAGGATTACGGCCTTCTTCAGTCTTTATTGAAATGAAATTGAGGAAAACCGATCTTATTCTGTTTGATGACAAGATAATATCGATATTAGATTTTAATTCATTCATTCAAGACATAAGATCTTAATTCATGACAGCTTAAAGGTACCTAATAATTATTCAGCTCTTTTTTCCGCAGTAAGGATTATATTATGTGAGATTACTCTAGCACACATCCTAAATAGTCTTTTCATTAAAATGATGAGAAGTGCGGTGATATTGTTGTGAAGCAGGTCAATATCTCTTGAGTGCTGGGATAGAAAGCGTGATTTTCCAAATCTCTTTAAAACAGATGGCATACATAAGTGGTCTTGAATGCATAAAAATTACAATGGGATGAGGTACTCAATCAGGTTTCACCCTGTTCCGTTCTAACTCAAATCGCTACAAGTATTCCTCTCCATCTCTCTCTGCCGTTCCTACGATGCGTGTTTATATAATCTCCCATCTTCTATTTTTTCCATACGCATTGTTTCACCTGTTTTTTCACCAGCTCTTGGTATTCCCTTCTTTACAGCTCTCTCAATGCTTCAAGGTTCCACCTCCTTATCTTCCTACCTTTACAAAGCCTTTTGAATCTAACTTCACAGTTCATCTTTACCAAGTTATGATCTGAGTCTGCATCTGCTCCTGGATAGCTACGCGAGTTTTTTTACACTGTTCCAAACTCTCTGCCTTACCATTATGTAATCAATTTGGTATCTCCTAGAATCACCCGGCATTTTCATGTGTATCTACACCTGGGGTGATGTGTAAACCAAGTCTTTGTCACTAATTATTTATTTATTCTACAAAATTCAACTGACTTCTCACTGCAATCATTTCTTGTTCCTAGCCCAAATCCTCCCACTTCTAATCCATCCCTCCCTTCCCCCACCACTGCATTCCAGTCACCCATCACTATCAGGTTTTTCTTTCCTGGCACTTATCTAATTATTATTTCTTCTAGTTGCTCATACACCTCCACCTCTTCCTCCCAATTGTTGCTCATAGGCATGCATAACTGGACTAGTACGAAATTCGTCAGGCGAGCTTTTATTTCTACCAATAGTATCCTATCGCTCACCTGTTCAATACATATTAACTACCCTCAGTCCCAGTTTTGTTGTCAGTACCATACCTACCCCTTTGACGTTGACTCTCATCTCCGCCACTATAGATAACCCTGTAACAATCACTCCGATAGTCCCCGCTACCCTTCCATCTCAACTCGCACAGCCCAAAGCATCTTTTTTCCCTTTCTCCATTTCCTGTTTAATATTTTCAAGCTTCCCGGCCCTCATCATTGTACTTACGTTCCAAGCTCCTATTTTCACCACTGCTTACCTCCTCCTCTTCTTCTTCTCCTATTCAAGTATTTTGTGAGATGTCGACCGCAGAGGCTAAAAATAGGGTATTTTCTTCCCGCTTTTACAAAAAAAGACCCTCTGGAATTTCTTTTGGACCATTTTCATTATAAAGAGAATGATTTCAACCCTCTAAAAAAGTATATCTGGTATCGTGGGTATATAAGACCCTAAAAATAGGGACAGCGTTGAGGATGACATTTGTAAAAATGACAAAAATAGGTTATTTTCTGCCTGCTCTTACCAAAGAAAGACCTTCTGGATACTCTTTTGAATCATTTTCATTTGAAAGAGCATGTTTCAAACCTCTTAAAAAGTAGACTTGGTTTTTCATCATGAGCACATACGGCCCTAAAAATATGAACAACGTTGAGAATGTTGCTTTGATGGCGCCAAATGCATTCTGTTGTTTGTCATCCTGTTTGTTTTATGCAGAAATTTATAGTATATTGCGTTGGTTCATGGTGACATTGTCACTACCAGTTCAGGCATATGAACCAGTAACCTCATCGCCGTAGGGGTCACACCCAATTGCCGTGCAATACCAGCCACGGGTGGGTTTCTTGGTTGAGGATCCCAAGCCTGCAATTTGGTTTCTTCGACAAGGTTCCAAATCCTTGTGTGGGTATCTGTCTGGTTCCAAAGCCAAAGGTTAGGCAGCTTATCCTAGGTTCCCAAGCCGAAGATCGTATGTTTTTTTTTAGACTAAGGAAAGGTGACTATACTAGAGACTTGGGTTAATTCGTGGCCGTTCTGTATTGTGTGACTTTGAGTTTTTTAAATTGTGAGTGATGCCATGTATTCATTTCTTGATTCCTTCAAATTTCATCTTAATGAATCCGTTATTCCACTAGAGGTGCTTCCAGAATAGTGACAGCTGTTACTGGTATCGACCAACTCTTTGGGGCCAAAGTTAATAATTGAACTTTCGTTAATTCATCGTTTTTTTAAGTTTTTGTTTTCATATCTTCGATTAGAAAATATTTTAAGTGCCTATTTTGAAATTTTTAGTGCCTATTTCTTCATTTTTAGTGCCTAAATGTCCTCAGCTTAGTAATAAGCAATTATCACAGTTATTAATTAACTCAGAAAAATTAATATCATCAATCAAAAGAAGAGTTGATTTAACATATAAAATAGTGTTTATTTTTTCGCTGACAGATAATAACCCTGCTACGGGGCATTATAACTATTAACTAACTAACTAACTAATTTTCCAAAAATCTTATTTTTTATATTCATCTAAAAAACCGATATAAAAAATATACAAAATCTTCGACGAAGGTTGTTTTGGAGCGTCTATGATTCTACCCCATCTGCGGTCTGAGCGTCTCGCCAGCAAATATACTTATGGTCTTTAGCTAAGATTATGACAAAATACCAATTGTACACCTACCCTAGGTAAAAAAAGACACCAATAGACCGAGTTTTTGACGTAGGTTTTCCTGACCCGAAAACCTGCCAAACTGCAAACCAATTGACCGATGATTGAAGGGGGTGAAGGAAGGCCCTCCTAAGCATTATTTTAGTTTAACAAAATCCCAATTGTATACCATTGTGTCTTTTAAGGATTATTTTAGTTTAGCAAAATATCCAAAAACCTGCAAAGGAGATTTATGGAGTACGCTTACATTGCAGCTTCTGGCAATTTCCCAGGTTTCTCCGCCCTATAATAGAGGATCACTCCCATGGAAGAAGCGACTCAAGCATCGCCTTCCATACGATTCCGAACAGTAACTTTCGCTCCTTCTTGAGAAGGGTGGCTGTGGAGGGGAAACCAACCCCCCTCAATTTTGACCTTCTTATCTTAAGGAAGCGATACTTTGATTGGAGCAATGCTTTAGTATGTGTATTATGTATAATATATTATAATTACTAGATATAATATAGTAATAAAATTAAATATGCCATAAGTTTTCGTAAAGCATTGGTTTTTGGAGGGAAAATTTAAAAGAAAAAATTTTTTCAGAAAAGTTATAATTCTCCGTTGCGAGCATATTATCAATCATAGCAAAAAACTAATCAGTATATTCTATATATTAAATCAACTCTTCTATTGACTGGTGATGATTATTTTCTTATGAGTTAATTAGTAACCGAGACAATTGCTATTACGCATGCAACTTGGGTTGGGCAATTCAGACTTTCGCACTTAAGTTTTGTCGCGCGTTTGGTGGGGGATGAGTGTCTCGCAAATCACATTGTTGTCCTTGAGTTTAACTGCATGTCTAGTGGGGAGGGTTGGGTGTGTCACTACCACGTCAGAACCAGTTTGGGTGGGAATGTCAAGGTCACGGTGGCCCATAATGAACATTTATACACTACTAAAATCGCAGAACTTGCCTTTAGTCAATTTTTCGCCTTTATTTAATAAAATAAAATGGACGTCGACGGACACTGAGATACTTATATCACTATAATTATGAAGCTTTTAGAGAGTGGATCCGAAACCCGACGCCGAAAATAAAATTGGTGTTTTCGATCAAGCAGCCCAGTCCGGATCTGCCTACCGGCAACGGGGAATGCTGTGACGAGGCACGTGTTGGGAAGCACTATTGTTCCATAACCTTTGTTATGGCTATTTAGAAGCCACATCAATTGAAAAGGACAAACATGTATATTACAATCTTGTTGCATTTTGATTGTAGCTAAAGCAGTGGCATTGCATATAGAGAATCCAAAAGAAATCTTAGCAGGATTTGAAATAGGAAATGGCAACGATGAAGGCATACAACAGACATATAAACATCATTTCTTTCTTGAACTGCAGACAAGGGATCCTAGATCTTTCTCCTAGAATCGCTGAGACAAGTTTCGCCTTTAAAAAAAGTCTGAAACAATAGATATAAATAATGCTTTGATAACACTCTCAGACAAAGTTTTAAAAATAATATTTCAAATCCTAAGTTTTAAAAATGCTGTGAATAAAAAAAAGACGACTATTTCCCATGGAAGGCTCGAACCCTCACACCCATTGACGAGAATGCTTACCACTACTCTACGACCATGTCAATTCTTGTAGAAGAAACATGGCACTACATAACATACTTATGAGGTGGCCGATTGGCATGGCATTAAATTCTTGCCTCCGATTAGAGTTATTTTTGGCACATATGGTTCTTCATAATGTTCCCGAGGATCTTATTTATACACGAAAACTATCAATTTACATATATCAAGTCAGGCTTCATATTTTGGTAGGACACTGGCACATAAATGGTAAATATGATAAATACTTAGAACATGTTTTAGTGTCCTCTTTGCTGGGGACGTTTGCGAGGGAAATTAGTATATTAAGTTCTTATTATGCGAACAATTGACGTAAGACAGATATCAAGCACTGTATCAATGATTTACTGGAATGCTTAAATCATCAGTAAGCTGAGGACATTTAGGCACTAAAAATGAAGAAATAGGCAGCCTAAATAGGCACTAAAAATTTCAAAATAGGCACTTAAAAAAGGCGCTGAAAATATTTTTTGGATTTTGGACGATTCTGTCGGTCCTGGAATCCCTAAAGGCCAAGCCTGTAATCAGGTTTTCCAGGGACCATACAAACAAAACTTGACATACATCTACGCCTTGGGTGGTGAAATACCCACCCAGCCGGGACTTAAACCCGTAATCCCAAGATTAGCAGGGGAAGATTTTACCCCGCCGCCACCGTGGCCGGCTAGAAACATAATGCAGCTTATTGCCACAAAGAAGTATCTGAAATTTAAAGCTTGATCTGAAATACACGATTACTTTTCGGTAAAACTGATGGGGAGGAAAGAAGATAAAACTTCAAATAAAATTAGCTTATAAATTGAAGAAACAAAATTCAAAAGTTTTACTTATTTCAAGTTACATTACAATTTACAATGACATATTTCTCTAAATGTTCTCCTGTAACTTATGCCGAGAGTCAGTCAGGATATTTCTATAGTATGAAAATGACCTCTCAAACTCACACAAGGTGATAGGGCAATACTTAAATGATTCAAGCTCTTCTGCTGTCATCTTTGGTCCTGGAGCAAACGAAGACCCTGATAAAATGTCTGAAATTTTTTGGACATCTTCCCAATCAGGGTTCCTCTGCATAACTTTCTTGAATTTTAAAATCAATACTTCTTCCACATCAGGTGGTATATTAATAAGTTCACTTTCCACCTTTCGATTTTTTTCCACAGCTGCCACTAGGAGTAGTTCTCTTTCCTCCAGCGATTGAATTGTGGTTAGTAATTTACCAAAATAGCATGTTATAAATGCTTTGTTGTTCTGGCAGAACTCTCAGTGGCAACTAGGCGGTGTGCACACCAGAGGGATGCAACACGCCACTTAACTACATGGAGGTTGTGCAGCACGATATTTTCCCCTGCGACATTTGAGTGCACATTGTAGTGATACGACGCGTGATATGTCAAGTGGTAAAATATAAGACGGTGACGTTTTTCTGTCTCTCAGTTGTAATAATGAGCTTGTCGGAGGAGGAAATTGTTGTAGCTTACCATTATTTGGAAGTGTTGTACTGGGTAGTGCGAATGCAGGGTACAAGAATGGGATGAGGACCTTGGTGAAATTGAAGAGCCCGGCGCTTAAACCTCAGCCTCATTTAACTGTTCATTTAGAAGTAAACACATTACATTTGAGAGCTCTTTTGCACTGTTCAGAAATAAAAACGGGCAACAATGCAATGAATTAACAAATTAAAATAACTTATGTAGACAAGGGAATAAAAATTCAGGACGATAAGCAATTCTTGCAATTTAAGGCCTTCACATCGGCAATATAAGCATAAAAAGGCACAAAGCGATTAATTGGCATTGAAGTGCAGTAACAAGTTGATTTTTTCGTTATAAATAGCCCTGAATGGATTTCTAGCTTCGTTAAAATTTATTTCCCTAATAAGAAAAATTAAACTTTTGGTAATATACCTCCGCAACAATGTCAGTTCTTATGGACTCTTCTTTAGTATTAGAGCCATATAATTTCCTCATGAAATTCCTTCAACCTTGTTAATGTATTCCCATCCAGGGTTTATCTGTATGAAGTCTAAATTCTTAAGCAATGGTTTTTCCCACATCACTTGGTATATCAAAAAGGTCACCCTCTACATTTCAGAATTTCTCTGTAGCCATTGCAAGGAGTAGTTCTCTTGCCTCCAGCAATGACATGATTGACGGTAGTTAAACAACATTGCATATGATAAACGTAGGAATTGCATCGAGATTCAACTCTACAGCTTTGGATTTGAGAATGCAGTTTGCTTCTTCTCCATCCAGATATTCTGTTGCCTCCAGGAAACCTACTCATGCGCCATGATGGCTTAATTTTCTTATAGATAGAATTGACACATAGTATAAAAGATTAGCGAAATCGGTTACAATAATGTACCTTTAAGTGGGTGAAAAAGACGTGCCAACTGATGTATCGGAGGCGCGCATTATTCCTGTCACATACCTCACGTACATATTTCAATAACTTTATCTGCAGGTATGATGCAGTATTTAGCCATGTTCCCCATACTATCAATACTGGCCGTGAAGGCAGAGCAACTTCGGGCGTTATATCTCTTTAGACCTTTAAACTCAGTAATACTGAATGGTGCCTTCATACGCTAGTTTTTGTCAATTGAAACCATCGCATGTACGCATCACGTAAAATTACCATAGTTGTTTTTCTACTCTTTGTATAAGAATACTTTGGAAGATTTATCTTTATGCATGTTTAATGTCATTATTTCAACCTTGATAGACTAAAAAAGAAACTGAAATAACAGACTAGCTGCGCAATAAAGAGAAGTTTGGTAACGTTGAGATGAATATTGCTTTTTTAGGCCCTTAAATAGGCGATATCAGCAAAAAAAGGCATTAACAGGTAAAATAGGCATTTTTAGGCAGTAACAAATTGCCTTAATTTCGTCACAAATGATCCTAAATGAACTTATAACTTCATAAAATTAGTTTCCTGAGTGAAAGAAAAAATAGGCATTTTAGGCAATGTCCTCAGCTTAATCATCAGTGTACGCCAAAATACCCTACTTAAAGTTGTTTAGAAAATACGAAGTGAGGGATTTCCCTTGTTTCCCTTTCATCACTAGAAATATTTTATCGTTAAGTTCGATCATAATATGCCTTGTACAGCCAACAAACTCATTTCTCAATTCAAAGCAAAATGGAATTAATATGTTGAGAAGTCTATTTGTAACAGTAACTATTACATTTTCATTAAATAATAGCATAACATACGAGGTGCTTCCGTACGGAACTCTCTGTCGGCCATACGATGCTGAAATCGCAGCATAGTACCTTCCAATCTCCACTTCTACTCAAACGAAGATTTACTTTAATCTATGAACAGACGTGGGAGATGAAGCATATCTTCTGCACATCATCTGCTGTGATAGTCCTCGAATCTCAGATTGTTTTATTTTCATTACGAAAATGTTATTAAATATGAAATTTGACGATTAGATTGACATGTATCTGAGGTACAGTTCTGAGCTGTGGCACACCATTTTGCGCTAACTGATAACATTCAAAAAGTCAGAACTATGTATCACATTGATAACAGTTAAAGACAAATCTTTAAAGAATAGTCTTTTCTTATCTTATTCTTCCTTTGTGCCAAAAATAGCTAGAAATGAAATATGGTCAAGTCATGGGCCATAGTTGAGTTAGCGTGGAATCACCAATGCGTGATGGAGGGAGAGGTGTCTTTCAAGCGCATTTCCAGTGCTCTGCCCAAAAAGAACATTTCAATATAGCTAAGGTTAAGAAGCATGGGCCATAATAAAAAACCTAAAACTGACTTATAAGTTCCGAATGTCTTAAAATAAAATGAGGTTCTACAGAGAGTAAGGCTCTGGAACCTGGAAGTAAGCACTTGAATCCACATACCAAATTCCAAAACCTCAAAATTTTCTACTGCTGCACTACTCTTGACTGCAGATCCAAAAAAACCAACAGTGTAACGTGGGATATAAGTCACTGGATACAAGAACAGCAGTTAGGTTAAGCTGGGAAATTACTACATGCTCAATCATGGTTATTAAAAATATTTAGTAACAATTATAACGAATACAAAATTCCAAGTTTTGAATAATTTATGCCTTTGGTTCAGTTGCTCGACTGGAAAAGAGCATCAAATTTTCACTGACCATGATTCAATGCTGCACGCACACATACTCTCTGCACACGTGCAAGCATTTACAAAAAGTTGAATTAAATTAATGAAAATACGTAAATGACAATCACAAATTATTGTTATGTAATACAAAGACCTTCTAATACATTAATCTCTGGAGTCTATGTGATTGGAATATATATAACAGAAGTGCCTAAAATTTGCATGTAATTACTTTCCTGAAGAACCACAACCTCCAGAAGTTAACCAAAATATGGGTTTCCCTAGAATTATATCATCCACCAAATAGGAATTCAAATAATTCAGCAGACAAGAGAGAGGATGCTTAAACTCATAAGAGCTGCACTGCACCGCCCGTGGCCACATTCTGGAAAATTGATCACAAATTCAGAGTTCACAATGGCCATCAATTTCCACACCAACCATTGCACCAAGTGTGTTTAGAAGACACAGGGTCATCACTAAGCTGGAGGCTCTGCGTAGGCTTTGTTTGCCACAACCCTGGTGTCTGAAGAATCTGCACAGGGAGAGAGAGAGAGTAAGATAAGTAAGTACTCAATGTGGCTGGATATAACACAAAGACTTTCACTTATTTGTACACGTTAACAATCACCAACTTGGAGATGGCTCTTTATCTTCAAATTCAGTACATAGAATGGTGTGCCCAGAGAAACACCAAGAAAATTCATATTGCAGAAAGGTGTTGCATTATTAGTAACAAAAAATAAATGGAGTCTTATTGGGAAACACTCAACTCATTGGGAAATTCAAGCCAGGACACAGTATTTAAAAACTGGATACTATGTTAAAATTCACCAGCAACTGTACAACTTGATAAAGGTTATGAACCATAGCGTATCGGGCTGAGAGAAAAATCACAATTCCATTATGAAATGCAATAAACATATTTATAAAAACAATAACACTCACAAAAAACAATAAGGCAAGTATTCGATCCATCAAAAGTTAACTCATTTCCAGACACAAAGAAAAACCCATTTATTTTCATTTAGTTTCCACGATATTTCAATTAACATGAGATATTTTCCTTTTAAATGGCCTTGACACATACAGCATTACATAATGGGTAACAAAGGAGCAGACAATTAAGAAGCAAGTGTGCATGAAAAAAATCCCCTGCAGTGTTAACTACTCAACATGTTGTAAATAAAGTACACTCTTTATATCTTATCAAGGTGTAACAAACAAGGCAGTCTTTAAACCTCAATCACAGCACTAAATTTGACCTAAAATTTCATGTCATGTTTAGCCGAGAAAATGTATAATTCTCAATATTAGCTTGGTTCTTTTATACATTATCGGTGCAATTAATTCACAGCTTCCTGTGCGAAGCCGGGTCCCGCTTCTAGTTTTCAATACAATTGAAGGAATTATGTAAAGTGTGAACCATGTCACGCTTCTTCATCGGCGCTCAGCCGCCATGCCAACATTGGCTTCCGATTCTGCCAACTTCATCTTCACCACGTAGCTCACTCTCCCCCCCCCCCACCACTTCCGACACCGGATACTTTTCTCAGGTGCGTTTTGCGATGACAGTGGTAAATCATTCCTGAGGCTGACAGTTACTTCCACCTCTCTTGGCTCATATTACAGGTTGGGTTATTCCTTGACACCACCCAGGATCATCCAAGTCCCGTCCTGCCACTATGAGGCTTGTTCCCACTTCCTGGCCTTCACCATAGTCCTAAAATTCCTATTTTAGCACTGCTTTCCTTCTTCCTCTCCGTCACAGTATGTACCTGTACCCACTGATGATTTTTCAGTGCAAGGATTTTGTGAGATGATGACCGTGGAGAGCCCAACCCACACTGCTCGGCAGAACACCATCCTAAGTGGGCCTATGGAACCCAATTGTTAACAGTTCCCTTGGAACATCCAAAGATGGGTGTGCCAATCATTCAATTTTTACAACTACCACAAATCTCTTTTGAGTAGAACCTCAATTTTCAAGTTTTAACTATGTATATGTTGCACTTTTGCATAGCTTAATATTCTGTACGCTACATATGCTTAACAGCTCCACAATGGAGAAAATGATTTTGAGTGCCAAGCAATTTTTGTTTTCTTCTAGATGAAATGGGTCTTGGCACGGCACAATCTGCCATCATGGAACAAGCATGGAGTGAATTTGGGCATGACATACTTCTAAAATAAGCAAATATAATTGCAAAGGAGAAACGATACTATCCAAGGCTGACTCAGGAAGAAACTGGTATTACCAAAACTGCCAAGAACATCAACAGAGAAGATGGATACCCTCTCGACAATGCATGGAAGAGAGTTCTCCAAGGAAGAGCCAATTAGACATTCTTCGCAGAGCAAATACCCTATATAAAGGCAGCCAAAACTGCAAAGTGTTGTCATCCCAAGCCAACACATGCAGTGAAGGCCCGGAATATGGAGAAAATAATCACAAATCAATGGTCCACGGAAATATAAGACCCAACCCTAACATGGGTTTGATGATGGACCATCGTCATTGATACCATGTAATTGATAAAAAAGACCTTGCATTAGACACCCCCCTATCTGGTGGCAGCGGCTTTCAAGTGAAGTTCTTGCATATATATAAACAGAGATTTTATTCTGGCATGACAGCATCTAAGACCTAAAGCCAAATCTTTGAAGCTGAACTAAAGCAAACTTTTTGCGATTACTGAAAATGAGATCTGACGTTAACTTAAGATAGTGGCATTCCAATGGATGTAGTCAACTATAAGCCTGGATTTGAATGTGGAGACCAGGAATGGAGGTAAGAACAGAAAAATTGCAGGAAAGTAAACTTAAAATTTAATGGTGTAACCTCACTCCATCACACTTTCCTTTATGTTTAGTAAAATTATGCCCTACATGGAGAAACAAAACATTTAAACATTTACCTCCTTACCGAATGGGATTCAAGGGCAATTAGAACAAACACATACAAATAAAACACTTCATTTAACATTTGAAATAACACTTAACACTTTTAATTATAAGATGCTAAACCTTTGTTTAAAAACATCAGTATTTAAGCATTTACTAAATGAACTCCGTTGTCTTAGGTGTAACTTTATGGAATTTACTTAGCATATTGAATGAGAAGCAGTAACTTTGTAATTCCACATGTATTTATTGGAAACGGCCTAGGTTTCGACGTAGCACGTCATCATCAGGTACAAACAGGTACAGATTTACTAAATGGTTAATATTGGGCCCAATTTACAATCTTAACCCTTTTAATTCAAATTTTGCATGTTAAAATTACTTTACAACTGGCAAAAAACTTTTATTTGCGGGGGTTAGTTTTTTTTCTTTATCCATTTTCTTTCCAGTTAAATCACTCTCATACGTGATTGCGGTTATCAAATTTATAGAGTTCATAAAGGTCCTTTCTTTTAACATTTTCTTAACAGTCTATTTAGGTTACACTTATCGTGATCTGGATCTTCCTTTCTTTCTCTGCGGCTACGGGCATGATTTCTGTCTTCCCTTTGTTTCGTCGTTGATTTGGGCCGTGCATCTTCCTTCTCGGGTATCCTTCCTGTTTCTTTCGTGGTCTTTCAATTAATTTTGGTAATGCTCCTTCTTTGGGAACCTTTGTACCTTCTGTTGCCCCTTTTCCTGCTGTCTAATCTCCAGATTTTCTCACGATCCTTCTCTCCGCATACCTTTACGATCTCGACTCCTTACTTATCTACCTCTATTGTTCCCTGTTGATCTCTCAAGCGTCCCCTGTTTCCCGTTAGCTGTTTATTTATCTCCGTTGTTCTTAACTCCTCTTATATACATATTGATTCTATTTTGGCATCCTTGGTACTCTATTGTTATTAAGTGATTTCTTAAGATGATTCTATTATTTATTTAAATTATGCTTTATTTCCGGATTTGGTATGGTTGTTCAGTTACAATGGTGAAAGCATGAAAAGTAGTGATATGACAAATAATTGTCGCTAAATACGGAAAAGGTTCAGTGGTTGGTATCTGGCTTAGCTTTGTGGAATATCTTTACAATTAGGAAACTTAACTCACTAAGTTTTTCAGCAGATTTTTATTTAAATATGACCTGAGTTTTGTTGCATCACTACATCAACAGGTTATGATGATGCAGTGATGCAATGAACCATTGATTGTACTTTAATAAATATCTGTCAAAAAGCCTAGTGAGTTAAGTTTCATAATTAAGGAAGGTTCGGATCACAATACATAGATTTGGAAACTTTAAATGAACTCACCTTTTGAACAAGCTCTTCGAAAGCATACTGTACACCTTCACGTGTCTGAGCACTTGACTCTATAAATAATGTTGCATGTCTTTTAGCAAACTGCAATCCTTCATCTCTGGTGACCTTCCGGTTTTCCTATAGAGAATAAAAAAGAAAGGTGATGGTTAGAAACTGAGGGTAACCATTGCAAAAGCTCCTGGAACATCAATGCTTGAGTGGCATTCTGCATTATGCTGATGTCATTCTTTTGTTAAATTGTATACACAAAGCACAACGCAACTCTTTCATCGCTTCAATGCATTGCATTTAAAGTGTTATTCATATCTCTATTAAGGTAATGGAGACATGCTGAATATTTTGGATACGTTTTCCATGGTTTCTGTTACCTGCGGTGTTATCAGTAAGTAGGTATCTACCCCAGATATTGAGGTTCTACTGTATAGGCATTCCTCTCCTATTAGCAAGGAGCTGGGACACCCTCTACTACCATGGGTGAAAACTATCTTTTTTGTGAACATGAATTGATTATGTCAGCAGCACAGGATGCGTAGGGCAAGGGTAAAACACTGCACTAAGGGTTGCCTGATTCTCAATGAATAGCAGCTTGATGATTATAAAGCATTCTAAAGTAAACCATCCCTTAGTATTAGCACCCCATTTAGATCTACGCCAAGGGGCTTCCAAGATAATTCCATTCATCATTGAACTATACGAAACAGTGTGAGAACAACAAAACAAGAAATGGAACACTTTTGTCGGTACGTTTTTTGGTTTAATAACTGCATATGCATCATAATCATTCAACTCTATACCAGGCATCACCTTATTATTAAGATATTGATGTCACAATTAGGCAATTCACAACACAGTGATAACATAGATTTTAAATTATATAAAAGACTAAAATGAGCTAATACAAACAAAATATGTATATTATTACTCCTTTTAAAAAGTGTAATTTCTGTCACTTTTGGCACCAATTTAAGCAATCACACATACAAATGAACTTACCTGAGTATTCCTACTCTCTATCAGCAACATTTACCTAGTTACTAAATATAATGCACTTTTGAGAAATACATTTGAGTATTACACTACAGAGTTGCTAAAATGTACATCCATCCCATTACATATTTGATACCCAATCTGCAAATTCATTTAGGTACATCATTCTGATAGACTTCATGATAACTCCTCAATTTTACGACAAATTATGCAGTGATTCAAAAATAGCCTTAAAATAGAATTAATATTATCCTAGATATAATTCAGGTAATTTTTTTTTCCCCAGACGATTCTGGTGGCCCGAATGCCCATGCGATCCCAATAAGCCATTGGCTTGTTGTCAGGTTTCGCAGGGGCTAAACCACCAGAACTTGACAGAAACACCCATGCCCGGGGGAGGCAAAAAACTGACCCAGGCGGGACTCGAACCCGCGACCCACGGATTAGCAGGCGTATAGGAGGACTTTACCCCGCCACCTCCTGGGCCGGCATTATTGTTGACAGATTGACATTGACAGATATTTACTGAAGACACCTATAGGTTTGTTGCATAAACGACGTATCACAATCTCCAATATGTCTGAACGTATCCCAAGATATGACTTCATCCATAAAACATCAACTACACATTAATATTTCATATCTATACCATAAAAAACCAGATTTGTGAAGAAATAACAATATTTGATGAGAAAATAGGAATTTAGCCAAAATATCTAATTTGGCCTTACCAGGGGATAAAAATTGCCATCTTTTCCAGTGTTAAGAGGGGATTGTCTTTCTCTTGCACGCAGCTGGACGAAGGTCGCTCGGATTCCGTGCCTGCCAGTACCTCTCCACGGCACATTCATTCCTCTATTACCCCCTTCAACGTCTCATTACCCCTTCATATGATCCCCAGCCACTTTTGGAGCGGACTTTGATTTGTCTAGGAAGCTTTCCTCTCAAACTCTTCCTCAGTTGTTTTCATCTTTACCTAGCTTACCCTAGACATCCCTCTCCACATCATCATCACAAAAGCCTCCAGTATATACTTATCCCCAAGCCACAGCAACCACATATCTGAACCGCCCAATGCTAGAACTCTCCACTACTCCATATTTGTGTTTTAACTAATCCTTTCTTAATGGCTTTGTTCAAATTTTCCATCATACCTTTTTGTAAACAAATTTTGAGGATACCAAGGGTAGCCACAGTACATATTACCTTTACGGAGTCACCCACCTCACTCCCCTTACACTTTACTACTGTACCACCCACTCCACATTATGCCCTCCTATCTTTAAATTTGCGTCTAGCCTTCCTGCTTGGGGAAAATATTATCACAATTGCCTTTTATCTATCAGGATCTTACCATGACCTAAAATGTCAGTCTCCTCTCACTATTCATTAAAAATGATATACTCTAGCTTTTTTTTCATGCTGGGACATTGCATGAGTGAGCATAGCCATTGATCTGAGGACACCTGACTCCTACTGGATATAATCATCCCTATACCAAAGAAGAAAAGAACTGAGAGATGCAAAGACTTCAGAACAATTAGCCTTACTGCACATGCAACAAAAATTCTGACCTGAAATATCCAAGGGGAATGGAACAGAAGATGGAAGAATTCCCGGATGAATACCAATTCGGTTTGAGGAGTAGGGGAGCGAGGGAAGAGAAGCTATTTTAGCCCTGAGACTTATCATAGAGAAAAGGGTTCAAAAGGATAATTCCACATATACTTGCTTCATCGACCTAGTGAAAGCATTTAACAACTTTGATTGCAACAGAATACTGACTACACTGAAGAGCTTAGGAGCATCATTTAATGACAGAGGAGTAGTATGCCACTGGCAGCGATAAAATGGGGTGGTAATGAGGAGGAAGCAGAAGTGAGGAAAGAAGTACGACAGGAATGTGCTTTGTCGCCCATGACCCTCAACATTTTCATTGAAAAAACAATTACTAAAATTATGAAAAGAAAACACAGAAAATGGGAATGAATAAGAAAAAAACGGGAATAATCCAAGAGTTGGAGAGAAAAGATGTACAAGGAAAACTTTGAGAAGAACAGACTAACTTACTCGATATATTTTGCGACACAATAGTGTACTATAAACAATAATGGAAGGATAAAAATTAACAGGAAAAACTAGAGAGAAAGACCAAGAATTGAATACATCAGGCAAATGATGAAGGAAGTTAGTGTGAAGAATTATGTATGAATGAAGTAGTTGGCGGAGAGGAGAAAGGAGTGGAGAGCTTATGTAAACAAATCTTCTGATTGATGACTGCTGATGATGATGTCAAATAAATGATGGACTGAATGTGAAACTTGGAAGACTTTTTCAATGCTGTAGGGATGACACCAAATGGGCTTGAGTTCAGCTGTGTTCAAGTCCAGAGTTACCCACCAAAGAATAAAAAAATGAAAATTAGTCAAGTAAATACGACAATATAATTGGATGCGATCAACTAAATGCCATAACCAGCATTTTCCTCAAATGGCCCCTTGCACATCTTCTAGTAGTTTTTAACAAATATAAATCCATGAAGAGTATTCTTAGTACATAAATAGTGTAAATCATTTGTGTGCTCAAGGTTTGCAGCAGATGCTGTTATATTTGAATGATTAATTTTGTAGTGCATATCACTCTACAAATCTGTTTTCTTATAATATCCAACTGTTTACACTTAACCTTGCTCCATGATGTTACTATTTCAGATGCCAATAATTCTGCTCAAGAGAATCAGCTTTAATTTCCTGACCCCATGGAGTGTTTTGATGCAGTCATCCAGCAAGGCTTTCCTAAGTATTCCTCTTCCCTTCCTTCATCACCAGTAACCAGGACAGCCAGAGAAAATATGAGTTGGCTTGGTTCATGCTACCTCTTGGTTTGCTGCACTTTAATTCTATAGGTTGTCTATTTCTTAGTGCATGTACAGTCAATGTGAACATATGCTCAAGCAACTATACACATTCATTTCATATAACTGTGTGCCTAGCTCCTATTTCCCTCCAACTCATCGATTGAAAAACTATATATAAGTTAATTTCTCAGCTGGGTTTGTGCATAGTGATAAAAAATGTGATAAGGATTTGGTAGGTAGCTCAATCCTTGACAAAGTAGAAAATAAGACCATAGGTGAAGTGGATCCATCGCAATAGATAAGAAAAGTCACCCAGTTAGAGAGGGAGCAGAAAGCCTCATCAGCATCCTAGCCCGATTGGAGACACTTTCATCTCTCCCAGGGGTTATTTTCTGATGCCCCCAGGAGGAATTGGAGGACGAGGAGGAATTGAAGGAATTGGAGGAGGTTTGGTATTAATTCATAAATGATTTGGTATTTATTCATAAATGATTTGGTATTTATTCATAAATGATTTGGTATTTATTCATAAATGATCTTCCTTCTCAACTCCACTCCTCTCAAGTCCATACCCTTCTCTATGCTGATGATTGCAAGATTTACAAGCAAATTAATAACACTTCTGACTGTATTAATCTTCAACTTGCCTTAAATCAAACCTCCCTGTGGTGTGATACCTGGAAACTTAACCTAAACCCTGGAAAATGCAGCATCATGACTCTTGCTCTGAAAACAAAACCCCTGACATTCAATTACACCATTAACTCAATTACCTTAAACAGAGTGACAGCTATGAAAGACCAAGGTGTTATAACTGACCAAAAACTAAATTACTCCGACCACATTCAGACTGTAAAAAGTAAGTCAATGTCCCTATTAGGCCTTCTTTACCGCTTCACGGAAATAAAAGATCCCGGAGCACTCCATTCCTACTTCTCAACAATTGTTCTTCCCGTAGTATCATATTGCTCCCCAATATGGTCCATATCAGCCCTGACTAATCTAAAATCCCTTGATTGCATCCCCCATTTCTTTGCCAAAATAGTCAAACACAGAGTCCCACATTTCCGTAATATGTCCTCAAATGCTATTCTGTCTTCTCTTTCCATTTCTAATCTCCAAAACCACAGACTTAAAACTGATTTAAAACTCCTCCACAACACCCTTAACTCGACCATAGACTGCCCTGAACTGCTTTCTCTCTTCAACTTTAGGATACCAACTCGATCCACCCGCACGCATTCACTACTCCACCTGCCTATTCCTAGGATATCACTCACCCAGCGCTCACCATTATTTCGCCTCTCCTCCCTTCTTAATTCACTCCCCCACACTGTCGATCCTTTTTATTTATCATGTAACCATTTCACCACCCAAGCTATGTCCCACCTGTCAACAAATTAAATATTTCCCCTTTCCATGTTGGGCTCAGCGTTGTTGATTTTTATGTTGTTATTGTATTGTTGTCCTCTGTCATGTTTATTGTTAAATGTTTCACTGTAAATTGGCGCTACTGCTGTATGTAAACAATGTTTTAAATAAATAAATAAATTTAGTTGGTACCTAGCCAGTGCAGAAGCATGTCATGAATTTGCTGGGATCTTGGTGAAGGGTTGTTGAGATTAGAAGCTCTTAGTGCTATCATGACTGTGGAGTCATCTTAACTTAAGCGGAAGAGAAGAGGAATACTGTAGGAGATGATGAATATGATTCAAGAAATTGAACTAAAAAGTTTTAAGTGTAGCAGCAGAAAATTTTGGGGTGTCATTGTCAACTCTTTCAACAATTGTTGCCAACTATGCTAATATTTTGGAGAAAGTGGACAAGAGGGTACCTCTAGCAGGGAAATAGAGAAAAAGCTAGAGGGAGAATTTTAAGCGACCTTTAAGCTTTCTGAAATTGAAAATAAACTACATGCTTTCTTTTGCAAGTGTCGTGAGCAGAATCTTTCAGGAAGTGGCTCGATTATCCAACAGAAAGTGGAAATCATTTATGGACAGCCCCTTAGCAGGCTTTGTGCAAGTTTAAATCCCCTGTCAACACTGGGTTGCTGAAGATATGAGTACAGAATATGCAGTGGACACGGGCTATTTGAATACGTGATTTATGGGAATGATAGCCTAATAAATGAATAAATCCCCTGAAATCACTATTATTTTGACCAAATTACTATTATTTAACCCTCATCCTGGCAAAGCTCCGGAGGTTTAAAAGCACATAATTGCCACAGAGGAAAACGGAGAGACTGGAGCTTAGCATCAATCTGCAGGCACGAATAAAATAGCGCCCATCCCCCGATTGGAGTGAAAAACCAATCCCAATTAATTATATCAATCCCTTATCTTGCAAGCATTATTCAAAAGAAGAAACGGTACTTCATTAAAGCTAAGAAGATGAAAGTAGTAACGCCAGAATTACATCTAAATAAGATATTAAATTCATGGCATCAGCTCATTGTTAACGGAAACCAGGGTTAAAACAACTCTTCAACACATTATAACGGCTTATAAGATGGCTATTCGTAAACATTTCCACTTACTACACTAGCTTCCGCGACGTTCACGCGCCGCCAATTGAAATTCATGTTACAATACCCAAAATTAATTTTCACAATAACCATGATAAGATCAACAGATACTATAGATTATAATGCATTAAGAAACAACTAGCATTACCATGATGGCATGCAGACTGAAGTACAAAGCAAAATCATTTGGCACACTGACCATCAGTACTTACTTTGTCAATTTTATTTCCAACAACTATTTTAACAATGTCATCATTTGTAGCAAATGTTTCCAGCTCGTTTAACCACCATTCTAGCTTCATAAACGAACTTCGCTCCGTTACATCATAAACTAGAATTACACCTTGCGCTCCTCGATAAAAATTTGGGGTCAAAGCACGAAATCTCTCATTTCCTGCGGTATCCTGCAATTCAAATTTCACATTGACAAAAAGAAATAAATGGCAACTACTAATACAATCTACAACCAAGGTCACCTACCCAAATAGCCAGCCTGACAACATTATCATCAATAGTAATAAGCTTATGCTTAAAATCCAATCCCATCGTTACTTCTTGATTAATGTCAAATTTGTCTTCTGAAAATCTCAGTAAAAGGCTGAAAAAGAATGCCAGGCATAACACAAACATAAAAAAAACAAACATAAAAAATCCGTTGTGGATACCAAATAAAGCGTATCACAATTAAATACCTGGATTTTCCTACGCCACAATCGCCGATGATTAAAATCTTTAACGTCGTTAAAACATTGACTTCATCCTCTACGCCTGACATGGCTGGGATGATTATTTAAATATTCTCAGAACAGAAGTCGATGCACCATTAGTATGTAACAATATCTGAATAAAATTTTCGCGCTTGACGTCGTACGTTTGGCCTTATCTCAGAAGTCACTAATCGCAAAACACAATTGTTTACATCAGATTCTTTGTCTTATGACGGATCGAAAGACTCCTCACACCACCTCACACAATGAAAACAATTGAGCTACGAAATATCATTCGATTCGCGGCGGGCCCGTCCCGTGAACCCAGGTCGATAGATATCTCGATTCGTTGCCTCTTCGATCTAGATGAAAATATATCGACCCTGCCGTGGACATGAATATGGATACTTCTATGAACATGTATCTACATGAATAAGGTATTCTATATAAATGCCCGTGGACGTGATTGACGACGTTCCGTACTGTCCCCCCCGTTGATAGGTAGCATAGGTAGGTTGTCAACAGAAAGCTGAATTGGTTCTTATTGTGGCCACGAGATGACGCTAGCATCCCCGACTACCGCGCAAATCAAATACCCCCATTTATTCGCCCTTTTTGAAATATGTAGTTATTCATTCACAAAAATTAGTCTTGTTACCTTTGAGGTTTCCGCAGGGTTGATGGAGGAATGTAGAAAGGATGGAGGATTCGATCGTGGTGGCCAGCATGACAACACAGCAATAAATGGGATTTAATGGGAGAAACAAAATATTTCCTGGAAGATAATTTTCTTTCCATCATTATTATTTTTAAAATACACCAACAATAGCGAGAATTTAACTGAAATAAGCCAAAAAGATTGTTTTTATTTTTTTTACCAAATTTTGCCTAATGATCTCAAAATTGCAAAACAGCTGATGTGAAATATTAGTTAACCCGTACAATTTTATTGTTTTTTCCTCTCTTTTTTGATTGCAACTCTGGCAAAGACCATTATTGGTACTGATTACTCAGATTTGTTTATAAAGTAAGCTTATGTATGCTGTAAGATTAGCCGCAGTTTTAACTGTATGTCCTGTCCTCTATGCCTGTTCATTGAAAGCAGGATGGTATGGTGCAGCCTTCATGTGGATAATTCCATTTGCCCTCACAAAGGCATCAAATACCTCCAACCTGAAGGCAGGTCTATTATCTGTGACTAGACAATCAGGAATCCCATAGGTAGCAAACCACTTTCTCAAGCAATTCAACGTGGTGCTGGTGGTCATGGATCCTCTACTTCCACCCACTGCGAAAAAGCATCTTCTAGAATGGAAAAAGTAAAACCATTGGTAGAATGGCCCTGCATAATCAAGATGCAACCTTGAACACAGCTTATCAGGACCACTCCATGTGATGACTGGAGCCTGCCTAGGTTTTGGCCTATTTTCTGCAAAGCTTTGAGGAAATTACGCAAGCTTCAATTTCCTTATACATACCAGACATAACTCTGAGTCAGAGCTTTAGTGCAGACAACCCCTTGGTGCACCTTATGCAAGAGCTGGAGTACAGTCTTTCGCTATTTCTATGGGATGACAACCCTGTTATATGCATTCTTGAAGGTGAAGGTGCCTGCTAGTTCACTAAAAAAAAACTTTTACTTCTGGGAACCCAGCCTTAGAGTGCCATCCTCGCAGAAGCCCTTCTCGTGCTTCTGATAACACCAGTAGCGTAGCCCCCCGCCCCCCCAAGTCTGTGAATGTTTCCACTCATAAGTCCCAAATACATATAAATAAATGTGTATAATACGTTGTCTATTGTCATATTTTGTATGAACCCATCTGCCTATTGCATCACCGAAAGTTGTAGTTTAGTAAACTGGTTAATTTATGAGTCGGTGCCCCCTTAAAAATTTCCTGCCTCCCCCCCCCCCCCCTCCACACCCAAAACTTGACTACACCACTGGATAACACCTCGTCATCACTTGTGGCCTGGGAAACAGCCTTCACTGTCAGTGGGGAGTCAATGGGTGCCTCCTCCAGCAGCAGCGCCTCATCAGGATCACAGAACACAGTTTCAGTTTGCATCTCACCAGTGTCAACAGGGAATCTACTAAATAAATCTGCGTTGGCCTGCCTCTTCCATGGCTGGTATGAAAGTCTAAAATCATAGCCTGATCACATGGGGGATCACCGCAACATTCTTGGGGACAATATATCAGAAAATAATTTCCATGGTTTAAAAACACCAAGTGAGGTTTCTTGTCTGTTTCTGAATTCAAAGGGAGGTCCTGCCAAATAACGACTAAATTTAAGCAGACCAAAAATTAAATCAGCAAACTCATGTTTGGGCAGGTGGTGAGGTTATGCCTTGCCCTCATCAAACCAAGCACCAGCTAGGTTGTGGCCCACCAACAAAGAAAGCAGAAGTAGTCACTGAGTGGCTCTGACCGGCTTGAAGACTTTCAAAGAGGGGAACAGGGCATGGGCCCACACGAAGCAAGAGAGTGGAACCAGGGCACAATTGCATCAGTTTTTGGGTCTCCCAATAATAGTGTCTTGATGGACCAAGGGTCAACTTGACACCAACACACTGACCCACTGAGGGGTGCTGAGCATTCTCATATACTTGCACTAATTCAGCTTAAGGCATCATTAGAAACATTTATAATTCTATTATGCAAGTTGAAAAAGATGTAAGTATCTATTATTTTCACAAGGCAAGACAGGCACTGAGAATAAAGTCATGTCTTTTCTATTTTTATATATTTGTCACAATAAAACTTAGCCACAATATTATGTACAAAACAAGTTCATATTTACAAGGTCAAGTAGTGAAACTTAGTCCAAATTTAAACCACTTGCATTGCTGGAAGACAAACACATAGTATTCATCAGAATAAAAAGTTATGACAGTTTGTTATGCATGGGCAATATAACATTTCAGACGATGAGCACAGGGTTTTTTCTCATTAATCATCTTTCCCCATGGAAGCAGGCACCTTAGGTATGTACAATTGGTCAACAAGATGATTAGAGTACATGTTATTTTTATAAAAACATATGTACATGACAATGTAACAAAAGAAGGTTTTCCAGTCTTTATTTGATTTCTTCCACGTACGTGGCTGGAAATATTCCAATAGTCCCATTCAACTCTCCTAACCACCAACCATCAGCTTGTTTATCGTGGATGTTGATTACATCACCTACAAATAATGAAGATAACAATTTGGTAGAATAATTAATTTTTTACACATTTTGCCATTTCAAAAATCTACATCTCGAGGTATTCATTTGCAAAACTCAGCCTAAATATAATGATATATTTTCTTGGAGTGTCTTGCCTTTGTGAATTAAGTGTTTTAAAAAAATGAGCATAAGACTTTGTGACATAAAATAACAATTCAAAATTATAGTATAGTCCATGTTTATATAAAAGAATAAATTATCACAATATGGATAAAAGAAATATGATTCAAAAGGAATAAAATCCGATACGAAAAATACGAAAGTTACATACTTGCTCTGAAATGTATGCATATACACATATATATTTTTTTCAATTGTCTGGCAATAAAATTTTTTGGTTTAGAGAGAGGATAATGAGTAGAGATCAGTTGGTGGGCTAGAAAAAATATGTATGTATTTGTTAAATAAATAAATAAAAGAAAGTTAGAAAATATTATAATAGACACGCTGGAACTCCAGGGTGTAATCCCAGCATGTTTGAAGTGCATGACATATTGATTGAAAGCTGTATTCTGCTGACTTAATTTGGAGAACTTATCAACGGACCAAACATGAGCTACTAGACACCAGTACAATCAATACTGAAGCTTAGCTTTTTTAATTGCTATGCTTTTCATTGAAAATACAAAAATATTTATCACCCAACTTAATACCAGTAGTTTCTGTTCTGCAATCAGGCTAGATTAGGTGTCATTATAAAACCTAACCTAGCCTTAATAAAATTTATATTGCTAATTATAGTAAAATTACTTGTTGTTATTTCAGCTTTGAAAAATAGTATTATCCAAACTAAATTTCCCTTTAATATCTAATAGGAAGTGCATGTTTACGGAGTGGAATGAAAAAAAAATTTCCATGTCTTGCACACGGTCAGGATGAATGGATCGAGAGCTGAATGTAAAGTTTGTCTAGCATATGTATCGACGATGCAATCCACCTTGGTGGAAATAGAAGAAAATTTGGAGGACCATGGCTACATGATAGCGACTATCATCATTTAAAATAATTTTAAAATAATGTATGATATTAAAGTTCTGTATCCTGTCATCTCATTTTGTTGATAACATATATATGGATATGCAGGAAGTACTGAGACATTTATTTGCATGAAAAGTCTTTTTTTTAACATTTCACGTGAAAATAATGAGAATATTATTTTAAAATATTTGAAAATGATTTTAAAATATTTTTAAAATTATTTTAAACAAATTAAAAATTATTTAGAAATTATTTTGAAATAATTTTAAAAACCTTTTATAATTATATGAATATATATATTATATGAATATATTTAATGAAATATATTCTTGATAAAAGTAATATGTTTAGCCTGTGGTTCATTCTTCGACCGAAAATTAGGCATAAATGGGAAGCTTTGAAACGAATCGGAGAGACTTGGGTTCTGCCAGTAAACACTTATCATTGATAGCTTTTTGTAATTAATTTCCGCTGTACACTAAATTACTGTTATGATTTTATTGGTACATTCATCAGTTTTCTCATTTCCACATTTGTAACATTGATTATACATGCATATTCACATTCGTAACATTTCCGCAAGTAAGTTACGTCTTCATTGAAATGTAAAAAAGTGTGGAAATTGGAAAAAATATTGTTTATTCTCATTAATATTGACTTTATATTCATTTTATGTGGCAACATAGGTTTCAATTAATTAATACCTGAAAACTGTTATTGTGATTGAATGGTGCGTTTCCTCAAACTATCACGCCATTGACATTTAAAAGTTAGTTCTCGCGAACACATTTACGCACGGGAATGGCCGTATATATACAACTTTCTTGGAGCGCTTCTTTCAGTTGTGAGTAGGTTATGACGTAGGTAGTTGTGAGATAGAAAATCTGTAGATAATTATGAGCAGGAACGATCTTGAATGTGAGATTGAAATTAAGTCTACACGGTCCAGAGATAGTTAGTAAAAGTCGCCCATGGCTGTACCTTTTTTTTTTTTGCAGTTTGAAGCAATCGTGACATGCTTGTGTAGCGCTCCTGACACCCGTTTGCAGCGCATCCGACATTCAAAAAAGGGAAGTTTAGGAGTGCTAGACGTGCTGCAGCAGCGCCTTAGCGGTAGCTGCAGCACTACTGCGCAGCGCAACGGATACGCATCTGCAGCATTTTGTGTTTACTGGGTAACTTCTTAAAGAGTTAAACATATTTAAAACTTATGTTAAAATCATTTTAAAATGATGAAAAAAAGATTTTAAAAGCATAAAAAGAGAGAGCTATTATGTTTTCAAAATAATTTTAAAATGATTTTAAAATATTTTTGCAATAATTTTAAAATAATTTTTTCATAAGATATTGCTACTTGGGGTAGTGCATAGAGATGGGTAAATTACCATAATTTTCATTTTAGGTAAATTAGTATGGATTAATTACAGTAATTTTAGAATTATCTAGAAAATTGCCAAAAATTACGGTAATTTTCAAGAGCTGCTGTAAATTATGATAATTACCACGCTCATTTTCAGAGTCGCCCATCTCTAGTAGTGCGACAGGTGCCACAGCACTGGGCCCCGCCCGGGCTTGCCTCTTTCAGATAGCACGGGGGAACCCACCTATTACCCAAAATTACCTACTACTTTGTACACATGTAAATTTCTTGAAATTAATTACCAGTTGGTCGGTTAATTTCCTTCTTACCATGAAATATGCTTAGAAGATGCTACTTAAATCAATAAGGGAATGCAAAGTTAAGGGGGCCCCCGACTTTCGTTTCCACAGGGCCCCTCATTCCCCAGGGACAGCTGTGACTACCATCCATAGGGTTGGCACAGCCAGTAAGAATCTTTCATTTGAGTAGCTGGAGAACTGACACCAGTGTCATGATATATCTCACCTGGCCTTAGTTTTAATTCATCGTAAAGGTTTGGAGCATAATCATACAGAGCTCTGCATCTACCAACAGAAGGAGCTGTTGCGTCTCCATTTTCAGATATGACTGGGTATGCAATACTACTCTGGTATTCCTTATCACTTCCTTGGCTGGAAAATTCATCTGAAAAGCAATAAGAAAACATAATATATGAATTAATATAACACTAAATGTTCCAATATTCTGCTTGATTATAATTTAGGATGAATAATTTATAAATAGTTCACACAGGGGCTTTGCCTAATGTAGCAACAAGTGAGACCAGCTCTTCTTAGAAGCAAGAGTATTTTGAGTGCATTTATGGATGGGAAAAAAATACCAGTATCCGAATTCCATGGGGTATTTTGCCCTCCTTGCATGCTCAGTTTCAATCAGGGATGTGATCCTATATGAAAATATCTGATTTTTAAGTTTCAGACATTATTAACAGAAAGGTATGAATCCAAAAAGGTATGCAGCGATCGTTCACCATAAAGTATGTAACATTATCCGGTCCAAAAAGGGACGGCACTATTAAGCCACCAATCCGAAAAAGTAAGATTGGTAAGAAAATTTGGTAACATTCCAAATTCAACTTTGGCACGTTCGAGGGGAAAACACTGCAAGATATAAACAAGGGCCCCTTGTGCTGTGCATATGAGAGGATTGAGATAGGAGAGTATTGCTCCTGTGTTGCGGAGTGGACCTTAAGAGGAGACATGGGCCAGGGAGTGGACATTACCATTTCTGCCTCTATTGCACACCCTCTGGTAACCCACCCACGACCTGGATGAAAGTGATGAGGAAGGAAAAGGCTGTTGTGAATTCACTGGCAAGGAAGCTAGGGAGAGACAGAGAGGAGGAAAAGGATGTGTTTTAGAAGCCTTGCCGATAAGAGAGGTGACCTGGAAATATATATCTTCAACTAGGGCAGCATCTGGTTGGGTCACAGTATGAAGATTGAAGGATGAGGATTGGCAGAGGATTGAAGGATGAACAATGGGACACTGAACCCAGGATGGTAATGTAAGCTTGGAATGCAATTAAAAAATACACTTTTCTTCTCTACTCCTTGCTTCCAAGGCAGTGGAGGCCCTAACAGAGGAAGTTGACAGTGAACTAAACAAAAGTGGTTCTACATTACCACTAGCAGGTGAAAGTGCAGCTGGTGCATCAACTTCTTTCTCTATGGACCTTAGGTGATGAATATAGGGGAATGTAGATTATTATTTATGTATTTTATTTTGAAATATCATTGGAATACTATTTATGTATTTGTTTTGAAAATATTTTGCTTTTGAGGGTTTAAGATTAGTGTTTATTACTGCAATTGCAATGCACTCCAATGGCATTTGCTTATACATACATAGGTAATTTATTTATTTGAAAGTTTTGGAATAATGAAACATTTTTGGACCATATATAAACTTTTTCCATCACTCAGACCATCCAAAGTTTGGACCTGATCTGAAGATGTGGCCTGCAATGTTAAGGAAATGTTACCACCATAATGGTAACCAGATGCAGCAAAAACCAGAAGACATGCATATTCATGCACACTTAAAATTCTCTATAAATTATTTTATTTGACTTTGTACTTCTAGGGAGTCACACAGGAATGTATTTCCAAACATTCTACACAGCGTGAATACATTACAATAATAAATCATGAAAATCTGAGAAAAAATTTTGAATACACAACTGTTGCGATTTCCTTTTAAAGCATTGTAGGTAGGCCTGATGCTGATTATCAGCAAAGTGAAATGCAATTTTTTTTGGATATTTTACATTTTTATCTCAGGCAGTTTACAAAATGCCATGAATTTTATTTTCAGAGGTGGTGGGAAATACCTAAATGATTATGAGAAAAATAGTTTTTCTTGATGCCACTGCCTTTGGTAGATACTAAATTAACTTTTTCTAAAGCCTTGTTTTGCATAATAAACTTTCTTAAATCTTATGAAACTAAAGTTCTCTGAGAGTTTATGATATCTCTGAGAATATAACTCAATTAATTCCTGAAATTCCCATGTTTTCTTTGATAAAACTGCAAGTTTTCATAAGAATTGAGTTCTAAGTAAGATAGATACACTTTTTTCCTCTGGAGGTATAAGCGTCCACAGGGGTCACGGGCATGGGAAAGCTGGAGTTTCACTCAAACTTTAAATAGCTGTTAAAAAAACTAGTAGAAATAGAGAAGGAAAACTTTGCATGGTTTCATATTTACATCAGAGAATGAAACATACCAAGTTTCATCAAAATCTGAGACGGTGGGTGTCAAACCTTCATTGTTCTGGATGAATTGACATGGAATGACCCACTTTTGATCATAGAACGTTTCTCTCCAGCAAGCTCCTTTTCAATTTTTCTAGAAATTTCAGTCTCTTGTTTCAAAACTAATCTTGCAACATCCTTTAAACCTACCTTTTCCAGCTCAAGTTGACTAGGAGTCAACAGAATATGGGCATATACATAAATTACAGCGAAGAAAATAATATTTTGAAATAGTTTTACTGTACTTTCCAGCATTGAACTTTTTTATACCTGACGTATTTCTTGTTTCTTCTCCAATTTTTTTTTTAACTTTTGCCACTTGTAATAGCATTTAGCCATTTTTTGCCTTTTGCCCCTTGCAATGGCATAAGAACATAATTTTGTTGTCAGTTTGAATGACTAAAGAGCCAACTCGGATTATGTCCAAATCTGGAAAAATATACCCATTTTCGGGTTGCAACTTTAAAAATTTCTCCTAAGTTTGTGACTAAAAGCCATGAGGCATATGATGTAAAGGCTCACAATTGCACTCCATCACAAGAATTGTGGATCCACTTCAAAACAAAAAAGGCTTGAATGGTGATTTGGTCATGAACACTGAGATGCGATATTCCACAGGGGAAAAATCATTCGCCTTGACCGGGATTCAAACCCGGATCCCTCAATTTCATGCCGAGTGCTTTAACCAGTGAAGCTACCGAGGCATCCTTCTCCCCTGTTAATTTGTTGGTGGCTTTATAGGAACAAAGTGTTCTGGACTGCTAGACATATGTTGTCAATAATCAGTCCAAAGTGTGCACTTAGTGCCACAGTCCACAAGGATAAAGTCATACATGGAACACATTGAGGTGTCCGTTCTTTTGACCAATTTTGAGGATACCAGGACTAGCCATGGTATTTACCTTCACGGAGTCACCCGCAAGTGCACATAAGTGCGATATTCCACAGGGGAATATCGCACTTATGTGCACTTGCGGGTGACTTCATAAAAGTAAATACCGTGGATAGTCCCGGTATCCTCAAAATTGATGAAGACTGAGTTTTGCTATTATTGTAGCCATGAAGCCATCACAGGTGAAATGTGAAAGGGAGACTGAAATTTTTCTAATTTCACCATCAAACACGGGGGAATATAATTCATTGTGATCCATAACGACTTAAGAATTTCATAATTATCTTTTCTGTAGGATAATTACATTCTGATACAATACACATTGTTTGAGTAATTGCCATCAGTAAGGCTTGATGAGGTTTGCCCAACACATGGTGCCCATTGCCCACTTTCTCAAGGGATTAATAAGTACTCATTAATCACCATGAGCCATGAAAGCTTCAACAGACCTGGGTGAATACTGTTTCAATATCACCCCCCAATCTTTCCAGTAAAATAGCAAGTTCACACTGGGAACTGCTTCAGTAATTTAGTCTCTGGAATTGGGCAATTTTTGTATAAATCAGCAAATTTTATAGATCCTAGAGAAATTCACTGACAGCATGACTGGACTGGATGGTTTATTTCATTTACGGACTATTTACCAAAGTCACTGTCAGGCTGGACAGAGTTTCCATCAGCTTTGCCTCGATCTGTCCAATCAGGTGAATCTCCAGCAGAGAGTTGTTCCAGAGGAGTGACACCTTGTTGCCACACCCACGGTGGAACCTGTTGATGGGATGAAGACATTATTGAGAGATGCAAATCATAAATATCCCCAGCTGCTTGTTCCTCAGTAGATTAGGAACAAGAATAAAAAAAAAATCTTTTAACACTTGAAAAAAATCAAGGCTACGATAATTATCCTCGGTACAAATGTAGTTAGCAAAGAGCAGATTCACAAGAGCATCTTAAAGGGGAGGTTTGGGGGACAAAGCCTCCCCCCCCCCCCATTAGACCATTGAAAGAAATATTAGCTAGGTTAAAAAAAGGAGGAAGTTTTGTATTTTTAAACATATTCCTTGTAACATTACCGTTGGTACCCCTTTGGTTACACGCCAAAAGGTTGGCAGTACACTTGGCGAAACAATGGGGAAAACAATGGGGACCAACAATGGAAAAAGGAAGGGAGGTAGCGAGGAGAAGTGTGGGAGTTGTTGTGGAGAGTGAGTGACGACAAGACGCTTTACGAAACCGGAAAAAGGGTGAAGAGGAAGAAAAGTGTATAAATAAGAAAAAGGTGTACGTGAAGAAGAGGAGCGGGAAAGCAACGGGGGAAGATGACCCAACTGACGGTGGGCAGAAAGTGGACGATCGAACAGGGGAAAGACAACCCAGAGCGGCCATCCACCACTTGGCGTTGGCCCCAGCAGTGAACGATCGCCGGGGGAAACGCCGGATTTGTGATCACCCAAGTGTATAGCAGAACCAAGGGTCTTAAACAAGAAAAAGGTAGGTTACATCCTGTTTTGTTTTAATATACATATCCTATTTCAATGGGGGCATCCAACAGGGAACACTCCAAGTCTGGGCCATTGAAACACTCGAATGGATATGAAAAATCCCCCAAAATAAAATTCTAGGAGCAATATTTGGCATATCAAACACAAAATCAAGTTGAAAAGAGTGAGCCACAGAAAAGATGCTGAAAAGTTTTCATATCATTCAGATTTTAACTACAAATATCTCATTCTCATATTTTCATTCAAAAGGCTGAATGCCTGTCAACAAACAAACACACTGATGTTTTCTGAAAAGCTCCTGCAGATGATGCTGGATCTGATGACTTTTCAACAATCATCCAAATGCAATGCTCTAGACGAGTGGTTCTCAACCTGTGGGTCACAACCCCTTTGGGAATCGAACGACCCTTTCACAGGGGTCACCTAAGACCATCGGAAAACATATTTCTGATGGTCTTATGATGGTTTCCATATTTCCAGGGGTCACCAAAACATGGGGAACTGTATTACATAATGTGTCGCTGCATTAGGAAGGTGCTCTAGACAATGATGAGCAATAAATATTTGAATTAATTGTAATGTTATCTTGAGTGAAATTCAATTGAATTTGCATCTTTAAGTTGTAATAAATTTGGCCATTTCTATAAGGCATGTTCCCACGTGACATTAAGTGTTTCTCTTGTTTTGCAGTACATGTTAATGTTTATTCTTTGCCCTTGCGCACCCTCAAATAATCTTAAGAGTATTCCTCTCAAATATTTTTGTGCTGCAAAGAGCCACATGCAGAGAAGGCATGGTAACATACCAAATGAGGCTTTTATGGCACCCAGCTCAATCAGCAGAATCGCACTTTTGAGCTGATTCACACACAAATTGGCCATCACTAATTTCAATAGTCGTTAGTCTATCACGTATGTGTGAGTCCTCTGTGAATGATATTATATTTTTTATAAGAGACTATGAATCAATAACAGTGACAAAGTACCAGTATAATCTTCTAAAATAAGAATTCCCATTGAAGATGTTATTGCAAAGACTATTGCCATATTTCATCCGACGTATGTTAGGATTTTGATGCCTAAAGAAACGCACTCTGCTAACTGCAAAATTCTGTTACCGTAAACCTAAAATCCCTGAGATAGCCGGATAACAAACCTAACTGTACATATATTGGTTAAATCAACCATGGTTTTACCTTCTTACGCCATTTTTAAGGTACAAATCTGGGGTGCATTGGTGAGTACATAGCTGCATAAGCACAGGGATGATATAACAGTAAAGACAAGCGGAAGGCAGACTGGCAAGACGAGAATGAAATGAAGGAGATTGGAGCTTCCTCTGTGATTGACAAATGTGGCATGATATTAATTTATAATCAAAGCCATTACAGCTGGCTTTTGTTCTTATAACATTAAGTTCTTTGTAGAGGAATGCCTAAAGTGTATGTCTACTAATATGCCTAGGTGTGTTAATCAATCACTATAAACTTTTCTGACAAAAAAAATTGTATCATGCATACAATATGACTTTTCTTACATTATTGGTCCATATACAGTTCTTTGTTGTCATCAAAGAACTAGAACGCAAGCAATATTTTCATGAGCATAAACAGTTGAAAATCACTGGGTGCCAAATCTGGGCAGTACCCTGATGATCAAAAATGTACCATTTGAATTGATCCCCATTTGACTTAGCCAGAGCCTATTTGATATGTTTAGCAGCTTCTAGAAAGCATCTTGGGTACCTACCCATTGAGCACAGATCTTCCGGCAGCCTAACTTTTCCGTAATTACCATGTACGAAACAGTCCGAGACATTAGTGGTGTTTGGACTGAGGCTTTGTGCGCTGATGGATGTCCCCTGTGTGATGTCGTGGACTGTATATAACCCTTGGAAGGAGAGATTGAGGAGTGGGGGGAGGCAATCGCTTGCGGCGAAGAACTGTGTATAACTGCGTAGTTCTAGAAGGTGCAACTCAGGGGTTCTCTGATCTGCGACGCAGTTCGTACTTGTGCGTAGAAACCAGAGATTGAATCTGCCTATTATAGCAACTCAATCATACAGTCCACTGGTTCCTACCGTCATCACACTCCTGGGTTTCAATAAGCGGGAATTGATCAGAAAGTTCAGAGATTGTGAACTAATGATATTCACAGACATTCCATTAATTTTTTGAATGAGTTCATCAATGACTACAAATGGCCATCCTGCCACTTCTTTCCTCATCATGAGCGTTTTCATCCTTTTTCAAGCAAAGGAACCCATTGCTGCACAACATCTTATACCATTCTGGCCATATACATCACACAGTTCTCGATGAATGTTTGCTGATGAGAGGTTTTTGGCAACAGAAATCTCGTTACAGCACGAACTTTACATCGGTGGTAATTTTCAATGCAACACTAATTTAAAAAAAGTTATTATGGGCAAACAAAGGACAGCGCAACCTTCCCTCTAGCACAGCTGGATGCATGCTGAGCTACTGAACACGTTGGGATAGGACTGGCACCAATAACCTATTTCTCACACTACACGAAAATGGAGGTTACTTTCCAAACAGCCCTACTATAAATAAATTAAATGAGATTTTTAAATTTTGAAAGAAAAAGAGAAAGATTACAGTTCGAGATCAGATATGCAAAAGATCCCTCCTTATCCAATGCCTTCCATTTCCACGAGTTTGTAAATTTGAGGAAACACCCATCCAGTGACTCAATCATTTAGGAATGTCAATTGGAATGGCCGTTACCTTGAGGACACTCTGCTGCAGCCCTTGACGATCACGAGTGACTGTGATGTGCGGTGCAAGAGGATGAGGCGCCCTTTGTCGGCCATCAAGTTCAGCAAGGGCACCTTGTACTTTAAACCTTGCTGCCTCCAGATAAGTCAGCATTGAACACATCTGTGGAGAGAAGTTGGAATGTTAAGGTAAGCAATGATGGTTACATCAGACAAATTTAGCAATGACAGGAATGCTGCAGATGATGCTACTTTAACACTAGGAGGACGGGAGTTTCGCACTACCTAGAAGGACGGGCAGGGGTCATAACCCATAACGTTTTTAGCACTAAATAGCTGCTTTTTTCTCCCGGTACTTTATTCATTACCACAAATGACTTTAAGAATACCATATCTACAAATAATTAGTGCTAACAATTTTTGTTTCTAATTAAAATTATTTCAGTTGATCCTCTTCAGAAGTGCTCATATTAGGTCATTCTCAAGCATAACAGTTTGAAAATAAAGACACTTGACTAAATATTGTGCATACATATTTAGATAAATATCTTTTTATTTGATAAATAATAATTTTACAAAACCTTTTTCAAATAAAAAGTATTCATAAAAATCACATCCATAGACAGGCATAATATACCTACATGTGCATATACATATTTGGAAAATATGTAAGATCACTTTTTTGCACATCTTACATATGTAGTTAATTTTTCAGCACCATTTCCGAAAACACTTCTATTGCAATGAGTACATATATCAGCAATTTTTTCTGAGCAGTTTAAAAAATTTGACAATGTTTTCTTTTCTGACCATTTGCGATAGTAGCGTGCGTTTCCTGGAAAGATAAGTGATTCGTTCCAATTGGCATCTCCACCACTTCTTCAACCAGTCTCTGAATATACTTGTGTCACCTCTATCTTGCTATATTTTATTTGCCATTTTAACCACCTGGTAGCCACATTCCTTTCCGGGAAAACCGGGGAAAATAATGGTACGTGAATGACGATTGCCGCCAGCCACTGCGGTAGGGATCATGTACACAGCCACCTGTGATAAAAGGAGCCGACAACAGAAAGAAAGCATACGGAAGGTTTGGCGAGTTTTTCGGCGTCGGAAAATATACCCACAAATCCTAGGAGGGACATAAGCAATAAGCTTTATTTTATGCTCTCGTAAGAGTAAAAACTCCCTCCTCTCTTTTGCATCCCACGGAGTGATTTCCCCAAAGCTTCAGAATAGGGGAATTGGAAATGATTTTACAACTTGAGCACTGTGCATCTGGATGGCTTTCAGAAGTAGTGTGCCGACACTTCAGCAACAAAAAAGATCTGGGCAAACGTGCATATCTCTAGTGAGAGATCAAAACAATTTGGCGAGCAATGGTCAGGACTGTTCTTTTCCATTGTCGCACCATTGACCGCTGTAACCTCTCCTTCTGGGAATGGAAGCAATGCTGATCACATTCCTATCATCTAGCTGTCATACTTAACGCTGTATATTTTAACAATGAATATGATAATAATGTAGATAATGGCAGAATGAAAGTGACATATTTACAATCCTATTTCCTTGGCGATTTCAATTGTAAGTCAAATTCAAAGACGATTTGAAAATAAAAAAATTTCCTTAAATTTGATAAGCTGCAACTAGGAGAGCTTCGCTATCAACGAATGGCATTCAAGAAAAATATAAAGGCTTCAAGTACTGATCCAAATGTGCGCTGATATATTTTAGCTGATATAAATAAATATCAGGGCTCTATAGGAAAATAAAATGGAGATACATAATACTTAACTCCAATACAGAAAAAGTAATGGGTCAAAATGACCCATAGCCGTCCTTCTAGGTATAACATCAATTAAAAAATTAATCAACAACAATTACGAAATTTTTATTCCATGTTAGTAAAATATAAGTAAAAATACACAAAGTCACAAAATATAAAAAGAATCTAATCACAATTAAGTGGTTAAATTTGATTTTGAACACGTGTTATGGGTCAAAATGACCCATCCCGTCCTTCTAGTGTAAACTTAGTTAACTTGAGCTGTGGATTCGGGAGGGAAAACATGAAATATAATGTAGGTATTTAAAATTTTAATTCATCAAAATACCACTGTGATGGGTCCTTAGAAGACAAAAGATTAGCTCAATCACAGACAGAGTTTGATTCATCACAGGAAATAGGCACTCTGATCCAATTACAGTATGTACTGCACTGGCTAATTCATTAATTTTTTTCACCGACACTGACAAATCATTGATGTTTTATCAAAGTTAGTGATTTTTAACAATATAGAAATGCACATACTACATGAGAAATAGTTCATTTCTGCATTTTATATTTGAATGCATAAACTTTCAGCAAATAGACAATACCACTTTAACTTTCAGGGTTACAGGGTCAGGACCCGATGACACCAATTACCCAAATAAAAGGTTTACATGTGAAACTTATGGCTATTTCAAGGTTTTTTCAGTTTTCCAAGTTCACAGCTATTTCACGGTTGAGTGAACATGTTTGCATATCAAGACCAAATTTCCCATTTTCACACAATTGTTGGCGTTCACCCTTATGGCTAGGTAATCTCTGATTACCATTCACTCTAGTTTTGAGTGCTGTAAAACAAACATGCAATACTGAAACGACAAAAATGTAATAGACAAAGATGTAATTGGGACGACATCTAGTTGTTAAAATTGTTTCGTAAAACCAAACATTTTCGGGGCAGGGCCTTTATCCCTCACTGGGTTCGCCCCTGCTAACAGTATTCTTAAGGTGATAAGTAAAATTATTTATGCAGTTAGCCTCGGCGTGAGTGAGGTGAGTACAAAACATGTGCAATCAGCCAAAGGTGACAGGCCAAGGAAAAGAAGTTGAAAATTAGTTCGTTGGAGACGATGATGAAGGTGATTGAATGCTTTGAGTCCAAAGAGAGGTAATAGAGACAAAAAAGATATTAGCTACAGAGTGAGACAGCTCTCCATGGTTGCCTTCTCTAAAAATGGTGAATTTCCAGAGAGCAATGCATCCACAACTCTCATCAGATGAAACTACTCATGAGCGCATTCAGCCACCGAAGCACTTAGCAAGCAAAAAGTGCTTCTTTGTTTTATTTTGCACTTCATAAGATCATCAGCACTTACCAAAAACAAGCCCTTGCATGGCTATGAATGCGATTATGTATGTCTTTTGTTATCCTTGCTAGCTTCCATGATGATCTAAATTTTTTTACGGCTGAATTTAATCTTTATGCACTATTTTTCCTCCTGGTATCTCATGGCAGTAAATTTGGTATTTCTGGCTGAAGAATTCAAAATATTTATTTCAACAGGTAACAAGGTCAATTTCGTGTAGCCATCAAATTCAGGCCAAGGCGAGTCTCATCACTTCTGTCCCTCAAGACAACGAGGGAGATGTATATGACCCTCCACTCGAGGAACCCAACATTTGAGAGAGATACATAATAATATTCAAGAAAATGTGGCAAGTAGGTATAAAACGTGAGGAAGGAGCATTTAGGAAAGATTCAACTAAGCAGGGAACATTGTTGTTTGGTGGAATTTCCCCTTTTGTACTTTTCACCTCTTGTAATATATTCCACCCTTCGATTTTTAATTGCCCTTGCTCTACATAGGAATATGAAAATTGATCATTGCATTTCTTAACCCTCTTCCTCCTAACTCGGCCGAAACCGGCCATATGGCGTTCTCTGGCTGCTCGGCGAATTTAAATTCCCAGTATCCAGAGAGAAGAATCTACAGCCGGTTTCGCCCGACTTAAGAGGGAGCGTCTTTGGGCATTTAAACTTCAGAGGGGAAAGGGTTAATGGGAGCCTTGCCGAGAAAGTTCACATGGATCAGCCTGAAGGCTTCATTGAAAAGGGTAAAGAAAGTAAAATTTGTTTATTGAAAAGAGCAATCTATGGGTTGAAGCAATCATCCAGTGTGGAATGATAAAATTAACTCTATTGTATGTCATCCAATTTAAAAGACTGGACTCAGAGCCTTGTGTGTACCACAAAAAAAGTAGAGATTCACTCTTGATTATTGCATTATCAGTTGATATTTTCAGTTACAATGTAACGACTAATATATGATGTGAAAGAACAACTGATATCTTGACCAAGCCACTTAATAAACCCAAGCATGATGTTTTTGTGTGGTCTCTTGGCTTGATTGACTGCATGAGAATTTAGATTTTGGGACAGTATTGTAATTGGTAATCTTCATTCTCATGCTTTGGCACATACATAATATTATTTGTCACTTCTTTCCTTGAGATATTTTTCATTTGCTTTTTACGTAACTTTTAGTTCTCGTTTGAATGTATGCCAGAATAAATGAGTTCTCCTAAGTATCCGTGGAAATCTTATTATTACAACAAAAATTAACCTAACTTCTGCTAAAACCTAATATGTAATAAAATATGTAACTTTAAGCCTCGCTATCAACACAGCTTTTTCTTAATGAATGACTTCCTATACCTTGTTCCCAGTTTATCAGAGTACTTAATGAGTTCATTCTGACTTTATTCTCTCGATGAATGATAATATCTACTGGTCTACGGAGAGGGGTTATTTGGGAGATAAATTCTCCAAGTTAAGTTCCCACTCTTCCTCCTGTATTTAGCACACCTCTCCAAACCATTCTCACTTTTCCTACACCAATATTTCCATTGTCTTTCAAACTCTGACACATTATTCATATTGTCTTGTCAAGGACTTATAAACCATTGAATGTCATCATTCAATATCCTTGAATGCATAACAATTTTTCATTATGTATAACAAAAATAACAAAAAAATCCTTACATGATGCAACTTCTCAGTGACATTTTGCTGCGAGTCTTGGCTGCCAAAAGTCGGCGTTTGCTGCAATGCCCTCGCAAGATTCTCCACCCCCTGCTTCCCTCTCCTCTCTCGTTCCACATCACTCCTTATGAGCTGCAGTAATTTCACTAAATTCTAGGAATGAAAAACAGGTGAATGAATGACTGAATGGTGATGAATTCTCAAAGGGGGTTAAAAGGGTTAAAAGTCACTATAAATAGGTATCATGATATCCTGGAGGCAAAGGAGAAATAAGAGTAGCCCCAGAGATGCCCAAATTATAAATCATTTCAGTATCATCTAGCTTTTTGTTGTATCATTTAGACACATCTATATGATTTTCTGATTCCCAAACATATATTTCAATAATATGTTCACCATGGGCAAGCACAATCTCAGTTACAAACAAGAATATAAGCAAAACAATCAGAATCTAATATCAGAATAATAGAATATCAGAATACCAAACTTTCAGCAAGTGCTTTGCACTCACAACAATAGAAGCCACTCTTCCTGCAAGAATTCACCTCAAACCGCCCTTCCCTAGGGGAGGGCCACAATTTTTACATTCTTGCCTCCCTCCCCCCTACATACTGCCCCCTCAATCTGAAAATGGTAAAATTAGAATACATTTAGTTTTTATAAAGCATTCAATCCTCTGTGCATCAATTTGTGTATTTCAGTAAACAACCTCTCCTCCATCTCTTATCTCCTAACCCATCCCCCTATTTCCTTCTCCACTTCTGATGAAGGTGGTCATACCATTGAACATTTATAAGGCCAACCAATGTGAGCCTCTTTTTTGTGCTTTTACTTTTGTGCAAATCCCACCAGTGACAGATGATGACGGTGTCAGTCTGTCTAGAGCAAGTAATAAGTCAGTGAAGAATCACTCGATTCGAGTGATGATAAATAACTTAAGTGCCACATGGGTGGAGGATTAAAATATAGTAGCATAAAAAGTAAGACAATCAATTCCTATTAATAGAAAGATGGTGGAACCATCTTTATATTAATAGCTGCCATCCCTCCCCAAACTAAACAGTCCCTCCCCTACACTTCCTATTCATGGCCACAAGTATGCAAAAATCCTGACAAATTAGACTCCTCTCAATCCTTCACCAATCTCTCCTTTGCAGAGGATATCCAAAGCACCTCCCCTTCTTAAGAAAATCCTATAGATAACCTTACTCCATCATACTGCTTCCCAATGACAAAAAATGTAACAACAACTTCTCCCCCTACACCACCTACTTCCTTAGCATTGATTCCTTAAGATGTATGTACCACCAAAAGCCTCTTCCCTATCCTATCAGACAACCTCAATGCTTCAAAAAAAATTCCTCACTGCCCTACCCTCACCTTCAGATGTCCCCCTAACCTATGTGGCATCTTTAAAACCACCAGAACCTTTTCCAAATCACTAAAACCCACCAAATCCCTTCCTGCCCCATGCAATCATGTGGGATATATAACAGACTCCATTCTCATCAGCCAGCCTCTGCCTGATAAGTTTCTTGCTTTCCCTTTCCCGTCCATGACCTCACCCTCCTACACCACACACAATATTGTTTGAATCCTCCTCTGCCAATTGTGTTTTACAGCAGCTTCTCTCCACCACTCCCCTTGGCGTCCACATGAATGACCACTGCTCCTCTTGCATCAATCCCCCTTCTCTCCATTTCTCTCCCTGTCACCACTTACTTCTCCTCCCACAACTCAATGCTCGACAAGACTTTGGTCAGTTTACTCCCCTCCCTCCCCCCTCTTCCTCCCCCTCCCTCTAAAGGATTTGAAAATGGCTAGTATTTGGATTTTCCATGCTTTTTCTCCACATGGTCTGAACAAAGCACATTAACCTCTCCTCTCCTTCCCCTCCCTCCCTGTCCTTTTCCCCCTCTACCCATCCCCTCTACATCCCTCCTCTCCCTGTCCTTTTCCCCCCTCCCCCACCTCAAACTCTGATTTTCTCCTCACTTCCCTTCTCTCTCTTGACAAAGATAAACTCCCCCTTTTTCCCTCCCACCAACCCTCACTTATTATGTGCTGTATGCCTGGATGTAACCCAAAAATTTAGCTTGATAATGATGTAAAATCTAGAAACCAGTTGTATCAAACATTTATCTATGTATAACTGCAAAGAATTATTATTTTGTTGTGAATAAGTTCCACCACGTCAGTCCTGAGGCTCCAACATTATTGGTTCCTCTCTTTGAAAAACTGACCCACAGTGGACCAGTTAGTTAATTTGGCTGTCTTTAATTTCTACAGCCATCCTCATATATTAATGACCTATATGACTATAAGCAAGATTTTTATAGCCTAGATTGTTCGATAGGATTCAACCTCTCAAAACCATAAATATTCAATATAGATAAATACTTGTTTCAGCATCATAATCACATCAATTTGTCAATAAAAGTTTATATGTAGATACTCAGAGAGCTAAAAAAAGGCACTGTAAATAATGTTTGTGGCTATCCTGAAGGCAAAATTCATTGTAAGAATTCTAAAAGTTTCCTCTGCTTAATTGCCTAATGTTATTATTTCTTACTATTATCAATTTATACTTCCACTTAGTGCTCATTTTTAAGAGATCAAATGACTATCACATACTATGTATAATTAAAATGAATGAAAACTTGCATGGCTTCATCACAAAAATAAAATACATACATAAAAACGTTATACACAGGGGTGTCAAGCAATTCTATGGCAGCAGAAGGCATATGATATTGGTTATCATTAGCATTACCTGTCTCCTTCTTTCCCTGTTCATGGCTAAAGTGATGTGCTCTGAGTAGAAATCTGGGAGAAGCTGCTCTGGAATAGGCTGCCCAGACCCCCGAATCGCACTCACAGCACCCAGGTCCCTTGAAACATCACACCCTCGTAGAATAGGTTCGGTCAGTCGATCTGAGCTCTGGATATGAAATGAAAAATGGCATCCATGATGAAGCACTGCACATTTTTTGTCAAGGTGGTAAGTTTGGTATGCATAAATTCTCGGTCTATGATAAATAAAGTTACACAAATAAACAGGCAATCATACAAATTTTTATAACTAATTTATATAAATCCTGGTATCATTTTTGCTACCATTGATAGACACCTTGAATTTAATTAGGCGTCCAAGTGCCATTTGGCACCCCAATATCGGATGCCAGATTACAACCTAAATTAAATCACTTAAATCTGTTAATTACCTCCTGTAGACAAAATCCACAAAGTTGTATTTGCCATTTTGATAGCAATATGTGCAAAAATCATATAATTTTAGTTCAGCGAAATCCTGGGTGGACTGGCACTGCTTGTGCCGCATGTCCCCTCACTGTATCCCACCAATTATATTGTGCCGTATCTGATGTCCACCATGTGGTCACATTGCTCAACCTCGCTATCACAGAGAGGAAATACAGTAGGGGCCCATAAAAATGTAAGCCATGCTTTAAAACTTGCAAAAAAATTGTGTGGGATACCTACATCCTCTGGTATATTACCCGAAGCCTCTTCTTGTAAGTGTGGGGTGAGAGAAAAATTATTTCAACGTTTGCAGTAACTTAGACAAAAAATTGAGCTCATTGTAGTTTGGCCTCAGTAAGGGTCGCATTTAACTTCTTTGGTCTGTTTTTAAATAATCATTCACTAAAACTATATTTTTCTGTAAAATAATTTCAGAGTGCTTCCAGATACTTCTCAAAATTCATGCTGTATATTTGGACCTGATAAACTTTGGAATGAAAAATTTACAAAAATGATAGTTGACTTGTCATGTGCCATGATGTTGAGTATCATCATAGCTTTTATTTGAAGCATTTTTCCACATTCTGGTAAAGGAATACCCGTAATTTTTTTCGCGATAGTAAATCTTCATGAAAGGAATTGCCACCAATTACCCTTTGTTTGAACAAGTTAGAGTGAATGATTCAAAATGATGATTCCCTGGAGTGACTTACAAGGACTTCCCACCATTGCTATATTTTGAAAAAGTAATAATTTTAAGCATTAAAGGAGTTAACACTGACAAGATATAGCACCATTCACAGTAATCTCAGAATGCTTCAAAAATCACACTCACAATCTGCACATCTATATACGAATAAATATATGTATCATTCAGACAGATGGAGAAAGCAAGGGATAGGTAACACACGAACTTGAGAAACACGACAATGGTGTGAAGATGTAATGATGATTGGCTTAGACTGAAAAACATTTTACTGGATCGGAAATCGAACCTCGGACCTTACAATGCTGTGTTGAATGATCAGGCCACTGAGCTATTCAGCCAAAACAATTAACACTGGAATCAACAGGGGTTTAAGTAGCCAAATACTTCCAGAAGTAGCCTGTAGAGTAGGCCAAGGGATGGCACGAGGACGAAAATCCACCCACCAGCAGAGAGAGAATGACAAGCACAGAAGACGGATGGGAAAGATTGACTATGACACACAGACAGTGGAAAATACATTCTGGGGCATATGGAGCCTAAGAAGAAAAGATACAACTATGTAGCACCTCACCTGAACTCTTTTAGGTCCTACTTCTTGTATGTGAGAAAGGTATCTGGCTGCTAATTCCTTGAGATTTTGCAGCCTTTCCTCCTCAAGGGATTGAAAGCACTGGCTGCCTTTGTTGACAGCAGTTTCCCACTCCAGCCTTAAAATATTAACAGTGTTTCACATAATTCTATACAACATAATATGCAATATACTTTCTTTGGGAATGACATTTTCCTCCTTTTTATGCAAGTTCCGCATGAAAGGGTAAATAGATAGTGAATAAGGTATGCAATAAACTAAGTAAACTATTTTTATCACATGCAAAATGACTTCTCATTAGCAATAAGTAGATGGGATTTGCTAAGAAAGGGGAATTAAGGATTCCCACATTTTTCCAGTTACATATTTAGCGTGTTTGTCGTTTCTGCTAATTACAGTTTTTTTTCATGCTCCAACAAACATCTTAAGGTCAAAGTGTATTCAGGTCATTTCATGTGGTTTATACAGGCCTTCCATGATGTTCTCTCAGGGTTCTTTGATTTGATATATATTCTAGTTTAGTTTTTATACATATTAGGAATTGATTTTAGCTTTAGTCAGCTTGTGTGTACTCTTATCAGCCTGGAATAGCCTTGCTTTTCATTTGCAATCAATTTAGCTTCATCAAATTGATTGAAAATGAAAAGCATCATGTTCACCAGTTAGCAATAAACTTAATTGTTTATTCTTGGTTGCCATTTGGTGTTCTTCAGTTTCTTCATGGATCTGAAAGTGTCACTTATACATGACTTTTGGCAAGAATACGACAGTTGATAAGCTCTTTACCTAATACACTCTATCCTTGGGCCTTTGTAGTAAGTTGAATACTTAAGTCATGCAGTTGTTGGGTGAATGCAATTCGATGAAGCCAAATTAATCACAGATGAAAAGCAATACTAAACAGGTTAGAGTACCACTCAAGATGACTAAAACTAAAATTAATTTCAATGAAGAAGATGGTTTCCGTATAGCGAGTACACACATGGAAGAAGACTAGATAGGAAGAGGACAAAGGGCATTCAGGGCAAAGTAAACAGCATGGAAGTAACCAAATACCAGACCAAATGGTCTGAATGCACATTAACATTAAGAGGTCCGTTGGAACTTGGGCAAAACTGTTGTCAGCAGAAACAACAAATGCGGTGAATACCTAGAAAAATTCAGGAATCCTCAACGCCATGGAGACTTATGATTGAACAGAAGGGACTTAAGTGGCAATTTCTGAGCATGGCATTCACATTACACTGACATTTCTTCATCTAATGTTTAAACTACTGCCAAGGATTCTAATTTAATTAAAAGTTTAATTATTAAAACATTGCCATGATATTATGAATTACTGTGAAACCACTACAATCATAGTAAATTAATATCAATAGAAATAGACAATATTTGACTGTCTTGAAGGTTTCCCAGCATTTAAAATTAATTTCTCTTCCTGAATAATCGCAGGTATTTTCATTTTAAAGTGTTAATGACATTAAATTGCTTTGACATTCTCCTCTATGCTTTCAAGCTCATAAGCCCCATCCAAGGATGTGGGCCAGAGGTCACTTATAGCATCTGCTGTGAAAACCTACCTCGCTCGTTCAGCACGTATACTGAATGTGTAATATTCCACATCTGCTTTCCTCACAGCTTCCTCTGCCTTCCTCCGCTTGGATTCCAGCTGCAAAATGATATGTAAATTAAGCAATTCCCATGTGAATGAAAATAAGTTCCTAATCCCCTATCATTTGATAATTGCCTCTAAAGCAAATAAAATTTTATGATTGAATTTCCTTACAAATAATTTTTTACAGCAAAAAACTAAACATAACTCAAAAATGATGAGTGGAATTCAATCCTAAAAAAAGTAAAGAAATAATGGCTTCATAGAAGAATATTTTATCCAATGTTGATCAGATATGCAATTAGTCTTTGTCTTAATCAGAATATGGGGTAAATTTGGATTTGAAAATGCTGAGTTCAGGCATTCTGACTAATTAAACACAAGAGTTAATTGATTCTTTTCACGGATACATGGAGTCTGAAAAACCATTGTGATTCTAGAGTGAATTACTCCCATATTGGAAGGGTTGGTCCATAATTGTTGTACTAGTGGTACATATTTGTTGTACAAATTAACCTTAGCTAGCTCTTTCTCTGACAAATGGTGCTGGTTGTTGTGGTGATTTATGGAACCATTGGCATTGGTGCTCCCCAGAGGACCCTTCTCAGCACCGGTAGAAGATGTGGATGATGCTCTAGACGCTCGTCCCAACCGAGCCTCCACGAGCAGAGATGCATCCTGGGAAAATCAATGTGTATGCAAAATGATGCATAAGAAAACTGGCCACTAAAGATTAATTTCCGTGCTTAGAATTAAATAGATCAACAGCTGATAGAATTACCTTGGAAAAGGAAGAGAGATTATTAACAGCATATCCACAGAGGAACAACTGATAGAAAACTATTAAGTATATACAAAGCCTGTGCGTGAATGAACTGAAAAGGATGTGCTACATTAACGTAAGCAACATAATGATAAAAAATTGTTGACAATTCATTCAATTTTAGAGCCAGTATTACCTATTTATTTATTTATAAAAATTGTCCACTTACAGCATGCTTGCCAATTTACAGTGGCACAATGTAACAACAACAAAAATATTTTATTTAGGCCCCCTCTTATTCCTCAATTACCTCAAGAGTAAGAGGCAAAATTAGTTTATTTGCAGACAATACCGTCATCTACCGAGAAGTTCCCACAATTACTTACTTATATGCTCTCTCATTGGACATTAAAAACGTTAACTCGTGGTCTCTTGAGTGGGGGCTGGAACTATAAGCTTAGTAAATGCAATGCATTACACTCCTTATGAAAACAAATCACACGAATGACATACTAATAAAATGTGGTGGGGGTAAATATTAAGGAGTTAGATGAATTATTAAAATTTTCGCTGTCCATATTCGTAATGGACTGTCTTTTGGGATTTTAAAATGCCAAAATTTTTTCTCTTTTGCCGGAGACCTTCTCAGGGATGATGAATGTTGCCCTTATTTCCCACCCAAATACATGTATATTCTTATGTATGTGAGAGGGGTGGGGGTAGCGTGGGTGTAGAACGTTCTGGACGTTATTCTTTCTTCTCGAAAGTACTCATGATAGCCACGATTCACTAATCTTTTGTCCTTTTTCTCTATTGAAGTTACTGCAGTTTTTTTACTTTCAAAGGCCTCCATGAAGACTCTTGTCTTGAAGTGTTTATCTCTGGTGAGGATTTTAGGATTTTTGACATCAATATTGTGACCTTGGGTGGCATATTCGGCAACCGATGATTTCTCTTGGTGGCCCAGTTGAATTGCGGCACTACGCTCCTTGCTCCTTGTTTTAATGGTCCTTCCTGTTACCCCTATGCATCACACATTTTGCATAACAGCTGGTACACTCCCTCCTTCTCCATTCTATCTTTTGTTTCACCTTCGATATTATGCCCCTCAATCACCTCCGTGGGTTTTTAATATTGTTTTTATATCGTGCTTAAGCTTTAAACATATCCCAGATTATACATCAACATGCATGTGGCACTTAAACTTTTAAATTATGGATATTATGATTTAAAATAACAGTTGAACTTTTGAAGGGTATATTTTTACGGAAATAAATTTGAATTGAGTACTATGGTGTTCTAATAATAAAAATATAGTGCGATATTCCACAGGAGAAAAATCATTCGCCTTGACCGGGATTCGAACCCGGATCCCTCGATTTCACTCCGGGTCCGGGATCCGGGTTCGAATCCCGGTCAAAGCGAATGATTTTTCTCCTGTGGAATATTGCACTTCTCTGCACTTGCGGGTGACTCCGTAAAGGTTATTACCGAGGCTAGTCCCGGTTTCCTCAAAATTAATAAAAATATACATAAAATTCATCTTCTCTAACTTGAAATTTCCCATACGTCTCACAATCAGTATTATGGATTTCCCTAGGTACCTTGTCTTATCAAAGTTTAATTGCACCAATGAACTCCCCACTGTCACATATAAAAAAGACCAAAAGCTTGTGACAGTCAAGTCCTGATGGTTGAGGCCAATTCACTTGTTCATAAAATTGGTAGAGATCTATTCTGGCCATAATGACCTGCAAAGGTGAGCCCACCGTTTTTGCGGCAAAGATCGTTGTGCATAGCACACGTTTAGACGCTGACAGTTCGCGCACACGCCATCCTCTGCCTTGACGCGGCGCAGGTTCTTGAATTCGGAGGGGGTCATCGGTGTTCCGTTGCTCCGTGGGTAAGGGGAGCACCTAGATGAGTTTACTGCCCTCTGACGACGAAAGATGCCCTGGCTTCCAGCTCAAAGGCGTCAGAAAGACACTCGAATTAATTGTGTTTGTCTGAGCACGCCTTGAGTAATCCAACTCCAGGTTTTGTGGAGCGTGTACGGCCACTGTAATTTGTGGTAAACATAGCAACCTATTGCCATTTCCCTTTCCGCCAGTAGGCTAACACCGGGTTGAATTTTTACTGGAAACCGGCCTTCTAGTTTTTCCCGATTCAGTAGATATCAGGCCATAATGGTCGCCACAGAAATATTTTTTCTGTCGAACACTTTACAGAATAACATCGATCTGAAACAGGGCCGTCCCGAGGGATTGAGGGGCCCTGTGCGAACGAAAGTTCCTAACTTTGCGTTCCCTTTTTGATATTGTAACATCTTGTAAGCAGATTTCATGGAAGGAAGGAAATTAACCTAAAAAATGGTTAATGAGTTCAAGAAATTTACATATGTACTAAGTAGCAGGCAATTTCGGGAAATTGGCGGGTTTCACCGCACCGTCTGAAAAAGGCAAGCCCGTGCGGGGCCCTCATAGACGCGGAGCCCAGTTCAGCGGCACCTGTCGCACTATACCCTAGGGACGGCACAGACCTGAAGATGTCCTCTGGAACGAGGATGAAACTGTTATCACAAGAAAAAAGACACGGTGGAATACCAAAATTCTTTCAGCACTTCCATCCGAGCACGATCATGAACACTGCCGAAGCCTATGTTAGAATTTTTTAAGCCAGTTTAAGTCATAGAAAAAATACTTAAGAGCAATAGCCGCATACAAATATTTTGAACAAATAATTCAATGAAATTATATCTTATCTATAAACTGACGTAGGATATGTCTTCAACTAATGAATGTAACACAGTTATCAAGCTTTGCTTTTGCTCTCATGTCCACCGCCACAGCGAGGGAAGTGAGTTGAGCCTGAAGTTGAAATGCCACATGGATGGAGAGAGCTTAAGTACACACACAATGGTTAACCAACAATATATACTTCAGAATGTCACAGTCACTTTGGAACTCCCCGATGGTGATTTGGGCTATACTATACATATATACTATACATAACTATGACAGTGCGTATTGGCTAAGCATTCACCTGCAGTCGTTCATTCTCACGAGCACAGAGAAAACTGTGCTTCTTCGTCTTCGCCTCTGCGGTCCTCCACTCCGAAAGGCTCTTGCCAGCCTTCTCCACGACTGCCTCCACCTGCTTCCTCGTTCGATGGTGAGATTCAAGAAGAGATCTGAGGGGCTTAGAGACTTCTTCACTTAGGGCCACACTTAGCGCCCTGCAACCAAGAATAAACACTGTAAATAACTGAATGTAATTTTTGGAGTATTGGCCTTTTTTCTTTTAAATAATCAACGCTCATATTGACATTAAAAATGTTTCGTCATTTTTTATTGACATATTAAGGGCTACAAGTTTTCAAAATATTTAACAATCAAACAAAACAAGGATATAAAAATGATAATGCAATAAAAATTTAATAATTTTGAATACCTTTGTCCACAAAAGCGTGAGTCGAAAGACTTTTAGAAACGAATGACGAAATGACGAATCGTTGGTAATGTCAATGTGAGCGTTGATTATTTAAAAGAAAAAAGGCCACTACTCAAAAAATTATATTCTATTATAATATTGTGGTCGATAAAAGAGAAGAAGTTATTATATCCTGTAAATAACATTGCCCCGCACAGGCATGCCGAAATGTGCTGAAGTTATTGTCACTTCATTTCTTGAGTATTGGCCTTTGTTCTTTTAAATAATCAACGCTCGTATTGACATTAAAAACGTTTCGTAATTTTTTATTGAAATATTCAGGGCTAAAAGTTTTCAAAATATTTAAAAATTAAACAAAACAAGGATATAAAAATGATAATGCAATAACAATTTAATAATTTTGAATACCTTTGTCTTTAAAAGCGTGAGTTGAAAGACTTTTAGAAACGAATGACGAAATGTTGGTAATGCCAATATGAGCGTTGATTATTTAAAAGAAAAAAGGCCAATACTCAAAAAATTATATTCTATTATAATATTGTGGTCGATAAAAGAGAAGTTCTTATATACTGTAAATAACATTGCCCCGCAGAGGCATGCCGAAATGTGCTGAAGTTATTGTCACTTCCACAAAAAAAATTTAAAAATTTATAAAATTACTAAAAGACTAAAACCCAAGAGCAGACCTGTGTATCTCACTCTCCGCTTCCATCTCAGCTCCCACCAACTGCCACGCGTGGCTCACGGATCCCAGCGCTTCCTTGGACGCCTTAACCAACTTCCCCGAGAGTTTGCTGAGACTCTTGGCATATTGAGCCTCTGCTTCAGACCTGGAACAGAAAAACGAATCTTTAATGCACACAGGATAAACGAAAACATAGTCATAGGTCATGCAATGGCATATTTATTATTGGCCGAATATGCAGTGGGAGGGCAGGAACCTTTTGCTGTCAGTGAGACACTCTAGAACTAATGTGAGAAAACTGCCTTTGGCCGATCCATGGGGCTAGAATTTTTCATATATAACAACAATTTTCATTTAAATTCAATGAATTAGCATTATTTTTCACCATTTTATTCACAAATGTATACTGAATATGTAAAAATCCAAGTATTACAAACAATAGTTAAATATGGTGAACATTTATATGGAGTTTGTCTATCTACGATGACATTCTCCACGTCCCTCATATCCTCAAGATAAACTTCACGTTATAACTATGCAGTATCGAAATTCGTGGTCGAGTGGGATATATGGCTTACTTTGAGGATACCGAGACTACCCACAGTATAGCTTCACGGAGTCACCGGAGATCGAAATTCCACAAAATAGGAGGATTCATTCATTCACGCCTTTTGCATTCACCGAGACTTCGTTCACCTTTCGCGACATTCGCCTTGACCGGGACTCGAACCCGGATCGCTCGATTTCGCACCGAATAATTTAGCCAGCTGAGCCACTGAGGTAGGGCTGGGTGATATTTGAATCCCAATATCAATATCCAATATCTTAAAATATTGAAAATGACCAATATCAATAACCTGTATTGGAATACTGAATAATATTGGCATATTGGAATATTGGAAATATTGTAATATTGGAAATAATGAAAAATTGGTACATTGGAAAATATTGAACATTGCAATATTAACAGGTAAAATTATCTTGCTTACAATGGTTTGCAAATGCTGCAAGTGTTAACTATGTAAAATTCTGCTAGTAAAACAAGGAAAGAAATGTAAGCTTCTTTTCCCCAGTTATTGCTATAAATAATGGTGGAATAGGAAGTGTTACACTGAGTGCCACGCGCGTCGTCTGTTTTCAAAGATTAGGGCGCTATCCGACCACCCTCCTCGCCGGGTTCCAATATTCAATACTTTAATTTTTAACATTGGTAATTCAATATTCCAATTGGAAATATTGATTCTTCAATATACAATATTCCAATGACAAATATTGGTTTTTCCGACCATCAATGTCCAATACAGGGTATTGTTATTGGTCGTTCAAAAATTGTGATTTTGGAATTCCAATATTTAAAAATATTGATATTGGAACCAATATATTGGAAAACCCGACACTGAGATGTCCTCCTTTCCAGTGGTTTTTCGTGGGATTCAAAGGAACTCGTCGTTCAGGACTGCCAGGAATATGATATCACAAAAGCAGTCTAAAAGAGTGCGCTTAGCGCCACGAGGTTAAAACAGTCCCAGCATCCTCGAAATTAGTCAAAATGAGCGAACACATCATTTTGCTCAAGTTTGGCTTCAACGTCGTGGACTGAGGCGCTACGCTGTGACGCTTCGGACAGCTTCGTAATATTGTTAGCCCCGCAGTCTTGAATATCTCGTTCCTTTGCAGCTCTGAAAATCCACCATGGAGAAGGACGCCTTGGTAGCTTAGCTGCCTGAAGCACTCGGCACGATATCGAGGGATGGAAAATAATGTTTCCTTAGTGGAATTTCGCATTTATGTATACTATGGGTCCGTGGATCATTTTTCTCGGGTCACCGCAGGCGCCAATAACATTGCATATGCTCTCTAAGGATAAGGATTTTCAAGGTTACCCTTGTATGTAAGGGGCATTCGTGTATTACGCAAGACGTTTTGGGGAGGGGGGTTGGAACTTTTCTTACGTTGTATTACGTAGAGGAGATGAGGGGGTCCGAGACAATCTTACAAAAGATTTACGTTACTTCCGAGATCGTATTTTTTTCAACTTATTAAATTACCGTCAGATGAAAAATCTTACTTTGTAAGATTACCGCTGTGATAGTACGCCTGAATTTATGCTAAACTGTAGGAAAAGGTGTGATCAATTCCTTGTGTTCATTAGTTTGGCGACATCCCGTTTGTGAAGATCTAATGTCTTGCGAGTCGCGCCTACTGTGAATCGCGAAATATCGAAAATCGTCATCGATATGTGACTAAAAATTCATACTTATACGTTTCTCAAAAGGGCCTATGATTTTATAAAAAAAACATTTTAAAACCGGGGGTGGTAAGGTCAATTTTTGCACACTTGGAAATGGAATCGCCCATGTAATATCTATGCGAATGGTTCCAAAAATTAATGACAACTTAAGTAAGATTGGGAGGGGAGGGGTTCGTGAAATCTTACGTTGTCTTACATGGGGGAGAAGGGGGGTCAAAAAGTTGCCAAAATCACCATACGTCATACTTGAATGGCCCCTTAAAGTACTACCCCAATGCTCACGTCAAGTGCACCGTTACATAGAATAAGGATTATTAAATTAATTCGCAACAGAGAAAAACACCGCACACACCCGCATCCTGCACACATCAATAAATGTACGCGCAAATGAGGTGGTTATATATGAATGTGCGTGCCGCCATTCATTTATTTTGGAACCGCGAGGAGGAAACGAACGGACCAGTAACATTTCCAATATTCACCGTGTATTTGAGGAGGCACGGAATTAAAGCCGCGGAATTATGACGAACTACGAGCGCCACTATCAGCGCACTCTTGGTATTCCCGTGTGAAGGCTTATTTACACGTGAAAGTATGACGAAGGCCCGTCTTTAAAGGCAATATTTTGCCATTCCTGACATTTTTAAGGCTTTTGAAAGGTATTCTTTGGTAATTAAGTATGCAAGTAATGCGATTATCATCCAAATAAGTGGGTATGTTCAGTTTTTTCGAATAGAAAATCAAAATGAAACGGACGTGGAAAGAACACGCGGTCGGGGTAAGTTGGGTTGCATACAAACTCAGGATAATCATGGAATTCGTTCCCCATCGGAGAGAGGGGGTCGGGGAGTGAGCTACGATTGCTATCATCATCATCATTGGTGCTACTGTCCGCAGACAGGTTTCAACGGTAGCGTTGTCTCCACAGCATTCTGTCCTGAGCCTCTCTCTTCATCTCTGCATAACTCCTTCCTTCTTTTATAACCCTCAGCATTCCGTTCCTCCTCCTTCCTCTTCCTCTTTTCCCTTCTATTTTCCCTTCCATTATTAATTTCTGTAGGATGTCCAATCCATTTAGCCTTTCTCTTTTTAATTTCTCCTAGTATGCTTCTTTCTTCTCTAATCGTCCTTAGCACTTCTTCATTCGTGATATTATCTTTCCATCCAATCTTCTCCATTCGTCGCCATAACCACATTTCAAAGCTTTCTAAGTACTTTTCTTCTCTCTTCTTCAACGTCCACGTTTCGCATCCATACAACACAATTTTCCATATAAAGCACTTTGCAAATCTTTTCCTAATATCCATCTTGATGCCCCTTGCTGTAACCGGTACCTTAATCTTGCTAAATGCTACATTTCCTTGCCCAATTCTGCTTTTAATTTCTTCAGTACATTTGCCATTCTGTGTAACTATACTTCCCATGTACTTGAAAGAGCTTACTTGTTTTAATTTTTCTTCCTCCAGCCATATATTTAAGGGCCCCTCTGTCTTCGCTATTCTCATTACCTTAGTTTTATTCCTGTTTATTCTAATTCCGTAGTCTTTACTCTTCTTCCTAATTCTTTCCATCATTTTCTGAAGTTCGCCTTCATTCTCTGCTATTATAGCCTGGTCATCAGCATATTTTATAGATTTTATTCTCTCACCTCCCACTTTTATCTCCCCGATGTCTTCTAAAGCTTCTTCCAGCAGTTTGTCAGCATACAAGTTAAAGAGGAATGGTGACAGACAGCAACCCTGCTGACTCCCCTTCCTATTGCTATCGTTTGACGCAAAATTAAAAAAAAAAGGTCTCGGACATGCAAAAATTAACAGAGGTGAGGGTATTAGAGAGCGTCTCTGGGAAAACAGATGGGTGCAGGTCGTCGTCAGTGCATCACGACCTTCCATTCGGCTCCTCAAGTCCAGCTTAGAGGAGAGAATTTTCAAGCCCGTGAAAATTCACATTATTTATTGAAAGGTGCTCATATTGAGTCCTCTATTTATCATATTTCATCGAAATTACACAGGCATTTCTTTGTGTGCTGAGGGCAAGCATTTTACTTACGAAACACTGAGAATGGTGAGGTTTTGCGCGACCGTTGAGGTTAACGGAGTGGACATTCATTCGGAGAAAATTCAGAGTGCTGAGCGACTTTAAAAAAAGTAAGATGATGCTGACTATATTTTCTCCCGGCATCTTAAGAACTTAAACAAGTAAAACAGATAAATTATACGCCGATACATGAAATATTTATCATATATCTATCTAGTTTCCACAAATCCTCTAGAGTGTGAATTAGAAGAGCACGTTCGCATCCGTTGGCGACGCCGACAACGAAATCGAACATTAGATCGTGATATGCGGAGTCTGGCTCTGCCGCCAGCCGGCAGCTGAGCCAACATGCAGTGATACGCAATTCATATGCCACTGACATATTTTTATCGTAGCGGCGATTTGAAACTATACCCGTTAATAATGATGTCCACAGATGTCTTAACCGATACCATGCGGAGAAATTGATACCCATTCATGCAAATGTGTAGCCATAAGCGCAGGTGGCAGCTCTCTCTGGATGCAACTAAGAATGCAACGCTATCACTATGACCGTTTTAAGGGATATGTTTGGCTTTTGATGGTAGCAGGAACTGCATGTCCAACAGGCTTTAGTGGCTACACCAGCAGCTACAACAGAAGCCTGTAGACGTCGTCCCCTCAACCAGAACACGAAGTGTCTCGCGAAGAATGGAAGAGGATGACGACCTCACGGCGAGTGGATCTCTTTCGCGCGGTCCATCAGGACGACTTTTCGAGGAGTGATATCCTTTTTTATGCGTCGAATGTATTGCGTGGGCAGGCCTGGCTTGAGAAAAATTTTTAACCCGGGCGAGAGAGTATTCCGGCGCCCCCCCTTCCCCGCTTATCAAACCTATTCACCAGTTAAACGTAGTAAAAAAATATTTTTTCACAACCACGGCGCCCTGGGCAGTCGCGCAGGCCTTAAGCCGGGCCTGAGCGTGGGTGTTCAGTTTCAGTTAGTTCGTGGAGAAGAACACGTGCTGGCGTGGCAAGATTTTGATAGTTAGATTCCGTGACTTATAGTAGTACAGTATATCACGTACTTTTAGCTTTTGTTCATTGTGTTTGTGTCACTTTTTCCTTTTTGGTAGGTAACGAATCGTGTTCGACTGAGCAGTTAATTGAATTTGTGATTGCGTATTAATTCGTGTATTTTAGTAATATCAAGCACGTATGTGTAGCTTTTGTTCATTGTGTTTGTATCAATTTTTTTCCTTTCTGCTAGATAACGATTCGTGTTAGACTGATCAGTTCATTGCATTTGAAATCGTGTAGTTAATAGCTTCAATTCGAATTTTATTTTAACCCCGTACAGTTATTTTCTTTTGCGTGAATTATGCATACGGCTGTTTAAGGTGATTAGGTGGTAACTATTAGCTCGCCATTTTTTAGTTTCTTTTGTATTATAGTTATTCTTTTTAGTTTCGTTTAAAACTTGCAGCATTGTAGACTTTATATAGGTGTGGGATAGCTTATTTCTAGTTTAACTGTTTGGTTAATTCGTTACTCCCAAAAACGAAATTTAAATTAAAAAAGATCTAACATTTACCATGCGTTAGACAATTTAAATAAATCTGATTCGTACACACTCATAACAATTCCCCGCCATGACACTTGTATCTTCTCTGTCTCACTCCTTGACGCTTGCAGCACTTAGAACCATGGGAATGGGAAAATGGTGGTAGATTTAGGAAGGACTTTATTCACCCCAAATCTGGGGAGCGATTTGGCTACTTAAATCCGCTCTCAAATGGTGCCTAACGTGTTTGGACACGCTTGAAGATGGCGTCCTCCCTAAATTTCCGGATTTAGGTACCTAACTGGCGAGTTTGGACTCAGCTTTAGTCGTCGCCAACATATTCTCGTTCTCTTTCTCCAAGAGTCCACGTTTCTGTACCACATGACGCTACCCACCATGCTCGACTCTTCGCTGGTCTTTTCTATACATCCAATCAGAGGCTCTTCGTCATCGGTTCTCCCCTGATCGAGAACGCCTCCTTCGAAAATGCAACTCTCCCTCAAGTGTCCTCTCCGCTATCTATGACAACTTTTCTCTAACGAACTACCATAGAATACAGAATTCATGCATTATTTACTCTAACACAATGTGAAACCCAAGCACATAATTAAATTTTCCTACTTGCCCTAGGCCATGCTATCCTAATTCCATGAGTAACCTTATCTTCTTGTTCCACTAAACACCCCATTACTTAAGTTTTGAGACTGTAAATGAGACGCGTCAAATACTAATTCCCATTAAAACTAACCACTTCTCAAACATTTTTAAAGGTAATGGGATATTATTTATCCATCAAGCTTCAACCTAGACCGCATCAAAAGATTCTCGAACATAATAAAAGTATCTATCCACTATCAAGTGACTTGCCACTCTTTGAAACATTCTTTGACCATTACTGTCGGACAACAGCAAAAAAAACGGTAAAACTGTATCCATGATTCTCCATGTCAGCCAAGGTCCATAAGGTGCTCATATAGTATGGAGAGCTTATTTATATGAATGATACGCTGAGGGGAAGGTGGAACGAGATGACAGGTGGGGTGAATGCGGGCATTTTCTCTGCACAAAGTCTGATAAGATATTGCGAGAATAAAAGAATACACTTCGGAATTGCTCGCAAAGAAGAGGTTCAACATCCATCCATCCGAGAGAGGTTTCCAATCGCCACAGGGTGAGAGATGATGATAAGGGGCAGTAGGAGGGGGGGGGATGGAAAGTGATTTTGACGAGAGGTAAATCAAGGTGGAGATGTGGGTCGAGAATCTGGAAGAGGTTTCCTTCTTCAGATCAAACTTTCGCGACGACTGGTCTTTCCTGCTCCTTGGAGACGATACGGAATCAGAAGACAGCGGGAGAGCGCATTAGAGGTGGCTGACAAGGAGATGGAGGTGTCACATATGCAAATCAGACAGCGTTACACAGATGTAAAACGAATTAGGCTGGGAGCCGCTAGAGACTCGGAGGCTGCGCGCTAGGCTTAGATTGCTTGAGCAATTGAGAATATATACCTTTAAGAGCGACACGGAGAACATCATATTAGAACCCCAATAGATTTCCAGGTCCGACAGAAACGATAAATTAAGAGAGATATTTTGCCGAACGGATAGGTATGGGAATTTGTTTTTCCTCCGAACAATAAGGGACTTTAATAAATGCAAGGCGTAATTTCATTAGAGCGTTTCCTTTCTTTATGTAAACGGCTGGTGTCCTAACACCCCCCGCCACACGCGCCCCGTCCGTAGATGAAGAGGATGAGAGTAATAGTAGCACTACGGATAAGGAACGGATAGGTATGGGAATTTATTTTTCCCCTGAACAATAAGGGACTTTAATAAATGCTAGGCGTAATTTCATTAGAGCGTTTCCTTTTTATATTTAAACGGCTGGTGTGCCACATGCCTATTGAGGCGGCTTGCGGGGTAGTATGTAGATATAAATGAAACCACTCCAAGCTGGATCGTCAAAACTAGGAGATGAGAGGTTTTCTCTTTCACTCCCAAGACCACTAGATCTGCCCCCGGTTCCAAAATGGACGATATTTAGGAAGTTTTTCGGGAAGCTTTACGTGCTGTTCCCCATCTACAGCACTTTGAACAAAATAATAAGTATTTCTTCATGTGCACATCGTAACAGTTTTGTCAAGTCGTCGGCTAAAGACGCAAAAATGAGAATGTGACGAACGATTGTATGTACTATAACAAGACTATATGACGTCTTGTTGGGCACCGAAGAAATTCAATAATTATAAAGATATAATTCTGAACAGATAGGCACAACAATTATCTTCTCCTCACGCACCAATTGCGACATAAACGAAAAATAAGGAAAGGGGTGAAATCAAAATCCTACAAAGCGCACCATTCACTTTCCCTCTTCGAATATAACAGGGCGCCGCGCCGTTTGGTTTAATTTTGCAAACAAGCGTTCATGTCGAAAATTAAATACAGATGTTACTCGGAGATGCAATTTCAAATGTCCACCCACCGATGGTTTTTTTATTTTGGCGTCACTAGCCAGCAAACACCGATTGAAATATGAACACTCTGCACACTGTAAATGCACACGCAGACCATATTAACGATGTAATACTACATAGTTTGCCTCCACTCCCCTCCCTTAGGAAACATTCTATCTTATTTCGCCTATCTATATTTTTATTTTAGGTTGGGACGCCTCTTTATCGAAGGAACCATGAGCTATGACCGTTATTTCTGCATGGTTATTTTGCATCCTCAAAGGACCCTTATGTGGCTTGGGATACAGCGGGACGATTGCGAAGACACTTAGTGTATTGGTTACTTGCCTCAGCGATAAGAACCATCGCTCAGGCAGTTGAAGAAATGTATGAAGATGCCGTTAATATATGCATATGAAAGTCTGGCATCTGAAGAGGGTGCAGTACTGAGAGTTAAACTGTCACATAGCCAAGTTAAATTTAAAGAGTTGACTGACTATGAAGCCGTGGTTGTCCACGGGGATGGAAAATTAATGGTAGTGAGTAGATCGTGCGTCAATAAGCAATGCTGTGGCTTTAAAATGATTGAACAGGTTGGGAGCAGAAAATATTTGGAGGTAATTTTTGACAAATATTTGAAATGGAAATATGTACCACATAAATGATTTAACTAAGGCTCTTCGCTATTGTATGTCTAAATTGAATTTTATTCGTCACAAATGTGCAATATACGTCCAAAAGATCCTGTATGACGCCCTTGGAGGAAATAGATTAGGTTATTGTCTCATTTGTTGGGGCGGAATTTATAACAAGTATATAATTAGAGGTTTCAGGCGTGATGAAGTGGAAACGGAACATAACTGCACTTAATGAAATTGAGCAACTTCCACTGTGATAGCATTTATTACGCGACCGGTTTCGCTTTTCACACTTCTTTTCATTGCACTTATTCTCTTACACGACTTCTTTATGGGAACATGCCTGGATGGCAGACATTCTCTTCTTCTCCACGACCGCGACCTCCCGTAATTCGCCTTTCCGATGATTTGGGACTCGCCCGCAGCCCCGCCGCCGGAGGCGAGACGAAGCGCTTTCCCTCGTGACAGTAGAACCTGTTTTGCGAAAACAGTTTATCCTCGTAAATAGACGAAATGGGCTGGATCTTTTTTCCTTCCACTTAAGCCCAACGGCCTTGACTTTCCGCGGAATCCATCTCCACGCATCTAGAGCAACTTAAAAGAGAAATTTGAATTTCACTTTCTGGCCGTGACATCGAGACCAGAAGAGACCTTGTACCTTCCGCCCGGTTGCACGGTTTCGCAACATGCTTGAGGCAAGCATGTTGCCGCTCTAGAATTCATCTCCAATGCTTCTTAATTGGATTCAAGTAGCATTTGGGTCTTCAAAATGTCTTATTGCAAATTCTAAGACGTTCTCATGGATTACCAAAGTTGGGCTTGCCTAATTTAAGTAGGATCACAAAATGAAAAGGAATTTCCTGATTTTCACACATGATGCTCTAGTAAATGAATACATACGTTTCCTTTATTGATTTACATCAGAACCTTAAATTTTCACATAGTTTTATTCACAGCGATCACACTAGAAATAACTAGCGTCTTAGGGCATGGATGAGCAACGGACATGAAAAAATTATTTCTTCAAACATAAATATTATGACAAATAAAGGTCATTTGGCGGAAGAATATTGAACATTAATATTAAAATTTTACATATTATCTTGTTTTTTTTGGTCGAATAAAGGGAAAATAAATAGATGTGGTGAGCAGGATTCCCGCAAAGAGGATTTACTCATCAAATGGTGAGCACACCATCTTTTATTTTAAAATGCCGGTGGCATACCCAAATACCCAATAAGTTCCGGCGCTAGTGCAGTCATGAGGTTACGTTTCAAGTACTTTAAATTTCCATGCATGGGTATAAGTCAATTTCTCATTACTATTTTTTAAAGTGACTCCTGATTTCCTTCGAGGGTTCAAAAGATCTCATTTAGCCAAGATTTCAAAGGACTTCTGTAAATCTATTTTTTTCTGAAAACTGTAAAAAAACTCGACGTAGAACTGCATTCAGTCGGCGCAGAAGCCCAGAGGGTCTTCAGTTCAAACCTGGGCGAGGCCTCTTCAACCGTCTTCGCACTATATACTTGCAATGCGATATTCTTGTTACCAAGACATCGCAGGAAGCCACTGAAAGCACAGGGAAAGAATGTGGACCCTTCAATATGTATTTTACGCAAACTTGGACTTAGTAAATGAACAGGGGTGTCTCCTCACCTCTGGAACGAACCCTGGGGTTTCGTGATATTTTACTTCCCTTACTGTGGTACTCGGGCCCATTCGATTCCACTTGCTGCCAGTCATCTGACGTTCATATCGAAATATTGGCTCATCTAAAAATCATTTCTCTGGGTTAATCAGGCGAATTTATGAACTAATCAGGGATTTAGAGCCAGAGTCAGGGGTAACAAGGGGTGTGAAAGGCTATGTGCATAGTTTTTATCGGTTTTCATAAGGTTTTTTTCAGTGTTACTCTCTAGCTTTCCAGTGCGCAGTGCGTAAGCCGTGTGGCTCAAAGATTCACCACTATCGGCAGCTTTGATACTCTGGTTACGCGGTTAATATCATCAACTTGCAGTATTCTAATTCCAAACGCAACTTACACTATTTAAGAGACGAGCTATAAGCATGCAAAATCATATACACAGGGTTTTATTAAAAGCGAGTAACACATCTATACCATTGGACAGCGCGTGAAAACATCTACCTGCAATAATTGTACAATGTAGGTACGTACATACAATGGGAGTCATTCTGCCAGCGAGCGGGGGGAGTGCCAATGGGGATTGGTTCAAGTGAACGCGAGGGCGGGAGGGGGGGTCCCCCTAAGAGTAGTGCCCCCCCTCCCCCTGAGGGTCAGACAATTCCCCACCACGCGCTCGTTGAGAAACTATCAAACCCTCTCCATCAACAATCCCAACAATTAGTCCAGTCTGTAGGGAAATTTGAAGATTTTTTCGTGATACAGGTTAAGAATTGCCAAAAGTTGTAGGGAAGGGAGAGTTATATATACCTATAATCTATATATTTTTAAACTTCGAACTAGACCGTTATAAACAAATTACAGGGGTTCAAAGTTGGCTAAAAACGGTTTTTCAATTCTACAAGCCAAGGTATTCACTTTAGGAAAAAATGTTTCAAATGTTTTTTGTAGACAATTAAAAAACGCATAATTTGAGCTATGGTAAGTTTATTTTCGATAATTATTTATTGCAAAAACTTCGAAAAACCCCAACCAAAACATTTGAAACATTTTTTCCTTTTGTGAATACCTTGGCTTGTAGAATTGAAAAACCGTTTTTTGCCAACTTTGAACCCCTGTAATTTGTTTATAACGGTCTAGTTCGAAGTTTAAAAATAAATAGGTATATATAACTCTCCCTTCCCTACAACCTTTGACTATTCTTAACCTGTATCAAGACAACGTCATAAATGACACTTTTTTTTCTCTCCACAGACTGGACTAAATGGGAAATTCTTCTTTTAGATCTTCACGCGGTATGCTACTTGTGTTTTTTTTAAGTCTGACTAGTCGGCCACATTTGGATTTCTAACAATTTATGATTATAAATCACGGTTTTAATCAACAACGTCATAGTTTCCTCTGTGCTCATAGCTAAGCTTTTCGCGCATATTCAAAATATTCTCCTGCATAGGCATGTCTGCACTCAATATTGTACTGTTTTTACTCTTGGAAAATGCGAAGAAATCGCAGGAAACAATTAAATAAATCTCTGCTTGCCATTCCTGCTCTGCTATTACGTCTATCAACGCGTATCTCAACGAAGCAGTGGTCACCAATGAGCCTGAGTGAAGCTCCGACGCGTTCAAATGGTTTGCTGCATAGTGGATTACGCGTGGGTTTTCGAATGCTCACCGCGATAGAGAGGAAATAATCATCGCGCTTCGAAGAATTCGGTGGCACCCTTCTAGTATTTGCAAGTTGGGAAAAATAGTAAAAATCCACTTTCTTCCAGTGAGCTGAACACGTGGGATCCAAAAAACCATCGATCCAAAAAACGATCTATGGTGAACAAATAGGGGGAAAAAACGCCATATTTGAAGTCATTTTACCTGGACGACGCACAGTGGGCTGAAATGCCGATTTAGCGCGACAAAAGTCAATACATTAAAAAAAAATATGAATTTCATAAAATAAACGCAAAAATACGCCTAGAAGGCAAGAAAAACTCTATTTCATGACAAAAAATACGATTCAAGGCTGTTAAAATAGTGTAATTCGTTGTACAGGCCTCGAAAGTGGCTATACCAAAGTTACTCTTTTCGTCTGTTAATGTGCTTGGTTTGCTATCAGGGGAGCCCATACAAGCAAAATGCTTATTTTATCATTGAAACACATCAATAGTTATACAATACCATAAATACAATTAAATTTATATTTTATTTTACCATTGTAATTACATATTTAATACGAGAATGCAAAAAATCACGAGGACTAATATTTCAAGTCAGCTACAAAAAAAGCACCACCGGGCACCAATGCCGCATCATATACACCATGATGGCTGATGACTCTGTAACATTTTACAATAATAATATCTTGCACCTAGCTCCACCTTTTTATTTGACAGACATTTCATTGGATTGCCGTCCATAAGACGCTCAGTACAGACATACGTCACTAGCATATGTAACATTCCACACCTTTTCGCTCAGAGAATGAAACAGTATTTTTAAGGCATACTTTACTTGGAACATGTTTAAAGATAATTTAAAAACGAATAGACATTTATTTACACAAATTATAATGATAGTTATACAATCGCCAACACTCTGGGATTCCTCGTTAATCCGCTTCACACATTTGGGTTGTCTAACATTCTAATTGTCAGCTTATTCAAAGTATTTGCCGAACTAGTACTGAACGACAAAGTTCCTCCTGAGTAAACGAAAGAATAACCTCACAAATATAATTATCATCATTGAAAAAAATTATGTTCCAATGCGAATGGTAACATAGAAAAATTAAATTTGATTGTTTCAGGCTTGACTTCGTGGAAATGATAGATATCTATTTTTAATAAAAAAAACTTTGTACTTTTCTACTCTTTAAAGTGTCGAAAAGTACAAAGTTTTTTATTGTAAATGAATAGAAAAATTAATTTCTCGGGAGATAAGAATACGCTAATAGTACCATTGTCTGCGGAATAAGATTATCTATTGTAAGAGGAATAACGTGCACCACTGTGGTGACAAATTAACCAGAGGAAGTTACTGGTATTAAATTTGTGATTTAAACCACATGGGACTAACAGAACGATGGGCGGAAGGTTGCCAAACCTATGGTCACCGTAGATTCAGGACCCTTCCTCCCCCTTGTTTCTTTTTCGCCCACCCCCACCCTAGACTATACAGCCCCGCTTGGCTTTTACGAAGTCAATCCTCCTTTATTTTTTTTTACAAATTACACAAATTTTCGACATGTTACATTATAATTATGGGTGGTTTTCCGTGGTTCTTTCGCAGTCCCGAATTCATTGGACGTCAACTAAAGTTCAATTGCTTATTGTTTCTGTGGCGGTTCGTATCCACGAAAAATCACTGAAAGCGTCTATGGACAACAACAAAGTCGGTGGAGGCTCCCATAGAATCTTTGGAGCCGGTTCTTCTCCAGAATCGCGTCACACCAGTTTGAACTCGACGCGCGTACGTAAGCCATACTCGATTTTTACATAGCTTTAGGAACACTACAGTCATCCCCGAAGAACTGAAATCTTCATTGCTTGAAAATAGACAAGTGTCACCAGTCGTAGCACTGACAGCTAACTTAAAGACAACAAATCACATACACACAAAGCGGTCGTTTACTGTCATTCGAGATGTTTCCCACTCCCATCATTACGTCTAACATTTTCTGGATTTCGCTCGAAATATTACAGTTAAATAGCAAAGGAATAAACAGATAGCAGTTACGATATCCGAGAAGGTGCCGAGTTGTTTACTCTCGTCGTTCCCTTCTCCTCTGGTTAAAAATCAAGTGACTGAAGACGGCGGTCATTAACTGGCACCCGCTATGAATCCATCCGTGAAGTCCTCATTTGGACGCCTTATTTCCGAAATCAGTGAACAGCAATCCGGGCTATGCGATTTTCGGGAATAACAGCATAGATGATTTCTTCTTATTGGAGCGAGACTGGGACAGTTAAGGAGGCCTCTCTCCGCTCATTACGCTAAAATTGGTGAGTCGACCAATGAGGACGCGACCACTTGTCTCGATGCCTTCCTGTCGACTACCTCGGCCTCACCCACCTTAGAAAACAGCCTCGAATCCAGAGGGTGTTCATTTTCGCGGTCACCGATACGATAATCCTCCACGTGCTCTATACATCGCGCATTTAGCTCAGAAAATGATTTAAGATTCTTGAGTTACCACTTCTACGTCTAAAAGCTAATCTCAGGGAATAAATTCCTTTTCCTACTTTCACCAACGCAAAAGGCTGCAGTCGACCACGCGATCAAAAATGATTTAGTGAAAATTAGAAACCATGTGTCTGGGACTTTTCATGGGAACTACGCGGAAAAGCTAGGAAAAGGTGACCGTTAAAATTCTTCGGGAAGAAGAAAACATTAAGCTTTTAAAAAATATATTTTTTTAAATCCTTTCGGTGTCACGTCAAAAATAGATATTGTACCATATAGTAACGCCATGTGAAAAGATTGGGGTGAATACCCCAACTAAATTCTCACAATCATACTCATTGTAGAGCGCGTTCCGAAATTCACTGCCAGTACTGGCTGTGCTGCCAAACCGTTCCGTAATCAACTTGCAGTACTCCACAGTAACCAATGACGTCAGCCAATTGATGACGTTTCTCACTGTGAACTCTACTGCCGCTACTGCAGCCCAAAAGCAGCAGTAGCGGCAGTAAAGCAGACAGCCATCGAACAAATGGCGGAAAAATCAAATCTACAACGTCAATAAATAAAATTAGAAGAGTTTAGAGAAACTGCTTCAAATATTTTTATGTTTATACCGGCGAGAGAGAAAAGTCTCGATGCACGTAAATAGCTAGCAACATCTGATTAGCGTATAATATTTTATAAAACGCATTTCTTTGTCAAGTATGTAAGATATGGCAAGTGATACAAGTAGAGAAGCAATTATATTTGCGAATGATAGCAACTTGCGAAATTACCAAAAATTAATTTAGTGTCATGAATAATTTGGTACACGTAATTGTACAGCCTCTTACTACAGTGGTAACTTAGCATAATACCGGCATGTATAATAATTGCCGAGAAACGTAATTTGTTGCATAAATCTAATTGTTAGAGAAAATATTCTACGATGCAACCCTCAACAACCAGTATCTGTGCCTAATTTTCGAGATCACTCTTGGAAACGCTTCGTACAACTTGCCACGAAGAAAATCAGGGCTTTAAAATATATTCGAAGACTTGTATATAAGCCCAAGATGTAAAATATTTATTATAAATTCAATAATGTTAATTATAACGGAGATTTGTTTAATAAAACAGGGTATTTTTCTCCATGCTCGGGTAGCTGACGCGAATACATTTTATTCTCGTCAGAGAAAGTAACCAATTATTATAAAGTAGCATTAAGTAGCAAGGCAATGAAAATTAGCATCTAATTAGAATGCTCTTTATCAATGTCATAAGGGTTAGCATTAAGAATTAACGCATTGAAAGATCACTTATAATAATTATCACCACGCAATTCGGCCATATTAAATTTCCAGCCACTGCCGACTGCTGCCGACCGCTCCGAAATTCATGCTACTGCAGCAGCGGCAGTACGGCTTCACATTCCGTATTACGGCAGCACAGGCGGTACTGGCAGTGAATTTCGGAACGCGTCCGTAGTCAACTGAACAAGTCCTCGGCCATGAACTTCCATTTAGACGCCGAAGCGGAGGTGAAAATGACCCCTCGAATATTGTTTTTCGTGTTTTCCGATCTTTTTTCGGTCTGTTTTAAGACACGACCAACACACTCTGCTCCCAAGTTCCATTTCCCTTGGACGCTACTTAAACTTACGTGATCGATCGAAGAACGGATAGGCGCCTGCGATTCAGTGACTTGTTCAGAATATATATAAAAAACCCAAAACTCTCTTCTGGGTTCGCTGTATTGATTTGTCCTTTGGCCTCATGGCCGTGAATTTCTATCTGTCCTTATTTATACGCTTAACTCTTCCTTTTCGGTTTCTTTCACTTATTCCGTCTTCGATTCCTCCATCACATTTTTAGATGTTAACATCCAACTAAAAACCAACAAATTGATCACCTCCGTCCACAGAATAACCCACTAACCATGACCAATACCTCCGTTTCAACAGTTCCCATCCACCACATGCCAAACGCTCCATTCCATATTCCCTCTCGGTCCGCGGCCACTGCATCTGCAATAACGCCCACTCCATTCAACAATACACAGATAACCTATATCACTCCTTCAGAGAACGTGAGTACCCCAAAAAGCTTCTTGCCGATAAAACCCAGCCCCCCACTGCCCATAATATCTTAATATTGTAGTTGTGGCAGCCGTTGTTTATATAGATTGTCGAGCAAGCGAATTAACAATTGGATATAATTTAAGGGCAAGCTCCTCGAGTTGATTTTCCCTCGGAAATCCATAAGTTAAATTCGAATTGGTGCCTTCGGTTCATGGAAATCGGTTTTTCGAAGGGTGCAAACTTCTCTACCTTGAAGTGGATCATGGATCGCCAGCTAAAAGTTGTCGAACCAGTCCTTCATACGTTGTAAACTGATCATTTAAATAATTTAATTCTTGTTTCTAAATGTGATTCTGACGGGAGTAGTGGCTATACTATGTTCAAACAGAAAGCTCTAAAACCCCACTTGGATGACAGACGTCTGTACGTTACCTCCTTAGTTCCTTTGCAGACGTTCACTTCAGATAAAAATGGTCAAAAACTGATTGTTTGGGAAAAGCCGAGGATATCGTCACCAAGATACTGTCGTCCTATGAGGCAAGAGTTTTCAAGAGGAAACAAGTCGTGTGAACAGAGAAATTTCCAACTTAATTCTCTCAGCAAATATGTGGTCTGGGCATCGTGTATCCATTACCCACGACCATCCCACGACAATGGTAGACGGGAATCTTCGCAACGCAATAACGGATAATAAGTCGACTCAGAGCTGCTATGAGTGCGGTGCAAAACCATCGCGGAATGCAGACTTTGGTGTGGCTCTACAAATGGTGGCAAAGGAAGAGAATTACAAATACCTACTCCATTTTGAATGAATGGATTCGTAGTTATGAATACCTTTTCCATGTTTCCTACAAATTAGGAGACGCAAAATCGCTATGTAAGGATAAAACAGAAAAGGGGAATGTAAATGTAAGAAATATAAGGATTTGGACGGAACCTAAAGAGAAACTTGGGCGGATTGTGGATAAGCCAAAACATTGTTACGGTTCTTCGAATGATGGTAACACTACCCGCTCATTTTTCAGCAATCCAATCCTTGTCTTATTAATTACAGACCTCGATCAAGGTATAACCGAACGTTTATCGGTAATACTCAACGCTCTGGCTAGCAACTTCAAGATAAACGTTGAAATTGTAAGGGAATATACACTGGAAACAGCTCAAAAGTGCATAGCACCTTGCACCATGGTACACCATGATCTTACACAGAAAATCATTATTGCTTAAATGATAAATTAAGCAATGAGGATTTTCTGCATTTGTGCATAATATCCTCCGACCCTGTTATTACATTCATACGTAAGCTACCGGTAAAGTAAGCAGGAGTGATTAAGGTGGTTTGAGCAAGATAGTTCCTTAGTTATAATGGAGACCATATTAAAATTTTAATTTCAGCGTCTGTAAGAAGTATGAAATAAATATTGTAATATTAATGGCGCAACGATGTAGTTATATATGACCAAATTCTCAGTTATTAAATAAAAAAAGCTACATAAGTCTCTAACTTGACTCATTTTTTTCCGCCGTACGGCTGAAAACCCTACAAAACAGCAAGTTTTTTTGCATTCAGCAAAATTTACTGTGGGGAGTAATAGATTATTTTTTATAAATAGTTGAGAAAACATGCGAACTACCGTTAGTTTTTTGACGAAATCTAGGTGCTAGAAGTTCCTAAATTGTTTAATATTCTCTCTCTGGAGCGCACAGCTATAATCTATCCCATGTAAAACAACTTATATTTTAGGCAAATTGCTCGAAAAGTAGTTCGGCAAGGGGTTGATATTTTGATAGCATTGGAAATATGAGAGTTTTTTTCTTTAAAATGAGGTTAAATTCATCAAATTCCAGGTGAAGTAATCTTTCGCTCAAACTACCTTAATAGATCAGTAGTGAACCTACTCAAACAACGAAATATTTACTAATCATTAGCAGGAATTCAGTTGGGATTCAAGTGATGCTGAATTTTGAATTGTTTAAACATATTTACGCAAAAAAATTGAAATCCTAATTCTAATAGAGAATGGAAGAAGGTAAAACAAACTTCAATACAAAAGCACAGCAGCTGTTTAAAATTATAAGAAATAAGATCAGCCATCAAGTAAGGAAGGCCAGGGAAGATATGATGAAAACATTATGTACCGAGGTGAAAAACCGTCTCTCACGGGGAAAGGTTGAAGCTACTTAGCGAATTGAAAGAAAGTAGGTCCTTCCTTTAAATAACGTCCGAAGAAAATTTATTTAGATCGCCATGCTATATGAATCTATTATTTCAAATTTATTAAAAGGCGTAACTAAAAACGCGTCAGAAAAAGGATATAGATTATACGGGCAGAGTGAATCTCCAATGGAGTCCAACGAAGGGGTGGAGAGGAATGATGAAAACTCTCGAGGATGGACAAACTTATTATAAATATTTTACGAACAAATAGCCCAAGACAATATGGAAGGAAAAACGATGAGGGGGAATGACCGAGGAAGATATAGGGTGGAACTTAACAGGAAAATTGTGAAGAAAGTCACGCAAAAAACTTAAATGGGTATGAAAGGGTTAGCTGAGTGGAGAGTTGAGTAAAGATCCTCAGCAAACCAATCTTCGGATTGGTGACTGCTGATGATAAAACATCGTAATGTCATTATTATAATGTAAAAAATACTCATGGAAATTTGATCAGTTGACTTCTCACCAAACACTGCCTTACGATGGCTTAAAAATCGAATTCCGACTTCTGGTGGCCTAAAGCCGCCTCCTGACCCACTGTGCGGCGCGGCGGAGGACAAATGATTACCCTCGATTACTTCCTCATCCTGACTTTTCCCCCCACCCATTCCTCCACGCAATAATCTCGTTCAAAATGCTGACCAACTACAATGCATTCACCTACCCTCCTCCCCTCAAATCTCTCGATGGGAATTCATCTCTGTGCCACGCATCTTATGTGTTCAAACCATGTTAAGAAAGTTGCTATGAAAAAAATGTAATGTAATAAGAGTTATGAAAGTACCAGAGGTGGCGCTGCGTATACTCGGTCGTGAGCGAAGGTGAAGCCACTTCCGCCACATTGAGTGTCCGTGATATACCATTAGTGTAATTAGGCCGGTGCATATTTATGTACACGGTTGCTGTACATAAAATGTTTGATTAAGAAGAAATACGGAAGTAGGAGCAATTACAAGCATATCGTCTGCTCTTGAGTGCCTATGCTAAACATATTTAGCGTGTTTCAAATGAACAAGAATGAAATACCGAAAATGATCAGGAAATACAACGAACATTACCACTTCAGTATTATTAATATAAACAGCGCAGGAGACGATCTATGAACTAAGCATTTTTTCCAAATTATTGCTCGTATTTCTCTTTACAATATATTTTACAATTAATGTAAAAAGAAATAAAGTTTTTACGGACCTCAGGAATTTCACTTTAAATCAGGAAACACAAAACCTCGTCGTTAGAATATCCGTCCGGTTTCACGATCTCATGATTACGGCAATCACAGTATTTCATTATGGGGGCGCTCGAAATGGCGGAAATGGGTTCACCTGAAGTTCATCACGCCACCTCTGTCTAAGTACGTATGTACTCTTTAAGGTTCAAACGTAGCGTCCAGGCGCAGCAGCACATTCGACATCTAAAAATGCACGTCCACTGCGGTGGTTTTTGATGAGTGAGTCCCAGACATGCGTCAATCAGGCCCACGTCTGCGGCTCTACCACTACGAATCGCCGAAAAAATCGCGAAAACAAATTTGTCCAAGCCCTAGCATTAACCCTCCTTAATGCTATAACCAATACTAGACTATATTGTCCTATCTAATACCGCCCGATTCCCAACCCCCATGAAAACTCTACTCCTTGAAGGTAGTTTGAGCGAAAAATCTCATTTCGTTCACCTAGTCATCGAAAACTTTTGAAAAAGTTCATCTAGATTTCGACGAATTTGGCCTAATTTTAAAGAAAAAACTCTCATATTTCCAACGATATCAAAATATTAACAAATTAGTTAATTACCCCTTACCGAACTAATTTTCGAGCAATTTGCCTGAAAATACAAGCTGTTTTACATGGGATAGATTACGGCTGTGTACTCCAGAGGGAGAATATTTAAAAAAAATAGGAATTTATAACACCTAGATATCGTAAAAAAAACTAACGGTGTATGGATTGCATGTTTTTTCAACTATTTATAAAAATTAATCCATTATTCACCGCAGTGATTTTTACAGAATCACAAAAAACCTGCTGTTTTCAAGGCTTTTTAGCCGTACGGCGGGGAAAAATGAGTTAGTTACTTCGATTTAGCATGAAAAATGTGTTAGTATCAAGTTAGATACTTAAGTACATTTTTTATTTAATTACTGAGAATTTTTTTTATCAATAAAACTACATTTTTGCGTCATAAATGTTACAATATTTACTTCATACTTCTTACAGACGCTGCAATTAAATAATAAAATTCGAATCTGGTCACCATTATCACTTAGGGACTTATCTCGCTTAAACTAACTTAAGGTGGCTGGAGCGGTAATCGTGAGTCGTTGAAGGCACATTCTAATAACTTTACAAAATAACCGCCGTCTCTTTCACTTTTTTTACGCAACAAATCCCGTTCACTGTAACCTTTCGGAAACTGCTGACGAATAGAAAACAGTACAATCAACTGTGCCAATTACGTCTTAATAGAGAGGGAAAATAAAACAACATGAAATTGTTTGTGGAGTGGTGGGAGGAGGGTAGGAATGGGATGACAATTACTGCAGAGTCATTCAAGGAGAAGTCCGTTGCGAGACTAATTCCAAGAGCGATAGGCTAAAAAAGCATTATTACAAATACCATTGATGATGATGAGCTCTCTCAATATATGAGAGGCATAAATTATAAAATTCAATCACAATTGAAATAGCCCTAGACTATGACAGTTACTGTCCTTGGTTACAAGCGTGTAGAAATAATCATTAACAATGGAGGTGGCTGGAGCGGTAATCGTGAAGTCATTGAGTGTACATTTCAATAACTTTTCAAATAAGAAGAAAAAAATATTCTTGGGCCAGATTTCACTCACACCTGTTTATACGTTGGAAATCACCAAACAAGCAGACACAAATTTTCCTCTTAATTAAGCATTGTTTTTACTTGTATTTTCGGCGCGAAATTCGAAATTTACGAGAAATTCATATCTAAATACGCTTTTCTTACTCGGCATGGTACCTTGATATTTGCTAGCAGCTATATTATAATAATACGGAACTCATTATTTCGCATTTAGGAGAAAATCTGTACATAAGTAATCGAATAGTTTCAAAGTATATGCCGTGTGTCATAAGGGTACTTGTTAAAATATCATAGAATTGCCAGGAAACCAAATCGGTAGCATGCAGATGTTTTCACTTTTATTGATAGATATTACTAATAAGGACACGTATGCAAAGTTTCACGCAAATCTGTACATGAACAAAAATCGCTCCAGCCACCTTAATCAGGTCCCCACCCTTCCCTCCCCACTCTTCTTCCCATTGTGTAAATACGCACACACACATAACAGTTGAGAATTGAAAACTGTTGTCTCGGAAATAACCCTTTTTCGTCGAAACCGCGGTCGACCAATAAATTGTCGGGTGGAAATACGAGGTATTATTATTCTTTAATGCTGAAGTGATGTCTGAAACTTTTGAACATCGGATTTTTTTCGAACTTTAACATTCTTTAGATTATGGTGTAATTTAAGGACCTATCACGTAGTTTAAAATTTAAGGTTAAGCAATCGAGCTGAGAATATCACCCGATAGATGGCCATCGCATCCGCGTCGTTGATGTTCATTGCGTGGCACCTGGCAGGCGCTGTTCCTCATTACTAACTCATCAATTATGGTTATCACCTGAACTGATGTTCTTGACATGGAGCAAGGCGAGTACATAATTAGCCCAGATGCCTATAATGATTTCTGCTGTATTTGCTTCAAATGTTAACTGGGTCGGAACTCGGAGAGCATTAAGCCCAAACCGCAGACGCGGGTGGACCAAGCGGTCGCCAGAGTAGATCACCAGACCTAACGACGAGTGACATCCTCGCAATCATTCAGGCTGAAGAGAGACGGTCTCGCTTTACTCGACAGATCTGTACATAAGATTAATCCGGGTTTCACTGGACGAGTACTAGTTACTTCTAATGAGCTTAAAATGAAAGTACGTTAAGCTCCTTGGTTGCTTCGCTGAGACCCGCGTCCTCCGGTCAGAAGTTCTACGCTCCATGCCCTGAACTGCCACGCCTAGTCAGTTGAAGAATATGTTGCAAAATCTCTAATAACCTTCACACTCTCGCCAATATTCACCGCTCTCCTGCATTACCCCCCCCCCCCCCGCACTTTCTTCGGGCGGGCGACCCACAGAAGTAATCTCGCGGGGACGTCTGGAAACACAAGTGCCGGTGCGGAGACAAAAGCGTGCCGGATTCCCAAACGGGAGGACGGGCAGTATTTCACTTTCATAACAATCCTGAAATTTTTTCTCACATTTTGGCCACTGGATTTTGCCAATGGATTTTGTCCCACTGTGCGTAGCAATGTCCTGTTTTCTAGTTTAGCCGTGCGCTGTCCTCAAGACCGCTTCTTGCTCACCGGCTGAAAGGGGGATCCGTTTAGGGTGCCACCTTGAACTGGGGCGATCAAGTAGGTATTCCATGCCCGGTGAGGAATCTCACCTCGTGCAACACACGCCGCCCTGGAGGAGTCTCATGGTACGATCATGATGCACTTAAATGCAGACGAATAGACTTTCCCTCACAAGCCTACCCACCTGTTAGAAAGGTAGGGGGTCACTTTTTCTAAAAAGGTTTTTCTAATGATAAGTTTTCTAAAATTTTATTTTTCTAAAAATTTTTTTTTCTAATAACAGTTTTTATAAGATAATATATTTCTAAAACAATTTTATTCTAATAAATTTTACATTGTTATATAATGAGATAGATTACGAAGATAGGTCGAAATATCATTGTTTTCAACAAATTCGTCATATCGAGAGACTACATTAAAAATTCTATCTTCTGCTTGTTTCCTTTTTTGATTCGTTGGTGGTTTGACCCGTTGACCCAAGTCAAGCTGCTCCAACATCGTGGTTGTATCGCTTTGCTCTTTTTGCGACTCAACTAGAAAAGAGTATAAACTTGGGTGCTTTTTCCCATAATTATCTGCAAACGGTTATGCCAACCTTCTGATATATTGTTGGTTCTTGCAGTACGATCCAATACGTAATAATAAACGTATCCGTCAATATGTAAATAATCTATTTTGCGTGATTTTATATATTCCACAACCATGTTTCAATACTAAAATTTGAACACTGAATACTTGAAATTTTGAAATTATAGTTAGTCTCAAAAGTATCTACGTTGTTGTTATTGCCGAATTTAACCTATTTCATTGTTATTTGTTCGTTGCTATATAGAAGAGTATATATATATATATATATTTATATATTTATAGAAATACATAATCTTTCGAAGAATGGATTTTTAGAAAAATAGTATTTAGAACATGATTACTTTTAGAAAAAACATTTTTAGAAAAACTGTTTTTATAAAAACTTTTTTAGAAAAACTGTACCCCAACCATTAGAAATTGTACAAAATACCTCAGTTTCCGGTGCCCACCCCCCAAAAATAACCAAAAACACCTGTGAGAAAACAGGCGAAGTCACTCCGTCGGGGGTCCAGTTAACATTCCCACTCGATTCCAGCCTGCATTTTATATTTCAGACTCACTCTCAGCGCAAAACACTTCCGTTTGCACTTGGCTTACACTAAGATTTTACGCAAAATATTACTCTCGACGTTTCAGAAGAGAATCATAAACGTATTTCATCAAATCGGGAAAAAATTAGATACCTACTGACTAAGCACCCAGTATCCAGCAGAACTAAATTTTAGCCGTTCACAACAGCAGCTATCGCAAGCGATTAACAAAAACTTTTAAAATTTTGCATGAGGACTGAATAGCGCGAGTGAAGTCGTTGGATGAAATTTGGCAAGCAGCCTTACAAGGTTTACAATATGTATCGCTTACCTTTCCTGTAGGATGGCGCTCAGGTCTTTGCAGAAGTCACTTCCCTGCTTGACGAAGCGCCTCAGTTCCTCGAAGCTGCTCTGGCCCTGCAACGAAAGAAGGGAAGAGGTGAAATAACAGTGCAAGCGGAGCGGGAGGCACATTAGCTCCTCGCGAACTGAACCGAAGGAATTGAACGAAGGACGTGCGAGCGAGAAACGCCAAAGGACACCTTTATTTTTGACGAGGACACGGCTTTTAAATTACACTGATGGCACCAGGAAGGAAAAGGTGATGTGACGTATGCATTCCCAGGCGATCCATTCCGACACAAATTACTTCGTGGATAGTTTAAACTATTTGAATGAATGAGGCAAGCCCGTCCAACAGGTATAGCAGAAGCCTCCCCGAGTACTAGTAGCTCCGTCTATGGAGGTGTTAAATTTATATTAGATTATACAAAAAAAGTTTATAGCATCCAGTCACTCTAATTTTTAAATTACAATCTTATACGTCTTTCTTAAAATCTTTGTCACCACAATAATTATTAATATACAACAGTTTTCAAGAGAAACAATTGACAACGCCAACCGCTGTTCCGCCCGTTCCATCACAGTTCGAAAACATCGGTCGGTTACGAACTTTGCAAGTGTTTACATATGACTTTCGAAGTTGTGTCACAAATCATTCTAATGCTATCGAAAGTTCTAATCCATTAGTTTATTACTATTGTGCGTCCCATAAATTCTCCAGTTAATGTTGATTAAATTTATGTCCAAGTGTTTTATTGGGTACTAGACTGGATTAAGCAAGCTTAAATTTCTTCATTGTTATTCTCCCATTTCGGTTGAAGTTAGATAGTGTTCAAGAATAACGTAAAGTGGTACATTCCAATTGTTATTTCAGAATTGACTTTTCATTATTATGCCGGAAAAGTCAATTGCAGTGTGGTACCGCAGAAGCATACATTTATAAATATGTTAAATATTTGTTTTGACCGACAGTTTTTCACTTCATTATAAAGAATTGCTATTAGTTTAACGATGATCTTGTTTCTGTTGGTAACTGTAGTTTTATCGATGACATTTTAGAAGTATTAGTTAATTTTTTTAATCGATTTGCCGTTCCCTGTATAGTAGATACACTTTTGTGGTTTTATCGATGAAATTATAAAAGTGTCAGTGAATTTATTTATAACAATATGCAGTTTCTTGTAAATTCATTACACTGGAATTAAAGTCACTATCAAGCAGTCAAGAGGCATAATGGGGAGTGTTATAACAAATAAACTTAATGATAGAGATCGTAACTTCAAGAGACATTTCAATTTATGAATGCCTGCTTCTACATGTTTTTAATTGAATTGCAACGTTGCTTTTTATGTGACTGTCTATGTTGATAGTTACATTTATTTGATGTTTCAGTATGAACGAGTTTGCTTACCCCAGGATAATCCCATTTTAACTATAGGTAGTCATGATAGCAATGGTATGCATGGTGGTGGTGTTTGAATAAAATAATACATCAGCTGTGTCATCAATAATACTGAAAGGCAATTCTCTTTTGTGGCATAATATCATTACTTATTATAAGAAATCGTCGCGGTTTTACTGTCGTGGATCTTGTGTGGATTGGTTAATTTTAATTTTATGTAATAACTGCTAATGATATTGTTTTATCACCTCACTGTTACGCTTTAGTTTTCATCACTAACATTTGTCCTGATTTTATTCAAAATATTACCCAGAGCAGTGCTAGGCAAGCCATTATTTAAATTTAATTCAGTAAAATCAAAATATGAACTAATAGGTTTGCATTGATCAGGTCTAGGGCAAGTGGTTTTTTTGGCACTGAAGTTTAATGCTACTTCTTAAAAGCAGCATTTCTTGTTGGTCACACCAGTACTTTCTGTTGCCATTGTCTCTGTTCATTATGAATGTATTTATTTTTTATCACACGAATGAACATTTTTATGCATATTAATAATTTAATTTTTAGATACTACTAATTTGTTTTCCACTAGCCTACAAAAATTTATGGTGTAGGTACTATATGAAAATGTCAAATTTAAATCAATGTATTCCATGGTATGCATTTGTTGTTTTAATAATCAGAAATTATTTCCATTCCTTCCAAAATCAGGACTTCAATTCCCTATTGCGATGAATATAAAGCTATTTTTAACTTTCATGCGCAATGTCTTCTGATTATATATCATTTGTGATGCTCTGGAAGTTTTTAATTAGTGAAAAAACAATGTAAATACGCAAGTAATAGATGAGTGAATTTGAAATCTGCTGTTTTACTATGGTGCAGCAAGTAACGTCCTCTATCGTTGTGGTAGGCAGTTACCACCCTCTATCAAAAACATTTAAGCGTTGAGTTAGCACTCCTTGGAATGAGTTCTCGTTCGATGGGGTTCGATTGACTGCAATGCATGAGCTGAGTTGGCGCTACGCATGCGCGTGGAGTCAAAAGGTGGGTGGCGTGGCGTCCCACGGCCATCTTGGGAGTGATTGAAAATTTCCCACTCTGGACATTACGCCAATCCGATGTGCTGAATCCGACTGATTTTGAGTGTCAAACGAAATATTTCATGTAGTTCTGTCTACGCAATTCAAGAATTCGGACTTAGAACAATAATTATAATCATTGAAGTAAACGTTAGCACGGTAGAAGACACGTCGCCAGTTTTAACGAGTCCGTGTATCAGGTACAGAGGCAAGCAGGCCAGCCGCAGAAGTAACAGGAAATAAAACGAAGATTTTTCCTTTAAACAGGTTTGAATTGCGGCCGCCAACATGTGCAATGGATTGGAACGCATTCCTTGGAAACGTACCATAAATGATCTTAGTTAAGTTTTCATTATCACACGCATTCAACCAGTAAAATGAATAATAGTTCCCCGAACAGTGTACCGTCGATAATTTTCCCGATCACTCTGCCTTTTGTTGTTTGTTTTAAAAGGCAATCAGTTGCCTTTTATGAGGTTTTCTTTTAATCAGTTACCAGTGTCTCAGATTAAGCTCTTCACGCTAACTCTGCATCCCTTCGTTTAGCTCAAAATTCCCTATCCTCCACTCTTCCCCCTTCCTCAAAGGTTAAGCTCACACAGAGTCCACCAGTCATCCCCTTCACAACGTCCACCTGCTCAATTAACGTTACGAAATCCCCACAACAACTTCCTCCACTTGTCGACCAAAACATCATAAATAATATCGCCGTATAATATAAGTAAGCCGTAATATCCCTTCCTTCCTTCGCCAACACCCCACATCCCCCTCACCCTCCGCCCCTTTCAAGAGTAGGGCATTCCTATTCGCGCACGACGCCCTTGCGAGATGACATCCAACGCGGTCAATCCATCCCGAGTACCAACTTAACGTAACCTCCAAGATCCTCACGCCGCGACGGCCGGTATTTTCTGGAAGACCGCTTGAATACATATATGAATATAGGTACATTACTAGTCGTTACCCGCTCCTTATAATTCTTCCTATTATCAGTTATCCTATTTTCACTCACTACCTATAGTTAGTTTTTTCCTCGTAATAAATCATGGGGAGTTTAATTTGTTCCGTCAGGGAGGTTATTTTTTAATCTCACTTAAGTGAGAATGCGTCATAGAGTGTGGAAAATTACGTAATTTTTCGTCTTTCAACTTCGCTACCAATGCGGCGTGACCATCTTCGGCTTCCAAGTGGTGAACTGCTGGTCTATTTATTTGATTCATCCGCTCTTTCGAATCTTGATCCGTATCTTTCGACTCTTGATCCGTTTCATTTGGCTCCACATTTCATTAGTTCCATCTCACCTGTCGTTAGGAACGTTAAATGGAGCCACCATCGGACATTGGTCGATTGTGAGCCGATCATTGAGAGAGCGAAACAGATCTCCCGCCTTCCCGCAAAGTGTCATTAAGAAGGTGAGATTACAAAATAATCCCCGTCTCTTTCAATATTTTACGCAACAAATCCCGTTCACTATAACCTTTCGGAGACTGCTGACGAATAGAAAACAGTACAATCAACTGAGCCAATTACGTCTTAATAGAGAGGAAAAATAAAACAACAAGAAATTGTTTGTGGAGCGGTGGGAGGAGGGTAGGAATGGGATGACAATTCCTAAAGAGTCATTCAAGGAGAAGTCCGTTCAGAGACTAATTCCAAGAGCGTTTGGCTAAAAAAGCATTATTACAAATATCATTGACGATGATGAGCTCTCTCAATATATGAGAGGCATAAATTATAAAATTCAATCACAATTAAAATAGCCCTAGACTATGACAGTTACTGCCCTTGGTTACAAGCGTGTAGAAAAAAAGCATTAACAATGGAGGTGACTGGAGCGGAAATCGTGAAGTCATTGAGTGTACATTTCAATAACTTTTCAAATGAGTCGAAAAAAAAATTCTTGGGCCACAGTTAACTGAAGTACACCTTTTTATACGCTGGAAATCACCATACATACAGTAATGTAAACGATGCAAGCATAATATTTTAAACTTTTTGCCTTTTTTGCGTTGTCTCAACGGAATTCGAAATTTAAGCGAAAATCGTATGTAAATACGTTTTTAAAACTTGGAATGGTACCTTAATATTTGTTAGCAACCATTATAATATTATTTAACTTCTTATTTCGCGTTTATGAGAAAATATTTATCTACATATGTCATCTAATTGTATTAAAATAAATTTCATGTGCCACAAGTCTACGTGTTAAAACAGCATTAAATTGACAAGAAACCATATCGGTAACATACCGTTTTTTTTTTTACTTTTATCGATAGATATTACTAATAAGGACACGTATTCAAGCAAATCTGTACATAGCCAAAAATTGCTCGAACGTCGCTGGGAGGAGATATGCCTGACCGAATTCAGATTTGGACTTACAGTCACTGCCCGATAAGGAAATGCGAATAAGAATGTACTTAACCTCTAGCTACTGCGGTAATTATAATACAGCCGCAATGCAGAGACAACAAGCAGAAGGTTGGTACAGTAAATAGTGCACGTACTGGCTTCGTCCCGAAGAGTTCGAATCCCGCCTGCAGCGGAGATTAATCAGCGGAATGCACCCTTTTGATACAGCTGGTTCACCATCGAGATCAAATCTCATCACAAAGGTACCAACCTCCACCATATCACAAAGAGATGAGACAAATTAACACAATCTGCATGACGGTAGTAACAATTCGCATTATATGAATACGAAATTATAAATTGATAATATTGGGAGGAATGTTTCGTGAATTTCAGAGTTCTTTCAGCGACACGGATCCTCAAATGTATCTTACACCAGAATGCCTTTCATCGGAATATATACTATATTACACAAATTATAATATCACATCGGTAACAACTTCAAACGGGAGGAAAACGTGTCAATCCGGGAAGTGCCAACAATTATTCCCATATTCCGGGAGATTTGTCGACCACAGTCGTATAACGCGCGCGCGGGATCTTTCACCTCCCCCACCCTTCCCGGCGTTCCCTTCGCGGAGCGGCTCTTGCAGCTGCTGAAATTAGGGGAACCCAAAAATCACTTCATCTAGATTTTGATGAATTTGACCTCATTTTAAAGAACAAAAACTCCCATCTTTCCAAAGATATCAACACATAAAACCCTTGCCAAACTACTTTTTGAACAATTTTCCAGAAAATACCAGCTGTTTTGCCTGGGATAGATTACGGCTGTGCGCTCCACAGGTAGAATATTGAAAAAAATAGGAATTTATAACACCTAGATTTCGTAAAAAAACTAACTTTTGTAGTTTATATGTTTTGTCAACTATTCATAAAAAATAATCTATTACTCACCGCAGTAATTTTCACAGAATCGCAAAAAACTAGCTGTCTTCAAGGCTTTTCAGACGTGCGGCGTGAAAAAATCAGTCAAGTTAGTGACTTAAGTCGATATATTTCTGTAATTACTTAAAATTTTTGCGATATGTAACTATATTTTGGCGCCATTAATGTTATAATATTTAATTCATACTCCTTACAGACGCTGAAGTCAAAAAAATAACATTCGAATATGGTCTCCATTATGACTAGGGAACTATCTCGCTCAAACTTCCTTAACGGTCTCTCTCTCCCCCTCCGCTCCAAGGCCGTTCTCGTCTGGCCAATGAGCCGACGACCTCCCCAGTTCCAAAAGGAAAACTGGACCACCCTCCCTCCCCCCGCCCCGACTACAACGCGGTCCAGGAGGGGGAGAGAGGGGGAGGAGACGGCAAGAAACCAAGACACGACTCCCCGCGCCATCACACACACTGCGCGCTTCTTCGCCGAGATTAAGGCCGTCCACCTGTTGCACTGCATGTTCCATTTTTGGGAATTACGGCACTCCGCCCGACCATTTCTCGAAATTCATTATGTGACAGCGATTCACGCCGGAAACGTTCTCCATGACAGGAACACACGTACCATGCATTTACTCATAAAATATAATGTATCAAATGAAGTCAAATGTGTGAGAATCTACATTAACTTCTACTTACCCAGGAGGAAACACACACGCAACATCTTTTTGGCTGGATTATAGAGACGAGGAAGTATCGATTGAATAGCATGCAGTTAGCGAAGTGATGTGCTCACAGCATATGCTGTCAGCACATCGAAATATGCCACGAGCATTCTAGCAACACACGCTGAGAACGTGACAAGTGGTACTGCAGAGAATATTCTTCGCAGGGGATTAACTCATAACCTTAAGCACTGCTCGCATAGTGCATCAAAAGTTAGTTCACGCAGTACACGCTGAGAATGTGCACAATATACTTCAGCAAAGGCGTTACCATTGATTAGCATGCATCCACACTCACGTTGCTACATTGATCTCGTTTTCCTTCAGTGTGGTCGGAGATATAGAATCCAAACTTTACCATTTATCGATGGAATAACCATTTATTTACTTACGATCCTATGCAAAAAATGTGACGTTAGCCAGCGTATAGAGTGAAACGTATCATATAGACCACCGATTCACCAACACGACTTAACAGCAACATTCCTGATGTGCTACCATCGCCCACAAATGGCACTCAAACGTGGAAAGGTCATCTATTTATGGTTCTTCCCAAAAAATAACATTGAGAGAACTAATCATCAGAAGTGAATACTATTATTAGTGAGTAGTAGTATATTATTGTAAACATATTACCCCAACGCGCGATGTCTTATCAGGGTGTAATTAATTACTGCTTAGATAATTGTACGCTATTGACATGCTACCCATGTTACATAAGATAGTCATGACGTACATCTACAGAATACCCTGCAAACCACCTCAGGGGTGTGTGGCAGGGGGTGAGTATTCACCAACATGTATTACACTATATTCTAAAGTTAGTGTAACTACTAATTATACATTAGCATAAATCGCTAATGCTTGTCACGAGGCGAAGCTTCACAAGCATGATCTACACTATAGATATTATCACAATGGAGAGGGACCGTTAATATATGTGTATTTTGCAACAACACAAATAGACAGAGACTCAAGACTTATGTAGAAAACATGCACGGCGTGCTGCTAGTACTAGGTAACAGATAAGGAGCTAAGTATTAGGGAGTACTACTACTACTACTAAGAGCTACACTACCTCTCAACAGACCTAGATAAAAGTCTCATTGGCCGCTGTTATGGTCCCTTATAGTTCGTGGGAGAAATTACATTTTAAATCTGTCCGTTCTACAGTCTAGTTCCCTAATTTTATTCTCATGATCTGATCTACCGTAGCATGTCGGAATTCGTAAAATATTATCAACGTCGTCAGAGAATAGACCGGTTTGGAACTTACATAATAGATTGAGTCTAAAATTTAATCGACGGTCTGTAAGCGTTTTCCATCCCAGTTGCTGCAAAATGTCAGTAACAGACCTCGTTCGCAGGACATTCTGAGCACACCCTCATCATGTTCACGAAACTTATGTAAATGTCGCAAAGCGTACTCGATACCGATACTCGGTGACTCCTAAATTCAATAAATTTATGGCAAGAAAAGTATTATGCACTAACCGTTTTTTCCACCAAAAAATGTATTCAGGTAACAGTAGATGCAATGCGTCGGCCATGTACCTGATGATGAAGACGACGCGTCGAAACTGGTCGCACTTGAATACATGTTTGGCGGAAAACGTAGCGTATTTTACTTTATCTGAAATAGGGATGTCATTCCCAGCACGCCGGGAGCACTTGCGTTCAGGAGAAGTCATTTAGATCGGAACCTTTGTTTTCTAAGCGTCACATACGATATAGCTCAGGTTATTTTGCCCAGTCGAAATTTTTCCTGAATTATCGAATCATATCATAACATTTAAATATGTCCGTACAACTCCTCTACCTTCGTGGGGCACCGCCATGCTATCCTTGGCATTAATATGACAATCACGCTACGACCGTGCCAGCAAACGAAAAAAAACAAATCGAAAAGCGAATGTGGTAATGAGAAAGGACTGCTCCATGAAACGCGCTAGCACCGAGGATTAGATAAGGAGAAATCCGAAAGGAGAACGTTTTAGAAAACGCTCACCGCAACCTTTGTTCTTCTGCGGCCGCCGTGGGGGACACTCAAGAAGATGCTTTCACCGCTTTTGGCAAACGCGAGCGCCCTCCGTGCGGCCGCCGGTGAAAACAGAGAGCGATCTCGCACACGCTTATTATTCAAGGGAAGACGGTCGCGTGTCGCGGAAAGCACTCACCCACGTCCCGTTAAAAGCGTGGTCACCCGTGCGAAGGAATGCGAACGGTAAACTGCCGCGCAAAATTAGAGCAACAGTTTTCGTCGGCAAAGACAATGTATGATGGTACCACAGTTTAGGCTTACATTTTTAAATTCAATATCAGAAGCAAGAAATAATCAGAAATTAATGTAGAACTCTAATTTACTCTCAGACAGCATGGCAATTATTTTTTCAAGCCGGCTTAAAAGAAATACGGGGATTCAAAGTTGTGGACTGTTTTTACATTAGTCATACGGGAAATGAGGCAGACAAGCATGCATGGTTTTACTTCAAACGAATATTAACTACAAAATTCGGAGAATAAGCGATAAACTACACCATGCAACGATGAATGCTACGATCGATATGACACGATGCAGAAACACGACAACGTTGCATTTATCTTTTGTCTTTCGATAATTTTCAATAATATCTAATATATAATACCAACGATAATATCTGGAAATTAAAAAAAACATTCAATCAACAAGGAAAGAGAAAAACAGCAACAACACGTCGAAGGCAACGCGCCGCTGCACAAGATCAGATGATGATCAACAGCTAAGAGCTTCAAGATGAGCGCACGGAAACAATAGCATCAACCAATCCGTAATCGGTCCAAAAAATAAAATTTGAATATCGTTGCCAAATCTCATGTCAATCGTAAATCACTTTAAAAATACATGTTGAAGAGCAAACAAATGAAATATCTCCGATTACATATCATTTCCGCAAGTTTGCACGTTTTACGAAGGTATTATGTAATTGCCTGATGACGTGCCAATGTTGCGTGCAATAATCACTGGGCTTTTTTAGCTCCATTGTCATATTTTGTTACTTCCGAACACTGAAAAACTAGCCAAAAGAACGATTATACTTAAATCATTTCATTCGGAAAATCAAACGCATCAATTAATGTCACTTCGAATGCAGTTTTTTTGACGAGTTACAAGGAAATATACCACATTTCAATTTGGAAACCTTATAATATACATTGAAACTTATCGCATCAAAAGCAACAGGATTGACCATTTCAATAAAACGTTTAGAAAATAAAATTATTAGTCGTTATAATGAAATCATTGACATGTTTTTTTCATTCTGGCACTCTTGTTTCTCCCAGTTTGTGCAACAAAAACAAATACGACTGAGTGACTTACACTTGAAAAAATATACACTCCTTTAGTCATTATCTTGGTATTTTTCATTAGAATTTGTGGTAATGGTTCCAATACGTCTCTCATAGAAACAATACTGAATAGACGACTCCGGAGACCAGCCACTCGTATGTTTACCCGTCTTTCTCCTAGGTCAAACCCAAAATGTAAACGCTACCCTTGGTAGAAAATTTAGCACATCAAATTTATATCATTGTCCCAAAAGACAGAGTAAAAGAGTTAATTTATAACCCAGTGGCAATTAATAACTTTACTAGTTATAATAGTTTTAATACTCCGAATAATCACGTATTGCTCTGACCAAACTACGGTAGGTACTACATAAATACTTCGGTCGATCAGATCAAGAGAATAAAATTAGGGGACTAGACTGCAGAACGGACAGATTTAAAATGTCATTATTCCTACGAACGATAAGGGAACATAACAGCTGCCAATAAGATTTTTAACTAGGTTTGTCGATAGGTAGTGTAGCTCTTAGCAGTAGTAGCACTCCCTAATACTTGAATCCTTATCTGTTACCTAGTACTAACAGTACGTCGTGCATGTTTTCAGCATAACTCTTGAGTCTGTCCATTTGTGTAGTATCAAAATACATTTATACTAACGGTCCCTCTCCATTGGGAGCATATATTATATATAGTGTAGTGGATTCTTGTGAGGCTTCGCCTCGTGACAAGCATTAGCGATGTATGCTAATGCATATTTAGTCGTAGTTACACTAACTTTAGTTTATAGTGTAATGCATGTTGGTGACAAATCACCCCCTGCCACACACCCTTGAGGTGGCTTGCAGGGTATTATGTAGATATGTAAACTATTCGTAGAATCTAAGGCGGTGCTTTACTGTGACTATGATCTGGCGCATTTCAATTGGGCGCCGCATTCTCGCTCCCGTCCACGCCTGGAAGTGCCGTGGCACGAAGGCGCGTCCCTCCCACCGTACCATGGCTTCTAAAGTAAGATTCTCATTAGGAGTGAATGTTGAACGATGACAATAAAGGAAGAAGGTAAACAAGTAGGCTACCACAGGATAAATAGAGACGATACACGCACAGCTGTCTTCATATCCTGCGTGGAGGACAGGTTTTTCGAGGCGTAGCTATTAGGGGGAGGGGGCGCAGTTTGAAGGAAACCCGGCGTCGTGACGCTCTCAGCCAACTCTTAACCAAGTGCTTCACTGAGTCCGCAGCTTCACGTCCTATTCGTCGATCGGGGCACTGCACTTAAGGTGCACTCCTACCCCAACTGGGCTCAAACTTTAACTGAATAATGGGGGCTTTCCATTCAACGTGTTGAAGTTAGCGCACATCGGAACACATCAGCGCACACGAATGACGTTCAATAGAACGATATGCGCTGGCGAAATGTTTTGTAACCTGCAGGTAGGTAACATTGTATGGTTGAACAGCAGTCACGGCCGAATGTTTGGTTTAAATTCGTTGAATTCGTTTCAAATTAAGTATTTAAAAACGTTAGTGTTTTGTCGCTGAGTGATTTAAATCCTCACAATATGCATGTTAGCCGCTTTTCCTGGAAATCAACTTACTTGCCAACAGTCACGGATGCCATAATCGGCGCTCTTTTGTTGTTTAGTGCACATCAACTTTACTCCCGATCTGTTTTGAAGTGCGCTACCTAACTACATATTGGGCAGGATCTGCATCACGAATTGAAGGTAAGTGCGCTGTTGTGTTGCGAAGTGATTAGCGCACTACAGCGAATGGAAGACATTCATTAATTGTATCGCCAGGGCTCCGAATCCAGATCTATATCTACAGAATTACATGTAAGCCACCTCAAGGGTGTGTGGCAGGGGTGTGAGTAGTCACCAACATGCATTACACTGTGCCCTAAAGTTAGTGTATCTACGACTAATGATGCATTAGCATAAATCGCTAATGCTTGTCACGAGGCAAAGCCTCACAAGCATGCACTACACTATAGATATGCTACCATTGTTAGAGGGAGCGTCAGTATTTATTTATTTTGAAACTACATAAACGGACAGAGATTCAAGAATTATGCTGAAAACATGCACAGCGTGCTTTAAGTACTAGATAGCAGATAAAGATACAAGTATTAGGGAGAACTACTACTACTACTAAGAGCTACACTACCTATCAACAAGCCAAATTAAAAGTCTCTTTGGCAGCTGTTTTGGACTCTTATCGTTCCCGGAAAAAATGACATTTTAAATCTGTCCGTTCTGCATTCCTAGATCCTAGAGATAGGAAACCTGGTCGGAGAATGTTTCGGGCATTTTAAATTACGCTTCTCTTAAGGCCGTTTTACACGATGAAATATTTTGTACAAACGAATGTACGTGAGATTGTACGTTTGTCTCAACGAAATTAGAACAGGTTCCATTTCCCGTGCAGACATTGAGACATTCGCACAAGCGTTCACACAATTTGCCGCTTTACACGATACATTTTGCCTCATGCAAGAGTTCACGGAAGAGTTTGTACAAACAAATCTACCGTGTAAAATGGCCTTAACTAAAAACGAGACGCTCGTGGACGCTTCGTTTCAACAAGCAGAGCCTTCGTTTCCGGAAATTAATAACTGGTTCTATCGGCGTAGCTATGGACGACACGAGGGGGGTGGACGGGAAGGGGGTGTCGGACAAGGAGCAGCGTGAACTTCTGTGTGGGAGGGAGAGAGATTCACCTTGGATGCGGCGGCAGTCCTCTTTTTGGTCCTCATGCTCCTCCGGGAGCGGAAGCGGGAGATGCCGGCCCCCACGCGGACGCTGCCACCTCGGCGGAATCCGCCCACGACGCTACCCCCTCCACCCCCGGCGACGCCCTCCTCCGACCACATCCCACCGTCGCGACGCCCGATTACGAGAAGGCGACTCGGTCGATAACTCCACATGGAGAGGACACTCTTCACCCTTTTACGTCCTCATGACAGTCAGTCAAAAATATCGAGTTTCGAGATTTCTTCGTTCGACAATGCTCCGCAGCCCGTGGCAGACGGGGGAGCGGCGAAGGTCGACCCAAGCGCGGGGTAGTAAGACACGAATTCACATCAACACGTCGGTCTCACGGAGATGCTTTCCTCGGGCACTACTGATGGCACAGCGGCCAGAGACCATCGAGTGCGTCTTCAAGCGAAACTATTGCGTCCACGGGAATGCACGTACGCGTATGTTCACTCGTCCATCGGTGTTGGTGGTTTTTCAACGCAGATCCACCGTGATGGTGAGGCGTTTCGATGGGCGCTGAGGAGAAGAGGCCTCCCTTAGTATTGCGTTCGTGAGATCGGACGCATATCCACTCCCTCGAGTCCAAATCATTGGGAGAGACGATTCCTCGACTGGAAGAGTTCTCCTGCCGGAGATACTGAGGCTTCGAATTGAGGTCTCGGCGATCTCCCGACGGCTGCCCTCCCCTCTTCTTGCCCTTCCCCTCCTCGTGCTGTGCTTCCCTCACGCCGGCCGTGGCGTCGGCTCGGGAGGAAGCAGGTGGCGCCTCTCTGCACTCGGACGGTGGCACGTCATCACGCTTCGCCAGAGTCACTGCACGCGCAGTTGGGAAGGACCGGAATGCCTCTCGCGATGAAGAAGCTAGAAGAGATGCAGGAAAGGTGTTTGCGGCGCAAGGCAGATGATGTGGATAGCTGTTCAGAGCGGATGAGGTCCAGCAGAGGTCATCATTGCGTCCAACAGCAATTGAGTGCACTCTATTATTGCGGTTACATGTACTCGAGGCGGGATCCGCGGAAACGGGCTTCGATTTTCAAAGGGGGTACGTCTGCGACATTCGTAAAACTTGCCTTTATTTACTCGAAAACGAACGAGTACATATGTTTGCGTGCCAAGAGCGGAGACTTGATCAGCAGCACCGGCTTCGGTAAGCCGGGGAATACCACGCACACACGAATGAACGCACTTAAAATTTCACCAAATTAAACACGGAAAACTGAAATGAGAAGACGAACGCAGACGTGGAGTCGCGTCAAAAGACCTTTCCAATTCCACGACGCAACGTCTTCAAAGTCGAGTGAACACCAAACCGCTTCCGATGAAAAGATGTGCTTGAATTGTACTATGAACGAACACTGTCAGACTGGAAAGACGGAGGGACTAATGGGAACAGGCCTTGAAGGTGGAAGATTCCATTAAAGAAGGCTCCTTGGTGGTGCTGTAGCCGCGGAGTAAGTAACTTTTGATTGACGCAGCAGATATTGAATGAAAGCCCACTCATTCAGTAGCAGGTGCACGGCAAGAGGAAGGCGCACGGCACACCAGAGGCACTCGAAGGCACGCTCGGAAGCAGACTGACTGACTGACTGCTCTCATCAAATGGACAAGAGGGGTGGGGAGTGGGGCGGGGCAGGGGGAAGGGGGGGGGGCGGACGGACTCTCGCCGCCCCTCCTCCTCTTTTCGGACCGTTAACGGACAAGCTCTGTGGAGTGATGCCGATGGTCACCTCCCCAACCAGAGTGGAGGCGAAGTAAACAATCGCTTGGCGACAAGGGCCGTGCAATGAAATACCTTCACGCTGCTCAAAACAATGGAGCGACGCTTCCCGTTTCCCAGGCAAAGGCCGAATAACTTACACGCGTTGTACACGACGAAACCTCGGTGGTGAAGAAATGAAATTTACGCGGAGACACTTAAGTTATTTAATATCATTTTGAAGATGAGGGAGTTCCACTTAGTTACGCCGGAAACAATTAAGCCTTAGGATCGGAGCAGGAGGATGATGAGAGGGAATACTCGAGCCTCCCTTCTCCAGCGAAACTCCCGATTCCTCGAGCGTCGTCTTGATTCCCGGAGCGTCCACTCCGAGTGGAATTCACGGGGAATGGAAAGAATGCACGAGAGAGCGCAACCACCGCACGGACCCACTTCTCCTCCTCCGACCGATTTTCACTCTGCCGGCGTCTTTTGAGGAGAGAGTGAGTCCCACGTTCTCTCGCCGAAAACAATCGCCAAAATGATGGTCCTCGCTTCTCTCTCTATCTCTCTTGCCTCACCGATCCACACGATTGGAGGCGTGTCCCGATTGGAAGTGATTGGGGCGCAGCAACAACACATCCACCCGCGGAGTCGATCACGAGATCGGCGGTCTCTCACTTGGCGACTCCGTCCGACGACTCGTCGCTATAATAGCGACACTTATCTTTGTGCAGCGAGAGCTACGACATCGATGGATTCTTTCGGAGCGGGGGCAGCAGGAAGCACACAGTGGTCGTTCTGCTATTTCCAGCATGCGGATTCTTTTCGGCATGCACGTCACATTCATACGTGTCGGACGTCCGCGCAGGATGAATCGGGGCATGCGATTGGCTCACAAACTCATTTCCGCCACGCACCCATTCTCCACGAACGGAACACGAAGACAGCCGCACCGCGGTGAGACGTCCGTTGCCCACAGTCCGGCCGGCACCCTTGAGGAATGAGCCCTTCTCTCGATCCTGAGGATCCTCGCTCCGCGGAGTGGGCTCTTCACCCTCGTGAGAGAGTGCCAGCGGCGTTGTCTGGGTGCAGCGGCTGGCTGTGTCTCCTCACCAAACGATAGCCTTTTCGAGGCGATGCGACAGCGAGGCTATCCGCACGGAAACTGTCGACTCCCGAATACGACTGACGCGCGCTTTCTCCCGTATAAGGGGCCACGAACTACAGGCGTGGGGAGGGGAAAGAGAAATGGGGGGAATCGGGTGCGTGTGTGCGGACCTTGCCTCACACGCACGTGCGTGGCTCCCGGCTGCACATTGTTGCGGCCGCAATAGGAATAGAATTGCGATGCGGACGAATACGATTGAAATTCTGCCGTTCGTTCGATCGCCGGGAGGGCGAAGTGTCGGGCGAAGAAAGGCCCGAGCATGCATGGAGCTAAATTTCGAGAGCACGTATTGTTTTGGCGATCCGAAGAGAGAAGGACTCTCGATGACTGACACTGTTCGTGCGCCACATCGGTCACCCTCCCACCCCAAAGCCCCTCTCCTGCCCCCCCCCCCACCCCCACGCCACCCCAAAGCCCCTCTCCTGCCCCCCTCCACCCCCACCTCCACACTCTTCCGCGCGCACCAACACCTGCAGGAATCACTTCTCGTGTGCGACGGCCAAATGCTCGGTGATCATCAATTCTGTCACTCTCATCGGAGCAGTCACCCATTCGAAGATCGGTTCGTTTCATCACAGCGCACAGTGGGCCCAAATCGAAAATCGCCGGACAAAAGTCCAAAATTGCTTTTTTTGAGATATCGACTTGAAACTTGGCGTATATACACACAAATGATTGTTGATTATGAAATGGCAAAACATTTCTCATAGGTCTTACCCCTTACTTAGATACAGAGGCTCAAACACGACCAAATTTCCAAAAAAGCGCCCGCTCTCATTTTTCTTCGAAAATCTTAAAAATTGAGCAGATATAGGAGTACTGAAAGGATTGTTATGAAATAAAAAACATTACTATTTGTAAACAGGGTACTTCACCTATACTATGCATAACTTTCAGACATATTTGCCCATATTTGAGTGCTTTTACGTCACAAAATGGCGGACCCTTTTTTAGGCAACATTTGACATAAAATAGACAATATACTCCTTATTCGGAAAATGGTCTCTGGGATACTTCATCAGAGTATAAATTAAACATATTTATAGATTATTCCGTAAAAATATTCAAAAAAAGTTTGCGACGCCGAGAATAAACTCGATTTTTCGATCGCGCGTCGCGTCCCGGCTCCGCGCAGCGGGACCTGGAAATACAGTGTTCCCCGTTGGATTGTTCAAGTTGTGTGGACATTAACTCCTCGAATTCAACTTTTTAAGGCTATGTATGTTGTCACTGATATCTAAAGATTCAAAACTGAAGATTTTGCGAGGATATTGAATCGAGAGAATGGATCAGTGCACGCGTAACTGCGACACATTTGTTTTTCTTTGGATAATTTTCGGAATCATGCTGCAAATTATGAACGTCTTTCAACTCTTGAGAAAGAATGCGGGTTCTCGGGGTGCCATGCAAGTTTTCCATAAAAAAGCAACATTTGGGATTCCCTTCTTTCCCTTCACCCTCTCCTCCCCCACCCCGAACAACACCCTCTGCCTTTACTCCCCGAGGAGGGTGGCGCGAAAAGGAACGTTTTATGACACCGGGTTGCCGTTGACGGGAAATAGCGGGTATTTCCATTGGCGCCCTTTCTATAAGAAATGCATATTGACAGGCAGTTGTAGTTTGGTTTTGGTGAAGTAGTGTGTTGCCTGTGCACTCGTGAGTTTGGAAAACCCATAGTATTTGGTTATTTGGCTCGTGAAATACTGACATGTTTCCTCCTCCAGTTCCCTGTGGTGACAGCAGTATTGTTTATTTTCTTAGAAGTATACCTCTTTTTTAAGGTAAGCAATTTTTATTAATGTCTTCTTTCCCACCAATGACGTTTTGTACCCACATTATGCGTCGTAGTTTTCTCATTAGTGTTCATTTATATTTTGTTAACTTCTCGTGGTATTTCTTTTACCACGCGTACTTACTGCTTACTATTCTTTCAAAGTATCTTCATTTTTTTTTCTTTTATCCTTCGTATATATTATTTTCTTAAATTAGTGGACCGTTACACAGGTTTTTCCTCAAACGTGTTGTGATTTGCCTTCACACCAGATCACGCGTCTTGAGCTCTATTAAAAAGTAACGGATATGAAGGGAAAATCATTAAATGACAAAAAAATATTTGATTGAATATTTGTCACGAAGATTAGATTTAGGGTCACATGATGACGCTCTAAAAAGTTTTAGTGAATTCATTTGGATTGGTTTTTTGGTGCCCTACATGATAAAGTGGGAATAGTTTTCCCGGAATAACGAGCGATATTTGCTGCATCATAATGTTTTGCTCAATGAGTCAATCATTTTGCCTGATAACGTGCGTCATTATTTACCAAGTACTTCTACGGCGACTGCTATGTATTTTTCCACAAATCTCTAATGTATTCATTTAACGACATTATTTTTACTCTTTTGCCTTTATTATTGAAAATTTACTTTATCAGGCACATTGGGAAGGCCAGAAAAAGAATATAGGTGTTACATCTGCATAGCAAAAATTTACGAAATGAATAACATAACAGCCATGAAAAATCGACCGGCAGATGTAGAAAAATATGCTTATGGTTTATCGACGCTGCATTGCTACATTCGTTTTTTTGAGTATCTTTTGCATATTTCGTATCGACTGGGGTTTAAGCAATGACGGGTGAGAATACATCAAAGCTCCAGGTGGAACTTTTAATTGCTTCAATTCAAATTATTCTGAAAAATAAATCGCTAAATTATCATTAAATTCCTTTCTAGGCTCGTGGTTCTCTTTACAAAACGCTGTCCATGATAAAGGCTATAATACAGAAGACTTTCAGAGAAAGGATGGGTTTAATCGTAGATGTGCTCTGGCCTGGAACAGGAAATACGAATTATGGAAATACAGCTAGACGTTTTTTTGATTCTCCTAAACTGGTAGCTTATGTAACAGGTAATGGTGTAAATCCGCTTATATGCTCAGAGATAGCTACATATGGCCAATGCCACGTATTACACTCAACAAATCAACAGTGAGTTTACTTGTTGAGTAATATAATTCTATTATCGAGGCTAATTCAGCCAGCTTTCCGAAGAGGCGATGGAGGCTCGTAATAAGGACGCCAGGATATTCCGAGAAAGATTCACGTGGAAACACTCCAAGATGGCCACCAATGAGTACCTATTCAAAAGACTTTTGATCACGTCCGATCCATTGCTTTCCTCCACCATTACTTTGACTGCGAAGGCTCATAGGAGGCTTCCAAAGGAATTACGGGAACTAATACTAATAGAAGACAAAGAAGAAGCAATAGAATCAAACAGCGAGTATGAGTATGAGTAGTAATTACGATTCGTCCGAGGACTAAGAATTTAGCTTGAAACGAACAATCGGCATAGGAAGTTGGGTCAACTGTGTTGTAGTGACGGATTCGCGCGGATGGGTTAACGTGGTTAAGGAAAGAATAGTGAAAAGGCGATCGCATTGTAAGGAGCCCGCTACCCACCACCCTTTGCTAAACCGCTCCCTTACCCACCCTTGCTAATCCCTCATAAGAATCCCTCCCGCCGACCCAACTTCCTCTCCTTTAATTTTCTCCGGGTATTCCCTGCTTGAGTTTTTTCCCTTCATTGCCTCAAACAGACCTCTCACTTTCATCTCTCTCTCTTATGGAGCGCGTTGTTACACGTGCGACAAACCCATCGTCTCTAGCTGTTTCTTAACTTTCTTACCCATTCGTAAATATATTCATGGTGTGTGCTTTCAGAAATTTGTCAACTACCTGAAGATGACTAGGTGAGTTAAAACTTAGGATGCTCTAAGGGTGAAAATCATTTGAGAAAATGATATTTGTATTCTTTTCAGTATCTTACAAGTAATGGCATTTCATTTATGTTATTGAATTGATATTTAAAGGTAGGTACTGGTGACATCAAAACGAATGTAAGCCATTCTCATTAATTGCCATCCTATTTTCAAAATACATTCTCTTTTTTTGCCATATTCTGCGTAAGATTTGGCGCAGCGAATTCGATATAGAACAATATCAGTTTTCCAGTTTTGTTTAATATATTATTGATGAATCTAATTGTGTTTTCATCTATGCATATTCCCTTACTTTTCGTTGACAGCATTGTAAATTCATATAATTACATTGTGTGCTCAGTATTGCGAAATAAAAATGCAAAGCCACTGGAGACTCAAGCTTAAATTAATCCATCCCTCAAACATAATGATCTAGTATGTCACTAATTACAAAGATATTACATTGCGCACAAAGATATTACATTGCAGAGCGTTTTGTAAAAACTCATGAAATCATGCTGATTTTAAACTCAAGCTTTAATTTCATTGTAAGAAGCTATAAAGAATGATATTGGGAGAATGATTCCCTTTAGGTAACTCCTTAAAATAATATATTGATTTTTTTAGAATATCAGTTCCAATTATTTGTAGGAGAGAAAATACTAATGTTATTTCTGGCGCCTCAAAGAATCAAATGACGAAGAGTGACAACAAGTTGTAATTTGCCAAGCAGGTATGTTTTATTAAAGGCTGCACATTGTCATAAAACGTTCCTTTTCGCGGCACCCTCCTCGGGGAGTAAAGGCGGAGGGTGTTGTTCGGGGTCGGGGAGGAGAGGGTGAAGGGAAAGAAGGGAATCCCAAATGTTGCTTTTTTATGGAAAACTTGCATGGCACCCCGAGAACCCGCATTCTTTCTCAAGAGTTGAAAGACGTTCATAATTTGCAGCATGATTCCGAAAATTATCCAAAGAAAAACAAATGTGTCGCAGTTACGCGTGCACTGATCCATTCTCTCGATTCAATATCCTCGCAAAATCTTCAGTTTTGAATCTTTAGATATCAGTGACAACATACATAGCCTTAAAAAGTTGAATTCGAGGAGTTAATGTCCACACAACTTGAACAATCCAACGGGGAACACTGTATTTCCAGGTCCCGCTGCGCGGAGCCGGGACGCGACGCGCGATCGAAAAATCGAGTTTATTCTCGGCGTCGCAAACTTTTTTTGAATATTTTTACGGAATAATCTATAAATATGTTTAATTTATACTCTGATGAAGTATCCCAGAGACCATTTTCCGAATAAGGAGTATATTGTCTATTTTATGTCAAATGTTGCCTAAAAAAGGGTCCGCCATTTTGTGACGTAAAAGCACTCAAATATGGGCAAATATGTCTGAAAGTTATGCATAGTATAGGTGAAGTACCCTGTTTACAAATAGTAATGTTTTTTATTTCATAACAATCCTTTCAGTACTCCTATATCTGCTCAATTTTTAAGATTTTCGAAGAAAAATGAGAGCGGGCGCTTTTTTGGAAATTTGGTCGTGTTTGAGCCTCTGTATCTAAGTAAGGGGTAAGACCTATGAGAAATGTTTTGCCATTTCATAATCAACAATCATTTGTGTGTATATACGCCAAGTTTCAAGTCGATATCTCAAAAAAAGCAATTTTGGACTTTTGTCCGGCGATTTTCGATTTGGGCCCACTGTGCAGCGGACCGATTCATTTCTTCGTGAGTCATCACATTAAAGACCCTCATTACTAGCTTCCGACATGTATTCTCTCCTTTGTGTTCGATGTTAATTTTTCCCGATTATTTTTTCCTTACATAATAATTTTCAGGAGACTATAATCCAATCCAGTCCATCCAATTAACTGAAAAGGGCCCTCCTGCATTTACATTGAGCACCTTCCCCAATCCGCAGATCTTCGTGGCGCTTCCCTCCATTCCAACGATTCCATGGATTCCATTGCAATTCCGTCCATACCATCTACATTATTGCGCCAGCGGGTCGATTATGTAAATTTCATAGGCGTGATGAACATTGTTCTTATGACGAGGCGTCCCACCTATGACGGCTGGCGTAAAGGAGCGATTATGTACTCGTAAATGTCATAGGCGTCGTAACTGAGAAACCGTCGTCATAACGCATGAAGCTAAAAAAAACCCAGATATAGCCGTCATAAGGTCACTGAATAGGAGTATTTTTGTTGATCACGAAGGATATTTAATTAATTACCGTCAATATTTCATCTGTAATTAATAAATTATCATTATATTTACTCTGACACAAGTGGAAGAGTCTAAAACTGTAAAAACTTTCAAATGAGGTACAACTTCATGCAAAAATATAGAGAAAAGTCTTCAGCTATTTCTCTTCAAAATTTTACCATAGTGTACGAGATGCCGACCATAACTTCCACTAAGTTCTATGACGAAGAAACTTCTGCCAAAAAATAATGTCTGCGCATAAAAGCAGCCGACGTGTTTATGAAGTACGATTATGACGAAAATAAAAATACGCCAACCTGGTGATTATCCACAATTTTACAATTGGTATCTCGTTAACATCAGTGCACTGGATTGTCACCATTGAAAACTGCACAGGAGTATGTTGCCAATGAATACATTTTACGTGCTTTTAAGCTTATATTGCAACAAGAACAAAAAGAAAACATAATAATTGCCACAATACACATAAACTAATATATATTCCCGCAAAGAAAAGGGTGGCAAATCTCCCGCAGTTGATTATAGATTTAAAAAATAATCGAATGATGACTGATTTCTCGAAAGATGTGGAAATATTTTCGAATATTTGTATTAGACACTCGATTCTAGACTCTCAAGGCAAACGCCTTTAGAACGTTAAATAAAATAAATAAATAAATCTTAAAAAACACGGTTTTATTAAAAAATGTACTAAAAAGTAGGAAATAATTTTTTAGCTATCACAACTGGCATACAACAGGCAGAACGTGATTAATTATGACTAAAAATAAAACCATGGGGGCCCAACCAACATTTGTGACACAAAAGACTTTACCACTAGGTACTATTTAAGTAACGTGGTAAAAAGTCTTTCGTATTCCAAGTTGTGCAGAACCGGGAATATCCGGCAAGTGAAGTCTACCTTTACAGTAATTTGCTGAAAAGTCTTTAGTACCACAAGTTTTGATTAGGACTTAGGTGTTTCCGGTGAAAAATCTTTTGTACCACAAATGTTGGTTGCGCCCCCAAGGTTTTATATTTAGTCACAAATAATCACGTTCTGCCTGTCGAAGGCCAGTTGTGACAGCTAAAACATTTTTTTTTAACTTTTTAATACATTTTTTATTAAAACCATGTTTTTCTAATTTTTTATATTCTATTTCATAGTTTTTAGTTTTTAATAATTTTTTATCAATAGTTCATTCATTAAAGTTGTATTTCAATGGATAAATAATTGAAAAATGTAAAGTGACAGTGTTGAAGAAAAAGAAATAAAATAATGTTTTGCATTAAATTAATAGTTTAATTTCGTATTAATTTGTTTAAATCGAGAAAATATTGTACTGTCATCCAAAGTGCATATGTGGGAAAAGTTTCAAGAAAATCGACTTGGTGGAAGTGGATGAAAAATTTATGACAAGATTTTACCCAAACAAACAGAGATTTTTGAATTTCAAGTACTAATCAATATGATAATATGCATAATGAATAAAGACACTTGGTAATCTTCCACAGATTTATTTATTTGACACGACGCGTTTCACCACACTGTGGCATAATCATGTGCACAGTGTGGTGAAACGCGTCGTGTCAAATAAATAAATCTGTGGAAGATTACCAAGTGTCTTTATTCATTATGAATATCGAGAACTTCCACCATATCCAGCCTGAAACAGTAGAATTTATGATAATATGCCTTAAAAACACTATTTAAAAACTGGTCTTGTTTCAAAAATGCACTAATTTCTACATTTTAGTCTTCACACTTTTATTAATTTAACAACCCTTGAAATTTTCCCTAGCTTTTTTAAATTCCGTCTTATGAGAAGTCTTAGTGATCGTAATCTTTGTTTATCAATGTTTTGCAATGCTTCCAATGTTTTACAATTCAATGCGTAATGCTTTATTAATGTTTTCTCTATGTACTCAAATCAAAAATATTTAATTAAATTAAATATGAAAACGTGAAAAATTCGAAAAAAATTACCAAGATTCTGTCATCAAAATTAAACATGTATGCAAAATTTGGGAAAGATTAAACAATGGGAAGGGGTTCAATAATTGGGTATTAGCAATGCAATTAAACTCACGAAGCAAGTTAAAATAAGAATAGTAAAAAAGTCCTAATTCACAACTTGTGGCACTAAAGTCAACTTAAATAAAACCATGTAAACAGCCGATCCCCGCCAAATCTCCAGCAGTTGTCCCGCATTCCTAAGGATTGGAAGGAATACTATAAAATACTACACACGTAATCCGATCGCGCGAACCAAAGTCGCTATCGAATCGATAAAAAAGCAACAATGCTTACGCTCACATATTCGTTCTGAAGTCTTTTAACCGATTTTCACGAAATTTCACAACTTCTCGTCAACCCACTAATAACGCAATAGTGGTTTTAAACATTAAATTATATCGTACGTTAATTTATTATTTCAATATTCTGCTCCAAATACTTATTTCCAATAGCATATGCTCGCATAGCATATGTCTTGATTTGAAAGCTCATGCACGTATGTTGCACGGATTTCAGTTTATTAGCGTTCAAAGTGGTGATATCGTGTTTTTGGCGGCAAAAAATGGAACTTAATTTTTTCATAAAACTATTTGTCAAACATTTTTGACACAAACTACGGGCCATCAACATGAACAACCATTAATATTCATGAAATGAAAAGTACTTAGGAATGTCCACACTTGTCTTGAGTGTTCACCTTAAAAATGACGAAAAACAGTTGAAACCCGGGTTATAATTAAATCTGCACGCAGATTTTTTCATTCCATCAGTAATGCAGACCCACCACTTCGCACCTAAAACAATTGACTCTAATATTCAGTTAATTTCCTTGCATTCGGCTCATTTGTTATGGAGACGTCTCGCCTTAGACTCGCGAGTATTTGCGTGGACAGTACCAAGGCCTCCGCCGCGGCGCGCCGTTTGAATAGGCGTGAGAATCCGATGTTCCCAAAGTGTTCTCCAGCTCAAGAGCGGAGAACTCTCACTCCGAGAGTGGCTCCCCGCGGGGAAGGCCCGGGTTCGGGGCTCGATATTCGCGAAGGCAGTCCCATATATGTATAACTAGTTGAAAAGCTTCCTGAAACAGCACGAAATAGCCAAAAAGTAATGGATAAAGTAAATAATCGAATAGAAATGAATGTGGTTATTTATTTTTAATGAAAAAATATATGTAACGATGTTAAGCATTATACAATATCTAAATGTCAAAGAATGTTTAGTACTTTCCAATATTTTTGGTGAAGCAGGCGGAACTGTTACAAAGCAGTTTCTATTGTGTATTTTGTAAAATGCATACGCCCGCGCCATGTGTCAGTTAGGGGAGAACGAATAAGGGAGCTCGCTTGCCATCTATTGGCACACATCCGAATCGCTACGCATAGGAGCTGAATCATATGTGCGTACGCGTAGCCTTATATAGGTAAGTAGGTAGGTGTGTAGGCATGTGCCACTGCCTAGTCCCTGCAAGTGCCGCACTCACTGCATGGTTCTGGTTCGCAATATGGAACTGAGTGCTCATTCAGTCCGTGGAAAGTTGAACGGCGCCACGCGACTTTCAACTTGCCCCAGACTGCGCGTTCACGACTTTTAACTTTAGCTAAATCTTTCATTCGCTCCATGAAAATACTGATTTGTAAAATAGTAAAGGCTGCATCTCTCGGATGTTCACAACGTCGTTGTTTACGGGACAACGACGCAGCGAAACTGTTGTCTCAAAAACAACGACGCGGTGAATACCTGAGAGATGCAGCCGTCACTGTCCACTCACCGTCGAAGCGTCCGCATCAACTTGGTTTATGTAATGCTCCGTTGGATTTCCGGTAATGCGCATTTACATCGACAGAGCTGTTCCGAGATTCTTTTTTTATTTTGTTCAGATATGTTGGCAGGTTAACTATTGATTGTGGAGGACAGGCGGGCGGGCTGATGACGGAAAGATCAATTGCGGCAGTGGAGGAAAGGTGGAGAGAAACCCAGCGTCGGCAATGGCTTACTCTTAACTAATTGTAAAGGCGCAAATGGGTAACAGTTAAAGTACCACCCGACGACGGACGGAATACCTACAACTTGGGCGTTGCTTTCGTAAGTTAATGCTATCTCTTTCCACACATGGCACCCAAGTAGGGATCGGGGTTCCAAGGAAATATCCCAGCCAGAAACTGGATCTGAGCCAAGGCCCTCAGGATGGGAAGTTAATAATACCCTAGCCACCGCACCATCCCAATCCCCAATTAGAAGAGAATATCCTTTCACTCCTTGTCACCACTTCATCTTAGATTGGTGAAAAGTACATATAACAGTGGATCATCCAATGATATCATTTCCAAGCTCCACATTATCTAGGACACGGTAGTATGAGCGGATTCAGGCACAATGTATTTTCATCGCACTACCTACACGATAATTATGGCATTGTATCTGTTATTATAAAGCGTGCTATCTGGGAAACAGCTAATGCGCACGGAAAGCACGAAAGAACTCGTTAAGCTCTGGGCCACGTCAATTGGCTATCGAAGAGGAGGCGCAGCAAATAAACAAGGAATCAAGTTCGGTACATATTCGTAGAGGCGGCAGTCATGGGAGCCAAACGCGAAAATGATAACACGAATGTGACGCGCGTATTCCGCCGATGCACCCATCAGAGAGCGCCATTTGACGTAGGCGATGCGCTGTCGGGGGCAGGAAGCCCTCCCCTCTCTCTCTCTCTCTCCGCCCTGACAATGGACCCCGCGGACAACAATCAGCGGCTCGAGCGCCATTGTTGCTCCTCCGGATGGAAATGGCGGAAGTGCGGGGGAGGTCTGGTGGAATAGGAGGGGAGGTATAAGGGGTGGGGCAGGGGGGTGGGGAAGGGGGGTTGTGTAGGACATGAACGTGTGTGTCCTAGGGAGGGAGAGAGAGAGAAAGGGAGGTGCAGGTGGCGACACAGGTGCCTATCACGCAAAACACAGCGGAAGGTGTCGTCCATTGTTCGCGACGCACGGATTCAACCAATAGGATTGCCGTTTGGTCCGTTCCGCTCACATTGCATCGAGCACATGAAATGGCTAGTGCACAAAAAAACACAATCCGATGAACGTACGACTCTAGAGCCGACTGTCAAAATATCTCCCTCCCTCTCTTAGGTAGTCACTTATGCTTGACATGCAGTTGAGGGGATAAGGTTTAGACTTCCGGCATCAGCCTTCTATGAATCTTTAAGGAGTGAGACCTCCGAATCTTCAGCATTTCCTGTTCTAGTGCCTCTGAAAGTCTTATACTTTCCGTGCGTTCAAATTCAATCGTTTAATTCCCTCTTTAACACTTTGCTCAGTTCGCGAATTCACATTTTCTCAGCTAGGTCCAAATTGCTCGCGAAATCAACTGGAAACGAAGTTATTATTGGTGGAAGGTAGCATCTCCCATTTCCTCCGAGAACTTTCCCACGAGCTGCCGCTGCCGTCGCGAATCAAGAGTCTCTTGAAAGCAGCTTAAATGCGATCTCCAATGCGCTTTCCCCACTTCAATGTCGTGGTCACTACGCCACGGTCCTTAAACTCCGTCAGCTACGCTGGGCAGCCACTCCTCATAGTTTATGGGAATTATTTGGCAAGATAAGCAGTACAGTGCATTTCTTTTAAACTTCAGCCCGAGAACACATTATTCACAACAAGAATTCAAATTACTAAGATGAGACGACAGATCCTCAAAACACGCTTCTGCAATAATTTCCCGGAACTCGGTCGCATCAACAGATAGAAAGATTTTCTCCCGTGATTCGCCGTTGCTGAGCTGCTGTTGTGGTGGTACATAACAGAAACATTGAGTCTCATGCGTCCAAGTAGATTTTTCTTGGGCATAGAAATAGAGAATGCCCCTCGATGAATACCAATACAAGCATACCAAATTAAAGGGTATTTCTTGCAAAATAAAATACCGGCAGAATGTAAATAGCAGCATATAAAGCAGGTGAGGATTCGTGAGCATAGCCGTCCATTCTCTGGAATAAACGAATGAGAAACTGCTACACCAGAGACCGAATTGTAACATTCAAACATTCCGATGGACAGTCTGAAACTCTGAATGGCGCCCCTCAGTCAAAAGGTTTTCTGGCTTTCTAATTAAATGCCACCCTCTACTTCCATTCCGAGAACTGAAGACTTAACAGCGAAAATAAGAAATATACGGAAGCAGAGGACATCTCCTTTAAAAATTTGGGAACAAAATGCACAGAGGAGAGAACATCCAAAATTAGCAATGGATTCAGTCGGATGGCGCGCACAGCGCCACCGTCCACGAGGTTTTAAGTCAAACTTTGAACACTGGGGCGTTTAATTTGGATACATTTTGAGGAAACCACGAATTGACCACTGAATTTCCTTCACGGAAACACTCGCTTATTAATGTTGGTGGTTGTTCGGGTTTCCGACCGGGTCAAACTCTCCATTTCTGCCGACGTTTCGATGAACGACTCATTCATTGAAACGTCGACAGAAATGGAGAGTTTGAACCAGTCGGAAACCAGAACAACCACCATCGCTTATACGCCGGGAAAGCTTCACTCGCATACTATTTAAGAGTACCACAGAAGAGCAATTATTCCAGATTGTTCCGGTCAAGGCGGATGATTTTTCCTCAGTGGAATTTTCGCACTCATCTCACGAGTCGTATCCATAGAATTGTTGATCCAGGGGAAGTCCAATCTATTTCTAGTTTCTTCCATTGATGGGTCCTCACGATCCTCATTTCCGCATAAGTACGCATCTGCCTTTTCCACTATTAAATCCCTCGTTCAGCCACGGCACCTTTTGCCTCCTTTCATGCCATCCAAATTCCCCATCCAATTCCTCCCGCGCTCACCAAACATCTGCACACAAGAGTGGATACATCTTTCCCTCCCCCCCTCTCTTCTATCATCGCCAGTGAGAGAGAAAGAGAGAGAGAGCTCGCCCGTCTGTCCCCATTCACCTCATTCAAATGCCCCTCCCATCATTTCTTCTAATTCATTACTAATTTCGCACTTCAAGGAATAATTCCACGAATGGACATAATCATTGTTACAATTTATAAAGTCTTCAAATTTTATCTTTGTATGCCCTTCAATTTTAACATAATTTTAAAGGAACATGGAGAAACGAAGTGAAAACAAGATGAAAATATCAAAAGTGATGTTATAACAATATATTGTAAGGCACTTCTCAGGCATGTAGGCTTGGTTTCCCTAGAAACCATTGAAAATTAAAAAATGGTAAGCAAAATGATCCTGCAGCTAAATACAAGATTTACTATCATTTAGGCAAATCCAACTCTGGTGGAGAATACAATTCTGGATCCACGCTTTAAGAGGCATGGATTCTCAAGTGAGACCGCCTATGAAAATACTTGCTGTTCAATTCAACAGAGGCTGTTCATGATGAAAGCTTGCAATACCCCCTCACAATGTGATCACGCGAACTCAAGCTGCTCCTAGGAACCATCCACTACATCTATTTTGGAGGATTTTGACAGCTCCATTGAAAGGCATTTCCACAATAGAAACAATACAGCAGCAAGAATAATTAAATTGGACCGGTAATTGCAGGAATATAATATATATCAAGAGGACGGAAAATCCTCCGCCACGGTGGATGGAACGAAAAAACATAATTCGAAATATTTTTGAAATAATGACAAGTCGGCTTCCCATATCTACCAGCCACATCAATCCCCTGTGAAAGGATCTTTTCCAATTGTGAACAGATACTTTCTGAGAGGCGCAATAAATTATCCTCAAACTAACTATTGCACATAACGTTCCTGAATGTTCATTTGGAATGAGTAAACATTTCTCCCTACAATTTGTGTATGATTTACAACCATGAGTAAAGAAGACTAGTATAGTCAAATACATTCACTGATTAAGAACACTAGTTAAGCCATAATGGCAATAGTGAAGTGCAATTTATCTCGTAAAATTTCAGTTTTTTTCATTTTGATGAGTTTATATTTTTTAGGTTTAGGACTAATAAAAGTTTAAAACTGCTATTCATAAGTATGGAATATTTATTCGAGGAAATTATTATTCCCAAGCTGCCTTTACTTTATTATTTACTACATTACTTTAGTTTGAAGCTGCCACTGTTCACTGTAAACACACTCGGTAAAAGAATAACAGGGGAGGTGCATTGTTTAAAAACAAATGCGTTGTTGGAACAAAGGAAAGTGAAATTTTAATAATAAAATTATCAAACAATTAAAAATCACTACTGCAAAAATATCACTAAAAAGATAAAATCAAGACTAGTTGTCGCTTCGCTGAATAATTATTCATTAAATATATGTTAATAATGCTTTATTACGAATAGGTGTTGGTGGTAATCTGCAAGCACATCTGTCACCTGGTATGCCTTTTATCAATTGGGAAATTATGACCTTCGATTAAAATTTTCAATGTAGTCGGGAGCTGTTTAGACAGTGTAACATAATAAATATATACAGATATACAGACAGCCCCCGACTGCAATGAAAATTTTAATCGAAGGTCAAAATTTCCCAATTGTTAAAAGGCATAACAGGTGACGGATGTGCTTGCAGATTTCCACCAACACCTATTCGCAATAAAACATTATTAACAGAGACCTATTAATGAATATTTATTCAAACAAGCGAAAGGTAGTCTTGTTTATATGTCTTGATTGTTATTTTTGCATTCGTATTTTTTAATAATTTTATTATTTTTATATTTTAGTGCTGTTTTATATTTATATTTCTATTTTCTGCAGTCGTGTTTTTAAAACTGATTTTTCACTATTTTATTATTTTTTAAATTATTTTTTTATATTATTATCAGCCGGTATTATGTAGACTATGACACTCCCAGTAACGTAGCGGTTCAAAAAAGTGTTTGTGCATCAACATCGGTACAGTCGTTAAGCTGCTAAGGTGGAACAAACATACGTACATACATAGCCAGCCGCTGAAAACATAACACTCCGCTTTTTGGGCAAACGTGTAAAAATAGGGATGCATATTTGGCAGGAAAGGAGCACCTTAAAATAAATAGAACGATGGATTTTGGAAAATGGTAATGTTCATATTTTTTGGAGAGGAATACATTGTTGGGAGGGGGAATGCTTGGTGGCGGGAGGGATACGCCAACGGAGCATTGTTGTGAGGGTGGTTGGATTGTTAGCGTGGAGGCAGCGGAGTGAACGGGCCCTCAAATGGACAGAGGCGGGATGTCGAAGCAGTGTGGAGGTGGTTGAATAGAGTATTTGCACACTTTTGGGAAGTGACATCTAAAAAATCTATCGATACTTCAGACACTAAATTTTCATTCTGACGCTCGAGAGGCTTTTCGTTAATTTTTTATTAGCTAATAAAATCTAATAAATTATTATTGCGCCTAAACACTGGTCCGCCATGTTTTGTAGGCTCTGACGTCATCTCCCATCGTCGACCATTTGTTGATTTGGAGATTGTGTGACTGTGTAGTCTTAGCGTGCGGACGAAACTTTAGCTATTAATTAGCAAATTTTGAAATAACTTCGAAAAGGCAAATACTATTTCACTCTCAACGCACAGCTTGGCTATTTCGCTTCTGCTAATATGGGAGATGACGTCACACTACGAAGAACTAATGGTTGGGCGTTTAGACATAGGGAATTTCGATGCTAAAACAATGCATATTAAAAGCTATTTATTAAACTAATTAGTTGGAATTATACCTTGGTATTTCGTACGTGGCATTTCGAAACCAAACACTACTCGCTATAATAAATTTCAACAAAATACCTCACTTACGCAAATACTGTATTGAAATGGGGGTCGCGGGAATAACGAACGGCCGACATCCACAGATGGTCGACCGAAAGGTTTTCAGTTCTCAAAGGCCCAAGTGAGCCAAGCGGCGAGAACAAATGACAAACATTCGACTCGATCAACTAAGGTGTCACAGGCGTGACAATCTAAAAAATATATAGGCACACAAAAAATAGAAAACTCATTTATTTTTTCCCCCCTCAGGGATTTAAATTCTTGCCACGAATGGAAATGAAAAATGATCAAAATTATTTCTAAAAATCTGGTTCGTGGCGACTATACATATCTTACGTAAAATCACTAAAACATGTCTGCACTGCAGATTGTACGTTTCAACTCATTAACCTACACTTACAATCGCTAGAAGGAGCTGAAGAGTTGTATTAAACCAAAAATACGTTTGAGGGATAAAGAACCGATAAACGCATGTTAACAGTGAAATGCAAATTATACGAATGCACGAATTAAGTTTTTGAGGAACACTCCAGTTTATCTTATGCGCCATATGAAAAAAATACTCCAGCTATCCACCCGCATATAATTTACAACGATAGGAATGTCCTAATAATGCCCGACGTTTTCATCACTTTTGTCCAACATTAATCAAAAAAAATCGGGCCACTTTATGCAGACATATAAGAATATGAACATTTCGCGACCAACCCAAAGGATACCTTCATTCGGTACGGATTGCAGCGTCCGTTGCGGATCCACCCATGATATCAAAGAAACACTCACGAAGTTCACTTACGATTCTGCCAAATATAATCGACTGGGGACGGATAATGTTAGAATAACTTTCACTGCTTTCAGAGAGTAAGTTCTTTGTCACAAAAAATGATCTCAAGGTCTTCGATTCTGATAAATAATACATAAAAAAACTCATAGGAAAAGTAATCGTTGGGCCGCGTTGAAATCTGTTATGGTTAATTCTTAAATTGAGAGAAACCTATCTAGAAGATCAGGAAAATCGAATTTTAAATGCCGGCCTCGAGAGAGAAGTCGGTAACGCACCAGCCTTGCATCCGAAAGGTAGTGGTTTCGAATCCCGTTTCGTCTATGGATGCTGTGTTCATCTGAGGATAAATGTCGTCGGTTAGACGGTGCGACTAAGCCTTGAGGTAGGAGCACAATACTTTCGGTAGCCATGAATGTGACATTCCACTGAATGAGTTCCGTGACTCTTGTTTCAAGACCCAATCAACAAATCACATATAAACAACGGGATAGTAGCGGAGAATTGAAAAAAGACATAAGAGGGAGTGAATAATTGGCCGTTCGTAAAATTGAAAGACCCTATTGGCCTTATGACTCCTGGTGTCCATCACATTCCTTGAGAATGTGGCCAAGTCTACGTTGGGGAGACTGGAAGAACTATTACTACAAGGATTACAGAACACCACTGACATTTCAGGCTTGAACATCCCCAATAATCGGCCTTTGCCTAACACAGAATTAGTCTTGGCCACAGGATAGCGCCAAGATTCTTTGCCTTTCCAACGGTTATTGGGATAGACTGCCAAAGGAAGCCATTGAGATCAGGCTGGAAAAGGAAAATTTTAATTGCGACGCTGGTTTTCATCTAAAAAAACTCTTGGAATTCCATTTGAAAGATAATTTTTGGAATAATAGAACGAATACTCCTCCTTTCCGCTGTCGTAATTTTCAAATTGCTCCCTCCGACCAATCAGGAGTCACCAGATTGTTGGACCCAGATTATAAGCTTGCCGTCCTTTAATTCAACGACATTTACCCTGAAGACGATGGATGAGTCGTCCGTCGAAACGTTGGTACTTTTGACCGATTTAACCCGGTGGACATCCCAAGAAGAATTTGCGTTTTCAGGCGAATATTTACATAGTATAAAAGTACAAAAAACGCCTGGGGTTTACAAAGCACCAGGCATTTCGCGCTCTTCCCCTTCCTCTCAAAATTCTCCAAATCTTCCAAATCGCTTTCCCTCCAATCGCCACTCGAAACCAATTATCATTTCCAGATCCCACTTTCCACCAACTGCGAATCAAATTTGCGACCCCAAATGCCGTCCAGTGCAGTGCAGCAAGGAACCTCTCCGAAATGAAAATCCACAATTAAACTCTGGATTGACAAACGGAAATATTTTTTACATTTTCCCATTTGGACTTTCGCCGGTGTAACTTACGATAAGCACTGTTTTTAGGAACCCATCTTAGAATACACCTTTAGAACACTTGAAATAAATCTCAACCAGGGTTTCTTGAAAAAATTTAAATACTCCAATTGACTGTAGATAAAATTTTATTCATTAAAATGATAATAAGAGGTGGAAAATTGCCAAATAAAAAAAGGGTTTCATTGACCGGGAATAGAACCTTCGGCTTGGCAAAGATCCTCCCTAAACTTGACTTTTGTATTCCTTGGAGGTTATGCTATAGTTCCACCACTTTAATGACTCTTGGCGGAATGGCGGAAGAATCGTTTCATTCCTTGGCAATCATAGGATAGGGACTCGTTCCGCGACAAATATGTACGATTTTGGACCAGTGTTTATCGTTACACACATGTTCAGAAGTTAAAAGAAAAAATGCGAGTCACGATAACCGGTCGGCAACGCAGACCACTATCTCTGAAGTGATGGCGTCAATAGAGGTGTAGCAAAAAATTGAATGCTTGCATTCATAAATAATAATAACCAAGCTACGATTCTGGTTCTGGAATGAAAACTTTGGCCTTTAGAGAATAGTAAGCGCAATTTTACTTACTAAAAATGGCTTTCCTCGAGACTTCGCAAGCCCATAATTGCAATTATGGTCACGTGGCTCTAAGTACCGTATGTTAAGTACCACTTTTGCGGTACGAAACCGTAGAAATGTGTTCAAGAGAGGAAACCAATAGTTACAAGTACCATAAACATGAAAATTGTGACATGACTTTCATTTTTCGCTCCAACTCCATGAAATAATTAGCCGGTGAAATTATTTGCAACAAGAAATTCGAAATTCTCGCAAGGAGGGAAATTTCATCTGGCGGCACACTTCACAAACCCACGTGCACCGCACATTAACGCGCGCACGAGCAAATGATTCACTCTCATCGTCCGTGACCTTGAGTCGCCACCGAGAAGTCGTTCACACGGCGCCGGCGGAATAAAATGCACACGGCGTGCGCAACAATGGAAGTGGCGGGAGAATTGGTGCCCCAGAAACAGCGAGAAAAGGGCGGCCATTTTGACTCTCGAAAGCGAGGCGAAGTTTCTCCAGGGTGCGCGTGAGAAAGTGAGAGAAGATATTGTGACCACGGGCAAGTCAGCAGCATTGACCTCGGGATGAAATCGCAGAAGATACTTGCCGGCGGAATGCCGGCGATACTCGACACTTAAACTTACAACGTAGTTCAAGTCGAGACAAAGAGAGATTAGTCTCCCCGGCGAAAGTTTTCTTTAAACAGTCACACAGTCATTAAAAACAAATATTCAAAGCGAGGCACATTTCCCTCGAAAAGAGCGAGTTGTGGCCAAGACAGAGGGTTTAATATCTCGGTCAGAAGCACGAATGAGAGTCCACCACTTCGACGCAAGCGAGGAGACAGGCGCGGGCGAATGCCTGACCGAGTCCTCACTTAAACGCATGGAGTTAGTCTTTTGTTCCATTTATCCCGACAAACTAGCGATCGTTTTACTTTCATGCCTGTTCTACCCGCTAGGATCGGCGGGTACCCGGATCAAGGGGATCAACCCGACTTGACGGCTGATCCCCTTAATGCATAGGAGCGCAGCCCGGTGGCTCGTCCGAGGGGAAGAACATTCGGATCATCCATCCGGCATGGGACACGCTACAACTTTATTATGAGTTAAGCGCTGCTCCTTGATTAATCCTTCTTTTGGTGGGAAATTATGGCTGTGCCTGATCGTATTTTAAGTGGTTCAATTGCCTTTTAGGCTCGCCCTTATAAACAAAAAGTAAAGACGTGATGAAGTAAAAGAGAAACTGAAAATGCTAAGATTATTATTTCATGGAAAACCAGGTTTTGATTTCACGCTGGCATCAACTCGAGAGATAATGTCGTCCATTAACGAAAGCTGAATGCTTTTCGGATTTCTTGTGTATGCAAAATTAAGATGAGAAGTAGATTTTCTCTTTTCAGCGTAGTACATACATAGTACCCTATTTGGGAAAAAATCTTCCCAAGTGCGCAACGAGAAGAATTCTTATCAAAGGAGGAAATGGAAAGATGGTAAAAATACAATGAGAATACCCTGCAACCAATAGAATTGATAAACAACAGAAACCATTCACCAGATGGTGAACAGTCGACTTAATTTTCCAGTTAAGAAGTGGTCGTGGCTGAGCTAAGCCGGATGATCTACGGAGCTCGTGTAGAACATTAAACGTGTCTTCAGAGGCTTCACCCAGATTTCAACTCGAGACCATCGGTCTGTGGCTCAAAGCTTTGCCCGCCACCATTGAAGCGAATGCACTAAAAGGTCCTTAGATATGCCCTTTTTTTAAGGGACTTTGACTGCAGATCATCTCTTATTGTTAGCGGCGTAAAGTGGAGCCAGGTGGGTGGAGCAAACTTGAGCATAAGGCCAAAATGTCGAGCCTATTCATAGAGTTGCTGCCTACGCTATTGCCACTAATATTTACAATTTATTGAAATAATTTATGGACAATTGTATGGCTGGATAACAGCAATGGATATTATTAATAAAGGAAAAGCAAAAGAATAAATTCTAGTCGTAATTTATATAAGACTTTGTTCCTCTCGTGACACCAAAGACAAAAAAATACCCGTCGTGGTTCAAGCCCGACACCATTCACACCCTTGGGAACAAAAATCGAGCCTGGTACTTACACAAGGACTACCCCAACGAGAACACTCACCGCACATTCACGGATTTACGTCGCTTTTCAAAATCACTCATACGACGAGACTATAAAGAGTATACATCGGGATTATCATCTTCCATAACTTCAGACCCTAAAAAATTTTGGTCCTTTGTCAATCAACGCCGTAATCGCCCCCGGATTCCTGATGCCGTATCATTTGATAATTCTTGTGCCGTTGGACCAGACAGACCAAATGTATTTCTTAAATATTTCTCCGAAAGTCTAGCACCCTCATCCAATCTCTCACTCACTGATGACCACTCCCTCTCTCCTATCAACAGCCATTGCCTGTCACACATTAAGGCCGATCACACATTAAGCCCTGATGGTCTCAGCCCTGTTTTCCTACGCAACTGCGCTCCCACTCTTTCGGTTCCTTTAACCCTCCTTTTAAATCGCTGCTTTTCCCTTGGCATATTTCCTTCCCAATGGAAAATAGCAAATGTTATTACTATTCACAAATCAGGTCCAAAAAATGAACTCTCTAACTACCATCCCATTTCGTTACTTCCCGTCCTTTCCTCAATTTGTGAGAGGATCATTCTAAACCGCTTTTTTACTTTATCTCTCCCTTTCTCTCCTCCAATCAACACGGTTTCCTTCCGGATCGATCTTGCCTAACAAATTTAACAGTTTTTCAGCATCATGCTGTCGAATCAATAAATGTAAAATCTCAACTTGACGCCATCTTTCTTGATTTTTCTAAAGCCTTTGACACACTAAGCCACAAGCTCCTCCTTCATAAACTCAGCCAGAGATTTAATATCCATGGCACCTTTCTCAGTCTATTGTCCAGTTTCCTCAGTGACAGAACCCAGCGAGTAATATTGTCTGGCTTTTCATCTACTTGGTCAAACGTTACTTCCGGAGTGCCTCAGGGTAGCGTGCTCGGACCATACCTCTTCAATATCTACATTGATGATCTCGCCGCGTTAGTCCTGTCTTCCCAAGCCTATACCCTACTCTATGCAGATGACTGCAAAATATTTAGACAGATAAGCAATGTCTCCGATTCATATCTCCTTCAGGATGCCTTATCTAAGACCTCAGAATGGTGCAGTCTCTGGCAGCTTAAATTAAATTATAAAAAATGCAGCGCCATGACAATATCTGTTAAGAAAAGCCCTATTAATTTCAACTACACTATAAATTCAACATCTCTGAATCGCGTGTCCTCCATCAAAGATCTGGGAATTATCGTGGACCACAAACTTCATTTCGGTGAGCATATTCAAACAATTAAATCGAAAGCCATGTCTCTTTTAGGTCTTCTCTACCGCTTCACGGATATCACTTGTACACAAGCACTGCAGTCCTACTTCACATCCATTGTTCTTCCGGTACTCACTTTTTGCTCCCCTATATGGTCAATGTCAGCTGCATCAATTCTTGCCACCCTAAACAGTGTTACTACTTTCTTCGCAAAAATTGTGAAATATAGAAACCCAAATCTGCGCAATGCGTCCACGGACGCTGTATTATCTTCACTATCTATCATCAGTCTCTCCCATTATAGATTTCAATCAGGCATAAAACTAATTTACAACATCATTAATTCCTACGTAGACAGTCCCGATCTTATTTCTACCATCAATATCAGAGTACCTTCTCGTCCTACCCGAACTAACTCACTACTCCACATGCCCACACCCAGATTATCATTAATCAAACGTTCTCTTTTCTTCCGTCTCTCCTCCCTAATAAATTCTCTCCCTACTGACATTCACCCCTTTTCTCTATCCCCTAAAAATTTCGCTGACTTGGCCTCAACTCATATTTTCGAAAAAAAACTATAAAATATAGTCAATAATCTGCAAATTGCTTTCATCTTGGCTTTGTTGTTTTCGTTATTGTTTGATTTTGAGTTGTTAACGTGTCTCTTTGTGATTTTTATAAGTGCACTTTAAATTGGCAACATTGCTGTATGTGTACCATTTTCTTTAAAATAAAAAATAAAATAAAAAAAATATCCTAATCTACGGTTACGGTAAAGTACGATTTTTTTACAGCTTCAAAAATTAGAATATTCATGGTCAGGATTCAGAGTTTTTTTATTCCAATCAGAAAAAAAGACACGAGATTGAGGCCACATGTGCTCCAGATCCTAGACATTATTCTTTACGAGAGTATGTATAAGACCCACACATGCTGGCGAATGACGGACCAATTTAGCCAGCCAATAATTCTCATTCTGACTTCAACGCCCAATTCGGAAAGAATGTGCCTGACAGTAACACTCTTTCTCAAAATGGAAGGCGCCATGGCTAAAAAGATATACAGTAAACACGGAGAAGAACACGGAGGGGGGATTATAATTCGAATGCTTTTTCGATATTACCATTGAAATCAAGTTTGCAAAGGTTTTCATACATTTACGGAGTTTCTTCGAAACATTAAGACCTAATAACCAAAAAACTAATCGTATAAAGTTACATTTTTTTCTCTTTCCGCAAAACGACCTCTGACGTATTTTCATCCATCGATCCATCCACCCGTGGTTCGAATCCCGGAGAAGACGGATATTTTTTCAAAGTATTTTCTAAATATTATACTGTTGTATTTCGGGCAGAGGTGGGCATCTTCACAAAAGCCTTTTTAAGGCATCTTTTAGAATGTATCGGGAAGAAGAGGGAAGAAGCGATGGATGAAATGACGTCACGGCCGTTATGAGAAGGTTGCCCTTTCATTCAACTTTAGACTCCTATACCTTTGACAATTTTTGGAATCTTTTAAGAGATGATTTGCAATTGATCATTTGTCATGGTCCCCTGCACGATAAAGTAAAAATCAAACATCGTGATGAACCCCCATTATGGATCATTTTCTGTTTTTCAAGCTCTCCCGAATACGTCTTTTAAGGTAGTTTGAGCGAAAAATCAATTCACCAAGAATTTTATGACTTTGACGATATTTTAAAGAAACAACACCCACCTTTTTATTCATATCAAAATATTATCCCCTTGCCGAACTACTTTTCGAGCAATTCGCCTAAAAATAAGAGCTGTTTTACATGGGATGGATTACGACCTTGCGCTCCAGAGAAAGAATATAGTAAAAATTAGGCACTTCTAATATCTATATTTCGTCAAAAACTAACGGTGTTTAGTTTGTATGTTTTCTCAACTACTTATAAAAAATAATAAATTACTCACCGCGGTAATTTTGTCAGAATCGCAAAAAACCTGCTGTTTTGAAGGCCTTTTAGTTGTTCGGCGGTACGGCGTGAAAAAATGAGTCAAGTGAATGACTTATGTTAGATATATTAATTTTATTACTGATAATTTTGGTCATACATAACTATATTTTTCACCATTTATATTACAAAAAGTACTTCATACTTCTTACTGATGCTTAAATTAAAAAATAAATTTCGAATATGGTCTCCATTATGACTAGGGAAATATCTCGCTCAAACTACCTTAAACAAGGAATCAGAGTATGACCTGATCGTTGATGACGCGTCGTCGCCTCAATACTCTCCCCGCTCGTGTACAAATTCCGCGGTCGCCACCCTGCAGATAAGAGCACGCTCCACGTGGTCATATCTGCGTGCGCGGGCCACATTGTCAGGGTGCGCGCACCAAGGCACGCTCAGGAATGAGTGAATGCACGGGAAGCGCAAGGCACGGACTCAAATGGGACGACAACGGGATCCGATTGGATGACCACAGATGGGCGACCGAGCAGGATATTCGAGTTTAGAGGCGTGACCCGAATTAATTTTTATCCGTTTAGGGGCCGATAAGAAGGTCGCCACCTTCGAACGGGCAGCTTGAGGGAGCAGTGGGAGACTTTTCCGCGTCGTTTGCAACTTGGCTCTCAGACACTTAACGACTTATATCACTCGAAGAGCGGTAAGTGAAGCTTGCATTTTCCCGGGCACGCGAACGACTTGCTGCAGTTATTTGTGAACAAACGCGAAGGTAGCAAAAAATGAAAAAGACAACAAACATCTGTTGATACTGGTAGCGTTTTAATGCGGAAAGCTGAGAAAGATCCAGTACTTGTACACTAACATGTTTTGACGATATTAATTTTTTATAAAATGAAGAATGTCAGATTACCTTGGTAGAGAAATATTACATAACAATATGTAATCTATTGTGTATAAAACTATCCGCAGTCTCGGACCTAATTTTGATTTATTTGTGGCGTATCTACATAGCCTTTCTTATTTACCCAGTATTATCATACTGGCAAAGAGTGAAATTTGGGTTTGTGAACATGAACTTGATCTTTAAAAATTATCCGTTTACAAATATTTTGCTCGCTGCTGTGGTAGCAGCCGAGGCAGGGATGTTATTGTTTACGTAAAAAGTACGACTGATTACCACTGAAAAGTCATTCAAAATTGTTACAGCAGATTTTGCGCATGTGAAACTGAAACTTGAATTTGCTGAATTACAAATGATTAGTATCTATAGAGATAAAAACTTTCCAATAATACAATTTTTATCTGATTTAGAGTCAGTTATATAAGTCACAGTTTAACTTTGTGGAAACGCGACACATGAAAAAATTTCTCGCTTTGCACATTCCACAATTTCATTTTTACGGACCATGGTTTCGACATACAACGTTGCCTTGAAAATTACATTTAATGTCGTAACCATGGTCGGTAAAAATAAAAAAGTGTGGAATGTACAAGGCGAGAAATTATTTCAGTTATTATTCATTTAAAAAGTAATGCATTTAATAGCTATAGGTAATCTTTATATAAAGATTGTGGTATCCAAACATTACTCTGATCATTAATTAAACTTAGTGAGTTCCTCAGGATTATCGTGCTCAATTGATACGCCAACTAGGGCAACAGCGAAATCTGCCACTTGTATTGATCATTTGTTTGTTAGGTTACATAAAATGTACGTTTGTGACCTTCATGTAGAATTTCTTTATGAATCAATATAACACCACTCAATGATATACTTGTCTACCTGCAGTAAACAGATATTAAATAAAGAAAGACTAACCACTACTCCGGCCAAAATTAAGATTGATTATGATCGTTTTTAAAAATAAAATAAAACAGCTGAAATAGATTGGAGTCCAGTTTTAAATTAAACAGATACTACGAAGGCTTTTTCTTTATTTCGTGGTGCATTTTGCATGGGCTAATTTTATCTTCATCAAAATTTACAGTTAGTAATCTTGGCGCACAAATATTTAAAGCCATGAAAAGCTAATAAACTTCTCAAACACACTTCAGAAAATAATTTGCTTAAAAAACATAGACGCCATCCATTAAATGAGAGTTTAGGGAAAGAATGTATTAAGTGAGCTTAGGGAAGCCTCCAATAACTATTATTTGCACATTCCAAAAAGCGGCTCCAAGTCCCAATGGATAATATTTCAAGGATATATCAGGCCAGTTACTCCAGAGTTCCCAAACAATTTGCCTGGAAATAGATGGTAGCGTTACAACTGATCGGTCTGTAATATATAGAGCGTTCAATGACTAATTAATAAGCTCTTACGATAGAAATAAGTGTAGCAATGACAATGTTACCCATGAATTTGTAGCTATATGTTGTAATTATTCACATAGCGTCGACTCAACGTATCTAGAACCGGTCCACCCCGGTGAAATCATTAAATGAGAGGGATCTTTGCTAACTAACAAAGCACATGGTTACGAATTTAATAGCAAACTTCTAAAACTCGTAATTAATGACCCAGCACCCATTCTCTCGCGTGTTTAAAACAAAAGTTTTACAAGTGCAATTTATCCTGCTGGGCTGAAGAAGGCATTAGTTATGACCATGTATAAAAAATAAAATGGGATTGGTTAAAAATACATATTTATCGACCAATTTCATAGTTGTCGATATTTTCCAAAATTTTAGAAAAGTTAGTCAAGTCAAGACTAGTAAAACTTTTTGATTAAATACGCTTCTTTAGTCAAATTCAATTTGGATTTTAAAGTAGGGAAGTAACTGAAGGTTGTCCTCTAACCAAGTGAAGAGCCAGACTGGGTTAACGAGGAAGAAGACGACTCAGAGGGGAGACTTGTCCAACAGCGACTCTCGGAGACCGTTTGCCGATGGGAGATTATAAACAGTTTTGCGGAGAGAAGGCACGCGCATTTTAAGAGGGAGCTAGATATACGCCAGTCGGAAGCGAGGCGAAGGGTGCTGCCCCCTGTTATTGGTCCCACCCACCATGGGAGAACACACGCGACCAGAATGGGCGATTGAACACGGGACTGTTTAAGCATTCCAATCGATTGCTTGGCGCGGAACGAAAAGACCGCGACCGATTTTCACGTCCACTAAATGGCGCTCGTGAAGACCGTAATGTCGCGTCAAGCGCATTCCCCGAGTTTTATCAGATGGGTGTCAAATGAAGAAGAACCTAAAGATTTGTCTGGGTTTATATTATTTTTTCCAATTTGATTTTTCGTGTCGATTGATCTCCAATAATAAATGGTAGGGTAAACAGTTGACAAATGAAAAATAACACAAGACACAAGAAGATATATATATATATATATATATACTTTCAGTATTTTTTTCCGAAGCAAATGTGAGTGGACGATGAGCACGATAACAAGTAGGCACTATACAGAACGAACATTAAGCTGGCAAAGCGTCCTCCAGCTTTCCACAACAAATTTACATTTTCTAGTAAATTTTTCAAAATATTATTATGATACACAGCATTGCTCTGGCTTTAGATGATCTTTTATTATGAATATTAATCATCAACTGCCAAAATAAGACTAGAAAACCAGTATCCTTGGAGTCACATACCAAATGAGCCGGCCCCGGTGGCGGCGGGGTAATGTCCTCGCTTGCTAATCCGAGGGTCGCGGGTTCGAGGCCCGCCTGGGTCGGTTTTTCGCGTGCCCAGGGAATGGGTGTTTCTCTCAAATTCTGGTTGCTCGGTCCCTGAGAAACCTGATGACAGGCCAATGGCTTATCGGTATCGCAGGGGCATAAGGATCACCAAAATCGTCCGAGTGAGTTTTAAAAAATCTCAGTTTATTATTTTCAATTGCAAATCCTTGATTTTCACTTCCTCAGAGGAAGTAGTAACAATACAAAATCTCTCTCAGAGGAAGTAGTAAAAATACAAAAATGTTATTAAATAACTCGTTATTTAAAAATACTGTCATTGGTTGAGGCCAAAATCTGTGGAATTCCATTTCATATTCCACTTATTCCTAGTTGTTTCCTGAAGACGCAGTGCAATGTAGCGAAACTACATGAAATAATATAAAATGTTTTCTTTTATTCATTTAGTTGCTAATAAAAAACTGTAATAAACGAAAAACGGATAGGGTCACTATAACCCAGTGAGCAAAGTTTGTACAGAATTAATTTTGCACTAAGTCAAAGTTAGTGTCGTTGTGCACTATCTCAAAACAAATATGTTTTTCATGTGAAAAGAATGTTCTTAAAAACACTAATGTTTTCTAGAATATCTAAAGTATGTGCAAAGAATGTGCTAAAATACACATGTGTAATTACGAATAGGAAAAAGATAGTCTCCAGAGCACGGAATATGCACATGTGCTCCTGTACATATTCTTTACAAATGCAATAAATGTAAGGTTTTGCACTAGTGCAGAAAATATGCCACGTACAATATTAAAAGAACAGTCTGCGCCGAACATTCTCGCTAACAAGTGGAACAAAGTTGCTCTCTTTAGGCTACTTAAATTAAAGTCTCTCTCCACAACCAAAATTACAGGCTTTTTTTTATTCGTGAAAACAAATATTATTTATTTTGAATTTATTGTAGAGTAGAAATTTTGACGAATAATTCTGCGAAAATTTGTAATAAACTGATACTTTGAAAAAGAAATTTTACTTTGACTTTTGGATGCTTCGGACGGTCATCACTCGTATTTAGAAAGGAATGACGCTTGCAGGACGCCATGCCAACATTCCGAAATCTTCCGTCAGCCGAATAAAAGTCAGAAAGCTGGAAAAGAGTAAATTAGAAAAACACTGCTCATCACGGCTTATTTTGGTGAATATTTAACCGCAAAATCCCATCGCAAGCCTCGATACTTTAGAGCATTTCTAGGCGGCCCTCTCTTCTGAGGGTTGGCAATTCACTTATTTCGTCCGTGCGCCACTCCCGTGTAGCCCCCGTAGCCGTGACCACCGAGATACTCCTGCTCGGCAAGATGGCCGCCGCCACAGTCACACGTGTGCTTATCGTCCCGCTTCTTTTGTGTTTTTTGTTGGTGCAAACGCGGTATTCTGCTAGTTTTATTCTGTTTTATACGTGTGAACCCCCTCCCCCTTCCACTACAATCCATCGTCATATTTCTGTGACTTTCCTGTGCTCAACAAGAAGTTTTGTGTTTCCTTGCTCGCCGCCATGTGGCCTCCCCCTAGTCCACTCCATCTCCCGGCGATCCCTTGTGTCATCATCGGCTTGACAGGTTTCAACGTGCCCGTTACACCCTAACCCTGGTTCAGTCTTACTGCATGAACGAAAGTTGTTGGTGTTGAGCGAGTGAGTGAAGAGTGAGATATTGTGATTAGAGTGGAGTTTACTATGTTTATTTATATTTACACAGAATCATTAGTGTAGCATCATGGTGAATAAGTGTTGTGTTCGATTGTGCAGAGGATTATTGTCTTGTTCCCGTTTTATATTATATAATTTTTAAATGAGACTGAATCCTTTTTTAGTCGATGAGTGGAAAATAATCCTAATTTTTTACGCTTATTGTCTTGTTTTTAATATATATGATTGAATGCCATTGAATTTGTTTCAGGAGTTTTGAAACGCAACCTTATATGCAAGTTGAACTCTTAAGAATTTATTTTGTTAGTTTTCCTTAAGATTTGTAAAGAATGTAGTTCATTAGTTTAAATAAACAGCTAATTTTCTTGATATATCAGGTGTATTACATTCTCTGTAGAACCCAGTTTAAGAACATGCAAAGTTGCTTCTTAGAATGTGCAGACATGCATATGCTCTGCAACACATAGTAAACACTAACTTTAGATAGTCCATAGTTAGTCTTTAAAGAACATTAAAAGAATATTCGGAAATGACTTAGTGCAGGTCAGAACATTCTTTGCATATTCTTTTCACTAGTACACCAGCATGTACTATGCACTGTCTATGTGCGCCACCGAGCATGTTCTTTGCATATACTTTGAGAATGTACTTTGCACTAAAGGTAGTGCATTTGAGAACATACTTTTCATATACTTTGCACTAACTTTTGCTCACTGGAAAATCACATAAAAATCACACAAACTACTAAAGATACGAGCACAGCCGCTGAAAGACCTCACCAGAAGGAGTTGCGGGAAGATCGCAAAAAAAGGCCAAGAGAAGGGCACTTTGCTGCAATGGTATTAAATTAGTGATGGAAAAATCGTTTTAATAGTCAAAGATCGAGGAAATCGAGATCGAGTTATGATCTTCGAATTTCGATCCAAACTCGATTTTTCAACTTCGATCTTGACCATTTCGTACCGTTTTGCGATCAGAGTGCTGAGTATGATAACGTCATCCGTCCCATGTGAAAGACTTTTCTCTAAGGCTGGTGAAATTGGAAAGGCACGCCCTCGATCATCAAGAAAGCATCTATATCAGTTGATATTTCTTAAAAATTTTAGTGAAGCCGAATGGTTCCAAGCGGTGATCCCCAAACTTTAATGTACGTGCATTTGTAAATTTTTACTACTAATAATTCAAGAATTTATTCTAAGTACAATTTTAGGGATTTTTTATACTATTCAAAAATGTATTATGAGCGTTTTTCGAATGAATAATAAACATGTTTTTGTACCAACTGTATTTAAAAAAAAGAGCCGTCGATTTTTTCGATTAATCGATCTTTTGGTTCAAATTTCGATTTTTTTTGAAAAGTCGAGCTTTTCATTTCGATTAAAAATCGATTGCTCGAAAAATCGATTTTGACCGACATTTTTCCATCACTATATTAAATATGGTCGGAATTCAGCAGAAAGGGAATTTTTGGGACATGGAAAGCTGGAATACAGTAACATGTACAAGGTTGAAGTTACGGATAGCACGAGGAGGTACACACAGATGAAACAATTCTGTGTATTCGCAAAAGGTTTATGATATTTTTCTGGGGAGTAACTCAGCTCAGAGAGTCATTAAGAGGGTTCGCTTCGCACCTTAAGGTGGTTGGAGCGAAATAGTTCCCTAGTCATAATGGAGACCATATTCAAATTTTATTTTTTTACTTCGGCGTCTGCAAGAAGTATGAAATAAATTTTGTGGTATTAATGGCGCAAAGATATGACCAAATACTTATGTATGACAAAAATTCTCAGTAATTAAATAAATAAAGCTACATGAGTCACCAACTTCACTCATTTTCTCACGCCGTACGGCTGAAAACCCTTAGAAACAGCCAATTTTCTTTTTTGGGATTATGTAAAAATTACGTCGGTGAGTAATAGATTAATTTTTATAAATAGTTGAGAAAACATACAAATTATATACCGTTCGTTTTTTGACGAAATCTTTGTGCTAGAAGTTCCTATTTTTTTCTCCCTCTGGAGGGCATAGCCGTAATCAATCCCATGTAAAACAGCTTATATATTCAGGCAAATTGCTCGAAGTATAGTTCAACATGGGATTGATATTTTGATATCATTGGAAAGATAAGAGCTTTTTCTTTAAAATGAGGCCAAATTCATCAGGTACTAGGTGAAGTGATTTTTCGCTCAAACTACCTTAATCCCGAGCTCGCTGGACGACCCACACAGCCAAGGAGTCCCCAACTGCTGAGAGCGAACAGAATGTGTCACTCAGCTAATTAAAGGATTAGGATTGGAACCGTTATAGACTCGGAGGCTACGCACCAGGCAGTTGGATAACTTGAAAAACTCCAATCAGGCGAGTTGCAGGACAAAGACACGGAGAATTTTATTTTATCCCCGCGCCATATCTTCAGAACTGAAAGGAGTGTCAAAATGAGAGATATACACTGCCGAATTGACCTCCTTTACAAAAATTCCTTCATTCCTCGCACCATTGGTGATTAAAACAAAAACAGCGAGACAGTATTTTAAGACTCCTCTTTAACACACAATTCCCTTAATCTGTCCTCTTCCCCCTTCTCCTTTCCCCTATTCTCTCCCTTCTTTGCATGGCTGATTTCCTAACACCCCCTGCCACACGCCTCTGCGGCGGCTCGGAGTGCAGATGTCCCGGCTGAGATCGTTAGAGGTCGAATTCGAATGTTTCCGTTGGATGCGAGACCCTAATCCGTTTTGAGATGTATCTTTGAGTCGCTGCTCCCGTCAACCGCTCCTCATCGGCAACGGCCGCCTTCCACATACTGACCACTGAGATTCAAAACGATTACTTGGGCAAATTTCCAAAACGACCAAGCTCCAACGGTCACTTCGCCCTCTTCTGCCCTTCCGTCCCCCGTCCCCCTTCCCCTCTCTGGACCCTCTCTTGCGTTGCCGTGGAGACGAGCGTGATGTTTGCCATTGAGGCAGCATTTCGTCGCGGAGACTTGATTGAATCTGCGGACTCTCTGACAACAATGTAAACCGTGAGATCGTGTTCATTGAGGTCGCGCGACCTCAACCGACTGGTCTGGCGTGTATACATATATCGTGACCCCTCGTGCGTCACATGCGTCAGCGACACCCTTATGCCGTCGATTTGACATCAGGAATCAGCACGTCATTCCCAACGAGCCAATCCAGCGAGTTGGTGAGTGAAAATTAACTTGTGAAGACAATTTTGGGAATTAAGGTAAACTTCCATTTTAAAATAACTAAATATGTACTGAACCCACATTTGGCCGTCAGTTTGTCTCGTCCAAAACTTTCCTATATTCTGCATCATTATTTTAGCATTTCTAAGTCGTAAAATTTCATTCGCTCTTGCAAAAAGAGCCACAAGAAATTACTGATGATATACTCTCCGAATAATAAAATTAATCTCTCGTAAAATAATATAATCTCCAACACTTAATAAAATACTAAGCTCAAGAAGCGTTTCCCGTGAACTTAAAATAAGATTATACAGAACAATGATCCACCCCGTTCTTTTGTATGGATGCCAATCATGGAGCACACGAAAATAGACCTGAAACGATTAGCGATATTTGAAAGAAGAGTACTAAGGAAGGTTTTTGGCCCAGTCCTTGATTTAGAAACAGGAGAATGGAGAAGACGACATAATGAAGAATTATACAATCTGTATCAAGAACCGAATATTATAGGAGTGTTAAGGAGTAGGAGATTGGAATGGGCTGGACATGTGGTTAGAATGAGTGGCGAAAGATTTCCTAAGATGGCTATGGATATGTCAATAGAAGGAAGGAGACCAGTGGGGACACCTCGCAAGAGATGGATAGATGGAGTAAGGGAAGACTTGCAACAGTTAGAAACCTGCCCGAACTAGCGGAACATAGCAGAGGACAGAAGAGAATGGAAAGCCTTAGTTGTATCATCGCGCGGTCCTCTGGGCGCGTAAAGTAAAGTAAGTATACTCTCCGAATCGGGAACTAGAAATAATTTTTGCCGTAAAAGTATGAGGTCATGACTTATATTCACGAATTTCAACGTGACGATGGTCTTCGCTACTGTCTCTGACGACTTAAGGCGGCTTTACAACGCAAAGGAAATTGACTTCGTTTCACTTTGGTGCAGCGAAGCGTATCGCTTCGCTGCACCAAATATGCACCTGCTTTATGTGAATAACTACTTGCAGTTCCGCTCACTCTTCACGTATGTACGTATTTTCCGAAAAATAAAGAATGACGGAAGTAAACAATGAATATGGGCATTACGAACATTGCCGAATTACGGAGAAGCCGAAGAATTCGTGGATGGCACTCTTCGAGTTCCAAAGGCATTCGTGGAATAAATACATTTGTATAAATTAATCAAAAAATAGATATGTATATGTATCTATGAAGCGTGTGAAGTTAAGAATTATTTTATTTCTTATTATATTATATGATTATTATTGCAGACTTGGAGACACAAGACTTATTTTTATGTAATTTATAACAACAGCAAACTTTTCAAAGTAAACATTAGTATTTACGTATGTAACAACAAGACCTCCTCAGGGAAATCAATTTGCTGTTTTTATTTTCAATCTGTGCTCATAGTCATGTGATCAGGATCCCAACGGATGTTATGCGAAACTACCGCGGAACGAAAAAGCCATTCGTTCTGTTATCAAAGAAATGAAATGCCACTTGCAAGAAAAATTAAAGCATCCAGTCTATTTTCCGTGCGAGTACGAACCGTGGTCTTTAAGGCTGTTTTACACGAGGCACTTTATTGCACAATCTGATGTACGTATGGACGTACATTGAAAATTGCGTCGCGTAAAGCGGTGAATTGCAAGAATGCATGCGCAAATGCATAAACGACACACGGGAAAATAGCCCCTACTCTAATTACGTGCTCGCGTTCTCGCAATTTCTGGGCATCAAATTGTGCAACAAAGTGCCTCGTGTATAACGTCCTTTTAAGTAGGTAAACCGAACCACGCCAAACCCAACCCTAATGCCGTCGTAGAACTCCGTGCTTACTCACCCGGGTATTTGGCAAGCGACTTAATTAAAGCTCTTGCTATGGAAGTCAACTACAATGTGTGAAGCCGCCTCGATCTCCATGCTCCATTATATCGAAGGTCCATCGACAGTAAGATTCCTCCAGAGATCACGCATGATCTCCCCATATTTGTGTGTCCCGAATGTTGGCACGCCGCCAGTCTCTAGACGGGATGAGGCCTCGGCAGAAAACTGCGCGGACGAGTCCCGAACAGGAAGCGCGTTCGTCGTGTCAATGCGACTCAATGAAAGGCTTTTTTTAAAGACGGGTGACCGTTTCATTTTTTGGCGTTCCGGTCCATCGCCCGCCCCCTCCCCCTACGATTTAAATATTAAAACTTTTGCGCTTTTTATGCACGCTAACGGTGGACATTTCAATTTTTTCAAGCGCTTCGTCGGCTGTGGTTGGTGCTGAAGCAAATATTGGCGTTCAATGAAGGGTTGTCGTTTTGCATAACTGCTCATGTCAGCCAACGCAGAAATTTTCAATAGCCGGCAGAAATTTGTTAATACATTTCCCTTGTGAGCTTCTTTTTATTACGCGAAATTCTGAAAGGTTTTTTTCTCAAAATCAAGGGTCGCAACACAACTAAAGGCATCTGCGTTGATTACAGTTACTTGTCGGCAGACATTCCAAGTAAAAGAGGAACTTTAAAAAAATAAAAGTAAAATTGAAAGAAAAATTAATTCTACTTCGAGCACATAAGTGGTTGTATTTTTTTAGCTAAAAATTAAAATTGGCGTATTTCAGATTTTTATTGTTGCTTTTATTATTTTAATTAGGCGTCATAGGCATTGAAAGACTTTCAATGTTTTTCAATTTCAAATTAAATTCAAGAGGCATTTAAAAATTCAACACGCAGGAGTTCACATCATGAGCCAATGAACTGTTCAGTATATTTAGAATTAGATTAAAGTAGCATTTGAAAATCAAACATCATCTTACCATTTTGATACTATATTATAACTTACCTCTCTCTTTCGACAAAGTTTAACTTGTAATATGTGATTAATAACGTATAAGTATTATGAAATCTATTGAGACTTACTATACTTTTCCCTAAAAGGTAACAAGTATACTGCGAGGTTTATTTAACATTACCAGGCATATGAAAATGTAATTTTTGTTTGCCTCTGACTAAAAATACTGTGAATGTTTTAGCACATGCCAATAGAGATTTAAAATAACCCTACTCTGTTAAAGGCGCCGATAGTGAAGTAGTGAAAGGGAACTTTATTATTCCTGATAATCCAATCAATATGGACTCGAAGGAATAATGAGATTAAGGATCATTTTTAATTTTTGCTAAAGTGTTTATTATCTTAAATTCTTTCGTTAGGCCTTCTTAGGGCTTTTCTTATCAAGTCTAGTCCCAGGTGATATTTATCCATCGTTATGTGATATTAATTTTGGTTCCTGATCAAAATACATTGCTAAATTAAAATTCTGATTTCGAAACCAAGCAGCTACGAGCTCAAAAAATGGCAAATAAAATGAATGCCTTTAACGTTAGAAATTAAATGCAAAGAAACATCTTGTAAAATTGTTTTACCGTACATGGTGAGAATTTTCCATTAATAACTGCTTTAGCTCTTACTTTAACTTTTAGCGCTAGTTTTAAAATGATAACCACCACGGGAAATCAAAACAGCGAAAAGATTTTACCTAACAGTACGTGCACAAATAATCTCGATCAATTTCCCTTACTTACCGCATGGTTGGATGGTTTTCATATTTTACTGGCAAAAATTCAAAGAGGGTAGTTTAGAGATAGGTAATAAGGAATATAATACTCACGCACGCTTGCTTTCGCTTTCATGCTTCAGCACGCCAATATGAAAGTAGCATTAAATGTAAAGCAAAAATATAGCCTTGGTGTTCACTCTATGCAACACGCGTTTATATGAAGCGTAGAGTCAATCTCATAGCCTTTTTCGGGAAATGACATCACTTAAGGAGGTCGGATTTCGAAGTGAAAGTAATATTATTATTTCACATCGGTTGTAGTAGTACGAATGTTACGTCCTCTGCCAATCCACGCGTCAATACAAAAATCGACTCCTACGCTTTATTTTTTTTTCTAAAACGAAACTCGAGACTTGCTATTATGTAAAGAATTGACGCTGGATGTGCATTCAACAAAAAGAAATGGAATTGAATTGAAGGCGGTGAACCGTCATAGTTTTTTATTCTAGCTATTAGCAGTATGACTGTGATTACACTGCGTCCATTATAATAAGGCAGTTAAGCATTAAAACCTACCACCAATCGGCTTTTACCGGCCTCCAAAGGCCCTTCGGTGAGGCAGATGTGACGTAGTCGCGACGGCTAGATAGCTAACGAGTCAGCCGCAGTGCCACCGCTGAAGTGAAGATGCCCGGTAGGGTAAGGGAGTTGGGAGTAGGGAATGGTAAGGGAGTTGGGAGGGGGTTATTCAGCGGCTTAAGATTTTCACGCTCTATCAAATGGCATGGATACTTTTTTTTTACAACTATATATGTTAAGGGGGTTCAGTGGTTTCGCTCAACTTAAGAGAATTCGATAAAACTTGCTGGAAACATTAATTTTGGGCTTTTAAAGCTACCTGATTTTTTTCAGAATTATTTGCAGCAGAATTATTAAGATATTTGATCGAGAAGTGGGCATTAAATTACAAGAGTTCTTATGGGAACGCAAGGCTTTATACATCAGAAAGAACCTTTTCTAGTTGTTCAATGTATAATAATTTGTATCATCGATAGAAAAGTGTATCAGAGATTTTTACTCCGAGCGCTTGAAGAAATCCCTCGCGCGCGTTGCGGACGATGTGAAATTGGTACCACGAGTAAGGTAAGTACTTGAAAGTGGATGCATAACTTGCAGGATGCAGAAGAAAAGGCATAAGAACCCGTGTAATTTCTTGCCCAATTCTCGATCAAATATCTTAAGAAAACTGAATTATATATAAATAATTCTGAAAATTTGCAGGTAGCTTTAGAAAAATATTAATAATACTTTCAGAAAGTTTCATTGAATGCTCTTAAGTTGAGTGAAACCACCGAACTTTCTTCAATTTTGAGGCGTCTCACTTATAATTACCGATATAAATATCGCTTTCCACTCACAGATATAGATGGAGCAGTGAAATTCAGTTTCCCAAAGATGAAATGGACCAGTGCGCAGCAGAGAGGGTGGGGTAGGTTTCCATGACGACGCAGCAGAGGGAAAAAATCACCTCTCTTTCTCTTACGGTTCCCCCCCTCTTGCGTCTTGCCTCATTCCCACTGGGCAGTCAGTCAGTCGGGTTCGAATATTTCCAATTGAGAAATGATTAGGGAGGAGAGTTTTGGATGGTGAAATTTAGGATCGCGACACGACGAGTGACCGACATCGGCGTCGTTATTTTTCCACGTCCTAAATGTGGCGGAGGGACTAGAATTCCTAAAATGGAGAGAGTCAACGAAACATCACCCGTGTGGACAGATCTAATTTGTATGAGATCCATCCTAGAGCAGTTACGTGCGTCATTACATAGAAATAATAGGTTTTGACCGCCGAATTAATTAAAAAGCTAAGGTTTTCGGCGTAACTTTACGGAATTGGTACACGTCACTAAATGAATTTTTAATTGGTGTATACGAAATATTTTTATTTCCAACCATAGTTTCGGCATGGTTAAATTCGAAATAAAAAATGTACTCTCAAATTAAATTGACGGTATAGTGAGTAAAATTATGTTATTTTGGGTGAACCAATGGCAAATACAACGGACCAAATAGTCACTTTTTCATCTTGTGGATTTTTACGCAACCGATCGTATCAAGGTAAACAATCGAGATCTACGTCACAGTCCAGCGAAATGACCGAACCGTGCTTGTATTGCGACTTTATACCGATCAATGTTTCATATTTTCAGCCCAAATTTCCGAAATAAATACCGTTAGCTACGGAATCTATGTTTATTCAGATCCAAAAATGTATAAAATAACCGCACCAACCACCACTATCAATACATGTTCGTCATCATGCCAAGTTCGAAATAAGATTTGGACTAGAGCGCAAATATTTGTGAAGGCCATGTGCTTTAGCTTCTGAGAATAAGACGCATCTGATCTTTGTCTTGGGTGGAACTAAAATCAATCGATGGCCATTTTCCTCCGGTGGTTTTCTGGTTTCCTTTCATAGCGTTTTTCCGCCCATCGACGGACACAATCGCGAATCTAAAAAAACACTTTCATTTCGTCTCTTTGCTGGTGCTTTGATGGTAGTCCGGAGAGCGTTTCAGTGAGCTGGTGAGAGGAGGAATGGGAGAAAATTACACTCTCTTCATCTTCTGAGAAAGCGCGCTCAAATCACGCCCGGCCGGTATGAGAAGCAAGAGCCAGCCGGCCGTTGCCTTACTGGTACCCTCGAGAGACCTAGCAAGAGCCAGCAGGCTCACATCAAACCATCCCTCACTTCTTCCGTCCTCAATGGCGGTCTGGGGCGTTCGTTAACAAACGCAAAATCTTCGACGTTCCGGTCGCTAATAATTCTACTACTACATCCTGCATACTAGCTACATCTCATAATAGTTACACCAACTGGCATAGGGTATAGTATAATGCATGTTGGTGACCACTCACCCCCTGCCACACACCCTTGAGGTGGCTTGCAGGGTATTTCGTAGATGTAGATACATCCTAAATAATTTCTCACCTCCCCCTCCCACGTCAGTAATAGCAGGTCTGTCAAACTTCGCCGAATCCAGGGGAGTTTTTATCTTGTAAGGATGTTGTATAAACCTCGGCTGAAAAAAGCAAGCGCCACGTCATGACGAAAAAGAGACGCGTCGCTTCAAGCTCTTCTTCTGAACGCAAATATGGGCGAATCAGAGAAACAATTCTCGTGCCCACGGAAATAGGGTCAAAGAATTGATGGAGAGCTCTATCTATTTTCCAATTTGCTATAATGGAACCTTCACAACACTCAGTTCACACTAAATTTGATACAATTTAATGATAGTTAATCATAACTATTAGTCGCCTGCTTCATCTGCCTACAACCAGATACCTACGGGATATTCCCTCCACAGAAGCACATTTCCATTCTTTTTCGGTTCATTTAATTAGTCACCATCAATTCGCATCGAGCATTGACGTGGAAAATATGGATAAGCGTGGATTGTGTTTTCCGTCGCCCAAGCAAGTCTTCGCGGGGGTTCACGCCCCACCCTCGTATTGGCCGATGCAGTCCAAGGCTATATGTACTACTCGCACTACACTTGTACTTGTTGCATACATCAGGGGCCTGTTTCTCAAAACTACAAGTCTACAAGTTACAAGTCTATTCACTTGTAACTTGTGAAATTCTGTTTCTCAAACGTACAAGTCTACTAATTACAAGTTCACAAATTACAAGTCCTTTTCACAAGTTACAAGTGTTTACTCACAAGTGTTTTCATGGTTACGACATATTCTGTTTCTCATACAGACTTGTAAATTACAAGTCTGTAACTTGTAAGGAAATTTCTACTAGTCTTCCGAGGTAAGTAAATCGGAATATATAACGTAAATAACTTAAAATAAATGAAAAGCGAATTGCGACGCAACATATATCGACGAATAACACACTTTATTTGGTGATTTGGTGGTATTCAATTATGAAAAGGATTTAATAAGTTCAAATTTTACAATACCACTTAATATATAAAACTCTCGACCCGGGTTTCAACGCTTTAGCGTCAGTATTAGGGGATCTCGTCAGATTAAAAAACCCTTGAATATATTCGAAGACCATAGGAGAAAGGGTGGGGGAAGATAGAATGGGGGCGGGGAGGAGGGAGGATAATCAGTGATTAGGGTGGTGGTGAGGGTTGAAGGTCAGGGGGTGGGAAGGTAGGACGGGGGATGTTCTGCGGGGGGGGGGGGGGGAGCGGCAGGCGGCTGTGAGGATGGGGAAGGAGGCAGGGTACAAATATTCATTCAAAACGGTCACATCAGGGTCATAAAAACTTTTTAAAATTTCAAGCTGCACAAGTGAACCAAGTTCACGTTTATTGTTTGAAATCCATAAAACATTTTCATTAAAATCACTTTTGTGGTAATAAATATTGTTTTTTTGTCAGTTTTTCATTGGCAATTTTAATACCAGTTGAAGAACATTTACATGCTTTCAAAAATAACTGTGGCCTGAAGTGTAACTTTGCTTATTTCTTGAAGCAATCCGTAACCTGGAGCAATCTGATATTCTCCATTTAAGGTGATTCCACCGCGGCTGTGTGAATCCAAACAAATACTAAATACCAACTCTTGGATTATTTGAATTAAAAAAAATGCCACTTTCACTGCTGACGTGCGTTAGCTGTTGAACACCAAAATTAAGGTAAACATTATGCAGATTATTCAAAGAATATATTTTAATGAACGCTTTATTATAGCCATAGACAAGGTCGCTATAAGGGTATAGCGACATTGGCCATAGATGCCGACTTCAGCGCCATTCCGGACTCACCACATTTTGACTTCAATTATCGCAGAAATAAGCTAGTAACTCGAAAAATAAGGTGGTAAGATGCATCAATTTTATTTTCAATCAATTTCCCTGGAGTTTTCACTTTTTATAAACAGTTTTCCGTGAAAATGGCATTTTTATTAGGTAAAAAAATACTATATTTCCCTGAGTTTCACCCATTCTCTCATTTAACACCATGTAATTTCAAGTCCGATTTGCGAGAAAAATGGTGTGAAAAAGTAATATTTTGTTGTTCATATCGGATAGAGGACTTGTTTTTCTATAAGTATTCGGAATGGGAATGACATGAAATGTATGTCCTTATACGTCGGCACTACCTAAAGACAAACATTTCAGCGGCGGGAAACGAAAATGTTTTCGACGGTGGCTAATGATCCGGGTCGCTGATCCGCGGAGAACCCATTTTATCGGGTCACCCAAGCAAAGGACAAAAAGCGAAGGGAGCCAACCAGGTGTGACCGAACGATTTTCAAATGGCACCTGCAAGGTGGGCGGGATTCGGTCGAGGTCCTCTTCTACGCCTGTCTGTCTGTCGGACGAGCGCACACCGGGAGGACAGAGTGGGCAGCGGGTCAAAGGACAAGAGAGATCCCAAGGCCACGGATCAACCAGCACTCCTGGCGCGGGATGGACAGAAATTCCAAAGCTAATGACTCTCATAATAGCTCTAAAAAGCTATTAAAGTATCTATCCAATGCCCTTTCTACTCACCGTGGTAATTAAATGTGCAATCAACTTCAATATAGTTTTAGATACATTGCAACGTCCCACAAACGAATACAAAGAGCGTCCACAGTTCCTCATACGCCGAACTCACGAGCAAATACATATTTTGGTAGCTTAAGTTGACTATATGAAGCTTAAGATGTTGATATGACACTTAAGTGTTTTCCCTTAGTTCCACCATCCCAATCGCTGCCTTCTGACTGTTATATTTGTAATATATTGCTACAGACCAGAGGGAGTACACAAATTTATGGCTACCAAGACCCTAAAATTTTTTACATCGAGGTAGTCGTCATACTATAGTGTAATAATGGGATGTGCCTCAACATTGGAAAAATTCTCCTCGGTGCAAGCCACGGAGGAAATCGTAAATACAATTACGACGACGTTAAGGTGGCCACACTCAGGTTGTCTATTAAAATTATAAATTCATCCGAAACAGACGTCGTCGTTCTGTAATACCCCTGTGTCGTCCTCCATGTTCACAATTGAAATCCGTTATCATAGCACGAATTATATCCACTAACTTAAATAGGGGGTCTCACCCTCAGAGTAAGGATTAGCCTGAAGTCCCACCCATATTTAACTAAAAGTCTTCTATTTAACAAGAGACGCAACTTGTAAACTACCTGTTAACTAAAGACAGAATTTGCACTTGAGCGCACCTAACTATGCGTGTAGACGGGTGTATATCATAATGCATTTTATACGACCCAACTATGCTTTCGACTCTCATTTGTGTAAGGACCGCTGAATACTTCAGCATTTAAATAAACAGTGGTCGTCACGACGACTTATAGAGCTCACATTTCCGACGCCAAAATGGCTTAGTAATAGCCGTCAGCGTTACGCATTTAAGAAGTCATTAAATTGCAATCCAAGGCTTCTTGCTGATTTTTGCGCCTCCTTCGGTGGTGTCTGGAAACGCTCTGGCTCGCCGGTGTTTGTCATCAACAATCGGGAGAAAAGGTACAAATGCTAATCTTCAATAACTATTCGAGTGACGAACCCGGTCACTCGAATTAGTCGGTAATCCAACTCGAGGTGATTTCAAGTGCCAACCTTGATTCGAGCGCTGGAATGAACATGGGGCTCAAACGGCCTGCACTCAAGCGTGCCTGCACGAAATTCAATGGCGAAGGGACGTCGAAGAAGACGAAGGCGTTCATTTTTCGGCGCCACGCGTGCGGAGGCCGTCGCGACGCGTCGTCACGGCTCCGCACTCCCTTGGGGGCGCCCCTGTCAATCCCCCCTCGAGGTAAATCTGCCCTCAACCGGAGGGACTGTGAGCAGGCTTGGCCATGCACTTCCCAAGGTCTTGTAGTCCTTGCTAATTCGGAAGGCCAGAAGGAGGGAAGGGAGCAATTATCGCGCAACGAGAAGCGCCAATTATTTCGGCACGAGTTCGGCTTCTGAAGGCATCGCAGCGATTTCTCGCAGGACGTCGAGTGAGGTCTCCGGTGTCAAAGCAATCACTGCTCAGGTTAATTCTCTGTGCGTCTCCCACATTCTGGCCTTTCTCCTCCTTTCTGACGAGAATCCCTCTTTCAAATCACCCCGACAGTTGGACGAACGGCGATGTAACTTCCGCAGGGTGATCCATTTCGAAACTATAACTTCGTGACAATTGACGCAATTAAAGTGAATGTGGTTTCGCTTGATCGGGTACGTGTCTCAGATGTCATGGGTACGGCCGCGCATGGGCAAGGCGAGGCCTCGCTGTGACTCTGGCTATTTCGGGCGAGGGCGAACATGTTGCGAATCCGATGAGCTAGCGTGCTGATTTTGGTGCCGAGTGAAATATATTTCGTCTGTATCTGTCTATTACGGCCAAAAAAGGACTTCGTTCATTATTTGTAGTTGAAAAATGAAAAAGAAGCTTTCAATTCCATGTTAAATTTCATACGTCGGCAGCAATTCACCGAAATACCTAGAGGACACACTTACTCTTGGCCGTGTTCCATTTCACTATTATGCGCCCTTCGCACCCTTATCCGCTCTTTACGATCGTCACTTTTCTATCGTGACGTCACGTAGGGCGAATGTTGAAAAGAGCGCAAGGGCGTAGAGCAGGAAAGAGTTCCACCATGCTCCCTTGTGCGCCCTAAACCATTGAACTACGCTAGATCAGGGCTGTAACAGCTATAATTAAGAGTTTTTTTCAGCTTATAGCGCGGAATGGAAGCAGAGAAGGAGTTTACTTTTTAATGTGAATCTAATTAAACAATAATTTTTAAGAATATTTTGGTATCGTTTATTTTTTCATGTAATATTCTAAAAAGGTGTATCTTTAATTTTATAGCAAGAAATTATAAGTGTGGGGATATATGGTAGGAAGATGCCATATGGTATAGGAGATTGAAACGTGTTATTTCATGTACATGTACATTAGTTATCCTTGGTGAGGTAGGGATTAATTTATTGGTAAGTTAAGTATTTTTAATTTTAAAAGGTCATTCCTCAGAAGATGTCTTGTGTGTTATGGGTTTCCGTTACGTTGGGACGTGTTGGGAGCCAATCACATAGGTTTTATGGCTTAATTGGACTGATACTTTAAAGATTAAAATGTAATGAAACTTATCGGTCACTCCTCAGGCTATATAGCCTGTGATATAGTTAACTGGGAATTGCTTGGTTTTCATTTACCTGCAATTTGCATATGCGGATGCGGTACATTGTGAGTGGAGAAAGTAGGGAGAATAGATGAATTTTGTGAGTGATATTTCGTTATTAGGGGTGGCGAGTGAAGCTTATACGGTGAAATAATGGAAATTTTGCTTAATATGGTATATTTATTAATAATTTATTGAATTCAAGCTGGTTTTCCCGTTTAATTAAATCCATTGGATGTAACTGAATCCATAGATACTACCTTTTTCAGTTTTGGTATAGTTTTGTTGACTAGAGATAGAATAAATTGCGGAAGGAAATAGTCATCTGATTTCAGTACGCCATTGACTCTCTTGATTTTAAGTTCCATGAGTGAGCATGTGCTTTATTACGATGAATTACATATGTAAATGGACTAAAATAGATATTTTTATACCATAATAATACGAAAACTCAATGTCTCGTTCCTCGAATTAATAACAATTATGCCTCAGGAACAGCGTTCAACCAACAGTTGGTTCAACGCCAAAGCATGCTGGGGAAGGGCAGGAAAATCTCTTTTGTCCGTATTTGACTGAGTTATCACCATCCAAATTATATTCTAAACACCTATCAAGCATTCGTCAATACATGCTATATAGAATGTATTCAACAAAAGTTTTTTTTTGTATTCATGCACCTACTCAAGTGTACTCAAGTGATCACGGAATGCGTACATCAATTATTCATAGTTGTCCAATCTGCCAATGGAAGACTCTGGCGCCACCTACTGAAAAGATAAGAGCGTAGGGCATTTAAGAGCACAAGGGCGTAGAGCGTAGGGTGCACCCTACGTGAAATGGAACACGGCTTAAAGTGAATGCATACTTTCGTGTGAGGCGTGTAATACGCCACCGACAGGATCAGTATTACCCGAGTGTTATTTACGTCCGCGGCTGAACGGTTGAGAGGCGGCTTCCGAGGACGTCGACACCTCTCCACGCCCGCCACTCTATCAACATTGTCACCCACGCCAGGGTTGGGCAGGGGCATTTAGGCCTGAGTGATTATCGAAAAAAATCGATATCGATCAATTATAAGAATAATTGGAAATGTAGTCGATTCAACTGTCGGGAATTGAAGAAATGACAATTAATTGAAGTCATTCAATTAATTTACAAAGGCCAATTAATTTACATCGAAATGGGTATCAATTAATTGTCATTACTCAGTAAATTGACATCAACCAATTAATTGACAGGACTCAATGGGATCGTGCTTTACAAAGGCTTTCCTTTGGCAATGAGAAGAATGAAAGTACTAATAAAAAAAAAATAATAATTCAATCAGCTTTTATTAATTAATTAAAGAAATAGATCGCTATTTGAAGAAGGGCAGATGAGACCCTCAGCGTGTTCATCCGACAGACACTGGCGTGAGTGCGAGCAGCAAGCATCAGCAGCGTCGGCCATCGGCCGGCGTCGAACAAGTTTAAACGTGCATTAAGCAATCCATAGTGAATCAATAATCGTCAATTAATCGATTACCGGCAATAATTATGAATTGAATAAAAATTGACAATAGAACAGAAATTGACACGTGAAAAAATTGAAAATCGAGTCAATTAGCGCAATCGACATCGATGTGCTGAAATAATCGATCAGTTGTAAAACAATTGAATCGACGATTCAATTAATCGAGCAACCGCACAGGCCAAGGGGAATTCACGCAAAATCCACGACCGAGCGTCCTCGACACGGGCACACTTGAAGATTTTACTCTCGCTTCGGAGGAAATTTGCGTTGAACTGATAGCCAGCGTATCGGTACTATGCTCACCACACATTTTTGAATGCATGATGAATTATTATACAATGTAGGACGCAGTAAAGGGTTATACGCTGTTTTTTCGAAAGGTTCCGATGATAATTGCATCCAATAAATATTAATTCATAAATTTGGCATGAAATAAAAATAATTGAAGGGATCCATTTTTAATAAAAAACTTTGTACTTTTGCTCACTTTATTTAAAAACTGTGACCGGTTTCACCATAATATGGCATCTTCTGGCACATTCATTTCATATTAAGGTGAAACCGGTCGTAGTATTTAAATAAAGTGTGGAAAAGTACAAATTATTTTATTAAAAATGGATATCTATCACTTCCACGAAGTCAAGCCTGGAACAATCAAATTTAATAATTGAAGGTATTATGCAATTACATCAATAAATGTTTCTCATATGCCACTAAATTAATTTGTTTATTATAATTCACACGTTTTTATTCCACACCTTTATTTTTCATTTATTATTATAAGAAATATAAAAGTGTAAAATACACAGAAAGTAAAAATTCATTTAGCACCAATTCCATAAAGTCGTAACATTTTATTTCCACTTTTATAAAATGGCCGCTCAACGTTTCACTTCTGCAGGAAACATCGATATCATAACGATTGTCGTGTTCAAGTGACAGTGTATATAGTGGCATACCAGTAATTACAAATGTTACTCATGCGCTGTGGTGGATATTGTGTGTTCACGGTGATATCTGAGCATGTAAAGATTTATAATAGCTATACTTATTCTCTTAAAATAATGTGTTATGACAGCCATTATCTTAAAATAGATACAAATATGTAACAAGTGTCGGAGGAGAATGATAGTAGCAATCATTTCATTGTTTCTACCATTGTCTAAATTAAGATATGGGATCCATGTGAACTAGAATGAAGTTGGTGACTGAGTAGATTGTTATAGAATAGTAAGTGTGATTGCTTATGTCCCAGTCAAAGGATAAATATTGTAGTGTTTCATTATGCTTAATTCAGTGAATTTTTCCATCTTAATAGTCATCTTTTTATTTCACTGCATCTACATCTACGAAGTACCGTGCAATCCACCACTAGGATGTGTGGCACGGGGTGATTCCACACCAGGCATGCAACACTCGTCCCAGTTCAAATCAGGACCTCGCACGTTCCCCTGGCCGCTAGGCGCAGACCAAAAAGCAGTCAGGAGAACAGTGCGCAGTCACACAAGAAACTGGGAGAGTAAATAAATATTCAAACATGCAGTACAATGCTAAAGAGACATCTAGTGGTTAATATCACTAATATTATTAATTTATGAATGCTACGAGATACCGATTCATGCATAGAACAAAACAAAAACGGACATTTCAAGCGGGGTGAAGTGTTAGTAATGATGTTATGCTATTAAATGCAAGTGAAAAGTCTACTCTACCTAGTGAGGGTGGGAGTTTCATATGTTTCATCTATCGCACCTATATGATCCCTTATTGTGGGTGCAAAAATGACATTTTAAAACTATCGGTTCTATAGTCTATTTCCTTTATCTTATTCCTGTGATCGTTTCTACCGTAATACGTTAGTTCTAGCAAAATATATTGAACGTCCGGCAAAAAATACTCTGATTCGAACTAGGGCAAAAGATTTAACCTATATTTCTCATATCGATCAGCTAGGGATTCCCACCCTAATTTCTTCAACAATTCGGTGACACTGCTAAGTTTATTGTAAGATATTTTTACAAATCTTGCTGCTCTCCGCAGTGTTTGTGCTGCTCCCCGCTGTATTCGATCTAATTCTGAGACTAGTCCTACTTCGTAAGGGTCCCGTATGCTAGCGGCATACTTCAAGTGAAGTCTCACGAGTGAAAAATAACATCGCTCTCTAACCTGCTTGTCACATTTTACTAGCATTCTTCTAATAAATCCCAATTTCCGACTAGCCTGTCCGCAGGTTTCCCGAACGTGCTTCCCCCAAGACAGGTACTGAGTAAGGGTCACACCTAAGTACTTATATGACTCTAAGGGCTTCTAGTTACCTTAGAGAGTAAATTCTAAAGAATTAAATATTATTTTACAAATTGCGAAGAGAAATGGCTATAATAAGGATACTATTTTTAATATTTTAGACCGTAAACTTAAACAACAGGCCATTCGCTCTTTGACGACTCTTCCTTTTACTACAAAGGACGAGCCATGACGTTGGTGTAAGGAACCATTTTTAGGAAAATTGACGTATAGAATCATGAAAGTCATCCCTGTGAAGAATCTTTTTATTTATTTTTTTCAATAGTCAAGATAAATTTGAGATTCTTGACAAGAGTGGAGTCTATGCTTTAAACCCTAACTCATTCTATGATAAGTACGTTGGCCAAACTGGACGCAAATTTGTTACTAGAAAAAAAGAACATAAAAAGTGCTTCGTAACCAATGATGTTTCATCCATGTTTTCTAAGCATCTACTGGAGTGTGACCACTCAAGTAACTCTGAAACGGAAATTTTAAATGTACAATGTAAAGGTAAAAAATAGGATTTTTGAGAGCAGTATGAGATTATAAATGCTGGAAAGAAAAGCGTTCACCTTGTATACGATCTTTCTTTTGACTTGAATTCACCACTGATGTCAATAACCTTTTAGTATGTTTCCCGATCTGTTTACGTCATAACCTCCGCCCTTGTTATTGTGTATGTATCTTCCCTCCCCACTCCAGTCATTCACCTTGAACCACCAACCCCCAAAGCATAGATTGATCTCCCCATCCCTCATAACAACAACCCCCTCCCCCATTATTTCCTCTTCCCCTCTATTTCACTTCCCCCCGCACCCCCGGTTTGAGAATATATGGACACTAAAATAAGAGGAATGTACCTTGAAAATGACATTATATGTCGAAACCATGGTTGGTAAAAATAAAAAAACTGTGGAATATACAAAGCAAGAAATTATTTTATGTGTCGCGTTTCCACAAAGTCAAGCTAGAAACTGGAACTTATATACTTAATTACATACCTACGAATTCCTGCAGTGACCAAGATTTAATGTCAAAAACATGTCTCCATCAAGATCACAGATATTCAGAGCTTTCTTTATGGGGAAATATTGTGTTTCGAACGAGAAATTAACCGGTTCGATTATTAGGTCAGTTGCCCTCCTGGACCTTTTGAAAGTTTACCAAATTAGGTAGTTCATGCTCATTTGGGAGAAACCGCGAAATCGTTCCACTTTTTCTCTCTCCCTCCGACTCAAGAGTGGGAATGGGAATTTCATTTCCTCGAAATGAGTTCGCCACTTGACTTTTAAAATCCTCTGCGACCTTTGAGAGAAGTGCAAGTGGTCTATGTATTCCTCCGGCGTCTTCCTCAGAGAAGAAATCGAATCCGAACGGATATCGAAAGCGACGATTCTTTCCACTACCGCTCAACTCCCGGCATGCACCGAGCGGGTAAGTATGACCAGAGTCGTTTGGAGCAACCCTCTGATTCCGTGCAAAAGAGTTGTCATTATCATTATAATAAAACAGTTACAAGTAGGCCATTGGCCTCGTGGTAACAACAAAAACAGCCGAGTAAAAAAGAATAAACCTTGATAGACTTCAACTTTTTTAACCTATTTTTAAAAATGATTTTTTTTAGAAGGGCTGGTAGGTCGTTCCAGTCCCGTATGGTCCTATTCAAGAAGGAGAGGTGTTTTAAATTTGTCCTTTGTGATCGGCACTTTATCTTGAACTGATGATAATTTTTCTCCACAAAGTTTGGCTTCACTATGTGCCGAAAGCCATTCAGGCAATGGAAACACACGACTTAACAATACAAAAATTAATGACAACAATAATGAAACGAGGGGTGTTCCAAGAATAATGCAATACTTTTTATTCTGCGCCTATTTCGACCAAATAAAATGTAATATTATGACACGCAATATCTTCAAACAATTCCGCGCTATCTCACCAATTTCCTTTCATTTCCAATGGATGTCAACGCAACAATCGAGTTTCAAACTGGCGAGAGTGACTGACCGCGAGGTGTGCTCCAATGAAAAGAACGGCGGCGATGGATTCATTCACGCGGAAAACGAATTAATCACGAAAATTCACTCTCGCTCGCAGAGAAATCACTAAAGCAATGGATAAAGACACGGAGGCAATGAGGAGATTACTGATGAAGCCTACATGCGCCAGAGGTAATATAACTGCTTATCCTGCTCTTTAATTCCGTATTTGTCACTATCACCAGTATTATTCACCGGTATTCAACTTATGGAAAATCTCATTTCCTGGAGAAGATGTACGATGTATTAAAAAGCTACTAACTGTAAATCCTTACTCAAATAAATAGGGAAACAATCATGTTGTGTAAATACATTTGCTGAATCTTAGTTTTGAAAAGCTATAGGAAGGGGAACCTCCACACGGAGATTTCTGGTATTTTGAATTTTATTTGAAAGTATTGCTTAATAAACTAACTGTAATACCGGAACTAGAAGCCTTGTGTGGCAATGTCAGCATGTGTTTGTTTTGGTGTAGCATTCCATGATGACAAATTGGCACCAATTCTTTGCTTATAAGGAGCTGCAATTACAGAAGGAAAAAGAAGAAATGGAACAAAGGTTTTGATGGCCTTGAGGCAGACCAGATTCATAGGCCGAGTGTTGGAGGAACATCTAATCGCTGGAGGTGGTCTGAGAAGATCATTGAAAAGGATTTCAAAATAAAAAATTGGAATAGCTGTCAAGATTGGCAATTAAGATGGTAAAAATACAATACATTTATCTCGTTACTTACCATACTTGAATCCGATGCCTGAAACGTGTAAAAAGCAATCGGCACTCCGCCAATATGTGTTCTACATACCAGTAAGTGACTACCGCATCTAGTGATTTTATTTGCAGCTACCGGACAGTAATATGTTATCATGTTATGAGTTTCTAGGTTAATAAAATTGTCTTAAGAGCTTCATATTATTTACTTTCCAAGAAAAGGAAAGATAATATATACCAAAAGAATATGTAACGATTAAAGGCTTTTACATTACACACTTCGAAGAGTTATAGTATGTTATTGATTTCAATTAAATAAAAACTCTTGTGTGTTAATATCCTAAAGAAAAGATATAAATACGACATCAAAGGAAAAAAATAACGATAAAAAGCTTTTATATAATAAAAAATACCAGCAAATAAATATTGAGATTGTTCTCTCATTATTCGGTGGCAGTGTTCATCTAGGTGTTGCCGGAGCAGCAGTGTAGCTGTCCCACTTATTTTTCTGGGTAGTTTGATTTTGGTGCCCAACCACGAGCCCTCCATTGCCAGCGTATTGGTTCCTGAACCTGGATACAAATCATGATGCTGGTCGTTCACAGTACCACGAACAAATCCAAGCGAATCCAAACTTTCACCTTATTATATAAATCCAAACAATGGACCCTCTTGCCTATTAAGTGAAATATTCGAGGCTCGTTGTGAGCATGATTCCCTTGTGCCCGAGAGCTAAGTTTAGAGTCGGAGGTGATTCGATAATTTATTTCAGCGTTTCATTGTTTTAATGCGCTTCTAGAGGGCAGTTATCGTGGTTCATTGCACCTATCTTTCCCGTACGCTGAGTGCAAAGTTTGGAGTCGGTGGTAATTTAATATTTTTTTCTGGCGTCGAACTGAAGGCTTCAGGCCGGAAGTCCAAACACATCCCCAAGTAACATTGCATTGCCCATTAACCTCGAAAGTTTCATTGCTTTACTTCGCTTATTGAGGTAAATATTTGCGGTTCATTGTACCTGTATCATCCGATCTTCCTTCCAAAAATCATGAAACCCTTACGATGCCCTTTACTAAATGCACTGCAACAGTAATTGCATGTTTGCCGCTACGAAATTAATCCGAACACAGAGGATCAAACCAGCGGCTGTATCTACACCTAATACATTTCTTCAAAGAACATGAATCGTCAGAAAAAAGTGGAAAACTGCGTAGAATTCTTTTTTTCACTATGAATAAGTTCCTCCACATCTGCCCTGAGGCAACATCATACATTTCTTCAAGTTCCAAAACATCGTGAGAATATATTACTTGCATTTCTCCGATAGTAAAGGTGATGAATATGGCTGATCTTAAACTCTATATCTGTATGGTCCATCTGGTTCCTGGTCCATCTATATGGTTCTAAAAAAATACCCACGGAATAGCAATAACGTCATAAGTAGAGTATATTCCAGACTGGTCATTAGGAACTATGCTGTTGCTGGTCTTGGAAGGGATAATACAATTGTATGCATTTGAGTTTCGTTATTTTTAATCATTAATTGCATGAAACACTGAAAAAAATTAAATTTTAATCCTTAAGTCAAAATATGGTCCAAGGTAGAAAGAAGGTGGATGTTATCAAATTTTAAAGACGTCAAATAAAATTTATTGAAATCATTATCTTGCTTTCCGAGAATGAGACCGCAAATGTTTTATGAAATTTCAACCATCCCTCAGAAGTTGCAGGACACAAACATTCTAACTACCAATTTGAAGGCCGAATGCTGCTAGGAAGTGCCTAAAAACTTAAGGACCTATATGAATGTAAGTAATTTAATTTAAGAATGTAAAGAAATGTAAGAATGAAGAAACTAATTTCGATCTAAAGTAAATTACCGGTAGTAAGGAAGCAGAAATTGGTTTCAGAGATCAGATGATACTGCTAACTACCTCTGATATTGAAATAATTAATAATAAAAAACCCTTAGAGCATCTCTTCCACTTCGTCCATTATAAAAGAACAGGTGACATTTAGAAATGCAGCCAATCAGTAACCACAATCAATGTCGGCTAGAGAAACGAATCATATGACCATCGAAGCCAGAATGGTGACCTTTGCCAAAATCATATTGCCATGACAACTTGTTCACTGTTCATTACTTTCTTTTTGTCAAATCAGTAGATTCGACAAATCAATGGTGACAAAACGATAGAACTCAAAGCTAGAGAAAACTATACAACTCAACGCTCCTTAAGGTGGTTCCACCGTAAAATGACTTAAATGTCATTTTATTCATATTCTGTCTACTTGTAGAAACATTTGTCCTCTATCTGATATGAACAACAAAATAATACCTTTCCACGCTAATTGAATCGATAATTGAACTTGAAATTACAAGGTGTTCAATGGGAGAATGAGAAAAACACTGGGAAAAATAGTATTTTTCCAAGAAATATAAATGCAATTTTTGCGAAAAGCTATTTATAAGAAGGAAATAATCCAGATAAATTATATAAAAATAAAATATTGGCATCTTACCACCTTATTTTTCTAGTTATTGAAGAATTAATGGCGTAATTGAAGTCAAAATGCGGTAATTCGAAGGAAATGGCGCTGCAGTCGGCTCTTATGGCTGGAAAAAAGTGCTCATTTAAAATACATTCGTGGAATAATCTGCATATTTTGTACCTTACTTTTGGGTTTCTTTAGGTAACGCATTGCATCAGTGGAAGCAGGATTTTTTTGACAAAATATAAAAAATGTGGAATTTAGTATTTGTTTTGACTCACACAGTCGCGGCGGAACCTCTTTAACAACAAAATAATGCGTACTGCTCCACGAAACATCAATAAAAAAGTTCTTGGAGAAATATTAGATGAAATAACTAAATTGTTTTGGTCTAACTCAAAAGAACTTCTAGGTGAATGTTCAACCATAGAGCCTTTCACGGAAAAAATGACAAAATGAATGACAAATGACACTATGAAGGAGTGACAAAAATGCCACTAACAGTAGCGGCATAGCCAACATATTAAAAAAAAAACACAAAATAGCCAAACTACTTATTTGAAAGTGCATAGGCACACCAAGAATATTACTATGAATGACGCAAACATCCTTGTCATTATTGAACCAATGGCCGACATAATTATACAGCTCGACGGTTAAATTATACAATTAAACTCGATTAAATATAACAATTCCAGCGGTCCAAAAGAGATTCTTGCACGCCTTCTCAAGGAATCGGCCCCACAGATCGCACTATTTATAGAAATCATATTTAACACGTCATTTTCCGAAGACAAAGTAGGTATGTACCAAGAGACTGGAAAATAGCCAGTTTTACTCCAATATTTAAAAATGGAAACAAACTAGACCAAGGAAACAACCGGCCTATATCTTTAACATCTAAACTAAACTAAACAACATCTAAAATAAATGAATTTTAACAGACCAAAACTGAATAAATTAAAAGAAGAGATTATATCTTTAACATCGGAATCATGCATGTTTCTCGAGCACATGATTGTTAGTGACATTATGACCTTCCTGGACAATCGAAACTTTTTCCTTAGCAGTCAGCTTTCGGAAGAGTAGATCTCGCGAAATCCAGCTTGGACCCTTCCTCCATGATATTCTACAATCAGTTGAAGAGAAAAAGCAGGTTGACGCGTTACTCCTGGATTTCAAGGAAGCATTTGACAGGGCTCCTCACAAAACAATTATTTAAAATTACAATCTTTCGGGGCAAAAGAAAAAATAGTGAATTGGATACGTGATTTTCTAACCGACTGCAGACAAAAAGTAGAAATCTACGGCGTTAGTTCCAACACGGTAAAAGTGGTCTCTGGCGTCCCTCAAGGAAGCGTGATCGACCCCATCTTATTCCTCATTTACATAAATGACATTTACTCCTCCAGAGTAAGTAGCAAAATAACATTGTTTCCGGATATCTACCGAGGTATTGCCACAAATGCTAACTTAGAAGCTCTCTCATCGGACCTCAACAACATTAACTCTTGGTGTCATGAGTGACATAAGAAATTCCAGTTGTACTATGAGCGAGTTGGAAATCTCAAATGATAACTTAATTCAGTTATTATTTACTTATTTATTTATTTATTCACCACCAAAAACAGTTCTCATTGGCCTTTACATCGGGGTTTTCACTTTCAACAATGGACGAACACATACAACCATGGCCTGGGAAGTGAAAAATCCTCCCCAGGCGGGACTCGAACCCGCGACCTTTGGGTTAGAAGGCAAGGACGTTACCCCGCCGCCACAGAACAAAAATTTGCACCGGCGCGCCCGGCCAAATCAGCGCCAGCCGCCGCGGCGGCTGGCCCTGATTTCATTCAGGCAGCTTTTTTGAAAAACTGCGCGCGCTATCTCCTCTAGTCTTGCCCATGTTATGAACTCTGAACTGCCGCAAGATTGGGAAAATGCCGTGGTTACCCCCATCTTCAAAGACTGCGAGAAAACGGATGAGTAATTATTGACCAATTAACACCACCTCTCCCGTGGAAAAATGTTTGGAAAAATTTGTCCAAAATAAAACCATAATTTTTGGATAGGAATTACGTTATTCCTAGGAACCAACACGACCACTCTTGCACCACTCTCCTTACGGGCATCAACGCCAGTTGGACGGCGACGCTAGACTGCTAGTAAGAACCCTAACTCCTCGATTTATCGCCGAGTCTAACCAGTTACCCATTCTTCGAGCACTCAGCGCGAAATCGAGGGGTTTGGTTTCGAATCCCAGTCAAGGCGAATGATTCTTTTTCATTGTGAATTCCACACAATAGAGTGACCATCAGCGGGTACTCTGTTTAAGTTACTGCACGGCCAGTTCAGTAGTTCATTGAACAGTGATTATATTTATTTAATTTCTTGTTGAGCAATGCTGAGCATTTATATCTATATTCAAGTCTGCGATTGTTTTCTTCCGTACTACACTCATTTCATTGTATTCTAACGAATTCGTCTGCCTCTCTGAATCTGCTAGTTTTTTTAAAGAAGTTTTAATTTTATTTTTATTTGAAACCCTCAGAAGTCCGCAGTTAATGGGTTTTTTCATATTTTGGCCAGATTTTAACGAAAGGGAAGGGGGGCAGACGGATAAGAAGGGGAGGGGAAAATATCATTGAGTTGACTGGAGGGGACGATAGCTTCCCCAGGTGAAGCCAGTCCGTTTTTCCTGCTTGCGCATTTAGCCATACTGCTATACCTAGCTATCCAAGTTTTGCATTGAAATTCGTTTTGACAAAATCTCCAGTTTTTCCTTTACCCTTGACTTCTAAAGTGTATTAAAGGTACACAAATACTAAGGATTCATTCTGTAGTATGAGATATTATTATTTCTCTCCGAAAGTGCGTCTTTTGGCCGTAATAAGAGAAACTTACTTGCCATTCACAGATGGTTTGCTTCTCGGCTTACGGCTCCTGTAATTGGCACGATAGGAAGATACCAGGCATTAAATTCAGTGTAACGTGCTTATGACAGTAACGTTTTATCCAGCATTGACTATGCATCTAAACGTCGTGTTAAGGAGCGAACGATACCCCTAGCCTCATCCTCTAAATCGTTTCCCTAATCGCCCATTTCTTCAAAACCTAAACAATTATTTTTCACATTATTTACTGAGATTACCTTGCTAGTATATTCACGCTTTTTCATTTTTTCATCGTTCATACTGACTTTGGCACAGGGGTCTTTTTTAATAACCTGGTGATTATCTGAAAATACTGAAAACATTATATTGTTTACACTACTGATTCACTCTGAGTGTTTTGCAGTCTTTCGTTACAATTAATGCGTTTAGCCATTGATTGTGAAAAATCAATAGTGAAAGTATTATTTTGTTCAATATTTGTGTAATGCATTAATTTTTTGATGCAATTAATTTTAATGGTCAGTTAATTTTTATGATTTTTTCACATTCTTCTACGTTTGGCACATTTTAATTTTCCTGGCGGTATTGTTATATGTTCTGGTTCCCACAATATATTTATAATAATTATAATATAAGGGTCCTAAAGGATTTTTTCCATTGGTAAGACATTCCTAGCTATAAAAATTCTGAATTTTCGGTATCAAATCAAATCTGTTCATAACGATCGCTTATCTTTTATAAGAATTTAATTCCAATTCCTATTTGATAATTTCTATCTTCTTCTGTAATTTCGTAGCATTTCGTTTAGCATATAAGGTCCAAAGTGTATTTTGCTCCAAAATTGTTAGCGCGTTATGCATATAAATTTTATGTAGTTTCGTAAATAACATTTCGTACGAATATGGGATTCTTTCACTTGAAAAAAGACTATTGCCTGTAGTATTTAACAAATGTGGCCATAATATCATGCATTCCACCATCTAATTTGTATTCCCAAACCACGAGTATACAAAATTATGCATAATCGTGCGCCAAGCATTCGCATCTCACATCTGTTGCCTTGGAGCAGTATATTCATCTTACTTTTTACTTTCCGTTACCGTGGCTAAATAAATTAAATTCACCATTAATTTGTTTTCCAGGTTTTTAATTTTGATCGTGAACATGCAGAAGAATCGTAGTCCAAATATTATTAGGGCACAATAGAAGTCGTGGAGGTAAATAACATACATGTCAATGCTATACCTGAGCACAGCAATATGGCCGGATGCGCAAAAATGCCCCGCCCCCCTGGCTTCACTTTCGGATGGTAGGAGGTATAGGGGACGCCCCCTCCAGACAACTCAATGGAAAATATAATAAAAAACAGAAGACAGGCTATAAGCGTGTCGGCGACTGCGCCCGTCACGCGGCGCCAGAGAGGGCGCAGTGCGTATCGGGAGATTTTCTCTTTCTTCTGGCAACCGGAAAAACAAGCGGAGCGTTTTATATTCCACCCGCTAACCTCGTTTGCTTTTTCGAGTGGTCGAGGATTAAATCAATTATCGCAGGGCAATGGGTGTATTTCGTCAGATCATTCAGACGGTCAACGGTTATAAATTAGCAGGATGAGAAAAATTCAGCGGATATAATGGATTCCCTTCCATGAGGGTATCACCATCAAGCAAAAAGAAAGCATGCATACTATTGGCCCATTTTACGTAACGTACGCAGAGAAAATGGTCAATAATCCGTCAATATTAACCGTACGTAAATAATGACGGGGGAAAAAATTAACAAAAGGCACCTGCTGAGAAACCGCTTTGGCTTAGCACGACCTCAATTGTACTATTACTTCTTTTCTCCAAAGTTTCTTCATTATTGATGAAAGACTATTACCAATACTAATTCTGTTATCAATACTATGTTGTATATATTGATGTACCTTGTTTAAAATTTTGCGCCATAGATTATAAAAAAATATAATTGTACCAATACTATTTTGTACATGACTACATATTTTGTTCAATTTCTTTTGTGTCGTAGATTATAAAAAGAAGGATTAGACTATACATTTTACGATGTAAAGTTTGTAATTTGTAATTTTTTGTAAAATAAACTTTTTCCTCTAAAAATAAAATTACAGGGTGGTACCTCTTCATTGACATGCAAATAAAGTAGCATAAAATGATGCCTTGGTGTCAACCAAGGCCACATAGGGGGCTCAAGTCAGAGTAATTGTCGTCACGAGTGTAAAATAAACGAACATGAATTGTTGATATCCGCCTTGCTCTCACGAAATGGCCCATCGTCGGTCCTAAAATTTCGCGCGTTACCGTCAACACCGTGCCACTCAACCACTTGAGGTGAGTCCCACGTTCATTGACTTTTCCCGTCGAGCAGTATAATCTAATGAACTAGAAACACTACAACAGCCGTAGCTGTGATAAAGATTAACTCCAGCATAATACTTGCTCATGAAAAATGTGTTACAAGTATGGGAGTAGAATTTTAATAAGTAGGTATGTCCAAAAGGAGCTGATTGAAATAATAGCACGTAATTCCCAGGCATAAATGCAGGATGGAACGTCACAATCACGTGCTAGAGAAGAGCGAGCGATTAAAAGGAATTAATTAGCCTGTCATCTTAATGTTAGTGCCCATGCCGTTGCAAAGGAAAGATCCAAAGAACTGCTCACAGAAAACACGGAGTTGATGAAGAAGCGTTGATTGTGGTTCGGGAACAGCTGTTCGTGGAACGTCTCAGTCGATCCTTGGTTGAAATGAGTGGCATTTTTTTGTTTCGGCATCCATGATGCTATAATGTTAACGGTAATAAGTACTAGGTAGCGTTTTTTAAATAATCTTTATTTAATATTTCAAAATTTCAGTTTTCAATGCATAGTTGCAAAAAAACAATAATAGTACTAGTTTCTATTACATTTGTAGCATATAGTGTAGTGCACGAAAGTGAAAATGTACCACAAATTTTGATGAAGATACATGGAAAATGCATTAGCACTCATAATTCATATAAAATTAGTGGCATATGGTACTGTGCAGGTTGGTGAAAATTCATTCCCCCACTGCACACCCTCTGGGTGGCCCTGCAAGGTGTCAAGTAGATGTGGACGCTCACAATTACATCGACAGACGCCGTCCCGAGACTAAACAACATCCGCTGCATCCGACGCTGACAAAAGAGCGATGGGCCTTTCTCCGAGTTTGCGTAACCATTCCCATGACGCCCTCAGCCGTGAAACGTTACCGTTAAGGGAACAAAAAAGAAATACGCATATATAACTGGATTAAAAAGGTTCCGATTTCACCATTGTGGTACGGTTTCCCTTTGGGAACGACTCGCTAAGGAGAAAGAAAGAGTGTAGGGGAGCGATGCCCAACGTCGTCCACTTCAGGCCTCCACCCACTTCATCTGCCGTTCGCATTCACACGCCAAGTCGAAGTCGATCGTCTACGATTGCTGTGGCACCAAATCGATTCTTTAAGTGTCCTTCAGTCTCCCAACTTCGCCAGGGCTCAATTTCCTCAACTCCTAACATTGTAGCTTAACTATTTGAAAATAAATATAGCGGACAACGCCGGGGACACGTCCATCGCCATCATCGCTTGCTGCATTAGTATTGGACATTAGAACGGCCGCCGCTCCGGCTTCTTAAATTAGTAAGTCATCACAATCACGCGTAGCATAGTGGAAGATTCACGCGGAAAATATTTTAAAAGTGAATGCACTGGCAAAGTGCATGCAAAAAAAGTGAGGCAAGGCCGCCCGTAGAGATGGCATCGTCAACCGTCGACCCCATCCATTCAAGGCGCCATCTCTAATGTCGTTGAAGTCACATCGAGTGTCCCACAGGGGAGTGTCATAGGCCCACTTCTGTTCCTTTTGTAAATTGATGATATCGGTGAAGTAGGTGACAGTAAGCTTCGATTATTTGCATGCGACGAAGTTGTTTATAGGGAAATTCGTAGGCATAATGATTAGTAAGCGCTAACTAAGGACCTCGGAAAAACAGGATGCGTGGCAGCTAGTATTAAATTTTTAAAAAAGTGCCGTAACTAATTTATGGAAAAAGAAAAACTCATTACAGATTAGCCAATTAGAGACTGTAGAATCATTTAAATACCTAAGAGTTAAGCTGACTAATGATCTCTCGCGGAGTAAAAATGTTCGGGAAATTACCGGTGAAGCTATTCGTAAATTAGGATTTGCTAAAAGAGTACTGGGAAAGTGCGACGATAAAGTTAGGGAAATCAGCTAATTCTCCTTCGTTAGATCCCCTTGGAATACGCGGCCAGTATTTGGGATCCTTATGAGGTAGGCTTAAAAACAGAGTTAGAACGCGAGCAGCGAAGATCGACAAGGTACGTTGAAGGCCGTAACGATAATGTCATTAGTGTTACTGACCTTTTGCTGCAATTGGGATGGGAATTGCTTTCAGACCGTCGGTTAACATTTACACTTAATCTATTATGTAAGTTTGAAACCAATTTGTTTACTGACGACGTTAATAACATTTTACGTGAATTCAATCCGTTCTGGCGTAACTTTGTGGAAGTCCATTTTCAAATAATGACAAGGCCAACTATGTTTAAATCCACAGAGTATTTTATTGGTAGTTTTAACGCCAAGGCGCTACCTGCGCGATGATGACGCCGTAGCGTTGAAACTAGTTGTAACAATAAAATACTCTGAGGATTTAAACATAGTTGGCCTTGTAATTATTTGAACATTTTACGTAATTCGACATACTAAGGTAGATGAGATAATGAGAATAAAATTAGGGAACTAGACTGAAGAAGGGCCAGATTTAAAATGTCATTTTTCCCGCGAACGATAAAGAGACCATAACAGCTGCCAATGAGACTTTGAACTAGATTTGTCAATAGGTAGTGTAGCTAGTTAGTTGGGTTACTCCCTAATAATAGTATGCTCATCTGCTACCTAGCACTAACAGCACGTCATGCATGTTTACAGTTTAACTCTTGTATCTCTGTCCATCTATGTGAATCAAAAATACATTAGTACAAATAGTTTCTCTGGCATTGCTGGAATGCCTGTAGTGTACTACATATTTGTGGTATTTTGCCTTCCGACAAGCATTAGCAGCTTTCTGCTAGCGCATCAGTAGTCGTAGTTACATTAACTTTAATTGATTAAAGTGTAATACATGTTGGTGATAACTCACCCCCTGCCACACACCCTTGGGGTGGCTTGCGGGGTATATGTAAATGCAGAAGGCTAGCTTTCGAAGAAACCCCTGTTTGACGACGTAAGCTGGGAGTAATCGACCAATCACGGACTAGCCATAGCCCCAAATCCTCTATTCATTTACTTTTGCTGCATTCCTCTCTCTTTCTTCAACTCCAACCACGATTCCCACGCTTCACCTCCTCCTCCTCCTTCCCCTCCCCCCTCCCCACCTTCACCCTGGCAGACTCTGCCCCTTCCCGTCGCCCACGTCGTGGGGTGGAATAGAAAGCCCCCCACGCAAGTCGCCCACGATGTGCGAACAAGGCGTCCGCTGCAGAGGCCGTTCGCTTCGCTATGAGGGGGGGGGGGGGGGAAGGGTTGGATGAAATGAAAATCTACGAAAACATAATCGAGAGAAGAGAGATAGGGAAGCACGTGAATATTAATGAGGGATTCTCATCTCATCCCTTTTGCTATTACTAAGCGTTTTGACACGTGCACTCCGAAGCAGTTTCAATTACAATAATGTTCTTTGAAAAACATTATTGCAATTGAAGATGTTAAATCTAAACATTATAAATATTTACATAATGCTAAATGCTATCAATCCACTCATTCCATCTTGCTTTGCTTCATTTTGTCAACTATTTTTTACTGTATTTGGTCAAGTTGTTTGCTTTTTAAAGTGAAACTTTTTATAACACGAAAGTTACGGTTTTCACCATATTTCTTATTTATTATGTATCATCTGACTGTATTTAGTTTGGCCATTTTTTTTCTTTTGTTAATTTTTTTCACATAAAGAGTCTCAATGTATGAAATTGTATGTGTTTCATAGGACAAGGTCCTAGAACAGCAATAAATGTATTAATTACTTATTTATACTAGTAGTTAAGGGTTGTCAAATGGCACAAATGTAATCGAAATCATATAAGAAGTCTACCGTATTAACGACCAGTCAATAATCAGGGGGCAGAACTCAAAGGTCGTTTGTGACGTAACCAAAACAAGAGTTAACGACCCTCCGAATAGATTGGAAAGCACACTTCAGTCACGCATCGTAAACTCGCAAGCCACCGTCTACAAATGCGATACACATTGGAGCGCGTGCCCGAGGATACAACTACGGCGCGCGGAGAAACGAGAATACTCGCGCTAAGGATGTGGAATCATACAATGAAAAACATGTTATCTTCTCTCACTTTGTACAGGCTTTGTGGAGTGAATAGATGCAGCAAAACCAATCTTCGGACTGATGAATGCCGATGACGATTGCAACTTGTAGAACAATGCGTCCTCAACCAATTCACGTAACCAAAAGTTTTAAAAAAACATTATTGAAGGCAGTTATACGGGTATTTTTTTAAAAACCCAGAGCAACGTAAGTTTTTTTCAAAGATGACAACAGCTCATCTTATTACTTTAGAGCGATCCTGGAGAAGTGAATTAGCGGTACGCACGCAGGAAATGCTGAATTATGGCAATTATGAATAGTTTAAACCGGTAGAGAACCCGAGAAGAGCTTACTCAAACAATGCATAGTTTTACTATTATAGCAAATAAAACTGAACGTTTTTCATTTAATTTACACCTACAAAATACCCTGCAAGCCACCTCAAGGGTGTGTGGCAGGGGGTGAGAAGTCACCAATATGCATTACACTATACCCTAAATTTAGTGTAACTACGAGTATTTATGCATTTCAGATGCAAAGCAGTCACCCGCGCTGAACTGTTTACGCGAAGTGGCCACTGCCCTGTGGCTTCCTTGTGCACACAACGGTGTAATTTTGCTTGCCATAGGTTGCCGCCATTACATCCGAATTTCGGGCCAATTCTGGGGCAGTGATACCGGTGTTTATGTGATTGATTAAATATTTTAATTAATTACAAATTAACATACGTTTCACCCTAATTTTCAGGTATTTCGGAAAATTAGAATATCAGTCCAAAAAGATACACAGAAATGTCCATCCATCGGAATTTTAATGAACATTCATGGGGAATATACATCGGCTATTCAGTAAATTCATTTTATTTTACGCTGTTTGTTTGCGCTCGTCGCTTTTTGTTGGAATCATTTTTAATTACATGAAGAACGATCGGTATTGTTTTAATGTTGTGGTCAGGTAAAATCACGTCTTATAGTGATCAATCCTTACGGTCGCACAAACGTTTAAGTTACAGGAATACATATTTGTATTTATGCGGTTCAAAATCATCGACTGTCTGGTGTTCGGCATGGGTCAAAAATTTATGCTTACCTATTTTATCAGTAATGATAAACATATCTCAACTTAACGGTTATGTAAATATGAAAAAAGACAGCCATATTACGAGAACATTTGAAAATTAGTGTAGTTAGTAAATTTTCGTAATTAGTTTCGTTACTTGACGTGACATTAAATACCGGTATTTTTAGTACCGGTACCGTCGGCAGTACCGATTTTAAATACTGGTCGGTACTACCGGATTTAAAAAAATGGTATCGGTACTACGGAATACCGGGATTTTTTGCCCATCCCTAGCGCGGAGGTCCATCCCTATCACGCTGGGAATTTTAAGAGCGTGTCACACCAGCATCCACCATGACAGTCCCGATATTGGTTCGCTGCACCTCCCTCTTTCTCTTCCTCAATAATTTCTCATTCCTTCGTAATCCTCGTATTAATGTAGGTCAATAGCAAAATGTAAGGAACGCGTACAATTTTGAAGAATAATTCTACTCTGGCTTGCTTGCTGTCTTCTGGCGAAAATCTCGAATTTAAGTGATTTAAACGGCGAGGAGGGATTGAGCTATAGGCGAGTAATTAATATTTAGGTATATCTATGGATATCGTGAGTTAGAGCTTTTGGCGAAAATTTCGATGGTTCACTTGCACTTTTCCAAAGCGCTGGAAGCCGCACCCTTAGAACGTCAGAACTTAAATTATTGCATTTCCAAATTACTTTCACTCACAGAGCGCGAACGAACGCCGAGCAAGATAGAGAAAGCGGAGAAAAAAGACATATTCGAAGTGTGCGACGCAAGAGAGAAAGGAGAGTTGGTGCGGAGAGGAAAACTCAAGCGCTGAAAAAAATCAAACCAGGATTCCGCAAATATATATGTTTATAATCAATTAATACAGATCGTGTAAACTTTACTTGAGAATTAAATCTCAAGAGCACACAAGCCTTCAACATAGGAGACTTGAGCTATATTGTGAACCGGGATTAGAGCAAGGTGGAGACCACCATGTGCCCAGCAGGGCATTAAGAGGAAGGACAAGGGAGAAATATAAAAAAAACTCGAAACCGAGGGCGATATCCCACGTGACTCACGAACCCAAGGCCATTAATCAGTACGGCAGCAGTTGAAGTAGAAGTAGGTACTCACCTGCAAGGCAAAAGAAATAAAATATTAGATATCTCCAGCAAAACTTCAATTTTTATATAAAACATTTATTGACGCATCTTACGCAGAGAGTTAAGACAACAAACACACATGAGAATCCAAAGTGTTTGCTAAAGTGAAGAAAGCGCAAGGCTAAATATTAAATAATTTTTGAGAGGGCATAATAATTGCAATAAATTACCAAAGAATTCACACCACGCGTGCGATTGCTGGTAATAATGATTAGAATACAAATATGGAATGCATTCGTTAAGAATATACGAAGAAAAGATGCGATAGGGAATGCTCCCCACATTTATTCCACGTATTTCTAAGTACTATCTGCTACCTAAAGTTATATTATTTCTAACCGTTACTTCGTCTCTTCACTTGGCTAAGCCTATGCATAAAGTTTAGGTAGTTAGGCAGGATATCTCTAAATATAAAATTCACCGAATGTGTTCACAATTTTCTTATCTAGAGTGAAGTCCTTCACAGCTGTTGATAGATGCTGATGTGTCATGTGGCTTTCGAGATTTTCTACGATGGGAAAATTTTTAGTTCAACGTTTCCCTCGCATTGCAGCGAGCATCTTCAGGAATGAGGTGATTGTTGCTGTAATTGTCGCCGTCCCATATATGTGAGTGTTGCGAACGTTGGATCTACGTCACTCTTTTGTCATCGGTTATGGCGACCGTTGGGGATGTTTTTTTGCGTCTCCCTACTTGCTTTGTATTTATCACTGTTAGTCTCGGAGGAGTCCGCTGCGTCGTGTTGTCCGGCTAGGAGGCATTTCCAGGAGAGAGAGTACTGATAGCTATCGTCACTCGAACCGATGACAAAAGAGTGAAGGAGATCCAACTTCCGCAACACTCCCATGCATGAGACGGCGATAATTACAGCAACAATCACCTCGATCCTGAAGACGCTCGCTGCAACGCGAGGGAAACATTGAACTGAAACTGTTAAAATCGCAGCAAATCTCCTAAGCCACATCGGCATAATGTCATCTTTTTTACTCGTACTCCTGACAATATCAAACTAACAGCTATATATTTTTTTACCAAAAAAATTACAAATTACACGCTTTACATCGTAAAATATGTGATCATATCCCTTTTTTATAATTAATGACACAAAAAAGTAATCAAAATTACATCATCATAAACAAAATAGCATTAGTTCCATGATATTTTTTATAATAATGGAACATGAAATTTTAAACAAGGAACATCAATCTATAAAAAATAGAATTGGATAACAGTTTTAGTATAGGATAATAGTCTGTCATCAATAATGAAGAAATGTTAGAGAAAAAAATAATAGTGCAGTTGAGGTCCTGCTAAGCCAAAGCAGCTTGTCAGCAGGAGTCTTTAGTTAAAAATATTTTTTTTGCTGTGTAGCGTTTTGGACAATAAAAAACTTAACAATGTTAACCTATCAGCCACCCTTTTAGTGATTTTTTAAGAACAGATATGCTATTCATATCATCAATTGACATAGGTAATTCGTTTAACAACCCAGGGACTACATGTGCCAAAGACCTTTTGCCGTGGAGGTTAAAATATTTAGGTAGAGACAACCTATTTATTCGACACAGTTGCATGTCAGTATTAATCACATATTGGACTAATTTTCGCAATATTATCAAGAAAAGGAACATTTTTCTAGGGGATGTAGTATCTACGGCCGTGCGCTCCAGGGAGACGTCACTTTAGAAATAAGGATTTTCAGACGAATAGACCGCGTCACAAACGTGTAACTGCGTTTCCTCCTGTGTGTTCCCTCAATTACTTCATCACCGCATTAATTTTTATAAAATCGCGAACAAACCTTCGCCTGTTAAAAGGGGTTTTCAGCGTATGGCGTGAAACAAATAAGTCAATTTAAGACTCAGAAGTGTTATTTAGTTACTTACTGAGGAGCTCAGCCATAAAAACATATAAAAGCGTCATTTATACCACTATATTTACACCATGCTCTATTCAACTGCTTAAACTTTACAGTAAAATTCGATGATTTCCATTACGACAAGAGAAAAATCTCGCCCAAACTAAGGCTACGAACTCCTATGATATTTCTCCAATCCTTTGTTCCTCTTTTCTCAATGGCGATTATATTTAGCAGGTTGTAGAGCAAAATATCTGCCGTCGTCGCTTTTGAAGTGCTTGTTCATTGATTATGAAAACAACCCACTTTTGTCTGGAGAGCACTTGATCGTGAATTTCAGACGCGACTCATTGCATTGCTCTCTCCGAACGAATGTTTCCTCCTAGGGCTGGGGGGTATTTGAATCCCAACATCAATATCCAATATCTTAAAATATTGAAAATGGACCAATATCAATAAACTGCATTGGACTTTTGAATATTGCAAAATATTTGCATATTGTAATATTGGAAATATTGAAAAAATGAAATATTGGTAAATTGGAAAATATAGACCATAGCAATATTAACAGGTAAAATTATCTGGCTTACAATAGTGCAAATGCTGCCTGCATTAACTGTGCAAAAGTCTGTCAAAAAAACAAGAAAAGCAATGTAAGCTTCTTTTCCCCAGTTATTGCTATGAATAATGGTGGAAAAGGAAGTGCTACACTGAGTGCCACGCGCGCCGTCTGTTTACAAAGATGAGGGCGCTCTCACCCTCCTCACCGAGTTCCAATATTCAATATCTGAATTTTTAACATTGATAATCCAAGATCGAAATTGTAAATATTGGTTCTTCAATATAAAATATTCCAATTATAAATATTGGTTTTTCCGAACACCAATATCCTGTATTGGATATTGGTATTGGTCGCTCAAAGATTGTGATTTTGGAATCTCAATATTTAAAAATATTGATATTGGAACCAATATATAGTAAAACCGCCCAGCCGTACTTCCTCTCCTTGCCACGGTCCGCTCTCGGCCACAGCGCGGCAATTGGAAAAGATAGACCATAGCAATATTAATGGGTAAAATTATTTGACTTACAATAGTGTAAATGCTGCCTGCATTAACTGTGCAAAAGTCTGTCAACAAAACAAGAAAAGCAATGTAAGCTTTTTTTCCCCAGTTATTGCTATGAATAATGGTGGAAAAAGAAGTACTACACTGACAAAGAGACATCGCGTGACTGATGTTCGGGATCCAAATGACGCAATTATTTTCTGAAACTATAGAGAGAATGCGGGAAAAGTGTCACGGCTTTCTTCCATTTGGGCCCGAGTTCGAGAGAAAAACGCAACTAAAGAATTGCCCTCCGTATAAATCCTTTGCTATACGCTCGTATAACTACAAAAGACGTGGCCGGTGTGGTTAGAAGCGCTGAACCTGTAATCCCTGTAATGTGGTGCGGGTTCGTTCTGGTCCATTTTTTCTTTCTTTCTAATATTTTACGGAGTCACTGTACATTGCCCAATCCCATAAATTTATGGTCTTAACAACAATTTTTTTTAATTTTCGGCCTATTTTCTGGATTTTCAATCAACCCCCTTGGGAGACTTTCGAAGCTAATTTCGGGATTCTTGTTCGGCCGAAAAGAGGTTTCACATGCCGACAGGCCTAATGTGTTTAGATTTTGAAAATACAAGGATACTTCCGTGAATAGGATGGGCGTCCATTGGTCGTGGCTCTTTCTCAAGGCGGTAAGCAATGAACGGATTATTACTTTTTAATATACAGAGATGCATGCACTTCAAATTTTCCAGGAACTGCGTTCGAATAATGACTTTTGTGACTCAATTTTTCGTTCAATAGTGAACATGATATAAGTAGAAAAGATATCGTAACTGTTTCCGAGGTTATGTATAAAATAGTTGCTATGACCTTTCTGCGGAGCAACATATTATATTGAAGGGAAGCCTGTATCGTGGGGGAGAGGAAGATATAAGATTCCAGCACAAAAAATATCACGTAATGATAACACTATTTCTTTTGCCACCTCATGTTTATTTCAATTTAAGGAATTTAACTTTTCATTCATGGCGTGGAATTGCTTACCTTCGGATGATATTCATCGTTAAAACATATAAAGCAAAGAATATTTCTACACCAAGCCAATTTTTTTTCTGTCGCCAGAACAGTTGCATCTGCTCGAAGGCAGATCCGGTCTACAAACTCTCGCCCACAGCGCGGCGAATGGACCCCTTCGGACTTGAATCTACTTCGTGAATGAGTGTGTGTGTTTGGATCTGGAAATCCGTGATGCGAGTCGGCCGCAGTGGAAGCCACATGGCGCACACTGAGACGCGAGGGAAGGCTCTTTATTCAATTTGCTCACGCAAGAAGTCATCGAGGTCAATAAAATGCTCGTTTTACTGCGAACGGGAAAAGTAGAGCCGCAGATTGGATGGGAGGCGATTCACCCGCGGGGCGGCACCACATTTCGTCCGCGATATTGCCTCTTATGCGACACTCAACACGGGGAGCAGGACTGGATGGCGTCGCACAGGTGGGACGAAAACCCAAAAAGATGGCCATGTTGAGAAAAATGAATTCTTTACATAAAATATTTTTATTGGCTAGGTGGAAGCAGCATAGATCAAAGTCCAGGAAAACAATGCCGATTGTTACACAGGTGCGCACCTGCGTGTAACAATCACTCTCTAAGTGACCGTCGCTCAAGTACCACGTGCATCTAGTGAAAGCGCAGCAATAGTTGTATCAAATTCACCACCAATACCATTGCATTAGATTGAATTGTATTTTGGAAGATGTCATTATCGCATGAATTTAAGTATTATACTTATATGCATTGTAATTTCTACGTTGATTTATTAAAGTTTTTCAAATTTCCGAATAATATCTATAAAAAAACTATAAAAATGTTTACTGAAAATTTATTTTTGAAGATTGAAAAGTAGCATAATCGGATAGAGTTGATTGATTATGCTTAGTTTAGGTTAAGAGCACACCCTTTTTCTACTAAAACATGCAAAACGTAGGTCCTACCAACTTCACCGACATTTCTATAGATAAAAATTGAGTCACTTGTCTCAAAGTCGCACTTTTGTCATTCAACCACGCACATCATTTTTCTTTATCACGTATTGAACTTCGACTTTTCTGTACTTCCTAAGCAATATTTATAGAATGCAATGATAGTTTTGTGTGGGAACAACTATTTGTTTCCTTATTGAGTCACGACGCGGTAGTTACTGCGCGCGTTTTCCTTCATTTTCCACCCATGATAGTTATATTTGTAACGAGCCGTACCGCCCGTAAAAATCTTACATCTTTTCTGAGTTCCTTATGCTAAATATAAACTAACCTTGAACTTTATCTATAGAGTTTATCAAATGCTGGACTAACGATCACCATATAAAACAAAGTGTGAGCCTCTCTGAAATTTAACGACGCACCGGATAGATGGAGAGATGCTAGGACAAGTGGGCGATCGGACTTCCATTTCTCCTCACAAGAACATAAAAAGTAACTCCACTTCACATAAGTCCAGGAAGACGATTTCATGATTGCATGTTCGATCTGAGTCTCCTCAAAAAACTGGGATGAGATAATTGCAGGCTTTCAGCCCAACAGCTTTCAATTTAATGTAGGTACTTATCATTTATGAACGAAATTAGCAAAAGCGCAAAATTTTCGTCTCGAGTAGAAAGACTCGAATGTTTGCACAAATACCACGAGGATGCGGAAAAATAGATATCCAGAGACTTTCATTTTTGAAAAATAACCCAGTGCAGAGTGTGCAATTCTTATGAGGCTTCTTTGCGGAGACAACGGCTAAAAACTAAGGACGCATGTCGGGTACACCACAACCGCGCATAAGAGTTGCGTATTTTTCATATAGGTGGGTGTTTATTCACTTAAACGCCTTTCCTCCGCTAAAATAAAATAGAAAGCATCGTGGCAGTAATGAGCTATCTAAAGGTGAGATACGCTCATATATAAAGGCACTTTAGTAAAGTACAGGTCGACGTCAAGTCCAGCCCCGCTAGAAAGTCGTCCCAACGGTTCCAAAGGCAATAAAAACAGAGGATTCGATTACATAACTTTACAAATCCCTCGTTTCGAGCGTGGAGTCAATCTTGTTGCCCATATTCGCCCCCACCAACCACTGGCGATCGGATCCGATCGCCAAGTGCCGAGTAGCTACGATGGACTTCATTTCTCTCCGATGGCAGTCAACGTCAAGCCACAGAATTGACCTCTGGGTCTGCCAACGGTGTCTCCAAGCTGATTGCGTCGATCTGTCGCAGGGGGGGGACACCGCCATCGCGACCGCACACACGCATCATCTTTTCCCAATCCTGAGTCCCTGAGAGTGAAAATGAGCGGACAGTGAGCGAGCGACGACTATACGAAGGAAGCCTTAGTGTTGCCGCGAATAGTGTCGCGCGCGGAATTTTCGCAATTCCCTCATCTGCAAGTGGTGGAGATGTTGATGGTGATTAACCAGTTGATGTAAATTCTTATTCCTGTAAACCACTAACTCAGGGGCTCCCTATTGCATACTTTATTGATATTGAAGCGCTAACGGGATAAGTAAATTAAGAGGGAGAAAAAGACAACTTTTACAAATACCACTGAAATTTATTGAAACTCGACCCGGGTTTCGACGTGGATTCACATCATCATCAGGCTTCAGCATCATCACCTGATGATGACGTGAACCCACGTCGAAACCCGGGTCGAGTTTCAATAAATTTCAGTGGTATTTGTAAAAGTTGTCTTTTTCTCCCTCTTATGATGGAATACCACCACGTAAACCTTGAGAAAGTAATTGCTCTTGTAAGTAAATTAGTTTTCTCGCCGATAACACTTGTATAAAACAAACTCTTTCCAAGCTTTGGTACGAAAAATGAGGAAATTGAACGTAACACAAGTATTATCAATCAATAACTGAACTAGCAATGTATTTCACACACAAAACCAATCAAATACAAACAAGTCACCAACAGGTCGAGGGCCAGGCGACCGTTATGCGAGCTTCCACTCAGAAAATGAATAAGTTGTATAAGTACGAGAGGTTGAGCTTCTCTCTAAGTAAAATTGACTAAATTGCAGCAGATTCACACATCGATGTCTCTCAGTCGGCGTCTAGACTGCAACAGAGTGCGTTCTCATTGTCAGTGGTAAATCAGCTGAGGAGGGTTGTTGGCAAGGTCGAAGTGGAATAGGTTAGCTTAGGATATAGGCAATTGGTAGCCTTGGAGGGGAGGAAATAATGGGATGGGTAATAGAGGGGTGGAAATTTTCCAATGGAGGAACAGGAACTGTTTTCTGACTCCGGCCGCAGAATACAGGATGACAGCCTTGGTGCCTTGGTCAGAGTGACCGGATTTCTGGAATACTTCCTCTTCCAATCCTCCTCTTCAAAACGAACGATGGATATAAAAAAGGTGGAGGGGTGCATAAAATGCCACAATATGTACATGTATACCTTATATTCATATTTCCGTGTACGTACCATGTGTAGTATCCCCAATAAAACATAGACAGATAGAACTAAACACTAACATTTTGCAACACAAGCATTACTTGGGGCGCCACGAGAAACTTGTGCTTCAAAAAGGGTTCCGTGGTTGAAAAAGTTTGGGAAGCGCTGCTCTGAACCATTCCGGTCACGGTGCACATTTTAATTGACATGGTTTTGCATTAGTTATGTTGATCTCTTTGTCAAAACATACTCCTTTTAGTCACGATGTTCATTAGAATGAACCATAACAGGATAGCTGTCTCATCGTCTACAAGTCTCGAGTATAAAAGGTGTAAACATCGAGCTTAAAAGGTAATGACTCGATCAAAACCATCTCTGTTACAATGGATGCGAAATTCCACCGAGGAAAAAAAATCATTCACCTTGACCGGGATCGAACCCGGATACCTCGATATCGCGCCGAGTACTTAAGTCAGTGCTCAGCACAGTATGAGACATCGTATGTCCAGCAGTCCTCACCAACTTGTTCCCTTTAATCCCTCAAAAATCCACATGGGAGATGGACGCCTCGGTTGCTCAGCTGGTTAAAGCACTCGGGGCGATATCGAGAGATCCGGGTTCGAGTCCCGGTCAAGGCGAACAATTTTTCCTTTGTGGAATTTCGCACTAGTGTACTCTTTCGGGTGACTCTATAAAAAGATAATACCGTGGCTAGTCCCGGTATCCTCAACATTTGTTACAATGGACATCAGGACCGAAAGGGCACTGCTTCATTTTGAAAGGCTAATAGGCATACTAAAAAATAGATTTAAAGTGCATACCAAATAACGGCGGAATACTCCCAACTCATTTTGTTGTCGTATGTACGAAACAATCATTGGTTAGATAACAAGAAATACATAACTGCTGTACGACAATAAGTTTTGAGTCCAATCAATAGCACACTTTCAAAGAATAAACTTATTTTTGTCTAAAGTAACAAGCATAATATGTCATGCATAAACAACTATAAATGCCTCCTACATACATCGTTATTTGCTAACGAAAAGGGTCATTTTCCGTGACTGTGGGATGTTTTTATCTCTCAAATAACCGTCATCATCACAAGTTTTCTCGCGTGAGGCAAAAATAGGGATCATTGGCGTTTCCGTTTCACACGCTCACGTTTCTTCAGCAGCCGTGCAGCGAACATCGGTGCGTAGCGGTGGAATTGCGTAGAGCAGCGAGGAGGAGGCCACTCCCTCTAATCGCCTCGAGGGGTCATCCTGCTCTCTCGTGGTTTCGACCCGATGACCAAATGCGGACGATTACGTGGTCCAGAGAGCGAGGAGGAAGAGGATAATTGAGAGAGAGAGAGGTGTATTTTGTAACGTGTTTCGACACTCGCAGCAGATGCGCAATTTGGAGCCGAACCGGAGAAGAGGGGGACAATGATGAAGTGACCCGTGCATGGAGTATTGAAGAGTAGGGATATGCGGCATATATTTATATACCGGTATATCCGGTATATTTATGCCGATTTATCGATATATACCGGTTTATTTTTTATAGTCGATTTACTTGTATGCTCGGTGTTATTTTCTAAACACCGTTACTCGATATATTGCGAAAAATGAAAATGTTTATAACCAAGTTCAGTAATTAAGTTAGGGAAATGATTCTAGAGTGTGGGATTGTTGGAAATTCCCTATAGCAAAGGAAAATGGGAAGTAAAATTTTATGGTTTTTACCGTTTTACTACGATTTTTAAAAAGTATGATGAACTCTATTTACCTTGGTTTTTAATTCTCATAATGAAGTGTTCCTCCTATTCGGCGCCGCTACTACGTATTATGTAAATCCCTGTACCTTAAAAACAGGCCATGAGACGGCCTTGGTTTGAACCGGATGTTAATTTTCTAAACAGAATTCGATCCGCAATGGGCGAAACAAAATTAAGGATCCCAAATCTAATAATTTTAAAAAATAATCACAGTCATGGAAAAAGGGTTACGCACTGTTTTCCCTGCGTGTAGGTACTAATTATATTTCGGATGATGACCTCTGTTTTCTACCATTCATTAAGACGATCGGCGGCATTCCGCACGCAATATATTTGCAATGAAAACAGATATTTACCATAACTTGGATTTATTTCAAAACAAATTTATAGAACACACTTATGAAACGTCATAGCCTAATCCATGGAATATTTACAGAGACTGCAGGCAGCCATGTAAGTTGCCATGGCTATCTTTTCAAGCTCCCACCATTCGCACCAAGTGTCTAATCGAAAGTGATACGGTTTTTTGTATGGTAGTAATGAAAGAATAACTTTAAATATGATGTGATTATATGCGAGGATAAATTATTCTTCCTATTCAATTTTAATATACTTTATAGATTGATTTGATATCGTTGTTTTTTCTAGTCGTTGCTCTTGCTCAGATAAAATAATTACTCTTCTCTAAAAAAAAAGATTGTCTTTCACTTCAATCTCAAAATTTTGATTTGCCGCGAACAAATTGATGAAAAAACAACGCTTTGAGTGATAATTGCTCACGTGTAAACGCAAGCAAATAACACAATTGAAAATCTCATATCGCGATTCTGTACCGCGACGCGGCGCGATATTATCCATTTTCTTCTGTGGGGGAGCCTTATTGAAACCTTTCACGAGCGGTCCTATATACGACTCTTTATCTCACTCAGATTTATCCTTGAATATTAATCATATATCACATACCGGAATCAATTTTTCCTTAACATTCATTTGAGACATATATGTTCACAGAATAATAATATATAATATTCATTTATCCATTCCTTCAGTTGTATCTAACGCCATAGCTGATATGAGCATAAAAGTAAACGCTGACCTTCATCGCCTAGGTCAAGTCTCATCACCCCCACAGGGTCTTCATGTAAACCCAGTTATAAGTATGACAAAGCCTCTACCTCCATTTCGGCGAATCATTATGAAATAGCTCGGGTAATAGGGCAAAAGAGTGAATATAGCACATCACATTCAATACCGAATGAGCCGCAATTATATCTCAGCCAGGCGTTATCACTCAGAGCAACGAACCCTCTGAAGTTTTGGCAGAACAGTAGAACAGCTTTCCCTGCTTTAGCCGGAGTGGCCCTTAAATACATGGTTGTTCTGGGATCCTCAGTACCATCTGAGCTCACCGTCTCATAGGTAAACAATGTTGCATCTGATGATCGGAGCAGGTTGACTGGTGATCATATTAACCAGCTGGTGCTTTTGAGATCAACTGGAAAAAATATTGGTTTCCATGATTGCCATTAGAGATCAATCGCATTTGCCTTGTCACTACATCATCAGCCAAGCTAGGAATGTGTTAAGCCATAACGACACTCCTGGAAATGTTGCATCAATGCATGGTATATTTTAATTCAGAATACTTTGTTGCGACCTGAACACTATATGTCTTTTCCTTGATAACATCTAATATATTCATAATCTTTTATAATACGATGATGGAGTTGTTTTAGGCTTAGGTACTCCTAAGCCAATTTTATGTTTTTTATAGAAGCTATCGCTCATGGAAAACTGTACCCTAATTGAGAATGATTAAAATAGCAATTAGCATCAGAGTATGTGCTTTCTGCACAAAAAATATCTTTAAAAAATTGCACTTATCTGATAAAAGTATGTTTAGAATATACCTGTTGTGCATATATTCCGTATATTCAAGGACTGAAAACCACAATGAATCGAACAAAAATATTGAAAAATGTTTCCTCGGAAATATTTTCTATTAAATATGTGTATATTTCAATAAAAAATGTAAATTACCTTATTGCTCGTTTCTTCAATATTCTTAATAGTTTACACGATTCTACTTCGCTTTCTAGTATTCTGGGGACTAAATAATATTAGCGAAATATAGTAGGTAAGTAGGTACAAGTAGATAGCAAATACCAGCAAAAATAGTAGCATAATTATACATAATATAAATATTACCGATATGCCGGTACACCGGTATATTTTTTAACGATATACCTATCGGAAAATCGGTATATTTAAAAAATATCGGATTCCGATATATCGGTATATTTTATGTACCGCACATCCCTAGTGAAGAGTGCGCGTGCGAAGTTTAGGGTTACAATTCGTCCCGCTTTCCCCTGGGACAGTCCCGTTTTTTTTAACTGTCCCGTTGTCCCAAATTTATTCCATAAGTCCCGCCTTTTCATGTCCTAATCAAAATAATCTCTGGGTACACGGATATTATCCCGTTCTACCAAGAGAGCTGGATTTTTTTATTATTTTTAGTTCAATGCTTTTGCCTTTATGGAGAAGAGAATAGGATAATACAATTATAACCTATTTAAAATTTTTAATAGAACCTAAAAGATCTATAATTTTCCCGGTGAATCCGATGTAGAAATATTTCTCTGGAATTACACCGGGTGGAATATTACCCGATGGAATACCCGAGAAACATATCTTAATTAACGCGCCTCGGTAGAGAGACAAAGAAGTACTATTTTGAATTGCGAATGCTTCACGAGAAAAGGCTCGAAGTTTGGCGAAACCATACTAGCGTCATCTGGACGGATATACAGTAACTAATTTGATCAACGCTCTAACAGCATATACGTTAACTATTTTATTCGAAATGATTGCCGTAGTTGCCACCGACTTTATTTTGGAGCGATATGTGGTTGCTAGCGTTTTTTTGCATGCTATAATTTTAATCGTTTTCCACCCCCATAACGATGAAACACAAGTGGAGTATAAATGTCCTAACATCAATGGGAAAAATTCTGGATCACGTTTATAAATTTGATAAATATTCTAATGAATCTAAAAGTTAAACTTGAGTGTTTTGTATTTTAAAAGTTACACTTTCTTAAATTAAGTACTTCGGTGATTTATAATTTTTTCAAGTGGAATGTTAGTTAGTTAAAGCGTGTATTTCTATATATCAGTATCTTAAGTTCAACATAAAATAGTTTTCTTAATTTTTAACATGCCCCACTTTTTTTACTAAATGTTCTTAACTTAAAATGTTTTTCTTACTCATTTTCATGTCCCGCTTTTTTTACAAAATGTTCCAGGTCATTAAATTAAAAATTTGTTAATGACCCCGCTGAAATAGATACACTACGGGAACCCTAGGGTAGTGCGTAGGGGGTGAGGTGGGTGGTGGCCTTCGCGTCAGGAGGCCCACCTCCTCGACGGAATTGGTTGGCTGTGGAATGAGTGATAATGGGTGAGGGATACATAGGATGGACCACCGCCGCCGTCTAGGGGTGGGTGGGGAAGGGGAGTGCACTGGTCTCGCAGGCAGGTGTAGCAGGTCGGTTTCCCCAGCATATCGCGTGGGACACGAGAAGCGAACCAGTGCAGGGCGACACGCGGTCGGAGGAGGTGTGGGGACGTGATTACGCAAAGAAAGCCCACGAAATGCAATAAAATAATCCATTCCAACCGCCACTGAATCAACCGAAATACACACATATGTCCAAGCAAAATAAATAACTAGGGAATTTCGATGGAATTACGCAGCAAACTTTCTCCGCCGAAACCGCAGTCTAAAGCAATAGTCCTCTCATTCCTGGTTTCTTCTTACGGACCCATTTCACAGCTGCAAATGAATCAGTCGATATATTTTAAATTGAAAATTATTCTAAACCTTAAAACACTATTACCAACGTCAAGAACTATGTCTACTTCGTAAAAAAATTCACAGATGCGTCTATGTTGATATTTTTTTCGTAAAACGAGTGTTAACGCAAGGCTACGTTACGATAATGTCTTTTCTAGCATTAAGTTAGAGCCCCTCGCTATAGACATTGAGAATTAACTTTGCTAGAAGCTATCGAAAAACCTCAACAGCGCTTTCGGTATTATTTTAGATAGATGATAGCTTCATAAGTACTTAAATAAATTAATCTTACTAGTAACACTGTTGGATTTTAACGTGGGTTAACTGTAAGAGATGTTGCAGACTAGTCGCGTAGTTCGAACTCTTCGCAGCATGGGAGACTGTTGCGGACTCGAAGCATATCTATGTGTCGATAGAGACGCGTCGGCGAACGCAACGAACCGAAGGCACACCTACCGCAAAACCTTGTGGCAGACGGATGCGCAGAATTCTACGTCACGGAGGGAAATGGGTCTAATGGAGGGAGAGGGGAAGGAGATGGTGGCAGAGCAGTGGAAGAAATATGAATCTTGCCTATCCATGGCTACACCTATATAGGGACGCAGAATCAGAATGGAGGGCACATTTCACGAAGGGTAGTAGCAAGTGAACGAACGTCTAACTGCCCATTCACCCGTAGAGATCGGTTCTCAGAAAATAGACCCGTCCCAAAATCGCCCACCGCGCTATGCCATTAGCTTTGGCGAAGGCTGTAGGTACACTTATACAGGGTGGACCATTTTAAACGACGCACCTCAATATTTCTTAAAATACGCTAGATAGAGAAAAATGTTAAATACAACCATTGTACTCTTCAAAGGGGGACACCCAACAATGACCTCAACTTTGACCTTGAGACTGCCCTTAGAGGTCATCTCAAGGTCAAGTTGATTTCTTTCAATGGGAACCCCTATTTTTTATTGCGGAATTGGACAGCAGGGTCAATTTTGAGTTTAAAATTTCATTTCAACATGTTTCCAATTATTAGTTGCTGTGGAGTTACTTTGCTTGCTATGCAGAACGGGCGACCTGCAGGCATTGGTTAAGAGCATACATAACGCGTATTTGAGATGACCTCTAAGGGCGTTCGGAGAAGATGGATGGAAGGGAGAACGCTGCGGCAGCGTGGGAGAGAAAGGAAGAGGAGAGGAATTATGGACGATATACGGAGACACCGAAGCTTAGAGAAATTCAAGAGCGATTTCCATTGCGAATCTCAAGAATTTGTGAAGTAGGATAAGGAATGTCCAAAAAACAATCAATTAGTTGGTGCAACAACAAACAAAGGAGAAACAAATGAAAATTTTCATATTTTATAAAAAGATTTTTTTGATGAACGATCGATGAAAATTCACACGATGTGAAAATATATATTCAACAGGCAAAAACACAGAAACAAGGAAAAAGAAACTAACACGCCATTTTTTAAATTTTCGGCAGCCTACACGTTAATATCCGCCTACATGTTAACTGACGACTATTAATATGAAGTGTTTCTTTACGTTTCGCAACATATATTGCATACCTACGCACAAAAAATTCAATCCAGGTGTTTTCGAGTAAGTAGGTAGGTACTCATATGAAAGTGCATACCATTAACTTTGCCGGTTTTGCTATTATTAAAATTTCGTCGGAACTGCATTACCTCCTGAACCGCTCCCAACAGAAAACCTCGGATTGCAAATTTTCCTAGGTCTTCGCTTCAATATCATGAATCAGTGAAAGTCATTGTACTGGGATTACCACGATATATTACAATTTTTAACATGCATTCGTATAAAAATCGCTCGAGAGGGCTGAAATATGTCTGAAAAAGAAATATCATTTTCACACGAAACACTGCCCTATAAGAAAGCTTCAAAATGAATGTTCATATTTGAATTCGCTTTAGCCATTTTGAAGGTTTCAACTCTCAAACTAGAGTGACAGAATCGAGAAAGAAGCAGTATTAATAATTCGTTTAGTAATTAATACTCGCACAGGAAAGGAAGGCACACATTTGTGCCATTAAAAATCAAGAAATAGTACCTTTCACCTTCATACTTATATTTACCTCTGTATTAATTACAGCCCCAACATGGCCAACGTAAAAAAACCTAGCATCGTTAAAATATATTCATTATCATAAAGTTTTGAACTTTTCTACACTTTTTATTTTTTAAACACACTACGCGTTTCACCGATTTGACTACACCTGACGATGCCATAAAATTGGTGAAACGCGTAGTGTTTACAAAATAAAAAGTGTAGAAAAGTTCAAAACTTTATTATTTTGAATAATAAAAGTTTCTACAAAGTAGAGCCTGAAACAGTGGATTTTATTGTTAAAATATATATTGAAGTATCTCTGAAAGATTTATTAATATACTAAGAAAGAGACAGACGTAGTAATTTTCCACACTTAAATTTATTCACTCGACCGGTTTCAACGTTTACACGTTATTTTCAAGAGCTGTCTGCAAGAAAATGACGTTGAAACCGGTCGAGTGAATAAATTTAAGTGTGGAAAATTACTACGTCTGTCTCTTTCTTAGTACAATGAATTTCCACAAAGTAAACTCGTCTACAATCGATCTGATTATAATATACTTACATACAGTGGCGGATACATATGGGGGGGGGGGGCGCGCCCCCCCTTGCGGGGCTGCCCGCATTGCCGCCCCCACCAGTCAGCCCGCACGCTATTCGTTCGTGTCTTTCGTCAGTCGACTCTGAGTCGAATTATCGAGTAGTTGTACTTTCTTATGTAGCACGCGCGCGCGTCCGCGTCATCGTATTTTATACGTTTCTGTCTGGCACATAGATAGCTGACCTACGAGAAAAGTCGCGGCCATTCTAGTGATCTCGATACGTTATTCTGTCTGGCATTTGTTCGAGAAAAGTCGCGAATATTCTACTGTTTGTATTTGTTCACACTCCTTAAAAGTCTGGAAGCGAACATTCTGGCACCGAATGTTCTCGAAACAACCGAGCTACATATATAAGGGAAGCAGAGTCGCTGCCAGGCAGTCAGTTTGAAAGCTACAATCATCGCGATAACTTGCGCCCCCCCTTGAGGTTTTTCTGTATCCGCCACTGCTTACATAGCATTTTAAAGTCAAATATGGAAGTAAGGTAGACTAAGATCATGTAGATGCGCAGGATGGATGCGTGGAGAAAGACACGCCGCCAAAGGGGCACACGATCACGTCGACAATAACAGTTTAGCTAAATAGAACCCAATGAAATGAAAAGTCTTGGTGAGAAAGGTATTCAAAATATAACTGAATTCGTGGTGTAATCAGCATCTTTACTGTCTTTGGGATACATCTCAAAACGTAACGCATGCCAGCAACGAAGCTGATTTTAAAAACTGGCATTAATATACAGATGAGATTTTACTTAAGTTGGATCCAATTCCACCTTAAACTAAATCACTTCCGAGGTTAAATAACCAATAATTATGTAGGATTTGATGCTTTCCCGGCGAAGCATTGCAGTGAAAGGCTTCCGATAGGGTCAGGTTCTCCATCTCCACAGACGTTACGATGGAAGACTTTTCCATCGTCTTCAGGGCTGTTGATTGGTTGATTTCAACAGACCTGATTGGTTGATTTCAACAGCCCTGAGGACGATGGGAAAGTCTTCCATCGAAACGTCGGTGGAGATGGAGAACGTGACCCGGTCGGAAGACCGAGAGAACTGCACTGGAACCAATAATTTTATCTCATTGTTTTATTCCAGGACTTGAAAAATCGATTCTTTTTAGGGAATGGAATCGGGTCTTTAGGAGGTTCCGCCGCGACTGTGTGAGTCAAAACAAATACTAAATTCCACATTTTTTATATTTTGTCCAAAAAATCCTGCTTTCACTGATGAAATGCGTTACCAATAGAAACCCAAAAGTAAGGTACAAAATATGCACATTATTCCACGAATGTATTAAATGAGCACTTTTTTTCAGCCATAGGAGCCGACTGCAGCGCCATTTCCTACGAATTACCGCATTTTGACTTCAATTACGGCAGTAATTTCCTAATAACTAAAAACATAAGGTGGTAAGATGCCTATATTACATTTTTATTCAATTTCTCTGGATTATTTCCTTCTTATAAATAGTTTTCCGCAAAAATGGCATTTTATTTTATTGAAAAATACTAATTTTCCCCGTGTTTCTCTCATTCCCCCATTGAACACCATGTAATTTCTAGTTCAATTATAGAATAAAATAGCGTGGAAAGGTATTATTTTGCTGTTCATATCAGATAGAGGACAACGTTTTCCACAAGTAGACGGAATATCAATAAAATGACATTTAAGTCATTTTGCGGTGGAACCACCTTAAATAAGTTACATATAGATCTCTACATTTTCTTCCGCGTCAGATGGCTTGTGGACAACAGTTTCGCTGGCGTCAAAGTGTACGTCACCATCCCTTTCATCGCTGGAACTTCAGAAAAGATCGCCAGAATACTCAAAAAACATGACGTGGTCACTAGATACAATTGCGTGACCAAGATAAGGAACTGTTTACCCGGGCCCAAGGACACCATTCCACAAGAGCTATACGAGGGAGTATACGAGGTGCCTTGCTCCTGCAGAAAATCCTACATTGGAGAAACCTGCCGCTCGATGAAGGTGCGGATAAAGGAGCACCAGAAGGCGACGAAAAACAAGCAATTCCGACTTTCCGCCATCGCCAAACACGCGTGGTCAGAACCCGGCCACGACATTAAATTTGAGGAGACGAAACTTTTAACGAAGGAGTCCCGATACATCCCTCGGCAAATCAGGGAGGCCATAGAAATTCATAAAACACCGTTCAATTTCAACAGAGGACGGATATCTCCTTCATAGCGCCTGGAAAAGACTCATCCAAGAAACAGCCAATCAGAGAGCAGCACCCAGCCAGCCTACGGTATATAAGCGAGGCAGAAACCACACGCCGACACCTTCGACCTGAAGACGCTGGCAGGAGAGCCAGCGAAACTGTTGTCCACAAGCCAACTGACGCGGAAGAAAACCCGGAAAAAATTCAGAGATCAAACCATCACCGGGGAAACCTGCGCTCTAACTAGTTACATATAGGTATACCAATTCGATAGGACCTTGTATGCTACGTTCTCACGTTTTGTTTCCCCATTAGCTGTCGCAGTGATTTTGGGGCGTACCAACATGATCTCTGAGGTTTTTTCGTGAGTACTTCATATTTATGCACATAGCGACAGACCGCCAATCAGGATTCAGAATGACACGAGTGCTTGTTGAACAAAGCGCACCAAGAACGGTAACCCATCGCTCGATTCATCGAAAACTTGGCGATGACGATAGTCACAGATCGACCAATAACGCACTGATTGCGACGCACTCTTTTGATACGGATCGTAAGTTAAGGATGTGACTTTGGAACGGCACCCCAGAAGGATAGGGGATGTCTAGGGTTGGTTGGCAGCACTGGAGGACGAAGTGGATATGGAAGGAGGGAGATAAATAAAAGGGGGTAGTATGTGTGTTTAAGGAAAGAAGACGCGGCGCACCGCTCCTTTTAAAACAGGACATCGAACCTAAATATAAATTTCGCTGCGGTCACGGCGCTCAAGCTGCCCCCTTGCGGAGGGGAAAAAAACTGCGAGACGCGCTTCCTCCGCGCGCGTTGCCCTGCCAACCGGTTAGATCGGTTCTGATTGGCACCCACTCGAACAAAACACGAAGAGGAGGAGCGAAAGAAAAAAAAACGAGAAACGAAAACCCACACACACTTCGAGAAGCAATAATTTTTTATGAACCTAATATTCTTACGCACAGAATCTACCTCATGCTAATTGTAAGACTTGCGGCCTTAAGAAATGCAACAGCTGAAAGATAGCGTTCAAGCTTCCACTATTTACATCGTGCGAAATACAGAGACGCTTTGAATCGAAAGGTGTTTTGTGTAGAAAGAAGGCTGGTTGATGCCGGAGCTCCAAATTATATGGCATTCGTAAACGCAAACAGAGGCATTAAAATAGTTCCTATAAAAAATTAAGATTGCCCTCAACGGTAATCCCTTACGTAATACATCTCCAACTTGAAGATGCACGCCATTTAACGCAAGCGAAAATGATGACCACTCAGGACGTGCAGGTGGCAAATATTAACTTTCACCAATTCACCGCCGTATTCGTACACAATCACGTGGGAGGCGGCTTAGCCTTTCAAAAAAAAAAGACGTCACATATACTCTAAAAATCAGTGGCGCTTCGCCTTTTCGGGGTACATTTGAAAAGGTTCTTGTCGGTACCTACTATAGTTTGGTGGATCAAGGAAAACTTCTTCCCTTACTGGGATTGGGCATGTGGGCTTTTTTAATCACTTATCGGGCACAAGAAACACTTAGCAACCCACGCGGGTGCCCATCGACGGAGAGGGAAGGAGAAAAAGAGAAAGTTTGGAATCGTCGGAATCGGCAAAAAGAAGCCTCTTTGTCTCTCCCTCAAGGTGAAACAGAGGAGTCTCTCCCTCAAGGTGAGATCCTGACGGTCTCCACGGTAACCATTTAACTTTACCAAAGAACTGAAAAACATGAAATGACAACACTTTTGAGAAAAAAGAACACCTTGAGCCAATCGAGACAATTATCATGGAAGGCTATTCGGGTTTGCCACCGGGTCACTCCTCCCATTGATGACGACGTTTCGGAACTCGAGTCGAGATCCATCCTCAGAGCTGCGATTCGATGATGAGTTTAAACTATATTTAATTTAAATGAAATATAATTTTTAACAAAGAAATAAAACCAAGCAAAAAAATTAAAATTGTAAATTAAACCATAACAAACTTGAAAGGTAACATAGTCTTGAATATGTCCATATTCATATTATTTTTCTTAATGACTGTTAATTATATATTTAAACCATTTTGTCATAAAATAGGACAGGGAAAAACATTTTTCATTATGTATCATTTAATTATAGTCCTGAAGATGGATAAATAAATATCCGAAACGTTGGCAGAAGTTTAAAAAAAAATATTATTTGACCTAAAACTACTGATATTTGCCCCTTATAATATAAGAGGTCGAGAAAACATATCTTTTGAATTCCTTTATTATGGAATCCTGGGGCCGTTTCACGGGCTCCTGACAGTCGACGCGGATTAAATAAGAGAAAAATGTAACATTTCAACACCGTATCATATGAAAAGGAGCGAAGTTATGGCAAATACTCAGTCTGTCATACATCCAGAGTAGTAGAACGGTGAAGCAGTCAATAAGCCGAAACTAGAGGTATCCCGCGAAGAATCAGATGGTTACCGAGAAAATTCTTCAGAGCATGCTGGATCCATAATAATTACCCAAAAAATATATGCTTAACGTAAATTTATTAGGAATAATAAGCTCCAGAACGATGTTTGCTGGTTAATATTTCACTGAATATCCGAATTCAGTACCTTACGCAAACACTCTCTTTTTCATCTTTACCGGAGGCGTATGCAAATAGAAAGAAAGAGAGAGATTGAGAGAGAAAGAGAGAGAGAGGAGGATTCGGCGAGACGACCAGAGAGTGAGTAAGTGGGAGGGTAGTGCAGTGCTTATCCCATAAGAGAACACTCCGCTACACGGGGCATCAAATCCTGGGGTGGGTGCAAAAAAACCCAACCCACCCGGTATTTTTCGTTGCATCGTTTCTTCTTCTTCTTCTTTTGTTTTATTAGTTCTTTTTGGGGAGTTTGGGTCGGTTTGAATATTTTATATGTTTTATACACTTTTGAGGCTTATGTTTATAACATTTTGCACTCAAGTCTATGCACGTGTGTACACATTATTTTTTAGTTCTGACATGCCTGAACAGCTCAATATTTTCGCTGGCTAATTTAGGTGATACGTATAAAATTATGGGATTAGAATGTTTTAAATATGATAGCATTAATGTTTTTACATGCTGCTAATGAGATGTTGATGTCAGTAATTTTAGGGTATATAATCCAAAATTTTCAAAAATACTGAATTTTTTTGCAATTGTTACTTAAGGCACCCACATGATCGGTAAGATTGAAGTATAAAATGCAGTAATATCACTGTACTGGGATCGGTGTCGGTATTAACGAACAACATATCAATTACGAATACCCACAAGCGTCCTGATACTCCTTGTCATTTGCTCCAGTCACGACTTGAATGATGATGTCATGATATCGATGAAAACATTAAGCGAGTTAGTTAAGCCAGTATTTTTGACGAAACATATATCATGAAACTTAATTCTGCAATACAAGGGTAGAATAAGAACTGAAAACAGTAACTTGGCTACCGAAGAATTAAAATAACTTAGTTAACTCCACTAACTATTTATCATCACGACCCGGATTTAAACACATGGTGTCATCTTCAGACCAAGCCTACAACAGTTTCCAATGTGAGTAACTTGGTAATTCCGCTATACATGCATTAAAACACGACCCCGGTCTCCTCATTCAAAGCCATCTCCGAGTGAATATTCTCACAGGCATTCGTGTCGAACTTCTCTCTTAAATAATGCTTTCATATCTTACCCATTCCATTCTCATAATATCCAATATACTAAGCAGTAATAAAAAATATTGAGCAACAATTCTTCATTTGATGTAGTAATAAATGCGGCGTTTTAATACATTTAAGAAGAAATTAATAAGTTATTTTTAAAAATACTAATATGAATCGATTTCATTAAGTTACGCCCTAAATGTATGATTAAGGTAAGAAAAAAAGGAATGCGGAAAGGAAATACAGCAATCCTTGCTTCATCCATGCTCTCTCACGAATGCACTATATTTATTTTCTGAATAAAATTATAATGAATATACTCTGTATTTAGTAAAGCTTTAGATTGGGAAAGCACGAACAACGAAACCAAAAACATACCTATCCAGTACAAGGAGGAAGATAGTGAGTAAACATGTTTCTATGGGAAATAAATTATTACCAAGCACTAAAGCAAGTTTTACCCACGTGATTCCATCCATTGTGATGTTTTATATGGTACTGCAATGTTTGGCAGGATGTGTTACTACATCAGTAGAACCAGGAGTTGGAATTATTATGATCTGCTATTAAATCTGCCAGCACAATTTCATAAGATATGAGCTTATATAACGCATTGTTCCCACTGCAAGCGCAACAAAACTTGAGTGCATCGATAAATCATTGCGCACTAAAGTGGATTTATTTGCTGTCTCATCATCAGAAAATATAAAATTACGATAATCAGTAACAAACATTATTTATTTCCTAAATAATTCTAGATGTAAAAAGCATTGCAATCATGTAACTTTCAGGACAGTCATCAAAAGGTTTCAACCAAAATAAAAATCAATGATGCATCACGCATATCGAAACCCAAAAATAAGTTACAAACATGCAAAAGGAAAAAGATACAAGAAACTTTGAATCCAAAATATTTTAAATGTAAGCACCAGCATTAAAACATACATTAACTCCTAAAATGACTAATAAAACCCAATTTATCCCAATAATACTGTTTTTTTCATGGTAAACAATAAAAATATACGTTGTCAATTCCACACAGTTTTAATTTGAACCAACCCAGGTTTCGACAACTTATGTCATTATCAAGGCGATATCTTGGATATCTTGATAATGACTTAAATTGTCGAAACCTGGGTTGGTCCAAATGTAAATTGTGTGGAATTGACAAGGTATATTTTTATTGGTTACCATGAATATTACGCGGTTCTACAAAGTGACGCCTTCAGTCCTATCTGAAATACAGTTTTTGTTTGTCGGGTTTCGATTGTTTTTTGGGTGGGTTAAAAAACCAGGGAGAGGTTTTTTGAGCAAGTTTTAATTACATTCCCACCTCCTCCACAATCCTAGAGACAACGCGGTGACGGATAGATAGCGTTGCCGCGGAAACTACATCGAATTTACTTTTCCTATAAAAAAGGTGTAGCCACGACTGGGCCAAAATTTCGACAATCCCTTCCATTCGGCAATTTTTTCGTCGAAGGATTACAAGCAAAATTTCTCAAGGTGATCCCGCAGTCGTGACACCCGCAAAGGAACAACGACAAGTGGTTTCACGCAACCGAGAAAACGCCACAAAGGAATTGGGGCGCTAACAGTACAACCTCGAGCTTTGTGGAAAACCGCAGCGCATGATACGAGTCACGGAGGGTCGAAAAAAAGACCTAAAATATCCCAAGAGCTCCACGAATCAAACTACCCCCAGTGCGCTTTCTTTGAGACAGTGTTGCCAATCTGGGGCATTTCCCGCAATAACTATATTTTTCAGGAACTGCCCGGAGTTATAAAATTTCAAATATGGGATAGCATATTTGCTTGCATATTCTTCTGACTAACCTTGCTTATTCCTAATTTTTTTTTCTATTTTTCTTAACATCATCAATGGAAGGTAAAGTCGCGGTTATGCGCAGTCATGATTCCATTATGGCGGAGATGTTCCTGCTACTACATTTACACAGATCTTTCTTTTGAGTGAATAAATAAAAAACCTAGATTCATAAAGTGTGGTCAACGTTTATCCTCGACCGATGCCGACAACCGAGACTTCTGATTGGCTCCCAACATCTTGGGCCTGTAGAGCACAGCTGATTAGAGTTTAAGTATGGAGTTTAAGTGTAGCTGCGCGGCATTTTTTGCTTTACTTGTAGTCGTTAATTTTCAGTGGTGTGCATTTGGGTATTCAACGCAAGCGAAGACACGATGGAAGCTTTATCCGCATTCATTTAGGTGAACAAATGAAAAAAAAACTGCGGAAATAGATAGAAATAGGATACCCTGGATTGACTGGATTCGGAGGAAGATTGTCCGTCTTCTTGAGGTAAGTTCCAAGTTGTTTTCGATATTTTGGTGGGTGACTGAACTTGAATTTTATGTTTCTCTCGCTCGTAAGCTTGAACCTTGATGCAAAGTATATTATTCCATCTTAAATGACCACCATTCTCCGCCGAAATCCGCCACGGCAAACCACGAGCGCAAATAACAGTTCTTGTCGTTTTGAGTTCATAGAGTAGGGATTGTTAACGAAATAAATAAGAATGTGTCACGATTCACTAGTAAAGTTCAAACAATTTATGTTGGTTGTACTGTCTTTATGTATAACATGCCCGATTAGAAAGTTTCATCCTTAATATCTAAGCGCTACTGTGTTAATCCGTATTACTTGTTTATCAGTTGTAGCGTTTAAATCATATCCCTTCAATGTGTATCGATCCAAATTAGTGGACGTTATTGCAGTTAATGAAGATGGGTGTATAGAAAGACTACTTATTTGATTTTTATGTCTCGAGAGGTAGTGCCAAGATGCCATTTTTATTTGAGCAAGATCTGGTGATGTATGCATTTGAATGTATGTCATCGTCAATATTAATCAATATACAAATCTATTTCCATCCATAGAAGCACTTTACCCCTGAACACCATGAGCGAAATATGGTAGGCAATCGGAAAAGATTGAGAGTAGATACAGGGCCATCAATTTATATCCATCGATCCACCCGAAAGAATGGAAACCACCGATGAAATTATTGCCATCAAGTCTAGGAAATAAATCGAAGGCAAGGAAGCAACTGACCATGAGTTCAAGTGAAGGAGCATGTAAAGAAACTTCAGAAAGAAATTTTTCATTATTTTATTATGATGATATCAATGTACCTGCTTCAAGTGTAATACTTTATTCAAAGAAATACTATTTTAATGTAAAATAATTTTGTAAAACCAAATACTTTGCCTAGGTGCTCTCCATTAGAAAATACCCACGTGTGTCTTTCTGTACAAGCTGTTGCTGGTGCTTCACACTTAATGACCAAACCGTGATATAAATTCAGTCAACTCTAAAATGCATGAATTAAATATAAACAAAACATATTGGGATTATTATTAACAGTGGATTCCATTCAATAAAAGATAATACTTTTTTGTTGGTATTGACGAGGATCTTAGTTAATTTCCTCCTAATGTTAAAATTAATGTCATGCTTTCATGAATATGTTACACATTTTTAGGATTATTTATGCTTGCATTGAAATGGTATTGTTAAGGGTCACAAAAATTGCATTACCTTTTTTATGCTACTTGTGTTAGATTCAATTCCTCAGGTTTTCCTTTCTTTAATGTCCATAATGGCATCTCCAAATGCACGTCTACTGCTGCCTTGTTAAGGCTTGGCTTTGGTTTTTCAGTTGTGAACTGTATTGAATTTTGTGGTTTTAATACTTGAATCCTTCACCATTTTATTTGTGGATGAAGAAATTTTACACTTAAGCTGTTGGTGTCGAGACCACACATGAAAACACTAAACCTCACATGCCTTCCAACAATTATGTTGAGGAATAAAGTAAAAATTTGAATTAAAAAAAAACTGAATACTTACTAACTGGGAGTTAAGAGTGTGTGAGAAACTACCATTGTTCCAAAGTAACACTAAGGCTGAGTGTTCAATACTCAAAATCTTTGTGCTGCCTCTCTTGCTGCGGTTAACTATCTAGGTCAGGGGTCTCCAAAGTACGGCCCGTGGTCCACATCTAGCCCGCAAGATGATTTTATCTGGGCCGCAGAAGAATTACGCGGAAACGAGCCTCGTAATTTTTTCTTGGATCGTCGCTACTTGTAAGTAATTAGCATTTCAAAATTTAAATTCCAAGTTAATAAGATATTCAAAGTACAAACACAGTAACATCATTCGTATTCACGGTTTTTTTATTGAAAATATGAAAATTTGCTGGTAGTGTTCGTCGTCATCAATATACGAGAATTTAATTTCACATACTCTGTAATTAGTAAATAAAATTTTCTGATTTTGATATAAATCATATCTAGAGATTTATATTCATATATATTTTTACTACGGCCCGCTGAAAAGTGATCGAGTACCCCTTGTGGCCCTCGTTGCGATAAGTTTGGAGACCCCTGATCTAGGTGATGCCTAATTATCATGTTCACTAGGGGCTCTTACGCACTGAGAGTTCAAAAAGAAGGACAGGCCTGTCATATTCACTTCTATAGACATGAGTCTGAGGACTCAAATGAACGCTGATTTTGGGAACTTATAATATGAGGCAAGCATGATTCCTGATATGTGAAACGACTCAACTGATGGCTATTTTTTGGGCTTAATAGTAATGGAATGCAGTGTTGACTTCCTGGCTTCTTTATTGATTTATAAGACCTCAAAATCCTCGAAATCACTGTTTTCGATACTATACTTGCAACTGTTTATTACCAGTGTGAATCATGGAAGTTCTGTTAACATTTTTCTCTTGTGTGAGAGCTTAGAGACGATTACAATCTTCTGTTGTCGCTCCAATGCTGTAGACTGACATCAATCATGACATTAAGTCTGGTGCCTTTCACTTTGATGGTGAGAGAGCGTAATTGTGATTTACTCTGTCATATGTACATAAATGTATATTTTTTAACTCATCATTTACTAACATTTTTAGCATTAAGTCATTATTGGGGTTAAGGAGAATCAAGATTTGGGTTAATTATTGGTATAACTTAATTTTGAAATTTGTATTTCGTGTTGTTTCCTTTGGTTAAAATTAATTACCCAACCCATTAGTAGCCTTTTCCTGGTGTACTTTACAGTCGTGTACCTTGCTTAATTGTTGTGGGGTAATTTAAATATTAACTTTTCAGCAATTTAAATAAAACAAAATCATTAAGTTTCAGTGGTAAACAGGCCTTGTAATTGCTGCCGTTTGCAGAGATATTTCGCGTAAATCGTCTTCTTGAGTTGCCAGGCAAGGACATCATGAAATGATACTGGTATAGTGTCTGATTCGGATAAGTATTTCATAGTAGGTTTAGGTTTGCCAAAAGGGCGAGGTAAAAACATTAGATTTGAATTGAAAATAGGACGCATGGCACAGTTTAGTGCATTTGATTAATAATTTTTCTATTAGATCTTTTGAATTTTTTTCTTCCACTATACTAGGGCACCTTCTGAATGTGAAATTAAAGGGCTGAGTTTTATGAGGGATTAAAGAATTGAGGGTAATATCATCACGGTTTTAAGAATTCGTTGTACCAACTAAATACATCATGTGAGTGCAAAGAACGACGGATGAACTTCGCATTTGACTATAATAACCCGGGTGGGTAAAGAGATTTGGTGACAGCATTATTGTAGCGGTGGAATTATATTTATAATTTTCGTTTCTGTCAAATTTGTACGCGAAGTGACTTCAGGATCGAGAAAAGAAACTGATGACGTTTGCTACCTATTGAAGACAGCGTCTTCTGATGCAATCGCAATTAACTGGCTAATTGACGCATTTGGGGTTTATATAAGGAATGAAAACATTGTAGTATTGTATAAAACATCACAAGTGATGGCATCACATGTCTCAAACTTGCTTAAATGCTAGACAATAATGTTTTCCCGTAAAAAACATGTTTACTCCCTATCTTCCTTATATACACACTGGATAGGGCTACTTTGATTGCACTTGCGCCGTTGCCCGTACTATCGTTTTCACTGAAATGTAGACACCCAAACTGATTGTACTGATTTGATAAAATGGGGCCGGGTCGGAAAAAACATAAGAGGGTTGGCACACGAGGCTAGCTGCGGCCTTTGCCTTAACGTCACCGAGAGCCGACGAGGACGGACGTGGATGCGACCGGGCTAGCAGAATTAGAGTCAAATAAACTCCGAGAGCATAAGCCCTAGCGAAAGGAATGCACTGAGGAAACTCACGTCCACGCACACGTTGGGCCGATCGGAGTATTTTCTTTCGGGCTCCGTCGCGGGGTTTTTCCTCTCCCTAGATTCAGGTTTAGGCTCACCGTGAGTGTCTCGGAGGAAAGCGGCTCCGTAGCCGAGATGGTTAATTCCATTCGCCGAAGTAGGTGTGCGGTTATGGCAGGGTTCGAATCCGTAGTCAGGCCAATTTTTTAATCTTTTAGATTAAAAAGATGCATTCTTCATATCAACACAATTTATACAGTTGACAAAAGAAAGAGTTAATGCGGTTTTTTATTTACGGCTTAATTTATAAAAATAATGACTATCTACGTTACCACATTTATTTCTTAACAGATTTAATTCACTGAGAGGGAAAAAGCATTGGAAGTGGCATTGGTTGCATCTTTGTGTCCTCGCAGTGAAATACCTACTCATTGTATCTACAATCCTCTATAAATAACCAAATGCATTCGTAGTTTCGATCATTTTGATAAACCCTAGAGTTTGAAAAAGGTTTGTAATTCAATTGATATTTTTCATCTTCAAACTTCCAGTACTTTTTCACGTAAAAATGTGGGAAGTGAGGTGTTTTAAAGAACAAATGCTTTCCTTTCAGTGGGTGTGCGCAGAGCCAGATTAATAATGAGGCAAAAGTAGGCAGTTGCCTATAGTAGTAGGCGGTTTCCTGTAAATTTGTAATTATTAAAAAGGTTGAAAATATTGGTGACGCTGATTTCGGTCAAACATATATAACTATTAAAAATCGTAGGATAATTTGGGGTAAAAGAGCTGATATGCGTATTTATTTCCACCTGGTCCTTATAGCTTACTATGGTTCGCACACCAAGTGACAGATTAACGCACTTGGGGGCCTGTAGGCAGTACAAGCAACAATTCTTCAAAGCAAAAGCAAAAAACAAGCAACCACGTTTATAAACAAGTCGCAAGAGAAGAAAGGGGAAAACAATTCTCATAACAAGGGGCCCATAGGCAACTGCCTACTTTTGCCTCATTGTTAATCTGGCCCTGCGCACACCCACTGAAAGGAAAGCATTTGTTCTTTAAAACACCTCACTTCCCACATTTTTACGTGAAAAAGTACTGGAAGTTTGAAGATGAAAAATATCAATTGAATTACAAACCTTTTTCAAACTCTAGGGTTTATCAAAATGATCGAAACTACGAATGCATTTGGTTATTTATAGAGGATTGTAGATACAATGAGTAGGTATTTCACTGCGAGGACACAAAGATGCAACCACTGCCACTTCCAATGCTTTTTCCCTCTCAGTGAATTAAATCTGTTAAGAAATAAATGTGGTAACGTAGATAGTCATTATTTTTATAAATTAAGCCGTAAATAAAAAACCGCATTAACTCTTTCTTTTGTCAACTGTATAAATTGTGTTGATATGAAGAATGCATCTTTTTAATCTAAAAGATTAAAAAATTGGCCTGACTACGGATTCGAACCCTGCCATAACCGCACACCTACTTCGGCGAATGGAATTAACCATCTCGGCTACGGAGCCGCTTTCCTCCGAGACACTCACGGTGAGCCTAAACCTGAATCTAGGGAGAGGAAAAACCCCGCGACGGAGCCCGAAAGAAAATACTCCGATCGGCCCAACGTGTGCGTGGACGTGAGTTTCCTCAGTGCATTCCTTTCGCTAGGGCTTATGCTCTCGGAGTTTATTTGACTCTAATTCTGCTAGCCCGGTCGCATCCACGTCCGTCCTCGTCGGCTCTCGGTGACGTTAAGGCAAAGGCCGCAGCTAGCCTCGTGTGCCAACCCTCTTATGTTTTTTCCGACCCGGCCCCATTTTATCAAATCAGTACAATCAGTTTGGGTGTCTACATTTCAGTGAAAACGATAGTACATCATCAACCTTAGAGCTCTTTACTACGATTCCTATTGGAGCGCCGCCCCCGGCGACGGAGGGAAGTACTCCTTGTCGCTCACCGAAGGAAACGACGACGACCCTCGGAAAGATCTTGAACTCGTCGCGGCAACGAAGGGATGAGAGAAACAGAGAGAGCACTCTGTTGTCTTTTTTTCGGTTTTCTTCCTCGAGCGTCTCTCTCCGTGGCTTGTCCGCCCCCTGCCTCCTTCCCAACGGAGCATCTGCGTCGAAGGACGAGCGAGGGGGGTGGGCAGAAGGGCGGTGAGTCTGACGATGACAAAGGCAAGGGGTAGAGGGGGGTCCATCATCTTCCCTCTGTCGCCATGGCGAGCGAGCGAAGGTAAGAAGTGCCCGAGAAGTCTTGGAAGGAGAGTCGGTGACCTGAGGGTGGACGCCGCGGCGAATATGGCACACTGCTACACGGTTGGTCGCTCTAAAAGAAGGCGAGGTGGATTGTGGGAAGGATGGGGTAGCGAGGATGGTCTCCCTTAGAGAGAGAGGAAATGAGAGGAAGAAATAAAGGTGAGTCCTCAGCTGTCCTTCGATCCAATTTGGAAGGGGGCGGGATGGGGGGTGGAAGGAAGTGGGGGATGATGTGCCACGGCAAGCCATTCGTACCACTCTCTCCAGTGGTTCCCGGCTGTCGTTCGCCTTGCGGTCGTTCGCACCGGAGCGCAACCTTCGTTTGACGCGACACGTCTTGTAAATCGGTACGAATGACGAGCACCTTAGGCTATGCAACGAAGTTACGTATACTAAACATCTCTTTATAACTCGGAGAGTACAAGATACATCCGAAAAGGCCACGTGCCACTCATAATATAAAGGTTGAAAGAGTACGGTACGCGCCTGTAATGGAATTCATGAACCCACGACAGAAATGAAAGTGGCAGCAAAACAAGGATTATAAAATCACGTGTCGCTGCAGCAATCGGAACGTTGGTCTAGCTCGACTTAAAATCGAGCGAGGAGTTCGCGGCTGCAGGGTGGCTACTGGTATCCAATTTTTAATTTCCCTGACTTTTCCCTTATGGATTTACCAATTTCCCTACCGATCGCCAAAGGTGACCCACTAATTGAATATTTAATTTCTGCTGCATTTAATTTTCGTCAAAACACAGAAAATATTAAAATCGGAAATCAATAAATCAAAAGCTATAAGTACATCCTAATGAAAAAATATATTAAATGTTCATGAGTTAAACTCTCATCCAAGTTATCGTCGCGTCGTGGTAGTTCTGGGAAGTTGAGGATTTCTGAAAAGGCATCGAAGGGAAAGTTAATGGCCAATTTACTGGCGGACTCTGGAACAGGTATCACTAAGGTGCGCGAAAAATACAAACCAAAGCCAAGTTGTTGGGCTGGTTCAAAATCGGATGGCACAAGTGACCTTCAGAAGTGAAAAACTATTTTATTAACGTGGTTATAAACCCTTGATTGCAAGAGTATTGTAATCAATTGCAATGTAAAAATATTTGGATAAACAAACAAGACGTAAGCGCGCAACTGCGAGCGAAGACAGAAGCCAATTAGAAACGGCAGCATCATATTCAGGAATATCATGTTTGAGGTGGTTTTTGACTAAATTGCTTCGAGAGGGAGCTAAGGGGGCCACTCCATAATTACGCCGAGCGTGAAAGGTGGGGAGGGTAGGAGGGTTCTTCTTACTGTCTCACGAATGGGGGTATGGGAATCGAAGATGTTCTTGCGTAAGAATTTGTTTACACGTGAGATCGTACTAGTATTACCATTGGAATAATCATCGTCTCGTATTTTTAGAACTGCAAGCATGTATTTATTACGAGCTAGTGTACTTCAGCTACCGCTACCGCTATAGCGAGGTAAAATTTTCCGAACAACATAGCCTCGGATTCCTTGATATGAGCGTAATACATTGTGATCATGAATTTTAACACTACTAGGCAAATATCGCAATAAGGATATGCAAAAGAAATACATTGTACGTACATCTGATTCACAACTAAATAACTATGATTCACAACTAATAAGATTCACAACTGAAAGGTCTCACGAATTTGATGGGGCTTATTCCATGCACGTCAGCGACGGACATTCGTTTCAGTTGGTGAAATGTTTTGGTGAAATAAAGGGCGGGAAAGATTGGCCGATAAACTTAATGGTAGAAAAATAACGAGAATGTCCTATCCCAGTTTCTCCCTGACAGTAACGAGAATTCCCTGACTGCCAGAAATTCAAAATTCCCTGACTATTCCAGGTTTCCCGGTTTTCCCTGACGATCGCCACCCTGGTATGGGTTCATTTGAAAGCAATTAGTTCGTTCCCAGGGTTTAAACGAAGGAACAAAATGAAATCATCAAGGTTAACACATTTTGGGATTGAAGCTATGAAAATTTTGTTTATTTCCGTGAAAATGTGTGAATATCTCTAAATAAAGAAGATAAATGTCTGCAGAAAGGCTACATAATAAAATTCATCAAATGACGAATATAAGAAGCCCAGAATGTCATACACGATACCTTGTTCCACAAAGTTTCGAGAACGAGAGAATCTCAGCGCAAGTAAGCCTTCCTGCTTTAAAGGCCGTTATACACGGGGAACGAAATTGCACAACTTCAAACTGCATGTTTTTCTCAATAGGGCGAGCAATAATTTTTGAATTAGAGCAGGGACTATTTTGCCATCTCGCGTTCATGCATTCGCGCATGGGTTCTTGCAATTCACGGCTTTACACGATGCAATTTGAAATGCACGTTCATACGTACATCAGATTGTGTAATTACGTGCAACGTTTAAAACGGGCTTAAAAGCGGTGCTCTAGAGCAATGGAAGCAGACGGTGTATTCATTTCAATCCATGCTCACAAACACATCCCCGCCCCACTCGCAAAGAGACGTTTCACGCGATAAGAACTTGCGGTAGTGTCGCGGATCCTATTTCAATTCTCACTCACCATTTCAGCAGATGACCATTTTGTTATTTTGCTTCATTGTCGAAGAGTCAAGCCGGGGAAGAAAATAACGGATGCATATTTCCCAAGAAATAAAATGGAGGCAATGATCCGTATTGTTTTTCGAATAACACCAACGAATAACTACAATAACCGCGAGTAAGCCGAGAGTTACTTCGACAGAATTGCGCAGAAATAGGCTCGCGCTGAGAAAAAAGTCATATTACGAAAATGCCAATCATATGAGTGCACACGTGTCTTGAATGCCTATATCAGTCTTTTACTGTCTTTATGGAGGCTCAGGGGATATCGTCAGAGACATCAGTCTTATACATTTATTTATAAACACTTCCGAAAAAAATGACATGTCGGTGCTGTTTACCAATTTAACCCGGTGGAATTCCCGATAAAATATTACAAGCATCATTCGCCAGGAAAGAATAAAATCCTACTTTACGTCCGGAAAAAAGCCTCTTGGGTCTCTTGAACATTGGCGACACGAATAACTGCAGAGGAGCGCACACAACAATGCCGCGGGGGAGGGAAGGGGAGTTGAGGTGAGAGGAAAAAAACACTCCCGGGACACGAACCCGCGGCCCGTGAATTAACAGTCATGACGAGGCGACGTTTTCAAATAACTCAAAATTAAAAAGGCGGTGGCAACTCTCATCTTGCTAGACTCGTGAATCCACGATGCAGCGCCTTCAGTGGTAATATAAGAGGGTAAATACCCCGTAATACTAATCACCGATCAGACGCTCTTCGAATCGAGGTGGCCGCCTTTGATTAATTAGGGTCATTCCCAGTAGCGTACGCAGGATTGACTTCTGGGGGGCGGGGTTTCATTAATATTTATGTGCATCATCATAAAATTATATTTAGATTATTATTCACCAAAACAATACTTAAATTAACATTCTCTTTTCGTGAAGACAATTCAACTATATTTTTCAGCACAATAAGCAAAATTCGAAAACGCTAGTTCAGGTAAACGAACAAAGACGAATTCAGGTAAACATATTTGGGAGGGGGGTTTAAATCCTAAACCCCCCCGTCCGTACGCCACTGGTCATTCCCTCCAGGAAGATTCGCCGAAATGCTTTCGGCCGGAATATGAGGGGGCCTGCGCCATCTGTCCTCATATCCACCGTCAACGCCGGTGATTGAGAACTAAACGGGGTCTCATCTAGCGTCGTCTCGCCGTGGAATTTGCAGCTGTAAAACTGCAACCACTTGGCCTCTTCCTCTTTTTACCATGAGGCAAAATTACGACATATGTGGCGTGGAAATGCTTCGAAACTTAATAAGTGTACATCCCAATTTGCGAAGACAGAAATGAAAGAAACTGAGGAGACAAAGTACGACCGCCATATGCGGTTGTCGTAATGCTTCTTCTTCCTGTATAATTAACTGTAATCGCTATGTTTTTCAGTCGAAAATTGTTTGATTCATCATCAATTTTAGGCGCCTTGGATGGTCAATGAAACGTGCGAGATTCCTAATCCAGAATCAAGTGTGATCACAGCTCACTCTCTCCGCTTCGCTTATTACGCGATCAACTTTTGGTTTGGTAAGAGTGGAGGGATGGGCGCTCTTCGGCGCGTAGGAGGACCTGCTACTTCCTCGTCCCAACTCCACCTCCAGCGCCTTTTAAAGGGACGCGGGAAGGTCGACAAACAATTTCACCCACGCGCGCGCCCCCACTCACACACGCGGACGAGTGGGAAGTTAAAATGCACGAAGAATTGACGACGGAAAAGGTAGAAACAAAACACGGGTGGGTCTCGAAACAGAGGGAAAGTCCTCGGCGAGTTAGAGGGAACGGAAAACGAACATTTCTCAGTCCCCGGCTGTCACCCGAATCCACAAATTAACAAAGCGAAGCGACTCTTGAAGCGAAAAATGTGCCAATATATCGTCGCGAGAATATTTTCGACGAAAACGGAAACGTGCCGCAACACCTGGATGAAAATTTTGTTAAATGATGGCCTTCCCTAGTATCCCATTAAATCTGGAGACGTCATCACGAAGTCTAAAGCAAGCCTTGCACAAGTAGGTGAAGTGGAAGTGCTAGAGAATATTGGAGTCATAATTTATCTAGCAATAAAGTACGATATTCTATCGGCAACGGAGGGTAAGTAAAGCGGGGAAAAAGAGAATAGGAAAAGAGGGAAAGACTCGACTCGAAACAAACGACGAAAGAAAAAATATTTTTTTTAAAGGTTACAACAACGACAGGCGAGTAAAATTGAGTAGGACACGAATAAAGGACACATAACAAGTTACACTAGTTAATTTTTTGTGTTGCTTTTGTTTTTATTTCATTCTTCATGTTATTCTTTATTACAGTTCTATGTTTATTTATATTGCTACACCGACCAATGTGCCATTGCGCTGTTTTTGGTTGGGTGAGGTAATAAATACATAAATATCCTCAACAAATTAATAATAATCAAAGTTAATATAGCGGTCATTACGTAAACAACAAAGCAACTTTAAGGCACGAAAAACTTTGAAAACTATGCGATACTTATACTGCGGAGCGGAGGTGTAAGTCAGAAAAAAGAGCATGTTGCGGCGTGGATGTAATATTGGATAAGAAATGGCGATAAACATAAAACATAATATTCATAAACGAAAGAATCGTAATTGTATGACTGAAATTCGACAGGGGATAAGGCCATTATTGGAATGTATGCTACTGAAGAACGAAAAAATGAGGAAACTTAATTATTTAATGGAGAATTACAGAGATGTACAACAAAACCAAACAATAGAGATCACATTGTATTGACCGGCGACTTAAATGCTAGAATCGGGAGCGAGTTCATCCCAAAATTGAAGAGCGTCTGAACCACAGTGGAATAAAGCTAAAATAATTCATTGTATTTAATGAATTAAACTTGACAAACACATTCTTCAAGGAAAAAAAACAAAAAGTTCACGTGGTCTGCACTAATTACGGCGGTTGCCAATTTCTTATTGAATAAATAATTGTAAACCAGGAGCTAGCTACAAGAGTAATATACACACATGTTCTTAGAGGAAGAATACATATACAGATCATTATGTCGCTAATTAAAAGAAAACAGCAAACATCGGCGAAATGAAAAAAGCAAAACCTAGAAAAGAAATATATATAAGAGAAGAAAACGAAGTCTTTAAAATATATCTATTGAATGAAGAATTCATTCGAAATTTTTATCAAAAGACTAACACACCTGCTCGAAAAAATAAAATCAGACCTAAATGACAAATAAAGAATGGGAAAATATCAAGAGAGCCATGACACAGAAAGCTATGGAAGTTCTAGGCATGAGAAACGGAAAAAAAGTTTAAATATTTGGAACGAGGAGATAAGGCAAGCCGTTGAAAATAAGAACAAAGCGTACAGAGGAAATCAGAGGAAGAAACAGTAAAATATAACATTAGAAACAGTACAAAAATAATAATAAGACGGTATAAATTAGGGTCAGTAAAAAAGAAACTCCAAGGTATATTTGACACAAGAAAGACAACATTCATTCATGAAAAAAACATAATAGTTGAGCTCAGGGGTGGCGTGGGTGCTCAGGGGCCCGGGCCGCTGCACGTCCAGAGGGGCCCGGTTTTTGTGGCCCCCCTCCCCCCTTCTGAAAAAATTTGTGCGTTAAAAACGCGTTAAACTACAATTTCATAGGTATTTGTGTACAGTATGACAAAATTGTACTTTCACTCAGAGATATTTGATCTGCTGGCTGTTCAAAGTTCGGGGCCCTTCGGACCCGAGCCCGAAACCTAGTGCGTGGCCCGGGGCCCGGGCGGGAATCTCCGCCTTGCGGCCACGCCGCCCCTGGTTGAGCTCGAAGACAACTATGTAAAACAACAAATGAAAATTTCTGAAGTGCAACATTTGTAGAACACACGCCCTATCAGAAAGAAAAAAACAAAACAGTAACCACTCCTAAAAACCTGCCTAGGAAAATTAATATATTTAAGTAACCAGCTAATATTTATTATGCTGCTTCCGACTGAGCTTCAACATAAACGTCGTAATTAATCTTACCTTCCACAACACAAGTATCCGACAGAAACGATAAATTAAGAGAGATATTTTACCGAACGGATAGGTATGGGAAATCGTTTTTCCCCCGAACAATAAGGGACTATAATAAATGCTAGGCGTAATTTCATTAGAGCGTGTCCATTTTATATGTAAACGGCTGGTGTCCTAACACCCCCCGCCACACGCCTATTGAGGCGGCTTGCGGGGTAATATGTAGATGTAGATGAAGTAGTAGCTGTCGGCGTTTAAGGATGCGTTTCGGATACTTCTTGAAGTCTTCCTCACGAAAATGGAAGCAAAAGACTTATTTTATCTCACCCTTCTCAATCCCTGCATTAGTGAGATCTGAGCAGACACCAGTATCTTGTTCTTGCTACATCACGCTATTCGGTTAGCATTTATAACATGACTGATTTATGAAGTTACATACCAAACTGGATCCTTGGGAAAAAAACTAAAACGACACTCAATTGTCAACACGAGTTTAGGAGACACTTTTGCACCAAAATGCTGCACGAAATTTTCTGACTCTCATCGTAATCTTAATGATTTCATAGCCCAGAAAACATGAAGAGTGTGTAATTACCGATTCCAACAATACTCGCACCCAACTCACAACAATATTTACTCCATGAACGTGGAAGCTTCTATTGATCATTTACTAAAAATGGCCGCCCTCTTCCGCGGACCAATCCGCGAATTGCAATGCTATCATTTTAAAAATGTGAAAGATGCTAGTATGTAGTAAGCCGGCCTCAGTGGGGTTAAAGTCCTGGCCTGCCAACCCCAGGGTCGCGGGTTCGCATCCCGACTGGGTAGGATTTTCACCTCCCAGGGCATGGTTGTGTGTGATTGTCCACTGCTGTTAGCTAAAATTCCCTTGGGGCTGTTATCAGGATATTAAATAAGTAAATTGATTTTTAACCATATGTATAACTAAAGTTTTCTATTTTATAAGAAATTGTTGAAGAATTACCGGAATAGGTTGAACAATTTTCTACCCATCACAGACAATTAGGGAATGCCAAACAGCACACGATTGAAATAGATTTCCGTACGATATACGTCGCATTTTTGACCCGGGCCTCGCTGGATTCACTAAGGAGGGGATGCGTGGAAACGCGCCATCTTTCTCTCTCTCACGCGTGCATACGAATAATTTCGGTCTCCTTGGTTTCAAGACGGACGAGGTGAGTTTAAGTGTCGAGTGGACTGCCACCGTGTCGCTGCAGTCGACCGCCAGACACACAATAGCACGCGAGCGCGAGTCCACGTTTGAGTTGACGCACGCAATGCGATGACGCGGTTGCGATGTTGGGCAACCTGGGAAAATCTGACATGGAGGGGAAGATCAGCGGATAAGATGGGAGGGAAGGAAGACAGACAAAGCAAAGACGGTGGGAGCAAAGAAGCGCTCGTAGAGCTTCATAACAATCATAAAACAAGAGGCAGACGCCGTCTTTAAGGAGGCACGAGAGAGAGAGAGGAGGGGGTTTTCTATCTCTCTCGCCTGCACCGAACGGAGTCGTCCTTGGGAGGGGGGAGAGGAGGGAAGAGGAGTCGATACGGATCGACCTCGAAAGGGGCTAGAAGACGAAAGAGGTGCCAAACTGTCGAGATTTGATCCGCGCGCCGGGAATAATTGAAAAACGGACGGCGCCCGGAGCACGCGCGGAGAAGACGGGAGGTAACGTGTGATGATATCTCCACTTCCAAGTCCATAAACATTTTGTCACATCTCCATCTTTTCGATCTGGGAAAGAGCACGCATTGCAGTCGACGGTTGAGAAATCGTTGAACCGTAAGCGTCGGTATTTAATGTGGCCGGCCGATTGAAGGCAGTTTGAGCGATCAATCAATTCACTTAGAATTTTGTGACTTCGACGACATTTTAAAGAAAAAAAAACTCCCATCTTTTTATTGGTAAAAAAATATTAACCCCTTGCCGAACTACTTTTCGAGAAATTCGCCAAAAAATAAGAGCTGTTTTACATGGGATGGATTACGGCCTTGCGATCCAGAGGGAGAATATTAAACAAATTAGGAACTTCTAATACCTAGATTTCCTAAAAAAAACTAACGGTGTGTAGTTTGTATGTTTCTCTACTATTTATAAAAAAAAATAAATTACTCGCCGCAGTAATTTTTTACAGAATCGCAAAAAAAAACTTGCTGTTTTGAATGCTTTTTTGTCGTACGGCGTTAAAAAAATGAGTCAAGTGAATGACTTATATAGATATAGGTATTTATTTAATTAGTGAGATTTTTGATCATACATAACTATATTTTTGCAACATTTTTGTTACAAAATTTACTTCATACTTCTTACAGACGCTTAAATGGAAAGATAAATTTCGAATATGGTCTCCATTGTGACTAGGGAAGTATCTCGCTTAAACTACCTTAAACGACGCAGCGAGGGATGCGATCCTTCGCATTGTGATCTGGCGACCCAATGACTCTCCGCACCACCCCTCATAACATTCCGCTCACTTGAACCTTCGTGCTTCGCACGCCTCACGAGTCTCCAATTCCCGAGTCACAAATCGCCGTTATTGACGACAGGTTTTCTTTTTCTTCCCTGGCGTAGCTCCCTTGAATTTCATCCACCTATGTACTAATAGTCTCCTCCTCTGATTGTTCCCGGACACTTGCTGCGTGTACCAGACTATTCTAGCCTTAAGGCCGTTTTACACGGTACATTTGTCTATACAAACTCTTCCGTGAACTCTTTCATGAGGCAAAATGTATCGTGTAAAGCGGCAAATTGTATGAACGCTTGTGCGAATGTCTCAATGCCTGCACGAGAAATAGAACCTGTTCTAATTTCCTTGAGACAAACGTACAATCTCACGTACATTCGTTTGTACAAAATCTTTCATCGTGTAAAACGGCCTTTAGAAAGCTAAGTGCACCCATGTACACACTTTGCCTCCTAAGGTTAAAATGGACTAGGCATTAGTACACGTGGAGGATTACACCCAATGCATAAACAATCCACGTGACAATTAAGCGTATGGTAAGAGGCACACTAAAAACGAAATCCTCAACATCATCGTCATTCGAACGAATGCCATTGCGCAATTGATAGCGGTGACTGGGCGATAATTGTCTCCTATAGTGATAACGACTTCATGGCGACATTAGCGGTGTGATCGTGTCATCGACGATAACTAGAGTCCTCTGGATCGCCATTTTATAACTATGAAATGAGGTGAGGGGTAGTGTTGAGAGTTCAATCCAGAGGACTCTGGTTATCGTCTTAATCCTTTACATAGCGGCTTCTCAACTAAAAAGTTTTTTAGTTCTCAACTACATAAGCTTTTGTAGTTAGCATAAGACTTTATAGCTGAGTAGTCGCTATGTAGAGGACTCTGACGATACCAACCGACAATGCCATCCATGAGACTAAGAACCAATTATGGATTTGCTGGAAGTTAATCAAGCCAGTAAATTGAACTTTATCGTACGGTTACTCTTTGCGCGTAATTTAAAATGCGTTGTATCTTATGTATAACAAGGGGTCCTAAAAAAGGACCTTTTGTCTCCCTTACCGCAACGCGACAAGGAAGACTGGGGCATGAAGACCCCAGAGAGGCAAGTCCAAGGAGCCTTAAAGAGCTGGAGGGACAAAAAAAACCGACCCAGGTCGGGCGACACAGCTTCAAGCAAAAATACCAGTAATGTCCAACAATGTTACTCCACAATACAACGGATGATACAAGGAAGTATCGCTTCGATGCGATCGTGTACATATTTAACAAAGGAGCTATGAATTTTACATCAAAGTGACATCACAATCAAATCAACACGGCCGCGAGCATATTTCAGAACAGTGTGATAATAAGTCCTTATAATGTGTTTCGTATCTAAATTAGTGTTTTAATGGTCACTATCTGTTGTCAGTGTTTCGGAATGGTCTTTCGCTCGCAAAAATAAAAAAAATAGTACGCAACCTATCTATACGCAGTAGTTAAATCTATCTTTAAATATGACCTGTATTTAACTATGACAGTATGTAGACGACGCACCTGCAGTTAAAGATGGGGCATAATTTTATGAGTACGACCCGCTCGTTAACTATATTCGTGCGTATTTTGTTTTTAAATTAAGTAAATTATGCGGAAGGTTTATCATTTGAGGGTAATTTAGCAGTGGCTCGTGGGTAGTTTGCGGCGGCGTTGTAAGGGAAAACCCCATATTAGATTAACCGGTTATCTTCAATAAACACACTCGAGTACTATTAAGCTGAAGAAAAAAATAGTTATGTAAAGGTTTTCTATCGGACATATTTGTATAAACCACCAGTGTGTGAGGGTAGCTGTAAGTAGAACATTATGGTTACCATGGCTGGGAAGTAGCGCGCTACTGTAGCTGTTAGCAGCAGCTAATTTTCCTAATCACTCGGTTGACTACGGGACCGAATACAGCCACAGCGCTAAGTGTTGGCGAACGGAAGAGTGAGTATTCGTCCGATACTGAACAGCAGCCTAACCTCCCTTGTGTCGCGTTAAATTTCTAATCCCTAACCCCCCCCCCCCCCAATTAGCATCATACTTTTTTCCCCAAGAGGTTTTACAGCCTTCGAAGAGTTCTTTGCCCCTCAGAATAACCTTTCTTCATTGCATTCTTCTCCTGTCCCTCAATACCTGTTCCCCCTCCAAAATTTCTGTTTTCCCCGACCATGAGTCCACCACAAATGACCAGTAGTCTTTCCCCACGAGGGAGTAGTAACGATGGGAATCGTAAACAGCCGTAATGCTGTGCGTCTCCACTTTTCGCGGAATCCTAAACCCACAGGCTAGCTCAGATGACGCGTGAATGCTCGTACCTGTATTCGTTCGCTATGACGAGACAAGTCATACGCTCAAGGTAGTTTGAGCGAGATTTTTCTCTGGCCATAATTGAGATGGCGTTAGAATTTTACATTTTAATTAAAGAAAACAATAGAAGCATGAATTAAATACTGTCGTATTGATAACACAAACACTTTGTTTATATGGCTTAACTTCTCAGTAATTAACTAAATGTACACATACGTATAGCTTGACTCATTTTTTTCACACCTCGCCTTCACAACCACATATTTTTTTTAACGTTTCTGTCAACATTCCTGCGGCGAGTAATTGATTCGCTTAAAAAATAATTTATAAAGCAACAAAACAACACTGCTAAATTTATGACGAGATCTATTCGTTATAAATTCCTCATTTTTTTAAAGTGACTGATATTTTGTAGAAATATGAGCTCATTTTCTTGATAATGAGACTAAATTCATCGAGTTTTATATTAAGTAATATCTCGCTCAAACGACCTTAAGAGTGGGGTTGAATCATTTTCCTTCTCATTCCTCTCTTTATCGTTTTCCCCGACGCACAATAAGCGAAACTCTAAACTTCTCTCTTGAAAAGGCGCTGGCACTATCTTCGTGCAAGTTCTTTTCAATCCACCTTCCAAAGAGGAAAAAGAGAAACACACAGGCACACATACACACTTTTATCTGTCGTCATGAACCATGGTTTCGGCACGTTTAACATTCACACTTGTCTTTCCATAATGTATGTACGTACATAAATTTTGGTGGTTGAGTAAGGGTGTTCTACGGAGGAGAAGGTAGTTAATTTATTAAAGCGAGGAAACCTTTTACAAACTACATAAAAATAAAAGGTAGGTACCTAACCGCTCATCGTTAAGGCCGTTTTACACGATGTATATTTCAGTACTGAAAATCAACTCAGCACGCTTAAAGTCGTACCGTGTAAACAGTGTGAACGCATCCGAATAAGGAATCGAATTCGATTATCATTACTGAAAGGATATAAGAGCGATCCCTTTTTTCCATCCGATTCTTGGACCCAACGGCCAATCACAGGCAAGCAGGCGAGTCGATCGTTTCGAGAGAATACCGCTGGCGGCGCTGGAATCAACCAAAATAAAAAGGCCAAAATTATCTGTAGATGAATTGTTCAGAATTGTTGAAAACAGTAAAATGCCATAAAATCTCTCAAATATGTCAAAACAGTATGGCGCAGTTTGTTTGCATTGCGAAAAGTTTAAAGTACCAGGCGACTACTTGTGTAAATGAACGATCGATAACAACATCACAAAAGAATACTTTGTAAATTTCCACACTGAGTTTATTTCACCAACGTAGGTTTCGGCCATTTTTGGCAAAAAGTTTCATTTTTTGTGATTATGTTACAATGCGTAGTTCAGCGAATGCCCGGACAGCGCCACTGCGGACTGAAATCAGCATCGTGTAAACGCATGCTCTGAGGCATCGAATTCGATTTAATTCCCGAGTTCGGTTCCGAGTTTTCGGCGCTGATTTCAGAATTACTGAATTCAGTGCTGAGCTAATCACAGTGTAAAACGGCTTTTGATTGACGTCAGTTAGGACCTTAAGCAATAGCTGACGTCAGCAAAAAGCGTTGAGGATTAGTCCACGTAAGAGAGGGTGTGGGCGTTTATGGTTCAGGCAGCTTTAGCTTAATTAAACAAGTAAAAGGGTACCAATAAGGTCAATACATTGTTGGGCTTTCCTATTACCAATTTCAGATTGCTCGAAAAATTCTAATTTATACCCCTTGTTCATCATTGCAGGTCTTTTGCATTGAAATTACTAACATGATAGAACATGCACAAATGATTAGCAAAACATGATTTTTCATTGTAATCAATAATACCATCTGTGTTCTTTCACTTTCTCCTTGATACTCCGACCAGTTTGGCCGATGTACTGAATACCGCAGTCATTACAAACAAGTCTGTGTGCACCACTTTTGTTTGGTTTGTCATATTTATCTTTTGAATTAAATAGTACTTTTTCAATTGTCACTTGTTTATAAAGGCCACCCTAACCTCACCGTCTGAAATTATATATCGCAAGTTTTCATTATCATGCGCCATCTCAACGCACTTTCCTCAAAAACCCAACCCGTAGAACTCTCTTCTGGGCCCGCTATATTGATGATATCTTTGTCCTTATGCCTCATGGCCGTGAATCTCTATCTTCCTTTATTTTCACGTTTAACTCTTCCTTTTCGGTTCCTTTCACTTCTTCCGTCTCCGATTCCTCCATCACATTTTTAGACGCTAATATCCAACTAAAAACCAACAAATTCATCACCTCCGTCTATATAAAACCCACTAACCATGACCAATACCACTATCTCAACAGCTGCCATCTGCCCACATGCCAAACGCTCATTGTAGTGTAGTGTCATTGCATGAGATATTGGGTAGCTTGAAGAATTTTGTATTTTATTTATTCATTAAGTTTTCTTTTCGCTTCGCTTTTGCCTAAAATTGCGATTTCATCTCCAAAATCAATCATTTTCTCTCATTACTAGAATAGAAATCTCCATGGTAACCAGGCATAGCCATTCAATTAAAGGCGATTTCATAGACTTGAAATGGATAATCGCGGCTACAGCATTTAAATTCAGGTAAAATGATTAATTTGAGAATTACAGTAAGAACTCCGGTGTGATAATTTTCACTCTCTTCATGAGAGGAAGATTTCGAGGACCAGCACCCATGAGACTAATCATTGAAATTGCATTAAAAGCTTTGCTGTTCAATATATTTGCTATTTGTTTGTTTTGATGGTAAATTTGGATACTCTAATTATAATAATGATGACGTTTTTAGGGAGATATTAGGACTATCCAGTCCTCTCTTACATGCAACTCTTCAAACGAATACACATACAGCCATTTATAACTGTTGTATGCCGGTGGCTGGAGAGAGAAAGTGAATGCTGGTAGCAGAGAGGAGATAGGAAGGGAATGATTTGTCCGTCCATTCAGTCAATTTGACGTACCGTGATTATTTAAGCGACACAACATTTGTAAAACAACCATAAGGCCTGTTTGAAGCAAAAAGTTATTCGTCAGCTTTGACTATCTTCGACTTTGACGTTTGAGAAAAATCTCAACACGTTTTTGCGCGATTATATTGATATTCCATCGACTCATAAAATAAGTTAATAAATTAAGTGAAAATATAAAGGAAATTATCACTTGAAATATTTGTATGTTGCGGATATTGGCTTAAAAAAATAATTTTAGCAATGGTAATTTTAATAATACTTGCATTCACGATGCAATTCCATTTTAAAATATTGATCTGGGTACAATAAGAAAATGCAATGTAAATTTCAATTTTGTCCCTTCTACTCCTGCGTCTGATATGGCAAAAGCGCACAGTTCCCTTTTCACTGCACTGCGCGAGATAGTGTATACTTGCCTACCCGGAGATGCATTTTCTTGCAGACCGAACATCAGTCTACTCATCTTACCATCAAGAAATCTAAATGCATATATTTTTTTTACTTTAGGGAATACTTTAAGAATTTTAAGGTAGTTTGAGCAAGATAGTTCCCTAGTCATAATGGAGACCATATTCTAATTTTATTCTTCAATTTCTACGTCTGTAAGAAGTATGAAGTAAATATTGTAATATTAATGGCGCAAAACTATAGTTATGCGATATAAATGCTTAGGATGAATAGTTCTCGGGTTTCCAGCCGGGTAATGGCGTTAAACTGCACCGACGTTTCAATGGCGTAGTCTGCCATCGTCTTCAGGGTTACCCTGATACTCCAGGGTTACCCAGGGTAACCCCGAAGACGATGGCAGACTACGCCATTGAAACGTCGGTGCAGTTTAATACCATTACCCGGCTGGAAACCTGAGAACTATTCATCCTATAGTTATATATGACAAAAATTCTCAATAATGAAATAAATATATCTACATAAGTCTCTAACTTAACTAATGTTTTCAAGGCGTACGTCTGAAAAGTATTCAAAACAGCAGGTTCTTTGCGATTCTGTAAGGGTTACTTCGGTGAGTAATAGATTCATTTTTATAAATAGTTGATAAAAAATACAAACTACACACCGTTAGTTTTTTGACGAAATCTAGGTGTTATAAATTTATATTTTTAAAATGCTCCCTCTGGAGCGCACATCCGTTATCTATCCCATGTAAAACAGCTTGTATTTTCAGGAAAATTGCTCGAAAAGTAGTTCGGCAAAGGGTTAGTATTTTGATATCATTGGAAATATGAGAGGCTTCTCTTTAAAATGAGGTCAAATTCATCAAATTTTGGGTGAAGTGATTTTTCGCATAAACTGCCTTAATTCACTGCGCGATGGTTAGCACAATGATTTTCAGTTCGGAGAGGACGTTGATGTCGACGCCGAACGAGCGATCCGTCCTCTAAACGGGAAGTCAAGAGTGGTAGGTTGGGTGGGGGCCGAGGGGTATGTACAAGTGGGAGGGGTAAGAGGGAGAGGTAGTTCTGGGCCGACGCCGGCAGAGGCGCCCAGCGGCGGTGAAAGTTAAAGGCCCTCTATTCGCTAATAGAGGACCTCTAGTGAAAGTGTAGCGGGGGTGTTAAGAGTGGCGCAACGGATGACCCGCTTCGCTTGGCAGAATTGGAGGAAAGAACCCGTTTCCTTTAAGGAATTTCCGTAGCGGCTGTGCGGAGTCAAAACAAATGCCGAATTTTACTTTTTCGCTAGCATCGTATGAAAAAAATACTGCTCTCAATTATAGTAAGTCATGACTAAGAAAAAAACTAATTTTCAATGTTAGATTATTCGATCAATTCAGATTAGTCGATGAATATATTTTAATAGAACAATTTTTACCACCATAGAGGCGTTAGAGAGGACTGGAACGCCATTTCCATTCAAGCAATGCCTACAAAAAAAAAGTAATTAGTAAGTAATTAGCAAATGGCAACTTAAATATGACGTACCGCTGTATAGATTTTATTACAGTTAAATTCCCAGGGAGAACCTACATCTTACTAAGGTTTTCGCGGAAATGGAATTTGTATAAATAAAAAAATACTACAATCCCTCATTTTTCATCCTATATCGCATTTATCATCATTTGGCGATTTAAAGGGTTAATTTTAGAATATAATAGCGTGGACAGACACGCATTTGTCGTCCATATCAAATATAGGAGAAGTTTTTCAACATGTGGCCAGAATATGCATTAGGAATGCATATGCATGCAATGCATACATTTAATGCATGCATGAATGCATTAAATGTGGCCAGAATATGCATTAAATGGAACGGGGGTATCATCTCTTACGCTGAGCAGAGCTTATGCGAGCCCGCATATTGGAGTGGGTGTGCCAGTTGAGCCAAGCAATTGCCTATCAATTGTGACAGCATCCCGCCGCGGAAGAGGCATGGAACTGATATGTAGTAGGGGGGGAAGCGCATGGCCCGTTTTAGGGGCCATAGAACTGAGGGCATTGCGCTATTAGAGGGACCGACGAAAATGCCACAATTGAGTGCATCATCATCCCAATCGCTCCACCTTTTGCAACTCGACTACCTCACCTCCAATTTGCCATTAATGTATTGCATACCCAGGGCCACCATAAATTAGCTGAACATCTTCAAACGAGTCTAATTGTTGTGATGTGCCAGCTGATCAGTGACTGGCAAACAAAACGGCGCTCGTCTCAGGCTCCGGACGCGCGTACGAAAAAGCAAATGTAATTTAGTACGTCGCAAACGAATTTTCAATTTTATAACAGATTTACCTTTACAAAGCTTCAATAATCAATTTGATATGACTTACTTGACAGGCACTTTCGTAAAACGCTAGATAATCCATACTTAATATGAAATTTTGCGTGAAGATAGCGTCCGCCATTGTGTAACGTAATATCACCTAAATTTTGAAAAAAAACTCCCAAAGTTAAGTACAGTAAATTAAAAGAGTGGTTTTAACAGAGCTAGTAGTTTTTTATCCGACCAAATTCCTCCCACAGCGCCACCTTCAACTTAAATAGGAAGATTTTCGTAGAAAACTGAAGTCGGGTGTAATTTTGGAATATTGGTAAAGTTTGCGCCCCTGTTTCTCAGTAACGGCGACAGAACATGACCAATGGCATGCCATTCCATAGTTGTCTTTCAATTGTGAGCATTTGTACCAAGTTTCATGATTCTAACTCCAAAAAGCTATTATCGAATTTAGTCCAGCTTTTTTCGATTCCAGCCCACTGTGCGGCGCAGCGCAGGCAGTAAATTTCCGGACGCGCACCAAACTAGCCGTGAACAACGATTAAATACACGGAGAAAGTAGGCTTTACATTCATAGAATACAATTTGCTCGCTTCTCCTCAACTGTCAGGATGGCCGAGCGGTCTAAGGCGCCAGACTCAAGGTTACCCCTTGCCCGACGCGGTTGGGTTTGAGCGTTCTGGTCCTCGTAAGAGGGCGTGGGTTCGAATCCCACTTCTGACAAATTTTTTCACTCTTCGAAAATTTTTATTTCTATCTTTTATCTTCAGCTTTACCGTCCTTGAGTACGATTCGGTCATATTTTTCTTTTTAATGACACGTATTTATCTAAATTAAAATTATCAAGGAATGTCTACTAGCTGTGGCTGGCCGCGCGTCTGGGAGGTTTTACCGACATCTGAATTTATGCAAATGGATACACGTCATCAACTCATAAATTAACTGAACTGCTACTAAGAGGTATTGTTACTATAAAGAGCTATCCACAACAAAATTGCATAATTTATTTTCCTTAACTTTTTCAGGTCAAGTCAACTCTTAAAAAATTCATGGTTTTCATATATTTTGTTCCTAGTATTCTTCGGAGGAACATTAACTTTTTTTTATGTAACCAAAGTAGCATCAAATGAACTTAAAATAATATATTTTAATTTATTATTATTATAACTATAGAATGAATAGCACTATGTGTGATTATTGATCCTATATTATAAAATAATAATTCAGAAGAAAAATTAAACAGAATTAAAAATGAGTCAATTATAACTATAAGACTACTTTATTATCCTAATAATATTGTAGCTATTGTTATAGTATTATAATTGTTTTTGACCCTAGTCGTAGTTGTTAAAAATACTGAATTTCACCAAGGACCTTTTCGAAGAACAAACTAATGAATAAACCAATACGAGTTTCACATCCTTTATTTAAAATTGGTAATAATACCTTAGTTGATCTACCATCCCCATCAAATACTTCTATTTGATGAAATTTTGGATCCATTTTAGGATTATGCTTAATTTTACAAATTATACCAGGCTTAATTTTAGCCATACATTATACTACTAACATTATTATAGCATTCTATTGAGTAAACCATATTTTTCGAGATTTAAATAATGGGTGATTACTGCGAAATTTTCATGCAAATGGAGCTTCTATATTTTTTATTTGTATTTATTTACATATTGGTCGTAATATTTACTATGGATCATATAAATGTATACACACATGATCAGTAGGTGTAATTATTTTATTCTTAGTTATGGCAAAATTAGTTTTTGATAGTGGCTTTTTTCTTGCATTCTACCGCGGATTAGCGCGTTTACTTACACTATTCATTTCCCTCGAAGGTTATCAATTTACCTCAGTCCACCTAATCCTCACAAGAGAAGTAACTTACCCCAGATGATTCAAATAATGTATATTATTGATTTCTACTCATGTGATTCCTTCATTTCTATTGAAATGCGTACAAGGATTCTAATATGTCCTCTGCACCGCAATGCCAAATTATATACCGCCGGCATATATCAACAAACGGTAATTCCTGTAAATAAGTGTTAACCGATTCTATTCCTTCGATGCCATTATCGGGCATTAGATGTTATGAAAATGCTAAACCTCAATTAATCTTCTCACAAACAAAGCGGGACGTCGCCGACATGAGTCGCATCTAAGAATTGGTCGTTGAAAAAAAGAGAGGCACGTCCAGCAATGCTGTCGGAGGTCTCACGCTAGAGTCGTGGGCTAAATAGTCACTTGTAGCTTTTCTGAGTATCAGGCGAGAACAGGTCGTTGTTTGTCCCGATTCCCAGGAGTGATAACAACGATGCATCTTTAAGAGCATGCGATGAATTATTTAAAATAAAGAAAGAAATTTATTTCAAAAACATTATAAGCGAGAAATTATGGATTTTTTTTATTTTTTTCAATACTTAAAAAAATAGAAGTTTAAGAAACATTTTGTAGCGAATTTTTGAATACATGTATTATCAAAAGCCCTCAACCACAAAGTCACATTAACTGATATTTATGATCAGCCAGGTTAGAATCATTTATTTTACCGCTCCAAAAACGCAATGCATATCCATTCCCAACCAAAAGTAATGACTTGGAGCCAGCCACATCTCCCGCAGCCTCTATTGGGTGGACGCAAAAACCACCTTTATCGCCTCCAGTTTTAACGGTGGCTTATCTTAACGAGCCGATTATTAGCACTTCCTTGTCTAGAATACAATAATACTTTCCCAACTTCACTTCCTATAATTTCTTCTCTAGAAAATGACGTCGAATCGCATGAAAATGAAAAGCAGCCGTGGTACGCACACTAATACCATACAGTTCGAGAATATAATTTTTATGAGTACACATGGAGCAAATAGTGAGGGGCAATAAAATGAAGGCAATGAAGGAACAATGAGGTTATCAGACGGGAGAGGAAAGCTGCCATAAAACCAATCTCAGGATCTCTCTGAGGGATGACCTCTGGTAACGATATACACAAAAGACGGTGAAATTCGCCATGGAAAAATCATTTGACTTCTTGACTGCGTACCACATCATTTGTGCAAACGCAATGTTTGGAAACCTGTTAATGAAGATGAGTAGATACTCATGAGGAAGAAATCGGAACTGAAACGGTACTAACATGCCAAAAATATAGAGCGTAACCAATTAAGAAATTATACAAAATACGACCACTTTACTCCAAATTCGACTCAATACACGTGTTCCGTCCGCGAAACTTCGCCCTAGTCGAATAATATTTGAAAATCTATCGACGGATCTTGAAACATAACAACGACATCGCCCAGTGTCTTACACTTTTAAAAACGCAGCGAGGTTAGTGACTCTGGTTTCAGCCAAAACGAAAGTAAATTCAAATCCCTAAACAGGATATACTAAAGTAAGGAAGTGACAGGTTCACTACGGTGTGGCCCTCTACTTTCCGCGCCAAACTCTTGTAGACTCTAGTTTAAACCTAAATAACTCCGAGACCGTTCATCGGATTTTCACGTTATTTACATATTAATTTAGATAATTTTGCTGTCAACTTAATACATGTGTTGAATAGTTAAAAAAAACAAGTTTTGGACCTGTTTCTCACGTTATAGGGCCCATTTTTTTAACGCTACGGCTCCATGCGTCACTTTGACGTCTAATAACTGCCAAGCAAAGCGTTTGGCAAAAGCAAAATTTTAATACAAAGTGGCTTACATCTTTTTATTACGTATACGAAGTTTCAAGGTTTTAACTTAAGTACTTATTGGTATACTATTCCATTTATAAACCTACTTTTTCTCGGCAACTATGCATCACGGCGCCACGAGGCTAAAACTGTAATTTTCCTGTTTAAATTTTCCTTTTGTAGTAAAAATTATCAATAAATTTGCGAAAGACAGGAGTGACCTGCAATTGGCTTGATAATGGCGAAAAATTCGAGCTCAGCGTACGAATCAATTGATTAGAATGGAACAATCCTGATTTTCTCGGGAGTTAGTGAAGACGCAAGAGAGCAATAATGGAGTAAGTGTTCCGTATACGACGCCAAGGGTCGCAAATGGCCCAATTGGAGAGCAGCGCGGCGTGCGAGCGATCCCCGAGGAAAGTCACCCACGGACGAAGAGGAATTGGAAATAGGCTTTCCCATTATCAATCCAATCATAAACTATTCACTTTGCACGTTAATGTAAGGATTTGCACCACCCTTTGAAAAACTTATTCTCCAAATAAGGATTAGACATAACATATAATCGGTAAATGCAATATTCGAACCACCCGTGAACCACATTTAATATATTGACAGTTGAAACACGAACATTTGAAGTGACAGGACTGCCTTCATCCGCGATACATGCTTAATGAATTTGTAGGGATTGTTTTCTAAGTTTCTCTTAAGAAATCCGCACACGCGGTTATCAAGAAATTTGGCAATTGCTTCTCCAATAAGTGGGCCACTTAACACGCACGAGAAGCTCAAGTGAGCACGTGAGACAACGTATTTTCCGAAGGTGGCTTCCCAAATGTTCGGAAAAAATACTAGAAATAAATACAAGATATTTCGCTCCCAGTAAAAGAAGTAGGTGCTTGCAACCAATAAACGCCAATAATCTTCAAATTCATGATTGTCGTCGGAGGAGCGTTATACTGTACACGCACATTATAGGGAAGTGAATCAGTTTTGAATTTGCCCTGGAAAATACGGCAGTAAATTGAAATTTAGCATCTATTAACTCGTACCATCAAAATGAATGAAACATTTCGTACGACAGGTATTTTTACCGAACTTTCTAGAGGTTCGACATCGAAGAAAATGGTGTAGCGCCACTGAGCAAGTGGCGCTAGTGTCGCTTTAAGTGCGCTCGTTCATATACTTAACGACGGAGCCACGATGTTTACTTAGGAGTGACCGCGAGCTTGTTTCGAGCAGAGTCACCACGCGCGTGTCCTCGTTAACGGTTTCATACATAACTTAAAGCTTCGAATGTTATCACCGGTAATCATCAGTACCTATTTCTTATTTATCGACATGAACTATCGATTGAAACCATACAAAAAAATTAGTACGCAACTCAAAGCAAGTAGACAGACAGGAAGCGGGAAAAATGACAGACGACCTCAAGTTAGAGGGATTATCTACCTGCGTCATGTATCGAGGGTTTATGTTTTGCCGAAGCCCTACCTAACTTTGCATAAACGTCCTTTCATTTATACAGGGTCAAAGGCATTTAATATGTTGCGTAAAAAAGTTAAGATTGCAAAGAGGTTAAGTGGATTCTTAAGTTGTCTAAAACCTTGGCTATTGAATATAGAAAATGTAAATTGTTTCTTTTTTCCTTAAATAAGCTCTTGATTGTACTCCAAGTGTATCGTTACGTCTGTATTATGCTATGTGGTAAATCTTTAGTTATATATGTGTATGCACAAGTGCAATATATCATAGTTAACGTGTGTTATGTTGAATTCCGTTGTAGATCAGCGGGGGCAGCAGTATTGCGTTATTTCATTTTGATGGTGTCCCCACCCTCAGGCCGATTGCCTTGAGGGACACCTACATCGAAATTGTTTTTCATTGTATGTGTATAAGAATAAGTATTTTTTAAGGAGCAATAAAATTAAAATTTAATAATTAATTAATAAAATTATAATAAAATTAAAATTTAAGGAGCATTAGATTAATAAAAATACAACTTTTACTAATACCACTGACTTTAATTAAAACTCGACCCGGGTTTCAACGTGGGTTCACATCATCAGCTTTAAGTTGAGGGCACGGTCGTAAAGAAGTAAGGGTGAGGGTTGAGGGTGAGTTTTCATTAAAGTCAGTGGTATTAGTAAAAGTTGTATTTCCCTTCATCTAACGATGGAATACCACCGAGTGAACCATGAGAAAGTGATTACAATAAATTTTAATTTTCAATTTTTCACTTCTGAACACGTGGCTGTTGTTCGGAAGTAAACTGACATCGAATCGATCGACCAATCGGGTGGCATTCGCGCACTCCACGCAAACAAGAGAGTGGCGTCGCGCGGGAACAGCACCACTTCCCACCACGGCTCCACAATCTTCGCCAAAGGAGAGCGCACCACGACCGGCTCCCTTCGAAATATCATCCACTCACCGTTGTACGATGATATGTATAGGGACACTCGCGCGCTCAGTATTTTGGTCGGTGAGACACGGCAACTGAGGCAAGGGGGAGGGATTGGGGGGGGGAGGGGAGGGAGGAGGGGAGGGAGGAGGGGGTTGAAACAAAGAAGGAAGGGAGAGAATAAACGAGCACAGAACCACGCCACTTGCTCCGTCCGAAGACACCCTTGTTCTGCCCATTTCGGGGTCACTCAAAGGAGTTCGGTCGGAGACGAGACTTTCATCTCACGTATACTGAAAATAACATTGATTGAGTGAATGATCTCAAGCAATAAAAATACCGTCAAAATTCTACAATCCTGAGTATAGCATTCACAAATAGATCATAGAAAATGAGTCTTGCCATTAAAAATGCTACGGACAGAGCGATTCAAGAATAGCATCTCCACATGAGCCAGAATAGTGGACATGAGGATTAAGCGAAAAATATTTTTTATTTTCATCACGTTTTTCTATTGTGAATCTGCAACTATGTCACCTTACTTTTATTAAGTTTTCCAATTTGCTGCAGTAAAACATCTTTGTGTTTTACGTTGTATCCCTGATATTTTCCAATTGTACAATTATTTCGCATAAAACGCGCATTAAAATAAGCTAACTTTTAGAATAGAAGTGTCCACCGCCTCTTAAATTAAACCCAGTAACTTAGTTGTGGATGCCAATTGGGAATGTTAGCGTTTGTATGCGGACCTGGGTTCAAAACTCAGTCAAGTCTCTCCACAGCCCTCCTGCCTAAAGTCCTGGAGGCGTTTTAGGTTAAAGCGAGAAATAGTACTGTTGCATATCAATTGTGCAACTGCGATACAACCATCATGCTCTCGCCATTGAAAGCACACCGTTCAAATTAAGTGATTCGGTTCGGATAGAGTTCTGTACTTGGCCCTCTATTGTTCTCCATTTATTTATCAGATCTCTCTAAAGTTATAAAATATTGTAAATATATGTTGTATGCAGATGATTTAGTAATTTTTATTACCACTGCCACATTCAAGAACTAAAAAAATGCAATAGTGAAAATCAATAACGATGTGGCTGCCATCTCCGACAGGGCCAGAGTCAATTTCCTCACCTTAAACCATTCTAAAATGAAAGCTATCATAATTGGTAATTCAAACTTGTGAGTAAATTTATCAAGAAAGTGTTCCTTGTATTTTAATAGATGATGTTGAAACACCTTATTCCCAAACATTCCGAAATCTTGGTGTAATTTTTCATAATTTCCTGTCATGACAAGATCATATTTATCAAATTTGTAATAAATAAACAGTATATAGTATCAGCTTAAATTAAAATAGAAATGTAATCCATGTACAAAACAAGATGTTATTAGTTTCTAAAGTAATTTTTCCTCATATGGATTATTGCTGTATGGAATTTAACGATCTGCCTGATAATCTAAATGTTATGTCACAACGTGTACATAACTCACGTGTACGGTGCATCTTTGGATTACGCCGCCAAGATCATAATTTCCCCCTACAGAGACCAATTAAAGTGATTAACCGTTAAAAATAGACGATTTTATTTGCAGTGTATGTTTTTGCATCAGCTGTTCTCATTCAGGGAGCCTGACTACCAGTTCCAATTTTTTAAGTCTGTACCTAGCTCTCGCAGGGCCATAACTAGAATCAATTCCTCAATGCTTTATTTTCCTGCTCATCGCACCACCAAATTCAGTGATTCATTTGTTGTAACATCAACCAAAATGTGGAACTCATTGCCAGTAAATGTTAAAAAAGCTAAATCGATTGAAAATTTAAAAAGTAAAATTTATGATTTTTTTATAAATATGTAATAGCACCTTTGTCGTAATCTATGTATACATATACTGTTTGATTATTCTTATTGTGCCATAATTATATGAACATATATGTATGTACGCAAATGAATGGTTTATTTCAATGCATTAGTGTTGATTTTTTTCCTTCCCGTTGATATTCAACGGGATTCTTCTCTAGAAATAATAATAATGATAGAGAAGGCACATATTAAGTCAATCAGAAGCGCGCAGCACGTTCCCACATGGGTGGGTGTGGGGGTCCAGTTTTCCAGAGTGGAGTAAGTGGTGGCAAGGGGTGCGGGATGTTATCGAGGCGCGGCCGCTCAGGGAAGGGGTGCGACGCCATGTGGTGCTCGGCCGCGCGTTATTTCGGTGTCGCGCCTCCTCGGGAGCGTCCGAAGAGGGAGACGCGATGCGGGCGCGGCATTGGTGCCGACTCCTTCAAAAAGGTGCCTTTCAAAAATAGGAGGGGACGCCCGTTCGGAGAGGCGGTTCAGTTGGCCCCCGCCGCCGCAGCGGGGATTCCCCGCCCTCCATCTCCGCCAAAGGCGACTCTATCGTAAGTCTCTATTGGGGGAAGGAGGGGCTAATCTCCAGGGGCAGACGAAGACGCAGCCAACATTTCTAGGTAGAGAGAGTGGTGGAAGGCGGAGAGAAAGAGGGTTCGTATTGAGGTAGTTTGAGCGAAAAATCATTTCACCTAGAATTTATGAATTTGACCTCGTTTTCAAGAAAAAAATCCCATATTTCCAATGATATCAAAATATTAACCCCTTGCCGAACTACTTTTTGAGCAATTTGCCTATAAATATAAGCTATTTTACACGGAATAAATCACAGCTATGCGCTCCAGAGGGAGAACATTGAAAAAATTAGGAATTTAGAGAACCTAGATTTCGTAAAAAAAACTAAAAGTGTGTAGTTTGTATGTTTTTTCAACTATTTATAACAATTAATCTATTACTCACCGCAGGTGTTTTTACAGAGTCCCAAAAAGCCTGCTGTTTTGAAGGCTTTTTAGCCGTACAGCGTGAAAAAATGAGTCAAGTTAGCGACGTGTGCACTCATATTTATTTAAATACTGAGAACTATTTTTCATATATGGCGTTATTTTTGTGCCAATAATATTACAATATTTACTTCATACCTCTTACAGACGCTGAAATAAAAAAATAAAATTCGAATATGGTATCCATTATGGCTAGGGAACTATCTCCCTCAAACTACCTTAAGAGGGGAGTGAAGGCACCGCCCCAAGTCCGTCGGATGGTTCTCCGAACTGCCCTTTGACCTCTGGGTGCACTCCGTGAGGCGATCGAACTCACTCACTACGGGAGCGCCGGGTTTCTCTCCACCCTCACTAAATCCCCAAGATGACCCCTCGCCTAAACCATCACACCCACCCAAGACATTTCCATTGCGCCAATGAAGTCACGTGCGAGTTCAACCGGAAAATCACGAGATCTTGCATAACTCAATCGTTTGTCGCCTTTCCTAGTGTTCAGAAAGTTCAAGTTTTGTTTTGTATTTGGCGCCCATTTGTATCGACTCCACTGACTGTCGAGGCAGTCGAGATATATGTCGATTCGACTGTGGAGTCGACTTGGGTCAGCCAGTGTGGCTCGGGCGCCAGTAGGTACTCCGCTAACGTTGGTGAAGGTTGCTTCACATAGAACTGCAGTTCCGCTCACAAGTTTTGGTTGTAATCTCGGCATCAAGGAGAGAATATATCAACTTTAATTAAGAACTTAGAATTTTCATTTCTCGTAATCTCCTACATTTTTTTCGCTACACCTATAAGGGTAACTGTGTCAACCAGGCATCTACTCCTTCCGAGCGATTCAGGATATAAAATGCAACAGAAATCTTACCTCATCGTGAGGTGACGTATTTTAATATCTCAGAAATTAATGATTCCTTCACCGTCTATTGTTACAACAACGCTACGGGTCAGCGGTCAATGAATTCTAAACGACGGTGTCACAATGGCGGTTTTCCGCAATCATTCACCATTAGTTCCGTTACCCTAAATGGGCGTTCGAAGCCACCGATCAGGGGAATAAATTTTTCCAACGAAGGGATGAATGAAGCCACATTAAAGTAGGGATTCCGGATTCGCTGAAATGCAGAGAAATGATTGGAGAGTGATAATGCGGAATTAAGATTAGGCATTTATTTTCCGGAGTACAAAATCCTGAATCCAAGATTAAGAGAATAACGTCGATCAGTAGAGAAGAGTCGTAAAAGACTAATTGCTGAGATGAATGACACTTGCAGCATTTCTCGTCATTAGCGTCGGGGAAACACACGGTGGAATTGTATTTACCCTGAGAGCGAATGGTAAAAATGTCCAAACATCCACCTTCTGCTCCCCCTCCACCACGAATCGAAAGGTTTTCCTTCGTCCATAGTCAAGAATGTCATCGATGGTAATGATCCAAATGGCCATTGATTGGTCCTCCATGAATCTCTTCTCCTCTTCTCACTCCAGAAACAAGCTATTAAAGCTATCAGTAAAGTCCCTATTCGCACCCCAGGTAGTATCCTATTTGTGTCTTTTGGTATTTTAACACTCCCCTCTATCTATATACTTACCTGCGCCATGTTAGTAAGAAACTATCCCCATTTTTTCCCTGTTAATTCTAGCTTCCATAATCACTACACTCGCTCTAGAAAAGACATACATAGCAACAATATTCCTACAGTCTACGTCTGAAAGGCCCATATCACTCCATTTCCAAAGTTTACAACAAGATTCCAACAGAAATTCGCTCCATTTCCTCATCATCATGCTTCAAGTCCAAGCTAAAAAAATGTTGATTCATAAAAGTTGTTATAGCTTAAGCGAGTATCTATCTGATGATTTTCATTAATTTATTTATATTTGTTCTCACTTTTCAGTAATTTCATATATATGTATTTGGTTTCATTTATTTATTTATTGGCAACCTCTGTATTATAACTGCCAAACTGCTTGTAAATGCTGAGCTGTAAAATTTTGACGAAACTCATGGATGTTATATCCCAATGATGTTAATAAATTATGATGATATGATAATCATTCCCGAGCCAAACCATCAATGACAGCACCTGCACCGCAGATAGCTAGGAAAAATGAAGCCGCGACGAAACGAGGGAAGCCAGACTGATTCCATTTTCCTCCACAAGCATGTTACCCCTGCGAAGACACACAGCAGACTCGGATAAACTTTAAATAGCGCATTCTAAACATCACAACCCTTCCATAGGGATGCGGCAGCGGAGACGGTGAGTCCAAGGCGGAGGCTCGTCCCCTCGTTCCCAAGTGGTTCGTCGGATAAGGACAGAGATATTTGGGACTCTTGCACTTTACCATGAACTCGTACTGAGAAAATACGCAATTTCGTGACAAGATGCAAAATTGAACTCTAATAAAATTCAATGCAATTTTAAGCACATGGTTGTACAGAATTTATAGAAAATCACTGATTACTATAAGAGCACTGCCCAGTAAATTATTGCGCACAGTTTTGGTGCGCGCTAATCGCGTTAGACGCACCTTAAATGTCGCTTTAATCCTCCACCAATCCGGCGGCGTACACGCGTCTTGAGAACATCTGGTTTCCTTGAAGCCTACATGGAATTGGATGGATGCGGTCTATGGCAGGGCCTGTCAACCCAAAAACAACACCTTCACCTCCCATGACCGTTTTCACCCGAGGTGCTACAAATGGCTTATTGCCAATACGTTGTTGCCTCGATTTCTTTCGGTATTTCTGCATATCCTCCTCACTTATCTTCAATTTCACGTTTCCTAACCTTCCTATAATTTTTCTCTTGGCCTCCATTAAATAAATGCACTGTCATTCCACATCCTAGGCTTCTAACGACATGGCCCGCCTACCTCAATCTTTCGGCTTCCGCCACTACGTCACGGGATTAGAAAATATCCTTAATTTCCCCTTTACATTTAAATCTCCAAATGTTACCCTCAGTAGTAGGTCTAATTCTCTTCGTATCCACGGGATTCAAAGTGGAAGAATACGAGGTTTGCTTATTTGAGATAGTACACTTGATGATGTCGTACAACAACGAATCCTAGCAATTGTGAGGAATAAATTTTGACGCGGATACACCGAGATATTTGTGGCGCATAACTACATGAAAAATTTCCAGAAAGCAAAGCCGGAAACAATTATCTCAGTTTCACGTTTTTGCTTTCGTTAAACACTGATTGCATTGAAATAAATCAGTGTTACCGAAAGCAAAAACGTGAATCATGCAACACACTGAAAAGCTAGAGGTTGATTCTTCCGTTTGAAACTCAAAAGTTCAAATCAAAATTACGTAAGTTTACGTAATTGTGCGAATCAATCAATGTGAGTACAGAGGATCCGAGTTCAAATCCGGGTTTCAGCGAACTTCGCGCATTCTCGTTCACTCCTCTGTTCGGACGACGTCCGCCACTGCTGTTTAACCGCTGTGAATTTCAGATAATGATTTCACGAAATGAATCGAAAGAAGATTCAACCCGACGAGTCCTCTTCACGTCCACAACATCTCTCGCGCAAACGCGCGCGCGCATATTTGGGCTCAAGAGGATTCGGACGGAAGCAGTGTCAACGGCGAACCTTGTCTTTGGGAGTGGAAACTTCTAGGCACCATAAAATGTTTTCGTCTACGGCGGGTTTCCGCTTATTTTAGGGTATGGCCTTACAAAAACGGAAATTATTAGTCCATTATATTACTTTCAAAATATGATATGCACATAACCAGAGACAGGAAAAAGTCATAAACGTCATAGTCATAGGTTTTTATCATGAAATAGCCGGTTTTTGGCAAAAAGTCATGAAATGCGACTTTGTGGATTAAACGTCATAAAATGGCAGTAATCACTTCAGGCTTAAGTATGTGGAACCTCTCCAGGTACATATATCGAAGGGTCTAGTGAGGTAGAAAATTTTCTGATAGAAACGTAGGAAAATTAGGGAAAAGAGAGAAATGGCATAGGATAGTGAAAGGAATGAGCATTTAGGTAATGTAAGAAAGAAAGGCGTGGGATACTTAGTTTTGGAGTAATGAGAGATTGAAAATGAAGATATTTTTGTGACATTACGACGCCATATTGCAATGTTTTTAGAAATACCGGTAGAGGGATAAGGAATAATTGCACATCTAATATATGGGCATACCCCACGCCCCCCAACAAGGTTGCGGGCATATGGAGTGAAACGGGGCTAGGGCGGGACGGTGCGCGGCCTTGAAATGGACATTTCTTTAAATTATCTTTTACATGAGTTGGGTTCTGAATCTATTTCTTCGCAGAATAAATGTCATGATATGGAAAAATAAAAGTCTCTGCACATAACGCTATTTGGCTGTAAGTCCTTACATACTTACATGAATCGAATCTATCAGAAATAACGAAAGAAAAGTGTCACATTCCAAGTGTTAAATTTTTATTAAATAAATAATACAACTTTATTACAAACTGCGCACACATTCCAACTTTCACGTGTTTTTTTCTTTCTTTGCCGCGTAATAGATACTTCTGAATTGTCCATTGCCTGATTTAATAAGCTGAATTAACTTGTATTGCCCTCATACAGTCTGTCGGATATTTTAACGTCTAAAACGTTTCTCGATATATTTCTTCGCTCAACGTGTATATAATATTTTTCCATGGAAACAGTTCGATGAAATTACGCACAACTCTAGTTCGTGCGTCAAAATTCGATTCCGTTTCCATTTAACGCTTGGGGATGCACGGAAACCCCGTCAGAATGCAGATAACCCCAGGCTCCCGCTTTGATCACGTTCCGCCTCTCGGACACACAAGGTACAGCGAAACCACGTGGCATTCACCAGCGGACAATTTAAAGAGGTCACGAGGGTGAACTACGCGTTAACAAGCGGGCAAAGATACCGAAGGACTACCGAAGGAGCATCTGGAGGAAGACTCGGCCGCTTTACCGCCTGTCTATAGTGAGCATAGTTGGGAAAATTACCAAAAAAATTAACTGTTTAAAGTTAAAGTTAATTTCTGCAAAAAGTAGCTAGTTAAAGTTAAAATTTACTTTTCTGAAAAAGTAGCTGATTAAAGTTAAAGTTAAATAAAGTAACTTTTACGTTAAAAATTACTTTTTCAGTTATCTACCTAAAAAAAAACTTTCAAAAGCTATTTTTCACAATTTGGATAAAATAAATACAAACTTCAAATTCAAGAAAAATTAATTTAAATTTTGATTAAAAAGACATTAAACTTTAATAACATTCTCATTTCAAAATTAGCATGAGACATCCGTCCTCTCCTGTCTGAAAAAAGAAGCCCTGCAGCACTAAACATCCTTTCTCATTGCACTGATGATGGAATGCCAGTATTGTACTTGATAAAAAGATTTCTCATATTGCTTGAGAGTTCATAAACACTTCTACACTCGTGAAAATATCTCACTGCTTCCGCATCGGCGATGGAAAGTGCCTCCTGACTGATTGAAGTCGGTTCATCTACATCTACATCTACATACTACCCCGCAAGCCGCCTCAATAGGCGTGTGGCGGGGGGTGTTAGGACACCAGCCGTTTACATATAAAAAGGAAACGCTCTATGAAATTACGCCTTGCATTTATTAAAGTCCCTTATTGTTCGGGGGAAAAACGAATTCCCATACCTATCCGTTCGGCAAAATATCTCTCTTAATTTATCGTTTCTGTCGGACCTGGAAATATAGTGGGGTTCTAATATGATGTTCTCCGTTTCGCTCTGAAAGATATCTGTTCTCAATTGCTCAAGTAATCTAAGCCTAGCGCGCAGCCTCCGAGTCTCTAGCGGCTCCCAGCCTAATTCGTTTAACATCTGCGTAACGCTGTCTGTACGCCCGTAGCAGTTTTTGACGAATCGCGCAGCCTTCCTTTGTATTTTATTAAGTTCCCGAATTAATTCTTTCTGCACCGGATCCCATATGCTTGCTGCATATTCAAGGTGTGGCCGGACGAGTGCGAAATAGCACCTCTCTTTTACTTTTTCATCTGAGAATCTTCCCACAATACGCTTGACGAATCCTAGCTTCTTCAGAGCTCTGCCACAAATATTTCTTATATGTGTTCCCCACGATAGGTTTGAGGTTATCGTAACTCCCAGATGCTTAACTTCATCTGTCGCCTTTATCTTAACGCCATCCACAGCATATACATGGGGATAGTTGGACGACCTCCGCAAGAAATGTACCGCCGCACATTTGCTCAGATTAAGTTCGAGTCCCCACTCTTGGCTCCACACATGAACGTTGTTTAAATCCGATGATAGAATTTCAAAGTCAGAGTGATCATTAATTTCGCGATAGATGACAGCGTCGTCAGCAAATAAACGTATTTTACTGCTAATTCGAGAGCATAGATCATTTATGTATATAATGAACAAAAGGGGGCCGATTACACTTCCTTGTGGGACACCTGATGTCACTTTAACTGCATCAGAGCTAATTCCGTCAAGAACTACTTTTTGCTTGCGATCACTCAGAAAGTCGCGTATCCAGTTTACTACTGTTTCGTTTAGGCCGCATGACTGTAATTTGTATAAAAGTTTGTTGTGAGGTACCGTGTCGAAAGCTTTCTTAAAATCTAGGAATAATGCGTCCACTTGTGTTTTCGATTCACCAGATTTGAGAACGTCATGAAGAAAGAGCGCGAGCTGTGTTTCACATGATCTACCTTTCCGAAAGCCGTGCTGACAGCCATGAAGGAAGTTACGACTGTCCAGGAACGTCATGATATTGCTAACGACGATATGTTCGAGTATCTTGCCTATAATAGACGTTAATGAAATTGGTCGATAGTTCCCTGGGTCATGTCTGTTTCCCTTTTTGAATATCGGTGTAACGTTTGCAATTTTCCAGTCTATTGGTATCTTTCCTTCAGACAATGACTTCTTGAATATTATGTCTAAGAACGGTGCGATCTGTGGCGCTAATTCCTTGAGGACACGCGCGGGTATTCCCTCCGGACCCGGAGATTTACTATTTTTGATCGACTGTAGCTGTTTAGTTATCCCATCACATTGAATAGTGATTTCTTTCATCGGTTCCTCAGTGAATGAAATGTCGAAATAACATGGAGTATCGTCTGTAGTGTATACACTTTCGAAGTGGGAATTTAACGTGTTAGCTTTGTCAATATTATCGGTGACAAGTTTGCCATCTTTATCAAATAACGAATCTACGGTTGAAGATTTTCCCTGAAGCTCTCTCGCATATGACCAAAAAGATTTCGGATTTTCTTCGAGTAATTCACCAAGTACTTTTTTCTTGAAATTTCGCAATGCAGTACGCATTGATTTCTTGGTTTTTGAGCGTTGTGCAGCGTAACTTTCTTTTGCTTCAAGTTCCTTCGATTTGTCACCTAACGTAATGGACTTTTTGAATAAGTTGTACAGTTTTCTCTGTCTCTTAAGGTCCCTCCTAACATCATTGTTATACCAGCGAGGTTCTTTACTATCACATTTCAATTTTCGCGGAATATATTCGTTGATTCCCTGGCGTAGAATTTCTAAGAAATATTTCCATGATGCATCAGTGCTTTTGTCCTCTGTTTTAGCTACGAAGTCAGTGTACGAATCATTAAGCATCTCGCCAAATTTTATGAAGTTGCATTTATCAAATAAATAAATATTGCGTTTCGGTTTTACAGCTGACTCTACTTCAAGTTTTAAGGCTGCAAAAATTACTCTGTGATCACTTATGCCATCAATAATATCGAGTTGTTTTATCAACCTAGGATGGCTTACTGCAAAAAGGTCTAATATTTTATTTCCTCTCGTAGGCTTGTCAACTACTTGGGCGAGTGAGTGCTTAGTAAGTGTGTTGAGTAAAATCTCGCTGATTTCCCTATTCCTTGAATTTGGCTTTACAGTGTAAGAATCCCAATTTATAGATGGCAGATTAAAATCTCCCCCAATAATGATTACACTTTTACTGTCTCGGTTGTTGTTTAAAGTTTGAAAAAAATGCATCCATCCTAGAAGAACTTTCATTCTTGGTCTCACTGTTCGTAAACTTTGGCTGTCACTCTACTCAACCCCGCTTTTGCTAGGATAAATTCGTCTGAGCCTATTCATTGCATTATTGCACAACTACCTAGCTATATTGCATTCTTAGGTAGCGTTTTATTTTCCCCTTTGTCTGTTGGGCAAGCTTTGCGCCCAAATTTGATGACGTCGACATTCGCCAAAAATGAACGAAATAAATTAACTGAAGCGAGTTTTGTATCAGTTAATGCATGATGTTAACAATCAAAATTAACTCTTCTAAAAGGTAACGGTTAAGTTAAACAGTTAATTATGTTTTTAACGATGAGTTTTAATCGTTAAATTTTTTAATCGTTAATCCCAACTATGCTTGTGAGCTTTCCTTTCCTTTGCGTCATGCTCTTCACAAGCGAGTGCCACCAAGTTTCGGTATGCCTTTATCACTCTCTATATTATCATGGAAATGGAAACAGAGCACTGCACGGTACTCACATCACCAACGCCTTCTGTTGGTTGGGTGGGCATATGTACTCACCTGCAAGGTAAAAGAAACAATGCTTAGATCGCTCCGGCAAACATCAAGATATACATGCATATAAACGTACAGCAAAAAATGCACTACAGAGAGACGATTAGGGTTTGCAATAGACGACAAAATACCTTTAAAATAATACAAGCAAAGCTTAACCATGTACACACTACTTACCTACGTCTAAGTATATACATTAAAGTCATCTGCAATTCTTGTATTACCTTATACCTTCCTATGTGATGTCACAGAAAAGAGCTCCTAAAACAGATAATGCGGTGGAAAACGTTTTATTGAAGAGGAACATGGAAATGTATTCCTTGAAGCGTTTCCAATGCATTCTACAGATGAGCTTCCCAAAGAAATAATCATTAAGGTCCTCTCACAAATACCTCATTTTCCCACCTTTTCTTCGTGTATTTCACCCTCTGTTGCCTTTAAAACATACACTTCCATACATGGTACACCAGACTCTCTCTATTCTATTGCGGTTGAATAACTTTACCTCCTAAATGGATTCCCACATCTACATCTTCCCAAGCTTCTATTAGCGTAGTAAAACTAGCCATATAAATACCCAAAAAGAGAAATAAATTCCAGCGATACCAAATTTAGGTAAATCCTAGTTTAGGTAATGATAAAACACTTCTCAATAATCCACAGTTAAAAAAAAAACGGAAAATATTTTTATAAACAATTGAAAAAAACATTTTCAGTTTTTTTGCAAATATCTTCCTTATTTTTGCTCTTAGCGTTATTTAACAAGCATAACTTTTTTGTAGCTTGAAATATTTAGAACAAATTTTATTTGAAAAATATTTTTGTACGAGCAAAAGTAAATTCTCTATAGCAATTTATTTATAAAGGTGATCTTTGCAATACTTAATGGCACATATTTTCCCCTATATATTAATCGTTCCGCTGTTAAAAAAAATGAATTCTATGAATTTTGATCAGCTGAAATGGATTATAATGATTGAAAATCTATAAAATTTACCGAAATTGTTTAATTAACGATTGTTTAAACATATTGTTATAACTTTGTTAAAAATTAATATTTGAATACGCAACAAAATTTATCATAAAGAGATAAAAATGATCTTATCCAAGTTTTGGCCAAAAAGTTAATAGTTTATAAGTTATTTATATTTATAGTTTTAAAAAATGATTGAAAGCACTGAAGACGGTAATGAGATGTACCTCTTTTACAGTAAGTATTGCTGTTACCAAGGGTGGGTAAATTCATCTACTTTCATATATTGAATTATGATTAAAATAAATACAATTTTATAAATAAATAATAGCTTTAAACAATTATTTAAACAAAAATTTAAACAATATTTTGAAAAAAATAATTGAAAAAGGTACATATTATAGGAAAAAGTGTGTTGAGGTTGGAGAAAAAACAAGTAAAATTTTACCACAACACTTATTAAATTTGTGATTTAAACAAAAATATTTTTATTTTATAAATGAGCTTTATAAATTCTGAAAAAAATAAAAAATAGAAGATATTTATTTTTTCAGGAGAAAACGTTGCAATTTTTCTATATTTCTAGAGCAAAAGAAAAAAAAATAATTTAAAGAAATCACATGAGAATTTCTCCTTCATTAACCAACAGTGGTAAAAATAATAATATTTTGAAAACAGTTTCTTTACCAATATCTCAATGACATGTGTACTTTAAGAATCAGTACACATATTTTTGTACAAAAAGGTCAAGCATTAAGTCATTATTAATAAGTGGTATATGCTTAAAAATAAAAATAAATAATAATAATTTAAAATTATTTATTTATTTATTTTAATTAATTTTTATAAAAGAAAAAAAAAATATTAATAATCATCATTAAATCTATACTCATTGAATTAATAATCTGTTTTTTACCATTTTTGACAATAATCATTGAAAAATAATTTAGAAAAAAAATTATAAAAAAGGTTTTCTTAGACTTCAACCTCGATTTAATGATACCTGAAAGTGGTATGCAAATAAAAAATTTCTTTGTAACATTTAAACTCCTTGTTACTTTGGTAATTTTTTGTGTTAAGCATATTTCGAAACATTTCCTATTAATTATTGTTAATTACGATGAGAGAAACATTAATATTCATGAATATAACAATACTATCCGAAAGTGCTTAAATTGAGCTTTTGAATGATACCAAATACATGTACCTTAATATTTAGATACATATACTTATTGAAATTAACGTTCATTTCAGTTCCTTCGATTTTTCAAAAAAAGGAAATTTTCAAATTTCAAAATCTTGAAAAATAAATTTTTGCAATTTTTCTTACTCCATGTACTAATCAAGTAAAGTATCAACATGAATAATTTATGTAGTAAGTTTATCATAAAATTTATTAGTTAGTTAAAAAGCACATTATTTAAAAAAAGTCCTAAAACATTTAAAGTTTTGCACAATTTGCAAATTTAGAAAATGTAAACAAATTTTATAAAAATCTTATACGGAAATATTTACTTTTTCAATTAGCATTTTGTTTGCTTCAAATATTTCAGTCTAAACAATAATTATCGTTATTTATTAAACAACGCGCGACTTTCTGCAGAGTATCCATACCCCAACACTAAAATATTACTTTATAAACTAATAGGAGGGATCACTCAAAATTAAAAATCGAATTTGAACCGTTTGACGGAATAAAGTATGCATAAAACACACACCCGCCAAATTTTGGTGTTTTTGATCAATTTTTACGGGAGATATACAGCCTTAAAAGTCGCCGCGGAGTCGTTACCACGCCCACCCCGCGAAACGTATTTCTATTGGCTGGCTCCGACCGTGACGTGGGAAGTATATGAAGTCGCCCGGAGAGGCAGTGAAGGAACTGACTTCAGAAGGCTGCTCAACGTTGAGTCGTCTACTGAATCTTACATCTTTCATAGTTGAAAGCACAATGGCATTTTCATGTTGAAAAGCGTAAAAGTTACATTGAACAGTTACTTTATTACAACATAATTGCATAAACAAAGTCGCCGTGTTTCTCACCCATAGTTCATGTGTGGGCGAGAAACACGGCGACTTTGTTTATGCTATTATGTTATAATTAAAAATTGTTCAATGTAACATTTACGCTTTTTAACATGCAAGTGCCATTTTTCTTTAAATTATGAAAGATGTATGTAAGCTATACGAGGTATATGATGGTCTCAATTGACGGTAAAATATTTCTAGTGACGGAAGGAAAACAAGGACAATCTCTCACCTCGTATTTTGAAAGAACTTTCATTAGCGTATTTAGGTGTACAATAATGATCTCTGCATTTGTATTAATAATTGATATCGTGCTTAACATTTATGAAATGTCAACTGTTGGTACAATAAGAACTTAACAGACAAATTTCGCTCACAGAATTTCCAGGCAAGAAGGGGCACCGTCGAAGAATTTATGGTAATTTTCTACTTCTGTACTAGTTTTCTCGCAACATATGAGACTTGACTGTATATCTTTAAATAACAATTGTTTTTGTGAACAAATAAGATCTTCAGAAGGAATGTAGAGAATATTTTATAACAAAACATAACTAGCCATCGAAAAGCACGAAAGCCTGCTAAAGGCCATGTACGGAATAGATCATATTTGTTCTCCCAACTTCGAGTAGTTGTTCGTAGCCTGTTGGTTACCGTCTTCGCCTGGTGCGGAGGTCGTCGTTTCGAATCTATACTACGGATATTTTTATTAAAATTTTTTTTAAAGTTCTTAATTACTTCTTTAACTCAAAATATAAAATATTTTCATAAGTATTGCCGGTGAGTCGAAACACAAAGTATTTCGATCTCTAGTTGCGGACATTTTTTTGTCGGCAAACCATGTCACGGCGACAATAGGCGTATAATGATTCCAGATTCTTCGTTTTCCGTTTTATGCCTCTATGCAACATACATGCCTTTATATTTTTAACAGAAATTTATACTGAAATCGACCAAAGCCTTAAAAAATTATGCTATGAGTATGCTTGTAATTAGAATATGTTGATCCTTCAGTTCTTGCAGCTCGAAATTTAATGTTTGACATCTAGGGCTCCAATGCAATGGGGAAAATTCTAGTGCCTTTCGCTATGCCTTCCCATTATGTGGCAGAAGTTGGTACCTGAAACAAGTTCATGATCAATAAAACAAGCTGTTATCTCTACAATAGGATATTTCTCTGAGGAACCACAAGAATCCAGGAACAAGGACTGTAATAGCTTCAGAGAGCTCCACACGCGAAAAATTAAAAGGGAGATAACCAATGAAGATCTACTACATATCCTCCTTCAGTCATCAGATCCTCTAATATTCTCTTTACGAGAACTCCCGAAGAAAGCGAAAGATCCCATTCCCACAGATGTTCTTGCACTGCTACTTCCTCCCCTAATTGCACCTGTAATTGAATACATTTCAAGTGACGAGGAGCATCATGACTAAGTTACATATCAGTTTACATGGAATAATAATTTTAACTTTGTCCATAAATAGCGTGCGTGTAAAAAATCATATATGGTAAAAACATTCTTTGTAAGCTGGTACAATTTTCCAGAACAACTGTATCAGTAAGACTCGTCGCCGCCTCGTAAACGGAGTGACAGATGAACAGACCGTTGCGCGTACTTCAAGATAAAAATGCTAATTGCTGTAAAAATGGCTCCTAGAAGCACCTCAAAGTTGTTTTCGCTCATAGAAGAAGCCATTAACTAGCGATACCATGCCAGAACACCCGATATTAAACGATTTTTTCTAATACCTAACTGAAACGGGTAAGTTGAGTGGTGTTGCATCGTTTAAGAAATCGCTGTCACTAAATATACGACAAAGTAATTATTTAGTTATGAATTAATATTTTTAGGGTGCTAAATCGATAAATTATGCAACAATCGCAAGTAATAATTTCATGGCTAGTAGTAATCTGATTCACTATTCTGGCGTGAATGTACGATGCTATCGTGGTAACCTGGTCCCATCTAGCATCTGGCAGTATTGATTAGATTTGGGTCATCCGACAGTGAAAATTCGTGAAATAGGTATTGATTTACCTTCATTATAAGGACAAATATGATGACTTTACAGAGAATTGACAAAAAATCAGTTTTTGACCAGAACAACTGGGCTCTCAGATCACTGTGCCACTTCTTCGTTCCGGGTTGTTAGGAACCAAAAATAAATATTTCTCGGGTGTTTTCTGTGACATAGATATACCAGTCGGCACACAACAGTACACATAAGATTTTCTATCACTCATATTTAACACACACGGCCGCGCTAACCACTATAGACTCTTATAACTGTTTGTGACCGACACCAGCAATGCATTCCATGGGGTAGTAGGAGCGATATCATATACTTTTCACGTCATCAACATGGCGTCGGCCGAGAAATACGTTTTCGGCGCGGATTTCAAATTGAAATTTCAAACGGCTCTAGGAGCGTAATTATTTGGTTTTCGAGGGTATAACTCGGTAAGTGACCTTTTTACGTCTCAAATATTATAACCCAAACATAATATTAAGTAGTGTGATCCCTCCTATTATCACAGCGTGCTTATTTTTACTCGTACAAAAACATTTTTCAAATGAAATTCGTTTTAAATTTTCCAAGCTACAAAAAATGTAAACTTATTAAATAACGCTAAGTGCAAAAATAAGGGAGATATTTGCAAATAACTGAAAAAAATATTTTCAACTGTTTATAAAAACTTTTTCCGGATTTTAGGAACTGTAGATTGTTGAAAAATGTTTTATAATTACCTACACTAGGATTTCCCAAATTTTGGTATCGCTGGAATTTATTTCTCTTTTTGGGTATTTACATGGCTAGTTTTACTACGCTATATTACCATATCCTCGGAATAAATGTTATATGGCAGGGAATCCTTGCCTTACCCCACGACCTATAACTACCCACCCTGATCAACAGTCAGCCATCCTAACCTGTGCCCTCTGGGCAGTATACACGTATCGGATGAATCTCCTATCCCGCCAATATATTACCATTTTCATCAGTATCTACAGTAGTGTTTCCCAATAAACTTTATCAAACCCCTTTTTGTAGTCAATAAAGAAAGCAAAAACTTCCTAATTATTCTATACCTTTATATCCCTCCCAGGGATAGGGTGGAGCTGCTTACGTAACTGTAAGAAGTTACTTTAAAGGACATCCAATCAAAGGTACTGTCAATGGGAGTGAAAGAAATGAAATTCTCATCAAAACTGAAGATAAAGCGAAGAGATGGAAAGAATACCTGTAAAAACTTTACAGTGGCAAATAATTAAATAGAAGGATACTAGAGGATGAAGACACTGTGGATGAAGATGAAAGAGGATACTCCATATTAAGATCAGAATTTGATGCTGCAGTAACGGATCTAGGTGAGAGAAAGGCGCCAGGAGTTGATGAAATACCCTCGGAGTTCCTTGAGTATGCAGGAGTGAGGACCCTGAATAAACCCATACAAATTGATACATGGCATTTACTCAAGTGAGCAAATGCCAACGGAATTTAAAAAGAAGTAATCATTCCTATCCCCAAAAAAGAAAAGAGCCGATACTTGCGAAGAGTTGAGGAGAATTTGCATTGCAGCACGAAAATTTTTTACCATGAGAATTATCTACAGGAGGATGGAATAGAATATGGAAGAATTCCTCGATGAAGACCAATTCGGTTTCAGGAAGAATAGGGGAGCGAGAGAAGCTATTTTAGCCCTGAGACTTATCACAGGGAAGAGGATTCAAAAGGACGAGCCCACTTATATTTGTTTCACTGACCAGAACCTGGCACTTGACAATGTAGATTGGAATATATTGCTCACTACACTGAAGAGCATAGGGGTGTCATTTAATGACAGAGGTGCAATATGCAGGCTGTATGAGGAACAACTGGGAGTGATTAAATATGGCGGAAATGTAGAGGAAGCAGAATGAATAAAGGAGTACGACAAGGATGCGTGTTGTCACCAATGATCTTCAATGTATACATTGAAAAAGCCATGAATGAAATAAAGGAAAAATTTAAAAAAAAGTGCACAAGTGCATGAAGAAAAAATCAATCATGCTACGGTTCGCAGATAACATAGCAATTGTTGCCGAGAATAAAGAAGATCTGATGAAAATGCTGAAATGTATGGACAAAATTCTGAAGAAATACAGCATGAAGATTAATGTTAAGAAAACCAAGGTGGTGGTTCGTGGAAGAAATCAAGAAGACAGAATCACTGGCAAACTTTGACAAAAAAAACTTGCGCAGATGGAACGATTTTGTTATTTGGGAAGCTGGATCACAACGATGGAAGAAGCAAGAAAGACATTCTGAGCAGAATAAGCAAAGAAGGCATTCTACCAGAAGAGGAGTCTCCTGACGGCTGGTAACACAAGCCTGGAAGTAAGTATTTTACTAAAACAGATATTTGGAGCATGCCCTTATATGGCAGTGAAGCCTAGGAAATAACAGCAGCTTAGCAGAGGAGATTGGAAGCAATGGCTATGTGGTGTTACCGAAAAATGATGAAGATTAAATGGACGGCGAGTATCACTAACGAAGAAGCCTATGAAGAGCTGGAGAGAAAAGAAGCTTAATGGACACTCTGCGAAGAAGGAGAGACAAACTTATTGGACACATTTTGCGACACAACATCCTAATGAAAACAATTATGGAAGGAGAAATGAATATGAAGGAAAAAGAGGAAGTTCAAGTATGGAATACATTAAGCAAATCATGAAAGACGTCAAAGTAAAAAAAATGTATGAATGAAGATGTTGGCAGGGAGGAGAGTGGAATGGAGAGCGGCTGCAAACCAATATTCAGATTTATGACTACTAGTGATGATAATGTGTGAAATAAGAGAACCAACGTACTAACGGCAATAAAGCAATACTTAACCTATGGGGTAAAGATTCACAATGGGAAATAGGGAAATGGGAAGAAGCAATTATATATGCACACTTTCTTCTCTCTGATTTGGCACATCAAATTCATTACCTTTTTTGGATTTTCGCTTTTCCATAGCCCAATTTTTTATGATTTTTTGTTCGTTTGTAGGAAGTTTTGTCGTAAAATTTAAAAAAGTCGTTTTTGTTTGTTTTAATAATTCTTAAATAATTTTGGCGTTTTTTATACACCAATCAAATTGACAAAATATAAACATCTTACGAAATTTCAAGCAAGTTATAAAAAAAGGGAGTTAGGGTAAACCGTACAGTTACTGGCCACCCTACAATTTCTGGCCACATGGTATTTTGTAGTTCATAGCAAGAGTTAAGTTGGGAAAAATTTACAATAATGATAGCAAAATTTACAATAGTGATTATTGTAAGTTTTGTCAAACTGTAATCTTACTATGCTCTTCTAAATACCATGTGGCTAATAACTGTACGGTTTACCCTATAAAGCTAGGAAGAGAACTGAAAGATGTAGGATAGACTTGCAGGCAAACCAGAGTCACGCGATTGTTGTGTGTGATTGCCGCGGGAAGTCGGCGGGAGGGAAGAGAGAGACGGATCTTCACGGAATCTCCCTCCCCCAGCACAACCCCCAGAGCACTCGAAAAACTTTCCCTGCCTCTCGCGAAGGAAAACAAGAATCCGGAGGAGGCCAGGAATAGCCGCGTGCAGCACAACACACACTCGGGGAGCGGGCGGTCAATCAATTCGGGACGAGACGCAGAGGAAATCGAAGAACGCGAAGGAAGGCACTTGGTCGGAATTGCCTCACTCGGCCCGGTGGGAAAAGGTGGGTGGGGTTGCACGAAACGTCAGCCATTTATTCGTGCTTGTGACATTATCACGATCAATTACGTCCCGCCAGCTATGGAAGGTTTTCTTTATCTAGCTTCGCTTTAGAATGTCGCATTCTATGCCATTTTCTTTGATGCAGACACGATGCCGCAGTAGTACAAATAAAATCAGATTAAATGAATACTGAAACTTCCACTAAAGGCCGTTTTACACGGTACATTTGTTTGTACAAACTCTTCCGTGAACTCTTGCATGAGGCAAAATGTATCGTGTAAAGCAGCAAATTGTATGAACGCTTGTGCGAATGTCTCAATGCCTGCACGGGAAATAGAACCTGTTCTAATTTCGTTGAGACAAACGTACAATCTCACGTACATTCGTTTGAACGAAATATTTCATCGTGTAAAACGGCCTTAAGAGCTGAGAAGAAGTCTAACTGTCGCATGACTTGTTCAGGGCTTTCTTCTGGATTATATGAACTCTTAAACGGAGCACAATCATCTTCATCAAATCCTACAGAAGATGACTTGCCAAAACCTTAAGGCGATGAAAAAGTAGACGACAGAATTTGGATTGAAATATGAGGAGTCGTGAGCAAGCGAAGAGAAGTGGAACTAGGGCGAATTTATTCGTTACCCTTGGCTTCTACAAAAGGCTCTATTACGAAAGGGAGAATGCTACCAGACAGTTGACTCAGACGATGTCATTGTACAGGGTTTATTATCCATCTCTCTCTTGGTATCATGACTACTACGCAAAAGAGCGTGACTCTCATTCATTGGAAGACCATTTCATAATTCGGGAGGCATGTTTGCGGATGAGATTTGTACTTTACACCTCCGGGTCACTACGAGGAAAGCGAGCTGTCGTTAGAATAACCGTAAGAGTTGAAAGGAACTTATTAGTGGTCTCGCGCTCCAAATATTCGTGGAAACTGTCAAGGAGTAAAAATAGAGACACCTACGTCCTAGTAATGGTGCATAATTTCATCCCTTAAGGACGGGAACAGAGTGGTTTCGTTCCCAAGAGCGTGTGTGTTCTAAATTAGGGCTTCTCACCTATAGTAGCATCTCCCTTTCCACATACCTCGTTGGGGTCGCTGAACCGACTCTTCCACGTGAGATTCGACGAAGAAAAATATGAGTCCCTCACCTTTGGAGAGGTTCCAAAAATAAGTGATGTGACCTCCATGCAACACTAGGACGTTCCCTCAGGAAAGTCTCACGCCGAGTTCAGAAATTGTGGATTCATAATCGAATAAATGTCACAGGGATAAGATGTAGGTACCAGAAGAGCAGTTTATTCGAGTGAAAGGCGAGAAAATGGACCACAGCGACATTTCTCATATTAACGCTACAAATGTTGAGCTGTTTGGAATACAAAGTAAGGATGTGTAGAGCGATTTTTGGCTTCTGCGCAGGTATCCAAGATTGGAGTGACTGGTCACGTGACTACAGGCAAGAATGCAAGCCGTCGCCATTGCTGCATATGTGAATCTCGCGGTAAGTAGGAATAGATGTTTTTATATCGAACCAGTATGTATGGAATTGATAAATTTCCTTTGTTAAATATATTCCCATGCCTGTGTGTGTTCTGTAAAAAGAATTATGTTGCTATCATTTTTCGTTTGTTGGTCGAGTGAAGATATAATCATGGTGATGTCATCTTGCGCATATAATTGCACCTAGGGGTACAAGAAGGGAAGATATACTAGCTTTCGCTCGTGAAAACTCTATTATTTATTTCATTATCAAGCCCCCGGGAGCACGTATTTCCAGAGGTTAGAGTGAAAATGTCCAAATTAATTTGCCTAGTTCAACGTTATTAGTAATAACGGAAGTTGGAACGGGAACTGTTAATGAGTGAGACAGATAACTTAGGCAATGTTATTAGTTGATATAATTTGCCCTTTTTATGTTAACTACGTCATTTATAAGTTTTGCAGAATTATATTACGTATGATTTTAGGCTTTCCCGGCGAATAATGCTGATGAGTTGTTCTCGGGTTTCCCACCGGGTTAGGCTTTCCATATGGATCAGAATTATATTACCTTTTACTCATGATTCTGGAATAGTTGAAATTGCAGGCATTGTTAGATACTTGCTAGGTAGGTTTGCCTAAAATACGTACCTAATATTTACCTCTAAATTCGAGAAATTTTGTAATTTGGTAAAAACAGAGTTATCCAACAATCTATACAGATACATATTTTCATCCAAGACCTCAACAATCATTACTTAGCAAAATTTTCGCAGGTTTCCGACAAATGAAGAAAGAGAAATGTCTTACAAATGCAGAAAGAAAAATGGCTAAAAAATGTAAGAAGAGAAAGTTTAATTTTCAGTAAGGGAACTAAGATTTGCAGCAAGTACTTCACAGGGGAGTGCTTCGACATCCAGAAGTTCTGTTGGACAAAAAGTGACGCGCGCCGCGCCTACGATTATCGACTTTCCCAGCCATTTAATTTCCAAGCCATGTAAAAGACGGCGAGAACAAACAACGACCAAAGTTTACAAGGCACAGATTAACTGATTACATAGCTCTCCAGAGAGAAATGTGGAGCCTTTTTTGACTATTCATGTCATTAAAATGAAATTTTAAAATATCTCCTTCTCTTAGTTCCAATTGTGACTTGGTGCCATGACTTTTAGTAATCGCAACCGAATACTATAATTAGCATTAAATAGTATTTTCCATTCTCCCTATTTGTTAACTATGTACTCGTCTAAATCACCTGGACTCGAATAGCACACGACATGTCTTAAACGTCAAAGAACAGCGAAGCAGTATTCGCCCTCATAATCCATAAATTAAGTTAAATAATATAACATCCTATCGTGTCCTGTATGTATATCCCGTTGAAAGGCATTAAGCCCATTACCATGGAAGTCTTGCTTTGTTGAAAAAAATTAAATATGGCCTTTTTTCTCCAATAAAAGTCAATTAATTATCTAGATTGAAGCGTAGTAGAATTTTGCTTGCAAAAGCAATACACATCATTCTTTCAGGAACTATTCCCTCCAATTCCCATGACCGCATCTCATTTTTATGTAATGTAAAAATGCATAATAAAGACGTGCACGCGTTTAAACCACATTCACGATGCATAAGCATTGTATTTGAAGGGATAAACCATTTATTCGATTTCATCGCTTATTAACTCTTTAACGCTGGAACTTCAAAAAATCCCGTCTTAGTGCGTCATCGCGATTGGAATATTTCCTCATAATTTAATTGCGAAATTCTAGACATTCTCTTTCATAGATATTAGTCTTTGAGCGCGCAATTCATATCCTATTGTTCGGTGCAATTTTTCTGAAAATATCCACCTCTTTAGTCACAGGGAAAACGAAATTTTTAATACGTATATTTTCAAATTTTAGGCCAATTATATGCAGTGTAGCGATGAGTCATTATAGTATATCTCAATTGAGCAGTCTCCGCTTTTAAATTTAACGCTCTGCTTCCATAAATCACGTGAGCACAATGTTTGCGACCGCTCCAGGTTACTGCGCAACCTCTCCGGGCGCTCTACTCCACACATACTCCGTGGTTTGGAAGGCACTTTGAAAAGTGGCGACCTTGGTTCCAAAACGGACTTATGTTGTGTGCGGCTGGAAGCGATGGGAGTTCCCCTAGGGCCGTTGAGGGAGGGGGGTAAAGACAGATAAGAAGCAGTTCAGTTACTTCTTGGATGGCGAAATGGACTCCCGTCGGCCCTGACGGATACGGTGACGAAGCAGGTGACGAAGTGGCGATACTTGGGTTGTTATTGCTCACTGGAATTTTGAAAAACCTATTATAAATAAATTATAATTTATTATTATCGGTACTGGCTGGCGTTTCAAAGTGATCTATATGTACAAAATACCCTGCAAGCCACCTCAAGGGTGTGTGGCACGGGGTGAGTAGTCACCAACATGCATTACACTATATCCTAAAGTTAGTGTAACTACAACTAATTATGCATTAGCATAAATCGCTAATGCTTGTCACGAGGTGAAGCCTCACAAGCATGAACTACACTACAGATATGCTCCCAATGGAGAGGGACCGTTAGTATGCATCTATTTTGCAACTACACAAATGGACAGAGACTCAAGAATTAAGCTGAAAACATGCACGGCGTGCTGACAGTATGTACTAGGTAACAGATAATGATTCATGACATTGTGATACGACCCGGCTGGCACTGAATGAAAAAACTTGAGAACTTGACTTGGTCTCACTTAAGCTAAAATTCACGTCGTATACCATAAGTATTAAGCCAATAAATAATCTCGTACAATTACTGTAGTTTATTTAAGTACTCGTATTTCAGCAAACACACGAAACCTCCGTCACTAATTATATTGTGTGAAGCCATCAATAGCCAACATTTGAGCAGTCAATTTGCGATTTGTTGGCAACATAATGGACCTGAGAGCGAGAAGGCTTTGGAATGAATTGGAGCCCCGTTCACCAATGGCGAGCGAGCAACTGAAGCGATTTGACGCGCTAAATATCTTACGTAAGGTAATATATGACGAACGGGAGGCATAATTGATTACCAGGCAGCGAAAGCAAACGATTGTGTTTACATGTGGAGAACGCCTTATGAAGCAAATGGCTGACGATAGAGCGCCCATTATATCTCCATCCCCCCTCCCCACGCAAGAAACCCAAGGCCTTTTCGCCCCCCCCCCCTCCCTCCCTCTCAGCCGTGATACAAGAGCCTGGATCCCGACCACGTGGGCTATAAATATGAGGGCACCACACGTTTAAGTAAGTCCTCTCAACACCAACCAGGCGAAGCATCAGAAAATTAACGCACCGATGATTTCAGTTAGTCGATGAATTTATTAATTTTTAACTGATTACTTTCCTCTCGGCCCAATGAGCCCACATCATCGCCATTTCTAACTCGATATAAAAACGAGGACGGGTCGGACGTCTTCAATTTTTGAAACACACGTGCTATAGCAGTTTGTACAAAGATGACATGACTTTGGGCAAATAAAATTGGGTCATTCATTCATCACTCCCATTCTAAAGGCCGTTTTACACGATGAAAGATTTTGTACAAACGTATGTACGTGAGATTGTACGTTTGTCTCAACGAAATTAGAACAGGTTCTATTTCCCGTGCAGGCATTGAGACATTCGCACAAGCGTTCATACAATTTGCCGCTTTACACGATACAATTTGCCTCATGCAAGAGTACACGGAAGAGTTTGTACAAAAAAATGTACCGTGTAAAACGGCCTTTAAGAAAGAATTCTTGTCCTTAAGAAGATGCTTACTTCAAGATCCATTCGTGTTAAAAGGAATGATCCGAGAATAAAGTAATTCGGAAAGTTAGCATTTATTTACACGAGAATATAAAAGGTAATAATTATTCTTTAAGTGCAAGAGTAATTTTTAAAAAAGGAGGAGCTTTCACTTCATAAAAGCATACCTTTTGAGGAGCAGCCTCTATCTCTCTCTCTCCTGTTTCATAAACAATTCCTCTCGATATAAACGCGGCCTCACTCCACTCACTACTCCCATAGCAACTCTTTCACCGCCGCCGTCTTGAGCACCACGCGCACACAGGTGGCAAATACCTACGTGGGTACGCCCCTGATTCTCCTTACCTCCCCTGATCCCCCCCCCCCTGAGGTGCGTGCCCCCCGCCCGCGTTGATTGATTGAGAGCAAGGTCGAGAATGGATGCAGCGAGCGAGCGATCCCAATCCAAGTTATCTCCCGAAGCGACGCATCGAAAGAATCCTCCATTACCATGGTGACCGATGCAGCAGGGATCACCACCGGGCCTATTCAAGCGCTTTTAAGTCTAATTTAAGTGAGGTGTTACTTTAAAGTGGAAATGTAGAATTCAGCCACTCACTTCCAGTGATTTATTATTTTTCAAGCCCCCCCATTTAAAGTGAGCGTATTCAATTGTTCCCATTAAATACGTCCTTAACCGCAATGTCGTCTACTTTTCTACTAACTGTTTACTTGTTACGAAATGTAATGCAAGAGTTTTCAACACCACTGTCAGTTAAAAAAAAGATATGGAGCGATCTGCAACTCTCTGGACTCATCATTAATTCGTAAAAACAAATTATCCGATCTCCGTACGCGTCATAGGTGATGTTTGAATATGCCTTTTACGTTACTGAAAATTTTCGTGAATTAAGAAACTCTTCCATATTCATATTAATTTGAGCCCATACGTGATTTTCATATTCATTGATGGATTTAAAAACAAGTATATATGGATACCTGTTACACTATGGACACACAACATTTTTGAAATCTCTAATCCCGCGATTTCAAATAGATATTTCATACGTAGGCCACTAATAAATCGTGTTGGCGGAATTCTGCGCACACACTAACCAAATGGTCATAATATGTCATAGCCTAAATAAGCTACCGATATGAAATTTAGCATATTAACCAAGCAATAACCACCTACCATTATGGATAACTACTTAAGTTCAAAACTGAATTAACAATTATTTTTTCCGAATTTGTTTTACGAAATTCATTTAAGAATGTCCACGCGAAATCAATTAATTGCACAGGTAGCCGGTTTATTTCACGCAAATTAATACAATGCAAAGTATTTCATTGATTTTTAGCTCGCCAACACAAAAAAATAGCTTCATAAATCCCCTTGAGGCTTTAAATAACATCCAACGAATCGCTAACGGAGCACGTAATCTCAAACCTAGAGATTCACCTGCTCGATGCTTCTAACGCTCCATTTCGGAATATGTTCTCCTTAAAGCCTCAATTATTTTTTAAACTACAGTTAAATTTTTCATAAATTATATTATTCCAACAGAGAACTCCGGAGAACGGGCAATACGTATATATTAATATTTACTATAGCTGTAAACATTTACACATCAGCTTCTTCAACGCTTTCTCTCAAGCTCTCACGATCAACTGTTTAGTTTCGTTGTTTTTATTCTTACTCCTGAGCAATCGTGACGCAGCAGTCAATTGAAGGGTCAATGCAAATGTAGAGAATATCCTACATTTAAAGCAATACTTCAATTTCCTCCTTTAAGTAATCCCGTAATGTAGACCCGGCATAAGTTTCCCCAGATGCGTTGCGCTCTTGAAACGGAGCGAGCGATCTTCATGAAGGGAATCAACCCCTGCCACACACACAGATATGACATATAGATGGTCACGAGTCGTCTCGATCGTTCACTGGATGATTTTGCTAACGTTGCCTCTCTTACAACCTTTCAATCCGGTAGAATGGGAGAACTACAACATTAAACTACCCAGGCATCTTAAAAACATTGGCTCCTGGAATGTGGCGCCTTGCTTATTGTTGAATGTTGACGCATTTAGTTGCATCATATGCACATCCCCCGTGCACCTAAAACATGTATTCTTAAAGCAAACTGAATTTTTCTCTTCGTTGCTATTCTTCCGCAATATTCTTATTAGAAAACGAAATTCTTAATTGGAGAGGAAATCCTGCTCTCATTACAAGAGTAATTTAGTCTGGCACGCATCCTCTTGCATTAAAAATATTGTTTCCAGGAGTTAGCGGACGATCCTCAGCAATTGAGAATATTTTATCGAGTTTAGAGATACGTGCGTATACGCTCTTCACAACAAGAATATTTTTTAGTTGCTTACGTTGCAATAATGCTCAGTTGTGTGTATATTCATTGCGTGGTCTCCGAAATATTAACTCCAGAACATCCGAATTTGGATCGTTATCTGTTGGTAATTAGTGTGCTTAAATTTTCAATTTCCTTACTGAGCTAAGGGAAAAATTTCCAATAGAAGGTTATTATGAAACGTAAGACTTGGTTAATACCGTAAATTTTCTTTTAAATGAGTTAATGAATTGTCATTGAAGGCTGCAGAAATTCTTATACCGCTGGAATGCGCTGTTTTAACGGTATAAGGACACGGAATCTATGGACACCTTTCCCAGATTAAAAATGTTTTAGCTACTAATTTGGATCACATGCCTCTCAATTAATACATCTCGCGTATCAATAAAGCGGCAGTCGGTTATGCTGAGGAGGGAATCGCTTAAAGATGTATTTATAACGCGTTGACAAATAGGTAGCAATAGTTTATCAACCAAAAGACTGTACTGTTACCTCCTCTTAAACTCGATATCACATGACAATGAGAAGCCAACGTAAGTCTGTATCATCTCTTTTATTCATCCACATCTACGAAGTACCATGCAAGCCTCCACTAGGGTGTGTGCCACGGGGGATTCTGCACCAGGCATGCAACACTCGTCCCAGTTCAAATCAGGACCTCGAACGTTCCCCCGGCCGCTAGGCGCAGGCCAACGTACGTTGCGTTTACGTACATTACGTTTACTTGCGTACCAACCCATAACGGCGCAAATTGCATCACTTTCCGGCAGCCTCCCCCACTCAGCCAACGAGCCGAGAACACCAGCAATTTTGGAGATAGAAACGGGTGCTTCGTGCTGTTCGAATATTCCATCAATGCCGAGGTATATTTGCAGACAATTTTATCGCACAACCAATCAGTAGCGCCCCTAAGGTCGGACAACCGATCCATGTCCTCGGAGCCAAGCATCAGTGCTTTCCTTTTATGTAAATATTAATCTGTTATTGTTTAAACATTGAGTCAAAGTCAAACCAGAATCCTGGGAGGGTGCAACGTAGACAAACATGCAAATATGCAGAACACTCGTTAAAGAGAATAATACCGGCATGTATTACCACAGAGTAATACTTGTATATATGATTACTCTATGGTATGGCACGGTAATACTTGAAGTATGATTACTCTATAGTATTACAAATACTTTTAAATTATGAATGCTACGGATGCAGAAAACAAAATAAAGCCTGGCATTTCAAACGGGGTGAGGTGATAGTAATGACGTCATTATTAAAAAGCCTACTCCACCAAGAAAGGGTAGGAGTTTCATAGAATTTATTTATCGCTACTACTAATATTCCTTATTGTATTAGGAATTAATTAAATTTTAAATCTATTGGTTATGCAGTATATTCCCTTTATCTTGTGCCTGTGAATCTTTCTACCGTAATACGTTGGCTCTAGCAGAATATGTTGAACGTCTGGGGAAAAAAATTGTCTGCTTTGAACTTTCGCAGAAGATTTAATCTGTATTTTTCCCTTCGATCAGTTACAGATTCCTACCCTAATTCCTTTAACAATTCGGTAACATTGCTAAGTTTATCGCAACAAGTATTTACAAACCTTGCCACCCTACGCTGTATCCGATCTATTTCTGAGACTAGTCATACTTCCCAAGGGTCTCATGTGCTAGCGGCATACTCCAAGTGAGGTCTCACCAAAGAAAAATAACATTGCTCTTTAACCTTCTCGTCACATTTTCCTAGTATTTACCCTGTGCGCAGATTTGCCGTACGTGCTACCCCTAAGACAGCTCCTGAGAAAGGGTCACACCTATTATTTAACTGAATCTGCATTTGATAATTCGGTTTGATTAATTGTGTACATTTCGTTGACCGAGTCATTCTTTTTCCAAAAATGCATAACGACGTACTTTTCAAAATTCAATTCTAACTGTCAAGTATTGCACCATTGTAACTTTGTAATTACTGTATCTTTTTAGGCGATTTATGCTGATGCATAATTAGTCGTAGTTAAAAAATTCTAGGATATAGTGTAATGCATGCTGGTGACTACTCACCCCCTGCCAAACACCCTTGAGGTGGCTTGCAGGGTACTTTGCAGATGTAGATACATTGATAGCTTCTAGGTTTTTTGTTACGAAATCTTGTCAGACTCCTGCTCTCTGTACTCGCTTTAATGCTTGGCAATACATTTTTTCCCGTAGAAACATGTTTACGCACTATCTTCCCCATGTAGTGACTACTGGATAAGTCTCTTTTGGTTGCGTTGTCCTTACTTTTCCCATCTAGAGCTTTAGATTGTTGTGCTGACAGTCGCCATTTGTCGACCGTCGCAAGAATTTATGTAATGCCAAGTTCCCGAAATATCGTAACCATTTGCTGGTCCAATTACGTCTTTTCGTTGGCTTCTTTTTCCCTCGGAAATGCATATAATACTCCAGTTTTTCAAATCCAATGTTTACTATTGGAATTTTGCTATTCCTTACGATAAAATGTGAATGGATTTTTAATGTGGCTCAGGTGACACCAAAGGTGTCATATGAGCATTTTTGTACCATATTTTTGGAATACATATCTTGTTAGTTTCTCTACCTGTTGGCTATGCATATTTATTTATGTGAAGGTAATCTTTACACAGGAAATACTTTAAAATACTACCTAAAGCTTCCTTTTCCTTGCATTAATTCATATTTGTTCGTAAATTTATTTGTTGGTAGTAATAAATATCTAATCGAATTAATCAATTGTGGGTATACTTGGTGGAAATTGAAGATAGAATTCATTATGACAAAAACAGTGTACGAAATTCCACTATTTATTTTAATGCTGTCGACCGGTTTCGACGTCTAAAGCGTCATTTACATTGGAAACACCCTGTTTTTCTTGTAAATGACGCTTTAGGCATCGAAACCGGTCGACAGCATTAAAATAAACAGTGGAATTTTGTTCGCTGTTTTTGTCATAATGAATTCTAATAAATATCTATCTATCTAATGCCCACTACAGCGATAACTGGTGGCAGATTCTTCATCAGAGTTAAATTTGCTCAAATATTTATGAAAGTGATTCGCGTGTGATCAATATTCAAAATAGGAATTTCGAAAAATATTTTAATTTGACGAAATTTATTTGAGCGAAAATTTGACCGTGGGTCTCGTCATGTATTTCGGGACATCTTTCCATTCCCTTCTGGGACGAAGAAGCGCAACGCAGCGGTCTCCCCCCCCCCCCCCTCGGCAGAATCAAGGTCGCGCCGGAGGAATGCTCCTCCTCCTGCTGCTGCATCAGCCAATTGGTTCTCGCGTTCCCCACGACGACCTTGGTCGCTATTCGGGGATCGACGCAGTGAGAGCCACACCCCGTCCACACTTGCCTTACCTTCACCTTGGTACTTGGATATCTACTCACCCACTTGGGCAGAGCTCCTCTGTAACATCTGTCGCGAAGGAGAGAAAGTAGCTGTTTTGCATTTAACGATTTTCGTCGGTACAAAATAGCGTCGCTAGGAAATAACCAGTTTCGTTAGATTGTCACTTGGAAGCAGGATCATCAGGAGTTCCGAATGAGGCAGGAACATTCATCGACATACTATATTTTTCTGCGTACGGTGACAATAAAAAGCCTCAATGTCTATGTATCTACATCTACAAAATACCCCGCAAGCCACCTCAAGGGTGCGTGGCAGGGGGTGAGTAGTCACCAACATGCATTTCACTAAACTCTAAAGTCAGTGTAACTACGATTAGCGGTGCATTAGCAAAAATCGCTAATGCTTGTCTCGAGACGAAGCTTCACGAGCATGCACAACACTAAAGATATGCCAAAGAAGGACCGTTAGTATTTATGTATTTTGCGACTACATGAAAGGATAGAGATTCAAGAGTGCGATATTCCACAGAGGAAAAATCATTCGCTTTGACCGGGATTCGAACCCGGATCCCTCGATTTCGCGCCAGTCAAGCTGCCTAGGAGTCTGCGGGTGACTCCGTAAAGGTAAATACCGTGGCTATCCCCGGTATCCCCAAAATTAGAGATTCAAGAGATGTGGAAAACATGCACGGCGTGCTGTAAGTACTAGCAACAATAGAACTAGTAGCAGATAAGGATACAAGTATTAGGGAGTATTACTACTACTAAGAACTACACTACCTATCGACAAACCTAGTTAAAAGTCTCATTGGCAGTTGTTATGGTCTCATATCTTTGGCGGGAAAAATTAAATTTTAAATCTGTCCGTGCTGCAGTCTAGTTGCCTAATTTTATACTCATTATCTGATCTACCGTAGCAAGTCGGATCTCGTAAAATATTATTAACGTCATCACAGAGAAAATTGGTTTGGAACTTACATGGTTGATTAAGTATAAATTTTAATCGTCGGTGTGAAAGCGATTCCCATCCCAATTGCTGAAAAAGGTCGTAATACTAACGAGATTATCATAACAGCCTTTAACGTATCTTGCCGATATTCGCTGCACGCGTTCTAACCTCATAAGGATCCCAAATACTGGCAACGTATTCCAAGTGGGGTCTAACAAGGATATTCGGGAAATTACCGGCCAAGCTAATCGTAGATTGGGATTTCTTAAAAGAGCACTTGGCAAATGCGACGATAAATTCAGGGAAATCAGCTACTTCTCCTTCCCACACACTGATGTGAGCTAATTCAAAAGCGCTCAAAATCTTTGCATCCGAACTATTACCACTCATCATCTGAAAGGAAATGCTGTTCAGAAAATACGTTAGAGTCGAGAGAAAATGCTTCGGCATTTTGATGGACATACATTCCAACATCATTAGGAAATTCTTGCCTCTCCACCTTGGACAAGCGTTCTTCGGCGCATAACATGTTAGAGGAGGAAAATACCGTATTGTCTATCTGCTTATACCTTTCAGTGCAGTTTGGAAATCCTTTCTAATATGCACATAAAAATGAAACGACGGATATCTGTATGGTACAGAAATTTTAATATAATCTAAAAAGAAGAATGCATTTTTCATAGATAAGATAAACTTGGTTTGCGTAGGTATGTACAACGTAAATGATAAATTACAGCGCGAACTATTGAGCATGAAATGATGATGATGCATTAGAATCATCATCATTTCATGCTCAATATGTAGTATGTTCAAAGTATGATGAAAAGGTTAACTTCTGGTGAGGCATTTGAGTTTAACGCAACAAAGAGTTGTACTCGTAAATGGAATTTGGGAAATATTTTCTTGATAAAATCTGAGATAAGAAAAATATCACATAAAATATAAACTCTGTTACTCAATTTTTTATTACCGAAAGTTCGACGACGTCCAATGGTCGATTCAAAAGGAGTTTTTACCGATGATTCGAAGATGAATGCGAGGAAGAGACAAGAAACGAACCACTAGACTCGAGGCACGCTTTGGGAAGATGCGGCGGCGGTAAGTCGGCGGGGGGCGGCGGTACGCCTCGGGAGCTCGAGGGCGGGTTGGAAGTGGGAGCAGATCGGAGCTTGCATGCGTGAGCGCCGCACGAACCACGACGAATGGAGCGAACAGGCGCGAAACATTTAATAGCAGGTGGCATTGCGAAAGTACACGATACGGTCACGCCCGAATGTTTTGTACATAGTAAACGATTTCGTTCAGGCTACGTCCTTGGGAACGTAAGTTTTCAGCACGTTGGAGTTAAAAAAAGTTGGTGTATCTACTAAAGACCACACGGGAGAAGTGTAAACTTCTATGGAGATATTCTGATAAATATAATACATAAAAGGTTATGCATAAAGATAAAAAAAAGAACGATAATAATTGAAATCGAGACGAAAAAACCCCACCACTAGATCCTGGGCCCTTGCTCACGTGGGACGACGACTCTATCCACTACGCCATATTTCTCTCCTATAGTTACAGCGTTCTCTTGAGTTTAGATTCGGCATGCTTAGCGTGACGTGAGGAAAAAGGCGTGACGCCCAGAATCCGATTTACCGCCTGCAGAATTTTCTGTGCGTGGTGCGCCTATAGAAGTTTACACTTCAAAAATACATTGTCCAAGTTTGAATTCACAAATGAAAATCAACACAAATAACAACCATGTGGGAAGAGATAATTGACGTTCATTTATTCTCAAGCGATGCACGTCAACTCTGCTCCAGATCTGTTTCGAAGCCCAGTGAGCATAGGGTCTGAATCACGAATGGAAAGCAAGTGCGACGTTGTGTTACGAAGTGAGCGAGGCATTAGTGAGGAGCGAATGGGAAGCGTAATGATTTTTCAGTTCGTGTTTTCTTTTTCGATCCTCCCACTGCGGTTTCGTCGCCACGACAACGACGATGGAGGGAGCGCCCGCCATCTGGTGTGGCGAACAGATCTCGGCGAGGAAGGGGAGAGGGGGGACGTCTGGGTTTCCAAGACGGCCGTGCCCGCCCGCCCGCCGACCGCTCAACGCGGGAGCGGGGAAAGCCGTTCGTCCGTAAAACGGATCTCCTCTTAAACAATCGACCAATGAGAAGGAAAGAGGCGGGGGAATGGCAGAGAACAAGAGGGAGAGAGAGAGAGGGAAAGGAGGTCTCAGAAAGAAAGAGGCCGGATTTCCGACAAGGACGACCGGGGTGCGAGCGAAAAGAGAAACCCCCCCCCCCCAACCCACCCACCTGGCGGGGACGAGAAATACTTTCGCAAGACCACGACGACGCTCCCACTGGACACAGCTTAAGGTAGTTTGAGCGAGATATTTTCCTAGTCATAATGACCATTTTCAAATTTTATTTTTTTATTTCAGCGTAAGAAGTATGAAATAAATAATGTAGTATTAATGGCGCAAATATATAGTTATATATGACCAAAATTCTAAATAATTAAATAAAGCTACATAAGTCTCTAACTTGACTAATTTTTTTTCACGCCCTATGGCTAAAATCCCTTCAAAACAGCAGGTTGTTTTGTGATTCTGTAAAAGTTACTTCGGTAAGTAGTAGATTAATTTTTATAAATAGTTGAGAAAACATGCAGACTATACACCGTTAGTTCTTTGACGATATCTAGGGGTTGTAAATTCGTATTTTTTCAATATTCTCCCTCTGGAACGCACAGCCGTAATCTATCCCATGCAAAACAGCTTGTATTTTCAGGTAAATTGCTCGAAAAGTAGTTCGGTAAGGGGTTAATATTTTGATATAATTGGAAAGATGAGAGGTTTTTCTTTAAAATGAGGTCAAATTCTAGGTTAAATGATTTTTCGCTCAAACTAGCTAAAATTCTATTTTTATTTTTGCATAGCTTCAAATATTAATTTCAGGTGTCATATCAGAGAAATTACCTTCCGCGGTCAAACAAACGATGTCATTTTATTACAAAGGCAGAATCTTCTCTGGACGGAAAATAACATATTTCTCCGAGTAATTTTTGCCCTCCCTAACATTCCCCTAGGGATCAAGCCCATGAACTATCAGGCTATAGGCGTGCAAGTTACGTATTCAAAGGCGTGGGTTTTGCAGTCTACTCAAGTTCCACCTTTCATTATCCTCGCACGGAGCTTATCAGACGGCAGAATCGATATTGCATGAGTTCAAGACGAATTTCCCCGGTTAGCAGGCTCATGAAGAAGACGGTGTATTTGACCCACTGACCACAGGGTCAATGGGGCAAGTATTCCATTGCTCATGAAGTCTTCTAAAGAGACTACTTGCCACTTTTCCAAGGGATCTCATAAACTCCGAAAGGGGTTAGAAACACTCAGCCTACTTAACACAATCCGTTCAGCAAGGATACGGTGCGATCCTGCGCAAAACGCATGCGCGGCTGACTTTCTGCGAGGGAGACTTTTCAAAAAACTTGGTTATTAATGAGAAGCAGCGGACATCCGGCACTAGTTTGGAAAACGTGGGGGATTTTCTTCCAGAAGCGAAAGCAAGCCGTTCCAATGGGACACTATGCGACCCCAATTGGGACATTAATTCGTGTCTCCTCGGGTATATGTCGATACGACGAAAACAGCAATGGCAACAAATCAGTATATATATATATATATATATATATATATATATATATATATATATATATATATATATATATATATATATATATATATATATATATATATATATATATAGGAGGTGGGGAAAGAAAAGAGAACTTACAGGGACGTTTCGGGCAGGTAGGCCCTTCTTCAGCTATAGAAAAAGTCGCCTATTGGCGAAAGTTGTTGTGGCCTATTGGCGAAATTTTCGTTTTGTGTATATATATATATATAATAAAACTTACAAGAGGTAGGAGAAAGAGATAAAGAATTTGTTCTTACGGAACGTTTCGGACCGGTTGGTCCCTCGTCAGCTTTAGAAGCTTTTAGCTTCTCATCTCTTTCTCCTTCCTCCTGTAAGTTTTATTTATATATTTGTGGCCAATTGGCGAAAATTTCAAAAGAATATATATATATATATATATATATATAATGTATAAATAAAAGTATATGACATAGGGAATGAAATGACTTCTAGTAGACTTGTTGTCACCACTTTCCGATGCCAAAGAGATATTTTGGAATGCTCTATTTGCGGCTTAGTGACCGGATAGGTTGCTCCACCACCTACTTAAGGACCAAGTTGACGAAGCGTTAAACATTCGTCATTTGTTTGCTTACAACGTATCTCGCATTCCCCTAGTCTCACAGTTTTCAACTAATCAGCAATTTCTTATTCATCCACTGTGGAGAGTGATGAGAATAGGAAATTGATTCGAATTTTCAGATTTTGTGCAGAACTAAAGATTTCCGTGATGGCGGATAAATTATTTTACTGACCTTGGGGTTCGGCTCTAATTTCACAAATAAAAAATATGAAGTACTGAATGACTGTTCAAAGTCAAACATTGGGGTCTGGAGATGGATTCACGCCTGCGCAGTACGAGCTCTGGCACTTGGGAAGGAAAAAACTTTGTCGGTGGCGCTGAAAACCACTGGGGTATTCCAGAATCACCCGATCACTCGACAACGCCGTCAATAAAGTTTGTCAATATCGCATGATTGTCCCCACGGCGCACGTAAATAAAACGTTTAAATCAATTTTTTAATATATCGAGTGCATTCATCAGCCAATCGCACCGGAATGCAGACGGAACAGTCCGAAGAGCAGAGAAGTAAACTTCAACCGCGGGCTCCATTGAGCACTGTCGTGAAAAATCCTCCATGAGAAAATTGAAGTTGGTGGGCAATTGTGGACTCAGCTTCATACCAGGGGCGGATTCAGCATCAAATTGGGGGGGGGGGGGGTCATGACCTGTAACCGGCGATTAAAGAATACCCCCCGGGAGAGAGGTGCGTTCTCCCGGGGGTATTCCATACTCAAACTTCTCTCACGTTTGGGACTTGTAGCCATGAATTTGCATATACACTCCCTTTAATCCTTTGCAAGGATACAAAAACTACTAAACTAATAAAAATTTAAAAAATTTGATAAAATTTGGGGGGGGGGTCACAGGGGTCATGACCCCAGTGACCCCCCCTAAATCCGCCAATGCTTCATACATATTTCTCGCACACAGACGTACTGAGTCCGGGCACTCATGCCCGCAACAACGTATCCTTCAAGCGAGCCGTCGTTCATGCCTGTCTCCGTTTCCAGTGTGCCGTGCGCAAACATTCATTCCTGTAACCTAGAAGTTTCCTGCGTAACTCTTATCATGCCCACTCCACTTATTGCAAAGAATAAGTGACAAGCAAGCCATTACGATATGAGAATTCCTTCATAAGAGTTTTTGCAATATACGGAATGGTTTCAAAGCAAGTTACAGTCTTTTATATCTCTTAAATAAAATAACATTGTAAATGAAAATTATAACTTAGTTTTTCCACATCGATTTATTAAAACAAGACGACCTAAGTTTCGACGAAGCTCGTCATCATCAGGATTCAGTCTAAACTTAGGTCGTCTTGTTTTAATAAATCTATGTGGAAAACTAAGTTATACTTTTCATTTACAATGTTAAGCAAATTCCACGCAGTCACGCCCGAGACAACGGAGTATAAAATAATATGCCCTTTTACACATAAATTGTTCTCGGGTTTCCATCCGAGTAAGAGTTTTGACTGCTGCCAACGTTTCGACATCATTGCTCTGAAGCCGATGGAGTTTTTTGTCGAAACGTTGGCAGCAGTCAAAACTCTTACTCGGATGGAAACCCGAGAACAATTTTCTTGTTATTTTAGGGGTTATGAAGATGGAAGCAGATACTCATAGGACTAATTAGATAACATTTTATTAAGAAGAACGTCTTTTCTATTTGGAAGACATATATCAACAACCAACAATTAGATAATAAGGAGTCAAACGCAACAGGAATAAACAACAAAAGAACACCGATTACATCACATTTAAGCTGTGGAGGGTATGAGAAATTGCACTGTTCAACACTCCTCCTAAATTTCTCATTACTAGTCATTAGATACAAGTTTGTTTAATACACACAATTTCCTTTAAATACATATGGTAGGTCATGGATCACACTTTATTACATTTATTTTTCTTGTAGACCTAGTTCAGATCTATGCTTTGCAAATGCTGCGAGAGGCAAACCTTTAGTAAATATATCAGCGGTTTGACAATCTGTTGGAATATATACAACTTTAAAAAAACTATGTAGAACAAGGTCTCTTACAAAATTATATTTAATGTCAACATGTTTTAGTCTTTTCTGATCCCATTTAATTGAGTGAGTCTATACATGATTGATTATCTTCATAAATAGTATAAAAAATAGGAGTTACTACTTCAATTTTCAATTCATTTAATAGCTGTTGCAGCCACAACAATTCAGCAGTTGCTGAAGCTAAAGATAGATACTCAGACTCTGTAGATGAGAGAGCAACAGTTCGTTGTTTCCTAGAAGCCCACACAACAGAATCACCAAAAACTTGGAAGACATAACCAGAAACAGATTTCCTGTCTTCATGGTTTGCATAATCAGCATCTGCATACCCAACTATGGCTGTATCATTTAAACCTCTAAATGCCAAACATAATGATTTAGAACCTTTGAGATAACACAGAACCCGCTTCAAATCAGCCCACAATGCCTTGGTTGGTTTTGTTTGAAATTGGCTATAAAAACTGACGTAAGCTGCGATGTCTGGTCTGGTTGCGGCACAGGCATACATCAGCCCACCAATTAAAGATCTATACATTGTCTGTTCAATGGGTTCGGATAGAATATCACAAAATTTTGCAGTAGCCAAAGGGGTATCTCTAATATTGGCTGTATTCAATTTGAATCTATCTATTAATTTCTCTATGTATGCCTTTTGGCTGAGATACGTACTATTGCCCTGTCCTTGAATTTTAATGCCCAGAAAATAATTTAATGCTCCAAGATCTCTCATTTCAAATTCTTGCATAAAAATATTTTTCAAACTCTGAAGGGACAATTCAACATTACTTGCCACAATAACTTTGTATTCAGAGATACTCCACAATCTACAACCATTAGGACAGTAACCTAAGAAAATACATTTTTTAGATCTCTCATTAAATTTACCTTTTATCTCTACTTTATGTTTCTTGACATATGCAGGACACCCAAATACCCTCAAGTTACTTAAATAAGGTTTGACATTGAACCACATCTCAGCTGACACTTTTTTACATTCTAAACCTCTTGTAGGCAGTCTATTAATTATGTAAACAGCTGTCAGAGCAGCTTCAATCCAGAACGTTTTACTAATATTCGCATCTATCAGCATGCACCGAGCCTTGTCATTAATAGTACGATTCATGCGTTCAGCAACCCCGTTTAATTCTGAAGTATGAGGTATAGCTAATTCCCTCTGAATTCCCTTATCCTTGAAAAAATCAATTACTTCTTCCTTTACATACTCAGTTTCATTATCACATCTGAATTGTACTATGTTACAATTAAATCTGTTACTGGCCATCGCCACATACTGTTTGACAAAACTAGCTGCTTCTGATTTTAATTTAAGCCCAAATGATACCGTGAAATGTGTATCCACAAAACTCATGAGGTACCGAACCCCATTATATGCAGCAGGAGAAATAGCACCAGATAGATCTGAGTGAACCCTTTCTAAGGGTCTGGTAGTCCTAACCCTTGTTGAGTTGTGAGACACGCTAACTTGCTTACCTCCGATACACACTTCACACATATTGTAGGTTGGCTTGATCTCACCAATCCCATCAACACACTCAGCTAATGTCTTGAGACACGTAGTGGACGAATGCCCCAGCCTCCTATGTGGGATCTCACTTGTCACTGCGATATTACAGAATTTATTACCGGGCAATTCAGAAATCAGTCTTATTTTATATAAACTCCCACATCGATAGCCTATTAATACAATATTTTGAGATTGTTTATGTACAATTGTAAATTTCCCTTCATCAATGGTCATTCTGCATCCCTTATCTTCTAACTTTGAAATTGACACCAAATTACATTTTAAATTCTTTACCATCAAAACATTCAAAAATTCGATATTCACCTGTTTTCCATTTATCACGATTGTTCCTCTTACATCACCTATTTGCTCCGCTAAAATAAAATCTTTGGTTTTAGCTATATAAATCTTTACAGGCTTGATTTTTCTAATATTTTCTGCTGGAGTATTAGGGTGAATTAAATGATCAGAAGCTCCAGAATCAAGTATCCAGTCACTTTTGATAACAGTGTCGTCTGCATCTGCTTTACCATTCACGTAACAGGCATCTATTTCAATATAAAAGCTATAGGCAACATATTCTTTATCATTATTACTACTATTATCATCATTGCTACCGTTGTCATTATTTCTTTCTGTATAGTTTGCTTGAGTCTTACCTCTACCAGTATTATTTTTAAAACTAAACCCATTATTCTGATGATAGGCGGTACCGCCTTGCTGACGATTTCCACCGTCACGGCCTCCCCAATGATGAGCACCATGCGCACCTCTTCCTCTGCTACGTCCAGTTTGATATGCTCCTCCTCCTGGCTTGAAGCAGTCGGCGAATTTATGCCCTTTTAGTCCACAATTGCTGCAGTTGAAAGGGAAAGGCTTGAATTGCTGGTTTTGGCTGTGACTTCATCGGACTCCGGCAAACGCAGTCGGTTGGAAGCTGGTACTGCTGCTCTTCGCTTTCTTCTGGCGACTATCTTCAAATTCTTCAATATTCTGTCTAACCAGAGACATTGTTAGACTCCCAGTTGTGGCAACCGCTCTGAGTGAAGTTACTACACTCACATAATCGTCCGGCATCGATGCGAGGAATTTCGCAAGTTGACTCTTCTCACTAATTAGTTCTTCTTTGTTGGCCAACTCTCTTACGTACCCATCAAAGACAGTACAGAACTTTTTGAAATCTTCTTCTTGGGGTTTATACTTTAAGGCCTGGTATTTACTTAATAGACCCAACACACCAGCCATGGTTGAACTTTCAAATCTTTCGGCCAAAGCCATCCAAACATCATATGCGTTTGCTTTTCCTTTCACGATATCAAAGTAGTCCCTCTTGATTCGCGTTACTATTACTCTTTTAGCCGTTTCCGGGTTTGACTAATAAAAGACTTTCCAAACTCTCAAAAGTATTATTCACGAGGTACAATAATTCACGTTCATCCAATATAACTTCCATCAAAAATTTCCAATCGTCATAATTATTTCCATCAAATAGTTCTTGTTTCGTTCTTTCTTCTTTTATGGTTGATTTTTCTTCTTTTATCTAGCTTTACTTCACACTTGAGGCTTCGAAAACGTAGTTGATACGCGACCAAACTGCCGGTTTCAGGCAAACCTACAAGTTTTATTTTTTTCTTTCTCTTTTCTCAATCTTCACTTTCTTATTTCTTCACAATCTTCTTTATTCGTTCAAGCGCATCTGGGCCCACCTCTTGTTATTTTAGGGGTTATGAAGATGGAAGCAGATACTCATAGGACTAATTAGATAACATTTTATTAAGAAGAACGTCTTTTCTATTTGGAAGACATATATCAACAACCAACAATTAGATAATAAGGAGTCAAACGCAACAGGAATAAACAACAAAAGAACACCGATCACATCACATTTAAGCTGTGGAGGGTATGAGAAATTGCACTGTTCAACAAATTTATACATGGAATTCGTCTAGAAAGAACAAAATCTTATACGCCCTTTTGCATTTTGTTTGCCTTGTTTGATTATCGTGCTTCATATTTCCGGTGAAGTGCTTCATATTTCCCCCCCCCCATGATGCTAGCGCCAATCACTGTAAGTTGGCAGCATGAACTACGAATTGTGCATCATTGCCCATTACCGCGATTTCGGCGCCAGTTGCAGACGCCGCGCCGGTCGCTAGTGGAAACGGAGTATCAGTCTGCCGGTCACCATAACGACGGCGCGTTGGAACGAGGGGTGACGAAAACTTTCGAAATCGGTGGCGCGGCTAACGTGATCGCGGCCACTGGCCAGCGGTCTCATTTGTCGATGCACGACACCAAGTGTGACCGAATTTTTAAATGAATTACGGTGGGAATCCCAAAAAGATCAAAGGGAAGAAAAAGAAACACCGGTTGAATTTTTAGCGTATGTTCTCAGCAGACCATTTTACTGAAGCCATCGTATTACGGATGAAACGACCGCAAGTGTAAGGTAAAAGAAATATTTGGTCGAACGGATAGACTTAAAATGTAATTTTTTCTGCGGACAACAAGGGATCATGATGTTTGCAACAGATATTTCAAATGAAATTACCATTCTCTCAATAGACTTTGCACTTGAGTTCAATAATTTATCATTGTTACTAAAATCTCACCACGCTTAAAATGTCCCCCATGATCTGGTTTTTCGCATGAGTACTATTGGTATTGGTCGCATCGCATTTTATCCGCAATACTATCCACGTGTTCATTGTCACAAACCAATTGCAAACCAATGACATGATATTTAACAAGGTAATCCTCACACCGCATTCCTTATGTGGAAAAATCGAACTGTAATGTTAACCAATGGCTCAAACATGCCAAATAAAATAAAAAAACGGATAAAGAGCTCTGAGCTTAGGAACTAAGTTCAATTAACAAAAAAATCATACGATCCGAAGGATAATAGTTCACGAAACGTAACCGTAAAGGACGCGGTATATGCGTTAATTCGACGTCCGTGGATGCGTCCTATTGTATTTCCTCTGGGCTTTTCGGTGAGTATGGGTGAGCGTATGGAATTATACAAGAAACTTCATAACTTATTCGCAATTTGCCATAAAAATTAATGCACTATGCCCGATTTTGGCCGACAAGACAAATCTAGGCGAAATATTTGGTTTTTACACCAAAAGTTGTGCGCTAGCACATCGGAGCCGCGAGGTGTGCTATAGCGCGCAGAATATTCGTCCACGCTCAAAATGACCGTCAGTCGTCGCGAGTCCCCAACCGTGCTTCACGCAGGCGCGAGGCCAATTAAAGGTCACGCGCGTCCAATCATTTCAATCGCGTAAATAGTCACGAAATTATGACGGATTGGAACACCCTTCAAACGTTACATCGCCGTTTCCGTCTTATTATCGTACCACTTTTTTTTAAGGTTGGTGAAGTCTTCTCGGGTTTTTATAACAGGTGAGATATAGATATACAGGTGATTTGGCCAATGTTTCGACAGCTACTTCCGCCATTGTCTTCAGGGCAGAAAAGGATGCCGGAGTTAGCTGTCGAAACGTCGGCCAACAAATATCTCACCTCGTGGAAGACCCGAGAAGACTTCACCAACAGTATACGCCGGGAAAAAACCAAATCTTATGTCTAATCAAAGGTGGTTAGACCGATTTTTTAAATGTACAGATGTGTGTAACTCTTTGAATTCCTGTACTCATCAGATATATCTATAGATAAAAACACAAATGATGTGATACGCTGTCACGCGCACAGGTGAAAAGGTATACACCAAGGAGATGAAATTAGCCATGAAAAACATGAAAAAAAAATTTGGCTTGACCGGGATTCGAACCCGGATCTCCCAATTGGCAGTCAGGTGTGTTAGCTAGTTACACAGTTTGTTACAGTTGATCAGGTATTTAGCCTGGTCAAGCAAAATTATTTTTTTAAATGGTGAAATTCATTCCCTTTGTGTATATCAAGGGTAGCGTGGTGGCCTACTGGGTAGAGCGCTTGGCTCGAAGGGTCCCGGGTTCAAATCCCGGGTGGAGCATTTGGACACCCCCAACAAAAAAATCCTCGAAGTGCGAGGAGGCCCAGGGAAAGAAACTGGCCCCCCTACCCTGAATGTGTGAAAATTCACACGCCTGTGGCTTAGTCTGGGGTGAGCTCTACCCTCACATATCCAAACCAACCTTCGGGTTGAAGCACTGAGTGTGTGTATATCATATCGATTTGGTTTTTCGGGAATTCCATGTTATTTTAATACTTAGCCTTATGGCACATGCCATATGTTTTGAAATAATTCGATTGCATATGTACAGATATTCCTCAAAACACGAAATGATACATTTATTATTATTTTTATTATTACTATAGTTGCTAACAAATATCAGTGTCAACCGGATTCCAATATTCGAAGCAAACATATTTCAATATAATTACGTGTAAATTTCGAATACCGCGCCGAAAAATCTAGTCGTTAAATACTTCAAGCTGTCGTCATTGCCTTTCAATCGTTGGTTCTTTGTTTTGGTGCCTCGTCGGAGCCACTGGTGCGCACTCGGCCGTTTAATGAGGCTAAGCTCACTCATGCCAACGACTGTATACCACGACAAAATTGCGCAAGCGCCTGGAATTCCAGGCGGCCTGTCATTCGGTCACACCAATGCCGTTCAACGGCCACGATCTTTGACCTGAAGACTGCCCTCCCCGGACCGCAAGTCAAGAAGATCACTTGACTCATCCCGCGAGAGACTAAGGAGAGAAACTTGACGTAGGACGTCCTCTGGACCCGACAGAAAAGGGTTAGTTCTTCAGTGTTTAGTCACTCATTTTCTACCCACATTCAGGATACGCTCGGATTAGGCATGCGGGACGCGAAAGGGATGGATTCATGAATAATGACAGTTGCATCGAAGATCGGCTAGATTCGATAAAGAGGTCATGAAATAATTTTATCGGTTTTAAGGGAATGGTAAGCCGAAAATCACTATTACACTGTACAGTTTTCTAAAGTCGATCTATTTTTCAATGGTGTCAAAAATATAAGATCTTTCATTTTTACACTGAAAAATATTGGAAAACAAACAGCTTACAAAAATGTCATCGCTTCCAATTGCGCGACGAGGAATCGAAGATCCGGTAAGTCATTTACATGGGAAGGCGAACTGATAAATAAGGTCACTTGTGCCATAATGGTAATAATAATAATATGGTGCAAATGTCATGAGTATAGGTCAAATAATATTTTTTTAAACTTTTGCCGACGTTTCGTATTTTTATTTATCTATCTTCAAGGCTATAAACAAATGATACATGATGTTAAATGTTTGACAATTCTTTTTTTATTACATAATGGTTAATTTACAGTTATTAAATATAAAAATACATAGACATAGACATTCAAGATTGTTACCTTTAAAGTTTGGTGCTGTTTTTATTTACAATTTTAATTTGGTTGCTTGGATCCGATTCTTTGTTGAAAAATTATGTGTCATTTATTAAATTATGATAAATTTTGCTGAGATAAGTAATGTCTGTTCTTTTATTGGAACTTTTTTTATTTCTGGATATATGGTACAAAGTTGAATAATCTTTTTGATGAATTTGGTTCTGAGTCTAAAATTTTGGCTTCTCCGAAATTAAATGAGTGACTATTTGTAATTGCATGATTTGCTAATGCACAAAGTTGAACTTTAGTCTTAATTGATGTTTTATGTTGCGAGATCCTTATTTTTTATTTGCACCATGTATAAAAAGAGGTCGAGAATAAATATCATTTGAATAATAATAATATGATAATTATAATTTCGTCTTTAATTATCTAGTGAATTATGGACTTCATAGTCAGTCCTCTCTTTCAGTCAACACGTAAATAACAATGAACTAACACCCTTGTCCAGGGTGTTGAAAACCCCGCTAGGGCGGGACTGGAACCCGCGGCCTCAGGATTAGCGGGCGACCCCGTCCCCGATCATGCCGATGCATCGAAGGCCGATGCATCGGCCGTTCCGTTAGCCCCCTCATCGCGATGAGGGGGCTAACGGAAGCAACGGAGGAGAGGTTCACTATTGGTCGGATCTGAGAAGTATTTTTAAAATAAAATTATCAATTTAAACCTCTCATAGCACGATGAAAAGATTGAAACTCAAACTTTGTAGCAATGAAAAATATTAGCAAACAAAACCTTAACCAAAACCAAAGCCGGCCTCGGTGGCGGCGGGGTAAGGTCATCGCCTGTCAAGCCGAAGGTCGCGGGATCGAATCCCGCCTGGGTAGGTTTTTCCCATCCAGGGCATGGGTGGTTGTGATTGTCCGTTATGAATTGTTAATACACCTGATGTAAAGGCCCAATAAGTGGCTGTTTTCGGGGGTGTTGTCAAATAAATAAATAAAAAAAAAATAACCATCGGCATACCCGGAAGAAGAAAAAAAACTGCTTTCACACTCCACGCGAATTATCCTTACGCTTGGTAGCCAAACCAAAGGTTAAACACCATATTCACCTTCATTGCAGTTATTCATTCCTGTGATAGAGTAAATTACACATATAATCAAGGGTGGTGTTAATTATTTACCGCATAATAGTTATCGATGATTACGTAGGAATGGCCATTTTTAGGCATGATTCGGACGTATTTATCTATCCTAATATATAATTTTCGTTTTCAATATCCATCCTTTTAAGGAACCTAAATTTGGCCCTTTTTACATTTCGGTTTTTAAGGGTGGTTATATAGAAGGAACCTTTTCAAGTTGTGACACTGAAAACAGATGAACAGAGACAAAACATTATTTCCTTACGAGTAGCATGATATGGATAAAGTTAGCAGCTCCTACCATAGGCTATGAAATGTTCTCCTTTTCTTTATGGTACCTGATTGAGGGCTCTGAAGACGTGACTAGTTGAGACGTTGAATACATTTAGTAAATCGATGGGCCAAGCTCACAACCAGCGATCCTTGCAAAAGAGCTTAAAATGGAAAAACGATTCTTACGAAGATGATTCCACCTTCATCGACGAAGATTTACAACGAGAAAAAAATAAAAGAGAACCTCCAGATAAAAGAACCGCTTTCCAATTTCGGCGATTCGAGCGCTTACACGGCACGGACTCGGATGGTAGCCCACAGAGGGAGGAGCAGTCAATAACAATACATTCGAAGGCAATGGCGATTTACGATATGCGGGGCGTCGTCCGAAATGGCGCGGTTGCGTCACACACGAGGATCTTATCTTCCATCCTTCCGGCAGCGGGAAGAGCGATAAAATGTCGTCCGTGGGAGGGAAACGGACACACGCCTTGACAACGGCGGAGGAATAGCCACTTGTTACTTCTCGCGAGGGAAGCAACCCCTGGCCGGCACTCTCTCGCTATAAAACATTCCCATTCGCTCCAGCAACGGCGAAAATGAGAAGTTCCACTTATTGAACATAAGCCTAATAAGCATTAGCGACGACATGAAAATTTCCACACCATGGAAAGATTTTCTTAAGATATTTATTTCTCGACATCGGTCTGCCAATACTCCCAAGGAAATACGCAATTGTTATGGCACTCAACATATGCCCCACGATCATTTGTTTTACCTAACGGCACTGTGTATCACATGACAGGCAGAATTTGAATAATATTATATAATATTATTAAAAAAAATAAAATTTGATCATAATTCCATTTAAAAAATTGTGCTAATATAATCTTCTAAACTGCATAGAGACGTTTGTAATTTGCCAATCAAAGAACCAATGAAAGAGGAGAGGGTTAAGCTCAAAATGGCGATCTCCACTTCCTGTTAAAAACATTTCAGGTACTGAGTCGGTTGGAGAATATTTTATGCTGATTCTGACCATTTACATTAAAAGTGAAAAGATTATCCTATAGGAATTTGGTCATAAGGTGGCCTGATATATATAATTTGGCCTGGCAGGAAGATGATCTTTTAGGGCTGATTGAAACCGTGAAGAATTCGTACGAAGTCAAGTCGCCAAAATATCACAAAAAGTGTTCTAGGCGAGATACTTAAAATAAAGCAGAGGAATACGCGGAAATCCTGCATTGGCTTCTTCCATGTTCGAATCCAAAATGCTTGCAGTTTGGTATTCCCCGCAGCGACAAGTGAAAGAGAATGAAAGCGACAGCTGGTGAAAGATTCCACAGTTGAATTGAATTTTTTGAAAAATTTGACGAAAGTATTCCGCAAGTGTAACGAGAAATCAACATTTTTTGGCAAAAATGCTAGTTTGAAAAATGTATCTGTGTAAAATCTGGGCCATGGGACATAGACTTTAGATAGTTAAAGGCATTTTAGTTATCGGCTTGAAAGGTGAATCAAGAGACCAAGCCCAGATCTTTAGAAGCACAACTAGGACATAACCCGTAAAGTGTAAAAAAATACATTCGAGGTGTGATAAAAAATAACGGGAATTTTTAAATTTCGCAGGCTTTATTATTCCGATTTTTTTCACACCATGAGTTCCTGCCATATGGTCGTACGGTCAATAAGGAATACTACCTGAAAGTTATGCGCCGTGTACGTGAAGCAATCCGACGAAAACGCCCAAAATTGTGGAAAAACAACTCGTGGAAATTGCATCACGATATTGCTCCCGCTCACACCTCACTGCTTATTCGTGATTTTTTGGTAAAAAAAACAAACCGTTATTTTGCTTCAGCCACCGTATTCGCCGGACATGGCCCCCTGTGACTTCTTTATATTCCAGAGGCTGAAGAGAACCATGAAAGGACGACGTTTTGCCACCATTGATGAGATAAAAACAGAATCGATGAAGGAGCTGAACTGTAAACCGAGAAGTGAGTTCCAGAAGTGCTTCCAAGATTGGAAAAACCGCTGACACCAGTGTATAATATATAAGGGGGATTACTTTGAAGGGGACAAAATTGATATTGACTAATAAATAAATATTATTTTAGAAAAACGAAAATTCTCGTTATTTTTTTTATCACACTTCGTACTTCACTAGTTATAGCGAGAAACATCGCTGTCTTCTGATATCGTTTGGGACGTCGCCATTAAAAATTCGGAGCGGGCTGAAAAGGATTGAAATCGAATCTCATCTTTCAGAGAAAATTATCCTGACTATGGACGAAAACAATCTGCATTTGAGTGGCCCCATAAACAGCGCCCAGGGAAAGGAGGGGGGGCAAGTAAACACAACTTTTTTGTATTATGTCCAGTTTATATTTATTGAGCTGACCAATGCATATTTTGTACCCTTGATAATGACGCTGCAGCGTTGGAACCGGTCAGGTCACCAATACATAGTGTACAATGATTCGAAGATATTTCTTTCACCACAATCAAACATTTGCCAAAAATAATTAGGTATAACTGTTCAGGAGTATTGGTCAATTATAATAAATACAGTGAATCTGCTAACGTTCTATATTTCTAATAAGAGTTCTATATGTGCCACAAAGTTAAGCCTGAAGCCACTGACGTTAATAGTAATGACGCAGAGCAGGCTAATTTATTCAAGAGCCTTTCGATCCAGTATCGCACAGCTAGTAGGAGCGTCTTTTTTCACAGAAGTTGTATAAAGTTGGGAGTGGTTCCTAGATACCTACGCCTATATCACGACAAGGTCCTCTCCTCCAAGGCAGCCATCAATCAACAAAGAGGCGATGAAGATTGAAGAAGATGGGAAGGGGAGCTTTCCCCCACCACCTGCTCCGCTGGCTTCTTCTTCATCGGTCCAATGACGTGGGTGGGCGAGAATCGAGTGTATTAGGGTTTCCAAGATATTGACAAGTCCCTGCTTACTGAGTCGTTCTTAGAGTTCAAGAAGATGTCAGCTGTCCACAAAAAAATCCATAAATGGTGTGAGGAGCAGTTTTCTCACAAAAACAATCACTTTCGTCTAAAGCATCCCGCTTTTACCTGCGACTGGCTAATTTACCTTTGCATACCATCTCAAGAGCAGAAATCTACGCTTTAAATAATGGTTTTAAATGCGTACCTAAATTACTCACTAACCGTAAAGTGATTAGTACTAATCTCCTGGCTGACTTCAATGTTGCTTCACATAAACAATCGCCGGACAATAATACAAGAAATTACGGATGCTTTGTCAAATTCACTCTCCAAAACTTTCCAGCTACACGAATGTTAGGTTAAAAAATATTAGTAAATACGTGAAGGGACTGAAAAAGAGCAATACCAAACTTTAGCGAAAGTCGACAAGGGTAACAGTAATTAGAGTGGTTTTAGAACAGGTTAATTAAATTAGTAGGTTAGGGTGAAAGTTTTATATGGTAAAATAATTTTGAAAAAAATGAAAGAGAGAAACTCCATCAATACCTCTAAAAATTATAAGAATCTTTTAAAACAGGATAAAAACCACTGCATCTCAAGGTCATATCAGGGAGAGAGGAGGAATATAGTTCATATTGAACTCGTTTTTGCCCCTACGGGATGTTTGCACTTCCCAAATACAACAAACCCACTCTTCCTATCCGACCCTTTGTGGTTCCATTAAAGTCGTGGTTTCGCGCATTACCTCCATGCTCAATGAGTATGGTACTTCAGCACTGCATAATTATATGATCTCCATTGCTCAAAGCTGTACGATGGCTTCTATGGAAAGATGAAACTGCAGAAAGCGAGCATTTAACGAAGAGTAGATACAAATATTTAACGTCTTACGTAAGATTGACAGTGAGAGGGCAGGGGGGGGTGGGGGTTGGGAAAATCTTACATTGTCTTACATAAGGGGACCGGGGGGGTGGTGGGGGGGGGGGTCAAAAACGGCATAAATCGTCTCACGTTTTACTTGAACGGCCCCCAACGTCTTTCATGCGCGATAAAGTGCGCTTGTGTGTTGCGATGTGCGCCAACTACAATAACTTGAATGGAAAGCCCCCTATGTCACATTTAGTGCTATGCAACTACTTGGATATGCTTAGATAGATATGTCTGGGTTTACTTGAAATATCCTTGACTCGAACGTGAAATGGACGTCATGACGTCATCGATGCATCGAGGGGGCAACTCAAAGGGCAGGGCTGTGAGGTATTTGAATCCCAATATCTTAAAATACTGAAAATGGACCAATATCAATAACCTGTATTGGACTGTTGAATATTGGAAAATATTGGCATATTGGAATATTGGAAATATTGGAAATATTGGAAAAAATGAAACATTGGTATTTTGGAAAATATTGAATATAGCAATAGTCAGGTAAAATTATCTTGCTTACAATGATTTGCAAATGCTGCCTGTGTTAATTATGTAAACATCTGTTCGTAAAACAAAAAAATCAATGTACCTAAGCTTCTTTTCCCCAGTTATTGCTATGAATAATGGTGGAAAAGGAAGTGCTGCACTTAGTGCTACGCGCGCCGTCTGTTTACAAAGATGAGGGCGCTCTCCGACCACCCTCCTCGCCGAGTTCCAATATTCAATACTTGAATTTTTAACATTGGTAATCCAATATCCAATATTCCAATTGGAAATATTGCTTCTTCAATATACAATATTCCAATTTCAAATATTGGTTATTCCGACCACCAATATACAATAGAGTATTGGTATTGGTCGTTAAAAAATTTTGATTTTGGAATCCCAATATTTAAAAATATTGATATTGGAACCAATATATTGGAATACCGACCAGCCCTAACAAAGGGGGTTAAGTGAAAGGAATCAGGGAACCATGGTGACCACAGGGATGGGTGGTGAGATGCAGACAACAAAGGCACCGGCCGAGGTCGTGGCGGTTGGCTGCAATGGGGGCGTGGCGCCTCATCGCCACCACCGCGAGGCAGGCACCGTCCGCCGCGGGGTGGGTGGGTGGTCGCCCCGGCGAGCGGCAGGGATAGGGAGGGAGACGCGGGAGGAGCGGGAAATGAGAGAAACAAAACAAAACATCATCGCTCCGACGGCCAATCGATTTCTTCCTCGGAACATTAACGGTAAGCGATGAGAAACCGGATCCACATGCATTATGAGAAAACCACAGAGGGAAGTCAGGAATCCGTATCGCGAATAAAAACAGAAAACAAAAAAACAGTCCGTAATTAACGCAACGGCACGAAACGTATTCTAAGGTGTTTGCCGAAGCACAGCGGCAAGCTCTTTAGCGGGACAGAATTGGAGCGAATACTCATAAAATGTGATCCCGCGCAAAGTTCTTGGAAGTTCGACGAGTCGTAAGATTTTTAATTGAATACAGTTTTGATTGTACTTGTTATTGTTGATGGCGGCATACCAAAACATGGAACTGAAACCGAAGAACATTAAAACTTTTGCAGGCCTATATGAAAATATTTATGGAAAAATCACCTGGAATTTCTGCTCAATAGATCATATAATAAAATGCGAATTGATAGCTGTGCAAACACATGTTATCCTCTCGCCTGGATAGTGCTTAAATACCATATTGTTCCACGTATTGAATTGCCATTCAAATTAATGGAGGGCACTAATTTCTAGGAGTGCTACAATTATGAATACAATTAAACTTAGCCTTTGATCCACGATCCCAACTCAACAAAACGTTTTGACCGAAAAATTACAAATATTTTTTGCATGCAGTTCAATGCATAGGGATGGAGACTATTCTATTCCTGAAGCTATGATGAAGTATATACAACGGGCACTTATGAGCAAAATAACAACCTGGAATTTCAATAGAGAGTATCTGACACTTTTTATAAATTAATGAATCATTTACACAGCTCTCCAGGGATAAGAAAACGCTGTCAGATTGACTGCCGATAGACAACCAATTACCCACAGTAAGCCATTGACACCTATGATGTTCATCGTAACGATCGAACATATGCTGACACGTTATAGCTCGAAATAAATATTCTTATCGACTAATTTTTATTCTCCATTGACGGAAGTTGATGGCAAGGAGTGAAATCGAAGGAAAAACGTCAACACCGACATAGGCAAGAGGAAGTACAAGGGAATTGAATAATAAACTCCGGCGAGTGACCAATCGGGCAAAAGAAAAATGGTGGAAGGGACAATGCGGGGAAACGGAAAAGCTGCGGGAGGAGGGGAAAGTGGGCGCTTTGTACGCCAAGGTGAAAATGTTATCGGGTGGTAAGAGAGGGGAAAACGATACAAAAGGTTAAGGACAAAACAGGGAAGATATTAATAGAACAGGAAGATATCCAGGAAAGGTGGAGAGAATACGTAGAGGAGCTATATGACAGCGAGAATAAACCCTTGAGTCTAGATCTAGAAGATGAAGAAAGAATAGATAAGGATAAGGAAGGACCGGAGTTACTTGACAGCGAAATAGAGAGGGCATTAAAGGAGATGAAGGGTAGAAAATCCGTGGGAACCGATAACCTACCTTCGGAGCTACTGAAGAATCTAGGTACTAAGGGGAGAAAATCGTTTTTCGAACTTATTCGCAGGATCTACGAGGAAGGAGTATGGCCAGAGGATTTTGTGAAAACAGTATTAATACCTATCCCGAAGAAGAAGAAAGCGTAAGAAGACGAGGAGTATAGAACAATCAGTTTAATTTCGCAGGCGGCAAAGGTTTTACTCAGAATAATAAATAGAAGGTTGGAGAGCAGAGCAAACTACTATTTAGGCGATGACCAATTTGTGTTCAGGAAGGGAAGGGCCACCAGAGACGCGATTGTGGTAATGAGGGCACTTATAGAAAGAAACATAGAGTATAATCAGGATGTTTTCACTTGATTTGTGGATTTCGAAAAGGCGTTTGACAGAGTAAACTGGGAGAAACTAATGCAGATATTGGGGAAAATAGGAATAGATTGGCGTGATAGGAGACTCATCCGAAACTTATGTATGGGGCAGAGGGCTCAGGTCAGGGTAGCTGAGGGTGAATCAGGGTGGGGAGTTATAGGTCGCGGGGTGCGGCATGGGTGCCCGTTGTCGCCTTTTCTTTTTAATATCTATGCTGAGGAAATGGTAAGAGAGGCATGGGATGAGCTAGATGTGGGAATGAAAGTAGGTGGCCAGCGGATAAAGTCGGTTCGATTCGCGGACGACCAGGCGTTGGTCAGTCGGCCATCGAAAGGATTGCAAACTTTAGGAGACGCGTTGGAAAAGCAGTGCTATAGATGCGCAAGAGTACATGAATCTCATGAATGTCTTTTATTTCTATAGAGAGATCACGAAGCACCTTTAATTCACGTTTGGGCTACCCAAAGAGAGTTCAATAACTTTCTTCAGGTTCTTCACACCTTAAGCACGCTTAAGTCCGCCAAGAAAATCAAGGTGGGACAAGTAAACATATATCAAATATTGGTGATGATACTTGACGCGGGGATATCGAGATAATAAGTTTCTTTAGCACTCATCCAATTCAAATTACTATAATACCTCGATACGGCAGAAATTAAAACATTAGAAACGGTAGATCGCTGCTCCATACGCTGTAATAATTCCCTCACACGCTTTTTCACATCTAGCATTCGCATAGGTGTCGCCGTCGCACAGAAAATATTTTTAAAAAGTCAAAAGGAGCTGAATTAAAGAGTTAGAAACGGCACAGGGCATAACACTCACAGTAGATCGTTCAGGATCATTTTCTCGAACGAAATAAAATTGACTTCTGTACCTTTATCTCAAAATCTGATGTAACACTAGAGGGTCCACAAATAACAAAATTAAAGGTTTACACACGATATTCATGGCAATTCAAGGTATTTTCACGATTTTCAAAAATCACGGCTGATTCACGGTTGAGTGGGCACCATTTTCATCGTCGTTCGTGTGCGCCGATGTGCGTCCCGATAGGTACCTACTGCTAACTCGAACACCTCGAATGAATGGAAGAGGCACTCCCACGTGACGAAACTTCGGCCGGCTTTCACGAACCCTGGTTTGAAAACGAAGGAAGTGATTTTTCTCGCAACGCATACAACAAATTTCCACAAATTGACGCCTGAATCTGTTTCCTAGACTGCATGGTCTGTACCCACACGTTCCATGGTGGAACGTACTCGCATATTTAATCATCAGTTGGACGTAACTATGCGTTATAGTGACGAGTTGGTCTTCCTCTCCCTTCTCCACCGCCCTGGAGCATGACCACCGTACATGATACATCGTAGACGTATCTCTCGGTGGTCATGCCGAGCGAAGGAGAGTCGAACGCGGAAGTCGTGAGCGACTGGTCGAGGAGAAAGGCCCGCCCGCCCGGGGATAAGAGTAAAGAGAGCGCGCTCCATGCGTGTTGTCGAGATGAATGAAAGAGTGCCTCCGCATATGCGTACTTGTAACGGAGACGCCCCTCCCCCCCGATCATGGGCGGCCGGACAGCGGTCACACCCCCTGCCAGGCACCGCAAACGCTCCTCCGGTCCATGACCCCAACCCCCTTTGACTGCCCCCCACACCGCATATGTCTGCTCTTGGACAGACCTCTTAAGAGCGACATAGCTCAAATGGACTCTTTCTTCGCGTCGTCTAGAGGGTAGCAAGAAGCAACCGGAGGAAATAAGACGTCGAACACATCGCAAGGTTTCATCTCCTGTCACATGCTGACTCCCTGGCTTTCTATTGAAAATTAAAAGCAATGAGATAAAGATAAGTCAATGGATATAATTATTTCGTGATTACTATTGCCAATACTTCATCTTCAGCTCCTATTTCCATCTCATTAGTTCATTTGGTCACACATTTATCGCAAAAATACGGTATTAACAACAACAGTAAACTCGTTGGTACTTCAATGTACTTATTTATTTTCAACTACCCTGAAAAATACTCCAATGGGTTCTTGTAAGTACTCGTACTTAGTTATATTAATTTGCAACTCACAAAACACTCATTTCCTGGTTCATAACAAAACCAATTCAACCAAGACTCGAGCCTGCAACCTCCAGGTTAGTAGCCGAGGAATACACCCCTATAAGGTTTCCGCGAGACGAGACGAGACTTGGGGATCATTCTCGTTTATCGAACTCGGGTCTCGGCTCCAGTCTCGTCTCGTGAACCTCAGTCTCGTCTTAGTCTCGAGTCTCGTTTCGTTTTCAAAAGAAAAAATGAATTTTTATATAAGAACAGCTAGATTTTGTGCTCGATATTGTGACTTGGATAAAAAATCAATTCGCCATACCTACATAACCATGGGTTTTTCGATAAAATAAAAATGTTGAAAATGTTGAAATTATATTCGGAGAAAAAACAAAGCATCAACATTCAATTTAAATCTGAAAAAATAAACGAATTTGTAAATTTAGTGTAATTTAACCATCAAAGCTATGCAGTGAAATGAAAATCATGCTGTTATTGGGTGATGGAGAGTAGGGCAAATTACTACTTGGGCGACGACCAGTTTCCGGTTGAGTTTCGGAAGGAAAGGGCGACTCGGAAGCGAAAAAGGTGATGAGAACACTCATATAAAGAAACTGAGTATAATCAGGATGTCTTTACTTGCTTTGTGGATTTCGAATAGACGTTTGAGAGAGTTAATTGGGAAAAAATAATACAAACACTTATGAAAATAGGAATAGATTGGCGTGATAGGAGACTCATCCGAAACTTATTCATCGACCAGAGCGCACTGGTTAGGGTGGCTGACGGTGAATCAGGGTGGGCAGTTATCGGTGGGCAGGGTGGGCGGTGGGCAGGGTGGGCAGTCGCGGGTCGCCTTTGCTTTTTAACATTTATGCCGAGGAAATAATATGAGAGGCATGGGAAGAGTTAGATGTGGTCATCAAAGTAGGAGGCCAGCTGGTAAATTCAGTTAGATTCGCGGACGACCAGGCGCTGGTTAGTCGATGTTCGAAGAGATTGGAAGCTCTAGTAAATGCATTAGGAAAGCAGTGCTGGAAATACTTTATGAAGATAAACCATAAGGGAAAAGTAATGAGATTATATAGGACAAAGAAAGCGAGGCTGGTCATAAAAGTAGGAGGGCACAAACTTGAGCAATTAGAGAAATTTAATTTAATAACATTAAAAGCAAATTTTAAATAATTTATTTCATTAAATATTAAATAATTTATTTAATAATGTATCTGGCACACTGTTTTATTGCCAATTTTCGCTTTATTAGACCATAAGAAAAAATTTAAAAATAACCACTTCACCACTTGCGTGACTTTCGAGAGTCTCGTGGCGGTGGTCTCGTCTCGTCAAATGGCGGTATCGTCTCGAGTCTCGTTTCGAATTATCGACCTCGGCGCCGTGGCAAAACTATTTACCCCGCCGCCAATGAGGCCAAATCTCATCTACTCATGTCCTTGAGCATGCATGATTTCGAGGGCAATATTCTGCAGGGAGAGAAGCATGAATATATGGAATATTCGTAGGAAAATCACACACGTGATAATGTAAATAACCGGTGCAACAAGTGAGGTGGTATTAAACATTGAAACAAAGAAGAAACACTCACAAATGAAGTTCTGATATTTCGGTTGCCGTTCGCACCCTGTTTCACAGAAAGAAGGTAACATACGAGTATGTTACCTTCTTTCTGTGAAAAAGGTTTCGAACGGGAACCGAAATATCAGAACTTCATTTTTGAGTGTTTCTTCTATATTTCAATGTTTAATACCTGGCAAAGAACACAGCTTCATCAATTTTCCAATCCAACTTGCACCATTAAGTTTCCACTCGCGTAACCATTCAAAAATCTACGAAAAGATTCAAGATTATTGATGCGTATTCCACGGCGAAGGAGCCGAATAACACTTGTCGGTGTCAACCAAATTTAAAAATCTATGGAGGAAAACAATTATTAAAATAACTCGTAAAAAGTCACCTCGTACATACAATTACAAACTAATATAATACACGGGAACTTCGACACTATAAATGCAATTTACGGATGAAATACATCGACAACGTTGGCAAAGATATTCAAAGAGAGAGATTGATGAGAGAGATTGATGGCAAAGAAGAAAGTCACGTGACTGAATGAGATGTACCAATAAAAGTCATAGTGAGCGGGGAGAGAATTTGGCTTCGAGTGAACTTCGAGGCATGACCCAATCGTCCTCACATTCGATGGGAGTCGGGCTTTTTGTGGGAGTGGAGGTTGGGAGGGAGTGGGAAGGGGAGGGGGTTGAAAAGGTGGGTTGATAGCGAGTGAGAACTGAGAATGGAAGGGTTAGGAGTGAACAGTGGTCAGCAGATGGTCAGTGCAATATACGTAATTATTCATTCAAAATTCGGAAACGCGACAGGAATTGGCGATAAAAACGGAAGGGTAAATCACACTTGTCGACGAATGGTTTTAAACTGCGTTCGAGTCGACATTTATTATTTTAATTTAGATTCAAGATTTAACACTCAAACAACTGAGTTACTACGGGCAAAACCAATTAATCAAAGCAGCAAGCAGATACCATGAGCCTTTTCGGGCACTTGAAACCGGAACATTTCATCGTTGGATCGCTAAAATAAATCACACATATGATTTGTTCACATATTGCATTGGTACAAAGAAATATAGCTGGGTGTCCAAACCTTTCTGGTTCTCTAAGGTGTGCCTACATATATTGCCTTCACATAACGACAGTTCCGTCCTCGTTGCGAAGAATATCTTCTCGTGGGAGTGACCAGCCTTCGACCTGAAGATATTATCTGGAAAGAGCGCGAAAGTGAGATCACCTGACGACGTCTTACAAGGTGGAGAACCATGCAACCCTTCAAAACACCACACCACGAAACATCGCGAAACCTTGCGTCACAATAGCGGAGAACACCAACGCTACGACGTCTGAGGCAAGAAGGCTTTAAGGTTAGCTGCATGGTTCTGGTCCACGGATTTCAATGTCATCAGATCACGGTCCTTCGATACAATTCCCTACAAGTTTGATGTAATTTACTTTAATTTTAGTCAGACTAATAATCCCTCACTCATCCTCATGTGTCTCTGATAATAAATTTGAACACCTCATATTTAGTCGATGGCATTCGACCAAGAAGGCATGAACAGCGAAAAGAAATTGGACAAGATTTATTTTTTGTTAGGCATCGCCATAGGAAAAGGGGTTTCCAGGAACGGGATCCGTACTACGGACCTCGTGCTTTCTGGGCCGAAGCGCACACCACCATGCCAACTAGGATTCCATATTTCGGGAGACTAATTTCATTGAAGATTCTCCAGGAAATAACTTTCGTGAACCAATAAGAGTCAATCACTCAAAAGTCATGTTTCAAGGAAGACATTTACTATAAGGATATCGATAAAAAAAAACGAAAAGCCGAGAGTTCGCTGTTCAGTTCCCGATCCAGGAAACATTTGTCCTCCATCAATTTCCAAATGCTCACTTAGCCGTTCACAGGGCCGGTTCTAGGCATATTTCAAGTGTAAGCGAACTATAATTTCGGCGCCCCCCCCACAGAAATGCCCCAAGGAGGTAGGAGGGCGGTTTCTCCCCGAGAGAAAAATGATAATTAAGGCCTCATTAATATATATTTAGGAATATTTTTGTCTTCTAATAATCTTAGGGCTATAAAATACGAAGCAGTTTTTGTTGAGTTGACAAAAACCGCCGGTGCCGCGTGTTTAAACATATGAAGTGTTTTTTTAGAGCCGCCACGTCCGCCTTGGTAACAAAACACGCGAGCGGTCATGTGCGGCCAATGGCGAGTCCCACTACACGTTTGTTCCGCACCACTCAACAGTAAGGATTGGTGCGCTGCCGTTGTCGCCTGGCCTAAGATGTTTTGTCCAATACAATTGCATCATCTGATGGTTGAGTCGATGGCCGACTAAACGAAAACACTAGTTCTACGAAACTAATTCAAAGGTTTTGCAGGTCGTTTTGACTGAAATTGCCCAGGTATTTTTAGACATGCGATTAGTGAGTGAAGGAGGCTAGGCTTATAGGTATTCTGAATTTTCAGGTGGTACTTGGTGGAATTTCAGCCTTCCACTCGCGTAAAACGTGGCTTCGACAGCTATTTCGCGGCTTTATTTTCAAGATCACATTGTTCAAGTTTTCACTAGCCTCGTTAGCAGAGAAGGAAGGAGAGAATGGAAAGGGAAGGGTGGTAAATTGGGGAGTGACAGCGGTCAACAATATAAATATCGTCTTGAAATGCATAGTATTCTCATTTGAATTTGTTGGTAGATGCCTGCTCACAGTCAAGTTCGTCTGGCACACGTTCATACTGCAATGCGAAGCAGTGGAGGAAGCTATTTTTTCCCGATTGATATTAGGTAGCCTTCTACCTGATATCAGTAAGCCAGACAAGTGCATTCATTGGTTTCACCCCACGAAGATCCCTTAAAACATGCTCTGCCAAGGAAGGCTACAGCCAAATGAGAAGTTATCTTTCTTTTTTACTCTTCGATTAGACGTTGAGTCATGCAATACCCGCCATAGACACGCACACAGCCCATATTCACATATACCAGTAAAAAAGAGGAACAAATGAAAGAAGTTCGAGGGAGTGCCAAAATGTGCGATATATTTCCATTGATTTGGGAATAAAAACTATACCTATCACTTACTTTCGTACGCCATGAGTATAAACAAACGCGAGATATAGGCAATACGCACTGTTTTATACATAACACGAAAAGTAGATATTAGCGTCGTGCACCATTGAAAAAGAGCAAAAACGAGAAAAGGGTGGAATGAACAGGGCCGCCGATAAGTAGAGGGGGAGGTCCAGTTCAATTTCCCCAGGCCCCCACTTTCGTGGAGCCCCGCAGACCTCCATAAAACGTTATCAGCTGGAGGAAGGGGGAAAGACCCCCAAGGAGGACAATGTCTCAGGCCCCCAAATGTCTTTGGGCGGACCTGGGACTAAAGCGTTCAGCAAGCAAGGCAGCGGCTCGGAGCCAAATGACACAGTTAGCTTTCATTGAACTTGGGGATTCACGCGTGCACCGCTAAGAGTAGAGAATCGCGTTATTTACGTTTATTATATAAGTAATCGCATTTCGCACGAGTCAATAGATGGGTACGTGTACACGTGATACTACGTACGGTTTTGCAGACGCATTAATTTGTACGATTAATTATTCATATGATTAATCTCTATGTCTTTTCTTTCTCTTGTCTTTGTTGACAAATTTCTGCGCATTTTGTGTCTATATATTTTGAGGGCTTGTCGGGGCGCCTTCAGCGCCCCCCCTAGCCTGGCGCCCTACTCGGCCACGTAGTTCGCTTCCACCTTGGTCCGGGCCTGGCCGTTCACCGCGGTAAACAATCGCGTCCATAATATTTGGAAGCTTTAACAGGTGCTCTCAACTCCGGCGGCAGTGCTTTAATTATTTGCGTGTATCCCGGGAAAACCAAATAGAAAAACCAAGGCGCAGGCAAGCACTGAGAGCCAAATATTGCGAAAATCTACGACGCGAGTTTCGGCCGCGCGCGGTGCTCCACTCACGAGCAGCGAGCGAGTCCGCGCCACGGCGAGAGTTGAAACAAACGATGCGAGGAAAGCGAAAAGAATAACGACGGTGGAAAACCGTTCGCCCAAACCAAACAAGGGAACCGGATTTCCGGTCACGCCACGAACTCGAAGTCGCCAATTTCTGATCAAGAGTCCGATCGATCGTTCGACTTGGCGACGGCGGCGTCCTATATCGCGTCGAGAACTAATCGAGATGATTCGGGTCGATCGATCGAAGCGGTCTCTTCCTCGATGAAGTCGACCAACATATTAGGGGGAAAGCCATCTCGAGCGGAATGGTCTCCGCATATAGTTCCATCCATCAACACTCGCTTCCAGTAATGTAAATGGAATGCATTTGCAACGTGAAGCGAGGCTAGTCCACAAACCAAGCGATCAATTATAAATGATTTTAGAAGGACCAATTGAACAGTACTTTTATAAAACATGCACAAGCTGAACTATTACATAATTTTCCACAACCTTCTTCTCCATGGAGACGGAGATTCCTGCATGCATCACATCTGCGGAAGGGGTTGCATCGTTCAACCGATATCTAGCTTCCTCACGGAAAATGCCGCTACAATCATTCACTGGTCCAACTACCACGAATTAAATGAAATGAATAATTTTGTAAAACACAAATTAAGCGCAACTTAGACCGTTAATTTTCATAAATCTCAAAATATAACAAATTACATTATTAAATGACGATATTTTCTCCAAGTAACGTCACTGAAATGATGAAATATGTTAAGTTTTAGTTCCAGCGCTTAGCTGTATGGGTACCTTTTGAATCTTAAATATAATTTTTCTCGTAAAATGAGCGAGTAAGTAGCAGAGGTCATCAATATCTCGGAAGTAAACACTCAGAAGCGACCGAGTGTGAGACGTTGTAAAGCGAACATCGAGTATGGTGTCAGTTTAAAGCAGTTACCACTGATTTTAATTGCTATAATTTTCAACTTAAAACAACAGAAAACCAAGTGCGGAACAGGCAAAGTATTTTTCACACTCGCACTTATCAATTATTCTAATACAAATTTTTTCTTAAACCAGAATGTACATTTTCCAAATCACATGGCCTTCTGTTACACCGCTAGTTGAGCATGATCGCCAAATAAGAGCCTGCGTCTTAAAAGCTCTACCAAAAAGGAATGCGAAAAAATAGCGTGTAAAACTGACATTTCAACCAGCGCATCAGAAGACATTCTATCAGCAATAACTACAATACATTCTTTTGCACAATAGAGTATTTGCACACTTTTATGAAGTGACATCTGAAAAATCTATCGATACTTCAGACACTAAATTTTCATTCTGACGCTCGAGAGGATTTTCGTTAATTTTTTATTAGCTAATAAAATCTAATAAATTATTATTGCGCCGAAACACTGGTCCGCCATGTTTTGTAGGCTCTGACGTCATCTCCCATAGTCGACCATTTGTTGATTTGGAGATTGTGTGACTGTGTAGTCTTAGCGTGCGGACGAAACTTTAGCTATTAATTAGCAAATATCGAAATAACTTCGAAAAGGCAAATACTATTTCACTCTCAACGCACAGCTAGGCTATTTCGCTTCTGCTAATATGGGAGATGACGTCACACTACGAAGAACCAATGGTTGGGCGTTTAGACCTAGGCAATTTTGATGCTAAAACAATGCATATTAAAAGGTATTTATTAAATTAAGTAGTTGGAATTATACCTTGGTCTTTCGTACGTGGCATTTCGAAACCAAACACTACTCGCTATAATAAATTTCAACAAAATACCTCACTTACGCAAATACTCTATTCTAAAGATTTTAAAAATGGCTGAAACCGAGGCCAGAGTCACCACAGGTTCCAATTCCGTCGGAGGCTGAGTGGATAAGAGAAATGAGTTACGATTCCAGAATACTCTCTCATTACTAGAAGGCAGTGATTCACAATACCTCTCATGGGAAAATAACAAATGGCAATGTTTTCCTCCATTATCGATCCATTCGAGGGGAGGGAACTGTTTCGTGGGGCTGGGAGGAGGGGTAGGGAGGCAATATCGACGGAAGTACTGACAGACACGCCGCGACCTCCACGTTGTCATAGGGCCTTCTCTTAACGAGAGGAGAAGATATGGCGTGGGAGCGATGGAATCCACGATTCCGAGAAAAGAAGTAGCAAATGACGGAGACAATGCGGAGGAGGGCGGGAGCAGCATTGCACTCGCGCATCTGGGATGCTTTCGTTTTTCTGCTCATTTCATTAAACTTGGTATCCTTGCCTGAAGAGCGGCAGCTGACTTTCTCGCGAACAAATGAACATATCGGAGCGAAACACATTGGCGAGCACTCAAGTCATTTCACCCAAAGCCTCCTTCCCCCTCCGAATATTCAAAATACTAATACAGCAATAACACAAGCACGTTTGATTATGTTTATATTTTGAATTTAAATTCCGAAGAGACTTTGAACGAGTGGTTAAATATCTGCCTTTGTTAGTGTTTCTTAAAAATGATATTTCATAAACAGCTCGGACTTCCTCTTCGACATCAGGGCTGAAAATGCATCTACAGCAATCCTTTCGAAAGTCACTCGGCGAAACGTGGCCAAAATGAAGAACCTCACCGTGTGCGATGCCCGGGAAGAGATTTCCACTTTTTTGGAGGCGGTAAAAACAGTAAAAAAATGCAGCCTTTCCGCAAAAATGTCTATTTAGATAAAATAAGAGTCTCCACAACATATCCTGGGATTACCAGATTACCTACGCTGATCCCTCAGCGTGGCTGGCTTCCATTCCAAATATATTTTATCGAAAGATGGTCAGCGATAAAAAAATGTTATTGTCGGTGTAATCAGGTACGTGCTAGCATAGAGTAAGGTATATCTCTAAAGGTAATGTATTACTCTGTGGTGCTAGCATAACACATCAGTATCACTTGGCTAATTTCAATCACGGGGATGCATTGCCCGACTGCAAAATTAGCGTTAGCAGTTTCAACGCACATCTATAAGTAGATGATCGTTCTCTAATATTCTCAAGGACGTTTAATCAGAGAGTAGTGAAGTTATGAGCGCAATAAAATTAACGCTCGCAGGGCGAAGGCAGGCAAGTGTGTTCGGGTAGAGAAAGTACGCGGCGGCTTGCGAACCTCAACTCTATTTCCTCTATCTCCCTCCACCTAGCGACCGCGTAGAGGTCCTATATTCAACCAATATTATCTCAGAATGATGTTTTGGAGGGTTGGCCATCAATGAATCAAGTCAAAAAAACCATCAGGACTTTGTTTGGGAATATAGAATATGCAAACATTTGCTGAGAATCCCACAATCGGGAATTCCTCGATTTCTGCGCATCGCTACGGGTTTCACTTCCGGTCACGCTGGAGATGAGAAAGCGAAACACACACGAGGAGTGAATTGGGAACATTTCGCCGATCACGAACCGAGGTTGTTAATCATTTCGGAATACAGCGACCCCTCCCTTCCCCTCGGTCATTTATTTAACTTTAACCTGGATGACGCTCATGCCAAGCAGCGCTCAACAGTTTGATCGCATTGCACTAGAACGTGACTCATTTCGATTGCTCCAGAGTGCAAATGAAATAAATTGAACGCCGGTATAGGTACATATGCATTTCAAAGGGCGCGTCAAATGAGACCTAATGAGGTTATTTAAGAGCACCGGCCTAACTCCAGTAAAGGAAGAAGCACATTCTCATTTCTGATTTTTTTCATTCAAGTATTCTACCAGCTGATTGGTAGGTTCTTGGACAGTCCCCATTCTGCATCACAACCTCATAGACATTGTCTCGCTTTCCCTCCTAAGGATGTCCCGCCATTAGATCCCTATTAAATTCTTCATATCTTCTACCTACTCTTATTTCGTCCAGAATTCCTATCCACTTCCTAATAATTAAAAAATTAATACGTTCGATTCCCCGAAAGGCAAAGTATTTTTTTCAACACCTCAAGCCTGTCTTTAATTGCCATAAAAATAATTATTTGTTATAATAGAAATTTAAAGCAAATTCTTCGTCCTGGATGCAGCGCAGCATTCTCGCCGACCGACGCGCCTCCCACAATGCAAAGCATAAGAAGAAGGGGGAGTCGATTGCTCCGCTGGATGTGTGCGTGTACGTTACATAAAAAAAGAACAATCGCCCTCAAGGTAGGGAAGCAGCGGCCCTCGGGAAGGTGGAAGAAGGAAGAGGGATCGAATTACGTCTCTCTCCAAGCAAGAGGGGGGGGGGGAAGGGAGGCAGCAGACCCGCCCCCCCCCACCCCCCCATACACAAACAGTTCATGTGTCGCATGCTGCTTCGGCAGGGTTGCCAACTCCTGATGAGTTCATTCCAGGAGAAGTCCATTCCAAGATTTAGAAATTCTGGGAGATAAGTTAACACCATTAAAATAACTATTGAGGAATGTGAGCTCTCGGTAACTCCTAAGCATACAGTTTCGTTTGAGGCTTAACTTTGTGGAACCACGAGATTGGAAATAAAACGTCGCGTTGTACATTCCACACACACACTTTATTAATATCGAACATGGTTTCGACATGTAAATGTCATTATCAAGGCCTTTTGTTAAACCGCAAGTTGAGCATGACCGCCAAATAAGAGACTGCGTTTTAAAAGCTCTACTAAAAAGGAATGCGAACAAAAGCGTGGGAAACTGACATTTCAACCAGCGCATCAGATAATATTCTATCAGCACTAATTACAATACATTCTTTTCCACAATTATAATGATTTTTAAATGGCTAAATCCGAGGCCAGAGTCACCTTAGGTTCCCATTCCGTCGGAGGCTGAGTGGATAAGATAAATAAGTTACGATTCCAGAATATTCTATCATTACTAGAAGGCATCTTGAGTGGCTGGGTTCCATTACAAGCATATTTTCTCGAAATATGGTCCTGAGATAAAACATTTTTATTGTTGGTGTAATCTGGTACGTGCTAGCATAACACATCAGCGTGACTTGGCTAATTTCAAACACGGGGATGCATTGCCCGACTGACAAATTAGCGTTAGCACGTTTCAACGCACATCTATAAGTAGATGATCGTTTTCTAACATCCTTAAGGAAGTTAAATCTAAGAGTAGTGAAGTTATGAGCGGAATAAAATTAACGCTCGCAGGGCGGAGGCAGGCAAGTTGACGTTATGACATTTACATGTCGAAACCATGGTCGATATTAATAAAGTGTGTTTGTTTGGAAAGTACAACACGACGTTTTATTTACAATTCATAAGCATACATTATATAATTTTATCACAATGGAAATACTTTGTTCAGCCAAGAGCTACTTCAATTGTAATCTAAAAGTTTCCTTCAGTATCACATACCAATCATATAAGTCACGAAACGTTTAGATACATTAACATATTCTGTAATATTAGCAACAATTAATGCGGGAATACAAATGATAAATTTCAGCAAACTATAATATTAAAAAAAAAATTCTCATTAAAACTTAAAATTTGGGAGGAAACCTCTTAAATTCGGGAGGCGCGGGATTTAAAAAAAATCCTCCAGGAGCTTATCGATCCGGGAAAGCTGGCAACCCAAGTAGTGGGTCATTTTTTGAGAAATTTTAATTTTTCTGCTTCTTTTTTAAAAATACTGTCCATCTGTCTTTCATTGCTCTACTGTTTTTTTATTACTGAGTACCGTCTTTAAATTCCTACGATTTCAGGGTAAGTCAGGGTATTAGTAAGCAAGTATACCTGGAAAAGTACATTTTTATTAATTTAGCTCCTGTGTTTGTTAGATTATTAATAATTTTCGCTTAGGAATTTAACATATAAAATTAGACTACGCTCCAAACCTTCATTCAAAGAAAGAAATACAGTCAAAAGGATTTCTTCATCAGATTACAGATTGAACGATGAATTCCACAGATGGGATCGTAATCCGTTAAGAAGGGGCTACAACATCTCCCTTACGACAACCCGTAATGACTTACGGCAGACCCTTACGGCTAGCTCCATTGTAACTAGGCCTCAACAGTTTACCTTCGACAACGACCGACTAATATCTCCTCCGATGTAATATCCGCCACGCACAAGAGCACTCAAAACACATTCTTTAGACATGATAAGCGAACATTAATCCGAATATTGATTGACTGCAGCTTTCAAATCTATTCTCTCTCCATCAAAGCGATTAAACCTATATTTTGACATTCCCTCATAATATGTTTGACGAGTACCAAGTATTTCGTTGAAGTCTTTTCTTTCAATGACCGTAAACACAGATAATCTCGGATCAACCGACCAATGCACGAAGTGAAACAATAACTGTGAATTATGACGAAAAAAACGAATTAATTTTAAGAAAAAAACAATAATCCACTCAAAATCATTAAACAATACATCACATTAGGATGGATCGACTATATTGATGATGTTGTCTTTAATAGGATACTGTTATCCAAGACCGCGGATTCGATTTCACGACAGCGTCGCGACTCATTGATACCACATTTTTCTAACGGAAAAAAGCGCTTTGTGACATCAACACTTCGCGAGATTCAATTGCTACCCAGCTGACAACTGTTTACAGTCATTTTCAAGGTGATCCTTTCATGCCTAGAAAATGAGTGTGAATACTTTGAGATCTGGGTCGCAATGACATATCAAGCGTGGACTTTACGAAGGGCTTTTCATTTCACCGCTACCAAAGTCATAATTAATAATTTAATTCTTGAGCGTGAAGGAGAAAATTTTACTATAGGTCCCACTCCATGCAACAATCACAATCGTCTCTCGGATCGTATGCCCCTGCCCCTGCGTTCGTATGCCCCTGCGATCCCGATAAGCCATTGGCTTAACATCATTTTTCTGAGGGGCCAAACAACCAGAATTTGAGAGAAACACCCATTCCCTGGGCATGCGAAAAACCGACCCAGGCGGGACTAGAACCCGCCACCCTCGGATTAGCAGACGAGGAAGTTACCCCGCCGCCACCGGGGCCGCCCTTCAAGTCCTTTTTGTAAAATACAAGTCATTCAAAGATCCGACAGTGGCATAAATCTTGCAGACATCCTCATACTGAATGCATTCAACTTTAAAGCCCGTTAAAAAGAAATGGGCCTGAGATTAAAGCTGACACGATTGTATCGTCGGTATAATAATAGATTCTGACTCGTCATATTGCAATAAGTAGTACCTATTAAGAAGTGTATTTTCAGCCGTGGAGTTGGCGTGAACCGCCCAAAAAAGCATAGTGCTGACGGCCCCCGAGGCAGAATTTCCCAAAGCTCCCACTGGCGCGTACTCGAAGTTTTCCACCCGTTTCCAGTGCCGCCCCCGCGAAGCAGCGGCGGCGCGGCGGCCAGCTGGGGGCTGGGAGTGGGATTATTTTGGTCCGGCCGAGGAGGCGAAGGGGGCGGAGGCGGAGAGGGGCAAGGAGTGGGAGGGGCAGGGGGTTGGCTGGATGTGCCAAAACTTTTAACGCTCGGGAAGAAATGTCGACTAAACGGGAGAGGGTGAGTGAGCCCTGAATCCAGAGCTGAGTCTAGGAGAGAGAGAGAAGGGGGAAGGTTGGAGCACGAATGAGGTAAGCTTGAACGAGACATCACTATAAATAAATAAAATCAAACGAATTTGAACGTCGAGATCTATTCTTTCGAATGAAACAGAAATAACAGCCACTTATCACACAAGTCTTCGAGATAACATTAGCCAAAACATTCTGTTTTCAACAGGATAGGTAGCGGCTGCGCGCTCGAGAGAGACATTACAAACGAGAAAGTTCTGACGCCCACGTAGCGTCACAAAAGAAGATATTTAATATTTATGTCTTTTAGAAAGGTCGTTTAAAACAAAAATTGGGTCTAGACCTGTCTATTTAAGCAAAAAGCTGAAGTTTTACAATGTTTGTCTGTTCATTTAAGTATTCTACCAGCTGATTGGTAGGTTCTTGGACAACCTACATCCTGCATCCCAATTTCATATACATTGTCTCGCTTTCCCTCCTGAGGATGTCCCACCATTACACCCATCTTAAATTCTTCATCTCGTCTACCTCCTCTTATTTCATCCAAAATTCCTATCCTCTTCCTTCCTCTTCTACGCTTCCCCAGTGTTCTCCCCTCTATCACCCTCTTCAACATGACCACTCCTCTCAAAACCTCCTCCATCCATCCACTTTGCCTTCTCCGAACCTCCGCCACAAGCTTCCTCTCCTCTGCAACCACATCCAATGCCTCCTCGTTCGTCTTCCTCGCCACCCAGCTCACCCTCTCCATCCTTCTCCAAACCCACGTCTCAAAATCCTCAAGTCTACGTACATCCTCCCTTCGCAATGACCAAGTTAAGTGATAAAATCTCGAGTAAAATTTGAGATGTCGGCTCATGCCCATCAAATAGCTCAAATGGAATGCAATAAAATGTATCTTATTGGAAAGGGAATACAATTCACCACCGCTCAGTTGGAAGCTATGTCCGTGGGGCGGAGTGAGAAGTCTACGCTTCGGGGAAGTCGACGCGGGGCGCGCAACTCAAACGAAGGCGCTAGCACACCTCTCTCTCGACGACCGCTCAAATGTTATTATAATTATGTACTTGCCAACGTAAACGTATTAGCATAAAACCCACGGACGTATTCGCCAACATTGCCACACCCAACTCTTTTCCAAGGGTTCGAACTTACACTCCTCGCCAAGCACGGACACGACAGCCTGCAAAATTCGAATGCCACAATAGTTCTGTAGAGGGCCCAGCCTCCAAAGGGAAGAATATGTCTCGGCCGAAGGAGGAAGTCTTGGTCTGAAATATAACGTGATTCTCCCTCGCTCAGTAAATGGATAGACTTCCCTCTCCACTTTCATCGAGAGCACTTCTCATTCATTCATTCCTCTCGCGCGCCCGTCGCCAATTAAAGGGGTGTGGGGGTCATGAGAGGGTTGGACATTGCGATGGCCACGCGGCTCGCGGAGGAGGAGGGAGTTAAAAGAGGAGGCTCTCAATCGGAGCAGACGAGCCGTGAGTAGAGGCTGACTCATCCGAAGGGGAGAGCAAAATGATATCGGGCACACTGGGGAGGTGGGGGGGGGGGGAGACAAAAACAGTTGCTCTCGGAAGGAACTGACCAATTGAGAGTGAGCGTGCTTGCTGAACCATGCGGGCGGCAACGAAAGGGGTCGCGCTCACTGACCCCTTCCCGAAGGGAACTCATACAGGAAGGATTTGAAAGCGAAAAGGAATCCAGATACGTGAAATAAACGTTTTATTTTAAAATAAACAAGGTGAAGTCATATTTATAAAGGTATTTCTCTTGTTTCAACCGCACTTTAAAATGTTGAAAGGCCTACAGCGATAATCGCTGCTTCGAGCATAAATACGAAAGATGATGTGCGCGCTACATGTTCAATTCATTGCTTATGGGAAAGTAGGAATACCATTGTCAGCCACGGTGAGATTGAGATATTCGCAAGATGGAGCCGCTTTCCCTTCAGTACTGTTATCATGAAATCACTTCCATCATTGTATAGTATAGGAATTGTGATGTAGCGAAGCTTGTATAAAATACTGCTTTACCGTGTAGCATTTAATCGCTATTAGTAAGGGGATAAACGACTGTTTTTAATTTCACAGCCACGCATAAATGAGACATGTACCCAAAGATGGAGCTTTTTTCTTTTCTTCGGACACGCGTACTCAACTGCATAACAACGACCCATGGAAGCTCCCTTATTATTTCAAACCAAAAAGATACCACTTAAAATGGAGACTTAAACCGAGCTTAAATCGATAGACTCTCCGTTTCTAACGTCACGCACCTGGTAGCTATTGTGGAGACAACTTTCTCCTCCGGGGGCCTAGCCTAGCCGCTACATGATCTATGAATCGTTATCAAACAAAATAAAGGACGGGTTGCTATGCAGTGAAAACATACTTTCAGGAGACGACAAATTTTCACAAGTGGTCGTACAGAGCACGGCTTTGATTTCTTTCCTTCCTTGGCTCAAGGTTTGTACACATCAAGCTGGTGTCACAGAAATTAAACATTGGGTGGTGAAAGCATGCACAATTGGGACCTGAATAATCCGATCGGTGTACTAATCGGTTGTCAAGGGTAAGACTGACCCCATGACTCGACTGGGATGCTTAAAGTACACGTCAAGCTGATATTCTAAACCAATAGCTTAGCTGAAACCGAAATCGACGCAAACCCCGCAAACCGAAAACGCATTTAGTAGTGACAAGTATTGAGGAATCAATGAGGTAATGAAATGAAATGAAATGTACTATGCATGCCTAGCGCCAGGTCAACTGAATTTCCCGGGGGTAAGGGATCCGCTTCAAAGGAATACCAACCTACCAAAATGAAAATCATGTCGCACGAGTGTCCTGTTCCTAAACCTCGGGAGGGATTTTACTGCAGAGAGAGAGAGAGAAAATTAAGTCATTCACATTCTTAAGGAAAGCCAAACACGATCACGCACGAACAATCACCCCAAAAAGCAAGAAAGCTGTGCTACTTCTTCCTTATTTCGTCTTCACATTTGAGGAAGATTAAAGAAGCCTCGTACTCGCGCTCGAAAAGGAGAGACGATGCGACTGGCAGTTGCAGGGCGAGGGGAAAGGGAATAGTCCGCGTGAACACACGAAAAAGGAGGGTGCACCTTTGGATAATTTCGCTTTCCTCAAGATTCGCCCAGGCGCGAGCCATCGCAAGACGGAATCTGAATGCAAGACGCGAGTCCGTTCGGGCGCGGGGCGCTAATTGGGGAGTGGATGTAATTAAGACGCGAGGACGAGACGAAGATGCCGTCAAAGGCTCTAACTTCCTCCTCGCCTTCTTAGAAAGACGCCCTCTCGCCGAGAATAAGACCGTCGCGTCCGCAGGATGGAGAGAAGATGCGAGAGGGAACATTGAAAAGACACATCACACACACCCTCACTCTATAAAGCTTCATCGCATGCATGAAATTCCATCACCTTCCCAAAATCGCCCTCTGTTTTCCGGATTGTTGCTATTCGTAGAATATGGTGACCTCCATCAGTTTACAGAAACAATTTCAGCCTTTCCACGTTCTATTCCCACAAATTAATACAAAATTTACGTAGGATTTAGGGCAACAATTATCCTGAACCTGTAAAAGGCGAGGAATATTATCAATAACAGGAAGTAAGTCATTTTAACAAAAAAATAACTTATCAAAAATCTGTCCGGGTAAGCAAAGAAAAGAGCGAATTATTTCAACAGTAAAATTACTAGTGGAAATCAATCAGATACCCGGTTCATTTTCGATTTATTAGCAGATTCCTACTCTTTAATTTGTCAGAATGTGTTAGATACCTACACAATACGTGAAGTTGGATTTCATGGATGATAAAATAGTAATCGATATATGACTTAAAATTTATGATTTCGACTTTTAGGCATTCTAAGTGTTTAAACTACCTGTTCGACGGCCTAGGCATATGGCATTGATGAAGAAATGAATTACTCACACGTCACTCATAAAAAAGTTCAATGTTACACGGAGAGGTGTAATGAAAATATTCTGAACATCGAATTGAACGCCTCGTTTGATTTACGAGTCACCGTCACTTCTGTCACTAAACACACGTCAGCACGCCACAACACCATTATCAGGCGCGCGCTACGATGACTAAAATACGTTTTAAAGGTGAATTCGATAGAGAAAGTGAGCAGAGTTACATCAATTCATTGATGTACCTTCCCAAAAGGTGTAATTTCTCATTTCTCTCGACTCCATCGCGAAGGGAGTTCTTCGTCGTTCCAAAGGGTGAGTAACGGGGCGAGGGGGGAAGTTGGTACCCAGGAGGGGGGGAGTACCTAAGTCTCCCGCGCGGAGTAAAATGAAAATGTAGCAAATTGAAGAGGGAGCCACTCCTCGCGTAACCGCCGTCGAGGCGTGAGGAGGAGTTGTATACTCCAGGTCTCCTCCTCCTCCCATTATCCCTGCTCCACGAGGAAAGAAGGTGAACTCCTTTTGCCTTCATACACGGGGAGGGGGAAGAGAGAGAGAGAGAAAAATGTCTCACGAACATCCCCCCCTCCCCTTGGTGACGGCAGCCAAGGGGTCCACGCCCCCTGGAGTGACGAGCGAACCCCTTTTCTAACTCCTCTCTGTGCTATCCCTCTCATGGAGAGACAGTTTCACTCTCTTCCTTTCAAATGGCGATGGAAGAACTACTCGCAATATATGCAGAGCGAAGATGGCGACACGGGCGGAAGGGACAAGAACACAGGCACAAAGAAAAAGGAACTCACAAATGGGGAATTGTGGGAAGAAACAATCGGTCGGCCAGGATGGTTTAGTTTGTGGATTTTGGGGAGGATGTAAAAGTGAGGAGTGCAAGGGAAAGGGGGGGGGAAGAGCAAGGAGATATCGGCGGCGGATAAACCTTCTGATGGGCCTTTATCTTGGAGAAAGCAAATGATTGCTTCTTTAAAGGCGGGGTTGGGATCATTGGGAACTACGGCATAGGAGGAGATATCGGAGAGTTGTGTTTTATCTGCATCAATGTAGTCGGAGGTGTCTAGGACAACAACAGCGGAGCCTTTGTCGGCTGAAGTGACATTTACGTCGCAGTTGTGATGGGCAGTTTCGTTGTCAGTGGAGGCGTGAGAGAAAGAAACATGCGAGATTTTCATTTTGGCGCCATGTTGCCAGAGAACTACGCGGGAGTACGGGTTTTTGCTAATTATCCGTAAAGTTCATGTCATGGCGCATGCGCCTGTCGAGTTTCAAGGTAATATCTACCCTGGTGAAGGCGTTAGGGAAAGATACATTCGAAAGATTCACGAAAAGCCGACTTTGGCATCCTGTTACCAGAGAACTACGAGAAATGAAGCAAAAAAAATAGCAGAAAGTTGTAGGTCTGAATGAGATATACAAAAAAACCGCCCAACAGATTCGTGATCCAAATTCTAGTTTAGAAACCACAGTCGAAAATCCGGAAAAATCCGACTTTGGCACCATGTTTCCAGCAAACTATAAGTGTTGGAGAGTAAGAATAGGCATCAAGTTGTAGGCCTCGATGAGATCTAGGTAAAACCACCCAACAGATTTGAAAAACGACTTCTAGTTTAGAAGCTACAGTGGAAAAACAGAAAAGTCCAACTTCGGCGCCATGTTTCCAGCGAACTATAAGTTTTAGAGAGGAAGGATTGGCATAAATGTTAGGACTTAATGAGATCTAAAAAGGCCGCCCAACAGATTCGAGATCAGACTCTTAGTTTAGCAGCTAGGAGACGTGAGGGAAAGAAAAATTCGAAAATATCACTTTGGCACCATGTTGCCATAGATACAAGATAATTCGGGGTTTTGATAATTATCCGTAAAGATCATGTCAAGGGGCATACCCCTGCCGACTTTCAAGGTCGTACCTACATTGGTAAGGGCGTGAGGGAAAGAAACATGAGAGAGTTTCATGAATTAGCCCACTTTGGCACCATGTTCCCAGAGAACTACGAGGGATGAAAAAAAACGGATAGCAGAGAATTGTAGGCCTGCATGCGACTTATAGTTTAGACGCTGCAGTCGAAAAACAACGAGTTTCACGAAAAGCCAACTTTGACACCATGTTACCAGAGAACTAAAAGGAATGGACAACAACGAATAGAATGAAGTTGTAGGCCTGTATGAGATCTAAAAAAAACATCAAACAGATTCGAGATCCGACTTCTAGTTTAGAAGCTACAGTCGAAAAATAGCAAGTTTCACAAAAATTCCCCATTTGGCGCCATGTTACCAGCCAATTATCAGTGTTAGAGGAAAAGGAATCGCATACAGTTGTAAACCTCGATGACATCTAAAAAATAACGTCAACAAATTTGAGATCTGACTTCAAGTTTGGAAGGTACAGTGGAAAACTGGGAAATGGTTTACTAAATTTCGTGTTTGAGGACCTCTGGTGGGAAAATTAAGCAAAACAGAATAACAGGGTTGGTCAAATCTTGTAGAATATTTAATCTTCCAATATAATATGTCGTCAGATTCCAGATCCAACTTACCGTTCAAAACATATGAAGCACGAACAGAAAGTCTCGTTTTAGAAATGCCAAAACAAGCCGCCATTTTTAAATTTTATGGTCGGTTTAACGATAAATAATCTTAGTTTTTACTTATTGTTTGTGAAAAGCATGTCAAGGCGCATGCGCCTGTCATGTTTCAAGGTCGTATCCCCACCAGTAGATGCGTGAAGGAAAGAAACATTTGACAGTTTTACCAAAATTTGACTTTGGCACCATGCTACCAGAGTACTATAAGAGATAGACAAAAACAAAAAGCACTAAGTTGTAGGTAACGATGATATCTCAATGCCTGAGAAAAATGGTTTTCAGATCAGAATCCTAGTTTAGGAGCTATAGTAAAAAAACCCGCAAAAATGGAAATTCTTCACTAAATGTTGTGTTTGAGGACCTCTGATACAATTATTCTGTAAGCCAACGTTTATTTTATAATATTTTTCCGTTCGATGTATAACATATTAACATACGTCATACCATCCTCGTCTTCAAAGTACCTGGCCTGTCATCTCTGCGAATTGGTTGAGTCCTCTCTTTCCTTTAGTCATTTTTGTTCACATTGCATTCCCTTCATTCCATTGATTCCCTACGTTCCTATGTATCCTTTCCTTTATTTGATTCCTTTCGGTCCTTCGTTCCTATGATTCCTTTCCTTAATTTGATTCCTTTAAGTCCTTCGAATCCTTTCGGTCCTTCGTTCCTATGAATCCTTTCCTTTATTTGATTCCATTCGGTACTTCGAATCCTTTCGGTCCATTCGTTCCTTTCGGTCCTTTGGAACGAATCGGCCCTATGGAACGAGAATATTTCCACAACCGGATTCGTTCCTTCTCGTTCCATCAGTGGATTCGTTCCAAAGGAACGAATCGTTCCAAATAGACCCATCACTACGTCGCAGGGTCGGAGACAACCGATGCGGAAGAAGCTCCCCTCCCCACGGCGGGCGTGCGAGCAACTCGCTCCGTTCATCACTGAACAATTTTGGCTCCATGGAAATGTACGAATTATCGCCTTCCCTAGTGCAAGCCTTGAAGAGACTACGAAATCATCCTTGAAACACATAAATTTGTATGTAAAACCTTGAATTTTGGAAGTAATTGAACAATTCCGAAGCTGTAGCCGGAGGCGCTGCTCGTCTCCAGTAGGGAAGATAAAACATCTTAACCACTGCATTATGTTTGAGGTTTTACTATTCAAAGCCTAAACCCATCAGAGTAACAATTTAGCCAGTTGGGCTGTTTCTCTCTTTGTTGAGTTCCGCCGTTTGGGAAACAACAGGATATCTCGAGGAGAGCAACTCTCACTGGCTGACGACGAGCGTGGGAGATCCACGCTCAGAACTTACATCTCCTCAACAACCGAGACACGTTTCTTCCGAGCACAGCCAACTCCTTCCCCCGAATCTCCCACGGTTTCCACGACGACGACCATATGCCACGCACTTCGCCTGCCCCTCTCCGCAGATGGGTGACAACCCTTCTGACATCAATCCATCCTGGATGACCATCGGGGAGCGATAATGCGAACCCCCTCTCGCCTTTCCATCGAGTCTCCGCAGGTGGCAGCAGTGGAGGGAAGGAGGATGAGGAGAGAGGGAGGAGGATGACGGGAGGGGCGAGGGGAGACACGATTGAGGCCATAAGCGAACTCCAATCGAAAGAGGGAGCTCATTCCTTCTATAAGGCCGGCCTCTTCGGACCGCTTATGTTCAAATACTGGGGGAAAATGCGGCCAGCTGGACCGGCCGGGCCCAAGGAAATTAAATGCCGTCTTTGAACTAGTGTACCAAGATCTTTCGAGATTAATGCAGGAAAAAGGAAATTAGAACGTAGGATAAGAGTCGGACGCTTTGTTAAATAATAAAATTATTTTAAAAATTAAAAAACACGACTGCAAAAAATAGCACTAAAAATATATAAACAAGATTGATTTTCGCTTCGTTGAATAAATATTCATTAATATCTGTTAATAATATTTTATTACGAATAGGTGTAGGTGGCAAACTGCGACCACATTAGTCACCTGGTATGCCTTTTCTCAATTGGGAAATTTTGACCTTCGATTAATGTTTTCAATGTAGTCGAGGGCTGTTTAGACAGTAATAAGAAATATATACAGATATACAGACATCCCCCGACTGCATTGAAAATATTAATCGAAGGTGACGCGCTATCGGGAGAAGGGAGTAGATTTTCTCGCCGATAACACTCGTAAAAACACAAACTCTTTCCAAGCTCGGGTGAGACAAATGAGGAAAACGAACGAAACACAAGTATTATCAATCAATAACTTAACTATCAATATATTTCACAAATCACAAATAGAACCCACCAAGTTACAAACAATTTACCCATAGGTCGAGTGCCAGGCGACCGTAATGAGAGTTTCCAGTCGGAAAATAATTAAGTATACAAGTACGAGAGGTTGAGCTTCTCTCTTAAGTACAAAATGACTAAGTCAGCAGGCTCACACAACGGTGTTACCCGGTCGCCGTCTCGCAAGCAATAGAGGGCGAGCTCAGCCATGGGTCAGCTGAGGAGGGGGTCTGTCGACATGGACGAAGGTGGAATGGGTAAGGTCAGGAGGTTGGCGATTGGTAGCCTTGGAGTGGAGGAAATAATGGGATGGGTGATATATAGGGTGGCAGTTATTAATTGGAGCGCCAAGAACTATTTTCTGGCTTCGGCCGCAGAATACAGGATCACAGCCTTTGTGCCTTGGTCAGGATGACCGCATATTTGGTATCCTTCCTCACTTTACTGGCTATATAAATGATAAAGGACCTAGTGAGGGAACGGTGCGGCGAACGGTGCGGCGAACGGTGTGGCGAACGGTGTGGCAGAAGTCGTGGCAGAAGTCGCTGGCAGTAGTCTCTGCATTTTGTAGTCGTAGGCATTTGCGCGCTAAGTCCTTCGGCTAAGTCCGGAGGGTAAACAGTCCGCAGAGGGGAAACTGTCCAAAGAGGGGAATTGGCCAAAAAAGGGGGGGGGAAATGCCACAAAGGTCAAAATTTCCCAATTGATAAAAGGCATACCGGGTGACAGATGTGGTTGCAGGTTACCACCAACGCCTATTCGTAATAAAACATTTTTTAAAGATATTAATGAACATTTATTCAACGAAGCGAAAACCAATCTTTTTTTTATCTTTTAAGTCCTATTTTTTGCAGTTTTTTTTAATTTTTTGATAATTTTATTATTTTAATTATTTTTTTTATCAAACATTATGTAGCCTATGACACTCCCAGTAACGTAGTGGCTCAACTAAGTGTTTGTGCATCAAAATCGGTACAGTACAGTCGTTAAGTTGCTACGGTGGAACAAACATACACACATACCCAGCCGCTGAAAACATAAATCTCCCGTTTTTTTGGGCAGTCGTGTAAAAAGATTCGCATGAAGAAAACTGCAGTATTTTTCATAAATTGTAGTTCATTAATCGTATAGCTTGCATTTCACCGTCAGCATGCATTAACCGATCATCAGCACTAACATAGTTTATTAAAATAAATGTTGGACTTCGATTTCCAATGTCTGGAGGATTCCAGAAAGAAATCAAAATCCCGGACGGACGCCCTTGAAAAGAGCATAAGCCAGGGGAAAACTGGACGCATGATCTGGATCTATCTTTGAAGGCTGTGGATGTTCAATAACTCGCTGCCTGAAAATCTTGCACGTATATATCGTCGATGCAACAAAAACTTCGACTACACCTCGATAAATCGTCTAATCGCAGACCCCTTGTCAGGGATACCAGTCGCATTTTCCAGTGGACCGCCACCCCCTCTCGCCCCACACACACATCCTCCCTCCTCCTCCCCCCCAGCGGCCTTGCATCTAAACGGAAGCAGAAAAAGAAGAAGAGTCCTTCGGAGACCATCTTCGAAGGTACGCCTCCCACGGGGGGGAAATTCGCGACGCGCCAATTAGCGGGCCGGATAGAGAGTCTGGACGACGACGGCATATATCGGTGAAAACACACTGAGTGGCTGAAAAGAGGACATCGAATCGAAAGGAAAGAGAAAACCTAACTGCGGGGAAATTACGACGACGGCATTGAGGGAAATTATGCGGGAATACAATTAAGCTTCTACAATTGCAGTCTCGTTCCTCCGTGATATTATTATTGATGAAATCGGAGAGAAAATTACAAAAACAAAGTCGTGAAAGTATTTTCCCAAGTAGGACGGCAAAGCTTTTATTCCAACTACAGCAAGAGTCATTATACCTCGTGCAGATTATGAGAGAATAATTCAAACCGAGTTATAGACAAAAATATTAAACACTATGCCCATGGTTTTGAAAAATATACCGTGGAATCTCACCAGTTTAAGGGAGTAGGTATTAGCGCTTTAGAGGTGCGAGGCTGGTTTACAACTTCGGAAGGTAAAAGTGACTTCCCAAAAATCCACCATGCCTCCTTATAACACCTTAAAACTAAATTATAAGTGGTATAAATTGATAATTGATGCGTTTGAACGCCGAATTTGATAATTTACATACCTACTAACGTCATCATTCATTCGACTTGTTTTTCAGTTCCCGGAAACCCTAAACTTCACAGGGAATAACGGAGCATAACTAGGATCAACATGTTCATTACACGCCATATAATAACGTTTCTGTCGGCGCTACTTCAGGCTATTCCTTTCTTCTTCACACTTAACAATTTGCCAATATGACCATTTTTTATGCTTCATTTGTTGTTCTTCTATGTTTATTTTAAATGCGGTTAACGAATGGCCTGAGACGTAGCAGAAAAATTCAAGTCTTACTTTTGGTACCGCATAAGGATTAAGTTACACTATTGATTTTTGCGCTCACCTCTTACGTTGTTGATTATCCTCTGCTTTCGTTCGCGGAAGGTTTGTTGCCATTTTGATGATCCCTAGTTAACTTAATTAGTTTGTTGATTCCCAGATTCTCAGATCTTGGCCATTTTACATTATTTATATGTTCATCTCTTCACAGTCTTCCTCGAAGGACACATTAGATAACTAAACGATAGACAAAAGAAGAGCGAAGACGGTGTCTCAGATAAATTAGGAGCTCTTAGCTTAGGACATTTGATGATTTAAAACTGCTGCTATTGGACTTTAAGATTCAATCTCAATCGTCTCAGGCTCAACTTTGTGGAAATTCATTTTATAAATGAAAAAGGAAAACTTTGTTTTATTCCACCAATTTATTTTCCGGTACTACTAGTTTCGAAGATTGATTTCAAATCATTTACAAAGAAAGGAGAACTTAACTTTCAAGGCAGTTGAAGACAAAGCGAGATTGAGGATTGAAACAAAGAGACTACAGGGAGATGATTCCCAAACTATTACCACTGACTTTAATTAAATATAAAAAAAGAGTATATTGTCCGCGAAACTATTACAGGTTGTTTGCGGCCATCTTATTTTGTATGATGACCTCATAAATTCCAAGAAGACAGTTTATTTTACTCTTTCAAATGTCAAATGGCTCGTTTGGATGTATAATATACTTTCCGAGTATAAAAAAATACTTAGTGTACCTATTCCCCAACCGTACACCGTTTTATAAGACGTTTCACGGCAAAATGAAAGATTAAAACTACCCCCTGAAACTAATCCACAAATGAGAAAATATCCGTGAAAAAACTTCTGGTAAACATTTAAAAAAATTCGTTTGTCGGCAAACAATGCACGTGGTGGAAAGCGTTTTGAGAGGTCGACGCACCGGTTTGTTTTATATTCTGACGGCGATCGCATTTCTCGGAGATTTCCCAAGAAGAGACGGAGGGACTGCGATCTCAGTGCAGGATTTCCACGGTAGAAAACTGAATAGAAGAAAAAAATAAGGCGTGCGTGTATGTATGGGCTAGTTACTCTACCCTATTAAGTATGATTAAAAGTCTACCGAGCGAAGTGAACATGGAGGGAATACAGATGACACCAGTTCACCTGGTGCACTCACAGATGGCGCAATCAGCACCGAACTTACATTATTGAGCAACGTGCAGCAGAGTAAGAGAGCGTTCAAAGCTGATCGTTCATTAGCCGAGAGCTACTTCGCCCCCGCTCAGTATCAAACAAATCAACGTTATTCTTGCTCAAAACAAAGAGGGAATATAAATGACTGCTAGTCATTGGGTTAGCTTCGACCTGAAAGAAGTCCGACGTTATTCCGTTCGCAGCTCCTTCATCAAAGGCCTTGAGAACGCGATTATTTAAAAGGTCAGTTGTACGTAGCGACTCCGATAGTAATAAGCGGGTGTATCTCAATTCAGGCTGCTTGAACAAACAACCGCCAGAAGATTTCTAATGTTGAAGAGACAAGACTGTTTCGCTCAAGATGTCATTCGCAATTACAAACTCGCGGGCACAAGCGCCTTCTAAGGCATTTATGCGCCATTGATACGAGAATGCAACTGCGCAAGCGTGAGTGGGGAGGCCTTTTGCAACTGTTTCACTTCGGGTAGTTTGGGCGAGATATCACTTCGCATTAAATTCAACAATTTCGGCATAGCTGTGACGAAAAGTATCACTTCTTCCTAATGTTAAGAAAATATCAGCCATTTATTGCACTACTTTTCTAGGTATTTGCCAAATAGAATACAGGCCTATATCCAATAATTGCATAAACAAATGATGTGGTACGCAGTCACGCGCACGGGTGCGAAGTTATACACAGAAGACGGTGAAATTCGCCATGAAAAAAAATTTGACTTGACCGGGATACGAACCCGGATCTCCCAATTGCCGTTCAGGTGTGTTAGCCAGTTACACCACCAATCCATCTTAATTCAAGGCGAATTTCAGCGGCAATTGGGAGATCCGGGTTCGAATCCCGGTCAAGTCAAATGATTTTTTCATTGCGAATTTCACCGTCTTCGGTGTATAGAATACGGGTCCATGGAATGCGGGTTGCGGCTGTGTGCTCCACAGGCACATTGCTTTACAAAATGATAAATTCCGACGCATAGAACATGTCATAAATGTAAACATTTGTAATTTGTATGTTTTAACAAATGTTATACTTCTTCTCCCATTTTTTATTAATATAGTACGCATATTGCCTGATCTTTCTTCGTCCATACGCCTCTCATTCTTGTTCCAAGGCCAGGTTATCGCACCATCTTTTTTTTTTGTCTCCCTATACTTCCTTTTTCCATCGGTAACTTACCACGCGATACTTAAACTCTTCTTTCTTCGCCCATGCGTTCTATATTCGTTTATCTACTGGCGCGGCGCTTTCTTTTTAAGATTCACTCCTTAATATTTCTTACTTTACAATTTTTCTTATATTTCCGTTTCGTTCTCGGTTCACCAATGTTTTATCTGTGGTTTTCCATAGTAGGTACTTTCATCTCACCAGTCTCCAGTAGCCTTCATGTTCTTGCTGTGTCTGGCCGAGTTTCCGACATACATGCCATTACTGATATTATAGTAGCTTCTTCGATATAGTTTCATTCAAGCATCAAGCTATCCTTAAGACTTTTATTGTTTGTTTTTTCACTTCGGATTCCAACTCACTATATCTAGACAGTTATATCAGGGTGTCCAATGAATTTAAGCTTATTAATTCAATGACTTTTCTATGTTTTCCAGGTCAAAGTTCAATTTCTCCAGGGATAAATTAAGGTCGTTTTTAGTATTGTATATTAGCCAGAGTTTATAAGCGTGGATAGTACGGTAATTCATGAATATTTTACGGTTATAAAATGGGCGACATGAGGGCATAATATGTAGCATAAATTACAAGTGACGAGCGCATTTTAGGTGAAGGATCATCGCAAATATATAGTGCCCTATTTATCTAATTTCTTATTAAAGTTAATCCATCAAAAATCCAGAATAGTGTTTTACGTAACACGGAAGATTTCATCACTCCTATTCCGCTCAATTTTGTTTCCGCCCAGAATAATCTTTCTAAAAACGCTCTCTCGTATACCTACACAGAAGTAAAATATTTTACCGAGAATGCGACATTTTTTAAGGTGTTTTCACGAAACGCCCTGACTTTTCCCGGTTTCCCAGGTCAGCGGACACTCTGCCAATGAAAAGGTATTTAAATTTCATTTACCGCTGTATAAGTTTGCCGTCTACAGCGAGAATGCACCTAACATGTGTTTAAGCCGTTGTCAAACATTTTGTCTTTGAGGCAGATATCGTAATGTTCAACGATTTGCCTATATCATTGAATCTATGCAGCAACCTCTGGAGGCCGTCTTCGTTTTCAGCCACAAGCACAGCGTCTTTGGCACAGCATAGGATTTTGATGTTGCGGTATTCCATCTTGTAGCCAATAAGATTACGCCAAAATGTTCGATTTATTCGGCGACAGCAGCGCTCTCGGGATGACCAGTTAATATTAACAATGTCTTTGGTCGGAAAGAAAGTTTTCCAGTGAATATACGCTATAGAACTTTCGCAGACGGGAAATAACAGTAATTCTTTGCCATTGTTTTATTCTTAGGTATTTAATTCAGCTGATAAACCCTTTCCACATATTGCAAACTAGAATAAAGACTTAGCATTCCATTTTGTGATTTTTTTGGTAAAAAATTACGTCCGTAGAATTTCAATCGCTAGTTTAAAAAATCAGTTTTTCATCTTAAGCAATGGCCAAAGAAAAAAATTACAGAATCACGAGTTAATTATACTTAAAATTCTGAAACTCGTCCAGATAATTACACCACCATCATTGACATAATTCTAAATAAATATTCTTCAATGATTAGTTTAGAATAAATGGGAATTTTAAAAGCATCAATCCATTATTTAACTGCGGATGGTTTTGAGGAGAAACAATATTTATTGCAATATTTGGATTGAAAGCACTAAGAGTCCAGTCAGCCGAAGAGCACAAAGGAACGCGTTCAAATCGCCCGAGAGATAAAATACATATATTATGAGTATGTATATGAACATGGGGGTGCACACTGTGATTGGAAGCGAGAAAATATTAAATGATAGAGAGAGAGAGAAAATTAATAATGAATCAGCGGTCACAAGGTCAGCATTACCGTGAGGCCCCAAATAATCCCAATTCGATCGAGACCGCAAGAGAGAAAAATAAAATATGAGAGCGACGAAATAATAACGTGAGGTAGAGAGAGATAGCATCGGATCATTTGCCTCGACCTTCGTCGTCGGTTTTCGAGTTCACCACTGAACTCGAGATATCAAAAGCAATATCGATATTCACCATCGGTCACGTGGAGATACGGCATATCGAGAAAGGTATACCAGTTAAGAAAGACACGCCAACACTAAACCTAATACAACGTCTCTTTAGCCTCAAGTTTGTCGCGGCATGCCCTAACCCGGTTGTTTTTCAACCACCCACGTGGTCGGAAATCGGAAAAAAGCTGGCCAAATTCCAAAATGGCATTTTTTGAGATACAAACTCTTTCGGGATCGGTGTCCACAAGCAGAGCTTAAAAAACGGTGAATGCTGAGCGTTAAAATCCATACCACTTCAATAACCTTACCGCGTCGGGGCAAATCCAGCTCCCGGCGCGCGGAGACGAACTCCGACGCGCGATCGAAAAATCAAATTTATTTCCGGTGTCGCAAACCTTTTTCAAAGTTAACTGCAAACAAACTTTGAGAAGTCTTCAAATAACGCTCTGATGCAAGTCACTTCGCGTGACTTGGTCAAAAACCCATTTAAATCTCCTACATAATGTAAAATTTGGTCTAAAAACAGCGTCCGCTATTTTGTAACGGCACAGCAATATTGTATCGAAGCTGTTATTTAAAACAACGGAATTTTAAAGCAAACATTTAACAGATAATATCTTTTTCCATTCCATAAAAATTCTCTTTTAACTTCATCATCAATTTAAGTCGGAAGAATTTCCGAGAAAACTGAAGATGAGCATTTTTCTGGAAATTTGGTCATGTTTGAGCCTCTGCATCTCACAGTCAATAACGGGTAAGAATTATGCCAAATGAAGTGCTATTCCAGATACATGAATAATTTTTAAGTTTTCATGCGAAGTTTTCAGTTCGTATATCAAAAAAAGCCATTTTGGAATTTTGGTCAGCTTTTTCCGATTTCCGACCACTGTGCCGCGGTCCAAACGCTCGCAAGAACCGAAGAACGAGCACAAACAGGTCGCGAGGCCATTAAAGTAAAGGCCAGTCCTCAAAATGGGTTTACACGGCTGTTTCAACTACAAAATTACAGCTGGTCACTTAAATCGTCCCAAGGGAGATTGATCCGGTACATTAAAACACAATATACACGATATAAAAAATACGATAAAAATCGTATTTTTTAAGCACTATTCTCGGGTTCTTGGTACTTCAGTTGCAATTCCACCTTTACGTTTCTTATTTGACGCTTATAGTGTGTAACATACATGCATGATTTTCAAAACGAAAACCGTATTTGACTGTTAAAAAAGAGTTCACATTAGGTTGACCAGTTAAATGTTACATTCGTGAGCACACCAGCTGTAGGCGGCACCTTTCAGTTTCCTCAGCCCCTATTTTTTCGAGGCATAAGCACAGTTTTGAAGACAGATCTCACAATTAGTAATTCCATACATTCCTAAATATTAATCCCAAAATCCACGGGAGTGTAACAAAACCTGTAGTTTACGAATACACCCCTGGTTTATTGAAATGGCTCAGAGCTGCCCACAGCTTTCAGCCGTTTCCTTCAAACACAGATGTGGATCTTTCGTTCTTACGGTCAAGTTAAAATTAGAATCTTCTCCTTTTAGACGGATCAATTAAGAAGGTCCTTATGGAAGAGAAAACGGCATCAATGGCCATTTCACAGCCAATTTCACTAGAGATACCGAAGAAAATTCTTGGATAGAAAAAAAAACAAATTTTACCATCCTTTTAATACACCGTTACTTAACGTTCCAGTCACAGCTCGTAGATTTCATATGCACCGACGCTCTTCCGAGAAAATAATGTGATCACGCGTTAGTCACAAAGTGGAGAAATCTTCAGAGTCTAGGGAATATCACTCCTTTCCATAAAACTTCCGCGTAATTAGCCTTAAAATATTATTCGTGGATACCAAGTGCCTTATTCAGGAAGGACTACACCTCGATAACGACGTACATGTGGCGTCACAGCATCGACAATGCTCAAGTTTAAAATGACATCACTTGAATATTTCTCGAGGTTGCGGCGTCAACATTACGTCATTGCCAAGGCTTTTCTGAGGAGGACACCAGTATTTTTGCTCTTGAAAAAGTTGATAGGAATAAGAAGAATCAATCATTAAATACACGTTTGGGCCCGTGGAAACTCACGCTACCAGTCATATTGTGTACTGGTGATTTTATTCTTGTGCTGAACCCAATTACAAAACAATAGTATCTCGATTTAGTACATGTTTTTACGGACATCCGTAAGAAGCGCATCGCATTCCACTTCCTTGTAATTTTTATTTCAAGTGTGTTCATTATATTTGGGTTCAATCCGTGGTAACTCACTTTGCGTAAGTATATTAAAGGACCTAATGCTTCACCTCATGCAGTACCAGTTAAACTTTGCGGTCTCATAATTGCATGATCAATGCAACAGCCACTATCGTGACAAAATATTCACTATCAATATCGTATTAAGTTAAAAAAAGAAAAGCTAGTCAATGTATTAAGCCTATATGAGAAAACAATTACCAAGTAGGTAATTTATATTGGGTATTTCTATGTCAAGAGTCCCCGCTCGACCATCACAGATTTATATGAAATTATGTGTGGACATTCTCACATGTCTCCCATGAACATTGCCATTTACGTTCTCCGGTGTAATACTTACTGATTGTGAGGTATAGTAATTTGTTTGACCCCATACAGCAGCCTTCTACAGTATGACTCTGAGGTTTTGACAACTTTGAGACAGTGTCTCCAGCAATATTTTGTTGAGAGAAACAAAACTTGGCCACCTTGTAAAACGTTTTGCACTCTAAGTATTTGGATCAACGCCACATACTCACAATGTCTATACAAAAAAACAAGACGAAAAATAATACAATGCATGTGACTTTGCCATAGCAATGTCTTCAACTTTGTCCCTAATTTTAAGGCCTTATATCCCCGTGATGAAAAACCAACCCTACTTTTTTTTAGGAATTTTGAAATATGTTCTATCTAATAACAATAATTCAAAAGTTTCCAGAAGGTCTTTATGTAAAATCGGGCTAAAATACCTTATATTTGGCGTTTTTACAAATATGTGTATGGTAAACACACAATTTGTAAACTAATGGAAAGCATTAGGAGAATAAAATTTCATATTTGAAAACTCTTATTAATAAATAAAAGTAAACACTCAAAGTGTTAAAAGAGTAAAGGATTCAGGGACATGAAATCAAAATTATGATTATAACTATCGTTGAACGTGTATTCTCGATAGTTGAGAAGCGTGAATTCTACAATTTGATCCCAATTGAGCAAGCCCTTCCAGCTAATTTAATTGTGGTCAAATTGTATTATCTACCGTCAAATACCGATCATTTAAATTATGAAATATAGAGATACAATTTTATATTCTGGGATATCAGTGTTAATTGACATGAGAACAAAAACTGTAAATAGCAGTAAACGATGATCAAGGTCAGAACTTTTAATCACTTTATTTCAGCTAAGCGCGGGAGAATAACGCCCTCTATACGGGAGAGTTAAAATATTGCTCTCCATTTGCGACCACAGTAGTACATTAGTACATACCTATGGCATTTCCACCCGCTCCGCTAATACCGCACAAACAGACTTCCTCGAACGATGTCCGTCTGAAGCTCCGAATACATCCTCACATCATCATCCCACATCTAAGAAGCATTTCTTCTCTCTTCCTCCTCCGCTTTCCAAAAGCATTCTCCTTCCTGTCATACCCTCAACGGGCTCGTCAAACTCCCCTCCCCTAACCACCATAGTTGGGATTAACGATTTTAAAAATTAACGATTAAAATTAATCGTTAAAAATGTAGTTAACTATTTAACTTAACCGTTACTATTTAGAAGAGTTAACTTTTAATCGTTAAAATTATACATTAACTGATGCAAAACTAACTTGTTAATTTTTTTCGTTAATTTTTGGCGAATGACGACCTGTTTATATTTGGGCGCAAAGCTTGCCAAACAGACAAAGGGGAAAATAAAACGGTATCTAAGAATGTAATAAATCTGGGTAGTTGTGCAAGAATGCAATGAATAGGCCCAGACGAATGCACCCAAACAAAAGCGGGATTGAGTGGAGTGACCGCCAAAGTTTATGAAAACACGAAACCACTCTTAGGTGATGGTGTCACTTGACATTGAGAGATGCAAGGGAAAAGATACTCCATTGTATTTCATTGGGAATGTTGCGAAGGTAAACCTTGATATCCAGGTAAAATTAAGCTGAATGAATACATGCATGTAATAAAACTCCTCAAACATTACTTTTGATGCCTAAAAAAGATTTGTATAGATATTTAACTTAGGGTAGATGTTACAGGTGATACGGAGAGTGTTTTAATTTGTTTGATGGTATAAACCGACCAATTTGCCGGAGAAAATATGCATATGAACTTCATTTGAAATTAAGACGGTTACGCATAGCTAGCGATCCTCACGAGCTCGAAGACGAGATATTAAAATATAAAAAATGAACTTAGCGAGAGGCACGCTTTCACGAGGAGGCTGTAGGGAATGCACCTTCAACCTCCGTAACTATCAAGTAACTCGGAAACTTCGCACAACGCAGTGTTTTCCCTTACTCAAAAAAATCACTGATTATTCTATTTCTCGTGATGTTTAGGCATCGCTTGACGAGATTTAATATATAACGTAGGGAAACGTCAGGAGAAATTGATGCAAACGCATTCCACGGAAGAGGGGTGAAAAAATACTTGGAGACTAGGACGGAGGCATCGATCCGAAACGAAAGAATGCACACCCTGGATTAGGAATGGAGACGTGGAATCCTTCAGAACGAGAACAGGTAGGGGAAGGGAATCCCAGGAACACCACAATTTACAAAGACGGTTCCAAGTAAATCCCAAGCGCTTAGGCCACTTCATCGCGTGCCAAATAGTACTACATTTGGTATTTTTCTGCTTCTGGAATGTTCATAGAATGTACCAATAAAAATATTCTGGGAATTAAAACTTAAAATCGTGTCACGCAGGAATATTTATTTACTTTTCCAAGAAAATCGATCGAAAAGGGTACGAACTGAATATCATTAGTAACATAATAAGCAGCCATTTTTAAATGCATGGAAGACATTTGATAATCCTTTGTTAATAAACTTTGAAAATTGCACTACATTTCATTTTTTTAGTTTTAAGCCGACATACACCTACACACATGCATACATTGCACATTCTTCACAAGATTAACAATACATATCGTCGTCGTTCAGGCAGAATTCACGAAGTCAAAAATCTTACTCCTGAGTTATAGCGGTTTTAATGTTTCAAACAACTCCTAAAATCAGTTTTGCATTATCATATGATATAAACATGTTTTTGGTGTTGTTGCTACAAACATGTTAATATCAAATAATAATGCAAAACTGATTTTAGGAGTTGTTTGAAACATTAAAACCGCTATAACTCAGAAGTAAGATTTTTGACTTAGTGAATTCTGCCTGAACGACGACAATATAAGCGATTTTCAGTGAGAATTCACTTTATTTTTCACAAGGGTATTTTTTAGTCCGAAGCCCCCATGTGCGGTGCTGATCGATAGAACCTGAATTTAGCACGTCACATTGATTCTCATAATCACATAGGTGAATGGCTTCTCCCAATGAAATTCAGCGTGCACCATCATCTTGCCCTTATTAATATTATTTAGTATTATTTATGGACCAAAATTGTAATGATCTTACTAAATAGGAGTTTTCTGTGTCATTTGTTATTCCTCTGTTTCTGAAATATCTATAGAATATGCCACTTAAATATTCTCGAAATGAAACCACAAATTGCATGTTACGCATACACTTTTTTTAGCGGAGAATATGTAAAACGCTCAACATTAGCCTGGTTCCTTCATGCACAATCGGTGAAATTAATTTGCAGCTGCCCGGGCGAAGCCGGGTCCAAATCGATTAGGAATGGGTTTTCATACAGCGGGGAGAACACTTGCAGAAAGTGCGGACGAGTGAGCTGACCAATTAATATTTAGATATGAGTAGATAATCAAATGACTTTCACTTCACTGGACACGCAAGCGATTAACGAGAGATGATCATCCCGGGAAGAAAGTGTACTTTTAAGTGCTCCGAAAAACGCTCACGCGATGTGATTTATCCAAAAATTCGCTCCAACAAAAGCCATCGGCGAAATCGCCGAGAAGAGACAAAGGGGTCTCCACAACAGGTTCAACGACATCAGCGCCGCCGCCTCGCGATCTCAAATTAGATCGCCCATTGTCACCGAAACCGTTATAAGCGCCTTCTCCTCCAGAGACAGCACTTAACAATGTCCCTCGCTCCCTGCCCGCGTCTGCCCCGCGGCGGGCGTCGCCTTGACAACCACCGAGGCCTCCAATCGGCCGTTGCATCTCAATCGCAAACCCCTCCGGCCATCGGGAGACGTGGCCACTCTTAATTGCTAAGTGCCAAGGAAGAACAAAGACCACCGTGAGACTCCGCGATTCCGCCCTCCGGGAAAGGGAGGAGGGGCGGGGGGGGGGGGGAACGTATTCGGCGCGAATTTCGACGCTCCGGGGAGTTTATTTCGAGAAAGAGTGAGAGGCGGAAGGGGAAGGAGACATTATTGGCCCGACCACCACGCCAACGGTAAGCGATGGCGGAAGATAATGGGGGAAGAATGCACGTCCACTCGGCTCCACTCATTTGCCGCGTCCACGCGCACGAGTTTAGGAAACTTTTAAATAAGACCCATCAGCGATAATTACTGCCCCGCTACAAACACACCCTATGTCCAGGAGAGCCCACAGTGTGTGCATACATATAGTGACGGATTAACACACTTGGGGGCCTTAGGGCAGTACAAGCAACGGGGCCCATGTTAATAAACATGTCGCAAGAGAAGAAAGGGGAAAAAAATTCTCCCCTAAGCCTCGGGGCCCATAGACAACTGCTTACTTAGCTTTATTGGTAATCCGGCACAGCGTACATACGAGGGTGCGACACCTTAGCTAACTAACTTCGTATGCTGGTCGCTGAACTCAATGAATACAGCAGAAAGCTAGAATGACTCGATGGAAAAAATTCACTTCGGGAGAAACGCTTGGAAAAGAATTTCTGAGAAATAAATAGATTTTTTTAAAAAGGACCCCAGGAGCAACCACGATCCCACGAACACAAATCGTTTAGTTTTAAATCTCACTCATTCCCGAGGACATATGTTCTTGAACTTAAATGGACGCGTGATGTAAGGTATAAAATGTCTAGAACGGAAAAACCTTTCTCAAGGCAACATTTTCGTTATGTGAAGCAATGAAGTAATAACGACGACGAACGCAGTATCGGTTTGGAACGACCTTATCCCGCGAAACCCACAACACAATGGTGAACTGATTCAAAGGAGTAAATAAATAATGTGGGGAACTGCACAAAAATACCCTCAAGATGCATAAGGCAACGCAATGCACCGTCTCTTTGTCACCACTCTTCGCGAATGCTTACAATCCAAGGTTTCGTCGATTGGTTAGAAGAAAAGAGAATTCCGAGTAGGAGAAAATATGCCACTTCTTTCACACAGCCACGATGGATAAACATATGAATTTTACAATTACATCACCGTCAACAATCAAACAATTTAACCATTTTTGTGAATATTGTGAAATAATAGGCTCCAAAAGTTCAACGATTATAACACGACTATTTATTCCAAAGAGCAGGTAAAAATAAAAATAAACATTCAGCAAATGATTTGGCCCAAGTGTCAAAAATTCACTAAATGTATTCAAGGCTTCTCATAACCCAAGAATGTAACAAAAAAACAGCTTTAATCACCCTAGGAGGAGCGTGTTAACAAAAAATCAGCTCGTAGTGGATCGGGTGCAGACGGAGTAAGTAGCATAAAGAAGCCTCACGAACTAAAGTAAGTTGAGCCACGGAAAACGCGAGACCGTATAGTTACTTGCACTCTGGAGGGATTATCTCTTCGGTGTACGTGAAAAAAAAGAGAATCGAAAATAAAAGAGCGAGGCACTCGAGGGGATGACCTACGAGTTTCGTTCGTCATATATTTTTTTCACGCAGTCAGGAGAGGCGACGGAGGATTTCGACATCATCCCAGTCACGCTCCTCGAAAGAACACACACGCAGAAAGCGTACACGTGTATTCTGGGCCCCTTTACGACACTACGTCGCTCGTATATCGCCGTGAATTAAAAGGGAAACAAGAAGGCCAAGATTTATTCCATGATGCACGTGCAAACATTGGTCCCGTGCGAAATCAAAGGCAACGGCTGCCTCTTGTAAGCCGACGAGCAATTCTCGAAATATGAATGATAAGAACTAATGCAAGATCAGCACCGTAAAATACAAACAAATAAAACCAAGCAGGTGATTCGTCCGTTTTTAAGCCCAAATAAAATACCGAGAATTAACTACAAGGATGATATTATTGCTGGAGGAAACGCAAACTGAGAAACAATAGATTTATGGATAAGAAATGCCAAGAAGAGTAACGAAAAGAATACTCCGGGAGCTAGCAGTGACGAGAATGATGCTAGCAGTACAAAAGTATTTTCGACCAATTATCTTTCAACCGTTAAACATATTTACGCATGTAGCCTTCAAAGCAGCCGTTACGTTATTTTCTAATGATTCCGAGAGTGCACGCAATCATTAAGATGAGAAACTCACAACACGGGGATAGTTATAATTGAATTGGTGGAACATAGACGGGGGCAAGTAATCTCTGAATTCCAGTATAAATGAAAAAAATACTTCAGCAGTAAATACAGCATGAATGAAATACTTCTGTTAAGTTTTTATGTTCATCTAAAAATTATTCTGCACTAAAAACACATTCGGTGAAAGTTTTTAATGAAGCACTTACAAGGGGAATACTCCTTCACATGATTTTAAATAATGGCTTATTATTGTGCCAATTGCAGGTAACACTATTACATTAGAATGGTGTTCTGGGATAGGTGATTGGAGCGTTTATCGGCTAACTATCCGGACATTTCTGCTTCTGGCCGATACAGAGTAGGATAGAAACAATAGTTCTAGTCAGTTCCTGAGATTCTAAATCGGAAAAGTCCGGCATACATCACATTAGTATTTTTGAGCGACTGTTTTCCATCTTTTTCCAACAGTCAAATTTGACAGCAGTGTAAGGCATCTGAACAGCAGGAGACATATCAAATTGATAAAAAATTAAGCAGTCAATTTTTCCAACAAAATATCATCCTAAAATAACTAGGACAATATGAATAACGGCGATTTATCCCAATAACTAAGGAACCAATCATAGTTCGTCTTAAGTAACTGAATAGTAACGCGTTGGCAGACCCATGCGTAGCTTATAAAAAATATTTTACGCTCGGAACGAACTTTGATCTTGAAACACAGCAATATGCACTTATGATTATCAATAATAGCTGTGTCTTCCCTTCAACCTTCAATCCGAGCAGAATAACAGCGATCAACGAAGTAGGGAGCATACCATCTCCAATCTTAATTTTCATATAGCACTTAGGTTAATTTGAATGCTTGCCTTCCAAATTAGGCAGTGTAATTTTTTGTTAAATAACGCTTACCCTGAGAAACGAGAAAAAAATGCATTGGAAAAATCGAAGATCTCATGAAAACCATTTAATTTAAATCACCGACAACTAGGGAGACAAAGGCAAGCAATCTCGCGGCTCATCATTCCCATTTTGTCACTTCTCAATTACCTGGTGGAAGTATCGACTCCTCCGGAAGTGCACCACGGAGCGAGGGCGGTCGAGGTGCGCCCTGGGCCTCCGGGCCCTGGCGTTCCGCAGTCGCCGCGTGACGTCGTCCCCGAGCACTAACACCCTCAGTCCTTCGGAGGGCCCGCCTTCGGACGCCGAGGCCCCCACCAGGGGTATCACGCCCACCCCACACCCCTCCTCCCCCTGCGACCCGGAAGGCCCGGGTTCGACCCCACTCGCGTCCCCCGCACTCTCCTTCACCTGCTCCCGAACCGACTGCGCGGCCGCCTTGGCCTGGCTAACCGCCCCGGACGCCTCCTCCTGCAGCTGCCGGCCCAGCCTCTTGGCTTTCGCCCCGAAGCCCCGCACCGCACACCACGCCCTCCTCATCAGTCTCCGAGCCGGCAGGCGCCCTGCCCTCTGGTCCGACTTGCACGGACCGTCCACGTCCACGGCCTCGTAGTCGGACAGCGGCGGCGAGGAGAAGGAGTAGCAGCCGTAGAACTCGTCGTCCGTGTCCGGGTACGCCGAGGAGGCCATCTTGGAGGACGCCCCGTCGTCGTCGCAATAGTCCTCGCCCTGCGGCCCCGAGGGGTCCATCGAGACAACGATCCCATCCACACGGATGCCCTCGGCGTCCGACACCACCGACCTCACGTCTGCATCCTGCCCGGGAACCGCGCCTTCGACGGTGGACGGCACCTCCGCAGCCGCCTCCTGCCCTCCGACCTCTCCATCCTCCGGGCGAGGCGACAGCTCCTCCTCTTCCTCCACCCGTTCGCCACCTCCACCACCTCCCACCTCCTCCTCTTCGTCGCTCTCTCCTCCCAGGAGAACATCACCGGCAAAGTCCAGCGGCTTGAGCAGTTCCTCCAGCCTCCTCTTGAGGCTGTCTCCCCGGAAGGACTCCTCCGCCTCGTCTCCGTCGTCCACGTCAAAGGACGGGAGGCTGAGCGACGCCTCCGGGAGTGACGTCTCCGGGAGCGACGCCTCCTCCTCCGCAACAACGATGGTCTCTTCCTCGGCGACGCCATCACCGGTGGGTGCCCGGTCGACCACGCCCGCAGATCCTTCCTCCCTGATGGCACACCCCGGGGGCTGTGGCGGGGGCGGGGGCGGCGGGGGGCGGGCACCCTCCGCCCCCGACCGTCCGACAGTCTCCTTCTCCATTGCGTGGGGAAGTGTCGCTTCGGCGGCCGCCGCGACTGGCGGGGGCGGAGTCTGTCCCTCCCCCTCCGCCCCTTCGCCCCCTTCCGACGTGGGAGGGAACTGAAATCTCACCCTCAGCAACTTCTCCTCTTCCCCGCCCTCCTCCCGAGTCGCCGCCTCTCCCTCCGGTGAGGGCGCTTGTTCCTCGGGGACCCTCGGGGGAGAGGTCGGAGGCTGCTGAGGGCCCATCTTGAGCCAAGACACCACCCCCTCACTCCAGCGCCATCTCCTCTTGCCTTCCTCCTGACCGCTCATCTCTTCACTCCGCGAAACCCCCTGCCACACACTCACTCTCTCCCTGGGTTGCGCCGGGTGGGAATTAGAGCACAACTCCCCTCTTCGGTAAGGGACGGTGTAAACTCCGCGAATGTTAAAGGTATTCGCCCCCTCACGTCACCAGAACGCCATTCTCTCCACCTCCTCCCTTCACCCGATCACCCCATCCATGCACACACGTGGAGGCATCCGTTCACTCGATCCGAGCGACGGGAAACCAGTGGGATGACCAATCGACGACGACCGGTGCCGCATCGGAGACCACGGAGTCGTTTCACATTTCGCAAAAGAAAGAGGAATCGTCCAAGGATATCCACGGACTGATTTTACGAGCTTGCTCAAATGACATGAAAAGGGCGCGTCGATCCAAAAGAGGTCCTCAAGGCCAATGGAAATGGAGAAACCAAAGAAGGCTAATCACGTTCTTTCATTCGGCTCCTAGTTTTTGGGCGGAACCTCACACGCACTTGAACACAAACTTTCTCCAAAATTGAAATAAAACTAGAACTCCTTCGGGATATCACTTCCCGCTCCAACGACGAATTAGAGGGAAATCGGAGCAATATTGCACCACCAGCCGGATGCACAAGGAAGGTTTTTCATCGTGCTCAGCTTATGAAGGAACCCCTTTCAAGAATCAGGATCCAAGCGCCAGAGCGTCACACCGCGGAATAAACCACCAAGAAATAAATTACCACATTCGATTCCAGGAAAACAAATCTTATCGTCACACACACGAGGACTCGATAGGAAGTATTCGGGTTTGGCGAAATATTAATCCAAAATGTTCTCGCACTTGACGGACTCGGAGCGGGGACGAGAACGGTGGCGAGCGCCCACACGCGTGATCGCGGAGATTTTAAGATCGTCTGGCCTCGTCTCCGAGACGTGAACACTATCGCGGGAACATTGGAGCGCGCACACGGCACGCAGGGGAGGGGCGGAATTCAAGGGTTTCTCACTTTTATTTTTAAATCCCCCCCCACCCCACTCACGCCTCATTCGCCCCCCGAGAGAGGGCAGGCCGGTCGCTGGAGTTGTGGGAGACAAGATTCGGACACTCACGAGAGTCACTTTCCTCTCCGCTGGCCACACCCCTCCCTTCCCCCTTTCCCTCACCCCCCCGGTTGCCGTGGACGCAGGTCAAGGAGTGGGGGGGGGGGTGGGCACACGGGTGAAGAGAGAGAGGTGTTTTACTCTCTCTATCTCCCTTTCCTGTCCTCCTCACTCCTTTTGACAAACGCGGGGTGAAAAGCGAGAGGGGGTTCCCTCTTGTTCACCGCGAGAAGCACCACCTATCCCCCGCAACCCCCTTCCCGGAGACACCGGCACCGAGGGCGGCCACGCCCCCTCCGTGCTCACCAACACTCCCCCGTTGCTAAGAGACGAGGGCGACAACACACCACGACTCCTCTCACCCACCCAACCACCACCAAACACCCCCACTTCAATTTACTCCACTCCCCTTCGCCGTGAACTCTCACGAGCAACAAAAACGAAGCGGCACGAAACCTCTCCACGCCCCAACCTCCTCCTGCAGCGGCGGAAGCACAAATCCCCAAGAAAAAAATAAAAAAAAACTTTACGTCCGCGTCCACGCACGACCAAGACACGACTTTATACGCTCATAATAAGAGGCGTAGAACTATATTTCGGTGCTGATTCACAACGTCGAGCCTTTAATGCCACCAACGAGCAGCCGACCGAAAACATCAACTATCATAACACGGGTAGCCTTTTTCCCTTGGACTGGACCACACGACTCGACCGAAGAATTTCAGATCCCGATCACCGCCGGTCCTCCTCCCTCACACGATTCCTAGAAAACTTCTGGGCGGCCGTCCGCTCGTTTGCCGCATCCTAGTCTCTGTCCGCCCCGGCACACCGCCAGCTGCCGAGAGCGGTGAATGTAATTCGGTCCCCGCGCTCCCCTGGACCATAACGCACTGACTAAGATGGGGCCTCCAACCGACGCCCGCCTGCTCCTCAGCCGGAGGCGAAAGTGTGCGTGAGTGGGGTGGGGTTTGTGTGGAGGAGGGGCAGTTGGAAAGGGGGGGGGGTTGTAGGGGGAGGGGTTGGGCCGTGTGGAGCGGAGCTACTGCTGCGACCGAGACTCCTCCATCCTTCCCTCCTTCCCCGCTTCCGCATCTCTCTCTCTCGACGAGATGCACACGAAAAAAGAGAGGGGCGAGAAAAGATGAGCGCTCAAGAAACCACTCTCTCTCTCTCTCTCGGTCTCCCTGACAACCACACCAACAGACACGGCGAGTCTATGGAAAAAACACGACGGAACGTGAATAATGAAAACATGCTAATGAAACATAAAAGTTCTTATGCTTTCGAAAATATGTAAATGAAGCATAAAAGTTCTTATACTTTCGAGAGGTAAAAACTTGGTCGAATGTACAAAATTATGAAAATCACGATCGTATTTCCAAATAGTTTATTGGGATTTGTTAAAAGAGTACTTGGCAAGTGCGACGATAAAGTTAGGGAAATCAGCTACTTCTCCCTCGTTAGAACCCACTTGGAATATGCTGCCAGTGTTTGGGATCCTTATGAGATGGATAGGCTTGGAAACTGAGTTAGAACACGTTCAGCGAAGATCGGCAAGATACGTTAAAGGCCGTTACGATAATATCATTAGTGTTACTAACCTTTTGCAGCTACTGGGATGGGAAACGCTTTCAGACCGTCGATTAAAATTTAGACTCAATCTATTATGTAAGTTCCAAACAGGTCTATTCTCTGACGACGTTGATAATATTTTACGAAATCCGACATACTACGGTAGATCAGTTCATGAGAATAAAATTAGGGAACTAAACTGCAGAACGGACAGATTTAAAATGTAATTTTTCCCACGAACTATAAGGGACCATAACAGCGGCCAATGAGACTTTTATCTAGGTTTGTCGTTAGGTAGTGTAGCTCTTAGTAGTAGTAGTAGTACTCCCTAATACTTGAATCCTTATCTTTTACCTAGTACTAACAGCACGCCGTGCATGTTTTCTACATAAGTCTTGAGTCTCTGTCCATTTTTGTAGTTGCAAAATACATATATATTAATGGTCCCTCTCCATTGTGATAATATCTGTAGTGTATTGCATGCTTGTGAGGCTTCGTCTCGTGAACAGCATTAGCGATGTATGCTAATGCATAATTAGTCTTAGTTAAACTAACTTTAGGGTATAGTGTCATGCATGTTGGTGAATACTCAACCCCTGCCACACACCCCTGAGGTGGCTTACAGGGTATTTTGTAGATGTAGATGTATTTTTCATGTAATATCCACGGTAATATCTGCATATTTACCTAAAGCATTTCAACATAAATTAGTTACTTTGTTTTAAGTTTGTTCCTTTTTTAATTCTAGTCCGTTTGTTTATCAGTAGCATATAAAACTCTTCAAATGATACAATATTATTAATTTTTCGACGCTTCAATAGAAATTATTTCAGTAAAACATATTAATCATATTAATAACATTAACAGAAACATGCTTCGTTTTTTATATCAAGAGATCGAATAGTAACGAGAGTTATCAATACGATAATTATTATTCTTATACAGTTTCTACATGTCTAATAATTTGTGTAACCTGATGTGTTGTAAATAATAAGGAATATTCTCGCCAGGAGAGCAGAAGTCACATTTAAGCTGTGCGCATGAGACCAGGCGATTGAGCTGGTTCTGCGTTAGATGAGGTCTCATTTCCTATTCATGCAACGCGAGTTACCAAAGATTGAACTTCAATGTTATCAGTATTAGCGAAATCAAAATTAAGGGGACATGAAATTTGAAACTTTTATTACACATGTCTAGTACAACCAATGTTCTCAATTGACATTTTTTTAAACTGGGGGCAGTATCAGGATTTGGTCCTACTAATAAACAATTGTGTAACTTGAGTCCCCAAGGGCCTCATACATCACATCCATAGTTGGGATTAACCATTTAAAAAATTAACGAATAAAATTAATCGTTTAAATGTAGTTATCTATTTATATTAATCGTTACTTTTTAGAAGAGTTAACTTTTAATTGTTAACATCATGCATTAACTGATACAAAACTCGCTTCAGTTAATTTATTTCGTTCATTTTTGGCGAATGTCGACGTCATCAAATTTGGGCGCAAAGCTTGCCCAACAGACAAAGGGGAAAATAAAACGGTATCCAAGAATGCAATATAGCTGAGTAGTTGTGCAAGAATACAATTAATAGGCCCAGACGAATACATCCAAACAAAAGCGGGGTTGAGTGAACTGACCGCCAAAGTTTAGGAACAGTGAAACTAACAAACTTGAAAGAATGAAAGTTCTGCTAAGATGGATGCATTTTTTTTCAAAATTTAAACACCAACCGACTTCAATCAGTCAGGAGGCACTATCCATCGCCGATGCGGAAGCAGTGAGATATTTTCACGAGTGTAGAAGTGTTTATGAACTCTCAAGCAATATGAGAAATCTTTTTATCAAGTACAACACTGACATACCATCATCAGCGCAATGAGAAAGGATGTTTAGTGCAGCAGGGCTTCTTTTCTCAGACAGGAGAGGGTCCCATGCTAACTTTGAAATGAGAATGTTATTAAAGTTTAATGACTTTTTAATCAAAAGTTAAATTAATTTTTCTTGAATTCGAAGTTTGTATTTATTTTATCCCAATTGCGAAATGTAGCTTTTAAAAATTAATTTTTTAATAGTTTCTTAAAAGTAACTGAAAAAGTAACTTTTAACGTAAAAGTTGCTTTTTTTAAACTTTAATTTTAATCAGCTCCTTTTTTAGAAAAGTAACTTTTAGCTTTAACTGGTTACTTTGTACAGAAATTAATTTTACTTCAATCAGTTAATTTTTTTTTGTAACTTTCTCAACTATGATAACATCACACACTCGCGCGCCCACTCTCACTCGCAAGTTCTTGTCCCCGCTCACCTCGAAGGAGAGGGGTGGAACCCTTACGGAGAACCCTCGAATGTGAACCCAGTCCGTCACTTACACGACTATCAAATCACAATCGTCCGTCATCCCGCACCTCCCCACTAATGGCGCCTCCCCACTAACATGATGGCGATGCATATTCCTTCGAAAAGTGTTTAAAGTCTTGAGAAGTGAATTAAAATATAAAAATAAAGGCATTTTTTTCCATACATTTATGAAACGTGCTCCAAATACATCATTAACAAGAAGCATAGCATTCAGTGAGGAGCTCCACCTTCGATTCGATGTCGAAGTCTATGTTTTACATCGATGCCGCGAAATAACAAGTATCGTAGATTTGGAAAATATTGCCAAATCGATATTTTTCGTCGATGTGTCCTACTGGAGCTCGATCAGGAATATTATCGCTCGATAACTATCTTAAAATTCACGTGCAGTCAGTCTCTGTGTTCGGTATGGAGGATCGGAGTTGTGCATCGAGAACCGCTGTTCTCCTCCACTCACGCGATGCTCTGACCGAACGACGCGTCGTGACGAAAGAGAGACGCAATACATCACTCCCTAGTGCGACACCCTAAGGACCCTCTCGTGAAGTCAAGGGGCCTTCGTCCCTTCACGAAGGAGGGGAGGGAGGGCCAGCCCAACCACTTCATCCCCCTTCTCCCAGCTCATCTCGATATCATCTTCATCACTCTTCCATATCGAGCATCTTCTTAACTGTCTATCCACACTCAACGTTCAGCGTGGATTCGAGTACTAGAGTCGAACTTCATCCGGAAAATGATACCTAAGTTCCTCGTACTTAATGAAAATGCAAATAAAATTAAGGGAATAATTTCAATATCTTTATGAATACAGAGAAGGCAACCATAACAGCAACAGTAATTTCGGGTATCAATATATACACAACTTAGACATGATGGCAGAGTCATTAGTCGCCACTAATCGGGAGTTATCGTCCATTCACACGATTTGGTCAACACGGTGATTTGTTCCGCGATGCGACCGTATCGAACGGGCTAATGACCAATAGACCCGAAGCTACCCAATAATTATATGAATATCCTCGAGCAGTGGCTGCTTTGATATGCTTGGCATAGAGGGTCTCTGAAGTTAATCAGGCACAGCTAATTCCTTTTCCACTACTTACGTTAAATTTGAGGCGAATCATTCCTCAGAAGACGTTTAGATCATATTAAAAATTCTTCGCTACAACGATTGGTGCTACCATCGCCTGCGTAAAATAAGAGAGATAAATTTCCAGATGGAAATATGTAAAATTTAGTTTTCCTGCGTACAATTAGATTAGATTAGGGGAAGACAGGGTAGGTGGCTGGAAGGGGTAATGAGGGACGATGGTTTGCTGAAGGCCGTGATAGAGGGAAGGATGTTGGGTAAGCGGCGAAGGGGAAGGAAGATATTGGGTTTTATGGACGGGATGAAGAAAGGCAGGACTTATGCTGAGACGAAGAAAGAAATACTAGAGGTAGAAAGGGCACAGCACGTGTAAAAGTTCGTTGGATATTCTCTGACTCTCATCACAACCTACCTCTAACCGGTAGATTACTGTAATGAATGAATGAATGTGATAATAATTTTATTGCATGTATTATGCCTGGTTCTTGAGAGTTACTAATTTTTGCACATTTTACATTTTAAGATGGCTGAACATTGGCAAATCCCCTGCCCCTCTACATGGGTGTGATGCATGAGTTCAGCGTCCATACCGCATGAGTAGAATGTAAGTTGGAAGCCGTATTGCAAGCAGATCCTTCGTCCTGGTACGTTAAAATAACAGTATGCATAACAACATAATTAAAGTAAACAATGCGTTTGACGGTTAGTGCATGCCTGAAGTGGAGTCATCCCTTGCCACACACCATTTAAGTGGCTTCCAGGGTACCACGCAGGTGTAGCAACCGCCGCCTGCCTTCCTCACCACCCCACCCCCTCGTCTCATCTTTTCTCCCGCTCCCCTCCTTGCCAACTGCCTCCCTCCGGAGTCAAGCTAATGACACACTCAGTCCAAATGTTCACCCCCCCCCCCCCCCGCTCCCCAAGCCAACTCCCACTCCCTTCTCGAGAGGAGACAGTACCCTTGTTCCGCCCCCACCACCGCCACTCGACCTCCCAACCACACTGCAACCCCTTCCCACCTCCCCCTCCGGAAGGACGGAATAAATCCTCCCTCCCCTCCACTCCCTCGCATCCCTTTGTCTTCTTGCTCCCATATTTCTTCCCCTCCCTCCATTCTCGCACGACGGACGGGAGGGGAGGAGGTGGTGCTGGTGGTGCACCCCTCTTCTGCGCCCCCTCGGGAGTGCAGAAAGAGGTTTGGTACTCGCAAGAGGGCAGGTTCCTCCGCGGGCACCTCTTCACTCCCCCACCCTCCCTTCGTTGAAGGGGAGGATGAAAGCTCGCGCATTTCACAGAAATTTAGGGGTTATGCTATCAAATGGGAGCCTCCCGATGGCTATAAAATGAAGTAGGAAGCGGCTACGCCAGGAATACGGTCGGAACACGGGTTTCACGAGAATGAATCTGCGTGTGCGCGTAATAATAATAATTAGTAACAAGCGGTTGTAAGCATGGGTCCCACGAATGAATCTCGCCCTCCTCCCGACGTTCGCATCTTCTCTCTCTTCGTCTGGACCTCTCTTCCGACTGATTCCTCGCTCACAAAGCCCTTCGCTTCACATCGGTTTCGAGAGGAGGGACGGGATTGCTCTCCAACGTCGTCACGTGCCGCGGACGGGCATCGAGGGTCGGCCATCGACGCCCACGCGCGCACGTTGTTCACTCGGCGTGCAGTCGACACGCGCGCACGCATTCAAGATGGGACTGCTCGTCTCGAGGACTCTCTCTCCTTCCCATTGAATGGAGGGAGCTTACGATAGTTTACGTAGAAATAGTTATTAAAAATTTACTAAACTACTAATACTAGTACCAATGCTTATCTGCTACCTAGTACTAATGTAAGAGTACGCCGTGCATGCTTTCAGTATAATTCTTGTATATTTGTCCATTTTTGTAGCTGCAAAATACAAACGGTCCTTCTAACATTGGTGGCATACCTATAGCGTAGTGCATGCTTGTGAGGTTTCGCCTCCTGAAAATCATTAGCGATTTTTACTAATGCATCAATAGTAGTGATAGTCAAAGTCGGTCTTTTGAGAGATCTAGGTCACGCCTATCACTCCCACTTGTGATCCGATCGTGAGTGTAAGGTCATGATTGATTGATGTTCCAGATAGTGATCTGTTCAAGTTACCTACGATCAATGATCTCTCAGGAAAGTCGTGAGTGATACAAAATCGTAACGAACGCTGCTCTCGCTGGCCATTCGTGATTATATACAGTAATCATGACCGATGTGTACAGCTACCTCGTTTAGTGCCGGTTTCCGTGAAGTTGTGGGTAATGCTTCGAAAACAATGGAAGGTACAATTGTGCAATACATTCGAAGGTTTGTTTTGTTCTTACACAGTGTTCTTGGTTTGTGATTTTAAGCATAATTAAGAAGAATATTAGAAATCTCCCTTATGATTACAAAACTATTGAAGAGTGACATATTTTATGGACCACAAATTATTCAAAAAGTCTTGATGAATAAAAAAACGATAATTTACTGGATCATGTTTTATTTCCATTGAATTCGTCTTGTACCTTAACCCAGCAGTCTCTTTGCCGACAGTGTAACGGATTCGGTCTTCATTTTTAATGATGTTATTATTTTTAACTAAAAAGCGACCCAGAAAAACTGGCAAAACTTTCTCAATGCAAGATATTTGCGTCGTGATGTAAATTGACTGGTATGTTAGTAACGCTGCGTCTTTGTTTGCGCCACTGAGCGGATCATCGATGAGAAATAACGACTTTAAAATAATTAATGATAGATTTAACACGACTTAACTGCCTACATCTCACGACCGATCAAGTAACTTACGCATCTCACGTTAGACAAATCAACCAAGATTTATTTGACCGGTCTCACATCTCGTGATCGATACTTGATGTCATACAATCATTCCTATCGTGATCAGTAAAGATAAAGAACTCCTCGGTCATTGGAGAGATCCAGTTCATCGATCAATCTTTTAAGAGAACTTGATCTCGGGATTCGATCAATCATGACCGACCCATCACTAATCAATAGTCTTGTTACACTAACTTTAATAGGGTATAGTGTAATGCATGTCGGCGACTCCTCATCTCCTGCCACAAACCCTTGAGGTGGCTTGCAGGGTATTTTGTAGATGTAGATGGGTTAGACAATGCGATGTATGTACAATCTGGGAGGTCCATCGGTTAGTGAGAACACACATAATCGAAACATTTCAATCCTGCCGCATTAAACGCTGGTTTTGGTTTTGGCATGAGACAAAGTCACCGCATCACATCAAATAACTGAACAACATTAATCAGTGCGTGGATATACCTACTGCTGAAAACGAAATTTTGAAAATTTACCATCAATGTTTTTTATTACGTTACCTACTTACAATATGAAAATCGATAGGCATCATGGCGCTTGAAATCAATCGGTCGAAGCTCATCTATTTTATAACTACGCAGAGTAGCAACATATATCATGTTGTATTCTATACAGAAATGACCATATAAAAGAATACCACAGTATGGCCGTAGAAATAAATATTTGGAAATTAAATTTTGCACGGAATAAAGCGTCCACGTCACGGAAGAAAGAGGGCAGCGGATTTCATTCACAGGAGGCTCGTTTGTCGTCAGCCAGGGAATGCAAGACGCGGCCGAGGGAGGAAGGGGGAGCTGTGAGGGTCCCCCTCCCCATTTCGCCGATCTAAGGAGGGGAGGGGAGGAAAGGGGGCGGGGTCAAAGTGCGGAAGTACGAGAGGAAGGCAAGGTACAAGAGAGAGGAAGGGAGGGAGGATATTCTTCAAATATGGGGGGGGGGGAGACGCAATATATGAGATGATGGTAGTGGAGGAAACTACTAGTAGGAGGGTGTAGAGCCGATTCAGGGAGGGCCTGTCATCTCATTCCCTGACACTACCGCAAAGACTTACGAGAATACGGTTGGTGCGGGGGCTACGTAGAGCACCCACTGGATTCCCATCCCGAGGGCTCGGGTTGGCATCCCGGCATGGTTCGTTGAGCGGTGGAAGTGTCTTCCGTTGAGATTATGCTCACACCCACGCCCCCTTCCGGCAACCCTTCCTCTATTTCCGCAAACAATCCCTTCCCGTCCCACACACATACACCTTAACGGCGCAAATGAACACTCAGCTGTCGATCTCCTCCCAGAATAACCAACCAAACCACTTCATATTTATTACGTCTCTTATGTCCTTCGTATACCTGCTCACGATAAGCACTGGTTCAGCCTTTGCAACAGGAAGTAATGACTACATCAAAGCAACTGCAGTTAAAAGGATAAAAGAGAGAGAGAGGAAGAAATGACATCGGTAATTAAAGCGTTCAAATAAAACGACAAACTGCTATATCTTAATATGATAGTGACATAAGTTGTCGAAACCTGGGTCGGTTCAATTAAAATTGTGTGGAATTGACAAAGTATATTTTATTGGTTATCATGAATGTATCTTAATAGTTTAATAGGCATGAAATAAGGATTTATTTGATTAAATTCTCAGAAATAGGAAGAAATACAAATGGTAACGGATCCATGATTGGGGAAAGACACGTTACAAACATCTTGGAAATTAGAGCAGGACCAAGTATTTTCTTCGCTTTTGGTCTATGAAACAAAGATTGAAAAACCATATCAATTCTCAAAAGGGTGGAAGGAAGAAAAGGCTGAAAGGGTGGAAGAATGAATGGGGGAGGCACAAATGGACGGTATTTAAAATCGCCTATTCTCGCAACGACTCGCATCCATTACATTAGTGGTGAAGTTGATAAGATAATCGAGGGCGTGACTGAGAATGCGATGTTGGCCTCGCGTGACGCCATTTTCTAAGGGGCCAGCCCACTGAGCAAAGAGACGGACAGTCTCTGATGATTAATAAAGGCCTTCATCGTGTTGAGAACAAGACAAAAACAGGCAGAGAAGAAAGGTAATTGTGTTACTTATACGAGAAACAGTATATTGCCTCAATATTGAGAAAAACATTTACGACATTCTATGGCAACCAGAAATTTTGCGACTTAGTTGGAACAGTACCGACGCTTCAACTCATACCCGGCGGTCCGTGCTAGGAACAATACGCACACAAGATAATGCACGGATAACTAAAAGGCTATTATCTCCAAAAATAACTTCATCCCCGAAGATGAAAAATAAAAAAATAACGAATCAGGAAATAGGTACTGAATCACGTCTCTACCAGGATATTGGGTGTCGATAGAAAGGAATTACAATGATGCAAAACAGGATTTTCTAAAGGAATCTGCAAAACACTAGTCATCCACTATGGCTGAATGGATATGATGAATTGGAATTAAAAGCACTTGGATGTATGAGCAGAGGAGAAATGTCTAAAGCGAGACAACGTTAAACTATAAGTCCAGAAAACAATTCTAGGTTAAAAGGAAGTAGCGATTTTTAGCAACGCTAGGCCCACAACCATTGCTCTCAGAAACCCTCGACTATGAATCGGATTCTGAATTGATATAGAGTAGCGAATGGACAGATACTAAGACATCTAATTAAAAAAAATGAGATTGTATCCGAACCGAGCTGGCATTGCAGTGGGGAACCACGCCACGCTCGTCAATAAATCAAGCAAATAATCGCACTGAAGAAATACATGGCCTGATGAATTCTGTGAAGGACATATCAAGGCTAATACCAGCATAATGTAGGCCTGTGTTTTGCAAGCACTGTGGAAATTTGAGGAAATGATAACACAACAGTTACCACTGTTTTACACTTCTCTAGTTTTCTTAGCATGAGGGATAACTTCAAGTTTACGCCAGATAACTTCCCCGATGATTCGCTCGCAAGCGCATTTCGATCGGCAAGTGGGGCGGACGGGAAAAAATCCTAGTCGCAGAATATTATACCTCCCTCAGCGGGCTCCAGTCGCTTCGAGGGATTTCTTAAAAGCAAGGAGAGATGGGAATCCAAGATGAAAACAAGTGAAGAGGAGGGAGAGTGGGAACGAAGGAGGCGACGCGAGGGGAGATGTATCTAAGTGGGAGGGATGGGGGAGGGAGGGGAGAGGGAGTAGGGAAAACTCTCCCGGAAATAGAAGGATGCCAAATATAGAGCGACTCACGAACACATTCAAGTCTACTACGACTACCACTACTATATACAACGTCTCACTCACTACGAGGGCTCTGCTACGCCATCTGGCGATATCTACACTTGACATCGTACCACAACACCGCAAGAGAAAAGTTTCTATGGAATAAGCATGTTTTCACACATAATACTAATCTCAATAAGTTAGATTTTTTGTGGGGCAGAATAACGAGTAAGAACTCGAGCAGCGAAGAACAGCATGATGAGTGAAAGGTCTGAGAATAAAGTACCTGAGAATAAATTGGTGGAAAAAACAAAGTTTTCCTTTTCGTTTATAAAAGGTCTTTCGGTTACTTCATCAGCTACTTTACACCTTAAGTTTCCATGAGGGCTTCCGCGAAGTATACGGCTTGGAGAGACTTGGTTTTTGGGTCTTTCTCCGTGTCTATCCCTGGACAACATTTCGCCGGCACTCCAACTGGTTTCTTCAGGTCCGCTGAAGTGCAGCCTTTCGTCCGTCTATTCATGCTCCTCCGTTTTTGAGACTTTGGGCAGAGGTATGTTCTCATTAGTCCCATCTGCTGAAGACTCGTTTCCATGAGGAAGAGAGAATGTAGCCGTCTTCTCGGTTGAAATTAATGGGCGTTCTCACTTTTTCAATCGCTTCCCGTATGAGTCTAGGGAAGTAGCGGCCTTCTTTTGTCAGGCCGATGTTGTTTGATGCGCGTCGCGTCGGTTAAAGCTGAAGTATTTTGGATAAACGTTAAATGACGGCTAAGGTTAATTAAAACTGCCTGCCTCTTGTAGGCATGGGAAACAACACTCGGTCGAATACTCGAGCATAGTGGAATCAAAGACTGAAGGGCCCGAGTGAGCCGGCCAGTCGCTGGCACACGGGGTGATTACCCGTGGCGTCACCACCAACGAGAGAGTATCTTCCCTCCACATTCGAGCCGATCCCAACGATGCTTAACTGATCGGAAACTATTGCTTGCATCTTGGCAGGCCGTTGCCCGCGTCGGTTAAAATTTAGATTTTATCTTTTAAGCAAATTCCAAGCCGACCTGATTTCCTAATGACATCAAGAAAATTGTACGAAACCCGACATACTCAAATAGATTAGATCACGAGCTTAAAATTAGGGAAATACACTGCAGAGCGGACTGCTATAAAATGCCATTTTTTCCGCGAGAAAATAGAGACAGTAAAATAGATACCAACCACTGAGACTTTGCGATAACCTTAACCTGAGACAAGTGCAAGTGATTCGTTGATTTTCTATCTGATACTTCAATACAAATGTGCAAAGTAGTTCCAAGAGCACGTCTCACACGCTTTCAGTACTTAAATATCTAAGCATGGTTGCATTTATATATTGCATTAATGCTCATTACTTTATTTAGATTTATATTATTTGTAGAGTTAAGAGCAGTGGATGTTGGTAAATATTCATCGAGAGCCACATATATTTTGGTGTTTGCAAAATGCATAAATACTCGTGATTTCTGCAAAGCTTGTATCCTATAGGGCAAAGCAAGTTGGTAACAGAATTTACCCCTCGCCACTCAAGCTTGAGGTAACTTGCAGGGTACCATGTTGATGTACTTAAGGTACCATGAAGATAAGGAGCAGGGGTTGCGACTGTTCCTCGCGTTCAATTGCCTGCTCTTCTCGATCCTATTCCATCAACTCAATTCTTCTTCCGCAACCGCAGTAGGCGCAGCGAAAACAAGTGACTGCCAACACCCCTCTTTGAGTCCTAAATGCGTGAATGTCCTCAATCCGTAAAAGCGATAATCTTTAGTCGAATTCCGCCATTCTTAAATCGAACTCAGTCTAAAATATTAAGGGAGCAGACATTTTTTAAATTGCCGTCCGAATGATACCTACGCGTTGTATGGCAACAATCGCAAGGGTACTCGGAGTCCTACAGCAAAAAAGTCCACGGATTCAACTCTCGTTTGGAATTTTATCAATGCGAATCACTTAGAAATCATTCCTATTAGAAATAGGCTTCAAATGCACCCACTCCGAACGGGGAGTCCTTTCGATCAATAACTGACGCCCTTACGCAAACAAACGAAACGAGCGCAAAATTAACGCAAGTGTTCATCGGGGAATTTCCCTTCGACTATGTAACAGCACTGAGCCCGCGGCCATGATCACGGAATCACGGCACTCCAATTTTATTTCACTGAACTCCACTAAAGTCCCCTTCGAGAGCGTTTATTGCAGGTGAACTAACGCGGATGGTCACGTTGAAATTTGCATTAGATCAACTTGTTTTTCCCCTCCGTATATTCCAACCTCACATAGAATAATTAAGACAAAAAACAAGTACACATTACGATTGTGTAAGTGATGAAAACGGCTTATAGCAGTTAACCTGTTGGTTTATTAATGACCAACTCATGAACCTTCGATCAAATCATTTCATTTAAGTCAAGGGATTCTGGTCAAGGCGAATGATTTTTCCTCTGTGGAATATCGCAATTACCTGACACCCTCACCACTTTCAACCAAGCATTTCAGTGTTCTATAATCCCGTAGTCAGTGCCAATAAGTGAATACATGAACTTGCTCGCCGCGGCGTTGCTGCCGAGAAACGAGCGGTAGGAATCTTTCCGTTTTATCCATTACTATATGTTATTGTGACTCAAACTATAATTTGGAGTAAGAAAGGGATGCCTTGATTCGATGATCTGAAGACGTTGCTTTTCCATGGGCCTTGAGTTCATTCTACCTTATTATCAATTGGAATCCAAATCCCATCTTCCATCTAAATCTTCCTCAAAACTACCTTCATTTCTCTTTCAAGCATCCTAAGTAATAACAACACAATACTAATCTTGAAATGAAAGAAAATCTGAACATATCCGCGTGTTTTTCAATCTTAACTAATTGATACAGAAATTATCAAGGTGAAAGCAATATTTTTACGTCCCTAAAGTCAAAAAACAAAGTATAAATGTTTACTCTGTGAGACAAGTCACGTAGTTCACTTTTCACACTAGATTACAATGGAATCGAACAGTCGGCTTCGATCACGTCGCTGATTACTGCAGCGAAACTGTAGACACCTGGATCGGTTCCAAATAAATTAGAGCGAAAGTTGAAATAATTGAATTTACTCTGATTGTATGGAATTAATTTTAAAAAAATCGGTGCCTGAAGTTGTATCATTAAACTATTGACCTAACATTAACATAACTATTAACCTGAAATAAATTAGTCTATATGAACTTTTCTAACGGCCAAAAGTGTCAAGTCCCTCAAAGATTCCGTCGGTATGTGTAATCTCCCGGCAAAATATGGCTGAAATGGTGATTTTAAAGTTTAACATATTCTATGGAACGTTTTCATTTCAAGCAATGTAGTTATGTCCACGATAATTCTCAAAATATTTTATTCCATTTTTAGAAATCGATGAAGTCCAGCGCCGTCCCGCACTTTTGAACATCTACGGGCACCTAGCATTTTTCACGACGTATTCCTCGCTTTGGATATCACGTCGCTGATCCCAAATCGTAAAAAGCTGGCAAAAAGTAATTTTTTCGACTTTCGGCGAGGAAGTTGTGAATAGAGTATTCGGATTCTACAGGATATGGTCTGCAATATACACTAGTACATTAGTATTTAAGTTGATCAGAGTAGTCTCTGGGACCCGTCAAGCATGGAGCGTTCAGTGTGAAAATGCCAGTCACGTGAAATCAGTCAAATTCGGAGAAGTTCACCTTCATGGAGGACAAACATTAATCGATATATTTTGCCAAAAACGTTATTACATATAAATATAAATCTTTGCGCAGCATGCAAACCTATTTTTGTTCGACATATGTTTATTTACTATTTTTAGTATCTTTTTAAACTTTTAGCGTTTTTTACCTTAATTTTCAAATAAAAAGTGCAATATCGTTCTTAGTGCCTCTATGTTCCCCAGAGTTTTGTTTTGCATGAATTAAAAGAATATAGTATACGCAGCATAGTAGTAAATAAAAATCTTCCTAATACTTGCAAATTCGTCCACAAGATTGATTGAAGGTGGTTTGAGAGAGATAGTTCCCTAGTCATTTTGGAGACCATATTCAAATTTTATTTTTTGATTTCAGCGTCGGCAAGAAGTATGAAATAAATACTGTAGTATTAATGGGGCAAAGATATAGTTATATATTACCAAAATTCTCAGTACCTAATTAAATAAATAAAGCTACATAAGTCTCTAACTTGACTCATTTTTTCACACCGTACGACTGAAAACCCTTCAAACCAGCAGGATTTTTTTGCGATTATGTAAAAATTACTTCGGTGAGTAATAGGTTAATTTTCATAAATATATGAAAAAACATGCTAAGTATGCACCGTTAGTTTTTTCACGAAATCTAGGTGTTGGAAGTTACTAATTTTTCATTATTCACCCTCTGGAGCGCACAGCCGTAATCTATCCCATGTAAAACAGCTTATGTTTTTAGGCAAATTGCTCGAAAAGTAGTTCGCCAAGGGGTTAATATTTTGATGTAATTGGAAAGATGAGTGTTTTTCCTTTAAAATGAGGCCAAATTCATAAAATTCTAGGAGAATTCATTTTTCGCCTAAACTACCTTAAGTTAAGCGATGCAATGCACTGACGCGGGGGCCGGGCTGGCGCGGAGTATAACTCATGGGAATCTCATTTTTGTGGCTATTTTTCTGAGTTGTTGCGTATTTTGACGCGTCGTTGGTTGTGTGGATCACGAGTGGCGATTCGCTGCCGCTCGGAGGAAGCTGGTGTCGCGAGAGCGGAAGGGAAGAGGACGGGGAGAAGAATAAGAAGAAGAAGACCTCCGCCTCTCCTCCACTCGAAGGAGGAGCAGTGCCCCCTCTACGCACACTCACTCATGCCGCAAACTCTCATATATGTGTGTGTGCACGAACACGTAGGCGTGCACACGTGGTAAGTGCGCGCACCACACTCAACCTCAGACGGCTGTCCTCCTTCAACTCGCCTCGAGGCCCCAAGAGAGACAAAAGGGAAGAAGGGCACCACCCACTATTATGAATTGGAGAGAGACACGCGCAAGTGCATCCTATCCCCAGCATCCTCCCCTTCTCAATTTTTGCTCGCGAAGCGACTTTTATCACCAAAGTGAAGAGTCACTGTTCGAGGGTCCTTGTCAGACCTCCAGCCACCTCCAGCGAGGGTCGACAGACGAAAGTTATTTTACACTGTCGGTTGCTCCATGCGTGTCGAGGAATAATTCGAGCACTAATGCATGCTGCTGCACTTCCCTCTCCGTGACCTAATTGCAGTCAGCGCCGGAGTCTTTCAAAACCTGCTAAATAAAAACTCTTATCCGTGGCCTCGTAGAAGAAGGGCCATCTTCATGGTCACGCAGAATTTTAAGCAAAAACGGAAAACCAGTGAGCTAACTTTCGACGAGCTCTCAATAATTACGTTTTACGTTCAATTATACAAAGGGATTCTGGAACTTCCAGACGTAGGATATCAATAAATCCAAGACTGATGGCCAACTGAAAAATTAAACTCACATGCGCTCACTATATTTCCTGGCAATGCCATATCACTCATTCCACCCAAGGGAAAATTGAAGAAACTAATCCGCTCTCGGTCTAAATGGGGATCAACCTTTTTGTATTCTCTTTCAAAATGGGATCAGATACGCAGCTAAAGGAGTTATATAAATTATTTTGTTAATAAAAAGGATATTACATTTAACATACATATTTAGGTGTGACGTGGTGGAAACGTTCCATAATGACAGAAACAAAACACTTGCAGTCTTCCACTAATTTTATTCGACTGATTTCGATGTTTCTACATCATATTCAACTTGAAGATGACGAATTAACATCGAAACTAGTCGCATTAAATATTTTATGAGTGGAAGACTGCATTTGTTCTGCTTCTGTCAAAAAGGATATTCTTCAGCATTTCCACAGCATTTTTGTTAATTACGCAAACCCTTGTGCACCTATCAAACCCTTATCAACTATCGCCTAAATGAGGGAGTGGATATGTATTTACATAGAACCCATTCATGCAAATTAAGTAACAAGAGGCAAATAACCGTTCTACAAGCGCACAGAACGTCCGGATAACACTAACTCCCGACGCAACAGTGCACTGCAGTGGCGTCACTAGGGGGGTGCCGCACCGGGTGACACCATCATATGGAGTGACACCAACATGCAAAATATTACTGTCTATGATTCTATGACAGTGTACGAAATTATTGTTATGCATTGTTTCAGCCCAGCGACGGAAATTTATTATTGAAATATAAAAATATTTGTTCTGTTAGTTATAAACAAAAAAACGTGTAATAGTTTTGCGAGAATAATAATGCCTCCAGAAGATAACATTGTACATAGTTACAGTGATAGATGAAAAATTAAAAGGCGACTATTATATAATCTGGTTACGCTGTTGGCTGCCGGCCAAACTTTCTCTATCAATAGGTTATTTAATCACGTTTGCAGGTTTAAAAGCCAGGAAAGGAAAGTTCTGATTCAGTCGAGATTTAAAGTGACATTGTAATTTGTACTGTTGTATACTATTCGGGCAGTTGCTGATTGTGCAAACCCAATACAGAACGGTTACAACCTTATCTCCTGTAAGAGTAAAATTTAAAGTTTTTTGTTAAAATAAAAATATAAAAGTAACATATTTTCTATGCAGTTCTTAACTTCTTATAATCTTTTACCTCCAGCCTTGAATTCAAATTTTCTTCTATGATCTTTGGAAATATAGGACCTATATTTACAAACGTTGCTAAGAATTCTGAATGGTCCCGTTATTTGGCGCTGACGGACTCAGAGGTCCATGACGTAAGTCGTGAGGGGGTGACACCATGAATTACCGCACTGGGTGACACCAACCCTAGTGACGCCACTGTGACACACCACTGACGAGGCACGAGGGTTAATTCACAGTCGTAGATGGAATTATTGTAATTATTTTAAAAAATCGGAAACCACCACCGACAACAAAAGAATAAATTTACTGCCAAGTGCCGCGCGCGGGAGTTTTGAAATGGTGGAGCGGTTGTTCGCATCACGCATCTTGGCGCTTAAGGTAGTTTTAGCGAAAAATCACTACACCTAGAATTTGATGAATTTGACTTCATTTTAAAGAAAAAACTACCATCTTTCCAAAGATATCAAAATATTAACCCCTTGCCAGGATACTTTTCGAGTAATTTGCTTGAAAATACAAGCTCTTTTACATGGGATATTACGGCTGTGCGCTCCTGATGGAGAATATTGAAAAAAATTGAATTTATAAATCCTAGATTTCGACAAAAAACTGTGTGTAGTTTGTATGTTTTCTCAACTATTTATAAAAAATAATGCATTACTCACCGCTGACATTTTTACAGAATCACAAAACACTGCTGTTTTGAGGGCTTTTTTGCCGTACGGGGTGAAAGAAATGAGTCAAGTTAGAGTCTAAAAAAGAGATATTTATCTATTTACTGAGAATATTTGTGATATATAACTATACTTTTGGGCCATTGATGTTACAATATTTACTTCACACTTATTACAGAAGCTAAAATATAAAAAAATAAATGTCGAATATGGTCTCCATTATGACTAGGGAAAGGGGCAAGGGCCCAGTCACATTGATACACTGATTCCCGTAAGATCACCGAAGTTAAGCAATGTTGGGCCCGGACGGAGGTTGGATGGGTGACCATGCATACCTTCACCGTGGCGCTCTTGTCCCCTGTCTGCCAAGGTCAATAGATGTCTCGATTCGTTGCCTCTTCGATAGAGCAACATCGAACGACCCTGCTGTCTGCATGTGGCAGATAGGCAAGGGGTTGACACAATGGACCAAGAAGGTCTAAGTGTCCGGGCTCCTGCCGAAGGCCCCCCTCCTAAAATCAATCTATCTATCTATCTATGACTCCGGAAATATCTCGCTCAAACTACATTAATGGGTAGTGGAGTTGGTTGCCGTTCATTTCATCAGTTCCCCTCCGAGCGGCATTCGTGACGTATCTACGCTCCGCCCCCCCACTCAGTCTCTAAGACGGCGGATGAAGAGGGGACGAGAGATTCTCGGAAGACAGGAAGTAAGGAAAGGCGGGAGAGTAGATGATAAAGGGGGACGCGTTGTTGTTGCTGGTGCGTCTGCTGACCATGTGAGCGCTCTCGTGACGTAGGGAGACAGACAGACAGAGAAAGGACGGAAAAAAGAAGGGGTGGGAGGAATGCCTTCTTCAACGGGCTCCTCTAAAACCCTCGCCGAACGTCCTAGGCCGCCCATAATTCGGCGTGGACGACTGAGAAACCGTTGCAATGCCATTGCCACGCTAAGCTCTACTTTATACGGCATCTTATCCCTTTTTTCCTTCGAATAAATCCGAGCGAAAATTTTCACCCGCGGATGCATCCGCACTGTAGGGCTGCCGACTCCTTAAAGAGTTATTTCCAAAAGTTGTGCATTGTTTCCAAAAGTTGTGCAAGAGGAGAAAATTCCAGGTGAAAGCATTTTCACACCTGCTGTGGAATGTGTATTTCTCACTACTGAGAAGCATTTAAGTGAAATTTAATCACGAATTAGCACGAATTAGATTACCTACGGATATCATTTGGATGGTTTAACAGGATTTATTCAACAGAATCTTAGATTCAGCAGACATATATTCTAAATATGAACAGAGGACCGTCCAAAACTCCCGAATATCTCTCCTCCCATGTTCCCAGCAAGAACAACTCGTCTACAAGTAAATGATCTAATGTGCAAATCGATAGATGATCACCTTTCTGAGTATACAAGCGGGAAGGGGGGATTTAATAAATTATTGCGTGATTGCGGGAGTCTCCCGATATGAGAATGCGGGAGATTTGGCGACCCTTATCCGAATCCGATTGACAGCGCAGTTTGACTTCACTCCACAGAATCGCATACAGTTTTCCTAATATTATAAGTCTTTCGGTTATTACTTGTTGAATGGGATTGTACCCACTCACCTTAAACCCCTTCTCAATGTTGACCTCTACCCCCTTTCTTTCCCAACCCTCCACCTTCGACCTCTTTCACAATTACCTTGAACCTACACACTTCCCCCAACCCTATCTTCCTAATGCTGCCTCTCCCCACTCCTGACCCCGCTTCCTGACAGACTATATGACCCATGCTCTTCAATTGTAATACATATTTGAAAATGACGTAGAACGTCGAAACCGGTTGTACTGGAACGAAATAAAAGTGTGGAAAAGTACAAAGTGTTTGAATCACCATGACAATGATCAACTTACACAAATTTAACTCACCGACCATCAACTTTATTAGTTAATGGGCAGCCGACGTTTCGTAAGCAGACTCTACCACCTTCATCACTAGATACTATGAAAAATCATGCAATAATGAGCAAACGGCATTCAATTGAGAAGCGCAGAATCACAGGCACCGATTAAGCTCAGACATTCATATATAGATGAGAATAGAAATTCACTTTGATTCACTTTTTATGCTTTATGAAAATGGCATGCATTCTATCATCCGTGATTTGAAATCTAGAGTTGCCTATGCTGACTGCGAGGACAGCTCCGTAATCAATCACGCCGAATACTAGGAGAGAAGGATGAACGGTCACAGCGATAACAAAAGAGCTCTAATCGTGAAAACTGCAATCAAGCTCTCGCAAAAATCGAGGAGGATTCCCAAGTGTCGTTTATTAAATGGTGTTTCCACTAGTTGGACATGCCTTGGCTACACAAAAGCAAAAGGTACTATATTCTGAGTAGGAAATGTATTCAGCTTAGCTCACAAACATGTTTCCTTCTCCTAGTTCAAGCCGGAGGGGCCAACTGCAGCACCATTTGCTTCGTACTAACGCGTTTGGCCTCCAAAGAGACTAGGTGACTGCAGACTAGGCTAATATTACATTCAGACAGTGCGAGGTAAACAGAATGACACGAAGAATAATATTCTAACCCCACACTATATCTCTATAACTGACAGAAGAGACAAAATACGGGTGATACACTGCCGAACTGACACGTGTGTTACACAAGGGTTCCTTCTTTCCACACCCCTTTCCACACACATTATAAAAAAAGCGTGACTCTAACATAAAACATGTCCTTGAATTACAATTACCTCTGTCAACACCCCCTCCTTTTCCCTATGCCCTCCCCTTCTACGGCTGGTGTCCTAACAACCCCTGCCACATGCCTCGGCCGTGGCTCGCAGGGGCAGGATTATTGCGAAGACTTAGAACATAAGAAGAGTTGGTGCTGTCAATATATTTAAATTCAATTTACTGGAGAAATATGCCTCATAAATCAGTCATTCAAAAATTTATTTTTGGTAATTGACAGAAAAATACCATTTACCCTACGTTTTACTCACTATCGCAAGCATGCCCACATAATTAGAGCTTGATTATGCGGGAACAATAGAAGAGAAAAAGGTAGGATTTTGTTGACGCTCTAAATTTCGACGGGTACGTTTTTCTAGAAGTCACGTGAAAAAGAAGAAGGTGACAGCGATCATTTTCCGGAGGAACCTCTTTACCGCAAAATATAAACTGACGCTTGTCCAATCTGTTATATTTTTCTTAATAAAGTAGTTTGAGATTGTCACAGGAGACTGTCACAAAGCCAGCAGGGCATTAAGACAAACAAACGACTCAGAGAAATGGAAAACGTCAAAACCGCGGCGTTATTCCATTAGAACTCACGACTCCAAGGCCATCAGCACAGCAGCAGTTGATTAGGGTACTCACCTGCAAAACAAAATAAACAAATTATTAGATCGATCCATCAAAGCGAAAATTTTATATAAAAACAGATATTGATAAATCTACAGCAAAAAAAATACCCCAAACGCACACAAGAAACTAAAGTGTTCACAAGAGTTTCAAACGCGCAAGAAAAAACAGGAAATAATAATGTAAAGAGGACATAATAATTGCACTCACTTAACACATACCACGTGCGTGACTTTTTGCTTTAAGATTAAAATACAAAAATGAATGTATTTGTCAAGAATACACGAAAAAAGAATGCAATACGAATTACATTCCCAACAATACTTTCCATGTATTTTTAATACAGTCGGATATTCAATACTTTTCATTGTTTCTAATTGTTATTTTGTTTTTCGCCGTAATCGGCCTATGCATTATTGATGTTTAGACAATACAGGTATATTTCTGATTATACAATTCACTATACCTGGTCGAATTATAAATATATCATCTTTCTAACGTCAACATAATTATAATATCAGCTACGGATGTAACGAAAAAATAACAATGTAAAATTCCACTCGAGAAAAGATGGCGGAGGCTCGCGTTCTCTCTCTCCATCTTTCTGGAAAACGACTTGAGCGGTCTACTTGTGGTTCCGATCTCGCCTCGTGTCACGATTTACAGTCCACTCCTCTTTTGTACTGGTATTAAAATACTCTAAAAATGAGCTATCGTGTCTTTAGTTAAAATCAATAAGAATATAATAGATTAAAATAGCTAATGCCCTTCAAAGTAGACCCCTTGTGATTCCATACACTCGACCCAGTGGCCCTTCCATCGCTTGAAGCAACGCTGAGTGATTTATTTTTTTGGCTGTGCAGTCACATTTTGCATAATCGCCTCTCGACTTCAAAATGGAATCCCCTCAGGGTTGTCTCCATCCTCGGGAACAGCCAGAAATCGCAAGAAGCCATATCAGGGGAGTATGGAGCGTGGAGAACCTGTTGAATGCCATGATCTGCCAGGAAAGCGTGTGCTTATCAGGTGTGTGGAATGAGCAGGAGCAGTGCCATGATGAAGCCACGTGATCTCTTGCATGAAATTGCGTCGTAACACGATGGAGGACTTCTCGACAGTGCTCTTCATTAATGATCTGACCGCCTGGTGCGTACTCATGATGCACAATGCCCTAGTTGTCGAAAAAACAACCTGGAGGCTTGTCCGTGGTCTCCCGGAACGCTTGCACTGGTAACTAGGCTTGTGCGATGACCGATTTTGGTCATCGATTTTCGATGAAAAAATTTCATCGAAATGTTTCGATGACGATGGCTGTCATCGATCATCGTATAGAGTGTACATGATGATCGATGACTATCGATGAATATCGATAATCGATGAATATCGATGATCGATGAATGTCGATGATCGATGACTCTCGATGAACTGTGCAGTAGTGATGAGCGATATATCGCTGTGATTGAATCACCGATACTGAAAAGTAGCAATCACAGCCTGTGACTAAATAATCGAAATCACTGTGACTATGAATTCGGTGAATTTAGCCGATTTAGCTCAGGCTGCTACCGCTGCTACCAACTGCACCAGTGCAACCAAGGAATACAATGCTACCACTGCTACTGCGTATAAACTGTGATTGAACGTAATCGCTACTTCTGTATCGTCTACCACAAACTTGAGGAAAAACATAAATTCCAAACATCCCACTGTGGCCCTGCCATCGTCCTCAAGGCGCAATAGCTGGGGTGCTTTTACTTTATACACACATTTAAGATCTAAGGCGTTCAAATGAATGGAAAAAAAAGAAGAAAAATTAGTGATATAAGGATATTGATCATCCTCATCGATGGTTCTCATCGACATCGATGGTCGATGACATTCATCGTCATCGATTACAGTCATCGCACCGCGATGACTAAAATCATCGTCGATGACTTCGATTAATCGACTCATCGCACAAGCCTACTGGTAACTCTCCACAGACACGCGGCCACCTTTGAAACGGTTGCACCACTGTTTAATCCGTGAGCAACACCGCCGAATAGTTGCTGAATCTTTCTGGCGGGTTCTGGGAGTGCCTCCCCCAGGGTCGCACAGAGCTCGATGCACTAACGCCGCCGCTCCGAACGTTCGGTCATTGTAGCGCCGACAATTCCGTCGAAAATGAGAACCGGACGAATTCTTTATTGTTAGTGCTCTGCTTCGCTCTCTCGCAGTTTCCATGGCGACAGGCGGCGCTAAGCGGAAGCAATAAATGATGCATGTGCAAGAAAGTCTGCTCTACGCATAATCAATATCGCCACGTGTTCATCATCATTAGTTGCTGTGCAAAAAAATATGGTCGGAAACTTTTTAAGCAGATCTCATATATTTAGTTAATTACTGAGAAGTTCAGTCACATGAAAAAAAAGTTTCGCGTACTTACTCGATAAACACCGAAGAAAATGGATGCACGTATATTTCGATTTTTAGTCTGAAATATGATAATTTGATGCTTGATACAGTGACTTAATTTGTTCTTAAGACAGCTAATGAAATAAATGAAAACGTTGAGGCTTCCGAATGAAAGGGGGTATGCTTCCGCGTTGAAGTCATCCAAGTCCATGACTGCAACGCAAGAGGCTTTGTCAGCGGGGAATTTATAAGGCTGGGATCTGACCGGAGTTTGCGGAGGGTGGCGAGTTCAGAGTGGGACACATTGATTTCGGGTTTAATAGACTTGAGGAAATGGTGGTCGGAAATTTTGTTCAAGAATTATTTTATGAATATTTAATCAGGGTTAGTTTTGTGGAGGGCTTTGGGTTCGTAACCAGAAGGTGGTCGGAATTTACGAAGGGCCGGATAAATTGAGGATTGGGAAGGACCGTGGGTTTCCATTCCTCTGGCTCTTCATAAATTAAAAAAAGAAACCCTGCGTCGGCATTGGCCTGCTCATAACCCTTTTACTGCCAGCGGACGGATATATCGGCCCACGTTGGATGTGCGAAAACTGCCACGGGCCGATTTATCAGCCCAACTTTTTTGACTTTTTTATTTCGTGATATGCGGCCTATTCCACGGCCCCGTCTCATTTATCGGCTTCTGATTTATCTCTGCTGCTTACTAAGATGGTTTCACTATAGATATATATGCTAATTGTTCACTTTTTGCTTGCCACGTAAGTTCTCCCGTGTTTTTCCGTTACCCTCGGGCCAGTATCAGGCCAGGGATATTAAAGATACGTTCATCGGTAATGATGACAACAGTGATTTGCCATCAGATACCTCCGACGAAGAGATTTATTCGTCTAGCAGTGAATAATCTTTTGCTTACTCCTCAATTCCAGGGACAAAGAGGCGTCGGATCTCTTTTTTTCTCCGAGGGAGATGGCCCATGTGGGTCCAACCAAGAAGGGGATAGAAATGCTGATCTAGGCGAAGCCGAGTGGGCCGCGTGATATGCGGCCTATTCCACGGCTCCCGTCTCATTTAATCGGCTTGTGCTTTATCTCTATTGCTTACCAAGATGGTTTCACCATATATATGCTGAATGTTCACTTTATACTTGCCTCGTAAGTTAATTAAATAACATTTTTTATTCCTTATTGACCCATAATTCATTGCTATACCCAATTCCATAATTGTTTTTTGCAGTATGCAAGCGCATTTTACTGATTTCATATCAATCTTTAAGAAGATGAGGTTCGAAGAAAGAGTTGCTTCTGTTCCAGTGTGTGGGGAAATGGGGTGGGGGGACTTTTAAGAGGATAGGAGAGAGGGAGGTTGGGGATTTTTTCACGCGAGCAGGGTACGTTGCTCCTGGAATAGAGTGGAGGGGGAAGGCAAGGGAGGGGAGGGGGCACACATGTCACGGAAGAGGATTCACACAAGACGGGGATGATGCCGTCGCCCCCAACACCCTTCTGCCCCTTCGCACGCTTTAAGGCTTCGCGCTCCGAATACTCCGGGGGGTTTGAGGACGAGATCCTTTGGAAAGGAGTTTTGAGCGCTACCGCTTAACTCCTCCAGTACGCTTTGAAACGGTCGCACGTCAAATTCCACCATCAACGCAGTCAAAAACCGCCTCTCAAATTACGAGCGTGAGCACGGTTTCCCGTGATTTTCTTTAATCGCTTTACAGCGCGTGGCACTCGTTTCGACGGGATCTCCACGAGAAAGAAAAACGGAATTTCTTGGTCGTGCGCAGGTTGGATGCTCTTGAATGAAAGTGAAAGCACTGACAAGAAGAGCCACGGACATTACTCCAATTAAGTTTCAATTATGAGCTCCTTCGAGACATTCTTCATACCACCCGTAAACTCTCAATTAAGGTTTTTGCCCTTAATTACTCCTTGTGAGAACTTAGGACAGCTAACAGTAACCTCCTTTAGAGCAACTCCAACGACTGAAGTATATACATAAAAAGGATCATTCTCGCATGAGGATAGTGAAAAGAAAAGATGCAGTAGCAACTCATTACCTCATCCAATCAATATCTATGTTCGCCCTGACTATTGATGACATGGAATTAATGCCACGAGGAGGAAGAATCAACAATAATGACATAATGTGGAACTCAGCTACAAGATAGTATTATCGTTGACTCAGAATTATTTTTCATTTCTGTAGTAACCAGCAACGTTGATAGTGGGGACATATGCATCTTTATCTATTCCCAGCAGTCCATCATTCTCCGCGGCCCTCTAGCGGTATCTATGATACTCCTGGAATGCATCCCACGAGGAAATGATTCTACCGCAAAATTGTCCACCCCAATTGAGATCGAATGAAAAAAGGGATACATACATTCGATCAGTCAATAAAAAAACTAAATAATTTATAAACTAATACGCTTTGGGATGAAATTTAAATCCATAATTCGTAGAAAATTATTTTTCCTGTTATAATCAACTTAGACATAAATATAAAGATATAATAGAAATAAAACGAGAAATTCCGGAATAAATCGGATTCCGCCTAACTTATTTGAAATACCTACCACCTACTGTGATGTTGCGGCAAATAGGCAACGCTAAATAAAAACGGTACAGCGATATCATTGACTGTTCAAAAGGCGAAAATTTGAATTTGCCGTCCGTGTCTTCACGGGTGAGTGTATCCTTTGCCGAAGTTTCGAAATTTGGAGAACCCGAGTGCATGGTATTACTAATACAAGGTAGGCCGTTGCGCATCTGTCGATGCGCTCTGATGCGCTTTTGTCGAAGTGTGCGACGTCACTAGGATTGCATGTCACAGCTGTTTTCAGCCATTGTGAGCTTTAAGCGTATTTGAAGTGATTGAACTTGAGAGTTTACACTCGTTCATCTACATCTCGTGCCAGGAATCCCTGGCAATGTCTTATTGCACAGTATTTGGGTGCTATAATTCTGTAAGGAATCAGAAGGGGAAGCTGAGTTTTTTTCGATTTCCTGCCGACAGTTCATTCCGGGCGAAGTGGATAAACGCATGCAGGAGGCGAGACCATTTCAATGCTGATAACGGTAATATCACTTATTTTAATTTTTGACTTATTTTAATTGTTACTTGTTGCATATTAAAGTAATATGAAATAATTGTTTTGCCATAACTTGGGAGAAAATGAAGTTCCATCGACGTGTTTTGCTGTTGTATTAGAACTTAAGTTTATTACCCATAAATAGGTTTATTTTCCTAATGCAAGCTGTTATTTTTTCAGCACGGGTTTGATCGGTGCATTTTGAGGAGGATGCTTTTTAGCAGCAACTTCTAGGGTATTCTCCCAAGAGCCGCAGGAGATTACAAACAAACGCCGTGCCCTCGCTCCATTTTCCGTTGTCAACGGGGAAAAAAGAGGATTCCAGAAAGAGGAAGGAAATACGTGAAGTTAAGGTGAAGAGAAAGCTAGTTGACTCTTTAGATAGAGGATAATAATGCTTTAGATGAGAATTCATGAGTACTCGTATTAATGGAAGGGTGAAATATAATCGGTCAGATTTTGAACGTTTTTGTGCAACCAACAATTTTGGATCTTGAACGGTATGCCATTTTTGGAATTTGCCTGAATTCCGTTCATAGCATTGGACCCATTAAGTTTCACCTTACCAAGAATGCGTTATTTCAATTTCCGTCTTATTTTCTTAATTAAGTAAAAGCATTTTCTAAGGAGTTGGTCGTTTTGAGAGTTTAGAAACAATGTTTTTTTTATGAGTATTGCATTGGGAAGTAATCCTTTTGCTGCTAAGATGTAACTTCAGTATTGCACTTACATTTCCCTCCCGTCTCTTAAGTGATTAATTGAATAAATATACCAGAGTGTAACTAAAGTAGAATCACTTTTTGATTCAATTTGGAATATATCCAGCCAACCCAAACGTAATTTTCGTTTTGTTTCGTGGCTCCTGACCAACTCCTTACCTACCACACCTTAAAATGCCTTCCTCGAAGCATTTAATAAAAATTGTGTTGCCTACAATGTCTTAACTCAGTGTTTGTTGTGTCTCAAGGATAATGTTTTGTTACCTTGCTCAAGCGTCATGATTTTGAGAGCTTGTTCAGTGTTCGTTTTTATTAACCACTACAAAATTGAACCCTTGAGTGGTCAAAGATAAGGGAAATCAAATTTTGATTACCCACCTATCTCAGTAAGTTATAATGAACCAATTAATTTAAATGAGTAATCGGATTAGTGCTGGAAGCTGTTGATTCTGAGAGAAATGTGATTCTATGCATCTGTGAATAATGTCCGATTGAGGGAGATGAGTTTCCTCCACTACCATTATGAGCTGGCAAATCAAGTGAGGAGCCCCTTAAAGTAAAATTATTATGCCCCATTTTTGCAGGTTTGTTCCCCATCAGAGCTTATTAATGAAGTTCCAAATAAATTTTCTTTTAAGGTATGGTGCTTTTTTTATCACCCTACAGTTAAAATGAAGCTGGAGGATGTTCACAGGAGAGTGTGACATATGATATAGAGTTTGAGAAAATCCTTGGAATATCCTGTGAGTATTGTGGGATAACACATGGGTTTCTATGGTTAGGAGAAGAGGTAGCAATTGCCAATGCATAAATCCACTCAAATAATATTTTTCAAGGTGACAGCAGACAGGAGTTATGAGTGAAACTATTTTCTATTACCAGACACGACTGGTTACGTTCACACCATCTTTGGACATAAGTATCGAGTATTGACGAAAAAGGTGAAAACCACGTTTAGAATTGATTCCTTAAATATTAATCCTTGGTTGTTATAGAGTATTGGCTAAATGATTTTATTCTTCACTTTTTCCAGAATGGCTATTACTTTATTGCCACATAAGATTAAGTGAATTATGAGAGTCACTATTTTCTAGTACCAGACACGACTGATTATGTAACTTGGGTGTTTATACTATGTTTTATGAGATCTTTTCTTATAGTTTTATTGTTGGTTAAACCTTTACTCGGATTCCTATATCCAAACGTTTGTAATTATTGAGGATTATTTGATGAATTGGAGTTTACATTAAAGGTCTGCGGGCACTTCTAACATTGTTAATTTTTCACTGTTTGCTACGAAAAGTTGTTTGCAAATATTAGTGTCCTCTGATCCCTTTTTTCAGTAGATTTGTTGGAAATATTTTTTATAGGATGTATCAAAAGTAAGTGATATATATTAGATTTTCTGTTGGTGAAGTTAAGCTAAGTATTTCTCCACAGTCTGAGACTCATATACTGTCTGCATTTGAATTTTTTGTTTATTCATGTCTGCATTTGTGTTATAAATGTATGTCTACCTTTTTTCTGTGTCTTTCTTTTAGTGTCCTGGTTAGTCTATGGCAAATGTGAGTAGTTGAGGAATTACAACAGGAGACCCAGATCACATGAAAACCATAGACACCACTGTGGAATGTTTGGATAAATGACTCAAATGACCTTTGTTGATGTTGTATGCTCAAGCTATAGGAAGTTCATTCTTGTCTCATCCTGAACCATTGTATTCAATTAGTTTTGCCGCTGATAATATAATAACTCTATATTATCCATACGGTTTCACGTACCTATGTGAAATAAATGTTTTACCCTGCATCAATAGCAAGCATAAAATTTGGTTTTCATTATGCCTCCTCCAATTCCCCGTTTAGAAGCTGGTAGCAGTATATGCTTGAGGACAGCTTGATCTTGATCAACATCGCAACGTTTCACGTGCCTCGGGCTTAGCCCACAAGGAATAAATTTGTTGAGAATGCGACTATGTACCAATGACGATGAAAAAGAACAATGTTCCCATTAAATAATCATTGCTCACTACAAATTATTTGAGTATTTTTTGTAATGTTATATCTCGCTAGGAAAAATTCCCTTTAAAAGTATTATTTTTCAGAATTGCATAATGTTCAATTGTAAAAATTACCAAAATCCAATTGTACGGTAAAATTGTAAAATTTACAGTAGCAAACTTATTGCAGAATTGGCTTTTGTTTGTTGCGGGTGTTAATATGTGACTTAGATAACCTAATACTTTAGCGTAACTAAATGTATAATAATAAAATGACTATTGGGACTAAACAGCCACCGCCTAATCCGAGCAGAAATTCGTGGTTTGAAGATTCCATATAAACTGAATCAAATAGTAGAAATTTATGGTGAAAAGATTTTCTTAAAACTGGAACTGGAAGTTGATCATTGCTAATCCCCGCTGATAACTACGTAAAAATAAGATAAACTGGCTCTATATTGTCAAAAGTTGTTAATTATGACAGTTCGGTAGAATAAAAATTTTCTATACGTTCGACGCTTTGAATTCTCAAAGCTTAGTTGAGATCGGGGATAAGTTTTTGACGTTTGAATCATTTACTTATGTGATTGCCAAATATTAATGCAATGACGAAGAAAAGTGAAATGACGTACACTACCATGCAGAGGTACATTTTTCAACTGGAGAAGTTTGGCGATTGAACTGCAACATTCCCGGTATTTCGCTAACTTGCGTTGGGATAAAAAAATTTCTATTCGGTAAGGAGGTTGCTATTTCTCCCTACTTCTACGCATTATTAAATACCGAAAATCCTCGTTCACAATCAGTCGCATCTATATCTACGGCCTCAATAACGTGGCTTCAATGTTTATTCGGTAGCATTTGCTCATCAGTAGTTCATGAACGGTGCTTTAATATTGAGTCCATGGATTTTCATCCAAATATTACTAATGTGAGATTAGAGTAATGTTTAATGTTTCTCCCAACAAAAACATTTACAATAGTGATATTCTTTACTGTCCCTGTTACCGAAAATAAAGATATAAATTACGATTTTCTTAGCTCCATACATTTAGCGAGTCGGCTGCTGCTACCGCTGCAGTCCGCGTGACGTGATGCGCAGAACGGTCTCATTTTGGTCATGGGAACGATCTGCCTTGTATTAGTAATACCATGCCCGAGTGTACCTTAAAGCCTCGTTCACACCAACTTAACTCGGCGTAACATGGCTTGACTCGGCGCAACGCTAGAGATGAGACCTTGAGAAAAGCGTGTACCAGTTCACAACGACTTAAGGCGAAATACGATTGCCCTAAAAACTGCATTACTTCCTGTAGCGTGGGGAATTGAGATATTAGTATAAAAAGGTCAATATTTGGCTTGGTTTACGGCTAAAATTGTCCGCTTGGTTTTAAATTTTAAAATAATCTTATAGAAGACATGGAAATGGTTAATATTGGCTGAATTTGTAGTTTTTAGAAAAATTAAAACCAGGAGGACATGTTGCATTGTTTGGACATAAAATTTCAATTAAAAAAATAATGTTACGCTGAAAACTAAAAACGTTATTTAAAAAATTACAATTGAATAAAACTGCCCCGTCTGAGAGAGACTCTGGCGGCGAAGTCGGGGAAGTACATGAAGGCGGTCAGGGAGCTGCTGGGGGGATTTGGAGGGGCAAGACAAAAAGACGTGAAAGACAAAAAAATTGTATTTTATTCGTTGGGAAGACAACGCGCATCGGTATTGTCTTGCAGGGTCAGATATCAAACTCTTGGATTTTTGTTAAATTACTGGATTTTTGTTCGGAAAAAAACCTAGTACTCGCGGGTTCATAAATTTACAAGAAAAAGATTGGATCGGGATTTTTTCAAGTATCTATGCATACAAGATGTATTGGTTAAGAAAAGGAACTGGGATTCATAATTTATTGAAAGCAGAATTCCATATTCGGTATTTGAGATTCGATTCACAATATTCGGATTATGGATTCGGATTTGATTAATTTTGGATTCGACCCACCACTAATTTTAGGTATAGTTCACTGGAAATAATTTGTAAGTGCTTTTTGTGAATGTTCCTTTGGATATAATGGATTTTTACTAGTGTAAATTTTGATTTTATTCTTCATAGGTTTTCCTTTTATTTTTGCTCTTTATTTTGATGTCCAACACTTCCTTTGCAAGAATGCGAGGACTGTGGAGTTCAGACTCTTGGTGGATACATCTTGTAAACATTAATCACGTAAATATCTATCAGATGCATACTATTTGCTTGTTTCTATTTTTATGAATAAAATTTAATAAAAACTTGTTTAAACCCCCATCGAATTCGTCGGAGGGTGATGGAAGGGGCTTCCTTTGTCTAGGGACGTTTATTGCTCTCTCAGGAATGATTGGAAGGGTCAAAAGGGTGTTGCCTCTATGCAAAGACTGCCACTAATAGAGTGAACTCACTAATTGAGTAGATTGAAAAAGGTATTAAGAGACCATAAAATTTAAATAAATGAAATGTTATTTTTATTGCAACAGAAATTTAATCCAATTTCCACCACGAAACAATAATTGAATACAGGCTGAAGTTTATGATTTAGTGGATCGAAATTTTTTTTTCAAGGTATCCCGAAACTGGAATAAATTAGCATCGAGCTAGGTTAATCCGAAGATATTTTAAGTGAATACAGCACCTTGTTAATAGATGAAAAATATTGAAAATCAAAGAAGCGCAGTCGTATACATAGTTCCAAACATAGCGAAATAACTAGATATGCTGTTAGATATTCTGGAAAGCTATTGGAAACTATCATTTAAAAATGAAACCATTAATTAGATTTAGTTTGCGCATAACTAAATCGCCCCTGAAAAATTCTATTCCCTAATACTTTTCGATGATAGGCATGCGTTAAAATTCGAACCTAACATCATTAGTGACTATATAGGGAACTCGAGGGATCCAGATTAAAATCGCCGAGCAAGCGATTATATTTTGTAAATGTGGATTTCGCACATTCATGTAGCTAATTGTGCATTCTAATGCAATTTATCTACGCACCTAATTAAACCAAAGAAAAAATTTTAAACGCACTTCCTAAAATGCGTTTCCTGGCTTACTTGCATAACTGACTTTCGAAAAGAGTAAGCAGCCATTTGAAAAAATACTAAAAAATTAAGTGAATGCCCGAATCGAACTAAATGACTAAGAACATGTCGCGGCGTTTCAAATACAATAGAGATTTCGCTACCAAAAAGACTACGAGATGACAAAAATAAGTCAAAAGTGCGATATTTTTTAACGTAAATGAATACGCGTGTAAAATAAAATATTCATAAAAAATAATCCACGTAATTTTTAATTGCCATAATTAATTCCGGTCGTTTTTCCCTAAATGGGTTGTTTTTGTATTTTCCCTTAAAGTATTTACTGTTTCCGGAATTAAGTTAGGAAAAATCCACACGTAGGGGTTGCGTTTTTTTACATTAATCTCGCATGGTGCGTGATAAAATGTGGCTGAAGGGAAATTTTAAAAAAGCAAAAATGGTGGTGAAGCAAAAGGGGAACAAACTTTAGCCTTATACGATCACCGTAAGGAAGAGGCGTTTGGAATTATCAGGAGCTCGGAGACCAAACTCAAATTTTATTTTTTGATTTCAGCGTCTGTAAGAACTATGAAATAAAGATTGCAGTATTGATGGCGCAAAAAATATGGTTATGTGAGATCAAAATTCTCAGTAATTGAATAAATAAAGCTACATAAGTCTCTAACTTGACTCATTTACTCACGCCGTACGGGTGAAAGCCATTCAAAACAGCGTGTTTTTACGTGATTCTGTAAAAATTACTTCGGTGAGTAATAGATTAATTTTTATAAACAGTTGAGAAAGCATACTAACTATATACTGTTAGTTTTTTTTATTAAATCTATGTGCTAGAAGTTCCTAATTTTTAAAATAAATATTCTCCCTCTTGAGCGCACAGCTGTAATCTATCCCATGTAAAAAAGCTTATATTATTAGACAAATTGATCGAAAAGTAGTTGGGCAAGGTGTTGATATTTTTACATAATTGGAAAGATGAGTTTTTCTTTGAAATGAGACCAAATTAATCAAATTCTAGGAGAAGTAATTTTTCGCTCAAACTACCGTATAGTGGCGTAACTCGACTTGGCGAAGCCTGGTGTTGGGCTCAGCTCAACTTTCACTTTATTCAGCCAATAGCATGGCAAGCTCTACTATCAATAGTCGGGCAGCAATCGATTGCTACACTCGATATCTTCTCGAGCAGCCATATTGAAAACGTGATTTAGTTGTAAAGCCGTATGTGGATACGTTTAAGCGAAAATGACTGCGAATAAGTTGATCGAGTCAGTGCGAAATAACCCTCACATGTTCAGCAAACCTACCATTTTAATACTTCTATGATTCAACTCACTATTTACAATTGATACTTCACCTCAACTGAGCTGTTTCGGGGGAGCTGACTAAAACTCTCACAACTCACGCTATCGATAGGCCTCATCAATCGTTTGTAAGATCGATTTGGCAGTGGTGCGCTGTGATTGGTTAGAAATTTCGCGCGTTGGTTCGCCTTCGAAGAGAGAATACGTCAAGTTAAATTGTTGTGAACGAGCCTTAATTATTCGCCGGAAAAACGTCAAATTCTACATTTGCAATTGCCCCTCTGTGACGTAATAGCGCCAAAGCAATTAATTGGGAGATAAATAATTCTTTGGATGCTGGTGACGGAATCTGGAATACGCAACGCCTGTAAAACGGTCAAGAGGCCTGAGAGGAGAGGTTTCAAACAAACCAACGGATAAGGAGAATCCACCGAAACAAAATTTCCCGATCGCAAACATTGTTATTCCCGAGCGAAGCCAAGCAACAGGCTAGGTGATTATGGCGTAAAACGCAATAGCTACGCTTCACGCCACCTCAACAGTTTAGTTATTAATCTGTGGTTGGAATATGGTCACGCGATGTGTGAGGGAAGGGTAGGCCTATTGCCCAGCACTGTATGTTTTTTTTGACAATGTATAATGACTCAGTCAATTCTTACTCCAATGTTGCCCATATTAAATGGCAGTATATTTCATGGGCGGCTTTTATAATGCAAAGACAAAATCCTTTCCTGATTTTCTTCTTACATCCCACATCCCGTATAATGAACCCAAGGTGCGCTATAAATTAGAATTATGAATTGTAATACAATAACTACGCATAATGGTGCGTCATCTGTGATAATATGACATCCACAGTTCATCTTACTCATAATATTTGGGTTGTTGAATCTACCGATAAGGCGAAGGAGCCTTGTGATCCCCTTGGATGTCATAAGTTAACTCAAATTCCTTCCACCTTTCTAGATACCACACATTTTGCTTGCCTTTATTCTTAATGACAGTGACTTCAGTTCAAGTTCATTCAACTACCAAGTTCAATCGGTTCAATCCTAGTTTAAATAGTTGTGTGCAACTTTTTTCTCGCAGCCATGTTGTAAATTCTGGCAACTCTCTAGTTAAACGGTCGTTAAATCTGCGGTCTTCACCGAACAAAAAACCAAACGCATATACGCCTATGTATATTATTTTACGGTAGCGCGCAGAGCCAAAGGACAGAGCTTGCTATAATTATTATTTCCTTTCCCTCGTTCGAGTCCGTCCCCGACGCGGAGTGGCGACCATAGCAGAGGTGCATTCTTGTGTAAAAATCCATCCCACTTCGCGCTCCAGCGGTCACGGATCAACACCGTCACTTTTTTCTTCTCCCGTCGTTCCTGCAAAACGGGGGGAGGTGGACTAGACTCCCATATAAGATGGCCGCGAGGGTAGCCACGGAGAGGAGTGAGGAGTCTCTTACAGAAGTTCCACTGCGAGAGAGTTTGAGAGAGTCAATACAAACACTCGATTCCACCCACTTGCCGTTTGAATGGAGATTTTTAAAAAATACTGCTTTCACCGGAGAGATGGCACAGTTTTTGGAAAACAAAGTTCCCACATTTCCGACGAATATATTTTTTATGAGAAATGTGCCAAACGGCCCAAACCAGAGCCATTTCTATTGAAACAACTAAAAAATTAAGATCGATTGGTGCCTTAATCTTAATACTGTTCATTTCTATGGGATAATTAGCTTCTTGTAAACAGTTTTCCACGAAAATGGCTAATAGGATAGACAAATACTCATTTCCTCCAAATCTGACTCATTATTGCAGTACATAAGATAGACCGTACAGCTTGAATAACTTTAAACTTTGTATTTCCACATGAAATTTATTTTCCTACGACCATGGTTTCAACGACAGGGCGTCATCATCAGGTCCTGATGATGACGCCCTGTCGTTGAAACCATGGTCGTAGCAAAATAAATTTCATGTGGAAATACAAAGTTTAAAGTTATTCAAGATGAATTCCAAGTTCCACAAAATAACGCCTGAAACCATCAATTTTGTTAAGATGTACAGTATAACATGTATAACACGTTGCTGTACATTTAATGTACAGTAACGTTAAGTTCTATTAGCGGCAATTAGACAGAGTAACATAACAAATAGATACACATATCCCCCAACTGCATTGAAAATTTTAATCTCAGGTCAAAATTTCCCAATTGATAAAAGGCACACCAGGTGAAAGATGTAGTTACAGATTACCACCAACCCCTATTCGTAATAAAACAATTTTAACAGATATTTATGAATATTAATTCAACGAAGCGCGAAACAATCTTGTTTTATCTTTTTAGTGCTATTTCTTGCAGTCGTGTTTTTTAATTTTTCAATTATTTAATAATTTTAATTATTTTTTATCAAAAATAATGTGGCCTACGACACTCCCAGTAACGTAGCGGTTCTAATAAGTGTTTGTGCATCAAAATCGGTACAGTCGTTAAGTTGCTACGGTGGAACAAACATACATACATACCCAGCCGCTGAAAACATAAAACTCCGTTTTTTTTTGGGCAGTCGTCTAATAAGGGAAGCTTTTGTGGCAAGTAATGGCGGGGGAGACAGGGAGGAGGCAGCGTGGTGGCGGGATCCAGATGGCGCGCGGCAGGGATTCGAAACGTGGAGGGGTGGTGCGGGCAGACGGTGCGCGGGGAAGCGATGAACGTCCGAAGTGAGGATACGGCCAGCGCTGCCCATTTGTCTCCTTCCATACTCTTCGACCATTAATGTAATAGACACGGCATCTGCGCTTTGGAGCAATGGGAAGGAGTGTTGTCAAGATTTATTTTTCTCTTAATCAAAATTTATTTTTCTCTTAATTCTTCACAATTATTGTCTTACGTGTGATCAGTATGTCGACTCGCAGTAGCTGAAGTGCCTGGGAATACAAGGGAGTTGTGGTTGTGAAATTAACCTCGATTGAGAATGATTACAATTCCAACCGCAATACGGTCTTTTGATGTGAGATATCAATAATCTATCCATTTGCCATTCATGCATTTAAGGGCTTTTTATGCGGAAATTGTCTGCGGAACTCCTCTCCAGTCAACGTACGTTATGAATGAAGATTTCAAAATCTCACCAACGCTGACGTCACGCGCGCCAAAACATGTTGGCAACAAACAGCCCCCTATGGCACGTCTATTACATTAATGGTCGAAGTCCATACTTATACACGACCGTGATTGCTATCCCGCAGCACAGGGTTGTATGCATGAAAGAAGATCTACCATCGGAACACATTCCACAAACATTCTTCCGAAAAGTTCCCATGCATTTCGCCGGATGCGCTGAAGAGGACTAATGAGTGAGTATCGCACACTTCCCGGTCGATTAGTCACATTTTAAAAGATCGAAAATGTGATATCTAAATTCGGCCCGTATCTAATGGACCTAGGGCAGTCATTTTGCTGACGTTACAAATGACCGAATAAGCGAATAAAAATGACTGTAGTCAGCAATGGAGACTTAGTTTTTTGGGATTTCGTTGGCAGATTTTAGTAAACATTTAAATGAATTAATCAAAAATTTATCAAATATAAATTGTACGTGTAAACAATGTAGCGCATTGAGTTTTATGCTTCCAACACAGAGACGCTCATATACGAACCGACTCATTTTATCACTTCTTATCACCTTACCTTAAAATTCGCGGATTTTAAAGAAGCTTATAAATTAGATGTTTCGATTTTCTTTCAATGATACATCGATAAAATCAAAATGCGAAGATTTTTTCGAAAGCCGAAAATTCACAGAAGGTGTTTTTCAGGGTGGTGCGTCCCGTATGGGGAACAATTGTTGAAGAAAGGGTATGCAACATTGAGCCAGTATTCTAAGTTCAGTCACGGGTTTTATTCATGGAAGGACTCGTATTTGTCCAAAACTGACATTGAGTCAGTCACATCACAGCCTCGAGGTTTCTATTATATTTGTATTGCTTATTTTTCAAGCTCCACAACCGGGTTTCGCCTAGGCCAGTGGTTCTTAACCTTTTTGACACCAAGGCACACTTGAGGTGTTTGGAAATGCAGACGGCACACCAGTGAACAAAGAAAAAGTTAATAGACTTATGTAAAATAAAGTATAAACAAAAACCGATATGCAAAACTTATCGTTTTTAAACCAAAATAACAAAATTGAAAAGTATCTATTAGTTTAATAATTTATTTTTTATTATTATTCATCTATCATGATTGTTTATGAGCGTTGCGGCACAACCTTGCGGCACACCAGTGTGTCGCGGTACACCGGTTGAGAATCACTGGCCTGAGCAGTGACGCCATAATTTCGTCTTGGACGCGGTGCGAAAATTTCACGCCACAGCTGATTATGACTCAGGCGGAGAGCTATCAAAATATTTTCGATCACAAGTCGTTTCCATCGGTTCAAGGAATGGCCCTCTAACAAGGTCGATATTGGATTAATCCGAAAATATGTCATTCGAGGAAAATTTTCACGTGCAAGCAACCTCCAGAAGCAAAGAAAAGAATTTTATGCTAGTAATTTCGTCTATTTGACGGCCATCGAGATTATTCCCTGAAGTAATCGACTCAGAGCAAGCGCTCTCAAGTGGATATAGAATTGCTCTTGCCAAGGATAATTACCACTTATAATCTCAAGTACGTGTCCATCCTCAAACTTAAGGATTCCCCGTATCGACTCACTTGTAGGATATGTGGTACAAATAATAATTTTTAACCTAACCAGAATGTATGCCGGTTAACAACGGATTTAATGGTAAAGAATTTTAGTCAGGGAACTACGCAGGCAAATAAGTAAGATTATATGTTTGTGAAACTTGGTCATTGCTGACATTCTTGAAATGTGAGTTCGTAAAAAGACGGGAAGGGAGTGACAATAGTGCAGAGTACGAAAGAAAGACAGAAAGGAAGGAAGGAAGAGGTGGTTTCGCATTTGAAAGACGCGGAGAGGAGATGAGTATGTCACCATTGCGGAAAAAAGCGGACGGAGTACATATTAGTGGGGTGAAATGGTGAATACTTCCAGCGACGCGTGAATACGAGAGAGAAGAGGCATAGATATGGCATTAGAGATGACACTTACATAGATTGAAAGAAGATGGCGTCGTGATGAACGGAAGTGAATCCATCTTTTCCACGAAAAATGATTCACCTAACCAGCCCGCAGTAAAAAAGGGAGGAATCAGCACCTGATGATGATGCAGTGCAACGAAACCCGGGTCGATTAAAAACATTTTTAAGTGGAAAATTGCTTCGTCATAGTTCTTATTATATTCAGCACGCAGTACTTTTTTAAAATAATTATTTCCATTCTTTCATAATCATTACGGTATCGCGACAGTTCCGCCACTAATACTAATGCGCTCTCGGCCTATTGACTGCTCAACTGATCCATGCAACATGGCCGACTGCGCATTTGAATAGTTTAAAAGTCCCATGCGCCATCGTTCCGTACGCTTCCATCTACTCCCTAATCTTCTTTGATCCATTGGGCATTTTGGATGTCATGAAAGCAAAAAGGGAACTATGAAAAGGTTTGAAACGAGTAATAGGGAAGTTCACGAGTAGCATAGCACGGGAGAAAATTATAAGGATGGCATTAAAATGACAAGTATTTTGCTAGTAGATGACAAATCAATAGCATCTATTGTTCAAGGGACTACTTGAAGACATGATGAAATGTAGCGTTTTTTCATTCATAGCCCAAGTAGGGATTTAATTTGATCAGCAAAACAGTTATAAAATGGAAAATCTATCCAAAAAAAAGATATGTCTAAGCAAAACAAAGATGGAATAAACTATCAAAACACGATATTCAACAAGAAAGCGAGAAGAAATAGTTGCACCCAATGAGTAAATCACTATGTGCCCAAAAGAGAGATGGCACTTATCTCTTCCCTCCACTTCACCGCTGCGTCATTAATTTCCATCGTTACTTCCATTTCCGCCAATGGTCTCTGTGTTGTTTTTTAGTATTCAGCAATTAAACAAATAAAAATAATCAAATAAAAATTTCCACTTTCGACCATTACTCCTCAAAATTTGACGGCACGGAGAGAAAAAATCATTCACATGACATAATGATGCAAAATCCGTTGAAACCACTTTTTATAGAGTACCTAGATCGAATATTTTCCCTTCCGATATTTGCTCATTTCCTCGACACACCTGACTGGGGCCAGACATCTTTCCTCCTCACATTTCCGGCGATTATTTCGCGGCTCCCTTAAGAGGTCTAGAAGCGAAACAGAAATACGGGAGATGTTTCGCCATCCAACATTCTCTTTCATTTTGCGAAGTTGATACGCCAGTACATAAAAGACGACGCGATGAATCCAGATTTTTAAAGGCATTTCAAGTAGGACATACGTACTTGTTCCGGCGTGTTAAGAATTCCCTTGCCCTCTTCCGAAACCACCTCTTTCTTCCTTTCTTTCTGTCTTTCTTTCGTGATATACACTACTGTCACTCCCTCCCCATACTTTTACCAACTCATATTTCAAGAATGTCAGCAATGTCCAAGTTTCACACACATATAATCTTACTTATTTGTCTGCGTCGTTCCCTGACTATAATTCTTTGCCAAGTCCGTTGTTATTCGGCATATGATCTGGTTAGGTTAAAAATTGTACTTTGTACCACATGTCCTACAAGAGAACCCGCAACATTATTTGGAAATCCGTAATTCCTTTTAACCCTTAAAAAATAATAAATAAAAATATGAGACAAAAGTTTACAGCCGCAAGATTAAATACTTTGCATATCGATTCAGCGAGCATAGAGAGCAACAAATATTTCGAGATAAAAACAATAGGAGATGAAGGTGTTTGACTTCAAATTCAGATTCGCAGACCATTGCGCCACTCAAGTTTCCTCAATTAATTCATCGCAGCAATCCATACAGAAGCCATTGGGAGAGCTTCCGATTACTCGTCATCGACGCAGGTTTTCTGAATTTTCACATTTTCGTATTCCTATATAGTCGGGCGCGCAAGCATTATTTTTTCAGCTAGAAGTAGTAATCGCTTGTAAACATCATAATATAGGTTATAAAATTACATCGTGGATGAGAAAATCTGTCATTTACAATTGAGGTACATAATCATTCTGTTAAATTTCTATGCCAAGGAATGATTCCATACAGCAGTGCCTCCATAAGTGGTTAAATTCAAATGAAAATCAAAATTGTTAGGATAAGGATAGCTTTCAAATTATACTGAATTACTTATGAAAATCGAAACAATGCCATGTCAATTCAATTAAAATTTCATGTTTAATTAAATCATTAATTAAGCATGAAATCGATAAGTCAGATAATTCACAGGTATTATTTATGATTTGAATAGTTGATTTTTGTTGATTTAGACTGCCTTTAAAAAGTTGTAATGGTTGGTCTATGTTAAAACTGTAACAATCTTTGCAGGTAAAGTAATAAACTATATTGCTCCTGGGTTAAGGAGATGGGCCTGAAGTTGAGTGTATAGTGCCCCGTTTACATTACTACTTCCTCCGCTAGTAACTCGAAAGCCAGTGAAAAGTTTTCCGTGTGAACGCAAGTTAGCGCTAACCATGGTAAACTTTGTTTACGTTGTTGATTACCACACAAGAGTTGCTAGGGTTGAATGATGGTTACTAGCCAGGTGAATAAGGAGTACCTTTTTAAGTACCTTGGTTACTAGCATTCGAGATACTAGCGTAGAAAGCTATTAACGTACCTAAACGGGGCATAAAGTTTTTGTAACTTACAGTTTTGAAAGGCTATTTTAAATTCAGTGTCCTTGAATTTCTTGGCGACCTGTCCGGTCAAACCATGAATGCATATTACAATTATATATTTATGTGAATTTGAATAGGAGTCGGATAGAGAAGTGGAGTTATTAAATTTGAACGTGGTACGGGAAAGATTGTGGGAAATGCATATTTTTGATACTAAGTTAGATCTGCCTGAGTGTAATATGGTGCTTATCAATATTTTCCGAAAATTGTTCTTTAGGAATAGGTTTTTAATATCCTATGTATTTTTGTGTAAAAACTGAGTCACTACGATTGATAGGTCTGTGCTTAAGAGCTAGAGCGATATTTATTTTTTGTTTTAATGAATGGTGAGATTTGAAGTTAAGGTACCGCTCTTCTTCATGAGGTTTTTTTCCACCAATAACAGGAATAGTACCATCTGGATTTCTTATTTTCAACATATCAAAAAAAGGGAGTTTTTTTCTCAGTTTCTGATTCTATAGTAAATTGTATCCTGGAATGAAATTTAAGTCAATTTAAATTAAAGATTAATCCATTATAAATCCATTTCAATCACTAAGTACTAAATTGAATGATATCATATTTTGAGGGGCGTAAAAGATAAGAAGTGGAAATTAAAAGCGTATTAGCAAGCGCGTGCCTACCTCACAATTCCTCGCATTCGTGCGAAGCAAACAAGGACAGCTGCGAGGGCTAAGTAGACACGCACCCCTGGACCACTTAAGCATCGCAATCGAATGACACAGCGAGCTACGAAAGCGATATTTGGAACGTGATCTTCCGGAAACACGAAATGAGGGACGCCCGCAAGAAGGAGAACGCTTCCATTCATTCGGATGTTGGGGATGGTCAATGTGGGCGCTGGAGGGGCGGGGGGCGGGGCAGGGGGGTCGGGGGTGACTCATTCGCGGCGTCGCTGGCTTCTCGAGGATCGCTGGCGATGATCGCGGTCAGTGCGGTGGAGGCGAGCCATATACGTATATACTGTAAGTCTATGTATGTAGGTATGTAGCGAAAGAGGTGGGCGTGCCCTATAGGGTCACGAGGCGGGGTGACGGGTCACGGGGTGGGTGGTCAGTACGGAAGTGAAGGAGTCCGGGGCGGTGTCATCGCGACGAATGCGAGAGGAAGAAGGGGAGGGAAGTGATCACCACCACCACCCACCCGCAAGGAGGACGGCAGGAAGGGGAGGAGGAGGATTGGGGGCGGAGAGGGGGACGGGGGACGACTGAGTATTAATTAAGATAGTATGAGCGACATAGTTCCCTAGTCATAATGGAGACCATATTTGAATTTTATTTTTTTACTTCAGCGTCTGTAAGGAGTATGAATTAGATATTATAACATTAATGGCGCAAAAATATAGTTATATATCACAAATATTCTCGGTAATTATATAAATATATCGACTAAAGTCAATAACTTGAATCATTTTTTCACGCCGTACGACTAAAAAGCCTTCAAAACAGCAGGTGTTTTTTTTTGCGATTCTGTAAAACTTACTGCGGTGAGTAATAGATTATTTTTTATAAATAGTTGAGAAAACGTACAAACTACACACTGTTAGTTTTTAGACGAAATCTAGGCGCTGTAAATACAAATTTCTTTCAATATTCTCCCTCTGGAGCGCACTGCCGTAATCTATCCTATGTAAAAGAGCTTGTATTTTCAGGAAAATTTCTCGAAAAGTAGTTCGGCGAGGGGGTTAATATTTTGATATAATTGGAAAGATGAGAGTTTTTTCTTAAAAAATGAGGTCAAATTCATCAAATTCTAGGTGAAGTGATTAATTCACTCAAACTACCTTAAGGGTATGCGGGTGGGTACGGGAAAGGTTACTTGGGGGAACGGAGGAAGGTTGGAGAGAGAAACCCGGCGCCTCTGCACTAGCGGCCCACTCTTAACGGAAGGGGCCGAGGGGTAGGACGTTATCCCATTCGACGCACTCTCCGGTCACTCCAAAAGGGGTCACCCAAGAAATGGATACAAAATGCATATGACGCTCTAATACTTGACAATTAAAACTACTACACTATTTACGTTCGCCAGTTCTTTCATATACAATATACCTACTATTCATATTCTCCCATTCCGCTGGAATAAGATGCGCATGTATCTGCGGTAATTCTGTACTCTCATTTATATCATTCCCGCTAATTCAAATGAAATTTTTTCTCGACCTCCTATATTTTATGGTGTATATATCAGGAGTATTAGGTCAAATACAAATTTGAAACTTCTGCCCAAGTTTAGGATATTTATTTATCCATCCTTAGGGCTATAATGAAATAATACAAAACGAAAAATGTTTTTTTAATCCTTTTTTTTTTGGCAAAATGGTTTTAATGTATAATTAATAGTCATTAAGAAGAAAAATAAATGGACATATTCAATATAATATTACCTTTCAGGCTTGCTGATGTTTTATTTACAATTATGGTTACGTTGCTTGGCTTTATTTCTTTATTGAAAATATATATTTAATTTATTAAATTATGGTAAATTCATGATATTCTCGCTAATTTTTGTAACCGATAGGTCGATATCAGTGACTCATGGACAGGGTGTCGATGTGCCGCTGTACCAAACACATGACCCACATGACCCCCACACACGTCGAAGGGGTCCAGCACACGCGTGAGACGCGCATGCCAATTCGAACGTGAACGAGGCGTCGACCCAGTCGTGATTGCTGAGGAAACGTGACAGCGAATGGTAGAGATGTGACACGCAGTCATTCTGAAGACGATTTCAGCCGTTGCGAACTAGCGATCGCGATCATCCGTGGTTATTATGTTATTGTGACAACAGAAAAGAATACCTATAATAGAATCGCCTTAGACCAACCAACAACAAGAATACCAGAACTTACGTAATAGAAGCGCCTAGTGCCAAGGCGCCTAGCCACTAGCGCCTAGCTACGTCGCACAGTGGGGCGGCTTGTCAAAAAACCAGGCCACAAACCCCATAAACTTTTGTCCCACGTTGATTTAATAGCATCTACATAAATTATGATTATTCACAGTATGACTAAGAGGAATAATTTAATTATATACGCCACCTTTTACTGGCAATCACAGCCGAAATATGGGGACATGACTTTCTAGCATACGGAGCGCATATATGAAGTACATACAATAATCGAAAAAAATTTCATTTACCGTGGACCTGCAGGCGCTGGGATATCACCGTGGAGCAGTCTCATCTCACTTTTCATCCCCATCTTACACTTCATCTCATTCTCATTGAATCATTTCTGTCATCCATCATTACAATATCATGTTTCAACCCATTTATAAACGAGAACTGTTTGAATCAGTTAATAAGGACATTGACTGTTAACCCTGGAAATAAAAGAGAGAAAAACCCTTGTGTGTAAACCCTCTGTAAAGGAAATAAAGGGATGTCTCAATGCCTCCCCCTGGGAGTCTGCGGGGCGTCATTTTTTGCTTTAAAACCGCTGATATTATATTAACTATACCTACAATGATTTTAAAAAATTAAATAAGTTCGGTTATTTCTGTTATTTTTGTGATATAACTCTGAACTGATAGATTCTCCTTGGGTTTCCCACCGTGTTAATGCCTGTGGTGTTGATGTCCCCAGAAGAATTTACCAGAATAATTCGCCGAGAAAGCCTCAAGTCTAAGAAGTTCCGAGTTATATCACAAAAAATAACAGAGAACATTTGTCAAAAAAATTGTTTATTTATTTTGATCTACAAAAAATATCCTCAGCGATTTTTGCACTTTTTCACGTGAGTTACAAGACTACTCGCGGACGCGAGAAAAATAGTTTGATTTCGTGATCCTGCGCCAGTCGGCTCTTCCAACGGTGCACTGTCTCGCTGCACTCAACTGAAGGCAAAAGAAACGTTTCATATGCCGAAGGCTGTCTATTGTCCAGCGCTTAGTCCATGCAAGTTGCTAGTGTAGCAATTATCAAATTTGATTATAGATTTTATGAATATCGGATCACATTTTATCACTAGAGTGCGCAAGAACACCGTGTATATATTTATTTTGCATAATTTTCGACGAAGTACCTACGTGTTTCCATGAGACACTCAAACAAAGTAAAACGCACTCCGCTTAAGAGTGAAATTTCAGAACAAATGGAAGTTAGCGTTTCTTAAAACATTTCCGACACGTTCTCAACACGGAGAGATGATTAATGGGCTCGTACATTTGCTTATCCGAAGCGTCGACTGCGGAGTCCATGTTCCGCTTCGTTGATTAAGAAGAAAACATTGGATATTCGGAAAAGACATTTTCTCTCTCCAAAATGTCATTATACATCATTTTAAAAACTCTTTCGTACCTGTAAACATACTCGTATCAACGTAATAAGCAGTAAATACGCAATGCCTGCAAATACACTTATAGATCACGAAGGCCGAAGTATTTCGTTCGTTGCAGCGTTGCTCAAGGAGCTTTCAAGAGGCCACAATCACCGTTATCCATACTCGCCACGTGGCTTCAGCAATTGTCGTCACCCCGATATTATTCCGGGCGTTCCCTACACCTAACGAGACGTGACTAACGGTTTAAAGAGCGCGAACCCATCGCAAAGAGCAGGGTTGGGTGTCGGGTGGCCTAGGAAAATGAGGGCGCCATCAGGGTGTTCCCCATTGAATAAAGCTACGGAAATTCTCCAATTAAGATGTAACAGTTCGCGTTTCTATGTCTTACGTTAAAAAAATGCAACTAAATGAGAAAAAGTGTTTAAGTCATCATTTAAAAATAAAAAAACCAGTAGCACAACATGAAGTCGTAAAACTATATCGTGACGACATTGTCACATTTGGAGAGCAGCGTCACGGCGCGGCGTTCACTTCCCACAAGATGACGAAGCAGACAACGGTGAGTGGGGCAAGATCACCGATTTTATCGCCATGCGTTTTGATTGATATACTGCCGTGATACCGACCATTATCATTCATGTATCGGAGGTCATCTCCGCCACAGAGAATCGGCGGGTAGTATGCTAAGAGTGGAAGAGTTGGGGAGTGGAGGAAGGAAACCCGACGTCAACCTTTGCCTGCTTTAAAAGAAAGGCACCTAAATGACCAGGGTTTAACGTCCCAACCGACGGACGGAGTATTGCACATGAAGTACCTACTCTCCACATGGCACCCCAGTGCGGATCGGGATTTCACAGACAAATCTCCACCACTTCCTGGGATTCAAAGCAAAGTACTTCGGGTTACAAGTATACACACCGAACCGATCTGCGAATGAATTGAATAATTCCTCGCTGCACCATCAAGTCACGGGCTGACCACGGGGGGAGGCCCCCCAAGTCTCGGGTGCCGCAGGCGGGGCACGGGGAAGGTCGAATCCGCTTGCTTCTCGTCCGGAGAACGGCTATGAAAGTGGAAGGATTTAATTCGAATGACGATGCGAGCCGCCGACGCACGTCACACGTCCTTTAAAGGTCGAATAACACTAGCGTTCGTCGGAGTTGTTAGCGGGAGTGGGAGCAGGTGCGGATGTCGGTGCCGCTCCCGTGTACTGCCCTGTACTCTGCTCGGAGAGCGCTCTTATGGCAGGCGTGAACGTTTCGAGCCCGTTTGTGAAAAGCAGTAGTCACTTGTAAATAAACAATGGAAAGGTTACGGCTTTATCGAAGAAATCATCGAAGGAGAAGGTTGAAGTTAGCCGCTATTCTCGTAATAATTGCAGAATATTATGACAGCCTACCCGACAGGAGGATCTACATCTACATCTACATACTACCCCGCAAGCCGCCTCAATAGGCGTGTGGCGGGGGGTGTTAGGACACCAGCCGTTTACATATAAAAAGGAAACGCTCTATGAAATTACGCCTTGCATTTATTAAAGTCCCTTATTGTTCGGGGGAAAAACGAATTCCCATACCTATCCGTTCTGCAAAATATCTCTCTTAATTTATCGTTTCTGTCGGACCTGGAAATATAGTGGGGTTCTAATATGATGTTCTCCGTGTCGCTCTGAAAGATATCTATTCTCAATTGCTCAAGTAATCTAAGCCTAGCGCGCAGCCTCCGAGTCTCTAGCGGCTCCCAGCCTAATTCGTTTAACATCTGCGTAACGCTGTCTGTACGCCCGTAACAGTTTTTGACGAATCGCGCAGCTTTCCTTTGTATTTTATTAAGTTCCCGAATTAATTCTTTCTGCACCGGATCCCATATGCTTGCTGCATATTCAAGGTGTGGCCGGACGAGTGCGAAATAGCACCTCTCTTTAACTTTTTCATCTGAGAATCTTCCCACAATACGCTTGACGAATCCTAGCTTCTTCAGAGCTCTGCCACAAATATTTCTTATATGTGTTCCCCACGATAGGTTTGAGGTTATCGTAACTCCCAGATACTTAACTTCATCTGTAGCCTTTATCTTAACGCCATCCACAGCATATACACGGGGATAGTTGGACGACCTCCGCAAGAAATGTACCTCCGCAAGAAATGTATCTAGGTGCACCACTTGGCCGCTAGGCGAAAAGAACAAGGATGTCCTCCCAATTTATTTTTGGAATTGCAGCCTGAAGATCCCCATAGATACAGCAGGTTTGTTTGATACTTCCGATTTAAAAAAACTTTTATAATGGTAATTTTTTAAATCATTTGTTGTCGAAGAATAATTTCCTCTCATGTTTGGCATGTCGACTGCGTCGCTCCGTACAAAAACGTACGAAACGACAGCAGACGACGTGGTCACGTGATCCATCCGAGTCCGTGATTGGCTTCGGTTGCGATTCTCGGTCGGAAAAATAGACTGTCGGCTATTCTCGCACCCGCACCCACTCACGCCAGCCGCTATTGGTTAACGAGTTAACCACACCCGCTAACCTCTCCGACGAACGCTAGTGTGATTCGACCTTAAGACGCCTCGCCGCCCGTTGAAATCTCCCGATCTCAACGGTGGCTCACGCTCGGCCAACGGCGGCGACACCGCTATCGGAGGCCATCCACGTAATCGAAGCAAAATATACCTCCCACACACGCATGCAGATCTTCATGCGCCCTCTGGAAACAGTTCTCACCACGCCCTTGTCGAAAGAAGTCACAAAGGGCACGCCGACGGTGAAGAGAACCAGCCAGAGTGAATGGGGTTGAATGATCCGAAAGGGAGTGTAAGCTGCTGTAATCAAGGAGGTTAGAAAAGAAATGGAGGCGACATACCACTTGATTCTTGAAGCCAATTCCGCCATTGCAGTCGGCACAGCTTAGACCTTCCTCCGGCTTACGTGTCCGGCGGTCGCGTTCCATTTTCGACAAATCTAAGTTAAAAACCTCAGGCAAGGCGATGTTTTGTGGCTGGTTTGGCAAAACCTACTCGGCACAAAATCCCTCCCAAGCACCCCATTTCTTGCTGCACTCTCACCCATGAGCGTTCACGGTCATGCCTCATCCATTTCATTTTAACCTCCTTGGTTGTAATAGGCGACAATCCGCCATATTGGCGACCGCATGGCGAGCAAAATTTTGATAACAATAGGAGAAAAGCGAGCTCATTGCGGATCGTGAATCGGGAAGTTGGTAAGTTACACAACATTCTCGGGGGAGGGAGAATAACAACAATACCGCCAGGAGGGGAGTATAAAGGTACGACGCCGCGTAGTCGAAATTACAGAGGTCCCGCGGAAGGCTCTGCCCAAAGGGAAGCAGTCGAAATTACCTAGTCGCTGCCGGAGGCTCTGCTCCAAGGGGGAAGTCGACATTACTTAGTTACCGCTGGAAGCTCTGCTCCAAGGGAGAGAAAAAGTAAATCCGCACAGAGTAACTGTTGCTGCCATAACCAGTGACCCGAGATATTACTGACGCCGGAGAATTGGAAGGACGACCTAAAATTTTCCCTGTTAACCACAAAGCACGAGGAGCTAACAAAAGGGACACAAATTTGGACACGTGGGCATAAAACCAGGACCAAGAGTCCGAATTGTATGTAAAGGTATTAATCTTTCTATTGGTGATACATGTCAAGTGTTTCAGTGTTGAGTGTTGCTATTGATAATTATATATGTCAAGTGCTTGGGTTTTTGAGGGTTGATATTGGTGTTACAAGTCAAGTGTTTGGGGTTACGAGTGTTGCTATTGATATTTATATGTCAAGTGCTTTACTATTATTTTGTAAAGTGCTTAAAATATTGGATAGCGATAGAGAGTAATACCAATGAGAAATAAAAACTTTTGTTAAAAGGATAATAAGCGAAACGAAAGTGTTTTAAATTAAAAGGGATGGGATACATTTAAATGTACTTTTGTCCAAGTAACCTCTGTAACTTAATAAATGCTCCTACGTTTTTCCGAGTTCCATGATTGTCTTTTAAAGTCAACCGTGACGCCGCCAAGGGTAGTGGCAGCACTCAATCCGTGAGTACTTCGAGAGCGGAGTAGCTCAAATGGATAATTCATTTGAGTTGGTGCTCTTACGAAAGAGGTAATTTTTTAAGTAGAATTACAGAATAACCCCCCAGGTTACCCTAGAGTCCAACAGGAATCGGGTCATCGCGCAACGAATCAAGTCTCAGGGAGCCAGCAAATAGGCCAATCAACAGGTGATGACGCAGGCGAGAACTCAAGGGGAGAATGCTTCGCACGTGAAGGGATGCAATATTTTAATAGTTGACACAAAAGGAAGGACGGACAGTTTTTAACGCGGCGTTAGGTGGGCGAGTCAATGTTCGCGAAGACTTGAAAACACTCCGCCCCGAATTCCAAACATCAAATATCATCTGAGAGATCTAGGTGAGATGGTTTAGCGACGACAAGGAAAATAACCGTATCCAAAATCTATTCAATCCGTCTTTGTAATCAATTCAACTGAATTGAAACACAAAATATCGACTAAAATCATTGTGAGGCCGAATGCCGTGATAAACCTGGCATTTACTCGTATTACGGGCCCCTCACGAACGACTCGAAGACAGTCCAGACGTCTAGTCCAGGCAGAAGCGAGAGTACATGAAAAGCTACAAGGCGACCTCAAATGCTTGGAAGCTGGTCTCGAGAGGTAATAAGAAAGGGAATGGTCGAAAGAGGAATGAGGGAGATAGAGGACGGTGCAGTTCAATTGGCAATTCACGTTTTAACCGCCGCGATCGCATTAGCACTGCGGTGGGACGGGAGCGAATGAGGCCGGAGAGGAAAATCACGCCTCTGGTTACGTTCTGCTGAGCAAGATGGATCATCGCAGTTGGCTTCCGCATATTTTTATCGAAGTGAAGCATCAGAATGGCGAGCGCGCCGCGGAGTGGGTGAAGTGAAAAGGAAAGCGGCGAGAGTGGACACGGCGCCTATCGCGAGGATTTGAAACGAGGCGAGGCGAGAGAGAGGCCAACCCTACGGGCAAACAAGCGCACGGGTCCGCCATTTTGGATATATGACGTAACGAGAGAGAGAGAGGCTAGCAGAGAAGTAAATATAGTGATATTTTATCCTCCCGCGGTTTCCCTTATTTAGGTGATTGTGCGTGGATCGGGAGAACATCACTCACCTCTGTCAGTTGGCATGGTGAAAAGAAATAACTTGATACTATTCCATTAAGTTTCTTAATTCCCGATCAATTTCAACGTCTGAGCGTCATTATTTAGGTAACATTGGTCTATGTTACCTTGATAACAACGCACAGCTGATCGATCGAGAACACAAAGCCTAAGTGAAATACTTAGGACCAAGTGATATTCTTTTCACCATTCTAAACGTAGCAAAGTTCCAAAAAGTGTCGCCTGCTTCCATCAGTTTTGTCATTCGCTTTAACGGTAGGACCCAATGAAATTTTGAGTTTGGCGACATAAAGAAACATGTTGAGAATAGGCATTAGATACTAGAATGATATCATTAGCAAGGTTTCACACTTAGGTACCTGTAAGCTATGACTACTATGAATTCGTCCAATTAGCTTATGCATGAATAAGTTTCAGCGGATTAATCTTAAGAACACTCTTAAGCTTCATTACTAAGCTCAAACTTTTAAAAATGGCCACCTAAGGTAAACCGCTTGAGATAAAAATTTGAAAAAAATAGTTTTAATGTCTTAAGACATGAGGGAAACAACTAGGAAAATTTCAATTTTTTTAAAACTGGTCAAGCAATCACTCTTGGACCACTTCAAATGGATTGACCCATATCCAATAAACAAAGATTAACAGCAAGTATACTATTGCTCTTTCATTATTGTAATCAAATTTTGTTTCCGATTCTAAATTGCTAGAATGTTCACAAAATATTCCAAATCTTTGATTCATTGTCTTTTTTCGATATGTGTTATGCCGTGTTTAGCAGATCAAGCGACATTATGTTCCTCCGCTCTCCCCCTCAAATTTACTTTTTGCTAGTCGAATAATAATAAAATTCATGGCAAAGGAAATTAATTTGAAATAGCTATTATTCCAATTACTTAGATTGTAAATTATCGTTGTACTTCATCTCGCACTGATAGAAGAAAAAGAGCCCTATGACAGCTGTTGTAATATTGACTAAACAGGGCTTCAACGAAAGAGCCAATAGTTCCGCGGCAAGATGAATCTGCGCAATGCAAGCCTGTGTGTTGAAACTCGTTAAAGAGGACAACAAGAAGCCTCTTTGTTCGTTGAAGAGGATAATTTATTTGTGTGGTGGGTATGACGAAGGTTGGGGATTCGCAGGACGTTGAACTACAAAGAGTGCTTAAGGTGAATTAAATGACAGCCGACCAACGGTCAACCACTACAGAAAACTGACCTCCCTTTAGAATTAATCCACTGTCGACTCAAGTCACCAGTTAACTTTAATCAGATCAGTGTCCGTTCACAAAAGTAGGCGATACCGCGAACCTTAAGCTTTCACTTCACGGAATTTGGACGAGTGAATTGTACTGCAGTCTCTTCTCTCTGTGAACAGTATTCCTCCACCGCTAAAGTATCCACTCATCAACGATTCAGTTCACAATGGATGCCTCCGAAGAAGAGCGTTCAAGGGAGTACTACCTAGACATCGCTAAGCATGAAATTCAATGAATTTTCCCTCACTGTTAAGGAAAATACACGATCTCTCTAAATATTCCAAAAATATGAGCCACCTATCGCACTATTTTTCGAGATAATATTAGCCAAAAAATAGAGGAGCCGCTTTCCATAGGTCTTGACACGGCAGTGCGCTCCATAGGGACATTATTTAAAAAAAGATGACATTTTGACGCGCAGATGGCGTCAGAAACGTAAGGGTGTGGTATTAGTAATTTTTCTCATTCGTTTCATGTAAGAAAACTAATTTATAGCTCACCATATACTTCACATGAACCCCAGAAAACCTACGGTTGTCAAGGAGTTTTCGGCGAACGGCGCGGCGTGAAATAAATAATTCAAGCTAAAGTCTCAAATATGAATGTATATTATGCACATTACTGAGGAGGTAAGGCATAAAGTCTAAATAGTCTTTGCGCCATTGATCTATATATATATACATATATATATATATATATATATATATATATATAAATTCATACAATCATAGGAAATGGAAAGGGATAGGAACACATAAAGGACGAACACAGGGTTTGGTGGGGAAGATGAAAATGTGTCGAAACCAGACAGAAAAAATTTCACCTTACCCAGGATTCGAACCTGGATATATATACATATATATAAAGAAGAATGTTTGTATGTTTGGTTTTTATACAAATCTACAGTTTAACTCTGATTGTGCTGAAATTTTGCAGACTAATAGTTCAAGACATGAGGAAAATTAAAGGCTATTTTAAAAATAAAGCCTCAGGACCCCAAAAAGTCCCAAAAAGTGCCAGCCTTTTGGTACGCTACGTATTGGTTTTTGTGCAGTGGTTTAAATTTTTGCTTTTTAAAATTACTTTAGCTCAAGATATAGGGTTGGGGTTACTTTTATCGGATGGCTAAATAAATGAAGTTTCTAATTCTTTCGATCGATTTTCTTTTACGCTTCGTATTTGTCTGAATATCATGTTTTTAGCTAAAAATCTCAATGCTTCTCTGAAATCAACAATAGCATATTCCCTTGACTTTAAATATCACGTTTTCCTGCAGGCCCATGATAGCACGTAGAAAGAAAATCTGTATAAGAACGGCCCAGAGTCTCAAGGGCCCCATGATAGATTGCTTCGGGGGGGTAATCGATAAATTCAATGAATATTTACAACAAGTATACTCTTCAACGTCTATTCTCAAAGTTGCTCTCATAGGGGCACTGCATGTATATCCGAGTACACTTACGTAGTACACGGTAAACATAAAGGAATTAAATAGAATACACACTTAATTAAATGTGCAAGAATACTTATGTGCAAGAATAGTAATGTTAATAATTCCTCTAATACTACAACAATCACAGATTTGTTTATTATCGTTTGATACCCAGATGTATTACACGTAGTGGAACCGTCTGCCTCTCATTACGATTTTGTACCGTTTTTTAAACCAATTCCCACGTCATAAACGTTATATGTATATGTTTAAGAGTGTTAAAGTGCAATTAACTTGCATTCACTCATTTTTGGGTTTCCCGTGCATGAAAGAGGACCAAGAGTCACTCATCTCTCCGTGAACCTGGAAAACGGTCAGCATCTCTACTACATCGAACACAACATACAACATAGGTTACAAACTCTTCAAATGTCCACGTTGACAGTTTTCTTCAGGCTTTGTGGTTTTCTTATAAAATAAGTTCAATGTTTTTCACACCCGTTGAATTTCAACGGGCACCTTCCGCTAGTAATACTATATTAACGCCTTGTTAAGTACGACTGCTCATATTATAAAAACTATTTCGAACATGTCTCCAATACGCGACTGGAGAAAAATCGAGCTCGTACTACTTTAAAAAGTCACAAAAAGTGAAAACAACAAAAGGGCGTCCATTATTATCGTTTCTCACGAGTTCCAATGGCTATCGCATATCGCGCGGAGTACCAACAGACAGAGAGAGAGAGTGTGTGTGGGTTGATAAAAGGTCAAATTAAATCGAGGATAAGGATTAATGATGTTGGCGAGCCTTATCGAGCGCACGAATGCCTAAGAGTGCTGTGCGATTAGGATAGCCATCTTCACGGGGCGACGGACTTCAGCCACTTCCGGCTGACTCTTGCTTCCATTGGAGGAACGAAGAGGACCAGAAGGGGAGGGGAGGAGGCTGCACCCATTTACTGTTGCCATAGCAATAACCTTCACCTCTTTCCGATTCAGGATCACCAAGAAGGAATTCTTGACACCTTGATCCCAAGAAAAAGTTTCCAACGGCCAAGAAGTTTTCAGATCAATATTCGAGCGAGGACGACGGGGAAAATATGCACGCGTGCATTTTATAGCACGGCAAGGGTGGTCACAGAATGAGAAAAACGAAACGGAAGAGTGCGAACCTAGAAAAATACAGTGTTAGTGAATCGTAATTTAGTACCATTTTCATTTCGAGACAAAACTAGAAAAATTGGCAATCCTACCGGAAAATCTGGATTCCTAATTTTATTAGCCTAGGCCCAATTTTAATTGTTTAGCCTAATTTAAATAAGTCACCAACGACGGAATTTCGATATTTGATTCAGGTGGATTCTCAGGAGAAAAAGCTACAAAAAAGTAAAGAAACATTCAATATTTTTCACACATGAACTCTCTGCATATGTTAGGACATAATTAGCGAAGCGCAAATTGAACTTGAGCCAATCTAGCTCCACCTCATGACATTAGTCAATGTGGTACCTAGTTTTTTCGAAGCGATTAACAGGTTAATTAAAAGGTTATTATTAATTATTTAAAAAATCATTTTATTGATTTGTGGCTTTGAATGACAATTCCACAATGTGAAATTTTCACAGTTTTCAAATAATGTGAAAATCATACTTCGGTGCAGTTGTCATTCATGATTCAGTTAGTAGAGACCGATGCCATCAATTTTATTTTTGGCTGAGCTTTCTGCAGGTGAGGATTTCGTCAATGACGTGAAAGCGACCCTGGGAGTAATATGCATTCGTTTCGTGAAAATGTACTCCCCCATCAAGCATCTCAATTCGCAGAGAACTACAGAGCAGCAGGTGCACGAATGGGGTCTTCACACTGTGAATACTCTCTTCGCTTCCACGGAAAATATAAACAGCGGAAAGAAATAATTCCGAGAGAGGTGATCAAGTGTGACGGAACCGTCTGATACTATCACTGAAGCTCTTAAAGACGCTTATTTCTGCTCATTGACGAGGACTTGGAAATGCACATCAGAGGAGCGATTGAATAGTGAGGATACACTGATCACTATGGGTTTAAACTGAATGTAGACGGCTTCATCATCCACAGATTATGACGGGAATAATGCATATGATTTTCTGTTGAAAGAGTGTCTAACAACCTACATTCACAAAAGAACATAATTCGGCTCCTTTGACTAATTCAGGTAGGCCCAGACAGCCGGAAGGTGAATGCCATGAGACAAACTAATAAGAGGGCTACCAATCATCATTTCAAGAGGGTAGGTGACTCGAATGGCCGGAATGGACAATGTCTGAGAGCACAGCCAATCCGTCGGTAAAGCATAAGATCTTAAACTATTAGCATTAGCATAACTATCAAACGAACGCTTCTAATCCATTACGCCATTCTATATGAACTACGACGGGTAACATCGCTCCGATTACGGTGCACAGAACGCACTAAGCGATTCAGATGACACGGTCGAGCAAGGGCGAGTGCATCATCGATGAAGAGGGCGGCTCCAGCGAGTAACATGGAAAGCGACCTCGGACCCATCTCCCGAAAGAATCGAGACGAACGCACGCACTCTGAGAGGCGAAGATATCAAAGGCGACACACAAAAAGTTTGTAAACAAATGGGACAAATGCAATCTTGAAAACTTATCGACTGAACTTTATTGAAAAATTCGCCCTCCACTGTGGCCGGCACACGATTCGGACGCGACGTTGTTGCGGGGCAGATGTCTCACAAAGCAAAACGAATTTTATAGCATCGGATTTAATGAATAAATGTGATCTATATTGGTTAATGTTTCTGTCCTATAGTCAGTCGTGAGCTTGATATGGAGTGTGGCGTTGTATGGGCCAGAAACGTGGACCTTGAGGAAGGAAGACGAAAATAGGCTGAAGGCTTTCGAGATGTGGGTGTGGAGGAGGATGGAGAAGGTGCGTCGGACGGAAAGGAAGACAAATGAAGAAGTGCTTGACATGGTGGGTGAGGAGAGGAAACTTATAGATGAAATTAGGGGAAGACAGGGTAGGTGGCTGGAAGGGGTAATGAGGGGCGATGGTTTGCTGAAGGCCGTGATATAGGGTAGGATGTTGGGTAGGCGGGGAAGGGGAAGGAAGAGAATAGGTATTATGGGCGGGATGAAGAAAGGTAGGACTTATGCTGAGATGAAGAAAGAAATACTAGAGGTAGATAGGGCACGGCACGTGTAAGAGTTCGTTGGATATTCTCTGGCTTTCATCACAACCTACCTCTAACCGGTAGATTACTGAAATGAATGAATGGTCAGCCGTGAGACCACCCTCGAAATATCTCTCCTAGTTTCGCCAGTCCGCACGGCGTAAAAAGGTTGAGGAACGCTGGACTGTGTCTCCGTGATCTACGGGGATGGATGGCGGTGAATTGTTTTTCCGTTGCACTCCAGAATTACATTTCGGAATTGCATCTCCCGGCCGACACCCACGCGTCCTCGAGTGCTACGTCACCAAACCACATGCTGGATTGGTTGTTAACCTTCCTGTAAAAAATTCAGTTGGCTGTGCGGATACATCGTCGATAAAAATTCGCCTGCGTATGATGGTCAGACATTCAAATTGAGAGTTCATGCTGCGGGAATTCGTGGCTTTTTAATTGAAAATTTCCTAGGACCCCCCGATGGTCTGCCTCGCGAGAGAGGTCCTCGCCCTGAGCTGCGCCCCAAATGCGCCGGGGAACTGCATCCCAGGCGCGCGCCAATTCGGGGCGGGCGATCGATGCACGTCATCTCGAGGGGGGCACTGGGGCAAGCGCCTCCCCGCCCCGTCCCCCGTGGCGCTGCATATAAGGGGAGCGGGCGCGTCTTCCGCCGACCAGTGGCGCATAGACGGCGACTTGGCCTCGGGTGCTCGCTGGATTCAATTCGGCACAGACGCGTTATCCATTCCCACTTTCCCCACAAAGCTTTTCACAATCGTGCGACCACGAGTATATTTTTCAAACGAGATCAAGCGCTACTTTTTGACGTTCATGCGTCTTTAAATACTCCTTGGATTCACGAAAATACATACGGTGACCATGGAAGAACCACTACAAAAAATAATATTTTATTGACAAGGTATATTACAATAAATATTATTCGTATGTTACACAAGTGCTTGGGGTTCCTTCGAGATTTACCCCCAATTACATTACTCTTTTAATTTAACACACACAATTTCTTCATGATCTTATATTGAGGCTAAATATTGAAATTACTTGAAGTGTTGAAGTGTTACTTAACATTATTTCCCCTATTCCTAGTAGTTTCTTTACATTACAGTATGTTTATTTGGTTTCTTCTTCAATTTGTTAACATTTATAAATATTCTCATTTTACTTATATGTTTACATTACAATGCATTTATTTGGTGTCTTCTTGCTTAACATAAAATTCTTCTTTCTTCCTACGAGTCTTCTTTTGTAAGACACCTTCAAAGCAACTTAAAACTCAACATAATCATATATATACGTATATGCATCGAACAGGTTTTTCATTCACATGGCACAAAAATGGCCGTCTCTCTAACATCCACCTGATTTCTGTCTGCAGGCTACTGTGATTTCTTGGATGCCTTCTCTGGGATGGGGCACTAGATTGCGATCACTTGAATGTTAGTGACAGTAGTCCATTTTAACGTGATGAGAAACAAGTTTGTTTAATTTCTCGCAATGCAATGGCAATGCCGGCAAGGTACACTGGTGCCGTGGGCCCGCGTCCAGTTGCAACTAGAACAGAAAATCTAATATTCTTTTCTTCACCATCAAGAAGTTTCTCCATGAAAAGTTAATTTCCCCTAATTAGTGTGCCATTTAAGGCTTCTTGAGGTTTAAAAATTCGTCGTGACTGCTGTCGTTTAGTCCGTTATATCGAAAGAATGTATCGTCAAGGGGATATTTTCGTGAAACCGGTATTTCAACACACCCTGTATATATTAAACTTAAATCAATACCCTTGTCATTACGCTTTACGCATAATTATATGCACACAAGACCGAGATTTCGAGGTGGGAGGACATCATTACGATCGAAACCTAGGTCGTGTGCAAAATTCAATTGAAGGTCAATAACATAGGGCTTTGATTTCAATATGTATTAGAAAAAGCATGTAGAAAGCTTTCAATACGTTACAAAGTTATAGGAAAAATGTTTCTGAAGGTTCGTTTGAGGGAATAGACGCCTGGGAAATAGGTGTTGCCTAAGGAATGGTTATAGCAGTTATTACTGGGAGGTGATTTCGGGGAATAGGAATGTTTAAGAATTTTATTGTCGAGGAGAGCTTCGAGATAGCCTCGTCGGAGAAGGGATAGTTGTAAGTTAGATAGAAATGTACCAAGGGAATCAGGGTTATTGAAAATGCGGTGGGCTACAATGAAGAGGGAGTAGGGAAAGAATCAATTTTGTTAGAGGGGTGGTAGCTACTGTAATGAAGGTATTGCTGTTTGTTAGAAGGTTTTATGTGAACAGAAGTGGTGAATTGGTGATTGGAGAGAGATGTCAAAGGTAATAACGGAGGTGGAGATGTGGGAGGTAAAGTAGACAGAGGAGAATTCATTAAGGGAATAAATGAAGGAATTTACGAAATCGACGTAGTGGAGCCAAAGAAAGAATATGTCGATATATCGGATGTCAGATAAGAGGTTGGAGGGGGTGTGAGGGCAAGAAAGACTCCTCCACAAGGCCGAGGTATAGGTTGGGATATGAGGGATTGAATCGACTTCCCATAGCGCAACCTATGGTTTGGAGGAAAAAGCGGTCATTAAAGGAAAACGCGTTGGGCGTATGAAGTGAGATAGATCAATGAGAGCTGGGAATGAGAGGAGGGCTGGCATCAAGATAGTTTAGTTTCCTTCATCTAAGAAAACTATTAATTAATTTCGATTCGTGGCTCACCATAAATGTATTTATGATACACAAATAACTTGGTTTAAGAAATCCCAGTTTACAAGGAAATCAAATGTTTATTTTAAGTTCATTTGAAAAATCCCGGAAACGGCGGGACTGCGTCAGTCATGTTGACGACGTCGCAGGTACATAGTTTACATTGCGAGATGTAGAGAATTTTCATCGCCTGAACCTACAATTGTATTTGAGAGTCCGTAAGCTCTGGTAAAATGCGTTAATAATCGCCAATTAAAGTTCTCAAAGCTCGGAAAATCTTCGCCGTTGAACACTGTGTTAATATTCGTTTTCTAACCTGTTACGCTCCGTGCTATTACACTATTCTGCCACTCCGAACCACTTCTGGCTGAAGAAAGGCTTTTATCCGCGGCGAAAGTTCGGACGATTCGTACCATGCGTAGTAAAATGAATAATGGAATCCGTTTACCTGTGCCTTCGTGTTCTGGCTCGCTCCGACTCGTTTGCTTGCGTTTTGCTCACTCTCTGCCACAATCTTATTAATTTATCTTTCATTACTTTATTTTACAATCCCTATTGTTCACACCTGAAATATTGCATCAGTTCCTTTTCATCATCATTACCGTGAACCTTTCGTTGACCCTACGATTGTTTACGAAACGGAAATGTACTCGGAGAGCAGGATCAATGGCTTTCGAAAACTCTTCGTATACTAAGGGGAAAACTATACCGAAAATAAGACATGATATAGAATGGAAATTCAACTATGGGAAATATTTCAAAACGAAGACTTGCAGCATTTTGTTTTACATGCATTTAGATACGATTGACGAAAAATTCTTAACGTCATATTTTCATACCCTAAACGTAATCATAACTGTGTTTTATTTGAAGAGCTTTCCTCCGATACTTGTTAATATGCTTTCAGGGAGTGCGACGTCTGAAGCTTAGCGGCGTTCGTAGCACCACCTAGCGGCAGGGAGAGGAAAGTAGACTTTCATTACATGACACGAAGATTTAACCGCCAAACAATAGTATACCGTCGCGTTTTCGCGCCATTGAAAACTTTCACTTTTTAATTTATGAGGAAAAATTCTTAACGTCATTTGGAAATATAATTGCTTGAAATACGTACTAAAGAGGATATAATCATTTGATCAAGACTATGAAATATATGAAACTATCCTAATTAAGGCCTATAAGAGTCCACCTAAATCAACGGCACATCTCTTCGCGATTTAATAATAGCTGTAATTATAATTTGATCCGCTAGTGGTAGTCGCATCACTTAGTTGATTTTTAATAGATTGTTCCCAACGGCAATTGACTGAAAAAATAAAATAAATGTTTCTTTGCTAAATTTTATGGAAATCGAAGGAGGTCGGTTGGCGAGATTGATTCGATATGGTTGAATGACCGGATATTAGTTTTCGCGCCGCAGTGAAACTTGCGTGTCTCCCGGGAAGGCCCTCTTCTGCTTCCGGATCACGTGGAACCTTCCCCTCCCCCGAACCATTGTTGCGTCTCCCTCCCTCCCCTCCGGGTCATCCCAAAGAGGAGACGGCTCACGACTGAGGGCGCGCCTCGGCTAGAGGGCGTGGGTGGGGCAGAGGTGGGGCGGAGAGGGTTTGCCTCCTTCCTCCCAGGGGAGGGGGGGGGGGCACAACACACTCCCTCCCACGCCACGCGACCAATATGGTGCGCTCGCGAAATACATAGGTGTGCGTACCTATTTGAATGGTGCTCCGCCCTAAGAAGTGAAGTGAAGAGACCCTCCCTTGTCCTGTGTCGTTGACCGCGAGAGTTCGTGACGGCGAGCCCATCATATCCCATCCCACCAAGGATGCCCCCGATTCATTCATTCGAGTAATCTACCGGTTAGAGGTAAGTTATGATGAAAGTCAGAGAATATCCAACGAACTCTTGCACGTGCCGTGCCCTTTCTACATCTAGTATTTCTTTCTTCATCTCAGCATAAGTCCTACCTTTCTTCTTCCCGTCCATAATACCTATACTCGAATCCTGTGAATAAGTTCAAAAAAAGATTCTCTTCTCTTAGTACCTAGATTCTTCAGTAGCTCCGAAGGTAGGTTATCGGTTCCCACGGCTTTTCTACCCTTCATCCCTCTTAATGCCCTGTATATTTCGCTGCCCAGTAACTCTAGTCCGAGTTTATCATTATCTATTAATCCTTCATCCGAGGCCCCAATCAATTATTATTATATCATAGTTCGTCCAATATCTAACTCTGTTACACTTATGCTAGCTTTTTATAACGAACTTTTTCACAAATCTAGCGTACCTACTGAGAACTTTACCCAGTCATAAATTGATACATAATTCTCTAATTAGTTGTAATTACGGCCTTACTCGGGTTAAAGAGCATATTTATCTAACTTTCTCATTAATTTAACCTCCAAAACGAAGAAAAGTTGTCGTCAAGGCCACGCTCCTTACCGATTATTGCAATAAATAAAGGTGTGCTTCTTTTTCGCGGATTGTGACGTCACAACCTGGACGCTGTTTTCACTCAACAATGTCGAGCGCTTCCTGAATAAGGTCGTCTCCGGCTCTCGAGAAGGCGAAACGAAGGAGTAGATGCGCTTCGAAGACATACGACACGGTGACTGCACACACTTAGGAAGGAGAGTTGCTCCGTTGTTTGGAGCGCATAAGGAATGAGAAATCGCTACGTCTTCCACCCGCGCGTGTGGTCAGCAATAGACTCCAGCGGCGCGGCCTCGTGGCCTATAAATACGGCCTTCGCGAGCGACCCTCTCACAGCGTTTCCTACTGCGTCAACTCCATCGCTAAGGGCCGAATTCCACAAGGGATTCATACCGAAGCGCTTTCGCGTATTCCGCTAGCACGTTAGACGTGCGCGAGAGATGGGCAGTGCACTCATCTACGACAATGGGGACGAGCTGGACCGGAATGGTAGGGACAAGCTATTAGACGGCAATGTAGGAGGTCGGGATAGGTATACAGCTTACTAACTGCGTAAAAATTCGCATAACTTACGAGAATAACAAGCAAACATTTCCTTCCAATCACCTTCGTGATACTAGTTTAACCAAGATGGCACGTCAGTGAAATGGCATAAACAATTCATTTTCATTCTATTTCAGAATCAATTTGAAGCAACTCCGAGACTCGCATTCCCACCTGTTACTCCGAGAATGGATATGTTCGTCCAACCGGTGCCGTGAAATGCACAGGGCACCCCAAAAGGTCGTACTTCGTGATTGGTGGCGATTGAACGTTTAAATTTATTCTTTACTTTTTATCATTTTATAGACTTTGATCCTTTTTAATTCTAAGTTTTTGGTCTTTGTTACGTATTTACAAATTAGTTGAAGAATCAGGACTTTATCTTATGCTGAGAAAAACTGCACCAAAAAGGGCCCAGTGGAATAACAACGATGTGGACTACAGCAAAACAACATTTTAAAGAAGTCCAAAATGTGTAAATCCGATATGGTTCCCTAAGGCCTGCGTGCCAAAATTTTGAAATTAAGCTTTTCATGTAATTTTGACTCTAAACCAAAAATAATACTGTAATACCTGAATAAAACTCTGCACATAGCCCTGAGCCAGGGGCAGAGGGGGCCACCTGGCCTCATCTGACCCAGGTTTAATAAATAACAAGACAAGACAACACTTACAGCTGAAGGGTCATGCGCACCATGGAGGACAGGTGGGTGGGGAGGTAGGAGAGGGAAGGGTTAACTGGGGGACGTAGGAAGGGTGGAGGGAAACCCGGCGTCGGCATTAGCCTACTCTTGAGGAGAGACGCCAAGGGATACGGCGCCAAAGAAAACCCCCAAGCAAGTGGTGGGGATTGGAAGCCAGCACTCTGGCCACCCGCAAATCTCTTTCGGGAATGCAAGAGAGGGACTTTAGGAGCAAACAGAGCCATCCAACTCCAGTTCGTCCTCTCCAGTGAGACATTACGTAAATTTCAAAAAATAGCGCAGCGAGCCAAAGTGGTGATTTCGTCCTCGAGCAAGAAAAGCCCCGTTTCGTCCAGTTTTTTCTTTCGAGTCCACCAGGGCATGGCGATTCATTGGTCACGGAGCGATGAAGGCGGCGAGGAACTGTATCGGTTAAAATGAAGCCTTAATTCCGCCACGAGGAAACCGAAGCCGGTGGTACCGATGAGACCCAGATGGGGGCATCCATCCCCGCCTCACCTCTCACAGTTAGCGGTGGGCAATAATTTCCTTCCCAACCCGCTCACTCGTCTCTTTCTCTTTAGTTGCGCCAGTTTCTCATTTCAATGCACTATTCTCAACTACGTACGGAGATGATGATGCCCCACCAACGTAGAATTTTCTTTGCCCTTTACAACGAAGCCGATTTATGCATAGTATGACTTATGGAAGACACCGAGCATTATTACGCCCCATTCATCTGTCAACAAAACCTTCGCGCATTCATTGTTACATGTTTGAGTAATGACTCGCTTTCCTAAACCGTGGTTACCAGCACGAATTGCAGTTCAAACCGTGTAACCTTTCGGCCCCCTGATTACTTTCGTCCCATTTCCCGCCGAGTCCATTCGGTAATTGGAGTGAGATATCGTTCGACGCCCGGATTCGTTCCTTCGTGAGGAACTGTTCTGAAGGAATCCATATCCGCCACTCCAAGAGGAGATGCCTACGACGTACCGCTCGCCCGCCTGCCTTGGGGGGAAAACGGCTCTCATATTGAATGCACACTGCTCAAATGAGCCTAAGAGGCGCTGGAATGATTCCGCCAATGAACTTATTAAAAAACAAATTTATTGCTAAAGAATAAATGAATTTACAAATCAGGGATAGGAGTGAGACTATGTGGAAAATACATCTTATCCACGGGCCCTCTCCTGGCCTTGAAGACGATGGCGATCACCGTAGATGGGGCTGTGCGACGTGCATCAGTTAATGACTAACACATTTAAAAATCAAAAAGGACGCAACCTATTTAATTTCGCATGATTTTGCAGCATGCATTGTGCAATGTTACGGCTTGATATTGGTCAAAGCGTGGTACAGCAACAATTCGAGAGATATCGCAATCCGACTTTTGCGAGAGGAGGGTTGATATCGCACATCCCAAGTCGGCTGCCATGGAAACCCACGCCAAGTGGAGGGGGCAAGTGGTGGTGGCTGACATGATTGGCTCTAATTCTTGCGGACCCGGGTTCGAATGTCAGGGAGATTGGAGGAGATTTTGTAGTGGAATCCCGATGCCTACTTCATTGTCACGTCACTTGAAGGACAAAGGACACTTCGCTCGTCGGCTGGGATGTTATACCAGCTGGCTCCTGGGCACCTTCTGTTAAGAAGGATCGGTGGTTTCATTCAACTTAATAGGATTCGACGAAACTTGCTGGAAGCATTAATTATGTTGTCTTAAATCTACCTGATTTTTTTCAGAATTATTTACCGCAGATTTATTAGGATATTTGATGTGGAAGTGGGCATGAAATTACATGGGTTCTTAAGGGAACACAAGGTACGAGTAGCTTAATTCATCAAAAAGAACCTTTTTCTAGTTAAGAATAAGAAAAACAAAAATAATAAAAATAAATTATATCTATCAAATGATTTTCATACATTATTCTATTGATGATTTAAATTTTTTTGTTTTTCTTATTCAAAACTAGAAAACGTTCTTTTCGATAAATAAAGCTAGTCGTACCTCGCGTTCCCATAAGAGCCCATGTAATTTCATGCCCACTTCCACATCAAATATCCTAAGAAATCTGCGGTAAATAATTTTGAAAAAATTCAGGTAGCTTTGGGAAAACATAATTAATGCTTCCAGCAAGTTTCGTCGAATCCCCTTAAGTTGAGTGAAACCACCGAACGTCCTTCAAAGCAGCCTAATGTCCGAGTCGCAATCCTTCCCCTCCCGTGAAATCCTATCTCCGCCAAAGCCCATCAGCTGACGGATATGACATCACCAGTCGGTCGCCTTCCCTGCCCGCCACCAAAACGCCAAGCCAAAGGTGGCAAAACGCTAACAATAAGTTGGTCAAACATTACGAGGCCATGTGAATTCTGTGACAACTTTTAACAGCTTTCCGCATCTTCTTTTAGCACCATTTTTGAAATGGGCGCTAATAATTAAAAAATAAAATACATTCTTCACAAACTTTGTGGCACTCCGTCACTATATTTATGTACGTATGGAAATATTTACAAGACATACCGATAGAAATTGATTGACCAGGGTTTCAATGTTTCAGAATCACTGCCAGGTACTTGAAATACTTAAAAAAATCCACCATACGTGTATTAATGCACAGCGAGTGTAAGGGGAGAGGTGAACGGGAGGGGGGAGACCGGTGATATAATTGGTGAAAGGGGAAATACGCATAGGTTGCAACAACTGAGAGGACGGGGGGAATTAGCAAGGAACAGAGAGTCAATAAGAACGTTAGCTTCAGTGTCAAGGCTTCTTGTTAAATAATTGTACCTATACTAAAACGATGAGCTCACGTCGGTCTTTAGTAGGAGCATACACTTTTCGCATTCGCGATAACGCGAATTTTGGTATATATTCAAAATAATACGATTTTGAAATATTTTTGTAATTTGGCGACGCCTTGATATGCGTGTACTTTATCAGTGTCGTCAGATGGCAGTCACGGAAGTCACAACCTACAGCTCCAGTTTTATGTAGCTAAATCATCCTACCAAATATTCGTGGCTAATGAAAATACAATGAGGAAATACGTGTTACGAACCTAGAGTACGTTCATTTCCGCAATGTGGAAACGCGACTCCTTGAAGCCTTTCAAAGCGCATAGAGCGCGCAGTATTCCGACTCGAAAGAATGACGGATATCGGTGAGAGAGAGGTGCGGTAGGGATCCCAGACGATGACGGGGGAGGGGCAGTAATCCTCACTTTCGTGCATTTATACTCGAGTCATTGCCGGCACTGTCTCTTCATACCAAAAAAGCACCGTCTTCGCTAATCTTCATGCTGAATTTCTCAAATCCATGCACAATGTACTGTAGAGATTATGTCCCAAGCTGTTTTGATCTCCTTGCGTAATGCAATGACTAACGGTTTCAATATCTCTAAGGAGGTTTGATGGTTTCACTCAACAAGAGAATTCGACGAAACTTGCTGGAAGCATTAATTATGTTGTCTTAAATCTACCTGATTTTTTTCAAAATTATTTACCGCAGATTACTTGAGATATTTGATCGAGAAGTGGACAAAAATTGACATGGGTTCTTATGGGAACACAAGGTACGAGTAGCTTAATTCATCAAAAAGAACCTTTTTCTAGTTAAGAATAAGGAAAACAAAAATAATAAAAATAATGTATATAAAATGATTTTCATACCTTTTTTTATTGATGATTTAAATTATTTTTGTCTTTCTTAATCTTAACTAGAAAACGTTCTTTTCGATGAATAAAGCTAGTCGCACCTCGCGTTCCCATAAAAACCCATGTAATTTCAGGACCACTTCCACATCAAATATCCTAAGAAATCTGCGGTAAATAATTTTGAAAAAATTCAGGTAGCTTTAGGAAAACACAATGCTTCCAGCAAGTTTCGTCGAATTCCCTTAAGTTGAGTGAAACCACCGAACGTCCTCAAAAGGCTTCTTAATCACGACATCTCACCCTTGCAATTTTGAAGTCATCGCTACTGGAATGAGAATTAAGCCCGTACGTATTCAAGCCATTCCATTCTTAGCATTTTCTCTCAGGTAACCCTTGAACGCGTCGAGTGTGAACATTCCCCTAGGTCGCAGTGATGCACCCCCGGGCGCTTACCCCACACTGCATTTCAGCCTATCCAACGTATATTCGCCGTTCATCCATCCTTTTTCCCGCACACAAATGATTACTCCAGACGATAGCTTTCCCTTTCATATTTTTTGACGCTTTAAAATTACACAATGGTCAGTTTTCGCCTTTCGGCTGTAGCTGCCACCATTAAAAGAGTTTCTAGTAATCTCAAATCCGTGGTATTAATTGACACAGATTTAGCGACTTGATTATTTACGGCGACGTTTTCTGGCCTATCAAAACAAACTGACGTTTGGTCGGCAGTTCCCATCTGGCCAAGGCGGCATCGCTACTTCTAACGTCAGTTTGTGATACACTCGTGTGTAATCAACTTCTCAGTATAATCATTGGGATGACACTGACAAAGAGAGAGACCTTTTCTTCGCAACACCCTTTTACGACAACTGATGCTCGCTTACAATACACTTATTGTTAGTGTAACCTTAAATTCCCTTGACACTTCCACAGGTCTCATCATTATATATTCTTGGCTGATGGGAATGTCTTTGCTTCGTTTTTCCATCACAAAATCATAGCAATTTTCAGGGTTATCAGATCTTCCTTTCGAGGGTCCTCTGATTGAATTCTGGTTGGCCTTTTGGCTGGCCTTCCTGGTTGAATTACAACATTTAATTGAGTCTAAATGCTTCCGCCATAATTGTACAACTGCTTAAACACCATACTTCTTCGACTTTTGGACATCGTCTTCCTTGCTTCATGAGCCACGAGTAATTAAAAGTAACTTCGTTGGATACTTTTGTTAACTTGGGATTTGGGAGCCTTTTTCTCAGCATTACCAATTTTCTTTTGTCCATCTAACATTAAATTAAATGAAGTGAATGAAGATGGGAATTCTCTTTCATGATTTCACTCAAACCACTTGCGAACTCTGCCAACCTCACTGCTTCTCTTTCTTCTTTGCATGGCATCGAAGTGCCAGGAACTTTTAACCGAGCTTTAATCACGCCATTGTGAAACCATTCTGAAAGGAAAAGTTCGTGTCTTTGGGAGTATTTTTACGGCTCCATAGAGATCCTGGCAAGCGCTTGGGTTCGCGTAGATCCGGGCGCCGGAGTGAGTGGCGTCCCGGAGCATTTTCACACCTCCCCCGACTCCGGGCATTGAAGATCAGTCACTCGACCCCATAAGCGAGTACCTACATGGGTAGGCACTGGTTCAATGAGCCGCATCATTAAAACAATCTGTAATATATAACTAGCGGTAGAGTTAAGCTTTCAAGTTGAGTCATCAACTTAGGCCATTTCCCATCACGCAGCATTCATTTCCTACTAGAACTCCAGAAGTGCAACTAAAAAAAATGTATCGTATCACTATCGTATCACAAATCACTTGATTGTAATCTTTTAAAACACGTTTCAGGCAAAAAATACTTTAAACCCGGCTAGAATCCTCAGAATTATCAGCAAGAACTTTTCCTGGGACTTGCCAGATGTTCAACCTCCCAATTACACCCCGATATCAAATTCCCCTTCGACAGGAGATGACACACAGCAAAGGAAAAATTGCAATCATCACACGTTGGGGCTGAGCCTTCATCGAGGCGTGGTTGAAAGAACCACATTCCTTGTAAACTCCTGGCCATAACCAATGCTTCTTTTAAAAACGTTGATTGAGTGTGCGAAGGTTAATAAAGTGATATTGAGAGCTGCCGAAAATGGATGAAATCACTATTTATAGTGAAAAGCATCACACTTAAGTTTTCCTAGGCTGTTCTAATGTTCTCTGGCTACCTTACTCAAACGTCAATTCTGAGAGTTCACTCTCACCTCATTATAGTTCTGAACCCACAACGAACACAAAAAAGAGTAATTTGGCCAACTATATTTTTATTAAGGTTATCGAATTGTATGCTTAATTATTGTTGAGCATATTTTAAGGACCTCTTTTTACCGATCTCTCTCACGACCATCCCAGTTCCCCAAACATCTTGGACATACAAAGAAGGCCATCATACTAAAATTTATCTCATTTCTGTCTTATTCCCATCCTACTACCCAAGCCCATCATTCAAAGATTTACCTAATATCTGTATTAATCTGCAGAATTAACTATGTTGACATATGACAGAACCATCATTTTTAATACAGTGGACCCCCGCTTTACGATGGTAATCCGTTCCATAGGACCGATCGTAATGTGAATTTCATCGTAAAGTGAATCAGTATATCACCGGACGATGGATAAGTTAACTACATCATCGTCAATACATTCAGTGATACACAATACAGTATAGGTACGAAATATGCTGGAATTTAATGATTTAAAATGGAATTCAACCAATATTTCAACTTTAATTGAATCACCGAAATAGGAAATTTTAAATGGCGCGCGCTTTGAAATTCCCAGCATACAGATCGTAAAGTGAATCCATCGTAAAGTGAACCCATCGTAAAGCGGGGGTCCACTGTACTTTTAATTCGTTCTTTCTAGATTTATCTCATCTTAGAATGAGCCTGTAACTTCAACCTCTGAATACAAATTACTATAGGTATCTGACGTCGTTAATGTGTTTTATGATTTCTCGCGAGATATGGTGGAAGAGCATTATGAACATAAATAAATACAAAATTGGTTATGCCCACTGAATATTTTATCAAACCACGCACATCAAAGCAACACCCTCGGGTACAATACAACCTTTCGGAAATTCACAGCCTTTATATTTTATTTGGGGACAGGGGTGGGGAAGGGTAGGGACGTTTCTGGAAGGAAATAGGCTTTTGGTAATGAGTGGGAGGGCTTGGTTTTTAGGGGGGGGGGGTAGAGTGTGGGGCATTGGCTCTCGGATTTGAAATGCGGGAAGTATCAGAGCCATTGAAAGATTGTGATGGTGTTGACTCGATGGTTTGGTTCCGGTATTATGCCGCCGTGCGATAATGCGACTAGATCAAGAATTAGCGTTTGTAATATTTGCAATTTGGAGACTACAGACGATGCAAAGAGTATGTCAGTAGGTACTCGATGTAATGGGATGTTAATAGATTTTTTCGATTTTGAGATTGTTTCGATTTTTTCGGCAAAATATTGCCGATTAAAGCCACGAAGTTAATGTTTGGAAAGAATTTTTCCTACATAAATCGTACTCTACAATGCGACGCTAGAGTTGTCGAATTACACATTCGCGGGAGGAGAAAAGGGGTGAAAGTGTTCACTACGTTTTTTCATTTATCCATAATGGAAAACTTCCACCATATCTCGCCGGAATTCATATCCTCTATTATTGGGGTGAAGGAGGGTGGAGGGGGAAGGAAGGAAGGAAAGGTAAAGAGATGCGAGCATGTGCACATTCTGCTTCGATCGTGAAATAGCGAATTATTGATTGAAAGTTTTGGTTTTAACCGGCCTTATTCTCGCACGTCTTATTACGATGTTGAGGAAGATGCGATGGTGGAACATGATACGTGAAAGTAATAAGTGTCGCGCTAAAGTTTCCAAAAGTGTCTCATTACGGACATTAAAAGCGACCGATTAGGGACTTACGCCCATGACCTATAAACTTACAAGTGCCGAGAGAATAGATGAAAGTCGTCAAACGAAACAAGTTGATGGGCAGCCACATGTTCAATGAAGTCAAGTTCGCGGCTATTCACAGTTTAGTTAAGGTTGAAAATCGCCATTTTCACGATTTCGTTGGAGTTTAACACAGAGTCATTCATAATCATATTTTTCGTAAAGCATGATAATTCATAGTTTAATTAAAAAATTCATCACCTACCTAAATCAATTACGTCCCAATAAGGCACGGTCACCTTCATAAAAAAAGTTAGAATTTACATTTTTTAGCGGATTTTCAATGTCAATCTAACGATAATGTTGAGGCATTGAGTGAAATTCATTGCAACCGACACTCGCTGAAAACCTTTCAACTTGACGACTTTTTATGTTCTCAACCTTCTCAAAATATATCCTAATGGGAAGAATTTCAAGTATGTGGCAAGGAAATACGAATAAAATTCGATATGAGCTCAATTAAAAGGTTCGTTCGCGTATTTACACCAAGGGATTTGAAGAAACATCTGTTCACACATATATTCGCAAGAGTAAATGCACCTCGTAACGAGGCCCCAGATTCAACTTAGCTTTCAACGGAATGCAGATGACGTGCTCGAACTTGAAGTAACACCAAAATGTCCACCGTACATAATATGAGGCTCCACGTAAACGTTTTGGCATTAGGAACATCTTTTTTATTTTATTCCCGGTCGACTTGTTCCTGCCAACCTGTTCAACCTGTTAATTCTAACTCGTTATGAAGATAACTGTGCAATATTGGGACATGATTGATTTAGGAATAAATGAATTCGGAACCCAGCACCTGACTGAACATCAACCCACTTGAATTCGATTCCGCCAAATTCATGATTGACGTCGAAAAGTAACTTGGCTGCAAGACAGACTAATTCACAATTTTCATTTATTTATTCCTCCTCTGCATGTTGAAATTCATCATTGAAACGAATAATGATCTGCCATAACAGAACAACTGGAGATAGAAAGAGAGATTTCCTAATCCTTGAAATACTACCGAGAAGGCAAGTATTGTCGTAGCTATCAATAGGAGTTTTATGACTTCTGCCACAATTCGAGGGCAGAAATTCCTAGAACGGCGATATTGTTTGTGCAAGATAGACAAATGCTCTCATTCCAGTCAGGGGCAGCCCACTTTGTGGGGTGGGAGGTTGGGGTGGTGAGGTGGGTGGGTGGGATGAAGTAGGGCGGTGTAAATGTGTGTTCGCTATGTGGGTTTGGCAGCTTCAAGAAGAGATTTTTTCGCAAGAATAGCTCGAAGTAATATATTCGAGCTATTCTTGCAAAAACATATTTTATATATATATATATATATATATATACATCGAGTTGCATGTATAATAATTCCATGCCATCATTACCCAGAAACAATAAAGCAACGTTAAACTCCCTGCACGGGGTCACCTGCTTTGAGGATTTGCTCGGCCGCAATTCAAGTCCGCCGAGGCCACGGCGAGAGAAGCAAGGGGCCAATATTAGAGGAGGGGGCAATTCCCTCCCGCCCCTCCCACCCACACCCCCATTCATCCCGGGGCGCGCCTCACCCCCCCCCCCCCTCCAGCCCGTCGCGATGTCGACACATCCTCCGGCGCAGCACAGCAGTGTGGCGGCCTCCCCTACACCGCGGGGCGCACCGCAGTCGCAACAACAATTGAAACGGCGGCACTCCATTCTTGCCTCACCCACCAATGCGAGGAGGACGAGTTGGAAAAAAAGAAGAGCGTAGTCATGGCTACAGGGCAGCTTGCAGCTGTTGACCGCAAGCTACATCGATGAAATATGAATATATTGCCACGAGCAGACAAGGTTCGCAGCCTAACCCAGGAAAAGGGAGGATGTCGAATTTTCCCCCGTGGGGACTGGCTCCTCCTTTTTCTCTTACGATGCCATCGTTGATGAACCACGGGGACGAACCATCGAGACCCTCTCATCCTGCTGAAATTGCCACGAGAATTAGGAAGCCTGGGTAGCCTGCGCATTTGCCCGGCAATCCTACGGTCTGCGGTTTCATTCCCCGGCCAGGTGGATTTTTTTTCGTCGCTATTTATTTAGACAGAGTGAATAATGCCTACTGAATAGACGAAGAGCGCCAGACCGAGTCTTCAAACGACGCCTGGAGGGTAGTTGTCAAGCCATCGGATTGAGAGAATTCATCGCATCCGGATCGACAAATACCTTCACTCGTTTGCCTATGGATTTGGATTTCGAAAAATCGGGGAAGACAATGGCGAATTCATCGGAAGAAAGTTGCACAAAAACACGGTGGTTCCAATATTCCCCTCGTCAGTGACGTACGTACATCTCAATGTCAACTCAAATGAAACGATCGGTGCGAGTGAATAGACCTGATCCATGAACCTGTACCTCGTATGATGCGCAATTACAAGACATTAGAAGAAAAGTCAAGATGCATATGTCAAAAGTCGATGCCTGTGTAGAATGTACTAAAGAATGTACTAAATCACCTCATGAAAAATTTATGAAATCACAAAATTTACTGTAAGTTAATTGTTTGAATGCACATTGTTTGATTTTGTTATTTTTTTATTTTTACATTTATCCATAGTATGTAATTTAAACAAAATATTCTGAGTTAATGTAAGTTTGCACTAAAAAGGGAAAGTTCCAGTGAAATAAATAATTAAACAGTTATGGCATATTCACAAATATATGAGCTATTTTGTAAAAACGATGATGTCACGTTATTATACACAGTAGTTTAGAGATACGTCAAGAATTATGAATGCTTCAACTTTGTTATTTACAATATTGCGGCATTCTGACGGCGGGTATAATAAGAATTTGTTCGCAGGCAGTTCTTTACTTGGAATTTAAAAGGGCTTTCTTTATCAATATTTTTCAAATGGTTGGGTAGATAATTATATATTTGTAATGAAATAAAAATGTGCGTACGATTGTATTTTGACAATTTGTAAATTTTTAAAAATCCAAATGACATTTATAACAGTTGAGTTTTATTTAATTATGTAATAAACTATTGATTGCTACGCTCAACTCATTTGTAAAAATTGCACAATAATGCTGTTTTACAATTGCATATTACATTATTGTACTAATATACAATTGATTTTCCGAAGGGCCAGCTTCAAATAGTGGGGAGGCGCATTTAGTAATATATGTAAAATTACAAAGTTGGCTCACCCTGAAACCTAACTAGCAACCACTATGCTAAATTTTATATTACAGTAGTACAGATGATATTTTGACCGGTGGTCACAGTGTACGAGTGGGACCTTCTTTTCTGGACGCCATTTTGGAAAATGGCGGATGAAAATATTTTATTGTTCGTACTTTGGAAACCACTCAACCTATAAACTTGATCTTGGCGTCAAATTATATGTTTTTGGAGTCGAGGAATTCAATGAAGTCTTTAATTTATTCATACATACAACCCATTTCCATTTTTAAAAATGGCTACATTTATTTTTACTTATTATACTCAATGCACATAACCACTTTTAGCAAACGTTACGACCTTTATCATAATACTTACAATTTTTTCAGAAAATGAAGTAATGATGGCAGAACTTTGAAGTTATTTTAACTGCGAAACATCTTAAATGGATCAAGCATTGATACCTGCTGCCAGATTGCTAGTGAAGCGTAAAGACTTGGAGATAACAAAGTGGAATTTATGCATATTTTGTCAAGTTGTACCCAGTGGAAATCTGACAAATGGTGGCAATGATGGAGTAATCGTTTTAAGGAATGCTACTATAAACGTTTATCTCATAATTATGTAAATAACTGGGATGTACTGAAGCGTCTCGAGCCAGACAGAAACACTAGAGCTAAAAGATCCGAAATGGCAGAAAGCAAGTTTTTATGCCAGGTTTTGCAGTAAGAGCAACATTGACAGACTTAAAATACGGTTTGAAAAGGCTGTGGATAATCCTATCACAAATATTAGTTCCAGCAGTGACACCGATAATACACAACCCTGCACATCTGTCCCTGCAACAATGGGGCGAATACCAAATGTCAACTGGTCTTTGTGCATATTCTGCCAACTGAGGCAAAACAAAGGTTCTATCAAATTATCGCAAGTATTAACTAAGAATGGTGAGAACAGTATTCACGAAACTGCCAAAAGCGATGAAGAACTACGTTATCGAACTGCAGGATAAGATCTTATAGCATTTGAAGAAAAATATCACAAATCATGCTACGCCAATCGATTCCAGAATAACACTGCTGATAAAAAAAATACATCCATCCAAAATACCAGTTATTTTGAAATTGCAATGACAATTCTCATAGAGGAATTAGACAAGGGTTTTAAGGCTGGTACCTGAAATTCAAGGATCCAACTGCTCTTATAGTATACAGAAACTGAAAGGAAGATTACAGTCATACTATGGGGACCGGATTTTGTGCAACCAGTTAAACGATCTCAATCAACGATAATATTCCATCACGGTGTCACCTTATCTCCGGCTGCAGCTACTACGCCTACGAATACCACGTATTTGACTCACAACGCGGCTCTGGTGGTGTTACACTTTCACCTACGACACCATTACGGCATCGAAGAAACACCTGTGCTACCCTATGACCCTGGAGATATCGAGTCCGCCGTGGAGAAAAACATATGTAAAATCTGGTGGAATTACGCCTTTTCCACCACCAGGCAGTTGGATGCGACCAAGCCTGATATCGTTTTCCTCGACCACCTCACACGCTCCATGTTCGTGATTTAATTTTCAGCTCTATCTGGAAGAACATGGATTTGATGGAGGCGGAAAAACAGGCCAAATAGACCTGCTCATTTAACTTAGGAAAATGTACCCCGGACACTCTGTGGAACTGAGGGCAATGCTACAAAAGTAGCAATTAATGTCAAAGATGACAGTGAAACTAGTTCTATGTCCTTCTAAAGCCTGCCGCAAGAAAGTCAATTTGGGAGAGAGTGAGCATCTGCGCTTTTCGCTAAGTTGAAATCCCGATACACCAGATTTGTTATTCCCGTTCCGAGACCTCAATCTTGAAAATACACGCATCATAGGCAGATCGACAAGTCTTCGCTCTCGCCTCTCCACGTAAACGGATCCATGTTATTTTATCTTCCCCCGAACAGGAGAGAACAGGTGACTTTCACATTCGTCCGTTTGTCTGTCCAGCTTTCAATTAAGACTTCATTTGGTAGTCATCGCGTTGTATCTCCGCTCGAGTCGGAATGTTTGTAAAAAGCGCCGCCAGTCGAAGGGACAAGCACTCTTACCTTTATGTAGGCCACGGGCTCCCAAGTTCAGAAGTCGCTCGTCACTAATTGAAAGGGATTTGCCTCTTTCTCGCATGAAAAAAAAACAGCAAACGGACACTGGAAGCGCGCCACCTCTGAAGCTTTAATTTGACCAATTACTTTAACAAGAGCATTTTTCCACTCAATCTCTATCTTTCGAAAGTTTTCCTTGAGGGAATCGGTGTAACTGTCTCTCTATTAACTTTAAACGGATCAAAAGTTTTACTTTTGGAAAGGGATGATTCCCTGTCGTCGTCTCTTACCATTCAACAATGGACTTTACAGAAACCATATTAAAGACTTTTATGCATTTAAAATACCTATATTTATTATTTTTGTCGGTACAGAATTCGTCAAGTGGGTATTGGTAAATGTAATAAGATGACTTCAGAGGTAGTAGCCGAATTCGGCGGCACACTTGGCATCAAAAGAAAACAATTCAACTTCGAAATGATGACTCCTGTTGCATAAGCATTGCACATTCAACCAATGATTGATATTCTCAAGTCACTGACCAAAAAAATAAATGATAGCCGTGTACGAAAAAGTAACTTATGAGAGATAGAAATCAGCATTTGATTCGAACAGGCATGGACGTCTGTGTAGGTAATTGAGGAAAATATCGAGGATAAATATATATTTTCCGACACATTTTTAACTCCAAAATCTTGCTATATCATTCAATGCCAAATGAATTATACCTGTGAGAGGTATTTGTCCAGATGGCACGAATAAGAAGAGTGTAACTCCTCGCGGAGTCTGATTCGTGCGGAATATGGGCTAGCCCCGATATGCGTCTCGTGGGGAAGGACCGATAGGCGAGAGGAAACCCGTGGTGTGGCAAGGCAGCAGCCCGATCGTGGATGACCAGTGCTTCCTTAGTACCCAGAACAAAATTTAGGAAATTATCTCCCGTGAATATCATTTTATAACAATTGATAAATATAGAATCACAGGGCTAAATTATTACAAAATAACCGAAAGCGGAAATTCGACAGATACGATTTCCAAAGCGAAGTAAATAAGTCATTGGCAGCCAAACTTCGTCCGGAGTCGACAACTCCGGAATGGAACAACACAGTGGGACGATAATTTCAATGAAAGTCACCCAACTAGATAATATGCTAATTTTAGCAATTCAAAGAAAAAACTTAGGCGCCTGTATTTTCATTCCAGTGAATTACATAGCTTCAGTGGACGACTCTGACAATGAGTTTAGTTACAAATAAAAAATTAAAGGCTATTGATGGGTTCTCCAGTCATCCATTCCAACTTCTTTTCTTTCTTTTTTTCTTTCAAAAACATTTCAAATTTTATTCCCACCAAAATAAATCATTACAACGAATACGCTGCTTGACTTTATACTCATTTAATTAAGACTTAGAAATGTTGCTTGGTGATGGAATTTAAGCGCACTTAGCGTTACTTCGGGAAAGAGAGATACGTGGATTGATAGGCACTTCTAAATATTCGTAATATATGAGAATAATCTTGATTACGGTTAACTCCTATCCTCGTACTCAATAATTTCAATGTCAGTAAACGATTGCTACAGTTGCAATTCGTTAGAGCTATGATCGATGCATGCACACATCCACTGCCAGCGCCAACTCAAGGGTACGCGGCCAGGAATGAATCTTGACCGACCATCCACCACTACCCGTCACCTGGAGAGCGGAAAATTTGTCAAGAACGTCGTCGTGCTTACAGATTACTTGCATAAAAAATTCAGCCGCAGTCTCCGAGATACAAACATAGAGTACGCAGGGGTAGTAATACCTCCGCCCGTAACACTTGTATTTGGCGCGATATGATACGTAAGCTCGGGAAATGCGGAGACTGTAATTTTCTTAAGGCCATGTTCGAAAGAGACGATTATTTTAAGTCATGTTATGTACAGATATCCGCATTATAAGATCCACTAAACCTTTGCTGGAAGCATTATGCACCTGGGAAAAATTAACGTTATCTAAGCGAGCTTTTTCAGGAAATCATTAGAAAAACCTTTTAGTTAATATATTTACATCACATTCTTGATCGATAAACGCAACATGAAGCTAAATTGGATGGACTAATCATATAAAAACTCTATTAATGGAATCAAGATATGATTTGCACAATGTAATAAAAGAGATGACGATTACTTACATTTACTTCTCATTGTCACGCACTCAAAGAGTTTAAGGGGATGTAGAAGTTCTTGGTCAGAGCAGAATGATTCAATTCCTTTGTCAATAAATAAGTAATTTATGCACTTTGGATGATATTCCAATTCAAGTGCTCCCCTCCGCTAAACAAAAACAGCAGTTTTCAACATACGCAAGGTGCTACCTATTCATCTGAGAGATTTATGATCCAGGTAAATAACTTACAATAATAACATTACTTGGTAGAGGCGGCATAAGGTTCCGAGTCCTTAAATAGAGGCAACATCGCAGTCCAACGGTTTATGAATTACTGCAGCCATCAGGCGCAGTTTATTATGAGCTGAAAAAACAGTGCTAATCATGTCCTAGCTGTCAAAATAAACTTCTTTTCAAATATGTTTCCTTTACCTTTGTAAAGGCATCCACCATCTTAGAGTTCGATTGTAAAACAGATGGCGTTCGAAATTCGGCTTTTCGGATCTGTATATATACAGGCTACGGATGCCCGAAAGAACTGCGTAGTGTATGCCGAGAAAAACCTTCGTTGCGAACGAAGACAAGGAATTGGAAATTAAATCCTTAAATGTACGATTCCATCTCGACACACGAGAAGCAGAAGGAGAAATAGTAGCGGCACTTTTGTTTTCACTTCCGACCGGGAACGTCACGATTCTTTTTTCGTCTCCCTGCACTCTCTCGTTCACAGAAGAGAAAGAGAGAGAACGAGAGATAAGTCTCCTGTGATTAAGGATTCGAGTTAGGAGCGCATGTGTGTAGTTCTCCTTTCTTGTCCACAGGCAGCAGCACTGAGCGTACGGCAGCTGATGCGAGAGGAGAGAAGGAGGTAGACAGACAAGCAGTGAGGAGCGAGCTTTAAGACATTCCGGGAAAAGAAATCCCAGTCTCGCAGGGAGGTCATCGAGAAAGTTCCGCCAGAGTAGAAAATGACAATTATGTCCCCATTTAAAGAATCAAGGGATGCCACCGAAACGGAAAAAATTGTCGATGGCCACGTAAACTCTATTGTTCGGTTTAACTCCTTGGGTCTTCCTAACGACGAAAGAACGATCGCCATTTTCCTCCGAATCGGTGAGCAAGGGCGTTTAAATGATCTACAGTTTTAAATATGAACTAAGTCAGAGTGAAAAGCAGTGTGAAAAATACAAAAAAATATATGCTACACATTCTACATGAATATATGCATAAATAGATACATGATCGGAATGCAGAAGCAACAGAGGCGCATGGAATATAAGAGCAGATGGAATACCCACTGGTCAGCCACGCGAATCTAATCACGGCGGTGGCGGTAATTTTCAATGTGTCATCCGTTCTCTATTTCGGGACGAGGTCACTTCCTAGATTCCGCATTTATAGTCCGTGGGGTGGAACGATGAGCCGCGACCCCCTGCGTCTTCCGTTCAAAGTTCCGGCGGTCCTCTCTTTCTCTCCCACCCTCCACCTATTCCAAACATGTGCCTGAGAACCTAAACCTCTCCCCCCCCCCCCTGGGGATCTGAAACCCCGATACACATGCGGCGAAAAGGCTAGAATTACATGATAATTATGGTTCTGCCTTTAAAAAAATCGAAAAAAAAACACGATAAAAATTTCAGACTTTAACAGACAGATCTCCCACTCCCGCAGCTTCCCCGTGTTCGACGGCTCTGGAGAGAATGGATACGCGTGCGTCACGGCTGAAGAATGGTCAACCTCCTCCACATGACTCCTCTTCCGCCACCTCGCCTATCTTGCGTACTATACCTACCGCGAGAGACACATAGAGGGAGTAGCGCTCTTGTCCTTAAGGTGGTTTCAGCGAGATATTTCCCTAGCCATAATGGAGACCATATTCGAATTTTATATTTAAATTCCTGCGTCTGTAATAATTATGAATAAAATATTGTAATGCTAATGGCGCAAAAATATCGTTAAACATGTCAAAATGTCTCAGCAATTAAATAAATATATCTACATTAGTCTCTAACTGGAATGTTTTCACGCCTTACGGTGAAAACGACTTCACAATTGGTTTTATTTGCGATTCTGTAAAAAGTATTGCGGTGAGTAATGGACTTATTTTAATAAATAGTTGAGAAAACATACAAACTACACACCGGTAGTCTTTGACAAATTCTAGGTGTTATAAATTAGTAATATTTTAAATATTCTCCCCCTGGAGTGCACAGCCGTAATCAATCCCATGTGAAACAGCTTGTATTTATAGGTAAATTGCTCGAAAAGCAGTTCGGAAAAGGGTTGATATTTTGATATCATTGGAAAGATGGGAGTTCTTTCTTTAAAATGAGGTAAAATTCATCAAATTCTAGGTGATGCGATATTTCGCTCTAACTACCTTACAGGAGAACACACACATGGAAAGGACGGCTTTCAAATCCCCCACCCCGAGCGCAGTTTCCATGTCACCAGAGTCAGAGCGGGAGACATTCCCACGGGTTGTCGCCGCTGCCTCAGTTTAATTTTTTGCCGTGATTTGCAGACATTTTCTCTTTCTTCATCCCTCTCCCCCTCTCATTTCTCCTAGTAGTCCCCAAGTCACTCTCCCCCCACCACTCATTGAAGGAGGCATAATAAGAGCGCTGCCTTCAAAGGGCCTTTTCCTCTGGACGACGCTTCTCTCCGCGTCACCGCGAATACCAAATAAAATCCCCAGATCCTTTTCCCTCGCGCCCCGCGGAAAGCACAGAAACCGGACCACGTGTGCCCCCCGCAAACCAACGTGCCTTTCTGGATAATATCGAAGCGCTTGAGACCTGAAATTGAACTGGACCATAACCTAAAGCCCCGTGACCCACGGTGAACGTTCCTAGGAGGATTTATCTCCAACGACGGCCTCAATACTGTGGCATAAGCATGGAACGATTTCTCTCGTATGCCTCTGTGCGCATTTATTAGCGACCAAAGGCTTTCGTGCGAGTTTTTATGCACCTGCCGATGAGAAATAAGGTTGTGGCCATCGTAAACCGTGGGACGGAATCGAACTAATAACAACAACAAATTAATTTAGTTAAGAACTAAGAAATACGGCCATTTTCATCCATTTCACAAATATTGATCGTGACTCAGCTGAGTTCTCTGCGTAGGTACGCGTTCAGCATTGCATAGTTTACGATTCCGTCTTCAGTGGCTGCATTAATTACGTGGAGCATGGGAGCTAATGTGTGTTTGTTTTAAACAAACGCCATTTTGAAGGCCATTTGGCTACTCACGGTTACTCACATCGCAGGAACGCACGGTAAGAGCTATCGAGCAAGAAATTGCGCATAGTTGTAGAGAAACTTAGGCTGCAAGACATGGTCGACCTCTTCCCTACGACCATGGACAGTGATTTCTAGTGTTCCCCGTGGCATCCGTGAACAGGATTCTGTCAACAAATTCATCTGTCACAGAACATGACGCCCTGTTCAGGGTTGGAGAAAAACCGGACAATGGATAACACAAACTCCGAGAGATGAAATTAAAAAACATTTACAACTAACAGCGCGGAATGTGTATTCCATATTAATGATCAGAACATAAGTAGATATGCCTCATAATTGTCAATATCAATTAATAAACAAGCGGAAAAACCTCTTCAATAATTCACCTGCGATGCACGATTGCCTCGAATGTTATAAATTTGAAAATGTTCCAATATTGTTTCATTGCAATTATTTTCCGTTGAATAATAGTTGTCACGGTAAATAAAAATCTAACGAACATTTTTGCCGTAGATATCGTAAAAATCATACAATTTCACCCAATGGCGAACATCAAGTAATTTTGAAGTAATCGTTATGAAATGAAGCATAATGTGAGAAAATCCGAATAAAACAATTTGAACCAAAGATTAATTAATACTTTCAACGAATAATATGCTAAAATAAATAAATTTTGAGATGTATTAACATTATTTATAATATTTATAATTAGCAAATGACAGATTTTCAAGGGGTAAAAACTGGGTCCATGATGGTGTCATGGGGTCAAAACTGTGTCCGTGATGCATCCAGATAAGAATCGCGTGTACTCAGTCACGATTTTAAAGTCCTGCCACCGAACGAATAAGAAGTCGTCTCAATCCTTCACTGCACGCTCGTCTGCCTTCTCCCGTCTCCTCCCCCACTCCCCCTGGACCCTTCCGCTTCTCGCGTCACTTCCTCTCTCGCCCCCCGTCCCTACCCCACCCACCCCATTTCAGAAAGTATGCTCCATGCTCGACCCGAGTCAATCCTCATTTGCCTTCAACAGCACCAAACCGACCGAAAAAGGTGCCGAGCGGTGCATATGGATTCGCACCTGGACCAATCGAGGTGTGCGAGCCAACACCATGGCCTGCGGCACGGGGTTTTAAACGGGTTGGTGTACAGGCTAGAAGACTGCCCTCCAAGCCCGAGGGTCCGGACTCGAATACCGGCAGTAGCTTAGTTTTTCCGAAGGGATCCCGTGCCCAATTGGGTGCTATGTGGAGTCCACGTGCAGTCGATACTCGGTCCGTCTAAGTGGACGCTGAACCATAAACCCCTTGGCGCCTCTCCAGGGAAATGGGAAGGGTAATACCTCTCCAACCTTCCATCATTCCCGGTGAATATTTTACATCTACGAAGTACCGTACAAGCCACCACTAGGGTGCGTGGCACGGGGTGATTCCACACCAGGCATGCAGCACTTGTCCCAGCACAAATCAGAACCTCGCACGCTCCCCCGGCCGCTAGGCGCAGGCCAACGTACGTTACGTTTACGTACATTACGTTTACTTACGTACCAACCCATAACGGCGCAAATTGCATCACTTTCCGGTAGCCTCGTAGCCTTTCCCCCACTCAGCCAACCATCCGAGAACACCAGAAATTTTGGAGACAGAAACGGGTGCTTCGTGCTGTTCGAATATTCCATCAATGCCGAGGTATATTTGCAGACAATTTTACCGCACAACCAATCAGTAGCGCCCCTAAGGTCGGACAACCGAGCCATGTCCTCGAAGCCAAGCCCCAGTGTTTTCCTTTTATGTTAATATTAATCTGTTATTGTTTAAGCATTGCTATTCAGATAAGAATAAATGTAAGAGGTATAGTTACCATTTAGACTACCATACATATACGCCAGGGGCCTCAAAATCCAAAGGGCGGTACTTCTACCATGACTTCATTTGCTACCTTAACGCGCCATTCATTGCCGGTCTCCCGCGGGCATTGAGCTTTCCAGGAGAGTAGAGAGAGGGCGTAGCAAGGAGGAGAGAGGGAGCCGTGTGCCACCTGTATGTGCGTGCGTGTGTTCCGAAGACGAGGGAAGTGGGCCACGCGGCGGCCTTCTTTCTTTCTCTTACCCCTCCCCACCCCCAACCCCCCTCTCCGCTGGACGCAGCAACAATGCCTCGCTCCCGACCACAGCAACGGCGCACTCACCGGCGTAGAGGACATCGGATGCCGTAACAGCAACATTACCCCGCCGTTAATAAAAAACGGTGAACGGGTGGACTTAGTTTGCCGTCCATCGAACGCGACAGCGATTTTCTTCGACGGCGAGGCTGCGCGGTCCAGTAAGATGCCTCACGACAGCGCGCAGCCGTTACATACGCGCAACGCCGAGTATCGCACCGTCGTCGTGCCAATATGTATAACGTTGCAAAAGGAGTCGGTGGAACCACGGGAAGATTCAGGGTAGGGATGGGAGAAAATAATATATTTATCATAATCGATAATTTGATTCCGATTTTTTGGATTAATAAATCGATTAATTGGGAGGACGATTTAATCGTAGAATCGATTAATAAAATCCCGATTACGACTGTCGGAAAAAATCGGCGGGATTGGTCTAATTTGAAAATTTACAAAGGTAAAAAGAGTCTGTCGGAAAACATTAATTGATTTTTTCGCAGCTGTTAAGTGATTGTTTTAAACTACAATATTCAAACGTCCGATACGAGAGGCTGTTCTTGGAATTTCCTCTCAGAACTCCGATGACAAGACTGCGATATCAGCAAGAAGACGCAGGGGAATGCCGCATATAAATAATAAGACTTAAATGCATGAGGGCTTTATGACATACGAGGCAAAGTTTATGACATTTAACTGTAGACAGCTTCATTGCAAAGTAACACCAATACTATGTGACGTAAAAATAGTTTTATAATAAACTTAAAACCATATTTCAGGTAAATATAGCTCAAAATAATAATTTAAACATGAAAATTGAATTAGCATCAACCGTAAAGTGTCCTTTACCGCTGTAATTCAAAAGAAAGCTCTAACCCTTGTTAAGGGTAAAACTACTCATATTGCAGGCACAATAGTTTGTAACCTACTCCTCAGAGGAAAAACTGATTTATCTACCCAAGAATACAGAGAGAACATAACCAGTGACAGTTAACATATATAGCTATAAAACGTAGTCCTCAGAAACTTTGTGGTATTCCATCACAACAATTTATTACAGCGAGGAAACTTTTACAAACCACATAAAAACCACATATTTTTTATGTGGTTTGTAAAAGTTTCCTCGCTGTAATAAATTATATAGCTATAAAGTATAAATATTATTGAAAAACGTTTGGAAAAAATACTTAGCAATAGCAACTTTTTTTATGAAAAAATACAAGAAAAGTCAACATCAATGATTGACTATAGTTGTTAATATTAACGAAATGAATAAAGATATTTATGACTCAAGTATCATCAACACAGAGCGATAGAAATTACCACCAATGTAACTTTTGCAGGAAGCAGAGTCTGAATTAGAACTAAACCAAGTAGGTATTACTTTTGGAGGCATAAGTTCACTGAATCCCAGGAACCGAAATTCCCATTCCGTCTCTCTCTCCTCTACAAAAGATCTTCAATAACCACGAATAGTCACCGATTATTCTTCTCTTTCCAATTAGGTTAGTTTACACAAATGCACTGTAATCGACTCCTTGTATATCTCCCCGGATAACTTCGCACTATCGTTCGCTTCAGTCAGAGAACATAATTATACATCACTCAATCTAATGATTTCACTATTACCGTACGACACCTTGGAATCTTTTCACCAGAGCAATCGTTTCAACGTTCAAAATCCTGCCGTGACGCATTCTTGACGATCCTCCACATGAATCATACCATTATTCCGCTCGCCATTGATCATTCCTCAGAAAAATCATATGACCATTCACCGATTCTTCAAATAATCGATTACGCTACCCGTCAAGTATGCGCAGAGCGATGCTCATCCTTCACATGAATCCATGATAGAAAACAACTTAGTTTTAATCCACAACATTTATTGCATACGACCCGGGTTTCAGCAACTTACACTTCGAGCCATATTCAGCTGAAGATATCACGAAGTGTAAGTTGCTGAAACCCGGGTCGTATGCAATACATTTTGTGGATTAAAACTAAGTTGTTTTCTATCATGGATGTTACCAACCTCCACAAAGTTAAGCCTGAAACGATTAACTATGTTCACATGAATCGTACGATTCTTCCGCTCGTCACATAACTTCAGAGAAAAATAATACGATCATTTACAGATTCGTCAAATAATCGCTTATGACTCCCTGATGTTTGCACTGAATCGTTTCCACCGACAGGATTATCATGCGATACAATTAATCGATCGCCGAGAATTTTTTCGCCCATCTCTAAATTCAGGGCGCTGGCCATTCGCTCACTTGGCCGCACAACGGCGCAGTTAGCTGCTTTGATTTCGCGCACCAGAGCACTGCGCGCCCGGGGAACCGCGCATATCCAAAACACATCGGCAGCAGTATTGAGAGAACTCTTAAGAAAAATCGACCGTCGATACTCACGTCCCCGATCGCTGCTGCCGTCACCGTGCTAATGTTCAGCAAAGGCGTCGGCTATAATTATCAATCTTGCGATGAGTGGTTCATATGCACGTACATACGTATATGTTTAGGGATCATTAGAAAGATGGGACCAATTTCTCAACTGACGAGGCCGAATTCATCGATTGACGTGAGCAGTGATATCTCGCTCACACTGCTTCACGTCGTAAGAAAGAATTTTCCCATCCCAGTTTCTGCAAGCAACTGGGATGGGAAACGCTTTTAGACCGTCGATTAAAATTTAGACTCAATCTATTATGTAAGTTACAAACTGGTCTATTCTCTGACGACGTTGATAATATTTACGAAATCCGACATACTAAATTATTGGAATACGAATAAACTACATTCTAAATTGAAGATTTTGCAGGACATAGGATCGAGATGGTCGAGAGATCGAGATAGAATGGTAAGAAGAGGACATAGGATCGAGAGAATGGATCAGTGCACGCGTAACTGCGACATGTGTTTTTCTTTGGATAATTTTCGCGTCGGTTAAATTTTAATCTTCCCAAGCCAATCTATTTCCTGACGACGTCGATAGCATTTTACGAAATCCGACATGCTACGGACGATCAGATCATGAGAATAAAATTAGGGAACTAGACTGCAGAACGGAAAGATTTAAAATGTCATTTTTCCCACGAACGATAATGGACCATAACAGCTGCCAATGAGACTTTTATCTAGGTTTGTCGTTAGGTACTGTAGCTCTTAGTAGTAGTAGTACTCCCTAATACTTGAATCCTTATCTGTTACCTAGTACTAATAGCACGTCATGCATGTTTTCAACATAACACTTGAGTCTCGGTCCATTCGTGTAGTTGCAAAATACATATATACTAACGGTCCCTCTCCATTATGAGCATATCTGTAGTGTAGTGTTGCATGCTTGTGAGGCTTCGCCTCGTGACAAGCATTAGTGATTTATGCTAATGCATAATTAGTCGTCGTTACACTAACTTTAGGGTATAGTGTAATGCATGTTGGTGAATACTCACCCCCTGCCACACATCCCTGATGTGGCTTGCAGGGTATTTTGTAGATGTAGAAAGAGTGGAATGCGCCACAGAACACGGCCTCACAAGGAGCGTGGGCAAAACGCACGCCCACACGCATGAACTGTTCGCGGAGGACGATCGGAGACATTCGGCCGGAGGCGGTGCTTCCACGTTCCACTCAGAAGAGGAAAACTCGACATGGAAATTAAATATTGCAAATCCCTGGAATACAAGTCACGGATCGCCGATCAATCCCCATTTTCCCGTTTATGGGAAAACGAGACGCGTAAAATAGAATACCTAAACGCTTTCTAAAAGAATGAAAAAGTTCAAGAGTTGCATCTGATTTCTCGAGTTTACATCACCAAAATAAGAAGTCGGACTGCTCAAACCCAAGTGCTCTTGCAAACAAATAAACAATGTGTTTCTATTTTTCGAAGTTTTAGAATCCAAGCGATGGAATTTGAGATATTTGTTGGAGTGAATTTTTAAGAGCGTAGAGTTTTTTTATTGTATACGTGGGGAAAACAAATTCAAAGTGAATATAATCTCACCTGTTAAGTAGATAATTAAGTCACTTATCCGATCTTGTTCAATGCAAAAACTGTAAAAGCAATTTAACGTCAGGTCTGGACGTATGTAAACGCTCAGATTGGATGTAAACATGAGTAGGTAAATCTGAATCGTAAATGCAACTCTCCGTCCAGCGCGAAGAAACCCTTTGCATAAATATTTAAAAAGTAGGTTTCATTCAGGCAACATTGCAGGCGGAAGGTGCGGACTCTTTGAACTCCAAATTCGTTGTGATTGCACATTATAAAATAATGGGTAGCTCGTGGACGCAAGATAGAAGTGGAACTTCTGCACTACGTAATATAATACGCTAGACCCGTTCGTTTTTTGAGCAGTAAACCCAAGCACTCGCTCTCCTTTCATCTCCTCAACTACGACAATTGACAGACAGAGTATGTTACCAAATACAAAAATAAAAGTAACAAAATGTGTTTATAAAAATGATGGACGCTTGATTAAGCCTCCTTTAGTATTGTAGAACAATCTATTGAAGGAGGTTCATATGCAGATGTCTGAGTCAAAACAAATACTAAATTCTAACTTTTTTTCAGCAGTTTTTTTAAATTTTGGTTTCGCTGATGACAGGCCTCAGCTATTGAAACCCAAAATTAAAGTATAAAAGTTGAAGATAATTCCATGAATATATTTTAAATTAACTTTTTTTATAGCGTTAGCTAAAAAGGAGGTAATAATAATCGCCGACTGCAGTACCGTTTCCATCGAATTACCGTATTCTGACTTAAATTATCGCATTAATTAGCTAATAACTCAAAAGATAAGGCATGAGCATGATGCAGCATGTTCAAGCTCATTTATATATAGTCAATTCCTCTGGATTTTATCACGTCTTAAAATCAGTTTTCCGTGAGTTTATATTTATCTATATGTATTATATGGAAAAATATTGTTTTTGACCGTGTTTCTCCCGTTACAGATCCCATTGAACACAAAATGTAATTTCAAGTTCAGTTTACGAGCAAAATAACTCAGAAAGGCAACCCTTTGTTGTTCGTATCGTATAGAGGATATATCTTTCTACATTAACAGAAAATATGAATAAAATGACACCTGTGTCCTTATACGTTGGAAATCCAGTAAAATTCTACCCAATGCATTTAGACGATATAGTTTAATGCAAAGTTTCAACTCCAATCATATCTCATTAGGATTCATTCCAATATCGTTTCTTCAATTAATTTCTCATTATAAGTTGTTCATAGCAAAAAAAAAAAAAAACAGCAAATGTTTAGTCAATCTAAAAAGACTGAATCGGGCCACAATATACGGCTATAATAAGCTATTAAACAATTAATCTTAATTAATCTAAAAAACGTTCCAATATATGTTTCTCAAACAAATTGATCTTAGATACGCGGAATCTTTTTTATAAACAAATCTGAGTATTCGAGACCATTAATGGTCGTTGCCATAGTTCTAATCATGGAAGGGAGGGGAAAAAAGGCAAAAATTACAAGCTTCAATTAATATTTCGCAATTTAGAGATCACTACGCAAAAATCAGACGCGAGAAAATAAAAGTCTAATCTTTGAGGCATGTTTCAGTCCCAGTCTCACCATTATAGTTTATTTTTTTCAAATTTTAATAAACGGAAGAGAATTTGTCTGCAAGGCAATTTTTCGTTTGTCCCATCTCATCCCATTAAAAAAACGAAGATTTGTCTATGCTCGAAATACGGAGACTTTCTCAGACTTTCCCCGACTCATTGGTCATGAGATCGTTTAACTCATCATCAAGCGAACGTGTTTACAGCCGTCGCCATAGCGAGCGCAAAATACATGACGACATTAAAGAAGTTCTTCTTCAAATATATGTATATGTGCGAACAGCCCCCATTCAAATAGGTAAAAGTGAGTGCACTAGAGTATGTACTACCATTTCGAGGGAAAGTGTCTCGTCTTATTTTCGTCATCAATCATAATATCATTGGCGCCGATTGGCGGGCCGTCGATATGTACAAGATCCATAAGAATTTTGACGTTAAACGTCTTGTTAATCGGTGGATTTGATACGGCTGATGACGATGCGACGAAATTGTGTTCATCAAATATTCCTTAATATCTCGGAAAGTACGAGATCTATCTGAAAGTGCTGAGTGTCATTCTAAAGAGGAAGTTTGAAACATTTATCTTGGTATTGATGATGTCAAACACAAAAGCGACTTTGCATGTTTCCCAGAGGAGAGCTCGGCGATATTTTGCCGATTGAATCTGACGGCAGGGAGACACTGGGGAAGCGTGGAAGAGGAAGGAAGAGGATAGGAATTCTGGACGAAATTAGAGAAGGCATTAGGGATGTAAGAGAGATCTAATGGCGGGACATCCTTCGGAGGGAAAGCGAGACAATGCTTCAGAAAATGGGATGCAGGGTGGGGACTATCCAAGAACCTACCAATCAGCCGGTAGAATACTCGAATGAAAGTACTGCCGTAATCCATGTATTACGTCAAGATTGAAGAGGATTTTTTCTGATTTGATTGTCATTGACTAATTCAGAAAAGATTTTTCATATACTGTGTTGTCAATATCCGTCGTCAACAATTTTTATAGGAAATTGATTCCAATAGCGTTCCTATGAAAATGACAATATACTTTATTGGTTTGTAATGTTATTTCATAGATAATTTCTTAATTGTGTAATTTGATAGTGATTCCAAAGAATACAACAAAGTTGCGCAGATACATGGAGTCAGAATATAAATGGTCATCTCCAAACAACATCAACTCCAATTGATGAAAACTCTTACATCTCATAATCACGTTCAAAGATAGAAAATTAGTATTGATTAATATCACCAACATTTAGGGTCATTTAGGGGATTTGCTTCCCTTCCGTCGTAATTCACCGCACGTTCGGCCTAGAGAGGAATGCATTTGGAGCTCGCCAGAGAGCGCAAGGTCACTGGGAAATGATAACCACGCATTGCAAAGGAGGGCGACTCATTTGAAGCAGGCAAGGCGGGCAGAAGGGAGGGATCGAGGCACCCCTTGTGCCCCCGTGAGCGCTGCCACCCCAAAGGCCTGAAGTTCAAGCGAGCTAGCATCATCCACCTACACACAGACACTCATGCATAGGTAATATGCATCGCTCCCACCGCCGACATCACTCCACGGCAGCGTCGCCGCCCTTGGCATTGGCCACTTGGAGTCACTTACTTACGCAAGCATGCTCACAGCGAATGTCGCAATTGCACTCCATTCAAGGGAGAGTGATGCATGAATGAACGGGAGGTCCGACAACCGGCGCGCGGCAGGCGCATGCGGGCTTCATTAATGGTCCATGCTGAAACCAATGTGGTATTGGTGAAGTGCTACTCTTTAAACAAGAATGATGTTGTACATGGTAGGTGATATTGGGAGTAGCGACCGAAAGTTGAGAACCTATCGCGACATTTTAGAATTGACGGGTAGGTAGAGTCCGTCCAAGATAATAGCGCGGTTCAAACATACTACTGTGGCGAAGAAAGAAATGAGAGGTGAACAACTTTTAGTTGCACAGATAAAAAATTCTCCAATGGCCGTAAAATATTTGCACCACTCGTCAAGAACAATAATCAAACACTTACTGTGTTGGTTTGCGGGAATGGGGACTCCGCAACAGGGACCAACCACAGGCTCTCCGCCAGAATACCCTCCTGTGGTAGTTTACGGGAAAGTTATTTCCTCGCCAGGGACCACCACAGACACACACAACCCAAATGGAATCATTTGCAAGGCTAATGGGACCCCGCTAAGGAAACCTGGGTTATAAAGTTTGTTACTGTTCTGACTGCTTTGGCCTGAGCCTAGCGCCAGGGGGAGCGTGCGAGGTTCTGACTTGTGCTGGGACGAGTGCTGCATGCCTGGTGTGGAATCACCCCGTGCCGCACACCCTCGTGGTGGCTTGCACGTTACTTCGTAGATGTAGATGTACAACCTGGGATCCTTCTCAGAGCTGAAATGACCCTACTAAGGATGCCAAGTTATTACCACAACCACACACGCAATCACACACAGTAGGGCCCAAATTTCTGGGAGAACAGCTCAAAAAGAGCGAGGTCAAATGGAACAAAACAACAAACAGGGAACGAGGGTGGACTTCGGATACGCGTATTTAAACCACAAAGTGGCCCTCTTCAGCGAGCTGAAGGGAAAAAACACTTGCAACACGAGGTTGAAAGTGAATAAAGAGAAGGACAATCCTATTTATAATCCTAGGAACTTTTATTTACTGATTTAAACTGATTTAAAGAAAGGCCACCATCATAGATTATTCAGTCGCGAGATCTCCTTCCCCAAACGGAATTGGACGTGCTCACTGAAGGGTTGCATTTATAAATGTCAATGGCGCAATTACCTTGAACGCACTCTAGGCAAGGAAAGTAATAACTGAGGAACTGAGGAATGGGATCCCGCCCTACGTCGGGCCACCCTAAACGAAATACGCCGAAAGGACCACGGTTCAACGTCTCATCCGACGGAAGGAGTACTGAACTTGAAGTGATCTCCACACGGCACCTAATTAGGGATCGGGCTTCCAATGAAATATATCATCCTCAAAATGGGATTCGAAGCCTCGGGTTGAGAGAGGCCAGGGTGTAATCTGCACACAACGCACCAACCCGAAGACCAAATGTCGCATTCGTTCCTTGATGCCGCCCATGGGCTGAAATTTTATACACACTGTATTTCAGGGTGTCGTAATCCATATTCGATCCCCATAACATGCCCCCGTCGCTCATTCACGCATACCTCTTTTGTTGAGTTGAGCTGATCCAACACTCCCGTACTCCCTGGTAAAACGGTAAACATAAGGTAATTCCACACTCCCCGGAAAGTAGTAATCCGCCACCCAGCAAAACAACGATCTAATTCACCCCAGGGGGGACTCCTGCGAGTGTGGTCGGTCGGCAAGTAGGCACACCTACTTGGTCGGCTTAAAGGCAGTGTCGGCGAGATTTCCTTCTCGTCAGTCAATAAAGACCATGCTAGAATTCTATTTAAAAATTTACGCAGTTTTAAGAGGCTCGAAGTAAATGTAGTAGGCAGTAATAAAGACATAAAAAGCTCCATTTTATACGATTGAATTCAGTAATTGCCTAATTTGAGGCTTAAACTTGACTTTTTTGTTTCACGCCGCACGCTGAAAATATCTTCACAACCGAAGATTTTCATGGGATTTTTATAAAAATTATTGTCGTGAGTGATTATTCTATTTTTCTAATTACTTGAGAAAACATACGAACTACCAACGCTGTTAAATATCTTACGTTATCTGTGCGTCACAACTTGCTCATTATTTAAAACAATGTCTCCGTTGAGCGCGCAGCCGAATTCCACATCCAATATTCTATTTCTTCGAAATAATATTATCGATTGTGGCAAGAAGTATCGCAATAAGTAACTGACATTTTGATGTCATCAAATGAGATACTTTGCTTCATTTTGAGTCCCAATTCATTGACTTCTGTGGGTAGTGATAAAAATAAAGTAAAATTAATAAAAAAAATCATGCTAAAATACTGTGCGAGACGCTAGGATAACAATGATAATAATTTTTTATACTACATAGCAGATTTAGAAACAAGCCTTGTGGAGAAAATAAACTAATTAGCTACACGACCAATCGACAAACTAAGTTAAAAGTCTCATCGGCAGCTATTATGGTCTCTCATCTTTCACGGGAAAAATGACATCTTAAACCAGTCTGTTCTAAAGTCTAGTTCCCTAATTTTATTCTCATTATCTGATCTTCCGTAGCATGTCGGATTTCGTAAAATGCTATCGACGTCGTCAGGAAATAGATTGGCTTTGGAAGTTTAAAATTTAACCGACGGTCTGAAAGCGATTCCCATCCCAGTTTCGCGTACCTGATACTTATCGGCAAACAGAATTCACTCGCCACCATTCAAGTACACTCCAACCTTCTCCCACCTTTTCACGTATATGGAAAAGAAACGGCGTATCCAGAAGGCTCGCACGGAAGAGAGAACAGCAGGGCAACAACCCATAGGAACATCAGATATACATTCGAGCACTGGCTGAGTCTGGGACAAAAAATACTACTGAGGAAGGGTTCGTGCAGTCAAGATATTAATGTAGGTTTTCACATTGTGACGCAGGACAAATAGTCGCAGGGGGACATAAAGCTGAAATAAGCCAAAGATCGGAGTCTCTATTTCAGGCACAAAACCACGGGAGGTCACGATTCCTCGAGTCTAATTATGTTTATACCGTCTAATGGAGAACTCGCAACAAGACAAGGGAAGGCCGGGACTCAACGTAGTCCGAGAAAAGACACGAGAAACATTTTATTTTTGAGAAAATGACTATCGAAAAAGTCTCCGAAAAGGAGAAGGAACTATTTTCCATTCACCGACATAACACTAAGGTGGCTCTGCACTATGCGAATCAAAACAAATGTTACACAATTTTATTTATTTGGTTCATAAATTATGGTACAAAGTATGAATTTTACTCCACGAATACTTTTTTATAACCACACTGTTCCAGTCATAGAAGCCAACTGCAGCGCAATTAGTATGGAACTACAAAATTTTCACATAAATTACGGCAGTAATCCGCGAATAATTTTAAGAAATGAGTGGTAGGATTCCTGTTCTATTTTTATTCAATTTTCTAGGACTTTCCGCTTCTAACAAACTGTTTTCATCAAGCTTATGTATGCTTTCTCGTTCAAATTGACGTTTTCCTGACGTAACCCGAGCAATCTCCATAAGAGCCCATGTTAAAATATCCATTTTCCTGGCAGAATTACAGTAAAAATAGCCTGGAAACCCTATCAGGGTTGTTACAAAATTCGAGAAAAGAAGTTCCCTGACATTTCCCTGACGAAAATTGTCATCTTTCCTGACATTTTCCAAAATTTCAAGTGCAAATAAAAGTTGAGAAAACAAACAAATGTTAATTATACTCATCAAATTTATTGACAAATTTAAGAAACGAAGACAAAATCAGAAGATGGAACATCAACTCCGGCAACAGCGAACGAACGTATAGTTGGGGTGCATCGGCCACTGACCAATTCATCGACCTTCGCCCTCATCCAATTTTTTCCTGACATTTCCCTAACATGTAACATCTCTACCTATTTTTTAATCTCAGTTTATAACACGCACTTCAAAGATGCTATATTTAAGTTTTCAGAATTTATGGAATAAGTGACCCTGAGGCCAGAGCCAACTTAAGGAATCACCACTGACCATTTTACCTCGTCACTGTTAAAATACATTTCACGTTAGAAAATTTTTTTTTACTTGGCTCGAATACTGGTAAGCTAGCGAGAGAATAGTGGAAAAACATGCTATGGCAGAATTGACGACTCATTGAAATCAATGGACTGAGGTGTACAGCGAAGGATGCGACAGCAAGGCAATATTATGTAGGATTAATGAGAGAGGGGGTTATTAAAGGAAATGCGATAAAAGCATCAAAAGAGGAACTCCTGGCAAGGTCACCAATGATCAGGGGCGAACTCGGGGGGGGGGGGGGGGGAGGGGTGGGGAGGCTACATCCCCCCCCAAATATTTTGAGGGTTTTACGACAAAATTCTAATATATGTATTCTTTTAATGCTAGTGTCTCTCCCCGAAATAAATTCCTGAGTTCGCCCCTGCTACTGAGATAAGTGACCTTGCCAGGAAGTTTTTTTTAAATAGATCATAGAGAAGAAGAATAGTAGATCATAGCGAAGACGACGTCATATCCAGTGTTAAAACCGAATGCGGGTTTCCTAATCCATTGCGACACACAAATTTGGTTTCAAGAAATATTTTATTTAAAAATACAACCACATAAAGGGACATCATTGACTAGCAACGTGTTTTGCTTTGGGTTTTAGTTGACTGAGTTCAATAGCATTCACCAAATTCTAGTCTACTATAAATTAAATTTCAAATCGTATCAGGTTAATTTTTGTATTCCTCGAAGTCTAACAACATTGTACTTAAATTGGGTCATATGACGAGCAACATCATTCCATAAAATTTGCGTCTTACTGAATGATTCGAGCGATGAAGTAAAGATTGACTTACCAAGAAACAAGTCCATTGTGTCCGCTACGAGACTCAAATTGACATGGACACATTTCGTACATATTATGAACAGAAAACAAAACTCGACAAAAACTTATTTGAAGGTATCCACCTCTTATAATCAATCGGACTTCAAAGTATCCCTCAAAATCCCAACGCATGGACTGCTTCGGTTGAACGATTCAGCAGGGGCGTGATTCCGAGCATTTCATGAAAATGCCTCGACCAAACAGATATCGTCTTAAGGACAAAGGGAAATATAGGAAGGAATGTTCCTGTGGAAAAAGTTGCTAGCGGCGACCGAAATATCGAAACTGTTTATTTTTGTGTTTCTTTTCTGTGTTCTTATATATAACACCGCCTTATATGTGGCACCGTTTAATTGCATGATCACGTGTGTGATACTTCGACGAACCGCGATAAATAATAGGTTAAACCAATAGGTATGACACGATCGACAGTAAAACACAAAAAGGAACACACACAGCAACAAAAATTTCGACCAGAAATGGTTGAAATTTTGAAGGCAATGATGAAAAATGATGAGCAATGGAGTTGAAAGGAGTTGCGAGGAAAAGTAGGGTTGGACAGAGCGGAGAAAAAAAGGTGGGGGAGAGGTTATGCATGAAGGAGAAGAAACGAAGGGTAGAGGAAAGGCAGGGAATTTTGTGGGGAGGGGTTTAGAAATGAGGATGGGACACGTATTGCATCTTGGGCGATGGCATGGGTTGGGTGGAGTTTTCATCTTAATAATGAATTTGGAAAGGGGGTTGGTGGTTTTAAGGATAGTAGCGAGGTTTGGGGGGCGTCTGAAGGTGAAGGTGAGACATGTTGGAAGATTTTGGTGGTAGTGAGGTTGTCAGAGAGGAGAGGAAAAATTCTTTTTAGGGTTCGTTTGAGGGAATGGACCCCAGGGAAGTAGGTAATGTATAAGGAAAGTTATAGTGGTTATTACTGGGGGGTGACTTCGGGGAATTCCAAACTTTTTCTTTCATGTATCACAAGCAATGAGGCTTACATTTTACTTTGTAAAATATGTGAAGCGTTCTATATTGGACTCACCACGGGTCCTCTCAGCCTCCGTATCAACGGCTATAGAGCGTCGTGCAATCCTTCCTCCCAATATGCCATTCCCCCCGACCCCACCCACAACTTTAAGTTCGATTGTTGTTTTGATGTAGGCATCTTTGCTTCTCTCCATCCATCGGCCTCTCCTCGTGATCTCAAGATTCTTGAGCAGGCATGTATTTATTTGTATCAAGAATTCTCTTTTTCGGGAATCAATCGAGCTCACTAACTCATTCTTTCCTCTTTTCACCCCCCCTCTTTTTTCTCCTACTACTCTCCCCCCACCTCATTTTCTTCGCCCTGTACAAACCTTCTATTCCTCACAGATCCTCTTACCTCCTGAAATTTCATCTGACCTGGGATTCGATCCCGGATATCCCGATTTTAGCAAGGGTAACTCGAGCGATAATAAAGGAACAAGATATGCTAAGAGGGAGGCCGATAACACCTACTTCTGTTGTGTTGACCCCCTAAGACGTATCATCAAAAACCTCTACCCTATCCTTTCTGATAACCTCACCAAATCCCCCTCTCTATCCCTTCTAATCTATTTTAAATACCACCATACCCTCCGACCAACCGCCCGCGATGTAACATCTACGCCATTCTCATCACCCAGTCCCTGTCGGACAAGTTCCTCGCTTTACCTCTACATCCTGTTTCTTCACCCCCTTGCACCACTCCTAATGCTGTTTACATATCCTCTACCTATAATGCCCCTCTTTTTACATTGGATTATCCACCACTCCTCTTCACATTATACGAAGGAACGGCCACCATTCCTCATGTAATGATCAACCTTCCCTCTCTGTTTCTCTCCCTGTCGCCGTTCACGTTTCCTCCCACAACTCCAATTTTGATAAATCTTTTGAGGTTGGTTTACTTGCCTCCCTTCCCCCTTCTTCGCCTCCTTTTCAACTCAATGATATGGAATCGTCTTGCATTTTTATCCACCAGGTCTTCGCGCCTCCTGACTAAGTCCCACTAGCGTGTCCCTCGCCTTCCTCACTTCTCTCCTTGTTTTCCCTCCCCCTCCACTTCCTCTTTCCCCTCCTTTCCCATCCTTCCTCCCCCTCCCCACCTCAATCTCTGTGCCTCTTCTCTTTTGCCCTCACTCCTATGTGAAAGGTGGTACGAAGTTCCACCGAAATATAGTTACGTCTTTACTTGTGTCTTTCTGTATTTTAACCGATCACGCTCAGGGCCTCAAAATCCCAAAGGCGGCCTTTATAAAAAAACTGCCCCTGAATCTGACTCGAGCCGTAAGAGACACGATATTAGTGGCGATCAGTGCATAAACACACAACGCAGGGAACTTACGATTGAATCACGTGCGGCGCCTTAACTTTCCCGCTCTCGAGGTAATTAAATAACTGTTATACTTACGCAATGGGTAATTCCGCTAATTTCGATAAAGATATTCTATCCACCCACGTCATCCATCGTTAGGAAAGACTTACGGCAAGGATTTTAAGTCCACAGGAATTAGTGGAATTACCTTCTGTTCACGGTCTTTCACAAGTGTCATTCCGAATGTTTTTCTTCTGCAACACAACACGGCACGGTGAAATTTTGCACGAAAAATCGTGCCGGCACAAGGCGTAGGAAATAGCTACAGGCGGCCGGTCGTAGGGGCGGCGCAGTGTCCGACTTATTAATGAGCGTGAAAAGGGGATAAAGTATAGCTACGAATAGTATGTCAATAACTTCCAGCATGTAGTTATATCCTATAACGACAGCTCCTTCAGTATATCGTTGAGGTGACTGACACAAATAACTAACTTCGACATAATGGACTACCAATTTCCTTCACAGTATTCTTGTCGCCAAACCATTATCAGGAACTGTGGTTCAAAAAATAAATTACAATTTACCGTTGAAATTACACCGACCCACAAGACGTTGATATTAGGTAATTCATCCCTACACACCCCAGGCACGTAGCCTGAAAGGGGGGGGGGGGTTGAGGGGATTCAGCCCCCTGAAATTTCAAATCATATTGTCAGTTTAGTTTTACCATGTATTAAATTGAATTAAAAAAGAGTTCGAGAGGGAAAAAGGATAAGGACAAAGCAGTTTTACATTTTAAAGTAGCCATAAACAAACTGTAATAACGAATAAAGTTGTACCAAGAGAGGACCCCCCAGGCTTCAGATTAAGCCCCCCCAAACCAAAATCCTGGCTATATCACTGACACACCCGTATATATAATCTATGCTACACACTCTTCCTTGTAAAGCTTGGCGATAACTTTTGGATTAAAAATTTATTTACTGGCGAGAAAGGAAACGAAAATGTCAAGAGGATCGCACTAAAACTCTTGAGTAACTCTCAGATTTACGCGCGATTTAAGAAATCACAATTGTCAAATAAATTCTTTGTTTTTTTGGAACGGCCGAGTGAATTTGTACCCAGACTTGACGACTTGGATACTGAGAGGGTACTGGTTCGACCACCGCCTTGGTTGTGGAAGTTCAGTTTCGAGATAAAGGCGTGTACAATGCCTGAACCTGCGCGGGTTCATGCATGAAAGATTCCAAGCATTCGCCCAAGTTATTGTGGCTGAACCGCGAATTCCCGACAGGACATGAGAGAAATCGCGCGGGTCCTTAAGGAGGCGATGCAATAAACCCTAAAAAGTTGGAGCACCAACATACTCAATTAATTACTAGAAAAACCTAAAGGCAACATGGTCGAAGCAAATTTAAAACTTTCCAATAACTAACTATATGCACTCCTAATCAGCAATTAACCTCACATTAAAATCCATTAAAAATGTAGAAATAGTAATATAGCACCCCCTCCGAAATCGTCACAGGAGAATTCAATGAAAATAAATTTAAAAACTTACCGCGTAACTATCTTTGAATAATCCACTCATCGTGGCGGAGATGTAAACAATGTTCTCTGGAAGTCTTCAATGATTTCGTGTTGCACTTCGGTACATATTTCCCTTAAACACAAAATTCTTTTATTAGAATACCACCACTGGCAAATATAACTGAAAAAATAAAAACTGTGACTACAACGGCGAGATCGAACAACAACATGAATGTGCATTGCGGGCTCCTTACATTTGGGTCATCAACAGGTTGCTCCGCAAGTTAAATTATTTTTAAGTTAATAATGATTTTCAAGCACTAATTATAAATTAATTTAACGTCTTACCTAGAGTAGCTACTAGTCTAGCGATATCCAAGTTATCCGTTAGCAATGATGCACAAGTCACTTGTTAAAACAAACTTAATACAACGCACCAACGTTCAATCACTTTCGAACAAGCAGTTCCTTGGGGAACCGTACGGCCACTGCGCCTCAACCGATTTCAACGTCGGCTGCTACGCGCATGACGATTGGAAAACCTGTCGTAGCCTCGAACACAGGTTCTTTAGCGGTTCATCGTCCGTCTTTTGTCTTCAAGTTGTTGCAGTGTGTGAACGCAAAGATGTCAGGAGACGAGCTGTAAGGACTTATAATTTCTTTATTATGTTCTTAACATGTTTGCTCGTTTTACATTAATTTGATCTCAAAATGTTTTATAGAATCTTAGTTATGCATTATTTATGGTATGCTAACCATTTCTGTGCGAGCATGCCGTTCGGATTGCCGCCATCTTTGACTTAACATGCATTTCAGTTCTATTGATTGCCGAAACTTCTAGACTATCAGTCGGTGAAAGAACTAGGGTGTGCATTTTGCGTCAGAGCTTGGTCGTTTCATTATCAGTGTGCACGGAATACAGAATAATTCTTTAATTTTGCCAATATACGTCGTTAAGTATCGAAAACTTACTAATTTCTAACTGCGTTTGGCACAAGTCCGCAAAAATGGTAACTGGAGAAACGTAAGTGGGATTTGTTTGGCTAACTTTCTGCTCCTTTTGCGAAGAATATTTATTCCTATTTCCGTGTAACTATTTGGGGAAGTGTGAAAAAAAGTTGAAAATTGTGTTTGGTTAACATGTGCTCGAGAGTCAATCCAACGTTTTCATGCATCTCTTTTTAGAAACGTGTCTGTGAATAAATATCCTCAGACATTATTGTGATCGTTGATTTGTTTCTTACAGGATTACTCCCCCACCTGTGATGTGGGCCCAAAGGAATAACGTGGTGTTCCTCACGATTTGCCTAGAAGACTGTAAGGACCCCCAAATTAAGCTAGAAAACGACAAGGTGTATTTCCATGGGATTGGTGGAACTGATAAAAAGGTTCACGAAGTAACAATAGAGTTTTACAAGGAAGTAGAAGCTGAGGTAAGATTTTGCGTATCCCTAGTGTACTAGTGTTAAGCAAGTGGTTGTGAGGAAATTGATAATTTATTTCTTTTGTAGAAATCGGTCCAGTTTAAGAGAGATCGCAACATAGAGTTTATTCTTCGAAAGAAAGAGCCCGGTCCCTACTGGCCGCACTTGATGAAGGATAAGAAGAAGTACCATTGGCTGAAGGTTGATTTTAACAAATGGAAGGATGAGGACGATAGTGATGATGAGCTCGGTGGAGGCGATGAATTGGACGAAGTAAGTTCCTTTCCACAGTCAGTGTTATTTTATTACGTGGTAGACTCCCTGCTTATTTTTCGTTCCACTCATTGCAGATGATGCGCCAAATGGGCGGTCTTGGTGGTGCCGGAGACGAAGGCAAGCCGGCCTTCGATGATCTGGAACCAGAATCATCAGACTCCGACGATGAAGGACTTCCAGACCTAGAGTGATGTTCATACAACCACGCAGAGGAGTGATTAAAGTTAAAAGACTTGCCCACCCCAAAGAGACTCCTTATCTCACGCTAAGTAATGCCTCACGCGTGTCTGTGGGGATAATTTTCGTGAAAAGTTCGGGAATGTGGACGGTGGGATATAAAAGTGCGCTGTGTAATTGCCAAAAAGGACCAAAAATAGCCTTCTCCTGAAGTACTTGCTCTTCACTAAATACTTTGTGGTTACCTTAATTTTCGCTGCGGCCGAGTCACCAAAGCGCTACGTTTCGGCTGTTGAGTAAGCAATTGAAGGATTTTGTTTTTTTCGTTCGTTTATTTCGTTAACTGTTTTGTTCATGTACTAATACCTGTAAGAAATTAAATGTCTAGTATTGAGGCAATCATTGCACTGTACTGATGTGCATGTTTGTGCAGTTTCTCTGGAAATATATATATATATATTAGAATTTAAACATTTTGGGGTTGCATTACCTTGGTCTATTCTGTTATGTATTCTGTCCTAAGAATACGTATCGTAATCTGTGAATGCACGACAGTTGAGTTATATAATTGCAGTCGGTGACAAACTTCCATGTATTTGTGTTAGAGCAACTTGTTTAAAGGCATTGTGCGATGGCACTTAAAAACGTTTTCGTAACATGTAAATCTCATGGAGCCAATTCTACATTATCACAATAAAGGAATAACTTTAAGCATGTGTTCTTATTTGTGAATACCATCATGGAAAGTGATGAGTTATTGGAGATTAAGGCATACATTCACACGTGAACAACCGTAAATACCTTGCCTGACTTAAATTAATAAAGCGATACTGTTAGGATGATCCTTGCATGTGGAAGTCTTCCTGGAATAGAATTGTCTCTACTCTGCAAATTTTGGTTTGCATATATGTATGATCAGTAGTTGTCCCATTGGAATGTGTCAATATGGTAGGAACATTTTTTACTGCAGGTTGGCTTTAACAAAATAATGCTGATAATTGTGTTCATGTGTGAATTAAAATATCCGGAATGAATGAGCTAGTGGTCAACACAAATTTAGACCAAGAGCATTAATCTCCATCAGCCTCTTACACAATGATATACGTCCTAAGGTATTTAACTTCACTTTATTTCAGCTGGAATATTGTACGGTCTGCAGGAAACACTCCAACCTGTATATTAAAGATGGGAGATGTGTCATTCACAAAGGGTATTATTTCCTTAGCCTTAGTCCATAACAATTTCCATCTAAGATGTAGTAGGCAGCACTGCCTAAAAAAGTGGACAGGAATTCCAGCAATACTTAAGTGTGGGCAGATGTATGGGTATAAGAAACACAGGAAGAGTTGTTTGATAATTGCTTCTATTTTGATGACATTATTTCCAACCGTTCATACTTAGGACTTCCATGTGCTCCTTGATCATCAATCTTTCACAATGGTTTCCCTTGCCTCTGCTTGTAGTAGTGCCTTGTATTGGAAAATTTCTGGTTTAAAGTACGTGTAGGTGGACCTAAAAACATTATTCTGGTTGATAGTATTTGGTTAACATTAAATATGATTTGGCCTTTCTCTTAACTTGATGTTAACTGAGAGTTAGGGTTTTGTATGTTATACTCGACTATGTGATAATATAAAACCAGGCCTAAGCAAGCTAAGCATGGCATTGAAGTGCCAAGAAGTTGCAAATTTTGCAAAACTATGGGTGGACATAAACACCTGGATGGGAGTGTAGATTTTCAGGTAATGAAGTCAGAAAATCAAGTATGCAGTCAACTTCTTTTCTGTTATTTGTATTTACTGTCATAAATTTTTAGAAATCAAAACTTTAGTTCGCAGATCATGTACATGATTCTTGCCTCTGGTCTGAGTGCTATGTGTAGTGGTTAATGAGCGTCAGTGGCGCTGTGACTACTATACCCTTTCGGTGAGACAAAAATTGGTAGTAGTCCTAGTATTTTTTGTTTTGTGCTTCAATGGCCAAGGTCATATCGTACATACTGTCTGCCACATACAGACGGGTAATAGCACTTGGAGGATCGCCCCTCTAAACTCAAGCCAAGCCAAATGATGCTTAACTTCAGTGACTGATCGGGAACCGGTGTTTCCATCGTGGCAGTCCGTTGCCCCAAAAAATGGGTATTCACACTACTTGAGCACTCCTGGGGGTGCTTTCTTTACCAATGATCATCAATATAGGCAGAATATTATTTCTGCTGGGTGTAAGTTATTTTTTACCAGTAATTTTGTGAGTAGTGTCAATAGAAATCTCTTAAGGCCATCGGCATCAATTTGTCCTTACTTGAATTAGTGTGCACAACAGTTGTGGCCTAACCTATTTGTAAAATGTCAAGTTGGTTGCTACTGAATATATGAAAATCTGCAAATGAAACTAAAATCTTCAATTGTGAATAACAAATTTATTTTGCCTACTTCAAGCTGGGGACATGGTACAATCCACTACACCCTTATAGCTCTATTGTGTGTATCTATGTAAATGAAACGATCATGAATGGTGATGCATATGTATGGGAGGAGAATGGCTCAAGTAGTCATTAACTCATTTATAGAAGTTATTTAAAGGTTCTGTTGATGCAATCTTGATGCCTCAGTGCAATTTTCCTTAGGGGAAAAATTATTCGCATTGACTGGGATTCAGCCTGGATCCCTTGATTTTGTGCTGAGTGCTTTAACCAGTTCAGCTGCCGAGGTGTTTTTTTCCTAAATCGAGGGATCCAGGTTCGAATCCCGGTCAATGAGAATGATTTTTCCTCAGTGGAATATCGCACTTAGGTTTACTTTCGGCTGACCCCTCAAAGGGAAATACTGTGGCTAGCCGGCATCCTCAAAATTGGTCTTGATGCCTCACTTGTATTATAAAGTGCACCTGTATTGTAGAGCAACAGAAACTGCTAAGGCCTGTTTATATTACATTTGTACCTGCACATCATGAAAAAAGAATAATTAAATTTACAAGACAATATAGGAAGTCATACCCCACGGCTAAGTAAAACGATTGATTCCCCTATTTAGAAAAAAGTCTGTTGCCTCATGTGCAAAGTAGACAATCCATGCTTAGTTATTATTTTCTGGTGGATGACTAATTGAATGATGAACTTAGAAGAGAGCTCAACTCTGAAATTTTTGAAAATGGACTTTTTTTCATGTATAAGTGTAGTTATGGTTTATGAGCAAGAAGGACTCATCAGCTTTTTGTCATGTTTTCTTCAGCGAGAGTTTCAGAAAAAAATTCACTTCAAATGGTTGGACAGAAATTCAGTTTTTTTTTGTATCCTGAAAATTTTCAAAAATCCAAGATCCTTTTAGAAATTTATAATTCAATTATACATACTCTTGTCAATTCCATCAAAGTTTGATGGAGTGTAGAAACCTATCCTAAGCAGCTGAGGAGGAAGTACACATGTCCACATCAGATCACATAGATGGTGTAATGGAAGACCTGTGTTATAGGCTCTGAAAATTGAATAAGAATGTACACTAAGAAGAAACTAAATATTTCTCTTGAAAGAAGTGCAGCTGTAAACGGAGACCCAGAGGGAAGTATGACTTCATAAATATTAACAAATGAGTTCAGAATCCAACATGCCCATATGGTCAAAACCTTCTACAACTTATTTCTATTTATCTGTCATACACCTTCTCTAAAACTACATATGTGCAATATTTTTTCTTTCGGATGCCCAAGCATTTCTCTAGCACTTGCTGAAGTGCAAACAGCTGATCACTACATCCCCTCCCAGGCATAAGCTGATGTTGAACTAAAACTAATTGCAATATAATGTTATTCTTACTTATTTCCTTTTCCATACTGGCATTCTTGCATACTAATTCTCAAGGCTCGCCTGCACCATTACTGTCAAGTACTTCAACATGCTCCCTCAAACAATCCCTAGTAGCGCTCCCATCCCACACACTCACCACTTCGGTTTTTCATTGCATAACACTCGCCAAGCTTTGCCTTTTTCCCATTTCAAAAATAATTTCATATTGTCTTAAAAATCACTCCATTTTGCTAGCTTCATCTGCATACATTCTTTCTTTGCTCTCTTCCACATCACTTTTGGACTCATTCTTCTTCTCTCTGTAAATATCACATCCCCCTTTTGCTCTCCCTAAATTGGCCTTCAATCAATCTTTTATATGCCTCTTTCTTTTAACTCTACGCAGTTTTCACTTCTTCAATCCATCAAGCAACGACTTTCATATTCCTAACCATCCCTTTTCCACACGCTTTCAGCACAATCAACAAATATGTACTACTTTTAAACTCTCCCACCCATCACATTCCCATTACATTCATCTCATTCCCTCAGCTTCAAAGGTAGTGTACCCTCAAGCACGCATCCACACCTCACTGTCTAACAACCTTTCCACTTGTACGCTCTGCCATGGAGTTCACTTTCCACCCATATTGACCATGGAGAGAACCAAAGAGTTGTCCGTTCCACATTCGACAGCCCTTTTTCTTCTTTTGTTTAAACCGCATATTTGGGACAAAAATCCTTTTTCCTTGCACACACTCACCAAGATTTTACCACTAACTTTCACAGAGGGACCAAATGGCCCAACTACTCTCTCAGATGCATCCAATCTTACCCCAACCCAGTCATTCATGTTGCCTAGTACAATTATTTTCTCACCAAGGTCACATTCATTCAAAAATTGTTCACCCCAAACCTAATCTTTTGCTTTTTACATACAATCCACTGGTGCACAACATGTGCCAATCACAACTCTTCAAATGCCTACTTTAATAAAAATCCAGAGCAATATACCCGATATTAACTTGACGTTCTTCCTTGTAACTTAGCTCTCTCATTTAGGATTGAGCGTACACTTTGGTTGCGGTGTACACTATCATCAACAAAAGTAAAATTAATCATTGACGAGTGTACTTTGTGGAAAGTCTTCAAATGAAAAATTGATTAAGTAAGTTTTCCACACAATCTATTGTTCTCAAGCAGTTTCAGTGTTTAACACCTCATTTTCAAGAGGCAAGGACACAAGTGGCAGGCAATCTCTTGTATGTAAGAGCTAAACAGGAGGTGGAAAGGGGGGGTATTTTTTTATAAGAAGGGGGTGGGGGGGGGGTGACCTGGGTGATTATGAGATATGGAAGGTACCATGGGGAGGTGATTGAGGATGGGAGGGAACTGGCACTGAAAGAAATGGAGAGTGATTAACCAAGACAACCTTGTTTACCAATTTTTACCCCATATAATTTAGAAAAAGCTCTTATTTCAAAAGTTTCCATACCAATTATTTTTTGGCTATATTTCAAACTTTCCAATTCTGTCTCCTCTGAACCTCCGCCACTAGCTTCCTCTCCTCTCCAACCATATCCAACACCTTGTTCATCTTCCTCGCTACCCAGCCAACCCTCTCCAAACTAACATCTCAATGCATATACAAACATCCTACCTTCGCAATGACCAAGTTTCTGACCCTTATAACACCCTGCTCATATTTAAGGTTTCATTAGCCTTTTCTTTATGTCTATTCTCAGATCCCCCCTCACCAATTCCCTTCTCTTCGAAAATGCTTCTTTAGCGAGGGCAATTCGGCATCTTATGTCCCTACTGCTAAACCCATTCTCCTCCAAAATACTACCCCGATACGTAACCTGCTCGACCTACTCTATCTTGTGCTCATCCACCCTTAATATTCAGCCCCGCCTTCTTACTTCTAGAGAATCTCATAACTTCCATCTTCTGGTGCTTTATCTTCATCTCATATCTTTCACACTGCATCTCTAACGCATTCAACATTGACTGTAACCCCTTGCCAGGCTGACAAATCAATGCTTGATCTTCTGCAAATCTTACTGATTTTATCAGCTCCCCTCATACCTTTATTCCCACCTCCTTATTCCCCCATGCCTCCCTTACCATTTCTTCTGGGTGCACATTAAAAGGTAACGGTGATAGTGGGTACCCCTGCTGCACTACTCGTCCTATCATGGCCCGTCCCAATTCTCCATAGGCTACCCTAACATTCGATGTCTAGTTCATATTCAGATTTCGAATGAGAAGTCTGTCCCTCCAATCGACCCCTAATTTCATAACTCCCAAGCTAATTGTCCTCTAGTCTTTGTGCATTTTTGCCTTGCCCTTCTTCATTATCGGAATTAGTAGTCTTTGCAAAGTCCTCTGGCCCCACTCCATCCTCATAAACCCTACGAATGAGCTCTCGCTGTGGTAATTTCTCCTACCTAGCCTGTAATCGCCCGCCGCCCAACTCTTCCTTCCCCACCCTCCATCGTGTTCCTACCCCTCATTACTACTAAGTGCTTACTCCCAGGTATACTACCAATTATTTCCTCTAGCTGATTGTATGCACTCTACCTCCTCTCTATGATTGTAAGTAGGCATATAAACCTAGATTATCACTAGATTCGCATAGATGAGCTCCTTTAATTTGCCTCACCAAGATATCGCTTTCACGATTTTTGGTACATATTTTAATATCATAGGAGGGAGTTTAGCTAATTTCAGCCTGATACCTCCCCCTTCCAACATTCTTGAGTCATCTCATGGCCACTCCTCATACAATGCTACACCATATATGTATATGTAACATCTCCCACTTCAATGATTCATATTACATACCTCACTACAGGCTGTCCAAAATTCTCCCATTCACTAAGTCACAATCACACCACAATTAATGGAATTATAACATACCCCATCACACCATCCCCTTCTGGGTAGGCTCAGTCAAAAGTTTTACTCTTGATGATAGGCCTGTAAAGCTGATTCTAATAATTTCCTCCGCGTTGTCCTATCCTTGCCGGCCAGCCCCAGTGGCGGTGGGATGAAGTCCTTACCCCCCAAACCAAAGGTCGTGGGTTCGAATCCCACCTGGGTAGGATTTTCACCTCCCAGGGCATGGCTGTGTATGTTTGTCTATACAATAAATAGGTAGCTATTGGCTTCGACTGTTACCTATAGAGACATTATCATAACCTTTGCTTCTGCTTCACTCGTACACGCTCTTCTATTCTTAAAGACTCCTAATATTCCTTCTCTCTAGGGTCTATTCCACCACATTCACCCATGATGTCCTTGGTCTTCCACTTCCTCACACACCTTTCACTCCCCTCTCATCTGTTTCACTATCATAGGCATGCGCACAGTAGGTGCCATGGGCGCCGTGGCACCCCCAAACATTTTGGAGGGGTGCCAAAATTTGGATGGAACAGAAAACTTGGGGGAAAGCGAGTCCTGCTGAAAAGAACTGGAAAACCTATCAGTCTAAAAAATGTTTAAGGTCTGCAATAAGACAACTCAAACTACCATTCCTTGTGCTTCTTTGAAATAGGGTACGGAGTCCGACTGTGGGCACAAAAAAAAAGAGGAGCAGTATTAGTATACTAAAAGCATTATTTTGATAAAGCTGATTACAAAATGTTTTTCCTATTTTTTAATCGAAATTTCTTCCCAATAGTTACTCTGCTTTTATTTGATAAAAAGTAAACAACTTATTAGTTAAGATATGTTAAGCAAGTATCATCAAAGCTTTATTTAATTTCAGGTTTTTAAAGTATTTTTTAAGAAATATCTTATCCTAGCATCGAAAATTAAAGCAGAAATGTAATATATAGATTTTGTTTTACAGAAATATTGGGGCCTTCTAATTTTGTTGTAGGAGTTGCTTAATGGAAGTGGCTCTCCTCCGAGCACTTTGGGGTTAAGACGTATGGTTACGGTCATGGGCAAGGGCAAAAGGTGGCATTTTTATCGTTGGTTGGCACCCCCAATAGCAAAATCCTGTGCATGCCTATGTTCACTATTCCACTTTTTTCTTTAAATCAAACCAACAAAGCACACTCCTTTCATATAAGTGTCCATTACTGTAGCATCCAACCCACATTCTTTCACCGCCCACTCATTCCTAACCCACTTTTGCCAGAAACATTTCTCAGGTACCCCATCCCCACTGCATTCAGCCAACTCTTATGCTTAGCCTGGCATACCCACATTTTGCTACCACGCAGAGTGGTATGAGATTATTATTACATAAAACCCATTAAAAAATATAAATATGTAGGTCAAATATATAATTAAATGCATCAAAAACTTTATTGCATCTGTAGTATATCTTATAATCTCACTTGGATTTAATGTTGAAACATTAGGTTATACTTAGAAGGTCTCCTTGGAAGATGCAGGATATGTTCTCTAAAAAAGTATTTCACAATGAGGCAGGCATTCTCAGTCTTACGCCAAAGAACAAAGAAAATTTCACACATTTTCAGCACCATTTCTGCACACACGTTGCCCTGTCTTGCAACATTCAAAATCTCACTGTTTTACCCCAACTTCCCCTTAGAAGTTTAGTCATTATCATCATACAGCTTCATAAAAAAGTACAAAAGGAACATGAAAAGCTAGATGCCATAGAAAATACAACAAAATCTGTGAGGGCAAGGGTGTATGCATGCATATCATGTAATACATATATAGTTGAGACCCAATATTAAAAAAAGGAGCTCTTTATGTGCTTTTCAAAATACTATTGACTTCCTTTCCTTAGTCATTTAACAATTACCAAAACTAGATACATGAATAGGCTCCATTGCATAACAATGTACACAAGTATACAAAATTCATCTGGGAATGAATAAGACTACTCTGTACAAAATGCATTTCATACAAATATATCAGCTATATGTGATGCATTTGAAATCATAAAACTAATTATTTACATATATCTCCTTCTGCTATGAAAATGTAATAACATTTGTGAGACTTGGCTCATACCCATTGATATTCATCCAATTGGCTTCCGCTTGGAGCAGTGCAGTAAGTGCATCCCCATTTGTCCAGTACTTCAAACCCAATTGTGCTTCTCCCCTTTGCTTTGATTACTATGCTAATACATACACTGTGGTTTCCATTAGAACAGTTCTGACTCTAATGGTAACACAAGGTACAGTCAAATACAGTAGGGATCCATTAAAATGCTACCCCCTATTAAGATGTAATTTCATAACTAAATGTTGGTCTAAACTTCTTGTTCATAATCTTCTCAGTCCCTCAGTTTTTCTCCAGCATATTATTCAATTCCATCAGCCTCTTACTGATAGATTTATAAGCAGTGTGATGATTTTTATCATCACACTGCTTACAAATTCACGGTACTTGCATGCTGTGTCACAATTAATACAACTACAAGGAGGATTGTTTCAACACATTTTTGGCCACTACTATGAAATACAGCATATAGTAGTAATAATTCACTGGGACTAGCTGATAGCAATAATTTCCAATATTGCAGAACTGAGATTTACCTAGTTAAACCATATGCACAGCTCTTATAAGCAAAACTAATTTTATGATTTAAATTGCAGTCCGTCCGATCATTTACTTACATCCTTGTAGAATGAAAATCAATTTTTTTTCAGAAAAGGTATTTCCTAATCGGAAACTGACACTAAAAGTAAGATGATCAAGTATCCCTACTTGATAAATGTGAAACAAAAATTATGATTCATTTTTAGCATTTCTCCAGTAATTATCAATCAAAATTGTGTATAAATGTCCCAGAGGAGAATTAAAATGAAGTTTAAACAAATTATGAGTACAGTAGTCTCCAATCTACTCTCCTTTCAAGGCGACTAGTTTTAAGTCTGCTGTGTAACATTCCGCAATGCTTTGACACAGAAGCTCTAGTGGGGGAAAATTCTTGACAAGAAGAATTTGTTTCAACCTTTGTCATGTATAATGGCATCACTACTGTCATAACAATCCTTAATTTTTATCTGTCCGCACTAAGCATGGGATTATCATCACTTATCCACCTCCCAAAGGCAGCCAGCCCTATTAATGGATCCTTACTGTGAACATTAAAATGTAAGCTCTTAAAACCTTATCAAAACTTCCATGTGTACACAAAATCCCAAGGCAGAACTCAAGTATTACCTCTAATTCTCTCAAGTCCATATTGCACTGGTAAATATGCACAAAATAAAGTATACGTACATTTTTTCATAAAGAGTAGTATCTCTCTGTACAAAATGCATTTCATACCACTGTATCCTTCAACAAACATATATTCATAACATGATGGATGAACAAACAGGTATTTTAGACTCACATGCCCAGGGAAAAAGAAAGATTCCTTGCGGCTTATGCTTCCCTGTTCACCTAAATCAATGAGGCAAACATAATGATAAACAATGACGGGACAACAATACATTTTCTTGATACTTGACCCTAAGATTAGTATGCATTAATTACAGTGACTTCCAACAAAAAGACCTTTTACCGAGGGTGAAGAAGTTCCAACTTAAACCACGATGTGCTTAAATTGTCAGTACACACTGTAGCCTCCCTCATCATGGCTTAACATAATCATTGCACCTGGCAATAAAGAGTTATGAACATTCACGGATGGTTTGAAGTCAGAAAACCTGAGTCAATTATACCAAGGCCAAGGCTGAAAGAATGCCCAAAGCACTCGTATTGAGGGCATTTGCTTCTGCGACGTAACTGCATTAAAGCCAATAAAGTGAGCACACTGCAATTGATCCACGCAATGTTTGGTCAACCAGGAAGCATAACTGATGTATTGTACTGACATAAGCTGATGTAATACAGAAAAGGTTACTTGCCCTGAGAAACATTCAAACCTGTAATTGTTGAACCCTGGAAAGATTTTGCCCAAAGTCAGTTGAGAGAGCAGTCACTTTGACCTGGCAATCCCTGGATGCATGTTTTGGCTATGGTCACCCTCAAGCATGTACGCAACACAAGTATCTGGGCACCAATAAAACTATGCCAATTCTGCAAAGCCTTTCATCAGAAGAAACCATAAACTTATAGAAAAAACTGCAAAGGAAAGAACTAATGAAGATTTAACTGCATTGAGAATGCAAAACAATGATCATGAATCAATAACACTGAACTATCACATATACTTCATGCTTACTGACATCTCTCAAGTATCAAGGTCCCATCTAGAATAACAACTCAACAAATAAAAATAAAATTCTTTTAACTAGTCATCATTCCTTGAAACCCAATTAAAACTTTGGAGAAAATGAGTTTAAGAAATGTAGGAAAAGGAGACGAGGAGTATCAAATACTTCTTCAAGTGGCAAGAGCAGAGCAAAATCAAATAGGAAGCAATCAGATCCTTCGGTAATATTGTCATAACATGCCTGCGCGACTAGCTTCATCAAAAAATGGCAAGGTTTCTGTTTGATTACTTCTCCCTAAGGATACAGATTTATCTTTTTTGTTATTGTTTTCCGACACATGTGACATATCTTAAGAGTTTGTGAGCACTTATCACACGCACTGTGGCCACACAAAAATGCTACTGTTCTTTTCCTCTCCATGCAGATTGAACAATTGAGGGCTTCTTCCATCTCGGCCAATTTGTTCACAAGGAACTGAACACGCTCGTTCCCAGGAAGCTGAGGTTTTGATGATATCGGGCGTCCATCTAAAATGTAGAACAGGGAAATGACTCAGATATGTTCTACTATAAGAAATATGCAAAAGTAATAGCAAAATTTAACTGTGCACAAAATAGCATGTATTCAACTCCTTGTAAGAAGCAACCACAACACCTTCAAGTTAAAAGAATAAACCAAATTGCCAATTGATACCTCACGATGGCTAATCAAAATAGAGAAAAACCTGCCTTGACCGCCACCTTCCCTAGTGGTCACCCCTCCAAGCAGCCATTTTTTTCAGGAATTTCCCATGCAATACAATCCAAATGTTGCCTCCCTTTACTGGTTACCACCTTCAGAGGGCAACGGCCATCCTATTTCTGGCTAGCAGCCCCTACTTCCATGGCCATCAAAGAAGCTTCCTTGTTAAGGATTTCCGCTTTCGAATTGAAAACACATCACAGGATTCTGCTTAACCCTTAAAGTGCCATCGTTGCTATAGGCGACTCTCGATAACTCTGACAAAAGTGCCAGTGTCACCAATAGCAACGCTAAATTTTGAGTTTTTTAAAGTCATTGTGAACACAATTCCTCACCATAATTTTTTTTCATATTTTAGCTTCGTAATGTTCTACAAACCTAATACCTACTACTAAAATTCACTTTTATGACACAAGTGGCGATTTAAATCTCTTTTAATTACTGTGGTACTAATTTAAATAAATTTTGCAATAACAATTATAATGGTTAACTAATTGAATATTTTTTCCATCGCTAATCAATATTTTAAAATGTCAAAAATATAATAAAAGGATGTTATCTATACACTGTCCAAATTTCAGTCATTTATCACTAAAATTATTCTATTAAATTATATTTATTGAAAGTCTATAATTTTCAAGAAAACCCCTTGGCCCTTTTAAGGTACCTTAATGGAATTTCGGCTGGCACTCAAAGGGCTAAAGCAATTTAAAGGGCTCTTTGTCCTTTTTTGAAATTAGCTCGAGAAAGTTTCCCCTAGTCCCCTAAATCTGGCTGGCCACTTCCCATCATTCGTTGGGGTTGAGTCTTTCAGGAATCCTCTGTTGTTCTTTTGGCTCACTTTTGAAGATGCTGACGGGAATACCGGATACCCAACGCGTTTTTTTTTTTACAAGCATTGGACAATGGCCTGTCAGGGACATATAATGGTTTAATAATAAATTCTGAATAGTGGTTTTATCTCAATATCAAACTCTGCCTGGGGTAGCTGAGGGGAGGATTGAGTAGTTCAGCAGTTACTCCTTCCAGTCCAAAGCCCATACAAAGGAGGATGGTTATAGCAATAAGCCAGCTCCCTATCCTATGTAAAAACCCATTTTTGCTAAAATTACCAACAATAATCCTCGGAAACCAGATGGATTACAAAGGAATCGACCCAAGCACAGGAAACAGCAAATGAATATTGGATGTTGGAATATACAAGGATTAAACACGAAAGGGGAGTAAGTTTTTGATGAGCTCCACTATAATAGTATAGATGCTGCAGTCCTCAGTGTAACAAAGGAAGAAGGACAGGCAAACAAATATATGGAGAAATACATATATTTCTGGAGTGGTGAAGAAAAATCAGAGAGCTAAAGCAGGAGAGATTATAGTGATAAAAATAGAAATGGAAAAATATATAGTAGACTGGAATTTGATATGGGAAAGAATTTTATCTGTTTATGTGAAAATAAGATGAGATTAAAATATTTGGTATTCATGCACCCCCAAACAACTTGGATACAATGACAAGGGATGACTTCTTCAGTACACTGTCTGAGGAATTAAATAGAACAAGAAATAATATTGATAGGAGATTTAAATTTGAGGGTAGGTAAAGCCATTAATAGCAAAATAATTAGACATCACGGAGAGGCTGTGGTAAATGATAATGGAATGGGATGGATAGAACTGTTTGAAGAGCATTCGCTACAGATCCTAAATGGATGTTTTCAACACAAAGATATAAATAAATACACAAGGATTCAGGGGAAAAATTAAAATCAATTATTTACTACTATGTGATAGAATGGCACACATCAATCAGACCTTACAATGTGAAAGTACAAAGATGAGCACACAGACTGGATCAGACCACCTACTATTAAAATCACCTATGGACATTAAATACCACAGAAATCTTCAGGAAAAAGATGGAAACAACACTGAGAAAGTGAAATTCTATAATCTGCAGAGTGTGAGGAATAAGTTCACAAGCTTCCACAAGCAAAGCAGAGGAGATTCAAGAAGAACTAAATAAGAAACTACATAATTATTATAATAATGAATCAGCATTAGAATCAATAGAAAAGAAAGAAAAAAAAATCAAAATACTACTGGTGGACAGAGGAACTCAGATAGTTACTGGCTCTCTACAAATGACGGAGAAGATCGGAAGAACTATAACAGGTACAGGTACTCAGTAAAGAAAGAAAAAAGAAAGGCAAAGGATGAGGCGCGAAACTCGAAATGTGCACAAACAAGCTCAATGATAGTAAGATCAAGATCTAGAGAAGCTTAGAACACTGTTAACGGTCTAAGGACGAACACTATCACAAAGAGAAGAATAAATACCATACAAATGGAAACATGGAAAGACCATTACAGTAACCTGCTTTCCGAACAATGCAGTAAATATTTAGACACACGATTACAAATGGAGGAAGTGGAAAAGGAAGTCAATAATTTATACACCATAGATGGTGAAATTCACCATGAAAAAATCATTTGACGTGACCGGGATTCGAACACGGATCTCCCAATTACCGGTCAGGTGTGTAAGCCAGTTACACCACCAAGCCATCTTAAGTCAAGGCAAATTTCAGCGGGGGTTTATACGAACAATCTTGTCTACATCTTTGAAAAAAGATGTAGATAAGATTGAAATAGAAGAATTAGAAAAAAACATCGCAGAGAATGAAAAATAAAAAGACTCCAGGACCAGGTGATTTACCCATTGAATCGATTAAACATTCCCCAAATAAAATATCAGAAATTGTATGCTCCATATTTAACAGGCGTCTCATGGGAGAGACAATACCAAAAGACTGGAAAATTTCCCATATAAACTCCATTTATAAGAAGGGAAGTAGAAAAGAATGCGGAAATTACAGAGGAATAAGCATTAGTTCGTCAGTAGGAAAACTATATGGACGAGTCCTGAAAGCTAGGATAGAGAAGGAAATAGAGGGGGCAATAATAAAGTGGCTTTCAACCTGGAGGATCATGCATAGACAATATAGGGTGATTACAAAAGAATGCGTCGGTTTCAAATAACTGTATTTTTCAAATGGTACGAGCCACAGAGCTGCGCAACCTCTTAAAATGACCGGTACATTCTTTAGTTTTATTGGGAAGAAAAACATCACAAATGTTCAATATATATTCCTTGATTGTAGATTTTCCTGGACTACGTGCAAAAGCTAATCGAACTCTTGCAACATTCTCCTGAGACATGCGCGGATGGCCGGGTGACTTCCCCTCACACAAACAACCAGTTTCAGAGAACTGTTGGTACCAGTGTAAGATGTTCGATTTGTGCGGTGGATCAATGTCATATTCACACCGAAAAGCTTGTTGCACCATTGTAACAGACTCGCTTTTCGCATACCGCAACACACAAAATGACTTTTGTTGAGATTTTGCCATCATGAATCTTGCAAAAACAATAACTGAGTGATAAAAGCTCTCATCTTGGAAACTAGCGCTTCCTAGCGGTAACTGAAAGAACTAGAGGTCATTTTAACCGGTCATTTTAAGAGATTGCACATCTCTGTAGCTCGCACCATTTGAAAAGTACAGATCTTTGAAACCGACACATTCTTTTGTAATCACCCTGTATATTTACATTAAGATAGCTAATAGAGAAAAACTATGAAAATGTAGGGAACTTCATGTAACATTCATTGATCTAAGAAGGGCTTCCGATTCTATCCCCCTGCAAAAACTGTGGACCTCTACAAAAGAAGCTGGGCAAAATGAAGTATACATTAATACAGTGAAAGCATTGCACAGGGAAAATGAACCTGTGATCAAGATCTCAGGCCAACCAAGTACGCCTTTCGTTCAAATAAAGGGCATCAAACAAGAATGCTGTCTTTCCCTAACTCCTTTTAAAATTTACCAGCATGCAAACTTAAAAAACTGGGTAAAGAAATGCAGTCCCATGGGAGTAAGGGAAGGCAATAGTTCTATAAACACCATCCTTATTGCTCACGATCAAATTGTAATTTCAGAAGACCAGCAAGACATGATATACATGTTGAATAAGCTGATAGAAAAATATAAAAAATGGGGATTAGAGATAAACCTGAGCAAGACACAAAACATGTTATTTGAAGGTGTAGGACTACACATTGAATAGGAGGGATCACTCAAAATTAAAAATCGAATTTGAACCATTTGAAGGAATAAAGTATGCATAAAACACACACCCTCCAAATTTAGGTGTTTTTGATCGATTTTTACGGGAGATATACAGCGTTAAAAGTTGCCGCGGAGCTGTTACCACGCCCACTCCACGAAACGTATTTATATTGGCTGGCTCCAACTGTGACGTGGAAAGTTCATGAAGTCACCCAGAGAGGAAGTGAAAGAACAGACTTGAGAAGCTGCACAACGTTGAGTCATCTACTGAATCAAACATGGCAACTTTGTTCGGGCCGATTCTAGGAACTTACCGTCTGTCTCTACAGATACTTTGTATCATTTTGTATGTCGAAATGAATTACTTAAATGATGAAAGCAGGGGAAAAACATGCCAGGTAAGTAAATGGCATACAATGTCCGGCATTTATGCATCCGTAACGTATGAACTTCATTTAACAATTACATATGGTAAAGTAATAAACTCCCTGAATAACACCACATCATCCCAATCATACTATGTTTATGGGAGCAAGCCTCATCAAATTAATAAAATTGAGGAGATAATTGAAAAGGACATCAAACATGAAAATTTCTCATTTGGTATATCTCCCCTTCATGGCTGGATCAGTTCGTTTGAATGCATGCCCCATATTGGATACAAGCTAGAGATAGGCAAGTGGCGCATTGCTTCTTCCCAGAAAAATGAATTGAAAGAGCGATCCCATAAAATAAAAAAGTTCTTCAAAGGTAATATGGGATTATTTTTTGACTGCCCAAAGCAACGATTTGGAAACTCCAACGATGGCAACACGGCTCGTCGATTCTTTCAAGAGGCAAAAAAACCTGCCGAAATTACTGGTGTGGATCCGCAACTGATTCATTGTATGGGAGTAATACTTAGAGCTTTGTTGTCAAATTACGCCCTGAATACAATGCTTTCTGGAATTATTGTATAGAAACTGCCAAACATTTTGTTACACTCTATCCGTGGTACCCTATGCCTGTAACCATCCTCAAAATCCTGATGCAGAGTGCTGACATCATTAATGCTATGCCTCTACAATAGGATATTTCTCTGAGGAACCACAAGAATCCAGGAACAAGGACTGTAAAAGATTCAGAGAGCTCCACACACGAAAAATTAAAAGGGAGATAACCAATGAAGATCTCCTACATATCCTCCTTCAGTCATCAGATCCTTTAATATTCTCTTTATGAGAACTCCAGAAGAAAGTGAAAGATCCCATTCTCACAGGATGATCTTGCACTGCTAATTCCTCCCCTAATTGCACCTGTAATTGAATACATTTCAAGTGACGAGGAGCATCATGACTAAGTTACATATCAGTTCACATGCTATAAGAATTATAACTTTGTCCATAAATAGCGTGCGTGTAAAAAATCATATTTGCCAAAACATAGGATATATAGGATAATAGTTACTCATATTATTCAATGGGAAAGTGTTAATCCTTATAATAAACTAATTTATTTTCAATCATAACACAGGCACCACAGTTTTCGCAATATCTGCAACATCTGTTGAATAAAACCAGATCGAGATTGTACGATTGTCTGAATGGAATTAGACTGGTTCTATTTTCCATTTAGTCATTCGTACATTCACACAAGCATTCGCACAATTTGCCGCTTTACACGGTACAATTTCCTGATACATGCGTTTGCACGATAGATTTTACAAAAAAATGTACCGTGTAAAATGACCTTTATAGAGGAAGCCTTTAACTAGCGATTCTATGCCAAAACACACAATATTACACGATTTTTTCTAACACCTAACTGAAACGGGTAAGTTGAGTGGTGTTGCATCATTTAAGAAAACCCTATCGCTGTCACTAAATATACGACAAAGTGATGATTTAGTAATGAATTAATATTTTTAGGGTGTTAAATCGATACATTATGCAACAATCGCAAGTAGTAATTTCATGGCTAGTAGTAATCTGATTCATTATTCTGGCGTGAATTTACGATTTTATCGTGGTAACGTGGCCCCATCTAGCATATGGCAGTATTAATTAGATTTGGGTCATCCGACATTGAAAATTCGTGAAATAGGTAATGATTAACCTTAATTATAAGGACAATTATGATGACATTTCAGAGAATTGAAAAAAAATCAGTTTTGATCAGAAAAACTGGGCTCTCAGATCACTGTGCAACTTCTTCTTCGTTCCGGGTTGATAGGAACCAAAAAGAAATATTTCTTGGGTGTTTTCTGTGACATAGATTTACAACTTGGCACACAACATTACACATACGATTTTCTCTCACTGATATTAACACACACGGCCACGCTAACCACTTTAAACTCTTATAACAGTTTGTGACCGACACCAGCAATGCATTCCATGGGATAGGAGGAGCAATATCATATACTTTCCAAGTCATCAACATGGCGTCGGCTGAGAAATACGTTTTTGGCGCGGATTTCAAATTGAAATTTCAAACGGCTCTAGGAGCGTAATTATTTGGTTTTTGAGGGTAAAACTCGGTAAGTGACCTTTATACGTCTCAAATATTATAACTCAAACATAATCTGAAGTAGTGTGATCCCTCCTATTGGAAAGTGGAAAAATAAGAAATGTCAATCAATACAAATACCTTGGAGTTACAATACCTTCAGATGGGAAAGATAACTGAGACATAATGAAGACAGTGAATAAAGGAAAAAATATGATTAAAATGCTGCATCCAATTCTATGGAACAAATATTTAAAAAACACGACAAAGAAAAATATTTTTTTTGAAACTATTATCAAACCAGTCATGACATATGCGTCAGAGGTATGGGTGATAGACAAAAACATGTATCACAAATTCTATCCACTGAAATGACCTATTAGAGGAAATGCTTCACATTAATGCTATTAGAACATGTTAGAAATGAACACACCCATGAAAAAGTGAATGCAAAAGAAAAACAATTTTGGACATGATTATGGGAAGGCAACTTAGGTGGTACAGGCACTTTAGGAAAATGTCAGTAGAAAGAATACCTCTTGATATCTGGATGTGAACTCCTATAGAAATAAATAGGCAGGGAAGGCCAAGGAAAAGATGGAAAGATAATATCAAGGTAGAAATGGAAAAAAGAGGACTGGCGCAATGAGATTGGATGGACAGGGAAAAGTTGCTTTTGGGATGCTAGAAGTGGCAATAGGGCAATAGGCTAGAAGCGCAAATACTTGTCATATCTCAATTCAAACCTTTAAAAGGCACCACCAATGCACCACCCACTTTCTATCCCGCTCTCATGACTACGAGGTCTTCCAGCCCATGTAATTTCCCCAAGCCACCCAAAATAAAACGCAACGCAAGACCAGAGTCACTTACGTCATTTTCATCATAACATATGCTATAGTTATCTAATCAGAATTTATGTTGTGTTAACTGCACTTTCGATGCTTCCTCTTTCTGCTCATTCCTTCTTTGCATCTTTTGAAAAGTAATCATCTCCTTTTTGATACGACAGGCAATTTCCTTCAAGGCTGTCAGTCGAACTGTGATTTGTTTCAAAAGATAAGCAACAACCCTCAGAAAAAAGGCTGAGTCTAGAAACTGAGAAGTGACATAAAGAGGCTTCCTCTCCAGATACTCACCCACTGTTACCCTTTGAATCACCATTCCTCCACACGTGAGGCACTTTCTCATTCGAACAGAACAGTCCGCACATGCAACTCTGTGTCCACAAGGTTCTAAAACCACCAATTCACCAGGTTCTGAGCAAATAGTACATTCCGACTCGACGGATGTGAGGCCAAACTTGTTTGAGGTGATGAGGGGTGGGCTGGAGGAGGAAGTTGTTGCGGGGTGAGGCAAGGCCAGAGACGACCCCACGTGGCTCGCCCCCTTGTTCACTGCGTCCGCCACCGCCACTGTCATCATCAGTGGAGTTATCGCCGCATCTGATGTGGGAGTGGGCATCGTGCGCCTCTCAGGAGTGGTGGCAGCATTATCGCTCACTCGCCCCGTAGCAGCGGTGCCCGAGGTGTTGGTGGCAGCATGGTTCGTCAAAGGCGCCAACACGCTGCAAGCACAAAACAAGGCATTGGACCATAGGAAAAGTTACAAGGAACCAGTAAGATTTGTAGATGGTGGAACAACTATGCTGCATGCAATTACGCTTGGACTGATACCTATTTCCCTAATAGTAATACTGATATTAAGATACCAGGCTTCGAAAGCGATGGTATCCTTTGCCACTACATACTTCTAATTTACCTATATAGCATAATAAAAATTGCTTTTATCCTCCTTAAGCAAACTAAATGGTCATAACCATGATGTGAGTCACATAAATAACAACAATACTCATAGTTTATTATCTTCACATTCATTACAATCCATTCAGATTTCATCTAAGCCCTCAAGCATTTTAATAGCATGTATTTAGCAATATTTACGCCTCTGAGCGATCTGAGTGCATGAATGAATGGCCGGAATGGCTCATTTTCTTCTTGGGCTCTACATGCCCTATACCACCTGTCCTTTATCTTTACCACTGTCTGTGTGCCTGAATCAATCATTCCTTTCCTCTTCTGTGTAAGTCATTACTTCTCTGCCAATCGGTGAAATACTGCCCTGTCACCATCTCTTGGCGCATTCTACGTGCCACTTCCGTGGGTGCTTGCTCATAAAAACCCCCGCTGATTCCAGTGATCTTGAGACGGCTAGGTAGCACGGTGGTCTGTGCAGCTGGCACGTTATCGGAAAGTCCGTGTTTTGATTCCAGATTTAGTTGAATTTTTTTCATTTATAAATGGCTATCATTCCATCTTCATACCGCCACGTGTCTGTCCAGTTTTTGTGTTGCCCATCCCCTTTCTCTCTCTTTCTGTCTGAACGGAACATATGCCACCTGCACAACGAATCTTTTTTGGAAACATTCAATCCATTCTCACATCCTTGGACTAGATTGAATTCAATCAAATCCTGACCACATCACTAACTTTAAAGCTTACATGGACGGGAGGAGGTATGTTTTGCCTGTATTTTCTCAAAGTTCCAAGAAGAGAAATGATATACTTCTCCATGTAGCATGAAACATTTATGAAAAGGCATTCTTGGATAGGTGCGTATTTTTCTGCAGCTCAAAACTTTGATTTTTGAAAACAAAAAGAAAAATGCTCGGCCTTTCCATCGAACACATAATAAAACTGGCAGTCACCATTGTCAGAGGTGCATACGTTGGCTTTGAAAATGATGCATTGGGAGGTTGTGAGGCTGGTGTGCGCATGTGCTGACTCTTAAATGAAACTTTCCGTGATTAATGACCATAAAAATCTTCACTTATGTACACATTTACGGCATGATGAATTTTCACACAAATTATCAACACTTTTTTACTAAAATGACAACGAAATGCTAAAATTCCACCGTAACCCAAAATTTTACCAAGATTTACAGTTCACCACATTTTCCACCGACACAACCAGGTTTCAAATCTTTTTAGGAAGGAGTCAATGGAATTTGGAATCTATAGATTCGATTGACTCCTGACCATATCACTAGAAAACACCTTTGGACTGCTCTAGCGTCAGTATTTTAAAAAGTGAAACTGAACATTTAAGGGGTGCTGACTTCATTATTCACTTATCCATTATGTGGTTAGAGGGTTCTTTATCAAAGTCAAGCTTTAGAACTCTAAATATGTAGGAATTAGCCAAACTCCTAGCCATTTCCTTTTTTGGAAACAACCACACGTGTTTGCATTATCAGATGGTATCATTTTCTATCAAAGAAATATAAAAAAAATAATTTCTACAAAATTAATTTTTAACAGCTGAACTGTCTAAACATAATGGAAGAGAAAAAGAATGAAAATGAATAATAACAAATCATCAATTGAAGATGAGCTAATAACACAAAATCACCTGCAATTTTGCAGCATATATTTCAACAAAGAACTTGCTTTTTAAAGGAAAAAAAAGAAGTCAACATCTCTAAATCCTTGCCTTCCATGGTGAGAGCTTCAGACTAAATTGGCACAAACCTTCTCCTCGTGCAGCACTCTTTCAAAATGGACACAAGGGCAGGAACGGGTAAGAGCTGCAAAGGACTGCGACCCCGACGATTTTGCTTATTGAGATCACAGCCCTCTTGAACAAGGTAGCATGCGATGGAAAATGCAACTCTATTCTCAATCGGTTTCACGTTGCCATCTTCATCTTCATACATTTTATTCTGTAGCTGCATAAAAATCTGTAATGGAAGTCAAACATAGCATAAAAACCTTTCCAAAACCAGTCAAAGCATATAGTAGCTGACTAAAAATGTTATAAAATACAATGAAACCTCGCTTTTACGTTCCCAGAATTTACGTTTTCCTGTGATTTACAACACATTCTTCTGGTCCCAAAAATGTTTGAATCATTCCAATTTATTTTCATCCGGCGATTTACACTTTCAAATCCCACCATTTACGACATTTGAAGGCGAGAAAGATGGCGGCTGGCGCACTTCAATTGGCAACCCTGCAAACGTGATTAATGTTGAATACAGATAAAATACATGCTGCATGAATGGTGATTTATTTGGTTTTCTAAAAAAACTTAACAATTCGTTTGATGGTAGCACATTCCATCGATAGCATTGCTGAAAAGTATTTATGGTTAATATTGCAATGCTTGCAATCGGATTTGTTAACGAATGGAATGGAGAATGGCACTTAGGAGCCGTACTAGCTTTTTAAACAGTACATTTAAATAGCAGCGGATACCATAAATATATTTAGTTAGATTTTATTTGGCCAACTACCGCTGTCATTGTGGTGAAAAGGTTAAAATATATGTTAACTCTTGTTCTCATACTTTGCAGCGATCTTTTTCTTATTTCTCGTAACTCACGCACTAATGCCATTCATCTTGTGTTTTTAGTTACTTCACCTTTTGTTTTATATAATGTGCAATTACTTACGGCAGTCGTGCGGAGACATTTTTGGTTGTTGCTAGCTAGCCAGTCGCCACTGGCTAGCCCCAGGCAGCATCAACAATCGGCCCGATGTTGGCCCAATATCGGCTTTGCGTCGGCAAAGTCGGCCAACCATAGCCTATGTCGGCCCAATGTCGGCTTTGAGTCGGCTTAGGTTGGCCGACTTTGCCGACGCAAAGCCGATATTGGGCCAACACCAGCTTTAAGTTATACTGCCGACACCACTTGCTGACGTCGGTACGATGCTGGCCCGATGTTTCATTTTGGAGTTCCATGAATTCTTGAAAATCATATCATGGCCATATGAGCGGGGGTGGGTTACCGTTGTTTTGGGGGCCGCGGGTCACTTTTCAGGGTGTCTGCGGGGTATGGAATTATTAGAGATAGTGGAATCCCGGCGTTCGGCAGTATATCCTAAACATCTATAGATGTTTGGCTCTTTTGGAAACTCCCCAGACCAGATGTAGGATCTTTATGCAATCATCCAGGGAAAATACTTCACCACCAGAAAAAATACCCTTCATCATGTTCAGACTATAGCCAGTTTAGATATACCCACTAGCACCGAGCTATAAAAATGATACATGATGAGTGAACAATAAATGGAAAAGATCAGCTGAAATCCAATAACTGATATTACAATTAATGATTTAATGTGTTTGTAGTCAGATAGTTCTTCAAGCATACATTGTAAAATTTGTTCACTCTATCTTTGGATTAATATATCAATATATTGACTTTAGTACGTAATGTTAGTTGAAAGAAAATTTCTGATCTGGTTTGATCCAAATTGATCTGGCCAAATATGGTCATTATCTAAGCTGGAATGCATCAGATGTGGCCAGATCATGGCTGTGTGTGTGTGGTCTTGATCATGGCTGGAATACATCAGATCTGGCCAGAATTGGTCTTGATCAGGGCTAGAATTCATCAGATCCGGATTTGTTCACATTTTAAGTGGGCCAGATCTAGACTAGTTCAGATTTTAGGAACGCTAGATCTGGACTTGTTCAGATCTTAAATGGGCCACCCTTAGAAAAAATACTATGGAACTACCTCATATTTTCATATCATAGTTGTATAGTCGAACAAATATAATCCCTTCATTGGAGGACGTTATAATCTCTCTTAACTGAAGATTTTTTTTTCTGATTTTTGTAATGTTTTGGGTATTAATGATAATAATGCGAAAAGAATTACGATGTAATTAATGTTTTTTTTATATTGTATCAGGAATTACCGAGAGTGGCCGCCCCCTCCTCCATCCTAAACCCCTCCCCCCGTAATCCGCCGTTAATCCCTTAACATTTTTGAGTCGTCATATATATATATATCGCCGGGTTACGTGCTTTAAAGTGTCATGCCTGATTACAATGTAGTAAGTTGCTGCTATAGCCATAATTATTCGAAAGATTCTTGCATATTTTCGCGAGTACAGTCGTCACGACGAACTCTTTATATTTGTACAGTATTCTTGGTCTTGAACCCGATGAAGGAGTTGCGGTTTTGAAAAAAGCGGGTTTCAACTCCCAATTGGCGCTGCTCTGCGCGCCTGCGCTGCTACGAACAAATGAAGAACGATATTTCGGTTGCGTACAAGGCAATAACGCAACGTGCTCAAGGGAACAAAATATTCCCTATGTTTTTTTGTTGTGCAACGCTTTAAACTCCATCGTCACTTCTGCCGTTTCTGCGACTCGAGGTTGGACGTGCATTGTATGCCCTTCGCAATACTAGTTGGATGGAAGATGCTAATGATTGGACACGGCCAAGCGTCACTGAAGTAAGGTAAGCTTTTGTTGATGATTTCATTATTATGTATCATTAAAAAGCTTCGTGGTTTATGAAATCGTGCCCCTCTTTCAGAAGGTTCACTTCTTATTTGCTAATACGGTTGCATATTCAGTCCAATTATTTTAATTAAATTTACCTGTGTATTCCTTTAAATTTACCTGTATTTAATTTACCTGTGTACCTTCACGTAGAAGTGTTCCACCAGTGCTATGTTATTTTCTCGTGCATTTTATATGATATAGTATTGAGAGGGGTTATTCATATTGATATGTGAGGCGTAAGCATGTAACATTTGTGTAACGGTTAGTCAACCTCATATTTTAGTAGTAGTATATTATTCTTAGCAACAATTTTTTGCCCAACTTAAGGTGACTTGTTAAAACTTTAATTTCTAGCTGGGATCTGATGAAGGCATCCTGCTTCAACTCATGCAGATAGAGATATGGAGGTGAGATCGAAGCAGACAGTCTCATAATTAAGAGGAGGAAGAGTGCTGCAGAGGCTAGAGTGCGAGAATGAAGGAAGAGAAAAGGGTAATAGAAGAGGAAACGTCATTTGAGAAAGGTAATATATGATAATTAAACCTTCCATAGCCGAGATTTTCTCAGTTACATCTAATACAAATGGAGGATTAGTAAATCTTCAGTTAGTTCTTTCTTCTAACTGTGGATATCATTTGTTTAACGTAAAAACATGCATGTGCGTGCCTGTCTTTGCTCATTTACCATTTGACCAATATTAAATACTCTGAACTTTAATTGCCCATATTTCTGATTAGGGGGTTTTGAAAAAATTTCTCTGGTGGTGTCGTAGGTAAATTAGGAGCTCTGCATTCATTTCTGATGTTATTGCTGCTTATTTTGAATTTGAAAATTTGTGTCAAAATGCCAATACATGCTACCTTAATTAATAGACCAGACCATGAGAATACAATTATCAGCCATGAAAACTGTCTGTTTGGTGCAAAATATAATAACATCAGGGAATATATATCAAGAATAACCTGGCTCTGATTTTGTTTTGATCATATTCTTAAATATGTTTCTCTTTGATATGATGACTCATGTAAGCTGTTTCTTTCAGCAACTGAGAAGGATGAACAGCAATGAGAATGGGAATACAGGAGAAGTGTAACAGTGCTTCAAATTGCGTGAAAGGGCTTAATATGCCACCTAGGATTTAGTAACCACTTGTAATTTCAATAAATTGTATTTTTACCAGGTTTGTATTTTATTTCAGAAATACACTCCTTTGTACCTATTGTACATGAGAACTGGCTTCAATGGCAGTCACATCCATGGCTGTGCCATCATTACTGTGACTATATTATCCATTTTTTAGTTTAGTTAGTTCCATAGTCCAATAATCGTTATTACTCTAGTTCTATTGTGCTAAAATCACCATAGATATCACCATCAATATATTTATGAGCATTTACCCACCCAAAACACATTCTTGGCCTTAGTATTTCTTACTCCTGTCTTCTCCATCCATCATTGGTATCCATTTCAAATAGTACCCAATGTTTTACCGGTGGTACAAAACCATTCTAACACTGGACATTATTTCTACATTAGACCAACATCATCCTGACATCGTTCCGATACCCGGCAAACATTAGAAGTCATTGTTGTTTTCCACTGGCAAATGTTATCATTCCAAGGCTAGGCCAATGTCGGAAGCCGACTTGATGCCAACACAGTCAACATTAACCGATGTTGACCCGACATCATCCCGACACTGGGCCGACACCAGCTGACTTCGTTCTGATACTGGGCCAACATTGGACGCCAATGTCGTTTTACCACCGGCAAACGTTATCATTCCAACGCTGGGCCAATGTCGGTAGCCAACGTCGGACCAACATTAGCCGATGTTGGCCCGACGTTGGACTGACACCATCCCGACCCTGAACCAACATCATTCCGACGCCGGACCGACACCAGCCGTCATCGTTCCGACACCGGGCCAATATTGTGAGCCAATGTCGTTTTACCACCGGCAAACGTTATCATTCCAACACTGGGCCAATGTCGGTAGCCGACGTTGGACCAACATTAGCCGATGTTGGCCCGACGTTGGACTGACACCATCCCGACCCTGAACCGACATCATCCCGACGCCGGACCGACACCAGCCGACATCGTTCCGACACTGGGCCAACATTGGAAGCCAATGTCGTTTTACCACCGGCAAACGTTATCATTCCAATGCTGGGCCAATGTCGGCAGTCTACGTCGGGCCAATACATAACCGACATTAGCCGATGTTGGCCCGACATTGGGCCAGCGTCAAAATGCTGCCTGGGGCCGGTCATGGCCCTTGCCCTCCCCATCCCCAAAGCTATAACCTATATTCTATATTTGCCACTGGCAGGAGGTACTTACCTATACCAATTAGTGGAGTTTTGTTAAAAGAAAAGGTACTACATGCAGGAGCAAGACTAGGCATTGATGACTTCAAAGCATCAAATGGCTGGATAGACCATTTCAAAAGTCGATATAAATATTGTCTATAAAACCATTTGTGGTGAATCTGAAAGTGTGCACTACATTGATCCTGAAACAGTTTCTCACTGCAAGTGCACAACTTTGCATAATCATGTTGATGTCTATGCCTATGTGCTTAAAGACATTTTTAATGTAGATGTTACAGGTCTTTTTTTTAATAATGGCACACAAGACCCTGTAGACTTCCAAGGGGACCCTTATAATGGGGCCAAGCACAGCAAAGGCCATCTTACTGTTTTCTTAGGAGCTAATCCAGATGGCAGAGAGAGACTGAAGCCCTTTGATTTTGGAAAGTCCAAAAATCCATGTTGTTTTAAAAACAGTAAGACCTTGCCTACAACCTATGCAGCCAACACAAAGGCACAGATGACATAGACTATTGTTGAAGAACTAATGCATGCCCTTGATGCAAAGATAAATATATGTAGGTAGTCACCACCTCAAATCAAGTTGAGTTAAAATATGAGAATATGTACAGTGAACTTCCGATTATCCGTGCATGGATTATCCGTGTTGCGGATTATCCGTGCGTGATTTTTTACTATTCATCGATATTTTCTGCAGTAAATATTTAAAAATTCAATGAAAAAATACATTTGGATTTTAGCAATCTAATACAAGCAAGCTGTAAGGCCATTTCTTGCCACTTAAATCCACCACATAAAACGTAATTGTTTTCCTTACTTACAATGAACATGTTATGTTTACCTCATTGTTCATCGTCAGTATCTTTTCAACTTTTGAGCCGTGAATACGCACTCTCCGGAGCTTTATCGCTGGTATATTTACAATAATTAATGGTTTCGTCCACAATAAACTTCATAAGATCCACTGAAAGAAACAACGGAAAAATCTAGTATCGCACAATCTTTGCTTCGCCTTGCTTCTACAATCTTGGGGATCGCATCCATGAATTCCAGGATTCAGATCCGTAGAGTGCCATATGAATTCCAGGAATTTCTTCTTCAAATGTGGTGGTAAATTGTGAAGATACAGGTCTTCCATGTTTTACTCCGCATTGGTCCATCATCTTCGGACAAAGGTTTTGCCGGTGTTGCAGTCGTTAAGCGGTAGACTCTACGCCGACTTTTGACTTTGGCAGTCATGAAGTGGTCGACTCAATGCTGAATTTCGTCTGCAATGCCTGCAAAACATTTCATCCGAAGAAGATGGACCAATGCGGAGTGTAACCTAGAAGACCTGTATCTTCACATCCATCATCCCGCGGAAGCCAACACAAGGCGGTAAATCGTCTTCATTTAAGCTATCCTCAGATTCCAAAAGTGAACTTTGAAATTATTTTTCATTAGCAGAGACTCCCGCCCGACTTAGAGACTTAGATGGTTTAGCAGATTGAGCTCTAGAAGCATCTTCCTCTTCCTCCTCAGAGCCTAGAGTAATCTTCGGAAAATTGTCTAAAATTTCATCCCAGTACTCATTTTCTTCCAGAATTTTTTAAAAACCTTCCGTTGGAATGCTCTTCTTGAAAAATACACACATTATTTATGTACTTTTGGGCGTAGAATCAGTGAATGTCTCAAAAGGGACGGTGGAGAATAAGCCAACGATAATCCAAGGGCAAAATAAAGCCTAAGTTACAAGGATGCTGCAAAACAGCCAAAATAAAGCACTGGTAAATGTAAAAATATTCAGTCCCAAAATGACAAGAGAAATGTCCAAGATGACATGCAGGACTATAAACGAATAAAACACTGTTGAGGTTGGCTCAGGTAATCCAAAGAACACCCTGCTACCAATCAGACACAGAGGTCAGTAAAAAGTCCAGAGATGAATGATCAAACAAAGCAGGGGTCAATACCAGAAAAGAAATCTAGGAGAGTCCAGAGAGATTAACAATAAATGCACAGTGGGCTTATTTCCGAAGACAAAATACAAACAGTATGCGATGGGTCAAAAAATGAGCGACAGGAAAGTCAGTAAATCAAACTCAAAAGGCCAGTGGAAGAAAATCATCAAGTAGAAGGATGCATCAAGAAAAAAATAACAGTAAAGAAGTACGAACAGGCAATAAATCTAGCAGCTGTGGGTAATAGGATACTCCAGAAGCACTATCGCAAAGCCAAGGGATAACCATGGATCCTCATCAACTCCCAAGGCCAATGTGCCTGGGAGAGGGAAATCCTCAAGCTCACAAGCTGTCAGCAGGAAAAAGATAACAGACAAAAGAAAGACCATAAATCCGAGCGAGCGCCCTGTGACGGTCAAGATAACTTCTAAGAATCATGTACATCCACAAGAGTTCGTCAGAGCCATCGGTGACATAACAAGCCTCGCAAAACACAGTGCAGCAAAGCGAAGTTTTTTTACCCATGAATGTCACTTCCATAATTCAGCCAATGGATCACGGCATCATCACATCAATGAAAAAGAATCAACGAGTTTATTTTCTTAGGATGCTAGCCAATAAAGATAAAAATTTATTGAAATTTTGGAAGAGAATGGCAAAATTGGATGCAATTGACGGTGTATCACAGGCCTAGCCCTTAGTGAAACCTATTACACTATTTCGTTCTTGGAGGAAACTATTGTTTAACCTCGAAGGTGATTTTTGGGGATTTTCAGAAACTAAAGTGCACGACTCCGAGTTGGGGGGTTTAGTGAAAACCATGAAAGGATTTGAAAATGTTGATGTGGAGAACTTGGAAGAATAGCTAAAGAGAGACGAAAGTGTCCCGGGCTTCCAGCATGTGACTGATAGCGATATTGTTTACGCCGCGATCGGACAAGGGGGGCAGGAAGGGAGTGGGGAGGGCTGAAGTAGCGGGGATGAAGATGAGGGGGGCAGCGAACACATAAATCACAGCCAGGCGCTCAACTTCGTAGATGGTTTGCTGCAGTATACGAAGCAGTGGGAATATGACTGCAATGGCATTATCACTGCTAAAAAGATACACTGTGGTGTGAAGAAAACTCACAATTAGTGCATGAAACTATCTAAAATAACAGACTACGTGCGCAAATGATATTGCATCGTTTTTTACGTATATTATGAAAATTAAAAGAAATAGAAGTGAAAGTTTGGATTATCCCTGTTTTCCGATTATCCGTGCGTCCTCTCCCCATCATTAGCACGGATAATCGAGAGTTCACTGTACTTTAAATTTTTGTTAACTTTTGTTTATTCATTTATTTATGTCTCTATTTGGTGACCCATCAAATATGAAACATCACCTGTTAAATAAAATAAAATAATTTAACATTAGGCTATGATTTTTCTTCTATTTCCTACCAATTAAGATATCCCTCGATTTACACTTTCCCACGATTTACACTTTTTTCCTTCGTACCCGTCAAAAGTGTAAAAGAGAGGTTTTACTGTAGATCCATCCATGATGTAAATTGCTATAAATGAATGCAGTAATGATGGTTTTCCACAGTTATGTACAAAGGCATGAAGGAGATGTGGAGCATTCTAAAAATTATAACTTAGGTTTCGTGTGGTACAGCAACTTTTTAGATCTCCTTTAACTGGGAAAATTAAAAATTTATAACAGGTTCTTTTAGTTACGAATTCATCTGAATAATAAAGAGCTTTCCATGTGCAGCCGGGTCCTTTGGCTAGTTCCTGATAATTATCATAACCATTCATGTTAGGGAAACAATAATTCTACCTACTTCCATGTAGTTAAAGCATGAAAAACAGACAATACATGACTTACTCCATGGATGATTGGTGCTTCACGTTCATCGATTTCAGTAGTGATGAAGGCTTGTTTCATCAATGCCAGGTGAAGACCAATGTCACCATCTTCGTCTTCAGCATTGACAGATGCACCACCGGAGGAGACCAGCAATTCCACCACAGAGCAGTGCCCCTTCAAAACATCAAAAACAATATATTACCAATTTGCTTATGAATGAATGACCTTTCCACACAATCAATAACACCACAGTGACAATAATGAAGCAGAAAAATAAAAAAAACTTAATGGGGCCAGCTGTTACTGAGTAATTATTTCATATAAATGCCATTATTACATGATTGTGAATACAGGTATGCCCTATTAAACGTGAAAGATGCATCTCAAAAACTGTTGTGCTAAGTGAATTCGTGTTATGGGAATAAATAAAAGCAATAAGAAACAGTATAATTGGTAAGAGATGCGTACAAGAAATAATAGACAGGACCATGTCTAACATTGCTCAGCATTTTTATGCAAAACAATACACAAAGCGTAAACAATAAGAAAGAATTTGGAATTTTTGCAACAGAAGTGCAAAAAAGGCATACTTACACACTTGACTTTATTAATCACAAAAAAGATGCAAGATTGCCTTGTTAGATGTTCCAATACATATCCTGATTTTTTAAAGCCATAAGTACTGAATTTACTAAGGTGGGATATCAACCAGAAAGGCTTTGCATAAAGGCCGCCACACACCGAATGCTATGCTAAGCGAAAGAACTGTTCTCGCAACAGACGTCCACTATGTGCGCGCACACCAGAAACTAACCATGCCGTGCTATGTAGCAAGATGGCGGACAGCGTAAAACGCACTTCTCAGGTTTGACACTTGACTATTCCGTTAATATTGACATCATTGCAATGATGAATGATTTTATACAATGTGCATAGTGTGCAGAACTAATGCACGTAATGTAGTTGAAATTGCTCTGTTGTAAGTAGGTTAAAAATGTATTTGAGCTGGCGGGACGAAAGCGCTCATTAACTGCAATAGAGACTGCGCATGCGCCATGAAAGCTAAGCGAAGAGGAAATTGCCGACCGAGCGATCCCTTGTGATATAGCGCTAGGGAAGTTCGCATCGGTTCTCATGGCTCGCATTTGGTGTGAACGGACAGCTGGAAATAGCTTTACGGGATCTTAAGACACGTGGCGAAAGCTGATAGCGCGCTTAGCATAGCATTCAGTGTGTGGCGGCCTTAAAGGTTAAATTTGCCAAAAAAAATTGAAAACGGTGCAGACACTAACAAGGATAATAAAAGACTGACTATAATGATGTTCAACCAAGCATGGACTAGTAAGCCGTAAGCAGAGTAAGTGCTGATGAAGAAGCAAATAAAAAACGAAATACCTAAGCTAAGCCCATTCTTGGCTGAATGTGCTCATGCATAGTTGCATCCAATGACAGTTGTGGATGCTACTATCTGGAAATTCACTACTTTTAGAGAAGGTATCCAACTCTCCCTGCAGTTATTACCTTTTTCTGCCTGTAATATCTCTCTTCGCACTAAAAGCATTCAATTACTTTTATTATTGTCTCCAATGAATTAGTTTTACAGGTATGTCTTTTCCTTGGCCCTTCACTTTTGGCCGATTGCAAACGCTCTGCACTCATGTCAGCAAAAGTTAATGCTGTAAATAATTTTACTTATCACCTACAAACCACTGCCGGCGATGTGTGCTGAGGATTTGGAAAAAACTGTTGCCTTATCATGTTATCGCAAGTGATGATGGTTAATCTTGCTAAGCATACAATTTTAGGTAGTACATACTTGCCTCTTTCCCTTAAGCACAGTGTGTCAAAGACATGGCATGGCTAATGTTTCATATGACGCCTGTAAAGGGGTTAGCGCAGAGTGCTTCTTCCGTTTTCAAATAAAACTTTTTCACCAAGGAGGCCAAGTTTTTCCTCAGCCTTTCCTTGGCCTTTTACTTGGTCACTTTTGGCCGATTGCACAATTTTTTGCACTCCCATCAGCAAATGTTAACTGTGTAAATGATTTTACTTATCACCTTAAACCTGCCATCTGCAACTTATGCTGAGGATTTGGAAAAACCCATTGTCCTCATGTGATGTTGCAAGTGACAAAGGTTAATCTTGCTCAGAGTACAATGTAATCATGACTTTTGAAAAGGGCTCATTTCCGATTTTTGAAAATATTCAGGAGAAAAAAAACTGAATCCTGTCAAATGATTTGAAGAAAGAGCACTGTTTTTCCTGAATCTCCCGCTGAAAGCTTTATGTAAAGCACATATGAGCTCTTCTCACTCATAACACATCTGTCTATACATGTACATGAAAACAGAGGGGAATGTCCATTATCTAAATTTCCGAGATGAGCCCCTTTCGAAACTCATGATTCAATTACATGCCATAGCCAATACTTCTCCTCAATGACGTTCAGGTCCCAAAACCCAGGTCTGCATATTATTGAAGTGTAAAGAATGTCACAAAGTTGGTTTTCAAGTGCATAATAATATGTATAAATATCCCACAGAGATGTTTTTTAACACTAGAAGGACCGGGGTTATATGGCTACCTAGAAGGACCATTAGCCGTCATTTTGATGGGCAGTAATTATTTTAAATATTTCTTCGTTATGTTAAAATTAATTGATAACTTCATTTAATATAACCTTTTTCTTTATTTATCAATACAAAAGAGTAATTTTTTACAAATAATTTCGAGGAAGAAGCACTGCTACCGTAAGCCTTGCGAAAGCTACTGACGCCACACTCATATATGTGCAGTAAGGCCACCCACGCATGATATAACCCTTCTCTGCCTTTTCTTTCCCTAACTAAAACATCAAAAACTAAACTATCTTTCTTTAACTAAAACATCAAAAAGGCCAGACGTAATGTAGTGTAGTGATTTCCTGGATAAAACACGCGTTACCATTACAAATAAAATAGTAACACCTAACCAGTCATTTTGACGGGTGTTGGTCTTTTAAGGTAGACAGGTGGTACAGTAAGAACCTCTATTTTACGAAGTTGAAGGGACCCAAAAATATGAGCTTTGTAAATCAGAGGGTTTGTAAATTGGAGGTTATCTTTCAAGCAATCGAAACCTCAACAATCCTAATCCAGTTTCAGTAGCGCACTTCATAAAGATAAAAAGGATTAAAAGGGAGGTAATATTTCAATAAAATGAATTGCACATCCAGTTAAATGTTTAATAGAAAAAAAGGAAATTAGAAACCTACACTTCTTAATCATGGTGGCATATTTTTTATGCTCTCCTTAACAAAAATTAACAGAAACTTTAAAAACTGTTAAATAATTTTCTACAAATTTATAATGGTGTGAACAAGGACCCTGTATATAGGGTTCTTGGGCATGAACTTGGCTGCTGCAACTGAATTCATTTATTGTAGCTTCAAGTTGGTAGATATCATAATATGGGGAATAAGTGAATTAATTCATCCCACAGAGTATTTTAAGCATATGCATTAATTAGCTCAGGGGATATGTTTAGTGCTAGTCGAATTTGTGTTGAAAGAGGCCATTTTAACATGGGAATGCCATGGATGCATTTTAACTAAGAAATTTCATGGCTGTAAGTCGCAATCGCAAATTCTTACCTAACGGTGTAAAACTTAAATGAAAAATAAAATATCCAAAGTGCATCAAAATTTGAACATAAATAACGTATTATTACAAAATTAGTATTCTTAAATGATACCTGTCCCAAGGGGAATATTTTGACACAATTTCGTTGTGCATTTCACGCCACTGCTCAACATTTTCTGTGTTCACACGCCCTTCTTCTTCGCAGATTTTAAGTGAAGTGATTCAATGTCTTCTCTTGAATTTTTCTAGCCACCCATTTGAGCATTTAAAGTTGTCTCACTTCAGTTTAAGAGCCAAAATCTGAGCATTCTCCTTCAGAATTGGTTATAGGCAAGTTGCACTCACAATCGTCAACACTTAAAATAAATTAATAATAATACATCTGCAAATCACGCCGTTCAAACTTCGACCATGAAATGTAGTTGATTTTCGACGATGCTGTTATGACTCAAAATGTTTTCGCTTGAATTCATGATTGTTGTTATGTCGATAAAGAAATGCCATACTTCTGAGCAATTTCTGATTTTGTCTGCGTGCGATCACGTACTTCCTTGATTATCGACCTTATGGTAACCAACCTCACGGACTTCCTCATTTATTTTTGCTCAGCGATGTTTTATCCATTGTTTTACTATAAGGCACACGGGATATCACAAACACAGCCCACCTCACGTTGAGAGTGATTCTGACTGAATGCGCGTGACTTCTGCTTGCTTGGAAACCCAAATATTTTCACTCGCTCACAGCTTACAGTGTAATTTTCTGGCTTCAAAGAATTCTGGAGACAAAGTTGTAGGTGCGAGCCACTCTCGGATGTCATAGGAACTGATAACAAGGGAAAGAAGAAACTCAAACCAGCTATTGAGAGCGAAGACATTGTAACAATTGTAACGTCTACTCAGTGTAGACTGTGGTTACAATGTAATCAGGTGACCATCATCAAGAAAGACTTGATAAGCTGGCCAATTCACGTTTCCTGAGAGTGTAATACACCCTGGAGGAAATTTTATTATAGCCTACGCTTATAGGCCATTTAAATTACAGCGAATGAAGAGGAAACTTAGTAATTTCTTTCTTCTTTTTATCTGACATGAAAATCGATTTAGAAAAGAAGTCTTTGTATCCAGGATCATATATTATTCAAGTGGACCACAAGTATAAGTGGAATAAATATCCACCTTAAAATCAGGCCAAATTTTGTTTACTTGAGATGGCTTTCCCGACATACTACCCTCTGAGCGCAACCTGTTGTTTCAGTCGTTCACCCAGAGAAAAAAATCGCTAGACGTGACCCAAAAATATGTGCAGAGGCAGCGTACATTAAATTTAAAAATGTTGTTAAGGTTTTTCGATACCTTTTCTACAATTTCTTGAATTTGAAATGCTCATTCTTGAAATGTTTGCATAATGCTGAATGTTTACACATTGAGTGATGCATTGACCTCAAAACATTGCCACAAAACCATTTCAAATACTTTGTAAAACAGAGGTCAGTCACTCCTGGCTTCTCACTTTGTAAATCATTAAAATGGAGGTCATTTTACATGGTTTTCCTATATAAAAAGATCGGGACCAGTGGAATGGTTTGTAAATTGGTGTCATTTTGTAAATTAGAGGTTTGTAAAAAAGAGGTTCTACTGTATAACTCCATTTCTATGTGAAAAAATTAAATTATATTTTAACAGAATACGTACCATACAAAATAAATAAAAGTCAGAAAAAATTAAGACGACAGAAAAAAAATTGAAGGCAATATGATTAAGTAAGTAGAGGTTACCCGTCAAAATTACGGGTCTGGTCCTTCTAGTGTTAAGGAGGTTCGGAGGTTTCACTCAACTTAAGAGAATTCAATGAAATTTCCTAAAAGCATAATTAATATTGTTCTAAAGCTACCAGCAAATTTTCAGAATTATTTGCCACAGGTTTCTAATGATATTTGATTGAGAGTTGGGCATGAAATTACACAGGCTTTTATGCCTTTTCTTCTGAATCCTGCAAGTTATGCATCCACGTCCAAGTACCTTACTTGTGGTGCCCAACGTGCGAGAGGGATTTCTTCAAGCGCTCGGAGTAAAAATATGTTATACATTTCTCTATAGATGATATAAATTAATATATATTGAACAATTAGAAAAGGTTCTTTCTGATGAAACACACCTTTAAGAACCTGTGTAATTTCATCCCCATTTCTCGTTCAAATATCGTAAAAAAACTGCTGCAAATAATTCTAAAAAAATATCAGGTAGCTTCAAGACAGCAAAAGTAATGTTTCCAGCAAGTTTAATTGAATTCTCTTTGGTTGAGCGAAACCACCGAACCTCCTGAAGGATTTGGAATGATGCCTTCCATTGCTACAACTGTGCTGATCCCTTATCTAAAGATGGAATTTGAAGAACTATTGAGTTTAAATTCATAAAGATAACCTTGAGTCATTTCAGTGATAAATGCTGATTTTATAGCACTCAATACTAGAGGGAATGGTAATCTTACCTAATGATAACATTAAACTCCTACAATCGTGACAAAATGGGAAATTTGGTTATGCTCTGTGAATATGCCCACAATGGACGAGTCGAGCGAATACGTCACACAGTCACGTGACAACAACAAGCGAGCCGTGTTGTGGGATATATTGGCTGAGTTCCTCGTTGCCGGGCATTGTGATTCACAGCAATTTTACATTTATTGCGAGAAATTGTGCAATACTGTGATGTTCCTTATTGCAAAAGTGTGTGTAAAACACCAGGGGTATTATTCCACAAATTTCCAGCGGAAGGAAGTATGTTTAAACTGTGTGGCAGTAAAAATACGATGGGATGAAAGAGAATAAAAAATTTTGTCTTCTATGCGTGTGTGTTCCCGACATTTTTTACCCGGGGATTACAAAGAAGCTGTGTCTGGAAGAAAGTTTTTGATTTTTAAGAGATTTTTTAAGTTCAATTTGCAATGTTTGCGCCTGTGCTGGTGAATGAATCGCATTAGGATCAACGCAATACTGGAATGTTGGAGGCCTTTTTCTTTTCAGGCTTGGTTTGGCAAATACAGCATTCATTGCTGCATCAGGTTCAATTTTCTTTCCCCTGGGCTTATGCCATTTCTTTCCCACGTATGTATGTACAAGACACGTCTACCGGTATATCCGTCAGCCCCGTCGAAATTTAATGGTGGAGGAGGTAAAAGAGCCCAAAAGTGTGCACGCATTTACCGAGTCTAAAAAAGGAAAGAACCAATTAGCAGAGCTTGTACTTCACATGATAACGGTATCAAACAACACATTGTGTTCTATGAGCTGAAAGGATCACAGACACAACAGTTTATAAGATATAAATACGGATGTTGTGTTCACAAGAACAAGATTCAAATACGGCAATCGGAAAATGTTTTCATCCAGTCAAGGATATTTCATTTTCTATATTCCTCAGTTTCGGTTCAAGTTTCAACTCGTCTCGATTACCTATATCTTCCATGAACTTTGCGACCGTGTTCTTGGGTACCACTTGTCAGCAAGAAAAACTGTTATTGTGTCATTTATAGACTTTTATTTTAGGGTAGGTAAACAATTGCAGTAGAGGTGTATATAATTAAGTGGTATATGGTGATTGCATCAAGTTTATATCAAAATAAATGTAAGTAAATGCATCGTCACAGCGGAAACAAATCAACTAACTAATACATAATTGCATCATACAAAGGTACTTAGTTCGTAGGTGAAACTATCATTTTCGCTGCGACGATGTACATACAACATTAGAACACTATGTACCAGAAAATGATGTCGTCCTATATATACATCGTCATTTAAAATATTGCATGACTAATTCCTGTATCATTATTTGTATTATTACCTACCCTGCTTTGCATGCACATTTCGAGGATTTAGTCTAAAAGCTTTCATCTTTATTGCGTCCTTCAAATTAGAGTAATCGAGCATTCTTTCTTTGCCTGGGAAAGCAATATTCCTTCAAAAAAACCATATCATACTCAGTTATTCCTGTCCACACCTCCTTGTAGTAGGATGACATAAACAGATGGATTTCCTTCTTAGGAAAGCCTAGCGCTACCTCAACTTCCCACAAACTTGAAGCCGCAAATTATGTTAAAATGCCTCAAGCTTTCCAGTGACTTCGTCCAAGAGACACCAATAATTTTTCCTTCCTCCATTCCAATTAATACAAAATTATTTTCATGCAACAAGGAACTTGTATCATCATGTAATAATGAAATATCACACGGTAGACAGATTTTCCCCTCACATTAACATGGGACAGCAACCGGGTATATCCCACAACCGGAGGGAGTACCCTAGTGGTAAAAACTGCAACTACCGAAGCTCCGCCCATTCTCGAATCGTCCATTGGCTGGTCGTTTGATAACAAAAGTCATGTAAAACGAATTTTTGTTAAGCAAAGGATACCTAAATACACTGGAGGGAAAAAGTTCTAAAATATTGAGCTCTATAAAACTAGGATCATTCAAACTAGGATAGCAAGACAGCTCGAGCAATGATTTTAAGACGTTCGCCATATACCCATCGTGTATAGGAGCAACAAAAAGCAAAACTAGGATAGCAAGACAGCTCGAGCAATGATTTTAAGACGTTCGCCATATACCCATCGTGTATAGGAGCAACAAAAAGGCATGGATGAACAAGGAATTGTTTTCAGAGTGGCTCGTTCGAATTAAACAATGATATGCTGCATCAAAAATATCAAGTTTCGTTGCTGATAGACAACTGCACAGCTCATTGTGTAACATTTAACGCAAAGGCTGTTACAGTAAAATTCCTCCCGGCAAACACCTCTCCTAAACTTCAGCCTTTAGATCATCGAATAATTCAAGATCTAACAGCTCACTATAGACATCGATTGGTCAAATGAACACTAACAAACATTCATGTTGAACGATCTACCAGCATCAGCCCCTGGGATGCAATCCACATGATTAATGCTTGACCTGCAAGCTCATTGCCACACCCAGCTCCACTCCCATCTGAAAAGTGCTGGTTGCGAATGGTATTTCTGATATTCTTATGAACCAAGACGTCCACGTCAGGTGAGACATTAGACACATTTTTAAAAATTATTATTATGAATCACTGCACGCTCTTTCATTCTGGGATCTACCATTTTCAATAGCATGATGCGTTAATGAAGTGAAGATTGGGGCATACAGATTGATAACCTATGAGAAGCATGAGGATAATTAGAATTACCAGGTGGCTTAGCTATATCATACATATTTTATTGTGAAGGGCAATACATTTTTCGTGGGATCAAAGAAATGAAATTGTCTTTTTTAAAATGGATTATAACTAAAATGAGTTAACTACGGAATGAGCTAAAATGAGAGTAAAGCCTATAATTCCCCACCTTTTAGTTACGCAACCCAAAATCCCAATGGTATCCTGCCTTAGAAGACCTACTCTCTTCAGAATTTTAGGTCTCTTCAAAAATGTTCTGACCAGAATCCACTGCACTTTGATTTCAGAACAAGGGGAGGGGTGATGGGCAGAAGTGGATGGGGCCACTTTTGCCTATGAGCTAAATGAACACGAGCTAAAATTACATGAGGCATTATTTTACATGAGAGATTGACTGGACATGAGGCAAATAACTCTACATTCCTGAGAAATATATACCTGAGAAATGGCCAACAGAAGAGGAGTCTGCTTTCTATTGTTCCGCAGGTCGACGTCTGCCTGGCCTAGCACCAAAAGTGTTCCCGCAACTGCACGGTGACCGTTCAGTGCTGCCAAGTGAAGAGCTGCAAAACCATCATCCTTCTTGACATCGACCAGCTGTCGTGCTTGCCTCAGCAGAAGCTCAGTTGCACTTGTGGAGAGAATCATCAAAACATTTCAATTCATAATATGTAGTCATGATACGGCTGGTAAACCCCACTGAACCTTTAAGAGCTATGCTCATATGGTGGCCTGACAAACTGAACTTACATCCACAAAGTCTTCTTCTCCAGCAATGCTTTGTTATGCAAGGATAAAGCCAACTATACTTCATCCATTAAAATAATACAGTTGACAGATAGGCATCCAATCAGTAAACATATTCAATGGTGGCTAGGGAATCAAATCATGTGACCGACAAAGCCAAGATGTTCGCATTTGTTTACATCATATGGTTGTGACACCATTGTTCAGTTTTGCGTGAAATCTCCCGGAGGAAAATTCATTCCCCTTGACTAGGACTTGAATGTGGATCACGCCGAGTCAGGGTAGCTACTGATATCAAATTTTTAAATTCCCTGAATTTTCCCTGATGGATTTACCAATTTCCCTGACCGATTGCCAAAAGGTCACCTATTATTAGAATATTTTATTTCTGCTGAATTAAATTTTCATCAAATTTCGGAAAACATTAAAAAATGTTGGGACGACCCAGGTGAGCAAGTGGTCTGCTTCCACGGCCTCATATCCGCGGCTGTGTATCGTATTTCCGTGTGTGTATGTTTCCTTTGGTAAAATTACAAATTGACAATGTTTAATTCTTCAAGAAAGAGGTAGCACATCGTGGTAGTTTTGGGAAGTTGAGGATTACTGAAAAGGCATCAAAGGGAAAGTTAATGGCCAATTTACTGGGGGACTCCAACACAGATATCACTTAGGTTTGCGAAAAATACAAACCAAAGCCAAGTTGTTGGGCAGGACCAAAATTGGATGGCGTGAGTGACCTTCAGAGTAAATAACAATTTGATTAACATGGTTTAACCCCTTGATTTGCAAGAGGGAACCAAAAAATGTAAAAACATTTGGATAAACAAACAAATCTTAAGCACCTCACTGCAAGCGAAGACAGGAGGCAATTAGCAACGGTAGCATCATATTCAGGAATATCATATTTGAGGTGCTTTGTGACCTCACTAAATTCCTTTGAGAGAGAGCTAAGGGGGTCATTCAACAATTACATCGAGTGTGAAAGGTGGGGAGGGGAGGAGGGCTCTTCTTACTGTCTCATGAAGGGTGGTTTGGGAATCGAAGATAATCTTTCATAAGATTTTGTTTACACGTTAGATCTTACTTGTATTATCATTTTAATAATCATCGCCTCGTATTTTTAGAACTGCAAGCATGCATTTACCACGAGTTAGTGTGCTCCAGCTACCTCTCGACGTGAGTCTAGGAGGTTAAAAAAAAAACATGAGGTAAAATTTTCCGAACAATATAGCCTCGGATTCCTTGTGACGAACATACCTTGTGATCATGAATTTTTACACTACCAGGAAAATATCGCAATATGGATATACAAAAGGGTTATATTGTAAGTCTGATTCACAGCCAAATTCATAAGATTCACAACTGAATGTTCTACAAATTGATAGGGCTTATTCTATGCACGTCAGCAACGGACATTAGTTTTAGTTGGCGAAATAAAGGGCAGAAAATACTGGCTGATAAAGGTAATGGTAGAAAAATAACGAGAATTTCGTAACCCAGTTTTTCCCTGATTGTTACGAGAATTCCCTGACTTTTCCAGAAATTCAAAATTCCCTAACAGTTCCAGGTTTTCCTGGTTATCCCTGACGATCACCACCCTGCAAGTGCTTTAGCCAGATAAGGCCGCCACACACTTGTGCCTCTGTCTGCTTCCTCTCTCCCAAAATACATGACTAACTCAAATACAGATTATCCTGAAAGTTGGCACACACTGCACCATTCTGCCTCCATCCGCCACTGTCCTCTCCACCTGAATATCTTGTCTGTAGCTCCTTTAATATATGGTGGGTATACTTTTTTTCTGTCATCAGTATTTTCTTCTTATGGTGGCTGTGGTGGTGATCCTAATTTCTAGGAGATGGTCTTTTATATTTATCTTTTCTTGTAGCCATCCTTCAAGAGATTTTCATTTAATTTCTGCTCCTCTTCTCCATGTGGTCTGTGTCACTGAGGGCGATTCGTTGGTGAATTATTGTCACCACTACTCCCTTGATTTGTGCTTGGGGGTGGCAGGATCCTGCCAGGAGATACCTGTGGGTGTTGGTTGGCATTCAGTAAACCGTGCACCGCAGTGTGCCATCTCTCTTCTAAGTAGTAATGTGGACATCAAGAAAGGGTAACTTCCCCTCCCCCTCCCTCTTCCTTTGTGAATTGTGCGCTTTCATTGTTATTATTCACGTACTTCTGTAATTCTTCCAGCTTCTCTTGGCCTTGTCTCCATACCACAAAGGTGTCATTAATAGGAATGGGGCATTCAAATCCCCGAATTCCAGGAATATTGGAGAAGATTTGAGACTCGAAAACTCGAATCTCTCTGCTTTTTTCATGATTCGAATCAAAACCTAAAAAACGATGTACACATATTCACTCAAAACTTTCAAAATTTTAGTTTTATTGACGTCCAATTGGAGGATTAACAGAAAAAGAATGCGATTGTTGCTATTTCAGCAGTACCTGGATCACATATATCCTGTACATTGTCTCCGTGACATCTACTACCACTCTATATATTAGTGGGTTGAAACGTAGCCTCGGAAATATATAGTACTGAACACCCAAATTTCGATCATTGTTCTTTGTAAATACTACATACTAGTAGTCCTTAATTTTTCCTTGCGGAGAGGTAAGGGGAAAAAATTCAAATAAAAGATTAGTATGGCATGTAAGACTTTATAAGTCCCATTAATTTTCGAAGATAATGAATTTTCACTGTTAGCCAGAGAAATTCAGAATGTGTTATTATAATAGTAAAAGGACATGAAAACTGAGGACACCAAATCAAGGTGAAACCCAATCGGATAACCAAAAGTTATGGATAATCCACTCACATGCTCATTTTTGAGGTATTATGGCCTTGGTTTCAACGCCATGCTTTCTCAAAGTCTTTCGCTCATATTGCATTGAAATACACATTTTTTCTACCATTTCCATTATCAGACGATTGTTCATTCCATTAACTTTTCCAAAACATTTCACCGACTAAAATAAGTAAGTATCTGTTGATTGGTTAATTTTATTCTCAGACGTGCAATGTGTCCTGTTTTAACGTACCTGCTGATGGTATTTGCATTGTGGTGTTTTCATTAATTATTGCAAATTAATACGATCATCACAATGAATCTACGGCTATGCCGATCACTAAAATTTGCCTGGTGTTTTTTTTAACTTTTCTCAGACTCTGGAATCCGAATCCTCTATCCCAAGCAGGCAGGCAAGCTAACTTAGGCACGTCTGTTCTACGGGGACCAGAAGTTGCTTCTCGGAGTTCCTAGACCCATTAACCTTCGTGCTTACTCAGCCTGCTCTCGAAGTAAACAAGTCAAGGTCATCGACCACCCTAATTCCCAATTGCATGATGTGGATGATGCCACCGATGCTACTAACCTCCTCTTTGCTTGCAGTGATGTTCTGACAAATTGATTTGTTATCCAAATATTTTTACAACTACTTTTACCTACTGTAATAAAATGGGTACTGAAAAATAACTTTCTTTACGCATGCAATGAAGGTTTCTCACAGGACAGAGCCAGTAAATTTAACAAGTTTTAAGGTACAAATCATCCTGATTTCACCCAATTATCTACAAAACATAAAAAAATCTGTCCCTTTCCTTTGCATTTTTACGTTTATATTTTCTTTTGAATGGCCATCCTAATTTTTTGAACACAAAAAATGCCTGGTACAGAGGTGTCATCTACCTGTTCAAATTCTTAAGAACTGCTTCAACGCTTTTAATGATTGCAGCACGATTAGGAGAGAGGCTCATTTGAAATGATTGCTTCTTCCTCATCACTTATGCAGTCATCTATGCAGACTGAACTAGTGTTCACAGTTCTGTTGGTGAAGTTGATAGCATTGTCATTAAGAATCTGTTGCCCTTAAAATTCATCATCATGCCTGAGCCATTCAGAGTTGTGTTAGCCACTGCGTCTCCCTCGAAATCTCAGCTTCTTTGAAAGATCAAACATGACATGCTTTATCTTTCTAAAAGAATTTGACATTTTGAAACTATGTATTATTTTCTGGAAGGAAACATAGCAAATTGAAAACGGCCATGGAAGTAATATAAGCTTGCTTGCCTGGGTTGCTCAAAAACTGAGAAGTGATTCAGTGGGCTCACTATAATACACCACTCTCATGTGCATAATGGAATAGCCAGCTGGAGGCAAACATTTCATGAAGGCAAAATGTAGAAATTTGTATGTCTCACTTCTTTAGCCTCTTCTTTTGGTGAGAGATGGCCGCTTTTCTACATTGCTGATGATTTCATCCAAAACATTCTAAACCCCCTCCCCTCTAACCTACATGAGAATATATATTTAGATGTGCAATTTAGGCAACATTCACCATCCCTCAGGAGGTCTCCGGCAAAGGAGAATAAATGCTGGCATTACATGAGTAAAGCTGTGACTCAAAACTCTGTGTTGTAAAGAATAGTTTTATATAATACATTGGGCAACCATACAAAAACTATTCAATACATGAAAAGTTTTCAATCAAAAGTAAGAAGGTAGATTGTAAATAAAAACCAATCCAATGCAATTTTATAGCTGTATGTAAAATATTTAACTATGTAAAATATCTGCCATCTGTGATTTCCTTATTGTGATTTTATACATTTTTATACTGAGAATAGCTATTGGCTAACTAAAGACTGGTATTATTATTATGTTTATTCCCAAAAGATGAAACAATAATTTACAAATATGGACAGTGAAGGTTTTAATAGTTAGAATAAACTCACAAGTTATTTCCCTTTAGAGCAGCATGGTGAAGGACATTGAAGCCTCTCTTGTTCTTCAATGTAAAGTCTATGCCAGGAACATTGCAGAGCATATCAATTATCTCCAAGCTTTCTTTCCCAATGGCATCATGAAGAGCAGTGTCACCATATGAATCCTGCAAATGTTTTGTGGAAAATTACTCTTTTTTCAGAGGATATCACACTGAATATTATGAAATAATCATGAAGAACTAAGGTACAATACATGTATTTTAGACATGCAGAAATGATCAATGTAGCAGTTATTGCATGGGTGGGAGGATTTAAAATTCCCTATTTCAAAAAAAGATGGCAATTTTCACAAGCTGAATCTAATTAAATACTTCATAACAATGCTTAATTCACACCTTAAATGGATACCATTTTAATCACAGAGGTGACTACTTCATTCCTATTTTTCAATGTAATTTTATATACAGTATTTGAAATCGCAATCCCTCTGAAAGTGATAGTTTCAGAGTACACATTCAACAACAAACATATTAAGCTACAACATTAATTTTTCTATTGCATTGAAATTTTGGATTCGACTTATCACCAAGAACTTAATTACTAAGCTTATATTAATTTGCTATAAGAACTACCTAGAGGCATTTTTACAACATTACCTTAAGATAAATTGAAAAAAGTGACAATAAACAAAGTGAAGACACTCATATAAGTCAAAAAATATTTGAGTAATTACCTGTACATTAATATTGCATTTAAATTTCAGCAGAAGTCGAACACATTCTAAATGCTGTTTGTTCACTGCTACATGGAGAGCTGTGCACTGCCCTCGGTTGATTGCATCTACGTTGGCCCCTTTCATCAACAATAATTCCATGATTTCAGGTTGATTTCTGAGAAAAGAAATATTAAAATTTAAGTCATATGAAAAAAATTGGACCAATTATCAACACTTAACAAGGTTGAGTAATAAGATAGATATATTTATTATTGTAGGGTGCGTCAAGGGCATGGTCATTTTGCACCACTACATGTCACATTAATAAAAAACATAAGAGTTTCAAAAATTGAAAATAAAATACAATAATTGGCTTAAATCAATATGTCAAGGGTAAAGTACTTTTACATTCTTAAAATATTATTAAAAAGACCAGTTTCATTTAAATACATTATCAAGTGGTTTAGAGCATTTCAGTCATTGCCAAGGATGGATAATATGTCTCCGACTAGCTGCAGTCTGTTCTGCTCATACCGGTATCTGTCACACTCCGTCAGGATATGTCGTATGCTGAGAGGACAGTCGCAATCAGCACATTGAGGTGGTATTTTCTCTTCGGTGAAGAGAAAGGAGTGGGTCAAAGGGCAGTGCCCTATCCTCAATCGTGCGATGACAACTTCCTCTCGGCAACTCTTCCTGACAGATCAGGGCCACGTGGACACTACCGGTTTAACCCTACGCAGTTTATTATTAATAATGTGTGTCCAATATTCCTACCACTACTCTAGTGCTACCTTTCTCAATGTATACTGAATGAGGAAGATGAAACAGAATAAATACTACCAAGGAATTGACATAGTCTATGAAAAAGTTAATCAACTCAAATGGGATAAATTTATTCCAGCACCACAATCAAGTACATAAAACAAAAGCCTGGATACATCCTAAGGATACATGAATACCACAGGCACATAGCCAGGGGGGGCTTGAGGGGCAATAGCCCCCCCGGAAATTTCAAATCATATTGTTAGTTTAGTTTTACCATGCATTATTTTGGATGAAAAATACAAGGGTTTGAGAGGGGAAAAGGGTAAGAACAAAGCAGTTTTCTATGAAAAAAGTAGCCGTAAATAAACTGCAATAATGAATAAAATTGTACCAAGAGAGGACCCCTCAGGGTTCAGATTATGGCCCCCCCAAACCAAAATCCTGGCTATGTTACTGGAATACCACTACCAAAATATATAACTTGCACCTGAGCACTGTTCTCGGTACATTTTTGGCAATAAGATGTGTGTGAAAATAACCTGAGCATGTTTTTCTTATGTAAGTACATGAGAACGATCTGGAGTTGCAACCGAAACTTTAAGTGTGCAGAAATTAGCCTATTACCTACGGAGTGGCTACATTTAGTAATGTGCAAAGTTTGAAAGCTGTTCAACATTTGGTACTTCAAAAAACTGAGCATTGAAGAAAAACATCGCAGTTTTAGGTTTATCTTTTTATATAAAACAGAATAAAATATAAAGTGGGAATTTCCGTGGAGGTTTATCTTTTTTCCAATGCATCCTTTTGAATGAACAGTAGTCGTGTATTTCAGCCCAAGCTTTCAATATCAGATTTCTTTTGCAGCAATAAGCCACATTAAGTGCCCATTTTGAAATTTTTAGGGCCTATTTAGGCTGCCTATTCATTTATTTTTAGTGCCTCAATGTCCTCACCTTATATATTACAAACAATAAAGGTGCAACATTTTAAATATGTGGAATACATATACTAAGGTTTCCACTGCACCAGAGCCTATTTCTTCAAGACACAAGAAAGAGCTGATTAAAAGAATTCCACAAAACCAGCAATTCCATCAAATTCCTCCCCCTTTTCCACTTCCTCTAGGCATTTCGATCAGACACACATGTGTAGTGTACACTCAATTTTGAAATTTACCCAAATGCTGAGTAGTGGAGGGCAGTGTCTCCGTCGTCATCCGTCACCTCGAGCATGGCACCAGCATTTAGCAAGAGACGCACCAAGTCCGTGTGCCCCTGGTGGCATGCGACCTGCAGGCAAGTCTTCCCGCTGCTCTTCTGATCCAACTGCAACAAGGGTCACCAAATGCATTGAACTAGACAGTCCTCCAAGTCCATTAATCAGAAAATATGACTCAAGGCATAAATCACTAAACAAGACCATCAAAGTCTCTCTTGAATTCAATATATTCATTAAAAGTAGAAGCAAGGACCTTTAAGTTTTTAGATGTTACAATTGCTACGGCTATATATATTGCACAGTCTAACCGAACGCCTTAATCCTGCAAGAAACACAGCATCTATGTCTGAGTTGCCATTCAAACCTATATACTTTAGTGCTGCTTTAATTCTGGTAGTATTTCTCCACTTTCTATACACATAATATCTTCACTGTAAAATGAGAGCAAATTGCCGCAGCATACCATCACCCTGAAGTTATTTTTAATTTCTGAAAATTTTCAACACATAGACCAATGAATTTGATACTGTAAAAATATTGGCATTGACTAATTCTTCAATGTTTTTATAAAGCTCTACATACCAAACAATACATGATTCAGCAAGACATTTTAAAAGACAGTCAAGCCTATGTCAATCAGGGTTGTGAAAAACCCGGGTTAAAAACAACCAACCCGCCAGAGTTTTTTTGTTTCATAGTATGTATTTTGTTTTATTGAGCTTTGGGGTTTTACTACATTTATGGGAGTTTTGGTATGTTCCTGTATTTTACTCGTTTTTTTTTGTCAGACTGGAATGTGCAGTGCGAACTTATGCCTCAGAGGGGATGTAGTGATGAGAGAGGATGGCTGTTTACCCTTCAGCAAGTGATATAAAAATGTATGATCATCCAAAATAAAAAATATCGTGAATTTTTTAGTTCAAAGAAGGCATAAAACAGGAAAAATAGAAATAATCTGTTAAGGATTTCGATGGAAAACGGAGTGAATGAGCAGTAACTGAATGCTATGAAGGTGATGTATGTTAAGAGTTTGTTATTAGATTCGTTATTTGATAAAGATGGCCAACTTGTCACCGAAAATAATGACAAAGCTAACACGTTAAATTCCCACTTCAAAAGTGTATTCACCACAGACGATACTGCATGTAATTTTGAAATACAATTCACTGAGGAACCAATGAAAGAAATCACTATTCAACGTGATGGGATAACTAAACAGCTACAGTCGATAAAAAATAGTAAATCTCCGGGTCCGGAGGGAATACCCGCACGTGTCCTCAAGGAGTTAGCGCCACAGATCGCACCGTTCTTAGACATAATATTCAAGAAGTCATTGTCTGAAGGAAAGATACCATTAGACTGGAAAATTGCAAACGTTACACCGATATTCAAAAAGGGAAAGTCACGACCCAGGGAACTATCGACCAATTTCATTAAGGTCGATTATAGGCAAGATACTCGAACATATCGTCGTTAGCAATATCATGACGTTCCTGGACAGCCGTAACATCCTCCATGGCTGTCAGCACGGCTTCCGGAAAGGTAGATCATGTGAAACACAACTCGCGCTCTTTCTTCATGACGTTCTCAAATCTGGTGAATCGAAAAGACAAGTTGACGCATTATTTCTAGATTTTAAGAAAGCTTTCGACACGGTACCTCATAACAAACTTTTATACAAATTACAGTCATGCGGCCTAAACGAAACAGTAGTAAACTGGATACGTGACTTTCTGAGTGATCGTAAGCAAAAAGTAGTTCTTGACGGAATTAGCTCTGATGTAGTTAAAGTGACATCAAGTGTCCCGCAAGGAAGCGTGATCGGACCCCTTTTGTTCATTATGTACATAAATGATCTATGCTCTCGAATTAGCAGTAAAATACGTTTATTTGCCGATGACGCTGTCATCTATCGTGAAATTAGTGATCACTCTGCCTTTGGAACCTTATCATCGGATTTAAACAACGTTCATGAGTGGAGCCAAGAGTGGGGACTCGAACTTAATCTAAGCAAATGCACGGCGGTACAATTCTTGCGGAGGTCGTCCAACTATTCCCATGTATATGCTGTGGATGGTGTTAACATAAAGGCGACAGATGAAGTGAAGTATCTAGGAGTTACGATAACTTCGGACCTATCGTGGGGAGCACATATAAGAAATATTTGTGGCAGAGCTCTGAAGAAGCTAGGATTCGTCAAGCATATTGTGGGAAGATTTTCAGATGAAAAAGTAAAAGAGAGGTGCTATTTCGCACTCGTCCGGCCACACCTTGAATATGCAGCGAGCATATGGGATCCGGTGCAGAAAGCCTTAGTCCGGGAACTTAATAAAATACAAAGGAAAGCTGCGCGATTCATCAAAAACAGCTACGGGCGTACTGACAGCGTTACACAGATGTTAAACGAATTAGGCTGGGAGCCGCTAGAGACTCGGAGGCTGCACGCTAGGCTTAGATTGCTTGAACAATTGAGAATAGATATCTTTCAGAGCGAAACGGAGAACATCATATTAGAACCCCACTATATTTCCAGGTCCGACAGAAACGATAAATTAAGAGAGATATTTTGCTGAACGGATAGGTATGGGAATTCGTTTTTCCCCTGAACAATAAGGGACTATAATAAATGCTAGGCGTAATTTCATTAGTGTGTGTCCATTTTATATGTAACGGCTGGTGTCCTAACACCCCCCGCCACACGCCTATTGAGGCGGCTTGCGGGGTAATATGTAGATGTAGATGAAGAGTAAGGCATGTGTGACAGTTAATGGGGTCTTGAGTGACTGGTTTGAAACAAAGCAGATGGTAAAGCAAGGATGCATAATTTCATGGTTGCAGATCAATGTTTTTATGGATAATTGTGTGACAGTGACATGTATGGATAACACTGGTGCGATGTTGGAGACGTAAATTCGCAGGTTCTCCTATACAAGGATGATGCTGCATTGTAGGGATGGGCAAAAAATACTGGTATTCGGAAGAACCGATACTATTTTTTTTTTAATCTGGTAGTACCGACCAGTATTTGAAATTGGCACTACTGATGGTATCGGTAATAAAAATACCGGTTACATGATTTCAAGCTCAACTATGTGGAAGTTGAATTTCACAAATGAAAAAGTAACTTGGTTTCCTTCCACAGATTTATTTTCCTGGTATGACATGTTTCGACACAGAGGCGTCATCATCAGGTACAAAGTTGTAACAATTTCCAAGAGGTATATATACTCTTAAGGGACTTGGTGGAAGGTAGGAGAGGGGGGGGGGGGGGGGGAAGGGGGTGTAGAGGAGGAGAAAATTACTGGGGGAGAGGTAAGGGGTGGTGTAGGAATCTAGAAAACACCCGTGAAGGACACGTAAGTGTGTGGGAGGGGGTTTGTTGGTGGGGGGTGGGGTGGGTGGGTTTCTTAGGTGTAGTTCTTCCTCGAGGGTTAGGGATTAAGGAAGCGGCGGGTTATCAGCAGGTGGGGAGTGGGGTGGGAGGGTCAGGGGTTTGTTTTTCCGTGAGGGATAGAGAGACTTATAGGAGGGGGGAATGTTTTTCAAAAAGGATGTTGTTGAGTAAAAGACATTTCTTCATGTTCCTTCGTATTTCCAGCTCCTTCCTCTCCCATCCTTCAGACCTCAAATCAATACACTCCGAGAGAAAACAACTGAGGGACAACAATTTAATCATTGAAAAGGCAGATAAAGGGAACTAAGTGGTGGTAATGAATAGGGGCGACTAATTGAATAAGTGACTTCATTAAGAACAATCAAATAGTTAAGATTTCAACAGACCCCACCAAAAAATTTCAAGAAATTGTGAAGAACTCCCTTAATAACTCCCCAAAAATATTCAAATCTAACGAGATGTATAAAGTCACAGTCATGAACCCAAGAGCCCCCAGTTTCTTCGGTCTTCCCAAAATCCACAAAGAGAACATTCATATTCACCCAGTTGTTTCCAGTGTAGCAGCCTCATCCAGAAAACTAGTGGCCCTGTTGAATTCTCATTTTAGAGAGTTAACAAATTTCCAGTCAAGAACACAAAAGATTTCTGGGAGCAACTATCAAAGAAAACTCCTCCATCCTCCTCCAAATACCTGCTAGTGTCATTCGATGTGGAGAACCTTTTTGCAAGTATCCCAGCATTGGATGCAGTGAAGGTAGTGAAAAAAGTTTTGAAATCGCGGGAACAGAAGCAATTGCCATCAGGAACTTTGTGTCTTTATTAAAAGTGTGCATGGAACAGAATTATTTTAAATTCAAAGGTGAATATTACAAACAAAGTGAAGGATTAGCAATGGGTTCCCCTTAGCCGAACTGTTTATGGACAGCTTCGAGGAAAAATTGTTCAGTTGTAGCTCAGTGTGCACCAAGAATATTTATTGCTGGTTCCGCTACGTTGATGTGTTTGTAGTATGGACTGGCACAAATAGATAATTGGACAATTTTCTGACAGTTCTGAATAACCAGCACAAAAGCATACGGTTTACTTGTGAGAAATAAAAAGAGGGTAAACTGAATTTCCTGGATGTGACCTTGTCAAAAATGGAGAAGCAATTTGAATTTGCTATTTTTCGCAAAGCCACCACCACGAACCACATCATCCCTTCTGACTCCTGCCATCACATATCGTAAAAGCTGGCCGTTTTTCACTTCCTTTTAAACAGACTAATGGATATCCCTCTCTCTAAAAAAGCATTCAACCAGGAATTAGAAACTATTAAATCAATAGCCATCTCAAATGGTTACAACAAGAGCATTATTGACAAAATGCTCCTTAAAAAACGCTCCATCAGGACTCAACAACTACTCTTCACGCCAGGGAAAACGGAGAGAGAAAAAATTTGGTGGTGTAAATTGCCATATTACGGGATGATTTCAGAAAAAATAGGCAACCTCTTCCCAAAACATTGGTTTAGAATAGCATTTTATAACAATGCCAATCTTAAACTAATCCTGAACAACGCAAAAGACAAAGTTCAACCGTTATAAAATAGTGAAATATATAAATTAAAGTGCAACGAGTGCAGTGCTGTACATGTGGGACAGACAGGACGCACTTTCCAGACAAGAATAGAAGAACATAAGAGATGTTTCCAAAAATGTAACTTATCGCAGTCACACTTCACCAGACATCTATGGGAAGAAAACCATAACAGCAACTTCATCCCGGAGATATTACACCGAGAGAAAAAAGGAAGGAAGATGGACAAAATGGAGGAGCTGGAAATAAGAAGGAACATGAAGAAATTTCTTTTACTCAACGACATCCTTTTTGAAAAACATTCCCCCCTCCTAGAAGTCTCTCTATCCCTCATGGAAAAACAAACCCCTGACCCTCCCACCCCACTCCCCACCTGCTGATAACCAACCGCTTCCTTAATCCCTAACCCTCGAGGAAGAACTACACCTAAGAAACCCACCCACCCCACCAATAAACCCCCCCCACACACTTAAGTGTCCTTCATGGGTGTTTTCTAGAATCCTACACCACCCCTTCCCTCTCCCCCAGTATTTTTCCCCTCCTCTACACCCCCTTCCCCCCCTCTCCTACCATCCACCAAGTCCCTTAAGAGTATATATACCTCTTGGAAATTGTTAAAACTTTGTACCTGATGATGACACTGCTGTGTCGAAACATGTCGTACCAGGAAAATAAATCTGTGGAAGGAAACCAAGTTACTTTTTCATTTGTGAAAAATACCGGTATTTAGACAGCGCTGCCATCTTGTGTCAACTAACGGAAATAACTATGAAAATTTACTAACTACACTAATTTTCAAATGTTCTCGTAATATGTCTGTCTTTTTTATATTTACATAACCGTGAAGTTGAGATATATTTCTTATCATTATTGATATAATAGGTAAGTATGAATTTTTGACGCATGCCGAACACCAGACAATCAATGATTTTCAACCGTATACAGTAAAACCTCTCTTTTACACTTTTGACAGGGATGAAGGAAAAAAGTGTAAATTGCGGGAAAGTGTAAATCGAGGGAAATCGTAATTTGTAGGAAATAGAAGCAAAATCAAAGCCTAATGTTAAATAATTTTATTTAAATTAACGGGTGATGTTTAATATTTGATGGGTAACCAAATAGACATAAATAAATGAATAAACAAAAGTTAACAAAAAATAAACGTACTTATTCTCATATTTTAACTTAACTTGATTTGAGGTGGTGTCTACCTACATATATTTATCTTTGCATCAAGGGCATACATTTTTTCTTCAATAATTGTCTATGTCATCCATGCCTTTGTGTTGGCTGCATAGGTTGTAACCAAGGTCTTTCTTAATATTTTTAAAGAAACGTGGATTTTTGGACTTTACAAAAACAAAGGGCTTCAGTCTCTCACTGCCATCTGGATTAGCTCCTGATGAAACAGTAAGGCGACCTTTGCTGAGCTTGGCCCCATGATAAGGGTCCCCTTTGAAATCTATAGGATCTTGTGTGGCATTATTAAAAAAAAAAAAAAGATGTCTCGTCCACATAAAAAATGTCTTTAAGCGCATATAGGCATAGCCATCAACATAATTATGCAAAGTTGTGCACTTCCAGTGAGAAACTGTTTCAGGATCAATGTAGTGTACACTTTTAGATTCACCAAAAATGATCTTATAGACAATATTTATATCGACTTTTGAAACTGTGTAAACATCCATTTGATTCTTTGAAGACATCAGTGCGCCGAGCGCCTCTAGCAGCGGTTATGCGGCCTTATTTCGGGGGAAGATTGAAACAATGTCTTCAATATTTCTTCAAGTTCATCGTACTTGGAGTATTTAATGTAATTACACCTTTTACCAATAGGGCCGCAGTCCTTAGCACTTTTCTCTATACATTTACGGGTTTTTACAGTTGTGTTCCACGTTGAACCTGGTATATCAAGTTCTACGGTCAGGGACACGCGAGTGCCCGTATTAGAGTCAATTCTCTTTGCAAAATGTTGATTTTTTTTCTTCCAATGATAGGGATTATCTCGCACGCTTGTTTGCCATTTTAAAATACGTTTCCTCACGATTGCCGTAAGTAATTGCACATTAAATATCACTAAAAGTGAAGCAACTAAAAACCTAAAAACATAAGATGAACGGCATTAGTGCGGGAGTTACGAGAAATAAGAAAAAGATCGCTGCAAAGTATGAGAACAAGAGTTAACATACGTTTTAACTTTTCGCCATAATGACAGCGATAGCTGGCCAAATAATATCTAATTAAATATATTTATGGCATCTGCTACAATTTAAATGTACTGTTTAAACAGCTAGTACGGCCAGGGAAGAGAATTCTATCTGGTATGGCTCCTTAGTACCAATTCGAGAATCCCGATCGCAAGCATTACAATATCCGGCATATATACTTTTCAGCAATGCTATCGATGTAATGTGCTACCATGAAACGAATAATTGTGTTTTTAAAGAAAACCAAATAAATAATCATTCATTCATCATGTTTAAGCATGTATTTTATCCATATTTAACATTAATCACGCTCGAAGGGTCGCCAGTTGAAGTGCGCCAGCCGCCATCTTTCTTGCCTTCAAATGTCGTAAATGGCGGGTTTTGAAAGTGTAAATAGCGGGATGAAAACACATTATAATGATGCAAACATTTTTGGGACCGGGAGAAAATGTTGTAAATCACGGGAAAACGTAAATTCCGGGGACGTAAAAGCGGGGTTTTACTGTAAGTACAAATATTTATCACTGTAACAGGGGATTTTACCAGACCACAGCATTAAAACAATACCAATCATTCTTCATGCGATTTAAAATCATTACAACAAAAAGCGATGAGCGCAAAAATACAGCGTAAAATAAAATGTATTTGCTGAATAGTCTATGTATTCCCGATGAATGTTCATCAAAAATGTCGATGGATGGAAATTTCTGTATCTTTTTCGACTGATCTTCTAATTTTCCGAAATACTGTAAAATTAGGGTGAAACGTATATTGATATGCAAATTAATTAAAATATTTAATCAATCAATCTATCACCAAAGAATACTTTCGTTTATTTAATTTTTTGTTGCTATAATGATGTAGAGTAATAGATGAAAATATTTCAAAGTGCCATTATGGTATCTCACCCATGAGATATGGTTGGAAATAAAATAAAATCACATAAATACCGGTACACCGGTATTATTTCGTTGGTACTACCGGCCGAGTAGTATTATTGCTTTTTAATACTCATAAAAAAATACCGGTACTTTTTTGAGTACCGCCCATGTCTACTGTATTGACCTCAAGAGAGGGATTACAGGGGCTCCTGGATAACTTTTGTGAAGCAAAATGTAATTGAGGGTGAATGTGTGCAAGACTGAAGTAGTGGTTTTTGAAAAGGAGAACAGGGGAGAATAGTAATTGAATAATGATGGAAAATGATGAAGTAATTGAACAAGAAGACGATTTTTGTGTATATTGGCTGTATGTTTGCGAAAGGTAGAAATAGATTAGGGGATTAAAAGGTGTATGCATTCTGGAAGGAAGGTTGTAGGCATGTAGTACGTGGAGGACACCAAGGAATGAGTGTTTGTCTGAAGGAAGTTAAAATCGCAAAAAGTGTACACTCCTCCTACACTTCATTGTATGGCAATGCAACTTGCGTGAGCCAACATAAACACTTGAGAGTGGGCAAAAAGCAGTGGTTATGAGTGATCTGAGGTAACAGTCGGAGGGTAAGGAATGAGTGAGCAATGAAAGGATTTGGAGTGGATGCTCCGATAATGGACGTGTATGAAAAGAGCGAGCCTCGTTGGTTTGGCCACATCGAGAAAATGGTAGAGAGTCAAATAATGAAAGAGATGAGAGTGGAGTGGGTGGCGTCAGAGGAAGGGGTGGACCGAGAAAGTCAGTATGGAGGAAGTTTTTAAAATGAAAGCCAGTTTTCTAGGTCTAGCACCGAGAATTAAGCACTTTTGACAATGCCTCCCCCAGAAAGTAATGCCATATTGAATGAGAAACAGTAACTTTGTAATTCCACATGTATTTATTGGAGGTGAAACCTGATGATGACGTGCTACGTCGAATCCTAGGTCGTTTCCAATAAATACATGTGGAATTACAAAGTTACTGCTTCTCATTCAATATGCTAAGCAAATTCCATAAAGTTACGCCTGAGACAACGAAGTAATGCCATGATGGGTATGAATGTTTTATTTGCTTTTGGTGCGTATATTTACTACACTTTGGATTCAAAGTTCATAAATTTTCAATTGCTTATACATTAATGCCCATGCTGGTATACTGGTGTACATAATTCATTTTTATTTGCATTCATCAATGGCTGCATTTGGTTATTGGTGTGATCTAGAGTTGTTTGTTGATTTTGCAGCAACAATTGCATTAATACGCCTTTTGTATGCTCTCAATTCATACCGGCAGGTGTCAGCTCTACATAACATTTGAAGAGGTGTAACTCCACAGCAACTAAAAATTGGACACATGTTGAAATGAATTTTTAAAGTCAAAATTGGCCTTGCTGTCTATTTCTGCAATAAAAAATAGGGGTTCTATTAAAAAAAATGAACTTGACCTCAAAATGACCTATAAGGGCAGTCTCAAGGTCAAAGTCTAGGTCAGTGTTGGATGTCCCCCTTCAAACCATACAACTTCTGTATTTAACACTTTTCTCTATCTCGCGTACTTTAAGAAATATTCAGGTGCATCGTTTAAAGTGGCTCACCCTGTATATGACTATGTATTAATTTACTTTAAGACAGTACAAATGACGGTTATAACATTTCCAAATCAATTCCCCACTGCTACAAACAAAAAGTTTATGTTATTCCTCCTCAATACATTACCCCAAAGAATTAAAATTAAATATTCAGAACATATGAAAAATATATAATAAAGCCAGACATGAAAATCCACATGCTAAGCATTTAAATTTTGTTCAAGCAATGCACTTCCATGAATTATCAACAATTTTCAGCTCCCATTCATCAACTCCCAAGGATAGTGGAGCCAGGAAGGAAAAGGAAAAAAAACTTGATATGAAAAGAAGACTCAAAATATCTACCACATATATATTCAGCACATGAAAAATGTCTCACAGTTTAAGGACAAAAACAACCTTTGCCCTTAATGTACTCACCATTTCTGGGAATTTGAGAAGCAAATCTCTGACAATGGTCAAATGACCCTGTGCAGCCTCCCTCACTAACTTATCAATGCTGGTACTTTCAAACTGCTGCTCAAGAAGGTTTGACAACAATGATGCTAATGGATCTATAATGGACCAAGTGTCAAGGGGGTGTCATCCAACGAGCAAGGCCGAGGGGAAGGTCATTCAGGTACACGAGAGAGAGAGAGAGAGAAAAACAAATGCATTTCATGAGGGCACAGGAAGGTTCAATTTATATGCATTAAAATGACAGAGAGAGGAAATTTGAAAATATTCTTTCTTAAACTGCATTCCAAACCACTCACACCTAAATAGTCATACTTTAAAATACACATTAAAATTACTACTAAGAACTTAATTAGGTCAAGGAAATCACCAGAAAATATTTCACAGAAAAACACAACTGAAAAATCCTCAATTTAAGTAGAACATGGTAACATTTTATTTGCATTTTTAATAGATGGGTCAAATTCAGTTTTTCTCGAATCCGAATCTTAAATTCACCCTCGAATCTCGAATCTTATTTCGAATCCGAATCTTAACTTTACCTCGAATCCTAAATTTTATCTAGAATCTAAATGCTGCCTTTTCCTTTTAGCATAAAGTTATATTTTATTTTTAATTCTAATATTAATTTTCCACACACTATTGAATTAAACACTCCAACTGCAAGTATACAAACATTTTATTGCTTTAAGTTTTAATTTAAAAAAAACGAGCATTTTAACACGTTCAGCACCAACCTGATTCCTGTTTTTATCACAAATAATGCCAGCAGTGCTAAACAGTCTCTCGGAGTGCACTGTTGCTGATGGTGCTGAAAGGTACTTCCTAGCCAGTTTTGGTAGTACTGAAAACTGATTTACTGCCTACTCTTTTCCAGTATTCTAAGAATGTTTTCAGGAAGAAGAAGCTCTTCTCGCAAATACCTTTCCACTTCTTCCTCAGCTGTAGCACTATGATTTGATGTTTTTGAAGTGCTATAATATGGCTATAAAATGACCACATTCCATGCCTCGAGGTTTTAACATCTGATGTGGGAGCCAATGATAAGGAAGAATATGGAAAGATTTTAACATGTCTACATAAACTATGGAAATAAGAAGCAATCAACTGATAAATTCTAGAGAAGAAACTACTCATGATATCGATTTGAAATTTTCTGGTGTTACAAATAATTAAATAATTTTATTTCAACTGCTTTTAAGATATCGATGTAGGAGACCTGGAGTTGACGCGAGACATACCAAACTTTTACAATTTGATTTGCATGTAACTTGAATTTCTAGCCGTTGCACTATGTTTGTCATATACTACTTTAAGTAAAATAATTGAGTAAGGAATGGGAAACTTGGATTAAAATGCAATTAAAACGAAAAAAAAAAACAAATATCAGGAACAGATAATTCCTGAGAGAAAATCTGTGTCAGTATAGCTCAATGAGTAAGGCATGAACACATGTCACATACATGATTTAATACCAAGGGTTGGAATATAAATTCCACGAAATAGACTGGCATCCTAGCTATTAGCTACATCATTTCGTTGGCATACTTTCTTTAATGTACCAATGTGCAATTATTAGCAGTCTACAGATATTTTTCTTTAATATTGGATATAAAATGCATATAAATATGGAGAATGCGAAAATATGATGTGCTCTCACGAGCACAGGTGAGGAGAAGATTGAATTATAAAGGCTCAGGGTAAAAAAATATTAAGGCTCATTGAAAGTACGAATAGATGCATATTATCTTTACTAACATTTCTCCCTCCTCGTTAGTTTTGGTGGCAAATACTTGCAAGCAATTCTTTTTCAAGTGTTTATTCATTGCACCCGTGGGATGCGATTTCCCACCGCGTGATATTGATGCCTTAAACACTTGCAAATGGCTAAACTGGAGTTCGTGGCTGATATGGCAAATGCTTCCAAACTTCACTGGACATATTTAGTCTTTTCTTTCCGATGATATTATACATTCATCACTCCACAAAACTTTAGCGGGACACTTTCCCCGCTCAGAAAATATGATTATGTATATTGAATTCGCTCTCGAGGTATCGATTCTATCCATGCTTTCAATAATGCTCATGGTGGTGGTGGTAAACTTGAAATGAAAGCAAGGCAAGGATTTTTGTCTGCAGAGGATGTAAGTGACTCGGATATTTCAGGATTCGGATTCGAGATGAAACGCAATGGATTCGAGGAAAGAGGCAATATTCAAGGGATTCGAGGATTCGAAGAATTGAATGTCCCAACTCTAATTTTTAAACTTTACCATGGGTGTGTTAATGAATGAGCTTCATTTTACTAATTATTTATATAAAATAAGATACATATTTTCATCCTGAAATGAAAGTAATAAAAAAATAGAGAGTTTGGAAAGTAAAAACCTAAACAGCTGAAAATAAATGATATATGTGTTCCACTTAAAAAAGATTTTCATACACCGCACAACCTCGAATTGTCATCTTCATGGATAGCCTGTACCTGAAGGTGAAGGTCAACAATGCCTTGCCTAGCTCAGATGATTTATTCAGCTAAGTTTAGAAAATACACATTTGAAGAGCATACAAATCAATTATTTTTGTGACTTAAATCATGCAGTATTCTATTTTTCATGTTACAATTTTTGCTGGCGAGAAACTGATCGGAAATAAAGTTCATTTTAAATCTAGACCCATAAGACTAGATCTAGATTAAGTAGAAAGCATTAGAAAGAATAGGTTGATCTCAATACACAATATAGATGGCATCATACTTTGAGTGGAAGTGAGTCTCTACATGTAGTTTTCATGAATTATACCGCAATATAATTCCAAAAATGTCAATCTTGTGTTGCTCAATACTTGCTTCAACTCTGCCAACAGTCAAATCATTATTGATATGTCCTCTGGAACTGACTTAAAGCAAGAAAGAGAAGCTTTCCTTTTTTCTTGAAGAGCACTGATTGACTCAACCCAAGTAGACAGCTGATAACAGATGGCTATTTCGAATTATGTATTAAAAACACCACAAGGAGGAGAGAGCTACAAATGGTAAGCAACTCCTATATGAATCTCATTGGAATTATTGTAAAGCCGACCTCAAGTGTTGCATTCAGTCAAGTAAGCACTTAGGTGTGATGATGTTCTTTGTTGACAATCCCTTTTTCTCGTTTACTGAACTCCTGACAGTGACCTTCATCTATTCATGTCATCCCAACAGAGATATCGGATCAATTTCAAAGATTTGATGATAAATAGATGCTTAAAAAAGATGTACAGTGGAAGCCCGGTATAGTGAGTACGGCTTATTGCGAGAATCCAGTTTTAGCGAGTGATTGTCTTTGTACCACCAAAAGGCCTATGTTTTAAATGTAAAATAAAGTGGATATAGCGAGGCCAAAAAGTTCCTTCCACGGTATACGCTCGGTATTACGACAGATATCTCTCGAGGGCGATGCACCACCTAGCAAAAATTAACTATTTTGTTTTGTATTATCTGTTAATTAAACTAAATATTCAAGATGTGAGCCATATCTGGAACACCTAAAGCCAGTTATGTCCAAGCATTAGTGATTTACGGCCTTGAGTACGCTGTGCGCGCTCTCATTTTACGTTCTTCTTTTGTTAGGCCCAGTCATCAGTGAGAGGGGAGTGGGCGGACGACAAGCAAGTTGAGAGTAGAAGAGGGAACATTCAGCAGAATGAGAGCGATCTGTCTGAGCGATTGAAAAACTCAAACCATTCCATCAACTCGATGCGCCCAATCACACGGCAGCAGAGAGTTGTGATGTAGGTAAGGGGCGGAGTTTACTCGGTCGGAGGGGTGGAGTTTACTCGGTCGGAGGGGCGGAGTTTACTTGGTCGGAGGGGCGGAGTTTACTCTGTTGGAGGGGCGGAGTTTACTCGGTCAGAGGGGCGGAGTTGTCTCATGTGGTTTGTGCGGCAGCATCATGTCCGCGAAACGTAAATCTTTGGACCTTAAAACCAAAATTAAAATTATAGACGAGTGCAAAAGTAACAGGTCTTCAAAGACTGATATCGGGAGGCGGTTTGGTGTGTCATCATCTACGTTGTTCACAATATTAAAGAACAAAGATAAAATTCGTGCAGCAGTGACCGAACTAGGAAGACCTAGCAGCCAAAAATATTTGCGGCATGGGGAACATCCTCAAATAGAATCTGCACTATTCAAGGGGTTTTGTCAGCAAAGGTCTGCAGCACTGCCCATAAACGGTCCGATGTTAAAGGCGAAAGCTGACTACACTTGCACGAAACATGATGTGCTAGCCAATCGACTGAGGTAATTTCTTTTCTAGTCTAAATAAATACTCGATGACACTAATTTGCTGTAGATAATTGAATTTGAATCATAGAAACTGCTAGGAATAGGTGACTATGCGAGAAATATCTTCGACCACCGGTACATGCCGTATTTCAGTGAACCTTCAGGCCAATTTTCCCAACTGATGGACGTACTGGTTAACATTTGAAAACTCGACAAAGTTGATATTATCGTCATGACATATTCGCAAAATTATCCAAAAACTACAGTATACCTAATATTTTAATTCCGATTAGTTACGGTGTCTTTACAGCTTTCTTCGGCGATCGAAAAATAGAAGAACTGGAAGAAAAACACCGAAACTGGAGGAATTAATATTTTATGTAATGGAAAATTTCCTGTTTTTTTCTTAAAATTAGTTGATATTCCACCAGATTGTGCCTGAAATGACTTTTTTTGCTGTTTACCTTCATCAAATACCATGGAAACAAAAGAAAAATGGTAAATACGAACGACTATGGGAATTAGGTGGCTTTATTCAACACTTTCGGATACAACGAGCGCTCGATTTAGCGAGTGATTTCCGAGGGATTATGAGCACTCGTTAAACCGGGCTTCCACTGTATGTGACACACAGAAGTTCTTGTTGATGGAAAACAACGAATCACTGTTAAGTTAAAAGATAGACTGAGCTAGAATTGATTGATTAAGGAAATAAATCATGGAAGGTGGTGAGATGTTATCATCGATAATGACAGCTGGTGAAAATGATGAAGACTCGAGATTGGATTCCAATTGAAAATTAACTAACAAACCTACATGAAAGCAAGTTATGTCAAACTTGAGCTTGTTTCATGTAGTGCTACACCATGCTTATAATTATTTTACAATGCACCTTCATTTTTTGTAATTGTGATACGAATTAAAATAAGTGGTGGTTTTTTTGGTGTTTTATAACCGGCCTTGCTCTATGAAATTTCAAGAAGAAAAACCTTTCCGAAAAAGAAGAAATCACTTTCTAAATGAACTATTTACACAGTGCAGATGAAATGTTTCCAAATGTGATTTTTAACTTTAAGCTATTTGCAACCAGCCAAAAAAAGTTCTAATCAATTTCATGAAGCAAATTTTTCTTAGGATTGGATTGTTCCAAAAACACAATCTTGATCTGGTTTTAAAACTCTTTGTGGCAGTACAGTAGAAACTCGAAAATACGAACTTCGAAATTACGAAATTTTGATTTTACGAAGCAAAATCTTCGGTCCCGACCAAAAGGGTATCTAAGTGTATGTAACAGTACGCAATATTATGAAATAACGAAGTTTTAAAATTACAAACCTCGGATCTTGGTCCCTACGTGAAAAAGTTACTTGTTTATACAAATAGTGATGGATCACAGTAACGTTTCGGCGCTCCTTTTCAGAGTTAAACATCTAATTAATGATCGTCGCCGAATACATTACGCACTGAATGTATTACCTGAACGATATCTCATTTTTCAATGCTTCAATAGTAAAGGTGTGGTTTCGCTGGGGCGTCTGGCATCCGTCCAGCAGTCGGAAGTCACCGACGTACTCATCCAATGTACAGTAAGTCCTCGACATACGAACGAGATGCATTCTGAGAACTTGTTCGTAAGTTGAAAAACGTTAGCCAGGCATCGAAAATTGTAGTAACTGTATTTCCTGGCCCATAAGACGCACTTTGTTTGCTCCAAAATGTGCTCTTAAATTGTTCGTTCGTCCTCTAAGACACAAGCTGATTCGCCGGGAAAATACTATTTAGGGATGGTCAGATCGGATCTAAAGATCCGCGGGTATTACGTTTCTCTGGATACTGAAATCGGATCCTAATTCATTTTAAAAAATCGGATCTGAATCAGATAAAAAAATTCACACTGGGGAGAGGATACCATTAAAATCGCCCTAAATAACGGTCATCCTGTGTTGCAACTATTTGTTGATGTTGTTGATGTAGGAACTATTTGGAACCATGGAAGTTGGCTGCTGATGCTCTCGAAAGGATGTCTATAGGATGTCCTCGAAAGGATATCCCAACTAGTGGAAACCACCTGAGAAGTTAGGGCGGGTATGCGACGAGTGATACGTTTGGTTCGCGGTCATAGCTGATAAGGGACTCCCAACGGGCAACGCCCCCACCCCCCACCTAACCTTTGGAAGCCACCTGTGAAGTTAGGGCGTGGGAAAGCGATGAGTGAAATGTGATACTTATGATGAAATGTGATGCTGACTCAAGAAAAAATATCACTTTACTCCAACCCCCTAACTATGAGCGCCGAGGCGAGGGTGGGGGGAGAGAGAGAGAGGTGGAGGGGGAGCAAGAGGTAGGCCAAGGATGCGTAGCCGTTCGCTGGACTGCCGGAAGCGCCAGTGCTCGCCATGAATGCCTCTGGAAAAAAAGTGCTGGACATCTTTGCTTTATACGACTACAGTAATTGTATTAAACTTGCGTACCAACTTGAGAAGTATCCGCATTGAAAGGTAAACGATGCAGCTAGAACTCATATCAAAGCTCATTTTCGTATCACTTCTCATAGCCGAGTAGAATTTCAGCGAAATGATCGATTTTAGGCAAGTTTACTAATTTTTTCTCCGATATGGTTGATATAAAGTACGCGCAAGTAGGTATCAAGCCCTATGAAATAAGTTCTAGCAACATCCTTCCTGCGCGAAATGGTGAAAACAGTATTTCTTTATCTATTAGCATGGCGATGTAAAAGTCAACGGTCTAAAAATGGATTTCCTGGCGTGGTATCCACTTCCAAAAGTGAATGATGTTTCCTATAAAAGAAAGTAAAAACAGATTAGAGTTCCGATTCTCTCTTCGCATGTGCCGATGCACTACTTTATTTATCCCATTGATATGACGATGCGTTTCAAAGCTCTCTCGGGCGCTACGCAACATAATTTCAGGTTGTGGAAAAATCATGAAGGAGTGCGAAGTCAACCTTTCAGCTACCACCGGGATAAGGTTACAATTTGAATCGACCGAAATAACGGCTCCCTCGTTCGATAATTGGCCGTATCAACCTAGTGTTGGCTTACGAGGCCGCTGAAAGGAGGCCCAACCCCTCCCCCACTAGTGAAAGCCACCTGGGTAAAAGCGAAACTGGGTGAGGGTAGATAATAACAGATAAGGTGAAGGACTGATCCTCTCGGGTTACCCCCTTCTCTTTCTCGCTGAATGAGTCCCTCGCAGATGAATGTCGCCGCGCCTAGGAATAAGGAACGAAGAACTTTTTTCTTGAAGGGTCTTCTGGGAAAAACCGGTTTAGACGCGCCAATTGTTCAGATCCGACTGAGGTATCACCCTAAAATCTGACAGCTTTATTGTTTCCCGCTGAGTGATTGATAGGGATAGCTGGATGGAAGGACTGCTCGTCAGGCAATTTCCAAATATCCTGGAAAGGATATTTTACCATTCATCACGATAACCCGAATCGAGCCTCGTATTGCTGGTAATAATAATTTGTCATCACAAAATGAATGAGTGAACGGAATAATGCATCGATTTGATGCGAAGGTAGCTTGACACACGGAAGTCGTTTTCCATTGAAACGCGGCTTTCGTCTTACTTCCGAACCATCTGTAAAAATTTATGACGCAAGTAAACAATAAACATTGCAAATTGTTATATCCAGATAATATTGTTAAAATTCGTCACGGCAAAGAGGGGTAGTACCAATCCGCGAGTTGCTGCACGCCGCACCGCCAGCTGCAACGGCAAAATAACTTATCCGGTGGTGCCAAATTTGAAATTCCCGAAAATAGGAATAATAAAACTCCGACAAATAAGCTGTGTTCAACTGACAATGAGTGCACCCTGTAGGCATAAATACACATTTAAATACTTTCATGAATTATAACTTCGTAAATCATGCAAGTACATCGCGAGAGTACATCTTAATCTAAGGAAACAAAAGAAGAGCTTCATCGCGATGTTTTTGAAAGATACTCGTTCATACGAAATTTGATATTACGAAGTGCCGATTTTTCCGGTCCTGTCAACTTCGTAATTTCGAGTTTCTACTGTAATTCAAAACCATCACTGTAATTTACCCACATCATGGTATTGATTTTTAAGAAATTAGTTTCTCTCAATATTTTTATAAATATCGCATACTAAGAAGTCTCATGTTGTTGCACATTTTGTTTCTATGGATGTAAAATCATAGAGTTAACCAGATATCTTACTCTGGATATGTATTATAATGAAACAAAGAAAGCTTATCTTGCAATATAAAAATGAGAGAAGCAAAGCAAGGGTTAAATTTCCAGTCATTACTGAGAACCAGAACAAAAAACCAGAATCGAGAACCAGAACAAAAAAAAATGGAACCAACCCATCACTACTGATTACATTTGTTGATTATAAGTGACACTTAGCATTGGATAATGGTTGAATGAGCATTATGTTTGACCATAAACTTAACCAAAAAAATATTATTTTTTGCATTTTCCCTGCATGGAATGAATACTATATAAATAATGATCTGCAATCAAGCTTGGTATTGCAATCTGGTCAAGCATGTTCATAAATTTTCACTTTAAGCCATTATTAAGACTCTCTTATAAGTCAAAACAACTGATTTATGAAGCAAATACACTCAATGAGAAACATATTTTAAAGAAATAGACACAAAGTTTAAAAGAAAAATAAAACTTATTCCTCCGAAGAATTGTCCCTTGTAGATACTGCCACTGCACTTTCTGTTTACTAAGCTTTTATTCATAGTCGTTTGACTTATGGAATTGCAGTGTGGGGTCATTCTCGGTTCGTCTTTTTAGACTACAAAAATGGGCCATTAGAATTATCAAAAAAATTTCAAAGGAAAGCAGTTGTAGATCAAATTTTAAATCCCTATAAGTTCTTACTTTACCATGCTTATACATTTTTCATGCTATTATCTTAGTGTACAAAAATAAGCTTTCTTATAACATTAGAACAAATAATGATGTCCACAATTATAACACAAGGGGGTGTGATGATCTTAGGGTTATAACCCACAACACCACTCTGTTAAGCAAGAACCCCATATTTGCTGGTATAAAATTTCTGAATCATTTACCCAGGAAGTGAAAGCTAATGGAAAAATTTCTGCAGTTCCGATGTCATCTTTATCAATATCTTTGTGACAACCCATGCTACTCAGTTGATGAGTTTATGTCTTTATGACATGTATTCTGATTATATTATGCATTTTCCTATAGTTATTTATATGTGTGTGGATAATGCTGGACTGTTTCACTTTTTTATAATTATTTTGTATTTAATTCTGATAATATATGATGTTGGTATTTGTAAGATGATTTGATTGTATATCTATTTTAATTCTTTGAATTGATATTTGCGACCTGTTCCATACATGATGAGACATGTCTTTTGGGAAGCAATAAATATATTATTATTTGTTACAGTTGTAACATGCCCCTCCATGATTACATGAATTATTATAATATTAGAAAAAAGCAAAGAGCAATTAGAAACTGAAAGTTCTTGATTATAATATGCTCAAAATGGTGAACTACAAAATTGAGCATAAGTTAATTGAACATTAACTCTAACACCAAAATCAATGCTTTCCTCACAGATCTAAAATAACAAAGGGAAAAGAACTACAACTTGAAACTGTCACCAGCACATTTTTGGGCTTTCTTATCGATTTTGAATGACAACTGTATTCTAGCCGATTTGAAATCCTCTAACTTGCTCCTGAGTGCCTCTAATATTAGTAAGACAGTAGATTTCCTTGACCTCTAGCACATTTACAAAAAAAATACAGAAATTGACTAACTGAATTTAAAAGTTTTCTAAAAAGTAAATTTCAATGTATGGGCAAAAGGGAAGAAAAAATTGCACTAAAACATGCAGTTCATCACACTTAGAAATATTGGAGAGTGCATTACTGGCCTCAACCCTCCCCAACGCTACCTATACAACCAGTGAAATGAAAAGCTAATATTCCTACGGTTTACATCTAAGCTTGGTATATCAGGAAATACAGCAAGACTTCCACTGTGCACCATTTGCATGTACAAGCTTTTGAGCAGCAAACCAGGTGCACACTTCAGCTATATGGGTGGGAGTGTAACTAGGTTCTTCAATCAACTTTGGAATGTGATTCAAAGGGTAGGTACATAATCTTCCCATGCTGTTTTCAACTTGAAAGATACAGGCATATGATTTTGGGGACCTAATAATACAAGACACTCCTCTAAGAACAAAAGAAAATATATGTAAGACAAGTGCAGCCAAATTTAAAGATAACAAAGGAGCAATTGAGGGATGTAATGATTGTGCAAAGGTGTGAACATAAAAATATGGGAAAATATATTCTTAGAAACCCTTACTTTTTTGAAGGTGTACTCTGCAAAGAATAAAAGATAGCAACTTAGAGATTAACCAAAGTAAAGAATGGCCAAAATATCACAATTTTGAGAAGCGTAGCATGATATCCACTTCCAATGGCTAAATATATGCTTTGCATCAATTAGAGAAATATATCATACCTTTTTTTCAGAACTGATTAAAACATTGCATACAAATATAAGCAGCAAAACTGACAAACAACATCATACTCTAAGCATTAAATAACAAATTTCATAACAAAACTCCCCTTAATGAACCATAAAAGACAAGCACAAACTCTGTCATAGACTTAGAATACTACATTACAAACTCGGAGCAAATAAATATTAACATGTTATGATCAAGGACCTGCAGTCCTTTGATAACAAATTGGATAATATTTCTGTCTATCAAGTGGATATGATTCAGAGCTGAGATGAATGATTTGATTGTGTCAAATATCATGAATCACACTCAATATGATTCATGCCCCCTATATTCACAACCACAGAGTATGGTAAGCAGTACCATGTACATAATATGAATTGCTAAGGTCACAATGATGGTACCACAATTTTTAAAATTCCATAACTTCACATTAAATAATACAGATGAACATTTTAATGAAAATTGTATATGATATTTACAAGATTTATCACTTTAGTAAAGTTTTGCTGCGTGCTCTTATGATAAAAAAACAAGCAACAATATCAGCTGAAGAAGTTACCTTTCCTCGACAAATCCCAACTTCCAAATGATTCCCTTCTTTTAAGTGTATTATCCTTCCTCAACAGACCACTTCATTAAAGAAAGGTTTAGAACTGATACGACTTAAGTTTCACATCAATTCAGATTTAATGAATCTGAATCAGTCTGATTCATTGGAACAAACATATTTATTTGCAGGTCCTCATGATGATTGAATTGAATCGGTAAGCACTAAAATAGTGGCATCATATTCAGTAAAACCTCCCTATAATGACGTCATTGGAACCAGAACAATGGAAAGTTTTTTGTACCATTGTTGTTTAGGGTTGCATCTCCGCGGGGGAAGCCTATGATAACGTCATAATTGGGTGCTTATTTTACGATGCAGAGCGAATAAATAAAAATAAGGAAGGATTGAATCCAAAATTTATCGAATCCAGAATATGAATTTCTCTTCCTAATTGAATCTCAGATTCCGAATCCTCCTCCTACCAAATTTTGAATACCAGTTCCTTTTTTTTACCAATGCATACACAAAACAAGTCTTAATCCATGTTTACATTTTCATTTTTTAGGAACTCATTAAGTATGATAGTACTAGGTTTTGTGTCAAACACAAATCTGATTAACCAGCTTTAAAATGTAAGTGAAACAGCAGCATTTTCAGTTAAGTATTCCCAAGTAGAACACTGACATCAAGACGTCTTTAAGACATAAGAATGGTTTTAATCTGGTCTAAGGCCAACGTTTGGTCTTGGATGACCAAAAAAAAACCAAAGAAACTTTTGTCCATAAATCTGCATAACAAGTTTTTTCGTGGGCTTGGAATCATTCTCCAGATCATGAGTGGTTTTTGGCAAATTATTTTGGACTTAGCGAGGAATAAAGCCACATCTTGAGGGAAGGTTGATTAATATTTTTCGATGCCTATAAGACATCTAAGAAGACATCGTCAAGACCTCTGCAAAACTGTTTTATCGCGGGCTAGAATGTATTCTTCAGATCATGAAAGGTTTTTGGCCATTACTTTTGGAGCTAGTGAGGATAAAAGCCATGTCTTGAGGTCAATAGGTATTTCTAGAGGTCAAGAAGACGTCTTCGAAGACATCATCAAAACCTCTTCAAAATGTCTTCCATAGTGCAGCGAAAAAGTTTTATCGCGGGCTAGAATGTATTCTTCAGATCATGAATGGTGTTTGGCCATTACTTTTGGAGCTAGTGAGGATAAAAGCCATGCCTTGAGGTCAATAGGTATTTCTAGAGGTCAAGAAGACGTCTTTGAAGCCGTCAACAAGACCTCTTCAAAACGTCTTCAATAGTGCATGATATGTGCATATTATATGATTACGCATGTAGCCTCAAAAAAGTTACGTACGTAGCTTAATAACAGCGTAATAAACAGTTACAGAGGTTAGAAGGTACTCACGTCGACTTTATGAATGCAATAATTTAGCTAGCTACTATAGTAATGTGAAAAATTCATGAACGGTAGGTTATTGTTCCATTTTGACGAATTCCTGTTGCTACCATTGAAATTGCCTAGCTATTAAAAATATTTTCACACATTTTCTTACTCTAGATTACTTTTGCCAGGCAACTAGATGACTTTTTGACGTTTTTTTGACCAATAAAAAGACGTCTTACTTTGGTCATAGCCAGATACATGAAGTCGGTTATTTTGACCATCTTCAAGGCGTCATCTTGAATTCTGTGAAAACACCGATGAATACAACTGATACATGACTGTTTTAAAAATCTTGCATTTAAACAATTTTATCCTAAAAACTGATTTAGTTCTTTTTTTTTATTACTAGTATAAACCTTGAACTTCATTGTGCAACTTGATGTAATTTAGGGTACAGTAAGTCCTCGACTTACGTGGTTAATTTGTCCCAAACATTTCCACGTGAGTAGAAATCCACGTAAGCCGAAACACAACTACTTACCTATCCATTTTTGAACCATTAGCGGTGCTGCTTTTATTGTGATTGGTGGCAATCGGCTATTATTAGAGAAAACGCCATCTTCTGAGAGGCCGTTAAGTTAACATAATAAGACAATTCCGAGAGCCGAGCCAAAATATCCGAGAGTTACACAAATTCAATCTTTATTTCACTGGATATTAAAATCTAAAACAAGTACAATTTCGCAAAACATGAATAAATACATATATTCTCTTTAATTCGACTTTTATCAAGTACAATTGTTCTAACTGTTGACTCATTAATTCCATAAGAACGTTCAATTTCAACAAACTTTTCACCTTTGTCATGTCTCATAATAATTTCCAGTTTCGTTTCCAAACTTATAGCCTGCCTTTCCTTTTTGCCACTCGTAGATATCTCACACTCTTTTGTTTCTCAGCCATTATGAGGGTTCACATCCAAAACCAATACGTAAGATGATTTTATGAGAAAGCTTTCTCGAACTTGATAAATTACGATCCCAATGATCAAATCACAACGGAAAAACAAGTTCGTCTGTCTGCTGCATGAACATGTTCTTTTTTTTTGCTGTGATAGACACCAGGCGTCATCTATGGAGTAGATAATTAACTACGCATTGACTTATGCGGGAAGGTCAAACTATGCCGAAAAAAGACATTGATGCCGTGTAAGGCCGACGACAGGCTCACGTTTTATTCCAGTTTCTTTCGCCGCGACAGATATCCGGCGACACCGAGTGAAAGGATACACATATATTCTTAAGGAATCGGCCATGCTTGTGACCAGCGACAGATTTGAAAGCGCTGCATATTGTGTTTGTGGCACGACACGACAAATAGCCAACATACCTTCCTCATACCGAGGATTGGTGGATGTGTCGCTGCTTATCATGCCGTGGTAGCCGAGTGGGCATTCGGAACACCCATAGTTTGACATCAACTCTCGCGTGCTTGACAATGAGTCGCGGGTCGTCACCCAGTGTATCTGTCGCAGCAACAGAAATGCAAAGAAAATGCAAGAATGTCACTGGCCTAACTGAAATCGGATTCGCATAAGTCGAGGACTTACTGTACTTACTTTGTACTAATACTCCGTACATTGTTCAGGCATGATGTATGTGCAATTTGTTTTTGCATTGTTATGAATAATAATAAAAGCCATTTTTTCATGTTTTTTGATATAGCAGATCAATCAAATCAACAATGAGATCAATTTTGATGTGACTAGACTCATTTTGTACGTTTTTTAATAGGCACAACTTTTGTTGGATACATTTTCTGGAAAAATCAAAAGCTTTTTCTACAACTTGAAAAACAACTTATTCACATTTTAACTGTCAAATAAAATTTTTTCCTATAATTTTTTCTAGGAGGCCAAAGATACCATTTATTGCCACTATCCTTCTGAATGCATTCCATCCATCAGATCTCGGGTATCAATGCATTTCAAAATCAGATGCTTTTACACCTAATCCGATTGGACCATCATGTCATGGATATTTATGCATAGATGAAACTACGAGAAAGCAGATTTTCAGCAAAATTTCATTGAAAAGAGGGCCAATTCCATGATTGCTTCCAATGCAGAGGTTTTATGATTACGGAGGTTCGTTGACAGGAGGTATTTTCACTTCTATAGTATTAGCTAAGGTCCCAGTAACGGGACATGACTTCGTAATATGGACGTTTTCGTTATATGGAGGTTCGTCATAGAGAGGTTTTACTGTATGTCATCAACATTTTCTTCAAATGAATGGTTATAACATTTAGAAAACCTGAAATAAATTGCAAACATCAAACACAAAATAGTAAAATCTACAAGACAAAAACTATTTTCCAGTTTAAAATTTGGAATACACGTAATCAAACCACAGTTATTTGTTAATTTATCAAGTATATGCATGAGTCCAGCCATTCTAAATGATGACAAGAATGCAAAATTCAGATTGCTATCTTTGGCAAATATCCCTTGTTCTAAATGAAGATTTCAATTCATGAAAAACTATAAGGTGAGCAAATCACATCAACCTTCGTATCTCCATCACATGTATTCACCATAGGAGTGCTACCAGTATTAGGGGTCTCAGCATGGTTCCCACCTAGCACTCTACCCCCGAAATTATCAGACCATTTTCATCTTATCTTGCGACAAATCACTACAGATGTCCAACATAAAACCTCCAACCCACTTTCATGCCATCCAATATCCTCAGTCTTCTCTCTCCTACCTCTTCCCTTCCTGCCCGACATTCTCCCCTCGATTAACCCACTCTTGAACGCCCTATGTCATTACAAGTCATTCAATCCTTATGTTGGTTGACCCTCCAGTCTACCTCCCCCCATATTAACTACTACTCCCCATAGTAACTTATTTATGCCCCTGCATCCTGTTTTTAGCAGGCCTTGGCTACTACCAAAAAAACTGCTTATAGAGACACAAAAATGGTGCAATGGTCAAGCTGACTAAAAATAACTGCAATGGTGAATGTAAAGGCAGTCATTGAACTGAGTCTAATACGGTTTTTCAGTTGATATTTTGCCAGGATCATCAACTGGGCCAGCAACCGCTTCTTCACATCAACCTGATGTTGAGGGTTGAGGAGACGTAGACTGTTTCACAAATTTTATGACGTCTTTAAACTTTAGGAGCAACCCACCATAAGAATGGTTCAATGTACTCTTCCTCATCATCACTTTTGTCTTCTTTTGAATTGCATTTGTCCCTATTCAGTCCCCTTTCAATTATCTCACTCGGGTCTAACACCATCGTAATAAGGGCATTCATTCTTGCCAACATCCAGCCATTTGTCAAGTTCATTGCACGAAATGTTTTCCACAGGATGAACAGCATTTGAGCACTCCACTAATTCTGATATTTTGTCATGAATGATTTTCATTTCCTTGTTATTTTGACAATCAAATCCTTTGAAATCCTCATCATCATCGATGATCCCTTTTTAAAAATTGTAAGAGGATATAATTTTCGCCTGCATCCAGTAAGTTTTATTTTTCAGCTGGTTGAACAACATTGAATTCTTGCATGAGAACATTCCGATTCTCACCTCACCAAAATTTTAATTTGATGATTAGTGAGACGTTTCTGCTTTGTCCTTGACGGTCATTCTTAGCCAATAGCCTTGCTTACTGGGAAGTGAAAACTGACGAATTAACAATTTAAATGATTTGAACAAAAAAATAAATTTTGTCACATGCTTTCCACAAACACAATGATCATATATGAAGTTCTGTAACCAGGAAAATCAAAATATGTACCATGATTTAAGGCAAGAGGGTCCAAAAAATGCTTCACCTGGCTTTAAACACTGTGGTTCAAATGCTCACCCCATTTGGGTTGCCACTTCTCTCAGTCATAAAGAGTACAGGCTATCCTGAAAAAATTCCATTGACGATGAACCAGTGTAATTCTATCAAGTATACGTGAAAATAAATGGACAAGAAAGCATTATGTAGCACTACTGCTGGACATTTGAAGGATTAAATTTGTCAAAAAAAATGATAAAAATAAAATTTGGATGCGTCAGTCCTCCTTTGCACATTGCTGACAACTTACTTGGCCTTTCCAGCCTTCCCTCCGGATGGGTAGCCATTGTATTGTTCACTTCCGTCGCCGAGCCAGGAACCAGACGGACACACAACGGGTTGAAGGTCCACGTTTTCCCATCTACACTAACCCGCAAGTCTCCATCAGCATATACCTTAATTACTCGGCCAACCATTCCCAGGGCCTAAATAGAAAAATACAATCAGTAAGGGCTGAATTTAAATAGCCAACAGAGCACAATTTTCCCTTTTAATTTGAGCATTTGCAAATTTGATGACAACAGTTTTAGTAAATAAATCCACTGATATAAGGGCCAAAGATGATAATTTGCCTATTTAAAGTGTAACCTACACCTTCGTCTCCTTTAATGTTACCTTGGATATTATTATTATAGTTATTACATAAACAACATGCAATAAAACATTTATGGCTGCTTAATATTTATACTTTTAATTATGTAATAATTAATTGGGCCCAATTTACAAGTGTTCAAAATTTCCAATTTATATAATTAAAGTCTTTTTGTTTCAATCTTGTAAATTAAACCATCAAGACGACAAAATGTTTGGAATGGCACTTATCGTGATCCTTTATTCTCCTCCAAGTATCGCTGTCTCTCGGAGATCTCTTTCTCCGGTCAGTCGTGAGCCTTTCGCTATCGCCGCAATTCCTTCTGTTTCTTTTAGCTTTCCTTCCTTAGAACTGCCCCTAGAACACTTCCCGTCACTTTTTGACAAACCGGCCCTTTTTCCCACACTTTTATTCCCTTTATTCCTTCTTCTATTCGCCTTTTGACAAACCCGACTCTTTTTCTGCTTCCACCATCTAGCTCTCACTCCTCACCCTCGCGTCCCTAGTTACCCTCCCTCTGTTGCCTTGTTTTTCTTTACTTACGCCATAACTACGCATTCTTCATTATTTATTTACTTACTGCGCGTTTTGTTACAATAGTTATACATTTACATCGAGTAAAACCTTTCAATTAAAAACCCAGTACAACCAAAAAATTAAACTGTACTGAATGTTGGGAATAGCAGATCATGTAGCTATAAGTGGCTCTTACAGTAGCCAAATTACCTCTGGATTATGACCAATATCAGTGTATCAGTAGTATCCACACTGTGTAGGGGTTATGTGTGGAGGTGCTGGGTAGTGGTGCTAAGTAGTGGTGCTGAGCAGGGGATTTAAAACAGGACACTTACACTTCTCATTACGTCAATCCATTCTCCATGATTCTTCTGCAGTTCCTTCACTTTATCAACCTCGGAAATCACTCGAACTACATCACCAACCGAAAAAGAGTAGACTTTGGTCAGAGCTGCGGGATGAAACGTCCACCGGTTGTTGCATCCCTCATACTGCACTCTGATGTCACCCTTTTCTGTCACACGGTGGACTGTTCCAAATTTTCCAATATACTGTGGATGCAAAAGATGATTCCAATGAAAAAACTTGAAATTATACGTAATAGAACTACAGGTATTCTACACCTATTTACTTTAATCATGAGAAAGAAAAAGCTTGTATGCAATCAATAAAAATCAATGTGCAACTGAAAAATTTGCCACATTCAAAGAGAGAGTGAAATGGAGAGGACATGAGGAATTGCAGTCATCAGGGCATTTAAAATTTCCAAGTCGAACCCATGCTGGATATTTTATTTTGAAATGGGCCAATTTTCCTTTCCACATCTAGGCATAAAGAATGCACCAAATGTTTTTATGAATTTTGTTTTATTACAAAGTAATATATCTGCAGGTCAGAATAATGCTCTCCATTTTCATTGAATCTTGTTATTATATTTAGAAAATTATGAATGTTATTTTACTTTTTACAAAGGAAATATTTACATTATTTTCAATAAATACAGTGAAAAATGAGTTACACATGTAAGAAAAAAATGAAGATGTATGCTAAACATTAATTTAAAGACAATTGAAAACATTAAGTTCTATATGTGCTGATTTATAAGGAAATCACAAGATTAATATACAAAAAAGTATACGGAAAAATACACAACAAATTTTCAAATCTGAAAGGTATAAAATTCACTCTTTGCAAGATGAATTTAAAAACAGAGCAGGGCATAAACCAACACAACAATAAGGACACCAGTGCTTAATTTCTTTCTGATTTCCTACTTTATAACATACCACCCTTAAGAAGGGTACTATTTAGTTGTGGGAGTGACAGTGTCAGGAAAATGTCTCTCAATGAGGTGGCTTGGCCTCGGTGACTTAGATGGCCTTCCTTGACTTAGTTGGACTTCACTCCCGTATTTCGCCACTATATTTTTAGCTACAGAAATCAGGAACTCTTTTATTTTCAATTTTCCCCCATTCCTTTTGTAAATGGCATAAGAGTTGAGCATGTCCATCAAGTGCCAAAATATTTTTTTGGCCGATTTCTTGCAATTTTATACAAATTCATTACTACGTTGCTTCTGTCTACACCACCCATGTTTTTTTATTTGTATTCTGATTCAATATTTGTATGATGATAATATTTACTAGACATTAAACAGAGGTGAAACTTAATAATCTTCGTCAAGTAAAATATACAGATTCAAAATTGAATGCTGAGGTTTTGTCACTCCAAAAATTCATTTACTGAATAGAATGCTAAAGACAAAAGCCATGATTGGAGGTGGATGAACTAGAATAATAGCAAAGCTTTAGTGGTGAGGTGAAGTTGCAAACAGCCTACATTTTTTCCCTTGTAACAACTGCCACAGTATGTGAATGGAGTTGCTGACCTACATTGATGAAAAGTTAGTATTTTCCAGCATGAACTACATTTTTCCTTCACCTTTAAATGCCTATTGTGTCTATGCCTATGCTAAAGTGCCCAAAAAGTCCCTTCAAATGTTTTTGCCTCATGCCGTGAGTGCCCAAAACACCCCAGCTCCGGGCATGTGTCGATTTAAATCCAGCAGCCAGGCAAAAACACCGGGATTTAAATGCGGCGGATAAAGGTTAATAAAATAAGTCTCTTCCAGCTACCACTGCAATTTTATCCTCTCTGGGTGAGCACTGTTGGAATTACAACTCCCAGCAATATTCTGAGGAAATTTTGCTCTCGCATACAGAATTAGTGTCCTTTGCAGGAATTTATGACTTCTACCCTATCAAAAATATTATAGGAAAATAAACTTATGGGTATGAAATATTATTGACAAATTAGTCATGTTGACAAATTAGCCATGTTGACAAAAGAAAAAGGTTCAGGAAATAATTTTGAATGATGCACTAGTGATGCAATTTCACGACCCCAAAAAATCTACTAACACACTGGAGACCTGGCCAGATTATGAGGGTATTTAGATCAAGTGGGTCCAGACTACTGAGAGCTTACTGCAGAAAATATTTCACTCAACATGTAATGACTTTGTGCCCGATTTCTAAAAACTAATAACAGAATACATATTAGTGCTTACCAATATGAAACATATTAAAACTCATTCTAGTAACACCTTGTTCTTAAAAATGATAACTGAATTCTGTAATTGCAATTCTACATTCAATGAAAAATTTAATGGTTCAAATTTTAAGCACCGATGCGTGTAGCATGAACTATAATTAGAGGTTGACATTATAGCTAGGTAAGGCCAAGAACAAACCTCGGCCATCCGTGGATTCCATCCCCCATGGCCTTCCTGCATTTGCTTTAACATTTCCACACTCATTAGGACGTTGACCTTGTCACCAACACTGAAAGTTGGATGATGCGATGGAGAGCCACTGATGCCAGGAGTGCCACTGGTTACCCCTCCACCTGCACTGCAGAAACCACTGGGGCTTTTAATGGCTGTGTTTGCTAGCTGCTGTTCAATGGCTTGACCTTCTTGAAAACAAAAACACAAATGACAGGATAAACAAACTCATCAGACTATCAGCAGCTTCACAAAAAGTAACAAACAAATTAATGCAGACCCTTATTCAAGAAAATTAAGGTACCGTATTTACTCGTGTAAGCCGCGCCCTCGTGTATCCCGCGCACCCCCATTTTCGGGCAGGCTCGGGAGGAAAAAATTATTTTTATCAAAAAAACAATTTTTTGCCCTTGAGCCTGCATCATTTTGTCATAACATGAATGCACGTTCTTTAATAGAAATTCTGTGCCAAAGTTAAGTGTTGATGTACATCTTTCTCATGAATTTATTGCGTTACGTTTTAATATAGTCACGAAACACAGCCCGTTTTATTGTGCATCTTTTTCTCCTAACATCACACAGTAATCACAGTTGTATACAATCTCGTCATCCAGCTATGAAAATGGCATCTGTTAGAAATGAAATATCCAGCTAAAATATTTGCAGAATTATATACAATTTCAACCCGTGATCATTCGATTACGGAAATCCGTCGGCAAATCAACAAATAAAAGTAGAATGCCGTCCGTACCTGATAGATGCCTGAAATGTGATACGTTTGGTTCGCGGTCATAGCTGATAAAGGACTCCCAACGGGCAACACCCTCCCCCCTACTTTTGGAAGCCACCTGGGTGAAGTTAGAGCGTGGGAAAGCGATGAGTGAAATGTGATACTTAAGATGAAATGTGATGCTGACTTGAGAAAAAATATCACTTTACTCCGACCCCCTAACCTGAGCGCCGAGGCGAGGGTGGGGGGAGAGAGAGATGGAAGGGAGAGGAGGAGGCAAGCCAAGGACGCGTAGCCGTTCACTGGACTGCCGGAAGCGCCAGCGCTCGGCGTAAAGGCCTGTGGAAAAAAGCGCTGGACATCCTCTTTGCTTTACACGACTACAGTAATTGTATTAAAGTTACTTATCAACTTGAGGAGTATCTGGATTGAAAGATAAACGATGTAGCTAGAACTTATATCAAAGCTCATTTTTGTATCACTTCTCATAGCCGAGTAACATTTCCGCGAAATGATCGATTTTAGGCAAGTTAACTAATTTTTTCTCCAATGTGGTAGATATCATGTAAATGCCCTATGAAATAAGTTCTAGCAACATCCTTCCTGCGCCAAACGGTGAAAACAGAATTTCTTTATCTATTAGCATGGCGATGTAAAAGTCAACGGTCTGAAAATGGATTTCCTGGCGTGGTATCCACTTCCATAAATGAATGATGCTTCCTATAAAAGGAAGAAAAAACAGATTAGAGTTCCGATTCTCTCTTTGCATGCGCCGATGCACTACGTTATTTATCCCATTGATGTGACGAGGCGTTTCAAAGCTCACTCGGGCGCTATGCAACATAATTTCAGGTTGTTGAAAAATCATGAAGGAGTGCGAAATCAACCTCACAGCTACCACCGGGGTAAGGTTACAATTCGAATCGACCGAAATGACGGCTCCCACGTTTGAGCATCGGCCGTATCAATCTTGTGTTAGCTGCCGAGGCCCCTGAAAGGAGGTCCAACCCCTCCCCCACTAGTGAAAACCACCTGGGTAAGAGCGAAACGGGCGAGTGTAGATAATTACAGATAAGGTGAAGGAGTGATCCTCTCGGGTTACCCTCTTCTCTTTCTCGCGGAATGAGTCCCGCGCAGATAAATGTCGTTGCGCCCAGAAATAAGGAACGAATAACTTTTTTCTGGAGGGGTCTTCTGGGAAAAACCGGTTTGGACACGCCAATTGTTCAGATCTGACTGAGATATCACCCTAAAATCTGACAGATTTATTGTTTCCGGCTGAGTGATTGAGAGGGATAGCTAGATGCAAGGACTCTAGAAGGATAAGGCAATTTCCACAAACCCTGGAAAGGAAATTTTACCATTCATCACGATAACCTGAATCGAGCCTCGTATTGCCGGTAATAATTATTTGTCATCACAAAACGAACGAGTGAATGGAATCATACCTCTATTTGATGCGAAGGCAGCTTGACACATGGAAGTCGATTTCCATTGAAATGTAAAGACTAGCAATATCTCCAAATATGTCACTACTTGCTTTCTTTCTATCTTTCGGCTTTCTTCTTACTTCCGAATCATCCGTAAACATTTATGACGCAAGTAAACAATGAACATTGCAAATTGATAGATCAATATTAATATTGTTAAAATTCGTCACGGCAAAGAAGGGTAGTACCAATCCGCGAGTTCCTGCACGCCAGCTGCAACGGCAAAATAACTTATCCGGTGGCGCCAAATTTGACATTCCTTCACACATTTGAATTTTTTGATTGGATATGTATGTTCGTATCTTTGAAAGTTCGTTAGTCAGATGATCGTAATTCGATGACTTACTGTATTCACTTTGGAGAAACTAACGACAGGAATTTGAGGTAAAATGGTGCGCGGCTTACATGAAAATCTGGAGGATTCGTGTAAGCCGCGCACCCCCATTTTTTCACCGGCATTTTCGGAAAAAAGGTGCGCGGCTTACACGAGTAAATACGGTATATTAATAACTGATGTTTTGCCAGCTCATAGTTACGTAAGTACAGTCACTTGATTAAGTACCGCAATGCATTATGTTAGGTGTTCATACAGATCAGTGCTCAAAGCATGAAATATATTGGCTACTCAGCTCTGTCTCTCGTGACAATGAGAATTTTTTTACAACAACCAAGTTCAATTCTCTCTTTGTTGATTGGGACCAAATTCTGTCCGTGGTCTCGGTTTGTGTTTCCATTGGAATGAGAACACAAAGCAAATTAACTCAGGCTCATGACTGCATTGCCAAGACACAAAGTGGCTTTTTCAAAATGAAGAGAGACTATCTTTCCAATCATGGTGTAACAAAATATGAGCTGATTGAACCGTTTTTAGTTCCAAAGTGGAAACAGTAGAGGAGAGGGAGAAAAGAATGGATATACAGTAAAACCTCTTTAATTTGAAATTCAAGGGACCAAAAAAATTGGACTTTGAATTATACGGGCTCAAACTAAACGTATTTTCCAAAAATTAACGAAAAAGATCCCGTATTTTCAGAGATAATCACCTTACTGCTATTCGCCATTCCAGCCTAGGAAGACGCCAACTACCGGGGAAAGTACGAAACATTGGAACGATGGTAGCTACGGCTCGTATAGCCCACTTCTGGCTTTGATTCCCGTGTGGTCTCGCGGTTGAAATGTGTCAAAATTGATTTGTGCTCAAAGTGTGCTCTCTCTTCATCCTTTATCAGTTATTTTCATGACTATGCCCCGAATGCCCCGAAATGCCCGAAAAAAAGCTAGGGACTGAGATGTGTATGTAATCGAAAGATATTTGATTGGGGGTAAACAGATGCTGGCATGTGGTGCACCATAAGCATAAACAAATGTTCAAAATAGCTTGGCAACAATTCAAAGTAACTTATGCTAAAGAAAGCGATACCGAAATCACAATGACTTTGAAATAAGCATTAACTAGCCATCGAAGTGTGCTCTCCCGGTGAATTGTTTTGAAATAAACGATACGTTGGGGCATCATGGGATGAAATTAGACTTCGAGTTACATAATAAGCATATTTGGAATTGTCCGTACCATCAAGTATGCAATTTCCTATTCCATTTGCCGGGGACTGCTCACAACTTCGAATTAATCGATATTTCAAATTAAGAGGGTTTGAACTAACAGGGGTTTACTGTATTGTAACAGTTATTGAAGGCAGTTGCACCGCCATTATATAAACCCAACTGTGAAGTAACTGTTTTAAGCAATGCCCATGATGTAAAGTGACCCTTTTTTGAAGTAATACTTCAAATACCTTATGTTAAAAGTATATTATAGTGCATTTCTCACTCCATTGGAAAGTAACGAAAGGCCTAAATGCTACTCAACCAGATGGGTGTGGACACGATGAAGTGCATGCCATAAACAATTTTTTTCTCCCTTTTATGAAATATTGCAATGACGAAACTTTGCAGCCTCTTTAAAAATACAAAGGACTAAAAGATTCTAAAATTTGAGATGGATCAAAGGTGGGGTACATTTTGAAAACTTAATTTTAAATTTTCTTTAAAAATTCCAAAAAATTTAAAATTTTGACTGTTGAATAAGATGCAATTATGTCTTTTGTACAAAATGATTCTTACCGGAACTTTCTAGCTTTCTTAGATCTGAAAAACATTGGTAAATTCTGGGACTTAGTTTTTAAAAATGCCGAATTTTTTATACCCCTGTATCTCTGCAAACACTCAATATTTTTCATCAAAATTTTATGTACAAACTAAGGGCCTTATAAGCAAAACACACAAAAAATTTCATGCAAATCTGAGATAGTAAGGGCAACTCGTCTGTGATTTCACATGGAATGAATGACCCAGCTGTCGTATTTTCAAATTTTATCTTTCAGTGCAATTCACACTCTCCCACAGGCATGATTTTCTAATTATGTACACGCTTGATTTGCCACATGTTAAAATGCTATACCTATGCTTTTGCCTGAGCAGCCATATATTCACATGGAATGAATGACCCAGCTGTCGTATTTTCAAATTTTATCTTTCAGTGCAATTCACACTCTCCCACAGGCATGATTTTCTAATTATGTACATGCTTGATTTGCCACATGTTAAAATGCTATACCTATGCTTTTGCCTGAGCAGCCATAAAACTGTGATTATGTTCTTAAATTCTACTGTACATTTTTATTGAAAATATATGTACATACATAGTTATCTCTTCACCACATTTAAAAGTTTTATTTTCTATTACAGAATATGCAATAATATTCTTTTAGTAGTTAAAATAGTTTCAACGTCATTGTTTTCTCATATGCTGAGAAATCTTAGTACATTTATCAAAATCCACTACTTAACCACTTCCCTGACAAGCCCGCATATATTCGGGCACCGAGGTTGTGCAAAATCTGACAAGCCCGCATATATTCGGGCAAGTCCGCGATGTCCGTATATTTTTCTTTACGCCCGCATATAGTCGGCCGATGCTAGTAGTTTGCGTTCCTGCCGCCTCCCATGCTGTTGAAGGTCCAGAGCCACCGATGCGGCAAGCGGCGCTCTTTTCAAATAGTGATTTCTAATGTTAAAACAATGGTCATTTTTGGTAATATTTCTAGCAATTCGAGGGTTATAATTTTTTACGCACTGAAAAGTTATCCCCATACGAAATTTCAATCACCTACATTGTCATTCGTAACTATCCGTCTATGTACTTCATGCATGGAGTTTCTTTTGCGAACTTATTACGAAATTTACAACTTCAATTTTTGTTATTTATAGATAATTATTGCAAATTTATGATGTAAAACTTCCGTTTTAAATGACAAAAAAATTTCTAAATAAGTAAATAATTTTTAAATTAGTTATTTTCATTTATTTCGTCATTTACTTCATGAGCATTCAGTTACATTTTTCTTCAACATTTTAGCGGTCGTTATAAAAATTGCAATTTCAATTTTGCGCTAATTTTCACTGCTACGATGAGTTCCACAGTAATTGGAATACAATATTTCTCTAGCAACAGAACATGAATCTTTCCTTGCCTTATTTTTTACTATAGATATATATTTGTTACCATATATGTTTGTTACTATATATATTTGTTACAATATATATTTGTTGCAATATATATTTGTTACTATATATATTATGTAATTCTATATTATTCGTCCGCAATTTTTCTTCCGGTAATTTTTATATATGTAGGAAATGTCTATTGTACCGTTATCTTTAGATAAAATGGCGTGAGCGTAAATGTTTAGATATGTTGCGAATGTTATTTCATCAGCCCCTTTCATTTTTCTACTTTGAATACTGGCGAAAGTGGTGAAACATATTTATGGAAACAGCTTTACGATGAAGACGTCTGAAGGTCGTACATTCTCAATAGAAATCAACACAAGTGCCCTGTGTATGTGCTACCCTAACCCACATGAGTACGAGAAAATAGGAAATATAGAGATAAATCCCAAACATGTGTAATGCCTTCTATTGTCATGCTTGACACTTTCCTGAGGTCAGAAAACACCCGCTCGAGAGCCGATGGCCCGCTAAGCAACCTGGCGCTCGGTATCATGTCATGCTAATATGCCACCCTTTGCTCCCCGGGCTACTTTCCCACCAGCCAACCCTTTACTAATGGGCTTTTCTCGATATAAATTTACCGTTAGTTGGAAAATTCATGCTGTTGCGGTACGCACACGTGTGTTTATTTTCCAGGAAATGGTAGGAACGGAAAAGAAAAATTTTATAATGAGCATGGGATGGGCTTTTCACACTTAGGGGAGATCCTTTGCATATTGTGATTGTTTCCACGAGTACTTTGTCGGAAGGACGATAGTGACAGTCTTTCGTTGAGTTTCAGAGAATACGCATCCTTGATTTTCAGAGCGCATGCACTTTTTCGCTGAAATTCCACCGATACTAACTTTCCATTTTTAGTTCTAACATTTTCGTTCTAATACGAGCGGTGTAGTGGGAGTGAACTCTACGGAAAATTATTTGTTTTCGCACGGTAACATTTAGTAATCAGAAATGATTTCCGGAGAGGAATCAGTGTTGACCAGCAGTGATTCGGAGGTTATCGACATTGAAGTTCCTGGCTCCTAGTCGACTCTCTCCGGAGAAACAAGCTCCGAATCAGAAGGCGCAGCGGAACGTTCGTGGGAAGCGGAGTGGGAGGAAATGATTACAACGAATCCTCCTCCGGCACCACCTAGGTTTCTTTTTGAAGGTAATTCTTTGATGAACTTCGACCTGGTTCCCGAATGATTTTCCCTAAAAAACTTTTTTCAACGATGAAAATGTTGACTTTATAACTTGGGAAGCGAGCTGTGACAAGCTCAGAAATTCGTGTTTTTTGCCCTTGTAATGATACAGAGCAGAGTGCGGAAGCCAGATACTGAGTTTTATTGGTCAACGAGACCAATACTCTCCTCTCTTTTTTTTGGACACACAATGTCTTACCGATGATTCGTAAAAATAAGGCAATATTTACATTTTGCCTATAATAACGATTTTGAACCCCAAACACACCCCAACGCCAAACTAAATAAAATATGGCCGATTTGCCAGAGGCTGGAGGAAAAGTTCAAGGCACTCCATACACCAGAGACGGATGTTACCATCGAAAAGAGCCTACGGCAGTTCATGCCTAAGCCGCCACGGCAGTTCATGCCTATGAAAAGAGCTTCATTTGGCAAGTATTTTTTCTTTGTGAATCGAGAACTGGATACGTGTGGTCAACGACAATTTACACGGGAAAGGGGACTGTGTTGGATAAAGACTTTGCCCATTTATCCATGACCTCAAAAGTGATGATGACTCTAATGAAGCCATTATTTGGCCTATGATATTTCCTGACGATGGATAACTTTTATACTCCAGATCTAGCCGACTTCACACTCCACTGACTCGTATGGAACACTGAGGAAAGGGATTCCAGCACACTTCAAAGATAATCAAATAAAAGAAATGAATTTTCTTGTTTTTGTCATAGAATGAATTCTGTTATAACATTTTCAGAGCGAAATTCGTCGTCATGCGGGTTGCCTAACTTCCATGAATGTTTGTGCGATGTTTCTTGATGTACTATGGACTAAAATTAATAGTTAACATTAACGTTGTCGGCAAAGATATGCTTTTGCAATATTAACTAAATGTATTCATCATTAGATGACTAACTAAGGTTTACGGGAAGGAAAGTTATACTGATATGCAGGTTGCCTAATTCTCTTAAGTTTAGGGGCAACATTCATAAATTATTGAATAAATCATTAGTTATTTGGAATAAAAAATAAAGGAAAACATTTTCAGATTTGCCTCCCTTTAATGCTTCTGAATCTGAAATAAAAAAATATGACTTTTTTTGACCGGTTTTGTAAAAAAAATCCGTCAGGGAAGTGGTTAAATTTTTACATAATTTGATTTTCCATAACACGGGCATTTTGGGTCCCAAGGTGTTAACTGAAAACAGTCTCGAAACCAAGGGGGCATGAGAAAACTTGAGGCGTACTCACCCAATACAGGGAGGTGATCCCTGTAGTAGAAGCCACCCAAGCCAGGCTGAACATATTTCAGATCTACTTTGCCCTTGTGCCCAACTCTGTACACGTTAGTGGATCCAGTCCCTGTCCACGTGACATTGGCGACTGACCTTCCGGATTCATTGTCCCAGCCACGGATGTCAATGACACGACCCGTTTTTCCTAGAAATTAAAAAAATATATAATTTTTGAGGATCATCACACCTAGTTTTGAAATAATGATGAGTGTAGCAAGGATCATGCAAGAAAAATGAGGTGCCACTCACATTCTATTCTTGCCCGGGCAAAAAAGTAACAATGCATTTTTACTCTGCAGCAAATGGTGAATAATGATAAATAACATAAATTTCACAGAGGAAAATCACCTGTATAGACCAGAACTAGAACCCTGATATGTACCTCAATATCGTGCTGAAGGCTAAAAATGAATGCGGCTACATAATGGGAGAGCGCCCAGTGCATATGCCACCAGTACAACTGGGATTCAAAGATCTACAGGATTTGACCATATCACAAATCCAAGGATTCAATTGAATCCTCAAATTCTGACCACATCACTACCGATACAGATTTAATTCAAGCGGTGGGACTCCAAATATGGGAGTTCCGAGGATTTTATATCTAGAGGTGGGTGGGTAGTTTGAACACGAACAATTCAATATGAACTATTCACTTTAGTACACTAAGTGAACAATGACATTGAATCATTCAGCTTGAAATAAAAATCTATTATCAGCAGTCTACTTCATCAACTAGAAATTCTTCATAGTTTGAGCTTTCTTACAGTGCAGATGGTGTAGGCATAAACTCCGCTCAGAGGTTATGGCATTGGTAATGAAGTCACTCGGCACTTTTATTTCATTTGAATAATTCACAGATGATAAGACCATTTATTTTTCCAATAGGTGGCACCACTTCTAGTTTGTTCAGTTTCAGGCAGAAGATAACCATTTTTTTGCATACAGGTGGCATCATTTCTAGTTTGTTCAGTGAACAGTTTGCACATGATGAGACACATCATCAACAGACCGAGTCACTTTTAGTTCGTTCAGTGAATATTTCACAGACCATATGACAATATTATGTTATTTTTATGAGTTACTTTTGTAACATTCCACTCCAAGTCCCCGGCAAGCATCATGTTTTATTGCCATCATAATGATCGGAGACTCAAGAGGGGTTGTGCAGTATTCGCAGCCTCATCCGACGCCCATCGGATACATGGCTACGCTGCGTTCGGGTCATGCGTACGCAGTATATGGAATGACCCCAGGTATACGGCCTTCTGCATGCGTGCAACTAGTGATTCCACCCATGCCACGCAGGATTAAAATTTGCCATGCAAAACGGAGGCATGGCATGCCTCAAGTTTTACAAATACTTAACAGCTTATAAACAAAATTCTACTGTTAATATTAAGTTCTCTAGCATAAATACTCCTGAATTTGTTTGGAGTTTCCTTTAAAAACGAACTACGTTAAAAATAATGGCAGAGCTCTGTTTAAAATTTGTAAATGTACACCTGTAAAGAGTGGAGAACTGTCCCAAGGTCTCTCCCTTTGTCTTGCATCCGCTCTGCTTGCCTGGCCCTTGGAATGACACTAGGCGCTAGCAACCTGTCAACCAAGCCCTGCGTTGAGTGATTCATGTAAGGGATTGACGTCGTTGGAGTGGAGCGCCCTCCTTGGAGGGACAAAAGAGTGGACCTCCTTGGGCCCACAATGCGCAACCCTTTCACACTCAACGCAGGATGGGTGACCTTCTCAGAAGGCATTGTAAAAGAACGGCTGGTCCACGTGTGGGCAGAGAACCCTAGTTGCCAGCCCAATGAGAGGAGCGGACAGGGGTCACGAGGGCAGGGCAAGCGGGACGGCGGATGTCGAGCAAAGAGAGGCAGTCTTTTGGGTGTCGCGTGTGTGCGAGGGTGTGTGCACAAAGTGAGTGAGAAGACTGATTAAATAGTAAAAATACCTAAGGTTTCTGTTTTCATTCCCTTGGTGAACCTTCCCGAGCCCACTCATCATAGCAGGCTTACAAATTGGTGTCAGAAGTGGGATCCTCTTCAATATTCGGAAGGACATCTAAATTGAAAACAGTTGGAGAGCTACGGCGCGGAAATGGAAGGCAAAGTGAGTTTCGCGGGGCGCGATATGGACCTTCAGCAGGCGATGAATGAGATGTGCGAACAATTAAGGGCACTAAAAAGTCAAAATGAACGGCTTAGTGCGTGCACACCCATGATGGGAGGGCAACAAACCGGCAATAAAAATTACTCCCTCCTAACGACCATAGACAATTTCACGGGAGGCCAAGGCGAGAATATAGAAGAATTTTTCGCCCAGATCGAAAGGATGGCACGAGTCGCGGGATGGGATGACCGCGATATGCTCAATATGGCTATTTTGCGGCTAAGAAAAGGTGCGGCAGAGCACATACGCACTAGGGAAAGGAGGGGGGAGATCGAAAGCTACAAAGAGCTGAAGAGGCTCCTAAATGAGCGGTACAAAGGTGTGAAGAGTCGCCGCTACTATCGTGAGCTTCTGACGAATCTTCGGATGGAATCAGGAGAATCGATAGAGGAGTTCGCTGACCGTATTCGCCACGTAACAGCGCAAACCATTAAGGAGGAAGATGACCCTGTTGTGGCGGAGACGCGTCGCTCTGAAGCAGAAGAATGGGCTCTCGATGTTTTTATAAACGGGCTAACGGGCCGTATCGGTGAACACTGCCAATTGGCAATGCCAGAGACCCTTGACGCCGCGGTGGCGACTGCGGTCCGCATCAGGGAGATAGAGCGACGAGCTAAGCCGCCGCAAGAGCAGGAGCGAAAGGTATTTGCGACTCAGGTGGGTGCATGTTATGCCTGCGGACAAACTGGGCATTTTGCACGTGAATGTCGCCAAGAGGGCAAGCAGCGCTGTTTTCACTGTGGTGGCGTGGGACATTGGGCAAGGGAGTGTCATCGAGGGGGCGAGCAGCGCTGTTTTAACTGTGGTGGCGTGGGACATTGGGCACGGGATTGTGTCGTGGCGGCCCGTAATCAGGGAGGTCGATGGAACCGGCCGGATTTAAACGGCCCCGGGGCCGAGCCTGCCGCCCGCGGAGGCCCCAAGTAAATGTTATGCTCCCGTGGGTTCACCACCAAGGAGGTGTCGGAGATTTGGTGGTGACTTTGTGGTACGGGGGACGTGGGTGGCGCATGTTAATAGACACAGGTGAGCTTATTGACTCGAGAGTGCTGCATTGATGAGAAACCGACTCGCTCACATTACCGCATAAAGGGACTAAATGGTGGCCGTATTTGGAATCACGGGGAAGTGACGGTTCCAGTGATAATAGGGGGGCATAACTACTCCTTGAGGGCTTTGGTTGTGGACTCCCTTGGGGAATATGCTGGTATATTGGGTATGGATTTTCTACAGGAAGGCAATGCAATTATTGACATTGGAAAGGGAGAGTTAATGTTAGGAGGAAGAGTGGTTTCTTTGGAAGGGGAGGAAAGATGTGTGATGATGACGGAAGACGGGAAACCGTCGAGGAAAGAACAAGGGATAGCGGAAGGGGCCAAAGAGGCGAGCGGGAGACGGACGGCGGAGACCTCAAGGAAGGCGTTGGCGGCGACAAGAGGAAAGCGGAGGCGGAGGAGGCGATGGAAACGGCGCGCGGAGGAAGCGGCGGCGGAGGAAGTGGCGGCGGGGGAAGCTGCAGCGGCCGCGGCTCTGGAGAGGTCAGTGGAGCAAGATTGTCCGCGACCCCGTGTTGATGTGCCGGTTAGGATCGCAGCCGCAGAGGTGATCCCCGCGCGGAGTATCCGCATCTTGCCCCTTCCCCTTCGCGGAGAGGATTGGGAGGTGGGCCAGGAGTGCCTGATAGAGTCGGCCCTCGAGGAGGAAGACTGCTGGGTGGCGAGATGTGTGTGCAGGGTAGATGGAGATATGTCTGTCAAGGCACATGTAAGTAACTTCGGTTTCCACGATGTGACATTAAATAAGGGAACAAAGGTAGGAATCGTGAGTGTATTGCACGAGGGGTTGGAAGATTGTGAGGAGAGCAAGGGAGGGACTCGAGTGAGGAAAGAGAGGCAAATGCGCTCGGTGGAATTGGTGAATAAACAGACCTTACTTAACGATATGGCCGAAAAACTGGCACACTTAGGAGAAGGGGAGCAAGATGTACTATACCCCGTTATTACGAGGTACAGTCAGTTGTTTTCTCGGGTTGGGTGTCCGCCGGCCACACACCTAGTGGAACACCATATTCCGATTGGGGATGCAAGGCCCATATACCGGAAACCGTATCGTACACCACATAATTTAAAGCCTCTTATCGAGGAGTTCGTAACCGAACAGTTAGATGAAGGTATAATACGCCCTAGTAACAGTCCTTGGGCTTCACCAGTGGTCATAGTACCTAAAAAGTCACTGGATGGGAATCCTAACTATCGGTTTTGCATCGACTTCCGTGCACTTAACAATGTTACCAAACCTGACGTTTACCCATTGCCCAACATAACGGAGACTTTGGAATACTTGGGAAGTTGCAAGTACTTCACAATCTTGGATCTGACTAGTGGGTATCATCAGATTCCAATGGCCCCTGATTCACAAGAAAAGACGGCATTTATTGTAAATAGTGGGCATTATGAATATCTTCGGATGCCTTTTGGACTTAGAAATGCCCCCGCCACCTTTCAAAGAATGATGGATGAAGTATTACGTGGAAAGACTCCGACGGAATGCTTAGTGTACTTGGACGATGTGATTGTGTTTAGTGACTCTATAAAAGAACATGCCTTGAGATTAGGTAGCGTGTTCGAAAAGCTCGAAAACGCGGGACTGACATTAAAACTAGCGAAGTGCCATTTCGCCCTTTCGCAAGTTAATTATCTCGGTCACATAATTAGCTCTGAGGGAATCCACCCCGACCCTGAGAAGATCGCTGCAGTTCGGGATTTTCCTACTCCTATATCGAATAAAGAAACGCAATCGTTTTTGGACCTGACCAACTATTACCGGCGTTTCATTGAGAACTACGCGGTCATTGCTCGCTCACTCACAAGGTTATTGAAAAAGGGTACCCCTTTCTTGTGGACTCCGGAATGCGATGAGGCAGTGAAACTCCTGAAGGACGCATTAACAAGTAGCCCGGTGTTAGCTTACTCCGATTTTTCACTGTCATTTGTCATTTCCACGGATGCCAGTAACTTCGCAATTGGCGCGGTTCTGTCACAATTAGTGAATGGTGAAGAGCATCCAATTGCATTCGCGTCCAGGCAATTGAAGAATCCAGAGTTGAACTACACTACGACCGAAAAGGAACTTTTAGCGGTAGTTTGGGCGGTGGGTCATTTTCGGTGCTATGTTTACGGACGTGAATTCAGGATAGTAACCGATCATGCAGCGCTCACTTGGTTATTCCGATTGAAAGACCCAAGTAGTCGGTTAATGCGGTGGACGCTGAAGTTGAGTGAGTACAATTACCTAGTGACGCACAAACCCGGCAGGATCCATTCTAATGCAGATGCATTAAGCCGAAAAATTCGTAAGACAATCCTGGAAGGTGTAATTGATTTCGAAGGGGAACAAGAAAACGATTATGATTGTAAAGAGTGGCGGAAGGATCATAATTTCGAGGACATTGAGGGAATTCTTTATCGGAAGACTAAGGAAGGAAATAAAATAGTTGTACCGGAAAAATGTAGGGCAGAGGTCCTCCAAATATGCCATGATCACGTTCTCTCGGGACATCTTGGGGTTGAGTCCACCACCGCTAGAGTTACGGCTAAATATTGGTGGCCATCTTGCAAACGGGATGCAGCCACTCATGCTAAAAATTGTATCGCATGCCGACAGCGTAGTCCGTATGGGAAAAGCAGGGCCCCTTTGCAAGCGTTACCCTCGGTGGAAAAGCCATTTGAATTTATTGCCCTAGACATAGTTGGCCCTCTTCCGAAAACATCAGGTGGGAATAAATGTATTTTAACCATTCTGGACCATTTTTCGCGATATATAATGATGGTGCAACTTCCTAATCAGACCGCCGAGATGGTATCCGCAGCACTAGTGAAAGAATGGATTCTAAAATTCGGGGTACCAAATACTATTCTGACGGATCAGGGAAGCAACTTCATGTCAGATCTGTTCATAGAAGTTTGCCGGTTGTTACAGATCAAGAAATTGAGGACTTCGGCCTATCATCCGGAATGTAACGGTCGAGTAGAAAGGGTGCATAGGACAGTTGCTCAAATATTGAGCCAATACGTAAACGCAAAAAATAATAACTGGGACCAGTGGTTAGGGTACGCTGTTACCGCTTATAATACAAGTGTACATAGGAGCACAAAATTTTCCCCGCACGAACTTATATTTGGGTACCCAATGGCGACGCCATTTGAGACCTTTGTGCGAACACCAGCGACAATTAGACACCCAGCAGTGTCAGGTTTAAGGGAAAGGTTGAGCACGATGTGGAATAAATGCGCTAAAAATGACGCGTTGGCACGGAAAAAGCGGTAGAAATATGCAAAGGTGAAGGGAAATTTACAGGAGTACAAAGAGGGAGATTATGTGTTCCTCAGTGATCCCTGTCTCAAAGTGGGCCAAGTGAAGAAATTCCACAAGCCGTGGAAAGGGCCATATAAGGTGTTGAAAGTGATTTCGAAGTGCAACCTTCTGTTGGATCTTCCTTTCCGCACCCTATTGGTGCACAGAAATCGTATAAAACCATATTGTGGCCCCCTTCCCCCGCCTAAGGTTGGTGGAAACATTGCTCGGCGTCGCGGCCAACCGAGAAAGGAAGCGAATACGGCCGACCCAGACCCATTGCCCCCCTCAATGGCTGGCGCCCAAGCCTTAGCTTTGGACGACGAGGAGTGTGACAGAGGAGTCATAAACGGCACCGACCCCCCTCCCTCAGAAGACTCCTTTGCCAAAGAAAGTGACTGGGAAGACGTGGGTGGGGAAGGAACCCTTTCCTTGTCAGAAGGGAGTGAGGCCAAGATGAGCAGCGACGAAGAATGGACCAGGGGTGAGGAAAATGAAGCCAAATTGTGCAGCGACGAGGAAAGGACAGGGTTTGAGACAAATGAGCCCTATATTCCCCCTGCCCACGCCAGGCGGCCAGCGGAACGGTCCCCCTACCCCCTTCGTTCGAGAGAGACTCGTGCACCCCCCCCTGCCCCCATTCCCTCACCGTAGTAGCCGTCGGTCAAGAGGGCTGCCGGAGGTGAAGGAAGTGACCGTGTAGTGAGTGGATCTTAACTGGCTTTAAGCGGCAGTAAATTATTCTGCCCAATGTTTTGTGCGATGGGGGATAAATTCATTTTAATTGAATGAAGTATGTAGTGCTATTGACCGGGAGGGTATGTGGTGATATAAGAAATAATAATTCATGACTTAAGCGACGTGTTCTATGATAACTGTTGGTAACATAAGTGAAAATTATTATCATTAGAATGGTTTATGTGTTACATTTAATATTTACCCTGGAGTAGAGATTTTTGAGAATTGTTTTGGTGATTGATTGATTGGAATTGATTTATTTCTGGTATATGTTTATGTTGATCAATATGTACGTGGTTTAAATATGAGTTGCCGGATATTCGGCAACTCACTTTTGGGGGAGAATAGATGTAAAGAGTGGAGAACTGTCCCAAGGTCTCTCCCTTTGTCTTGCATCCGCTCTGCTTGCCTGGCCCTTGGAATGACACTAGGTGCTGCAACCTGTCAACCAAGCCCTGCGTTGAGTGATTCATGTAAGGGATTGACGTCGTTGGAGTGGAGCGCCCTCCTTGGAGGGACAAAAGAGTGGACCTCCTTGGGCCCACAATGCGCAACCCTTTCACACTCAACGCAGGATGGGTGACCTTCTCAGAAGGCATTGTAAAAGAACGGCTGGTCCACGTGTGGGCAGAGAACCCTAGTTGCCAGCCCAATGAGAGGAGCGGACAGGGGTCACGAGGGCAGGGCAAGCGGGACGGCGGATGTCGAGCAAAGAGAGGAGAGAGGCAGTCTTTTGGGTGTCGCGTGTGTGCGAGGGTGTGTGCGCAAAGTGAGTGAGAAGACTGATTAAATAGTAAAAATACCTAAGGTTTCTGTTTTCATTCCCTTGGTGAACCTTCACGAGCCCACTCATCATAGCCGGCTTACACACCTAAACATAAGGAATGTACTTATAAGCCTCAATTTCCAGAGTACAAAGAAACGTTAACGCTCGCTATTCCTCTGCATAAACAAGTAATTGACCGTGGACACATGCTGTGAGTGGGACTCGCACTGCAACGAAGAGAGGTTTTCAGTTGCCGAGGAGATGGCCTATGCTCTCGCTAAGCTGGATCTCAGGAGATAACAGCATGTATGCGCTTTTTGCTTCATCGACTATAACAAACTTTTATTCTTTTGCATAGTAAAATCCATGTCGGCTATGGCTGTTATTCGTTCTTTTGCGTTGGAAAAACCTCGTCGGCCATAGCCGACATTCATCAGCACATGGTTAATGCCTCTCCAGTCACCTTACTGCCCACTCAATCCTTTTTTCCTTCTCCGGTCCGTTCTCCTTACCTAAGTCTCACTGGCCTGCAGGCTTATCAGGATAATATTTTCATAAATCACAGACTAAAGGTAGCAAAAATATTTACCCTTAGACTATTTTTTACTGTTAAAGATTCAACATAGTGATAAATTAAAATCATGACAAAAAATACATAAACATCATAAAAATGGACATCAATTATCTTCTTTCTGTGCAGTTACACAAAAATTAATCCTTCGAATCTGTAAAATAGGACTACCAATTGGAATTTTTACATCCAGGAACTCCATAAAAAAATACAGGGTCTGCTCCAAACCTTCAAACTTAGCTTCTCTTAAGTTTATTTAAAGCTTCAATGATTTTTCTTCCTCTCCTGCTACAGCATACACATCTTCAATATTTTTTCTATTTTTGAAATGCAGAAACCGGATCTTTATAATTTGGGTTACATCACCCAAGTATTTTTCTTTCTTGTCACACTCTTTTCTAATTTGCAATTTTTATATCAGAGAAATAGCCTCAGATGGCATTTTTACAAGTAGTATCCATGCCAAACGGTTATAAATTTTCAGTGAAACCGTGATATAAATCTTAGATCCAATTACATGTGGGCTCTTAGCTAAATTTTATGCAGTTATGCGCTATAGCAGTTAATAATAATAATAATAATAATTTTTATTTGTTCTGTGGGATTTCTACAAATCATAGAACACGTCATAAATACATGTAATTTAAACATATTTTACATGTGCTTCAAACTCAGTCAAGGAATAATATCTCTTCTTTACCAGAAATGTACATAATTCTTTCTTAAATTTTATAACATTATCAATTTTCTTTATTTTGATAGGAAGATTATTGTAGACTGTTGAGAGCCTGTATGAGAGACTGTTAAGAGCTTGGAATAATGTCTATGTAGCTAATAGTTAATATAAAACTCAGATTGTTGTCTCCACACAATGAAAATGTCATTTAATGGACTTTTATTGGGGTCACAATTTGGAGGTTCAGTGCTCCATTTTGCACAAACTTCACGTATTAGATGTACTCTATTGTTAAAATTTATCACTATCAAGGGCTAATATTCTATGAAACATTTTTCGTATCACAGTCTTCTTTTGTACCATAGCTCATGAGAACTGAAGATGGTCGAGTCACCGGTATACGGCCAGTTGGCTGAGCTTGCATGGAATCCCTCAGTTATCAAGATGGTGCTGAATGAGTCGTGTGTAATTGTGATCGGCACCAGTAAAACAATAAGTAGTTTTCTTAAATGCAATATCTGCCAAAAAATAGTGGTTAATGGTGTTAGCTGCAACTCCTGTTCGAAGTTATACCACAATAATTGTACCAAGGGTATTGATAATTCATCGAGTATTGACAAAATGTGGTTGTGCCAGGCGTGTTCGTTCAGTACAGCTCGTGACAAAAGTGTTACACTTCAACTAGACCTTGCATCCAAAGAAAAGGCGATTGAGCAGCTAGTACGTGATATGAGTCTTCTGCGTGAAAAGAATAGAGATCTGGAGTTGCAGATACAGACCCTCAAAAAGAATCATTTCGTAAGTAGTTCCAGCACACCAACCCAATCATCCTCGGCCGACAACGATTAAAGCCCCTTCTCGACCCTTGATCCCGCTATGGAACAAATATAAAATTTTAGGTGATCTTTCCAAAATCGAAGTGCAGTGCAGAGAAGTTCGCCCAGCCCCCTTGTCCCAAAATAAAAAAGGAACGTCACGAGTCCGCAGTGCAAGGGGCAGAAACGGAAGCAGAAATCAATTGTTTTTTGCAGACAGCCACGGTCGCGGTTTATCCGTAAAAATAGCTGAAAATGAGGTCAGTTATGAATATGACATATGTGGTGTAGTGAAGCCGAATGCTGGGATCGCTGAGGTCACGAAATCATGTGCAACGAACTCACAAAACTTATCCAAAAGTGATATCATAATCATCATGGCCGGCACGAATGATGTGTATCTTAAAAAGGGGAAAGTTTTTTTTAGATACCATGAATAATTTTATTCCTAAGCTATCGCATACTAATGTAATAATTGTTAATGTTCCTCACCGCCACGACATTCCTGCTACCTCATGTGTAAATACCGAGTCTAAAATGGTCAATGAGGAACTAAAAAAATTAAGCATCAATTTTGAGAATGTCTCTGTTATTGATGCTAATAGCATGGGCCGTGCATTTCATATGCAACATGGCCTTCACTTTAATAAAAGGTAAAAATTAATTATGTTCAGAGTTAATTCATTGTATCTGTAAAGTTGTTTGTGAAGTAACATCAAAGAACGTTGATGCCTCTGTCATGGTAAATGGCCATGGATCAAACGATGTGTCCTTATGACAAAATGATATAAACCCTGATATTTGTACCAGCCCCAGTGTATCACATAGTGAAGTGACTGTGAAAAATCCTTAGATAGTGTTTGCTCTACAGTCAACTTTCTTGTGCTTAATGTTCAGTGTCTAAGAAACTAGACATGTGACTTGGAAGTGTATTTGAACTCTGTAAAGTACGACATTCTGTGCCTTTCTGAACATTGGTTGCATGTACAAGAAGGTGACCTATATCAAATAACGGGATATAATCTTGGCTCAATATACTGCAGGAAATCCTTCAAAAATGGTGGGGCGTGTATCTATTTAAAATATGACCAAAATATGAATTCAAACCAATGGATTTACATAGTTTTTGCATTGATGTGCATTTCGAAATATGTAGCTGCAATTCATCTCAAGGGTACAAGATTGATAGTGGCCTCTATCTATCGTTCTCCTAACGTTATCCCGAAACAACATTAAGCGGGACAACGTTAAAAGAGGACACACTGTAGATTTCATGCTTTAGATGCACTCAATGACGACATCTGTCACTGTAAATGTGCCAAAGATGATTAAATAAAGATAGGTTGTGGGCTCCAGTCCCACGTGGGTGGTTTCATTATACTAAGGACACCGGTGTATGTGAATCTCTGAATTTTTATTCATGATTATAATTTATTGAAATGTACATACAGTAGAGCCTCAATAATCTGGACGTCAAAAATCCGGACCGTCGATTATCCGGATTCACATCCGGCAAAAAATAAGTTGAATTGTATATAATGTACATATTAGTCAAAAGCATTGATGCGAGACTCGTAGGGGTTGTCGACTGCTACAATTGAATTGAAAACATTTTTATTGTTCTAGGACAATGTCCTCTAAGAACAAAACACTATTAACATCCAACACTTTACAAATATAGGCAACAATCAATAGAACAAACAATCATCTCGTTGTGAGATCCAGATCACTAAAACATCAGTGTAATAATTTCTATAAATTTAACAATAACAATTATGAACGTAACATTTCAATAATATAGAAGATTATATGAATACATATCATAACAAATTCACAATGAGGTAGGATTCATACGAAGATTAAATACCTTAGATTTAAAATATTTTAACCCTTTAATATTTTTAACCTCAATAGGCAAGCATATTCCAAAGATTTGAGGCTACAACCTGGAAAGATTTCTGGAAACATGTGGCCCGATGAGTAGGATAGTAAATAAAGTTGGCATCAGACCTAGTTGTGATATATTGGTGGTTTTAGGTACAGTTTTAAAGAGATTGAATAAAAATTAAATTAAATAACAATGTGGTTAATATATTATATTATATTAATAACAAAATTATGGTTAAATTAATGGTTTTATTTATCTGCACTACTAAAGTGAATTACTGTTTTTACGGTTTTCAGCAAAGTTTTGTTATGTTTAGAGTGGTGCAGACAATTGTGTTCTGGGGATCATCAGGCCATGCTCTAAATATTTTTGTGATCCAAAAGAGAATTGTTCGTTTAATTGGTAAAGAACACTATAGGGCTCACTGTCGCCCAATATTCAAGAGACATGGTATACTTCCTCTTCCATGTGTGTATATACTAGCCTTAGTTACCTGTGTAAAGTGCAATTATTTTTCTTTTGTTAAAAATTCAAATATTCATAATTATGGTACCAGAGGTAATGGTAATTTCCATACACCACATGTTAAAACCAAAGGGGTTTCCTTGGGTCCTGAATATATGGGTATAAAATTGTACAATAGATTGCCCTCTGTGTTGAAGGAAATCCAATCTAATATTGTTTTTAGAAGAAAAGTAAAGGATTTTCCACTTGAAAACCTCATTTATTCTGTAAATGAGTACTTAGGAGTGGAATAAGTGATTCATTTTATTTATATTTTATTATTTTATAAATATGTATTTTTATATTACATATGTAATTTATTGGATATGTCTTGTGTGCAATTTTTTGATGTGCCTTATATCGATGCACAATGCTGTAATTGGTCTTTGGGCAAATAAAAAAAATAATAAATAATTTAAGGCACCAAACGGCCTTTTATTTTGGTTCTGTTCGAAAATCCAGACTTTTTGATAATACGGAATACGGATTGGGTCTGGTAACAATTGATCCGGATTATCGACGCTGTACTGTAATTACATTAGTACCCATGTGCATTAAGTAAATTATAATTATTATCGCTAGAAGGTAATGGATAAAGACTAACCTTCTCCACCATCCTGGTTACCCCAGTCCCAATCCAATCCTCTCATGACCTTTGCTCCAACAAATATACCCTTCAGCTGTATTTTGAAGCAACCAATTCTGGGTACTTGATCCTCCCTGCAAAATTGATAAAAAGGCAAGCATTAAAAGTTGTTACTATTTTTTAATGCATAAGGGCTAAAAACTGGTCTGAATTTTCCTCTTCCACAGTTAATACAGCAAACCTCTAATTCACATTGTTGATGGGACTATGCAAAATAACTGCAAAATCGAGGAAAATGTAAAATAGGGGAAATGAAAACTTAACTAAAAAAATTATGCCATTAATTACACTTTTGGCATTCCACTTGCGATTTAACTGCTTGAATACAACAGTATTGTAACTTCACATATGCTACCACTTGTTATTTATTTAAAAAATCGAACAAAAGCATTCCTTTCCTTTATTAGTTTTCCTAGTTCCTTTTTTTAAAGCAACCTAGACCTATAAAACTCATCCTCCACTTTGTTACACAGTGTAACACCCTAAGTGCAGGCCATTTTCTTTTCTACTGCTGCAGAAGTGCCGGCTATTTTTACTAATTGTTAGACATTTCTATAAATTTTGACGCATAAACCAAACAGGAAAATGCAAATTATACTGTCTTCTAGTTTATAACTTCAAGATTATTACTTCATCGTAGTTGAAGGATTCCTCAAATAAGTGAATTTTTTTTATATGATGCCTATATAATGTATGCGAAATATTTGTTAAAATTAAAAGGAACATAATACGTAGAACACTGCCAGCAGGTCTCAGGATTTATGGCAATGTTATATTACATCGTTAGCACTCAAAGTGTTAACTGTACTGTCCTGTATAATGCGGGCCAGTTGCCTGTACAAGCCTACATAATGCGGGCCAGTTGCATTGCACAACATGCCCTGAGGATGATGAACGACTCATTCATCGAAACGTCAGTAGAAATGGAGAGTTTGATCCGGTCAGAAATCAGAATAACCCCCAACATTGCTACATATATGCGGGGAAAACCTTAGCACTTTCATAACTGTACTGTCCTCATTATAAAATTTTCTAATATCTACAGAGTGAAACTTTCCTAAATGCTGCCTCCCACAACGCAAATTCAAATTTATACTGTTTCCAAACATGTACCAAACTTCACAGAATGTGGTACGCGATGCACTTGTGCGTGAGTGCCTTCGGTGGCCATTATCACATTTTTTCCCAGGATAGATCAAAACCCAATAAAAATAAAAAGAGACCAATTTTAACTTTTTATTTTTGTTCACGGCAGAGAGTCACCATGCTTTTTATTAAGTTATTTTTGTACTTTATGCGAGAATTGACTAGAGAATACCATTGCTAAAATGCAGTTATTCCTTGCATTCCCCTAGTTGCACCCAAGATTAGTTGCAATGGAATTCCCTTCACTATTTCTATGCTGGGCCCCTATCGGAAACATTTTATACACCATATTGTGCCAAACAATGTTGTACATAACATGCATTTTTCTACTGCTATATACTTTGCATCATAACATGCAGATCGCAACAAGGAGCATCTTTGACTCATGACGTTGATCACTCCACAAGTCTACTAGTGGGCTCTTATCTCTGATTCTCAGGTCTTCGGCACGTATGCTAACATTGGTAGACAACAGTATCGCTGGTGTTCCAACCAGTGTCTCCAGGTCGAAGGTATTGGATTAAGTTTCTTGACCACCTTTAAAAAACTTAATCAGTTACCTTCGACCTGAAGGTGTTGGTTGGAACACAAAAGAAACTGTTATCTACTAATGTCAATAGACTCAATGAAGACCCAAGAAATGGAGGGAAGATCCACTGATCAACACCGTGGAAACCTTAGAACTAACTACTAGTAGAGGGCCAGAATGTGGTTAATGGCGAATTTCATAACACAGGCGGTCCTAGATTTTTGTACATTTGACTTTCGTGCAATTTGCACTTCCAAAATGACACCTCTCACTCAACTATCGTACAATAAATTCAGACTTTTGGACGTTTGTCGGAAAAATATTTTTGAATTTTGTGCGATGGTTGGCACATCCTGGCATTCAACTGTTTCATATGACAGTCTCAGCAGTACATACATGACATATATGCCCATGGGCAACGTTGACTCTAATGCAAGGTGCAATTTGTTTATTTACTGAATTTTCTTAATCCTGTACGATAAGAATGAGTATAAAACATGAAAATGTGGTGCCAGAGACCAATGGAAATAAGCGTAGGTTGCATGAACTTAATACTGTCGAGCAAAAGTTGTCAATTATTAGACGTTCTGAACAGGGGATTTCTTTTGTTGCAATCGGAGGCACACTGAGCTTAATCCATTCAACTGTGAGCTCAATAGTGAAGGGAAAGAATAAAATTAAAGACCATGCTCGAAATACTGAGAACATGAGGTCAAGAGGGATACATACGGATTGTTACAGATTCCTTTATCGAGAGAAGAAGAAAGCAGTAGTTCAACCTTTACTTGAGAGGTTTCACGAAAAAGTTGATGAAACACCATCAAAGTAACATCTTCCTTCTTCAACCCCAGTAAATTCATACTCGGAAAATTTTTCTTACTAATTCTGAGTTCATTTTATTTGTTTTTTAATAGCATTGTTTCCAGGAAGTCATACACCATCAACCTAGGGAATGTCATTCGGTTTTCATTAGTATTTTGCCTCTTTCAAGAAAAATTTGCAATATGTTGTCCATTTTTAACCCTTTCGCGACGGGCCCACATTTCAGAAAATGCTATGTACTTCCCTGACGAATGCCACTAAAATGTTTTTGCATTGCCAGTACGGAGCTTTCACTACGCTAATATCCTCTCAGGTACCTGTTTCCCTAACTTGGGTTGGGGCCCAGAGGAGTTTCGAACCTTTTTCTTGGCATTCGGGCCTAGATAATCTTCACCCTTTTCTGCTTGGGTTACCCATTACGGTATGCCGTCGCGGTTACCTTTTTGTTAATGCAATAGTTTTGCTAAAAACATTGTTGCTACAGCCTCGATATTTATTAAATCGGATATGAATTATTTTAGATTTACAATGCCTTTACAGCTTTTAAACGAAATTCTACCAATAATATTATGCTCTCTAGCAACAAAAATCGTATCAACTGTCAAATAAGTAATTTCATCATTGTATTTGCACTCGGAAATGATTTTGACGATTATTCAACGATAAAAATTATTACAAATTTAAAATGCCCTTATTAAGAATATTACACTATACTAATTAGCAGTTAAGACAAATAAATTAGTGAATAAATAATATATGTAGTAGCTACACTAGCTATCGAAAACTCTTAATCATTTGTTAAAAAAAGCCTAAATATACATTCTTCATTACCGCTAATATGATTAATTATGGAATATGTCTGTTGTGCAGTCTAATATCCTAAGTTTGTTTTCATGCTCTTATCTACCGTAGCATGATATATCAGGTTAAGAAAAATGTTTTATCTAGATACACGTTAATATAGTACCCTACAAGCCAAAACTGTTGTTTTCAATTACAAAACACCCGATTTTAGGAATAAGAAATTCTTCGAAGCGGATGTTATACCTTAAACATTTGTGTACCTCGGGTTTTGAAGGACTGCAAGGAATCACTGTATTCTTTAGGCAGAAACCATTGACCAACGAAAACAGAACTGAAATAGTCAGCTGTCATGATTAAATTAGAATGAGTAATTACAGGGAAAAATAAACATTGAACCTCACGAAAAATATGGCCGCCAACTCATATGAAAAAATAACATTCAGTTGTTGAACCTAAAAACATAGTCCCTTACTAAAGAAAACCATGAAAAAATCACTCACTAACCAACTAAATAACTAACAAAAATTAGTTCGGAGATTCCTTTACACACGAACTAAGTTAAAAATATTGGTAGAGCTCCGTTTAAAATTTGTGGTTGTAGAGCTAAACATAAGGAGTGCACTTATAATGCTCAATTTGCCAATTACACAAAAACCTTTAAGTTTGTTATTCCACTGCACCAGCAAGCTACTGACCGCGGAACCCTGCTGTGAGTGGGGCACGCACTGCGAGGAAGGTTCGAGGTAATCCTCTCCCACGAACCAAGAAAGGGTACCTGCGGTGTCCCGAGAAGAAATCCTTTATAACCAGGAATGTGACCCGAAAAGGCATTTTACGTTTCGTGCCGTACTTGGGAGGCAACCAAACTCGGAGTCTGAGCCTCGGCGTCGAAGGAGACCCAACCCTTCACCACGGGTGGCTTATGGCACCAACTGAACATAATTATGTTCATCTTTTTGTTGCGCTAGTCACGCTGATGAAAATGGTTTTTTCATCACAGTCATACGATAGATATTAACCATTTTACGTGCTTTAGTAATTTAATGTACATTAACCTGGCTGGTTTACTAATGCACGTAAAATGGTTAATATATATCGTATAACTGCATTTAAAAAACCATTTTCATCAACGTGAATAGCGCCATACAAAGACGAACATAATTGCGTGATTAATGTTTAACTTTAAGAAGTTATAAACTATAGTGTGACTGATCAGTTGGTGCCATAAACCAACCGCGGTGAAGGGTTGGGTCTCCTTCGACGCCGAGGCTCAGACTCCGAGTTCGGGTGCCTTTTAGGGTCACCTCCCTGTTTATAACACACACCTTTTAGGCTTTCTTGGGGCTTGCTTAATGGCACGTCGTTCTATCACGTCGTTCGTTCGCTTGCGTAGAAAAATTTACCCAGTTTTATAAAGTCGTTCGTTCGCTTGTGTAGAAAAATTTACGCCTTTATAAAACGTCATTCACAGCGAAAGGGTTAATTTTAATTAAATGTCGTTATGCTTCTTGTTTTATACCTTTCAAAGTTAGAGTACATTATCAGTGGAAAGTAACTTTAGCTAGGGAAAAAATATAAACGTGCATGTATTTTGTATTTTTCACTCAGTACATTATGAAACTTTTTTTAAACTTTTACTAAGGCATTTGTGCAATTTTAAAATTAATTGTTTAGTTTGAACAGGGTACAAGATCCTGGTAAAGAAATTTCTTTACATTTCCCTGACCAAAATTGTCATTTTCCCTGACATATTCCTTATGCAGTATGATGTTCAGAGAGCAGTAAAAGTTTGAAGAGCAAATGAAAGTTGAGAAAATAACAAATGTTACTTTTACTCATAAAATGTATTGAAAAATTTATGAAACGAAGACAAAATCAGAAGATGGAATATAAACTTTGGCAACAATGAATGAACGTATAGTTGGAGTGTGTCGGCCACTGACCAATTCATCGACCTTTCCCCATATCCAATTTTTGCCTGACAGCTCGACAATTTTCCCTGACATTTCACTGATTTCCCTGACTTGCAAAATTCCTGTTGAAATTTCATTTATGTATTTCTAAATATTTTAGATTGAAAATAAAATATCCATGCATTAAATAAGGTTTTACTATATTTCACTCTTTGGGAATGTAACTCCTAATTAGTATGGAACTCAATTGTTCGACTTTTTTACGTGTTTTCTCAAACGCATAGTATACAAAAGTCGAAGTACGAAACTATTTCAATCCATATTTGAAGTTAATACAGCTCCAGAGAGGGAATATATGATATATATATGAAAGAGATAAGCAAGAAATTTTGGATAAAACTTGAATGAAGTGGAAAGGGTTGTGGGAGGAGTTAATGAGAGAATGACATATTGGTAGTCATTAGGAAATTAAGAAGTTAAGCTAAAGGGGAACAGGGAGGAAGAGAAAAGACAATGCAGGCATGATGGAAGATTCAGAGTAAAGAATAAATCATTCCAAGGCTGTGGGAACTAGAGTTAGAACACGGTGTCCATAATTACTGTATTTGAAGACATATGCATGGACATATAATGTTTGGATACGCATATTATGTACTCCGATGAAATTATTTTGAGTCCTAGTAAGTTTTTCGAATGGATATGTATGTACTGTATTTCTCCGAATATAAGCCGCACTTTTTTTTCCTGATTTTGGGGCCTCAAAATCGTTTCTTAAATCATTTAAACTTTCTTAAAAAATCGTAAAAATGACCAATTTGAATAAACCAGCCATTCAGATTCACGTGGACACCAGCTAAACTCGCCTAAGCCACAGGGAAAGTCAGAAATAATGCTGAAAAAGGTCAAATTGGTGCACAATTTATTCATATATTAAAGGATAATATAAGTAACATTGTGTCACAGTTATATCGGAAATGTAAAAACAGATATAAAATTGTAATGCCTAATACTGTAGGTAGTACGGGATGCACTCAAAAGGGTGCAGGTTAAATTCGCGTATTAACTTTTTTCCCTGTTGAAGTCCCCAAAAACGGGATGCGGCTTATATTCGAGTGCGGCTTATACTCGGAGAAATACCGTAACAGCAGCAAAAAATGTACCCTAAGAGAATGATGAAACAAACTTACCCAGGGGAGTTGGCTGCCTCAAACCTTTGAAAGACATGATTAACGTCATGCATATCACTCATGTAGCAAGCAGTGCAAAGGTCATAATCTTCACACTGAATGCATTTCCATCGCATTCCAGCAATGCCACACCTTCGGCAAGCATCACATATAATGTTTGGATGCTTCACACCTGAGAATGGAAAGAGACCAGATAAAGAATCTTCAAACCAACACCTTGCCAAGCCACTAATGCCAATTGCTATACTATTTATAATATTTTCTCAATCCAAATGTGACCCTTGGTAAGCTATATCCCAGCACAATGAGACCTCTGACGTTACTCCACATGGAATCTTGAAATTCTGAGGGAAAAATTTCACACTAAAATGGGCCCACAAATTACTTGTTACATATGTTAAATAGTGGTCTACATCGGAGTACTTGTATACATGGCAATATTTGATTTGCCACAGTCAAGATAATGACTGCGCAATAGTCCGTAGTTGTATGACCTTTGGTAGATACACAAAAATTTCAAAATATTTCCCTATAAGTGATATAACTCAGGAAAAAAAAGAAGGAGAGGAGGGCTTTGATGTGCTGCAAAAAATTAGGGCAGTTCTTGATGTTATGGTCACTTTACATAAAAAGTATAAACCAGGTCAAGAGTTAAAGCATTGATGAAGCAATGGTTGGTTTTAAAGGACATCACTACATAAAAAAGTACATTCCAGGAAAGGCAACAAAGTGGGGATTTAAAGTATGGGTATTAGCAACTTCTCATCGTTATGTTCTTCAGGGTAATGTGTACTTGGGGAAAAAAGAAAGTAGAAACCGTGAAATGTTTCTTGGAACTCAGGTGGTGACGAATTTACTAGATCACTATTTTGGAAAACATTATCACGTGTATTTTGATAGTTTTTTTCAAGAGTGGGACTAATGAAACCTTTACTTACAAAAAACACTTATGCATGTGCTACTACAAGACCTTCTGAAGGGAATGACCCGTAGAACTAAAAAATCCAAAGAAACTAAAGCTCCAAAGAGGTCAAAGTAGAATTTTGCAGTGTGGGAATGTCACAGCTACGGTTTGGCCTGATAATTGGGATATTTGTGTCCTTCAAACAAATGTCGATCCCAACGAGAATGTAGAAATCCCAAGAAAAATAGGGAAAGGGAACAAACAAATTATGGTCTCGTGTCCTCATTCAATTGCCTCGTATGCAAAATACATGGGCAGGGTTGACATAGCTGATCAGAGTGGTACTACAGCGTAGGAAGTAAAACAAAGAAATGGTGGAAGTATTTATTTGCCGTTGATTTTAATACGGCCATAGTAAACAGTTTAATTCTGTAAAAGAAAACTAATTCATATCAAAGTACTAGAGACTGCGTAACACAGAAGAATTTCCATTTGGCTCTGAATAAACATATGATAGGGAAATTCTCCTCCCGCAAAATATTAGGGCACAGAAGAAGCCTTCCTGTGGCAAATTTTTCACTTAGACAGCAACATATTCTTGCAAAGATTGAAGGAAGAATGGCATGAAAATTTCCTCACTAGACTCTTTTACCCATACAGCACACGACGTCCCTGGGATATCCCTAAGACATCCCTGGGATATCCCGTTGGAATTTTCGTATTTTAGATATTTTTTACGTTCTAACGTATATTAATGAATACGTCCTATGGACGTCTCTGAGATATCCCGTCGGAATTTTCGTATTTTAGATATTTTTTACGTTCTAACGTATGTTTATCCTTTTCATGCTTGGATCACCTCAGAAATTAACTTATAGTTGATATCTACTGAAAATTTGCATCAGACTCCTTATATCCTGAATAAGTCCCATGGACGTCTATGAGACATTTCATCATAACAATCAATGATTTTTGTTGTTTCTGAAATTCTACCAAGGTCTGTAATTAGCGGTCTTGCGTTCGACAAATGATATCAATTTTTCTTGCGAGCGATTTTGAAAATGCGGTTTTGAAAATGGTGTCTTAGTCTTACATACAGAGGCACATTGTTACATGTGCAGTATTACCGGAACGTGTTTTGATTTATGTTAGCGAGTTTATACAACGTGATATTAGGAGGAAAGATTAGCCAAAGGTTTACGTCAACATATTTCCGAACTATTCTTCTTCTGCCATTGAAAGGAAAACTTAAGAGTTTAACATACTCGTTGGAACTTACGATTGCAAGCTCTCATCAACATGTTTACTTAAGAATTTTATCTACATGTATTTTCAGGCACTTCGCAAGGAAATGGTAATCAACATCCATAGTGACGATTTATAAAACCTGATTTTCATTGCACCTACGCAATGATGGGTGATCCTTGGCCTTCTGTTTCCTCAAGGAGTACTGTGTATGCAGCAATTATGATTGTGCCTTTGGAGCGTCAAAAAAAGTTGAACAAATTAGGAACATGATAAAATTGTGTAGTTTCCAGCAGTGCATTCATAATTCTTAACCAAAGAGTCAATGGCAAAGGGCCCTATTCTGGATCTGAGCGCGCTATTCCACGATCGAGCTATTCCACACCTCATTATAGCTCACGACCGTATTCTGAATCGAGCCGAGCAATACATTGCCCGGTTTCGAGTGGCTATAATAAGTACCGCCCCTTCCGGTATGAGAGGCGAGAGGAACAGTAAGCAGGAATTCCGGCAGCCAATGGCAAGCAATGTTTACATATACAGCTGGAACAGTTTTCAACATGGCCACCTCGATCGCGATCATTCCCTCTTATAATCTATGAATTATTTTATGTCTTAAATAGATAAAATTATAAATATAATACTTTTTATGTATTATTAGCTATAACATTTAACTAACAAGCTTGAAGAAATGTATTCCGCATGACTTACGATGATATTATGGAGAAGCGGTGAATGCTATTGTGAGTCTTCTGCTGTAATAAGATTTTAACATAACATTTTTAAAGTTATTTATGTAAATAATGCCTGCGATCCAAAGTATTAAATAATGTTTGGAGTTTCCTCTTTCCCTTTGCCAATTTTGTGATAGTAGTGAACCTTATTATGCTATCAGCGAGTCGTATATCTCATGTTGACATTTGTATTTTTGTGACTGGCTGTTTTGACATGCAAGTATCGCCAGTAGTCCTTCGGTCGAGAACTATCATTATTGTAATACATGTTATTATAGTCTATATTTCTTATTCAACTGGTAGTAATGGCCTGGGAGCTGCTTAAAGTTAGTAGTGGCATTGTCGCGACGGTAAATGTAAGCGAGAGATGGGCATAGAAAAATGTTAATATCGGTCTCAGTTGAAATGATACAGAAATAATTTTAGTGTCTTTATAATTGTTGAGGATTGGCTACTTAGTACACACCTGAGGTTTTTGTCGGTAATGAAAAGTTTATGAATTAATTTCCCTGAAGAAGGCCCCACGTAGGTATACGTGATGTTATTGGACTTGTTGTTGATGTTTACATCAGTTTGCCATTACGATACACGAAAGTGGTGTGCTCTTTTTAATTTAACCCTAGTATATATGTTCATACATATGCTTGGGAAATTCCAAAATTATAACCCAGATTTTTGTAGTGTTCGTCTTCCCTATAGGCAGGAATAAGCGATGGGAAACATGCCTTTGTGCTGGCAAATTGCATTACGGAGTATGAAATTATTGTATTGTATATTATAATGTTATCGTGTGACCAGTAGCAATTAAAATACGTTCAATTCATAATGGGAAATAATCCGCAACAGAAGGGCAGATTGACGATAGTTCTCTCATCGTAAATATATCGGTCTCCATTGAAATGATGCAGAAACAATTTTCCTGCCTTTATAATTGTTGAAAGTTAGCTATTACGTAAACAACTAAGGTTTTAGTGGGTAATGACAACTTAATGCATTATTTTGAAGGACCCATTTTAAGTGAATTTTTACAATTTTCATGGGGTGAAATTGCACTTATTTGAGTTGATTTTTACTTAAGTTTACAATTACGATTCGTCAAAGCGAATGAAGTTTGGATAAATATAGCGTGCTGTTTTAAATTAAACCCTCGTATACTTGTGGGTACGTATATGCTTGGAAATATCTTTGATTTTAGCGGAGTCACACTCTAAAACTATCGTGGTTAATGTCCGCTTTCGTCACACCAGCCTGAACGTCTTTTTCACTCAGTTCAAACTAACGTATTGCCATGAAATCCATGTCAGTCATCATGCCAAGTTTGCGCACTTATAAAAACTTTTCACTCTGCGAATTAACCCATTTATTTTGAAATAGTAATGTGTCAAGCCGGAGAAGTGTCATTTTCCCTCTACGCCGTACGTGAGATAGGGTCGAGCTATTGAGAATAGCCCGGTATCAAAGATCGGGCAATAATAATTCGACCCTCACCGGTGCTATCCGCCGTTCAGAATACCGAATAGCCACCGCGCTGTTGTCATCTTTAGAATAGCCACTTCCGGTGGCTATTTCATCATTGAGAATACCGAATAGCCACTGGGTCTCCATAATCGTGAAAATAGCCACTTTTCGCGCTATTCTGACGAATAGCTCGGCCTTATTTTCATTCAGAATAGGCCTCAAAGTGTGGCTTGATTCAGTGATTCAGATAAGTCTATAGTTTTGTGATATTTTATTTCTGTCGCCTTATGGCATTGGGCAGATGTGTGGTGGTGTTGTCGGGAAGCTACATTCTGAGTGTAATGGCTTAACTGGTATTTTCATGCTAATAAATGCAATTCAGTTTCATTCTCAGTTCTTTACTCTTCGTGAGAACTCTCGGAGGTCAATGAGAATATTTCTTGTTGTTACACAACAGTCACCATTGGATTCAACAGTAGCCGTAGCTGCAAATAAATTACATGTAAAAGGTAGAATTATTGTTAGTTTGATCTGGAATCTCAATTCACAGTCTAAAATTGACTATAACACATCATGGAGGGACATCATACGAGCAGACATTTAAATACCCCAGGGATGTCACAATTTGGTCGGCGTGTGGGACATACAGAACATCTAAGGGAGATCACAGTGTCCCGGCAAGATATCCCACAGATGTCCGTGGGACATCCTGGGATATCCCGTGGACATTCTGCGAGGATATCCCAGGGACGTCATATGGGCAGACATTTGGATATCCTATGGCCGTCCCACTGTTGTCGGTGGGACATACATGGATATCCCACGGATGTCACAACGTCCCGGCGAGATATCCCACAGACGTCCCAGGGATGTCAATGTGCTGTGTGGGTACTTATTTATGTTAACGCTTGTTTGTGAAAAATTTGTTTTAAGAACTTAAAAAAAATTAAGTGGCCTATTCTAGTTGTAATCTATCATCTCTATCACATTTTCAATCTCTTCACTGGGTTGCAAGAGGTTTAAGAAAAAAACTGAAAAATTACGAGGCAGATACGACAGAGCTACGTTTTACCTGCTGCTGCATTGTCCACTACACGAAGGTCGAATGCTCCCTGATAGCCAACCCGATAGTTGGTTCTGGTGCCAGAATCCCAAAGCACAACCACAGTTTTATCCGGGGACGTTGGACTGCCAGCCCTTCCCAGTTCCACGACGGTGCCCACATGGCCCTCGCCCCCATCCTGGTTCCCCCACTTCCAGTGCGGGCCTCGCACCACCCGCACCCCCACGTCCAACATACTCCCCCCACCCCCACTGCGCTCACGGCCGGCTCATCCACAGCCAAGAAACCTCTGCCTCTGCTAAGGGAAAATGCAATTTTTAAAATCAACATGTATAATTATGATTACTATTCTATGCATATCAAGATAATAAATACAAAGCTTAAATAATGAAGCACTTACAGGATCTGGCAACAAGATATAGTAATAAGGGCAAGATTAATAGAGGTAATCCCGAAACTTAACTGAAAAATGACTGATTGAATTCACATTCAAATCATTAGAATAAAGTGAAAATAATACTTGATATAAACTTGATCAGATTTACCAAATAGCATCTTACTTTTACCAAGTGACTGCTCTAATCCATTGCTCCTTCATATACTTCTTGTAGAGTTATTAATGGAAAGAATGAAATTCTACTTTTGCTCCAATATGCTTAGTGTATTACCCACAACATCACATAGCAATTGTGATTACCATTCGGCATAACCAACAAAGGTAACTCTGAATTCTACTTGACAGTGACAAACCCAATTAACAACACCCCAGTTGCAATGAAAATGTGTCCACAGCATCCACAAAATCACTATTCCACAGCACTATCATCACACTCCCTTACTCATACTCTCCTCAAATCTCTTTCAGAAGTGGTTCCTTGCAGTGCTAGTTGTCGTCGTGCAACGGGCACATACTCTTTCAGGAATTCTCAGCTCGAAAGTCATGTGAAAGATTACTTTTCTTATTCTGTTGATTTCATGATTATTGTGGGAAGATAACTGAGATGGCTTTAACATCAATGCTTGGATTTCACTGATTACTCTGCTTTAACCCGGCCTCTTTTGCATCTTTATAACTGAGAAAAAAGCTGAATAAAACCCCATTATCTAAAAAGCCAGGAGAGCAGAATATGAAAGTGAGGGGGATGTATCTTTTGTACTCTGGTCACCCCACATATGGGACGCACAACTTGAAATAATTAGGCGATGAAAAATTCCTCCCACGAGTGTTGAAAGAGAGGGCGACAAAAGAAAAAGGGGACCTGGATGGCGAAGACGCAACAGTGGGGCGAAGAGCACACAACGCATTCAACCCCCGAGTGAGGAGGGGAGGGGCCGTCGCGAGGCATGCAGCAATTGGGGGGATTCCTCTTTTATTCCATCCCGTTTCACAGAGTTGAATGCAGAACTTGGGGGGAGGGGTGTGAGTACCGTGATACGGCGCTGATTAGAGGACGCACGGTGAGTTTGGTCAATTGATCAAAGAGCGAAACTGGGAGCGGGAGGTGCGCAAATGCCACAGAGGTTTCGGGAGGCGACAGGGTAACAAGACAATGATACGAGAGTCCTCTTACACACATTCATCCATCGAAAAGAGAGAGAGCAGAGTGTATAAAAGGATGCGCTCACGAAAAATGACCACCGTTTTCACTAACTTCACTACTCCCCCAACCATACCAAAGACACTATCTACACAAACAAAAATAAAGCTCACCAACTACGTTGTGGTATGATTTTGAGAAACAATGGTCGTCACATGAGTTTTAAAACATTTGGCGAGTATTTGCGTTAATTTTTGATAGCTCTACGGTTGGGCCAAAAACGCAGCCGTGGCTCTTCGTGACAAGTCAACACCCTTGAAGGACACACCGAACTAAGTATTAAATACACTGATTTACGAGATTAAGATTTGCAGAGTGTAGTAAATTATGGCAGTTTTCAGAATTGGAAAACTTAAAACACAGAATCACTACTGACGACAGTAGTTTCCAACCGCTTCAAGGATCATCACCGTAGTGTACACTTGCTTTCAAATTTATGCGGTGAACAGTAAGTGACTGACAACATCGCAGGTCAATGGGAAAAAACGTCAAAAGTACTATCATCCGAAATTGTCACATATCATTAAAATCCACAAAAACCTTTAAGAAGTCAAACTACATTTAAACCAAACAAGTATAATGACGATGAATTAACGTCACACAACGACGACGATTTCATCGTAGTACTGCTCCCAGCTGGCTTGGATATGACGTTGAACTTAGATTGAATCTTACCTAGAGCCTTCACACTTGAAGAAATCAACAGACTTCCCGTTTTCTTAAAAAACATGAAGTTTGACAGTAACAACTGCCCCAAAATATCCACGATTGAGCGCTGTAATAACGCACCCTGCTGTTAAGTTTCGAAAACGAAATTTCGACCGCACGTCTACGCACTTTTGTTGTCATCTGCAAATCGAGGCGCAGGTGGTTGTTTACGAATCTGGCGATGGGCTTTGGTGACGAACAAATTGAACCAAAGATTGTAATGACTGAACTTGGTATTCACAAGAACATTAAGTTTTTCACCTCCTAGATTCAAGTGCATGTTTGCTAGTGCAGTAATTTTCAAACTTCAGGGAATTAGTTGGAGGTAACTCAACATTTTCTCCCGTGATACAATGTCAAATACAATTGTTGTAATTAGGGATTACAAGCCAGGGGATGATGTATATTGCAAGGAACTTATCCGCGAAGCTACCATGTCCACAGTGAACGCATCATTCATGACTGCATTAACTCAAGAAATAACATTTCAGGGAATAGTTATATGTGCTGCGGTGATGTTTATTTTTCTCGGTGTGCCTTTAGGTTATTGTCTTGCGGCGATACCAGTGTTTCTGTTTTTAATGTACGTATTTATTTGGCTTGGACACACAATGAAGGCCATAGAACTGACACAAGAAATGAATAACATTGCGAGAATGTATATGTCTTCGCAGCATACCGGATTTTGGGTTGCAGAGGTATATGATCCTCCGCTTTTGCTTGGCGGGCTAAAGAAGAATTATAGGTTTGAGACAGTGACTGAGAAAGAATTCCTAACAAGAAATATAACTGTCGACCCTTCCAAGAAAATGGTATGTATTGGTGTCTACTCAAAATTTGAAGTTGAACTTCGTCGTTGGAAGAATTGTTTCGGTCCTTCATCTAGCTTATTTGCAATCACAGGGTTGACCCTGGTTCCAATAAAATAACATATTTGCATTACTTTGTTTGCGGAGTATCGAAAGTGAATGGTCGTAATTCAACAGTTGTTCCTGTAAAATATAATAACTTAGCAAGTTGATGATGTACCATTGATGTCATTAGAATTTTTTTTGAACAGTTTGGGAAAGGGGATGGCTCCCTTACCTCAAGGATAAAATTCAGGGACCTTAAAAATCCTTATCTGCGTGACTAAGTGGCTGAATAATTAAAAAGCATGTGATGCATGTTCAAAATTATGTTCCGTTTGTTAAATATAAACATCACATTTACTCTCCATACACGAATCTTTAGGAAATTATCTCTTTTTTGCAATTGGATGCCTTACAAGGATGGCGTGGTATTTATTTCTTAGTAGGTATGTACCTACCTGAAATTAGATAATTTTTTCTTTGGTTCATTTCCATCCAAAACTCACTCAGAACCTTCCCACGCTTTGTATTCAATACATTTTGTGAAATGATTACATAAAATATTCAATATTTGTTATGCTCAGATCGGATACTGCTATATTTCTTACTTTTAATACAGGGAATACTCTGGAGGATATATGTTCAATAAGTATTTGGGTATACATACATCGAATACATAAGATTTGGTATCTAATTCTCGATAGCAAGGCCACCTGAAGAAATCCAGGGTTCAATCATGGAATCCAGCTTGACTTTTTACATGACTCCAGCTACTTTTTTCTCCCTGCATTCCAGTCTCTCAAGGCCAGCTGGATTCTAGCCTGTATTTTCAATTCAACTCAAATTTTGTGCTATAACGAAGTTACATTGATGCACAGGAGTGGCCTGGTACATAAGACTTCCTTAAAGCGTGGCATTGGATTTTGGGTTCTAGTACGAGGTGTGATAAAAAATTGCGGTCATTTTCGTTTTCCTTAGAGAATATTTATTAAAAAATGAATACCAATTTTGTCCCCTTCAAAGTAATAAGATATAATACACTTGTGCCAGCGGTTTTTCCAATCTTGGAAGCACTTCTGGAACTCACTTTTCGGTATAGATATAGTTCAGCTCCTTCAGCGATTCTGTATTTATCTCATAAATGGTGGCAAAACATCATCCTTTCATGGTTCTTTTCAGCCTCGGGAATAGAAAGAAGTCACAGGGGGCCATGTCCGGCTAATACGGTGGCTGAGGCAAAATATTTGTTTGTTTTTTTACCAAAAAAGAAGTAATAAATAAGCAGTGAGGTGTGAGTGGGAGCATTATCATGGTGCAATTTCCATGAGTTGGTTTGCCACAATTCTGGGCATTTTCGTCGGATTGCTTAATGCAAACGGTGCATAACTTCCAGACAGTATTCCTTATTGACCATACCACCATATAGGAGGACCTCATGATGCAAAAAAAAATCAGAATTATAAAGCCCGCAAAATTAAAAAATTCCTGTTATTTTTTTATCACACCTTGTATCATGTATTATAGTGGTAGGTATAGGTAGACATGCAAGATAAATACTATGCTGTCAGGTAGATACTATGCAGACAAGATGATTAAATATGCTATATAGAAATAAGTCTCAAGTTGTTCAAATTAGCTCTTTTTCTCTTTCTTATAACAATATTTTGGGCTTATTAGATGAATTTCTTACAATAAATGTGCCCAATCCAGCTGAATTTGTCAGATTTTATATTGCCAATCCTGCTGCATACTGATAGGACCATGGCGGATATGTTCAGATTGGGACTTTGTTATTCACGCAGCCAATGTCATTGTGGTGATTCCATTCATATTTTTGCAGCCAATGCAGTTTGAGTTGCAGTTAGACCAAAAAACAATGAAACACACATTGAAAATTTTCAAGACTTAATCATGTCTCGTCTTCAGGAGATAAGAAGATCTCATGGTCCATCTCAACTGTCTGCATTTTGCCAATGCTATGATGTCAGGATCTGTATGTATTTCTCTTAATTCTGCATTCGTTCTTATTCTCCTTAGCCCTCCTTCATTTATTGGTCCATAGATCATTGTCAAAACTAGATTTTCACAAGTGATCTATCGTCTTTCTAATTCTTTGCTCAGAACTCCTACTTCTGATCCGTTCAGTACTGCCCGTGATTGTATAATAATTTTAAATTTATTTAGTTTTTCTTGAAAAGATTCTACTTTTTAAGAGCTTTTGCATTGCCCAGTAGCATTTGTTGTCATTCAGTAGTTTTGTGTTGATTTCCGTTTCTTTATTTTTGTCTTTATCTAATGTAATTCCCTAACATCTGATTTCTGTACATCTTCGGAAGTAATATTCTTCAGTTTGCAATTCTTCTTCTCACTCTTGGTTCCTACCAATCATTGAAGTACTGTATTTTGTCACCATTTACCTCTAGTCCGACTGTTTTAGCTTGTGAAATTAGTTCTTGAGAGAGGCTTTTTTAGTCCGTTTGTCTTCTGTCAACATTACGACATCATCTGCAAAAGCTAAGATTTTCACTTTAGTACCTATATTTTAGCTGGGATACAGCATTTATGTGCTTCTTTTAGTGTCTCTTCTAGAGCTAGATTGAAAAGCTTCTGGGTGAACTTTTACACCCTAAGTTCGGTGTATAGCTCGCAACCTCAGATACAACCATTACACACTGAATAAATGTGTGCTGCTTGCCATTAAAAACTCTCACCATGGCCCAAAAAAACTCCCCATGAGGAGTAAGGCTCTGAGGGAGAATTCTGCCTTTCTCCTACAACCATTCCACCTATTTCAACCACCTCTGTCTGTCATCAAATCTTCGCCACCCATCCAAGAGGTTGAATATTTCTGGAAGGATATCTACGAAAAGTCTAAGCCATTCAACTCCGCTCCTGCCATAGGCCTCTTTAAAGAGTTCTGTGACCCCCACCTACAAGATGTGGATGGACCTCTTTCAGTCACGGAGGGTGATGTGAAGTAGGGCATCCCTGGCAAGAAGAACATCTTGGCTCCAGGGATGGATGTCGTGAACAACTTCTGGTGGAAGAAGTTTACTTCAACCCACCAACACCTCACCAGAATCTTCACTTCCTTTCTGAAAGGAATAGAACCAATACCACCTTGGCTGACTGAGGGACACATGGTTCTGATAATTCGACACATGGTTCACACATTCGTCATTTCGAGGACGATGGCTGCTATGAACACCTTCGATAATATGAATACCTAATATGTAATATGATTTTAATTTTTCTTATACTTTCTTTTATTGGTTGAGGATTAGTTTTAATGAATTCATATTCTGGTTACCTATATGGCAAGGTGATAGTTAGCTGAGGTCATTTGCACCGTTATGGACTGTAGCATATTGGTTGGTAATGGAAGGAAAATTAGGGACATGGAGGGAGCATAGAGAGAAATCTGGCACCCACATAAGCCTATTCAAGGTGAAAGGCATGAAGGGGTCCAGAGTTTAACATCTAATGAACAAGTAGGGAATGCAAAGTGCTCCTCTTGTAATGAAGGATTTGGTGTTTTTTCTGCGAATGACGTTGATAATGTCACTGACTCTGCCATTGTAGCCTTCATGATGATGGCAGAGTCAGCCATCAAAATGTTGGCAGCCTCCATTTCCCTGACCCAGTGCAAAGCCTGAGAAGACTTCTGCTCTGCTCTCTTCTTACTGACTCAACCAGGAGTGTGGAATTGACTGGAAAATCTCCTCCATTGCTGGGATTCGATCCCAGGTCCTCCAGATGGGGAGTCATAACTGTACCCACCACACCAACCTGTTCCCCTAACAAAGTCTTTTAGTTAATCTCTTTTCCTCCTAGTGAGCCCATGAAATCCATCCATATCACTTTCCTTTTTGTATGGGTGCTAAGGGTACACCAAGGTATTAGCCCTGACAGAATAATCATTGCTGGAAGTGCTGAAACTAAGTATTTATGGTGGCTTGAAAACATGAAATGTTTCTTCTTCAGCAATGCAAAAGTTGAAAGGCAGAGGAAGAAACCAATAGTAGCCATTCTGAGACATCTGTTCCTAATAGAAGCGAGTTCTTGTCGGACAGTATAATTATAATCTGATTTTCAATGGGTTTGGCTCTACTAAGGAAGTAGGGAGGGTCATTTTCGACCCACATTGTAATGCTCTCTCTCCTTTTAGCTTACACCTAGAGAAATAGCTTTTCGTGACTTTTCTCTATGATTGATTTTCATAAATACATGTAATTTGAATTACTTAGGGGGTTACCTCCCCTGAATCCAAAGACTTAAAGTTGTGGTGCTTGGGTCTGTTGTCTCTAATTGTTGTTTTCAAGGTTTCAGCAATAACATTTCTTGAGTTTTCAAGTTTCATCATTGCTACTTCATTAGCATTTTATTTTTGGTGTACATATAGCTCTTTATCTTGACATATTTATGGTTAAATATCGCAAGACTTGGTGGCACACACCCACAGAATTTTCAGGTCAGGGAGAGTAAAGCAGGTGTGTAACAGGTGTCGCGGAGACTTTTCTGCATTGCATATACCTTTTGCCCCACTAGATGTGTGTATTCCTCTCCCTGACATCGTGTTCTAAGCAGGAAGGTGCCACAAAGTCCTGTGGTACCTATAATATGAACATTCAATTATATTCATAAAATATGTATTGTGCATGTCTGAACTGAAGCCAACAAAAGACATAAGCTAGTCATGGCTACATTTTATTACACCTTCAGAAAAAATCTGAAGGAATTACCATTTGTAGTCTTATAATTTTCCTGATAATTATGTCAAAAAATACTGTGCATCTACTTTGCTTCAATTCAATAAAAATAATGTATTTTATTCATAAAATAGTATACAATGGAACTGCCTTACTTCATTCAGGGACCAATAATGGCCAAAGAAAATGATCTTTGTTCAAGTATAAAGATGTAGTGGTTTTCCCATAGGTGTACGATGTAACTATGAATCCTGGGTCTGAAATCTGTTATTTAATGTTGGGACTAACCCAATATTGAATATTTCTTGATGGTCATTCACTTCAAATTGAGTGTCATTTTTAAGAAAGTACCTTTACCAAGACAAAATCTACGTGCTCAATTCTTGAATGCTAATTGTTGTGATGGAGCCTGGGAATCTTGCCCTCTTACATTAATTTTTTATCATGATATCAGAGCTTGTCATTGTAAGGTAAGTGCCTGTATTATGTATGCCTTTGTCATTCTTTTTTTTAGGTTGTGGGAACTGTAGCCATTGTAAAGAGCAGGACACATCCAGATGACTGTGCACGACTGCGGCGCTTGTCTGTGGCCCCCCTGTACAGGGGCCATGGCATCGGTACAGCTCTGACAGAAGTTGCTCTGTCATTTTGCCGTTCCTGTGGTTACTCACGAACTGAGGCGGTGGCATCTGAGTGCCACGACGCGGCACGGAGGCTTCTGATAAGCAAAGGGTTTGAAATGCACCAGATGTACCACAGGCCCATTTTAGGGCGATTGGTCGCTGTGGTAATGTATGAGCTGGTGTTGAAGTTTCGATGTGCTCCCACAAGTCAGGAGCCGTAAGCCTACGTTTAATTGTACATAGGAAACATTTGAGTATGAGCTGTTGTTTTCTGTGACTCGGGGACAGGATGTGTGCTTCAGCCATCCTGGCAAATGGATTCTTATCCAAGGGTGTCCAAGGCTCATCTTCCTGATCCTTAGTATCATTTCACAAACAACAAAGATAGAATGTGCAAGCCACAGCTTACTATCATATGCTGGCTATCTTACTCTTCAGAAGCCTCTGCTGGCATCGCATAATGCTGCTCATGGTTCTGTAGGAATTAACTGTGACCATATTTGGGGAAATGCAGAATCATATGCATGATCATGCGAGTGGTTTTACATGCCCCATTGTTGAACTTTTGCAAAAATGAGGAGACCAAGTAAAATTGTTACCTGAATCCTAATTTTTTAATTTATGTATTTTTCTTTATAACCTGACATTCTGTTTTAATTTCCATCTGTCATACGCCACATGCCCTTTTGATTAACTTCTTTTATCAATGTACTTTTCAAAGTTGAGGGTCAACAAAATATTATCTGGCATGATCTTTTCAATAATGACAATCTATAACTCATTGTGACTCAGAAAATAGGTACAATTAGTTACATTTTGAGAGCATGTGCTAATGGGTAGTAAGTAGGTATTCATTTAAGCAAATTCCCTCTGGAAAAAATGTGAGTTTCAAAGATATTTATAGGTATTCTAACTATCTAGATAGCTTTTTCTTTATTATATTTATCATTGCTATTAGAAACTATAAAGACTCACTTTAACTTCAATTTCATTCTTTGAAAGGCGGAAATGAAATTAGCTTCTGTATAATTGACCACAGGTTATTTGCCAGGAATTAGGTACTTTACTTCTTGATCTCTATAGACACCCTTTTCTTTCCTCAGAAATGCAATCTAAAATACTCCAGGATTATGCACAGGGTTATGCGCAGAGGGTAAGGCTATATTTTCATGTATCCAATGTAGCATTGCCATTTTGGGTGCCCATCTCTCAACTTTCATCGCAGACCATGTTGGGGCAGCGAGCTAAGAGTACTCTCTCCATCATTCTCGTCTGGGATTCTACGGTGAATAACTTACCTAAATACAGTTGTTATTCTAATAAATCAGCAATTTCATTTTATTTCTATTAACCCTTCAAGCCCAGAGGAGATTAAAATGAATACCATCTTGTAGGTCGGAGGAGATTTAAATAGATCCACTGGTTTTCCTCTGATTTAAAAGGAATCGCCGCGACATAGTCACTACGTTGCTTGACGGCATGTGAGGTTCGTGCCCAATGTAGTGGCTACATCGCTTATTGTTGCAGGGGTCCAATGTTAAGATTAAAGGATGTTGATTATAATTTTTTCTTCTGAAATCTAACACAGAAATCTTGTCTTATGGGCCAGGAAATACAGTATGTACTATGATGTAACCTACCCATTCACTCGATTCAGGAATCTGATTTTATTCCTCATTTGGAAAATTCAGTGTTTGATGGTCACCAAGGTCATTTCAAGCATGTCTCAATGATGAAACATTTCTAGTTTGAGGCTATAATTGAAGGTGTTTATCAATTGTAGCAGTCTAAAATATGTCTATCTATTATGACATTTGTCATGCTATCTTATTTACGAATTGCTACCAGTTTCTGAAGTGTCTAGGGAACAATTTGCTCAAATATTCCTCTTTTTAAATGGCCAAAGGATATCTATGATCCAAGATTAAATGAAAGACTGAATAAATTGTGCTGTGAGCTTGATGGGAAAACTTCATTAATAATATCTATCAAAAGTAATGTGAGGTGAAATGTGCTATTATCCTTTTCAAATATCTTGGGGGCTGAAAGGCAGGACTAAAATTTGTGGGGGCGGGTGCCTTTCGCGTCAGCCGGGTACAGTTCGAATGTCTCCGCTACCAGGGGGTGGGGAACTGCCTCCAAGAGGGGCGGTTCAAGCTCGACGTTGCCGATGTTGTTATCCCTCAACTCCTTCAGTGGGAAGTCCACGTGGGCCACAGCATGAGATGCCTCTCTGCGGGACGGGTGTCGCCTGGCCAACGCCCAAGTCGGGAAACCTAAGGGAGGGTGACTAGTGCATTCTTTCCGCTCTAGGGGCTTATTACCTGGGCCTTTCCATGCAAAAATGGCAGCAGCAGAAGTGGGCTTACAGCAACTGGTTGATTCACGTATGAAATGTTTTAGAACACAAACTATAACAGTACAAAAAAGAATATGCTATTTCCCACATAAACGGCAGCAGCAGGAATGGGTTTACCAACATAATTTTCTGTCAACATCATTCACGGACCTAAAAACACCGATCACCACCAACCAAAAAACACCGATTGACACGGACTATAAACATCAAAGGTTTGACAATGCAGCAAGCAGATTCACAAAGTGGACACAATGAAGGTCTGAGAGAGACTGAATTTCCGAGAGGCTAGACCACGCCTACTGCATCCTAGTTGGCTCTGAGGAAGTCACGTGATGAGCGACTTTCTCTTCGCTCAACCCCACAAATATTAGTCCTGCCTTTCAGCCCCCAAGATATTTGGAAAGGATAATAATGTGCTACGAAAAGGCATTAGCATTATATGACGACAATGAGCCCTCTCAATGGTGCCTAAAATACCCGAAATGGTCACATTATAGGAAGTTGCAGAAGGTGTCTGATAATCTTGTTTGTAGGTTAAAGTTTGTTGAAATTAAAGTAATAAAATTGGCATTAAGGTCTAATAGGCCTTTTGTATTTGGAGGCACTCTTCCAGATGTGCTTCTTTGACCCTATGTCTTGTCATGAATGCATATAGACTTGACTGTCACTGTGACTGCTAACATTTACAAGAACTTAAAAAATATTTTAAAAAAGAAGCTTCGGATAATGACAATAAAACTATGCTTCAATCCACAGAGCTGTTACTTGTATCTGGTATCAGTAAAAACTCTGTAGATTGAAACATAGTTGTTATTGTCATTATTCATAATGGACTTCCACAACGTAACGCCTGAAAGGATTGAATTCAAAGGATGCTTCTGTTTTAATCATGATGGGCATCAGAGACCCTTCGTAGTATATAATGAGAAACAGCGTCCATGTAACTGTTCTTTTGCCTCTTTCACTCATATGGTTTTCCTTTTGCATAGTGCCACCCAAAACAGATTTCTATGCATGCATAAGTTGAAAAACTCACAGTGTAAAAGAAATTTGCAACTACTAAGTGTTCCTGTGGCTCTCTACTAAATGGAATGTGATAGCTGCCAAGGTATTATAATATTTTAGAAATATATACCTTAAAATTGTACGATAGAGTAACTGTAAAAATTGTGCTGTGATACAGTTGTTAGTTCGCTGGAAATTAAGGCTGTAAATTGAAATATTTCATCTGCTGGAGAAAATGGTGTAACTTACCAAAAAATTCATGCCCAAAAGAGTGTTCACTGGGCAGTAATACATCAGTGTGTTCATTTAAACTTGTAACAATGGTGCTACGATGTTTACTGCCAAGTGGCATCACAGCCTACTTGGCAGTGTTTTATTCTGGTGTGTTTTAGCTAAGTTGTAAATGGGACATATGGCCATCATCAGTATTTTTTTTTCAACATGAACTTCCAATTTAAAAAATAGAATGTGTGTAAAATCTTTAAGCAATTTCTTATTGCATAACTGATTGTTCATATATGTCTTGTGTTGTGCAGCAGCTGATATCTGTTCCTGCCTCTAGCAATGTGCTTCAAGTAAGACATGCCTTGAGCTCCTCTTAGGTCGATTTTAGTGACTAATATTTTATAATTTCTGTTCATAACTTTTTGTATTTCACGCAAGTCATTCCAGTCAATAAGGATAGAGAGAATTAATGTGTATGCATGTTTCAGGTGGGGAAAGGTCGAGATAAAAACTGGTATTCAAAAGAGTTATGTTCGAGTTGATGCATTGCTTTGATTGATGTACATTATGCCATGCAAGTCGATGTTTTTGTTTTAATTTGTTTTTTAAGAAAAAATTAAAAAATCAAACTCTACTTTATAGCTGTTCTTTGATGTGTAAGAATCTTGAGTTGTTTCGTATAGGCTACCAAAGAGAATAGTGAAATCACTTAGTTTAAAGCAAGTAGGTTGTATGTGATTGAGACATTTTATTTTGCATACCAAAATATATTGTTTGTGTGCATTAAAAAGTGTTAATTTGATGCATTGTTTTATAGTCACTGTGTCTAATCAGTACTTTCTTACGAACTGGTCCCTGGTTTGTAACCTGTACGCTCCTAGGTGTATTTTATGCATATGATATGATAATAGATCTGTAGACAGATGTATCGGTGATATGCCCATTCACTACCTGCTGGGGTTATCGTTTGACCTTGAGAAGAAGATTGAGGTGTCTTACCTCTCTGCTACGTTTGAAACTTTATTTGAGTCCCTCTCAAAGCATTTATTGCATGAAAGTCAGTGAGCACTTTGCCATGATCTCATCTAGACCAAGAATCTTTACTTAAGTGAGACTTGTTTCAATGTGTCTAACGTAATATTCGGATAACAGATTGAAAGCTCATATTCTATATTAAATATTTGTTTGTCTTCAGTAAATACCATGGTATGAAAGGGTTACTGCCATGATGTTTTGAATAGGTAAAAGGATTATGTAAATTCTAAGTTTAAACAATGGTCTTGATCTAGGGAGCTTATTCCAAACGATGTGGGTGTTTGATGAATGGATTTACTTGTAGTAAGTATTTACAATCATGCCTTGTTTTGTGCAAATTCAGTTAGTGCATTGTCACCATTTGCAAAAACAGCAATGCGATATGCCTACCCTCAGTCTGAAACAGATCATTGGATAGGGGATGCCAATTATAGTTGGTTATGTATGCCAAACATGATACTTGCATGAAATGTAAATAATATTCCTTGGAGATAATGAAGTTCTTCATGGTTACATTTACTGAGCTCTTGCCAGCACAATTCTTTGTACATTGTATGGTACAAGAGACTATGCAACTGGTTTACATGGCATGAACTGTAACAATTTCACAACATTTTTATGGCAGCTATGCTCAGAGTCTGACTCCATACCCCCTGTCCGATGTAAGACGGAATGATGGCATATAAGATGCACTGGCATATAAGACACACTGGTAGATAAGACACATCCCCACTTCAGAAGGGCACACTCAAGAAAAGTGACCATTAGCCTGTGGAAGGCCTTACCTTCACATAAAAGACCAGGGGGTGATTTTTTAGCCTCAATTTTGGAAAATAAAGGTGTGTCTTATATGCTGTCAAATACAGTTATTACTTCCAAGATCTCTGCCATTTTTATCACCCTTACTTTTCATCCATATAAAAAATTCAACCGGTATAGTCTGGGAGTAAATATTTATAATAGCTGCATGTAAGTCAATGGCACCAGATGAAAAAAAAGCTTGCAAGTGGAATTATAAACATTATGAGGGAAGGGTGGTCAAATTTATTTGGATCCACTGTCATTGAATCCAATCATATTAATGAATGCCTTAAATGAAAACCTTACTTTAGGTGGAATACTTTTTGGTTATTACAGCATTGACTTCTAGATGCTTGTCATGCAGGAAGAGCATATCTAATTTTGATAATGTTTGTATGTTCTCATTTTGGTTAAATAAGAATAACTCAAAGACTCATTGAAATACATTCTGTGCACATATTGAGGCATGGTTGTACTGGTAGCATTAATTTTTAATCTACTGAATACCGCTTGAAGTGAATTTCAAAGTTAAACTACCTCTGAAGTATTCATAAATGAGTTTGACTATGTGGGATGAAAGCTTAGATAATTCATTTACTATTTTTAAATGAAATTATATAAACGATGGTTATTTATTTTTTTACAATTTGGTTTCATCTGATTGGCTTATGTAAGTTGTTGATTCATTATTTTTACGTGACACTGCAATGTATTCATAATTGTACTTTCACTTCTGCTTCCATCTGGAATCAAGATATTCTTTGTGTTGTGTTGGAAAAGGCTTTTTATAGCCCACTGTATTTATCCATTCAAATATTACCCAGCCATTATTTTTTATGCTCAGTTTTGGGTGGGCCAAACATTTTTTAATCCTTCCAATGCCATATCTTCAAACCTAAATAATGTAATTTTATACTTAATAAAATAATCAAGAATTCCAATTGTATTTTGAAAATGTAGAACTGTATTTTATAAAAAAAACCTTAAATAAATAAATTGGGTTTTTCAAGTACATATTTTACATGTTATACTATGACTCCTGTCCCTAGAAAAATTTAAATTATAGCATCTCAGGGGTGATTAATCCAAATTTTTGAGGTTCAGTAAAACTCCAATTATCCGAACTCCAACTATCGGGATCGCCATTTATCCAGATCGCTTTTGGGGGAAAAATCCTCGAAAATCGGCTTTTTACAGTCACTGCAATAGGCTATTGGAAAGGTGTATTGCATCTTTTAAACCGTTGATTTCGTTTGACAGATGCATTTCTTTAGCATTCTAAGATCAATTCGAAGTGAATAGGTTAAGAAGTTCCCAAAGAAATTACCTTTTTTGTGAGATCCATTTATCTGGATGTTTGATTATCCGGATGGGGTCTGATCCCAATTGATCCGGATAATTGGAGTTCTACTGTATATGTACTTCTTACAATTTCAATCCCTGGAAAATGCTCGTTATCAACGATGCATCATTTGCTCTTCGTTCTTCTCTTCTAGGTTTCCCTTCGTTACATGTCTGACAAACTCATTCAACCATCATATTGTCATTCACATGAGAGTCCATGCTCTTTAGAATTCTTTTGCTGTACATTAGCTTGCTAGTCCTATTTTGGTCCGTTAAGTGTTTTCAATGATCCTGAGTTCTTCAAAATATTCTTTCCATTTATTATACGATTGTCATTGGTTATAATCAGTGATGAGAAGTAATTGATTACAAGTAATCCCATTACTGTTAATGATTACATTTGACTTGCATACTTTTATTTGTAATCGTTACTTTTTTCAAATTGCAATTTCACTTGTAATCTACTCTAAAAGTAATTGTTACATTTTTATAATCATTACACTCGGGGTAATTTTAATCGGCTTGTCAGTGATAATGTCAATTTATCTGCATTTTAAAAATTATTTTGGGCTGCATGAGCAGTTGTTCATAATCGTTTATTTTGACTATTTGTTTCAACCACTACCCCTTTTAGCTTATTCTGAAGCTGGATCTCCACTAGAAACATTTTCTGCGTAATATGTTCTGCGATTTTCAAAAGCTGTATTGCAACCAAGCTTCTAAATATTAGCTGTCGTAGTGGGTATACCAGTACTGCTTGAGAACCACAACTGACTAAGTGTTAACGCTTAAATTATCGTTTTGGAGTGTATCGCATTAGCATATCGGATATATTGGTTGTCAGGCTGCAATGTATTGTTTGGATAAGCCCGAGTTATTCTAGGTGGGGATTTTTGCTTAATTTCTTGTAACTAACTTGTAACAGTAAGAGGAGATTTCATCTCACTTCTCAACACTCATCATGATGCAATGCCTTCTATTCTCCACACCCATCACTGCCCATGGGAATATATCGTCCGATATCTGTCACCCGATATGCAGAAGCCAAACCGGTATGATCCCGATATCCGCTATTAAGAACCTTGATCGCAACATTATGCATGAGATTTTGTACATCCATGTGGTTGGATAAACAAGGTGCAATTCCATTCAGCACCCTCACTTTGCATCTCAGTCAGTCTGTCTGTGAGTGGTTCTATTCCTGGTCAAAGAGACATTCTTTTTTAGGACATTTTTAACCTAATTCACCCTGCCACAGGCCTCTGTGGCAGCTTGCAGGGTAGTATGAAGATGAAAGCGGGCACAAATAAATTACATTGCTACTGCTAATGATGACTGGACCCACTTAAGGAAATCCTGTCTGGATATAACATGTGGATATAATCATGGGTATGCCCATGTGTGGGTAGATTCACAGGATTCTAGGCATCTGGAAATTGAGAAATGCTTGGAATTTGTTGAGTCATCGGACACCGTACTCGCCAACTTTTAGGTGCAGCTATACAGGAGATACATTACAACTTTGGTATCCATTATAAAGTAACACCATGTGTACCTGATAATTGTGCCAAATTTATAATACGTGCTTATTGTTTGATGTTGTTGCCATGAGGTTGATTGCATATCAAATGCCAAGGAGCAATAAGACCATAACTATAAAGCAGTGACTTGGTATTGCGGACTATCGAGGAGGTTGGAGGGTTGAAATAGTTGCCACGTATACGTCTGAGGGGAACCCTTTGGATGATTTGATGAAGGGGGAGGAGAGGACGATTGTAGAAAGGGTGTGTTCTCAAATATAGTGAACTGTTTAGAGTGCTGACATTGATGTACATGGAGCAAGGTCGCTATTGAGAAAGTGTTCGAAACGATTTGTACTCGTAAGTCTAATGTTCCCATTTTACGGGTGAATAAATGTTTTTTAGTAAGTGTTAATAAAGGGAAATCCAATCCAGTCCAATCATGAAGCAAGCTCTTGTATGCATTAGTCTGAGCAACCACGTCCTGTCGACGTAGTATGTCTGGCAGTCAAAAACCTCATAAAAAAGCATATTCTAGGGACTGGTTGGCTATCGAAGAACGGGGCAGTGATTGATTTCAGAGAAAAAAAATATGTTGAATAACGATGCATCAGGAGCTACGCAGGAAAAATTTCCCACTTTCGCAAACATGAATTTGTGCAAAAGGGGCGATGAAAGTAACAGAACAAACGAAAGGGTAGGAGTTTCGGAGATCCCTTGTCACAATTAACCCATCCTTTATGGAAATTTCAGATCAGGTCTGATCTGAAAATTACAGATCAGGAAATGAGCTGATTTAAATCCTGTTCATGGTTTGATCTGGCAAACCTGATCAAGTCTGATCTGGCAATTCTGATCAGGTCTGATCTGGAAAACCCCAACAGCACAACAATGATATAGAAACATTTTACTCTGATTTTTAAGGATGTTTCAAAAAATGACCTAAACAGTAAATAAAAAATGACCTAAGCCCAAAATCCATTTCATTTGGTCACGAAAACGTAACTATACGGTGCTAGAAATGTTTCACCTGGACTTCCACTTTGATTTACAGGCTTCGTTTACTTGGCCTTTATGTTCCCTTTTTAACTTGGTATCCCTGGACTAGGGTAAGTTTTTAAGGGCGGGGGTTGCGTGCGTGTAATTTTTTAATTTGGGTATTTTTGTGTATTAAATTACAATTTTTTTCTATTTCACAATTTCTTTTCTTTTTCTCTTTTTTTCATCATGCTTGGGATTTTGTTTAATGCATGGAATAACTTATTAATTTCTTTAGTTATTTATTTATTTATCATTGCTTCTTTTTTATTTATTATTGTATTTTTTTAAATATATATTTATTAATATATATTTATATATATATTTTTTTTTCTCAAAACAAGGCTATGTTGAGGTAGTGGGAGGTTTTAATGAACTACATAAATATGTTTTAACTATAAACTGTTTTGCTAATCAGGTACAGGGGGTAGGAGATATCTAGGAGGCTGAATGGCTTTAGGTCGATTTGTCGGTGATTGTCTGGTATTGTTCAGGAGGTTGGGAGGGTGTACGTGAATGATTGAAGGATGGATTTTTACTTTTTTGGTCTTTGAATGAAAGTCAATGTTAAGTTTCCAGAGTTGGTTAGATAAAGTGTTAGGATGCTTTTTGAGGGATTCTTTAAAAGTTTTTGAATTTTGGATGAGGTGTTAGGTTACATATTGAATTCCTAGTTCGTCGTGGAGGCATGCATTGGAGTGGAACCATCTGGCATTGGTGATCATGTGGATTATTTTATTTTATGAAGTTTGCTGATTTGGGAACGGGAAAGTGAAGCTACCCAGATTTGATTGCCATACATTGTTGATGGTCTGACTATTGCAGTGTAAATAAGTTTTTTCAAATGAAGGGGTAATTTACTTTTTCTGTTGAGAATGCGATAAAGAGAACTAAGTGCGGTGTGGAAGGTGGTTATGACTTTATTAAATGACGTATGTCTAGTGTTGTTTGTTTGACAAGGCGATATCATTGTGAGAGCTATTAAACATGCTCAAATAGTCACTCATCAGTAATATTATGTTAATGGAACTGCACCTCATGATAATATTGTTTACTGCAATCAACTAAGCTGGGTAAAACTATATCCACTTGTGTCTGCAGTTGGCACGGCAACACTTAAAAGCCCATCAGCAACAACCATGGTGGTCGGCACCATCTCTTGACTGGATTTACGGTATTATCCGATCAGGTGTCATTGGATCAGATCAGACCTCATTTGCTTTATTTGATATGCTGATTTTGATCAAAACATATTCTGATTCAAGTTATATCCGATATATGCAACAGCATTTCAGACTTTATCTGGCTCAGACCGGATCTCCTTATATCTCTCCTGATCTATGGTTCAGATCAGACTGAAACTAGATCAGATCAGACCTGATCTCCTCATATCAGACTCAATTTGATTCTGATCAGACCTGATCAAGATGGATCAGATATTTCTGCAAGGGGTGGACCTGACTGATCCTCATATCAGACCTGAAGTGGTTCAAATCAGACCTGATCTGGCTCAGATCAGACCTGATCAGGTTCAGATAAGACCTGATCTGGTTCTTATCAGACCTGATCAGGTTTAGATCAGACCTGATCTGGTTCAGATCAGACCTGATCAGGAATTTCCATAAGGGATGAGGAGGAGGATTAGCTCAGAAGGGTGCTAGTCGAGAATGGGGAAGCTTTTTCTGACATGCCCGGATTGGCAAAGTGATTTAATCCCCGAATTAGGCTGTCTGAGGAGGCAATGCGTTCATTCAGAGATCCTATGCCCATACCTCATGCATGTGTGCCTCAAGTGGAGGAACAAATATAAAATCTCAATGGTAAAGGGGGGCACAATAGAGAAAGTGCTGATTTAATTTGAGTGCCATTCGTTAATCCTCTAGTTGTAGTGAGGAAAAAGGACGGTCGTGTTCTTCTTTGTGTAGATGCGCGAAAATTGAATAGTGTAACTGTTCCGGAAAGATAGGAACCCCCTAGGACAGAAGAGCTTCTTTCTAAGTTAGGAATATTTTTCCACCACTGACTTTAAGTCCGCTTATTGGAAGAAGTTACTTCACCCTAAGGACCGTAATTATACAGCTTTTTTGTATAAATCACGGACGTACCTAATAATTCAAGCCCGGATCCTATGGGTCGTGTAACAGCGGTGCGGCGCCGATAGATGTCCAGACAATGTACTCGGGGAGGAGGTGAAGTCGTTCACCACCGCGTACATGGATGATTTGTTAATTGCGTCCTTGTATTTCAAGAAACATTTAGATAAATTACAAATTATTTTTGGAAAGTAATTGATGGTCATATGACCCTTAGTATAAAAAAATCACAGTTTTGTCACTTGCAAGTGCCATTTTTGGGACATATCATGACCCAGGTGGGAGTGAGGGTTGACCCGGAAAAGGTTAGTGCCATACAGGAGACGAAAGCTCCTCGGAATGTGCAGTTGCATGGGTTTTTTGGCCTACACAATTATTATTAACGATTTGCGAGGGATATTCACATTTGACCATCCTGTTATTACATTTTCTAAAAAGGGGTGAAGAATGGAAGTGGACCCCACAACATCAGTGCTGTTTTGAAGAAATTAAACAAGCAATTTTGAAGGTAGTTATGCTGAGGAATCCAGACTTCAGTCAAACGATGTTTCCACAAACTGACAGCTCAGTTTATGGATTAGGGGCGTTTCTATTACAGAAGGACGATGATGCAAGAGAAGCGGTTATGGCATTTATCGGTCGCACGTTAAAGGGCCCGGCCCGGAACTCTTTTAAAATACTCAAGTAAAAATTTCTCCCTTGAAACTCAACTGAAACAGGGTTGAAACTCCCTTGAATCACACAATTGTTTCTCCACTGAAACTGCCTTGAAATTGAAACAAAACCAAGAGAGTTTGGAAGTGGAGTGGCAGCAGGTAAGCTGTGCAATAAAATGCTTTGCAACTGCACTGGCACAGAGGCCACAGACCCTTGCAAATATAATGGGCTGGCACACCCTTGCTGCCTAATGACCTGGCCCTCCCTTGCTCTCTCCACTGAAACTCCCTTGCCTACAACACTGAAACTCCCTTGCCCACAGCACTGAAACTCCCTTGCCCTCTCACTCCCAAAAAAAAAAGGACATTTGCATTTTAAAGACTATGAATGCCAATACTACGAGATAGCATGCTTAAATGTACTTAATTATCGTACGTTATACCTACTTAACTATATTTTATCTATTTTGCATATCCTATGGCTACACGCATTTCCTCGCACCCGTCATTGAAATTCCGCCGTCAAGAAAGCCTTATGTATGTGGCCGCTTCCAAGGAATAATGTGACTTCGAGAACTAACTTTTAAATGGCAATTCCGTGATATTCTGAGGAAATACCATTACATCACGATAACAGTAATGTGGCATTAATTAATTGAAACCTATATTGCCACATAGTATGACTGTTAATGCAATATTACTGAGAATAAACAAGATTTTTTCCAATTCTCTCACGTTTGCTCACGTTTAAATCAAGACGTAACGAAGGGGACGTGTATAAACTAAAGTACCAACTTAGAGGGGGGGGGGGGAGGGGGTCGCCTTAAAACCTACGGCGTGTAACGAGGGGGGTTCTCTCAAAGTAACGTAGCTGTTACAATGCGCTTGTTTATGCTTCTTACTCGTCAACATCGGGTCGACAATACTACAGAGTTTAACATGAGGAAGGGCGCGCGGGGTGTTTCATGCACCCCAAGCTTCTACTATAAGGCCATGGACATGCTTGCGTTTCCTCCGCTTTTCTGTCACCGCGACAAAAACTCCGGGCGGGGGTCTGCGACTCAGTCGCGGAGGAGGTGAAGCCAAACTGCGAGCGTTCTGAACGCTCATTGTCAGTCTAGTCAGCGTAATGAGTTTGTAAAATGATGATCTACTAATCGCGCTCGCTGTTTCTCAGTATTTGAAGAAAAAGAAACGTAGGAAGCACAGCGTTCACCCGATCAGCTCGTGCGGACTATCTGTGGGGCAATTTCATAATTTATACCTGCAAGAAAGAGAGTACCTTGATAAGTTTTTTAATTATTACGCACACTGCCACAGCTACCTCAACCTAATGTTGGCCTTCAGGTCTCTGTTCTGGTAGTTTTTAGATTTAAAATTCCATAAAACCTCACTTCGAGATACTTCACTAATTAACAAATCCGCGTCCAACATTGCCGTATCGCACAAAAAGACATGTCCACTAGCAAGGAAGAATACAGACTGGGACGTCAAACGCAAGGCGACTACCGGTTACACGTTCTCGCTAGTATGGCATGCCCCACTTGAAACAATGCGTAGCGTTCATCGGCGTCTTTGTCGTGACGCGCCTAAAACGCGACATGCAGCGTTTTACAATTTGCCGCTAGTCGCTGGTCGCAAGTTTGATCCAGAGTCCTCTGGATGGCCGTTCTCAACACTACTCCCTCATAGGGTTGCTGTTGCTGGGTGTACCAGTGACCATAAAAAAGGATTTGTTAACCAATAATGAGCAATTTTCTAACGCATTGGGGAAATTTTGCGATAGCCCATAAACGTTCAAGTCTTAAATAAACTATTCCTACATCGGAGTGGTCCAGAACGGTTCCAAAATATTATTTTTATTTTTTGCTCTCCGACTAATCTGGTGGTTCGTATGCCCCTGCGATCCCGATAGGCCATTTGCTTGTTTTCAGGTTTCGCAGGGGCCGAACCACCTGAACTTGACAAACACCCATGGCCTGGGCAAGTGAAAAACCGACCCAGGCGTGACTCGAACCAGCGACCCTCGAACTAGCAGGCGAGGACTTTACTCCGCCGCCACCGGGGCCGGCGAGAGTTTCTGCAGCACTGGTGGGGACTGGTACCGGGAGGGTCCAAAGTTTGTGAAATTACAGATCGTCTCTTGTGGTGTGGGGTGGGGTGAAGCAATGGTAAGGGGGATACCCAGTGGGCCGCGAACGGTACTGGTCCGCGAGAATGCCACGGCCATTGGGACCGATCCGGAAGAGTGCCGCGGCAATTGGGACTGGTCCGGGGAAGTCCGTGGGCATGGGACCCGTCCCATAGGAGTTCCACCTAACCCCTATCAACTGTAGCAGAGAAAAGGACTCGAAAGGGACTAAAGATTTTTGTAAGGGCACTCCATCAATCTCGTGGTGAAAGAGGGATTGAGATATGTGGAAATAACAGAGGTTCTTAGATCTCTAAAGGCCGTTTTACACGATGAAAGATTTTGTACAAACGTATGTACGTGAGATTGTACGTTTGTCTCAACGAAATTAGAACAGGTTCTATTTCCCGTCCAGGCATTGAGAATTTGCACAAGCGTTCATACAATTTGCCGCTTTACACGATACATTTTACCTCATGCAAGAGTTCACGGAAGACTTTGTACAAACAAATGTACCGTGTAAAACGGCCTTAAGAACCGTGGGAAATAACCATATTGCTGGACAAAGTCAAATCAATTGTAAGCCATTTTCAGCACTGAGTTGCATCTAATGCAACGTCATCTCTTAGCCCACGGTACTCTCGTTCGAGAGCTATGCGGGTCACTACGCAGCTAGTCTAGACTACCCTAAGCATCGCAACACTTCTGTGGCGACCATAAACGTCTGTATCGCAACTAAATGCATCCGTTTAACATTATCTGAGGCCACTGCAAAAGATTGTTTCCCAGTTAAAATAAAACAATTGCATCTACACTTTTTAAAGCAATATAGAAAACTTTCCATGATTATTTTACGCAGTTCGTATTTATATATTGTACTATTCTGTGATAAATTTTTGACAGTAAACTTAAAAACATTTATTTGCATTGTAAATCGGTAGGCTATATGTCATTCTCTTTACATAAAAATATAAAATTTGAAATTTATCTTCAGAGTGTGATTGGTCTAATTATCGAAGTCCTTGACGATCTCATTAGAGGTCAGCGAAATGCTGCATTAACACGTTCAACGCTAGGGACATTCTGTAACATCCTGTGTGTGCTATCGGTTGACGGAGGACGTTCCAGGACGTCCACGCTCCAGTCATTCTTTACGGCCAGCCAGCGGGCTCAAGTCACTCTTAAGGGAAAATTTGTTTCAATGGCGTCATAGATAAGGCTTTGCTCTTTCCTACAGTGTTTTTCGTTCTAAAATGCAGTTCCTAATAACATAATAGCAATGTCATAAATGAATAAATTTTAATGGCTTCAATTGCTTTATTAGAAGTGCATTTTTGTGGTTTGAATCTTTTTTCTTTGATATTTGTGCATAAAATATAAATAAAAAATACCAATTCACCAACTGTGGGATTCAGGTTGATAAAACATTGACCTTGATGCCCACTGATCATGAGTTTGAATCCCGTTGCGAGTGTAAATATCGTGTATGTTTAAATGCTTCACCTGGGTACCATAGTTCAATGTCACATTATTCATTGTTGCATGTAAACCAAATTATACAATGTATTCAGTTTGTATTTGCATCAGGAACTAAATCCATCATGCACAATTTCCACCACCTTTACGATGTATGGCAGGGGGTGTTATAGCATTTGCTAAGTGTGTTTTTTTACTTGCACGTTTTTTAATTAAATCGATTCACACTTATTTTTTCATTGCTGAAAAACTTTACGGTAATGATGAAAATAAGCAATAACCATAAAATGAATGATATATAATCATTTATAAATAATAATAAATAATAAAAATGCTACCTTTTGATGGTTGATTGTCTGTTGCTACTTTAGGTACTACTTAGAAGTGTTCATCATATAACATTGCCAAATTTCTATGACCTATTATTATTTATTAGCTTTTCAGGTTGCGTTTCAGTTAAATATTTTTAATGAGGATACTACTGTTAAATACGATTAAATTTTTACCATCCATATTCCGCATATTATATTTCCTTCGTCAATGTCATTGTAAGGCGCTTTTTCCCAGTAGTCTCCTAACCTAGTGGCGAGCCATTCCTCAATGTTTACAAACAAGAGTATGCGGTCTCTTTGATGTTCATACACATTTTCATGTTGACCTATAGAGGGAAAAGTGACCATATGTTTTCTACCGAAGGGACTTTTTCCTCAGACCCTTTACTTTCACAGCGATCTGTACCATGTCCTTAGAAACGGTTTTATGACCCTGTGGGAAACCCTTGAGGGAAAAAGAATCATCGGCTAGCTGTCTTCGCAGTTTACATTGTCCTTTGGTGTTCTGCCATCCAAGAGTGCACGTGGGTGTTTGGAGGTGACTCTGTTGCCAGTGTTTCTGTTTGTGTGTATATTTTCAAGATAGTGGAATTGAAGATTTTGGGGTGTTTTCTATTCAACACTTCGGAACTCCTTTCGTAGCCCAGGAGGGAGAAGCTCGTCGCCCTCGAGACCAAAGATTCCATTCAAGAGTGTTTGTCAGTGCTCACGCTCTGAGGCTACCAACTCATTTCTTTGTTCACTGCTGGTTTCTCGTGTACGTATTTTCTTTTGGAATCCATCAAGACAAAACATTTGTAGAGCGTCAGGTTTTTTCTTTGTTCAACGCTTCCTTGTCTACAAGTTGGGTACCACATGCAAAGATATTTAGTGATATACTTGAATGTTTTTGTCCACCAGTTTATTCTTATTTGTACGTAATGCACTCAGAATCGCACTCAGGATTTTTTTTCGAAGAGGGACTATAAAATTTGAACGAAGTGGATTATTATTTTTTGCTAATTCTTGCCTCGAATGAAAAGACGGTTTCATCTGGGGAACACAGTGTCACTGCGGGTTGAAACTTTTTCAATGAAGAGGGTCAATTTTGAATTATTTGCAAGTGGTTTATCCATTTTTTTAAACCTTTCATCAAATACTGAATGTATGCAAATAGTGTAAAAAGCTAAAGGAAAAGGTTTGTCTGAACATGTATTTTTAATTATTAATTTTTGTTACCGATTGTATATTTTAGAAATATGTATTTTGTACATTTGTCTACAAAATGAATGACTGTACATAAAATGAGCTCATCAAAAGAGTTTACCATAGTAATTATTAATTAAGACTCAATCAATCCCTTTTTAACTTACAGCAAAAATCTAGTTCTTTACTAAATAATACTACTCAGCAAGATGGTAGTTGCACTTCCATAGGAGGTATTTTATTATGAAAAATTCCAGATAATTCAAACTCTACCTGTTTCATTTTAATTATCATAAGCGTAACATTTTATCACGGAGTGACTAAAATGAGTGAAATGTGAAATAAGAACTTCAAAACAAGTTATCCACTTAAAATTATGTGCTTAACAGCAAGGTAAGCTGGAAATTCAATCACGTCATGTAGAATCGACAAAGGAGAATTTCCTTGAATGCATGCAACCCGCAGAATACAGTGTTGCTCTTGGCGCAGGACATTCAGGAACGTTAAAAGTTTAAACCGTTATAACAACTATAAATATGCATAAAAAATTAAAATTTTTGGTCACATACATCTTAATTCATCGTACTGAATTAGAAAATGCCAAAAACTAAACTTCGCCATCGGGAAAGTTCAACAATTTTTCCTTTAGCGTTGAAAGGGTTAAACGACCGAAAAAAACTTATCAAAGGAATGACGCTCAAAGTGATGATATAAGTTGAAAGGCAGTGTGGATGTTTTTAAGTGCATAGGTCAGTTGGAAGACAGTTTTAGAATGCAGTTCAAATAGTCTAGACATTGGCAATTTGGTTTGAATACACCGCTTGGATAGGAATAGGTAGATATGACTTCGACGTAAATTAATTTACATACGGTAGCCGTAAGCCGCATACAGTACTTTGAATACAGTCATGACATCTCCACTTTGTGTAGGAATACAGTTGAATTCAGTTTGAATACAGATTTTTGTCAAAAAATACCAGTTTGAACACAGTTGGAAACATAGTTGACTGGAATACCGTTTATTAGTGATTATATTACCGAATGTAAGCGGTTTCAACTGATAAATAATGGTAATAAAAATAATTAAACAAGCAGTTACTTTATTAAAATTCAACATTTATTTTACGAAAATACAACATTCATTAAGTTATGAAAGAATCACATAACGTTTGGCAGGTCGTGATGCAGATACGCAAAAGCACTTCGTCACCGTAATAATAGGCCGTTAATATCATCCAATAAAATAAGACAATACAATGTAAATAACATACAACTTAAATCGCTTGCGCTCAAATGTGATTACGCAACATGTAAGCACTAAAAACATTCCCGATGAATGAAAACAGCCATCGAGTGGGTGCTCGACCAATCCGACTCGGTGAAATCTCAGCGTCCCAAGTGTGGAAACAGCGAAACTGTTGAAAGATACGTCTTCACGCGTCCACATTAACACCGCAGGATACTGCGTAGCAAATCAGAAGCGAGATCTTTCACCGGAGAGGGTGCTGCGTCGCCGTCCATCGGTCTTGCGAGCTTCCACGCGACCCGAGATGCCGGAGTGAAGAGTGACGACGCTTCCCGAGACCGTCGTTTGTTGGTCACGTGATTCGTTCAGGAGGTGAGTCATCTCATTGATGCGGTCAACGATTGAATTTTGACCGTATCCAATCCTATCGTAGAACATCCTATCCAATAGGGAAGAAAATTATTGGACCAATTCGGGATAGTCATCCTCGATTGTATGAGAAATCAGGGACATGAAACGAAGAGCCCACCTTTTCGTCCGTCGTTGTTATCGCCTTCTTGAAAAAAAACAAACACGTAACGCCAGCGCAGCCCCCATCACCATTGCTCCTCTCAAACAAACATTTTCCTTCAGTACCTCTACGATGAACATAAATAATTCGGAAGCCGCGGTTTGCCACCGTCTTTTTTATTTGGTGCTGACGCTGCTATGGAAACAGGGTCTTCGAGTGATGCAAAACTCCGCGGCAAAACGACACAATTACAGATGCGCGGAAACGTAGCTTTGCTCGTTTGATGGGGAAAACATTCACAGGTACATCAAGTTGGCTAGCTTGGAGTCAAAATAAGCACGTTTGCTGCAAGTTCTGAAAATGGCATGGGTACGACATAAACGACACAAAGTAAGTTTTCAAAGCTAAGTATCGCCAACCATTTCGCATGTATGAAACTTTTGAACCACGGTTAACAACGTTACAGTCATTGCTGATTGGGTACCAAGTTGTATTTGAAAATCAATGGGTATACAGCGCATTATTACCTATACATATATCCATAACAATATCATATGTAAAAGAGAAGGTGAAATAAAGGAGATACGTAACATATAAAATGGACGAACATAACGGTGGTGCGAAGATTGAACGATGGCGATTTTCTCGAAGAGAAAAAAATCAAGTGGATGCTCAGACCACCAACATTCGCAGCCATCTTAAGAACATTGGAACCGGCGGGGGGTTTATATCAACAAATACCCCTCAGGAGTTGCCCTTGGAGTACGCTAAGGGACGGCACTAGAGAGCTATTTCAGTCACCAGCAGCGAAGGAACGATGAGGACAGATGAGAAGAGGAAAGATAGACACAGGCAAACATACAGTGGTAAAGAGATAGAACAAAGTAAGTCGCCGGCGTAAGTAAGATTGCCGGCCTCGGTGGCGGCGGGGTAAAGCCCTCGCCTGCCAAACCTAAAGGTCGCGGGTTCGATTCCCGCCTGGGTAGGAAATTTACACCTCCCAGGGTATAGTTGTGTTCTCGTCAATATAATAAATACATAGTAATTGACTTCGGCTTTAGGTATATAAAAATTATTATTGTTATTATTGACAGGCGTTTCGAGGCATGCTGAGCCCAAGTAGAAAATCCAGACGAAAATAAGTAACTGGTATAAACAAACGGTGACAGAGGTGATTGATGACACATAAAATGATTTTGATAAATCGTACCGTGGTGTTCTTAGCATTCAATGGGCTTCAGAATGTCCGTAGTTCGATTCCCAGTCCAGTCGAAATTTTTCACTTGGAGTCGGCCATCGTTCCATATTCACACCACCGTTAAGTTCGTCAATTTTACGTGTCCCTTTCTTTCGACTTCTGTGATATTTATATTAATACGAAACGAAATATTTATATTGGTTTCGATGATTTCCGACAGAGAGCGCGCGCAAATCATTCTCGCGGCTCCAGAACAGGACGACAAAACACATCGGTAAACGCGAAGCAGAAACATTTGAAGGCGTCCTTCGTGCTTCAGCAGGGTCGACATGCAGATAATCCAAGAAAAAAATCGTGCATGAAATGCAACAAAATCTCAACTTAATCGTTCACAAAGGATGTGTGCCGTGCATATCAATCCAAATAAGTAATTTCCGAGGACTTGATCAAGCACATGCTCTGCCCCTTAAAGGCGCCGGTAAGTTAAAGACACATAATTTACAAATTCCAACTAAAATACGAGAATATCTCGATTATTCTTCAGTGCTTGTCTGTGCAAAACGTGGAAACAATGTAAAAACGGTTAATATTACATTTAAGTATTAGGATTCACCACTCTTTACTGGCCTACCTGAGACTAATCTCCGGGTTTCATGAATCTACAGTGACTGAATTCACATTTTTCAGTGATATGGTGAAACTTAACATTGTCTTCTTTTTATCATCAAGTAATTTTCTAGATATTCGAGTGCATGACGCGGTAATACATTATGAAGAATGTATTACCGTGAAGAATATTTGTCAAGGGACATTATATGTTTATTATTTCATTTATTCTTAGCAAAAATACCGTAAAATATGTTACGTCCGTCAAGGATTCCTTAGTCATAAAAAAATATTCAGGTGAATCTAAATAGTAATGCAAATAATATTTATGCGAACGCCTAAAATCTGATATATTTAGGCTACATTTGCAATTTTGTTACCCTGGGCAATTTGAGGGTAAATCCATTTCTTTTATATTTCTTCAAACGCAAGTCTAGCATAATAAAATAGTTGTGGGACTTTGGAAACTCTCTTAATCCGAATTTAACTCCCCAACTGATGAGTCGTTATTCCGAGCGTCGGCTCAACGCTCTGAAGGTAGACGAAGATTTCGGAATGCGTGATGACGAGACACACACCGAACTCCACGCTGTAATGAGCCTGAGAGAAGTTACTTTGAGTGACCGTGAGTTCTGAAGTTCCTTGCTCTTCCTGCAAATGAGTTAAACAGGGTAAGAACAAGGCACAAAGGAGATACTGGTTTGTGGGGTGAGATATCATAAGCAAGATCTCGGAGTATTTTGTTTGAAATTTCCTCAGTGCCGGAGGCTTACTCTAAGATTTTAGAACTGCTCAAGTATTCCTTTTTGGGATAGTGAGTATTTAATTTAGTCAGTATTTAATCCGTAATGTCACTGTCGGAATTAGACTTAATATCTGGCTTTCATACGGTAGATAGTTTGGAAAAAGTTTTCGTATCTTGGATTTAATTGGTAAATATAATTGCCTACCGTACTTCATGAACAGGCTGAGTTAAAATCGAGTTATTCCAGACCAATAATATTCCTTGAATCCTTTCACTTGAATATAAATTTGAGTATTTTCTCAATTATTATGAGTCAAATTTTAAGATCGATTCTCAACCATTACGTATGGTTATCAAAATATTCTTGCAGCAAACCACATCCAGAAAATTATCACATTACCAGCAAACTTCAGGGAATTTAAATAAGAGTGCATGGTTTTAACGTAATTTATAATTAGTTTTAAAGTAATGTAGGCAGATGATGTAATTAGATAACCAAATGTATGGCTTCGATTTCAAAAAAGCTTGAGTGCCAATTGCCAGACTGAAAGCATTGCCTACCCGATTTTCTCTCCTCGTTATCATGAACATACTAGCCATCGTTTCCGTCATTACCTTCAAAATTGCTAGAAATCCAACCTGATCATTAACAGAATAATTAATCATCTTAGGAAACGAGAATTTCGCACGAAGCAAATACATTCCGATACAAGTAGCACACGAATCCTTTTTTCTGAACAACAACGACAAACGGTGGCCATGACACTTATCCACCAACGCTCCAAAAAACCGGCCCACTGGCAGAAAGTTGGGAACGTCCGTTGCGAGAGTGGACTGTTGTTTGGAAGCTTTTGGTGCGACAGCGATTGTAGCGCTGTGTAGCATACACTGGACCGCACTGCATTTCGTTGAGTTCGCCTGGCTTCACCCTAGTGCAGTCGCTGAGTACGACGCCAGAGGCACTAGCGCTGGGCTTTCTGCCGAAAACCCACTGTTTTGAAGCGCCAACAATTTCATCCATCCACCAAAAATTCGGCATGACACCGATCTACATAATTCTTTCAGTAATATGGTTAATATTCATACATCTTTGCCCTTGCCTTCTTACACTTCTAGTTCCGTCTGAGGTTTAACTCCCTAGTAAGTTAATTTTTTTAAGCGAATAAGATTTTAATAACCCTGTTTTGTGAACTTTCATCCAGCTCATGTCAACTATAAAAATAATTACCGAATCGTTGATATGCCAGCAGGCAACTTTTGCAAATAGGTGACTGAATGCGGCATAGATCGAGCTCTTCGTCGGTTGCCTGGGGAACCGCCGTCGCTAAAAACATTATCCTAGCGGAACAGGACACATGCATGACGACGAATCTTGCCCGCATTTTATACATATATATTCTTCTCTCTCTAGGACGGAAAGAATTTTGTCGCGGGCTTCCCGGCGAAGACTCTTCCATGTTTCGGCTCCGGACGCCGCCGTGGGTTGGGCAGGCGGAGATCGCTTGGGCTTTGGGGGCGCAGGCGTCATGGGCGTCGGACAGCGTCTCCACGAGGCGAGGAGAGGAGGAGGGAATGATATCCAGATTGTGCTCCGACACTCGTTCCCCTTCAAAGCGTTGTGTTCTGCGCGACGTCCACGTATGATATGGCGGCCTCCACCTCACCTTTCCATCCGTTCCCTTCGTCACCGACTTTGCCGTCTGCCCTGAGTGGGATGCCGTCACTCTGCAAATGAAAGAGATGATACATTTAAGCGCTGATTTTGGTTTCGAAGCAGAAGCGGGTCGTGTTTGGTCATCAGCAGGGAAACGGGAGCCGGACCACCATTTTTTAAGTCCGATTAATTTTTGAAATGTCAACTGAATTAGTTGGGGCACTCATCCTGAGGACCCTGAAGCATACCTATATGATACACTTAATGGTTGAGGCCTTTACTTTGTAGAAATCCATTCTAAAGAAGGAAATTAAAATACTTTGCATTTCTACAAATTTACTTTAATCGTCGACTAGTTTCGATACACTGTATCATCTTCAAAGACTAGTGGTACAAAAAACATAGGTGCATAGTTATATACTGAATGTCCTCCCATTGCTCCCAATCCCTCCCCTCCCAACCCATTCAGTATATAACTATGCACCTATGTTTTTTGTACCACTAGTCTTTGAAGATGATACAGTGTATCGAAACTAGTCGACGATTAAAGTAAATTTGTAGAAATGCAAAGTATTTTAATTTCCTTCTTTATACCTATATGAAGTATGTACATGTATGCTCACAAATAATTCGGCAATAAAACTTAGCGGCTAGCATAAAATGTTAGTGATATTTAAATTTAATGGATATTTGTAAAATGAAATCATTGAAGGAAAGATGAGAGGAACATATTAAATGAAATAAACCTTTTTTAAAAACACTAAACTGATTGAGCAGGTCAGGAGTGTTCTTCCGACGTAGGCGCTATCAATTGCCTATGTCTAACGAACGGGTTATCCTCAGGCCTTCCTCCGCTTCGTCTTCGTCTTTTTCGTTTTCGGGTGACCGGAAGTGAGGACAAAGAGCGTGATTCGATCGTCGAAACGTCGCTTGGAGTGAAGCAATCAGTCCGGTGTAAACCCAAGGAAAGAATCCACTCTTTTCAGCAATTTTACTTCTTACGAAACAAATGTCCACTTCCGGTCAAAAAGACCATTTATCATGCTCTTGTTCATTCCAAAATCTCTTATAGTATAATCTGCTGGGGCAGAATAATTTGTGTAATATCGTCCAAAAATTCCTATGAACACTCATTTCCGTTGTTCGTGGCCCTCATAGTGTTACCACTAAGGCACATATTTGTATTTATTTAAAGTCTTAAAACTGTTTTACGCCAGAAGTGGCAATATGCCGAGTGTATCTGATAAATGTAAGTATAATTTAAGGAATGAGTCAAACATTGTCACAAACAGACCAAGATTAACTTTATATAAACGTTGCTTTCTCTATATGGGGCCAAAGATATTTAATTTACTGCCCGCTGAAATTAAAAAAATTAAATTCTAAAAAAAAATGTTAAAACTTGCCAAAGACTGGCATTTTTCACAAGAAAATGTTGAACATTTATTTTGATGGTATTTTAATTGTAACAATACTTATGTAACAGTTACTGCATTTATTTTTATGACATACATTTTTGTAATTTCCTGGTGTGTCAATTCTGGTATTATGACCTTGGAGACCACCTAAAGCTCCCGCTCCTTTGCTGTTACCAGTTTGTGCACCAATATTTTTGGGAGTAAATAAATTTTATTAATTCATTCCAGCACTCAAAATTGCTAATAATCTTGAGGACCGCATCGCTAGAATTAAAATAACAGATCGCAAAGGTAAAGGCAAAATCGTTCATAGCGCCCTTGGAAATTTTGACGGACTTGGTTGGACGAAAGTAAAAAAAAACAACGATATTGAAATTCTATTTTGAGGTTAACTCTTGAAGCTTCCCCCTTACGAATAAAACTTTGGAAACGGACCGTGAATGGCCCGAGAGTGATCACAAAAAGAGACACCCTGGAGGGAATCATTCGTATCCAGTCCACTACGAAGGTATGAGAGTCAAAATATAATGAAAAACTCGGTCCGCGTAAAAAAATCGAGAAAAAGGTGAGGCACCTAAAAATTCATCACTGATGCACGAAACGAGACTTTGCGATTCATGTGCATAGGTTTTCGATGGCAAAAGTCAAAAACTCATTTTATGCAGTCATTATATTTCAAGCTATCCAGTAAGTACTTGGATCTGTATCGATCAACACATTAAAGGTATTTACTATCTATACTTTGGAAACTGAGAACGGTGACCTGCGACGCTACCACGTGTCTTGTCACTGCGTGCCGACTCCACATGCGATCTCTTTCCATAACAAGAACCACCGAGTTATTATTTAAAACACAGTGACGCGAACTTGATTTATAGGAACGCGAATCTCCTCTCTACTCCACGCTACGAGCACTCCTGACATTCGCGGATCAAATGACTCGTCCTCGTCGTCAAAATTTTCCTTTGAAGTCAGTACAAAAATTAATCATCATACTAATATATAAAATACTACTAGTACTACTTCTGAAATCTCGGCCCTCAGAAAACTTACTCTAAATCCAAATATTGCCATCACTCCTTCTGACAAAGGCTCCACAGTAGTCATTCTCAACTCTTCTGACTACCTCGATGAAGCCAACCGGCAACTTTCTGACACTTCCTCATATCAGCCTTTGTCCCATGACCCTAATCCTGAATTTTTGGATGAAATAATCTCCTTCCTTCAAAATAAAGGCCCTGATGAAGGCCTGTCTAAACAAGATATCACACTTCTTTCTCCGTCACACCCACGCACCCCAAACTTCTATATTCTACCCAAAATCCACAAACCTGACAACCCTGGCCGCCCCATTGTCTCCTCTTATAACTCACCCACCGAACGCATGTCCGCATTTGTTGACTACTACCTACAACCCATTGTCCACTCCCTGCCCTCCTATATCAAAGACACTTATCATTTTCTTGAACGCCTCCATTCTACTCCACTCCCCTCTGACTGTGATATCTTAATGGCCACTATTGATGTCACTTCCCTATACACCAACATTCCTCATTCTGAAGGAATTTCTGCCATCCGCCATTTCATCACTAAACTTGCTCCTCAAATTCCCAGCTCTGAGTTCCTTCTTGATCTTTCCAATTTCATCCTTACCCACAACGCTTTCTCTTTCAATAACAAATTCTTTCTTCAAATTAAAGGATACGCTATGGGTAGTCGCTTCAGTCCTTCCTACGCCAACCTCTTCCTTGGACTTTTTGAACAATCTTTTCTATCTTCATGCTCACTAAAACCTCTTCTCTGGCTTCGTTACATTGACGACATCTTCCTTCTATGGCCACATGGTATTCATTCTCTCAACTCTTTTATTTCCTCCCTCAACGCCTCCTCTCCCCTCTCCTTTACTTCTAACATCTCTGCCTCTAACGCCATCTTTCTAGACGTTAACGTCTCCCTCTCTGACCGCAAATTTAGCACTTCCGTGCATATCAAGCCCACCAACCAACAACAATACCTCCATTACAACAGCTGCCACCCCTCCCATACTAAACCTTCCCTCCCCTACTCCCTTTCTATTCGTGGCCACCGAATCTGCAACAACCCTGACTCCCTTGATAAATTCCTCACTAACCTCCATCAATCTCTTCTTCGCAGAGGCTATCCAGAGCACCTTCTCAATAATAAAATCCTCAAAAAACCACACTCCCCCAAACTGCCTCCCACTAATAGCATTTCTCAACACAATATCTCCCTCTGTACCACCTACTTCCCAGGTGTAGACTCTATTAGACGTATTATTAAAAGCCTCTACCCTATCCTGTCAGACAACCTAACCACTTCCAAAATATTCCCCCAATGTCCCTCTCTCAGCTTCCGACGCCCCCCCAATCTATCCGCCATTTTCAATATCACCAAACCCCTGTCCAAATCACTCAAACCCACCAAATCCCTTCCCACCCCTTGCAACCGCCCGCGATGTAAAACTTGCTCCATCCTCATCACCCAGCCCTTGCCGGACAAGTTCCTCGCTTTTCCCCTCCCTTCTGTCCTCTCACCCTCCTGCACCACGCCTAACATTGTCTACATCCTCCTCTGCCAATACTGCCCTTCTTTTTATATTGGCTTGTCCACCACTCCTCTCAATATTAGAATGAATGGTCACCGCTCGTCGTGTAACGATTGCCCCTCCCTCTCTGCGTCTCTCCCTGTCGCCATTCACGTCTCCTCCCACAACTCCACTTTCAATAACACTTTTAAAGTCGGTCTACTTGCTTCCCTTCCCCCTTCTTCCTCTCCCCTTCAGCTCAAAGATCTTGAATATTCTTGCATTCTCATCCACCAGGCTTTCTCGCCCCCTGGACTCAATAAATCACACTAGTTTCTCCCTCCCCCTCATCTCATCTCTCCCCGCTTCTTCCAATCTCCTCTTCCTTTTGCTCCCCTTTTTTCCTCTCTCCCCTCCGCCCGCCATCTCCCCGCTCTTCGTCTTTCCCCTCCTTCCCCTCTTACACCTTCCTCTCCCCCTCCTTCCACTCCTTCCCCTCTACACCTTCGTCTCCCCCTCTTTCCTCTCCCATACCTCAATTCCTATCCTTTTCCTCATTCCTACTCTTACCCTAGAGAAAGGTGGAGCTAGTCTTCACCGAAATATCGGAAGTTTTAATTTGAGTGTTCTTTTTTCCGTTTCTGTATTTTTATTGGCCACCCTCTTGGCATATTGTATATTTATCACCCGAATGATGCTCCTAGAAGTTATATATATATAAGGAAGTGGCAATACTTCTGGAGGATGTTGGGGACGTGATTTTAAGCATTTTTTGTCCTATGAACATGGGGTCGCAACTCCTTAGTTACCGAGCTATGGCAACGCAAACATTTTGTCACAAGCATTCTGCAGTTGCCATGAAAACCCCCAAAAGAAGTGGCATCCAGCAATATTTACAAATAAAAACTGGTCTAAATTGTACTTTAAGTTTGTATCTTTCTTTTTCTGCCAAAATTTACGGATATTGCTCATATTTTCTGAAGTGGTAACTGAAATTGTCAAAAGTTTTCTTCTTCAAACAATTATTTTTTAGAATAACATTTTTTATTTTGAGATATACGAAAAGGTTAATAGAGTCATAAAAATTGAAAAATTTTATTTAATTTCCATAACTGGTAAAATTATTTTCATATCTTAATTTTTAGCGAAGATATGACATTTTAAACAGAACCGTTACATGAGCACATTTTTCGACGGCTCTCTTCCATGCATGGAACTGATATTTATTTACCGATAAAGACAATTACCTTCACCAATCTAAGCTTGAGTACTTATTTTTAAACGTTGTGAAAAGAATAACCAACCAATGAAACCCAAATTTAGGTGTTTTTGTGAACCAAATGAAGTAAACAATCAAGCAGCAACAAAGATCTCAAGTGGAGATTATCTCCATGGGTTAATTGTCGATCACTGGCGCTGAGATTCATTGTTTAAGTAGCTTTTTCAACTTATAAGATCTTATAAGGATATTTAATTAATTGCATGTCTTATTTATAGGTAAACTATCGATGTGTTATGAGATTAAGACAATAGGCATCACATCAGAATCAATTAGAATTTTTAAAGAATTAATAAATGTAAATTCCTCGGGGGAGCCTGTAACCCCTAGAGGACGCGTCCCCAGGTGGCGGATAGGGGAATGCCCCCACTGGTCTTCGGAAGAAACCAGCGGGTAGGTGGGAAATAAAATACCACCCGCGGACCAAACAGGCAGGACAGATGGGGTTCTATAGCTGTGGCGAAAGCAACCCGTCTAGGAGAAGGAAACTCCAAAATCAAACCCCGGCCCTCCAGGTTGGGGGTTGAGGCATCAGGCTAACTCCCTGTTACTCATAAAACCTCAATTTGTTAAAAAACCCAATACTAAGCCTCGGAACTACGGACTGGATAAGCAGAGACGACGTAAGCTAAGGAAAAGGACTATGATTTTTGGTACCTGGAATGTACAGGGTGTATCTAGGAAACTAATAGAAGTAACAAATGAGCTAAGAAAAATGAAAGTAGATATTGCTGTAATCACAGAAACTAAGAAAAAGGGACAAGGCTCAGAAAATGTAGGTTACTATGATCACTTTTACAGCGGGGTCCCTAAGGATAAAAGGGCCCGACAGGGAACATCCATCCTGATTCGAAAGAGTCTTAGAAAAAATGTAACATCATGGGAGCCAATCAATGAAAGATTGATAAAAATGAATCTCTGTATGCTCGGCTTCAGAATCACTATACTGGGCGTATATGGAATAAATGAAAGCTCGCTTGTAAATGAAAAGCAGGAATTCTTTGAACACCTAAATGATGAAATAATAAAAATTGGAAACTCAAGAGAACTTATCATAATGGGAGATCTAAATAGTAGAGTCGGAAAAAAGTCAAATGATAAAGTGGTTGGGAAATACGGAGAAGAAACTATAAATGAGAATGGATTAAGACTAATAACAATGTGTGAACAAAATAACCTAAGAATATCTAATGGTTTTTTCGAGCATAAGAGTATACATAAATATACATGGACACAACCTACTAGAGATCTCAAATCAATTATTGACTACCTCATCATAAAGCAAAATACAAAGTTAAGAGTACAAGATGTCAGAATATACCGAGGTGCTACATGTGGTAGTGACCACCACCTGTTAAATGCTAAGGTGATGTTTCCTGGAAGAGCAAGGATTAGAGAAAGCCAAGATAACCCTGACGTAGAAATAATGCAAAGAAGATACAACTTGGACAGCCTAGAACAACAAAGCGTTAGACAGCTTTACCAAAAACGTCTGGATGAAAAACTTCTTTGCCGAAAAACATTATCAAATACAGAGGATCTTTATAGGCATTTATCTCAATGCATACATGAAGCTGCGTATGAGTCGTTAGGCTACTATGAAAAGAAGAAAAGAAAGCCATATTGGTGGGATCATGAAATTGAAAAAGAAATAGAAGAAAAAAGGTCGAAATATAACAAATATCTGACCACGAAATCAGACAATGACAAGGTTGCATACAAAGAAGCACAAGCGAAAGTGCGACGAAAATTAACCCAGAAAAAGAACGCTAGCTGGGAAAAGAAATGCAACCACTTAAATACCTACATAGGAGGAACCAGAAATACAGAAAGCTGGAAGTTTTTGAGATCATTGAGGCAGGATAAAAAGAAAGATTTAATTACGTCTATTAGTAAAGAGAAATGGGAAATATACTTTAAAAAATTATTGACAGAGGATAGAGAAGAATATAAAAATGAACCCCACCTGCTAACCATAGGAAATGTTACATCACCTATAGTAATGCAATGCAGTGAAGTTAAACAGGCTTGTAAATCCCTAAGAAATGGAAGAGCTGCTGGCCCTGGAGAAATACCGGGAGAACTGTTAAAATATGGATCAGAGTTACTGTACAATAAATTAACAGAACTCTTTATTAAATGTCTAAATGGAGAAGAGGTACCAGAAGATTGGAGAATTTCCTATATCTCACCGTTATACAAAAAAGGCAATAAGAACGAGTGCGATAACTATCGCGGAATATCTGTGACTAGTACAATTAGCAGATTATATGGCAAAATAGTAAAAAATAGAATTGAGAAAGAGTATGCAGACAAGGAATCCGAAGAACAAGCGGGGTTTAGAGAAGGAAGATCTACTGTAGACCATCTGTTTTGTTTAACACAACTGATAGAGAAAACCTGGGCATACAACAAGGAACTTCACCTCTTATATGTTGACCTTAAGAAAGCATATGATACGGTGCCGCAAATGAAACTGTGGGAAGCCTTGAAAAGAGCTAACATAAGCTCATACTTAATAATAGCCATAAAAAATTTGTACAAAAATAGTGCAGCCAAGATCAAAATGGGAAACGACTTCTCTCAGGGATTCACAATAAATAAAGGTCTAAGACAGGGCTGCTGTATTTCCCCCACACTTTTTAAAATATATTTAGACCAAGTGCTCAAGGGTTGGAAAAGGAAATGCAACTCCATGGGAATACCTTTGAAAGAAAGTACCATATACACCTTAAGCTATGCAGACGACCAAGTTATTCTATCACAAGATTATGAAGATTTAGAATATATGACCAGAAAAATAATAGAAGAATACAAAAATTGGGGTCTTGATATCAGTATCGACAAAACAAAATATATGTGTATGGGAGGAATGCAACAGAATCTTATTTTAGAAAGTGGGCAACAAATAGGACACTGTAAAGAGTATAAATATCTAGGGATGCAAATTGCAGAAAGTAAAACAATGGAGGTAGCCATTAGAGATAGATGCAATAAAGGCAAAAAAGCAATAACACTATTAAATAGCTTATTGTGGGACAATACAATATCCATTGAAAACAAAAAGAGAATTTATAATACCATAGTAAAGAGCATAGTAACCTACAGCTGTGAAATATGGCCACTAACGGAGAAATCAGAAAAACTGTTACTGACGACTGAAATGGACTTCTGGCGAAGAGCAGCCGGTAAATCAAAAAGAGAAAGAGTAAGGAATGAAAGAATTAGAGAAATAATGAATGTCAATGATACCATAATAGATGATATAATAACGCAGCAGTTGAGGTGGTATGGACACGTAAAACGAATGGGAAATGAAAGACTCCCGAAACAAATGCTGCTGTGGAACCCGGAAGGAAGACGGAGGAGAGGCAGACCGAGGAAAAGTTGGATACAAGGGATAGAGAAAGAAATGAGAGAAAGAGGATTAGATGAAGAACTCTGGAATGATCGGGAGGCATGGAAATTGGGAATCGGAAGACGTAGAACGTCGTAAACCGATATATATATATATATATATATATATATATATATATATATATATATATATATATATATATATATATATATATATATATATATATATATATATTTTGCATAAATAAAACAGTGATACACTAAACAAACACAGAAACACGCAAAAAGGACACTCACAAAATAAAACTTGTACGTTTCGGCGTCAGGACGCCATCGTCAGCGGTAGAGGAATGATGAGTCCGCTCTGTTCCCTTGGGAAGGAAAGGGCAGAGAGGAAGGAAAGGGGGGGTAAGTGCGAATGGATAGTGGTGGGGAGAGAGAGATGGCTATTGGGCTTTTAATTCAATGGGCTAGGTTTAGCCCGGGCTTTTCGAATGCTCTTGTCACCCAAATATGGGCGTATTCACGAATTTTCACGTCAACATTACCGGAATTTTGAGGAAGGGCTTCTATGATCTCTAGGGAGAAACAATCGTCAAAATTTTGAGAGTGGGAGGCGGTATGTTTGGGAATGGGATCAAGAAAAGGTGGAGTTTTGGTGGCATGGCGGTGATTGTTCATACGGATATTGAGGGGGGTGGTACATTTTCCCACATAGAAGGCAGGGCAGAAATTGCAGGAAAGGCGGTAGATGATGTTGCTGGTGGTACAATTGGCCGTAGAGGAAGATCTTTTGAGGGAGGGGGTGGCGGAGGGGCGGAGGAGAGAGCAGCATTTGCACCTCGGGCGTCCGCATGTTGAGGAAAGTGGCGGAGGGGGGGCGGTGGGTTGCAGGGAGGGTCTAGTGGATTTTAAAATGTCCCGAAGATTTGAGGGACGCTTATAGGAAACTTTGGGACATGAAGGTAGGAGGAGGGAAGTAGAGGTATTGTTTTTTAAGATTGGATACAGGTCTTTCAATATGTTTTTGATCCTGTGTGCACCAGGGAAGAATGTGGTGACAAGGTTAAGTTGGTCAGGTTGGTGGGTCTTGGTCCGAGGGGTATATTTTGCAGTAGGAGACAGGATTTTATTTAAAAGCAACTTCTCTGGGTACTCTCGTTCTCTGAGGGAGTGATGGAGAGTTTCGATATATTCTTTTAGAGAGGGGGCATTGCTGCAGATCCGGTGGCCGCGGATAGAAAGGGAATAAGGGATTGAGCGTTTGGTGTGAGAAGGATGACAGCTGTTAAAATGGAGGAATTGGTCGTGGTTAGTGGGTTTTTTGTGGACGGAGGTGATGAATTTACTGTCCTTAATTTGGATATTAATATCCAGGAACGTAATTAAGGAGTCAGAAATGGAAGATGTGAAGGAAACTGAGAATGAAGAGTTCAGTGTGGAAATGAAAGAAGATAAAGAATCACGGCCGTGAGGCCAGAGGACGAATATGTCGTCAATGTAGCGGGCCCAGAAGAGAGGTTTATGTGTTTGATTTTTTAAGAAAGTGGTTTCGAGATGGCCCATGAACAGGTTCCATTTTAACAGCTGTCATCCTTCTCACACCAAACGCTCAATCCCTTATTCCCTTTCTATACGCGGCCACCGGATCTGCAGCAATGCCCCCTCTCTAAAAGAATATATCGAAACTCTCCATCACTCCCTCAGAGAACGAGAGTACCCAGAGAAGTTGCTTTTAAATAAAATCCTGTCTCCTACTGCAAAATATACCCCTCGGACCAAGACCCACCAACCTGACCAACTTAACCTTGTCACCACATTCTTCCCTGGTGCACACAGGATCAAAAACATATTGAAAGACCTGTATCCAATCTTAAAAAACAATACCTCTACTTCCCTCCTCCTACCTTCATGTCCCAAAGTTTCCTATAAGCGTCCCTCAAATCTTCGGGACATTTTAAAATCCACTAGACCCTCCCTGCAACCCACCGCCCCCCCTCCGCCACTTTCCTCAACATGCGGACGCCCGAGGTGCAAATGCTGCTCTCTCCTCCGCCCCTCCGCCACCCCCTCCCTCAAAAGATCTTCCTCTACGGCCAATTGTACCACCAGCAACATCATCTACCGCCTTTCCTGCAATTTCTGCCCTGCCTTCTATGTGGGAAAATGTACCACCCCCCTCAATATCCGTATGAACAATCACCGCCATGCCACCAAAACTCCACCTTTTCTTGATCCCATTCCCAAACATACCGCCTCCCACTCTCAAAATTTTGACGATTGTTTCTCCCTAGAGATCATAGAAGCCCTTCCTCAAAATTCCGGTAATGTTGACGTGAAAATTCGTGAATACGCCCATATTTGGGTGACAAGAGCATTCGAAAAGCCCGGGCTAAACCTAGCCCATTGAATTAAAAGCCCAATAGCCATCTCTCTCTCCCCACCACTATCCATTCGCACTTACCCCCCCTTTCCTTCCTCTCTGCCCTTTCCTTCCCAAGGGAACAGAGCGGACTCATCATTCCTCTACCGCTGACGATGGCGTCCTGACGCCGAAACGTACAAGTTTTATTTTGTGAGTGTCCTTTTTGCGTGTTTCTGTGTTTGTTTAGTGTATCACTGTTTTATTTATGCATGTGCATCGTCGCCGAGAGCGATTTTCTACCAAGACATTATATATATATATATATATATATATATATATATACATTCAAACTTACAGGAGGTAGGAGAAATAGGAAAAGATAAAGAATTCGTTCTTACGGAACGTTTCGAACCAGTTGGTCCTTCGTCAGCTCTAGAAGTGAGCAGTTAGTACTGCCCTGGGGAAGGTGAAGGTAGGGGAGGAAATGAAGGAGGGGAGGGGAACTAGGAGGGGAGGGGAACTAAGAGGGAACAATGTTGCACCTGGCTGTTTTCGGATGAGAGAAGTTTCAAGCAGGGAGAATTATAACAATGTTGCAATACTGAGGGCACTAAATATTGAGGTTCAGTGACTAAGGGGGGGAGAAATGGAGTGTGAGGAGGGGAACTGGAAGGGGTATTCAATGTGACAATGTTGTGTCAGCTAATCAAAGGAAAATTTTGAAGTAGGGAGGAGTTCTTGAAGAGTGAGAAATGCAACAGTGTTGCAAGGCAGAGGAAAATTATAATTGTGACAATAGGGGGCAGAGGTATTCATGGGATTAATGCAATACATTGATTCCGGGTGGGGAAAAAGCTTTACAAAACCAGATCACGGACATCTCAGTATTTCTCAGCTGTGTGTTCGAAGTATTGGCGGGAAGGGTATTGAGGACGGAAAGAGAAAAGCATGAGTCGAATTGGAGTCCATGTTTTGAGGCGTGCCTAGGGACAGGGAAGTGGGGAGGAGAAGCTCGGTGGCCGTTCATACGGATAGATAGGGGCGTGGATGTTTCACCGATGTAGAAGGCGGGGCACTTATTACACTGCAAAAGGTAAACTACATTGGAGGATATGCAGCTGCCATGGGAGGAAATGGGAAACGGGATTGGGGTATTGGGACTTTGGAACACTGAAATATTTCGAATTAAAGGGCAAGTTTTGCACCTGGGTCTATGGCAGGGAAATGAACCGGGATCTTTGGGAGGAATCAAAGTGGGAGTGGGTTTGGAGGGACGTAGAATACATTTTAGGTTTGCTGGTCTTTTGAAAGTGATAGTTGGACATTTGGGAATTAAGTCAGCAGTAAGGGGACTGTCGTGCAGAATGGGGAAAAGCGACTTAAGGACAAGGTTTGCCTTATGAAGTCCCGGAACGAAGGTAGTGCAAAGGTTCAAGGGCGATTTAGTGGTAGTTTTAGGGGGTAGAGCATAGGGCGTGGTGGAAGGTAAGATGCGTCGCTCAAGGAGAGAGGAGGGATATCCACGTTTAAGGAGGGCAGTTTTAATATTGGCTAGGTGATGGTCAAGGGGGTTTTGGGAGTTACAGATGCGGTGCACGCGAATAGACAGGGAAAATGGAATGGCACCTTTAGAATGATAGGGATGGCAGCTGTCGAAATGGAGATATTGTTGATTATTGGTTGGTTTAATGTGCAAGGACGTCAAAAACTTGTTATTAGACAGGGAAATTTCAGTATCTAGGAAAGTTCCCAGGGCAGTACTAACTGCTCACTTCTAGAGCTGACGAAGGACCAACTGGTTCGAAACGTTCCGTAAGAACGAATTCTTTATCTTTTCCTATTTCTCCTACCTCCTGTAAGTTTGAATTTATATATTTGTGGCCAATTGGCGAAAACTTCCAAAGATTATATGTATATATATATATATATATATATATATATATATATATATATATATATATATATATATATATCACTTCTATTATATTGTGAAGTGAATATATATATATATATATATATATCACTTCTATAGTATTAGTCACTTCTAGAGCTGACGAAGGACCAACTGGTTCGAAACGTTCCGTAAGAACGAATTCTTTATCTTTTCCTATTTCTCCTACCTCCTGTAAGTTTGAATTTATATATTTGTGGCCAATTGGCGAAAACTTCCAAAGATTATATATATATATATATATATATATATATATATATAAATGTAAATTAGTATCATATGCCTTACATTTGGTTGGAGAATAAGGGTTTAGAAAAAAAGGAAAAATGTTAGAGAGTCACCTATTGTACATTTGTAATAAAGTTACAACATAGGTACTCCAACAACATCGATGCCCCGAATTTTTTCGAATTTTTCGAATTTTTTATTTGATAGTCTGCCCCTTGCGTTGCTCATCTAGGTTATTGCGGTTTTCTTTTATGGGATTAGTGCGTTCAGTATTCAAAGTAGATATGCATACCATGTTTAAACTTTACTGGTGTACCCAAGGCCTTTAATTCAACCGTAGGAGTAAAACTCTTAAACTTTATATGTCGGCAAAACTCGTAGACTAGTTATAAACAGAACTAAGACCAATAAAACGCTCAGTTAACCCTTCATTTTGTTAGTTGACTACGACGAGGGAACGATGACTTTCTCTTTGTCAGTAGATACATCTGCTGTCTCGTACCTAACGACACATTCCCTTTCAGTAAAGTCATGCTTTTTAAAAAAATGGAAGGTACAACTCTTTTGTTAGACATCATCATAAAATAATTGCACAGAGTACCTGCAACCTGAGTATTCCAAATAAAACGTTTATTTAGAATTACTGTTAAAAGCTGCTTTCGATAGTACCACGGGGGTTTTCTATTGACCAAAATAAGAATACAATCTGTATTCCCACCGTCTCTTTGGAACCGAGCTCCGTCGATAAATGAGATGTATCTGCAAAAATGGACATTTCCATACGACCATTCACGAAGCGATTCAGCTGTCTGGCAAGATGTCTCCATGGAGGAAGTAGGAATCGCCGCATATGAAATGGCTGTATGCCTTCATTAAGCAACATTCTTTATACTTTTGTCCGTGAATCCTTAGAAACATGCTTATTCTTCTTGAACTTGCTATAGGACTACGCTATGACTACGGAGAATTCCCACTTCTCGTTCTGCTCTAGGGGACCAAATGCTCGTAAGACATGCGAGCGAAGGGAAATGAGCCTGTATCACCATGGTGTTGAAAACCCAAAAAGTCACTTGTCTACTCGGGATTTTTCGCGTCGAAAACGATAGTCGGTACTTGGCAACAGCTTTTCAAATGCAAAGAAGTGAAGGGTATCTTCATATTCAGTACTAGTAAAATCATGAGTCATTGTGAAGGTCTCACCGAAACGTACCGAAATACCATGAACCTGTTCAAACATGCCCCCATTTTCACTCTCATTATTGACAACATATCCAAGAATTAATGATGCAATTCAGTTACTATCCTTATAAGATCTTATATGTTGAAAAAGCTTCTTAAACAATGAATCTCAGCGCCAGTAATCGACAATTAATCCATGGAGATAATCTCCACTTGAGATCTTTGTTGCCGCTTGATTGTTTACTTCATTTGGTTCACAAAAACACCTAAATTTGGGTTTCATTGGTTGGTTATTCTTTTCACAACGTTTAAAAATAAGTACTCAAGCTTAGATTGGTGAAGGTAATTGTCTTTATCGGTAAATAAATATCAGTTCCATGCATGGAAGAGAGCCGTCGAAAAATGTGCTCATGTAACGGTACCGTTTAAAATGCCATATCTTCGCTAAAAATTAAGATATGAAAATAATTTTACCAGTTATGGAAATTAAATTAAATTTTCCAATTTTTATGATTATATTAACCTTTTTGTATATCTCAAAATAAAAAAGTTATTCTAAAAAATAGTTTTTTGAAGAAGAAAAATGTTGACAATTTCAGTTACCACTTCAGAATATGTGAGCAATATGCGTAAATTTTGGCAGAAAAAGAAAGATACAGACTTTAAGTACAATTAAGACTATTTTTTCTTTGTAATTATTCCCTCTTTGCCCTCCTCAATCCTCAATCTCTATCCCTTTCCTCATTCTTACTCTTTACCTCGAGAAAGGGGGATACTACACTCTATCGAAATATTGGAAGTTTTAATTCGTGTCTTTCGATTGTTTCTATATTTTTACCGGCCACTCTCTTGGAATATTATAAATATATAATTTTATATATTTTTCCCCCGAGCGCGGAAAAGCTTCACGGAACCATCTATGCCAACGGCTTCAGAATACTCTTCAAATTAAAAGTTTGGCTAATACGACCAAAAATGAACAACATTAATTACATTAAATTAATTTAATTACCAAGTAAACAACAGCTAGTATATTAATAGAATATATTAGCTTTAATTGAATCAAATAATTAAAATACCTAAATAATTATCGGGTTGGAATAATACAAAAATGGAGAACTATACCGTCCTTAAATATTTGTGGCAGAGCTCTGAAGAAGCTAGGATTCGTCAAGCGTATTGTGGGAAGATTTTCGGATGAAAAAGTAAAAGAGAGGTGCTACTTCGCTCTCGTCCGGCCACACCTTGAATATGCAGCGAGCATGTGGGATCCGGTGCAGAAAGACTTAGTCCGGGAACTTCATAAAATACAAAGGAAAACTGCGCGATTCGTCAAAAACAGCTACGGGCGTACTGACAGCGTTACACAGATGTTAAACGAATTAGGCTGGGAACCGCTAGAGACTCGGAGGCTGCGCGCTAGGCTTAGATTGCTTGAACAATTGAGAATAGATATCTTTCAGAGCGACACGGAGAACATCATATTAGAACCCCACTATATTTCCAGGTCCGACAGAAACGATAAATTAAGAGAGATATTTTGCCGAACGGATAGGTATGGGAATTCGTTTTTCCCCCGAACAATAAGGGACTTCAATAAATGCTAGGCGTAATTTCATTAGAGCGTTTCCTTTTTATCTTTAAGCGGCTGGTGTCCTAACACCCCCCGCCACACGCCTATTGAGGCGGCTTGCGGGGTAATATGTATATGTAGATGTAGATGTTAATGTCCGATACACAGAGGCACAGCGTGACTGAAGCCAGCGGTAGGACAACGAACGTTAGCTCGGTGGATACGATGAACCATAATTGCTTTTTTCACGTCCTTTGAGGTAGCGTAGGGTTTTCCGCGGGCTATCGTGGACTTTAATATGGTACGATAAGTTGATATGAGCGTGATGACTCGACAGAAATCGCACGATGGAAAACTCGGTTAGCGGTCGTTCCGTACGCCATCTCTCTTCGACGAAGAACCATAACTAACTCCCTGGACTGCGACCAAGTTTCGCTGCCTATCTATTTTCCGGTTTTATAATCTCTTCCATAGTTAAATACTTATTATTTCAGTGTGAAGACCTAAGTGAATACGCTTTCCCTCCGAAAACGCTCAAGTAAACCAACCGGCAGTCTGACGAAATATGATAATACGACCCTAACTTTCAGTTAGCATTAAGCAGTAACCTAAAGACCACGTCATCCTACGCGTAACGTTTACCAGACTTCCCCTCCGGCTCACCTTGTCCCTCGCGACCTCGAGGGCCGCGGCACGGAGGACGCCCTCTCGATCTGCGTTCAGCAGGGGCGGCCACAGAGCGGGGGACGAGTCCTCCCCCGGTCCCCCGCCGCCGTAGTCCATGGAGCAGTGGGTCGTATGGCACGAGTAGGAGGCGGCCGAAGTGTAAGCGGACGACGACCCGTTGAGGCGAGCGCCGGCCGCCCCTGCCCCACCGCCGCCGCCCCCCCGCCCCGCCGCCCCCCCGCCCGCCCTACCCCCCAAACCCAAGCGACTCTGCCACGAGACGCCCCCTCCCTTCTTGGCCGCCCCGCCTCCGGGGGCCTTCCTCAGCCGCCTCCGCGCCAGTAGCCTCCGCACCCCGAAGATACCCCCGCCGTCCTTCCAGCATCCCGAGGTGCTGGGCGGTGCGGCGCCTCCAGGGGGGGACGCGCCCGGCGACTGCCCCCCGACGTCGAAGCGGACGGCCGGGGGCCCGCTGGCGGCGGCCAGGGCTTTGGCGACCGCGGCCTCCGAGGGCGGGGCCTTCTTGCCCAAGTCACGTGACTTGCGAGGGAAGGAGGCCAGGAGGGCCCTGGAGGTCCTCCGGCTGGAGCTGGCGCCGTCCGCGTACCCGGAGGAGAGCCACCACTGCCCCTTGCCATCGGCCCCGTCCCGCCCCTTGCAGCGGTGCAGCCAGATCTTGGTCAGTTCGGCCCGCACCTCTCCGTTCATGAAGCAATAAAGGATGGCCACGAACGACCCCTAAAGGAAGAAGGCGGGAGGTAGATTGAAATGAGTGCAACACACATGAATTTTAAGGTAAAATGAAACAGTAGTTCCCTAGCTTTTGAGATTAAAAAACTGGGAAGAATACTCGTAGCAATCTACACACTACCCTGCGATACGCCGCAGAGGCGTGTGGCATGTGGTGTTAGGACACCAGTCAAGGAAGAGGGGGGAACACACCAAAATAGTGTGTTTGATCTCGATTATCGTAATTTATAGACCAGTATGTTAAAATTGGACGCTAGAAAAGTTAACATTATCTTCTCACAATACAGTTCAAGTCTCATTGTTTTAAATGCATTTCGTCATATTTAAAAGTCGTAAAATAAAATACTCTACCTTGAAGTCCCCATTAATTTACATACTATTCACGATTTGACCCGGAGATATTTTCGGCGCACAAACACAGTTATTTGACGAATTTTAATGAAGTTAGATCAAGAGCCTCTTCCCTAGAACTACAACCTTGACGTGGTGGAAGGGATTGTGCGTTCCAATGACCCCTACAGCTGAACTGACAGGAAAATTAGTATTGCTCCTGGTAGGGTCACCCATGCCAGATAGGTCGAAGGGTAGGAGCTAGATGGAAGGTAGATCATGTGATGGTGTCACTTTAATAATACCGTTGGGAAGCGGATGTGGAAGTCCCTCTCAATTGCCAATCACCCAGAATATGAATATGAAAAGATCAAGATCAATGAAATTTTCGTCCCAAAAACACTTAAGATATGGCCTCTAATCAAAATCCTTATAGACATTTCCAAAAACATTCCGTCACACACAGATGTATTCAATAGTTTGGCGCTAATTACTGTAGGGAATGCCTCTTAGATAGTTATTAATGCTTACAAAATACATATCTTAATCTGTGCAGAAGTGGCGATATATACGTGAATTGTTGTTGACAATAGCTACGAGGTTGCCATGCCAATTTAAGATGGCTCTTATGAGCATGAGTTCATTTTTCCAATTTACAATATACCCGTGTGAAATATAGAAATTCGGGAATTTTCCAGATATATGTGTTGTTATACGAAAAAAAATGACACCGAAACAAACTAAATCGGGTCATCCGTTTTCTCAATCATTAGCATCCCCCGCCCCCCGGAAATTGGCTATTATTGGTACTTACTACAAGGTAGGTGGAATATGTTACAAGGGAGAAGGACACCTTGGTAGCTTAACTGGCCATAGCACTCGGCGTGGGATCCGTGCTCGAGTCCTGGTTAAGGCACATGGTTTCTCCTCTGAAGAATTTGGATCAAGAAAATCATATTTTTTATTAAATCCATCTCTAAATCTTGTTGAAATCATACTGAAACCATGAGTGAAGATTAAGGAAAAAGAGTAAGATACATTTAGGCAGTCACTGAGACCTGTTAGCTACATCTCCGTAAACTATGGCTTTGTGTTAATATGAATTAGTTTATGAGCTTATGGGTAGTTACAGATCTCCATGATTAAGAGTTTGAGATGGCATTGCTTGCTTTTTACAAAATGATTCCACCTCATGGTGCAAATGAAAAATTTAAGCAAGAGAAATACTTCAAGTCGTGTTATTTTCGCAGAGACGATTCCTCACCAAGGCAGGATCCCGCGTGCGAGCCTGAATATAGGTGACGCATAACTCTTGTCGACCTTTGGCCAAAATGTCTCCTCACAATTTCCTCCTTTATGATGCTATGATCCTTATATCACCCTAAATCTAAGTCTATCAAGTGCCAATGACCAATACCTGGAAGGAAGCAAAGAACTGGTCACAGAAGAGCCAGATAATCTCCACCACATGATTCACACTGGCGTAGTACATCCCCAGCAAGAGGGTGTAGTGGACGCCAAACAGTGGGACCAGCACCAAAGTGGACTTGGCCCAGCGCCTGAAAAAGAGATTTCAGTGCCTGTGTGAATAATAAATTATGCAAAATTAACGGGAGGTACCATAAATATAAGATTATTAGATGGAATTACTTATTTGCCCAAATTAATGCCAACTCATGATGTAGGGTAACAATATTTCATCATTTGAGTATTCTACCAGCTGATTGGTAGGTTCTTGGACAGTGCCCTCCTTAATCCCAATTTCTGAAACAATGTCTCGTTTTCCCTCCAAAGGATGTCCCGCCATTACATCCCTCTTATATCCCTCATATCTTCTACCTCTTCTTATTTAGTCCAGAATTCCTATCCTCTTCCTTCGTCTTCCACGCTTCCCCAGTGTTCTCCCCTCTATCACCCTCTTCAACATGCCCTCTCCTCTCAAAACTTCCTCCATCCATCTCTTCTGTCTTCTCCGAACTTCCGCCACCATCTTCTTCTCCTCTTCAACCGTATCCTATACCTCCTCGTTTGTCTTCCTCGCCACCCAGCTCACCCTCTCTATCCTTCTCCAAACCCACATCTCAAACACCTCAAGTCTACGCACAGCCTCCCTTCGCAATGACCAAGTTTCCGACTCATACTGCGCCACGCTGAATATTAGAGTTTTCACCAGCCTTTTCTTTACGTCTCTTCTCAGACTTCCCTTATCAATTTCCTTATCTTCGAAAATACATCTTTCGCGAGGGCAATTCTGCATCTGATGTCCCTACCGCTAAACCCATTCTCCTCCAAAATACTACCCAGATACGTAAAACTACTCGACCTGCTCTATTTTGTGCCCACCCACCCTAATATTCAGCCCCGCCTTCTTACTTATAGAAAATCTCATCCCTTTCGTTTTCTTGTGATTAACCTTCATCCCATACATTTCGCACAGCATCTCTAACGCATTCACCATTGACTGTAATCCCTTGGCAGACTGACAAACCAAAGCTTCATCATCTGCAAATCGCATTGGTTTTATCCGCTCCCATCCTACCTTTATTCCTACCTCCTTATTCCCCCATGCCTCCCTTACCATTTCTTCGGAATACACGTTAAAAACTAACGGCGATAGTGGGCACCCCTGCCGCACTCCCCGAACTATCATGACCCATCCCGATTCTCCATCGACTACCCTAACCTGCACTGTCTGGTTCATACACAAATTCCGAATGAGGCTCCTGTCCCTCCAATCGACCCCTAATATCTTCAACACTCCCATTGATTTCGTCCAGTCCAATCCATCAAACGTATTCTCGAAATCTACGAAGCCATCAAAACATCCTGCCATTACTCTAGGTTTCTATCTACTAGCGTCCTTATCACCACTATAGCGTCTCGAGTTCCCGTCCCTCTCCTAAACCCGAACTGATCGTCACCTAGGTATTCATTAGACTTCTTCTCTAGCCTTCAATTTCTAATTCTCAGAAGTACTTTGGCCGCGTGGGATATTAGGCTTATTGTCCTATAGTCTTCGCACTTTTTTTCCTTGCTCTTCTTCGGTATCGGAATAAGTACTGTCTTCGCAAAGTCTTCAGGCCACACTCCATCCTCATATCCTACGAATAAGCGTAAATCCTTTCCCTCTACCGTCCTTCCCCACAATCTTTAGAAACTCTGAAGGTATGTTATCTACTCCCACCGTCTTATTTCTTTTCATGCATCATAGGGCTCTTTTGATTTCGTTATCTAGGATACCTGGTCCGATGCAATCTCTGTCAATATCTTCTTCCCTCTCTATATCTCACGTACTGGACCTTATTTACTTACCATACAGCTCTTCAACATACTCCTTCCATCTCTCCTGGATCTCTTTTGGTTCTACGATCAACATTTCTGTCTTGTCTGTTATCATTGTAATTCCCCTTCCCTTATTTCAGCCCGTCAATTCCTTTACTTTCCTATATAATGCATCTGCTCTTCCCTCTTTTTGGTATTTCTCTAGCGAGTCGATCTGTTCTCTCCACCACGCCTCTCTTGCTTTCTTTGTTCCTCTTATAAGCCTCTTGTTTAATTCCCGATATTTTCTCTTACCTAGCTCTGAGTTTACGCTCTTCCATTTACTTCTCTTCTGCTTCTCCATTATCATCTCCTTCGTGATCCAAGGTTTTCTGATTTTAGTTGCACTGATTACGCCTACCGTTGCATTCGCCGCTTCTACAATTTCCTTTTTCAAACTTCCTCATTCATCTTTCACTGATCTCACTCCATGATCCTCACCTATGACTCACCATCAACCTTATCTCTATACTTCTCCTTCATCTAAATGAGTAACATCAGTCATTTGCATACAAATGTCGTATTTTTAATGCCAGATTAAGACAAGCTAGACTTTTAATAGTAAATTAATGATCTGAAATACATAATTATGTCAAGAAAAGAGATTAGAAGAAAGATTGTAATAAAAATGAACAGTAAATAAAAATACTTCATACAAGAAAGAAAATTAGAAAGAGGTATTATTCAATGCATTAAAACACGACAATAATAGTGCTCATACTGAATTAAGGAGATGTATAGGTAACACATTCTGTGGACAATAACAAGGAATTGTCGAAAATGTCGAAATGATGATTTTCAGTGTTAATAGAATATTGCTGTTGCTAATGATAAAACAGATTACTATTTTTATAAAAACGTACACCATCAAGCAGAGAGTGTTATGAAAAAGGTCAATTATGGCACTACCAGACAACAAAAGTCAACCATAAACTGGAGCTATATATTAGAAAAATGCTTTAAAATATTGGTAAAACATGCAATAGTCAGCTTTCAAAAACTATGACTGATCAAGTATTTATGGTTATAATAAAATTAGCTACTTAAGATATAGAGCAAACAAACCATCTACTACCTCATATTTCACGTAGGTATATTACCCAATTAGAAGTTTCTCATTGTTCTCATATCCGTCCCAGCCGGCACAAGGGCTATGTTCTTCAGAAGAAAACGAGGATAATCCCAGAGGAGGAGGAAACGTCACATGATCAACTTCGAAGAACCAAAAATCCTGGCCAAAGAAAAGCGATATTTCCTAAGCCTCATCAGAGAAGCTGTGGAAATAATCAAAGGGCTCAGCAATACGAATAGGGCCCCAAAAAGGACCTTCGCTCCTTCCCTCCTTCTGCGGATCGGACCCCTGGGGATGAACCAATCAGAGAAGAACTGGCGCCTAGACGCCCCAGTTGAACCAGATAAACGGACGCCTACGGCACAGGAATTATGCCAACGCGGACGAAACCCGAAAACCTGACCAACTGCGAATTAAAAATAATTTTAAAAGATAACTTTGGATGCAGAGTACGAAATGTGCTTCACCCTCCTCACCCCACTCCGAAATGCCTTGGTGGAAACCCAAGGTTCTTAGAGAATACTAAGTACCTCTACTTCTACCATCTTACTCAAAGAACCTTGGTGGAAACCTATACATATATCCATGATGAAACGGAAGAGTGACACATGATTATGCCACAGTGTGGTGAAACGCGTCGTACCAAAGAAATAAATCCGTGGAAGAATACCAAGTATTTTTATTCATTATGAACAACGTTGTGTAGTTTGTATGCCTTCTCAACTAATTCATATAATATGGATCTAATATCAGAAGATCTAATCTCAGAATGGAACACGCAGTTTTTAAGAGCCTCCCGTATTTATCGGTGGAATTTACAATTTTAAAAATTAGTCGGGTAAAAAAAAATTATCCGTAGGGAGACCGCTTGCCTAAGAAGCTACATACTCAGGCAGCCACGATGTATTCCGCGCCTAGTTTGAGTGGAATGGGTAGTATAATCGAATAAGGAATGGCGCAGACTACCTTTGATATCTCAGATCAACTGTAGATTGTTGCTGCGCAAACTGAAGATTATAGTATATATATTTTAGCATCGAGCAATTATAAGTCACAGTTGCAGACTTAACTTTGTGGAAACGCGACACATGAAATAATTTCTCGCTTTGTACATTCCACACTTTTTTATTTAAACTTAGAACGTATATCTAACGTATTTCTCGGCGAATATTATCCATGGATTATCAGTAATAGAGATACACATGGTTTTTGCAGAATTATATTGACCAGGAAATAGTCAACTTATTACATGACTCGAGTTGAAGCCGAAGTTTTCACTGGCTGAAAAGGGAAGAAATGTTTCGACTTATACTAAACTACATTCGGTAATCAGACCCAAGTGAAAAAATAAGTTTCTGCAATGTTTCTTCAAAATTTTGTTTTCAGAAAACTTCATGGCACGTATAGAAAATATTCAATCGACATTATCTCAATATAGTAAAAATAACATTTGTCGGATGTGAAAAATATTCTTCCGACTTTTTTAAGATCTCTTTCAAAACATGGAGTATGTAGATGCTTTTGTCTGCGTGGGGACTTAATAGCTAAAATATAAAAGTGGGCGTTAGGGTAGGTAATGAACTAAAATATTACTAAAATTAAAAAGAGTTAGAAAGTGTTAGCGATAGCATGCATACCTGTACCTGTATTTTCTCGTTTCTTCACAAATTGATGACCGAAGTTTAAGCAGTAGGACTCGCACTATATTCACAAATAGCACGAAATTTATCTGAAAAAGAAATTCATCACTGGATTTGGGAAAGAAATGATCATGGACCTATACTTTTAACCATATATTATTTTTTAGCCTTCAAATATTCACATTTTCAATTTATTCAAGTTTTCATTATGAAAATTCTTCATGTTTTTCATTATTTTGGGAAAGATTATTACTGTTCACTATGGATAGTTTATCAAACAATTGAAATGAAGAATTAGTGACGAAGTAAAAGTATTTACCAGCACCGTGGCTGTTGTGGGAATACGAATCACCAGGAATAGCCACCAGTTAGCGTGTGTTGTCCAGCACAATGTATCTTCAAACACAACTCTTAAAACAATCCATGGAACGACGACCAGGACTGGAAGTCCTAAAGGGCAGAAAATGAAGTATGTATTTATCATTAAAAAATAACTTTTTCTGCCTTGAAGCCACTTCACATTTTAAAATGCATCAGAGTCAAAATATCCCTCGCCCATGTAACACCTTCCAAAGAATGGCTGAATTATGGTTATATTTTTGAAACAGAAGGTATGCAGACACTAAATAATATCTTTGCGAGAACAGCCAGAAGAGCTACAATGAGAGTAAGCATGCCACACAAAGAATCCCGAGGAAGAAGAGTTTTTCTTAGGCAATGGCAGAGAAAAATTTTGAACAACTGAAACTGCTTCTAAAGTTAGTTTATCTTACTTTACGTTTTATGATTCCATTACTACGAGCAGATTTTTGCTGATTGAATGAAATGTGTTTTGCTCTAATGCTATCAGACCTACACTGGATAAGACAGAGGCAATATGCGACTCTGGGATTCTGTATCGAATGTTGGAAATGTGTAATATGGAATTTATGCGATGAGGTTAAGACTGTGAGACTGCTCTTCATAAATAATATGAAAATAATTAATGAATAGCAATTGGGGTAATAGAGGCTAATATATTCATTTAATTTATTTCAATTGGGCTAGGATGCTACTCTTAATTCATGAAAAGAGTAATTTGCTGATTGAAGCATTGCTTCTGATCTCACCCCAGCCGAGGATGACGTAGAGCGTGATAGCACTGGTGTCAGAGAAGAGTGCGAGGAAGATGAGATTGTGCAGGTAAAGTCCTTCCATGAGCACCCACGAGTAATTAGCCATGATGAAGAACTCCCACAAACCAATCACCAGCTTACATTCCCAGGAATGCTGAAAAGAAAATAAGAAGACCCTAATTACTTCAACAAAAGTAGAAGGTCTGTGAAAAAAATACCTCCAAATTATCAAGAGAATGAAGCTGCAAGAGATTATGCAGCACACTTCAGTTAGATTAATGATTAAAGGTTAAATTTACAGTGGATCAATATCAGCTGTTCCCAATTTGATGATTCGTTTCCTGCGGCTCTCCACTGCACTCTTTTCTCAGAAACAACTACCCCAATCCTTCATCACTCCTTATTTTGACCTCCTTTTCACGATTTGATTCACGTATCCTGTTTCTATTCTTCCTCCATTTTTTCCATGTGTTGTATCTTCAATTAATGTTTTCAGGAGGCTGAACTGTCTCATAACATGGCCAAAAAGGATGTATCTCCTGGAAATGATGAGTTTTCATTCCGGACACCTTCCTCCTATCTCCTCATGGTCCTTATTTATTGGTAATTTACTCCATTCATTTTATCTTCATCAGTCTTCAAAAACACCTCATCTGCATTTCTCTCAGTCTCACCTGATCTTATAATCCGAGCTTCACTGCCATAGTGCAATGTACAGTGGAACCACCTTAAAGCTAACTCTCTTTTAGTGAATTTTCCCAATAGAGAACAGATTTCACCGGCCCTGGCGAAGTTAACTTATGCAAGCATCGGAAAAATTTGTAGCTATGAAATTTTACTTGTCAAAACAAGATGAAACGTGAAATATTCGTGAAGGCTTCCACGAAGTATTTAAATAGAAATATCTGGTCTTTCGGGTATCCTATCGCAAACATCCATATTTTGGGACAACAGTTTTGCCGGCGTTGTAGTGGTTGTGCGGTTGCAATGTGAGGAATGCATTGTATAGTTTCCCATGCTTGCTGTTCGGTGGAGAAAAATCGTGCATGAAGCTGTGTATGACTGATAATTATCATCTCAACGACCACGTGAAAAAGCATGAAGCTTCATCGTGCCACATGAAGAATGTTCTGAGTTTAACAATGCTGGGTAACGTGAACGTAGTGGCGGAGTAGGACTCCGGTTACAGAAGGGCCATACAATTGCACAATACAAAAGTGGACAACAATAGTTATGTTTGAACTTGATTATCAATTGTATTCGTTTCTGTGGTTCCTTCGAATTGGCTTTGAGAGGACACGACGAGTCGAATACTTCTACAAGCCCTGGCGTATTGCATGGTTTAATTAATTCCAGTGCAGAATTAGACGATTCCCTAAAGGCTCACTTAAAAAAAAAACTCTTTAAAGGTACATAATTACAATACTGAACGAGCTTCTCCAGTGCATTCTTGAAATATGTCAAGAAGAAATAACAAAAGAAATACGCGAAGCCGCTTTTCTGGCCATTATAGCTGACGAAACGAGTGATGTAGCGTGCATGCTTAAAATGGTCATTGTACATAGATATATTGTAAATTGCAAGCCAGTGGAACGGTTATGGGATTTCCTCACTCCTGTACGACATGACGCTCAATCTTTGGCAAACTGGATAGGTATGTACAAAGGATGTTCAGAAAAATTGATTGCTCAAGAATATGACGGGGCCGCGGTGATAGGTGGTTCATCTCGTTGGGTACAAGCAGTTATACGAGAAACTTATGATAAGGCATCTTACGTTCACCAACTCAATTTAATCATGTTAAATGCGGCAAATCTTTAAGGACTATGTACCTTTTTTTTCAAGCTCACCGCAAAGAACTGCCATTCTCAATGAAACTGCGAAGAAACAATTGCCTCGATCAGTTCCCACTCGGTGGAATTTTCAATCCCGAAGCGTCAACACCGTATTTGAATACAGGGAGGAACTTATCGAATATAATAAAGCCATTACACCTGGAGAAGAAATACGAAATTATAGTACAATAGCACAAGCATCGGGACTGGTAGAAATTAAAAACACTGAAACTTTTGTATTTTGGTTGTCCGCTTTTCACCGAGTAATGGTTTATAAGGATATTTTATACAGTCAATTCCAAAAGCGCCAAAGTGATCCTTCAACAATAAGAAATCATACTTCATTCTTTGATCGAGAGATGATGAAAATTACGGAAAGCATCGGAGAAATATCTTCCTCTTCCAACATCGGTGACATGCTGAAGAAACGGAGAAGTGCCGTAGAAAGACTGGGAAAGAGAAGCGATGGAAATTTGCAACATAATTATATGCCAGGCTACAGACAGATATATATTCACAGGGCACCTTGTCGCATCTTCACTATTTCAGTCAAGTGAATTTGAAAATTTTAATGCAACTTTTCCTGAGGCACTTCTGATGAATACGGTCGAGGTATACTCATTTTTAGACGTAAAAATGCTTCGCACGGGGCTATCCACTTTTTACGGAATGGAAGAATAAAAGGACTATGTCTGAAGCAGTGAGTTTTTTGGACTTATTGACACAGAATAACCTTAATGTGACACTTTCAGTGAGTACGTTAAGTTATTGAAAGTGTTAAAAACGATACCTATGACGACAGCAGAGGTTGAACGCTATTTTTCTACCCTAAAATATATAAAAACAGTTTTACGAAATTCCATGTCCGAGGAAAGGTCTGCTCCTGCAATTTTGTACATTGAACGAGACTTCGTGTAGCAGATTAAGGATTTCAATGAAAAAATCATTGACAAATTCTAGGGAAGGATCTGGAGAGAATATCTAGGAGGAAGGATTTTCTACGTTAATAGATAATCACAATTATTTTATTTGAAATATTTCTCTTGGATGGATAAAATATGTCGTATATTTGTAACCCTCTACAGTTAAAATTGATTAGTAATGCTAGGTTATAAGAAAGAGCTCATAATTATTTTCTCTTTATATTTGTAACCCTCTACAGTTAAAATTGATTAGTAATGCTAGGTTATAAGAAAGAGCTCATAATTATTTTCTCTTTTTATCTGCAATATGTGAAGCGTATGGAATTTTTCGCGATAAGGCAAAAATGAGGGCTTCATAAAACACTTTGACTTGGACTTGTAATCAGTGTTTTTACATAATAAATAGCTATTGATGGAACATAGAACTGTTCATAATAAATTCCGGTATGCGGAGAAATATATGTCATAATTTTTCTACTTCAAGTTGTAGAAACTCGTCTGAAAAAGTAAGTAGCTTCAAAAACCTCTATGTGACACCCATGAACTGTACACCACTACATTTTCAGATCACCAGCCGCCACTGACTGAAGTTAATTGTAGGCAATGGGAAAGGCTTCACTTTTGGGAGAGTAAATAATATTGAGACCATCCTTATCATGAATTCCATTACAGGTTACTTAACCTTTAAAAACACCTCTTTTCATTTTGTAAAATTTTAATTTTAGCAGTAATTTTACCAATATATTAACCATGGATTATTTTACTTTAATATTCCTTAGTTCCAACAATTATGACCTCGTTTCACAGCATAGAGGTTTTTCTGTTGGTTTGTGTTAATGGAAATGTCCTAAAAAAATTAAAAAAAATATTTGGACGACTTGGCATGATATATGACATGAGTCTTAACTTATTTCAGCTTAAAAAAAGTGGAAACTCAATCAGCCACAACTCCATTTCATCATACACAATTAGATATTTACACACAGGGAAAAAGACAGCCATAAAGGTACAATCCCTAATATAATTGCAGTATAAATCTGAGTTCCAATGAGGCAGCTCTCCTTCCCCAATGCACTTCTGTACACTTTTGAGACCAATATGTCTGTGTTAACTTAGTCTCATCAATATTTTCGTGTGAGGAGAATATGCTTAACATATTATAGCAAGTGTGTAAATGGAAGAAGAGTTATTTCTTGTCCTGTCCTCTCACCTCTTCTGCCAAGAGCAAGCTGCCATCTGCGCTCTTGAGGAAGGCCTTGGAGGTGACGTCCACGCCATTGATGAAGAGTGTGTCCTTGAGGAGGGACATGAAGGAACGCATCATGAAGGAGGCGAAGAGGTGCATGTGCAGCATGTTCCGAGGACAGCGGAGCTTCCTGTCATTTTTTCAATGTAAAAGGAAGCCAATGTATGTGTTAGCTGAGTGTAAAAGCAAAAAAAAAAATAATCCTTTGTGTTGTCATTCAGTGAACCCCTACATCAATCGATGTAGATTCAACGAATGCCAAATCACTTAAAGAATTTGTCCCAAACACTAGGGGTTAAACATGCATGGGTAGATGATACATGACTACTTTTAAAATTTCTATGGATGGGCAGAAAATGCAACGTGACCATTAAGAATACCACTAGAGGTAAGATATTAATAATATAAGATGGCTACACAAAAGCTGATTTAAAGTGAATAAACAAACATTTTCACTCATTTTAGATTCTCATATTGCATGCATTTATTGGTATTTATATATTCAAAAGTAGTTTAGGCATGAATCTATGGATTGTGTTAAGGTGCTGCTTCTTTAGCATATGTTATCATGAGACATGTACCAGTTTTTTTTCCAAATTCCAGATGAATGAAAATCAGCAAATTCAATGTCAATGAGGGAACAAGTATAAATGCATCAAGTGCAATCAGCTACCTGAGATTTATCTGACCAATTGTTGGGAGAACTCATTCAAAACATTAGTGGCTCTTTAGTAAAGACACTAGGATTTGTAGAGGGAACAGTACATAGTATGGTATTCAGATGAAAAAGTTAAAGAGAGATGTTACTTTGCTATGATTACAGCTTGAATATGCTGCAAGCATTTTTACCCCTTATTGAATGACTTAACAAACAAAATAAATACTTTAAATAAAAAAGAAAGCCATGCTCAGTGTGAAGACTTCTGCAAGCGAGCAGAGTGTAACGTAGTTGACGAAAGGGTTAGGTAGGGAGCTACTCAGAGACTTCGTACTTGGCTTAGATAACTTGAAAATTTCAGTTCAAAGGAGTTTTAAAAGGACACTAAAGATATGATTACGACCCTTTGCTACATCTCAAGAACTGATGGAAGTGACCAAATAAAAGAGACCCACCACCAAGCTGGTGGGTACAAAAATTCTTTCTTTCCACACGCCATTAGGGACTACAGAAAGAAACAAGAGTGGGTTCACTTTACCACTGTTCCTTCTTGCTAATCATATTTCCTATCCCCCCCTTCTTTCCGTGACTGGTTTCTTAACAAACCCTGCCACTAACCCCTGAAGTGGCTTGCTGGGTAGTATTTGGATGTCGCCGTAAATGTATGAATAAGAGTTTTTGACACACCTATTTGAAAGTTCAACTTACTTTATGGAGGCCATTATAATGAATGCAACCACTAATGTGATGAGTGAAACGCTGTAACCCACTTGTGACATGGTTTTCACCACTGGAATCCATTGCTGCAAGTGAAGAAAAAATTCAATGAGATCATAATATGTTGATGGTTTATGGTGAAGCAGCTCATATATAAGTAATAGAAATTTGTTAGATCCTGTAGGTTAGTGATAATTGAAGAAACAACCAACATAGTCAAAAATTAAACATCATAAGACCTGATAATATCAAATATTTAAAGAAACCAGTCTTTCCTTCAAATACCAAAAAAATTGGAAAATTACGTTTCAATTATTCACAGCGTGAGGCTTTTACAGAGGTGGGAACAATGGCTCAACTTAAATGTACTTCATTAAAATGGAAATATTTTACTTAAGTAGTTAAATAATTTATTCTTGGCATATAAACAAATCAGAAAATTTCAAAATTATATTTTGATGTTTTTAAAGATTACCTTATTTTTCACAATTACCACTTTCACAATTTGTACCTACGAGTAGATCTTAAGAGAACTGCCGTAAGGCTTGATTCCATCGATCCACCGTGGAAAGAAGTGATAATTTTTTCTCCAAACAATTACGACTGATTGTAATTGTGATTCACCAGCTGAATTGGTTATTAAAGTTTTAATTAATAGTCTATACTAAATCAATAATGGTTAACACAATCTTTTCTTGGTGAAATGACTGAATATTGCATAACACTTAAATTCATGCTAACATCAAGGGATGCGTTCGCCTCCAGTGGACTGAATGGCACCAGGATTGTTGTGATGTAATTGGGGTAGCACTGTGAGAAGTTGGTCCAGGTGGCTTCAGGATTATTTGGGCTCAGCTGCCACTGGCCAGTCTCCAGACACTGCCGGGTCGCATTGGCCTGGAGATAGGAAATGGGAAAAAAAATAAAAATGTTCACTGAAGCTCACTTAAATTGTACTGTCTCATTGTGAATTAAACTTTTAAATTGAATATAAAACATAAAAACAACCTGATAGCACGACTAATGGAATTGGATTGGATTAGCACTAGGTTTTACTCTACTCATTGAACAATTTGAGTGAAATCAGTGTTCAATGAACATGGGAAACTCGCAGATGATCCGAGGTAGGTAAGAGGGTCAGAAAAACGGACATATCCGATGTTGTGGGTGGGGAAGGAGCAGTTCCTATTGTAGCTCCTATTGTAGCAGCACCATATTGTAGATTCCTTCTTCAATTTTTTCGATCTCACAGTGCTAACGCTCCGCTCTGATGGCGCTCCGACCATCGCTCCCGCTCGGACAATTGCTCCGCTCCGACCATCGCTCCCGCTCCGACAATTGCTCCTGCTCCGCAGTTCTATCCTCTCTGCTCCGAACGGCCGCGCGGCGGTTCGCCATTAAAAAAACAACCTTGGAGTGGTTCGTTTTTTTATCGGTTCGGCTCCGGTTCGATTCCTTGCTTAATGTACACAAGAGTCACGGCCAAATGTTTCTACACAGTTCACGAATTCGTTCAAACTACACGCTGAAGGAGGACAGCTTTTTGCCAGGGAGTAATTAAAAGCTTAATGTAACCGTGTTTGACGCCTTTTCTGAAAAGCAAGCCATAAACAACAATGGCGGATCTGCAGCTGCCGAAGTACTTTTTTTATCAAGCACCCGCCAGCGAACACCAAAATTACTCCCGATATGTTTTGAAATGCGCGGGGTCTGAAACGAATAGAATGTGCTGTTGTGATGCGAAGTGATCAGATTGCAATGCGCTCGTAATTACCGGTCAGTCAGTACTTGGGTGGATATCTCATGCTTTGACCCCAAGGGCATTTTATTCATTCGAGGAAAGCGTAGTACGCTCAATCCTTCAACTTTGGCCTTTCTTTCCACGATAAGGACGGAGGGACAGGATGGGAAAGGAAAATTCTCGAGCCCTCGTGACGTCGCGTAACGTAATAAAAAGTCAGCGGGTAGGTTGGAGTTGGGAGACGTAACTGACGTTTACCTTTATCGTAAGGATTAAAATTCCCATGGTGGGCTCTTCCGGTCGGATTGAATTTTAATTTAAAGGGAAGCGGTCGGATCTAGCGTACATTACAATGAATGCACGGCCGTAGGACCCGACATCCTAGCGTGCATTTTAATGTACGCTGGTCCTTTAAAGGTAAAATTTCTCATTATTTGCGTAAAACGGCAAATCATACCCCATCAACAGAAGACAATATGTTGTATTTAAAGGCTGTAGATTTGAAACATTTTAGGCCACTTATGGTGTATCCCAAGAATCAAATCCGGAACAAAATATTTTATCGTTTATCAATGATTTCCCAGAAAATGTAATGCATTACAGTTATTTAACGTATGCGGATGATGTTAAAGTATTCAAGAGAGACAAAATACAAGGCTGTGTACTTCTACAGGAGGACATCATTAATTTAATATTATGGGGAAACCCCAATTAACTTTCGACATCAGCAAGTGTTGTAAGCTCACACACACGGAAGAAAATACCGTAAAATTATTGCTATATCATGGGTGGCTCACTGTTAAAGAAAGACAGCAAATTCAAAGACCTAAGTAGGTATAATTTTTGATGAAAAATTTACCTTTACACCACACATATTGAACATTTAGCTTTTAATGTATCTAGATCTTTGGGTTTTATAATAAGTAGTCATTCTGCTTTTCAGAATATTAAATAAATGATAATATTATATTGTTGCAATGAATTGTTTAGGAGCTATATTGAATATGGTGCTATATTATTGGCACCCTATACGAAGAAATAGTGATTACAACAAAAAAACAGCCAGACAGTATCTTAAGACTTATCGTTAAAACACAATTCACTTAATCTGTCCTCTTTCCCCTCATTTTCCCCTATTCTTCTTCTTTCCTGGTGTCCTCAATTCCCCCTGCCACACACCTCTGCGGTGGCTAGCTGAGTAGTATGTAGGTTTAAGGTGTAAATGCTTGAAGATTACTACTTCAAGAAGGACAATTAATTATATCAGTTAAATTTTTGGTTAGAGATAGGTTGCTATTGTCATAAATTCAGTTTACTCAAAGGATTCTTCAGAGGCTGGAAAATGCTGATGGCATATATTTTTATTTTTGGAGCATCACATTGGAAAAAAGAAAGCAACGAATAGCATCATAGTGGAAACACATAGAAAAAACCCGCGGGCTGGGAAAAATATGATAAATTTTGTAGTAATAACACAGGCCCACAGTATAATTCGAGTCAAAACACTAATTTCTGCGTAGCTTAGTGATCCAAATTGACATGATGGCCATAGTAAAAAAATCCACTTCTAAGTAATTAACCAACTGTCATAATGATAAAAAATCAGATAGGCTTCAAAGATTTTTATTACAAAAAGTTATAAATGGAAAAAATGTCATTATGTCAAAATGTCAAAACGTGTTTGGATGCTGTGCAAAATTAATATTATAGTCAGGGAAAATGACTAAAACAAAATGAACTCACACAAGAAAAATTCAATAATTCTCTAAATCACAAAGAACTGATTTTTATGAAAATGTTGGAAATACCGAACAAAAACACGTAAGAATGGAAAAATCTTGATATTTCGAATTTTCAAACTTTTAGTGGTTCCACATTAGTGAATTCAACCTGAGTAGTAGATGACTGCGTAATAAAAAAAAATTAATTATTTTTTCACAAGTTCTATTCACTAAGTTAAATTTGAAAAATATGCCGTAGTAATAACCGTAACTTTCCAGCAATATTTTTAAAGTATTACTGTAAGTTACCGCGTTTCAACCGTGACCCTTTCAGCTGTATGCGTGGAGTAAATTAAGTTCTCCCTCGTCAATTCACACATGTTTGGTTGATTGTTTTGTCCGTGAAAGATCTGAAAACGTATTTAAACACCACGAAAAGCTGCGGTAATCAACTAAAGTTTTATTCCCAGTTTTATCACTTCTAAAATTGTCCTCAAATTTGGAGTTCAATTAAGACTTGTATTTTATAGTCTGTGAGATTCTCACTCTCGCTATGGACGGAAGGGGTGATATCTTTCCTCCTCGACCGTGTGGGTTTCCTCGTATTTATAATTTCTACAGTCTGGACTTTTACTCTGTCGAAATCCATCTTTTCGTAATTAATGGTCGATAAACCGTGAAGGATGCACTATCGGGTTTCCGCCGCGAATGTTGTTGATTGCTGGCAATAGTTTCTTCAGCGTCTCCTACATATCGATCGAAGCGAACTCCTTGAGGATCAACCTGGAGACCGTCTTTGCAACTCTGGCGAAACTGTTGCCCACAATGGACCACGTACACGATGGGAACCCAAAAATGATTTTTTTACATTCTACATAACACAAAAGCCTTCGATCCTGATACAAACACGATTTACACCAGTCAATTAATTTCGGCACAAACTAGTCAGGTGACGCAGATGCCTAAGAAAATAGTAGGTACCAAGATGAATCAATTGGTGGGAATTTACAATGTTCGTAACGTTTACTGCATTAATTCTCACAGTTCGTCAAATATCTCAAGGGTCGACCACACGTTTTACAGGAAAGTTAGCACCGTTCCCTGGAGTGTAGAATCCTACAATGTCCGCCGTCCTTTCAATAGTCCGGGTAAGCCCTTCCGAGGCTCGTCACCACCTGCAGCTTCCCGGTGACCACCATGGCGTCCACCGACTCGCGATCTCTACCTCTTCCCTCCTCCTCTTCCTCCTTCTTCTGCCCCTCCTGTCCCTCCCCCTGCCCCTCCACCTGCCCCTCCACCTGCCCAACCTCCTTCCCCACCACCGCCCCGTCGCAGTCTCCCCCTCCGTACAGGAACTTGACGAGAGGAAGCGTCGCCTCGTCCGGCCGGTTCGTGATCACTCCGGCGAAGTTGAAGGACATGTCGCACCGCTGCGCAGATCCCTTCGCGATGGAGAAGAGAACCCGGTTGACGTCGGAGATGTTGAGCGCGGGCCGGGCGCCGCTCTCGAGCGCCGGGTGGCAGTAGATGCGGCGGCAGCGCAGCGTCCTAGGCCCCGCCACCTGCGCCGGTTCGGTAGGCGGCGGCGGGACCCTCTCGGCGTAGACGCCGCAGTGCTGCGTGGTGTCGAGGCGCCCATTGGGGTGCGAGTAGTAGAGCATGGCGCTCTCGACAGTGCCCTCCGTCTTGGCCCACGCCTCGCTGCGCGCCACCAGGCTGAGGTCACACAGGATGTCGGCGGGGAAGCGGGCACTCACGCAAACCACGTACAACCCCGTGGGGTCCGAGATCACGTCCCTGGTGACGCTCACGGGGTATGGCAGTCGCTGCCGCAAGCCGCCGCGGCGGTATCCGCTCAGGTCGACGCGAAGCAGCGTGGAGGACGAGGCGGCGGCGGGGGCCATCGCAGAGGAGACGACGAGCAGGAGGCAAGCCGCGGCGAGGGACATCTCTCTCGCCGAATGTTCCTCGGCGGGCGAATTCTTTCGGCGGACTGCGGATTCTCGGAGATAACGCCTCTTTCGCTGCCAAGGTCTCTCTTCTGCTCTCTCGCGATTACAGTGCGATGCGCGCTTATCTCTTTGGGGCCGACCTCGGAGCCGCCTTCCGACGCCATATCGGTCGTTTGCGTCAACTAGAGTGATCTTCTCCGATGAATCGAGAAATGCGATGTAACCGGAAGTGCGCGAGAGAATGGGTGTCAGCTATTGGGCGCTGGTTGGGTGAATGAGAGTGAAGGGGGGTGCAGGTCATTTGCACTTTTGAGGACAAGTTGGTGGGTTTTTAAGGGAGTGGCTGTACGGGGAGTGGAGGAAGGTTGGAGAGAAACACGGCGCCGGCATTAGCCTATCACTCTGAAGGAGAGGCACCAAGTGGATGACAGTTTAACGTCCCATCCGAAGGACGGCCACTTGAAGTTGACGAACAGTACCCAAGTTGGGATCGGGATTTGAGAACGTAAAATCTCCACCTCTATCGGGATTTGAACTCGGGTCCTTCGGGATGGAAGGCCAGTAGGTACTCTGGCCATCACACTGACCGGATTCTCATGAGCGGTAACTAGGGTGTCTATTGCTATTGGTCTACTTCTCCTTTGGAAACATAACATACATTGTGACAAAGTCTATTTGGAGGAGACTGGTACAACAATTTCCACCAGGCATAAGGAACCCCGGAGGCATTTTAGACTTGGACAACCCGACAAGCCTGCTGTTGCTGAACACAGTATTATTCTGGACCACAAGATAAAATTGTACAGCGACAAACTAACCTGCCGTTCTAACAACCAATGGGATAGGCTTGCTAAGGAAGCCGTTGAGATACGGTTAAAAAGGAACAATTTCAATCGAGACACGGGTTTTAACCTTAGCAATTCGTGGAACCCGATTTTAATGAAAATTAAGTACGATAGAACTCCTTTCTATCGCAATTTTGAAGATCCTTTCGACCAATCAGGAGTCACCTGATTGTTGTACTCGAATTAGGCTAACGTTGTTTATACTCAACGAAATTTACTCTCCCTGATGACGATAGACTACACATATAGCAAATTCCCAAGAAAATTTTATAACCATACACTTTGCTTATCAGCAATGAACATCAGAACGGCTAGGGATAATTGGACCCCTACTAACATTCGCTAGAATTTCTGCATTTCCTTGACCTTTCCTTCTCCCTTTAAGCCCTTATTGTTGATTTGCATACTTTGTACTGATAATTTTACATACGTGACTATTTGTGACTATTTTATTTGGGTTTGCATAGGTATGGATAGATGCATTGTCATGCTTCTCATAACTATGCTTTGGCAACATTATCGAAAACATTTGAACAACGGATATTCCTTATACTTCTACGTTTGGCGCCGAGAATCAATTTTAGACGATGGAAAATGACTACACATATAGCAAATTTTCTATGGCTGTAAGTTTAGGTATAACATGTGACAAAAATATGTGACGTCATATTCCCCATGAATAGAAATCTACAAAAATGTAGTTCAACCTCTTTCCTTCCTAAAAAAAGAAGTGACAAGGGCCAGCACTGTGTCACAAATGCAAAGAATGAGCGCTACCATAGTTCAACCTCATTGCTTTGCACTTCAATCATGATTACATTCGCACAAATTTACGTAGCCAGGGTGTCCAGTCTCGGCCATTTATTACCCGCATTCAGAATGCTGCACTGGATACGAACTTAAATTACTCCATCTAAATAAACTTCCTTTCCCCTACGAAGAGGAAACACTTTCATTTGTAGACGAGAGACGGGGAGAAAAGCCCCACCATCCAAATCTCTCCCCACTTGAATGAATTCGTAAAAGAGGTGGACCAGCAGTGGGGACATGGTGGACTTATTCCTAATACGCAGAAGGTGGGAGGCTGTACTTTTTTACGCTTTGAAAATGCCTACTCTTCGGAACCACCTGTTTGAAATTAGACTGTTATCGGATTCTAAACGCTACAATAAATGAGACAGTTAAAAGTTTTTAGTTTTGGACGAAGTCAAAACAAAACAATGCCTGAATGCCAGGCACGTAGCCGGGGGGCGGTTTAGGGGCTTCATCCCCCCCCGAAATTTTTTCCCCACGCGGCCACTGCCTTTCGCAAAGGGGACGAGTAGTTAAGGGGCACTCATGCTCTGAGATAGACTTAGCCCCCCCGGAGCAAATTTCTGGCCACGTACCTGCTGAATGCCTTTCCTTATTTTGTCAAATATGAATATACCATGCTGTTTCAGGCTTAAATTCGTGGAAGTGTTTAATATCCATACTAAAAAATAAATCTTGTATTTTTCCTCAGAATTGTATTTCCACTGGGTGGAACGCGCTTCACTGACTTGCGGCATTATCAGGTACGAAAGCCAGTTAAACGCGTTGCGCCTGGTGAAAATAAAATTCAGTGGAAAAGGGCAACATTTATTCTTTAATATGGATTAAATATGAAGATAAGCTATCAAACCGGTCATAAGAGGAATGCGATTTATTGCATTTCACTGAGTCTTACAAGAATAAAGGCATGGTCACTTACAGTATTGATTTCCTAGCTATTCATCAGCTATAAATATTGGATGATATCATCTCTCTTCTTGAATCTATGAGAAAATAAAGGAAAAACATAACTCCTTCCGTCCGTGCAAACATTGAAACCCATGCAACCGAAATGAGTAAACGTGGCCACCACCTTTGTTCATTAAAATGATCGTACAAAAATGTGCTTTCACTAAGCATGATGGCCTCAAAGGGCTTTATTTCAGGAACAATAAATTAAACTGACAGAAAAAAAGACTTCTTCGTACCAGAAATAAAGTTGTAATTTAAGTAATGGGCGGTATTTACAGAACATATTTCTCTCTTTGATTGAAGATAATGTACCCTCTTCAGGTTTCATGCAATAAATAGGATTTATTAACAATTTATGGCTTTTAGAGTGGGATGTTGTCCAAATGAGAAAAAAACAAATGGCAAGTTGAGTAATAGTAATACATTCAAAGTAAAGTGGAAGAATCGGTGGGAATGATGAGAGAAATAAAACCATCGTAGAGCTGTGGAAGTCAAAATAGCTGACGGACAGCATAAAGGGTAACATCAGTAATGGTGGAAAATTAAAAATATGACAAACGTGTCAGCATTGTGAAGTAAGAGTCTCTCAAATGATAAGCCGATTGCATTATCCAGGATGGCCCTGCGGCCTCATCCAAGGCCTTCTAGTATAGATGGGATACAACATTAGCTATTGAAGCTCGTGAGAAAGCGCGCGTCACATGCTGCAACAAAGCGATGCTCACCGTGGAGTCGAACCCTGCGACGTATGCGGGGCAGGCCAGCACGGCCGTCTCCCCGGCCTCGGCCTCGCCCCAGCACAGGATGCCGTCCCACGCGCGGGGGCAGCGCAGGGGTGGCGGCGATGGGTCGGTGGCAACCAGGCCCCCCCCTTCCTCCCCCTCCCGGATGGTGCGCATACACTTCAAGTACTCCGCATCCAGCACTTGCTGCTGGTCGTCGCCGCTCGAGATGGACATCACTCTGTTTCAAAGAACAAGGAGAAGACGCGTTTCAGTTCAGCCAGTTTTGCTAGTGTACATTCTACATAGCTGTTACCAAGTACTTAGAGCATACCATGCATGTTTTCACTATAACTATTGAATCTCTGTCCGATTATGTAGTTGCAATATACATACATGCTAACGGTCCCTCTTACATTGGTAGAATATATATACCTAGTGTAGTGCTTGCTTGTGAGGCTTCGCCTCATGACAAGCATTAGCCATTAATGTTAATGCATAATTAGTCGTAGATACCCTAACTTTATAGTTTAGTGTAATGCATGTTGGTGACTACTCACTCCTGCCAGACAACCTTGAGGTGGCTCGCAGGGTATTATGTAGATGTAGATACCACCCTGAGAGCCACCGCATGGGCATGTGGCAAGGGGTGTTAGGACACCGGCCGTGTATAGGAGTGAAGGAGAACGTTATAGGGAGGTGAAAAGGTGAAGTGTATTTCGACAGTGTTTTCAGTGGATCTCAGTTTTTATTATGGTCTCTTATTGTGCGGGGAAAGAACGAATTTTTGTATCTATATGTTCGGTAATGTATCTCTCTTATTTTATATTTCCTGACGGACCTAGAGAGGGAATAAGATAAAGGTAATAGACTGCGGAACCGATACATTTAAAATGTCATATTTTCCACGCACAATTAGTAATCATAATAGTTGTAATAGATCAATCAAATAAAACTTCCACCCTCGCTAGGTACAGTATAGTTTTCACTTGTGTTTAATAACATCGCATCATTACTATTTCTTCACACCGCTTAATGTATCCGGCATTGATTTGTTCTCTGCATGAAGTAGTATCTCGTAGCATTCATAAATTAATAGTATTAGTAATATTAACTACTATATGTCTCTTTAGCAGTGTGCTGCATATTTGCATGTGCATTTACGTAACACTCTCCCAGTTTCTTGTTTGACTGCGCACTGTTCTCCTGACCGATTTTTGGTCTGAGCCTAGCAGCCGGGGGAGCGTGCGAGGTTCTGATTTGTGCTGGGACGAGTGCTGCATGCCTGGTGTGGAAGTATCCCGTGCCTCATACCCTGGTGGTGGCTTGCAAAGTACTTCGTAGATTAGATACCACTCAAAGAGTCAATGCATGGGCGTATGGCAAGGGGTGTTAGGACACCAGCCGTGTATAGAGGTGGAGGAGAAAGTTATAGGGAGGTGAAAAGGTGAAGTGTATTTCGGCAGTGTCTTCAGTGGATCTCAGTTTTTATTATGGTCACTTATTGTGCGGTGAAAGAACGATTTTTTGTACCTATATGTTCGGCAAAGCATTTCTCCTGTTTTATCTTTCATGACGGACTTAAAAATGTAGTACGGCGTCAAAATTATATTCTCTGTGTCATACTGAAACACACCTGTTCTGAATTTATCAAGAAACCTTAGCCTAGCACGTAGCCTCCGTGTCTCTAGTGGTTCCCGACCTAATCCCTCTAAAAGCAGTGAAACACTCCTTGTTCGCTCGTTTTTAACGAAGCGCACAGCTCTCCTTTGTATTTAATTTATTTTTCGAATCAAATCTTTCTGCCCAGGGTCCCAAATGCTGGCGGCGTATTCGAGGTGTGGCCTAACCAGAGCGAAGCAGCACCTCTCTTTCACTTTTTCACCCGAGGACCTTCCTAATATACGCTTGATAAATCCTAGTTTCTTTAAGGCTGTGCCTCATATATTTTATATGTGTGTTTTGCATCTCATTTGTCGGTCGGACCAAGAATTTCCACCTAGATTAAAGAAGAGAGTAGATGGCGTCTTGACGCACAAAATTGTAGCATGCATTTTTTTTTTCGAAAAATGGCCCGCCTAACATGGCTGAAGCGCAAAATTTGTCAAACTCATGAATAAAGCTGTGATTGTTTGTAAATTATTTCCATTTTTCATATCCCTACATACATAATTTCGGTTCCGTACAACTCTGCTACATATACCTATATATTATGCATATTAACTGCAAACCTTATCCATTCAATGTGGCCAATTGCGCATTTTAATGGTTTCAAAATTCCCCTGCGCTATCGTACGGTATGGATAATCTATTCTCTCCTTCAATCTATTGAGTTTCCTCACCATATTGCAATGGGCCCCAAGTCCTAACGCCGTCATCCCTCGAAATATTATCTTTCTTCGAAGCAGAGTGTTTCTTGGAAGGAAAAGATTTCTCGGTGGAAAATATACCCAAGAGTTACCTTGTGTGCGACCAAAATGCTTTTGGATTGTCATCTACTAGAAGATTTCAGCTATTTATTTACTTCAACAGTTAAATCAGTCGTTATGCTAACATATTTATATGTGTTTTTAAACATTTTATCTGGTGTTCTACTCTCTTTCGTCGTTGTTGTACCAGCTTGGTTCTGTACTCCGATGTATGAGTTTCCATGGAATACACAGATTATCGATTCTATGAATACCTCAATATTTCAATGAGTAAAATAATTTGAAAAGAGAGTGTGTTGAATGCACTGAGAGGACGTACATACACATAATGAGGGTTGAAAATTTCCCATAGCCCGTTCAAACTTCCCGCACCCACCCCCATGTTCTTGCAACGTTGCCATTTCTCCGACCGCCACGCCCGCGCCGGTCGTTGAATTCTGTGGTGCCAAAGCGATTCCCTTTTATATCCCTCAGAACTTCATCTTTTATTTCACAGTCAATGTTTGTTCACCAGTTCTAATACAGTTTCATTTTAACACATCCATCTACCTCCAAGATGTCCTCTCCTCCACCAGTCCCAACAATCCATTTTTTTTTGTATCACCATGACAATCAATTTAAAAAAATATTAAAACATGTTAATAAACAAAAACAAAATTAAATTCAATTTATAAAAATGAATAAATAAATAAATAAATAAAACACATTAAAGTGATTATAGTTATCAATTAATTAAACATTTTTACACTTGAAATGCGTTAATTCTTGCATTATTTCTAAAAAAATTGTTATTTATCATAGTAGAACCTCGATCAGAAAACGTTCGTACTCGCATAATAATCAGGAATATGATGAATACATTCATTTGTTGCTATACGTCGTAGTTGTCTATTCTACAAGTATAGCCCCACGCTGGGAAGGTCCTGGAGTGAGGGTCTCGGTGCTCGAGTAAGGGTCGCGGATAAGGACGCTCGCGAGCTGGGATCCTCCTAATGACCAACTACAAAAAACCTAGGTCCAGTCATAGTATCTGTTACACCTGGGTCATAGCCCCAGAAAACCAAAATAAAATGCTCTTGGCCACCATACTAAAAGCCAACCACACGGCGATGGATATCACAAGACGAAATGAGGGGCCCGATTATAAAATCTGACATAAGCAATGCGATAAACACACAAATTCAAGCAATAACTCCAAATATGGGGAAGATTCAACTCATTCGTTGACAAGGATAACAGATATTGTAACAAATACTATGCAAAATAGATTAGGCTATAGACCAAGAGATAGAAAACAAAAAAGGATGACAGATTAGATTTTATTGTTAATGAATGAGTGTAAAAACACAAGTACAACATAGATGACAGCATGCACAGAAGTATTAAAAAAGTAATAAAATCAAACATAAGAATAGCAAAAGATGAATGGGTTAAACGTGAACGTACCGAAATAGAACAGCTGCAGAATCAGCACGACGTTCTTAATTGACACAAAAAAATTGAAGGAGACCGCTGGAATATGTAGAAAGGGAAAACAAAGCAGAATAATCAATCAGGACAGTCAGATTGTTCTTGACAGCAAAGAAAAAAATAATGTTTGGGGAAAATATATAAAAGTACTTTTCTATGATGAAAGGTCTCTGGCAGAAATTGAAAGTGATAATTGTTTAACTGGCCCATAAATAATGAAAGAAGAGGTAGTGAAGCTACAAAAAACTCAAAAAGTAACAAAACAACTGGTCCAGACGAAATATCATCAGAGATGCTGAAAATTCTAGTCGGAAGAGGCATGCGGCATACGGTATTAAAAATCATTGATGAAAAGAGTCGCTACCCCAAACATTGGTTATCCTCTATTTTTATTTCATTACCTAAGAACACCAACAAAAGAAAATGGGAAGATCGTAGACTCATTAGTTTGATGAGTCGTACATTAATATATTTCTAAAAATCATACACCAAAAAATATATAAGCAATTTGAAAGAGACAAGTGAATCACAATTTGGGTTTAGACCGGGGCTGGGTACAAGGAAAGCGATAGTTGCAACACAAGTGGTTACCCATACCCATAGTGGCTACTATCAACGGAAATCTGTAAGACCATGCTTTATAGCTTAAGAAAAAGCATCCCATCAAGTACATCATCACAAACTAATGCAGCTCCTCAAAAATGTTGATATAAATAAAAAGGACATTCGAAAAATAATACTGGGGCCAAACTGCGCAGGTAAATCAGACAATGATATGTGCAACTAAATACAAGTTAGGAGAGGAGTATGACTGGGATGCATACTATCTACGCTGTTATTCAATCTCCATTCGGTAGCAATTTTTCAAGAGGCTTTGGAAGACGTCCAATTGGGAGTTAAGGTTAACAGAATGTGAATTATCAACATCCGATATGCTGACGACACAGCCCTAATTGCCGATAATTTAGATGATCTACAACAACTGATCAACATAATAGGGGATTACAGTAAATCAATGGGCTTAAATATCAATACGAAAAAGGCAAAAGTCATGATCATCTTACGAAACTTAAATTAATTTAAAAACTACAACATAACATTTTACGCAATGCCCACAGAAAGAGTCAGCAAATTCAAATATCTGGGCACATGTCTCTGCGAAGAATGGACATCTGACTAAGAAGTAAAATGCCGTATTGAACAAGCTCGTCAGGCGTTCTTAAAATTTAAAAGGGTGCTTAAATGTTCGGTTTTGGCTTTAACCTATGATTAAGGCTCGTAAAAAGTTACGCTTGGTCGATAATTCTTCGTGGTGTTGAAGGCTGGACAATGGACATAGAAAGAAAACACTATCAACAAATTATAAGCTTTCGAGATGTTGATATGCCGAAGAATCCTCAAGATACAGTGGTCGGCGAGAATGACAAATAATAAATTCTTACGAGTGTTGGCAAAGAGCGCGAGCTATTCAACACATTTATGAATAGGAAAACGGCATTTATTGGACATATCATGCGAATTGAGAAATACAAATTTTTGCAGTTGATAATTTAAGGCAAAATTGAAGGCAAAATTGAAGGCAGAGGGGGAGTTGGAAGAAATATGTCTTTGGTGCAAAGCAAAGCAATGGATGGGGCTTCATAATGCTTAGTCGCTGATGCACAATGCGGGAAACTGCGATCGCGGGCATCCATTAGTAGATACGCATTGGAAGAAGGAGTGGCTTGTCGTGCTGGAAATATTTCCATTTTCTCTGGACGATCGCTATTATCAACCTATCACACCGGACAACCCATGGAAATGTCCTGGAAATCGCCACGCACTTTGCATTATTTTAAGTTTGACCGGTTTTCTCCTGAATTCCCAAAATTCCCCTCGGTGATACCCGTCGCTGATGGGTGAGTCAAATAAGTCCCGTGCCGAAAAAACACAAATTTGGGCGAATTGTCGCTCCGATGGAATACTTACTCGCTTATTCTCTTATCTCTTCCTCCTTCCGCGCCTCTTTCGCGTACGGGGACGATCGAGGCTGCTCGGTCGAGAAGGGGGAGGCGCAAACCCGCCCCTCCACCCGCCCCTCCGCGCCCGCCCCTTGGCCCGACTAAAGAGCCCGACCTTCGCCCCAAGTCTCTCTGAAGCCAAGATGAATAAAGATGAACTCCTCGGAGCGCCGCGGCGCGTCGAGATTCGGAACTAGCGGCGATTGAGCAGAACTCCCTTCCCCTCCCGTGCGACCCAATTGGTCCACTGGTCTGTCTCTTGCTGCGATCACTGCCATCGACGAGGAGATGATATGAGCTCGTAGCTTAACGAGAGCCTAACGTTGGGGAAATATGTACGAAATATTTAAGGCGCTGCATTTAGGAAAACATAATTAAATTAAGAATTTACCAAGCCAAGAGTAGGAACGTTCTGCGATGAAAAAGTGATAGAGAGACGCTACTTTTCTCTGACCAAGCCACATCTCAAATACTCCTCCAGCATTTAGGACCCTGAAGGATTTAAGATTTGATTCATGAAGCAAATAAAATACAAATGAAAGACGCAAGCTTAGTTAAAAACTGCTGCGAGCAAATGGAATGTGTTGCACAACTGTTGGAAGGATTAGGTTGGGAGCCGTTATAGACTCGGAGGCTACACGATAGTGTTAAATTATTTGGAAAATTCAAATCGGAATAGTTTCAGTTCCACTCGAAGGATATTATTTGACCCCGTACAATATCTCTAGAACTGATAGAAGCGTAAAAATAAGAAAGTTACACCGCCAAACTGACCTTCTTTACAAACATTCCATCATTCCTCGCACAGTTACTGTCTTTAACAAAAAAACAGCGTGTCACTATCTTAAGACATCGTGAACACACAGTTCACTTAATCAGTCCTCTCTCTTTCCTCCTATTCCCCTATTCTCTCTCCTTTCTTTCCATGACTGGTGCATCCTAACACCCCTTGCCATACGCCTCTGTGATGGCTCGCAGGAGGGGGATGTAGGCGAAGATCCCTGTCAATCAGATAATACGCCGGAAAAGCATTATATTTTTTTTTCAATCTAGTCTAGTTTTCGAGCAGCGGTCTAATCTTTACATTATTATAAAGAACTTCCGTACTATCCTTATGGTGCTTAAATAAAAGAGAAAGTGTTCACTAAAAGTTATGTGCATTTTATTTTTAGCATTTAAAAAATCCAAACTTCAAACCTATCCAGGTTTATTAAAATATGAAATGAGTTCCAATTATTGAACCATTGAATCAGGAAAAGACCAGACGACTCCGTCACTCTTTTCAAACTTTCTTTTCTTTTCCTGAAATATCATTAAGCACTGTATTAGCCATTGATTTGTTCAATTGAATAATCTAAATCGATAGTAAGAGAACAGTTCATACCTGAACTAAGCCGTAGTTGGCTTTAGCAAATAAAATGAAGGACATTGACTATGCAAATGTGTTTAGCTTGAGATTGAAGACCTATATTTGTTCAATTTGTGTGTGCATGAATTCCTAGTCATTTAAAATGTTTTATGTTATTATCAATATATGGATGAGTGCCCATAAATCTTTGCAACATTATTGGACACAATGAGCATATTATATGGTGACAGATCGTATATAATTTTATTTTTTTGTACACGTGATCAATGGATAATAAAGGTTATTATTATTCATGCTACTCCTGGCGAAAATATAGCGTGAAGGGGGCGTCAATGAAGCTCCTATCGGAGAGTGAAGGAAGAGTTGACCAAGCCACAAGGGAGAATGAACGGAGAGTCTGGGGAGCGTAAAGTGGAACACCGGAGAGTAAACGAAGCGTCGTCTTGGAGTGTTTACGGAGCGTAGACGGGGTGCAAGTCTACTCCCGCCTCTATTTACATTATAGAAATTGCCTAAAAATAGTTTTCATTGAAGTAACGATGAAAAGAACACATTATATAAAAATTAAAACAATAAAAACTTAGGAAAAAAGAGTAAAAAAATGTACCATAACAGGGCATCAAACTCGAAACCTTTCCACTCACAGTCGCTCACCTTAAGCACTGGGCTAACACCACTATATAATGGGAGAGTGTTTCACAGGGTCTAACTCTTATTAAATACCGTGACTTGTTTTTTTTAATGGTTTTTAGATGCTTGGATTTCACGAGTTTTTGCTTTTCAATGAACAGTTAATATAATTTCCTATTAATAACTGGGGAATATTTTGAGGGATAGTTCCTCTATGTTTCTTATAGTTGCCTTTTCCTAGTTAATGTCGATGTTGTTCTACATTTTACTTTTCATGATTATTATTCCTCATGACATTCCTCATCCTCCAAGCATTTTCTTCCACATCTTGAGAGATGTGAAGAGTATAAATGAGTGGAAAATGAGCAATATATGTCATCACCACTCTATAATTATTATGCATAGGTATGCCATTCAAATTGATTACCACGACTTTGCGTACCTGGTATGCGACTGCCTTGATCATGTTAGATGATCAACAAGTTAGGCGCTGAATACATAGCTGTGGTAGGTAATGTTTTGTTTTCTTTGTGTAATTGCAAGTAAGCAAACGTCCATGTCAAACATGCCATCAACCTTAATGAATCTTCACTTGGATATATGAAGTTTACGCAGTACGTACATCATGCACATGTTTTTAAATACGATGTAGACATAATAACGCATTTTCGAGGGGAAATGTACGAACTGGCTAGCTACCAATTAATTAATTACACCGTATGTTAATATTCAATTCCTTTCTAATATTACGGAGCGATCATTACCGTAGGTATAATGTTATTTAAGTTTAAGTTGTCCGTCAACGAAGGTACATCATGATATTATCTAAAAATAATGCATATTATTGAGACGTTTGAACAACCAGTTTATAAATTACACAAGCCTATTCTTAGAGCAAAAATTTCAACTTTTTCGTAGTAGTACCTAGCAGTGAAATCGAAGAGTATGCAAAACCATCAGACAACTCTTCGTTTCCTTCCCCGGAAGCGTTTTAGAAGTGTTGACGGGGAGACGAAAAACGAAGCGTCAAAGAAACCATGAGGACTTGCGTTCGTTCGTTCGAACGTTTCTCTTGCGGAAGAGTTCGGGAAACGTGTTTGAGTCAAAAATCTCGGAGAGTAATCGGGGAGAGGAAACTCCTCCAAGAGTATAGAACTCCCCATTGACGCTGCCTCTACGCTGCCCCTACGCTAGGGCAAGCGTTCGATTTTTACCAGGGAATTCTCAGCACAACAATCTGCTTATTTCTTTTGGAACAATAACAGATGGATGTTTGAGAACGCAGTTAGGAGAATTGGCATTATTTATTCATTTTGAAAATGTTTAGCTTCTTAGGGTAAAATGTTTTATTCCTACTGTACTGGTGATGTAATTTCAAATATTTGACTTCAATTTAATTTTTTAATGACAGTTAATATATGCATAGGTGGGGCACGTTTTTGGTCCTTATTCCTAGAATTTTTCTGCCATTTAAAAACCTTTACATAAAAAATACTAGCCTCTGTATTAATACATTTCACCATCGATTAGTGTATGGTTGAGTCTGAATTATGGGAATCACTGGATTACTAGAATAGATTATTGTACTAGCAATTTTTAAGTATATTTGTTTACGCTAAAAAAATGTTGCAATAATATAAGATAAAGTTATTTCATTTGAGAATACGTGTATGAATAAAATTACTTTTCGCTCTAAAAAAATTGTGAGTAGACTTCGTACTTGCAACATGACTTCAGCAAAGCGCGGATCGAAACTATTTCCTCACTAATGCGAGTCGTTTCCGAGGTAATAAATTATTTTTAAGTTCTACCAATTTTTAGTGATACGGAAATGAAAAACTTACCCAACGTATTCCCACATTAATTACTTGAAAAAAATGAAGGCTTAATCAGACAACAATTTTGAAGACCATATCTAATTTCGATCTTAGTTTGGTAAATACTTCTGATGATTCTGAAGTGAGAGATCCAGACCTTCCGCTGAAAAGTTTAACTTATGTAATCTTTTGCCAAAGAGTTAGCCGAAGTACGGAATGAAGCACAACAATATTATGGCCACATTGTAAAAGGCGTTTTTCTCAGACACTCCATTTATGCTTCAGCGACTGGGGTTTCTCGTTTTAACCAAATTCCTGTGAGTGCACGGCATTGGTGACTGTTGGCATGACGTTCCCCGTTTCCGGTGTGGCACGAAATAATACGTTCGGTGGACAAGAGACAGCGCCAGACAGTGGCGGGATGGACTCGCCTTCCAAGTTCTGGACCAGGACCAGGGCCAGGAGGAATGGCAGGACTCTAAAGGCGTCGTGAAAAATTTAAAGAGTTGAATCGCAGTGAAACCGCCGCCACGGGATTGTCCGCGCGTGGACGCCGTCAGAGGCGACAACCCTCCCTCGGTGACAACCAACCATCCATCCACCACAGGCGAGGCGTGAATTGCCGTTGGTGCGTCTCTCCCTCCCCCCAAGGGGACCCTCCGCTTCGCATACGCCTCCTTACTTCTCTGTTTAGCGTAAGCAAAGCTAAAGGGAGCGACTCCTCCGCTTCCTCGCCTCTCCGCTTCGTTTAAGGAAGCGGAACTCTCCGCTTTCGCTTTCCTAAGTGTGGTAATTGGAAAAAAATCTTTTTTATTGTCATCAATATTAACTTTAAATTCACCCTAAGTTGCAACATAGGTTTCAATTACTTAATGCCTGATAACTGTTATCGTGGTTGAATGGCATTTCCTCAAACTATCACGGCATTGAAATTAAAAAAAAACTAGTTCTCGCAGTTACTTTGATGGACGGGAATGACCTGGTGTATACCATTTTCTCGAAGTGTAGCTTTTAGTTGCGAGTAAAAATGACGTCGGTAGGCATTATGTAGGAAGATATGAGATTTAAGTTGTGCTGTGCGGTGGGGTAAGTAGTGGTAGAAAGTAGATGATCGTCCATGAGTGTACTCTTAAAGTTGCAGAATGCATTTCCTTTTTTAACATGGTCGTTGCTAAAACACCTTACGCTTCGTTTTCCGCTTCATGCATTTCTCCATATGGTTCATTTTCCGCTTAGTGAGAGCTTCCATTCGGTAAACTTTCCGCTACCATACGGTTCTTTGCCCGCTTCCTCACGTTTCATTCTCCGTTTCAATACGGTTCGTTCTCCGCTTCGTTACGGCTCCTTTCTCCCGCTTCTTTGTCTCAATTTACGGTTTTTTCCGTTTCCTCTCCGCTCCCTTTTCGCTTCGCTTCCGCTTTCCTTCCGCTTCACTGGCCGTTCGTCCGCTCCGTAATCCGCTGTTTTGATGCTTCCATTTTCACCAGGGCTCCTTCCGGCGCGCGAGGGAAGGGACGCCTACAGGGATGAGGGGGGTCCTCGTGAGGAATTCCTCCTCGCCGTGGAAGGCGTATTCACGTGCACGTGAGGCGAGCGATTGACCGCTCTCCATTAACTCTCCGCTCGACCGGTCTTGCGGGGTGGCACTAACTGCCGTTCAATCCAATCGGAGAGGCGTTTTAAAATGACAGCCAAGAGATATTTGGAGGAGGATTGCAATTAATTACAACGGATTAAATGAACGTAGTTGGGTGGTAGTCTCTTTTGGGGGCAACCTAGAGCCGAGTTCTTTTGCGTCACGAGGGATAGATAGATAGATAGATAGATAGATAGATAGATAGATAGATAGATAGATAGATAGATAAACGTCTTTACTGGGGCGAGATTGAGACTTTAAAAGTCCCTTCTTCCATCTAACCCCTATGTCGCCAAGGGGAAAGGGAGAGGATAGGTGGAAAGTTTAGAGGGAAACCCGTAGTCGGGATCAGCCCACTCCCGACGCCCAACGGCTCAGGCCCACTTTTTTAACTCGAAGGGCTCTCCACACGGCACCTGCGGGTGAAGGGATTGCGCTTAACAATCACCGCCGAGATGCGAACCCGGAACCTCGAGGTGGATACGGAACCAATCCTTAATGTTGTCACACCACCAACCCGAACCCATGAATCTACTGCCCTAATGATTGACTTCTCCTTACGAGTACCTCTGGCTATCATTAGCTTTCTTTTTTAGATTTGCGGCATCATGAGCATTGCATTTCTAAGACTAATGACCGAAAAACATTTCTATTCGGTCCGGGTCGCCTATAGTTTCGATTTCAAGCCGTCGATGCTCGACTCCAACGCCGCGGAGCCGGGAAACTTCCGAGATTTACCCCTAAACACTGCCAGCACAGGGTAATCACACCAAGGAACGGCATGGACGGTCCAGAGGATCCAGCTTGTGACCAGCTTCCCGCGAAAAGATTTGACTCGTGAAACTGAAAACAAGGCAAAGCCACGCGATTTGCTAAAAATTGATATGTGCGAGAGGCTGTGCTCTTCATGGAGGCACTGAGATCGGAACCACTTATATAGTCGAAGGTAGCACACCGGGCTCGGAAATTCCCAGAAAATTAAAAATAGGAGCAACATTTGTAGGCCGACAGGGAGGGTATAATTCTGGTCAAACACATTGAATGTGGATTCGAGAGGTGAAAGTGCGATCTAAGAGGGAGAAACTGTGGATAGGTTGAGGAATTCGTGTCCCCACACACCACTCACGAACTGAACACAAACAGGGCGAAACACTAATCTACATGTACTTACTAGCTTAAAGAGTTGCCGACGGGGGAGTGTGGCAGGGAGTGTTAAAACGCCACCCGTGAAAAGGGGACAGGGAGTGAAACGGGGAGAGGTGAATAAATGTCAGGCTCAGTTTTGGTTGTCGCCACTAACGGTGAAGCGAGGGAAAAAAGAATAAATCATCAGTTCGGGGCAGTGCATCGCTCTTATTTTCTCTCTTCCATCAGCTCTAGTGATATTTTTTTAAATTTAATGATGTTTATATTTTTCAAATACAAATATATATTGAAATAAAAATATATTACAAGAGAACAATATTTAGGATAATATATTATGACTGCATCTTCCAGTCGAATCCTCCTGAATCTTAGGTTCATCAGCAGGACCTCTTTTCACAAGTGAACACCATTCTCAAGTAATATAAATCTTCTAACAATAAATCTAACGATATAATCCCCTTAGGTGTGGTTATAGCGTGGGGTTAAAATAAAATCCTCCTGATATAACTGATAATAAATATATCTATTGTTCCTTCCTTTGTTCGTGCGCACCAGCGTGAGTCCTTATTTTTGTTCCTTTAAACCTCCCGCCATGTCCTTTCCCTCGTTCTCCTTATTCCGTCCCGATTTTGTTTTACCCAGAAGAGGGCGCTCACGAAGATTAGCGCCCAAGAGTGTGTTATCCGCCAGAAGACAGAGACTTGATCGCCTGGCAGCAGAAGTGACGTGTGCGCGATTAAGTGTGTGTCGGGGAAGCGTGTTCTTTCCGGCGAGTGTCTGTCGGAGGTACGGCGGAATACGGTGAGCGTCCTCTCATTCCCCATTCTTTTTCCTTCCCTTAATTTTCATTCCGTTTTCCCTTTTTTTTCCTTCTCACGTTGTGCGTGCGATCCTCGCGGTCCCGTATGCGTGAAAGTTCATCCTTATTCCAGTTCCCTCTTTCTTCCTCGTGGCTGGTGTCGTAATCTCCGCTGCACCGGTTGTGCGTGGATACGGTACAGAGCGCTCTCGCCAATCTGACTGAGACTGCATTGCCTGAATTCCTTCCTTCCTTCTGCCGCGTCCCAAGTGGAAACACAGCGAATGCAGAGAACAGGCGGGGGGAGCGGAAGTCACGGCGCGCAACCAATTGGAAAGCGCCTCTTCCCTTTCTTCTTCCGCCTTTTCTTTCTTGTTATTAACTACTTCTTACATTAATTTCTTTTTTAGTACATTAGCTTTATCCCTAAGTAGGTTTTCGCAGGTTTTTCACACTCACCTTCATGTGTGAGTGTTTCCCTGCACTGGGTTTTTTGTTGAGGATATCAGCTCATATTCCTTACGTTTTTCCCACAGTCGTGTATGTTTTTATACGTTGTTTACATTCCAGTTTCTTCATTATAAAACTTTAAAAGTAATTTTTTTGTACTTTTTCTAAAATTCTAATAGTAAAATTGTAATTCTCATGATTAACACTGCTTAGTACTTTTCTACAACATTTTATTATTGCACGACGTGTTTCGCCGCTTTACGGCGTCGACAGGTTTACAAATTTCGTAAATCTGACGATGTCGCAAAGCGGCGAAACGCGTCGTGCAATAACAACATGTTGTAGAAAAGTACTTAGCAGTGTAAATCATGAGTACTAGTAACTTCTATGAAGTGAATCCTGCGGCAGTCAAGTAAAATTGTAATTGTTACATTGATGTATTTGACGAAGAGTTAGGTGGAAGAAGTGACTGTAACAGTCTCAACCTCGCCCAAATAAAGTCGCATTATTATTCCTTTCCGGGAGAGAGCCAGAGGCAGCGCGCCGGAGGAAACGGCTTCGAAAGCGACGAACGGCCTGCCCCACTCAACAGGTTCTCTCTCTCTCTCTTTGGGGAGTCAAGACATACGGAGGCGGCGCCAAAAGCCACTGTGACTGGATGGCGGTATATTCATTTCCCATCTCCATCCACGCAGGCCCGAGTTTTTCTCATTTTTCTCAAGCAATCACATCAAGTTACTGCAGAAAATATTTATGATTCGATTTTATAACTGGAAGGAAGATTCGCAGGCAAGTTGAATTTTTATCAATAAAATCATAAATTACGATTCACTATCCGAAGGTAAAGTAACACAACTAGAAAAGAGCCTCTATAATACTTAAAAACGGAAAAAAGACCCATAAAATTACCGGCCTGTGTCGCTCACATTGCATTCATGCAAATTTGTTAAGCACATAAACGATTGTAGAATCATGATCTTCCTGGATGATCGAAAACTCCCCTACAGCAGTCAGTAAGAGTTGGGATTCCTATGGGTCAGTCTCATACTTGTTTAGGGGTGAATATATTGAGTGAATTTAGTCTGGAGTGAGATCATTTAGTCTCTCGACTTCAAAACCAGTGTCTCGAATGACCGCGATACCCTTTTCTTTGCGCTAAAAGAAGTGATTTGCAAAAGCACGGCTATCTTTTTTATTTGGCTTTACTGTTTTGGTCATCCCTTTGAAAGCTTTCAATTCTTCGATAAGTGGATCATTCTAAAAATGTTAGCACCAGTATCTAACAGAGCAAGACAAGAAAACAAACCCAATTTTTCCGCTCGTTATTCTGTTTTTAGTGAGTTTATAGGCGTCTGAACAAATAATGGGTTAACTCATTCACTGAAAGGGGTATATATAGATCAATAGTACGTACTGTAAGTTAGTACTTAGTTAGTACTGTAAGATATAGACCACTAGCTGCTGAGTAGAGTTTTTTCCGTCAGGTTATGAAATGAATGAAGAGGGAGTGTTTTTGTAACTCTTTTAATTTCTTGAGTTATGCATGGTATTCGATTTTTACTGAAATGATTTTTCTATTCCCCATTTTATTTGCAGTATATTTTACCCATCTAAGTAATGCATTCATCCCATGATGGTTGCTTTACCAAGAATTTCTTTCCAGGTATCTAAGAATTATTACTTTTTGAATTGTTTTATGATTAATAAACGTAAAAATGATGCACAAAGGGTAAGAAAAAGACTTTGCTGTTCCACAAAATAAAATATATTTGCGACCGGTTTCGATACGGCGTATCATCATCTGGCAATTTCACATATTAGTACATAGAATTTATACCCTTGAAGAAGTTAGAGGGGCGGTGGAGTGGAGGTGGGGAAAAGGGGGGGTGGAGGGGTGGGAGAGGTTTTTTGGAGAGGGTAGTGGGCAGAGGGAGGGAAGAGGGGCAGGTCGGTTTGGGAAGTACGTCGCTGATGGGTCACTGCACGGGGTAGCCGAGGGTTGGTGTGGGATGACGAAAAAAGGGCGGAGGGGGAGTTAAGGAGTGGTGAGTGGTATCCGTTATGGTTTCGCGGAAAAAACATAGAAAGGTGGTGAATGGTGAGACTACAATTGCTCATTAACTAATGTGATGTTGGGTGAGATTTGGAGAGATGAGGCCGGGGGAAAAGGGGGGAAAGGCGGTTTTTGGAGAGGGTATTGGGCAGAGGGTGGGAAGAAGGGAAGGTCGGTTTGGGAAGTACGTCGCTGATGGGTCACTGCACGGGGTAGCCGAGGGTTGGTGTGGGATGACGAAAATAGGGGGAGTTAAGGAGTGGTGAGTGGTGTCCGTAATGGTTTCGCGGAAAAAACATTGAACAGTGGTGAATGGTGAGAATACAATTGCTCATTAACTAATGTGATGTTGGGTAAGGTTTGGCCTACTAAAATTTCCAACTGCTCGAGTGCGTCAAGCCTTGGGCCGTTGTTTTCTTTATGTAGGATTATCGGTTCGAAATCGCTTGTGTGGTCGGAATCCAAGAGATGTTTGGCAAAGTGTGACGTTTGGTTGTTGTTAATAAAACATGAACGATGTTCCTTGGTCCGGATGTTGAAATTCCGTCCAGTGTTTCCTATGTAACAGGAATTGCAGTCATTACATAGGAGTTTATAAACTCCGCTGTGTTCTCCGGCACTAATTTTGTCTTTGGTACTCCCGAACAGTTTGCCTAGTGTATTTTTATTGTAGAAGGCAGCTTTCACTTGGTCTTTCGGTAATAATTTTTCGGTTTTGTTAGATATACGGCCGAGATAGGGGATTCTACGCCATTTCCTGTCATCATCTTTCCCCCTTTCCGTGTAAATAAGATTGAGTGCGAGTCGTTTTTGTTTTTGGTGGTACAGTTTAACAATGAGTTCTCCGGAGTACCCATTGTTGGATGCAATTAGTTTGATTGTGTTTAGCTCCTTCATCCTGTTATAATTCGACATTGGGATCATACATAGTCTGTGAAGCATACAATGTATTGCTGATAGTTTGTGAGAGAAGTGGTGTCGTGAATTGTGGTGTATTATTTGGTCTGTGTAACAGTTCTTCCTGAAAATCGAGAATTCACATTTCCGGTTTACATTTCGAATGGTTAAATCTAAGTAATTTAACTTTCCTTCAGATTCTACTTCACTAGTGATTTTGATGTTTTTGTCCAGAGAATTCAAAAATGACACAAAGTTGTCTAGCTGTCTTAGCGAACCGGTCCACACACAGAAAATGTCGTCGACGTATCGAAACCACCGAAAAACATTTTTCACAAGGGTGCTTTTGGAATTGAAAACACATTCTTCGTAGTTGTCCATATATATGTCAGCAAGGAGTGGAGACAGCGGGGATCCCATGGCGAGGCCGTCAGGTTGTTCATATATCGTATTGTTGAATTGGAAATAGTTTTGGTTAACACACACTTCCAGTAGGTGGCACAACTCGGCGATTACAAGGGGTGGTGGTTTGGCTTTCACTAGGGCAATTTCGGCTAGGTGTAAGGCAGGAAATGGCGTAGAATCCCCTATCTCGGCCGTATATCTAACAAAACCGAAAAATTATTACCGAAAGACCAAGTGAAAGCTGCCTTCTACAATAAAAATACACTAGGCAAACTGTTCGGGAGTACCAAAGACAAAATTAGTGCCGGAGAACACAGCGGAGTTTATAAACTCCTATGTAATGACTGCAATTCCTGTTACATAGGAAACACTGGACGGAATTTCAACATCCGGACCAAGGAACATCGTTCATGTTTTATTAACAACAACCAAACGTCACACTTTGCCAAACATCTCTTGGATTCCGACCACACAAGCGATTTCGAACCGATAATCCTACATAAAGAAAACAACGGCCCAAGGCTTGACGCACTCGAGCAGTTGGAAATTTTAGTAGGCCAAACCTTACCCAACATCACATTAGTTAATGAGCAATTGTATTCTCACCATTCACCACTGTTCAATGTTTTTTCCGCGAAACCATTACGGACACCACTCACCACTCCTTAACTCCCCCTATTTTCGTCATCCCACACCAACCCTCGGCTACCCCGTGCAGTGACCCATCAGCGACGTACTTCCCAAACCGACCTTCCCTTCTTCCCACCCTTTGCCCAATACCCTCTCCAAAAACCGCCTTTCCCCCCCTTTTCCCCCCGGCCTCATCTCTCCAAATCTCACCCAACATCACATTAGTTAATGAGCAATTGTAGTCTCACCATTCACCACCTTTCTATGTTTTTTCCGCGAAACCATAACGGATACCACTCACCACTCCTTAACTCCCCCTCCGCCCTTTTTTCGTCATCCCACACCAACCCTCGGCTACCCCGTGCAGTGACCCATCAGCGACGTACTTCCCAAACCGACCTGCCCCTCTTCCCTCCCTCTGCCCACTACCCTCTCCAAAAAACCCCTCCCACCCCTCCACCCCCCCTTTTCCCCACCTCCACTCCACCGCCCCTCTAACTTCTTCAAGGGTATAAATTCTATGTACTAATATGTGAAATTGCCAGATGATGATACGCCGTATCGAAACCGGTCGCAAATATATTTTATTTTGTGGAACAGCAAAGTCTTTTTCTTACCCTTTGTGCATCATGAAGGAGTTCCACCATGTTACGCCACCCACCATCGCATTTATCAAACGTAAAAATGCTCATATTTTAACATTAAATTTAACATTAATTCAATATTGCATTTAAATTTCCCTAAATAAAATAAATAAAAAGTCTAACTTTGTGAACTAAAGTTATGACTTACGTTCATGCTAACTTGTGTGCAAGACTAATGTTTTATGTGTTGTTTTCTGTAAAAACTCTTCTTGTAATCCTCGAGTGATATTGTAATCTGTTTTCTTGAACTCAAAACGAGAATTATATCGTTCCTTCCTCATCGCGTGTGCCTGGATGGCTAAGAAACTTGTTGACACTAAAGTAAAACTTATGCATTCACGCGAAAGAAAGAATTTGTCGAATTCGAAATTGTCTTATTAAACCTCCAAGGTCTGCCAATGCTAATTAATAGAATTGCAGTTTTGTTGGTAAATACTAAAAATCGCTTCCCATTAGGTACTTTAATTAATCAAAAGTAATACAATTTACAAAGCACATTTATGATGGATAGGTTCCTCTAAGATTATTCTAAGTGATATGAGAGAGATTACGTGTCGTAGGTGGGATTTCGGGCGATGAGAGGAGAGAGATTGAAGGCGATGGTGGACAAAGGAAAAAGCGTCCCCGAGATGTTATTGCGCGTTTAAAATGCGCTCCTCGGAGTGATTTGTTTTGCAGCGACTAGTAGGTGAGAAAAAGAGGAAATGTACGTGGCGACGTATGCAAGGGGCGGAAATAAGGAGAAGCTCGCGCAGAAAACTCCAGCCCAGGAAAATAGAGAACCATGAATTTGGGAGGTAATTGACTCTTGCTCTTTAAGAGTAAACGGATTTTTCCCGAGGATTATGTTTTCCAGGAGAGACATTTGCTGTTTTTCTTCTGCGATTGTTGCATTTTCAGACATTTGCTGTTTTTCTTGTAGTTCAAAAATTACAAAACATTTGAATTAATTGTAGGGAAATTATTTTCAGTCCACGCTATTCGCACAAAATCATTCACATATCCCATGATGATGAACTGAGTTTACCTCGCTATATAATTTGAAATGTGCTATTTATTTCATCATTTCATTGATAAATAGACAAAGAAATACTTAGTCTCCCCAAATCCACAACTCCGTCTTTGTTTACGTTGTTGAGAGGAGTGCTTGATGATTTAATTTAACTGTGTGTATAGTATGTGCTTTTAAGGTTAGTTGATACATTATTGTAATATTCCCATATCCCCTGCGCGACTAGGTCCAGTGGAGAGAGCTGGAAGCATTCCTCCCGGTAAACGAATGACATCCGACGCCTTGAATCAAGGCAACACGCATATTGACATGTATTGCGTTTTGCCAGCATTCGAGGATGATTCGCCAAAAAAGGATCTAAGCTGGCAGGGGCTGACACAGTGTTGGCGGGCCTCCCCCTGCCCATCAGGAAGTCGATTGATTGTCACTAATTTTGTAGGTATCCGAACTTCGTAGGGCGGAGAATTTGCCTTTAGGGTGTTAGTTGATCATGCTTAATTTCATCAAAATAAAAAAAGTACTTTGCAGTGCAGTACTTTGCCTATAGGTATGAGGTTGAATGTTAAAAATTTGCAGAAAATCAAAGCGACGGCCCAGTCAGTGCCTTCCTACTACAAGTATGCAAGCAATGGAAGTTGGCGACAAAATTCCATTTATTTATTCTATTAGATTTATTCCTTCCAACTGACTCACATACATTCCGGACTCAACAGCAGATGTCTGACGCAGTGGAAACGCACCTGCGGCTGTTTCGCGGACACTACCCGATATATTTATTCCATTGCGTATTTCACTCATCCGTGACTTTTACAGACCTGTGAGACGTTATGCGCCCGTCGCCGCCGTAACACACTTTGCTTTTCCCACCTGGCCTCTCGCTCCGTCCGCCCCCCAGCAATTGCACTCGGCAGCCACAACCCCATAACAACCGCGACCCCCAATCTCTCGTCTACAAGGGCGAAATTACACAGAGGACAAATCATTCGTCTTGACCGAGACTAAAATCTGGATCCTTAGATACCACCCCGAGTGCTTTAACCAGTTAAGCTAATATATTTTGGCCAGTTATGGCGTACTCCTCCCCGGGGGATTTTTAGGGTATTTTAATTCCTGACGAGTTGAATCCTCAAGATGTTCGTTCATAGAGTCAGATTTTCCGGAATATTAAGCTAGCAGCATTGAATTCACGTCCGTTGATTGTGTATTACCAATAAATGAGCAACATAATATGTATAGCTTGATGTAACTAGCTATACCAAGATCTGGATCGATTGAGATCAAATCATCAAGAATAATTTAAATTGCAAAATTTTGAGATGAATTAGCAAATTTGTTTATATTAGTAGAAAAAAATATGTGAACGAAATTGCAAATTGCAGCTAACTATATAAATTGGAAGAACATTTTATGTATTATTTTTTAAAACTGAAAGTGGTAGGTAATCGCCTTAAAACCGTAAGGAGGGGGATTTTAAAATAATATTTCCGAATGCAGGAGCTTCTATGGTTGCAGTTTCATCCCGGGTTGGCAACCACAGAAACAACTCCACTCAGGTCTCATCTCGCCCTTCCCTTCCCCCTCTCGCCCTCCCATCCCCCCTCACCCCCCTCACACTGAGAAGGCTCCGCGAATTCAAAACACGTCCGCCGCACATCGCCAAACTACACACGTATGCACCGATGACATTTACGGATGTGTTAAGTAAAACGCTCTCGCGCATTCCATCGCCTCTTTTGGATTACCGCAAAGTGCTCTGTTCACCTCTCTGTGGTGGCGTCGCGACGCCAACCGCAGCGGCAAGGCGGTGAAGAGGCCACGTGACTACGAAAATAAGACGCGATTCGCGGGTTTCCGAATTGAGAGAGAAGAGTGAGCTCCTTCAAACACTGAGCTTAAGGTTTGATATTTCTCCTGTTGCATCATAATTGCTGGGTGCATGGTGCTTGTTTTCTCTCATTCACCGTGGGCAGTAAAGGTTGTTATAATCGTATGAAGATCTATCTTTGTGGAATCTTTCCATATTAAAAGAAGAACACACTTTTGTGTTTTCACTGATTTATTATATAAAATACAACCGGTTTCGGTTATTACACCATCATCAGGTAAACTTATAATTTTACCGGATGATGGTGTATTAATTGTTCATTCTAGAGCCCAGTTTGGCTTGCCGCCAATTGTTTTAAGTGTTTTCCGCCAGGGTCGTGAGACATTTGTGCGATTCTTTTTTTTGTGTGTGTTCCCTTAGGGAGGAGAAACAAGGAAAAGTCCACCCTGTGCCTTCGTACAAGACAGTCAAAGTTTTTTTTGTCGAGCGCAAACCACGGTGACCGGTCCAAGTGTGTGTGCAAGCACCAAGGAACCGCCGTCATTATAGCTGAAAACCACGTGAGTTTCACATCCTGGCGGATTATTTCACTAGCGGAATTATCCCCCTAATAACTAAAATTTTTAAAAATACAGTCCACTAGAATCTTGCGCGAACAATAATCGAAATCGGTTGTCTTTTATGTAATAAATCAGTGGAAACACAAAGTTGTGTTCTTTTTTAACCGTGGTTGCTCTTTTCAGGATCGGGCTGATGTAGTGGTGCATTTGTGCGAGTGCAAATCCCACTAGTGGCGGATATGTATTTCAGCTGAAACTCTCGTTCGGTGCTGCGAGAATACAAAATGAGCGGAGCGCGTTTAAAGTGCAGTCCGCCAAAGTGTGCAAATACACACCTTTGGCGCCTTTCGGCGAGAATGTGCCGGAGTCAATGATGGGTTCCTCTCCTTCCAATGTCCAATGAAAAAGGTGTTATATTAGTGTACAAATGAGCATTTATCCCTTGAAAGTGAACCTTGAAAAAAATAGAATAAATCGCATGCTCACCAGTGTGGTGTGGTAATTAGCTAATTTTGAAAATATATATTTAATGACCTTTGCACACAGAAGTATTGCGTTTCATTTTAAAATTTACTTGAACATATTATCTACTCAATAAAAGCAATATATCAATCACAGAGGTGAAATAATATTTTCATGAGTTTTTAATAATCTGGTCCAAAATGGGAACATAGGAATTGTATATGGTTATGAATTCCTAGAAAATACGCCATATAAAATGCCAAATATGCTACTAAGATACATGGAATGGTTGAGTAATAAGTTTATTCAACTGAAAAACAAAGTTAATTGCATTGCATTGTTTATAAATTAAAGAAAAATGCTATCGATGTCAAAGGTTTGCTCAATAACTTTTGAGTATATAGGAGCATGCGTTCGTTTGCATGTTGTGAAATTTGAATTGAGTGACACGTTGTCCTGTATGTTCTTCATAATGCTTTTTTTCTCGTAAAAGCAGTTGTTTCTCATTTTATTACATCCATCTTTTTTTAAAGCAGCCTTACAACCTCATATTGATGCGTTGCGAAATCAATCAACGTATTTTTTTTGCGGCTTCGTTTGGATCGTAAATCATTGGCTCCCTCCCACCCTCGTAAAATTAACGTTCAGAGGAGCCACATGTGCTGGCAGCGTTCCCTGCTCGTTACTGTGCTCGTCTGTCTCTCCCCTCCCCGTTCGCCAGGGCACCTCTTCCACGCGCGCCTTCCCCTCCCCGACTTCACGCTCCGCGCATGTGACTGCCGCCATGTTTCGATACGCCTATACACAGGTTGCCCCTAGCTTTTCTTCCACGCGTCTATAACATTTCTCCGTCGATTTTGTATCCTCCAAGCACCTTGTCATTTTTCAACTGCAAGGAAAAACCCAAAAAACTTCAACACCAGAAATTTACATTTGATACTTCTGATAAGTTCTTCTCGTGTTTCCCACCGGGTTATGCTCTCCATAGTCGCCGATGTTTCGGCAGAAGACTTTCCAGCCATTTTCAGGCCTCATTTTCATCCAGAGCCTTGAAAATGGCAGGAAAGTCCTCTGCCGAAACGCCGGCGACTATGGAGAGCCTAACCCGTTGGGAAACGCGAGAAGGACTTATCAGCATCATTTGCCGGGAAAGCCTGAAATAATTTGATACTTAAATCAATACAAACTAGCCTAAGAGTGCTCCGTATTATACCACGGATTTATTACCTACATACGGCTTGAAATTAAAATGCGATCTACCCTAGTATCATATAGATAAGGTTTCTTCACGTTACTTGCATTACAATCGACTTCAATATCAGATGTAGGTAGGCACTATTGTATCTTTATCCACTCATCTGGATCAGGTAATTGGTATTTAATACATACATCAATGAACAAACTCGCGTTACGTGTACATGTTGATTTAAAAAAATGTAAGTAAGTTACCGATTCCTAGGTGGTGCTCAAATAGGATGAAATAAAGTTTTTCCTACCCTTCCAATTCGTCTTGGCGAGGTACGACAGCTAGTAGACTGGTATAGATTGCCCGAAATGGCTCGCCTCGGTCCATTTTGGTGGAAAATTCAGCGGACCGAAAGCGCGGACAAAGTGTTCAGGAGGAGAGCAGAAGAGGAGACGAAAATACTCCTTGGTGAACCAGCCGTAGATCTTGCTTGACAAGGGAAACTCTTTTTTTATTTTCTTGCATCCCTCCGCCATTCATTTCTTGTACACGGCCTTCAATCGGACGGTGATAAATTCCATCCTGTTTACGCCAGCCAAGTGGAAGAAGCCCTGAATAAGGGTAATGACCAATGGACTTCTTACAACCCTTAAGGGTGTGTAGTACCCGAGGTCTGCACGAGTGGATAAAACGGGAATGTCCCTTTTTCTCGCGAAATTTAAGGAACCCAGCTTAGAGCTGCTCTTTAACTCCTCATTAAAAACTGTACACATAAAAACCAAGTATATTTTTACATTACAAGTTGCTCCCTTCAGTATTATCATGAATAGCTCATCTTTTGGTTAAAAGCAGGATTTGGAGAGAGTTATCTGATAGTTAAAATAGGTCAAGTAATCTTTCTTATGGATAGGAAAGGATGCAAAATATTTGCAATTTGAAAGCAGACTCACGCTTTCTTTCCCAAAAAATAAGTGAATTCCACCACTACCATGCGTGGAATTTCAGGCTTGGAGCTCCAAAGGAAACTAAAACATGTAAATGTTTCGGGAAAGTGAAATGTTTACACTAATAAAGTTAGAAATGAAATAATAACGATGACGCGTTATTAAAATAAATGCCAGATTATTTGATGCTATTGATTGCTTTCAGATGCAACTACTATTCCCTGAAAAATCTTCTCTTTAATTTTTGTCTTCATATTTAAAAACACTAGGAAATCATCGAGGATCTCGTTAAGTTCGAAGATTTCGTTACGGGGAATTGTATGCCAATGAAAATCAAATCTTGAGTTTTTCTTTCATTTAAATTTGAAAGGCACAGCTAAATCTATGTATGTATCATTAGAATTTTGCAATTGATAAGGGATTGGGACCTTAGGAATATCGAAGCAATTATACACTTTCATCTGTACCTCGATTGATTATTCCACCATTCGAAAGTGAGTTATTTTTGGCAGTTAACACCGAAAGCAACGTCTCTTGTCATATATTTTTCGAAAATACAGATCAAAGTCAAGAAAAATTCGATTAAATTTCCACTGTCCTTTTGCGTTTACCTAAATGACTTTATACCTGACAGTGAATTTCGCTAATTTTATCTACTCTGGCGTCTCCGAACAGATGTGTATGAGCAATGGTGAATGTTTAGAACCAGCTAACACGCTTCATGAAACCTGAGGCTTTGAAAACTTAAGAAAAGAAAGACACCTTTGAGGCGTAGCCTGCCAAAGGAACCATTTCCCACTGAAATCTGCTTGAACAATATGAGGAAGAATAAAGCGCGACGATGAATTGTTTGATTGGTTATTTTGGGGAATTGACTGACAGCTGAGGTCATCTGAAGAATTGTGGTACAGGTGGGTAGGACGATATGGAAGGACCCGGTGTCGACTCCCGCCTACTCATAGCGACACTCCTTAATGTGCCACATCCGACGGGTGGAGGGATACACTTCAAGTCCTATCCATTTGCTCTCAAGTTGGGACTGGAAGTTTTAGGAAAATATACAGTCACAACTGATAACTGAACCCGGGTCCTCGCAATGGAAATCGTTAACACTAATGAATCGCAATGAAAAAAAAATAAATTATACAATTACTTAAAATCCAACTGCAATTTAAAATATTAAAGAAGCCTCTCAATGTCTTCTTATTAGCAATGGGCATTATAGTTTGTTTTAGTGAATAGTTCACTGAACTATAGTTCGCCTAATTGAACTGATCAGATGAACTATTACACGTCGTGTTGGTTGCCTAACATCAAGGGTAAACATCTGGCGTGAAGTTGTAATAGAAATGCCCTGGTTCCGATCGCCACTTTTAGCGAAGTATAAACTATGTGACGAAATTGAATTGTTTCTAAATTTCACTTTTAAATCACGACCAATGTACTTCTAAGGGAAAACCTAAATGCCACACTTTCAACACATACCTAATGCATATTGGTGACATATGAGTACATTAATTTTGTATTAGTATTGAAGCATGCATTGAAAACGAACGTTCCATCTCGCAAAACCTGCCACTCGCTAAGAACAATTCCATCCACCTTTTTACTTTCTTCCACCTTCCTGTGAACACGCACCCACCCAACCACCCTTACCTTCGACTATGCCTTCAATCCCCTCACTACTCCTTCCTCTGAAATATGTTTCACATCTTCTACATTATCATTTTTTAGTCACTTATTAACCAACTGCCCCTCAAAATACACTTTGTACTTGGTTTTTTGTATAATTTATTGTAATATTATTATTTAAATTTCGATTGGTCGTTGTTTTGTTCTGTCAAATGGTTTATAATTTGTCGAATATCCAAGGTAAAGGCCAACTTAGCGTTTTCGATTAATGGTTTAATATAATCTATATATTTATATATAAAAATATTTTCACAAATGTTTTATTATGGAGCGAGGTTTCCATTTCGGTAAATGCATATTAACGCTAACGTGGTCACTAGGGTGGTCACAAGATAAATGTGAGATATTTTTTTCACCGTATCTTCCGGGGGTCCCCCCTAAAAGTTGCCAATTGACTAAAAAATGAGATTGGCAAAGTTTCAGCTAAAATTGACAACGTTAACCCATGCCTCATAGAGGCAGAAGTTTGGAAAAAATGCGAATTTTAGCAAAAAATTGCAGTTTTTCCTCTATAAAATGAAAATCATTCGTTATAGAAACCTGATTCTTATGTCATTATATAGGAAATTTTGTTGTCTTAAAGTTTTGTAAAACGTCCTTTTTTGCTAAAACTGATATGAGGTATTTAGCATTTTTCAAGCCAGGCCGTAGTCCATATCCTCAAAGGTGACTTAACGTGCTAAGGCCTAAAAACTCTTAAACATTCAATTACAACTGCTTACCAGGATTTGCTTTCTTTTTTATCATTTTATACGTTATAAAGGGTTTAGTTATGGAAGTTTTCAAAAAGATATGTAGCAAATTCGTGGACCAAAACTGAGGACGTGGGGTCGCGACTTGAGAGCGAATCCTTTCCTCCGAAGCGAAATTGCTCTCCGCTTCGCCTTCGGATGGATTAGCGCCAATATGCGTCTCTATCTCCGCGGTACTCCTTCGCGCCTTCCAGCGGGGGTGGGAGGGAGAAAAATGGTGGACCGAGTGTGCGTACATCTACGCTCTGAACCCCTTTTATGATCTCCCTTCCCACTGCACCTCATTAAACCCAAAATCTCGTCTTTCTCCCTCCCCTCTCATTATTTCCCCTCTCTTACAATGACCCAATGAGGACAAAGATGATGGTGGTGGACGGAGAATCAGGGTGAGGAGTTGTCCTCAGATACGACAAGGTTTGCCGTTTGCACCTTTCCTTTTTTATGTTCATGCCGAGGAACTGGAGAGAGAGGTATGAGACAAGCTTGATGCGGGAATAAAAGTGCGGCGACAGCTGATAAATTCGGTTCGATTCGTTGACGTGCCAACAAATTAGGTAGAAAATCATCCTGAGGATCGCACACATTGATAGATGCATTAGGAAATTAGGCCTGGACATATGGAATGAAGATTAATCACATGAAAACTCAAGTAATGAGTTTTTACAGTACAAAAAAAGGAAATCTGGTCATAAAGATAGGGGGGGGGGGGCACAAACAGGAGCAGGCAGTGCAATTTAATAACTTGGGTAGTACTTTGGAGGAAATGGTTACAGAAGTAAGAACGCCAGGAGGAGGGAAGGAGGGGCAAGAACGGCAGGAGGTAAAAAGAGTAAGAAAGTCTGGAGGAGGGTTTTTTGCAATTGTGAAAAAGGCGTACACTATTAGAAAAGAGAGAATCGATGACGGTGACCTAAAGGAAGAATGTAAAGGGAAGACGGGCGGGAAGATGAGTCTGATATGGAGTGTAGCTTTGCGTGGTAACAGCCGTAGTAGTAGTAGCTGTGCGTCGCCAGCTGGGTGTGATTTATTCGCACCGCATGTCGTCCGTTGCCATACCGTTGCTGCTATTATGACATTTGTGCTCTGGGGGCCGATTTTATAACTTTACGTTCGAGCGTAAAAGAGGCATTCCCGAAGGATTGTGGGCATTATTTCGATAACAATAATCGATCGCGATTTTATAACTTCACGTTCGAACGTTTATTGCCTATCGCTCGAATCCTCGGACTCGGCATCAAAAGACCTGCCGAAGCGGCCATCATCGATCGAAGAACGGTTTGTTATGGTTTTTTATTTGAATGATATTTTGAGAAGTATCTCAGTGTGGTCTATTTTATGGACCACAAACAATTAAAAACATATTATTCTTGGACTTCAAATATAAAAAGTGGTCATGAATGCAGCGCAGCATTATATTTGGAAGATAGTTTCAATCGCAAGTCTTGTATTGGTTTTTAGTAGCGAGGATTTAAAGCAAATTATCCGACTAGAGCATTTTATTTCAGCTTTTTATTATAGCTAGCAATTGCTAAGTTTCAATATTCAAGAAACAACAGTATCATACTCGGTGATAATATTAAAACGAAGGATAATTGTGTGTTTATGTGACTGTGTACATTGTGGCATGTCAATAGTTACAATTTATATTGATAAGCTGAGATGGATTGCGTGTATGTGGTATTATGTTTTCGTATAAAGGTTTAAAGTTGCTAGAATCAAGCTCATAAATGATTTTGTTCTGACGGGTTAACGCCCAATATGTTAGATATAGAGAGGGGGAAGACGACATCGACAGATATAACATCGGACCAGGTATCCTAGATAGCGAAATCGAAAGAGCTCTACGAGACATGAAAAGGAATAAGGCGGTGGGAATAGATGACATACCTGCAGAGTTTTTAAAGAGCATGGGAAAGAACGGAAGAGGAAAACTTTTTGTGCTTTTTCGTAGGATTTATTTATATAGGACTTGAAGCGTTTGAGATGTGGGTTTGGGGAAGGATGGAGAAGGTGAGCTGGGTGGCGAGGAAGACAAACGAGGAGGTATTGAATATGGTTGGAGAGTAGAGGAAGCTTGTGGCGGAGGTGCGAAAAAGGCAGAAGAGATGGATGGAGGAGGTTTTGAGAGGAGAGGGCATGTTGAGGAGAGTGATAGAGGGGAAAACACCGGGGAAGCGTGGAAGAGAAAGGAAGAGGATAGGAATTCTGGACGAAATAAGAAGAGGTTGAAGATATGAAGAATTGAAGAGGGATCCTATAGCGGAACATCCTTAGGAGAGAAATCGAGACATTGTGTATGAAATTGGGATGCAGAATGGGGACTGTCCAAGAACCTAACAATCAGCTGGTAGAATACTTAAATGAATGAAAATGTAACCAGCTTCTAGTCTTATAAAAGTTGGTAACTGTCAGATAAGACTGGTTACTACAATAATTTCTTAATTTAAACATCGTCTCAATTCAGTTATCGAATATGTATGTGTTAAACAGATAAAATATTTCTCCAATGGCCGTAAAATATATGCACCACTCGTCAAAAAAATTAAATACTTACTGTGTTGGTTTGCGGGAATGAGGTTCCACAACAGGGACCAACCACAGCCTCTCCACCAGAATACCCTCCTGTGGTAGTTTACGGGAAAATAATTTCCTCGCCAGGGACTACCACAGACACACATACACAACCCAATTGGAATCCTTTGTGGGCTAATGAGACCCAGCTAAGGATTCCTGGGTTATAACCTGGGATCCTTCGGAGAGCTGTAGTGACTCTACTAAGGCTGCCAAGTTATTAACACAACCACACACGCAATCACACAAAACACTCACTCACACACACAGCAGGGCCCCAGATTTCTGGGAGAACAGCTCAAAAAGAGCGTTGTCAAATAGAAAAACAACAAACAGGGAACGAGGGTGAAATTCGTATACGCGTATTTCGACCACAAAGTGGTCCTCTTCAGCGAGCTGAAGGGAAAAACACTAGCAACACGAGGTTGAAAGTCTGTATGTTGTATGTGTTGAAAAGAATTTAATGGCAATGCGGATTGCTCTTAAATTGTGAGGGTGGTTATTAAAGTCCTAGTGAAAGTATGATATATTTTTGTCTGCTTTTGAAATATATGTTATTTCATTATGCTTCATTCAATAATTTTGTCACCTCAATTGTTACCTTTTCATTTATTCAACTTATTGTCAATAGCAGGGAGTGTTCCTGCCTGGTGTATCAAAGGTGTCACTATGTGGGCCTGGAGAAATATTGTAAATCGTTTGTAGGTGTCTAATATACATGTAACGGTAGATATAATTATATATGTCTCAAGAAATACAATGAAAGCCCTTGACAAGGGCTCAACGGATTTGTAAAAGTGAGCAAACTATGCGTTTATAGTTAATACAATGTTGCGAACAATGTGTTTAAATAGTATGAAGGTTGATTAGTATGTAAATGCTGGGGATAATATGGAAGGTAGTAATTAAGTATCAATCCTATTAAACATACGTCCAAGATATGTTCAATATATGCCAACGCGTCATAGATAACTTAAATGCATACATCTGAGTGTAGGGTTTGGTAAACGATATTTTACGTGAACCGTAGAACATAAGTTAATTTAGATGAAGATAAGTATCATGCGTGACGTTGTGAATTTTCAACATCATTAAGAAATAAATTGTAACTTTTAATTGGTATAAATTTACTGGTAATTTCTGTCTTGATTATTAAGATGAATGTTATGAATTTTTAAATCCACAACAAGCTTCCTTTCTAAGGGAAAACGCTGTTTTTGGAGTGAATTTCAAGATGTTTTGAACGAAAGATGACTGTTCTTCAAATAAACATTTCTTTAAAATTTTGTAAATGAGAACCAATCACATTGTATAAATTACTTGATGGAGCTCGGAAGTTTTGTTTGCCGGTTGTAAATACTTTATTAAAAGTGTTTTACTTTCTATTCAATAAGTTTAAGATACAATAACAGTGATGTAGCATTTTTTACTTGCTCTCAGCTACAGTTAAGATGACGGGAGGGTTAATAAAATATTACGAGAGGCAATTTAATTAGAAATTTCAGTTATTTATCCGTAAGTCTTAGAATAACAAGTAATTACGAAATAGGTTATCAAATGAGAACGCATTGAGGGCATTGTTTAATACTCGTGATGAAGTAAACGTCAATTTCGCATGTATTGTAATGTTTTTTTTTTTAAATTCTAAATATTCAAAACAATGAAAAACAAGCGCAATCATTCAAAATTAAGCGCATTGCGCATGCGTACAAGAGAAACAAGTAGCGAAATGCGCTGTCTATTTGATAACCCAATTTTATTCCATGTGTCGAAGTTTATTTGGACCGCTCATGCTCTGCTTCCCACTTTTCCTTCTATGTTCTGTATGGGGTTCATCTCGGTGTAACGTCCAGCAATAGTCAGCCATAATCGTAGAAGTCCATTTTCCTTGATACCTCCTTTCCATTTCTTTGATGTACTGATGAAATCTCTCACTCATCTGTTCGCTAACGACACCCAGATTTTCAGGAAAATTGTCGAAATTTGTATTTAGGAAGTGAACCTTCAAGCTCATGGAATAGCTTAAATTCTTGCATTTCTGCAGCATGTTTTCAGCGATTGATTTGAAGTTCAGATCCTTTTTATTGTCTAGAAAAATGGTTACTGCGTCTTTAAAGGATCCCCAGGCTTCTTTTTCTGCAACTTCCATTTGTTTCTAAAAATTACCATATTTGAGACGTTTTCTAATGCCAGGACCAGTAAAGCCCCCTTTTAGTTTGGGGGTTGATAAGGCTAGAAATTTGCCACGTTTAAAGCATTTACCTTCTTTTGGCAAGGCTTTGACAAATCGATTCATCAAGCCTAACTTTATATGCAGAGGTGGAAGGAGAACTTTAATCCGATCTATGAGAGCTTTTAGGAGTACATTTTTGGTTCCTGGTTCTAATGTAGCTCCTTTGGCCAATTTTTCTTCATCCAATGATTTTCTCTGTCTCTGCTATCCCATTCATATTAAAAAGAAGGAAACTTTGTGTGCCCTCCTTTCTGTTCTAGGAGCATCGATATTATTTTCAGATCGCCGCACGTAATCGACTGATGATCATGACCGTCGTATTTAATTTTATCGAGAACGAATTTCAAATTTTCGTAACACTCTTTTAAATGGACAGAATATCTGAAGGGTATTGACGAATACGTATTCCCATTATGAAGAAGTACAACTTTGAGAGTTCTTTTGGATGAATCTATGAACAGACTCCAATTGAAAGTTTTGTACCAAATGTTAAATTGAGTTCAAAGTCCATGTACATCAGTGCAGAAGACTAATTCTCCTTCTACGGAAAAATATGGAAGAAAATCCTTTTCTCTGTACCTGTACCAGGAAAATGAGGTACCAGCTTCTAGCAGGTTCTTTTCTTTAAGTCTCTAATCAAGCAATGGTGAATTTTCTTTGGTTAGATATAAGTCTCGAACCAAATCGTTTAGCTATGGCTGTGAAAAAAGCTCTTGTGCACAGCTATCTCCAGGTTTGTACTCCTCGGTGTTATCTTCATTTGAATCACTTGCGAAACCGTCTATTTCAGGTAAATTTTCTGGTGGAATTGGCACTCAGGGTATGTCTGGACTGTGAGGAACAGGGCGTAAAGTGGAAGGCATGTTTGGATAGACGATTTAACTTTTATTCTTCAAATTAAAACCCTGAGCACCAGTCGAACAAAAGTAACAATTATTGCTGTGATTTTGTGGCTCTCGCCGCACATTGGAACTCCAAATCTGAACATTCTTTGGTAAAGCCAGCTTTCACCTGGGACGGCAGGGAGCGATCGCCGCCGGTCTTCATTAAGAAAACTAATTTCATTTGAGCTATTCACTTTGTATAAATCTTTGTTTTTTTGGTATCAAATACTCCTTTGATAGCAAAGTAAGCCAGGGAGTTCTTACAAATTCCACTGACAAAAACGCGTTTGATCACGAAGAAGGGAAAAAATCGATTTACGCACAATAGAGCTGACGGTTTAAACAGTACTGATAGTTGCACGGTGCATGAGTAGCAAGGATAGCTGCCTATAAAAATGCTACATCATGTTAGATCTTGTCACAATCTATCAAATCTGTTACTCATACGTGCGGTCAACTGTTGACTCCACGCATTCACTGAGCAATGGAGAGCCAACTCTCCCACCGTCTCGTCAACTTCGACCCAAAATATTTTGCAGATTCCCTAAATGACACTCACTGGGAAAAAGAGGAAGGGTTTCAAGGGACCAAAGTACCTCTAAAAGTTTAAAAAAAAATAATAAAATGAATAAATGAAAAATGAAATAAAATAGAAAATGTATAGCACTTTTATAGCTCATTTATAGCACTTCCCATTAGAAATTAAGGGGTCAATGATCCACCCCCTGCCTTCCTCTTTAGATACCTCAACTGTTTAGCTATAATAATACATACATAAGCCAAAAATGAATGAATTATTATAAGAAAAGACGTTTTAAGTACATTTTGAAGTTTTATAGTTGAAGTAGACGTTTTAAGTTTTAAGGCTAATATTTTTTAAAAATTTTTCTTTTTACAAATTTTAAAATTTCGATTTGCGAAAAATTCGGACGTTATGGAAAAAAATGATGGTCATTTTCTGATTCAGCGCTAAGAAATACATAGGAATTCATTATAACAAACTAAAAAACACAACCATCGTCGGCTTGTGTAATTATAATTCAGAGAATCAGATGAGGCAAACTAATGGGACACGTTTTGCGACATCGCTGACTTTTGAAAACAATATTAAATGAAACAACGATAAGGAGAATCACCTTCGGAGACCAAAGGTGGAATAGAACAAGTAGATTTTGAGGGAGTTGAGAAAAAGAGGAATGTTGTGGGAATGAAAGGGTTGACAAAAAATAGCATGGAGTACAGAGATTCATCAAACCAATTTTAAGGAAAAAAGCGTTATTGTTCGGGCAATATGTTCTGATGGAAAATTGTGCAAACATTATCGATAACTTGCGTTGTAAATTTCCCGAAGCTTACAATTACATACTTGGATGGGAGGTTGGATCTTCTAGTTTTCAGGTTTTCCGCCACGTAGTTCAATCATGTCGACCACACCTGAAAAAGCTTGTACGGCAGCCGGCAAAATGTCCGAAAGATGGAAAGACGCGGCGGAGTACCCAGTTAACGAAAGATCTAAACACCATTATTAATTAATCTTTGAAACACAATAGAAAAACATTTTGGTGAAAACTTATCAAACATGATAATTTAAAGTGCGTAGAATACATTGTGCAAATTTAATGGTTTGAGTATATTCTTCACGGGTTTCCAACCAGTTTCGCATGATTTAGCGAAAATATTCTACATTCAACAAAATTTTAGCGGGGTAGGGTTTTAAAAATCAAAGTCTGAACAATTAACAGCATTCCTAAGAGACAGCATTTCCTTTTTTGATTAGTTTGGGAATTAAAAAAATAAAGTGAAAATCGATCCTCCTTAGGTCTAGCTGTAACTGAGAGTGTCGTCTCCAAAAATGTATGTGGGATTGGAAAGGATTGCACGCTCACTCCAGCCCCTCCCATGCCCTTGGAGAGGCATTCGTCGCCGTTCCGGGTTTGCCAGGGATATCACTAGGGGTGAGAGCGCGGTTCTCCGCCGAGCCACCACATGGGTTGCGACACCGCGTCTCTCTCACTGGACCGCCGCAGTCGGCGTACGTCTCAGGAGAGGCATGCCATCACTTCCCCTCTCTGGCAAAAGGAAGGCTCCGTCCTTCCCTTGGGAGGAGACGGAGGAGAGGCAGAGGTCGAAGGAGGAAATAGGCGGAGGGATTCATGCGTGTATAAAGACGAGGGTGGCGGCGGTGCTATCGCAAAGAACGACCCCTCGCTAGGGGTCGCGCCCCGGAATAAATCCGTCGAGGATTTAATAGGTTCGGGTGAGACGAGTAGCGCGTGAAGGTTCCCCCTCTTTCTCTTCTCAGCCTTTTTCCTTCCCTATATTATGCCTTTATTTTTTTCACAGCCATCTTTCTCCTTCGAGGAGGGAAAAGGTGTCCTCATCTTCACCGTGAAATACGCACCCTGAGCGAACAGGAGACGGGAAGGAGGCGACAAAGCCCTCCCGAACCGGATAAAGACGTCGGGATCGCGCAATCATTTACCAGCAGAGAAAAGAGAAGGCCGAAAATACGCACATAATATATATATATGCGCGCATGTTCACCTACGGCTTATCAAGGAGCAGAGCTAGGGAAATGAAACACATAGGCGGACGATGGAAGTGATGGGTTCTCTGCCGCTTTTTGGCTGAGAATTTTCACCCACAGTGGCTACGCTCACGCATCGAGGTAACTGCAAAGGAAATAGACTCGCATAGACTCGAATAGAATAAATGAACTCATCAATGATATCATCGTCGGCACTTTTGCTACTTCTTATTGATTCAACGGAATTTGATAAATATGCAAAGGAAAGACTTAGTACTTGAGATGGATAAAAAATACTTCAATTCGGATGTAGTGACAAAAATGAGGGTATAGTATTCAGCTGGTTCCGAGTCCAAAGGCATGTTTAACTCATTCTTTATGGATAATCATTGAAATAACTTTGATCCCGAGAGCAACTTGTATATTATTAGAAAATTCTCTCCTACGGGAAATCACACTCCTAATAGACCTGGAGTTGCCGAAAATATTCATTCTAGACTCGAATCAGTGGTTTTGATGAAGAATTATGCCTGGAATATTGAAATCTTTCACTAAAAGGCTCCCCGACACTTTGGAAAACGAGGGTGGGTACAGAAAACGATCACTCCTTTAGATGTTATTTCATGTCTCAACTGGTTAAATTATAAAGCAAACTGATTCCACTCTTATTCAGTCTAAGCTGAAGTAAATGACTCAAGAATTAAAACTACTTTCCAGAGTCCCGCAACGAAGTTGGATCAATAATTACAGCCAGCTCAGTAGTAAATAATATATATTTCAATTACTTTCCAAAAATTATGCATAAATGAAAAATATCACAATCCAGCTAAATACTTAAGCGAAATCACTAAAATGAACTCAAATCACTAAGTCAGTACTTTTGGGACGAATTTCATGAAATCAGGAGAAGTTTTAATTCCAGAGTGTACTTTAAATATTCTAGGGGGGGGGAAGGAGGGGATCTCTATTCTCCTCGATCCCTGCACATTCTAAGCTCGTGGCCTCCTTTAAGTCCCTGAAGTAATATTTCCGGTGAATAATGCCTAAAAAATTGTCTATGAAAATGCATGAGAAAGGGACCTTGCGCAGTGTGTTAGTTTGTGACTTGCCAAAGAGATCTTGAGGTCCTTGGTTCCAATTGTGGCCCAGGAAATCCTTTTCTTGTGGCCTTTTCAACGTGTTTCCTCTTGATAATTAAGAGCATAATTCTTGGATGCTGGGTAAGAATAGGTATTGAGACTTGAGGAGGACTTTATTCATGAAATTAAATACTTCACTCCCAAAAAAATACAGAGGGGTAGTATGGGAGAAGACAATCCCATAATTCTCATCAATAATGTATTCAAATCAGGACAGAAGAGAATGTATTCAAATTTACATTAAAAGGAATCAAAGAGCAATATTAGTTATTAAAAAGAAATATGCGAGGAAAATTTCGTAGCCTTTAATTTATCAAATGGCGGTTTCAAGTTTTATATGGCACTCTTTTACGAGGCGCCATTAAACCTACACGATGATTTTCCGGATCCAAGGCAACCCCTATCAGCTATTCCAGTGGTAATATCTTGGAGAAGGATGTTATTGTTCGCAATTTCTCTAAAAAACGCGAATGCACAAAAAATAAAATCTCTAACAATGTTTGGAGCAGGATGAAATTTAGTGTCACCCACAAGTGTGATGGCGGAGGGATATCCTTGGTGATCCTGGAACTGTGCAAGACTATTTGACTTGGTGGAACGGATGCCACGAGCATCCGCGAGTTACTACTGGATGTACTTTTTTTTCGTCACATTAGGAGCGATAAATATAAGATAATAATAATTGTAAGTTCGTCTTAGCCAAACGGATTGTCCGAAGCGTATTGGTACTTAAATTTCGACTAATTACATTCAGTCATTGCCGCCGAAACTTTCGAAATCCAAATAGTTTATGTGTGTACCGTGACCTCGTGAAGTGCATTGCTTGTATTCAGTTTCTCTAAATACTTTTTTTTTACTCTTTCTTCTTTTTGTACTCTATCGATGAGTATTTTCATTTTTACTGAATTATTCACATGCCGAGTGACTATTTCCTCCTGAAGGCAGTATGTTTTCACCGATTCTTACAATACCTTTCACTGCCATTTGTCATTCGTTTCTGTGAAACTGATGATGCCTAATATGGTAATTGTAACTGATTTGGCATTTGAAATTGTGAAATACTAATTTTCTTATTTCCATAATTTGATAAAAATTCTTACTTTAACATAAAATAAGGATAGATTTTCACGAATCAAACTCAAGACAGATTGGTTTATTTTTATCCTTTCTCTTCAGCAGAGGTTATTAATTTTTAAGATCGCCATTATTGGACCCATGTTAGATTTTCCTCCATGGTTGTTCGTTAAGTGATTTAATGCGATGAAACTTAAGGCTTACGACAGTGGGAGAGTTTCAAACCGAGCAATAAAAAATCGGTTAACATGAATACGAAAAGTTGAACTCAGGGTCTATTATGTTGGACATAATATTTTTCGGGTGGCCCGAGTTTTTGCACAATGACAGGCATTCATACTTAAGAGTGTTTTCAGTGGTCCACTTCAACGAACAGCGAAAAGGAAAAAATGGCGAAGACGACGATCTCCTCTACTAACGAAAAGAACATCCCTTATCTCGGCTTTTGTGAGCTGGGCGAAATGTTTTCATGGCCCATTCCTCTCGAGAAGCGGATAAGAATGATCAGAGGAGCCAGCCGTCGTTTTTCGGTCCGAGTCGAATGATTTCGGTCCGAGGAGGAATGAGCGCCCTTGCAACCCGGAGGGAGCATGGGAGGGGGAGAGGTATAGTAGGGAGCGGTGAAAGGCAAATGGAAAGCAAGAAGAGTTAAATGGGAGCAGGTTTGCAAAGAATGCTTTACCTACTTGAATGCCACTCATTTATCGAGTTTTCACCAAATAGATAGGTCCAAATTCTACATTTAAAGAGATAGATCAATGATTCAAGCTTCCCAGACCAGAGCAGGTTGTAGGAAAGAGTTTGTAATTGGATTATGAACTAAATTTGAAAAGTATTAGAGAACGTAGTGACACCAAAAAAGTGCTCTGCAAGTTGCAAACTAAGTCCAATAACTAATGAGTATCACATCGGACACAAAGCAGCCTCCGGAAAAAAAAACCACTTTGGAGAGAGAAAAGTAAAAGCAAAAGCATCAGGGATATGAACGGTAATATAGAGGTTGTAAACACATGGTATAGATAGAAGCAAGGCATCAAAGAACTCTGGCAAGGGCCGAGGCCGCTGGAAGAAAAGCTATAACGTTCGTAAGTAAAATCGTTCATCATCATCATCTTCCCCTCTCGCTCACAACTGAGGTTGGTTGGGAAAGGGTAAGCTTACATTAAAAGCGGGATAATCAAAGTGGAATTAATCTCCTCAGTGGCTTGGCATGCATGAAAGGAACTTAGTGATTTCCTGATGTAAAACATAGATGCTGTATAATTATCACTTTCTGCGTCTTTTAAACGCACACTGAACTTACAATTTCAGTTATTAAATGAGCAAAATATTCATAATCCATGGCTCATGGAACTTATGTGCATGCAATATTTATTCCAACGATATAAGACTAAGCGTAACTAACGTATAAGCTGAACTGAAATTGGGTGATATAACGTTGACATTAATCAAAACGCTCATAGAAATTCCGTGGACTTAGTAATGGCGTTTTGAATAAAGTAAAACTGGCATCGGCTCTTAATGAATACACGACTCGGGGGAGGTAAGGAGCTGGATCAGAATTCACAGAATCCTAAGGTCACGTGGGAAAAGCGAATGGGGCGAATCGACATCACTCGGACTGTCGCCGTGGCCAGGATAGACCACGGTCACTCGCATTCGCCCCGTGGGCAAGTCGCCTCAAAGTCATGCGGCGCAAACGAAGGAGCGCTCGTTACCGTGCAAGTGCAGCTAGAGGCACAAGGTCGAGTGGATCGAGGGCCATACCATCTCCATCTCTCGCGGAACATTGAAAGCGGACGCCGAAGCAAAAGCCGTCGCGGCGTTCACGATTCGGAATGGACGTTGGCTCGGAGGAAGGTGCACAGCGGCAAATCGAATATTCAAATCTACGATGCAGTTTTCATGATAGTGTTTACCCTGAATATTTTCAGCCGAAACTTTTGTTTATTATCAAATTAAGTCGAATGATGCCATAAATGTTATGCTGACGTATATGCCGAAACGGAAATTATTATTTAAAATGAAATGATCACAAATAAATTAGTGGATCCCCATAAATTCTATTTTTTTATAACCTGGATTTCTTTGTTGCACAACATCTTCGGCTTTCAATGATAAAACCATGGCCGTAAATTACAACACATATATGGTCATTGATTTAATTAGTTGTAATTTCACAATGAATTAGTTCCAAAAATTTACACCAGAAACAATTCAGGGATTCATTAAAAAAAAGGGAAGAGTTTCACTCCACCTTATTAAGTTACGCCAAGCTTAATCATCTAATAGAGTGGACCGCTGGTAACCAATATTACGAGCAATAATATATAATTGTAATATTACAACATTGCATCAATAGGAGATTTTTACTGCGAACTTTATGAAATTCCTGCGGGTGAAGAGACTGTTTACATGAGAAATGTAGGAACTGATGTCCGAATGCGATGACTGCTAATATTCGTAACAATAACCAGTAATGCAAATTTTAGTGACCTTGTAACTGTTGCCTCATTGCCATAATGTAATGGAAAATGTATTGAAATAGTTCCTTTTAAGAAATAAACTTTCGTCATAATGCGTACACGCAATCCGGGATAGAGATGAGACGCCTTGAGGCATGAAACAGTAAAGAAATGCAAGAAATTTACGAGACCTTAAGGAAATTAGGGACCGAGAAAAAATTAAACGACATTTCCGCTTTCTACGTTCTGCAAAGCTGAGAGCTGACGCAATTGCAGTGGAGAATCTTGTATGACACGCATCTAATACTATACAATGGCGATGGGTGTTTATAGAACGCCTAGTTCTGAAATTTTCAGTTTTCAGATGATTACTCTACTCCCATGTAATTTAATGGAAGTGTTTCGGGACCAGATAATTAGTTTCAGGTACGCCGATTCAAAGAAATTTTCCCGATTTATATTTCTCCATAAAATTGAAAAGAGAAACGAAGTCCTTACGGCCAATGAATAATTTACTGAAGAGGACATCGGACTGAGTTACTTGAAAAATCTTACGTAAAGATTAATTTTTATGAGCTCCATTTTAATGCATATGTACTCCATTTTAATGCATAGGTACTTAATTTTGGAAATCAGTCGGGAATTTTTATTTACACTTACGAACAAAGATAGCGCTAAGTTGTGGTGCCTAATGCTTAATTGTCAAATATTTCATTTTATTTTTGCTTCAAAAACGTACTTATATGATATTTAACGTACAAAATAAATGAATTTTTATTTCAATAATTTTTTGTTACCTGGAATCACAAGTTATGGCCACTTGAACTTGGAAAAGGAAACTTATCCCTTCTGGATAAACTGCTTAGTCTGTGTTCATTCATTCAAGAGGCAGTCATAAGAGGATTGGGAGGAATACTTTGACTCGAACTTTATTATTGATTCGATTCATAGGATTATATGTAGGTATACGATTATTTATTATTTAGTCGATATATACCTACGATTACCATACATGATTTATTCCTTATTTATGACTGCAAGTCTTCTCAGTACAGGCTAGCTACGTTAATCACTCTTTAAAATTTGTTTCGCAGTAAAAAAAAAAAAATAATAATGATTTCCCGTAACTTCATTTTAAATACATTTAAGAATCCCAAAAAGCAATTTACCATTCCCTCCCCTCCAGTTATTTCACGCGATTCTTGTTCCTTGAAAATGAAGTGTTCTCCGCTAGATGCACGCGCGTGATTGGTCTCGATGTCCATTGAGTGTGGACCTCACTTAAGTGCGCTCGTCGAGTTCCAAGTCCTAGCCACGGGGTGGACATTTCTTTTGTTTCTGCAGTCGTTTTAAAATAAGCGTGCGACTCAAGCAAAAATTACGTTCCACACCAGGCCCAACGTAACCTTCAAAATAAAAATAAAGTTGAATCGCGGTCATTCTGAAAAAGAAGAGAAACGCAACCCAGGCGCGGTATCAAACCTTCATGTCTCCGCCCGAGGAGTACAGTTCGTAAGGCGTGGGAGACCATTTCCATTCCTTCCGGAGCCAAACGCCTATGGGCCTTGAAGAGCAAGTGCATCCCCAATTGCCTAGAGAGGGACCGAGGGAGGTCATTCCCAGTTTCATTGAAGGGGTTCGAAACGGCCTCTCGGGAACGCCACGGCAACTGAAATAGGTCACGGGAAATGACGTGGCAGCCGCTCGGAAATTACTTGAGAAGCTGCGATCATGGCGACGGGCGCATGCCGAGAATCCGAAAATGACGTCTCCGAATTCATTCAACGCGATTCCTCGGGACTAGAAACACGCTTCGTACGCACCCGCGGATAAAGATCTGCGGAATTGCGACACAGAGGAGGGGATAGAACTTTGGAGGCAGGGCGTTTTCCATTTCCATTGGTTATATAACAAAGCGACTCGAAATACCCTTATATTCAGCTCCACATCAACATTAGCAGTCAAGTTAATTTCATTATATCCCTTCAAGCATGAAAATAATAAGAATTACCCACGTTTTGAGTGTCGACCACTGCGCAGAATACTACGACATTTAAAAAAAATGAATGAATGAATGAAAGTAATGGTAGAGAATATTAATATTTTAATAGTTAATTTTTAATAATAGTTAATTAACTCTCGATACTCCACGGAAACACTGCGTACGTGAATTTATGGAAATGAAATGAACTATAATGAAAAGTATAATAGAAAATCTCTATCTAAGACGCTTGATTCAAATATGCGTCTTTTTGCCTTAGCAAAAGTGGAATCAGATTATACGTTCTACATTTCAGTGACAGCCACCGGTGTTTCAATGAGAAAATCATAAGCTTGCAATGGCCTTTCATTCCCACACTGGGGTTGGAAATTGACCTACCTGATATTGTTAGGGAAATGCATAAGCGGCTTTAGTAGACACTCCGAAAACTGCAAACATGTGTTATTTATATAAAATGAAGTGATATCGCACATGATGATGAAGTGCAAGAGATGAAAGCAGTTCTAATCAAGAGACTGACGATAATGACATCCGAGGAGCAGACAATGGCCATTAGGGTGGTTCGAAAAATGGCTTATGTCACAAATCGTTTCCTGAGGGGTGCCAAACCTAATATTTTGCTACAACTAGGAAGTATGCACAAGATATTTGCGCAGGGATGACGCTTTACACTCTAACCTGACAAAACAAATGAGTTTTTACGCACATTTTCAAGAATTATCGACTTTTAAAAGGTTTTTCCTCCATCATGCGTGAAATAAATTAAAAAAATTTTTTTTTCTCACTATTATTAATAGAAAATGGCTGTGCGATTCTCAAAATATAGAGCATTATACTCCATCTATTAAAGCATTCTCTCCATCTATTAAAGACCTTATTAAACATATTGAGCATTTTACTCCATCTATTAAAGCAAACTCCATTCTCATGCATGCAATTCCCTAGATGACCCACCACAGAACGTAACAAAACTTCTTCTAATTCGATCCCAAGTACTCCCTTAAACTTAAACTCAATATATTCAAATTCAAGTTGCAAATACGCCCATTTTATGGCATTTAAAATAAAAATGGCCTAATAACTGAAGCCAGATATCCATAAAGCTCATAAAAATACATGTCACATCAAATTAATTTTACGTACTTTAACCTTTGTGTTTAACGCTTTTTATATATTGTTCATGAAAAAATCTATCTTTAAAGAGAGTTCTATAATGTTACTGTACATATGAAGATATATATTTTCTTTTCGACTCCGTCTTCTGCGGCGAGAGAAGTATAGCTACTGAATCAGGTAGGGCTCATAAAGGCCGAAAAAGGAAAACACGGCGAACTCAAACGAGGCGCTGACGCTGCAACACTTAATGGCTCTTTATTGCTTGGTGAAATTAATGAGTGATATCTCCGAGGCAGAGACGTATTTTGGTGCCTTGACCTTCTCGAGTCCTTCAATGGCGCCTAAACCATTGCCTAAGCCATTGTGCATGGATTATTACACGCTGTCGCACCTCCAAAATTACGAAGTTCTGACGCCATAGTTTCGGTTTAATCTGAGGCGTGGCATTCAATGATTGGGGTTGGTCGATACATAAGCTCGAATAGTCGTTGCCGGAGGACTCCGAGTTCTCGCTGAATAAGTAAGACTTCAGCGACTCGTTCAAATCCAGGATGCGCTGATCGCCGCAAGTCGCTTCGCGTCTGTTTACTCCGGCTCTTTGCAATCGCGTAATGAGCGGACGCACACATACGAGTACGATGGACACGTGAGTAGCCCTACTTTTGTTCGCAGCGATCCCTTTCAACTCCACATCCATCCGGGAGATGGTAGGGGAAGGGAATGGATGGCTAAAGCTCTGTGGATGCCGAAGCAATCTCTCCCTACCCTTGATGGAAGACTCGAATTAGTTTGCTCCAAAGGCCGAGGTAAACGTGATATTAGGGACCAGTGGCGATTGTAATATAGAAAACTGAAGAGGTCGAAAATTTCCTCCCTGTGTATCTCGTGACTCCGATATATTAAAGCATTGATTCTTGTAAAGAAACAAATGAACTTCGCTTTAAATACCTAGATCAGCCAAAAATCTACTTAGTTCAAAAGTAAAAAAGTAAAAAAGACTTAGTTCAATATTTCTCGCTAGCATATAAAAAAAAGTAATGAAATTTTACGTACCATTTCAGATGTTGGCCCTTACTCATCTAAGAGTCCCATTCTGTCCGTGGGACGGCGCGCGTGACGGTCGAAAGACTGCTTCGGGAAAGTCGAGGAGGAGCGGGAGACACAGAAAGACGCAACGGCGGCCACCCACTCTAATACATTTACTATAGAAGAGTACGACAGGGCGTAAAACCACGGCCGCGTCCCCCAAATAAGAGAGATTCATATAAAATCAGAAACATTTAAAAACAGTGAGGTGTTTGGATTACATTTCAACCAAGAATAGAATGGTCAGGAACAAGACCGCGTCCAATTTCCCTGTGGAAAATGTACCGGATGGACAAATCCATAGGAGGCAAATAAAACACGCTTTCCCGCATTTAGTCACTCATATCCGTAAAAAGGTGACATAATGTTCTTCATTTAGTTAGTTAGAATTTAGAAAATTGTATTTAATGATCAGTCTCAGAAGCGGGCTTAAAACCACCCCTTTGGGATGACAGGGAGCCCCGCAATTGGCATCGAATCATGACCGCTGATGCGCCAAGGTGTAGAGTAAAAAATGTTGTCATGGAGCTTGAGCCTCACCGCTGCACTGCACGAGTCAGCTCAGAGATTGATGATTATAATAGCATTTTCTGGGCAACACATTCTGCAAATAGCGGTCCTCTGTGAATGTCAAACGTGGAAGGAAACAACCGCGAATTGCGCCTGTCCTAGGAGAGGCCGCGATTCGCCCGTGCCTAGGAGAGGCGCAATTCGCCACTGCCCAGCCTATACGGATGATAACGTATAGGTATCTATGATCAATTATATAGAAATTATATAGAATGGCAATCAAAGGCTTTCGCGATAACAAGTAAGATAATGACAGTAAATGAAACTCTGAAATCAAGAAAATAGACACTTCATCGGAACTTGAAAATATTACCCACTCCCGGTCGAATTTTGTATTCATCAGCAGGACACGCGTCTTCATTACGGCGTATCTCCGGAGGAATGCATGCACGTCACATACGTGCCCTTCCCTCCCCTCCACGCAACAGAGCACCAACCCCAGAACGATTTCTCCGCCGATCGAGGAATCGGGAATACCGAGGTCCTCAAGAGGGAGGGAATTCACCCTTCACTCCGACAACAGATCCGGGGGCGATCGTTAAGCCTCCGTTTAATCTCGCTGCGGCACAATTAAGAGAGTTCAGAGGGGAGTAAGTTTGCCAGCTGGTTTAATTACGCACCGTCCTCTTCAAATCCCTCGTGCCCATACTTCGCACCATTCATTTCAAGATTTCTCATTATATTAGTGGCAATAAAGTCAATTGAATTACGTGCATCCATAGGCTAGATAACTCTTTACGGCGTTTTTCCAGGCTTAAACAATGCGACGGGTTAACAACGTTTGAAACACATTTTAAGAAAGTTTTATGATGCCTAGGAAATATTATTGAGAAATGTGAACGGCTATTTTGTGGCGGCACCGGGGTTTTAAAAGAACATGGCACACAGAAGTATGAAAATATGAGGAAACACTGCAGTACAACTATTTGAAAATGAGTGTTACTTGTCCATTAGTAGTTGGCTGGGAAGAGAAACGTGTGACAAGGAGCCAGACTTTTGAGACATATTTAATGGACGCAAGGATACTTGAAAAAGCATGAGAGACTAATGGCAGCATAGGTGTTAAAAAAACTTCTCACCGCTTCCTAAAGAATGGGATAGGTGAACATCCACTAAGATTCAGAGATGTTGCACATTTTATTCACGCCAATGAACTCGATTTGGCAATATCTTTTCACCGTGAAAAAAGTGTACGTGCTCTTCCTAAAAAGAAGCTTAGTAAACGAATTTTGACGAAACCGCCAGTAGCCACAGTATTGCCTTTACGGAGACACCCGAAAGTGCACATTAAGTACGAAATTCCAGAGAGGAAAAATGATTCGCCTCGAGCGGAACTCGAACCCGGATATCTCGATATCGCGCCGAGTACTTTAGCCAGTTAAGCTACTGAGGCATCCCTCTCCTCCCCTGAGAATTTTGTATCTTCTTCATCCAAATTTAATCTTACTCATCTTTCAGCTTCTTTTACCAACGAGGCAGGTTATGTCGTGGTCGCGGAAGATGGATCGCGGTTTTCAAGAATACTCTAAGCTGGAGCGCGGAGTCGTCACCCGGCAAGTCTTCGGGGACGTCCGCTGCATCTCCACCCCCTGAGCTCATGAATAATCTCGACTCGGGGAAGGAAAAGGGACTTGTGAAAAAGCTCTTCCCTAGGGCCATTGGGAATGCACAAGAATTTGCGCAATAATCTTAAGATACAATGGTGCGTAATTTATTTAATCTCTTTTGCATTTCTGCCAGTCAGTCGATTCCGCTTCAAAAAGAAATTTTCCAGATAGTTCGCATTTTCTGAAAAATTATTTAGACGAAACAAACATTTTTACTACAGATACGAACGATTAATAATTATTGTTCCACAAATTACTTCCTGACTGATACATAAAACATGATGCTGGAAAACCTCGGTTAAGTTCAAAATCAGACCAAGGAATGGGGAAGGAGTTTTAAAAAGCTGAAAAATCACTATTACTCCCATAAATATGAAATATATTTTTTCATTTGTTTGAATTGAAGTTTGTAGCATGAAAGTTTGAATACCAAAAACGTTTGCTTGAAAGATTTTGGATAACATCAACCATCAGCTCAAGGGGTGGAAAAAATAGGGTTTTCCGGACAAAAACTTATACCTTCATTATTAGACACAATATCAGATTCATTTAAAGTTATTGTAGGTCTTCTAAATATTATCTAAAACTTTTGTTTGATACAATTTTTCATATAACTATACCTTACTGCAAGAATTGAGCAAAATAAGGTGTACATAAAAAAACCAATAGGCCAGGCCTAGAGGCTCTGAGGACGACTTGGGTACTGAGGACGACTCGATAGACAAAAGACGGACATTCACGGTTGATTAATTCCTTTCTTTCGTAAATAGTAAATAACCCCTCGAACAATCCGATGCTCTGATAAGGCTTAAGCGATGAGGGAGGTAATACAATGAGTCCCCATTCAATCGTAAGGAATTGCTTCCGAGGATAATAGCACGAGCATGATCACCGATCACTCACGTTCCTTTGCGCTTTTCTATCAGCGAAAGGAAAATCTCACGAAAAGCATCGTGGCACAGGCAACATAAAGACCTTCAGATTACAATATATTTTCGTAAGCTTTGAAATTCAGGATTTTCTATATATTCATATTTCAAAATGATCAGTAATGACATTAAGACTAGAATTAATCATAGTAATTCAAACAATGATAAATGTTTGAGTGATTGACGCACGTGATTGACGCACGTGATTCCCGAGTTGATTTCCACATTTCAAGTCCAAAGGTTTAAGTCCCAAGCATGAGAGACTATTTTCCATGATTGTTTTGTGTAATAAATCTCAAGCAGGAATTCTTCTACATAAATTAATTGTAACTATGCTATCCGATAACAGAGGACATTCAGTACACGATTCCATCAATTAGTTAATCGTTCGACCATTTATCTTGATAGATAAATGCGGTGAACTCCGATATCCCGTACACATTCCAGGAACTATGATACCCCGTACAAACACACATTTTTCAAAGGAAGGTAAGTAGATTACTTTCGCCCGCTACCTTTCCTGGTGATAAGACCATTCCTAGAAAATTCCGCAAATATGGTGAGAGTCACGAGAGTGATTATCCTGTGATTAGCATCGGAATTTGTTTCTTGGAGGGATACCTAACAGGCGGGAGGCGAAAACCGGAAATGATGAAATTTCAAGAATTAGGGAAACTAAAAGCAATGCCTTGCATCGTAAAGAGTCTATTGCGAGTCATAAATAATACTTTTAAGTACAAAATCGAATATTATTTTTGTATATTAGACATTTAACTTCATTCAGCAATTATAGCAATGGATTAAAATACTAAAACTGCATTTTCAGTATCTGTAATTTTTACAAATAGGAAGTAAATGTCATCGCGATATTTTCATACTGTTCTTGTATACTTAATGTTTGCCGTTCTACGGACCCAGAGGGATGAAGTCTTCACCTGCTCACCCTGAGATTACGGGTTCGAGACCCACCTGGGTGGGTCTTTCACTACTCAGGGCATGGGTGCGTGTGTTCGTCCTTTGTCACATGTTCAATATTTACTCCGATGAAAAAGGCCTTGGGAGCTGATTCAGGTGGTTGTGGAAAATATTTAGGTGCATAAAAGCATGAATAAGTATTCATGCAAAACTCTGTAGCAGAGGCAACACAGGTATGTACACTCACACGTCTCAAAACTATTCAGTTCAATAGTCTGCACTTCGAATAATGGTCTTCTTTCTTTAATTCTTTGTTCAGGCGCGAAGGCGCTTGTTTTCACAAAATGGGCAGGTGCTCACGCAACAGCCTCTAGTGCGAGAGCTGTTTGCGACAACTCATGGAACTACCCCAGGGAAAGATGAGGAGAGTTGTTTACATTCTGTAGAAAAATGAGGTTTCCTTATTATTCAAAATGGTGAAAAATAAGCTCAATTTGCATTCATGAAAATTCCAAGTGCTGTAGGACCGGCGCGCCGCGGCGAGGAAAAATGAAAATCGCGGACGCATATTTTTGGAAATGTTTGGACGCCGATCGGAATTCCTCTCGGTTCCACGACGATCGAATGAAAACTCCGACATCTGTCCGGCATCTGCTCCACGCTTTCAATGAGATGCTGACGATTACACGCCACGGCTGACCCGTGGAGGAAGGGGATAACATTCTCTGCGCTCGTAAAATTTCATTCGCCCACTTCAAAGCCGTTTAAACGACGAGAGTGCTTCGATTAAACCAATATGGACAGCGTAGTTGACATTGGTCTTCAAATTTTTGTGCTCTGGTTGTGACACAATGGGATCACAATGACTCCCAACTCGTGTCATCAGTAATGTTGATGTGAAGAGCCTCTTCCATCATATTACGTCAAGGCTACCTCACGGAATTTCTCAATGTACTTCTTAATTTTGAGCTATATATGCATAATTATTAAGATAATATTCGGTGTAAAATTACTAATCCCTTCACTGCGTGATCAAAAGAATATATATAAATTTCATGAAATAAACATTATTAGCTCTGACCTAATGATGTAGTAGATATTCCGAGTAGAACTCTTAGGTGCATGTCCTAAGAGTTGGTGCATGGGTGCATGCTTAGGCGCATGTAGAACTCTAAAAGAACCCAAAATACAATTCCTCTTTAAATGGATTAAGTGGCTTATTCTCAAAATTTTAACCAAAAAAGAATTGGATTTAAATAAATATTTGCATTTTTCATCTGCATTCTGCATTCTGGATTCTTCCATATATTTTGTCTCAAAAAATTAAAAGTAAAAACGGGCGTCTATGTCTGGCCGTTCATTCTGCGAATTTTATCCTTAAATCACGAGAAATGACGAATGATATTTTTTTATTTTACGTAACCACTACCTTATGTCAACAAAAATGCCGAATACACGACTATTTGAATGCTTTCAATCCCTACGTAGTGAATCGTACGAGGTTCTCAGCATGGGAGACTCCTCGTGATCTTCATCTCTCAATTTTGATCAAGGAGTAACTGATAATTTGGCCCAATGAATGGAAGCCTGGTTACCTCGAACAGTATTATAGTTTGGGATATACTATTCCCTTGATGTGATGACGAGGGTAAATGGCCCTCATAGTATCAGTCATTATGCATGGAAGTGATCCATTACCATCAACATAAGAAAGGTTAACGACGCTTTATTTAAGACTGATATCCTGAATCTTCACTCTGTTTCGTACAGAGTCATGATCATAGGATAACGATTGGGTGACGATAACGGTAGTCGTGCCTATTACTAATGATTTATTGGTAGTTTATTGCTATTACTAAAGCTTGCTATTGTTATTAATATTATTGCTATTTATTGCTATTAATAATGCTATTACTAATACAATGTTAATTGATATTGCGTGCCTATTACTAATGATTTATTGGTACAAAGTAAGATAAACCTTTGGTCTCTGTAGTCGTCTTGGTGACGAAGCAAACCGGGTGGGTCCCTATACTTCTCTGGCTGTTGGTTGTTTAAGGAGCAAGTTAAAATCTTTATTTATATATTTTATATTTATAAATTTAAAATCTTGGTCACTGAGTAAATAACCAGGCCCCTAAACTTGGCTGGCTGTTGTTTGTTTAAACAGAGAGTCAAACCCCATGATCACTGAGCTCATCTGGGAGAGGAAACAGACACAGGACTATGAACTTGGTAAATGCTCATTTATTGGTGATAGACTACCGTGGCCAATGCGATATGTTGATGAATTTGTTGTAATATAGAAATGTTAGTGATATCTGTAATTGTTTTTCCGGATTGAAATGTTTAGCTTATGGAGCTTTATACGATTAGATTCCACAATGATCGTTGTTGCATTACAGCAGTGGAACTCACAGTTACAAATACAAATTTACACTTATTTTTTCTTAAAAAAATGTAATTATTTCTGATGTGATGTCTATTGTCTTAATCTAATATCACATCGATAGTTATGAATAAGACATGCAATTAATTAAATATCCTAAGAAGATCTTATAAGTTGTAATAGCTTCTTAATCAATGAATCTCAGCTCCAGTGATCGACAATTAATCTATGGAGACAATCTCCACTTGAGATATTTGCTGCCGCTTGATTGTTTACTTTATTTGCTTCACAAAAACATCTACATTTGGGTTTCATTGGTTGGTTATTCTTTTCACAACGTTTAAAAATAAGTACTCAAGCTTAGATTGGTGAAGGTAATTGTCTTTATCGGTAAATCAATACCAGTTCCATACATGGAAGAGAGCCGTCGAAAAATGTGCTCATGTACCGATACCGTTTAAGATGCCATATCTTCGCTAAAAATTAAGATATGAAAATAATTTTACTAGTTCTGGAAATTAAATTAAATTTTCCAATTTTTATGACTCTAATAACATTTTCGTATGTCTGAAAATAAAAAAGTTATTATAAAAAATAATTTTTTGAAGAAGAAAAATGTTGACAATTTCAGTTACCATTTTAGAAAATGTAAGCAATATGCGTAAATTTTGGAAGAAAAATAAAGATACAAACTTAAAGTACAATTTAGGCCAGTTTTTCTTTGTAAGTATTGCTGGATGTCACTGCTTTTTTGGGTTTTCATGGTAACTGCAGAATGCTTGTGACAAAATGTTTGCGTTGCCATAGCTCGGTAACTAAGGAGTTGCGACCCCATGTTCATAGGACAAAAAATGCTTAAAATCACTTCACCAACCTCCTCCAGCAGTATTGTGCTTTCCTCCTGAAACACCCTGTATAGTTATAAATATATGGCCAAAATTCTCAGCAATTAAACAAATAGAACTACTTGAGTATCTAACTTGACTCATTTTTTCACGCTACACGGCTGAAAACCCTTCGAAACAGCAGTTTTTTTTGCAATTCGGTAAAAACTACTGCTGTGAGTGAATAATTGATTAATTTTTACAAATAGTTTAGTAGTTTTTTATAAATAGTTTTTTGTCGAAATCTAGGCGTTAGAAATTCCTAATTTTTTCAATGTTCTCCCTCTGGAGCGCACAGCCGTAATCTATTCCATGTAAAACAGCTTATGTTTTTAGGCAAATTGCTCGAAAAGTAGTTCGGCAAGGGGTTGATATTTTGATATGATAGTAAAGATTAGAGTTTTTCATTTAAAATTAAGTAAAATTCATCAAATTCTAGGCGAAGTGGAGGGGTGATCCTCAGATTCTTCCGAGTGCTGTTGCTCCTGTCTGCATGTGGCAGACAGTAAGTGCGAAATGACCTTAGCCATCGAAGCACGTTAAACAAAAATACTACTATACTCTAGGTGAAGTGATTTTTCGATCAAACTACCTTTCCTATAATGGGGTGATTAGACTCTCAGTCTGCAGTTACCAGTCGCCTCTCCGTTAAAGGAGTCCCAGTTAGCTCGTTGAAGCAGCCGAGCTTAACGTTCAATTCGAATGACGGTGGTGTTTTTATTTCCGCGGAGGAAAAATAGCTCCGCTTGGAATATACTCGACAGCAAAAATAGTCCGGGGAAAAAAAGTTGAAGGGGCCCGCGCGCCCGCTCTCGAGAGAGGAGGGGAGATGACAAACAAAGCGGGCGCCGCCGCGGACTTTGCGCGGAATTCTCATTTTCTGCCTTTTCTCCTTCACCCCCCAACCCCCGCGGCCCCTCCCTACCCATTCCTCCTAACCGCACCCCACTCTCTCTGTTTGTCCCCGTGGTGAATAACCAATGAGCTCGGCCGGAAGTGTTCATTTGCTGGCCTCATCGGCTCGCACTCTTTTAGAGATGTCGCCGCCGAGTTTGTCGAAATGGAAAGTCCAAATTTTGCATCCGGTTCGAATTGTAGCTCACGCACCATTTGCTGCTTTTCCACTCCCATTTTTGAATGTTCCCTCAACAATTGGGTTCCCCTGGTAGCACTAAAAAATAGGTGTCCCAGCTATACAATTCTCCTTCGATTTCCCGCTAGTTTACAAATGCTATAAATCTCTCACGAGTGGAATTTCAAACTTCAAGTTTTAAAGTTTTGTTTTAAGTTTGCTTATCTTCATATTCTGAAAGCCACATATTTTCAATAGCTCCCCTAACGGAGAAAATTAAGTCCAAAAGTGGCTGATTTTGGGCTCCAAGCTCTTTCGAAACTACCATATTTCTATTACGAGAAGAATCACACACACTCAAATGTTACACTGTATTAGACCAATGCATATATTTATATTTATTAGCAGCCACTTATTTTAAATAGCTACCCCGACGGAGAAAATGAAGTTCAAAAATGGCTGACTGACTGAATGGTTGAATGACAATAGAAAAAGTACAATACGATAATTATGGAATAATAATTTACATTTTTAAGTTTTGATGCAAAGAATTTTGCGTAGAGAATAAATAAAAGTGTTACAGTGACGAAGTTCTGTTTGAGAATGGGTGGGAATGCATGATGTCTGCCATATGGACGATTATAGAAACATAGAATATAATCAGCCAGTTAGATCCACTAATCCGTTCTCAATGAGTTTAAAAAATTCAGCAGCAATTGGTGAGCACATATGGCACAAAATACACGTTTCTAGCAAAGTATTTATTGTGTTAATCAACGTTCATTGTCATTAAGAGGTTATGCTGCTACGACTATTGAGGTATTTATTGTTGATAGGGAGAATAATTTAGCTATTGATGACATTCGAAGAAGAAGCATGTATATTTTCTTATGGGAGTTAGAGCCAAATATATAAATTTATAAATATATAAACCAGGGTTGTTATTATGATAGATATCACTTCAGATAGTTACGCCGTTGAAACAACTTCTCGATATTAAAGTATTCAATAGTAATTACCTCGAAGCATATCCATTTTATATATATCCTTACTAAACTCAAACTTAGATCATTTACACAATATAAAATTAATAAATATATATATTCTATATAAATATTTCCATTCCAATAAAATATTAGGGATACGTTTGCAAACTGATAACGATTGCAATGAAATCACACTTCCTAAATTCCCTAATGCCAAAGTTTCGATTTTTGGTCAACGCAATCCGAAATGTCGTCTTTTCACTATCAAATAATCCATGCATATAGCTTAGAATGGCATTGAAATCAGCGATACACTAGCCACAAGTTAGCTAAGCGCTGGCGAAATATAAATGAACCAGAATGGGATTTTGCTGTTATTCCGCAGCTAAGGTGAATTAGCGACCGCTAGCCTAGTAGGGAATCCACTGACCCGCGACCGGAATCAAATTCGAAGCTACCTTCGCCAATATTGTCGCTAAGTGAAGATAGCGACCGCTAATAAGAACCATAATTGGCAACTAGTTAAGCACCTGTCGCGGTCAGTAATCTCCTCGTTAATGACCACTCTGCCAACCCCGCATAAACATAACCTCTTTCTTAGGGCGCCTTTTTGTAATTCTATATTAAAGTGCGCGGGTTTGAATTGCACCCAGATTGCAGATGTTTTCATTGTCTCAGAATTAATATCTTATGTGAAACGGTGCAGTGTAATCTTGAAGATCCTGGAGCGCACTTGATTCACTCCTTGGGTTGCAGCAAGGAGGAGCTCTGGGCGTTTCGGGGAAGAAGTGGGGACAACTGCGTCACGCAAGGAGGAGGAAAACAAACGCCAAGAGGACGGCGCAAAACGTGAAATGGACTTCTTCGAGGTGCTGTTGTTTTTCCTTCCTTCCACGAGTTCATTTCTTTCCTCTCCTGCGCTGTCGGTGAGCAGCATCGCTCCCATTCATTCGTTGGTCTCCCTCCCTCCGTCGTGAGCACACTGAATTGAGATCCCTCGATTCCCTAATCTTGGCTAGCCATGGACGTTAAAGAGGCCATCCTGCGGTGGACTATTCTGGAAGGGCTCGAAAAGTGTCCACCCTCGAAAATTCGAAACAACTGCATCGAAATATCTCAACTCATGAATAAAATTGACGGGTTATTTTGCGGCTGTGATGGAAAAAAACACTTTAATTTTCGAGGCCCGACATTTCCAAGCCCTTAATAAATATGACCCCTGGTGACAACCTCTCACAATAAAAACTTGGAAGTATAAAAAAACACATTTTAGAAGGAAAAAATAACTGGATTAATTGTCAAAATGAAAAACTAACATTGACAACAAAATCTCCAATTGTTCTGTCACCGCTAGCGAAATGAGACAAGATTCTTAAAATTTTTACCATCTGATGAAAGAATTAATGCCATAAGTTTACTTCGATACAAATGTCATTACCTTTACCTGAATTATCTTTCATATCCGGTCAAATGGGGGTATCTATAGTAGACTAAAGTTTTGTGTACCAAACATTTATGTATAATTCAGGTAGGCCCGAGCAGGCCATGTGCCTTTTTAAAGCGGAAGGTTGAAAAAGTAACGCTGGAAGTGGTGAACTGGGAAGTGATGACTTTTTCACACAAAAGAAGATGGTTACCAAGCACTATTTTTATAATTATTCTAATATGCTATACGTAATATGCACCAAGTATTCTTATTAAATAGAGTTGGTTAATGTGAAAGACTAAAGATGATTGCAGGGGATAAAACCACGAAACCATCTGATTTCATCATTCGAATGCTACACATTAAGAGAAGTTGAGAGGTTTAATCTGTGAAATGCTGATAAAAATTGTGCACTTCAGAGAAAATTAGAAAGAAATATGTCAAAAGAAAGAGTTTACTGAGTTGGAGAGCATCGAGTTCTCAATCAAAGAACCCCTGAATGCCGTCCACGAAACTCATTTCACGCCATTTTGAAATGTCATCCCCCACTCGTAAGAGAACGGTTCACTCAAACGACTCGCCACGGACCCTACCCGTTACCTTTACCCCCGACAAACGCCTTGAATGTCCCCACTTACCACCCCTCCCTTGCCTTTGCTTGTTTTTCCTCATCGCTCCCGGAAACTGAGCTTCATTGGGCTTCATGGGATGAGAGGGCTCCTCTAATCGTGAATGTTTTTATAAGCTTGCGGCACTGTCCTAGAACCCTAGAAGTAATTTCGTGGCATGGCACTTAAGATTTAAACTCGCGTCAGGACCCGAAATATGCAGTGGGTGTTAACTATTTATAAATGAAGCAAAATAAATAAGGTCATTTACTAGATGTTATATTGCACTAGATATCGCAGACATATCCTTTTAAAAGAGGCTACTCGTGACGCGAAAACCGGTAGAGAAAAAGTATCTTTTCAAATGAAATTTACTTTATCGGAGGTGGGCTCAATTTGTACGATTGCGACGGGCTATAATAAGTTTAAAAGATTTGGTACCATTCCACGCGACAATTTATTTAGGCGGATAACCGGTATCGATGTAATAGTGTTACTTTCATTACGTACCGAGATGCCGTCGACGGCTTTCGCTGAGTCGACTGTGGAGACGATGGCAGTGGCCGCCGATGCATGGAGATATGCTGGGTGCGCGCCTGTGAGATCTGTGCTCCACTCCCAGACCCTTCTCCTCCTCGTTCACCGCTCAAAGGCAAAAAGGGGCACCTTCTCAAGGCAATAATCCCCTCCCCCTGCAAGGACGAGCCACGAACGGAACGAGAGAGAGGAGGGACTGGGAGAGCGGAACGCGGATTTGCATATACATATGTAATACGTATGTACGTATGCTCGCACATCAAGGCACGAGTGTGTGTACAACAAGTGGGACAGCACCACAATGGAGATATTGCCATCCATCTCCGGGTTTACGCTTCCCCCTCTCGCTAAGGAGATGGCATTCCCTTCTCCTTGTCCCTCCATTCTCCTTCCTCAATAACTGCGAGGCACGTACGAACAACGCCCCCTCTACGCCCTCCCGTAGAACGTCTCGCAAAATAAATGAAAGGAGCACCGCGCACTCACAAAAGATCGGAGCCGCCTTCGCCTCCGACCTCCTGCAGCCATCTCATCTCATCCTCCCCCTTCGCCCTTTTCATCCTTCCCCGTTCCAGCAGGTATACGATGAGCATCATCTCCACACACTACCCTTCGGCTTCGACTAGTCCACGAGCCCCCGGGCATCGGCTCCCATTTTTCCTCACTCATTTGACTGCTGTGAGGCATTCGCACGTTAATGATGCTTCCTCGTCTAAAATGTAGTTTATACTAGCAAGGAATAAGGAATCCATCAGTATTTATCATAGCAAACAATATTCTTTGCATTAAAAACAACAACTCGTCAAAACCTTCAGAACATTTGAGAGAGTTTATATTGCATTATTTTGGGTCTTCTATTCGATAGTTCTACAACAGTTAACGCACCATCATGCCCGAAAGAGCCTCGTCTTCCTCAACTCATATCCTGCCAGGTCCCCTTCTCCACCTCTTCACCCTCGTCTTCACCTTCATCCTGCTCCGCCCTGCAACTAGGATCGACTCCTCACCGAGTCCTCTCCCACTTCGGTGTTTGCCCACCCACCAACCCTCCAACGGTGCCCGTTCGTCCCACATTTCTCCTCCGGACAAGGTTCGCAAGTGGCATTCGGATAGTGAAATACTTCCTACTAAGTACAGAATTAGCAATCAGATGAAATATTGTTTAAAATGCAATGATTAGAAAATACTTAATGAAAATGAATTAATGCGTATATTTAATTTATAAGAAAGTTTTTATGCACAAATTGGTGGAATATTGTCTGAAAATGCAAATCATACAGTCCAAAGAAATACGTTTGGCCCGAGTGGGGCCAATACAATGTAATTTCGTACCTAGTTGGAATAGTTGACCTGTTTTGATGTAGGGATTTTGTTGGTCTGCCAACCATTCCGCCCGGAAACCAACGAAAACCAAACCTGTGTTACTCTGATTCTTCTCTAAGATTAAATCGTGCTTTTAGCCATAACGCATTATACTTCGATATTAAAAATAAGTTTTTAAATGTTGAAATCAATATTCACATCTTGACGAAGTGATTGTTTTCATCCAGATGAAGACAACTGTATTGAAAAGGGAAAACACGTACATTTTCGGTTGGTGAACCTTGCAGTTAGTAATTACTGGAAAATTAACAAATTCCTCCTTTGAGATCATCTCAGATGTCCGATATTATTTAAAGCTTGTTAACCGGTGAACTTATATGTATTACTAATCCACCGTACATAATCTCTTTTACTATCATGTTCAATTTTCAGGATTTACTTTGTGGGATTGCGTAACATGAAATATTTTCTCGTTTTTTACTTTCAGCATTTTTTTATTGTTGCCTACCATGGTTTCGACACATAATGTCGTTGAGTCATAATTCTATGCGTTGGGGAGGTTTGTTTCTCAAGGTGAATGACTGGAATGGGGTGCGAGAAGAAACACTCAAGATAGCAAGGGCGAGGTTTAAGACGTAGTTACATAAACAAGTCGAACATAATTTTAAAAGGTTATTGACATCAATGGTGAATGTGAATCAAAAATAAAATCTTAAACAGGATTAATATTTTTCCTCGCGTTTACAATTTCATATTGTTTTCGGAAATCCAATTTTTTACCTTAACCCTGTGAATGTAAAATATCAGATTCAACGTTACTTTTGTCTTCACACTCCAGTCAATGTTTAGCTAACATGGATGATGCATGCATTACTAGTCTCGAAGCACTTTTTATGCTCCTTAATTCTAATAAACTATTTCCGTTCTGTTTGGTCAATGTACCTTGCAATTCATGATTTGCAATTTAAACTTATACTCCACTTTTGTCAAGATTTTCAAATATATTTTTGATATTATGTAGTATTTTTACTAAAGGCTACGGGGTTGTAAAATGATAAGTTAAAATTCTTCACCATTCATGTTACCACCACAGTCGCAAGCTGTCAGCTTTCCAAGCCATGATATTTCGTTTGGTCAATGTAGTACCTATGAGTGAGGCTAAAGATTTAATTATTATTTTACACATAGCGAAGAGAAATGGCCATGTTAGTGACACTATTTTTAATATTTTAGACCGAAAGCTTAAGCAGCAGGCCATTCGCTCCCGGGCGACTGTCCCTTTTACAACTGAGGACGAGTCATCACCTTGGTGTAAGCTACCACTTTTAGGAACATTGACGCACAGGATCATGAAAGTGGCGGCATCAGGTACTGATGGCGCAGATCAAGAAGATCGTTCTGATATCAACTGCCACAGCTTCGAAGTCCGTCTTGCTGGGAGTTGCCAAGAGCAAATCATTGGAGCAGTTTGATGGAGAAACATTTGATGACAATATGAAAATTTTAATCGGACCCTAATTAAAGAATGCATCACAGTGGAAGCCTCAAAGAAGAAAGTGACATTTCTACATCTACATATGACCCAGCGAGTCACCGCAAGGGCGTGTGGCAGGGGGTACTTGAACAGCTATGGGAAAGGCGCGTACTTTCATAGATTTGCCTTCGCCTGTAAAGAGTCACTAATTGTTCTTAGGTTGAACATGTTTTTGACACTTCTATCAGTTCTAGAGATATCACACTGGAGTAAAATAATATTCTCCATGTCGTCCTGAAACGAATGTGATCTCCAGAATATCGGTACTATTCTACTTTAGGTACGAGGATTCTCCTCTGAAGGAGGACAGTCTTCGGAAAGAGTTCATGCAGTTCATGCGCCTCTGCGAAAGAGTCGAAGAAATGCCGAGGAGGTTCCTTGGGAGGAAAAGCGCGCTACTTCCGATCCTACCCCTTCCGGTGAATGAGACGAAAATTTAATGTGTGCGACATTCACGTCGAGGGCAATATCGACTCAGGTTGCCAAAGCTCAATGTGAAAGGATAAGGCTAAAAGGCGATGGGAATATCGTTGCCTGCCTCCTTCGCGGAATATTTCTGTGACGATTAACTCGATGGACACTGTTCGTCGTGTGACTGTTTACGTTCCCCAGGGATGACCGTGGGAAGACGGTGGACGCGAAACTTATCTCCCGTGCAGCGAAGTAAGGACGGAAGTTGCACTTCAAAAGGGTCTAAATTGGATCGAAAGACCTGATATGACATTACTTATTGTTTCTAGAGCAATGCGTGAATGCGCAAAAAATTGAAATCTATCGGCACACGAAAATATTCAACACTCTTTGTTCATTCATCTCTCTGATTTTCACAATCGCTTCATGGTAAGCATATCATTCATTTAATGACGTAGAATTCAGTGGTTTCGCCTCAAGGAGCGGTCTATGTTAAGTATAAGCAAGGTGGGTGGTTCATTCTTTCATTCGTTCATTTAATGGTCATTTAATCCTAAGATTGGTATACTGCAGCCCTCCATCCTTCCCCGTGCGGTGGTAGGCCGGGGAGGTGGGTGGGAGGAGAGAAATAAATCAGGAGAAAAATTGTGTCTGTAGGCAACAAAGAGTGCAATTGCGAGAGTTAAAGACGTTTTTTAAAAAGATTTTTGCTGTAAAAATTTTAAAAAGAATAAAATATCCTTGGTTTTTAGCGTAAAAAGTAAAAACCCACCAGTTGAAAAAGTAGTTCAAAATAAAGAATAACTTAAATTATTTGCCAGAAAAATAAATATAACTTTTTCCTTAAGTGACCTATAGTTGAATGAATTCAAAATTTCGGGGAGGGTGGGGTCCGAACCCAATGGGCCCCTCCCCTGGCTTTGCTACTGATTAATTCACAAAAACCGTTCACAAGTAAGCAAGAACTGATTTGGCCTAAAAATGCGTGAGCCTAAATATGGTTAGACGTGCTTCAGTTTCATTCATATCCCTGAAAAATATTGCTCTCACTCAAACAAACAATTCAAAATTCAGCGCTGAAAATGATGAACTTACGCAAAAATATACACAAAGTTTATTTCTGCAGCTGGACCAATTTTTTTATTATCACTCTCTAGTTAGGAAATGCATATGGAGATCCATATCCAAACGACACGGGAAGAATCATTTTTTTGTCAAGGTTTCCAAACTTATTTTTGTGTTAAACCACATACCATTTCTCAAAACCTCTCCGTCGAAAGTCACCTATTCGCAGCCTTGGGTCTGGTTCTTTTAGAGTGCGTTAATCAGGCTCTCATTTTGAAATAGGGGACAGATATGGAGGACAAGAAGTGGCATGACCTAAACTCGATTTGGAAAAATCTCATAACGTTCTCTGGAATGTCCCCCGCGTTCCAAAATGGTATCATCGACTCACTTTCCAGCCCTCATCCCAAATAATTTCCATGCAACCCACCTCACTCACCCCCCTCATACCCCTGGACCAATTCTCCGTTACAAGAATTTATTAAAGAACTTTTCCGTTCCAATGATTTTTACATTTCGGCTGCGCCATTCATAAGCAATGGCTTGGTAGCCCAGTGAGTCGAACTCTCCGCTACCTGACTGCGGAGTCCGGGTGAAGCACCTAATGGCACGTCCTTGTTTTGACAAAGCCGGTGTGATTCGCTGGGAGCAAAATACTTTTGAGGGAAGCAAAGTGCGGCACTGGCCGATGGTGATTAAATACCGGCACTTTTAGCACTTTCCTTTTGCTGCTGAATTGCCGCTACCTTATTTTTACAATAACTATTCAACAGAATATTGTTCATAGTTCCAATGTACCTTTTCATTATTATATTATGTGGTACTCCACAACTACGCGCAGCTGATAGATGAAATTTGTTATTACACATTTTGTGTAGGGTAAAATTAATGGAATTTATTTATTTGCAAAACTTAAAAACTTCATCTCATACTCCTCGCTTATCAGCTGTTTGAAAATAGAATGCCATAAAACAAATTTGTGTGACATATTTTGTAGGCCACATTTGTTACTTCGGAATATCTAATGAAAGTATAAGCAGCAGGGCAAGAGAAATAAACAGAACAACACCACACTAAAAATACAGAAGAATAACTTGGTTGTTTTGAGTTTATTTACTCTAGCTGCTCTATCGCAAATTTCAAATTTCTGGACAATTTATTGCATGTAAGATTTTAGTAACTCTAAGGCTATTAAAATTGTCAGGGTAATTAAATGAAAGGAGGGTGAGGTCATAACAACGATACCGGAAGCACTCTGTGTCTTCAAAATAATGGCCGGATATTTTCGAACTCCCTTTTGCTTCTCTCGATATAACCAAAGTATTTTCCGATCTTTTTTCGTGTCAAAAATTAAGTGTCAAAAATTAAATTAATTTAAAAATCGTCCGGGGAGATTTGGTATAGTATTTTGGGACCTATTCCTGAGAGTATGACTCAAGAATTTATTTAAATGGTTGGTCTATAAATACTCTAAAAGATAAAATGGCAGAAAATCACTTTTAAATTCCCTTTTTATTTAATTCCGTATTTATCCTTTATTTATTCCCCTGGCTATTTTGCCAGTGTTTCTGCCCTATATAGCGACCCGTCAAATTTGCATTCGTTAAGAACAAGAACCAGTGGGGTGGAATGAATTTTCCCTTTGAGAAGACGTTTTATCTAGGCCCTAGGTATTTACTGAGTGCAGGGGTGGTTGCGGCCATTTCACTGCCAGCCTATGAATTTCGGTGCCTACTGACCCGCTCACAGGTTTTCACTGGGATAATGCGTAAGACATGACTTAATAAATCGTACCGCTATTTGTCACTTCACTTCTTTATCTATTTATGCCTCGTGTTCGACAAATATTGATTGCTAAGATAAAAGAAAAAAGGGTTTAATTAGAGTTATATTATTTTTCACCGCAGGATTAATTTGTCGCTTCACGTACGTTCAAGAACTTACTTCCGGGAGTAAGAGATCTTGCGGCAGGATAGACGGAATGGATTCCAGTGACGAGGTGCCAGGTTGGTATCTCTGAGGGTTTGGGGCGGGGGTTGTGGACCAGTGAAAGAATCTGTCCTGAGATTTCTCGGGGCGTAGAAATATGAAAAAGGTTTGAGTACTTCTTCGTCCATCTAATGACGTGCTCTATTAAAAGGTCCAAGTGGCTCGTGTCATCAAAGATAAGTTAAAAAATTCTACGAGCGTACGGAAAGTGTTACATATTTGATGGAAGGATTGGGTTGGGAGTCCTTAAAAATGACTCGTGGACTAAATGGTAGGGCTTAATTACTTGAAAATATCTTATCAGGCGCGTTTCAGTACGACTCGGAGGATATTATTATGACCCCACTCTATATCTCGAGAACTTATAGAAGCGAAAAAATAAGTAGTAGTAGTATTTTTGCTTAACGTGCTTCGACGTCTAAAGTCATTTCGCACTTACTGTCTGCCACGTGCAGATAGGGACAACAGCACTCGGACAAATCGGAGGATCACCTCTCCAAACTCGAGCCGAGCCCAACGATGTTTAACTTCGGTGACTGATCGGGAACCGGTGTTTCCATCGTGGCAGGCCGTTGTCCGCGATAAAATAAGAGAAATATCCTGACAAATGTACTGGTACAGAAATTCCCTATATTCTCGCACCATTAGTGATTACAACTAAAACAGCGTGACGCTAACTTAGGACTCATCGTTTACACAAAATTCATCTCTGACCTCTACCCCCTACTTTTCCTCATTCTCCCCCTTCTTTCCATGGCTAATTGCATCCTTACATTCCCTGCCACAGACCTCTGCGGCGGCTCGTAGGGTGTAGATGTAGATAATCCAATTATAATTTCCAAATTCCATTTCACGCTTCTCCCGCACTCAACGCCGTGATTGTCAAGTATTAAAAGACTTTCTCCGCGCGCATGGGATTATGATTCGGAATTCCTCCTTCACGACCCGGCTTGGTTTATAGAAATTGGCGAGGACAGTCAGTAAGGGGCAGTTGGGTCTTTCAGAGACGCCCGAGGGGACAGTAAAATCTTTCCCCTAGAACTTCGTCATAAAAGAGAACGGGAATTTCTCGCTGTGCCTGACTTTCATTAATTTAAATTCCACGAGATTGGAGAGGGGCACGACACACGAACCATATAATTTACTCAATAGCGTACTTCGTATCCCGACTCCCCCGGTCTGCTTTTATCGGTTGGTGCGGTGATTAATTTTCGTTCAAAGCAAATGTTTAACTGGAGAAAACAAAATGGCTGTCGTATTTTGGTTTTAATTGATGACTGAACGTATTAATTTTTCGGGTCAGTAAAATTAAAAGGTTTTCGTTGTTAATAAAAACTCGTTTACATACAAAGACTACATACATTTCATGCCTCGAATTTGACAGAATTTACCTATTTTCTTTGTTTCTTTCTCATACATATTTTGGACCCATCAAAGATTTAAAAAAATGCCACTTAAAGAATATTTTCCTCATTTTTTTCGATTTCAGCCCAGTGTGTGACGTGGCTCTGAGTGAGAGCGATGAACTTTCAATTACGACTTCATCAAAGCATAGACGCAACGGCGCGCCACCCTTTGCCCGTGAAGAACGTCCAAAATCTGGTAGAAATACTCCTTTTCCACCACCAGACAGTCGGAGTCGACGGCGCCTGATATCGTCGTCCTCGACTGTCTCCCGCTTGCCACAATCGTGTTCTCGGCTTTTACGGACACGGATGCAAAGGAGACGAGGAAACGGACTAAATATCAGTACCTGCTTTGCGACCAGAGGCAAATGTACCCGGGTCACACTGTCAAAAAAGCTCACAGCCCTCATCATAGGAGTGCTCGGTGGGGTGAAGGGATCTCTACTAATAACCAGCTTAAAGTGCAATCCCGCGGGAATGCAAAAGGTGCGGCACTTCTGGGGTCTTTTCCAACCGCATGACCCAGCAGTAGAGAAAGCACCAATCCAGGGTGACGGACGTGGTTACCGATCTGCACAATACGTGCCGTACCATCGGCCATTGTGACGGCTGTGAAACTTGATGTTTATCGGAGACTTGGAGAGCTTTGTTACGAAGACAGCCATCAGTTAAAATATATTATTTTTTGCCCTAGGACGATTCTGGTGGTCAGTATGCCATTAGCTTGAGGTCAGGTTTCTTAGGGGCCGAACCACCAGAACTTGACAGAAATACCCATGCCCTGGGCATGCGAAAAACCGACCCAGGCGGGACTCAAACCCGCGACCCTCGGATTAGCAGGCGAGGACGCCCCCCCCCCACGCCACCATCGGGGCCGGCTAATTACTATTATTGTAATACACCTCAACCTAATCATGGAGTGAATCAGGATGAGCAGTGGAGTGGTGTTGACGGTTGCAGATATATTTTTAAACCAACGCAATGATAAAACAGGCATATCAAATAATGGAAGAGGGAATTAAAGTTAGTGAGAAGAAAATGAAGGTTATTAGATCCGCGGATGAAGTTGGTTCTATTTAGCTGGACTGCTTCCGTGCTGATAAAATGTGGATAGAAGACATCGCAAGGGAAAAGGAGTTTTTTTGGAGGATGTGGTAGTGTAGAGAATATTTAGGCAAGCGGGAAAGAGGAAAACATTTGGGATTTGGGACACCATGGCGGGAGGGAGGAAATATGAGGAGAGCTTAAGTGGTAAATGAATACGAGGGAATGGAGGAGGGTTTTCAGAGGGGGTGGGGGGAGGGAGTGAGAGGGAGCTGGAGGGTGGGGGGGAGGCGAAGGGGTGGGGGTCTTGTTGTAGCTGCGCGAGGAATTTCAACCAGTCTGAAATATTAATTCCGGAAAGACATTTCGATTTTCGTTATGTCCAACGAACGGAAATTTAATCGCACTGTAACTTCGAAATTTCTTATTATCGAGGGATAAAAACATGGAGTCGTCGAAATACATTTCCTTTGAGAGAACAGGAAAACCTACACATATGATACTCTGATCTAAATTACTCTTTTTGCCATGCTGTAGGGGATACAATGAACAAAACGCATCGAGATAATGAACCATAATCAGGTGCATCGTCGCCTGTTTCCACCGCCGACCTATGAAGGACCCCATAGGGGTAGGATGTTGGCAGCACGCCGAGCTGTGGAGAGGGTGGGCGCTTTCATGGGGACGGGAGCGCTCAGAAACAATTCCTGGAATTGCCCCTGACACCTCCGAAGCTGCTCAGCTGGAGCGATGGGAATGGGATGTCAACGCCTGGTCGCTGTGGTCTGCGGACGTGTATTCCTTCCGTTCATGTTGAGTCAACCAAGCAAAATATAATGCCTCAGTGTGATTCCTGCGGTAAAGCTATCAAACACACTAAAGCTATCTCTTGTGGTGCTTGTAACAAAAGCTTTCATACCGTGTGCCAATCCCTATCTGACGAATTTTTGAGGGCTGGAGCACGCGAAGTTTTCGCGAAAGAGTAGAACATCTCGTAAAGTATCCGAGAAAACTTGACTCAGGATGGATGCGGGATGGATTTAATGGACGCTTACTTAATCTTTAGGAAGAGTACCTAAGCATCCATTTATCCCGTCACACGTCACTCAAACTCTACTTCATTAGTATTTTAACACCTCGTGTGAGTGCCGTTAGAACATAGAAAACATAGCGGCGTGCCGGAATCCCACTTTTGCATCTTATGAACCACGCATGCACACCAGAAGCACACACTATCAAACACGTATGTACGCTCACTACAATTGCCAACAATCCCGGATTCTCGTCGAGAGACTCTCGGAATAAGAAAATAATTTACAAAATGTCTCTTACTCCAGACTGAGGCGTTATCTTCTCACTATAAAGTTCGAGATAAACCATATACGAGCAGTGATTTCGCGGAACCTATCATGGCACCGAGTAATGGCGAAAAGGTCACCGAAACAAAATCGCAGGTCGTGAAACCACAACCCGAGTGTAGTTGAAACTACTGATCTCAACTGCTCGCTCTTTAACCAGGTGGAATTTTCTTTGCCTTCACATTTTTATTGTCCGTATTTAATGGCCCATATGCATTGTCTTTATCTTGATGTCATGTGCGACAAGGGGATAGGTGGTCATTTATCTGCCTATCACTATCCTAGGGAAGGATAGGGAGGGATAGAGGGCTACAGTTAACCAGTCTTACCACGGAACGACCGACGATAATCACTTCCCTCAAGATCCCCATCTTCAATGGACACTACCACTACTGCCTGAGTTAAAATAACTGATGACTTAAGGAGATCAATGGACAAGAATGAGGTATCAGTACTTGTTCTGCTAGATTTCAGTAAAGCTTTCGATTCATCAGACAGAGATATCCCTGCAGCAAAAATGAGTTGCATGGGTTTCTCTCCTTCAGTGATTCACTAGATTATTTCATACCTATCTGAACGACAACAAAAAGTGATAAGTGATATGTCATGCTCTTCGTGGGTCGAAACAAAAAGAGTTTCCCCACAATACTCTATTATAGGACCTTTGTTAGTTTCTCTTTACCTTAATGACTGCCCATTAGTGCTCAGAAATTGCAAGCATCATCTCTATGCGGATGCTCTCCAAATATATCTGCACTCAAATGTTGACAACTTATGTAATAACTTGAGACTCATATATATTGACCTATAATACATCAAAAGGTGGAGTAAAACTATTTTTTAAAGCATAAATTCCGGAAAGTCACAAGCAATCATCATTGGATATCCGAGAATACTGAAAGCAATTAAAAATAATCAATTACTCCCATTACGTATAGCTAATGACTCAGTACATTACTGTGAAGCAGCTGAAAACCTAGGAGTAATTATGGATGAATGTTTTTCCTGGTCATCTCATGTAACTAAGGTATGCAAAAAAATTACTAAGCCATTATTTCCTCTCCTCAGACTGAGACACGTCATTCCTGCCTCCCTTAAAAAACAAATAATTTCCACATTAATATGTGTGCAACGAAGTGCATGGAACAAACACACGAGGGAATCAAAAACTTTCAATACCTCACCACCGAACCGTCATATTCAATACATCATTTACTGTAACCGCTTGCCGCGAGTGGAATAATCTTGACATAACATTACGAAATGCACCAACAGTCTTATTTCAAAAAGGGAATACATAAGATACTTCTCAAGGCACAGCAGAGTGACTATTAAAATACTCACCATAATATGCCGAATACAGATAAAATGCACTATGTTCCAAGAATGCACATACACATTTCAATGTTGTTATTTATTGTGCACTTATATGTTCACTAGCATAAGTCACATTAGCTTCTCTGAGTAGGTTTTCGCAGGTGTTTACACCCCCTTCATGTGTGGGTGTTTTTCTGCAGTGGATGTTTTCCGTGACGGATGCCAGCCAAAATCCGCACGTTTTCCCCACAATTGTACATATCTATTTACACTTATTTCTGATACTTCATTATGTCATGTAATATTATATTTATATTGTTTTTAGTAATATTTATATGGTTTATATATTGAAGTGTTAGTCATGTTCACCATATTCAAATACTGACGAGGGGTTAGATGGAAGAAGGGACTTTTAAAAGTCTCAATCTCGTCCCCATTAAAGACGTTTATATATCTATCCTAGACTCACCCCCCTCCCTCAGCTCTCATTCCACTGCCTTCCGTCTCACTCCAGGGCCTTCTTCTGCGCTCGTTCCACGTTACCTCACCCATCGACACATCGCTGGTAGGGTGTCCGGTGAGCAGCCGTGGAAAACGAAGAGAAGCGGAAGGGGTATCAGGATAATAATGAATGGGGAAGAAAAGGGAGATGCACTCTAGTCCCTGCAACTGCAACTATTCATTCTCCAGAATGCTCAGTTCTAGCGCGGTCTTCATACGCCCATTGCTACTTGTTATCTTGTTACTGTTTACAGCCTCCTTTCTTCTTTTTCATCAGTAGTCATCAATCCAAATATGTTTTGGCTGCAGCCCTTCGCTGCACTCTCATCTCAGCTAACCGCTTCATTCCTGTATAAGTCTTCACGCAGACGTGCTTCATGATGCACTCAGTCCTTGGCCTTACTAGGTATGTACTTATTCGTATTAATTTCTTCTTGCATTTGTGTTTTAAGAGACTGTCGTGTAACAAAGTGTGCCCATATTCTCCTTAATTACATGAATTCTCATGGATCATAGTTCTGCCATCTCACATCCACCATATACTTGCAAACCCACGTTTCAGAAACCTAAATATATTCTTTTTTCCCTTCTGTAGTTTCACTGTCCTGGAACAAACAGTGCAACACTCCTCAACTAAGCCTTCACCAACCTTCGATTTACATCTGCACTCAGAGAAACACCGGCATCAAGTGATTTTATCGGTTCCCTCCTCTTCAAGTTCGAGCCTTTCACTTCCCTTCAAATCTCCCCTTCAATTTCTGAGAATCATGACTCGATTTTTTAATTGTCTCGTATTTCTAGGTAACGAATATGTGCTTATATTGCAAAACGGATTGTTTCAAACAAGAATTAATCAGATGGAGTACGACCTGCAAGTTTGTTGGGAAACAGAAATTTCAATCATTTCGAGTCTTTTTCGCACTGAACAAATAATAGGTGTCTATAATTACTTAGAAAAAATATTTATAAAAACATTTACGTTGAAAGGCATGCGTAGATGATTTCGCAGGTGTCGCAGAATGTTCAGTATGCATAGCTAACGGGTACTCATCGCCTGAATGAATTCACGTGGCGTCAAGAAGGATCCAATTTTTAGGCGTGCACAAGATCATTCATAAATTGTATATAAATGGAAGCTTTATTGTAGAATCTTATTACGCTAGTGAAATATATCAACACTGCAGTTACTATACTATCGATTGTATTAATGTTAGTGTCTTTGGTATCGCATTTCAAAAGTACTCCATCGTTTGAGTAAAAGCTCATTTGACGAGCGTACACGCAATATGTCATGCATCATATTTCCCGAGAAAAAGAATTTCTCTAGAGAGTAGGCGTTTGTAATATTCTGATAAGACTTTCGAATTATGTTACAGTCAGAGCATTTTTAGCTCAACGTTTCACTCGCGTCGCGGTGAGCGTCTTCACGGGGAAAGTCCGACATCACTCCTGAAGACGCCCGATGCTACTCGAGTGAAACGTTGAGCTAAAAATGCTTGGACCGCAGCAAAACTCGAAAGTCTCATCAGAAAAAATGATTTCTATTTGGGAGCTTATAGATAGCTTTTAAGAGGCGCAGTTGCTCGAGGGACCCTTTCACTGTGGTGCATTGACGTTAAGTAGCGGAAAGTGAGCAAGATCCAAGATTTAATAATGAGTCGAAAAAATTGTGCTCCTAATCAGTTTTTCAGAATATCAGAATAAAAAGGACGTAAATTCACACACCTATTAAAGGGCTTTATAGAGAATCTTATATATCCTGTAGTGAATAATGAAAAGTAAAGAAAACTTTGTAATTCCACATAAATATTTAATGTACGACCTAGGTTTCGATGTGGCACGTCATAACCTGGTACAATTGCATAGAAGGTAGAGAATAAATAGTCACACACAAAATGATTTCAAAAACAAAATTCCCAAAAACACAACGGCCTGAGGTGTGGGTTAAGGGGTGGAATTCCCAGGGGCGGAGTTTGGCCAAGGAGGTGGGGAATGAGTTTAAGAGCATAGAGTCAAGGAGGAAGGAGAGGATTAGGGATTTCCGTACTTATTACGTATTACGTATATTAAGTTTCCGTATTACGTATAATACTCTCCTTCCTCCTTCACTCTATGCTCTTAAACCCATTCCCCACCTCCTAGGCCAAACTCCGCCCCTGGAAATTTCCACCCCTTAACCCACACCTCAGACCGTTGTGTTTTTGGGAATTTTGTTTTTGAAATCATTTTGTGTGTGACTATTTATTCTCTACCTTCTATGCAATTGTACCAGATGATGACGTGCAACGTCGAAACCTAGGTCGTACATTAAATATTTATGTGGAATTACAAAGTTTTCTTTCCTTTTCATTATGTTAAGTCGATTCCATGAAATCACGCCCGAGACAACGAATTATATCCTGTAGTGAACGTTTGACGGAGAAAAAGAGAATTTCCAAGTTTTCTCCTGATACCTTTCATGTTTACGGCGAAATATTGTCTCTCAGGCATTATGGCGAACGGATAGGGTTAGGTTTGCCACTGAGAAGTGACGCAATACCTTACGGACAATTATTTTAAATAGGTGGGTGCGTGTATATTTATAGCTTCGATTGTATAAAGAGCGGAAGAAACATTAATCGTAGGAGCACTTTTCTACTCGAAGATTGAATTCTATCTCTTGGCAACGGATACCTTCCTTTGTGACGTTTTGTTTTTTTCTCTGCAAAACACTCTCTGGCTTCGCTCGGGAGAACACCACTAATTGGCTGCATCGTACGACATCAGAGAGTTTTCCTGCTCACGAATTCCATCGACTCTTTGTTCTTTCACGCATGTTCTTTCATGAGGTGCTCAGTTCTCGCTGCAGGACACTTAAAATCTTCCACCACACAAACTCTCTGATATGCACTGTTCGTTTGGTATTTCTTTTGATATAACTCATGTGCGCACAAAGTACCTTATCAATCTGTCAACGTTTATATTTAAAACAGGTGACTGGTTAACAAGTTATTGAGTGTACCACTGGAATTCGGTAGTAATGTCAACGTTAATTTTTTTAGGCAGTTAATTTTTAACGGATCATTTCAGCAAGGATAAATTCAACTCTGTTTTAGTTGAAAACTCATAAACATTTACTTCCTGTGGATACTAGAAAAAAACTTGTTTGCTCACTTATCTTTCCTCATCTGGACTATTGCAGCTTTTTTTACTGTGATATAACTGAAGAGCTTAACCTAAAACTCCAACTGCTAATGAATTCATGAGCAAGATTCAAATTTGACTTGAGAAAATATGTGCATGTCAGTCCCTACCTCTGTGATACTATGGTGGCTTCCAGTCACTTCCAGGAGGACATACTTTCAGGGCTTGTTTTGTTCAGGATGTTTCTCAACAAAAAACCTTTTGAATATGTTTTCTGAAAGACCAAAAAGTGAAGGAGCTTAAAAACCAGACGCCATGATCAAAGACACAATTTCATTTTGCATAAAAGTAATGTACATGGAAATTCTTTCATAACATTATGGAACTCACTGCCCAAGAGTATTATTTGTATCCGTAACATACCAATGTTTAAAACAAAATATTACGAATATCTGATAAAAAATCATACAATTAAATGTTTATGTAATATAGGGCCATCATTTTCATAGCCATTAATATTTGCAGTTAATTTTTAATTATGTATCACAACCAATCTCTCTTCTGTAAAAATGTAGTCATATTCAACTGATCTTGTTTAATTACCCAATTCTAATATTTGTATGTTTTATGTATATTCTGTTTCAATTTAACTTGAAAGTATTATGTGAGCTGGCTGAAATGACATGTAAAACTTTTCTTTCTTTTATTGCTTAGTATAAAAAATGGAGATTGTTATAAAAACTTGCCAATCTTCATGCAATCCAAAATATTATTTTACAATCCTTGTATTGTACCTATTTTATTTTTGCCCAGCCATTCAACTGTGTTGTAATAAATGTGTTCAACTGTATATTAGTTCTTAGATGATTTGCCACAGAATAATAAAAGTATATTATTATTATTAACAGCCGTAGTTTCCTTGACTTAATTGGGGTGCAGTGCATTGCACGGTGGTGATAACTAACCCTCTGCTACACACCGTTGAGGTGGCTTGCAGGGTATTATGTAGATGTGACAATGTCAGTCCCAATACTAGTTTGAAGACCGTGGGAAAATGCGTCCGGTATATCCACCATGCAGTTCGGGTTTAGCTCAATCACACTTCCTTCCATCTATGACAGTGAAATATTGACTGCGTTCGCAACATATCACTCGCAAGGGTGCTCTCAAAACAGCTGCGGAACAGAGATTGAATTCTGTTTGGGGTAATTTTTTACGTGCGAGATCAGTAGGCTCGTCTTCATCGCTGGGGAAAATTCATTACCGATAATGACGATTAGGTTGGTAAAATTTTTTGTGGCAAAAATTTTGGCTATCATCTATCTTTGTTAGTTTTGGAAATGGTTATGGAAATAAAAGGAAGCATTACTTTTGAATAAACCCTCTCAACAGAGGGTTCGGGGTATCCAATATATTTGCTAGGGTCTCCAACTGTTTTCCACAATGATTTCATTATAGCCTAAAATTAGCATTACGAGAATATTAAAAAAATATGTATAATAAAGCTTCAAGCCCTAATTTAAAACGATACAATTGCTGTCCAATCCCCCAACACTATCGACTTTCATGCTACATTTCCTGATGGTACAAGGATAAAAAGGTCCGAAAACAGGAGTATTTCGAAAGGGATTACGTGCAAAAATGACTTGTATAGCCGTTCCTTGATGCAATGCTGTAAAGTGAGTCTTACGAGATGAACACCCAATTAAATATTCGAAATCAAGTTCTTTAAGGCAAATAGCATGGAAATAAGAGGAATATAGCGAAAATTTTAACTATGCTATTTTTCTAATATTGGGATTTTTCTATCCTGAGACGAACTAATGCAGGTGATTTATTCATTCAATTAAGAGGTAAGATGCAATTGATGGTTACTATAACTTCAGATCCATAAAAGGGATAACACGTGCATAACATTGATGAGACAATTGAATTAATCTCGAGTGTTTGGTGGTAAGGATGGAAAGGTAAGAGAGAGGTGTTATTTAATTTCAGCTAGACCTCATCTCGAGTACGCCACGAGTATATGGGATCCAGGGCAGAAAGATTTAATTTAACAGTCGAAGCAAATATAGAAGGAAGCCGTGAAAACTCTTGCGAGCACACACAGTGTTACGGACGTAATGAATGGGACTGGGATGGCATGAGCTACTAGATACCTATGGCTTAACACAAGGTTCTAGTCATTAGATGAAATTTCTAGAAAAGTATTGAAGTTGCGATCCGTCAAATACTAACTACCCTGGAGAGAAAACGAACTCTGTACAGCTGTTAAAAATAAAAATTTCTTTTGCTTAAAATGATACGTTCAAACATCACAATAGTTGTTATGAAAGCCTTAAAATAGACATTTTGAGGACTGAAATGGTTGACAGTCTTAGGCGTAACTATGCGTAAACCTTACATCCTTGGAACGAAAGGTGAACTTAGAACACATCATCAATTCAATCGTCAATCATAAGTCATCAATTTGCCCAAGCTGTATGATGACTATTGTTTAGCAGTGAAGGAAAATTGCAAACATGAAAATTGCAGTGATCTAAATCAGCCTTTTGTTCCAGGAAATTGACTTGAGTATAACTTATTTGTCCAATATACTTGATTGATTGATTGTATGGGTGGGTGAGGGCCTTCTGGAGCCCTCCCGGCACTCAGACCTCTTGGTCCATTGTGCCATCTCAAAGTTAACCTGTCTGCCACCTGCAGACAGGGGACAAGAGCACCGCTGTGGAGGTATGAAGGAGGGACCACCCCCAGCCTTCCCGGTACAGGTTTGGAGGGAACTAACCTCCCTCCGACCTTCCCGGTCTGGGTTCTCCCTCCGCCCTCCCGGTATAGATCTGGAGGGAGTGCCACCCCTCCATCCACCCCGGTAGAGGTATGGAGGATGGCCACCCATCCAACCCTCCGTCCGGGCCCAACGTAGCTTAACTTCGGTGATCTGACGAGAACCGGTGTTTCAACGTGGCTAGGCCCTTGCCAAAGTTCAATTTATTCACTACTCTGATCAACTATCGTAGATCGGTAATTTTTAGATTCACAGCTCAACCTTTTCTGCGACGAAAGTATCTATATCGCCCGGGGGTGAGGCTATAACGGTTGCTTGTAGGGAGACATTTAGATGCAAACTATTAGTATATTTTATGCGGAAGCCTTGGAGAATAGAATATGAGATCACACAAAGCATATGTTGAAGTGGAAATCCAAAAGAATTGAGAATAACAGACAGTCATGGCATGCTGTTTAAGACATTAATGCGCGCTCGAAATTTGGTTTCACACTCCGTTGGCCCGAGAGAATCCAATAAGGAAAGCGACATGCCCAGCCTCCATCTAAAAAATGAAACTCATCTGGAGGAATATTAACTCTACGAAAAAATTCATTAGCCTTCTCATTATATCCTTCATTTCATTTCATTCGCTTGGAACTCACGCAGGAAATGAATAATCCCCATAGTTTAAAACTCGTAGATTCGGGTGACTGGTTTGTTAATATTTTAGCAAGGCTCTCTCCCAAATTTAAGCGACGTGGATTACAGAGTGAGTTTTTTGCTGTCCAGTCAATTATATCACAACCTCACCGAGACTTTTCATTCTGTGGTGGCAGGAACCAGGACGAGATGAAATGTTTCTTCAGGGGTCATCGAAACGTACGATCCCTTCCGCCACGACAAGGCTGATTTCCAATGATATGCAAAGTATGAAACATCAAAGGCTATATTTCTGTTTGAGGCTTTCGCAGCGCTGTTGTGCTGGTTTCTCCATGTTTTTCGGGAAAAGCTGCGTCGGTGTATCTTTACGATGACGTTTCGTAAAAATCCCTGACCTGCAATACGAAGGAGTATATGAGATTCCCTGCAGCTGCGGCCAGAAGTATGTGGGCCAAACGAAGAGGGCGATCTCCGTTCGTTTGAGCGAGCACCGCAGGGCTCTCAAAAACAAGCACTGCGTGCAGTCAGCAGTTGCAGAGCATGCCTTCTCGAACCCGGGACATCAACTTAACATCAATGACGCACGAGTCTTAGCCAAGGAAAAGTTTTATTTTCCTCGACTCATCAGGGAGGCTATTGAAATAGAGAAGGTAGAGGCTAATTTCAATCGGGATGACGGGCATAGACTCCGCAACACCTGGAAGAGACTCCTGAGAAGGAACGCGCCAAAAGAAGGGTGCTCAACGCTGATTGGCTGCGCTAACGGAAGGCCCCCTTGAGGACGGTATATATACAGGCCAACTTTCACCGTTTGGCATTCGGACTTGATCTGAAGATGTGGCCTGCATTGGCTACGAAACGTCATCGTAAAGATACACCGACGCAGCTTTTCCCGAAAAACATGGAGAAACCATCAAAGGCTATAGCCGAACAAAGTAGTAAAAATGCTCCCAACGCTTTTTAGGCGAAGGAAATTTTCGGCATTTAAAAATACTACGCTTCCCAAATTTTTGGTTGTCATGTTGACCCCAGCGACAATGAACGGAAAAAAGGTGTTATTATGTTATTATTTTTTTCCTCAGAACATTTTCGAAAAAGTTTTTTTGGAGTTTTGGATTTCAGTAGATGTCACTATTTTCAAGAATGCTATATTTTTTTATACCGAGCGTTGCCAAAAACTCATGAGTTGCTCAAGTTTCAATCGCATATTCTCATTCGCCCCAATTCCACGCATGACCACAAAGCGTCGCTCTATATTTGGTATTTTCCAAAAATTTAAAATTAAGTATACGGATCTTTATATGTTAATTTAGCTTGCACAAGCTTGCGGAGTAAAAATAGTATTTAAATTAATTCAATATTTATTGAGATTTTGAAGATTAAAACAGTCGAAATTTCAAATTTTGTTACGCGGCTGCGAAACGAAATCTGATTGGCTTGACGTCATTTTCGCTAAGACAGACAGACAGTTGTGAGGGAGAAAGTGAAGAACTTTAGAAGAGACCATATATTTAAAGAATTTTAATTGAAAACAAAGACTATGGCGTACATTGGTTTTATTAAAACCACATCAGATAATTTACCTGAAGTGGATATGTTTATGATAGACGTTTTTATGAAGGACGACCGATTTCATGCTGCCGAAATTCGTGGGGCTTAAGTCCAAAAAATTTAAGTATAAAGTTTGCTTGTAAAAAAGGCATTACTGTTGTATATCATTTTCTGTGCGTATAATTATGTGTTTGGTGATTGTATTTATTAATTGTTTTTCCAATACAATCTTAATCATTATGATACTTCTTCTTTCTTTCTCAAAGTCCATATCTACCAGTCCATGCAACAGTAAACAAAAAGTATCTTAGTAACATATCAACATAACACAGTACTTGCCATATGTTTGTGCTGCCCATATTCAACACACTTAAGACGTTAATTTACGATTTGTTAATTAGTTATTGTTTGTAGAGGAAATTTCTATAAGTGGATTCTCTGCTATAGAAATGCCTAAAAATAGATTTATACCTCCTAAATGTCCATTAAAAGTTTAATTTAAGTGTTGTTCTATTATACAGCTTCTCGTGAGAGTTATGGTGATAATGCTATAGGATACGTCCAGGTGAAGAGAGATGGACCACTGTGCACAGTCATTGCAAGAATATATCCAGAACACAGGGTGCGAAGTAAAGCATACATTGTGCAGGTGGACATTGAGGAATCCAAGGAAGAAATTTCAAACATTAACGGCCGTATTCATAGTTACCTTAGACTACGCCTACCGCAGGTTTAAGGAAGTTTGACCGGCGATGTCGTTGAACTCAAATTCATAGCGTCGTTGTAGCGCTGATCGACCTTAGCCCCCGCAGCTTTAGTCCGGAGAAAGTTAAACCTATGGAATAGCGGTTTAACGCTGAGTTTAAGCTCCGCGTGTCGCCACTTTTTCTTCAGTTTTTGAGGTGTTATGATTTTCGAAGGTGTTAAGTGATTAATCGTGAGTTCTCCAAGTTAGAGCTAATTTAAGTGGTAATATTTTTTGTTAGTCTATCGTTAGGAATATTGCTGGCTTAGTGATTTTGGTTTATACTGACGTAAATAGTTGTATAGGCTGTAATGGGCAGTAATGAAGTAGTTTCATTCTCAGGATACATAGTTCATTATTTTTTTATTTAGATTAATTTTTTCGGTAATCGGGTTAGTTAATCAACTTTATAATTTAGTAAGTACATTTTTTATTAGGTATTATCGCTCGCACTGGTTAAATTTGTATTCACATCGCTTAGTTGTGTTCATTTGTTTACATTTCGTATGGTGATTTTTGTTCAATCACGATAATATCAATAATATTTCATACCTTTCATACTTTGTAACATCCTTTTATTTACATTTTACATAGTTAGTTTTTGACGTTCATTTCAATTAGCTTTGCGTTTTGATGAATAACTTCTTTTAGTGAATTTGTTATTTGTGTAGCTAAATTAAATTACGTGCATTGCACCAAACAAAACCGGGTGATTATGTTATATATTTAATAAGGATAATATACTTAAATAAATATAGAAAAATGAATTGCAACACGTGTAAGTCATAAATAATTACAAGAATGAAATCGAAGATATCCAAAATGCAGGGAGGAGGATTTCGGGCCGATTTCAGTGAGCAAGAAAGTCCCAGAAGCAAGTAATTAGTGGTAAAGGCATGGGTAAAGGGTTCGTAGGCAACGCAAAACTCCTCAGAAGACCCCAAAAACCAGTTCAGAAATTCCAGGAAATACCCTGCTACTTGACGAATAGCGGTGTTGCCAAGCGTTCCATCCTCGCGCGGTAGGCAAGTCCCGGAGTCCGCTAGTCCCCGAGGCTACCTCCCTCGACCCAAGCTATGAATACCAACTTTTAGTACCGTTCTAAACCGCACTTAGACCGGACTAAGATAAACCGCATAACCCCAGGTTTAACACGAAATCTATGAATACGGCCGTAAATGTCGTGATTTCGTGAATAAATTTATTGTTCGGTGTTTTCACCGATGTATTTGTACATTGCGGCACAAAACACCATCTATATCCTTTATTTGGACGCCATTTAAAAGCACATCAAGAAACAGGAAAACGTCCGAAACTAATTTCGCCGCGCTTGTTTCCACCGTAAGCATAAGGAAACGCCTGGGTTTAAACATAAACAGCGAAAATGACGTCACAGGTATTCGGTTGTTTTCGGAGTGTGCTCGGGAGCATTCGTAACCTTCGACTTTCTTTATCTTTTAAAACCGAAATTCATACAATTTGATAAGAAAACTTTTAGCCAATGCAATAAGTTCAAGTAACAGAATCAGAATATCGATAGTTTGAAATACGTGGAAAATACCCAATTGTGAATGGGGCCCCGAAACGAGCGTAATGAGTGCTCCAATCGCTCCACCGAAAAGTCAACGCATAGACAGAAATCATGAAGCGATTGTTTGGTGCGGTGGCTCATCCAAGCGGTTATATTGCCTGGTAAAAATAAAATTGTCTGGCGAGTAGGTATATCTAACAATGGAAGGGAATTACTTTGTTCTATTTAAATCAATTATGACAAAAAATCATCATTAAAATCAAAATTACTTGGGGTTTGAGATATTCCGAAAGAATACGCACACGGAAAATTATATAAATGCCGATTCAAAACATCCACATCAACAAAAAAATGGCAACCTTCAACTTCCTCATGAAGCCAAGGTTACCCTCAACAAAGCACGCTACTCAAAGGAACTCCAGCGCATAGAACAAATAGGGATAGAAAACGGTTTCAACACTGATTTCATAAATAAGATGATCTTGACCAAAAGACGGAAGATAAATAAAATACACTTCTCCTTAGTTCAGCTAGAAAAAGATAATAAAAAGAAATACATTGCTCTCCCTTACTGCCCAAAATTAACAAAAGGCGTGCAAAAGATATTCAAAAAGGTTGATGTAAACGTTATCTTCACTAACCACAACACTCTTCGTAACTAACTCGGAAATCGTAAAGATAAGACTCCAGCCGTAGAGAGGTCAGGAATATAAAAAAATAAATACAGCACTTGTGAACACTCATATATATTGGACAAACAAAACGTAATCCCACAGTCAGGTTCAAAGAACACACAGCACACGATAAAAATGGCTACTTTAATAAATCAGCAGTGGCGAAACACATTTGAAACAGGAAACCAAATCACTGAAGAAATCCACGCATTAAACACGCATACGAGAACCCTATTTAAACACTTAAATCAAAATAATATCATGAAAAATGCATACGTTATAGTTCAAAGTAATCTATTCGAAACAATAACCAAGTATAAACGCTAAAAGTGAAGAAAACACGACTGAAGACCTCAGAAGGAATCGAGAATATTCTACACTTAAGCCCCAGCTCCAGCCCATTAGATGAATCCTGGACCCTCCCAGTTGAGCAGAGCAATAGGGCACACAATGACGACACCACACCCTCAACCCGAGCACTTGGATTTTGAACCACCGACAACATGGGATTTAAAATCCTCCCTGTCGATGGTCATCTAGATAACCAAAATGCATGTATAGGAGTTCAAATTCCTTTGCTCTTACAGACAATTTGGATAATTCTTTAATTTAAATTTACCCGTCAATTCCTCTCCTTTTGAAAAAGAGTTATGGCGTATTCAGAAACATTTGGAGCATAAAAATATGCCAATCTGGGTGTTAATGACATCTCCTGAAATTCAAAATTACACAAACTTTGGATAGATATTTTCTGGGGAAAAATTAAAAACGTAAAACACAATTGGCATCATGACAACTAAAATTGTGGAATTATAGTATTTTGTAACGCCAAACGTAGCAACAATGCGCTCGTCTACGCTTTTAGCGTATGCGGCGTTTTTGACTACCTTATTCGACTGGAGTTTTTGCCTATAACACCGCGAAAAAGTACCGCAGTATATGACTGTTGATAAGGTACATTTATAATGTTTATAGTACTTGAAAAGTTTATACATTCATTCGGACGCTTTAATGGTATGCAAAAGTTGTTCATTTCATTTTAAGATTTCGTTTTGCTAAGAAAAATGTATGAGTATTTCGACAAATATGCCGGCCTCGATGTTGGCGCGGTAAAGTCCTTGCCTGCCAAACAGAAGGTCACGGGTTCGAATCCCACTTGGGTAGGAAACTTACACTTCCCAGGGCATGGTTATGTGTGTTCGTCCATTTAATAAATACTTAGTAATTAGCTTTGGCTGTAAAGTATATAGAAATTATTATCATTACTATTACTTTTATGATATAAAATGCACTTACAATACACTTAAATGTAATATTGCAATAAAAATGCACTTATACTTTCAACTCTTTGCACTGCTAAATCATTTCCTGTAAAGCACATCATCCTTTTTTACTCAACCTATGTTATTCTCCCAGAAGCTGCTTAATTTTTCCGTTTCACTCTGTCTCTCTCTCTCAATCTACATATCTACGTCCAACAGCAGAGGAGAAAGGCTCTTGAGTAATGAAGAAACCCGACTTAAGCCTCCAACAGCGACTTCCTAATTGTCACTCGCGCGTTACTGCCCATGAAATGGAATAGAGGCAGAAGAAGGAAGTGAATTGCTCTCCTTCTCTTGCAGTTCACATCGGCACTTGTCCCTTTCTCGCCTCGCTCGCTCGTTTGTTCCGGGGTCTTTCGCGCGATTCGGGAAGCTCTGATTCCGTGAGGGGAGTTGCGTGAGGACCATTCAAAAGCAGTTATCTCCTCCCCCCCTCTCCACCGCCCCACCTCAACAGGCTATCAAAAAACGCCGCGTAAACATGTTTTCCTCTCTTCGAAGGAGAACAGCTACGCTTTGAAAGTAGCGCGGAAACGATTACAAACGCGCGCGACTAATGACGTAAACGACCCTCTAGGCGTACCCACCACCAGTGAAAGGCCCACTTCCTGAAATTTCGTGTGTTGAATCGAGAGCGTCCTACATATTATCCAGAATGGGCCATCGTCTCCTTCAGTGCGAATAAAAAAATGCAAGGAAAGAAGGAGATCACGATGAGTCTAGCCTCCAAACATAATCCGCCAACACCAGAACTTCCTCCAGTTGCCATAAACTTCGCTTGACAACGGAAATTAAAAGCAAACAACCCTCCTTTCACCTTTCTCTCCCTAATTGCGATTCTCGCTTGTTTTTTTATCGGCACATCGTCCCTCTTAACAATACACGGTGGAGTTGGGGACCACTGAGGCATAATCCAATACAGGAAAACCACAGGGGAGGTCCAAATACACGCACTGGAGGCGCTACCTATGGGAGATTTTCGTAAGGGTCAAAAGTACTCCATCTTGGTTATTTCAACTGTGGTCACATTAACGTGGATTTTCCGTATTTGGGCATAATTATAAGCCTTATATATAACATTTAATAAATATCTGCGGTAATTTCGAAAATATATGTCCTCCACATAATAGTGTCCTCTTGCCACGCCGAATATCCCATAGAAACGTTGCTCGCGGCCACTATTTCCCCTCACCATTTTGCGACGGAATACAACATCCGTTGGAGATTTGTGAATTTTTTAAATGGTTTTTAACGGGTTAATATTAATTTATTATCATTAATTATTTAATATATTAAAATTATTTACGGGTTAATAGTATTAAGCAACATTAAAAACAATTTACCGTATTTATCCGAATATAAGCCGCACTCGAATATAAGCCGCACCCCGTTTTTGGGGTCTCAAACAGGTAAAAAAGTTAATTCGCGAATTTAAGCCGCACCCTTTTAAGTACATCCCGTACTACCTACAGTATTAGGCATTGGAATTTTATATCTGATTATAAATAACATATGTAACTGTGACACAATGTTACCTATATTATCCTTTAATATATGAATAAATTGTGCACCAATTTAACCTTTTTCAGCGTTATTTCTTACTTTCCACGTGGCTTAGGTGAGTTTAGCTGGCGTCCGCGTGAATCTGAATGGCTGGTTTGCTCAAATCGGTCATTTTTACGATTTTTTAAGAAAGTTCTCGAATTTAAGCCGCACTTTGAATATAAGCCGCACCCCGATTTTGAGGACCTCAAATCGGGAAAAAAGGGCGGCTTTTCTTCGAAGAAATACGGTAAATGATTTTAAACGGGTTAACATTATATCTTAACTAAATCGCCCGGAATCGAGTAGTTTTTGGGTTACAAATAAATTTCGTTTGAAATATTTTGGTCAATACCGTTACAAGCATGCAATCCCGTTCCATGTATCGCCCTCTCCAGTGCATTATTTCAACCTCTTTTTAGACCACAATATGCAGAGCGCACCACTATCGCTGAGTGTTGCCCTTTCTAACCGCCGCACGCTCGGGAAAGGCTCGTGCGGCCGGAAGATGTCGTCGGGAGGAGAAGACGAGGTGTGAGTTCCTCCAGTTCTTTGCCGTCGCCGAGGATTCCCTATCACTGTTGAGTTGCCCTTTTGGGAAGATGCACGTCCCCAACACGATGCCTCATCGAGAAATGAGGTATCGCATTACGGTCATTTGAGCGAAATTCATCCGTAGTCACAATAGAAACTATATTAAAATTATATTTTTACGTTTAAGCAGATCTAAGAAGCTTGAAGCAATTGCTGTTACATTAATGACGCAAACACTTCGTTTAAAATTACTGAAAGTCACAGTGATTAACTAAATATGCAGGCATAAGGTTTTAGCTTGTCTCATCTTATTTCATGCCGTGCGGGGAATACTCCTCCTTCACAACCCCATATTTATTTGTGATTCTGTAAGAATTACTGCGGCGAGTAATTGGATAATTTAAAATAAAATAGCTGATTATTATAAAAAATACACACTCTTCAATGTATGACGAGATCTACGCGTTAGAAATTCCTCATTTTTTAAATGAAATCTCTCTGGAGTGCATACTCGTACCAAGTCTCACGGAAAACGGATAGTAATTTTTTGGAAAATAACTCGAAAAGTATATTAATAAGTGACTGATATTTTGCTAAAATTAGAAAGATGGGATATTTTTCTTTTCAATTCGGTGAAGTTCATCGAATTTTATGTGAAGTGATATCTCTCTCAAACTACCGTAAAAGTAATTGAAGTTTTCGGCGAATGATTTTCCGATGATTAAATATCGATTGCCAGTTTCCCTTCGCCAAGGAATATGATCTTATTGGCTGCTCATCCTTCATGAGAGCAAGCAGTCCAAGCAATGGATATACATATTTATCCTTACTCCAGTTCAACTTTTCGGTAGCAAGTTAATTTAATCTCCTACCATAAAAATAGAAGTCCTCGTTAGCGGAAAGATACGTTGAAGATATTTGAAACCGGATGCCTATGGTAAGAACTTTCACGGTGAGTGAGATGTAAAAACTGTTCCCCGGTTTTCCACCTGGTTAAATCTGATCCATGATGGCCAACGTCCCGACGTCCGATTTGGGCATCGTCCTCAAGGAAGCTGAGTTGAGCTCTCGACTACCCTGATGTAGGTGACCGAGTTTGAAGTCGAAACGTTGGCAATCATGGAGCTTAAACCCCGATAGGAAACCCGGGAACGTTTTATAAAATTACTTGAAACCGCTAAATATTCATGTACTATTAATAGCCTGAAAAGAGTATCGCAAAATGTACCCGTCGAAATAGTATTTTATTAAAAAAAATGCACAAGTATTTTTCTTGATACTGATTGAGATTTCATTCAATTAAAAACGTAGGGCTGAAAATGTATGCAGAGCCGCGGAGATGGCTGATGAAGTTTTATGCTAATTGAAACAGCCAAAAGTAGTGGAAAGGTAAATGAAATCCTCGATTCAATCACCTCAATTCTAATCTCGATGAATAACTCCAATCAATCCGAACACTATGAATTATTTTGTGAAATACTTGATGCTCCTGCCTAATCCTTTGACTTTCATTGGTGCGATGTGTTATATAAAGGGGCCAAATAATTGTGCACGCTAACGCAACTCTGCGGAAGCTCATAAAAAATCCACGTACTCGCCGAAACGGCATCGAAATCCGTGACTCTCGTATTTCCCGAACCGCGAGCGCGCAACCGACTCGATAATTCACATTCACAGAGCTTGATGAGTGGGTGTATGTGCATGGTAGAAATTCCGAAATAGGCGGCTTATCGCAAGTCATTTTGTGTGCTGCCTAGTACTCACAACAGGCCGTGTATGTTTTCACTATAACTCTTGAAACTGTCCGTTTATGGTGTTGCAATAAACATAAGTACTAACGGTCCCTCGAATATTGGTAGAATATACTTAGTGTAGTGCATGCTTGCGAGGCTTCGCCTCGTGGCAAGCATTTGCGATTAATGCTGATGCATCATTAGTCGTAGATACACTAACTTTGGGGTTTAGTGTAATGCATGTTGGTGACTGTTCACCCACTGCCACACCCTTGGGGTGGCTTGCAGCGTATTCTGGAGATGTAGAAAGAAGTCTTTCGTAGCGTTAAGAATACCAATTAATTACTTGCCAGACAAAAAAATTATATTAGGATATGAGCATGAAAGAAAAAAGTAGATTACTCGATACCATTTTCATTGTTTATATCAAGTCATTTCACCAACGGGCATTGCTCCATTTATAACTTCATTCGACATTAGAGGTCATTCCGCACTGCTTGCTAATCGCAGACAAAAGCAACAGCAGCACCCAGGACAAATTGGACGATAACTATTCAAAATTTGACCCTAGGCACCCGATGATATACTTCAGCGAACGAGGAGAGGCATTAGCGTGCATTAAATGCAGAAAATACTTTTAAAGTGGAAAGAATTTGGTGACTGACCGTTGCCCTTTTGCCATTAGTAAAATAGTACTAAGCAGCTACTAATGCTTCCTCAGAACGTATGTTCACTGCAGTGTATTTTCTCCGCTGATCTACGGCTTAAGTGGGGAAGTACCTAAAAGATGAAGAGAAAGAGACGCGTGAGAGGGAAGGTTCGTACAATGAGGTTAAGCGGAATAAGAAAAAAAACTTCAGGTTGTCCATCTTTCAACCAAGGACGAGAAAATTTCCTCGGACGCACTCACTGTTTCTTCAACCAATGGTCTTCCATAAGAAAAGGCCTTCGAAGAAAGAGGATGACTGCAGGGGGTGCTTTCGCGATTCGGGTTTGCAAGAAGATTGGGAGGATAAGTTGGTAGAGAGGAAGACAAACGATCTTTCAAAGACAAAGTTTTCTTGACTACTACTCTACAGTACTAACAAAAGGCTATTTTTTCAGGATACGAGCTTAATTTATGAACAAGTAGAGCGTAGTAAGTAGATGAATTCAGTTTGCGCAAATTTGCGCAAGAACTTTTTCTGAAACCACTACCATTATGGGAAAGAATGCTTGATTTTCATTTTTACGATTCAACTTCCGTTCTGCTTCAACAATGGGAAAACAACCCCGACACACGATCCCCACAGCAACAATGGACCGAAGCTCAGCCAGCGTTGGAGGACCCATGCCCCCTTCTATTCTTCTTTCTCCTTCCTTCCAACCTCCGTCCGGTAAGCCCCTCCTCCCTACCATACCCTTAACGAAAGGAGGTCGACCGACTAGGGTTCCGGGAGGGCTTCCTCCGAACATTGTGCACGCCGCGGATTTCAGAGGAGATAATTGTATCGGAGGGTGAAAGGAAGCGGCGCGGCGGGTGAAGAGAGAGAGAGTGAGAAGGATACATGTGTAAGGAGACCATAGTGCCATAATGAGGAGCGAGGAGGAGGCTTTCTCCGGAGATGTGGTGCGCGCGTGCTTGCCTCTGACTGTTTGGTGTACTAAAGGGATGGAGTGGGCGATAAGTGGGAGAAGAGTAGGCCTTCCACGAGATGGAGAGAGAAAGAGAGGCCTGCCTCCTCCCCCTCGTAGTTTGCGATTGGAGAGGAGGGAGACAGATAAATAGAGAAAATGGAGTCGACGACAATTCGAACGGCGAATTTGGACGAACTCCCCCCTGTGATTGTGAAAACGAAGCGGTTTTCAGACTCCGGATGCGAAAAATAGAGATAGGGAAAGAAAGAGAAAGGAAAGGGGGAGGAGGTTAAAGGAACGAAATCTACATCTACATATTACCCCGCAAGCCGCCTCAATAGGCGTGTGGCGGGGGGTGTTAGGACACCAGCCGTTTACATATAAAATGGACACGCTCTAATGAGATTACGCCTAGCATTTATTATAGTCCCTTATTGTTCGGGGGAAAAACTAATTCCCATACCTATCCGTTCGGCAAAATATCTCTCTTAATTTATCGTTTCTGTCGGACCTGGAAATGTAGTGGGGTTCTAATATGATGTTCTCCGTGTCGCTCTGAAAGATATCTATTCTCAATTGTTCAAGCAATCTAAGCCTAGCGCGCAGCCTCCGAGTCTCTAGCGGCTCCCAGCCTAATTCGTTTAACATCTGTGTAACGCTGTCTGTACGCCCGTAGCTGTTTTTGACGAATCGCGCAGCTTTCCTTTGTATTTTATTAAGTTCCCGGACTAAGTCTTTCTGCACCGGATCCCATATGCTCGCTGCATATTCAAGGTGTGGCCGGACGAGTGCGAAATAGCACCTCTCTTTTACTTTTTCATCTTCCCACAATACGCTTGACGAATCCTAGCTTCTTCAGAGCTCTGCCACAAATATTTCTTATATGTGCTCCCCACGATAGGTCCAAAGTTATCGTAACTCCTAGATACTTCACTTCATCTGTCGCCTTTATGTTAACACCATCCACAGCATATACATGGGAATAGTTGGACGACTTCCGCAAGAAATGTACCGCCGTGCATTTGCTCAGATTAAGTTCGAGTCCCCACTCTTGGCTCAACACATGAACGTTGTTTAAATCCGATGATAGAGTTTCAAAGTCAGAGTGATCACTAATTTCACGATAGATGACAGCGTCGTCGGCAAATAAACGTATTTTACTGCTAATTCGAGAGCATAGATCATTTATGTATATAATGAACAAAAGGGGTCCGATCACGCTTCCTTGCGGGACACCTGATGTCACTTTAACGACATCAGAGCTAATTCCGTCAAGAACTACCTTTTGCTTACGATCACTCAGAAAGTCGCGTATCCAGTTTACTACTGTTTCGTTTAGACCGCATGACTGTAATTTGTATAAAAGTTTGTTATGAGGTACCATGTCGAAAGCTTTCTTAAAATCTAGAAATAATGCGTCAACTTGTCTTTTCGATTCGCCAGATTTGAGAACGTCATGAAGAAAGAGCGCGAGTTGTGTTTCACATGATCTACCTTTCCGGAAGCCGTGCTGAGAGCCATGGAGGACGTTACGACTGTCCAGGAACGTCATGATATTGCTAACGATGATATGTTCGAGTATCTTGCCTATAATCGACGTTAATGAACTTGGTCGATAGTTCCCTGGGTCGTGTCTGTTTCCCTTTTTGAATATCGGTGTAACGTTTGCAATTTTCCAGTCTAATGGTATCTTTCCTTCAGACAATGACTTCTTGAATATTATGTCTAAGAACGGTGCGATCTGTGGCGCTAACTCCTTGAGGACACGCGCGGGTATTCCCTCCGGACCTAGCTCGTAACTCCTAGATACTTCACTTCATCTGCCGCCTTTATGTTAACACCATCCACAGCATATACATGGGAATAGTTGGACGACTTCCGCAAGAAATGTACCGCCGTGCATTTGCTCAGATTAAGTTCGAGTCCCCACTCTTGGCTCCACACATGAACGTTGTTTAAATCCGATGATAGAGTTTCAAAGTCAGAGTGATCACTAATTTCACGATAGATGACAGCGTCGTCGGCAAATAGACGTATTTTATTGCTTATTCGAGAGCATAGATCATTTATGTATATAATGAACAAAAGGGGTCCGATCCAAATGGGAAGGAAGTGACCTTTAAGGAGGGCAGAGAACATAACTGCCCTTCTCTCATGCGTAGACATATTTTAAGCATAAGAAACAAGGAGGTTGAACTGTGAAAGCACACTTTCTATAAATGAAAAGGAAAATTTTTTCTTATTCCACCAATTTATTTCACGGTACATTTAGTTTCGACGCAGTGGCGTCATCTTCAGGTACCTGAAACTACTTGTACTGTAACTGTCAAAACAAAACTAGTCGACTAGTCGAAACTAGTCGTACCGAAAAATAAATTGGTGGAATAAGACAAAGTTATCCTTTTCATTTATAAAATGAACTTCCACAAAGTTGAGCCTGAGACGATTGAGGCACTTTCTAATTTCACAGAACTTTCTATTATCATTTTATTAGTATACTTAAACTAATATTTTAGCAAAGATGAACCAACAATTTTTGCGTTGTTATTTCACTATGGCACCCTTTTCATGAGGAAAAAACTTTTAAACGTACATTCTCAGTAGCAAGAGCCACTGTATCATTGGATAGGTGAGCCAAAGTCAGCCTTTCCGTAATAACGTCTCCGAAGTAACAGTTGAAGTATTATGGTGTTGGAAGTAGGATTGAACTGGGATGGGCCTACTGGGATATCGGCGGAGGGAAATATACATATACTTGGTGATACTGGAGGTGTACGAGATTATTTAATGACCGTCCTGAAACGCTCACAATAATTAGCGCAGTAGCGGCATTTTGGATACTTGTTCTGCTACCCGAGTATGACCTGCATTTAACTGCGGTAGTTAAAAAGTCGCGTCACACTTTTATAAAGGTTGTATTTTAATATGGGTAGGACAATTGGTGCCATGAGCATATTCTAATAAGTAGTGAGAATGGTGGAAGGTGGCGCAAAGGAAATAAATTTTATTGTTTCAACAACTGGAATTGACCATTGTGAACTTATTATTTACACGTTTACTTTTTTCTTATGTATCTCTTTGTGCGAAGATTTTTTCGATGAAGGGGGATCATTAAAAATTATAAGGGCCTTTTCAATGCAAAAAAATGACTGAGTTACTAGCCACGTATAAGAGCCCTTTTTCTATAGTATGGAGCAATATTACCTAATACTGATATTACGTTCAGAAACCAATATGAGGATTCTAGTACACGCGAAAAACACGCTCTTAAATATAATTACGCTTATATAATATTTATAGATTATTATTTATTATAGGGCGAGTTGAACAACATGAATGTAGCCACGAAAACAGAAACAGTTAAGATAGGAAGCAGGCAGATAATTAGGCACACTTTCATGCACGCAATGCTGGAGGCACACGGAAATATAAACACTGAATTCGGTCTCTCTCTGTGCAGAAAATGAAGGAATGCATACACTGGGAATGCCAAAGCAATGGAGGTACACTTTCATGTACGCAATTTTGGAGGCACAAGGAAATATAAACACTGAATGCAGTCTCTGCAGCAAATGAAGGAATGCATACACTGGGAATGCCGAAGGACGGGAGGAACACCTTCCTGTACGTAATGTTGGAGGGACAAGAAAATATAAACACTGAATGTGGTCTATCTCTGAAACAAATGAAGGAATGCATATACTAAAATAAACTTTTGTTCTTTATGCTGTGAACCTTGTTTATCCTATTTGTATTCGTGTGTCCTGTAGAGCACCCCGGCACAAAAAAACTCCGCAAACCTATTGTGAAGCAAATTATCCTCGTTTAACTGCACAAGCACACACCAACCTCTATTCCCAGCAATTCAAAACTGACCGTAAACATGCCTCGAGCCTCGCATCAGTGCCACCTATCGGCAAGTTCCACAATCCTATTAAATTGCGAAAGTAAATTTTAGCAAAAGACGGTCGAAAGCGCATCAAGAGCTATGTCTTTATACAGTGTTCTTGGCAGCGATCTTCCGCTTTTATGGTTGACCCGTCCATCGTTTAGCAGTCACCGCGAGTTGAGTCCTCACTAAGCGAGTTGCACTGAGTTTCCACAGACACAGCGCCTGCCCCGATTGGAACGACCGTGAGCAACAACAGCATCACTGCCAGTTTAAGGTGAATGAGATAGCTTATTGCTCATTCGATAATAGCAGTAAACTTGCGCAATTATATCTTACACCGGATGAAAGATCAGATCAGAGCATTCAAATATATAAATGCACTATGATATTTCTTAGTATCAACGCAGGGATTGCGAAAGTCATTTTTTAGCACATTGAATTCAATGTATTCATTCATCTGTTTGCTGGAACTCTAATAATCTACCATAATAACCAATAAGATTCCTTCAACGGGGGAATAGGGCTAGGAATGAGTAGGTAATGAGAGAATATGGAATGGTTGCCTATGAATATGTGGCTTATTTTATATTTTTTTCTCGGATTTTCAAACTCAACCTCTCAAACTATGTTATTGCGTAAGAAAAGGATATCCTAAAAGATTCGGCGTGATTAGTTAACATTTAGAGGTCGCTCAAGAGGCATAAATACAGCGACGTTCAATTTTCCCGATTGGAGGAAAAAAAAACAAAATGTCTAGGAGTAACGTGCCAAATGACAGTTCTTCAGTGTCAAAAAATTCACACAATTTTTACGTTTGTGCGTGAATAAAGTATTTAAGCGGGGGCTACTGCAGCGCGCCACACACATAACGCCGCGCCGGGTGCGCGAGGGCCGCAGTCAGCTGATTCCTCGTCCTGCGCCCTTCATTCCCTACGCCTCTCTCGTACTTTCCCGAGCTAGGGTCAAGGGAGCTATTTCTCATGCGTGACAATTTTACAGACCGCTAGTGATATACACAAAGTTACTATCAAAACAGTACCGACTTTTAGCTCTAATTTATGCATGTGTATGTAATCATTTACTTGGAAAAAGATTCTTTTGAGCGATAATTCAGGAGTACTGAACACAGCATGATCCTAGCAGCCGTCTCATGAAAACCGTTAGACTTTAAAATACACGCACTTTTATGTATTTGTCGTAAAATAAATGAGAAAACTGCTAAGCATTGAAAACTTTCTACTTTTTAGACTGGCGAATTAGTACTTCAGACATTAACGATTCACAGAAATACTTTCATAGCTCTATGTTGTCACTAATTCATCATAACATGAGTACAACATACTACGAAAAATATTACTGTCACAATTTCAGACGATATTGCTCCTCAACGGTTGACTTACGCGAGTCTTTGATAGTTTTTTGATTGCAGCGCCGAGAAGCAAATTATGGAAATATTCTTCTTTAGACGTAATACTCTTGTTAAGTCTGCATTGACTTGATAGCGCGTTCAGCAAGATCGCTTAACCACGCACGAAGCCTTCACTTCATTTTGACTGCTTCTGTAGTCGCTGTTTTTGGGCCATGTCACAGGATCCTCTTCCAAAACATCTTGTCGATTATTAAGTACTCGAAATAAAGACAGACTGTTGACCGTGACAAAATCTGCCAGCACTAACTTATTACACTCTTATAATTTCAGTGATAGTCGTTTAAGAGGGTTTGGCATGCCATATTTGTTTTTAAAAGTTGCATGCAAGTTTCTTTTTTTCAAATGGACTTTCACTGTCATAAAAAAATGAGAGTGCAGAAAATTGCTATACAACCGCATCCATTGCCCTAAAGAAATTGAGCGGGCCCCTCGTGCTATCTAAGCGAGCTATATAGTTTGAGAGGTTGAAATTGAAAATCCGAGAAAAAATATAAAATAAGCCACACCCTAGGGTGCTCCTTTTATGAATATTTATGAAAGGAGCTTTCCACGTTGGTCTGGATACACTGAGGGATTGTATTACAGTTGACTGACTAAACTACTTACGGTTGAGTGGCACGTGAAGAAGAGGTTGGTTGTCTAATTGTAGTTGTTGTTGGCAAAAGGAACTCGGAAGAGCGAAAATATTTGCATAGTCAATTGCAAACGAATTACAATAAAATTCGAATTTACATTTCATAATATAACAAAGACTTATGTGCCAAAGATTTTATAGCAACAATTGCTCCGATAAACCTCAGTTATGTCCAATAAAAATATTTTTGCAACGTAAATACCCTAAAAGGGCACCGGATATCGATGGGATTAAAAAAAACTCACGTACGAATCTCCCTCCCTCTCAAAGGGGGTTTTAATGCGGGAATGAAAAAGGCGAGGAAACGGTTTTGCATGGCGATGGAGGCTGAAGGCCTTTGAAAGTGTTTTGTGTTTAATATTAGGGCGGTTGAAAGGTCGACTCATAAATCTTTAACGCCTCTCTCCTTCCCTCCCCCAATCCGCCCTTGGAGGTCTACTTAAATGGATATTACCTCATATAACACACGCCCTTATACTGCGCAAACACTTCCTGCTATAATATTAAAAGTTCACCCACACCGAATCGGCACTTTTATTTATCGCTAAGTGCGGACCCCCATAAAATTAAAAATAGAGAATTTTCCTTATTCACAGCTTGATATTATATCTCTCACCATCAAGGTATGTGAAGAAATATGATTCAAAAGTTGTGCCTGAAATCGTAAAAAAATAGTGACAGGCAGTTAAGTAAAAAAAATACGTCGGCGAAAGACATATCAGAAAAGAACCTTTTTATCGCTGAATTTCCGACCGATAAAAATCAGTACTACCTCCAGGAACTGAAGCCCGGACCGTAGGATTAGAGGGATGATTCGAGGCTCAAATGTAACGAACGTTGAAAGCATCGGTTCCCGTCTGAACACCGAAGTTAACAAGGCCATGTGCTTGGCTCTCATTCGGAATAAGGGATAATCCTCCTGTTGACTCGTCTTCGAGAGCCCATCAAGTGGCAGGCAGCAAGCAAGACATGACCTTTGCCGTTGAAGCAGGTTAAACTGAAGCAATATCTCTCGAGGCTCAAATACTAAGCACAAAAATCTAATGGTTGTATTTTTAAGAGGCGGTTAACATTACCGTCTGAAGAAAAAACGATCTCCAGAAAAAAATGCTCATCTCTGCGTAAGAAATGTGGAAAACAGTCAGTCAAAGCTCGAATGAAAATGTTAATGGTATAACCGCTCTAATCATCGCGAATTAGTTTCACGAGAAGTCATCTCTCGTTTTCTCCGAGATAACTGCTCTCTTTCATCATCAACGCTGCTAGTGTTGGTTCTGAGTCCCATCTTGCGAATGAGAGCAGCGAATTTTGTTAAATGCGTCCTCGATCATTTCCAAGACAGGTCAGGAAGGCCGAGGGGGCGGGGACTCTTAGCTCTTATCCTTCCCTTGGGAAGAGGGCTACGCCTTGGATTCTCGTGGAAGCTGAGAAAGAGAATAATGAACAGAATTGCGAAAAAGAACAGGAAAAAACTGGGCTCTCACAAACGCAGTCCCTTTTGCGACCGTTACTAGACGCGCAAAAAAGAAGAGCATCGAATCTCGCAGTCCCCGCGCTTCATATTCGCGAGAGGTGAGGAGAGGCAAGGGGGGAGGAGGAAGGGGGGAAGAAGCAATCTCTATTCAACAAATATCCATGCGTGGAGAAGAAAGAGTTCCTTCTTTAGCGCCACATCGAGGATGGCAGAGGCCAGAGAAGCAGTAAATCATTCGCACGAGAAAACGTGGTGACGGATTCATCGTACATAGGCCATCCATAGGAATAGCTCATTTAGAGAAAATTGCTACCAGCTGTTAATCATTCCAAATAATGATAAAAGAAAACATTTAATTGGCCACAGATTTATTGATTGAACCGTCTGGCATTGAAACGACTCGGTCTATTTCAGGAATTAACCTTAAAAATGGCTAAAGAGTGGTTGGAATCTGGGTCATGTAACCAATAGTTTTTTCAAATATACCAAGTTATTTTCATCTATGGTACAAACAATTCAGACGAAGGGACAACAGAGACCATCTCATATTATCTTCCCGACCTCAAAAATAGGCACCACTAGACAGGACACATGATTACTTAACGCTGGCTCATTTGCCATTAAGCACATTTGGATCGTTTCATTAATTATGTATCAAGCCTCAAAAATTCACGTCGAAGTAGAGAATCTGTCCATTAAAGATAGCAAAATAAATAGCAGTGCCAATTTCGTCGCTGGAAAATCCTCCGAAAGGATTAATCCGGGATGATGTGAGTCTGTTTTTTAGTTGGAGGGCTTTTGCCGACTGAGCCAAATATCATGTTCTATAGCGTATAAGTCGCTGACCGGGATGTGTGAATTTCCTAGGCTTATTGTTAAGGCATACCTCCCTCCCACTAATATTTGAATTTTGCTTTTAAAGGTGAGATACACGAAATACTTAGAAGAATGCGATACTCAAAGATGCAATCAGAAACACTTGAGAATCACATTAAAGATTTTAAAAATTCAATCGATACTGTTTGACATGGTGATAAATGTCAGATCGAAGTTGCTTTTCCCAATTCCCACCCTGCCTCAAGGTCTCTGCCTCACCCTGCCTGTCGTTCGCATCTGGAATTCACCGAGAAGGCGCGATGGAATTCGATGGACGGAGAGAGCTCTGGCCTTCAAAAATAACGTTTTCCGGATCACTGACAAATCACCTATTAGAGCACCGCTATCACGACTCGTCACGTACATCCAAGAGCTATGTATTTCTTTCTCCTCGCTTCCGCGAGATACATATGCCAAGAGAGGAGTATAACAGGCTTTTGTACTATTTTCTTATATTTTTGCACTCATATATTCATTTAGAAAAAGTAATATTGGTCATAAAAAGTGGCAATATTAAAAACGCTAAGTTAGCAAATAAAAAAAAAAAGGAGAACGTATTTTGACAAAACTTAAAAAATCCCGCGACTGCGTTGGCTTTGATTGTGGCGTCACTAGGCAGTAGACGTTTCTTCAGAGTTAAAAGGGCAAACAAACACTAAGACGCAGTACTAATAAGTGACATAACACCCCTTTATTAAATCGGCCATGAAATTCTAAGGAAGTTCTGCTATTTTTTTCAGGCTTACGAAATATCATACATTTCCTTGAGTACAGGCTCTCGACTTACGATACCGTTACGTTCCTCCGGCAGTGATGTAGCCCGAATTGTGCTGCTAGTCAAATCACGTCAACTTGTCACGTACCTATGCAAACGCAGTTATAATATCATAGCGTAGAACACAAAAAACGATATACAACTATTACTTTAGGAATCCAAAGCGACTATAAATAATTCTTTTCATAGCAAAAATATTTTCCGCAGATAAATTGGTGTAACACGCGGCAAGGAATGGCAATATAAATATTACTATAACAGTAATTCTGAATAATTTCACAATTTAAGCTAGAAATAATATATTAGCTGGAATCAATCGTAAAAAATGGGATGAATTAGAAGGGAAATTTCTGAAAAACGCATCTTTTATGCAGAACAAGTGGCGAAGTAAATTAAATCAATCCGTAAGCGGCCGATCAAGAGGCATTACATGAAAAATCCCAAAATAAGTAGCAGCTGATGGATAAAACCACAAAAAAAGAACAGTTATTTTCCACAGACGAAATAAAACTGGAATCCACGCGTGCATCTCTACTTGCACATCACTAAAAAAAAACAAAGATGCATCCAAAAACGACCGACACATTTCGCACGTCCATGCAATTGAAGGCGAGGTAGCAGAGAGGCAGCAAGGGGCACAAACTACCTACCCCTCAGCGCCCTCAGAATAAAGTGCTCTTGTTCATGCGTGACGCATACGATTGGTGGTAGATATTCACATGGAATGCCAGATTCAATTTGTTCATCCTATTCAAAGTAAGCAGCCTCAGTGCCTAGGCCACCTGGCTCAAGGCTGAAAAAATACGTAAATATGGAGCAATTTCCTCTTAAATCTCGATGTTCACAACTAGCTTCATTTCTAATTGAAACATCGCCATTAGGAAAAACAAAATTATGACAAATTACATCAGTTTTAGATAATCCACTGTTTTATTTGACTTCAGAATATTTTATTCCACAACTTAAAAATGCTTCTGTAACAGCATGGCCTCGGTGATTTTCAGAAGAATTTGAAGGTGGTCGTAATTTTTTTAATTCGTTAAACTCTGAGCCGTTGTATATTGTTAATGCGTAAAGACTGTAACAAATGGCATGTACAACTTCATGCACCACTTCAAGGAGAATGAAAATGTGCAGTTTCAACTTCTGGTTAAAAAAAGCTCGGTTTGAATTTTGGCCACCTTTTTTTATTTCAGCCCACAGTGCACTCGTCCGTATTAGGGAGACGATAGAAGTGCGATATATAGTAAAGTTTTAGGAAATATTATTGATTTATTTCTGCACAACAGGCAGTTAGTACACACAAATGTGCTTCTGTAGCTTGATTCTGCAGTTCATTTGCAATTTCGATTTATTTGCTGAATATATTTATTATTTAAAATTCCTCATATACTAATTAGTAACACTTTGTTCATGGTATTAATAATAGATTTGGAATTTCAGCATACTAGTCAGCCAAGGTAGAGGGAAGTCAAACTGAATGTGAAGTTCATTTTAGGCAGGATATTAACGTAGGTAATGCTCAAGTACTATATTAAAAATTTCGTGGCACCATCACGGCTACATTGAAAATTGAAAGGCGCATCATCTACATCTACATCTACATACTACCCCGCAAGCCGCCTCAATAGGCGTGTGGCGGGGGGTGTTAGGACACCAGCCGTTTACATATAAAAAGGAAACGCTCTATGAAATTACGCCTTGCATTTATTAAAGTCCCTTATTGTTCGGGGGAAAAACGAATTCCCATACCTATCCGTTCGGCAAAATATCTCTCTTAATTTATCGTTTCTGTCGGACCTGGAAATATAGTGGGGTTCTAATATGATGTTCTCCGTGTCGCTCTGAAAGATATCTATTCTCAATTGCTCAAGTAATCTAAGCCTAGCGCGCAGCCTCCGAGTCTCTAGCGGCTCCCAGCCTAATTCGTTTAACATCTGCGTAACGCTGTCTGTACGCCCGTAGCAGTTTTTGACGAATCGCGCAGCTTTCCTTTGTATTTTATTAAGTTCCCGAATTAAGTCTTTCTGCACCGGATCCCATATGCTTGCTGCATATTCAAGGTGTGGCCGGACGAGTGCGAAATAACACCTCTCTTTTACTTTTTCATCTGAGAATCTTCCCACAATACGCTTGACGAATCCTAGCTTCTTCAGAGCTCTGCCACAAATATTTCTTATATGTGTTCCCCACGATAGGTTTGAGGTTATTGTAACTCCAAGATACTTAACTTCATCTGTCGCCTTTATCTTAACGCCATCCACAGCATATACACGGGGATAGTTGGACGACCTCCGCAAGAAATGTACCGCCGCACATTTGCTCAGATTAAGTTCGAGTCCCCACTCTTGGCTCCACACATGAACATGTTACGCCACCCACCATCGCATTTAACGTTGTTTAAATCCGATGATAGAATTTCAAAGTCAGAGTGATCATATGTTTGTCGCGGTGCAACATCGAAGTTCGAGTGAATTTCAAAAGACTTTGATCCCTGTTTCCTAGGGTATAGAGCGATTGAATTATAATTTTGCAAGCATTTAGCCACTCTACCATTGAGGGTGTTAAGAATACACCCGTTTGAGTGGTATGTAGATGAATCTTTGTGACCGTTGAGGCTAACAGCGAATTAAATGCATCTTAGGGAAAGATAACCAACAATATGCATTGTTTCCTGTCATTAACAGTAAATTTATGGCTTCTAGAGTGAATAACAACTTCAGAAACTTTTCGAATGCATTTGATGATTTCCTATCCATGAAACGACCTCAGCCTAGTGAAATAGAATCCTAGAGAGATGCGGATGAAAAATTAAAGATAAAAATTAATTATAAAAAGCGCATTGATAAGAAATTTGAAGAACTGAAACAAGTAAACAGAGGAAAAACGAGCTGGGTGACTTTACTTTTACCTGAATTTTAGTTTATTTGTAAAAGCATCGTGTAAATTGAATACAAATCAATGTGCGATGCCATGTCGAAGTGCGTAGGAATTGACCTCACCCTCTCCGTTTTTTAATTTGCTTTGCACATCAAAGTCCCCCATAGAGAAACTTACTATCAGAAATGTTAATTTGTATCCGGATATCGGAAGTAATCTTCAAAATATGGCGATTCGCAGTTTTTCACGAGACTTGCAAAGCACTTGAACAAAACATTGTGCAACAAAAAGTTAATCCATGTGTGAGGATCCTAAAATGTATGACAACATACTTACATAGATATGATAGAGAAGGGATGTTGATCATATTTCACGTTATCACATTCGGGGGTGGCGGATTAAAACGTGGTCAAAATCGCCTATCGTGATACTTGAAAAAGTCGTACGCCTTGACCGTCGTAATCCGATGATCCCCTGTGCGCATCTTGAATTACGCTTAGATGGGTACGCAATCAAATAAGGCGAGTTTCAATTTACCGCCAAAGTTTAAAGCAAATCAATAACTGATGTACACATTTTTCACGGGTATTCCACCAGGTAATGGGCATTATGTCTGCCAACGTTTCGACGAACAACTTGTTCGTCATAATCAGGGCTCCAAACGAGTCGTTCTTCGAAACGTTGGCAGATATAATGGATGCCTATTACCTGATGGAATACCTGTGAAAAATGTTTTTACATCAGATTAATTGGGAAAATCTTAAATCAGTTATGCATCAATAACTTGTTCACAGGGAGGGATTTATATTCTCTAAAGGGCGCGATCTTAACTCACCTACTGGGATCATATTCGCATTCCTCTCTTCCCGCCGAGCGATAATTCTAATTGGAAGACCTCACCGAAGCGACTAATCACCTAGATTTGCATCAATGAGGTTCCATTCGAGTGCAATCGGAGAATTAATACCAACCCCTAAATCCTAATCGGTACCTTCTTCTATTGTTATTACTATTATTATTAGCAGGGATACTGTAAACACATTTAGATTTACACACTTCCTGATTATTAGTTTATGACACCCCGCATGGAGAGAAAAGCTCCTCATTAATTCATCAGAAATTGGATGAGTATTATTTTTTTGCAATGAGGTAAACTTTATTTGGTATTACATCCACTATTGCATACTTACTGCAAGGTAATTCACGAAATACAACCAAATACACATAAATAGAATTAACTCAAAGTTCTTACACTTATATCCATCATTGCCAATAGTTTCACTATGGTGAGGCATCCAATAACTAAATTAAGATGGAAACGGTTGCTACGGAAAACTAGAGTTGCAAGTATAAATATATGTACACGTCTTTCATGATATCATATCCATAAAGATGAAAATGTTTACGAGAATCTTTACCAAATTAATTCCAATTTTTCATTCATTATTCATTTTTTCATTCATTCATTCATCACATAAAGTTTCTTTAATTACTTTTAGTATTTCTAAAAGATCTAGGAGATGTCTAGAAAATCATTTGAAGTAGTATGTGGAGTAGGCGATCAAATGAAGCCTATTAAAATAAGAGCCCATGCAGATTATAAAATGCCTTTAAACCTTTTACAATTCTCCCAGGCATCACAAAATTCTTCATTCAACAAGACGAAACCAATTTATTTTGGAATATTTCTGGATCTCTTCAGTCCATTTTATGAGTAAATAGATGTTTTGCTCACTTCTAGTAAGGAAATATAGAATAAATACAAAGGGAAAATGTAAAAAATTCGGTTTTCGGAACGAATATTACGAATCCGGTTCAATGCCCTGCATAAAGCTTTATTGAGGCTCTAATTTCCCTGGAGACCTCTGAAGAGAGCCTCGCGATTGCTGGATTATCCTTACAAAAGAATATGCGCAGTATTCATGCGACTGAGAGCTCCACCAAAGCTGAATGAAAAAAAAAATAATATTAAACTTCATCGATCGATATATTGGTCAAAAAGGCAATTTTTTTAGGCGGAAGACCTGTAGAAACGCTTTAAAATTTTCAAGTAATATCCAACGCCAGAATTAGATGGAAAAACAATGTAAGTCGTATAAGTTCTTGTTACACGCATGAGTACATACCTTCACGTTGTTCCTTTCAGGGGCAAACACACAGCTTAGCTGATTGGAAGCTGAAATTTAAGGGAAAAGTATATTAGATGGATTATTTTCTCGGCGCAGAGTGGACCCCAAACACACCACATTGTTTTAAGCAAATTGGTCATCTCTCTGTTCATCACCGGTAAAATTCTAACACGACAAAACGTCTCTGACGTCTGAATATGGCAGCTCATTAGCGGATCTTCCTGTATTCTCCGCTACTCATATGGTGGCATTTGTTTTCAGGACTCAGGTTTTCAAAGTATCTGGAAGTCATTTTGCGTTCACTAAAAGTTTTTAATTTACTTTTGCGGCACACAATTTCTCACTGACTCCAGTTAATGTGAAGAGTGATCTCTCGGAGTGGAAATCATAATTATCGTAAGATCTCTTCTTCATGGTGTGGCTCGAAGCCGCGACCATTCATCTGAGCAGCTCTGGCCTGCTAGAGCGCCATGCTAATCTCACCACGCACGAAAATCATTAAGGTTTATGGCATAGTTTACCCATTAATACGAATTTATCCTTAGATATCAGTGCTCAAATAATATAAACCGACGAGTATACCATTCAAGTATCCGTTCAACCATTTGCTTTCAGGGCATCCTAAACTAAAATTGGCCAAACACAATGGAATATACGGCAAACATTATTAAGAGTAGAAATGCTAGAAATTAATAGCTGTCAAGCAATTGCCTTGTACGTAAGGTTTTATCCTTCTCCTATTCATGCATTTCCATGTGTACTTCAGACAAACTTGAATAATGACATAAAAAAATAACACTGAAAAAATCCAGAGAGTTCTTTTCATGGAGGACCAGCTATTGCATCAAATTATTAACTGAGTAACTGCTTGCAATTCCATGAATATTTCATAATTAGTGAAAAGAATTGTAGTGAAACAAAAATATCACCCTTTTTAAGATGTTTTATGGTAATGTGAGATGATTGATGGATGGGTGATGACATTCTTCTTAAATAAACATTCAGAGTTGAAATATACTGGCTCTGTTTATTGGTATTTTTCCATATGGAATGCAATGGAACAAGTAGGATACATAATTTATAATTGCATTGTTAGTATTTAAATCAACTACTCGCAAAAACGATTTAATACTTTGTTGGACAATATGCCATTTTTCTTCAAAGCCACTGCTAAAGGACTGCAATGAAAAATTTTGACAGAGTATGCGTAGTGTCATTACGTTGAAATCAAAACGATTTGTATGTTTTGAACTTAATTAGGAGTTGGCCATTTCCAAGTACATACTTTGTCACTCATATCCGGTACGAGCAAGGCGCCGTGGTTTGTTGGAATGCATCCCTTCAGCAAAAGGCTAAGATGCACTCGGAGGAATTAACGCAGTCTTCGATATTTTAAAGTTATAAATGCGGAGCGACATCATTTTTGGTCTCCAGCGAATGGAAATACTCTCATAGCACTCGAATGAGTTCTGCGCTCTCATTCGGGAAAAACACGCTTTACCAAAAAAAAATAAGCAGGCGCCAAGGAGGGCATTTTTGTGCGTGTGCTCCGGCTGTAAAAATGAAAGCAGTGGACATTTTTGATTTAAAAAGGGCAGATTAATTTCGAAACCGAAATTTATGTTAATGTTAAAAATAATTCAATACATGCTAATAAAATCGATACGAATTGCAATATTTCGCAATTCAACAATTAATTCATATTCAGTGAAATACTAATTATGGAAAACTATGAATGAAAAATTAGGTACGATAAAAAAATCAGGAAAAGAATTAATACAAAAAAACAATTCATTACATATTTGTCAGGCAATTAGCGTGGAAATTAATGTGCAAATTGATAAGGGTCAGGTATTTAAGAGAAAGCCGAAAAATAATTGACAAAGCGACCTCCAAAGAGAAGTAATTGGTTTCACATTAAGAGTTAAAAGTGAACTCTTGAGTGAAACAGATCGTGATTTCACCCCAACGACCGAGTTTATTATTAAATGCAAGTTTCCGGTTAATTCAGAATTCTATCAATTTAAAATTATGTGGAAATAATGGACTTTCTCATTGTTCGCGAAGCAGTGAATTGTTTGACATTGAGTAAAATTGATTCAGGATATCGCTTTGAGCCCACAAAATAAACAGCTACACCAAGTTAAATAATATAACAACTTCACCAAGCTATTCGCTTCGAAATCTTAGGAAAAACTCACGAATCAGAGGCAATGGCCATTCCGGAAACTGAGGGGAGTTTTCTCGCTTGCAGGAACTAGCGTATCGAGTGGAGTGAACGTCCTTTGGTTCATTGTTCTGCTCTGGATTGAACGAAAGGTGTTACTATTACTTCCACAAATATGCAGACACCCGCCCTGCCTCATTTTACATATATAATTAAATGGGGCTGGGCTGGAAAAAATTTGGAGGGTTGGCACAAAAGTCTGGCTTTAATCTTAGCTGGAAGAGTATTACATCACCTGGAGCCGACGAGGAGGAATACGGAGCAACAGGGTCAAAATTCAGCAAAAACTGCAACAAAAATTATTTTAAAATTATAAATTTTTTGAGGGGTTGGGGAATAAAAAAGAATTGCTATATCCGGTCCTGTTGGTTGTAGAAAGTTCTTTTTATTAGTTTATGTTTTTTCAGTCAGTTTTTGAATAGCATGCTTCATTAAATTATACAGTAAAAAGAGGAGATATTATAATTGTTTATTAGCTTAAAAAGAGCACATTGTACTTTAAAGATTTTTTATAAATAAATTGTAAAACATTCCCATTGTATTTTCAAATAGATGACACTTTGAGGCTTGACAAAGGGAATGAGACTATGAAAACTTTTTTAGTTGTTTCCCAGCCAATTGTAGAGCAAATTAAAAATGGCCCGTTTGAGTGAAAATGGGATAAACATATAGAATTTTGCAAAACCTACTTGATCGATCGGACCCATATTTTGCATACTTTTGCACAAGTACGTAAAAAATCCCAAGATTGGAGAGTTTGATGATGTTTTAAAAATTATTTCAAAAGTTATAAACAATTATATAAATGTTGATTTTCCATTTACTTTTGTGGTAACTTTTTTGTTTATAGACCTATTTTAATTTATATCATCTCTTTTTTTACATCTGTTCATCGCATACAATTCATCTGCGCAACATTTTTCTCTAAATTATATAGGTTTTTCATAATATCGTAAATAACAGAAAAAAAAACGATTTTTTGATCTATTTGTTCGAAAAAAACAATGACGCACCACAAATTTAATGACCCACGGGATGAGAAGTCTTTTATTTTAGCTTTCCCAAGAAATTTGCACAAAAAAATTGGGGGCAGTACTTTTTAGATTTTTTTGGTGATTTTTCACCTCAGTTTCTTGGTCTATTAGTGAAACTGGAGTCGAATAAACTCCAGGGGAACACGCCCTAGCGGAAGGAATGCACGGAATAAGATCACGTCCACGCACTAGCTGAGCCTATCGAAGTCTTTTCTTTCGGGCTCCGCCTCGAGTTACTTGCCCCCTTTAGATCTGCATACGAATGCGGGAGATATGATTCCTTTTTAAAGCCTTATGGTATTTTTAATTTACCACTCTCACCTAACATTCTGATGCATTTTCATGCAAGGGAAGAGCTTTATGCGTTGCACCGAAAGAACATCATACTATGTTTCTCAGAAAGAATTTTCATTAGTACCGAGAAGGAACTAATCTCGGGGTTCCCTTCACAATTGTATTTGGAAATTCAGTGACGATTGGACGCTTCAAAGATGGAAACGCATGAAAGGAGCGTGCTTTTTAGTTTAGCCTTGTTGAAAGAATGGATGAGAGTCGAATAATAAAACAGATGTATGGAGGCGAGGGTTGGGGAAGAGACTCTCTCAAGAAGAGGAGGAATACTAGTCGAATCACTTATCATTATCAAAGAACTCGTTCCATCCTGCCATTTATTATTTAGAAAGAATTTGTGCTTAGTTTTCTAGGGCGAATACGTCTTAAAGCATTAATATTTGCCTGCTTCTTTTTTTATTAAGTAAGTTATACTGAATACTTTGATAACACATTTAATAATATCTATTATCAAAGGAGAAACACGTTCTTCGGTAACTTTGTGGTATTCCATCACTAAATTCCTATTCCCCCATCCTCACAGCTGTTGCACAATAACTATCCCCACTCCACAATTTTCTTCCCTTCCCCTCCCCCCCAGCCGCTTACCCCTTGCACCTACTCTGTTAACGTATATACGGAGTTGTGTTATGTTTTTTAATAACCTGAAGATGATGATTAAGCATTAAAACCCGGGTCGTATGTGTTTTGAATTTTCTGTGGTGTTGTAAAAGTTTCCACCTGAAATATTTTTATTATTAAAGGACTAGATTCTAGTTTTCTTCAATAACCCACATGAAGGATTCAACCATTTCGTGGGCCTTGATCTTTCGTAAACCTTTTCTTGAATTTTCGAATCTTGATCTCGGTCTATTGTTTCTTAAACTTCCGTTGCCTGATTTCAAATGGTCAACCATCAATTTATTTCGCTCTTTTAAATTATTTTCAGAGAATGCTTCAATCCTTCATTTTCCTCTTTACCATTGAGAATTGAATCAAAAAATTTAATGGGGCTGCCGCTTAATACAATCTCCGCTGAAGCTGCTTCCATGTTCCAGGACTGGATCCCAGCATAATACCATTAACTCTCCTTAGAGTGTATTTAGTATTTAGCAGCATAGAGTCCATTTTACAGCTTTATTAGACCAGTGCTACCCTAACCTGGTCAAACACACTCTTCAGAAATAGCGCCGAGCTGTTTTCCAATGGCTTACGTAATCATAAGTGACGATCAGCAATTTCTTTCCGTAATAAGTTGCGAGTTATTTTGATGAACCAATAATTAGAGCAACATTGCAAAGATATCTTCAAAACCCAGAAAGTTATGGAGGTAAGAAAGCTTGAATAAAACTCTGTCTCACTGAGGAAGCAGGAGCGTGTAGGCCTTACAATAATCTGGGAAGAACTGGAAAACCGCTTTAAAATTATTCTATAAGCTTTTTAGTGAAATTTGAGACGGCTGTTCTCTTAAACGAGCATTATTGGGTGACTGAACAGGTAGGTAAGAAGAGGGTCCATGCATTAGCTATAGAGTAGAGAACAAGAAAATTTTCCAAGTTTGGTTTGACGGATATTACACACATTCCGATGAACATCCCATTACAATTTCTTCTTAGAAGAGTTGGCGATGACAGATGACAAACGAAGACATCAAACCAAAAACCTTTCGGAACTTTTTCAATTAAAGCGTGAGTGGTTGATAAGTGGCTGGCGCAGCGAGGGGTCGTGACCCCCTGCCGCTCGCACCCAAGGGCCCCTAGGGGTGCGTCCACCGTCACCAAGGTTACTCTATATTTTTTTGCAATCCCTTTTCCTGCTTTGGACGAGACAGCCATTTCAGCGCTACGGAACTTATAATCGGTAAGCACCATAAAAGGAATTTCACATCACCTGAAACTCAGGGCAAAAGAATTAGCAAACACTTCAGCGTAGCTTCATTTCTAGACTAAAGATACATAGGAATTTACGAAATCCTCTACATGTCCGAGGACAATTGAAACGAAGATTCACGAGAAATGAAAACGAAATTATAATTATGTTTGCTTGTCTGTATAAGTGTTATACAAAAAGTACCTTTTTTCGACTAAATATCCACATTGCATACCTCTGGCCAGTTACATATATTCTTTATTATACTCGTTTAAGTGATGGATGCCCTCTAAATGTGATATGAACCTGAAGTATAGACTCGGAAGTAGAATTTTAAGAATCTTATTGATACCACAAAGAATGATGCAAATCAAACAGGGGATAATTTTTAATTTATCGGATTCAAATCGAAAAAGATATTCGGTTGTTAATGGATAGGATCCCAGAAATTTGGCCGACAAATGGAAAAATTATCGGAAGAATCACCCGGTGGTTCGGAAATTCTATTCGACTGTGACAAAGATATCTATTTATAGCATAGAAACGATCGACTCGAAAGCTGCGGAATAGCCCCCGCCCCCTCGGAGGAATTTGTCGGTGGTACATTTCACCTCTCCACCAGTAATAAGCGACCTCGCATTCCGTGAAGGAACCTCTTCTGGTTTTACTTCTTATCCTTTTATTGGACAAAATTCATACATAAAATATCACAATGTACTCTGAATCGGTATACATATTGCATGGAAATATAAGAACAGTTTCAGACGCCCATTAAAATTAAACTATAAGCATAAGGTACATTTCTTATTCGCTCAAAAATTGCCGAAGTTCTTTCAGAATGGTACAACTCCCCTTTTCCATGATTCTTTATCCTAAAATTAGAGCGATTTAAATGGTCAAGTTGAAATGGAAGTTAATGCAAATGAGATGTACCACACGGGGAAAAATGTCACAACAAAAAGAGAGCGTGTCGCACAGTAAAGGGATGGGCAATAATACAAGCACTCGGTACTAACGGGTAATATATTTTCCATTTCGATACTACCGCGTAGGTACTATTAGAAATCGGTACTACCGGAGGTACTGGTATTGAAAGTACTGATACTCGAGCGGCTCTGCCATCTGGTGAGAAATGGGGCAAATTGGGGGGGGGGGGGGGGGGCAAATTATACCTTTCCCCCTTCTACCAGGTCCTTTAGCTGGTATTTTATGGAGAAATTAAGCAGAGACTCAGCAGACGGAGCATGTATCGTGCATCGACATTCAGTTGTCGTAAATTTGCCAGCGTTCAAGATAACCCAGCTAAAAGCCTTCTCTAAGAAGATCGGGTACATTCTTAGCGGAAGCTGTTGGAGCAACTTAATTGGGGAACACACCCCCTCAACAATGAGGTAAATCCCCACCAGTTTCCCAAACTATCCCCATCTCCACCATTGCAGCCAAGCACCTATATCACAGCGTCGAAATGAGAATCTCCTTTAATACCTTGGAGAGAACAGTCATTGCAGTAAGTGCAGTAAGCACAGTTGTGAGATCATAATATGTCGTCTACAAGCAACGGCTTTGAAATATTTCACTTTCCCCTTTCTGAACGAGTGATTGAAAATGGAATCATGTTCCTCGATGCAATAGCCCATGCCACGTGAGTAGTAATTAACATTGTTGTCTAACGTTCTAGCGCAAGATTAAATATATTTTTTCCAAAAATATTTCATTTTTGTTTTCTTACACCTTATATTGTACCGAATCTTAGGAATACGGAAATTAAAATCTTTGCTAACCTTTTTTTACGCCATTCCATATATTTTATTAAAAATGTGTAAGAAACAAGGAAATCGTGTCAGGTTTTGATCACAGTTTGATGAACACTACGGATTATTGTACTGAATATGCAAATAATTTACATTAAATAAATTTATCATAATTATTTAGTCATGAAAAACAATGATATTTGATATTTACTCTGGATAGCAAAAGTAAAAACACGCAAACTATCCATAGTTTTACTAAGCGCGACTGTACCCATCGACCAGAGAAGTGATGATGACCAGATAATGTACCCACTTATATTTTAACTGAATTTGAATTACACCTTATGGCATTATCCACACAGCCTTAAATACATTTTTCATGATGAAACAATTTGTGATAGAAGTTAGAAAGAAAGTTACTCGCGGAAATTCACTAATTACTCAACACTAAATGCTTATTAAAATAACTGGTGATGATAATTACATAATAATCTTCGGTACTGGAAATAAATCCCCCTGCCACACACCCGTGAGGAGGTACTTTGCAAGGTACTTTGTAAATGTAGATGTAAATGATATCAGTTTACGGAAATACTGGAATAATTAGATCAAATTTACAATAATTTGCTAATAATTAATACAATTAAGAGTCAAAATACCGGTGTACCGATAATATTGTGTTTCTACCACCTGTTTGGTACAAGTATTGCATAAAAATACTCGTCAGTTGATCTCCGGTCCTTGTTTTTAGGTACTGCTCATACCTATCACTCAGGTGCTATAGACAACCTCAGTATAAGATTTCTATTGTGTGCTTATTGGTATTGTCACGGCCAGCAAGCCGAGACTCTTCTAGAGAAAAACAGAAATTTCGAACCATTGACCCTAGAGATCATTGAGTTAGATGGACAGGACATAACGTCGTCAAACTGTAACCTGAAAACCGAGGCATCCACCATATTGCTTCTCTTGCCTTTGGATATAGCACTTGTAGCACGAAGGAGTCGACGCATTTTATCGCATATAATGCAATAATATCTACCTGACTTCTTTCGAAATTTTAGGTAGTTAATTTTAGATTAGCTACTAGTAGTAGGTAATTTTAGATACGTATCTCTTGAAACATATATTTTTTTGAGCTATTGATTCTACTCAGTTGTCGTATGTTTTTTGCTGGAGGTGCAGATTATTATTAACTTAAATAAACAAAAACAATACTTATATATTGGATGAATTTTCAAAAGTAAATTCATTCTGATTTCAACTGACCTATGGATGGAAAACATCATAAAATTGCAAAATTAGTGCATCAGTGCGTAAGCATTAAGGTGAACCGGGGAGAACAAAGATGGCGGATTGGCCACGTTCACGTTACAGCTTCAAGCATTGACACACCATAGAGAACGCTCTCTCTCCATTCACTTCAATGCTAGAGAGGTTAGACAGTAATACTCTAGGGAGTGAGCGTGTTTCGGTACGAATTTGTGATCAGAAGACATTTCCTAAGTTGTCACGGAAAATCATCGCAACTGGGACGAACTTCTTCCACCATTTCTGATATCGCATCGATCATTGACAAACGAAACTACCGGGAAAATACCCATTCGGCATTTTCCCGGTAGCCATGTTTTTCTGGTACCCATGTTTACCGTGTGATCTGAAGATCGTCAGCAAACCTGGGGAAGAAGAAGTCGCGGGGGAGGACTATGTAAGTAGCTTGAAGGAAAAGATGGATAGCATTCATGTTTTCGTCTGGAAAATCATGGAAATTGCCAGCGGCAGGATTAAGCACGCTTACGATGCTAGGTCACAAGGAGGAAGGCCCGAAACCAAATATCTACAGTAGCTCTTCAACCCGAAGAGACGACGTGGTCTGTCATACAAGCTTCAACGAAGGCCCAGATAAAGTAATGAAACGAATAATCGATGTCATCTACCGAAATGTTTGAGAGAGAAACATAACTTTCAAACCAACAATCAACAATGACCCTAGAGACGGCTTACCATAAGCCGCACAGGAGCGACTGTGTTTAGGGACAAGCTCTTGAACGGACGGCAGACAGTGAATAATTTAAAAGATACAATTTCCGGCGTAATTCGGTGGAAATCTTTGATATTAAACATAATGAAATCACTTGTCTATTTCCACACTTGTTTATTTCAACCGACCATGGTTTCGGCACGTAGTGCCATTTTCAAGGTGGCACTACGTTTCGGAACTACGTGCCGAAACCATGGTCGGTTGAAATAAACAAGTGTGGAAATAGACAAGTGATTTCACTATGTTTAATTATTATGTTTAAGTGAATAATTTGACTGGAAGTGTTAAGTGCCGTGTTAACTTGAGTTATAGCACTGGATTCAATTTGTGTTCTTCTTCGAAATAACAACACAGGCATCAGTATCATGCGTATTTGCAGTTACAGTGCCTGGACGAGGATTCGGTTGGTCGAGCTTCCGTGCACCTATCCGTTCATTATTCTTAAAATATTTCAATGTACTTTCACGAAATCCTGAGATCGAGCATAAATGATCATCTAGGTGGTGCACTAAGGATGCACCAGCTTTCAACCTTCAACAGAGCAACGGTGAAAATTTAAGTGGATATTAGGAGCGGGTAGACTGTCTCATCACCGTGTATTCTGGGAGTTCGATGCCCGCATTGGATACTGTATCCTCTCCAGTGGAGACCTCTAGTATAGGAGGGTGAGCACTTGAGATGCGACGTATTCTATTTCATTTTCCGTCTTCCGCCACGCTCCCCCCCTGAGAGAGCACTCGACGCCAATTTCGCGGTTCCCTGATCCCGGCAAAGGGTTGGGCGGTGTGCGCTGCCTCCTTCGCTTGGAATTGGAAAGGGTCGTGTTCCGTTAGACGCGACCGACATGCCCCCTTGGCTTTCAACCCCCTACCCTTTCTCGCTTACATCCAATCCACCCTCTAAGAGGGAAGGCATAGACTTCCACTTGCTAAAGATTTATCCCTCATGATGCACCCTCGAATCTCTAGAATTGATCCCTGCAATGGCTTTACTGAAACCGGGGTTTACGACATTGTGCGAGACGCGAATTAAAGCTAGATATGGGTCACACTTTGGAATTTATCGATGCCAGGAGCTAATTAAGTCATAGGTTCACCAGGATTTTCGATTACCAGATCTTATAAAATTCTAATCGAATAGTTTATCTATTCGTCAGGCGTGTTCATCACATAGCACCTCTATAGTGGTTTGGTTGTTTGGCTGGTTACTCGAGGGCGGTGACAAAACGACAGCAGAGAGGTCATCTTCCCCATTATAGGACAGGTAGGCAGAATGTTAACACTTTCAACGCGGCGGCATTTTTTTCGAGTTTTGCCGGTGACTGAAATTAAATGGCCTTTAAAAAGGCAAAGCGAGCTTGGACGACAATTGTCGTCCGCAGTCACCGGATAGCACCCGACGGACGACAATTGACGTCATTCAGCGTTCAACGAGTTAAGCGAAGGATTTGTTGGGGAACGGAGGAAGGGTGGAGAGGAACCCGCAGACAAAATTAACTTTCTCGTAACGAGGGGTGAAAAGCTCTCAGACACATTTTAACGCCCCCCTTCCCGACGAATATAGATAACAACACTCTAATTGCTCTCCATATAACAACCTAATAGGGATTGAGTTTCCTCAGATTAAAGAATATGACTCTGCCGGGGTTTGAATCCCGACCCTCATCGTGGGAACCGATTTGGAACTCCATCCAATGATCGAGCCCGAGGATGTTTCCTGGGAGTGGATTCAAAGCAATTGCGTCGTAATTCAAGACTGGAGCTTTTTGTGGTGAATATCACAGGCCGACATTTCTCGATGAAGTGCTTTGCTGCTCGCCTCAATCGACAGTGGAGAATATTTTAATGAGCCCTAACTGCGGCGTTATTGCATCTGCATCACATATTTGATGCAACCGTATATTCATTTGCACTTATGTGTCACTTTGGATGCGGGATATGGCTCTCACGATCAAGGCATCGGGAAATTCCTCCATATACAAAATTTTGCTCGTTCCTCGACTCAGACATACCGCTATATTGTGACAGTCATTTAAAGAAACACTGAAATCCGGAAAATATCCTCAATCCTCGGGTTATTCCGCCTCAAATTGGACAATGCGGAATTTAAAATTCACTGAAATTAATAGTCTATTTTTCTTCATTTTCCCATCAACTTGTTTTTTCAAAACAATTTTACATTTCTTAATACTTCTAGTAAAGTTTTAATATAGTCTTTTAAAATGAATCAACACGGGAAAAACCCGAATAAACGGAACTCAAGTTATAATATAGTAAGAAGTAAATTTGGCTTTTCCCACGATAATTCCGGGTTCGTACCTAGATAAAATCTCTTTCAACATCTCCACCCAGTTCATAGCTGATGTGATTGGGTACCAGATCAATTAGGGAAACTAAAGACTGACCATTTATGCCTGAAATAAACCAATTTAACCTTCCGTGATGCGTCTAGTAAGATGTTCCAACATCAGAAATGCTTTGCTGAAGTCTGTGTTTGCCGGGAAACAACGAGATATAATTATTTTGGTCGTCAACAATTAGGAGAATCATTATTGAAAAAATACTTATGGTATCGTTAGAGACAATTAGTGCTCACTGTGTTGATGGCTAAAAAGGCCTCCACATTCAATGTCTACACTAAAATGCAGCACTCGGAAAACGAGAATGGATAGCTTCTTCAACCCTCGAGTGAAGTGTTGGTGCTCTTGATTCGCCCGCAGTGCAAGGGTCGGTTCACGAGTGATAAGATCTACCTACTATTTTAATATGAATGCCGTAGCTCGCACTTTTTGGGAGTTATGGCAGTTTATGTACCTTAAAAACTGAAATAAATACTCATCTTTGAAATACATGAAAAATCAGACCGAAACGAATAAAAACCCTTTCAAGATGCGTAAACTAAGGAAGAATTAGAATATTAGCAGAAACATAGTCAGATAATGCCGCAAAAATGACGTTTTTTCCCGTCCAAATATATGCTATGACAATCTTTGGAGCGAATTTTGCTTGAAGTCATAGCTGAAGATATCTCCAAAACTATTCAGGATAGGAAGACGATAACTGGTAAGGATGTGATAAGATCTACGTACTATGTTAATATAAACGGACACTTTGGGAACTATGGCGGTTCACGTATCTTGAAAAACTGAAATAAATGTTCATTCACGCTGAGCATGGAGACTTCAGCTTGTGGTCGGACGAACGGGCGCAGGAATTTCATGGAAAAAGAATTGAGGATATGAGTGGAGGTGGAGGACGGAATTATTGCGTGCCAAATGGAAGGTCGTCCACTCCATGTGACATCCTATCGAAGGCGATGGCTCTCGTTCATCCCTTTATTCATGTCGTAATCAAGATGAGGAATGATTTCTCCTGTTATCAGATCAGAAGCTACTTTAGTGGATGCGCATGTGGCACCAGCCCAAAATAATGAAGTACACGCAAGTTATTTAATATTTAGTCACTTCTCTTGAAGATGGTACGCGAGAGACCACATTTGAGCGACAAAACTGATCGCCATTTTTAAGATTTTAGATTGGAAGTTGATTCAAGGGGTGTAATTGGACATGGGACGCCACAGAAGGTGACAATACTATAGATCTTTTATAATATCACGAGCTACCGACCTCATGGACGTCCTTCTGCCGTGAATTTTTATGGACTTTAAAGGACCCAGATGTTCACAACTGCCGGTCATAAGATGCCAAGACACGGTCAAATCGGTCGCAAACTACAGTCAGATCGCGGTTGTCTCAAAATTTGTGAAAATGAAACACCTCAGTGTTTAAAGGACTCCTCGGTTACTCAACTGTCTAAAGCACTCGGTGCAATATCAAGGGATCTCAGTTTGACCTCCGATCAAAGCGAGTGATTTATTATCTGTGCAAGTGTGATTGCCTCTGTAAAATATTCATGCTGTTTCATTAGTCTGCTTAAGGAAACAGAAAATTATTCATACTGGTGGATTTGAAGACATTGTGTGTGCTCAACGCAAACCGGTCTTAGTGACTGCGTTCAGGAAGGTTATTTGTATCGGTTGTTTAACTATCGTTTTACTTTATTCCACGGATAAAACAAGAACGAGAAGTAGATATCGGTTTTCTGATGATACGTCGTTTACTATGCAAATAAAGGTAGACAAATAAGCTGGGGAATTAAAATAGGGCCCCGAAGCTCATCTCCATCAGTATTCTCACAGAGGTGGGAAGTTTTCCAAGAGACACCGAAAGGAAGCTCTAGGATCGGAGAAAAATACGCCATCTCGCTTGAATTTGAATTGGAGCCCCTTCCGTGGGTGGCCTCGCAGGAAGAAATTACCTACTCGCCGTTTATCAAAGCACGGGGTCCCCTAAGAGACTGAAATATTCTCGAATTCATTCCGAAAAAAGTTCCCTTAATGATCGAAGCGATTAGCAATTGATGAAAAAATAAAGGGGGAGTTCGTCATGGCCTGAAAGACTGATGACACTTTGACAAGATACTAGCCGTTTGCGGGGGAAGGTTTTATTCAAATTATTGTAGAATAAAAAAATGTTTTATTTCTGATCGTTACCGATCGAAAAGAGGCAGACAGATTGATTAATCGCAGGCAGCAAGGAGGCACGCAATGGATTTATCATGGGTTTAAAATGAAATGTGACAGAAAATAATGTCAATTGAGAGTCAATTTTTATCGCATTTGAAGCATAAAGCTTATTTATCCATTCAATTTCATTGAAAAATTTGTTTAAAAACCTATTCCCTTCTTTGCCAAAAGAAATAAATTTTCCGCAGCAAAGTACTTATCCTCCCATCACCATTTCGAAGCGCGGTGTTTCTAGCCCGTTCAGATGAAGAAGAATCAGGCATCCTTTTACCGCGAGGAATGGCATACGATGAAATCGGGAGATGGAAAATAAGACGGCCAGAGACACCTCAGAAACTTTGGCTCATGTCCATCCGATTAGCAGAGCTATCAGTCTTCTCCTTGATCAGTAGCCTAGACCACCCAAAAGTAAAACAAATTATGCCCCCATCGTGTACAATGTACATACTTGGCCTCGGAATCACTCACACAAACTAAGCACTGCTAATCTTATTCACTCACTTTCCTCTAGGGGCCACTTCTTCCGTTGTCAGTCACCACGTACCGCACCTCTGTAATTCTTCTCGTCCTGAAATCATGTCTGCTCTTTCATTGACCACCCCTAGGAATATCACTGACCTTTATTTTATTTAAACTGTGTTAAATGGTCAGTACCTATCCACAAAATTACTCCCATACCTTTCACTTCACATCCCCGCCCGTGCCTTGCGCAACAATCACCTTATGCTCCAACCGAAATTCCGTCTTTCTCTCTCCCAGTGATCCCTTTTTACAGGCTTCCTGCCTTGTACAACACCATTTCATCTGCCTACCCTTCCCTCGATCTCTCTTCTCCTTTCGCATCATTCAAGCGTCAGCTTGGAAAAGCGTTTTTCTCCTAATTCCAAATTTTCCATGTTGTTGTAGTTTATTGATTTATGTAATTGTTTCTTTTTTTATTTTGATACTATTTCACAACCCATGTTTTTTCATATTTTATTATGTTAATTCTGCAGATTCTAAGTTGAAAATGTTCAATGTAAAGGCCGACATCGGCTTTTTTTGAATATTTAAAAATATTCATTCAGTATTCAAGTAATTTCCGAAAATTATCAAGTATTTCTTCCTTCTTTGACTACTTAGGTAAATACAACTGTTGCTTGAAAATAAACATAAATATATTGCTGGCACTCATAGGGTCATTCAGTGGCAGAATATCTATAAATATAATTTTTCCACCTATGTCCTCCTCGTCCATAATTACTCTGCAGAGAGACATTTAGGTTTCCATGAGGCGAGAAAAATTTCACCGAAAGTTCTCCAAATCGCTTTCTGATTACATTAGCATTGCTAATGTCATATCTTGCGTTCCCTCTCTCTTTGTAAATCACAAATAGGTGGTTTATATACCTTGGTAGTCATTAACCTTTAAGCAGCCTCGAAGTTTCAGCGAGTAAGGAATCCTTCGATGACGCAAGTGGTCCGGATTACCTTGGTTGAGGCCGAACAATCCAGAAAAAAACTAGGTGATTGTGTGACACTATCGGAAGTGTTCATTGCGTGAAACGTCTTCTTCTTGATAAGTCGGAGATGTGCATGATACTGTTACTCCAGAAGTTTTCAAGAACTCTATATGGATTATATTTTTTGGGCGTCTTTGATTTTTTATTATTCGTTGCTTACGTATGATGTCGCCTCTTTTTGATGCCATTCACTTTCTTGTTTTGGAGATTAAAAAACAATTTTCCTTAAAATTACACATTTTTTATCTAGTAATGTTTGGTGTACTCAATTTCGTTGCATTGCCGCCAGCTATAAGTGCCTTCCCAAGCGCACCGATTTATTAGGCGTTTCACGGCAAAAACAAACCACCCAGTAACATATTATGATTCTTAAAATTCATCCTATTAACTAAATAACCTTCCAATGAAAGGATTCGTTGGATTCAAAAACGATTTACTTCAATTGGAAGAAAGGCTACTCTGTGATTCTAAAAGACTTTGTTAGCATGCATAGAAGCATCGTAGAATCTTATTTTTGTTATTCAAATGAAAAAATGAACATTCATTAAATTTGATACCAAAATGACGAAAAAATCATAATTTTTTGGCAAAGGTACCTATGGACAAGTCTCAACTGTAACTTAATGAGCCATATGGAAAGCCTTATTATCAAAATACACCCTTCCGTGAAAAAAAGAAACCACTGTTAAAAGGCGGCTAAAAAATTCACCAATCGCATTTTAGCTATTTCAGCCTAAAAAAATTAAACAGCATTTAGCTAGGATTAATTTGAATCGATTCTTTTATTTCGCGGAAAGTCATTGTCTTAAATTAAAATGAATTCATTAGAATGGATTTTCACAAAGTAAAGCCCGAAACCATCGAGTTTTAATCCAAAAGAAATCAACTGTCATGCCGTCAGTTCATGACACCAGAAAACCTCTGTATTGTTCACACTTATTTTTGTTAAACTTGGAAAACCATTCATGGTGCAAGAACCGTGCACAATTAGTGCAACGATGAAAGCAATAATTACTTGAAAGTGGAATCTAGTACTTATCAAGCTGTATATCTCGATTTTACTCGAACTCTGAAATGAACGAGGTTTACTTAAAATGCGTAGGGATTATTTATTTACCAAGAAGTGAGGATTAAACCTCTCCTCACAGCCGTTGAGCTTTGGAAGTGAGCCTCTTTCTTGAATGAGTCTCTTAAAGACTTTAATCTGAAGTCTCAAGGTGAGTCTCGAGAGGGAGCCCAACAAAGTTTGAGGGCCCCTCCTTGTACACTCCCTCTGGTATACTGTGCGGATCGATACTCATTAAGCGAATTAAGACTCGCCATTAAGAATTCGACGTTCTCTATCTCTGCTGAAGACACACATTGAAAGAAAGAACAGCTACCCGGGACTCCTAAACCATATACCTTCCATCACTCGTAGTCTTGAAATATCTCCGCATTGAGATGGTGATTCAAAAAGTTTTAGGCCAACTTAAGTAATGCTTTCAAGTGAAATTTGCAAATGGAAAAGTCTTCCATGCCCTTCCCCTTCGGGCTTAAAGCAGCGGAAAAAGTTAATTAATGCCAATCACGTTCTTGGGCACAAGTCTCTCTGCAGCAATATGCATCGCACACAATATCTCACTCGATAACTCTCTACGTGAGTTCCCAGTAAGAGAGGAACTCCAGAAGGAAGTCGTTGCGATCCTGATATGGCGTTTGTTTACGACATCGACATTGTTTTTCCCATGATTCACGTAATCAATATACATACTGTGGAAGGAACTGCTAAGCATTGCTGCTGAACGCATGGACAGAGGACTCATTAGGAAGATATTTGATAAATTGGTAAAATATCATACTTTATTGCTAGCTAATTGAATAAATATGTCGTTGTTTTTAGTCAGATTTCTTTCCTCACGTGGCGCTGGATCTCCTTCCTTATTTGTGATAGCTAGTTGCATAAAAACTCACACGAAAAAGCAAAGCCCATCCTAAAACTGGACACACCGAAATTTGAGCCAGAAAAACCGTGCGAAATTTATGCTACGCGATTCTATATTTAGAGTAGGCCATCGAGTGAGGGGAAATTTCAGAGTACAAAGCGATATGAGCTTCCGATTATTTGAATCCAGCCCTCTACTCTTCTCAATCCCCTGTTAATTGATTTATATCCTGAAATTTTTCTCATTTTATATATTTCTTTTGCTCTCACTTATATGACATAGTACTGAAGAAAAAAATGTAATTATCGCCCAGTATCTATTTTTGCTGTTCTTTCCATTCTACTTGAACGTATTATTCAGGACCGTCTGCCATCCCACCCATTTAACCTCAGCAGCATGACTTCCTTCCTGGTTTCTCTCGTGAGACGCACCTTACTGTCCTACGTCACCACATCGCTTCTGCACTCGTGAACTACACACAATTCATAAATTGGTAAATCGGTAATAAATGGTTCTTTCTTGTCCGTACACTGCAGCTTCCTCTCCCAGCGCCGCACTCAGCGTGTGGTTATTGACGGCACCACTTCTTTTAGTCTTCCCATTCCTTCCTTTCGAGTGTTCCTCAAGGCACCGTAGTCGGACCCCTCTTTTCCCTACATATCGACTACATCATCAGTTACTACACCCTTTTTTACCACCCTGGGATCCTCTTCTACGCGGACGGCAATCAAATTTTCAAGTGCTGCCAATTCTTTCTGCTTTTTTCTCTCTTGAGATCTGATGCTCGTGGTGGAAACTAAAAATTAACCCTTAAAAGCCAGCCTTCATATCCTTATCCTTAAAACTTAAGTCCCTCCCAGCTACACTATTTTTAATGAAGTTAATCCTATCGCCAACGCGCGTAATGACCTTAGGATGTACTTTCGTCGTGCTCCTCAGAAAAATAAAATACGAAGCTGCTATGGGCATGCTCTACAGATGTACCTGACCCCAGGGCCCTCAAAACCATTTTCGCCAGCTACATTCTCCCCATTCTTGAATATTCTTTCGTCATCTATTCCACTGCCTATCACACCAATTTGAAAATTCTAGAACCTCCTCTTAATTTATTTCTTTCCAATGTCCACCAACCCGTATCCAACCTAGAATATTCTTCCCGTAATTAAATTATGTCCTCTCTTTCACTGACTTCACAGTCCACTCGTAGAAACATCATTGACCTTTCTTTTCGTCACTCTGCCCTAAACGTTAACTTTTGATCGACAGAAATCCTCCCTTACTTCTCTCTCCTTATCCCCGACCTTGCCTTGTGCAACAGCATATACTCTATACATACCGAGATTCCGTCTTTCTCTCTCCCAGTGATTTTTACAGGCTCGCTGAATTGTTTAACACCATTTCGTTCACCCACCCTTTGATAGGCCTCCCCCATACCCTTCCACAAATATACCAGCCTTCTCAGAAATAATAAGTCACCTCCTAACCCCCCTTTTCCATCTCACTGTCTTTTGTATACATTGTAAATGCTGTTGTTTCAATATGTAATATATTTTATTTCGTATTAATTCTCCATTAAAGGTTACTGTTTTACATTCCATGTAGAGGTCAACGCTGGCTGTTTTTTAATTATTTCTTTAGTAAACAAAATCAGATAAATTGTTCCCAAGAGTCTACAGCTCTCAAGAGCCACATCCTCCACATTAACTGATTAGTTATCTTCCGCTTCCTTCACTCCAATGAATTTGTTCCGCTCTCATTCATAGCTTTGGTCTAATATACGAAGCACACTCGAACAATTGTTTGCTGAATGTGATTCACAATCATCCCATTCGTACTTCTTTTGTTCACCAAGGCATGCTCAATGAAGGACCTCAGGTTTTCCCGGTGAATAGTTAGGAGGAAGAGATCCAGGAGCGCCCACTGGATAGCAGCGTTATTCAACACCGACATTTCTAAGGCTGTCTGCCATCGTCATTAAGGCGAGAGACGATGGCAGATTTAGCAAGATGGCAGACTCATATACGTATTCAAGATTCACTTCACACACAATAAAAGTGGATAGGATTCAGCTTAATACGCTGACTAATTTTTCTCTTATGGGTTCTTAGCTCTACATTAAATATTAACGAAAATAATGAATGTGATGCCACAGAATAGAAACATCCCGAATCCGCTTTCAAAGATTTAATAGTTTTTTCCGTAATAGTAATCCGCTTTCAAGGTTTAAAAGAATATTAATTTAGTAATTTTATGGAAATTGTTCCTAACGATCGGCAAAAAAATCCATCAGCCAAATTTTCAATGGCACAAGGCTTGAGCGAGAAATGTTTGATCGCCTTCTAATGATTTATTTGTTTTACTTTAAGTGCACATTTTTTTGTTCGTCTCCTCACAAGCGGAATAGTATGAGTAAAGTGAATGACAAAATATCTGTTTGGATAAAAGCTGATAAATTGGGCGACGTAGTAGAACTGAAATTGAGTTTCATCCCGATTGCTTGATTTACTCTCCAGGAATATAAGAATATAATTCCAACTTTACTCCGAAGAAGACTCTCGGTAGAGGCCATATTGCATAAATTCCAGTTGTCGTCACTTCTGATTCCGTAGGTTTCTCTTTTGCAGCCCTAATTTTCACTCGGATGGAGAAACTCAATTTTTTTAAAAATGAGATGCATAACTGAAAGATTCATGCAATTAATTATCTCGAAATACATTTTGCTTAAAAAGGTTGCAATTAAATCAACAGATACAATTTAAAAACTAAATAAGATGCCATATAACGGGGGACTTCAAATTTAAGTAATAGATTAATTAATTTTCGCGATGAAATTGCAAATAACGACTGCCTCTACTCAAGTTTGATTCAGAATTTTCTTGGCTGGATGAGAGAGCGAGTTTGAACCTTTTAACCAAAAATGGAAAATATCGATTTCTCTTTAGTAACTAATAAAATATCGCCCCATTATTTCCCAAAGTAGTTTTAGATAACATGATACTAATTTTATGAGCGATTAAATATCTAAGGGTCAATTCGTTCAGATTTAACGCAAACGAAAAGGAAAAAAGGACGGAATAAGGCTCTAACGCTCATAGGAGTGATTGGCTTTTTTTTTAAAGTTCCTTCCAATAAATGCTTTTTCAACCTGGAGAACTCCTTTGATGCTCTCTTTGAAGGGGCTTTTCCTTTGCAACGATTTAACGAGAAGAAAATTAAAAGACTTGTTCCTCCGTAACCGGTTAACAAAAAGAAAAAGCGATTTGCATTGGCAGTTGCTTAATGTAGATGGGTTCCCTTCATGTCAAAAGGTTCGCATTTTTTAATGGGGGCAACGGCTTGCCGAGATGGAAGCATCGGTTCCCGATCAGTCACCGAAGTTAAGTGTCGTTGGGCTCGGCTCGAATTCGGATGGGTCATCCTCCTATTTGTCCGAGTGCTCTTTCCCCTGTCTGCAAGTGGCGGACAATATGTGCAAAATGACCTTGGCTGATGAAGATTGCTAAAAAGAAATACAACTACTTTTTCATAGCAGAGGTTTATTTCCTTTAGGACATAATTATGGAGAATTTGAGATGGGAATAAAATGGAGCATTAATTGCAAAGAAATGAAGAATATTACGAATCTTAATTTTTGTTCTTTGATTTTTCATCCACTGCTGCCGTCAAAAGGGTAATGTTTTCGGGTGCATTAGTGGAGATTATCTCTCGCAACGAGGAAATGAAGAAAGAAGGCCAAAGAGCAAAGAAATACACAACATTTTAGGCCAGCGTATTCTCCCGCTTAATCCTCGCAATTAATGCTATAGCATCTTGAAAACTTATTTAGAATTGAAAATTCTTCCCAATCTTTCACACAAAATCGTTCCAGGGAGCTTAAAACCTTAATAAAAATTGAAAATAAGTATAATATTTGGAAATTTAGGGTGGTATCCTAGAGGAAATAAATAAGAGTTATTGAAATGGTTTTCGGTGACTTTTAGGCATTTTATATCAAGCTTCAACTAGGAAGAGTGATGAGGAATTACATCTGTGCCTTGAAAAATCTTAATATATGCCAAGTCAAAGGCGTGTGACTCCATTTTTTCATGTATGTATCATCACAGAAATTTATCCTGCGCGGAAGACCTTTACGCCGATGGCGCTAAAAGCCATGTAAATTCCCCCGTCCACCACCGCACCCATTCATTCAACCTTACTGCCGTCTGAAGCAAGCATGCGTGAGAATATTTTCACCCAGATTACGTCTGTATCCTGCAGAAGATAGTATAACATATCTCACTCTACTAACACCATCTGCTAAATAATATGAGAAGAAACCTAATGCCTGCCCTGATTCAGTTCAAAATTCCTTCGCATACATTCAAAATAGTCTTGAAATTGTCGTATTTTTCCCTTCACCGGAATAGTACCAAATATATACAGCATACAATTGGATGGATATCGCATATTCAGCCTTTTTCTCGTATTTATAAGAACTACCTTTTATGCATTCGACATTTAACTTATCGTCCTACACCCTCAGGTTCTTCTGATTTGCTTTACAGTGGGATGAAGATTAGGAATGTCCAAATAAATGTACATTATCCCAAATACAAATATATACATCCCAAATTATCTTCTTATGAAGCAAAGAACGAACGTATAAAACCTGTTGCTGCCATTTTCCATCATCCTCTTTCGTATTCTTGGGGGATTTTATGCAATTTCACCAGATTAATCGTATTAAATTTCCATGGATAGTTTTAGAGGTGACGAGATTTTTTTCTGCCATCACATTAATCTTTCTCGCTTTGTTTATCATTTGCTTCATCCTATTGTTAAATTTACAGCTGTTTTTCTATTTTATCATTTCCAACAATTGTTTATTTAAATCACATCTCGTTTCCAAACTCCCTCAGCACATAAAAAATTGTAGATCCTTCTGTCCTTACCTGACAATGCCTAATGGCTCTCTCCGCCTGAATTTCGCTGTCGCAACCAAGGAGCAATGCGTTCAGACGAGGCGGGCCCATATCCTACCTTGTGTCTTCTTGTTCCCAAGCGTATTGATTTGCAGTTCGCGAAGGCAAAGACAATTTTAAATGGAAACAGGGCCTCATAGTGGTTCAGTGGTGTCACCCCATAGAGAGATGTGCGTGCGAAATCAGCGGTGGAAGCTAGCAACACTCCCGAAGTCATCGTCGCGGTACCGCCCACTTTGTGTAGATTCCGTCAACGGTAATAATAGAAACCCGGGTTAAGGAAGCTGGTTTTCCTTGTTCATGATGTAGGCAAGGATGACAGTGGAACTAAAAGTTGCACTCGGCTTCACAGTTCAAACTTCGATCATCATCTCAGTGTGTCAATTATTGGACTAATTTTTGGCCGAATAAGGACAGTCACTGATGAAACGACCATATTGTTACTGATTTAAAGGAACCAAAACTCCTTTGACCTATTCTGCAATTGACCTTTGCTCTTCCCGCGGATCCGCTCATCACACAATAATTCCCAAATTAACGCTCCGGTTTGCACCCTGTACGATTTCTACGAAGAGAAACCGCGGCCATCTTAAGTTCTGGTGTACGTGCGTACTGATGATTAAAAACTCTTTTAAGGTTTTGGTATTTTGGTTAATCGATTAAACCACCATACTTATGCTAAAATATGCACAATGGTTTGTAATCCATGCATTTAATTTTGAATTTCATTAGTTGTTTCTTTTTCCACGGCAACATTCGAGAAATACGACAAATTTCCTTGGACGTGGTCAGAAAAAGTTTAGTCGAGTGCCCTAAAAGTCTACTAATGATTGTAACTAGGAATCTCTCCATCACAAGACTCTCCTAAAAACGGAACAGAATCGCTAGTATTGTAGAGAAGGCAAATACGTCCGTTCCCACGGTTACGTCGGCACATGGCGCATTCCCGGATTCTCAGACAGGAGAGCCACGTAATCCAACGACCACTACATTCTCCCAGTTCCCGCATTTATGGCGCTTTCCTGCCTGAGTTAGGTTGGAATACTGTGCAATACTGATTTCACTTATCGCATTCTTATATTCATAATTTTTTCATATATTATTTTTTTCTGGCATCATAAAATATTCGAGAAAATCTCAACATTTCATGATTTTTATGTTTCCTTTAGAAAGTATTCAACATATATATATCCAGTTTTAATTTATTGGAATTATGATAAGTTGTATCTACATTAATTCAATGCTGCTAATTGATAAGTTATTTATGTTACTAACGCAGTAAAATGTTACTTATAATTTGAATTATTGAAACGATTTTATAATATTAGAAAAATGTTCTTGTTATGTTACAGTAGTCAGCAAAATCATGCATTGCATTTAAATTTATGTAGGTACGTACGTTAATGTTAGGTTTATCGTGACTATTGAAAACTAATTAGCTTTCATATAAATCAATTCATTTTTATCATACTTTAATATTTTCTAAAGTCCGGCTGAGTAATACAATAATTATGTTACATATTTATCTCGAGATATTGGAATATATGTTGAAGTTTTTTCAGGAGTAAATACACGATTAGTTAACTTCTTTGATTATGTTAAAGAAATCACGTTAAAACATCCAAAACAACGTCTATAGCTACACCCAATTAAATTGTTATCAAATTGAGCATTCAATCTGCTCATTGATGAGGAAAAAAATGCTCGGAAGTTTTAAACGTGTCATTTTGGTAAAATATCCCACTCTGGGAACGGACAACACCTGACATCAACCCTCCTTGGGTTGGCCACCCTGCATGCAGATTCTATCCACTACGATGATGTGTCACAGGCCAATTGTTTACTCTTCGGGGAGGGGAGTTGCAGCGACCGCGCTTGGCCACGGACACGTGCCAGCGGGGAATGTTGGTTGAGTTGTGAAGGCCAATAAGAGAGGGGAGGTGAAGGGTTTTGAATGGAAGGGAAGGGACGTGACCAAGTACACTTCCGGTGACCCAGTTCCTGGAAAGGCGCACCCGTAAGTCAGATCTTCTGTCACCTTCGCCGAGAAACGCAAACACGCGAGAAAAAACGCACGCTTCATGTGGAAATAATTGAGAGCACAGGGGGAAAGTTTAAACGGCCAATGAGCAGTATATTCAGGTGATCCGCTCGGTTGATTTTCCTGCCTCCCATCTTGGTTGAGCAGCCCCACCTGTATATATCGGTGGTCTTGCCCCACCTCGCCCCGAACAATAGTCACCAAAGGACGTCGTCCATCACACAATAAACCGCTCTGCCTACCCTCCCCCCAACCCCCGACACGCCAGTGATGAAATCAACCCGAAAATGGACGATCCGCGCTTTTTTCGACAAATATTTGGAAGTCCATTAAGATTCAAGATAAAGTTTTAAGAAATTACAGTCAAGTATTGATTTTTTCCTATTCAGGTTGGAATATTGGCGCAATTGGCAAATAAACTTTGATAGCAATTCGAGGAGGATTCTTGAATTGTAAAATAGGTAACTATAGCGTTTCAACGTTGAAACACGTGCGTGAGAGATTTACAGGACTAAGACTGCCTTTAGGAAGATATTGGAGGAAGAGAAAGCTGGTTTGTTCGAATCTTATCTTCGGGAGGAGACCGAGTGACAGCTGATGGAGTGGGCCCCTTACGGGACATGTGGATTGGTCGGCAAGGGGTTGCTTGGGGAATAAAGGGTTGGCGCAGGGAAACCCGGTATCGGCATTCACGAAAGGTCACAAGGTGTCAGACGCAGTCCAGCATCACACTCGACGGACGGAGCATTGCACCCTAGACCCTCAGGAGCCTGTGCTCTCCAAATAGCATCCAATTGGGGACAGGGCTGCATGGGGGACATGATTGGGGACAATGCTGGGATTAGAACCAAGGTCCTTGGAGAACGGGAGCAATGGGTTCTGACAACCATATCAATCCGATCCTCCCACTTGTATGCGAGCTCCAGTATCCATTTTCAGCTGTTGAAGTAAGAAATTCATCATCGCTTTGCTTAATTAGTGTGCTGCATCAATAATCTGGGTCGTCCTACAATTAAATGGCTTGATAATATAAAAAATTAAAAATATTTCAAAGGAAAAGTAATTATAGGAAGCAAATTTTAATGATTTACGAAAAACAATTAAACGGAATTCAACTTAAATTGCATGTACCCAAATTGTGGACTATATTTAGCCGTATATTCTGCAGTCTTCCTCAGGAACAGTTGTCAGAACCTGTGGAGTAGTTGGCGAAATATAGTCCAAAAGGTGGAACGGCGATAAAATGCGAAACCCGGAAGGTCAACCCTATCCAACCAATCCCCGTGGAAACCTACATAACAACTTAAGTTGTATCCATTTACTGCATCAGAATTGTGGTATAACTTCTACATTTAGATTTGCGTCAACCCTTTGAAAGCAAAAATAAATTCATTCTTCGATTAGAATGAGCCCTGTAGTAATTCCTTCACTAGTAGGCGAACGATTGAAGCTAAACTTACGACATAAGCTTCTGTGCTCCAAAGACTAGTAAATCCGTTCATGTTATCGAAGTGAAATGTTGAATTACAACCTGAATTTATGTCCATGAATCAGGAGGGTCTTTAAAAAACTCAACCCTTTAAAGAAGCATTATGGAAATGCAAGAATAAATAATTTATGGGGACCAATTAGTTGATGATGAATAAAAAATGCTGGTTCAACGGATGAAATGGAAATTGTGCGGCGTTTAATGCTTGCAATTAATTTTAATTGGACAATTATCTCCTTCATATCTCTTTTGCGAATAACGCATGTGAGGCGAACTGAGTAGTGTTCACTCATCTCATCACGAAGAGCCTTTAATTTGCCTCCGCCAGGAGGCAGGCGGGTGTTAGGGGGAGGAGGGGTGGATGAGACAGAGACAGGGCGATGGGGGTCAAAGATTTGCCCGGAATAATGAATGAGACGAAGGGGTGAGCGGAGGAACGGGAGGGAGGTCGAGAGAGGAAGATGAACACGTCCTCTGAGTCGATCATTATGAGGGTGTAACAGACATTCCAATTAAGGTCATTTGAGCTACATGCCCACGCTCGTCAAACTCCATGAATTCGGCCTCAATGCGGTGAAAAAAACTTATTTTTCTAATCATACCAAAATAGCAGTCTTTTTCTAACTACTTGCCGAGATATTTGCTAAAAAATTGAAGACGTTTTCCATGGGACATGATACAGCTATGAGCTCCCGAGACACACCATTATAATATGATCAGGCTCCGACGAACTACCTGTAACTACTTTTACATTTCTACGCTATCTGCGTCAGAAATGTAACAATGTGTCGTTTTTTCGTTTCCTCAATTAATTCTAAAAATAAATTAAACTCTCTGAGCATCGATGTTTTTTTATAAATTATAAATAATCGGTTTTGATGGCATTTTCAGCGTGCAGCGTGTAAATAATAAATCAAGTTAAAGACTTCAATAAATTATATTTAGTTAATTTCTGAACATTTCCAAAAAAATAAAGTTTTTGAGTCATTAATATTAATATATCCACTACATGCTCATTATTGCATAAATTTCGCATTAAAATTCACTCAAAGCCATTATTACGACTGATGAAATTTCTCGCATAAAGTATCTGGAAGGATCACAAATTGTGGCGCACTAAATATTCATTCGAGTAAAGAATTATTGCGGTGAGCGTTCGTAGGGATTGGCCCGGAAAAACACCATCGGATTTCGATCTCGTTCGGGGGTGAAACTTTATCCAAATTGGAATTGAATTTTGGATTATCCCGTCGATATGTCTTTAGCTGAAAAACGATTATATACTATGAAACGAGAAAGCATTTGTTTTACATGCACTGGAAAAAAAAGGTTTTCAGACAGTCAATTATTTTTGGATAAGAAGAAGTTGACTCGACCATTAGCTTCAACCGATACAACACCTTAGGCGCTTGGATTCACCATCCACTGCTTATGTAGACATGTGCTGAGTTGTCTCTAACACAACAATATTGATCTTTAAAACACCCACGAAGAGGCCATGGACATCTAGTTGGATGTGACAGCGAACTCGTTTGATGATGAGAGAGCTTTACAGCAAGATGGCTGTTAGCGGAAAACCCACCTTTGAGGAGAATAATCTTCTAGCGCAATAAGTATTGGAATTTTTTCCAAAGTGATTGACCACATTGACATAGGAATATTCGACGTAGAGGACACGTGTTCATCTGAAATATCGAATGTTGAGAGGTCACAGCACCCATACAACTTTCCCACACTATTGACTTCCTTTTTCTTTGATTTCTTATAAATGCTATCGATTTAAGTTGGGTGCGGCAACCATAAATTTCCATTATATTCACACCTTAACTAATGAAATGATGAATTATATTGTTTTTCACATTAATTTTATTCATCTCTTACGACCAGGGTTTCATCGCTGGAAAATGAGGTAATTCATCATTTAATTATGAAGAAATTCTAACAAGTTACTGCCGATACAATTATTTTCACACTTTAACAATTATGTCAACCACATAAAGCAATTGTACCTAGTTGAGGATTGTTTCACAGATTATATCCCTTCCAGGTTAGACTTACAAAAAACTTAATTAATTCGTCTACAAATCAGAAAAAAATTTACAAGCATCGGCAATCTATCTGTGCTTGCTCAGTTCATATTAGAAGAACCTGGTTTCTTAGTATATTATTGTTAACAAGGTATTCAAATGAACTTTTTCCCCATTCCACAGTTCACTCCGCCCGCCCGCTCCACGGACGGGGAGTTGGCTCCCCTTCTTCTCCGCGATTCCCACCCCTTCCCCTACCCCCGCCCCTCTAAACCAACTTTAAACCCCTCTTCACACTATTCAAGATGCCTTGAACAAGGAACGTTGAACAAGACGTTGTGAACGCTTCACGTACATTCAAGACCATTCTGCCAGAGAGATCATTCCATTCAGGACCATTTTCATTTCTCTACAACTCCATCTACTCGTGCCCAGCCAGTTCAATGGTGACCACAAATTCTCAATGACTCGCGTCACAAATTTTACTCAAACTTAGTATGACGAAAAATGTTGTGTGAATTTTTGTGGATAAACACCGAATACATATTTACAGCGTTATATTTCCTTTGTCAGTGAAATTTATCTTCTTTTGCTGCAGAGGTACTGGCAAGAATTGTAGGCAGGTAATATCCTACAGAAATATTTGTCCTTGAATTTAATTTGTTAGTCAATGACTTTTAATTTGTATCGATTCCCACAAAGTGGTTTGCTTTTTCAAGAAAGAAGAATTCCCAAGAAATTGACTTCGAGAGCATTTGCTTAAATTTGCATTACGTACACTGGCCACCCTTAAATCCACTTGTCTTGACAGTATCTTTAACCGACCAAAATCCAATGAAAAGGACTGAAGCTGAAGCAAGATTACTTGAATCCTGCTTTTTAATCTAAGCATCGGTGAATTATCCACGTTGCTTTTAAAAATTTACTGGTCTTTTTAACTAACTAGGATATGAGGATCCTATTAAGTAATTTCAATTCATTTTTCCGTGAATAAATTTCTTGCAGAGCTTAAGCCCTCGGCCACGATACGAGCGGGGGGCGGCGGAATGCGAGCGGCAGAGCGACAGAGCGGCAACGCTGAGTTTTATGTTTCTATGGAAAACGCTCGAACCCGGCCATGATAGACGTGAGCGGCAACGCGGCACGGCTAGGTGCCGCTCTACTGCCACTCGCCGCCAATCCCAGGCATTAAATTTTTCTCGTGCCGCTCTGCTCAGTCCGTGGAAAAAATGTCGGCCGAGAACGTTTTGTCAAATGACAGTAATGCCCTTGCTGCTTCTGAACTAACCTTAGGTCGAATAACCGCCCGTATCGTGGCCACTACCGCCCTGCCGCTCTGTCGCTTCGCCGCGTTACTTCTCTACCGCCGACCACCTGCCGCTCATATCGTGACCGAGGCTTAACGCTATAGAAGCTACTTGCTGCCATCGCTTTTCCAAGTTTGAACGAACTGAAGATTTTTCTCTTCGTTCACTAGCTTTACGGGTCTACAACTAAGAAAACTAAATTCCATCTGTGGAAAATTAATGTTAATTTACGACATTGTTTGTGAAACGATTCACTTTGCATTTTTTGCCATCAAGTATATATTTTGTCGAGCAATCACTTTTGCAAGGTTAACTTGGTGGTATCCCATCTATTTCGCCTATTGATGACTGAACAGTTAGGTAGAAGATAAATGGGCGAGACTGATCATGTTTAGAACCTCCAGAACTTGACAGAAACTCCCATACCCTGGGCAGCCGGAAAACCGACTCAGGCGGGACTCGAACCCGCAACCCTCGGATTAGCAAGCGAGGACTATACCCCGCCGCCACCGGGGTCGGCAAGATTCTCAAGGCGATTTTATGGACAGAGAAGCTGCACACTGCACATGAGCACACTTTTGAAGTTTAATTTTTTATAGCTAATTTTGTAATTATTTTTAACTGAATCTTTTATCACGAGGAGCAGGCTTTAGCGCGATATTTTTTATGTAAATTGAGGTATTATATCATTATGAAGGATTGATAAATGAAATATATTCAGCGAGAAATAAGCATAAAGTTGATGGATTCAGGCGCGTGAAATGGTGAAAGTGGCAGATATTCATGTCAGTAGGACAACTTTGTATTTTTCCGCAGTTTATTTATTTCTTCGACCGCTTAAACACTGATAAGGCATCTTCCGAAAATTTTCATTAAGAACATTTTGGCCAGAATATGCCTCCTTTCCGGTCGTAGAAATAAACAAAATGAAAATACCTACACGGTTGTGTTATTAAACGGAGAAATAAGCGATTGAAAGAAAATGGGAGGAGACTGCCAAGTGAATTTTAATAAGCACGCAAGGGACATTCGGGACGATGCGTAGGTGAAAGGGGTGGTATTCCCGAGATACGGCGCGGAAGCAATTTCGCTCGTACTGCTCACTCAACCATAGGAAGGGAAAATTGAAGACGGTGAGTGCACTTCGAGAAGATGATGACGGGGGGAGGGAGGGATTAAGATTGCAACGAAGGGGCGGGAGGCGGTAATTAGAGACACAGGTGGATATGGCTAGGCAGAGGGGAGGGAAGGAGAGAGGGGGGAAGGGCAGGGCAACATAATGAGCGCGCCAGCGACAACTCACTGCTCCCTCCAGGAGAGCCATGGAGGAATCAGCGGCCACGGAAAAATAACAAGAAAGTCATTTCGGACTCCCTCAAGTCCCTTCCACGGCCATATTAAGCTGCACTCGTCTTGTGACGGCCACTTTTCCGTCCACATTTGTAAATCTGAAGCTTACTGTGCGATCTAGAACCGTTAGGAGTTAGGCCGGATAACCTAAACCCCGTTAAGGACTTCTAAACAATTTAATTACACAAGAAAGCGCATCCTAGAGTATAAATGTGGTAATTAATGGAAGGGGATACAAAATAAGACCGAACTCTCAAGGCTTGGACCATTTAGACCAAAAAATCTGTAAATAAATGTACATATGAAGCTTACTGCGCTATCTAAGACCGTTATAAGTTGGACCGGATAACATAAGCCACCATTAAGACCTCCTAAACTATTTAATTTCATAAGGAAGCGCATCCTAGAGTATATAGGTGGTAATTAATGGAAGGGGATATATAAGAAGACAGCACTCTTAAAGCTAGGACCATTCAGACCAAAAAATGACGAAGAGGCAAAAACCTTTGATTAAAGTAGCATTCATTACTCCGGTGTTCCGTCACGCAAGCAAAAATAAACAAATATGAGAGAGCATCATCATTAAGTGTGAGAGAGATACGAAATACAGGAATGTCGGGAATGCAATTCCATTCTGATAATCACCAAAGTGAATGCAAAGGAATAAAAGAAAAAGGTGATGATGCAATGGGCAAAAAAATGAAAAAAAAAAAAAAAAAAAAAAAAAAATTATATGAGTTTTATTACCGAAGAATTTCATGTTTTGAATTGGATGGGGTAGCGTTGGGGCGGATGATGAAGTCTGTTAGATCGTGAGAATTATACCTGGAAATTGTTTCATTCACGGAAGTGGTGGCATTGCTGTCTGAGAAGCCACTTGATGTACTTGGAATGATAATGGAGAAAATGGAATTTATAGGCATCGGTAACCCAACAAGTTGATTTTGAATAGCAGAATGGAATACCTTTACATAATCAATCATGAGTGAATGGTGATATAACTGAAAAATTATGAAAATGCGTAACCGGCTCAAATATAAAAAAATGAAAAATTAATACTCTGCTCAAGTTCTACATTAAATTTAAATTTACACAAAAGTAAGTTGCCAAAAGTGGAGAAGAGGTAAAACCCCAAGTGACCTACTACAGCATTATTCGAAAAAATAAATGATAAGGATGGATGATAGAATTAGAAAATGAATGAAATGGGTGCATAGTGAGTTCGCACTTGGTATATGGCTAAATTAAATTTGATAATGTTGTCAGGCGAAGAAAAAAATAACAGCACACAAATTCATTCAACAAACTATTCGTGTTGAAGAAAATTCCTTGCGTCCCCTTGATATGAAAAATATGCCAGTGAAATGTCGTGGATAGCGGTGCTGGGCAATGGCGGAAGGGGAAAGTGTGAGGGAGAGAGGATTCTGTTTAAATTCCGACTTAAAAAACTGGAATTGGCAATGTAAGAGTTCACTGTTGTCATGAATGTGAAGAGGAAACAATAATGTTGCAAAATCCTTTGTAAGACACATAACGTGGAAGAGAGAAAGGAAATGGGCGAATCTATGAATCAGAGGAACATTAGTGATTTTATGAGAAATTGGACATTAATGCCGGGTTACATGAATGATAAAGCCTGAAGGAAAAGCACAGAAGAGTGAAGTGGTGACGAACACCTAGTTCTCTATACTAAAATTTTAAACAGATTATTTGACCGGAACGATCATAAGGAGGAGTAAAAATGGTACTCAGCATTGATACTCAGAAAGAATTGAATTTACATACTACAGCATGACATGATTACAATTTTCTCTCTTCATCCTCAACTTAATTCTATAATGACACTTATGTACATTATATGTGCATCTGAATTAAAATATGCCACTATACTCATGCTTTGTGGTAAAGCGCCTCAACGAACAAGAAGAAATATTTATCGGAGGATCAAAAAAATTGTTCTTGCCTTTAAGATGCGAAGGTTAAACTGCACATATAAGGATTCCTACAGTGGAAGGTTATCTACCGTTCCTACAAGCAATTACATCCAGTATAGTAAAGTGGAATTCTGTAATAGCTTCACTAAAACGATCCCTATGCCTACTCGGAGTGTGATTTCATTCGAATATTCCACGGACTTCAGCACGCAAAAGTCACGACTCTCACCGCGTCCGGCGTCACGAATATAGATTCCCTCTTGCTCCACCGTAGCAATACACTGCACGGGTAGCGTGCACAGTTGTAGCATAAAATGCTCAAAGGGATTCCCCAAGTATCCACCGTGGACAGCACGTGCGTGGTTGATTGTCTATCTCACAGGCGTAAACGATTTCCACGTTGAATAATTACAGTACCTATGTACGACCATTTTGTTTCACCGACTTCAGGTTCGTTTAGTAAAATAAATCGCTTTCTTTTATTCCTGTCTATCTCATGAGTTCAAAATTAGGAACACCCTGTTGAGGTAGAAGGCTGCATAAATGAAGACTCCTCAAAACAAGCAATGCTTGTCACTTAACTTGAAACTTCACTTAACATTCAAGCGGCTGGAAGACCTGTGTGCCATGAAGTGCTACTCACCAAAAAAGAAGGGCTTGAAAGGGATTGACTGGAATAGTGCAAGTCAGAGAGGGAGAGAGAGAAGAATCGCTAGAAAGACCTTAGGTCCGTCCGACATTGGGAAGTGGGAAACACTGGAAACAAAATTCAGAGCTTTCGGAACTCTCCAGAACCCCCCCACAGCGCCCTTCTTCCTTATTTTTTCCTTACTCATCAAACTTCCTCCCCTTCCCCAGCCTAACCCTCTCAAATAACAGTGACCAACAGCCTCCCCCACAACAACCTTCTTCCTTAACTTCTCTCTCTTTCCTTACTCATCCAACCTCCCCCCACTCTCCCCCAGCCCTACCCTCCCCCAGACCAACCCTCTACCTCCTCTTCCAAACCTTTCCCCCCCTTCCCCCCAGTGTACCTATATATTGCGGAAAAATGTTCTGTAAACCACCTGATGATGTCGCTCAGCGACGAAACCTAGGTCGTCATTAAAATTATTTTATGTGGAACTAAACAAAGTTTTTCTTTTTCAATCAGATCGCTTAAAATTTTTGGTGATATCTTATTATTTGAGCGAGATAAAAAATTAGGAATCACGAGATGTGCCTAAACTTGGATCGATCTTATTCATATCATAAGGTGTTGAAGATGTGTAGATTATATTCCACAGCTAATTGCCACCGATAAGAATCTTAATAAGAGATTTTAATGGTAACTTTTACAAACCACAATTTAAAAAAAAACTCGACTCGGTTTTTGATTGGTAAGCATCATCATCAGGTGAAAGGTCATCTCAGGAACAAAACAGAAAGGAGGGGAGGAAGGGAGGAAAGAGGGGAGGGAAGAGAGGGGTGGGGAATAAGGTTTTCAAAAGGAAATTAAAACTGGATTAATGAATAACCGCCTCGAGAATAGGAGAGAAGGAAGGGAAAAAACACACTTTGACGAAAAAATATCTTTTTAAAATCTCCAACTGTTCTAGAGCATTAAGTTCGTGTCGATTGTTGTTAAAATGTAAAATATTAACACTGAAATCAATGTCGTGTACACGATTCTTGATGGCCTTTCTAATCGCCCTAGAGGTAACGCTCACCTCATTATCCTCCACGATGCTTCATAGGTATGTAAAAAATATTTTCTATATGCAAACACTTGCTTGTGCATCCCATTTTTTATAATATTCCTCGCTTAATTTGTTCTAGGAAATCTCATAGCTCTATTGTTTTATTGTGATCTCCGTCAAACAGTTCGGTGGCGTGCATGAAATAATTGTTGAGGATCACTTCACTGAACGCACTAACGCCACAATCACAAAAGATATTTGCTTCACACTTGATCTCCAAACAAAATTAAAGGAAATTACTAAGTTTCTTATGTATCTCAGGCTGATAACTTTTTATTCAAGGTGTCCATAACAAGCAACAAATCACAAGATCAAAAAAAAAGGTTAATGTAAAAATTATTCTGATGCGTTCAGAGGAATGATGTACTTTGGCTGACCCTCTGGGTTTGGATATCAAGAGTAATCCATCTCTAAACAGTCCTTTCCTTCAACATCCGGGAGAATGTAACAACATATCCATCGGCGTCGCTCCTTTGTGACACCTTCAAATTCTCGCCACTTCGACCTGCTTGCCCTTTGTGTTCAATGAATGAATGCCCTTCCACACCGAGTGGAGAATAATGAATACTTTTTCGTCCCTGAATTTTTATGAACGTGCTTTAAAGTCGTGCTTCAACGTGGCCGGGTTTAATTAACGATGTAGTGTTATCTTGATCGCAGAATTTAATAATAATTATTGAATAACCATTATTTCACTTTTTGCGGAAATATTTTACTGTTAATAACTAAGTATTGCCGTCAGTTTCAATTACGTAATATATATGACAAAGATTCTAACGTGTAAGGTGAGCTAAGATTCAGGTGGACATAAAATGAAGCCGAGCGGACAAATGTGTTCTTGATGTATGTTTATTTTTCGGATGTACCCCTCGTACTATAACCAGGTGTGATACCTGACGTTTCGTGGCCGTTGCTGGTCACTTTATCAAAGGGGATGAGGTAACGTGTTCTTATACAGTACACGGACCAAAAGAACATGGTGTGCCAATGATACACGATTTTACCATTTGGCCAAATGTTTTAATGATAACCTACAGTAATTCAACTCGTGAAAGATGTCGGATCGCAACATAGAATCAAACATTTCATTGTGCAAACTTGATCATAGTAATGGTATTCAGGCTTTTGGTTCTGCGATTCTTCGAAATTAAGTTTTCAGTTCTCAAAATCATTAACTACTGGAATTGCTTATTTATTTAAAAAAATATTATTATTGTTCTTAAAAGCCCGACGAAGCCGGCAGCATATCACGGCGAAACTGTTACCTAATACTAAATAATTAATCGCAGAACCAAATGCCTGAATACCATAACCAATGAGCTGCGAAAATCTACAAAAAAGCTATTATAGTAATTCTATTACAGCATAAAAATTAACCATTTTAAGCTTGTTTGGACCATTTGGAAAGATACATTAACAAATTAGGACGGTAATACTTTTCTTCATCCTTTCAGGGAAAGGAGAGCGTTGTGGGTGTGTGTCTTCGTATCTCATACGTGTGCCCCGAGTGCGGTGGGAGACCCGACAGACTGGAGACGACGAGGTCAGGGCCAAGGAGGGGCTGGGGTGGAACCAATGATATGGGGGTTGGTGTGAGAAAGGCGCGTGTGTGTTACAGGGCTCACTCCTCAACCACACCCCTTTGATACCATTTTGCAGGACGGGGAGGGCCGAAAGATGATGGAAGCGGACGACCCTTTGGCCATCGTGTGCTCGTGTAAGGGGGTAGGGGAGAAGGGTTGACTGCTGGGGAGAGTCGACCAATTCCGTTAATGGGTTCGGATACCCGACACTATGGCGGGATGTTATAGTTGGCCGCCGACGTTCGCAGTAAACTACCTTCCCTCTATTCTCCTCTGACGCCGAAGCGAGCGTTTAACGCCCCTCCACTCGTGAAGGCCTATATCATATCACCACCCCTTTGTCTCTAGGCCCCCGGGAGTGCCTCCTTTTATTTCTCCGCCAATCGCATCACCTTCCCCTCTGGAAACATCATTTTCTCTCACGTCCGAGATAAAAAAAACTTGCGCGCGTATTACCTGTCATTTAGAGGCGTGCAAGAAGCACACCTGTCTGTTTACCAGAATACTGGAGACGATAATTCGTTTAAATGGCTTGGTAACCGATTTCGGTTACATGAAACGAGAAACGCAGTCAACCATAATTTCGAACAATTTTCTGGAAATCTCTAGTCAGTTCACCATAGCAATACTGTGTCATCTGATGACTTAAAAAAATAAAATTTGGTGAATACGTTAGTGGCCAATCAACAGTTGCAGATAATTAGCTACTTAGCAGCATAAAAATTTTTCGTTGATTTTTATACCACTGTAACGTCGTGCCTTGTCGGGATCCATTTTTATTTGTTTTTGTTTGGTTTTGTGTATTTGGTTTCGTTCGTTGTTTTGTTTTTGATGGTATTGATTTGTATGTTGATGTTTTAGGTTGTTTATTGTTTTTGTTTTGAAGGTTGCTATGTATCGCTGATAAAGGGAGGGGATTGTTAAAGAGTTTTTGAAGAAAAAAGAGACGTGGAATAAAGAGGGGCAATGCCCAAATGAGTTTAAAGAAGGTTTATATTATTTGAGGGATCCCGACGTCACACCTCTACGTACAAATTTAATATAATTTTTCTACGTCTCAAAACAAACGCCATTGTTCATTCAAAATTATTGACAAATGTTGCTCGAAATCACCGTATAACGCAAAATAAAACAGCATGAAAATTGCGGTTAATATGAAGCAGGCCCTGAAAAACTCAATACATCGAGCCAACTCTATGATTTCTTTAAAATTCCCCGCATCAGAGCCATCCTTCATTGACCACGCGGGATGCACCATGAGCCTTCCGTATTCTCCTTGCTTCAGAGAACTCCTTCGGTTAACGAACTGGGTGAAATGGATACATCCAAACGGGCCCAAGCATTGTTTTTATCCAGCCATTTCTTTGTATAGCCTTCTTTTCAAACTTTTCAAAAGGCTCCTCTTTGGTAGACTAGTCCATCCAACATCTCATAAATTATTGATAAATTCATAATTATATTAAGTATCATATTAATAATTTGTATATTATTAAGCATCTATAGCCTGCGTCTCACGGTGGAAGTGGATTAACTCTATTGATCTCCTCTCTCCACGCCATATCTCTATACCGCGAGAATCCGCTCGAGATCCAAGTGTGCTTCATTTTCCCACGCTGCTTCAATTGCTTTCTCCTTCTCGGCTTCATTTACCGTCGGAGATTCAACCGACTAAGCCCGAAAAATATTCCGACCGTTGGAAGTGATGACCTCACAAATTTTGTTTAAATATTGCCTTCCATCAGCAGTTTAATAAGCATTATTCTTTTTTTAAATATGACTGAGTGTGAGACACTACACTTTGAAAAGCAATGTAAAACCGCGTCGCGTGAAATAGAATCTCCTTTCATATAAGACTGCTTCCTTGTTTCAAGCTGTGGGAAATAAGCAAAACGGCTCCCTTGGCGAATAAAGTAAATAGCAGTTGTTTTGAATATATTTTGAGTTGGAAGCAATTTTTTCCGTTCATCAATGGACAAAGGAAAAAAAATTAAAAAATAGTTTATGCTTCGGCTTAATCGTGGTCAAGGTGCTACGCTTGTATTTCAATTCTTTCATATTTTAATGAGCAAAAGATAATTACAATGCAAGGAGACTCTAGCCCTTCCTCATAAAATAAGGCACTAGTTTCCAAAACATTTGATGTGATTGAACCCGAGTCACTTTCTTGAGATATCTGATTTTTCCATCCTTATTAGATGCATAAGATCTTATACGCAGAATTAAATTATTGTAACTCCTGCACAAGTGTCCAGTAATTTGTATCAACGAGTACGTCTGTCATGCAGTGTGTAGCTTTATATATATTGCTTTCAATATCTTTCAAGAAGTGGATTAGCAACGAAAAACGCTAGTTTCCTTGCCAAAGCTAACGTGCTAACCCATCAATTTAACCTTAAAAATAACCCTAATCTATACATGGCAGAATAAAAGCCGATCATTCCAAATTACGGTACAAAAATATTTTTGTTTAACTTTTTTATTTCACATAACATGCATTAATTATGAAAACATGAGTATGAATATCACTTTCTCATCATCACATCTCCTTGACAGCGTAAATTACGATCTCTGCCGTCCTCTTCGTATCCTGAGCGTTTCTATACGTCAGGTTAAGTATTAAAAGATCTTAGGCTTTCCCGGAGAATAATATTAGTAAAATCTTCTCGGGTTTGGCACCGGGTAAGGCCTTTAAAAGCCTTACCCGGTGGAAAATCCGAGAAGATTTTACGAAGTTTATAGTATTGCTTTTCGATATCGCAATTCCTCCAGAATATTATTGAATTTCATTCTTTCAAGCATAAAGGTTTAATACGGGCTCAGGACCCCAAAATAATGAAAATCGATAAAGTAAAAAAATGATATAATGGCTAACATTGGAAAATAAGGAATTTCAATATCCTTAGTGGCTTGACGTACGCTTGCGTCACACTGAAGATCAATTTTTGAGAGCGAGGAAAAAACCATAAAAATTATTTTTAACCAAGGTAACTGCGAAGACCTTTTATGATGGGTGCCAATTGTGGTTACGGAATTTAATACTATTCAATTGCGTAGAATTCTCGAAAAAAAGGGCATTCCAGTGAAGGAATATTCCCTTGTACGGATTCCCGATTCCCGGAATTCATTATATCTGGGACGCTGAAAAATCCCCGACAATTTTCAACTCCAATCATCGTACAAAAAATTGAAAACTAGGCTTTCAAAAAGAAAACAATGTCCTCGAATGTCAATCCTGAGATCGCTAAATCTGTCCACTCGAGCAAAAAATCGGACATTGTAAAATATTTGTCGGTGGAAAATGAAAAAAATAATAATTTCCTGTAAAATTCCGGATTCTCGCCCATACTCACTAAAAAGGTCAGAGAAAGAAAGAGGCCAAGAGAACGAATCTCATCGGAGAGGGAGAATAGTTAGCCGTCGATCAGAATCCTTATTAATTATGCCCTTGGCCGAGAGAGGCGTGTGAGATGGGGGACGTCATGTAGCCGACGCAAACCAAGTCGCTAGCACTCCTCTCTCGATACGGCCGCTCTGAATTATTTATCTTCCACTGTCCCTGACACGCATTCACGTGACACTCACGGCCCTGTGTCCCAGAAAATGCCGCACGTCGATCCATTTTTTCTTATCCCTTGTGGACACATCAGACGAAAAAAACTGGGTAATATTCGGTTTCGGTGACCTACGAGCATGTAAATATACAATGGAGGGCACTTGGGCTATACTTGCAATGGATTGTTAGTGGGGCTTCAGTAAGCCGGGACATGTGATGTCAGACGTAGTAACCGATTGATGCACTTATACACTTGAGCCAGATGACCGCGTAAAAACTAAAAGATATTGCTCATACAACTGAAAATTATTCTTTTTAAAGATATTTACAAAATGTTATTTCACTGCTCTACATTAATCGAAAATCGAAATGAGACGGTTTGTCATTTCATATGTACGTACTTAAGAGGCGTGTACGGGATATTTGAGCCATTTTTCTGTATTTATTTTTTCTTCTACCTTCCAGGTTTAGGCATTAAGCTTGTTCCGGCTTCACTTCACCATATCATCCTTGGTCTTCCGACCCTTCTTTTACCTTGTGGCTTACATTCCAAAGCCTGCTTAGGACATCTTTCCCTAGGCATTCATAGTACATGCTCTTTTCACCTATTTTTGTACTCTACTAATTTTTCTGATATCGGCTGGACACCTAGTTCCTCTCTTACAGATATATTCCTTACTTTATCTATCCTGGTACACCCTTTAACTGCTCGAGGACATTTCATTTCTGATGATTCAATTTGTTTTAGTTCCTTTGGTTTTGTTGCCCAACATTCTGACCCATACAACACAGTAGGAACTGCCATCACTTTATAAAATTAATTTTTTTTTCATGTTTTACCTTTTTAAAGTTCTTCTTATTGTCCCACTTATCCTCTGGAATACATTGATTTTATTTGTGATATCTTTGTCCTCGTCGTACGGGGATAACTGTTGTAGCTCTTGGTTTTCTATGACAATTTTTGTTCTTATCGGGTTGCTCCCTAAGAATGCCATAGTTTTACTTTTATCTTTTTCTATATTTAAAGACCATTTTAAGCTGTACTTTGTAAATTTGTTGTTTTTTGTTGTTGCTTTTCGTCTTTATTAATTAGAAGTATCTTACAAGCGCTGGAAACAGTAGCATATTTATCAAGGTAAAAAATGTATTAATGTAAAATTGAAGTCTGTAATGTGATATCGTGGTTTAGCGAACTAATACTTAAGTGGAAAATGGAAATTTCGTTGAATTGCTAAAATTTCTATATTATGGTATATACGTATAAATTATACAACTAGCGATGCGAGGTGCTGTTGATTTGGAGTGATATATTTTATGATACTAGGGATGGAAGTCTGGAAGAAGAGGGGTGTTTTTTAAGTCCTCGACCCAGCATATTCCTTGCGTTTTTATATCATACAACGAGGAGATAAATCATCGAATTCATACCCAGGGTGGGGGAATCACATTGAAGCATTTCCGGATCTTCATTCAAGAAAGTAGGGTTTATTAATCAATTAGTAGGAAGGTTCCCCGATTAATAAGTGAAAGAGAGAGTCTACTTTGCACTGTTTAGGCCACATGTCTAATACGCTGCGGGCAGTTGGGACCCCGTGCATATTGATTTAATTCGGGAAATAAATCAATTACAAAGGAAAGCCAAACGCTTCGTTAAAAAACTGCTAAAACTGCTAACAGCAAACAGGAAGTGTAACGCAGCTGATGGAAGGACTATCAGGTTCGGAACCGTTAGAGATACGGATGCTGCACGCTAGTCTTAAATTATTTCAAAAATTCTCATCAGGATAGTTTCAGTGCGAAACGGAAAATATTACTTTGACCCCGAGTAATTTCTCCAGAACTGATAGAAGTGACAACATAAGAGGGATACACTGCCGCACTGATATGTGCACACAAAATACCTTCTTCTCCCGCACCATTAGTGATTATTACAAAAACAGCGTGGCACCAGCACAAGACACATCGTTAAAATACAATTCACCTCTGTTCTCCCCACTCTCTTTTTCCCTATTCTCCTCCCTCCCGTTTCCATGGCTGTCACTTGCTAACACGCCCTGCCACACGCTTCTGCGGCGGCTAGTAGGGTAGTACGTGGGTGTTCATGATTTGTTGTGGGTCTTCCACCAATTTAGTGAGTTCCTGCTATGTATTTTAATAAATTTAAATTTTCTCTTGATATATTATGTTGAATTAAACTTTTGGTGGTAGAATAGTGTTCGGAGCAGCAGCATGTAATGTTTTGATTTTCGACTGTCACGATTCTTGTATTTAGTAAATTTGGCTGAATTTCAGTGGGGTACGGAATGATTATTCCTTCTAGAGTAGTGGTTACCAAACTTCTTATGGTCCACACCTCTAAAATGTTTATTATGTTCTCGAATCCCTTTAAGTTATAATTTATTTAAGACTATAGGCGAAGGTGACCAATACTAATTTGCATGATCAATTTTTAATAATATAAAAACAAATGAAACATTCGAAAAAGAAAAAAAATATTACCAAAAATTAAAAGTGGCATATACCCTACAAAAAATAAATTTTTTCATCCATGCATGAAATTTCTATTAAAAATTATAAATAATGTTCAAATGTTCATAAGCCACTTTAAATTTTAAGACACTTTTTATATTATTGCTTAAGGTTTTTTCAAATCGTGGCACTTTTTGGCTAATAGCAATCCGCATGTCTGCCCGTGCACCCGAGCGAATTCTAGATTTTGTCTGGATTGACAAAAGGGCACCAAATCCAGACTCGCTTAGGAATGTCGTCACGAATGGGGTGAGCGCAGTACCTTTCACGAACAAAAGCACTGAAATGTTAACTCGCACCCCCTGGAATGCTATCTCCCACTCCTACGGGCTGCAAGCACCCCTAGTTAGGAAACAGGTACCTCTAGGGCAGGCCCTAGAGGTACCTATGTAGTGAATGGTATGCATGTTATTGAATTATAATTTGTATCCCGCAATACCTTGAATAGTATAGTGCTGGGTCCAGTTCCAATAGATTGCGTCTACATGGTTGAATGTGACGACTTCTAAAAAAATGTATACCTCCTCGATATCTCACAACACCCATTTTTCCATTGTGGTACTTGCGAATTTTGATGTTTATCCAATCCTAGGGACTTATCTTCAGAACTAATTACGACAGATAATGAAACCGTACTACTTAAAAAATAATCGAAAACATTTCCTTGGATTTTTATTTTTTCTTATACATTCCTTTATTGTTCAAATTGAACTTTTAGTCAACATTTATTTCCAACATAAAACTGGTTTTCGTCTCAAGAAAAGTAACGAAGGAGGAAATCTTCAGATTCGAGAGTTCTTTTTATATAAATTAATAAAGTAGAAGAATAATCTTTTGAAATTTTATGCATACGGAAATAACTCTAATTCTTCTAGATGAAAACAGAAATGGCTTCTCACGCAAGATCAGCAACATTTGGACTCCATGTCCTCCGTTGGTGGAGCTTTAAAATAAGTGGCTTACAGAATACAAAGCTATGGAAAAGGGCAACATATAGTTAAAACTTGATGCTTGATATTCTACTCGTAATAGATTTACGATAATTCCAAACTGGCGTGAAATTGAGAAAAATTAAATGTTGTCTTTTCCCGTTTTTGATTGTCCCCTTAACAATTGGATTACTCTGGTAACACTAAAAAATGGATTATCTAAAGTTATATAATATCATTCAATTTGCAGCTAGTTTAGAACTTCCGTAAATCTCTTACGAGAAGAACCTCGAACTTCAAGGTTTAACTTTATCAGACTGGTTGTGTTCGGAGAAACTTTATAGAACTTGCTTAACATTGTGAAATTAAAGCTGTAACTTAGAAATGCCTCATAAACATAAAGTTTAAGTGGAATTGAAAAGTTACAGATTTCATTTCACAATTTTAACTGCATGTTTTACTTTTGCATATCTTTGTATTCTGTAAGCCATGTATTTTAAAGAGCTTCTTGGAACTTGCTTAACATCGTGAAATTTAAGCTGTAACTTAGAAAATCCTCATAAACATAACGTTTATGTGGAATTAATAAGTTACAGATTTCATTTCACAATTTTAACTGTATTTTTTACTTTTGCATATCTTTGTATTCTGTAAGCCACGTCTTTTTAAGAGCACCTTCAGTGGAGAAAATGAAGTCCAAAATGACTAATGTTATTATAAATAATAAATATGTACGTAGCATGAGTTAAGAATATAAAATTTTAACTTATAAATATGTGATGTGAATTATTGTGTGCATTAGAAGGCTACGATCCATTTATTTTATACTCCGTTATTTGAATTAAATTACAGTCTTATAGCTCCCTCCACGGAGGAAACCAGTCCAAAAATGACTGACCATTACAAACTAGTGAAGGTGCCCGTTGAACAACAACGGGAAGGAAAAATGTCAACACTGCGCGTGACTGCGTACTACGTCAAATGTTTCTATGAAATTTATTAAAAATGTTACCATTTATTAGCAAAATAAATTTCGATTTTTCATGTAAATTTGATCATTAACAAGTCTTATTTGGAGCAAAGAATCACTGAGTTAATGGACAATCACGGAATATCGACTTAAACAATGAGCATGGTAGTTATGGAGGCGATGACTCAAAACGCTAAAATATTGCGACAAATCTTAAATATTGCGAAAAATCTTAAATATTGCGACAAATCGTTACGTTTTCACAAATATTTCGGAATTTCGACCGGATTACAAAATTTGATTGGAGGAGAAAGAATATTTATTTTATTTTCTTTCTATTGGTACCTTTTCCAATAACAGAAAACTAATATTTCTACTTTAGTTTTGCCAATTAAAAAGGTCTGTAGCCAAATGAAGATTCAGCTTCACGTGTATTTCTTATGTGAAAGTTACTGACATATTTATACACATCGGTGATTATTATAGTAGATATTACGTAGCATGAGTTGACAATACACCATTATAACTTTTAAATTACGTGATGTGATTTTTTTGTGAATCTGAAGGCTACCAACTTCAATTCTTTTTCTACTTTGTTATTGTTATAATTTCATCTGAAGCATATGATTTAAAAATAAAATATTGTAAATCACGCAAATATGTTTTCATAGCTTTATCTGAAGTAATTCAAGAGTTTACTCTTCTATACTTGGTATGCAGGAAAATAATGTTGAATCTCTAATTGTTAACGTGAGATATGAGGAAGAAAGGTTTTTGGAAGAACAAATAGTAGCTATGCGTCGAGTTATCAGTGCAATGAGCGCCCCGTCGCCGAAGTACTCTGCGTGCAATTACAGCCAATCGACCAAAGGTAGTGCCATATCCTTGATAGTTCACTACGCATGAGAACTTCGTAGCGCTATTCGTGAGGACCAATTCTTGAGCTGCATTCTTTACTTACGATATCGGCTTAAGACATATATTCATGAACCGTGTTCAAATATAAACATTTATCTAACTTTATCACGTATCGGTTGTGATAAAAAACATTCATTGGTTACTCCTCAAACAAAGAAGAATTTCGGTAATATTTTGAAAATTTGGCGAATAAATCACCTTAGACTGATTGGCGGAAGATCTTTCGATATACACAGACTTCATGTTGAAATGCCCCGAGGTATGTAAAAAATAAGTGGGAAAATCGTAATTAAATGTTTACAATACAAATTCCTTACATATCCGTGAATATTGCAGTTACTGAAGCTTGATAGTCCGTTGTGCAGGGCGGGAGGGTTCTCCGCAAATGAACGTGAACATTTCATTTTGTTTTACACTTCACATCGGTAAAGCGTACATGCATTTCATTTTAGGTTTCCATAAACAGTGTAGGGTGATTGGCGCGGAACAGTCGTCGTTTAGTTGAACAACTTTGTTATTACTACCGATCAATGAGAGTGTTTCTCCGAAAATTGCCTGATACCATCAGTTTAGTTGGAAGAGAGTGATACTGGAAAGGTAAGCAGTCTATTTCATTAAAGGTCTAACGAGGTATCATGAATAACCAGTCCCAACGTCTCGCTGTTGAACGTGTGGAAAAACCACTCCTCTCAACGAAAAATGTGACGATGTTTGCAGGGGTTTCCTAAAGTGATTTTCCCATAGTGAGCGCTTAGTCACTAATAGAATGCCTAGAGCGAAGGGATTTTAACAAAATGTATTGCAATGGGCATGAAAAATATTATAACTCAATATTTGTTTTCAATTAGTTTTCCGGGAACTACATTCATATAAAACCACTTTAGCCTTGAAATAATTGAAGATATGCTGTAATTATCTTTTAAGACTCGTTAGATCAAATTTTAAAGAACGGAAGCTTTAAACCAAATTTAAGTAAAAATGCTTCCCAACATTAAAAGTGCTCTTCGCAAGAGCTGTAAAGCGTGAGTTTTGACGTTTTTTTTACAACCTTGAATCGATATGCAGGGAGTGGGAAAGACTTCTTAGGACTCAGTCCCACGAGGCCATAGGGGAAAAAAATCAAGGGTTTCCATCCACAGTTGTAGGTGGTGCCATCTTTAGTGTCTCTCTCGCACCAATATTCTGGATTTCTTCAATTTATCGCACGATAAAAGTTGTCGAGCTTGGACTGATTTTATCCCTCGTATAGCTGTTAGACTCTCAGAAAAGTTTTCCGATTCCACAAAAGATCAGGTTGAAAATATATATTCCTTGAGGAGCTCACACCAATCACCATTTCCAAGCCATCCGGCTACGTGTTTGAATAATTTTACCCTTCGGCTTCGAGAAAGCGAGCGACAAGGCTATCGCATTCAAAAAGTCTCTGGAAAGTTAGAGTGGAGTTGTATAACATTTTTTGTATGTATAATGCGTTTCTCTCTCCCTCTAGCTTTAATGAATTGGTAAACAAGCATTTATGAGAAAAGACACATCACTGAATGGGCGATCGGATAGCCGAGGAAATGTAAAATTTTCAAATTTCACTATATTAGGACACATCGAAAGAGGATGACATCGAATGTAGCCCAAACGGAGAATCATCATTTTATTTCATTGAGGGAGCATTCTTTCTCCTATGTATAACCAGGTGCATTTTGTATACAGTATTGTCCAGAAGGATCTAATATAACGCTTTCACGAGGAATAATATGAGTAAATAATCTGGCTGAATTTAAGATTTTCGACATTCTTGCCTTGAGATTGAGTGACAATTCGTCTCTTGAAACGTCGGAAATTATGAATATTTTAAACAGGTGGAGAGCCCGAGAAGAGTTTACTCTCAGTCTTGTCTAGTTTGCAACAATCAGTGGCATTATATACGCAAATGGAAATCCATGCATGTATGAAATGCATGTAGTATTGCACCTTGTAGAATATGATCGATAAAAATTATATTATGAACTTATTCTAGAAGCTTATATTTTTATTAGAAAATTACATTTGTAATATATGGGGGAGTTCAGTTTCTTTGTGTTCACGGTTTATTTATTGTTTGAAAACATGTTGTACGAAACGGCTTGTTGTAAAAAAACTGTTGAGAGATAAACAACACGAATATGTGCAATTTTTCACAAAGTTTCAGTGGGAAACAGCGCATACCCAAGTTATTTATCATGAAAATATTCCTCAGAATATAACCTGAATCTACGAGCTTTATGATTGTTGAGAGATTTTTGGGAGTAAGTAATATTTTGACGGTAAATGTTATCTGAAATGCTGTATTTAAAGATAAATAGATTGAAGCTAATTGGGCATTTTTGATCTACTCAAAGTAACCCCATTATGTACTCTGAATATGTACTCAGAATCAAAAGCACCTGGGAAACGGTCTACCACGACGGCACAAAAGTTCCCCTTTGGTCATCGAAGCTAAGCATTGTTGGGATCGGCTCGAATATTCGAGGGACGATCCTCCGACTGCTGTTGCCCCTGTCTGCACGTGGCAGACAAATTGTGCAAAATGACCTTAACCATCGAAACACTATGAGAATTAAAATATCAATAGTCAAGAGGATCCATCAAGAGAGCGGACTAAGACGATTAAAAACTAGTGAAAAACTTTCTACAGACAACCGAGACCCAGCCAGAATAATATTCAGCATTCTCTCTGGAAGCGAATGGTGCAATCATCATGGACAACAAATATGTCAAAGCTCCAGGCTTTGGGGATAAGGACATGTTTTCTTGATGCATCATACACCTGACGGTGCCTGGATCTATTCCCTCCCCCCAATATTATTCCCAGGGGACGCACACCTACGGTGTTATAAACATTAAGAAACACTGAAATGTATTGCACTGGCGAAGGCTTCACTTCGTGGAAACGAACAATAGAAAAGAAAAAGCTTAGTGCACTCCACACTGATTCATTGTAAAAAGAAACCGACCCAGGTTTCTGTTTGTAACAATTCAGCGAGGAATTGAAAAAAGCTTTTCCTTCATTCAGCATGAAAACATCGTTACCACCCGTCAAATAAATGAGCGTAGGGACCAAAGAGTCCCATTATTCTCTTCAAATGATGGATCCACTCTCGTTTTATCGGATTCCCTCGTGATTTCGAGACTTTCCGAGCAAGTGTAGAGCATCGATAAGGTACATCCTTCATCGTCGTCCCGGGGAAGGTCGTAGCTCGGTCCACTCGGCTGTCGTCGCTCCAACCTGCAACCCCCTCTCGACCGAGTCAACATTGCCTTTGACCGCCTCAGGGCAAAAGGCGGGCGGTGGAAGGGACCTCCCCCCCTGTACATCTCCCAAAACACGATGAGATTTTCTTTTATCGCAAGCAATATTTATTCTCGGAAGTTTCTGACTCTTCCATTTGTTTCTGCTTACTCGGGACGGAATTCATTTCCCCTCCACACTCGGCTGTGGGACAGGGAGGCATGGGGTAGGTGGGGGAAGGGAGGGGGGGGGGGGGAGAGGAGTCCGACTGTTTCAAACACAAACCGAGAGAAGGAAATCTTGACAGAACGGCGAGCGATCCCTCAAGGTTAACAGTGCTTTAACCCTTGATATGTGCTCAAGTTTTAATGTTTTCTTTCAATCGGAAACCTTTTCTAACACCATGAATGATCGCATCATTAGATATTCATCAGGTTACTGGTAGCAGACCTCCCTCATAGTCTGCTCTTTCAAAGTTTTAATGAGTCCTTGCGTGATGTATTGCAAATAATATTTTAACTAAGATTATTTTAAACATTGAAGAAAAGTGTCATCTGCTCATAATACAAGTAAACTTGCTAACGACGTGACGAAGAAAGAGTGCGTGACAAAGTCCTTCGACGTATTGCAGCATGTTTTACTTTTTGCACCAATCATTCTCTTAATTTTTGGCTCCACACAGGGACAGAATGCGATCTTTCAACGATAATACCAATATTCTATTCATATCAGAGGTCTTAAAAGTATTTCTGAGCTTGAAATCATGCGAAAATGATAAAAGCAACAAAAACGAAAAATGCATTCTTTTGGTGGATGTCTTTTGAACCCCTAGCCCTTAGCATGAAAAATGTTGAACAATAAAACCGTGTATTCCCTCCTTATTTGTTAAAATTAGTAAAACACTATATGAACACCGAAAACTACAGTCATAGATTTTTTTGAAGTTTATTTCAATTGCTGAGCTTAATTACCCTTATATTTTCTCCTCCTAAATTTTAGAGAAAATGGTATAGATTACGCTAGTAACAGTCCTGCTAAAAATCCTATGATGAAACATAGACACATCTCTATTTGGGTCCATATATTTACATTCTTCTTACTCTCATACTCAATATTTGATGACTAACACCACTTGTAATTTTCAGAGGTACAACCAATGTGAGTTATTTCTGCTGGAGCGGGATCTAAATAAAGCTATCAACGTGAGCCTTGAGATGGCGATGAAAACTTTATTTATGCCATTTTCATTTTAGTAGGTGTAACTTTTTAATCCTTGCCTTTATTTGTAGCCGCTTTCCAGGCAGGTGTTTTCAAAGAATATCTTTCCTCTCCCTTTAGTCCTTGTTCCGTAGAGTTACGCGTCCCTTTACTCTATCTCTAGTCATCTTCCTCGAGTTTGCATCCAACGTTCAGTTTCAGTGAAAGTATGGATTATAATTCACCCCAGAGTGATATTTATTTGCCCTCTTTTCGCTATCTGCGCCTGCACTGCGAATTCCCCCTTCGTAGAGAAATCCCTTCAGAGGACGCCCCTGAATCGCATTCGCGTCAATTTATTTGTGGCGGCTCACCATTGATTCCCAATGGGAAGGTATCGCGTTTGGAATATACCTAGCTTACGTAACGGCCAGAAGTCATTCAATCTGCCTGCTTATCTCTATTCACTTTAGTGAGGGGAAAATAGCTCTGCATCGACCTTTATTCCCATTGAAAGACAATAACTTGTGACCTCTCGTGTGGTTGGTTAATTCAGTCAAATATAGCCATGGGTCGATTAACGTTTTAGAGACAAAGTATTTATGAAAATAAAAAAATTGTGAATCAAGTAGTGATAGCCAGTTTTTGCATCAGTAGAGGTTTTTCATCCAACGACCAAGCTCTACAATTTATACGGTTTGATTTTACTAACTCCTTGGATTTGATTGTAATTTTCGTCAACTCCCACTTTCATGATTGTATCTAAGGATAATGTTCTTCTGTAGAGCATCGCCTGTTCTTCGTCACGGCTATCTCCTCAAACTACTTTTCTCACACCAATTATTAGTAGGACTTCTTCTTTTCACATAATATATTAACAATTATGATATTTTTTCATTGGCCTTCATCATTCTTCCATACACAGCATTCTGTCTCCAGTCTCTTTTTTATCAGCCTCTGACATTTCTTCCTTCCATACTTATATTTTATGGAAGAGCTAGATCATATCTTTCTCAAGGTGATCAATTTTTTAGGCTTGTATTTTTAGCTGTTCGTAGACCTAGAATACAAAGAATTGGGGAGGGACAAACACTGCTAAATTCAATATGAAAAAGAAGAAATGAAATGATTGGACTCCGTCTACGTCACTCCGAGTGGATGACAACCTTAATGGAAGGAGTGGTAGAGGGCCGTGCTGGAGGAGGTAGACCAAGAAAAGAATACCTGGAGGAGATTTTAGCAGGAAGAAGATACAAAGATGTAAAGAGACTCGTTATGAAAAGAAGAAATTTGGATGCCCACCAACTTTAGGGTTGAGGAGAAGAAGAAGAGAAGACCTATTTTGTTTAAATCCCTTCTTAGCCTGATATACTCTATCTATCACTTCACCGCATACCTATTTGTTGCTCTTCACTGCTCCCTACGATCTTAATGCATAGCTAATTTCTAGTTTCTTTCGTTGTAGGGACGATGTCGATTCCTCTCTCTGACTGCCTCACCACGATTTGATGCCTTCGGAGCTTCGCGATGATATCTTTGCGGGAACCTTTGGAAGGTTTATCCCATTAAACATGCCTCCAAGTACCTCTGGCCGAATGTGAGGAGGTCCGATTGGCAGTCGCTCCAGGACGAATGGAATTACATCGACTTTGGTGGATTTAACGCAATGCATGATATCTCTCCTCGCTTCCTAAGCCATTATGAGCGTCAGCTCGGGTTTCTTCGCATGTGTGAAATAATTGAATGTTCTGGTCATGTGACTCTTGCCAATAAGCCGTTTCCCGAACGTAGATTGACGCATTCCATGCGTGAAAATGTTTTAATCTTGGTGATAGTTCTGTGACAGTATTATATTCGGTTTCACGGAGATGGATGGATAGAATTTTTAGTGCAAACCTTATTGAAGTACTTACTTTGAGTGAGCAATTTTAAGTCTATTATGATATTCTGCCGAGGCATTGGAGAAGAAGTAGTCAAAGTGGTGAGTTGTTGAACTGTAATTAATACTATGAGAAAGAAGGGAGTATTTCAAGTCACTCGTTTTTTTATTTTTGCATTTCTTCAAATTCCATCAGGATGAACATGAGTTATTTATTGACAGAAATAGCGTTTATTAGTTCTGTTAGAATATGTACACGTTCTTTTGTGTTTTTGTGATCATTATCTTAGTCTCTGGATATCAAAGGTTTCTTCAAATTAAGGCGTAGTAAGTTAAATAGAATCTTTTAGAGTGCGGGTTAGTAACGCACGTCGTATACGTGCGCTCAAGGTGCACCGTCATGAGATACACGTACCGCAATTTTGACGAAGAGTAACCACCGAGAATATTTTCTCTCGCGCATTGTGATCGCATGTATTAAAAGGTAAAGCAGGTAAAGGTTTGAATGAGACATGAGTAATTAGAGTGGAAGTCGACGCGTCAGTTTCTTTCAGCGTAACGTTACATTGAGTAAGTATGTACCAATACTTGAATTCACAAAGGCGGAAGATGGATCCGGACGCCACGCCTCCTCCACTCAACTATCCTCGTCAATAACGCACGCCTTATATGTATTTTTATGCTGATAGTTTGGAAAATAAGTCCACGAGAGTCACACATAAATTCCCGGCCTCGATGGCGGCGGGGTAACGTCCTCTCTTGCTAACCCAAAGGTCGCGGGTTCGAGTCCCACCTGGGGAGGATTTTTCACTTTCCAGGGCATGGTTGTGTGCTCGTCCATTGTTGAATGTTCATACCCCGATATAAAGGCCAATGAGTGCTGTTTTCGATGGTAAATAAATAAATATAATTTCTACTTATGGTGAAATAATGCATGTAAATATGATAGCTAATAAGGGCCTCAGATGCTTTACCTGGAGTGCGTTTCCTTGCTCCTCCTAGCCACTTCTCTTCAGCCTCCCTCCCCTTCTACCCCTCATTCTCCCTCCCTCCGACTCCTCCCTCCCCTCGCAACCGCCTCCCTCCCTTCTCTCGTCCGACGGATCGACCCTCACGTGGCATTGTCTACCCCTCAGCTCATGACACATATGCTAATCGTCCCTTATCGAGTTTCCGAAGCGAGATCAAGACGCCACCGCCCGTCGTCGACAGCGCCGCCCCTTCACTCGCTCGCGAGCTGGGCGGCCGCCCCCTCCGCCGGCCCTGAATTCGTGCCGGCGCCAAATTTAGCGAGAAGTTACGGCCGGGTGCATGCATCCTCTCTCTCCCTTTGACTGGAGCATGGGAAGGAGGGGATCTTGCTCCATCGAATTCGCATCCTAGAGCACTCCCATCCACCATGTTTGGGGGGAGTTTGACACTGCAAGTTAGTGAACTATTAAATCCCGTGTTTCACGGTACAAGTTTCTTTGAGGGTTCCTCAGAAACGTCGACCTTTTCCACATACTAGTCGACCCGTGCGAAGCATTCGCACTGTATCCTCCTCAAATCCCACTTAATTGAAGTGCACACCGTATAGTTAGTACCGTGTAGTTAGTGCGTCAGAATCCATACGGTACTTACTTTTGAGTTGAACTTGTGTAGATTTCTTTAAAGTGAATAATCTGATTTGATCGCCGGGTTTGTTTATCGTAGAGAGCAGAGACGAAGTAAGTTGGTCGTCATGGACTAAGTAAAAACAAATGACTGCGAGCGGTTTGGGGAAGTAAATATAAATTCAAGTTTTGATTACTTTAATTCATTTTATAAATAGATCAGCAGATCGAATACTTTAAATCAATATTTTAAGTCGAAATTAAATGCGGAATGAGATAATAGATGCATGAAATCGAAATCGGTTTCATTTCGACATATCTCGATATTCTCGATAGAGGATCGATAGGTCGAGGGCGGGATTTCAAAAAACAGTTTTTTTTCAATTGTACTTCTTCGAAATACAACTGAAATGTAAGTACATAATTTGTATATTTTTCCGGTGTAGCGGTTAAGAAAAGCTTTATATTGATGTCTCATTTATGAAAATTGATGAAGTATTAAGGAAGTTATGGCGTACCGACAAAAAAAGCCCTTGAGAAATAATATATATGATTGTATCACGTGATATAGGATCACAAACTTCCTCGTGCAAAATTGCATGCAAATCCGATCAAAGGATCGGCTCTATTTTTTACGAAGACTTTTCATTCAACTAACATTCAGCATGAAGGATACCTGTTTAACACCCAGCATACCTTTTTATGGCTTTGAGCCTGAAGGATAGGCAATAGGTAATCGTTGCAGTGTAATGAGGATAGGCCGAAAAATGAAAAACTAAGGAGTGATAGAATTAGCTGACTGAGGTCGTACAGGATGTTGCAAGAGGTTTTGGACGTGAGATTGATGGCCGAGCCTGGTTGAGGGAGTGACATATTTGGGATTTGGAGTAAAATGAGGAAGGAGAATATTTGAAGGCCTGAAGAAAGAAATAACGGTGGACGAACGGAGGTCTTAACTGTCCTAAGGCCTACGAAAATCGCTCAATTATATGCAGGTAATTATCGTCATGAGTTGAACGATTTCTTCTTATCCCTTTGCATAGCTGTCTAAAACTATACCACTTTAAGCCTTCTGATAATTCATATGCTTTAGCCTTTCTCGATTTAAAAGATAGTAAACTACACATTGATAAAGTAAACCAAGGGCATATATTGCTATAAAATATATAGTAAAAATATATCGCCAGCCACACTGAAACCTTCGTGTGGTCACATCTTAGGCCTAATTCAATACTTTACTCCATAGTGAAATTATTTTTTTCTAAACATTGATTTCTGATTTTATTTTTTGAATTATGAATTTATGTCAATGTTTTTCCATCTAGGTCCTCGAGTCATCATATTTGCACTTGTGATTTCTCGACCATCAGTACCGCTTGTTTGCAATCCGTGCTATGAAGTGTCTCGTCAAGTAGTGGATGGGCATCGTTATAATTAGCGATGCATTCACTCCGACGCCCTGAAACAAAGGACACTCGAGAACGGCTGCAGCGATTGGAAACGATCCGGATCATTCGAGTGCTCCACGTTTATCCGGCAGGGATAAGGGACTGCGGTGGAATGTTTCGAGGGGCCGGAGCCAATGAGAGGCCCCCATTGTATTCGTCGCATTCGCACTTGTGCACCCATTGGTGGCCGCTTCCATGTTGCTCGGCCGATCGCAGAGGAAAGGAGGCTTGCGTCGGTGTTCTTTTGCCAGGCGTGCTCGTGCCTGTGGACGACGCATGAGGTGAAGGGAAACGAACACGCGCTGAAATATGTCTCTAATGAACTCATCGATGACTTCGAGATGGCGTTTTCAGAATAGCAAGAAGTTGTCAGCACTGGGTGTTTAGTTCCTCACAGCTTGGCGTGGGTAGTATAATGGCTTTTAATTTGGAGGCCGAGTTTTAGAAATGTGTTATGAGCGCGAAGGTTCCATCAAGTGTTTCTCAAAATGACTTGTGATCGATAGAGGTATTTTCGTTCTTCGCGGTTGTGGAACCAAACGCTAACGCTAAGTTTCCTGGTTTATTTCCAAGTTAAGGTAGCTCGTGCTCTTTCTCGAATTAGTGATCATTACCCATTCAGCAAAATATCCTACCAGTGTCTTTTACGCGTACTTCGCTTGCAAGTAATTACCTCTCATTTTGGCGTGATGAAGAAAGGTTGTCTTCACAACTGAATTTAGCAGCAACTGTATCAAAATGGTCAAGGAAAAACGTTGAAAACACAGGTGCTATCAGGTGAACACGTACTTTTATCGAAAAAAGAGCGCAATGATTCGTGGAATTTGAACTCCCGGTCCTTTCTGCGAACTTTCTCTCGTGTGTGTACGCGTCGAGACGAAAGGTCACTAACGATTACTTCAATCCTTGACCAAACCGCAAAACCTTTTCCCATATTCATCCAGGGACAGAATTGAATACGAATCGATCACAGTTGAGCAAGACACCTTCGAGCATAGCATTAACTTCAAACACCTCGTTCTCTCGACTTAATATTGCTAAATTTGACAAAAACAGGACCATTATTTTTTAACGCTACAAAATATCACACAGTGTGCTTTGGTGCGTGCTATTGAGTGGTTGTGCGGGAAAACAAGTGTACTTTGTTGGCTCGGGAAAGACAATATTTTATTGGAGCGCATAAAGATTATGTGCGTGTAGGTTGCAGATTAAGGCCCCCGCAAAACCCGTCTTTAATTCCCAACGCTCGAAAGCAATGGAATAGTTTCACACGAAAATGTTTTGGTTCTCGAACGTTTATTGAGCAGTATTACTCAACCATCAATATTCTGTTCACAAATCTCAAACCCTTAAATCTTAATGGAGGAGGAGGTGGGCGGAGGTGCCTCACCCTATCCACCACCAGGCAACATCACCTCTGGCAAACAACACAATGACGACGCAGAAATGATACGATCTCGGAGGGGACGCTCTGCAAAATGACATAGGATTTTTGTCAAAATGAAGCGCTAAGTTGTCAAATGAAGCGCCCTCCTTGTGAGAGACTCCGTATGTTCTTCTTGTTGTTGAAACCATGTGAAGTTCGACTTTCTCAGAGGTATATCGACTTTTTCCGACATAACTACAAAGGAAACTACATGAGTGAATGAGAGGGTCAGAAAAAATCATTACCTTTTCTCCTTTATACTAAAAAATATTGACTTTCTGAAAAAGGTAAGTGTTTTAATTTGTGATGTCACTCGGAATACGAAATTCAATCAAAAATTATGACATTCCCATCGAAATCGACCTATTTTCTACATGAAGCATCATACTCTAGTAGCAATCGGAGCTTTCCGTGAAAGGCGTTGAAGTTGAAAGCGCAGATCTGAGCGCACATGAGCACGCAGGAACGGCGATGAATGGAATGACGTACGCAGGAGCGAATTGTTTCGGTTACCTGCTGGTTGGTGGCATTCTGATGGGTTCTCACCAGTCACACTGCCTAAATTTTTTATAAATAAGAAGACATTATGTTCAAGGTAAATACTAAAATCGGTAAACTTTTTACCGCACATTAATATACATTTTACGCAAACAATACTCGACGCCTTTGATGAAATTCAACACAGCAACGACAACAGTCGTTGACACGAGTGGAGAAGTGCTTTCCTTTCCTTAAGCGCACTCCCCACCACACACCATCTCTGCTCCCGATGTGCCATGAGGTGCGCGGTGCCTGGTGCGAAGGGTCTGCAATGAATGGAAAGCGCTGCGTCGTTAAATTATGAAGGGAGAAGCTCTCTCAAACGAATGGACAGTATTCAGTATATTAGTCGACGGCAGTCCCAGTCTCTTCTCTACGGGAGATATTTGTGACAAAGATGAAGAATGCTTTTCAGGCTTTTCAAGGACTTGGCGTCTACGGTCGAGATGAGTCTAAGTGAAGGGGGGATGCCTCCGAAAGTCATCCGGATGCAGTGACGTGCGCGTCAACGTCACTTTCGCTCGTGAGGGGTGGGGTAGGAGGAGAGCGGAATGATTTTTAATATGGAGAGCGTTCACGTTAGAGAGCTTGGCGCCCGTTCGGAGGATAGCTGAATTCTTTCGGCGCCGGCGCCACTAATCTCCAGTTACCGTCGACATGGACAGCGTCGGTGAGCGATTGGTTGGTGACTGTTAGAGCTTTGCGATCGCTGTCGCGGTCTTCTCCTCCAGAGCAGGATCGGGGGCCTCGCAGTTCACGTTAATTCGGAAAATGGAGCCGATACGGAGACGAGGAGTGTAAGTGGCACGCGTAAAACCTACTCCAGCTGACGCACTTCTGCCCCCGACTAATTGGGAGTGATTGGAGCAGCGCGCGCCGCGGCCCCCCCTGTCTGTTGCCGGGAGACAGAGAAGCAAAACCCAATTGTGTCACTTGGTGAGTGAGCGAAACGATTCTCTTTCAATCAATCCCTCTTTTCCTCCACTCAAAAGATTCATTTCATAATGGACCGCGAAACAGGAGGCGGTGGAAACATGGGGTGACACTTAAAATGGAATTATGGACGCACACGACTTCGGAAGTTACTGACCGGAGATGAACAGATGCCCTCCTGAACTGTTATTGGAGACGGATTCTGAAAATCACATGTACACCACAAAATGAAAGACCATGTTGCACTCAAAAGAGCAGATGAGGAATCGTCAACGTTGAGGATAGCACTTCATGGAAGGCGTAGAAAAAATCTCAAGACACAACCTATTTTTTAAGAACATTATTGGAGGGATTGACGGAAAAATAGAGGAGAAGATCAATAATACATAATTACGCAGGCCAAATACGAGATATGCCAAGAAGAGGATTTACATGGGAGTGAGAGAGTAGTAATGGTATGATAGAGGATATGGAGATACGCAATGAGCCCATACCAGGATTGAAACACAAACATCAAGCACGTGAAAGCCACTTCATCGGTGACGCCAGCTCCAGTCAAGCGTCTTTGCACAGCAATTCTCAATTACATTCTGATATTCATATATTATGCAAATTTCAATCTGACCGCTGTGGAAAACGTAATTTCTTCTTAAGTGGTAGTTAAGTCGAAAATCTATTTTTGGCGCTATGTACTCCCGTTATGCGTTGGTATGTGCCATGGGAAAATTAATGCATGTCACTGTAGAACTGTCTGCTTGTCATAATCACTGCAAACCATGTTGCATACCTTCAACTTTTGAAATTAAGATAGAAATCTTCTTGTCAAAGAATACAAGACAATGTGAATATTCGCCATTTAGACCCTCAAGTAATGCACATATGCCCTCGATGGCTTATCTCTCCGGATGGTATCCATAAAGGAACACAGCAAGTAGACAATATTTTATAAAATCAGTTATGTAATGACACAGAGAAGAACCAAAGCACCTTATACGATGAAATTTATTGGGTCTTTTCCAGTACTCGTAGAGCTAGGATCGAACTAGGATGGATTTCCCTAGTTAACAAGCAAGTTTACATTAAGCAAGCTCCTGTTCACTTTTTAAAAGTGGGAACACAGCTTAATAAATAAATAAATTATGTAAAGGCTTTGTGCTTCGAAAATATCGTTTTCAGATACTATGATTAAAATTCATAAAGATATGGGTGTGCCCAAAGTATTACGCAAAAGAGGAATTATTATTATTTTAAAAGTGTGTATCCTCATTAAACATGCACGCTCATTTATTTATTCACCAAAATGAATGGAGTCATAATTGAATTTAAAACTTTGGTCTCCTGGGAATCCCGGGCGGATGGGGGTACGCAATTTGCCGAGAGTTTCGGACTCAGAGCGAGCTACCAAAAAGAAAAGCAACTCTGAAAAATGAACCAAACGCCATGTTATTGAATTACGCATGACAAGACGCACAACAACGAAGCTAGGAGTGAATATTCGAAGCGAGTTTCATTTGGCTTCTTGAATGCAGACATCCCGAAAACCTTCTCTTCCCCAGTTCTAGTAATATCATGGAACTCCACTTGTCCTGTCACTCGTTTGTCAAAAACTTTCGCGCGCATTACCCGAATGTCAAGTGTTGCAAACAGATATTCCAATGTGGAGGAGCAGTAGAGGCCCAGTGAAAAAAGGGGATACAAAGTTCCTTTCGCGAAGACGGCGGAAGCATTGCGAGAATCATGCGTATAGCACACGGTGAACACATTTGGTCTCAGTATTGCTAGGTACACGCGATCGAAACAAATTATACGATTAGGTTACGCACATTGCAGTTTGAACTCCTCGCTATTGTCTGAGAAACCGCTACTTTTAGTCTAGTGACATTTCCGTGGCTACGCTACTTTATGGCGCGCACATTTAGCCATGCTTAAATATAATGCTTTATTGCTTATTCTCGGGCTGTCAGGTGCAAGAAAATTCATTAAAATTCTTTGCTACGTATGCACTGGTATTGACCATGTCCGATATGAGCGGGCTGAGCGATGCCAGAGGCGTGAAGCGACGGCACAAAACTTTATCGGTCGCGGAAAAAGTAGAAGTTTATCCTCACCTGCCTCCTGAAACCAATGTGGATGAAACAGACTAAACTGCTCCGTCGAAATGAACCTTAATTTCCCTGCTCCTGACGATAGCATCAAAAGCGATGAAATATCTGATCGTCAATCGCATCAATCCATCGGCCGCGGCAAGGAGTGTTGCGTCAAGCAAATGTTTCGCATTTTTAGCATTTTTATTTCAAATTTTACTCATTATATCAATAAATAAATTTTTTATAAAATTTATTACTTGCGAATTAAAGCTTCTGGGTTGCCCAAACGGGTACCATTTTCCCGGCGTTTCCATGCCCGACACGGCCCCCGTCGTCAGGGGGCGTCAACAGATCTGCCGGAAAAGTATGTACATAGCAGAATTCGGCTCAATCCAGCGCCGAGAAAATAAGTGCTATGACCGAAGGGGATAAATCTAGACAGGCTTTAATATATTACATCATATAAAAATGTCATTAACGAGGAACAAAATTTTAAATAAGCAAAAACGAAGACACTTTTTAGGTTTTATTTGTTTTACCTGAAAGAAAAGTTGCGTCTCATGAATTAAGGGACTAGCATATTGTAAAAGACTATTTTCAATGTATTTGCCGTCACCATAGAAGAAACATCTGAAAAAGCAAAGCGAACCAAGAAACTACAGAGGAGCGAATTTACATATATTGTGCGTTCGAAAAAAGGAACTGGAAAGTCTGGTAAATGACTGAGGATGTTGTCACTTAAACATGAAAGATAGTCTTTCAGGTATTGATGCCACTAAGAAAAAACACTGGAGATTGCAACCAAGGAAAGGAATATACTTCCAGTTGATAAGACGTCCAATTGTTCGAAGTTAACATTTCATGAAGTTTTAGTTCCCATTACAGGATAAATTATGGAATTTATTTTATTACTTTTTAAAATTGTAGTTTCTAATTTTAACTATCACAAGATATTTCATTTCATCATATGTATTTAAAAAAATAAAAACGAGTATGCTTTTAGATTTTCATGAACTCAAGCTGAAAGTCAAGTTAAAAACTGTCTAGTAAAAAATGCTTCTGAGGTCATCGTGGCTGAAACAGTTCCCATCATATTTGTTCGACCAAAACTTGTCACCATTCTATCAATCAGAATATGACGCTATCAACCGCAAAAGTTTCACTTTCCTTACCGTTAATGAAAATAAATTGCGGATATTTTACCTCGTCGGGAGCTTTCGTCAACGATCACGGGGTAGAGAGGAGACCGCCAACTGTCTCCGAAGATTGACGGCGCTGCTGTCACCAAGGTGATGTTGACAGATGGGTCCCCTTCGGGCGTCCCTGCCGGAAAAATCAATTAGTCAAGATTAGGAGTTTGTCGCGTTGTTTTCCCGAGGGCAGCCCAAGTGAATATATGATACATTCAAAAGAAAAGTGAAGCCCCACAGCCGTAAGTATATTATTATTATTATTTATTTGTTCCTCGTATAAGCTCATGCACAAAATAAAATAAAAAAATTCAAATCGAGGGACAGAGGTTCCCCTTAGGATAGCATCCTGTTTGGGTTTAACCGACTCTTCTTTGTTTAACACAACTACACCAACGTAGAAAACAACATAAAAACTGTGCCGAAAATTAAAAATCACTTTAAAAAATTAATAGTAGATACAAAAGTACAAACAATAAGAATATGAAAATGAAAAAACATATTGATTATGCCGAAACACAGAATCTGATTGGAATCACTGCAATTTACAAAATATTTTTTTAAGATAAGTTTTATGTAATTATAATGCATACATAATTTAACATGAGCCTTTTGCAGGCTCCAGATATGCATTGAATATGTCATCGGATCTCGCGAAAGCTGGAGGAACACGGATGCGCTTGGTGGTGCGTCACGGAAATAGTTAAGTCTTGTCAATAGGTAAGTGGGATGGAGTGGACTGTGAGTGAGGAGGAGGAGGAAGAGATGAAGTCTTAAGCTCCGCAAGTCTGATACATAATTCCATGTGCATTTTTAGAATGGGCACATGTGAATGCGGGGAGGTGTACGTAGGTGAGACAAGTCGGACGGTGGAGGCGAGAATTAAAGAAAACCAACGTCACCTTCGATTGGGCCAACCTGAAAAATCGGCTGTTGCAGAGCACAGTATCACGATGGACCATGCCTTCCATTTTGAGAAGCCCAAAGTAATTGCTCGCCCTTCTGGCTACTGGGACTGGCTCATCACGGAGGCCATCGAGATCCGGAGAGAAAGACGAAACTTTAACTGTGACTTCGGTTAAAACCTGAGTCACACTTGGAAACCCATCCTCAAGATTGTGGGAGAGTCAAGACCACCGGATGTTACCTAATATTCCCGCCAAAATTTAGGACCTGACCTACTCATGGGGTATATATTGACTTCCACCTCTAGTCAAGCCAATGACCTCTGCCCAGAGTACGATGCTCGACTCGAGCATCGAAACGTTGGCCGTCATGGACCTAACTACCCGGTGTAAACCCCGAAAGATCACTGACATAAATCTTCGCCGGGAAAGCCTGAAATCCTAAATAGATCTAGATTGCTTTAAGAGCATGAGGTTTTTGCATGACAAAAAATATTGATTCTTGTATGGATAGAACATAAGGAAATATGCACCGTTGCCAAAACCTTTAAGAAATCATATAAAAGTTTTTATGTTCTAATGTTTAAGAATATATTATACAAGGAGCAAGTTTAATTTAGCAACGAAATTTGAAATAACAACTTGAATCCACTAAAAGAGGTGCAGTCATTTTTCGAAGCGTATTTATACGCTTGTAGTGGAACTTTACTGATTTTTCAAGGAGTTTACAAAACGAATAACATTGCACTATTATAATCATGTAGTCACTACAATCAGAATTAAATTCAGTCTTCACACCTTTCGGTCATCCTCCACTTCAACCCAGTCTTTTATTATTATTATTTAAGAACACAGTTTCCTTACGTAAGTCATTGTACCTAACAGCAGGCCCTAAAGTGCCCCTCGGCACTTTTACTGGGGGCATGTGTCCACCTGTAACCCACTCAGTCATGCACATGCCTTTGCAAACGTTGTGTAAAATTGACTGTAGCAAATGAAATTCGGCACCATAGGGTGACAACATGGGATGTTGCTGGGTTGAATAAGAACTCTCTGCACGACTCTAAGGGAGTGTTATGTTGAGTAAATATCTTCTCCGTCCGAGTGCTGTTGCTTAAAAAGATCATTAAAATCCCAAAAAAAGAAGCCACAGCATGCCTAAGCTTCAGGAGTTAGTATTTTGGGGCGAATTTTCTACTTATTTTTTTACCATATTTTGATTACATTTTAACATTTCGTCACTATCAGGTTAAAAAAATGTTTTTAAACAACCTTTAACCCATTTTATGGGCTAATAATGAAAACCTACCTTGTTTTCTCGTTTACCCAAAAACATACAGCAAAATAAATGAATTGATGTTAATCACCGTATACCTACTATATTGGTTTCCAAACAATTCACTGAAAATAATTCTGAGCTAAGAGAAGTCACCTAGGATATAATCCACGAAACTGATTTTATAGTTACTTTAGTATCAAAACTACAGCAACGATAAAGTCAGTTTCATGAAATTTACAGAAAAGTTACGCCTCACATGAAAAGAGATGACTACGCTATACATATAATGGCAAATACGCGAAGTCAAAATCCATGGTGATTAAACTGAGAGGTTAGAAAAACACCAAGACAGCGGCGAATGTTACACACATTCAGAGTGGTGATTTAAAGTTTCTTGGAATTAATTCGAAGGATAAAATTTCTGAATCCAAGTAAATAACATGCCAGTAATGTGCAAAGCTCAGCGTTCGTTAGAAGGCAAAAAACTATGGGATCATGCAAACGAGTACCCAAAGTCCTTTTTTGGCCAAACGGTAGTATAAAATGTAAGGCAAACCACAATCGCAAGTTCATTGACGGGAAAAGAAAGAAAGTTGTGACGGAGAGTCTAATCAAGAGCCAACATAAATCAAAATGAATTTCAGACCGCATGAAAGCCGACTTTGAAGTCAAATCCCCACGGCCTCATAAAGAACTTAATACAGACATTGTAATAATTCAGGAAAGAATATTTGAGCAGCTCAGAAACCTAAGAACGAGCGAATCCTCCGACCCGGATGAACTACTACGGGGGTTATCACATCTTATCACGTCAATGACTCGCTGGCCAAATTTCACTTATTTTCAGTCATCAGGGTGAGCGGCGGAATTCGCCATCGAATGGAGTAGCTTTTGCCGGGCCCTTACAGGGGGGTTATTTTGTAATCTCACCTTTTTAATGGTTCTTTGCGGGAAGGCGGGAGATCCGGTTCGGTCTCTTAATGATCGGCTCACGATTGACAAAGGTTCGATGGTGGCTCCATTTCACGTTCCTAACGACAGATGAGATGGAACTAAGGAAATGCGGAGCCAAATGAAACGGATCAAGAATCAAAAGATACGAATCAAGAGTCGAAAGAGCGGATGAATCAAATAAATAGACCGGCAGTTCACCACTTGAGAGCCGAAGATGGTCACGCCGCCTGGGTGGTGGAGTTGAACTACGAAAAATGACGTAATTTTCCACATTTTATGACGTATTCTCACTTAAGTGAGATTAAAAAATAACCCCATTGGAGGGAAGATCGGTGACGCCATCACGCATTCGGAAATCTTCGTCTGCCTCCCCTGCTTTTGAGTCGACGCTCAGGAATACGACTTCTCGGTCGTCGTTTGAGGAACTAACGATCGGAGAGTAAGAGTTTCAACAATGTCGTGCATATTTTTACATTTCATATTTTTGTTTGGGGATATAAAAATACGTAGGACTTACCCTCCCTAATTCAGTCCATTTCTATATTTATACCACGCCAGTTCCACGCTTAATCAAAGTTACTGCTTCCACCACCGAGTGTAAGTAGAATATCAATCATCGTACAGTATTCTTTAACTGCTTGACTCCAATTTCTCGTGTACTAAAGAAAGAAGTGCAATGAGCATCGTTTACGTCGATGCAGATCTTTAATGGGGCAATACAGAAAATTTCTCTAAAAAAATACAGCTCCAGTTTATTTTGCAGAGAAAATTCACCGAGAACTAATATAGCCAGAAATTCTAATTGACTACGTATCCTAGTGGAATATTGCGTTTCATGCGAGCATTTCCGAACGTATTTCAAGTTTTCAAATGACAAATTTCTCTCCGAAGCGTTATTGCGACGGATTTTCGAAATAATGGCACTGAAGTCGGCGCGCCACTCGCTTATCTTGAAACAGTATTTTTTTTTAAACTCCCATCTTGTCGTTTCTTTTTTTTTTTGGACGCCACGTTTCACAAAAATAATGCACCCGCATCCGCGTAAAACCGCTAAATGCCTGCGGCTAGCGTTTTTTTTAAACCTGCGACGTGGCAAAAATTCTCGGCACAAGGCAAACATTTGTGGGCATACAAGCAACCAGACACAGACAGCAGTGAGAGCTTACTTAATGAGTTTGAAGTTTTAGTCATTTGAGACCATACCATAGCTACGTGAATTTTCTTCAGTAGCGGGCAAGCAGACACTCTTTCCTTAATTATTCTTTAGTCCTTGACCATGCAATTTCGCTCAAGCTTAGCTAAGATTGGCCGAATTAAAACATAAAAACACAAAAAATATAATTCATAATTAAATCCAAGCGTCAGAAATTTACTTATTTTAGATTAGGCTAAATCCATTATTTATGACATTATTTGCAATGAGGTACCTACCAAATCGGTGTTTCTGTCACAAATAGAGTGATTTTTCTCATTAAATGGTACGGATTACTATTAAGCAAACTCTACTAACACTCGAACCGCAGAGTTACGAACTACGACCGTAGAATAATAATAAAGAATAGCTTAAGTGTCCGATACAACGCATTAAATGCAATGGAAACATCATTCCAGACGCAACGATGGGTAGGCATTTACTCCACATATTCCTTGTGAATATTTACGCCGGTCAATCTCGGGACAAATGTCGTAAACAAACTGTTCAATTGCTCCTAAAATGCTCTAAAAACTTCAATTTTTTTCGTGATCGTATCTAAGATTGCTTATCCATACGTATTTATATTACGTATTATATTTCGTCACGCCATACGTATTCATTTCGCCATACGTATTATATTTCGCCACTCTCCGTTTCACATGCTTTCCATTGTCGCACAGAGATTTTTTTCGACGATTAGCGCCTCCCCAACTCCCTCATCCCCTCCTTAGAATCTTCGAAAAATCCACCCCCCCCCACCTCCCGCCCCGCCCCTTACCCCTCTCCCTCCCCTTACTCTTAGGCCCTCCTCCACTTCTCACGCAGCCAAGCCTCATGAAAGCAGTCCAATGATTTTAAAAGAAATAATTAGGCTGTCACCAAAATTTTAGCGTGCCTTGGCAACGAAAGGACCAAAGAACTATACAGTCACTGATAATATCAAATCCAAGAAGTGAATTGCCAGGAACCACTGTCCTTGGACTGTTTTAGATTATTAACTGTCTTTGGAAACTGTATTGTATTACGATTAGTTGGTGTTTATAAAGTACAAGATAAGGCGCCCAATGAATATCAACGTGAAGGAAAAAATATCAACAGTAATACATTAATAATCCATTCATATCTTAATTAGTGCAAAGAATCATTGAGTTAATGGATATATACACGGAATCTAGACTTGAACAATAAGTATGGTCGTTATGGGGACGATGACTCAAAAACGCCAAAATATTGTGAAAAATCGTTACGTTTTAGCAAACATTTCGGAATTTCAATCGGAGTACGAAATTCGATTGATAGAATAAGAATCATTATTTTGTTTTCTTTCCATTGGTACCTTTCTCAACAACAAAAAACCACAATTTCTAATTTAATTATGCAAATAAAAAAACGTCTGTAGCCAAAAATATAATTATATATATATATATATATATATTTGGCTACAGGCTTTTTTATTTGCATAATTAAATTAGAAATATATATATATATATATATGTATATATATATGTATGTGGGTATATATATATATATATATATATATATACATACTCAATCATACGAAAATGACGCTCAAAGGCGCGAATAATATCATACATTCATAGGAAAATGGAAATGGATAGGTACACATAAAAGGACGAACACAGGGTTTGGTGGGGAAGATGAAAATGAGTCAAAACCAGACAGAAAAAATTTCACCTTAGCCGGGATCCCGGCTAAGGTGAAATTTTTTCTGTCTGGTTTTGACTCATTTTCATCTTCCCCACCAAACCCTGTGTTCGTCCTTTTATGTGTACCTATCCATTTCCATTTTCCTATGAATGTATGATATTATATATATATATATATATATATATATATACACATCGGTGATTATTATAATAGATGGTGCATTATTGAATTACGCATGGCAAGACGCAGAACAATGAAGCCAGGAGTGAACATTGGAAGCGAGTTTCACTTGGCTTCTTGAATTCAGACAATCCAAAAACCTTCTCTCCACCGAGGAAAGGATGGAAGTTCTAAATGGAGTATTTGCACACTTTTGGGAAGTGACATCTAAAAAATCTAACGATACTTCAGACACTAAATTTTCATTCTGACGCTCGAGAGGCTTTTCGTTAATTTTTTATTAGCTAATAAAATCTAATAAATTATTATTGCGCCGAAACACTGGTCCGCCATGTTTTGTAGGCTCTGACGTCATCTCCCATAGTCGACCATTTGTTGATTTGGAGATTGTGTGACTGTGTAGTCTTAGCGTGCGGACGAAAATTTAGCTATTAATTAGCAAATATCGAAATAACTTCGAAAAGGCGAATACTATTTCACTCTCAACGCACAGCTAGGCTATTTCGCTTCTGCTAATATGGGAGATGACGTCACACTTCGAAGAAGTAATGGTAGGGCGTTTAGACCTAGGCAATTTTGATGCTAAAACAATGCATATTAAAAGCCATTTATTAAATTAATTATTTGGAATTATACCTTGGTATTTCGTACGTGGCATTTCGAAACCAAACACTACTCGCTATAATAAATTTCAACAATATACCTCACTTACGCAAATACTCTATTATTGAGTGAGCTTGAATATCAAATCGTTTCCTACCATGGGTCAACTAAAGCGTATAGGTGTAGCGAAACTTGGTGGCACTCGATTGTGAAGATCATGACGCAAAGGAGAGGAAAGCACACACGAGATGTGGGTTGAAGCGGCCGAGCCTTTTTTCCAGAGGACCCTGCGGGAGTCCTTGGATAACTTTGCCCGCTCATCAACGCTTGGTCAGTGTCCTCTAATCCTCCGCTGGTGAGTGCCACCAAGTTTCGCTGTACCATGGACAGCCGTTCCCCTCACATCATCACTTGAACTTTGTGTTTTCTGTGAGCGCACGGTTCTTTGAAACTTTCCTTAGCCACAGCACTCTATCTTTTAGGTGACAGGGTAACTAATTCCTTTTTGTCACTTTACGACACCAATTTGCTCGCCCTTCCTTTAAGCCTTAACGGTCTAATGATTCAAATCATTCAATTTACATTCCCAGCATCGCCAAACCAGAGCACTATGACAGCATATAAGTGAAACGCTCTTCACGAACTTTGTGGTATTCCGTGGCTAAATTTATTTCCGCATGACATCACTAACAAACCACAGCGATAAATTTCACGCGACCCGGTTTCGAATGCTTGAGCCCCTTCTGATGTGATGTGACGCGTGATGATCACTCGGGACAGAGTGGTTGCGATGCTGAGCGCAGCTGCAGCTTTCATACCCAGATCGCGTATTTCTTTTTTTATCTCGGCGGTTTATATAACTTTCCGCGCGCAAATAAAAATACGAAAGCACTTGTTCATTACAGCTGAATCCCCTCTAAATTCTTTAATTGTACACTCATCTCTGATCATAGCTTTCCTATTTTTTGCACGAGTACTTTTCAAGTACCACGCATCCAGCGCGAGCGTACAACCGTCATTAACTACCTGCACTCTACATTTATACATGTTCCTTTTTCTTGTATGGAAATAAATTTGGGAGAATCATTTCTTTACTATATTTGCCTCAACTTCCAAGCACACCGTTTTCCCAATGTAACGTCATACTCAAGCCAAATTTACCAAATTGTTTAGTATGCTCACAGAGCAATGAAGATAATTAGAAAACATCATCCCAGCACATAAGGGCAACAGAATGAATGGTGGGATATCAGTGTGTGTAATTATGTACTAAATATACGAAATCAAGCAACGCCGTGCTCTTCATAAGGAAACACAGGTACAATAGCACAATTAATACAGGATTTTGTGTATTTTATCTAACACCACTCTTTCAGCAGCGAAATTGTTCAAGATGAATATTTCGATAAGAAATCACAGGCGAATACATGGTTAAAACTTTTGTATTTAGTCAAATGACGAAAGCAAGGGGTAAACGTATTTTTAATTAATGTCTAGAGATGAACTCTATTCGTCATTTCACCACCGTAACATAAAACGTAAGGAATGTATATGACAGAGCAAAGTATTATTCACGATGTTGTCTATCTTTTTGGATCAAGTAGAACATTTAAATGGCATATGTATTTATGCCCAAAGGAAAAGATCTGATAGTACATAGATAGTAAAGATATCCAAGTAATGATAGAATTGAGGAAATAAATGTTCTATCCAGCGTCAGGAACACTATTTAAGGCACCCATGAGTTACAGTTTCCACTGAAAAACCTGCCACTAACAATAAGATTAACGAAAAAAAGGGTACGCATATTATACCTACTTCGAATACGTGTTAGAAAAAAAATCACAATATCAATATCGATAATTCAATTTCCACCATGCAATCTGCTTTGTCCACGGGGAAATAAAGGCAGAGAGCATGAAAGTGAGAGTTTGCCAAGCATTAAAACGAAGTGCCAATCACCTCTAGCCTGGATTAGATCTCGTTTGATGAGAGAGAGATAGGAAAGGATATCGCATATCTTTATCACTTCGGCACCATGGACAGTTCGGCCTACGAAATTCAAGAAGTCGAAATGTAATCTCTATAAAAACAGAATAAAAAATAAAAGCAAATTCGATAAGAAAGTGAAGCATCAGGAAGGAATTATCTCAAAATATTCGAAGAGTCTTTACTCTAAAAGGAGTAATCTAAGACTGTTCGTGACATATGATTTCCACAGAAAGAGAATAGTTCAAGTCCAGTCATATGATGAGACTGTTAACGAGAATGCAATTACCAATATCAATCAGGAAACTCCTGGAGGCACGATTCCCAAATTAAGTTTGAGATAGGAGGTTGGACTTAGTAGGTTCACAACTGCCACGGACGAATGTTTTGAGTATAGAAATAGAATTTCTTCTAACTGCATACTTTAAAAGGCAAGCTTTTTACCACAGATTAATTAAAAACTTTACATCATCCATGTTTCACGCATTTACTGAAAATTAATGCAAATAATACAACAATTGCGGATGCAACTATCGACGTTTTTTGCGCGTTTTTGCGCGTGCGAAATCGTCTGGCGCATCAACTCTGCTCCGGAACAAAGTCACGTTTGATTTTTCCTGATTAATGTATTTCCATCAAAAATTACACTCTCATTTTAAAGATACTGGTGATCTCAAAATGCAAAAAGTCAATCGATCGAAAAAGTAAAACGCTCATTTGAACTGTTTCTATTCCAGAGACCCCTGATTGGACATAAATGACTCTCTCACGTGTCTGCAATCTCCATCACTGTCAAGGATGTTTCCCATCCCCCACCCGAAAAACGCGCCTCTGCTCCGCTTACAACCGTCTGCAAGGGAGGGCAATGCAGAGGGTGTTGTAACAAGGTTAGGGAGAGAGGATGAGTAAAAATAAAGAAGAGAATTAGACCTTCCATCCGTTTACGTTGCAGTCATTAGTTGTGAAGGGAAAGGATTTTTTTGCCATCTGAGAGGTGAGCGGTATAGCACGTAACTGTTATATAAAAAAATTCGACTTGTTTACTAACCAATAGGACAATTAAAATAATTTAAAAATTCAGGTGGAAATAGTGGAAAATGGTCTAAAAAAGTGAAATGATAGAACGGTTCAGATAATCATTTTAATTGTGACGTAGATGATAAATTATAAACGTGAAACAATCGGGGCGCAAGTTACGAAATAACTCCTTAGATCGGCTGTGGAACTCGATTATTTTTGCGCTAATGCTAGTTCTACAGATTTACTCCACTACCGTAATAACCTGTTAATCACTCTGAAATTGTTATGACCTGAAATTTAAGGTATCCTAGTCTTCTGTGGGACTCCGAATCCTTATCTCAATCTCATATTAGTCCTTCCTATACGTTTAGGTGAGGCATAAGAGAAGGTATTCAGAACTTGCTCTGAACGAAACGAAACGAAACTGAACGAAACAAACGAAAAACAAAAAGGAAATATCATCGCCAGAGTGCGATCCCGGGTCTTCTGCCCGATAATGCCAAATAATAGAACGGAATGCTTTGGGAAATAACTGCTTTGGCAGAGAATGAGATCGCCCAAGGGCGCTTGGGGCGTAGCTGAGGTTTCAGTGTGCTACCCCGCGCAGGAAGACCTCGTTTATTATTCCGTTTAGTTTCGAATAACACATTAGCATATAGCTTGAAATAAATACGAATGAGCTGAAGAATATGGATGTGCGCTCGCGGGGTCTGCATCACATTTTCCAACTCACTTGGCGGAGGTTGCTGGTTGTGTGGTTACATCTCGACGCCAGCTCCACCATATACCTCCGCTTGCTTTTCCGTCGCCCGCCGGAGGGAAACGATGCTCCCATCTAAAAGTTTTTGAGGCTCCGTGAAGTGCAAAGTTTGGTAGGAAATTTAATAAAAGAGATACCCTCCTCCACTACCCCCCAGGGGCCATTTATTTACCAAGAGGGAACATTTTGACGCACCCATTCTCTTCGATATCGTCTACCCACACTAATCACCATTAGAAAGCAATCCTAGCCGCGTCAGACCAGACGAGGAAGGGCTTGCAAATACCGCAAAACTATACTTCCAAAATTATTTTTGCTATGATGCCGACGGTGGTGAAAGAAAAAAAGGCGGGCGTGAGCATGTCGTGCATGTCTATAGCGTGAATGTCTCCGTCTGCGTCGGTGGGCGACTGCAACAAGCAGCCGTCGTGAGAAAGAGAGGAATGGACTCGATATTCTCAGGCTTTAATTTGTAAAATTTCTTTTAACAGAATCATTACAAACTTTGTAAATTTTACAATGGATTTTATTCAATACGACTGGTTTCATCGCATAAGCAACATCTTCAGGTGTATGGTAAGCTGACGACGATATTGTAATTGTTTACACACGAAGTCATGGATTCGGAAAGGATCACTCTGCTGCTACCGTTACCTACATGTCGTCTCCCTCCGGCGCCTCATAGTCAGATATATATTTTTGGACGAATTCGCGTAAATAGTCATAATTAGAGAAATTTCCGCGGAAAATCGTTCACCTGGGGGACTATTCTGTATGTTCTCGGAATTTCCGAGCCCATGAAAGAGACGAAACTTTGACGTCACTGCCTCTAAAATTTCAAATATTTCAATAGATGAGATTTGTCGGGGGCTGTGCCGTCAAATCCATGGATTTTCCGAGGTCCGACCGTGTCGAGTTCTTACTGAATAAGGCCCCTGGTCTGATAATTATACCGAGGACATTTAAATGACCCGGCTAATGCGCCGATCACCCAGACACCGAAACCCAGATGATTTTATGAATCAGTACGACCCTCTTAAGAGGAATAAGATAACTTGTAGTGGCGAAACGTCTTATTTTATTAAAAAAATATAGGGTATTAATGAAGCCTGCGTACTGAAACGATAATCCGAACGCTCTATTGCCAGAGCAGTTGAGATTTTTCCAGAGCCAATAGATTTTTCCCTGTAAACAAATGTGTTAGCATTAACTACTGATGTAGTAATCATAGTGATTAGTTTTTTCAATGACTTAAATTTCTGCTAATGAAACTTAAATCACTTATATAATTCAATAAACACGCTATCAAAGATGGAAAATACACCTTAACGAACGAGAAATGAAATATCTCCCGAATGCATATCGTGCAGTTAGTCTTATAAGAGTAGGCATTTATAAAATATCGGCTCTAATTCACGTAATAACAGTCAGGAAGTAGCAAAAAAATGATTTATTGAAAATCGCATTTGTAGCGGTTGAGGTAGTGATAGCTAAATATAAACCAAAAGGCTTTTGTAATTTCAATCAAATACCACAAATAAAGATTTCATTCAATTTGCGACTTAGTCATCTGGAGAGTATAATCCTCTTATGAGCTTAAATTTCTGCCTACGCATCCCTTGAAAGGTTGAAAATGACCTGAGTTGCACGACTTTAATCTCACAAAATTCTACATCATGTGTGAACACGAATGCGTAAATTTACGCTGAGCGTTTAATAAGTGGCTTTCAACCAATTGAATGGCATGGTGTTTACATCTGACACCCCATAATTTACATTCAGCTGCGCCAGAGAGAAAAAAGACACTCTGCATTCGCGACACAAGCAACGTTATTTTGCGATATATCGCACTGAGAAAGTAGGCAATAAAAGTAAATATTTTGAAATGTAGCTTCATTAAAAGAAACTAGGTAACCCGTGCGAAAATTTCACACTTTCACGCTATCAGGGAATAAGTATGTTAAGGAAACGGTGTAATTGGGTTTTAAATATAGAAGAAGGTGAATCATAAAGTACTTTCTTTATACTTGTTTTCTTGCAAAAATATACAAAACATATGAATACAATACAGGCAAGAGAGTTTATCGAAACTTTTAAGTCAAATTTTTGGGTAAATAGTGAAATTTGAGATTGAGATTTTATTTTTAGTCAGAAGCCGGTGATTCAACTTTTAAAATGATACCTCATTTATCACTGTAGGTGCAGTATTAACGGAGCATATACGGAATGACAGAAAAAGACCTTTCTGTAATAACATATATGATAGATCCTGAAAATGCGATAAGTGGAACACACCTTATTTCATGTGGTGCACAGTTTTGGAAGAAGTGTGACAGTTCCAGAAAAAACACCAAAGTGATTTATAACTATAAAAACTTTTATTTAAGCCAGTAGTTTCAGGCCAGATGACGGTGAAAGGCTGGAATTAATTGATAAAAATAAGATAAATTGAAATAAATGAAAAGGAGAAGTTATAATTCAATGATCTTTATTTGACTAAAGATATCCAATTTTTAACGAAATATGCTCCGGCTCTAGCGTGTGAGTGAGCTTGATCATCAATTAGAATAAATTATCAAGGCTCACGGAAAGGAGGCAGTAAATAAATGACTTCGTCGTCGCCACTAGCGTGATGAGACCACGTGCGTACCAGATGCAATCTCTGAGATGAAGCTCCATCTTTCGATCCGGGATTTAACGAGCGCTCGCCGTCTCTTCTTTTTTTCCCGAATTCCTATGACGCAGCAAATAAGACACTGCAGTTGTTAATGATCAAAGGCCCCGACAAGCGCGCTTCTGTCGACACGGCCACGGCAGCGGGAGGGTCCAACCATAGAGCTTACTGGAGGGGGCATAAGCTCTCAGGGGTGAAGCCAGGCGTAACGGTATTCTTGCGCATTTAGCCATAGTGTCCAGCCCAGCTTCGTGGATTTGCCATAAGCCTACGTGCGAAGAAAATATTAAGTTTTTCTGAAACCAGTGGCTACAGAGGTCATATAAAGGTACGTAAATACTTAATAGTGTGTGTATTTTTCTGAAAATTATTATCTATATCCGAAAACATGCCGTCAGGCAGATATATGCTATGTTAACTTTGCATTCGTAGATGGTTTTCTGCTCTGCTTACGGGTGCAGTAATCGCACAGATAGAAGAATAACTGGTCTTACCTTCCACCGGTAAGTTAAAAAACTTCATAAAATAGTCATACCAATGCAATATTGTATGAAATGGACGCTACAACAGATAAATATTGAATTTGTTGCCTACGATGTTGCATGTGTTTCGGGTGCATTATTAAGTGAGTAGTTGATAATATTTTGCCAGTAAACCGCAGCAATTATGTTATTTTATCATAGTTAGTAGCATGTTCAGCTAATTTGTTATGTGAGTATAATATTACCGGTAGGAAATAATGCGACTGAAATGTTTGCCCTACCACAAACCTTTATGATGGCTTGCAGGGTATTACGCAGATGTTATGCGGAACCAAGCATGATGTTACACTAATTCACAGTAATTATCCTAAAGAAAATATAGACTTTATGATGAGTTAGAAGTGTGGAATAGTATTTATTTCAATTAGAGGGAAAGAACTTAGGAAAGTGTGGCCTTCACGTGCCTTTGGTATCATCGGTACTCTATGCTTAAAACGGAGATAAAGAAAGTTTGACAACGAGGGATTTGTTATTCTAAGTTTGTGAATCACGTTCTTGGTATAGAAATATTTGCAGGGAAGTGTGTTCATTTTGTAATATATAAAATCAACTTTAGCTGGTCAATTAACCGTTGCATGGTCGTGAAGGCTGTCTTAAAGCAACTATTTTAGTGTCAGAGGTGAGAGGGAAAATGACCTATTACTTTCCTACCACAGAAAACTATGTCAGAAGATCCATTATGGCAAGATTTTATGAATTGCCTATGTATGAATGCCTTAAATTCTTATTCGTGAATCCATTTTGAACTTGATGGGTGTGTTTTCTTATTTATTGTTAGAGCATATAACGAGGATCTGATGAATTAAATATAAATCAAGCCAGTCTCGTTCTAAGCAATATTTCTATGGTCCACATATAGCGCATTGGTATTGGAACTGATATTTAATTGCTGAGTTAATTTTTATTTACCCTTTGCACATTACTTCCACTATGTAATTGCTGACACTGTCAACAGTCTTAAATTATCAACCTTAGAGTGTTGAATGTAATTTTCCATGTTTCATCATGAACTTGACAGAGAGACTGTTGATGCTGGGTATTGATGTTGAAGCTGGGTGTTGGATGTTGAAAAATGAGATGTGTATGCTGCTTACTTGAGTGCAATCAATTGTATTTGGTTCCATCATCTTGTTGGAGCTGAATTCCTTTGTGTTAATTTTGATATTTCTCTATGTGGTTTACGTTTGGGTTAAATTATCATATCCTCAGGCTCTTTGGTCATTCTTTTGTGTTCACAAGTATACCCTAGGTATTTTTTATATCATGGCATGTATGGATATCATATATTACTTCTTTCCTCGAATTTCGGATTCTAGTAATTTTTAAAATTGGAGAAGTAGAATTATGCGAATGTTCTTCTATTTTTCTTCTACTTGGTAATGCATGTTATTTTTTCAGGTTATAGATGACCTTTAATCCGGTGGTATTGGAATCAAATTTGGAGTTTATGATATGTTCTTGATAGACACCTCGGGTCATTATTTCATTGATGTTCCTAGAATATCTACTTGAAGGGAAAGAAAGTGGTTCATTGTGGTAAGAAATTGTCATATCTTGATGTGTTTCCCTAAGCAATTGCAACATTTTTTTTGTATTGGTATATTTCCAAAAATAATATTTATCTGTTAGGAAATATGTTGTTTTTTCTGTACAAGTACCTGTTATTTGTCACGCAACCTTTCTTTTTTCCTTTTTCAGGATATCCTTACAAGTTTGCTGGGCCTTTAATTAAGCAATTTCCGGAAACCATTCGACATTTACTTTCCTGACATAAAGCATAAGGTGTTGCAGTTACTGACTGGAACAGTTGTGAATTGCAATCGCATTGCTTCGGTTTTGCATTTTTGACCTCACTCATGCATTGTAAATGTTTACATTTGATGTTGACCGGCCAAAGGAAAATCTTGTACTTGAACAATCTTAAAATTGAATTGTATCGTAAATTAATGTTTTTGTAACTTGCCACTTTAATTAAATGTTTATGCTTGAAATTTTTTTTCAATGACCAACAAAATGTTTCGCCCTTCTTGTGAAGTTAAATTTAGAAACACGCATTTACTCGAGTTCACTCGAGTACAAATGTGCATTACGTGAGGTAGCACGGCTCTTTTCCAGGGGCTTTGATAGTGAAAATGTAATAATATAAATAGGAAATATAGTTTAAAGGTAATTCGGTAATATGTCATACGCATTTTGTCGAGTTGAGTACAAACGTGCATTACGAGAGGTAGTACGACTCTTTTCCAAGGTTTGACAGTGAAAATGGAATAATATAAGTAGAAAATATAGTCTTAGGGTGATTCGGTATTGTGCCATTGATAAAATTATTTTATCTTGGGATTTGGTCAATAATTATATCGTACAGTAGCAGTTCTTGGCGAGTTTAATGGTGATAAATTACGTTCGCAGAAGAAACGTTGGTTGCATATCCAATCTCCAATCCATCTTTAATTTCAGGAATAGGATTCAGAAAGTTGAAATTAATGCAATTTTCGAATTGACAGCTGTTATTTTACGAGTAATATTGAGTCAATTATGTTTGACAAAACATCGCTTTCTCCGTTAATAATCCCATTCCTGCGGGGCACAACGTCTCTAATCCACTAGCAATTAATTAATTTGGGCATGTATTACTCGTTACTTTCAGCGCACCAGCCGCAAAAAATCCCCAAAGGCGTTACTTTAAGAGTAAAGAGCAAAAATTGATCGTTGCCCCGTAAGAATCTGTGTTATAGCTGGGCTGGACAATATGGCTAAATGCGCAATTATGCCACGCCCCCTTGGCTTCACTCCCCGCCAGTACGGAGCATAGGGGGCGCCCCCTCCAGTAAGCTCTATGGGTCCAACGGTCGACAAGAGAACGGACCACAGACGCGACCTTTCAAGCGACCGTCCGCTTGCTTGCTCTCTCAGAAGCGATTGCAATCTTTTCAAGCTAGGACCGCTTGTTTTTGCAAAAAAAATATAAAATACTCGTATACGTTCACATTCGTACAGATGAGGGCATCCAAAATAGATCTTATACCATCCGGAACATCACATCTCTTTTCTCTCTGTTCTCTATACTGAAACGAATGCTTGAGCATTGTGAAATATATTCGCGAAATGAGCTGGAATGGAATTCCGTAGGAAGAATGCATGTAACGTACTGGGAAAATGTAAAGATTAGTTCTAACCCACGGAAAATCTATTTAATTTTTAAAAGGTTACGAGTTTTTTGCGCAATCCAATATTTTTCCATCATTAACCTGCCGCATCGGTACGAACATTAGTTGAAGTCTTTCATGGAATAAAACATGCATGGTTTCAATGCGCCACTTCTGACCTGATTCAAATATTCCAAAACAACAAAAGTCTTTGGATGCCAATGCTGATAGTCATTCCTTCTACAGAATAAATACAGTCCATTGCACAGTCTATTTAAAACAAGCGAGAAAAACGAACAAAAGGTATTCATGACAACCTATGAACATGACCCACTGCGTTAGGGATTGTGCTATAAAATGTAAGATACACTTCCTTCATATATATTTTTGTTTTTATGTATTCATTTTACATCCTTTGGTGTTTATATTCTCCACATTATGAGACAAGATAAATATTAAATTATTCAAATTAAAATACGCATGGAAAATCGACGAATTCATCGCCGGGAAAAAAGCTCGCCAACAATGAGTAATTGCGAGCGGTCTACAAGTGTTGGTTGAACTTGTTCGTCTTTTGCGACATCTGCGATACCACCCATTTCGTCAAATTAATCGATAGCGCTAAAAACTTCGAACGTTTATGCTCATTCTCTTGTTTTTCCCCTGGCCTTCATGACACCACTGATCAAATGGTCACCCATTACACGAAATTAACGACAAAAGCTTTGTCATTTGTTTGTGCCGAACTGCCAGACCTCCTACGTCACCTCGAGCTCTGACCTGAAATCCCACGTCCACGCATAAAATCGGATTTAATGTATTCAGGAAGCGCAGCTGGGGACAGCCGAGCAGAAAGTTGCTCAGGATAGCATCAGAAGCTGGGAATCGACGCTTCGGTCGTTGATTACGATTCAAGCCTTTAATGCGCGGCCAATTCCAGAGATGCGATTCTCAGCAAGAGTGCTATATTTCGTTTTCGGAGGCAGAAGACCCATGTTTCGCTCCTAAAAAATTTATCTCTCGCCATTCCAAAAGGTTAAAGGCATCCGTCCTGCCATCCCTTTCCCCTCATCACGTGGTCCGGTTCCCTCTCGTGAAAGGGCAACGGAGGACGGCGAACGGAGAGTGCTGGGCTGAATCAGAGGAGCTTGTGTACTTAGCGAGAGAGAAGGCCTGAGAGCTGAAATCAGTTGCCTTAATGGCGAGAAAGGTAAAGGGGTTCCTACCCCAGGCATTGAATACCCATTAAAGCTTCATACGCTCAATTGGCAACATTATAGCATAAATCTCAATCAATTGACGTGAGTGGGCAGTTTCAATTCCTTGCGATACCTTGGTCGATGTTTCTACGCCCCAATTAAGATTACGCAGAGCGATTGCTTTATCTGATTTTCCCGGATTTGATTTTGACTTGATCGATTTTTCTAACTCAATGCGCGTATTCTAATTAATATATGGATTTTTCATCAATTTTAAATACACACAATACAACCGAATACATTATGAAGATGCATTTGGCCTCTGTGTGCGAGCCCTCTAATGTGGCATGGTTCACTAGCAGTATTTCGGTGAATTTGGAAACGTGCAGCAAATAATACACTTCATACGACAGGGAATAATGCTGGATTAAATAAATTAGATATGTGACTTTAAAAGGTGCGTGAGGGATAGAAAAAGAATAGGGGCGAAAAAAATTAGCCATTGAGAAAAAGTGCAAATCTCATATTTGTTTCTCCACAAGTAATTAGGAGAGAAAATCTATGTGCAGTGATGGGTGTAAAGATATATATGTGAGAAAGAAAAGTGCAGTGCTTTCCGAACGGCATAGTTCTTGTCGAAGATTGGAATGGGGGCTTTTAGGTAACCCCTGACACAATGGATCAAGTTCCCATGACGTATCCAAGGAAATCACCGCCAGAGGAACGGTGTTCTCCTTGCGTGGCCTATAAACCTTGTTGACAAATCGATTAATGATGATGCATCATTATATAAAACAAGAGAAAACGGTGAAGTAAACAAAAGATAATCAGAAGATGCAGAAAAATGGTATATAATAGGAAATATTAGAGCAAGAAAAATGTGCTGTTGTGGAGATCGTAATTTGAGTTTGTTGTGCGAAATATTTTCATTTTTCACAAAAATACTCTAGCTTGTTTCCAATATTATCATGAACATGTAATAATATTTTTAATTAAAATTTAAAAAGAGTGCATTATAAATTCCTAAGGGGTTAGGAGTAGCAGTCCAAGGATTATATTTAGCAGCAGCCCTCTTCTCCACTCCTTATTCACTCTGTTTCTCCTCATTTTGACAGCACTCATTTTTATCAATTTCACATGTTTAAGCCCCGTATTTTCAGAAATTCTTCCCATTTGTCATGCTTACCATCCATTATTATATTCCACCACTTTATTTCCCATGATTTTATCGACGTTCATAAATGTGACAAATCGATAGTGAAATCAAATAAATAACGTGATAAATGACATCGTGGCTTCATATCAACATTTTCTTACGTATTTAAAAAAACGCAAGTTTATTCACCTGTTAGTGTAGTGGTACCTAAAAAAGAATTGTGTACCAACCAGTTGAAAATTATCATTCCGTTTTAGTCAATTTTCGTGTAATTGTTGAAATGCGCCATCACTATAAGAAACATTGTTAATCTTTTCAACGCGATTAAGTAAATTTTCACCAATTAGTGCTTCTGAAATACTATATTTTAAAAATAGGCTTCTAAATTCACAAATCTTCCAAATACAGGATGCGGCAACATAAATTACTCTTTTCAAAACGCAACCATTTAATGAATCAAATTTTTTTAAATTTTTTTATAATGTAGGTACATATTAAAAGTTTTGTTTTACACAGTTTTGAAAACCAAATCAGGTAGATGACGCCCCTCATTGTCCATACAATGAGTAAGCCGATTTCTAGCGTTTGTCATGACCCTTACCAGCATAGCAGCGGATATGTTGGCAATTTCTGCCCGGATTTTGGCCTTTTTCTTTTCCGGGGGTTTCTTGAAATCCCGCGTTTATGTCAACCATCCAAGGATCCCACAACACCTGAAGGCCAACATCCGGGCAGAAATTGCCAACAAACCGCTGCTATGCTGGTAAGGGTCATGACAAACGCCGGAAATCGGCTTACTCAGTGTGTGGACATTGAGGGGCGTCATCTACATGATTTGGTTTTCAAAACTGTGTAAAACAAAACTTTATATATGTACCTACATTATAAAAAAAATACTGATTCATAAAATGGGTTTCATTGCGTCTTGAAAAAAGGAAGTTATGTTGCCGCACCCTGTATATTGGTAAATCATATACGGCTCTCTTTTAAAAATTTAGAATTTTGAAATTAAGAAATCAACTGTTTTTCCCACAGTGAATAACTGATAAAATGATAGCAATAAAACTCCATTATTTAAATATCTCTTAAAGAATCTGTAAAAATTGTCACTCCTTGACCCAAATAATAATAAGTACATATGTGACTCATCCTCTCGTAAGAGTATGTTGACTCCGATGTTTTCACTACCGCATTTCAAAGGCGACGCATTTTTTTATATTTGAATATTAGTACCTTTTTTTGTAAATATGAGATTGCTAACATCACAAACTTTTTACTTGTTCAAGGGAATAACATTATTTGACAAAAGAAAACAAAAATTAATTTTTAATTTGTGCATAGTTAATCTTGACTACTTTAATTATAATTGAATGTTTTTTCTCTGGAGATTTGGTCTAAAATTCAAATGGAAGCCACCACTTCACCAACGTTTGATGTATGTTTAATTACATGTTGAACTTTAGCCCGGATAAATCTTTAATAGAAAAGCGAATCGTTGGTGAAGTGGAGGTTTCCATTTGAATTGTAGACCAAAGCTCCAGAGAAAAAACATTCAATTTTAACATTTTTGCTATAAAAACACAAATTATACATTAAATGACAAGATAACCCAAAATTACATGTATTTCAAATGTTTGTATTACCTTACGAGTCCTTCTGAACCCTTCTATTTGATTGCATAAATCAAATAGAAGGGTTCAGAAGAGAAGAGCGTATTCCAAGATTAGAGGATCACCCGACTAAACATTTTACTGCCCAATAATATCCCACCATAACAATTAATTGCTCAAGTGTATCCCAATTAAAAAAACATTCAGTGGTTCATGAAAGAATATTGTAAAAGCAATAATGCAGAGATGATCCTTCCTATGTTTAATCAGATACAGAATCCGATGTGTTAGACTGGAATTTCTAGAAAAAGAAAAAGTGACAGCTATTCCTCGCCAACAGGCTGGCATTGGTACTATTATAACAATTCAAATACAAATCGATCACTGCTTCGAAAACTGGAGGCATACTATCAAATATTGTTCCATATGGAAGTTCCGTGCCTGCCATTGGATTTAAGGGGGCGATCTGTGACAGCTACTGGAGCGACAGATGAAAGGAATGAGCGAAAATTGATGAGAACGATTGACCGTCAGAGATTTATGCTCTTAAAGGCAATGATATCGGTTTATGCCAAAGAAAATATCAGCAAATGACATTTGAAGAGTGGTTTAGGATGAAAACGAAAAGATTCCCTCAACCCAAAAAGAGGAATATGCGAATCGCCAGAATATCAATATTGTTTTCATATAGATAAAAGAAATAAAATACGATCATCGAGACAATTTTGTTCGATGGAAATTATGGAGGCAGAACTTATCCTATCAGTCAAATGAAATATATGCAAAGACAACAATGTTTTCCCACTATTCGATTGAGGGTGGCCAAGAAAAAAATAACGCTAGGCAATGAGTTAACTCCTAACATGATTCATTGGTAATTATTACTGCCTACTGTGGACATTTTGTACCACAAAAAGTCACATAATTGAGGTTTCTGCATATACGATGAGATTATTCAATGAATGTACAAAACATCATCAGAACTTTGCATTGAGTGTGCTCTACGACACGACTTGTAACATTCCACCAATACCACTTTCAAAAATTTCCAAGAATGACTTCATATAATTAACGGAATCAGACTCCAATGCGTGGAAGTTCACTTCAATAAGAACTAAAACTTTTGTATTTTTCCTCAGCTTTTTTAATTTCCCGTACAATGCGTTTCTATGCTAATACATCATCCTCAGGTACTTGGGGCCCTTGGTTGGTACTGGGATCGAAACGTGTTGTGCGGGAAATAAAAAAGATGTGGAAAAGTACAAATATTTTTTGTTCTTATTGAGGAGTTACTTCCGTACATGCCTCATCTCGCATCTCCTTTGTTTCTCCTTGGGACCTTCTCATAATCCTCATGAGACTTACGAGTTATATGTCATAGGTTTTTAAGAGAAATATTTAAATTCTCATAAATTCTTATGAGCAACCTATAACTTCTCATAAGATCTCATCTACTTTTTTTGAGGATACCGGGACTAGTCACGGTATAACCTTTTGTGGATTCACTCGCAAGTGTACTTAAGTTCGATATTCCCCAGAGGAAAAATCATTCTCCTTGACCGGAATTCTAACCCGAATCCCTCGATTTCGCATCGTGTGCATTAGCCAGTTGTGCCATTTTCACTTCAACCAGTTAAACTTAACTGGCTAAAGCACTCGGCGCGAAATCGAGGGATACGGGCTAGAATCCCGGTCAAGGAGAATGATTTTTCCTCTGGGGAATATCGAACTTATCACATCTTCTCATAATATCTCATAACTTATGATTAAAAATTAACAGGAATCACAGACGGCACAAGGCGGTGCATATCCCAAAATGACCGGATACTACCCGTGCAGTTAGGGATAATAGTGCAATAGGGATAATAGAGCGATAGACTTGCGTGCATGTTCCATTTCGCATCACCTGTTTTTTCCCTAGGACATTCTCAGGAGCCTCACGACACTTCTTATATAACATTAATATGAGATATTTAATAAGACTCATGAGACTTATGAAACATGGTACTAGATATATATTTCGTAATAATTCGATTGCATAAGTACATATTTTCTCCTAAATGAGAAATAATATATTCCATCATTGAGTAAGGTATTACTCTGTGGTTCCATGCTATTATAATGGCTGCTAGCAGATATTAAGGCATCATGCCGAGTTAAAAAGAATTTATTTTGATACCTATCTTTCGCTTAAATTTCGAACTCCGCGTGAAAAACACGAGCCAAAACAAAACTTTAATTTAAGCAAACATTTTAAATTATTATTCTTGCATCATTTAGTTTACTGCAGGTATGGTGACTTTCACCGTTTAAACAGATTTACTAGAGTGAAATGTGGTCCAAGAACATTTTCTAGACTTTATTGAGAAGTTATTGAAATGTGCACTCAAACGACTCACGATTACCACTCAAGCCACCTTAAAAACGGAACGGGTGACTATGGAAGAATTTCCCTCGGAGCCGGCGCGGCGTCTGCAGCGGCTGCAGCAGCTGCGGAGGGTCACGCGTGTGCCTTGGGGCACGCCTGCGGAATGGAATCCGGGAAAGGTATTGGAAGAGAGGAGGAATGACGTCGAATTACACTCGCTACACCCCATGCTGCCCGGAGGCTCATCAACGCCGGGATGCCCCTACCCAGCCTACAATGTAATGCTGCCCTTTTTCTCTCCACCCCTTCCCCTGCTGTCTCCCTACAACAACACACTCCAAAGCCCGCTTTCCTCCCCCTCCTTTCCCCTCTTGCCCCTACGCACCTGGATTTTGTATATTTTATATATATATATATATATATATATATATATATATATATATATATATTAACTGATGTAAAATGATCATTTTTACCTGAAGATGTCACTGTGAAATGAAACCCGGGTCGTAAGAAATAAATCAATTAAGTGGACCATTACGAAGTGTAATTTCTATTGCCGATATGGAGAGGTTCGACATTGTGAAGCCTGAATTTATTACTAATAAGTTGAATAAATTGCCTGTTAACGGAGTGTCTTATGTTAATTCGACCCTGAGTTTTGTTATGATCACTAATGATGCATGGAAAGGAGTAATTTTTGTTCCTTTGGTGAGTTTTCTCTCTTATTTTGCCGCTTCTATCAGTTCTAGAGATATATTGTGGGGATAAAAAAAGATCCTCCCATCCTGAAACTATCATCATCTGAATAAATACTCCCCATACAAATTTATGTGAGAAGGAATGATAAAAAAAACGATTCGAATGAATTGTTCGCGCGACTTACAATCGCGCTGTCGTAAGTTTTTCCTCCGTTCTAGGTTGATGGCTTCGCAGAAAATCTGTTTCTCGAACAACCAGTTGTGGTGAAATACGGGTAAACAAATACGTATATCTTCCTTCTATCGAATCCTCAGAAATGACAAAGTTTTCTTTCGCAAGTCGCCCGTTCACATTTTCTCGGTTCCCTCGCCATGATACACTTCCTCGACTCGGTAACTCCCCCCTTTTCCCGCGTGATTCAGTCCCAGGTGCCCCCGACAGAGGCGCCTTTGAAAGAGAAGCACTACTTTTAGATAAGAAGGGGCCGCCGCGACTTCGAGGAGCCACAACTACCAGCAGGAAAGGGAAGACTGAGAAAGGGGGGGGGGAACGCGGAAGCCCCCCCTGGCCGGTCTCCCTCGGCGATAAGGCTGTTTGTCAACAAGGGGACCCCTTGTTCCTGGCTCCTGAATGGAAGAGCTGTGAAGTGAACCCGCGGGACTGGATGAACGCACTCCATGTTATCGCGTTCATCTGATGAGAGCCGAGGGAGGAATATCACGCGCTCACGCAATACAAGACGAAAAAAATAAGAAGCTGAGCAGGAGAACAAATATTGGGCATGACTGCAATGACAAAACTAAGCAAGAAAAACCGTATAAACGTAAGCAAATGAAAATTCCATTTTGGAAATTCCAAGGAACTTCATGAAATTTTCTTCAAATCATGCGAAATTCCTGGTGAGACATAGGATACTATTTCGACCACGCACCATATGTCTCAATATATGCCACAAAATATGAGAGATGCACAGCCTAATTGATAGGTGCAAAAATAATTCCTTCCGAAACACCATTAGTAACTTCAACAAAAACAAAACGAGACACTAAGGCTCGTATTGTCAGTCGCTACTTCTATCGGCTCCTTCACCTAGGTGACCTTCGCCTTAAAGGACGTCAGTCAGTTCGAGAGACCGTCCTTCTCTGTAGGTCTCCTTCACCTTCTCTTAGAAGGAGCTTTTGTTTACGTTCACGGACTGATCCGTTCACTCGCACGGAAAAAGCGAAGCGTAACGAAGAAAAATAAGAAACGAAAAGTAATCGCTGAGTAATATGACGTCAGTTCACGATGGAGCGCATGACGAACATCGAGAAAGATTTGCTGGTTAGCTTAATTATTAAATATAGGGATATAATTGAAAATAAAATGACAGATTAAAGGCATGTAGTCGTAAGGATTGTCGAAAATATATTCAATGAAATCATCGAGGTGGTCGTCGTTTTCAAGGTCGTGTTCTACCTCGTCCGCCATGTTGAAGGAAGCCTTCTCGTCACAGAAGCATAGCCCTGGGCCTCCTTCTATGGAAAGGCCACCTTCGTCTCCTATAGGAGATGAAAGTGGCCTTCTCTCGTCTCTCAATATGAAATCCCTCCTTCGGGAGGGTTAGAAGGAGAAGGTCGCCTAAAAGGAGCGACTGACAATACGACCCTAAGACTCTCCTTATTGCTACGATTCACTTACGTCTCCGTGAAAGGACGTTTCCTTACGCCCTCTTCCAGTCACTTGCCAGCTAAGTTAGGCATCGCGTCATCCTCGCCACTCTCAAGGTCTGATCACACCTAACGGATGCGCGGCGAAGCGCAGAGCGTCGTTCACATGTCACATTAGATAAGCGATCGAAAGCGTCTCTAAAATCGCCACGCTTCCGATAAGTGTGATCAGGCCTTAAGGCTGTCCTTGTTTAACACTTCTTGGAATGAATCTTCCTCGAAAATTGCTTTCGTATATTATCCTAATATAAACTTTTCCATGCTCCAGAGTCAGAGTTATATGAATGCGCGAGTGCATATGAATGAAGAGATGAAACGACGAATGAATGCAGGCATAAATATCGCCAGCATAATTTTAAGTGTCGTGAACAGAATGTTGGTCCAGTGAAAGTGGTTATAGCGGAAAAAAGCCTTTTCCTCCACTCCACATAACATGGAAAAGTGAAATAACTCTATTGCGAACTCATGCACATCAACTTAAATCCAAACACGGCTGAACTACAGACGTCACTGCATAGCCAATAGTTTCGTCGTAAACTTCTCCCAGCAGGTTTCGTATCCGTACGAAAAACTTGTATTGCGAGACATAACATCGCGTTGACACTGAATCCGTACACGCGGGCAACCCGCAACTGCGAACATTAATGATTTAATTATTCACGTATGAGTCGAGGTACTGAATTCACATTTTTCTACGAGAAATACGAAAGATAGAAAATTTTCTGTAGCTACTGGAAAATTTAAAATTCCTCTTAAAACAACGTGGATCGCAATGCATTATCAGCCGTCATCAATCAAATGATTGATTTGCTGCATCTGTTCTCTTCATTCTTCTATGCCCTAACCGCTCTCCACTTCATAAGGATTGACGGTATCATATCTCATAATAAGACTGATTTATTCTATCCTTGGTGTTATTCGGCATTAATCCTCATACATTTCACCTCCCATTATTGTGACAAGACGTGTCTCAGGACGTGTGCAATAAGTTTGTCTTCTCCACTTAGTGGAGATTTCGTCGAGCGTCTCCTATCGCCAACCATTCGTACGATTAGTTTACTGGCGTTTACCTGCGTCAATTTGATCTTCACCATTTAATGTCACAAAATATTTCCATGTCTCCCACTTTTGCTTTGCTCCCAAGCTTGTGCCCTCTGATGCATAATATTCTGCACACTCGTTTTCGTGAAGTTCGTCCTTACCCCTGTTAGTAAACATCCATCTTTAGCACTTTCATGTGCTTGAAAGGTCATCCTTGATTACGATTCTCCTCTCTTAATATCATTCTTGCTTCATATTTTTAAAATTAACATCAGAAATGTATTTACAGCCACATGATCTAAGGAAACCAAAGAATCTCAAATTCAATTAATGCACATTATTCAACGGAGTTTATTTTTCTGAAAGAGGACTGAAAGCACTGTACATCGCTCCGTAAAATACAAAATGGTATGACCTTCTTCCCTTATTCATTAGCAAAAAAATGAACACTATTGAAACAAGTGCTTGTTCATTATTATATTAACCATTTGGGAATACACGAGAATTATAACCATAATCATAGGTATCGATTCCATTTAGAAGTCAAAATGGGATAGGTTGACCTCTATTCACGTTTTGAGGAATAATAAATCCTTCGCTTTAAATAAAAAAAAATATATATGTGCAATAAAGGTCTTTTCTCAATTCATTCACCTTCTCTGGCTAGTAGGTATCTGTTTCGGCGAGTGACAGAAATATCAGCAATATCATTTCATATGATAGTCAATTCGCCGGGGCTATTCCTCGATCCGAAAACACCAGACAAAAACTTTGACTTGTCTTCCTTTTGAGACGATCACACAGAGTCATCTGTACTCGATCGTGGATTCGTGGAACGGAGTGAACATTCCTGTGCCCTGCGCCGTCCTACCCCACCGCGGCGGCGAGAGTTGAAGGAAATGGGGAGACAGCAGTTGTCCAGGAAATAGAGTTCTTATCTCGCGAAAGGGAGACACTCTGCTCGCCTCAGGGAAGAAAGCTCAGCCCTTATAACTCGTCTCTCAATCCAAGTCGCCGCCATATTTGCAGAATGTCATTCCAATCGAAGGCGCACAATATCCGAGATAAGAACGATCTCGTGCGTCGTTCTAGCGCTTCCTTCGGAATCAAGAGCATCGATTAGGAGGTCCCGCTCGAGAGACAAGGTGAAGCACATTTCTGGTGGCCTTGAACTTGGAAAAGACAAAAGATTCGCGCATGGCTTCATCCATGGTAGGATTCTATAGAATTTTTTTTCCAGTTGGGTCATAGTACGGATCCAGTAGAAAGAGGGCAACGCGCGCAGGAGTAAGGAAATTCTTAAGGATTCAAGGGAGGGGAAATGTAATCAGATTGCCTTTCGGAGAATCAGTTCCATTTCGCTGCATTAATATGCACACGGGGGTAGGCAAAATACATACAGTCACGGTTTCCGAACTCTGATAACACCAGAATGAGGAAATAAATATGCAAAAAAATTAAGGCCGAATATGACTTCATTCAAACACCAAAAAAATGACGAGAGTTAATTAGAATACATCGAGCCAAGGTTAAATACGATCATTCTTTTCGGCGTTCACAAACAAATTTTTAACTTTCTTCTTTTAATCCAATAAAGTACGTTTTGATTTCAACAGAATCGAGAAATGTATTGCACTATTCCCATTCAATTCCATTAAAAACAAATGGTAAATGACATACGAAATAAGAGGAGAAATAGGAACTTTTTTTAATAAAAATAAAGAGGAAATCCATTCAAAATGAGAAATCTTGCGTTGACGATGGATTTCCAAAACATGCAGTGTGAGAACAGTAAGTAAAACGTTAAAAACTCTGGAGAGAGCTGGTGACTAGGGCCGTTAGTCAGAGATTCAGAGATTGGTCATTTGATGTTGGGGAGAGAAGAATTCAAACCATCACTCTCTTAGTGAGACTCATTTATTAGATATTTATTTACAAATTTAATACACACCATAGCCAGATATAAAATTGCATTTTACAATTGCGTTATGACAATACCAACGATGAGGAAGTCATCCAGAATATCATGTTCAAAAGGTCCTAAAAAGCGATGGGACATGACATCATCACAGAAACTGCAACGGGTGATAAAAAAACCGTAGTAGATATACGTATAAATAGATAACCGGCATTCAGAGGGTAAAAAAGCGCCACTTGAAAGTTTTGCATCGTTCCCAAGAGACCCGGTGAGTTAGAGTGAGGCTATTCTATTGCCGTGGATATAAAAGGCGTCGTTATGGGTTGACCCTCCTCCGACCCTTGAACTTCTGACCACGACGCCGGGGCATTGGCCCAACCCCTCTTCACCGCCATCAACACATAAAAGAGGGCACCCCACGGTAGAACATAAAAAAATAGAAAACTCTATTGCGCATCGTTCGAAAGCACGGTGCGGGAACACCAGCGTGAACAGTCATCAAGGCCAGCTCTGTACTTCGAAAATCGAACTCTCAGGAATAGGCATTTCCACTTTTTCCCGTTCCCATTGAATGCAGATCGTCGCACCGTCACCCCAATCCACTGTCTTATACTCGGCGAGATAGGGAGGTGGTAGGGAGTGAGGTAGGGGGGGCAGGGGGGGGGAGGTGGTACCGAATCAAAGGGGGCTCGCGACCCCTTATCCCAGGGACCTTAAACTGCGATCGGAGCAGACGTTGCCATCGATGCTCGCAAGGCTAAACACCCCAGAGTGCCACCGTATTTGCGTGCGCATGCTGATACTTGATGAGAAATTAATGCAGCATTGCATTACCTACGCATTCACTGCAACAAAATTGCCAGAGAACACGATTGCCCGTATTGGGGATCTTCACGAGATAACTTCAATAAATGCCCAGCCAGATTGCGCACAGCGAGTATCTGCCAGAGGAGGTGGCTTCCTTAGCTAATGCAACTGGACGCATTGTTTTAATTTTACTACACCGATTCTCTTCTAAAGGTTCACGTGATAGCCAAGTTGAATATTCCACCGGTCCTATTTTTAGGTACGCCTACGATACGTACGCATACACATAAACTGCAACAAAAACATCCATTGTAAAAAATAGAAAATTGCAACACAGCAGCTATTTTCCCTTCAGAGATTTCGCACAATTCAATATTCTGGAATATTTCAGCATGGTGGAGACGAGCATTAAATACATGCTACCACAATGAGATACAAGCATTTTTTCCTACGCATGTTCCACACCAGTAGAAAAGTGACATTTGTTTTATGTTTCAAGAATTTTCTTTAACATCTTTATTTTTCTAAATTTCTTAGTGATTTATTATTTTAATTTAATTAATTTTACTTCTTCTTCGTGGGACCCGTATGAAAAGGGACAAAAAAAATCCATTGAGAAGGTACAAAGAAAGGCAGCAAGGTATGTAATGGGGAAGCATAAAAAGACCGAGAGTGTCACTAAAATGCTGCAAGTATTGGGATGGGACTCACTAGCACTGAGAAGAAAAATAAATAGGCTTTGCACACTCTTCCGCACACTTGAGGGGGAAAAAGCATTGGGGGGGGGAAGTGCGACATAAGATAGAAAACCCCAACTATATTGGTAGGAATGATCACCAATACAATATGAAATTTCGGTCACAAAGGACCAACGTAAAAAAGTTTTCTTATCTTAACAGGACGATTGATGATTGGAATAGACTCCCTGCAGAACTGTTTCAGCCCTTTCCTAGCAACTTAAAGAATTTTAAGAATAGGTGTAAACAATTTATTTTGGAAAACTAATTTCAATGTTAATTTTAAATTTTCGATTTGACTGATTTAGTTTTTACTTTGGTGATATACTTTCATTCTTTAACTGTTACCACCTGGCAAATAGCCAACTTGTAACGATTTATATAATAATAATACATTTAATTTTGATGAGTGAGCAGTTGCCACTGTTCTTTTCGACTAGCCAATACCCGGATATTCTCTAGCCTCATATTTCCTCAAAGTATACATCACAATCAATTACTTTTTTATCCTCTTACTTCCCTAACTGCCTGCCACCCTCTCAATCTGTGTGGGGAATCACAGCACGTCTGTACAATGTACTATCGTTTTCACTGAAATGTAGACACCCACATGGACTTGTACCGATTTGATTGAATGGAGCCGGGTCGAAAAAAACATAGAGGGTTGGCACACGAGGCTACCTGCGGCCTTTGCCTTTACGTCACTGAGAGCCGACGAGGACGGACGCGGATGCGACCGGGCTAGCGGAATTAGAGTCAAATAAACTCCGAGAGCATAAGCCCTAGCGAAAGGAATGCACTGAGGAAACTCACGTCCACGCACACGTTGGGCCGATCGGAGTTTTGTCTTTCGGGCTCCGTCGCGAGTTTTTTCCTATCCCTAGATTCAGATTTGGACTCACCGTGAGTGTCTTATCGAGAAGCGGCTCCGTAACCGAGATGGTTAATTCCATGCGCCGAAGTTGGTGTGTGGTTCTGGCAGGGTTCGAATCTGTAGTCAGGCCATTTTTTAAATCTTTTAGATAAAAAAGATGCATTCTTAATATCAACACAATTTATATAGTTGATAAAAGAAAGAGTCAATGCGGTTTTTTATTTACGGCTTAATTTATGAAAATAATGACTATCTACGTTACCACATTTATTTCTTAACATATTTAATTCACTGAGAGGAAAAAACCATTGGAAGTGGCAGTGGTTGCATCTTTGTGTCCTTGCAGTGAAATACCTACTCATAGTATCTACAATCCTTTATAAATAACTAAATGCATTCGTAGTTTCGATCATTTTGATAAACCCAAGAGTTTGAAAAAGGTTTGTAATTCAATTGATATTTTTTATCTTCAAACTTCTAGTACTTGGTCACGTAAAAATGTGGGAAGTGAGGTGTTTTAAAGAACGAACGCTTTCCTTTCAGTGGGTTTGCGCAGAGCCAGATTAACAATAAGGCAAAAGTAGGCAGTTGCCTATTGGCCCCTTGTAATGAGAATTGTTTTCCCTTTTCTTCTCTTGCGACTTGTTTATTAACGTGGGCCCCGTTGCTTGTACTGCCTACAGGCCCCCAAGTGCGTTAATCTGTCACTTGGTGTGCGAACCATAGTAAGCTATAAGGACCAGGTGGAAATAAATACGTATATCAGCTCTTTTACCCAAAATTATCTTACGATTTTTAATAGTTACATATGTTTGACCGAAATCAGCATCACCAATATCGTCAATCTTTTTTATCAGGCTCAGGTGTAATTTTGGCATGATGTTTTTCTCTCGGGGTAGAAAGGGTATTTAAAAAGTACAACTTTTCAAATTTCTTTCAGTTTTTTAATACTTAGTGGCGTCACCACCTGACTCTACAACTTGCTGCAGACGGCGAGGCATTGATGCGACAACATTCTCGCATATTTGAAGCCGTCGACGAAATGAGTCCCACAACTCATGGACATGCGCCTCTATTGCCTCCACTGTTGTAACGCCCCTCGGTTGCCATTCATTTGCCATCATTCCCCACAAGTTCTCAATGGAGTTTAGGTCGGGTGAATGAGCCGCCCATGGTGTAACAACTATCTCCTCGTTTTTCTGAAAAAAATCGTCTACAATAGCTGCTGTGTGCACAGGGCAGTTATCATGGATGAAATTTATCTCTCCTTCTGGAACAATCTCTCTGGCATAGGGCTTTAAATATTCTTCTAACATGCCTGCCATGCCTAACATGCCATGATCGAAACTACGAATGCATTTGGTTATTTATAGAGGATTGTAGATCCTATGAGCAGGTATTTCACTGCAAGGACACAAAGATGCAACCACTGCTACTTCCAATGGTTTTTTCCTCTCAGTGAATTAAATCTGTTAAGAAATAAATGTGGTAACGTAGATAGTCATTATTTTCATAAATTAAGCCTTAAATGAAAAACCGCATTGACTCTTTCTTTTGTCAACTATATAAATTGTGTTGATATTAAGAATGCATCATTTTTATCTAAAAGATTAAAAAAATGGCCTTACTACGGATTCGAACCCTGCCAGAACCGCACACCAACTTCAGCGAATTGGAATTAACCATCTCGGCTACGGAGCCGCTTCCTGTTGAACACTCACGGTGAGTCCAAATCTGAATCTAGGGAGAGAAAAATACTCCGATCGGCCCAACGTGTGCGTGGACGTGAGTTTCCTCAGTGCATTCCTTTCGCTAGGGCTTATACTATCGGAGTTTATTTGACTCTAATTCCGCTAGCCCGGTCGCATCCACGTCCGTCCTCGTCGGCTCTCAGTGACGTAAAGGCTAAGGCCGCAGGTAGCCTCGTGTGCCAACCCTCTATGTTTTTTCCGACTCGGCCCCATTCAATCAAATCAGTACAAGCCCATGTGGATGTCTACATTTCAGTGAAAACGATAGTACATGGATCCCACCGAGAAACACCAAGTAAGGTCGGGCAACTTATTATAAGTGAACATTTTCCAACAAGTTTCTATTTATCGATTTTAAAATTCAGTTTACGGTGCGCGGTCCCGTTTTTCATCTCAAATCCCTGAACAAACCCCATTTATCTTTTTTCTAACCCCTCTCTAACATTAAAAAAGTTGTGAGCAAGAAACAAAAGCAAATGAAAATATAAACATGAACTAAGTGATTAAATAAAAATATGAGTAGCACGAATATGATTTAAAGAATAAAGATACAGTTTTACAGCGACCATTCGTATGAACCGCGATGCTGTCACTTCTTCGTACACCATCCGTATAACTTCATTTAACTTCGGTGCGCTCTCAGTAACTGCTTCAGAGAGTTGGGCGGTACTTAAAGGTGGTTCCACCGTAAAATGACTTAAATGTCATTTTATTCATATTCTGTCTACTTGCAGAAAAAGTTGTCCTCTATCTGATATGAACAACAAAATAATACCTTTCCACGCTATTTTACTTTATAGTTGAACTTGAAATTACATGCTGTTCAATGGGGGAATGAGAGAAACACGGGGAAAAATAGTATTTTTCCATAAAATACAAATGCCATTTTCGTGGAAAACTGTCTCAAAGAAGGAAATAATTCAGAGAAATTGAATAAAAATAAAATACAGGCATCATACCAACTTATATTTTTAGTTATTGAATAATTAATGCCGTAATTGAAGTCAAAATGCGGTAATTCGTAGGAAATGGCGCTGCAGTCGGCTCCTATGGCTGAAAAAAAGTGCTCATTTAAAATACATTCGTGGAATAGTATGCATATTTTGTACCTTACTTTTGGGTTTCTATAGGTAACGCATTGCATCAGTGAAAGCAGGGTTTTTTGACAAAATATAAAAAATGTGGAAATTAGAATTTGTTTTGAGTCACTCAGTCACGGCGAAACCTCCTTAAGTTAATGCTAATACTTGTGCTGTGACCTCACGTCAACCACGGGGGGTTGCTGAAGGCGAAGGCGGTGGGGCAGGAGGAAATTGGTCAACGGGGAACGCAGTCCGCCCGCGTAATGCGCGCGTTAGATGGACTTCCCCAAGTTGATTTGATTTCCATGTGTGACGTCGAGCGCAGGGACACCTATCCAATCGTCAATTCCTGTGTTGGTCCACCTTGGACGTCTAATTGTGAAGGACTATTTGATTCCTGTTCATGTATATTTACACACGTCTACCTGCGATATCACCACTGCAGACGTTGGACCGCATCGGCACGGGGAACGTGTGATCCGGGTCTTTCACTATCCTCTGTTAAAATACACTTAGTTTCTCTAAATGGCTGAGTTCTATCTTCATTTTACACGACGCTTCGAGATCACCCCAACTATAGTATACGCGCATCAGAAGCCCTCGCACCAACATATTTAATTCACGGCAAATGGTTGCAATTACGGAAAAATGGAGAAAATATTAGCGGATGAGGGCTGTAACCTTGTGCGTTACCCCGGGAGTGGTGTTTATCTCCTTAATTTAATGTCGCTGGCTTCATGCCTCTTGAGTGACCCCTAAATATTAACCAATCGAGCAGAAATGTTTAGGAAATCATTTCTTTACCCCATAGCATAATTCATCTGTCGGCCCCGATGCCAACGGGGTGAAGTCATCGCCTGCTAAACTGAGGATCGCGGGTTAGAGTCCCACCTGAGTGGATTCTTCACCACTCAGGACATGAGTATTTGTGTGTAAAAGGCTATTTTCGGGGATGTGGAAATTAATAAATTATTAATGTATTTATTGACCACGTATACATTATCTCTTCCTTTAATTTATTGAGATTTGGTCAATTCAAATTCCTTTATTTTACTACCAACGTTTCGGCAAATTTATTGCCATCCTCAGGGCTAGTTGAAAACCATGAAACAAAATTAACAGTTTACAGTGTAGTTATCACCAAAGTTGTTATAACAATTGTTTTTATTCTGTTTATACCTGTTTATGTTGTTAATTTTGTTTTATGGTTTTCAATTAGCCCTGAGGATGGAAATAAATTTGCCGAAACGTTGGCAGTGAAATAATGGAATTTCAATTGACCATACCTCAAGAAATTAAAAGAAGAGAAATTAATAAATCTAGAGATTGAAAATATCGGTGGAAAACTGAAAAATAAGCATAGACCTACCTTCATCCCCCCTCCTCTCATATCCATCCTCTTCCTCTCTCTCACTCTTTCTCCCTCTCTTTCTCTCTCTTTCTCTCACTTCCTCTCTCTCTATCTCTTCCTCTCTATCTCTTCCTCTCTCTTCCTCTCTCTCTCTCTCCCTCCCTCTCTCTCTCTCTTTCTCCCTTTCTTTCTCTCTCCCTCTCTCTTCCTCTCTCTTCCTCTCTCCCTCCCTCTCTCTCTCTCTTTCTCCCTCTCTTTCTCTCTCCCTCTCTCTTCCTCTCTCTTCCTCTCTCCCTCCCTCTCTCTCTCTCTTTCTCCCTCTCTTTCTCTCTCCCTCTCTCTTCCTATCTCTCTCTTCCTCTCTCTCTTCCTATCTCTCTCTCCCCCTCTCTTTCTCTCTCCCTCTCTCTTCCTATCTCTCACACTTTCTCCCTCTCTTTCTCTCTCTTTCTCTCTCCCTCTCTCTTCCTCTCTCTTCCTCTCTCTCACTCTTTCTCCCTCTCTTTCTCTCACTTCCTCTCTCTCTCACTTCCTCTCTCTCTCTTTCTCTCTCTTTCTCTCTCTTTCTCTCTCCCTCTCTCTTCCTATCTCTCTCTTCCTCTCTCTCTTCCTATCTCTCTCTTCCTATCTCTCTCTTCCTCTCTCTCTTCCTCTCTCTCACTTCTTCTCTCTCTCCTGAGAACGTGTTGAGTGAGGATTCGTGATAAAACGGCACCCGAAAAACCAACAGCCACAGCCTCCGGACCCCTCAAGCCATTGATCCTCGGCACGCCGCTGCGCCCTTCTCGCGCTAATTTCCTCCAATGAGAGGTCTTCAACCCTAACCCTTAGGGGTATCTCCCGAGGGGGCGACGAACGGCTCCCTTTTGCCCTTCTTGAGTGCGTGCGAGAAAGGGAGAGGAAGGCAGAGAGGCAGGGAAGGGTGTGCGAGACTGCAATCGAGCCTTAATTGGAAGGACGCCTCTCTCTCTAAGGGCCTTCCGCCTCTTTCCTCTCTTCCACGCTCTCGAGAGGCTTCACCGCCTCATCGACGAATCGCTTTTGCGCCTCTTTGCCTCATTTGACGGCTTCGAAACGGCACCACTCGGACGATTTACTTCCGAAACTTTCGGCTCCCGTGGGTTTATGGTTCTCATGTTTGGTGAAAATACGCGACGATACTAATTTCATTATTTATTATACTCTATTGGTTTCGGAGAAAAATGATCTGTATCTTGGATGAAACGCCATAAAAATATCCATTCCAACAATTTAAGCGTAAAAAAATGGAAATGGAAAATAATGTTTATGTACAATGTTATAAATATATTCCATTATTCATGGGTATAGCTTCATCAAATGAGTAGCACGGACAGGTATACAAGTATACTGATGTAGCCTAGATTTAAACTGTGGCAAAATAACCATTTTCCTTCGATTTATGGATAGTACAATTTGGCTAATGGGGTTTTAAACCTGGGTAAGCAGGTTTCATACTGAACAGAGTTTATCCGTTTAACTGTGGCCAATAACCCTCAAATGAATAGCTGTGATGGTATCGTGTCATGCAAAAGAGAAAAATAAATACTCATCAGCGTTGATCGAAATAAATTCTGAGACTGGTATAAATAAAAAATGACCTTTCCTGATCAAGTTTCTGTTCCTAAGGAAAGAGCGCATTTAGGGCATGATAATGCCGTCTCGCACTGAACTAACATCGTAAAAATCAGGCAAAAATACAAAAATAGCCGCTCCAAATCGATTGCTGTGGATAATATTGATCGTCGTTTATCATAACAAAATGTTAACGCCTGAGAAGCTAACTTCCCTTATCCGAAATGTTAAGAGTCCTCATACAATCCAAATTCATTGCGGAGGTTGGCAAAACATTTTCTAAGTTAATTCTAATAATGAAATACATATGCATTTCATCAGTTAGTACAATACTTAAATGGAGTTTATAAGAGAGAAAAAACTCGTAGCACTCTCAAAAGCATAGAGTTTACAACCTTCGTTTAAAATTGCACTCATACATACAATGTAGTATTTCTTCAACATATTATTCCCTTCCTGATGAAATGCAGTCATGAGATTAAAATTTGGAAGTATAGCTTGGCGCTAACGTGTCCGATAACCCTTTAGTTAATTTTTATAACATAAATGCCATTAACAAATTCCCAATAAATCTGGTATAGGTGGCATGGGAATGTTTAAAGGGTAAGAAGCTGCAGTACTTATGTTTAGCTTGCTTCCATGACTAAGGTCATTTCACAATGGTCGTTCTTAAAGGAGACTGCAGTGGCAGCTGCGCTTGGAAATAATGGGGAAGTGGTCAACTGCGAGGAGAGCGATAGACTTCATGCGGTCAACCGACGACGCTTTCATAGTGGCAGGCCCCACCACGCTGACCTTCATCGATTTGGGGGCAGCGTTTGCCAAGATAGAAGAGGACGAGGGCTCCAAAGGTGAATTTGTTCTAGTCACATCTACTATAACCTACCCTTGCATCCAAAATAGATGCGAACACCAACCTAAGAGTCTTAGGAATGTTAAAAAAGGTCGTAAGGCACAAAATAAATTTTTTTACTGCGATTTGTAAATACGTGCCAATATCTTCGCTGGAATAGCATTGATTACACAGTCAACGCGATTCATGAAACAATTCGTTCGTAAGTAAGCAGCGAATACAGCTCCGTAAGGTCGAGCTTATTCACTGTGATACAACTGAAGAGCCGAGTGATTATGAATTCAAACGAATGAGAAGACTGAATGAGGTAAAACGAAGCGTGGAATGAGAAACCTCGCGCAGAAATTGAGACGGACGCGACGAAAGAGTTAAATTGTTGGTTCTCTTCGGCATGGAAGCTAAATATGACTAATAAATGAAGTTAATTAAAAGATGGATTGAAGAAACTCTGAATCTCTATCTGCTTTAAACTCTATCTATCTTTACTCTCGGATGAAATTTAAATTGCTCCTTAAGTACTTATTTTTTATCCTGTGGTGCGAGGTGAAACAACTTTTTAATTGCCCCATTCATTACGCACCGGAGCGATCTATCCATATCCACAGGGTCTACCCGTCCGCCATTTTCCAAGGCCGCCCCTGCTCACACTACCTCTAAGAGGAGCGCGGCGCTAGAGTTATTCCTTCCGGACGACTTGGGAAACACAAAAACTCCTACTCAAGACGATTTTTTATCTCTCCCGAGTCCACCAAAATAGGATTCTCTCTCTAAAGGCTCAGAATTTTATTTTTTACATTTTTCTCTCAGAAAGTTCCGCTTTCCGGACTACTTAATGGAATGAAAATCCACCACTCTTCTCAAGGGAGAGGACCACTAAAGTTAAACTCAAGTCATTTTTTTCGAATTATATGAGTGAAGATTACCAAATCCGTCAACAACAATGTTCATACAAACCCCTAAAATCTCTCAATGAATACATTTTCACACGATTTTAAATTTTCAACGGCTTTACAGTTAATGAAATTAAATTTTTACCGTATCACTGTGATTCAACTCTAAAATATATTATGAAGATAGGAAAAGAAGGTACTGCAATTCCACATACAAATTTATTGTACGACCTGGGGTTTCGCCACAGTGCAGCATCATCAGGACCTGATGATGCTGCACTATGGAAACACCCGGGCCGTGCATTAAATTTTAATGTGGAGTTGCAGTACTTTCTTTTCCTATCTTTAAGATGGATAAATTCTAGCAAGTGAAGCCTTTACCTTTACCTTTTTCTAAAATATATTACCTGTGTGATAACAGAAACAGATATCTGAAAAAAATAAATGTATTGCCACGTTCCTCGAACTATAAAGTTCTAAGCGATGTATTGCAATTTCATTAGTAACAAACAGTTCAAACTCATTATTCCGAATAAGTATAATGATCGGTCAATTTGCTTTGAGCATCGTTTACTAGTGCTGACTCTTAGGTTTCCGCGGCATTGATCGGTTGATCTTTCCATTGTATTTGGGTTTTTCACCGCGTTTGATGGTTGGAACATCGCGTTAGCGGTGTTCCATCCCGCGAAACTGCCGCCATCAACAAAGTTCTAATGCGGTGAAAACCCCAAAAACAATGGAAAGATCAATCGTTTACTGGTTTCACGAATCTGCCCTCTTCGTAAATTAACTGTGCTACGCTGATCACGAATTGTAAAAATATGTATACATTAACGATTTATATCGCAGTTTTAGTCAGGATTTAATTTTCACAACTGCTTTCATACTGATGAATAATAAATAGTAAGGTCATGAAAAAGCAACTCCACCTAATCAATCGCAATGCAAACCAATTACCTAACGCGTGAATATAATTTTTGTGGTAAATAAAAATTATAACGCTTCGGAATTTTAGCAAATAATTTAAAATTTTTATTTAATTTACTCTGACGCACGTCGTTTCAGGGATTTCACAATTTTCACAAAGTACACGCCCATTCCAAACCCATCATTTTTTACATTTAACAATATTCACCACCCACACCCATCATTTGAAACCAGTCAAGTTGGCAGCCCAGCTGCTCCAGGCGTGAGGAAAGTGTAATTTACGCCGAGGAAGCGTGGACACGTGACTCTTGACCCGTTAAACATCGTAACTTTGTTAATACTTATCGCGCAGATTTGATTAAAAGACCATTTTCATCAGCTCTTCAAAAACGGTACGTGAGCTCGTAGGAGGTAAACATTTTCTTCTGCTCCTCCAAACTACTTAAGGCTACTTAAGCGAGATATCACTTCACCTAGAATTATGTAAATTTGACCTCATTTGTAGGACAAAGCTTTTCAATGATATCAAAACATTAACCTCTTGCCGAACTACTTTTTGAGAAATTTTCTTGAAAATATATGCTGTTTTAAATGTGATAGACTACAGCTGAGCGCTTCAGAGTAAGAAAATTGAAAATATTTGGATATCTATGATGATTATATTTCGTCAACAAAGTAAAGGTGTGAAGTTTTTATGTTTTCTCAAATGTTTATAGAAATTAATCAATTACTCGCCGCAGTTATTTTACAGAATAAAAAAAACATGTTTTGAATGCGTTTTCACCGTGCGACGTGAAAAAATGAACCAAGTTAGAGACTTATGTGGATATATTTATTTAATTACTGAGAATTTTCGTAGCATAAAACTATATTTTTGCGCTATTAATATTAAAATATTTACTTCATACTTCTAAACTGATAACATTAAATACTAAATTCGAATATGATCTCCTTTATGACTAGGGAAATAACTCACACAAGCTTTCTTAAACCAAAATGTACTCCACACACTATTTCTTCACTCCTCCATGAGATTTTACGTCAGGGAATGCAGCAGAGAAGAAACAACTTGCCTTAGAGAAGCATAGAAGTCACTCTTCAACTAGCTCATTTATCATTACTACATAGTTTAACTTTTAATCGAGCTTCGCATAGCTTTACAAACGTGGAATCTACAATGACATTAGGACAATGTACTATTTCATATTATATCAATCGAAGAAAAAAAACAACTGATTATTACCTTCCTAGTAAACGTTATAATTATCTGCTTTATCAATCATATTAGCAAGATATTACATGTAAACACTTTTGTTTCTTAAATCAAATGTAGAAGCTGTAGTGCACTTAACTTGGAGATTTCAGCTTTGCACTTAGAAGAATGTACCAATAAAAAAAAAAAATAAATAAATATATATATATATATATATATATATATATATATATATATATATATATATATATATATATATCAGTGTCGTTAAAGATACTGCTATTTTACATATACGGAAGAAAAATGAAAGAAAGATTGAATTATGGATCCCAAGAATCGGATGACGCATCCCATTTAAGACATCTGGTGAGAACGGGTTTGGAGCCGGAGCTGGAGCTACCCGGAGCTCCAAATTTTTGCCGGAGCCGGAGCTCAATACTCCGACCACTAATTTTCAATTAACCATGTCCACAAATATGCTATTTGTGCCACACTAAAATCAAGTAAATTTCATTCCAGTTAAAATTTCGTGTGCTGAGCATTTATAAAATACTCAAGAGCACTTTATTAGCGTCATAATTTTATCTTCTCCTTGGTATGGAAAACCAAAATGTCAGTGTGAATCCCCCAAGTTCTTCCATTGCTTGTAATTTCCTCTTGAGACTCTAGATCATCATTTATTCTCGCGAGCCCGAAGGATAAATCAACTGTGTCCAAAATCCTTAGTCGCATTTACTTTACCCCGTAGGGAGTACTGCGAGTGTGTGAACGTTGAGGGCGAGCAAATAAACCACATGCCCTTAGCGGCATAATTTAGGGGTACTTACTTAAAGCTCCGTTTCTAGGCCCGGGCTCTTCTATCAATAAAATATTTCAAATCTCTCGAGACCATCATAATGCCATCCTTATCTTTAAGCGAATTAAGGAATCGAGTCTGAGAATCCCTGTCTTTTTATCTCACGTTTATGTATTTATTTGTAATTTTCTCCATGATAGCTTTGTCTTATTTCTACGGAATTGCTTTGGAAGCAGTCGTCTGACTTTAGACTTATGTTCTTCGTGATCCACTCATTCATTATAACTAGCTGTTCACGATTAATGGATTCTAGAAAAACTACGCAGATAAGGATTTGGAGAAAATTCGAGCTTCTGTGGAATAACTGTTGAATGCCAATACGATTTCTTTAGCAAAGACGCAGAACAAACTTGTTCCAGTGTTGGATAGTGAAACTCGGTGGAGCTCAATATTGCACATGATTGCTGCAATAGATTCTGTATATTATTAATCTATAAAAATATCAGAAAATATTTAGTTCCTCTGTGAAATTCTGAGAGCCATATGATGTCACCATCAAAATTTGAAGCAAGACATATTATGTCACTTTGTGAATTTTTAAAAGAGAAGCAATTAAAGAAAAATTAGAGAAGAAACAAGGAATGCTTGCAACTTCATTTGTAGAAGTGGTTTTATATTTGCAGTTACACTTGCTCACTGCGAATTTTAACAGATAACTTAAAATCTGATTATTTTTGTAAAAGATTGAGATTATTTAAAAGAAATTAATAAAAGTTGATTAACACAGGTTATCATTTTGTATTTTTATATGAAAACACTGGAGAATGATTAATACGGGTATACTAAAATAATAAACATCATTTGAAATCAAACCTTTTGGCAGGAGCCGGAGCCAGAGCTACGAAATAAACCGGAGCTGGAGCCGAAGTCACTTCCTGAGACCTTGGCTTCAAATCCCAGCTGGTGAGCCATGCAATTAATTCGACGATTCAGTCATCTTAGTTGGAAACGACATCTAACTTTAGTGAATAGCAATTCCGAGATTTTATAGTAAAATTATAGGCCGCAAATATCGAGTCACGTATTGGACCGCTCTCGCCGCACGCCAGTGCCATTCAGTACCGTAGCTGAGCCCGTACCAAATCTCTATACCAACGGTTTCTTCGTCACCAAAGGTAAATCTTTGCGACTGCAATTGTAAGTATAATTACTTCAGTTCGGTTTATGCGTCGGGGAGTGGTTTGCACTTTGATTGTCGTTAGTGCCACCTCCAACAGTGACTCTATTGTCGCGGATTTTTAAAATTAATGTTCTGATAAGATTTTACAAGCATTGGTATTATTATAATTTTTAAAAGTCTAATACAAAACTACACAAAACACTTTTAAACATTCCTGATGCCCTGATAACGGTGGACGACTCGTAAATCGATACGTCGTCAGAAATTCAAAGTGTGACCCGGAGGAGAACCACAACAGACTTAACTTATTTAGAGGCTCTTCTACCGGAAGCCATCTTCCTGAAAAGCACTCTGGCTACCAAACGAGTTGGCTGTCTATTACAAACAGATATCACTAGGCTCTTTGCGAGTGGCATAAATACCTACTCTTACGTGGAATACAACTAAGTGAAATCTATTTAAAAATGGCTCAATTTTGCGTCGATTAGGGCTGATGTTCGGACCAACTTTTTATCCAACAAAAATTGAAGGTATCATCCAACCTTTTTTTCCTTGGGTAAATAAATGCGGTAAGCTAAGAAACGTGATGTATAATATCAAATTGCTTGCATGAATATCAAATTACGACACAGTATGATACGTGGGCAATAGGCGGGCTGTTATGAGGGAGTGTGAGTAAAGGTATTCTGCGGGATGCACTGATTGAGAGTGACGTGCGTAATCTCGTGCTGCAGATGCTTTGCTTTGATGTGCGAGAGGCGGTGGTCGAAAATCTCAAGCACGCCCACCCTTCCTCCACATATGACAGCCTCGGAGAACATATGCCTTTCTGCCAATTTCCCTCCTTCACTACTCAAGTACTTTGCCAACAGCTCATAGCACTTAAACCGTCACCGGGAAATCCGCCGTAAGCAGAACATCCCAAATGACGAGTAGGATTTTTCTTGTAATGCGATAATCCGTATATGAAACGGAGAGATGCCAAAAAATGACAAAAAATTCCTTCCTATTTCCGTGCAGTTTCCGATAACACGTACCTATGGACGCCAATACTAATTTTATTGATATGAGGAACATTGGGTTAAAGAAATGAGGAAATTCGAGGACACAGTTCTCTTAAGTACCACATCCGTAGCATACACGTAAATAATAAAAGTTTGGAAACCTTTAGTATGCAAATTTCCAGGTAAAGTAGATACATTTCGGTCAATTAATAGCTCCAAATTCAGCACATATCGCATCGTCTCTCCAGAAACAATAATAATAACGCAAAGCCGAAGCAGGTTTCGAACCCTCGACCTGTTGCTAGGATGGTGCGTTGCCAAGTGCCTTCCGCGGCATTACCATCATACCACCGAAATATCTTCCGATACCGAAGCGACTTAAAAATTATACCAGCCCTTAGGTTAATCTGGCTATGGAGCTTTCAAAATTTAGGATCCAAAATCCCGGACAATCACGCTGGACAATCAAAAATGGATCGTAAAAAATGAGGACGTGTGTATGATTTGGTGCTTTCCCGGCGTAGTTGATGACTGAATTCTTCTCGGGTTTCCAACCGGGTTAGAATCTCCATTATGGCCGACGTTTCGATGCCCGACTCGTGCAACGTTATCAGGGCTGTAGGACGTCATCAGGGTTGTATAAATCTACAGTACCATGCCCCATACTCGTGCATCGTCCTCAGGGTTGTAGAAATCTACAGCCCTGATGACGATGCACGAGTTGGGCTTCAAAACATCGGCCATAATGGAGATTCTATCCCGGTTGGAAACCCGAGAAGAATTTATTCATCAATGAGGACGTGTACTGAGAAGGAAAGTCATAGTCTGTTGAGTTAAAATCCCATACGCTTGACAAGGCAATCGGCATAATCATTTCCGGACCACTCCGCGCTTTCCTGCTCTCGATCATCCACGTTGGGCTTGGCCTACGCCTAGATTGCCTGGTGGTGCCGATATGAAGGGAAAATAATAGTAGTAACCCTTACAAAGTAGAACTAATCTCTGAAATATATCGAATACAACGGAGAGCAGCAAGATTTGTGAAAGGTTGTTACGATAAACTTAGCAGTGTTACCGAATTGTTGAAGGAATTAGGGTGGGAATCTCTAAATGATCGAAGGGAGAAATACAGGGTAGATCTTTTTTGCAAGTTCGGAGCAGACAGTTTTTTGCCGGGCGTTCAACATATACTGCTAGAACCAACGTACTACGGTAGAAGCGATCACAGGATTAATATAAAGGAAATTGACTGCAGAACAGATAGATTTAAAATGCCATTTTTCCCACGCACAATAATGGATCATAATAGTTGCGATAGATCAATCATATGAAACTCCCACCCTCAATAGGTAGAGTAGAATTTTCACTTGTGCTTAATAACACAACATCATTACTAACACTTCACACCGCTTGATATGTCCGAGCATTATTTTATTTTGTTCTCAGCATGAAGTGGCATCTCGTAGCATTCATTAATTAACAGCATTAGTAATATTAACCACTAGATGTGTGTATAGCATTGTTTTGCATGGTTGCATGTTCATTTACGTATCACTCTCCCAGTTTCTGGTCAGACTACGCACTGTTCTCCTGGCTGCTTTTTGGCCTGCGCCTAGCGTTCGGAGGAGCGTGCGAGGTTCTGATTTGTGCTGGGACGAGTGCTGCATGCCTGGTGTGGAATCACCCCGTGCCACACACCCTAGTGGTGGCTTGTGCGGTACTTCGTAGATGTAATACCTTGAGGCCCGGCCTAGAGGCACAGATAGAGATCTTAAGAAGTATAATAAATTTAAACGAATGCAATATATTTCAGGGAGCGTGGTGGCCTAGTAGGTAGAGCGCTGAACGAAGGGTCCCAGATTCAAATGCGGTGAAGCCTTTGAACGCCCCCGAACAAAAAAATCCTCGGAGTGCGAGGTGGCCCAGGGAAAGGAACTGGCCCCCCTACCCTGAATGTGTGAAATTCACACGCCTGTGGCTTACGATATTCCATCGTAGGTTTCCGCGGCGTTCAGATGAATTGATCTGCATTTTCGGGTTTCCACCGCGTAGGTTGCTTTTTAGGACAACAGTTTCGCCAGCATTCCAACGGACGTCTTCAGGTCGAAGTACCGGGGCATCATTTCGGTCGCGTTTACATAGGCCTTCTGTTTCCCTCCATGCTCTGTGATTGGCCATTTTCCTCCCGGCAAATCCTCTTCCATGCATTGGATAAGTGGTAACCATCTTCTCTGTTGAAATTATCCTTTGTTTTGTTTATTTCTATGGCTTCTCTTATTATCCTAGGATAATAAGAGAAGCCATAGAAAGGATAATAGGAGAAGTCACTGCTAAATTTAATTTGGAAACGATACAATGTTTCAAGACGGACAAAAATCTTACTTAAATTGGATCCAGACCCCCTGCCCCCCCCCCCCCCTACATAATACAATGTAAGATGATCCCAACCCCCCCACCCCATAAACGTCTTACGTAATATTTGAATATGGCCCCAAAGACTTCGCGATGCCCCTCCCTCTCCCCGCGAACCTCCTCGCGGCCTGCGGTCTTTCCTTCCTCGACCTGGCAGTGACAGGGGGATGGGGCAGTGGAGGGGAAAAGAGGTGGGAGGGGTATTACGCCAGGGGCCGATCAAAATATCCTCCCCCATTCATTCCCTAGGAACATTTCCTCGACGCCGTGTTGCCACTCCGCAAGAGTGTTCGGACGAGATATCACCAAGCATAACATTCATTGCATTTGGTGTCTTCATTAAAAATAATGCTTAATATGATTTACGATACAAGAACGGTGACCTCTTATAGCGTTACTTTTCGAAATGTTTGCCAGCATTTTCAATTTTTCCATACCCATAAAATCATCCATTCAAAGGGATTTGATGGGTATGACTGTGTGTTCCGTAGAGACATTATTAAAGAAATGGACATGTTTTGACATAACGATCGCGTCACAAATGAAACGGTGTTCAGTTCGTATGTTTTCCCAATTATTTTGGAAAACATCTTTATTACTCAAACGAAATACTTTTCACAAAATCGCAAAAAATCCTCCAAAAACGCGTTTTCGCGTAAGAAGTGGAAAAAATAAGTCACGGTAAAACTCTAATACGTATATTTTGCTTACTGCTGACGAGTGCAGACATGAAAACTAAGTTTTTGTGTGACCAACATTGCTATATTTACTTTATACTTTTAAAAACTACCTTAATTTTAAAATTAGATTTGAATACGGTCCCTGGTATGACTAGGAAAATCTCGTTCAACATACCTGAAGGAGGCTGGGTCTTATCAGAAGAATCATACCTTTTCAGTACCTGAAATACTGGCAGAAAAAAGTGCCGTACATTTTAGGCTAACAAAGGTTCACTTTTATGTGTTTTCATTTCTTATCGTGAAAATATCTTAAATTCCATAAGCTAACGGGCAAGACTGCATAATGTAAGGAAATGTGAATACCTAATGGCTAATTTAATATCATTTTCGTGACAATTTGTCATAAAATGAGTACTTTTCTAAAAAATAAAATATTAATTAATTGAAGGTGTCTACTGATCTATGGGTCTGAGCTATTGGCAAATTACTTAGATGATACCCTGGAAAATGAATTCTGCCAATTCCTCACCACCAAAGTCTTTTTTAAACAAATATGCAAAATTGTGAGAAAATTTATGCTACAAGAATTTATGAAAATAGAGCCGGCTATATTACGCAAAGAGATTTATAAAACCAGCTACCACGTAAAGATTCAACCGTGAGGAGCATTGTTTTACGAGAGCTGTTTTTAAGAAATTTGGCCATAAGCATCAAGTGTCATTCGGTTATGTGGAAGTGGCCCAGAATTTACTTCCTCGAGCCGAGAAAATTATTCAGAGAAATCTTTTTCATGCATTAATTGCCTTACCATAACCTTTTGGATCGGTAAGGCGTGTTAACGGGGAAAGAAATATTTTTTAACAGCATCAATGAAAAGACGGGGATTTTCCGCGTGTTTAGCCCCACGCAGTCGCAAGCTAACCGCAAGCTAGCGCAAAGGCGCAGCCGCAATTTGGTCCAGATTCCACAGAAGTGGCGCCGCAAAACACCCAAGCACGTGGCTATACAGGCACGCGCGTAAACACTCTCTCACTCAACTCAGCCCCACTCTTCGAATCCCCTCACGCGGTCGCCATTCAAACACACGCCGCCACAACACAGCGCCTCTTCGCTTCGCATTCACAAATAAACCCACTTCATGCATTTCATCGACATTTTTTCAGTAAATGTTACAAGGGTGCTTATGCTCAGAAAACAAATTCGCAGGCTCGTCGCACCCTCTGTTTATTTGAGGGCGAGAGAAAAGAACGCTGCTGAAGGAAGTGGCCGTGCGAACTTCAAACGAAGGCTGAGAGCATATTTTTAAGCACCCTCTGGAAACTAATCGCGTTCAAAACATGGATTGGCATCAATATAGGATAGGGATTTTTTTCCCAGCGTTTACTCTTTGTGGTCTTCTCGGATATTCCACCAGGTGAGATATTTGACTGTTTCTTCGGGATTCATTCCACAATGTTTAAAATTGCAAAAAAACAATATTTCGCTGGTCCTCCTGCCAGCTTCATCAGGTTAACTGAAATGAAGCTGGCAGGAGGACCAGCGAAATATTGTTTTTTGCAATTTTAAACATCGCGGAATGAATCCCGAAATAAGAAACAGTCAACACTACATCCGCGGAAGCCTACGAGCTAAGGTGAGATATTTGTAGGGCCGACGTTTCGACAGATACCTTCGCCATCATCCTCAGGGCTATCAGGGCTTCAGTTGTAATTTATGCGTCATTATGTACTTCTACGACTCTGTTCAATGAGGTGATGGAGATCCGGGTGGAAACTAAGAACTTTAAACGCGTCACTGGATACGCCCTGACGAAGGCGTGAACACCAGCGGTCCTCAAGATTAAAGCGGAAAGGGCGAAAATTGGCTCCCGCCAATCAGATGTAATCTCCACTGTTTGCTACCCGCAAGCGCTATTCGCTAGTGGACGTTCATTGCGCTAGTGAACGTGAGGTAGTGTAGGCAATGCCCGGCTAGTTGCACCCATTACAATGCTACATCATAACTATGATGTAGAATATGCGATTACAGGTAACAAAATAGCTTTGACGAGGAAGCAGGCTGATAACAAAATGACTATGAATATTGAAGAAAGATATTCAATGAAATCTGAAACTAAGTTTTCTGCTTGAAATAAAGTATCTAGTTCCTACCCCTCCATTTTCCACTATGATACCTTGAATCAGTAATTAGTGTATAATACTATAATCCTTGAAAATCTTTTCTAATAAAAATATATAGATATATTACAGTGATGGAAAATAACCCGTTACAAGTAATCTGACTACCGCTAACGATTCTACCGCTGACAAGCCGCATTGGATTAGCAGGACCTTAATAGTATTATTATTATTATTATTTTTTATCTCCATTTTCTTCATTATTGTCTCACAGAATCATGGCTATCATTATATATGTAATTCTCTCCACCAATTTCTAATTTGAACCATCGTGATGAAAGGATACTGAAACCAAATTATACGCGATGAAAGACTGTTACCAATACTATTTTGTATATAATGATGTACATTGTTTAAATTTTTGTGTCATACATTATTTTTAACACTTAAAATTTTACTTTCTTTTGCTTTTAATAGCTACTTTATTTCAAATTGTAAATTCACTTGTTGTCTATTCCCTAAGTAATCGTAACATTTGTGTAATCGTAACTCTCGGGATAACTTGTAATAGGTCAGTGATAATATTGACTACAACAATTTTCGGTTGTTATCGACTGCAAGAGCATTTATTCACAATCGTTAATATCTACTATTTGTTTCCACCATAACCCCCTTCAGTACATACAGCAGGCACATTCTTAAGCCGGTTCTCCACCAGAAACATTTTCCGTGCAAAATTTGGCCGCAACGTTGAGATTTTTTCTGACGTTATTAGTATGCGATTATGTATGGAGTTATTTTAGTTTACTTGTAACTGTACTAGAATACTTTTTTGAAAGTAATATTTACTATTAATCAATTACTTTTCTGCTAAAGCAATTTTAGTCTGCAACAATCACATTTTTTTGTAGTTCACCCAACACTGGATTTATCAATAAAAATATTTTTACACAGCCCCACTTTTATTAGCATTCTTATGTAGCTTCTTAAATAAGTGACTATACCTAAAACGTTTAACCAATTACCAAAGGACATGCATGGTTTAAAAACATTAAGACGCATTTGTTGGAAATATGACATGAAAGATAATTGGGAGACTGATCGTATTTTCTTATACATCATTCTATGAATACATTGTATATACATGAGACAGTAATATGTTTGTTTAAAGAGTTAAAAATATCACCTTCTGATGAGCCTGTTAGGGCTCAGAAGGAATCGTAAAACAAATTTGACTGTGGATATTTTTGGTCATTTAATGTAAAAATTTTGTGTTTTCGTCACAAAAAAACTTTAAATTTTTTCCTATGTATCGTAACTTCTATTGTATTTTTTAAAATAATAAATGAAATTTTAAGATAAGATCTACAGTGTAAAATCATCATCATCATCATTGGTGCTACTGTCCGCAGACAGGTTTCAAAGAAAAATTAAGACAAGTAAGCTCTTTCAAGTATCTGAGAAGTATAGTTACACAGAATGGCAACTGCACTGAAGAAATTAAAGGCAGAATTGGGCAAAGAAAAAGTAGCATTTAGAAAGATTAAGGAGCTAGTGACAGCAAGGAACATGTAAAATGCCAGCTTAAAATTAAATAAACGACACATGCAGTAGGTCATCTAAATCCTATAATTCAAAGTACTATTATTTCCACAAATATGTAGACGGCCTCCGTACCCCATTTTATGGGTTTGATTGAAAGGGGCCATGCATTTGCCAAAATATTTGGATGTTTGGCACACAAGGCTGGCCGCCGCCTTTACTAGAATAGCTTTACGTCATCGAGGGCCGACGTGGAAGGGTTTGGAGCAACAGGGCAAGCGAAACTCGAGTCAAATGACCTTTCAGGGGCAAACGCCCCAAACGGAAGGATAGCACTGAAGGCCAACAGGAGTCCTTTCCTTCTTCTCGAATTATTCTCTTTGGATCCACATTAACACCCAAAATTTCTGCCCTCCGTGGAATTGACGCAGTAGGTGGTTATATCCACAAACGGGAGACCAGGTGCGATTAGAATGTGTTCCGGTGAGTTCTTCGTCTAAACCCACAGTCAACTAATTTCATTACACCATGTAATTTCACAAGGAAAGACTGAGTGAGAACCCCAACTATACATTCTTAATATCAACGCAATGGAAATGGCTGACATACGGTAAAACTAATGCTGAAGTTTGTGATTTACTGTTTTATTTATGTGAGTGATCATTAACAACACATTCATCTTTTTCTTAACTGGTATCATTAACTGAAAGAAAATAAGAATTAGAAGTGGATGTGGATGCATTTATTGACTATGTAATGGTTTTCAGCAAATATCCGTTGAGTGTAATATGTAAAGTATTATTCTCACTTAATAACCGAAAATCCACCATCGCATTCCATAGTTGCGATCTTTTTGATGAACCCTGAGTCTGAAAAGTAATTTAGTCAATCGTATGCTGGAAAGTTCCTACTCTTTGGAAATGAGCCGCAATTCAGCATCATAAGTCATGAATGCAATATTGGGGCACGGTCATTAGTACATTCCATATTGACGAATGGTTCCGCAGAGTGGTGGAATAAGCGTGGCTAATTTTCCGGGATTTCCTCCGCGTCGATACATCTTAGTATGACAGTAGTGCGTAGAGTACGCGGAAAAAACCAAGGCCTATTAAAGATGGACAGAAACCTGCATCCACATTTCACACCTGAAGACGCCTGCAGAAGCACCGGCGAAACTGTCGTACTTAAGATGTTTCGACGCGGAAGAAATCCGAGCATTAATACATTCCCTTTGGAAAAGCATTAAATTTCTGCGTTCTACATTATTCCGGCATAATCTTTTAGTGACAGTAGCACTAGGAGTGCTTGTCGTTCCGCGTTTCGCAATAATGGTGTCGCCTGTCAATCCCACGTGACCTTAAAGGGGCAAGAGCAGTAAAAGACGATTATTAAAGGCCGCAGAAACAGTTGACGCGCGGGAACGGATGTCAGGCAATTTCACGGGAGTGGATCTCAGAGTTATGATGAAGAGTGGGCGTCTGCCCTCATTGTTTGTCAAAGAAATACTCGTCGAGGCGTCGTCGCTGCGGAGTAGCTAATAATTTCACGTCTTCATTTTTGACTTTTTCCCTACATAATTTCTTGGCCTCCGTACCTTGCATGATAAACCCTTAAAAGACATTTATGTAAACCTCGTCCAGATTCCACTATCAGGCATTATGTATTTACCTTCCTTTATTTGCTTTTTTAGTTCATAGACCTACGACTTCCTTGATATCGATCTCTTTGTTTTTCTTCAAATATTTCCCTCTTAAACGGTTTATAACCTTTTTAATTGGTTTAATGCCTGCCACTCTTCCTTGAACTACGACCTTGACGTGGTGGAAGGGCTTGTGCGTTCCAATGACCCCTAGAGCTGGACTGGCATGAGCAAGAACGTTGCTCCTGGTAGGGCCACCCATGCCAGATAGGTCGAAGGGTAGGAGCCAGACGAAAGGTAGTTCCGTGATGGTGTCACGTTAAAAATACCGTTGAGTCGCGTGGGATACCTCTCAACTATCACCTCCCAGAACATGAAAGTCATTCTAAGAGATCTGATTCCTGGCAACTACGGGACGCCGCCCACTAGGGCGGGTGTCGTGCCCGGCAGCGGGGGAGGCAAGGCCTCCGCGGTCGTCATCACACGAAATCCTTGCACAGAATCATCATCAGAAGATACAAGGGAAAGGAGGGAGAAGAAGAAGAAAAAGAGGAAGAGGAGGAGGAAAACAGTGGTAAAAATAGGAACTTGGAACGTAAGGACCATGATGAGGGCCGGGAAGCTTGAAAATATTAAGCAGGAAATGGAAAAAGGAAAAATAGATGCTTTGGGATTGTGCGAGGTTAGATGGAAGGATAGCGGGGACTATTGGAGTGATAACTACAGGGTGATCTATAGTGGGGGAGATGAGAGTCAATGGGGGGTAGGCATGGTACTGAACACAAAGTTGGGACTGAGGGTGGTAAACATTGAACAGGTGAACGACAGGATACTAGTGGTAGAAATAAAAGCTCGGCCGACGAATTTCGTACTGGTCAAGGTATACATGCCTACGAGCAACCATAGGGAGGAAGAGGTGGAAGAGGTGTACGAGCAAGTAAAAGAAATAATTAAAGAAGTGCCGGGGAAGAAAAACCTGATAGTGATGGGTGACTGGAATGCAGTGGTGGGAGAAGGGAGGGACGGATTAGAAGTAGGAGGGTTTGGGCTAGGAAGAAGAAATGATCGCGGGGAAAAGGCAGTTGAATTTTGTAGAAGAAATAAATTAGTAGTGACAAACACTTGGTTTAAACATCACCCCAGGCGTAGGTACACATGGAAAATGCCGGGTGACACTGGGAGATACCAAATTGATTATATAATGGTGAGGCAGAGATTTAGGAATAGTGTAAAAAACTCTCGTAGCTATCCAGGGGCGGATGCGGACTCGGATCATAACTTGGTGATGATGAAGTGTGAAGTAAGATTCAAAAGGCTTTGTAAAGGTAGGAAGATAAAGAGGTGGAACCTTGAAGCATTGAAAGGGTGGAAAAGGAGGGAATACCAAGAGCTAGTAGAAAAGAACATAGGTGAAGAGAAGCGGATGGGAACCATAGAGAAGAGATGGGAGGTTATAAAAACAGGCATCGCAAAAGCGGCAGAGAAAACAATAGGAACGGTGGAAAAGAAGAGGGTTAAGAAGCAGTGGGTAACAGAAGAAATGATAAAGAAAATGGAGGAGAGAAGGATATGGAAAAACGTGAACACCGACGTAGGGAAGAGGAAGTACAAGGAATTGAATAATAAACTCAGGCGAGTGACCAATCGGGCAAAAGAAAACTGGTGGAAGGGACAATGTGAGCAAATGGAAAAGATGCAGGAGGAGGGGGAAGTGGGCGCTTTGTACGCCAAGGTGAAAATGTTATCGGGCGGTATGAGAGGTCAAGCGATACCAAAGGTTAAGGACAAAACAGGGAAGATATTAATCGAACAGGAAGATATCCAAGAAAGATGGAGAGAATACGTAGAGGAGCTATATGACAGCGAGAATAGACCCCTTAGCCTAGATCTAGAGGATGAAGGAACAATAGATAAGGATAGCCTCGGACCAGAGTTACTTGAGAGTGAAATAGAGAGGGCATTAAGAGAGATGAAGGGTAGAAAAGCCATGGGAACCGATAACCTACCTTCGGAGCTACTGAAGAATCTAGGTAGTAAGGGGAGAAAATCGTTTTTCGAACTTATTCGCAGGATCTACGAGGAAGGAGTATGGCCAGAGGATTTCGTGAAAACAGTATTAATACCTATCCCGAAGAAGAAGAAAGCGTCAGAATGCGAGGAGTGTAGAACAATCAGTTTAATTTCGCACGCAGCAAAAGTGTTGCTTAGAATACTAAATAGAAGGTTGGAGAGCAGAGCAAAGTGCTATTTAGGCGATGACCAATTTGGGTTTAGGAAGGGGAGGGGAACCAGAGATGCGATAGCGGTAATGAGAACACTTATAGATAGAAACATAGAGCATAAGCAGGATGTTTTCGCTTGTTTTGTAGATTTCGAAAAGGCATTTGACAGAGTAAACTGGGAGAAACTAATGCAGATACTGGGGAAAATAGGAATAGATTGGCGTGATAGGAGACTCATCTGAAACTTATGTATGGGGCAGAGGGCTCAGGTAAGGGTAGCGGACGGTGAATCAGGGTGGGCAGTTATAGGTCGCGGGGTGCGGCAAGGATGCCCGTTGTCGCCTTTACTTTTTAACATCTATGCTGAGGAAATGGTAAGAGAGGCATGGGATGAGCTAGATGTGGGAATGAAAGTAGGAGGCCAGTGGATAAAGTCTGTTAGATTTGCAGACGACCAGGCGTTGGTCAGTTGGTCACCGAAAGGACTGCAAACTTTAGTAGATGCACTGGAAAAGCAGTGTGAGAAATACGGAATGAAGATAAATAATAGGAAAACAAAAGTAATGAGATTCGGTAGGACAAAGAAAGCGAAGCTGGTGATAAGAGTAGGAAGTCACAAACTGGAGCAAGTTGAACAATTTAATTACTTGGGTAGTACGCTAGAAGAAAGAGGACATAGTAGCAAAGACATTAGGAGGAGAATAGCGCTAGCGAAGGAAGCGTTCAATAATAGAAGGGAGCTGATGACGGGGACCTTAAGTAAGGATGTAAAAAAGAGGCTGGTAAAGAGCTTGATATGGAGTGTGGCGTTGTATGGGGCGGAAACGTGGACCTTGAGAAAGGAAGACGAAAATAGGCTGAAGGCTTTTGAGATATGGGTGTAGAGGAGGATGGAGAAGGTGCGGTGGACGGAAAGGAAGACAAATGAGGAAGTGCTTGACATAGTGGGCGAGTAGAGGAAACTTATAGATGAGATTAGGGGAAGACAGGGTAGGTGGCTGGAAGCAGTAATGAGAGACGATGGTTTGCTGAAGGCCGTGATAGAGGGAAGGATGCTGGGTAAGCGGGGAAGGGGAAGGAAGAGAATTGGTTTTATGGACGGGATGAAGAAAGGTAGGACTTAAGCTGAGATGAAGAAAGATATACAAGAGGTAGAAAGGGCACAGCACGTGTAAGAGTTCGTTGCATAATCTCTGACTTTCATCACAACCTACCTCTAACCGGTAGATTACTGTAATGAATGAAATGCCTGCCAATTCGTATATCATTGCATTGCTCGTCAGTCTCTTGATTTTGAGAGCAGAGCGGATGCACTTTCTTTCATTAGTTTCCTGTCTCGTCATAAGTCACCTGAGGAATTTGCCATACATTTTAGCTTTTATTTCAGGTGGGGTCAAGGAGAAATACTCGCAGCTTCTATTACTGCGCATTAAATAACTGTGTGTTTGACAATGGGTGACCGAACATGGGTAGATCGTAGCCTTCGTGATAAGCAAGCGCTAACTAAGGACCTCGAGGCAATACATGAGTGGTACCATGCGTGGCAGCTAGAATTAAACCTGAAAAAATGCGTTGTTGTGAATTATTGGAAAAGAAAAAACGCTCCTTGTAACAGCTATTGCATAAAAAAAGCAAATTAGAGACTGTAGAATTGGTTAAATATCTCGGAGTTTAACTGACTAATGATCTCTCGTGGAGTAAACATATTCGAGAAATTACCAGTCAAGATAATCGTAAATTGGGATTTGTTAAAAGAGTACTTGGCAAGTGCAGGGATAAAGTTAGGGAAATCAACTACTTCTCCCTCGTTAGACCCCACTTGGAATATGCTGCCAGTATTTGGGATCCTTATGAGATAGGCTTGGAAACTGAGTGCAGCGAAGATCGGCAAGATACGTTAAAGGCCGTTACGATAATATCGTTAGTGTTACTGACCTTTTGCAGCAACTGGGATGGGAAACGCTTTCAGACCGTCGATTAAAATTTAGACTCAATCTATTATGTAAGTTCCAAACCGGTCTATTTTCTGACGACGTTGATAATATTTTACGAAATCCGACATACTACGGTAGATCAGATCATGAGAATAAAATTAGGGAACTAGACTGCGGAACGGACATATGTAAAATGTCATTTTTCCCACGAACTATAACAGACCATAACAGCGGCAAATGAGACTTTTATCTAGTTTTGTTGATAGTTAGTGTAACTCTTAGTAGTAGTAGCACTCCCTAATACTCGAATCCTTATCTGTTACCTAGTACTAGCAGCACGCCTTTCATGTTTTCTACATAAGTCTTGTCTCTATCCATTTGTGTAGTTGCAAAATACATATATATCAACGGTTCCTCTCCATTGTCATAATATCTGTAGTGTAGTGCATGCTTGTGAGGTTTCGTCTCGTGACAAGCATTAGCGATTTATGCTAATGCATAATTAGTCGTAGTTAAACTAACTTTAGGGCATAGTGTAATGCATGTTGGTGAATAATCACCCCCTTCCACACACCCCTGAGGTGGCTTGCAGGGTATTTTGTAGATGTAGATGGGTTTGACATTGAAACAGCCATTCTCATGATACCACTAAAGGTTACTCTTGAAGTGTCGAAATCTTGGTCGGTTCGTAAAAATTAAGCGCGGAATTTATGTACGTCCTTCCATCATACCTCATGGCTAGGTTTTTCATTATGACCGACGTTTAGAAGAGAGAATTTGCGATCGTCAAGAGAAGATGGTGATGGAGAATTTAAAAAACCGATCGCGTTGGCAAAACCGAGAAGAAATCACCATTACTATTGGCGCTGGTTTCACTTAGGATGGAACGGTTCCAGAAAATTAAAACTGGAATTTTTTTTATTCCAGTTACTCTGAATATATCTCCGAGCTACTCAAAGTGAGTTGTTCTGTTCGTTCAGCGTACCGATGATCGGAATTAAGAATTATTGTCCTAGAGCAACACTTTTTAACCGAGAGACTTCGTAGCATCCTATGTCTGGTGCGCAATTGCAAATAAAAGGTTTCCATATTCGTTGGAAATCCCGATCCCTACTTGGAGGCCAAGTGCATAGCATGTCAGGTACATCACTCCGTCCGTTGGATGGGACGTTAACCCGCAGTCGCCCTGGCGTCTTTCGTTGAAGATTGGCTAATTTGCAGACACCGTATTAATCACCAAACTTCCCCCGTTCCCCAGATAACCCTTCCCTTACCCACCTGTGCTCAAATGCGCCAATGACGTCGCTCGTCGCAAACCACCTCCGCAACTAGGGCTGGGTCCAATATATAGGTTCCAATATCAATATTTTTAAAAATAGGATTCCAAAATCACAATTTTAGAACGGCCAATACCAATATACCAATATCCTGTATTGGATATTGGTGGTCGGAAAAACCAATATTTGTGATTGGGATATTGTTTATTGATAAACCAATATTTCCAATTTGAACATTGGATTGTCAATGCTAAAAATTCAAGTGTGTATTGAATATTGGATCCCGGCGAGGAGGGTGGTCGGAGAGCGCCCTAATCTTTGCAAACAGACGGCGCGTGTGGTACTCAGTGCAGCACTTCCTTTCCCACCATTATTCATAGCGATAACTGGGGAAAAGAAGCTTACCTTGCTTTCCTTGTTTTATTAACAGACTTTTAAAAAGTTAACACAGACATTACAATATTCCAAGCACTTGTATCTGCTCCGCCTTTACTTTGATGTCCAAGTTTGTGTGAAAATTTCTCATCATACCTGCCTGAAGTTTGCCATCAGAGACTTTTTAACATTGGCGGTGAGGTCATCACCGATACCAGAAATCCATTAACAGGAGAAGATACTAAAACGCTAATTTTTCGTGTTAGTAATGTGAGGTACATGCCTGTACCAGCCTGATTGTTTATTTGAGCAGAAATTTGGTTTCTGCAGCATTTGCAAACCATTGTAAGCCAGATAATTTTACCTGTTAATTGCTTTAAACGTCCTTCAATTCCCAGGGGATGAAATCGATATCCTCATCGATAAATATTGGGATGCTCTTACACAATATCTATATGCAGTTAACTTTACCCTGAAGGAGTTCTTCATACACAACGCACCGACATGAAACTTGTTCGCAAATATTTTCTTTCTTTTGGTGCTCTATCATATGCCTAATATGTATTTGGGCTGGCTCTATCTATAAATACTCCATAGAAGCGTCGCCTCTATTAAAATAGTCAAGAAATGTAAAATGAAGATGAAGTACCTAGGTATTTTTAGCAGCTTTATGATGAGAAAGTAGCATTGCTCTGGGCACCTCAACAAACCAATGGGGTTGTTTAGTAAAGAAATTAGCCACTGGAGTGCCAATACTTGCGATTCCTTCCGAGGGTTTGAATTGTATATGTCTCACACGCCGTCAACCAGACGCAGCCTCGGTCATCTGAGACATTAAGGCAACTTCTTGTCGGCATTGACTTTGAATGGGAATGCAAGGAGTTATCAGCCTCACCTTCTATATTGTAACACGCCATTTTGGCCGTGTTGGCATAAGTATACGATTAAGGACGCCATTGTGTATATTTTGGGAACACGTACTACCGCGAGGCAACATTATCGTTTTTGTATTATGAAAACAACTTTAAAACAATACCATTTTCTGTTTACGTAAACAAACTAAAACAATGCCGTCTATGTTATGAAAACAACTTTAAACAATACCATTTTCTGTTTACGTAAACAAACTAAAACAACACCAGGTGTTATGACAGCTGCAAGGCAAAGAAAGGATGGAAGGGGTAAACAAAATTATAATAATGAAAGGGAAATAGCCTATCAGATACGAGAGAAGTGGAGAAAACCTGGAATGTTCTAGAACATACAGGAAGGGGTGTGAGATAGTATAAAAGGGATTGTCAAACAAGGAACGAGGCTTCTTCTTAACAAGAGAGTCACAAGGGACGTTTATCGAGTGAAAGTCATACGGGAGTTTTTGCAGTGATAATTTGCCGGGAGTAAGAAGCTTTGGACAGCAATTACCAACGCCAGTGTCCTGTGTTAAGAAAGGATCCAGGAATCCGATAAACAGATACTGGGGCATAGAGTATCGGCGGAATTCACTTTGTACAATATCCGGTGAAGTAGAACAAACATTATAAATTAATACGAATATATTTGAGAAGGGAACATATATTAATTAATTGAGTAACTAAAGTGAATTTGTTTCCTAAGTGAAGAATAAATGGGTTATTATAAATATATGTACTGTTCAAGTGTATCATTTTTGTGCATGAATTAATCCATTAACCTTTGCCGCCAAGGACTACCGAAAGAAAGGATCTCTCTCAAGGTAAGAAGTGATAAATTGAAGGGTACCTTTTGTGTGTCGGGCTGATACAAGTATATAACGTCTCGTGTTTAGGACCGCGTGAAAGAATAATTATTAGAACCCCTGTGACAAGGAAATTGATAGGGGGGACTAGTACATTAATGGCGCCCAGCGTGTAGGGCTTGACTACTCATTAGGTGAGACCACGAGAACCGGAGAGAAGGAGGATCATCCCGAAGGAGTGAAGAAAGAAGATGGTGGCCAACATGAAGAAATTTCCGGAGCTGAAGTCGGCAGAGCTACGGCAATTATTACGAGAGAGGGACTTGTTAGTAGGGGGAACCAAGCCAGAATTGCAGCAGCGATTATTACACACGCTAGAAAAGGAGGGAATAGATATAAGCACGTATGAATTTAGGGTCAATAGTGAGGAACCGGTGGAAACTGAGATGCAAGCGCTATATAGGCAATTAAAAGAAGAACAAGATAGAAGAGATAGAGAGAGGGCAGAAGAAGCAAAAGAAGAACGAGAGAGAAGCAGAACGATCTTAGAGGAGATGGCTGAAGGGCAAGAGAGAAATAGAACGATCTTAGAGGAGATGGCTGAGAGGCAAGAGAGAAGACATGCAGAATTGTGGGGGCAAATTAGGGAAGAAGCAGACGAAAGAGAGAGGAAGCTTTTGGAAGAAATGGCAAAAATAGCAGGAGAACATAGACAGACGCAGGAACGTATTGCATCATTCGAACATGGCTATGATGAAAGGTTTGCCAAAAAAGACGGGACGTTAGCAGAGATATGCGAAAATGTCGCGAAAGAAATTAACGGAGTAGGAGCGAGGATGGAGGCGAGCGATCTCAAGGTCCGAAAGTTAGAAGCGAGTTACGTGAAATTGCATGAGAACGTGGAGGAAAGGTTCAAGAAGATGGCGGACGAGCTGGGACAACAATCCACCACAAAAGCAGCTGGGCTAGATGAAGAGGCAGTCCGACGCATCGTGCGTGAGGAAGGCAGGAGACCCAACGTCACAACGGCACCCGCGGGAATGGTACAATTAAAGGTCCCAACGTTCGACGGGAGGCATTCATCAAGACGCATGAAATACCTACAGGAGCTATGCGAATACCAAGAGATATATCGGTTGCCTGACCAGATGATGCTCCAGGTCATCAGACAAGGAATGTTTGGGAGAGCAGAGGAATGGTTCTCTGCGACACGACACCTGCATGAAGATGTGAACGCTTTCCAAGCTATTTTCACGGAGCAGTTTTGGGGAGATGAACGTCAAATGCTGATAAAACGGAGTTTCGACACGGGAAGATACAAGGAGAACGGAGGGCTCACGCGAGTAGAATATGCGACGGCCAAAATTAGCGTAGCGAGGGAGTTGACGCCGCCAATGGAGGACGGAATGATCATTCTAATTCTCAAGAAACACTTTGGCATGGAAGTAAGCGTCGGCATGATTTCAAATAATGTAAATACAATCCCGCAATTCTTGACATTATTGGCCCGCTATGACAACATACCGCGAGAAGACGGAAACTCCGAGGCAACTGGATACCGAAGATGGGAAAACCAATACCCAAGGACCCATGGAGTACGTACGTGGAGGACACCGGAGGACACATCCCAACGCAACCAGCAGTACAGATGGGACTCGAAGAGGTCACAACCACGAGAGTGGCAAGCGTCGAGCCAGCAGAGAGACGGACGGAGAGACGATAACTTTCGCGGCGAGGGATACTCTCAACGGCCGGGCGAGAGACCGGCTGATCGACGCCGAGGACAAAACAATATGGAGGAGGCGCGCCCACCGATGAGAGAGCGCCCTGTCAATTCCATGATGGCGGAAGAAAGCAACGCCGCAGGGAAACCGGAGCAGGAAAACTATTAGCGGCAAAGCATGACGAAGGTCCCAACATGCCGAGGCCGGAAGACGGAGAGGGATTCTGGGACATACCGAAGGAGCAACGGGCGAAGACACGGAAAGTGAGAATAAAACGGACACCACCACAAGAGGAGAAGATGGAACCCCACACGGAGGAGGAAACAATATGCAATGTTTTTGAGTCACCTCGAGATTTCTTGACCGAGAAAGAAGCGAATAGGCCGGAAGTAATTAAATGCCCGGAGATTAGGGTTCAAATGGAAGGAGTGGCTGTGAATGCACTGATAGACACGGGATCGGAGCTAACGTGCATTAGCGAGGAGTTTTATCGGGAGAATCAGAATGCACTGCGAAACGCTTTGGAGGTACCAGTCAAAGGAATCCGGATAGCAGGAGCCGTAGGAAGGAAGAGAGCGAAATTTAAAATAGGAGATGAGGTTTTAGAACGTACGAATCCGGTATCCGATGAGCAAAGGGGGATTTATCACGGCTTCCTGGCATTATACGAAGGTCCATATGAGATTTCAGAATTCCGAGGGCCAGCCACGTGTGTAGTATTTAATCCACAAAAGAACGAAATACGAGGCACTTTCCACTTCAGCAATATTAAACCATATAGGGAACAATAGCACAGCACTTGGTATCACTCACATCACACGAGCACAGGAGAAGAAGACCGTAGCCCAACTGACCATAGCACGCAGTCATTAAACTGAGGAAGCCAGCGCCGCAACATTATAATTTGATCCGTTCAAGCAAGGGAGAACTGTTTACCGATAATATACATTGTATCAGGGCCCGACATGCGAGGGGAGCTTACGAACGAGAGAGAGAGAGAGGTTGAACTTGGCGGCAGGTGGATTAGCACAATATGTATGTTTCGTGATATCTTTTCTCAATGTGTGTATATTCAGTGTCATGTTGCCATTATTTTGATTCGTGTTTTCTTATGTATGAATGGGCTCGTGGACGTAGATTGAGCCGGAAGCAGGGTGAGTGTATCACCTGAAGGAACTTGAAGTGCTGTGAAGTGTATATGTGTAATGTGAATTATGGCCTTTTGATAACCCAGTGTTTTTAAGGGGTTAAAAGTGAGAATGAATGTTGAGAAGAAGATGGACAGTTTTATTATTTGCACGTTATATTCACGTTCAATGTATCAGTTAATAACGTCGATTTATATAATATGTTCTTGATTTTAAAATACGTGAATAAGATTTTCATTGGTTATTTGCCTATTTCAAGCAAGGAAGAAAGGGAAGAGACCATATTGTTATATGGTATATCATATGTCTTGAGTTAAAGGAGGAGACGCTGTTTGTAATTGTGTTGATTGATATAAATGTATTCATGTGTGATTTCTGCTGTAACACAATATACGTGGGCACAGACATTATTCAGAGGGAGGCTAAAGTTTGAAGGCGTTGGGGCCGCGTTAGTTTACATTTGAAGGCTTTAAAATAATTCCTTTCTTATATTTCCAAGTCATTATTTTAATGGGGCTAATGTAACACGCCATTTTGGCCGTGTTGGCATAAGTATACGGTTAAGGACGCAATTTTGTATATTTTGGGAACACGTACTACCGCGAGGCAACAATATCGTTTTTGTATTATGAAAACAACTTTAAAACAATACCATTTTCTGTTTACGTAAACAAACTAAAACAATGCCGTCTATGTTATGAAAACAACTTTAAACAATACCATTTTCTGTTTACGTAAACAAACTAAAACAACACCAGGTGTTATGACAGCTGCAAGGCAAAGAAAGGATGGAAGGGGTAAACAAAATTATAATAATGAAAGGGAAATAGCCTATCAGATACGAGAGAAGAGGAGAAAACCTGGAATGTTCTAGAACATACAGGAAGGGGTGTGAGATAGTATAAAAGGGATTGTCAAACAAGGAACGAGGCTTCTTCTTAACAAGAGAGTCACAAGGGACGTTTATCGAGTGAAAGTCATACGGGAGTTTTTGCAGTGATAATTTGCCGGGAGTAAGAAGCTTTGGACAGCAATTACCAACGCCAGTGTCCTGTGTTAAGAAAGGATCCAGGAATCCGATAAACAGATACTGGGGCATAGAGTATCGGCGGAATTCACTTTGTACAATATCCGGTGAAGTAGAACAAACATTATAAATTAATACGAATATATTTGAGAAGGGAACATGTATTAATTAATTGAGTAACTAAAGTGAATTTGTTTCCTAAGTGAAGAATAAAAGGGTTATTATAAATATATGTACTGTTCAAGTGTATCATTTTTGTGCATGAATTAATCCATTAACCTTTGCCGCCAAGGACTACCGAAAGAAAGGATCTCTCTCATGGTAAGAAGTGATAAATTGAAGGGTACCTTTTGTGTGTCGGGCTGATACAAGTATATAACGTCGCGTGTTTAGGACCGCGTGAAAGAATAATTATTAGAACCCCTGTGATAAGGAAATTGATAGGGGGGGACTAGTACAATATGCTTTAAATTTCCAATGTCGTGTACAACTAAGACATAATACTAGTTCCTTCAAATATTTATTGACCTTTTTTGAATGAAAAATTCAGCCGATTCCTTAATCGGCAAACTTTTCCACTTTGTTAAACTTTCTGCCCTATGGCATCCTTAACAATCAAGGCGTTCTCTTTATAGCGAGAAGAACTCTAGGTCTCCTTCCGAATTCATCTTTATTTGAGTATTTTGACAAGCAAACCATGCATTGATCCAATGCTGCTCTTTGAGCTTTTAGTGTAGGTGTGTGTTCATGGGCATATCGCATTGAAGCCTTCTCCTTAATATAAGAGGACCGAACGGAGTTAAATAAAGGTTTGGAGAAAAGTTAAGGTAGAACCTGCGCTTCGAAGTACTGCTTTCATGACATAAATAAACTGAGCAGCAACAAGATAAAATGGCTCAATATGTTATTAATAATAAAAAAAATAATTTTCAATCAATCAAAATAGCTGTACAGTACATAAATTGTATTCAAAATGAACTAATCCTGTGATATGAAGAATGGCTTTTGTATTGACGCCATGTCTCAGAGGAATTTAAAAACTTTCTCTGGAACGGCAGTAAAGCTTCATAATTATAAAATTAGGGATGAATTAAAACATTAGAACTAGTGAGCGCTTTTGCTCTTTTAATGTAATCGTAATTAAAACAAATGTATTATATATAAATGCTGACGATGAACTCGACAACGCTGTATAGCTGTCAACATATCGTAGTTTCACACCGATCAGGCACCTTGTTCGTTTGCGCTACCTCATTGAGTTTCGTTGCATTGTGATAATATTTTTCACTTTATTAGCCAGTGTACTTAGCCTTAAATTATTAATTGTATTTTAGGGCTAAAGTGATGGCTTCATCAGGTCGATTTAAAGGCAAATTTGTGTCTAAATGTAAGGCTAAGAGCTTGGAGAATCTAAGGAAACGGAATGTGGCCGAAAGTGATCCGATCAACTCTTCGAGTGCATGTGTTGAAGGATGCCGAATCGTGGACGTACAGTTTTTGGCAAAGCAGATGATTTGTACGCAGTGTGATTCCATTTTATCACTAAATGATATAACTGAAGAAAATCTCATCGGACTGGCATGTAAATGGGATATAGCATGTAGAGCGTGTGGCGTTGTAAACACTGTCTTGACATCAAAATCTCAAGCCAACCCAAAGACTAATAGGCAGAACTTCGATATTAATTTGAAAGCTGCCATTGGTAAGTGACGTTCATGAATATTCGTTTTATACGTCTTTCTATATAAATGATAGTGTATTTCAGTTTGTTGTACATCCGAATTTATTTACAATTGTAGGTCTGATTGATGCTGGGATTGGAGCCGCTCATGTTAATGCTTTTTTGTCGTGCCTAAACATTCCGGAGGTTCATGAGTCGTTGCTGAAGAGAAGTGAGCGGCTTATTGGACCTGAAATAGAAAATGTGGCAAATGAAAGCTGTGTTTCTTCTTCTTTGCTGGAGAGAGAATTGGAGCTCACGGGTCTAACTATGATACAAGAAAGGTAATTGTTTTTCATGTACATACAACGAAGGGTTGGGACTTACTATCTCAAATCAAGCAGATACGGTGAAATCATGTCAGGTGTCCATCACCACTTATCCCAAAAATTATGCATGTGAAAGCAGTATTCCGACGATGAATGTTTTGCCTTTATCTAAAAAGTAAAACTATACTGTTCAACATGCTTTCTATCTCAATTTAATGTATACCCATATTGTTAATTTTGCTCTTATGTGATACCTATATACCTCAAGAACGTGTGTGCTGAACTTGTCCCAAAGTTGTAAATACATAGAGCCCACTTATAATTCGCTTTCAATGGCATTGCATATATCATTTAACATAAATATATATATATTTATTTTTTGCCTTCGAAAAGTTTTGGTACATGTGACTGGATTGTTATTTCTCAATAATTATTGACAATAGACTTATCACCTGATGTGTGATGGTGTAACATAGCTAAGTTTTCCACTATTTTGGAAAAGACCCTTTAGATAGTGACTGATTATATGAAATCATTATTGGTTCTCCTTATTGACGAGCACATTTATTTAATAATATATGCAAATGGTATGCCATCTAAGCCTACAGATTTGTTTTCATCTAGTGATCTTAACTTATTATAAATGTTGCTGAACTCGTCCCAAAGTTAAGTAATGAAGGATTAATACATGTGTTCCATATAATGGATGCATATTTTAAATGAGAATGTGTAAGAACACAGCATAAATATTTCAATACCATTATACTAAAGAAGTTTTGAGAATATCTCGTAATGTATCCAAGCACATGCATGCTCCTTTTAACAATATAATTTATAATGATTCACTAATGTCCTTATGATGTCAATTGATTTATCAAACAATACACCCAGATCTTTAACCATTATTACTGTTGGAATCATAATATCAATTATTAAGTTTATATCATAGGTTTACTAAGTCTAGTATAAAATTATAAATAGTACACTGAAAAATGTTACTTATATCATTTATGAACTATATAAAAATATAGGATCTAAATGAGGACCCTTGGGTCTCCATATACTGACATAAGCTCACATGAGTTAACATACTTAATCCAGAATTAATATTCTATCTTACAGGTAACTTGATGATTAGCTATCAATTTATTCATATCAAAATCAAAGAATAATGGCATTGGACATACATTCATATATGTGACTAGATTGCTATTCCTCAATAATTATTGATGATAGACTTTTCCACCAGATGTGTGAAGGTGTAACATAACTAAGTTTCCACTACTTTGGAAAAGACTCTTTTGATAGCGACCGGTTATATAAAATCCTTATTGGTTCTACTAATGGATGAGCACATTTAATTAATAGGTAATATATGTAGATGGTATGCCATCTAAGTCCACAGATTATATATACATACTTATATATGTTGCTTTTAAAATTCATGTGTGGAGGTATTATGGAGGTAATCAAGAATGCATGTCCAATGCTATAACCTTTATATTTTGATATTAATAAATTGATATCCACTATTGTATTGACCCACCCAAATATTGAGCCCACTTGTAATTTGCTTTCAATAGCATTGCATGTATAGTTTTGATACCTATATAATTTAATTAGCCTGGGTATATAAATGTAATGCCTTCGAAAAATTTTCATATATGTGACCAGATTGTTATTCCTCAATAATTCCTGATTATAGACATGTCCACCTGATGTGTGACGGTGTAACATGACTAAGTTTCCACTACTTTGGAAAAGACTTTTGATAGAGACCGGTTATATAAAATCATTATTGGTTATACAAATGGATGAGCACATTTATTTAATAGGTAATATATGCAGATGGTATGCCATCTAAGTCCACAGATTATATATACATACTTATATAAATTGCTTTTAAAATTCATGTGTGGAGGTATTGTTAATGGTGGATTATTAATACTGAGTGGCAATTCGTAATATGGCAAGTTGTTTAGAATGATTGCTCCTACCTTGAATTTTAATAGGCATTGTTCTAAAAACATTCATAGATATAAAATGTCTTTTTTCATCATGGATGAAGTAACTAAGAAGAGAGTTAGGTGGAAAACTAGTGAAAAAATTTATTTTTTATAACAATATTAGTATTAAAGTTGATGTTAATATGCATCTTTTTGTGGAATGGGAATATCATTAAGGAAAATTAAGTACTTTTTTCAATTTTACTATCTATCTGCTTCCCTACTACCTACAATGTTTTCCAAATCTAGGCCTGAAGGGCATGATCCAATTACAATGTAGTTCCATAGTTATTCTGTCAGTCATTTATTTTCCATCAGTGGGAACAGTTATATCTCAAGCAATAAAAATTGTTGTCAGACCTTACTTCAATTTCATTACCTTCATAGCTATTTCATCTCTCAAACAGTACACACTCAAAAGAAAATGAAAAATACATAGAAACAAGACTCCTGTGAATTCCCTTTACAGTTATTATTTAATAATAAAGAAATTGGGAGATGTTAATGACAATGTATTTCTCTTACAGCTTGCCTTCAACTGATTCACCCCTCGACATGTCACCCATTGCTGTATCTTATGACATGGGGTGGCAAAAGAGAGGAAATGGTAGGAGCTACTCCAGCCTTACAGGACATGGCTGTTTAATTGGCCAGAAATCTAAGAAAGTGCTAGCTTATGGCACCAGGAACGTTTCATGTAAGGCATGCAATTATGGAAAGAGAGATCATGATTGTCGACAAAACTGGTCTGGAAGTGCTAAAGCCATGGAAGCTGATTTAGCCTTGGAGTTAGTTGCCCGAAGTACTCCCTTGAAGGCAGCCAATGTCAAAGTAGGGACAATTGTTGGTGATGATGATTCTTCAACAGCTGCAAAACTGAGGAATGAAGTGGGTGATATTATTAAGGTCTCTGACATTAATCACGCCAAGAAGAATTTGGGCAATTCCCTGTATGCTTTGAGATCAACCAATAAATCTCTCACTCCCATGGTCATCAAGTACTTCCAGAGGTGCTTTGGCTATGCCCTGCAGCAAAACAAAGACCACCCAGACCTACTCAAAAAGGCCATAATAAATATTGTAACTCATGCTTTTGACATTCACGGAAATTGTGGCTCATGGTGTGGATATGTGAAAGATCCGGAGTCTTACATGCACAAGGGTCTCCCTAAAGGAATAGGTCTTGTTGGGGAGGGCTTGCATGGTGAACTCATAAAGGTATTTGAGAAGTTTGCCAATAATTCAGATTGTTTGGCTCCTTGTGGCTCAACTCAAGCTAATGAAAATTTTAATGCAATTGTTGCCAGTAAGGCACCAAAAATGAGGCATTATGGGTCATCTGAATCAAATGATTTCAGGGTGGCAGCTGCGGTCTGCCAAAAAAATGTTGTTGTTACATATGTAACTGATGTTAAAAAAAGCTTATCGATATCCCCTGGTCACAACACCATTCGCTACAGGGCACGACTTAGCCTGAAAAGAAAGTCACTGGCTGAAAAGAGGAAAACGTGCTCTTTTAAGCAGAGGAGATTGTTCAAAAATCTCTCCTCTATGGGCATGCTCAAGGTGAAGGAGGCAAGGTGAAGGAGGAAAATATGTGAAAAACTGTGTGTCAGTGAAGCTATGGTTTCACAGTGCAGTTTTACTCTGCAATCCTTTGTGAAGAGGCAAGAGCAGAGCAAGAGGAAAAGGGAATTAATTCCTACTTTAAAACCACTGCGAGATAGGGGTGTGTCATCATATATGATTAACAGGTTGGCAGAGAAAGGAATCGGTCTTCAGTATTTAATAAACACTTGGCAATCTGAAGGTGATGAAGGAGTACAGAATTTGTGTAAAAACTTGAATGTTACAAAAAACAGACTAATTATCAGTAATATTTTAAAAATTGTTGAAGAAATAAAAGCTTATTGAAATGTATGTTGTGTGTTTCTAGACTTACTTCTTGCCATAGCGTTGCTGTCAGGCAAGATCTGATAGTCTTTGGCACTGGTACTGACATCAACATCTATTCAGGGTATCCATCACTCATCAGAATAGTTTTGCTCCATGATTAACTTATCCTTGCTATCAGGTAAGTGCTGAAGTACTCTGGAATGACTCTTTCTTCAACTTAGCCTACAACATTTGCTTTCAGGGGTAGTAAAGTTCACAACAATGTCTCTTTCTTCAAGTTTCAAGCGCCCGTCAAAGCAATCTTGCGTCGTTGAGGTAGCGGCAGAAAAAATATCCAGTAATGACATATTTTGAGACCAGGTGTGAAACACATTTCATATTTCGGGAAGAAATTCCTTTCTCGAAAGTAGTAAGGTTAGAATATTTGTAATTTCTCTTCATAGTGTTCTTAAAAGTGTTCTGCTTCGTCTCTACTTTCATGAATCGCATGCAGTACATGGAATTAAACAATGGTATAATATAGGAAATTTAAAATGCTTTAAGGCATTAGTTACAATGTGATATTTAATGGTGGCCATCCTTCCTGGAAAACAGAAAAAATCCTTAAAGAAGTATGTACCTTCTTTAGGGATTTTTTCTCCTGGAAAACTGAAATTCGTCATCATTTTGGCATGAACTTTTCCTTGACTCTCTCGGACTTTCTCATAGCTCGGAATAATTCCAAGGAAATTAGTAACGTCGCGAATATGGTTTCGCGATTTTTTTTGACATAACAGTATTTCTCATTAAGTCATAAAATCGTCATACTGGCCCAAATTTTATTACTCCTGATTAGAACATATTTACTACTCTTACTAAGCTATACTGTTATGTATTTGGATATTCTTACATCAGAGCTCCTTATCTTCTTTTTAGAATACATTGATTCGAAAAATGTTCCTAGTAGAGGCAGTCCTGTTCGACACAAAAATATGTACAGTTGCTTAGTCAAAGGTACTGTAAAGATTGCATTCAATTTTCTAAAATTGAGATGCACGCAGAACTTCTTTCCACTTGTTGAAATAACTTTACCCGATTTTCAAGTGAATGGAAATATCCATGCCCAAGATATTTCGGTGAGAAAGACAAACGTACAAGAAGATAATCCGTATGCATAAGCCAATCACCAACAACGCTCTCCATATACACTTTTGGATGCGTCATTACCCTCCCTGAAATTTTGAAACACTCCCGTATTTTGAAAATGGAAATCTATAGACACCAAGAATTTTTCTCCCATTCCCGCTTTAAGATGACCAAAAATATTTTAGCTAGACCACTTGTGAGGTATGTTTGAGTAGATGGAGGATAAGTGGCTTTAGGAATTAGTCGATGGAAGTTGTATTTTGTAGCCGTTAATGGGTGATAAGAATATCTAATCGTTGTGGAGGAAACTAATTCGGTTTCGTAAGCAGTATTATGCCTATTTGCCAAAGCTCATCGCCTTTGCACTCTCTAGGCAATTATGCCATGTGATATTAGGTAAGCTCATTGCTATATTTCTAGCGATAGGTTAACTCTAGCAGTATAATGAAAAAACTAAGCCTGAAATAATTTATTAAAAAGTTCCTTGCCTGCGGAATGTGAAATCATTGTAATCAATTAAGATCTTTAAGAATACGTGAAAGCAAGATGATTCGTCTCACGCCTTTCTTAGCAGACCGTAGTTGTGCAAGTCTCTGTCAATTTATTTACAGTTTCGTCTGTAACGGCTGGTGAATAAAAACACCGATTGCTACTTAAGGTCATGGATAACGCTGATTACGGCGACGGCAATTTCGGACTATGAAGAAGAATGAGATTTTGGCTCTCAAGTTAAAGTTGATATCCAGGTCGCATTTTTTAACCTATAATGTTATAGAAAGGAAAGTAGATATCATGATTACAAGTATTACGGCGAGTAGGTGATTGGCAGTGTTCATGCATGTTGCAGATGTGTTTATTATTAGAAGAGGTCGTCACTTGGGAAAGGATAGCGTAGCATCAATGCTGAGGATGTATTTTAATGATAAGCTGTAAAATGTTTATTCCTGTACAGAGAACCCTTTCGAAATTTGTGGTGACCCTGAAGAACGCATTTTATTTTCGGCATTGGGAAAATGTTTTTATCGCAAGCTGAGATGGCCTTTCAGCGATCCTACGTGCGAGCGATGTAACCAACACACACAGGTGCGACTTGTTGTCACTCCCGAGTTTTTTTTCGGCGAGAGCAGTGGAGATAAGTTGCCAGGAGGATGAGGGTGTGGGGGAAGGGAATGTTCCCTCTGCGTTTGGGCGAGGAGAAATCTCGGGCACCGTTAGCGGTTAAAAGGAAGAAGATAATTCACTTTTATGGCGCCGTCGCTGAGTGTGTCACCAGACATGGAGCGCACTGTGACAAATGATTGCCGAGGTCCTTCAAACGTAGGCAATTGTTTTTTTATGCGGCATAGCGACCAAAATGAATGTTTTGGCCCGCTATACTTTCAAATAAATTTCATTGTACTAGGCGTGTATTTTTAAGTAAGTACCGTTTTGAAATTCGGCCGCCGCAGAGCTGTGGTCTGAATTTGGCGCATGCGCGCTGTGTATCTACATCTTTTGGGAAGCCACAGACGCTATTACGGAAACATTCGATCGTGTTTACGTTTGTTGGTGAGTATTTAAAACGCCTCCGCCGACTGTGAAATACGCGCTGTGATTCGTTTTCTTAGTGCTAAAGGCGTGAAAGCGGCTGAAATTCATCGTCAGATCAGTGAAGTTCAAGTAAAAAACATTATGAGCAATAGATTGGTATGGAAATGGGTTAGAGCTTTTTGAGATGGCCGAAAATTATCGAAAGTTGTGCTCACGCTGGGTACCGAATATTATGACATCTCCATGACAATGCCCGTCCACACACGGCTAATCAAACTCAAGATCTCATCGGATCATTTGGCTGGGAACAACTTGGTCACCCTATGTACAGTCCCGATCTAGCACCCACTGACCACCACCTGTTTTTGCATTTGAAGATGCAGATGGGTGGTCAGCCCCACGACAGCGATGATGAGATAAAAACGACCGTGTTGCAGTGTTGTCGATTCAGGCGGCAGACTTCTATGAGGATGGGATTCAAAAGCTGATTCTACGATACGATAAGTTCTTGCCATTAGTGAAAATTATGTAGAAATGTAGATTAAGGTACAGGCTTTAATGTAAAAATAAAACTGTTAAGAAAAGTATACTCTTTATTTTTATTTCAAAACGGTACTTACACGCCTCTATTTGTTTACCCGTATTTGTTGATGGTATTTTACTGAATTTTATATGATGTCCATGATCATTAAATGGAAAATGCGGTTTAAAGTAAGATTGATTGATTTATTGGTTGGATGAGATGAGTTTTACGTCAGTTAAAGGACAAGCTTTTAGAATAAATACGAATAAATACCAACCAATAAATCAATCAATCTTACTTTAAACCGCATTTTCCATTTAATGATCATGGACATCATATAAAATTCAGTAAAATACCATCAACAAATACGGGTAAACAAATAGAGGCGTGTAAGTACCGTTTTGAAATAAAAATAAAGAGTATACTTTTCTTAACAGTTTTATTTTTACATTAAAGCCTGTACCTTAATCTACATTTCTACATAATTTTCACTAATGGCAAGAACTTATCGTATCGTAGAATCAGCTTTTGAATCCCATCCTCATAGAAGTCTGCCGCCTGAATCGACAACACTGCAACAGGGTCGTTTTTATCTCATCATCGATGTCGTGGGGCTGACCACCCATCTGCATCTTCAAATGCAAAAACAGGTGGTGGTCAGTGGGTGCTAGATCGGGACTGTACGGAGGGTGACCAAGTTGTTCCCAGCCAAATGATCCGATGAGATCTTGAGTTTGATTAGCCGTGTGTGGACGGGCATTGTCATGGAGATGTCATAATATTCGGTACCCAGCGCGAGCACAACTTTCGATAATTTTCGGCCATCTCAAAAAGCTCTAACCCATTTCCATACCAATCTATTGCTCATAATGTTTTTTACTTGAACTTCACTGATCTGACGATGAATTTCAGCCGCTTTCACGCCTTTAGCACTAAGAAAACGTATCACAGCGCGTATTTCACAGTCGGCGGAGGCGTTTTAAATACTCACCAACAAACGTAAACACAATCGAATGATTCCGTAATAGCGTCTGTGGCTTCCTAACAGATATAGATACACAGCGCGCATGCGCCAAATTCAGACCACAGCTCTGCGGCGGCCGAATTTCAAAACGGTACTTACTTAAAAATACACGCCTAGTACAATGAAATTTATTTGAAAGTATAGCGGGCCAAAACATTCATTTTGGTCGCTATGCCGCATAAAAAAACAATTGCCTACGTTTGAAGGACCTCGGCAATCATTTGTCACAGTGCGCTCCATGTCTGGTGACACACTCAGCGACGGCGCCATAAAAGTGAATTATCTTCTTCCTTTTAACCGCTAACGGTGCCCGAGATTTCTCCTCGCCCAAACGCAGAGGGAACATTCCCTTCCCCCACACCCTCATCCTCCTGGCAACTTATCTCCACTGCTCTCGCCGAAAAAAAACTCGGGAGTGACAACAAGTCGCACCTGTGTGTGTTGGTTACATCGCTCGCACGTAGGATCGCTGAAAGGCCATCTCAGCTTGCGATAAAAACATTTTCCCAATGCCGAAAATAAAATGCGTTCTTCAGGGTCACCACAAATTTCGAAAGGGTTCTCTGTACAGGAATAAACATTTTACAGCTTATCATTAAAATACATCCTCAGCATTGATGCTACGCTCTCCTTTCCCAAGTGACGACCTCTTCTAACAATAAACACATCTGCAACATGCATGAACACTGCCACTCACCTACTCGCCGTAATACTTGTAATCATGATATCTACTTTACTTTCTCTAACATTATAGGTTAAAAAATGCGACCTAGATATCAACTTTAACTTGAGAGCCAAAATCTCATTCTTCTTCATAGTCCGAAATTGCCGTCGCCGTCATCAGTGTTATCCATGACCTTAAGTAGCAATCGGTGTTTTTATTCACCACCCGTTACAGGCGAAACTGTAAATAAATTGACAGAGACTTGCACATCTACGGTCTGCTAAGAAAGGCTGACGAATTCTGACGAATCATCTTGCTTTCACGTATTCTTAAAGATCTTAATTGATTAAAATGATTTCACATTCCGCAGGCAAAGAAAATTTTAATAAATAATTTCAGGCTTAGTTTTTTTCATTATACTTATACAGTTAACCTATCGCTAGAAATATAGCAATGAGATTACCTAATATCACTTGGCATAATTGCCTAGAGAGTGCAAAGGTGATGAACTTTAGCAAATAGGCATAATACTGCTCACGAAACCGAATTAGTTTCCTCCACTATGATTTGCGATTCTTATCACCCATTAACGGCTACCAAATACAAGTTTCATTGACTAATTCCTAAAGCCACTTATCCTCCATCCACACGAATATAGCTCACAAGTGGTCTAGCTGAAATAGTTTCGGTCATCTTAGAACGGGAATGGGAGAAAAATTCTGGGTGTCTATAGATTTCCATTTTCAAAATACGGGAGTGTTTCAAAATTTCAGGGAGGGTAATGACGCATCAAAAAGTGTATTTGGAGAGTGTTTTTGGTGATTGGCTTATGCATACGGACTACCTTCTTATACGTTTGTCTTTCTCACCGAAATATCTTGGGCATGGATATCTCCATTCGCTTGAAAATCGGGTAAAGATATTTCAGTAAGAGGAAAGAAGTTCTGCGTACAACTCAATTTTAGAAAATTGAATGCAATCTTTACAGTGCCCTTAACTATGCAACTGAACATATTTTTGTGTCGAACAGGACTGCCTCTACTAGGAACATTTTTCGAATCAATGTAGTCTAAAAAGAAGATAAGGAGCTCTGATGTAAGAATATCCAAATACATAACAGTGTAGCTTAGTAAGAGTAGTAAATATGTACAAATCAGGAGTAATAAAATGTGGGCCAGTAGGACGATTTTATGACTTAATGAGAAATAATGTTATGTCAAAAAAAATCGCGAAACCATATTCGCGACGTTACTAATTTCCTTGGAATTATTCCGAGCTATGAGAAAGTCCGAGAGAGTCAAGGAAAAGTTCATGCCAAAATGATGACGAATTTCAGTTTTCCAGGAGAAAAAATCCCTAAAGAAGGTACATACTTCTTTAAGAATTTTTTCTGTTTTCCAGGAAGGATGGCCACCATTAAATATCACATTGTAACTAATGCCTTAAAGCATTTTAAATTTCCTATATTATACCATTGTTTAATTCCATGTACTGCATGCGATTCATGAAAGTAGAGACGAAGCAGAACACTTTTAAGAACACTATGAAGAGAAATTACAAATATTCTAACCTTACTACTTTCGAGAAAGGAATTTCTTCCCGAAATATGAAATGTGTTTCACACCTGGTCTCGAAATATGTCATTACTGGATATTTTTTCTGCCGCTACCTCAACGACGCAAGATTGTTTTGACGGGCGCATTGGATGATTGGGGGAAACAAATGAGGCATCGGCTGCGGCGATGCGAGAGGCATTGAGGCCGGACTTGGCCTACGCACATTCGCGCCACGAGGAAAAAACTTCATGAGCTCATCGCGGAAGGTGACTTACAACATTATCGAGGAAAACAGATGCGCACTCACAAAACAATCGATTGTCAATTATGGAATTTTAACAAGTTCCCGGAATTTCAGTCGGCGGGTCCAAGGAACTACCTCTGAGGCACTCCTAGGGCGAGAGGAGTCTCGAGCATATCCTCCACCCTCGAATCCTCCGAAGACTATAATTAAAATCACGTCGCGCCCTCCGTCGTACAGTGCGCGCTCTCTGTCTTCCTTTGCCTTTGTTTCCGATTGGAGGAAGAGGCGGAAAAAGTCCGAAGGAAGGAAGGATGCCTCGCCATCTGAGGCGACTCTCTCGTCTCCTCCTCCTGCTCAGTTATCCCACGCTCTCCCCACCCAACATCCTCCTCCCTCCCCCCCGCCATCGCCCACTCACCCCCAAACCCACGCCGCTCCCCCCCCCCCCCCATCTGGGGAAGAGGGCGCAGCGACCGGCTGGTCCACTCGAATCGCCTCTTCGCAAGCGAATTCCCTTCGTGAGCGAGAATTCGCTCGCTCCAACGATCTGATGCGTCCACGAAGAGAACCGACCGCTTAAGGTGGTTTGAGCGAGATAGTTCCCTAGTCATAATGGAGACCATATTCAAATTTTATTTTTTTATTTCAGCATCTGTAAGAAGTATGAAATAAATATTCTGGTATTAATGGCACAAATATATAGTTATATATGACCAAAATTCTCAGTAATTAAATAAATAAAGCTACATTAGTCTCTAACTTGACTCATTTGTTCCCGCCGAACGGCTTAAAACCCTTCAAAACAGCAAGTTTTTTTGCGATTCTGTAAAAATTACGGTGGTGAGTAATAGATTATTTTTTATAAGTAGTTGAGAAAACATGCACTCTACACACCTTTAGCTTTTTGACGAAATCTAGGTGCTAGAAGTTCCTGATTTTTTAAATATTCTCCCTCTGGAGCGCACACCCATAATCTATCCCATGTAAAACAGCTTATATTTTTAGGCAAATTGCTCGAAAAGTAGTTCGGCAAGGGGTTGATACTTTGATATAATTGGAAATATGAGAGTTTTTTCTTTAAAATGAGCCCAAATTCATCATATTCTAGGTGAAGTGACTTTTCGCTCAAACTGCCTTAATGGAGATGTGGAATGGAAACGAGAGAGACGAGCTCTTTCACACGAGCTCTCGTGAGCGCGCTCACGAGAGTTGATGCGACCTGCAGGGTTTGAACCGCTGTGAAATGTAACTGGACTGATCTAGATCCTTTTGCCGCATATACACTGACCACTTAAGTATGCAATTAAGTGTATTTTTCACTTAAGTACACCGTGTAGACACCCTCTCACCACTTAAGTAACGGGTCCAATTAAGTGGACGCGGGGACCCCCTTTTAAGTGGACTTGGATGATATCGATAGTGTACCGTCGAGGTGGTCGAAGTCTCGTCATCGATAGGTCGAGGAGTTTCGATAATCATACACATCATACATGTGCTTATATATAATTTATATGACAATTTAAGTAATTATCAATGTGTTATCCTTCTTTTACATTCGTGTATGGGGTTATACGAGTCTAGAAAATATCTAATGTTACTTCTCGGGCACGTAATTTTGGCGCGATGCAAATTTATTTCCATCATCACTAGGTGGCGCTGAGATAGATATAATATCTGTGTAGACGCTCCCCTGCATTTAAATGCTGAACTTAATTACACTCAACTTAAGTACACTTGTAGTGTAGACGAGGCATTTCAGACGAGTCCATATGATCCGCGGCCGGAGGCTCATTGAGCCGGCATGCGGCTCAATGCGCTGGTAGCCGGCGACTGGTGGGGAGCTTTTGCGACGTCCTATTGCATACACGCCTTTCACACAAGGCTCAGGAGAGCTGAAGATATGCAGGACTCCTCGTTACTCTGACTCCGACCGGCAAACCGTTCGTAGAGTCTTGTGCTCCCGTGGCATCATTGTGATGAGCGCTAGGTTGGAGAAAAGCATCTTCGTATTCGACGCGGAAAGTTTCATTTTTGAAGTTAAGGTGGTTCCACCGTAAAATGACTTAAATGTCATTTTATTCATATTGTCTACTTGTATAAAAAGTTGTCCTCTATCTGATATGAACAATACAATAATACCTTTCCACGCTATTTTATGCTATAATTGAACTTGAAATTACATGGTGTTCAATGGGGGAATGAGAGAAACACGGGGGAAAATAGTATTTTTCCATAAAATACAAATGCCATTTTCGTGGAAAACCGTCTCTAAGCGGGAAATAATCCAGAGAAATTGAATACAAATAAAATACAGGCATCTTACCACCTTATTTTTCTAGTTATAGAAGAATTAATGCCGTAATTGAAGTTAAAATGCGGTAATTCGTAGGAAATGGCGCTGCAGTTGGCTCCTATGGCTGGAAAAAAGTGCTCATTTAAAATACATTCGTGGAATAATCTGCATGTTTTGTACCTTAATTTTGGGTTTCTATAGGTGACGCATTGCATCAGTGAAAGCAGGATTTTGTTGACAAAATATAAAATATGTGGAATTTAGTATTTTTTCTTGACTCACACAATCGCGGCGGAACCTCCTTAAAGCGTCAGTCTGCCACCAACAATGGGATGAACCCACCACCCCCTGGGTTTATTCTTTTGTTTCTGTTTATGAGCCAAAGCAATCACAAGAAGACCAGCTTCCTCTTCCAAATCTATCATCCTGTGTGTTCGCAACAGACCAGAACGAAGGGACCTGAGGAGCATCGCCGGAGCAAGTGGTGTTTAGTTCGGAGCCGCTTCACCCTGCACACGTGAGCTTGTGCATTTCCTTCCGGCTCTCTCAAGCCGCTCTGGTGAGCGGTGCTCCCGAGAGCTTGTGCGAAAGGGGTCTTGCACATTTAAAGGGATAAAGGATCAAGAAATCCGTTACGATAATCTCGTTAGTGTTACTGAACTTTTGCAGCAACTGGGATGGGATACACTTTCAGATCGTCGATTAAAATTTAGACTCAATCTATTATGTAAGCTCCAAGCCGGTATATTCTCTGACGATATTGATAATATTTTACGAAACCCGACATACTGCGGTAGATCAGATCATGAGTATAAAATTAGGGAACTAGACTGCAGAACGGACAGATTTAGAATGTAATTTTTCCCACGAACGATAAGGGACCATAACAACTGTCAATGAGACTTTTATCTAGGTTTGTCGTTAGGTAGTGTATCTCTTAGTAGTAGTAGTACTCCCTAATACTTGAATCTTTATCTGTTACCTAGTACTAACAGCATGCCGTGCATGTATTCTACATAAGTCTTGGGTCTCTGTCCATTGTGTAGTTGCAAAATACATATATATTAATGGTCCCCCTCCATTATGATAATATCTGTAGTGTAGTAGTGCATGCTTGTGAGGCTTCGCCTCGTGACAAGCATTAGCGATTTATGCTAATGCATAATTAGTCGTCGTTACACTAACTTTAGGGTATAGTGTAATGCATGTTGGTGAATACTCACTCTCTACCACACACACCAGAGGTGGCTTGCAGGATATTTTGTAGGTGTAGATGTAGATGAAACTGGCTCCAAGCGTAATATCGGCGAAGACGGTGAAAGTAAAGCTTTCCAAGCAATCCACAAGCCCTAAAACGAGAGGCGTTCACGCGTCTGATGAGTAGAAGAAAAGATGGTTTCTTCCCCATTCCGCTCCCGCTTTTAAGTGTAGAAGTTGGAGTGGTATTCAAGTTATACGGTCAACAAACAGCTTGGCCATTTTGCTACACGACTCAAGTAAAATGTGCACAGTAAATGTAATGGATTAAATAAGTTAACCACATATTTTAACTCTGAATCAAAATAATTCCATGTAAATTTCTCATAAAATAATTGAACGTTATTAGAAAAATACAATTTTGTTACGAAATATTTCAGCTGAGACCGGCGAGATTGTCACCTGCAATGGAATAGAGGTCCACACCTATTTTTTTCTTGAAGGAAATGGAACCCTGAAAGTCGCGCATATATTACGGGTATGGTAGGCAGGCCTTACCCGAATATGAATCCGGGACCAACGGCCAGTAGCCCAAGACTCTCCTCACACGGTTACCTCATCACCTTTTGAAAGCAGGCGGCGATAGCAATCAGACAATTTGGGGCCACATATAGACTACAACATTACTTTCCATTAATACAAGCAACTTCGGCGGTAAGGTAAAATCCCAGTTCAGGGGAAAATATTTGAGAAAACTCCAAGATTCTGACTCAGGTCCACTGAAAGGAGAGCCGCTGGATATTCCATTATAACAGTATGAGGTGTGGCGCAATTTGAGGGTGAGGCCTAGACGCGACCGTGACAATGGAGAAGGGAGATATTTGGTCATTCGTGGAGCAACCTCACATTCACTGCACCATACCTAAATAATCTCTACTGTATTATCATGTAAAAAATACCGAGCGTATAGCATTGCATTTCCCAATTGCGCTATGTGGCCAAAATGTAGGGTATTTTCTGCACATTCTGGGTCTGATACAACTGTCGTCTTAGGTTTTCGTGTTCCCTACACCCGCGTGCGAGGGGTCCACGTGGGAATGTAAGAACCACAAGACACCCGCTTTGGAGGTAGCAATGTCCAAAAGTAGTTTCAACCATCACGCCAAGGCATAGTTGTACAGAAAAATATTAAAGGGGGCCGTCTGGCTTGAGTGACGTCATTACAGGATTTCCACAACTTGATTAGAGCTGGGAGATGGTTTAAAAGTTGTGGAAATCAATGTGACTTAATAACTTACAACACTCCAGGGTAGATGAGTGTGTGAAACGATTATAGCAAGAAAATAGTTAAATATAACTTATGGTAAGACGTATATTTGACCAAAACCACAGAGACATATGAATTTAAAATTTAACTTAATTTGCATTCTATTTCAGAAGTTCTTCAAAGGACTTAAGACTAGGGATTCAAAAGGGAAAGGGAGGAGAAATACGAATATACATTTTGATCCAGAGTCCACCGAAGATTTATAAATAAGTGGTACCAAAGAAGGAGATGACCTTGAACGAAGGCAAAGCCAAGTCACTAGAAGCAGGGTGTACAGAATGCGAACGTCAACAGCCGTGGCGGGACAAAAAGTTCAAAAACCTCAAGATGAGTGCATCATACGAATGAAATGTTAGATGCAATGACAAGGGCCTAGTGTACAGGCCGTTTTACACGGTACATTTTTTTGTACAATCTATCGTGCAAACGCATGTATCAGGAAGTTGTACCGTGGAAAACGGCAAATTGAGCGAACGCTTGTGCGAATGTATGAATGACTGAACGGAAAATAGAACCTGTTCTAATTCCATTCAGAAAATCATACAATTTCTATCCGGTTTTATTCAACAGATGGCGCAGATATGGCGAAAACTGTGGTGCCTATGTTACGATTGAAAACAAAGTTTTTTATAAAAAGGTTTAACACTTTCCCGTCGAATAATATGAGTAACTTTTGGTACGGCGGCTTCCGCGGTGATTAATTGGAAAAGTATTTTCCATGAGTAACTATTAACCTGTGTATATATTCTTTAATGAGTAAACTCTTCTCAGGCTCTCCACTGGTTTAAACTATTTATAATTGTTGACGTTTCGAGAGATGACTCGTCACTCATTCCCAAGGCAAGAATTAATTACGTCGGCCATTATGAATAGTTTGAACCAGTGGAGAACCCGAGAAGAGTTAACTCAATTTGCTCAAATGTTTACATCTTCAATTCGTTGTGTTATTTGGTGTTCTGGTTTTTCGGTGTAATAGCGATTTTTTTGTTTGTGTCCTTTTTCCCCAATATTTTGACTGGTCGCGCCCTCAAGTAGAATTCTTGATATCCCGCGCGATATAATAATCATCATTTTATTTCTGTTGGTTAGCAAGTAACATAGAAATGGTAAAAAAGACATTAAAACACTGGTACAAATACGAGGTAGGGAAATTTAGATGGACTAAAGAAACGTGTCCCGTGTTCCGCTATACCATTTGATAATAACACTTTGTCACACACACAAAATAAACCTATGAAATGAGTTTATGAAGAGTGGAGATCCGGCGAGAAACATCAATGAATTGTCGTACTAAAATCCAGAAGAAACGAAACAGTGCAAAGGTCGCATATAAAGCCAGAGAGAAGAGTACATGAGAGCTTTGTCTAAACCGGGAAAATAATCAGTATGCAGATGGTCAAGTCGAGGTTCCGAATTTCAGGTGATCTGCTTTTCAAGGTTTCAAATTCGTGAGTGAAACATATGTTCATGAGTGAAACATAAACGTGATTGACATGAACAAAACACTCGCGAATTTCGATAAATTTCTACCGCTAAATTGGCCGGGAAATTGTGCGTTTGCACTCATCGTGTCAAGTGACATTCAGTCTGATTTAGTGGGTCGTACAATATTTTCTTGCACACTTGACTGTATATGATTTCGCACGATAGATCGTACAAATAAATGTACTGAGTAAAACGGCCTTAAGAGCGTTAAGAAAAGACTAGTGGGGAGTTAAGCATGGTGTTGTGTAGTGAAGCAACGTGGACAATGAAGAAAGAGGATGTGAATAGGCTGCGGGCGTTAGAGACGTGGGTGCGGAGGAGCAGAACGGATAAAGTGCGATGGACGGAGAGGAAGACGAACGAGGGAGTCCTTGCGTGGTGTGGGGTGGGGGTGGGGGAGGGGAGAGGTAACTGCCGGAGGAGAGGAGGAGGGTGAGTGGGTGGTTGGAACAGGTAATAACGGTAAATAAAAGCCAAATGGTACAAAGGGGAGGGAACGTTGGGCAAGCGTGGAAGGGGAATACAGAGAACGGAAAGGGTTGAATAGGGGTGGGAGCTGAAGAAGGGAATTAACATCTAAACCTACCATAGTCGGAAGAGAGATGATTACCAAAAAATAATGAGTTGATACTAGGTGTTTACAGTTACCACTGGAAGTGGCTGACAATACGACATGGGAATTTAGTATGATTAAACTGATAAATTTGATTAGCATTGAGGAAATTAGATCTTTTGCTATAAAAGAAATATTGGGAATACAAGATCCTAAATATGCTTAAACCTTGAGATGACCCCTATAATTTAGGGAACATCCTAGAATGTGAACAATTATCCAACAAAAGGGTCTTGATTGCCCATATTTAGGACTATGCACCCCAAGGGAATATGGTCTCAGGGAATCGATTGTTGTTACCATTAAACCTCTAACGCCCTTACCCTGTATTAATACTTTGAATAAATAAATATCTCAAATGAGATATTTATTTATTCAAAGTATTAATAATAATTATAATAACCACCATATCCATAATGTTCGACCGCGAGACCAAGTAGGGGTAAGAAAACGCTTAAAAAAATGATGCAAGGCAGATGACAATTACATTACGCTACATCGCTAAGTATTAGGAATAATTTCTTTTTCCAAAATTGTCTTTAGTCATTATCAGTCACCCATTCGACGGTTGTTTCGATGTATATCTCCAATCCACTCTCATCAACAATTCATTTCATTCTTACATGGGCCTTCAATTCATAATAATTTGCCTGGTGTATTCTCTCCTTGGCCTGGCTCTCAAATGCCACCAATTCATTTCTCTTCCAGTATTGTTTTTAAGAGGTTGTTGCGTTGTAAAATGATGTATCAAATAATTTTGCCTCTCTTTTTTATTAGTTTTAATAATACATTTTCTCTTTATAACTCTCCATCGGACTTATTCTTTGACCTAGCTACTGTCAAAGGCTCACTGGCATATAGGAGCATGCTCCAAAGTTTTGTTTTAATAAATTGTTTTCTCACGTACAAGCTCGTATTTCTGGCTGCGAGTAGACTCTCCACCAAATAGAATACCTTCTTCTTAGGAAATTGAAAAAAATAACCATGTTCGAATATCCCTATCTAAAAGGAAGTGGAGATAACTCGAATGTACCTAATACGCCAGTAGAATATAATGTATTCGTGTTAATATCAAAAGAGTATCATGCAATTCACTTAACTGATCACTCGTCAAAAAAGTTGAAAGAAAGGGGACGTTGAAATTTAATTTCCACTTTGCACTTGAATGACCTTTTCTTCAAAAAGCATTATAGTCGAAAATAGCTACCTATTTCCCGAAAGAAAATAATTTACTCAAAAGTTAAAAAAATGTCAACTCCTTGTGACACTTTTGGCAACAATCCTTACACGTAAAGAAAGAGAAGTTTCGTTTTTCGGAAAGGTTATCCGGCCACCCTCGACGAAACGATTACAATGCTTCGTTTCGTATTCTCTCTGCGTAGGTGGTGCCCGGCTTCAAAAGGAAATTAAATTCGGCTTAGTGGGTAGTTTAAAGTTATTCTCGACGCCGCAGGTGACGCACAGAAGCTTTACTTCGTCACCTTTTCACCTTCGAGAGAGGAAGGGTAGGCGGAAGGGCAAATTCACTTTTTTTGGGCAAGGGAGCTAAACTTAGGGCGCGCCGGGTACACACTTGGAAGTTTCTCGAGCGACATTTCTTCTTGCGGAGGTGTCTGCGTTCGCAAACTATTGATTGCGGGTATGATAATTATAAGAACTCATACCTTCCGCAATAGGACCTACTGGAAAACAAAATGAGAACGCTCAGATGGCAAGAACGCTGCAGTTACGGATATTGAAAGAATTCTCACCGTAGATGGGCAAAGAGATGGGGAATTTTGGGGCGCCACCGTTGCGAGAAATGCCGAGATGATGGCGCCGATGTAAACGAAGGAATGTATTATCCCAAGCCCCGCGAGAACCGACGTTTACAACACCATACGCGCTATTGCTTCTCTCAACGATAGCAAACGGTAGAAGTACCTGTTTCAACCGTTGAGGCCTGTTTACGATTGGCGTCTTTATGAACTTGGTTCCGCAAGTATCTACATTCTAGTTACAGAGGTTTCCAAAATCGTTTCCAACCGGGAAAGTGAACCGTTAACTGTTAAGGTGAGCTAGTTTCAGCCTTCTCGTTAAAGGTTCACGATTAACAACATAATTGTGGGGCACGCACCTATACATATTGTTATTCGTGTGTTAGCTCATTCACATTAATCAGGTGGTAATAATCGTGCAGCTATAGTAATGAATCGTGTCTTTCCTCGTCCACAATGAACGTGTACCGCAGAATATTTATACAAATATCGACATCGGTACTTGAAAACAATCTACACAAACGGTAGTGATAAAATTTACAGATGGAGGTGCTTTAAGTGTTGAAAGTATCCGGATACAGTCGAAGACGTACGACAATTGCCGGTTGAATTTCGCATTGACGGCTGACGATTGAGTCGACCGAAGTCGTGGACGTGCAAGTCATTCAAGGTTAAGGTTATAATTTGACGCCAATCGTTAACCGGTATTCAGGGTCTTTCTTCTTGGTGGCGTGTAATGAAATGATATGAATAGAAACGTCCAGATAAAACCAAGCCAACACTTGCTAGAATCTACATTAAAATAACCGCAATTTCGTGGTCAAATGTTACAATTTTTCTGAAATCTATTAACAATGCATGTGTCATCGTGCTGCATCGAGATAAACAATGAGATTGAAAGCGCTCGAAAAGTGCAACGGTAAGAATAAAATACTCCCCAAGAGGAATCGTGGATAAAATTATATGTAGTACCACAAAATAATACATGTACTTGATGAAGTGAAAGTCGTTTTGATGTTTGAATGACATTAGAAAATGAATCACATGAAGAAATCCGCTTCCTCCCAAATATTAAACTACCCTTGTGAAATCGGGAATCGAAAACCGGTAACCGATCCGTATCTGTCGGTATTTTATATTTATTTATTTATTTATTTATTTATTTATTTAAATTGCTCACATACAGCATTTCTGCCAATTTAAAGTGACACAGTAACAGACTTTAAATAAAAACAACAACAATCAATGAAAACAATTGGTATGCGGTGAAAATAATAAAAAATACAAATAAATCGTAGGTAGGAAGGGAGGTAAATGGGAGAGGTGTTATTTATTCATGGGAAAATGGGACATAGCGAGATTGATGAATGAGTCCGAAGAGAGAAAAAATGGATCTATATTATTAGGCAGAGAATTCAGTAGGGAGGAGAGACGGTAGTGAAGTGAGCGCTTGACAAGGGATAGTCTGGGGATAGGCATATGGAGTAAGGAATGCGTACGTGTGGATCGACAAGGGACTCTGAAGTTTATGGAGGAAAGCAATTCAGGACAATTAATGTGTGAGTTTAGAATATTGTAAATAAATTTTAAATCGGTTTTAATTCTTTGATGGGAGAGATCAGGGATTGAGAGAGAAGATAGGATTGAACAAGTAGGCATGTTGCGGAATTCTGCAACCCTGTGTTTTACAATTCTGGCGAAGAAGCTAGTGATACTGTTAAGACAGGCGAGATTAGTTGGAGCTGCGACGGACCATATTGGAGAGCAATATCCAGTGATTGGAAGGACAAAAGCTGTGAAATATGATTTCAAAGCTTGGGGATCAGTTATTTCCGTGTAACGGTAGAGGAGGCCTAATAGAGACATGGCTTTGCTCTTGACTGAATTAATGTGGTCCGAGAAGTTTAGTTTACTGTCTGTTAAGACACCTAAATCCTTCACAGCCGAAACATGTCGAAGAGGCTCAGAATTAATGGAATAGTCAAATTTGATGGGGGATTTTTTGAGGGAGATGGAAATAGAATTGCATTTCCTGGAATTCAAGTTGAGCTTCCAGGTATTGCACCATTTAGCAGTCAAATCTAGGGCATTCTGAAGGTCTTGGCAGTCCGAGGTAGCGTGAATTTGCTTAAAAAGTTTACAGTCATCAGCATACAGTAGAGTATTAGCTTGAGAGGGAGAAACAAGGGAGGAAAGGTCGTCAATGAAGAGATTAAATAGATATGGCCCCAAGACACTACCCTGAGGAACACCAGATGTTACCGGGGACCATTGAGAAGAAGTGCCTGAAAGTATTACCCGCTGAGTTCTATCGGTAAGAAAGGATTTGATGAGATTAAGAAAACTTCCGTGCACGTTGAACCGTTGACTAAGCTTGATATCATAGTATACTGCCATTTAACGCAGGTCGAAACTCGACATCAAGAGATTGAGTGAACTGATTTGGAATTAAGACGATAGTCCTGAAATGGAGTGCCACGCTCGGCCTTTGTCTAAAAAAAAGCAACGACGCACGAAGTACTACTTCTTCTTGTTGCCTGATGATGATGATAATGAAAACACCCCGAAATTAGCGATGCATATTTTTATCATAGTGTTTGAGCGACGACGGATAAAAAATTTGGAAAATTTAACGATGTGAATAAAATTATTTGAGCAAATTGGTAGACCATGAGACAACGGAATCGTTTCTTCGCCTTTTCGTAACCATACCCTCAAATTAAAAGTATATAAAGCTTATTGAATAGGTAGATATCAAGGGAAATCTTCCCAATTCCACAATTTCATTCCCCCTCGCCCCTTCATTCAAAACCGGCGCTTTCCCTGCCCTTCCCCCTTTCCCCCCAAAAATTCCTCGTAGACAACTCCGTATCGATTTGAGTGTCCAATGAAAGGAGCGCACTAAAGATGTGCGCCCTTCCTGCGGCATGGGATGTGCTGGGCGACCTCACTTTCTTCCGAGAGCAGGGAGAGAGAAAACTTCCTTGTGGCTCCTACGTCCAGTCTAATGTTCTCTCCCGTAGTCTGACTCGTGCGAGAAAAACTTAAATTGCAGGCTGATAGAACCAATGGATGAACGGATCACCAGGGGCCATGTTGAGCCCAAGGGTTTCCTGGGTAACATCAACAATCAACAGTTTGCGCGCGCTGGAATTAACGGAATCAAAACAGAAATTATGATGCAACATTATATATTAAAGATAACATGCACGTTAGGCAAGCTTGATATCGTGGTTTCCGGCCTCTGAAAGGTCATCAGTTGTGTTCCCTCCATTTTGCCAACGTTTACAGAGGTATTTACATCCCAAAACAGAACAGAGTCGTCATGCGGCCGTGGGTCCAACTACATCCGCTGCGGCACGCTGCCTACGAGTCCACTGGGACGCCCGAGGACATCGCGCGTCGTGTAATATCAACTTGACGCAATAATGCGCGGAGCGAAGATGTATGAAGAGCTGGGAGGTATAAACCGATGGGTATGATCTCGTGGGAATGATATTTGTACTCGGCAAATAAAAAACGAGCGGTCACCATTAGTTGCCCCATCGAGGACAACGTCGGGGCAGCACGGTGGGTACCTGCGGGTGAATTCTTAACGAGTTATAGAATAGGGGGGCTGGAGATTTAAAAAAAACTTGACTGTGATAAATTCCTTGTTAATGAATGTATGTTCCCGGCCTCTTCCCCCATTCTCAAAGCGTTAACCCCACCCCTTTGTCCTCTTAGTCCGTCAACCGCAACCCCCTTCCCTCCTCCCGGTTTCCTTAAGCCCCGCTTTCCCCCACCCACCCCATCCATCACTTGCCTATGTCATGTATATAAGGCTTGCGCTTCTCTTATATTTTTGGGGTCGATTTTCAATAAATTTCAGTGGTATTTGTAAAAGTTGTCTTTTTCTCCCTCTTATGATGGAATACCACCAAGTAAACCTTGAAAAATTAATCGCTCTTAATAACAACAAAACTGAATTTTCTAGCCCTTTTTGAATTAATCAAAGATATCTTCTTCGTAAATTCTAAAAAAAAATATTGACATTGATACCCTTATAAACATTGCTCCTGGTACATATTTCGATTTCGTTCCCCCCGTAAATTTGACAAAATATTCTGCAGTGCATTTACTAAGATTAAGGTCGAGCACTCACTCCAGGCACCAGAAGTTTACGTTGTTAAGATCCGATAAAAGAAACTCCAAGGCTCGATATAAATACCTATGAGAACTGTATGAAACGTCACAGGCGTGACAAGCACAAACCGATACACAAAATAGCAAATCACACGAAATTTGAATTTTCGGCAGGATTTCAGCCTTCGCAGGAAAATCGCTTATTTATTTATTTATATGTTTCGTTCAGACAGAAAATGAAAGTCAGGGGATACCTATGTGACACACAAAATGGACAAACGAAAACTATTCGTTGCCACGTAGTGCTTATATATACATGATTCCTCAAGTGAGGTAGTTTTAGATGTAAGAACACAAAAAAAGGAACACTCACAAATAAATATTTTCAATATTTCAGTTGCCGATAGCAACAGTTGTGACCTGGAAATCGGTAGGAGAGTTTCTACATATTTTTGTGACTGTTATTTTCCAGTTTTCTATTGAATGCATTAGCTTGGTATTTCCTTGTGTATTTCTGTACAATTTTAAGAACAGCTCAGAATAGCCAAGTGAAACTATCCCTCTCGGGAGTGTGACCTTTCACTTTTCCTAACGTCAATACCTTCCTGTTTCCCATCCTCCCCAAATCTGTTGTCAACTCGCCGAAAACATTCTAGTCTCGGCTGGTCCTATATAATGGCACGGAGAGATACGCAAAAGGAAGCATTGGTCATTGGAGCATTGGAGCAGTTGGTCAGTTATGTAGCCGAAACAGGAGTCAAGGCGCGGGCCATGCGGCCCGTGCACTTGCAGACACAGCGCCATCCATCCGTGCCATATCTTGAGCTTCTCTCCTTCCCGAGCCGTGGTAATATACTTGTTGGGCTATTCTGACGCACATGTTGGTTCTTGTGTACTGTTTAATTCTTGCCTTCAATAGATTTGAAATACATTAAACCATTTCCTCTCAAGTAATTGATTTTGAATTGAATAACATTCCCCTCAATACCTATGGATGACTATTCGTTTCTCGACGGCCAAGGGCAAGGGCCCATAGTCCGTGTTCGGGTTCCCGTGAAAACTACGGGGCCATCGAGCGCGCGACAACACAGTGTTCACTATTTTAGTGGAAAATACGCTTCCAAGTGCTGGAGAGCGTAATAACCGTCTTCCCTGTACAAGTTGTTCGGTGTCCTAGCGATCTCAATCTCTGATGATTTTTAGGGAAGTAAAGCGTTTTTCTTTGAAAATTAATTTGAAACTGTCTCCTGTTTACTGTCCTTCTGTGTTCCTGAGGGCGGCAATTGAGGGCTCTCGAGCTTTGTCCGATGTATGCCTCGCCACATTTTCATTTCATCTCGTACACGCCTCCATTGGTGTTTTCGGACAGCATGTCCTTGGCTCTGCAGAGTGGATCTGCAGGCTTGGTGGGGGTCCTGTCAGGGAGAGATCGCTAATACACCAAGCAACTTAAACAGAGAAGACAGTTATCCACTCTCCAGCACTTGAAACGTATTTTCCATAGCCAAAAGCAGAAAGTGCGCCAAAAATATTCGGCACCGGACTGAGGGTAACCTATATTAGGAGACCAAAACTTCACTCAAAACAATCCAGACCTGAAGAACCAAACTGGAAAGTTTGCGAAACTTATCGTCTACAATGATGAACTCACGCGGAAAAGAGCCTGGAAGACCTGTCTCATTGTCATACGAGAGTGGAAAAAGATTTTTTAGGATTCTTCTAAGGGACTGGACGTCTGGGAAGTAGGTGGTAGTACAGATTGAACGGTAATTATGTTTTTTATTTCGAGGCGGTTAAGGGTAAAATATTTTTTTTCAGAATGTGCTTGTTGAAGATGGTCTCATAATTTCCTCGTTTGAGAAGGCATTGATGCAAGGAGGAAAGGACTTATCCAGGGAAACTGGGTTTTCACAGATGCAGTAGCCTCGTATGGAGAAGGAGAGAGAGTAGGGCAGGGGCTGTATGAGAGGAATACATGCAATAAAATGGAGGAATTGCTGCGAGGGCACGTGAGGATAGGAAGTAATCTTTGACTAGGCCAAGGATTAGGCTATGACATGAAGAGCTGAATCCACTTCCCTCGGCGCAGCCTTTGGTTTGAAGGTGGAAGCGGTACAGAGAAGGTAGACGCGGACAGTGTTACTCTCGTTCTCGAAAAACACAGGATTTAATTAATGGGATTAGTTCTAATGGCAACCTTCCATTTCACCGTCATCATCAATGTATTTTAAGCTTGTTCCGCACCAGTCGTCGCTTCAAACAGAGAGAGGAAACTTAATGATATGGGAGTGGAAGGTAGAGGGGTCGGTGGAGGTAGGAGAGAAGACCACATTTTTCGTCATTAGCTGCAGTTCACTGCAAAAGAGGGGACAAGGAGACCACAGTTTAACGTACCATTCAACGGACTTAAGTGACCTCCCCGAAAAACCCAAGCAGAGGTTGCATCACTGTTTAACAATGTCAACCACCACCGCAACTCGAACCCGGGAACTCCGCGTGAAAATCCAGCGGAAAACCACTACGCGAATCCGAGAGGCTCATCGATTTATTCCAAGCAAATAAAATACAATCATAAGAAAATTTGTGGTTTCAGGGTGTATTACGTGAAATTTTTCCATGTTAGGAATGATAAAATTTCTGCGAATTTCACAAAAGTTAGTTTATTCACGACCCGGGTTTCAACACATTATGTCATCTTCAGGTGACATAATGTGTTGATCCCTGAAGGTCCTGAAGGTCCTGGCCCTAAGGCCCTGAAGATGACATAATGCGTTGAAACCCGGGTCGTGAATAAACTAACTTTTGTGAAATTCGCATAATTTTTATCATTCCTAAAATACAATCAGATATCTTGGCTCGTAAATTAACTGAGTTCAAATTTAGGTATTTAAAAAACGTCCTTCTTTGCGCGGACTGCAGGTGGCTTGGTGTTTTTTCTATCTCTTCGAAATAGAGGAAAGTGCGGGAGTGAGTGAGTGACGGTGTATCGCTCACAAATACAGGACAGTATTTCCTTTAATTTTACGCTTATTCATTTCTAAGATCCATGGGTGGTGCAGCTCAGCAGCGTTACCGACGTCATCCACGATATAAGTGCTGAAGCACTGATAGTATAAAATATTACCTCACAGGAAACAAGGCGTCATGTCTACAGTAGCATTTGCTTTATGGTCGCCTTTTACCAGAGTTAAAAATCATCTTTTAATTCATCAATTTAAAAAATTACAATAAATTCTCACGCAATATATTTACACTACTACGGCCCAGTATTACAATGCCTGGCTAACGTTAACAGACAGTTTGTATAGACAATATGTTAATGCTGTAATTTACGAGAGTTCGAGTTATTTAGAGCATATCATTATCGCAGTTCGTTGGCTCGACCATTTACGTCGAAAGAGTAAATCCACGGTGACACTCATACCATGAAAACATTTACCCAGACATTATAAAACCGGGCCTACATGTGCTATTTAGAGTTGATAGAGGACTTTGGAGGAAACGAAAAATATACCAGGGTACGGAATTGCGTCTGGGTGGATTCACGCGGATCGGGACAGAAGGGGAAAGGGGGAGGGGCGGACGGGGGTGGGGTGTAGGGGGAGGAGGAGCGATTTTGAGCCGGAAGGGGACTCGCTTCCACATCCCGCCGCGAGATGGCAGCGACGACGCCGCGACCTGCACTTCGCCCCATTCACCCGGAAGCAAGCCAATCGTTGGCCCGGAATCCCATCTCCTCACTTCTTCCTCCCCTCCCCTCTTGTTTCTTCCCACGCATCCTTTTCCATGCTCGGGTGCCAGAGCGCACAATATCGTCTCGTCGACGCGTCAGACAGACGCAAGGGGGATAGAAAACGTTCCGCCCACACTCTCACTGCATTCTTCCCCCATCAACCTCATTCCCGTGCGTTACACGATCATCGTCGCATTTGCCGAAAGGCATTCAAACGTCGGCACTCCCACACAACACCTTTCACTCCCTCCTTGGAGGACCTTTTGAATTTACAGACGATGCCCGACCAATATGGCAAGGTTATCAATGCATGTAAGTGAGAGTAAATCCTTCCAAGTGAGAGAGCGGAGACTTGAGTGGTTCTCATTCAGCACGCTACTAACTTCCACGCAGTTTCGGTAAAGGGGCCATTCAAGTATTACGCAAGACGTTTTGGGGAGGGAGGGGGGTTGGGCTTTTATTGCGTTGTCTTACGTAGGGGGGTGAGGGGGTCCGAGACAGTCTTACGTAAGATCATAACTCTATGGCAAGATATGTCACTACTGAATTCGTATTTTTATCACTTTTGAAAATTATTTTAGGATGAAAAATCTTACTTTTTGGATTAACGTCGCGGCGGTACGCCGGAATGTATGCCAAACTATAGAAACACGTGCACCTAATTCTTTGCGTTCATTATTTTGTAAATGTCTCATTTTCAATGATAGAATGTTAAACATTTCCCTACCTCAATAAAACAATTGTAGATTGGAACAGCTTGCCTGCAGAGTTATTTGAGCCCTTTCCGGGTAATGTGAAAATATTCAAGAAAAAGCTGAAAAAATTGATTTAGTATTTTAGAAATTTCAATTGAATTTTAAATTTTGTTCACTGTCTAGTTTATATGTGACTTTGTGGACATGTTGTGTTTTTCTTTTTTTGGGATGTGCATGTTACCACCTGGCCATTTGCCAAATTGTAACTGATTACGATAATAATAATAATATGTTTTGCGAATTGTGCGAAAACAGCTAATCGCGAAATATCGAAAACCGTTATCGATATTCGTGATTAGGTAATTTTTTGCACATTTTGAAAGAGAATCCCCCATAGTTTACTATCTATTCCAACGGTTTCCAAAATGTCTGATGACTTACGTAAGATTGGGAGGGGATGGGTTCATGAAATCTTACGTTGTCTTACATGGGGGGGGGGGGGGGGAGAGTTTTAAAAAGTAGTAAAAACCACCTTGCGTAATACTTGAATAGCCCCAAAGGCACATGAGAAAAAAGGCTATTATTTGAAACGTAGTACAGCTTACCTATTATCCGAAAATATATTTTAAATACTTGCTCGGAAATAACTTCAGAGATATTCATAAAACGGCAGAAAAAATATGCTAGCGACGATGAATGGTTTCGTTGAGTTATTGTTATCAGGTGCTGGTTACAATAAATCTGCTGTTGATGCGCAATACTTTGCCGGTCATATAAACTTATTTAAACAATTTGTTATCAATATTTATTTATTTGGCCCTTCCTAAGAGGAAACTTTTAGAGTTTCTCCCCCAGCAGGACGTTTACGTTTTTGAAACCTCTTATGTTATACATGCACTCGTATATTATTTATTTTTGTCTTATTTACTCTCCCGAAGTGCTTCAAGACTTGTTTCCTGCAAAAAATGTGAATCGCTACCTCTGGAAAGAAAACTTTCTTGGGCTCTATTGCTGATAATTTAAAGCTTTGAAATTTTCACGACCATGCACTTATTTGAAGCGTGCTTGATAAAATTACCTGATTGAATTTAATTTATCATCGTCTGAAATCTTTCTACGTTCCTACAACAGTGTCCCTTTTACGTTTACACCTCTCACTGAAAGATGTCGCTCCACATTTAGAAAAATTGAGTCTTCCCGAAACGCATGAGTCTTTTTACGGAAATTTTTCACACGTGTGACGTCGTAGCTAAGTCATTCACGAGATATGAAATCGTTTTCTTCCGCGAGGGAGGCGATGGTGTGATAAGCCTTACACTGATTCGGATCACGTGCAAGCCGTGAAGAAAACTGAATCCGAATGAGGCTCACCTCTCACAAAACTGCCTCTCACGGCTGCTAAACGTGCCAAGTATTTTTCCATGGGAACGTGCTCATGCATGTCGATGATTTTTGTGACTCTTTAAAGGTGATGAGCGGGTGGCCGGGGGAAGAGGGATGCTGTAGGAGGAGGGAAGCAGCAACAGACAGGCAGGCACCCATGCACGGGTTCAGCGATGGTCACTGCGGCGGTGCACGCAATCGACTTCTTTCTCTGATCGCCACCAACGTCACTTGCACTCCACGCTGATATCGCGTATGTCTCCGTCTAGAGATCCCCCACATATTTCCACGGTTGGCCTCACAACGCTCCGTTTGCCAATTGTATGCTTTTATTAGGTTCTTAATATCAACCCATTCATTAATTTTTTTCACAGACCACTCAGAGGCGTAAATATATAAATATTTCATTTAGACAGATGAAGAAAGGAAGGGAACGATGATAACAAATAAAAAGGACAATCACAAAGATGGCGTAAAGATGGTACGACGGCCGATTCCAAATGAAAAAAAAAATCGACTGCACAAGGATCGAACCACGGACCTTCCGAAGTCACGTCGGACCACGGTGTTCACGGGATTGTTGAGGGTGAATCATGAACCAGTGGCGTGAGGTTAAACCAATCATTTATTGCTAATCGTGACCTGATTTTGAAAAAGTATTGATTGTTGAAATTACTGAAATGCTGTAATTGCATGCAGACATTGGATAATAGAACAAAACACCAGACCAACAATTTAGAGCCTCGAGAATGAATCCAAGTAAAATCAATTATTTTTTTAGCTATCTCCATTCGTTGAAGTTGCATCTTAAACCCATGCAAGTGACTGAGTATCATTCGATTAATTTTTGCAGTCACCTTTGTTTCACATCTTTTTACCGAATTTTTTAATAAATTCTTTCAAAAAATGATTTTTATGACCAGTTGTATTATTATGTTTACACAGCTACTGTATTGTCACCAAAGTTTTTCATTGTATTCACTTAATATACGTTTTGAACGGTCTTATTTGAATGAACATGCCTCATTTCGAAAATTCAAATGGTTAAGTATTACTGCCTAATTTTAAATTTCTCTTTCAACAAGAAAAGTACCTTATCCCTCTGCCGATCAAAAGACTATACCTGCCTATTTGCTATAGTTGAATTTGAAAATGAAAGCAATACTTTCACGAGATGATAACTTACGAAACGCCCTTTCGGCATTTTATAATTAAAACTAACTCAGCAGCAAGATTCCACAAGATGCAAGTATAACAAAACTTAAGAGCTTTGAAAATTATGAAATTTTCACACATTAAAATCTTAATAAAAATACAAAAACATCTTTCAAATCAATTACATTAGGTTTCTCTCAACAATAATACTACACATTATCAACACCCGAATCCTACAATTTCAACTATTGATATGAAAAGCAGTCAAACGACAAAGAGAGAAACAATCCTTCTTGTACATTAAAACTCCTAAATGATGAGGTTAAATGCATAAAGAATTAACAATCAAGGTTCTTTGCATCCAAAATATTATTTTTAAACTCATATAGTACAATAAAACAATTAAAATATTAAAACATAACAAAATGCCCAAAAAGTATAATAAAACAAAGAAAATATGAAATGAAAACGACGTTGGCGGTTGGGCTATAAAAAAGCAAGCATATTTTTCACGACTCTTCCAGCATGTACGTCACCCCTCAGCTGTTTCATTCAGGACGAGTTCGGGTTCGTTTTGAGGGATGCATTCGCCACGCCGCCAGGCGCCGTCGCGACGTCCGAACCGTGAACGACGCGTCGTCGGATATCACGCGAGAGAAGGACGGATATTGCAGGGGGCGCGAGAAAAAACGATATGAGAAAATAATGCATGCTGGTCGCGGAAACTTGTGACGTATGTAAGGTGTACACATCTCCTAAACAAATTCATTTCACGGTGGTTCTATGCTTAAATGTTTCATACAAGGTAATTTAAAATTTAACATAGAAAATATATCAATGGCCGGCTTAAAACTACGCCATATTTTGAAATGTAAGGATGCACCATCGAGTAACTTATAGGCGTAAAATTTTTTCAGATTACTAACTCTACAAAAGTAACAAATAAACTGGATTTGGTACAAATACAAAAAGAGAGCTTCATTCGAGGAAACTTGTCTATGTCCACGACTCTCTCACAAACTACTTATGTTTTAGGTATACATTCAACAAGAAACGTTGAGTATCGATCCAGATTTTCTTTCCTTAAGTTACGAGGTGTCTGCATAGCAAACGATAAATAGTTTAAAGTTGTGTCTGAGAGTTTCAAAATAGAATTCGCAAAGTTACATAGAGGGTAGAGCCAAGCCGTATGCCACGGTAATAAGTAATGTAAAGAATGAATAATATGTGATAGATGGAGGATTTTTGTCTTATTTAAGGTCAGGGGACTGGCATATAGGCATATATAATATTTAATGATCCTCCTTTTTCAGAGTCAATTTTGACTAATAAACCGATTGTAAATTGCTTCTCCACTTCACTATAACCATAGTGTTTCTCCATCTTACACTGCATCAAAATTCTTTCTTTCTTTATCCATTCTTTTATTCCCCAAACGCTTGTGTTATGTTTCTCTTGTCTCTTGATTCTCATGCATGGGCTAGCTCCTTGGGCAATTGCAAAAGCTATTAATTGCAGAGCGATACGTTTAATGCATTTACATTTCTGAGGCAATATTCACTCCCACACTGTTCAATAATTGTTTTGTTTCATTATCAAATATCCAGGACTCAATTTCGTTGGTTCCTGTTCTCATTTTAATTTGATATTCAGCTTGAAATATCCCGATCGTGACAAAGCTTCATAAAAGGGGATGTCCACTCCTTTGATGGCATGGAGGCCGATGCTGGCCAAAATGACGTGAACGCATTGGACCTTGAGCAAGGAAGTCCATCCGAGCAACCTTGAGATACCTTAAATGACGATCTGAATGTAATGATGGAGGCAGCTCACGTTAATATTTCGCTTTTAAACTTTTGGCTCTTCAAAAAAGAAATTCAACCAATAAAGTTAGTGCAAAAATGCTTAAACGGGACACATCGGAGTAGAATGAGTCGTCATTGGGTGACAAACAAATGCCGTGAACGTTGGTATTGCTTTGATATAAAATGAAAACGATTGAGTGATACACTCAACACTACTATGAAAGGGACCGTACAATCGTCGGATTGATGATTCTACCTTTTGAAAAATAATTTAAAAAGCATTCTTTAAATGAAACAAAGAAAAAGAATCGTCCAAAATCAATTCCAAGGGGGTTGTTTTGCAAATTTATAACCGATCGTTCTTCAGGTAAAAATAGGGATCAACGGCACAGTTGATCGTGATTTCCAAACCGTGACATCACGTCCAACGTTATACGGGCCTTTGTTTCTGCCAGAATTTTGGGAGTCCTGAGATTAGCAACCAACTCAATTGTTCAACTCGGAGGGATAGTTATGTTAAACCCCCTCCCTCTTGCTTCCCTCTCCTATTTACCAACAATCAATCGCCCCCTCTGAACAATAAAACTCTTTTATATTCTCTAAAACACACAGCAAAAAAGCTTAATTTATAATAAACATTAAATCAGACGTAGAGTATATTTTCGCTGATTGGGCATCGATGAAGGCCAGAAGCAACTCTTCAGCAAAATCAATGTATAATACTCATCCATTAAATAGAACTGCTGTAGCTAAATCCTCAATATTTTGAATAATTTATTTCACGCCCCTGGTGCACGGAGGGGACTCATGGCCCCCACAAAGGTACCCCTCACCGCCATTTGGCCGACACCCCGTTTCACGCTCAAGGGTAGCACAAGGAAAAGGGATGCTACCAAATATTGCTACCCTCCCTCCTCCCTCTTCCCTCCCGCTCCATAACTATCCCCGACACCTTATACACGCGATTGTGTGTTGGTGAGGTTGCCACGGTGTGAGGGGACGAGAGACAAGTGACGCCCGAAAATGCATTCCACCGAAACGACGACGAGGGCGGCACGACACCCCTTCCCCCACGGCCAAAGGATCACCCACCCCATGCCCGCCACATCCCACTCCCAGCCATATTGCAATCTTTGAATTCCACTCTCGTCACAAAATAAAACTTCACCAAAATGTGTGTTTGTGTATGTGTACATATGACTGTATGCTACGGTTGAAGAGTTTAAAGGTTCAAATGTTTTACACATCACCTGAAGATGATGTGTAAAACATTGAAACATAGGTCATAATAAAAGTCTTTTAAAAACTTTTAACTGTGTAAAATTGCTTTAAACTCTTCAACCGTCTATCATACTAATATATAAAAATTGAATGGTGTCTGTCTGTCTGTTGCTCAATCATGCAAAAACTACTGAACCGATTGAGCTGAAATTTGTCATGTAGTGAGAAAATGTATCTGGATGTAACATAGGCTATATTAAAAAACCCTCAGGGCCCCCAAAGGCCTCCCCTGGTGGTCCATGCTAAGCATTGGGTTCATTGCAGTTGTTTCATTTTTTTGCTTTTTAAAATTATTTCCAATAAAGATAGAGGGCTGGGATTTATTTGATCGGATGGCTGAATAAATGAAGTTTCTAATTCTTTCAATCGATTTTTTTTACTCTCAGTAATTGTCTGAAAATCATGTTTTTTACTGAAAAATCTCACACTTTTCTCCGAAATCAACAGTAGCATATTTCCTTGACAACCATAGATTTGATTTTCAAAGGATATTCACGCATCTGGCATTTAAGTTTTCCTAAAGGTCCATGATAGCACGTTGAAATCCGTATCCCCAATTTTAAACACTCTTGCCCGTGTTCATGAATTCCCGCTAAAACGCGCTAATACGGTGATTAACTTCATTTAGAAGAGCACTTAGTTGTATTGATGGAGTGAGAACACGTTATCACTGTTGTTGTATAGGTACTTTAAAAATTTTCAATCACGGATCCTTTCTAGTAAGCCGTTGGATCATCTAACTTAAAATGCTACAAATGTAGCAAAGTGCATAATATTTAGAGCGGGCATCCTGCACAACAGGAAGCAAACCTTGATCACACTAATACTGAATTCCTGCGAGCACGTAAGTAGAGTGCGAATTAATTTTTCATCAATTAATCATGTTCGATTCAAAATAATTGTTGTAACTGTACGTAAAACAAACAATATACCAACGTCAATGCATAACGTTAAGAGTAAATAGATAATTATTTCTTAACGAAGGAAAAACTTAGTGATCATTTTTCTCTTAAGTATTCGTTTTATATCGTTATGAAATGAACCCATATATTCACATGTTTTGCTCAACAAATGTTGATAATCGGAGCTTTATCCCCCGCGAGAAACCACAATATTTAGTACAAGACAGGGGAGCGTTTTAGAACCAGCTACTAAAATAGTGCTTGTGTAATTGGAGCTGCTAATCTTCAGTAGCGTTCTACGAATATCATTTAGACGGTTCACAGTAATTTAGAAGTTATCTATGGAAGATATGAAAACGTCCATCGACGCAATGTGAAAACAGTCCGTGAAGCGACTAAAACGGAAGGAAAGCGGCCGTCGCGTCGCTCGCTGGGCTGGACTATGATTAGGGCGGCCGCCTCTACTGGAGTCACTAGAGGTGGCTGTAAAAAGGGGGTTCGAGTCCGGGGGCTGGGACCATGCCTACCCAGGCGACAGCGTCTGAACTCCATGAGGAAGAAGAGGCTGGGGCGAAGGAAGGGGAGAATGCTGAACGCGATAGACTTTGCGACAAAAACCCCCGCGCCCCCCTACATCTCCCCACCCCCTCATCATCATTACGCCTCAAAAAAACCTCCAACTCCTATTCCAGTCACGAAATCTGCCAGTCGCTAGTAAATTCTCGACGCTATCCCCGCTCACCTCCCTCCAACCGAAAGCCAATTGCCCGTTGATCTTCCTCGAAGACCTAACGCTTTAAAGTGATAGGAAGTCCGGATAACTCCCTCCCTCCGGCCGGAGCGCTGCCCACTCCTACTCACATCCTCCGGGAGACTTCCGGAATCGGACCAGGACATTTAAAATCTCTCGCCTCCGGCATTGGGACCTCCTTCTCACGCCTTATGATTGAGCAATTATTATCAAAATATTTTTAACGTTATTATCGCTTGTATCGCTTTTGAAACGTTTATGTAAAGGGTCTGTGTCTTGTGTATATTACGCTTTAAGTCATATTTGTTGTAAATTCTATGTTATAATGTCTATTTTACAGCCACTACAATAGCAATTTTCTTTATGCACTAAAATTCCTTTAAATGTTTTCTATATGTGCTTAGTAAAATTTGGTTCTATGTATGTTTATTTCCGCATATTAGAATTTGAAGTTAGCTTAATTACAGGCTTATTGCTTAACTGGCTACCTTACTTCCTGGAATTGAAATAATAACAGTATTAATATACCTATGGAAGAATAAACATTATTATATTATATTGTATGCTTAATTAACCTCGAATCGAACTTAAATTAATATATATGTTATAAAAGAAATGTTACATGTATATTAAGTTCTTGTAGCAAAAATAGTTAGATATGAGAACTTTTCATAATTGCCTTATATTATGAATGATCTGATACTTTCACAGCGTATGATGCTGGTGAAGTCTATTCGGGTTCTCCACCGGGTTATTAATATGTCTCTGCAGACGTTTCGATGTACGAGTCGTCATTGTCATCAAGACATGATGTTATTCTAAGTAACCATGTATCTCAAGTTAATAATTGTAGGCAGGCGAATTAAAGTTTGCCATTGCATTGAGCATTTAAAGCTAATTAATGTACATGAAAACAACGCATCCTCGTAAATTTTCAAATTTCGGCTGCCCATCAGAGTAATCTAATTTCTGTCGCGTATTGGTGTGGAGATATTAAAAATACTTGCTTTTGGATTAATAAGTATCCAGCCGAATCATAACTATGATTACGTACAGAAGATGACGCTAAACCCACCAAAATTAGGTCTCGCAGTAGGACCAGTTTAGTGGTGGTGAAAATACACACTTATGCTGCTCATCAATGAAGAACGCAAATTCCATGGCAGTTGTAAGTATGATTTTAAATCTATCTCCGCGAATCTCCCGGAATTTCCTATTCTTGGAAATGACGACTTTTGGAATCAACTCTTGAAGTGCTGGCGACCATGGACTTCTTGGCCACATTCTCTAACTTCCCGTCGCACACATCAGCAACCTAGAAAGGGCCGGACCCCTACCCACCAACTCAGTGGGTAACCACGCCCTCGTTAACGCGGTCGGCAATGTCTCGCGCCCATGGGAACTAGGTAGGGTGGAGGGGGGTGAGGGGTGGGAGGGGAGAAGGGCGGGTGGGGGAGAGGCGACCCCTCGCGCTTGATTTGTGGTTAATTGCGGCTAATTATCAGCAGAAGGGGTAAAATAATTGGCTCCCCCAAAACAACTTCCGGGTGTCAAATAACTTCCTTAGTGCTTCACATACATAAAAGATCTGTTTTCACATGAGTTATAATCTTTAATAAGTAAAAAAATATCATCCTGGACGGGGAATCGAACCAAGAACCCTTGGAAATTGCTAAACGGGCGAGCCAAAGGTCTCCAGTTTGATTCCCTCAGGTCAATTTTATTCTCTCGCGACAATTCATGCATAGTACGTAACTTGTGGCAGAAAATGACAAGTTCCAAGTTCAACATATGTTAATTTACATGGTTGATGTACCTAAATGTACGTAAATTTCAATTTAAATAGGGCAAATGTGACTAGAATACTTATTGAACACCAGCACATAAGTGCGATATTCCACAGAAGAAAAATCATTCGCCTTGACCGGGATATCCCGGTCAAGGCGAATGATTTTTACTCTGTGGAATATCGCACTTCCGTGCACTTGCGGGTGACTCCGCTAAGGTAACAACCGTGGCTAGTCCCGGTTTCCTCAAAAACCAGCACAAAAGACTCAAGAGTACTTTTCGGCCGAATTCCATTCCATTACAGGTAAAGCCATGACCCACTCCGTCTATATTGGTAGTTCATCTTTTATTTCTTCTTTTAATTTCTTGAATGCTGGTCAATTGAAGGTCATTATTTCACCGCCAACGTTTCAGCAAATTTATTTATGCCATCCTCAGGGCTGTGAAATTTTTATTACACATTTATCCTTTAATATTTGCCCTGTAAATTGGAATTGTTGAGATCTCTTTAACCATCCCGTTAGTGCACTTAAAATTTCACAGCCGTGAGGATGGCAATAAATTTGCTGAAACTTTGGTGGTGAAATAATGACCTTTAATTGACCAAAAGTCAAGAAATCAAAAGAAGAATCTATAAGTGGTCATAAAATAAATTAATTGTTAATCTTTATTGAGCTACACGATTAATTCCGCAGTAAGTCAATGCTCAACAAAATATTTTACAAAATCTCGATGTACTTAAACATTTAGACGAAGGATTCCTATGAGGAGAGATATCATGATAAGGAGAAAGTTTTCTGGATCCTTATTTATATTTATTTATCAGCGATCAGTTTTTAAACAATGTATCGTCTTCTGGCCTGGCCGTACTTCATTTATAAACCGGTTGCGATAATATAGATATAGTTTTTGAACCACTATAGATCATTCTTACTTGTTTTGGTTCATCGTGAAGGAGTTCCACGGGATGACGACTCAAACCAATGCAAACATGGAATTCCACCAAGTGATTGCAGATCGGCGCATATTTACACTTCACTGGCAGCCGATATACAGTTTAAGAAATACAGTTAGTCCTTTATTCATAAATAGAATTCCTAACTCAGCATAATATTATGCCACGTGACTTTTCCTTCTATTGAAGAAACATATTTATAATAAACTAAAATCAAATTTACTGTCATTCACGGTTCCACACAATGCAATTTAGGAGCAACTAGAGTTTGGCGTGATTATATTTTTATTGTATGCAAGATAATAATTTAGATAACCATCAATTTTTCAAACACTTAAGCGTATCGTTAGTTGAATCATGAGAGATAAGGCTATAAAATGCATCTGCTCAGATAACATAGCATTAATTTAATATAATAATAATATTTACTGGGGAAAAGTGAGTATTTACAGAAGGGGTTAAGTAAAATACAAGTGATGAGTAATCCAGTTAAGTACTACCAACTCCTAAACGAACCCTTTAAGTGATATTAAGAGGGTGGCCTGTATATACGAGGAAATGTGTGTCTTTTGTGGATAACTTGGGGGGAAATACTTGGTCCCTCAGATTGAACGGCCGAGATTGACCAATCGAATTGAGTGGGGCCACCCGAATTTCTTTGATTCCACCCTCACATCACATCATCCGCTCCCGCCCGCTATATAACATCTTTCCGACCCACTCACGAGTAAAAGGGCGATTCGGGAACCAGAGACTTGGATTAAATGGCTATTCCGCGGAATGCTGCCATAAAAACCTCGGCTTGGAGTGTACTAATGCACTTATACTTGTCAATTAAGTTTTATTCAAGCCATTTTCTCTCCTGCAACTGTAAATTAGAGTCAGAAAATCGGTCCTCACGTGACCCGAAAGAAACTCAAACGGTACTCCTCCTCTCTCTTACCGATCGCAGGAGAGGAAACCTCCTTCGCTTCTTGGCTCCGTCCGAATAATGACTGACCACTCAGAAGAGTGGCACCAGTAGAGATAGATAGATGAATTGATAGATAGAGTGGGGGCCGTGCGTCCTACCCCAGCGCCCCCCATATTGGGAGAATCGCTGGTGGCCGGCTCGAACCCCGAGCACCAAAAGTGCGACCCGGCCAGGGCCGTAGCCAGGGGCCAGGCGGCCAGGGCCGTAGCCGTTTCCGGACGACAATGGTTTAACCCACTCCGGTTCTCTTAATGGTAGTGACGTTGTTGAAAAAGTCCCACTCCGAAAGTCCACCCACGATGACCCGGGTGGAGATGATCTTTAGTACTTTTGCCTTGATCAGCTTCCTTTGCAGTAGTCCCTGGGCTGAGTTCCGGGGGGCAGGAGGGGCGGCGCCCCTCCTGGAATTTCTTTTTCTCCCCCCCCCCTAGCTTTAAGTGTCTTTTTATTTATTATTATAGAACTATAAAACGTTTGCCTCTACTAGGAAATTGGTTGCCCCTCCTAAAGACATGACCTGGCTACGGCCCTGGACCCGGCACCCGGTTTTCGTCGCTGGGCGGCTGGGTGATGACGCCGGGAGGACGCGAATCAATTGCGAACTGGAGGTGTCACTCAGAATTCGCTCGTCGTCCCATTCGGCCTGCTCCGAGGAAAAACGCAGCCGGAGATCATCTTCCGCAGTAGTTAAGCGGCATATACTTAGCGCCGCTTCTTTCATATGATTATATGGAATAATGTAAAGCGATGCATGCTTAATTTCTTGAAATAGACAGCAAAAACAGCTATTTCGTTCATACGTACATAAAAGTCTAGTTCGCCATCTCCATAATCGTGCCCTAAAATACCACTAGCTTAGGCCATATTTTTCCAGCTGGACTCATACACACCACCGCGTTACGTGACATGTGGTTTTTTTGTGATAAGTCACAAGTAGATTTTTAAACATTTAAAGAAAGAACAAAGCTAGTTATTTCATGGCAGGAGCTTGAGAATTAAAAAGGTTTGAAATATATAACTATGATATATTATTAATGACTATCTGCATGGTTAATTATTTTATTTCACCATATGATTTAAAAACTTTCTTTCGTAATTTTAGACATTGTTAGTTCATCTTCTTCGTTTCACACAAGTGATACAGTTCACATATTCTCTCCTTTCATCGCGGTTTTGTGGAATGATTCTTAGCGAAAAAGTTCTTGGCTATATTTTTTCATTTATTTTCTAAGCGGCTAATATCAACATCCCAGATCATTATTACAGCATATCTCACAACTTTAAAGCTCTAACATGTCTCAATTTTAAGCTACCTTAGGTCATCATCATTACATGTTTCACAACGTACTCCATGCATCGCATGGAGTTGATTGAGATAACTCGAAAACGAATTAAAAAAAAAATTAATTTCTATGGGTCACTCGGCTAGACCAAAACCCGCAGCGATATCTGAGCATTTAATGTGATCTTCGCTTGAGGAACCCCCCCATAATTTTTCCTAGTCCTTCAATATTACACCTTTGGCACCGTTACGCAAAGTTATCGATTTGGAGACGAGGGCGTTAAATGTTATTGGATTAACCTGGAATTCACAGCTGTAAAAATCTGAAAAACTTCCCCAATTACATCCGATATCGCATTCGCTCGATTGAATCACACATTTCGTGTTTCGCTTCCACATTGAGAGCGTTTGAATAATTTCGACTTGTCTGATTCCAATGATTAAGGTAGTTTGTGCGAAAAATCACTTCACCTGGAATTTGATGAATTTGGCCTCAATTCAGAGAAACAACTCTCATCTTTCCAATGATATAAAAATATCAACCCCTTGCCGAACTACTTTTCGAGCAATTTACCTGTACATATAAGCTGTTTTCCATGGGATAGATTATGGCTGCGCGCTCCAGAGGGAGAATATTGAAGGAAATGGGAATTCATAACACCTAGATTTCGTCAAAAAACTAACGGTGATAAATTGCATATTTTCTCAACTATTTATAAAAAATAATCTATTACTCACCACAGTAACTTTTACATAATTAAAAAAAACCTGCTGTTTTTAAGGGTTTTCAGCCGTTCGGCGAAAAAAAATGAGTGAAGTTACAGACTTATGTAGCTTTATTTATTTAATTACTGAGATTTTGGGCATATATAACTATATACTTGCGCCATTAATATTATAATATTTATTTAGTACTTCTTACAGACGTTGAAATCAAAGAATAAAATTTGAAAATGGTCTCCACTATGACTAGGGATCTATCTCGCTCAAACCACTTTAAACAACTCGTGATTGGAAATGAGGGAAGACGGATCGCCCCTCCAGGTAATCGATCCTCGAGCCCACGAAAGACGAGACACCCGCCGCCCCCCCTAATTGTACGTGCGTGGGTCGCCGTTCGCGAACGGGTGCTGACGCGTACGCGGGTAAGAGCGAGAAGGTTCAACGCGGGATCAGTGTCTCCCCACCTACCCCACAAACACAGGAGGGCATTCCCATTCAAGAGCCCCATTCAACCCTTCTTCTCCATGGGGGCGAGTGACGGCGGATGTCGGCGGAGAGAGAGCTCGCTGAAGCCCAGTATCATAACGTCTAACAACGTCAGAGGACCTATATACTATACATCAATTTAATATTGAGTGAGAGAGTAGGCTTCACTAAATTAGTACAGCTGTCGTTCAGTTGACTTGAGCGTTAAAGGTGGGAGAGAACTTCCGCATTGGTTTATGTATTAAAAATCGGTTAACCAGATTAAACTTTAAACGTTAAATGCGAGTTGACCAGCCTTAATCGGAGGTGATGTCGCGGGACTCCTTCCGTACATATTCCATCGTCTCGTGGGCGCGAGGGGTGATCCTGGCGGACGTTTCAGATAGCGCAAGATCCCCGGGGATTGCTCGCCTCCCAGGGGCACAATTCATAAAGGTTGGTCGGTGGGTCATTCCACGGGGGAAACCGAAAACTAAGGTCATTTTCGTTTTCAAAGGTTGGAGGTCAGAGTGGAAAGGGTGGAATCGCCTGAAAATTCAAGCTAGAGGAGAGAAAGACGCCGGCGTCGGCATCAGCCAACCCATATTTGTAAATAACGCACAAGGGTCCAACACTCCTTCATACGCACGAAAAAGCAGAACTTTTTGTGTGAGTAATCTATGCGTAACATCTTAGCAAAGATCGGATTGGTTGGTCGAGAGATATTTGGGAAGGCAAACACGAAAACGGAGGTTATTTTGCGCCACTGTGAACAGGTGTGGAATATGGTTAGGGAAGGATTAAAGGGGAAGGGAAACTCGGTGTCGGCGTTACCCTTGTCTTTCAGAAAAGGTGGTAAAGGGTCCACGGTTCAACCTCCCTTTAAACGGGCAGAATTCTACGTGACCCCCGAGTAGGGATCGGGAGGGCACTGTAAAATTTCAACAACTGCCGAGATTCGAACCCGGATACCCTTTCCTTCCGCACCCTGTCCCAATTCCTTATCCCTGTTTACTCCCTTCTCCATGGCTGATGTCCTACTGATCCACCGTGTCACGCGTCCTTAAGGCTGTTCGCAGGGGTGCAGTTTTGTCTATATGTAAGAAAATGTATTCATCATGATAGTCAAACTAATGTTTGACCTCGCATTAGCAGGAAGGATTGAAGACATTTCGAATTTTCAAAAGGCGTTTTCCTGACAGTCTGCCGCTAAATTCTAGCGCTAAACCACGAGATATCAGTGTTCGTAAGCGGTTACAAATACGCAGTTTCCTATCGGTAAAGTTTCAATTTCTATTCACACGGTGCGAGGTGACTTTCCGAAAAATGCTTCGTGTGTTTACATGGCATTTATGGCATGAAGATATTAATGAACTGCACTTTGACAGTCACTACCAGAAGGGACGTTTCCTCACTGCAGACACCTTCCGTTTCGGAAGCTTAAGGATCCTAAGGACGTGCTTTTAAAGATTCCCGTTGGTACTTGGTAAAGAATGCAGAAAGAAAGAACGTGAGCTAAGAAAGTGTATATGCTTTCTATAAAACCCTCGATTGATACGCAAGACTTGATGTGCGACTTTTTCCGTTCTCTGCGATGACCTAAACAATTGCTAGACTCACTTTCGTCGAGTAGATCCTGATGATAGACAATAAAGACGCACTGGTATATGAATGTGCTGAGCATCGCGGAATCCGACGTACAGTTAAAATCGACCGAAAAAAGATGAATCGGAAAAATAGCTTTACCATCGAAGCTACCTCGGCGCTAATACATGTGATGTTTTGTTTATTTATCAGTCAGGTTTCACTATCTGTCATCAGCTCTTCATGAACAGAATTACCACCCGGCCCGCACGAGACACTATCATGGTCGTAAATAGCACTAACATTCACCGGGGACTGCGGCAGTGCTCCATAGGGGTTTGCCCTGTCTCCAGGTAATTTATTTCAAGTTGGGTGCGCTCGACAAAATGTATGATACTACGACCCGGCCGGAATGTATAGAATCGTAAAAATTTGAGCAAAAACAAGAGGAGCGCGAAGGTAGCTAACTTGCGAGCATCAACACATTCGCATGCGTAAACACAAACAAACGAATCTTTTTATATGAAATGTCATTGATGTAGAAGATTGGTTTGAAAATCGGTTGATCATTGTTGTAGAGGGTATGGAAATTTAAATTGAAACCATATAGTAGTATGTGTGCATTAAACTCTTTGACATTGGTTTGAAAATCTATTGATCATTTCATTGCTTTAGTAGGGATGAGAATTTTATTGATACCATTTCATTTGTAAATAAAAGGCGCAACTTTTTCATGCTTGTACTTTTTTAATACGATTTGTGTGGAAAGGTATTAAGGATTGAAAATTTTGACTGTCCACCATTTTGAAACGGTGTGTTAGAAAATAATTAAATATCGTATGCTAGTTTAAAACATTGCCATTAAAAGATATACAAAATATCAAATATCTCAAAGGTTTTTTAATTATCGGTGTTTCCGTGAAAAACGCATACCGGTAGACAGCTGAATAACGGCGCGTTTCCGGACACATGCCCATTTGAATTTTTTTCTTATTTTCATCTGCTTAATCATATCCTAAAATATTAGAGTCATTATGCAACACCCTGTATTTTAAAATGGATGATGGTATATCTGTTCGAGATCAATAGACTTCGACACCGTTTCACCGATCACCATGAAAGTTGGAACATAAATGTATTTTTTCAAGAACTTTTTTATACTATCTAAAAAGATCTCAGGGCTCCAAAAGGTCCCAAAAAGGAGCACTTTGGTGGTCTACGCTACGTATTGGGTTTTGCGCAATGGTTTTATTTTTTGCTATATTTATTTTTTCAAGGTAAAGGTTTTTATACTAACTAATAAGAGCTCAGGGCCCCAAAAGGTCCCAGAAAGGGGCCTTTTGATGGTCTACGCTACCTATTAAATTTCGTTCAGAGGTTTCATTAATTCCCTTTTAAAACTACTTTCGCTCAAGAGGGTTGGAATTTTTTTTATGAAATCGCTGAAAGAATGAAATTTATAATTATTTCAATCAATTACCTTTTTAAAATCGTATTTGTCTTAACATCGCGTTTTTAGCTGCATAATCGTACATTTTACTCTGAAATCAACAACAGAATATTTCCTTGACAACCAGATTTCGGCCTTTGACGTATTTAAAATTCATTTTGCTTAGTTAAGCTGATTAGGAATGCTAAGCATTGGGTTTTGTCCAGTGGTTAAATGTTTTGCTTTTTTTTAACTACTTTCACTCAAGATAAAGAGTTAAAATATATTTTATCAGGCCTCCGAAAGAATGAAGTTTCACATTTTTTCAATCGATTCTCTCATTACATGAGTTATGAAGGAAGTATGATCCCGACTAACTCCGGGTAATTCAGCCAGTATCCTATAGAATAGAGGAATTCATCTTCGTCCACATATTTATAAAGTGCAAGGTCGTTTGGCTGATGAAGGTTGCTCACCAGGCATCTAATAAAGAGAAAAGGAATTGAAAGACAGCCCAAAATTGCCCGGGGCTTCAGGTTCTGAACTGTTTGCATCGGTAGTCAAGTGTAGAAAAATAATTTCTTGCTCTTATGTTTGACAGCCTGAATAATTGTTGGTTGGTTTGCTATTTGAGGATGGGGTCAACACGTGAGTTAATTGGCTCCATCATATGGGAGAAGGGGGAAGGAAGATTAGAAAAGTATAATTTGGGTTTGGAGGAAGGGTGTAGGGAATTCCACAGCTTCGGCATTAGTCTTACGCATCTTGACGGAAGGCGCCGAAGGGTCCGGGGTTTAGCGTCCCATTCAACGGACGAGGTAGGTATGCACTGCACATGAGGACGGAGGTGTTCGCCACCAAATGAGGAGTCGCGATACCCAGGAAAGATATCCGGGATTTAATCCCGTACCCTCGAGATGGAAATACAGTAGTATAGCCACTACGCATCGACGCGACCCCGGCCTTTGAAAATATAAGAGATTCTGTCAGAAACTCGATATGGAAGACTACTGCCGCACAATCTTAACCTGCTCGAGAGTACTAGGAATTTTAAACTGTTCACGACCGCACCACGTGACTGATTTAAACACAGCAGAATGTTTTAGGTGACAGAGCCATATCCTCAATTTCGCCAATACTATCGCACTGTTATATGCTGTATGATTACTCCGGAATGAAGCCGTCGCGTGACAGCTAAAAATTTACTGGTAACATTTAAAGTAAAATGTTACATCTTCATTCTTGAACTACAGTATATACCTTTTGTTCTGGCAATAGTATATGTCACGGATTTTCTCCGGTTATCTTATCGTGAATCAAGTTACTTCGATTTTGGTCTAACATTCTCGCAGCACGTGCCGTAACAGGAGGATTGGAGGTGTCCTAAGAACACTGATTGCTCGAAAAATAATGAAAGTAGTGTAGGAGGAACGATCCTTAAGAGGAGGATGGAGGAATGTTTGCCAAATAAAAAAGGGTATAAGAAAGAATAATGCTTATTATGTTCTTAAATTATCCGTATAATGAGAGAAGAATGCAGGGCGGCATATAACGAATGCTAGGATTGAAACGCTGAAGATGGGACGGAGGTCACGGAAATAGAATAGAGTGGGGCGCCCCGCAGAGGGGGCAGTAGTTGCTCCAGGGAGACTTACCCTTCTGTCCCCCTCGGTCCAAGGGCCTTCAGCCTATCGCTCCGTTCCACAGCAGGGCTGGAACGCAGAGACGCCGACGCCAGGAGGAAACTCCCGCGCGCGCGGAACAACGGCGAAAGAGGAACGCGCACTCCTTTTCTCCGGAGACAAGTTACTTCCCGAAGAAGGAAGGCGAGTCTTCCTGAGATCTTCGTCCAGTCTCTCTTCGATTGACCAAGACGGTAACAACAACCACCGTTGTAGCGGAGAGGCACCTAGCATTTCACAGGCGCTGTTTCAAAAGTTTTTCCGAACACTGGAAGAAAGCTCGCGCCCGATACCCAGGCGGAACCGCTGCGGTGAAAAAGGGCGCGCGATCCCCGCTCTGGCGTCAGTGAAATGGAGCAAGGGGTGCGCTTAACTTCCCTCCATCGCGGATCGGTCTGTCTCTGGCGGCGCGACTCCTTCGATGTCCTCGAGGACGTGGAACAGGACTGACTCCGGTGGGCGAGAGGTGAGGCTTGGAGCGCTCGGAGTGCGAGAGGGAGTCCTTGGCACTCGGCGAAGAGACTGACTGGCACGGCGAGAGAGCGGTCGGGAGATTCCAGGCGGCATTCCCTCCCCCCCCTCTCGCTGGAGGAGGGGAGGGAGCGTAGAGTGGTGGGGGGAGACGGGAGTGGAGGGGAGGGGAGAGACGAGGAAGAAAGGAAGGGGAGGAAGGGGTCGGCAGCGGCAGGGTTTATGTAGTTCAGCCTCCGGTGCGATGGGGGCGTGGTTCCGAGTCTGATGCCCGTGTCAACTTCATGCGCCGCCAGCCATGAAGTAGTGTATAGCGAGATATCCCAACGCACATCATTTAAGTATTGCTTTCTCATGGTAAAGAGAAAGATCTCGCCTTTCTTATTGTACCAAAATATCAACAATTTTTCATACTAATCTCTAAAATATATACCTAAAACCAGAACCCTTTTTCCATGGGATTTAGCCTTGCTGTGCGCTCCAGAGAGACATCATATTGTAAAATGAGGATGTTCTGTCGAACAGATCTTTAAGAAATTTAATGGAGTGCTATTCGTGTTTTTTAAATTATTTTAAAAATGAATTGAAAACTAACCGCAATACCTCTAATAAATTCGCAAAAATAAACCTTTGAATATTTATATTTCCTTAATTAATTGGTAGTTCGTTCAGACTAAACAGTTTTTTCGTTATAAAACCTACTTCATGCTTCTTACAACTGATTTAATTTTTAAATCGAATACGGATATTTTGTCTATCATCACTGGAGAAGACTCTCGCAGAACACACCTTAATGACCTGTACCTAAGGTAAAGAACCACACGTGACTTCGAAAATATTACTTCTATCTTATTTTCAAGTGATTTTTCCCAAAAAGACTCTGATGCCTCTCGCTAATGGCGAAACGTGCCATATCAATATGCTACCGCTGATTTAGTGCTTGTTTAAGGAGGTTCCGCCGCGACTGTGTGAGTCAAAACAAATACTAAATTCCACATTTTTGATATTTTGTTCAAAAAATCCTGCTTTCGCTGATGAAATGCATTACCTATAGAAACCCAATAGTAAGGTACAACATATACAGATTATTCCACGAATGTATTTTAAATGAGCACTTTTTGCCAGCCATAGGAGCCGACTGCAGCTCCATTTCCTACGAATTACCGCATTTTTTCAATTATGGCAACAATTCTTCAGTAACTAAAAAAATAAATTGGTAAGATGCCTATATTTTATTTTTATTTTATTTCTCTGGATTATTTCCTTCTTATAAAAGGCTTTCTGCAAAAATGGCATTTATACGTATTTTTCCCCGTATTTCTCTCATTCCCCCATTGAACACAATGTAACTTCAAGTTCAATTAAAGAATAAAATAGCGTTGAAAGGTATAATTTTGTTGTTCATGTCATTGTATAGAGGACAAATATTTCTACAAGCAGACATAATATGAAAAAAATGACATTTAAGTCATTTTACAGTGGAACAACCTAAAAGTTTTCGTGATCAAAATTTTCCGCTAAATAGTATCTTTGTCAGACGCTTGGAAAATAGCAGGTTCAATTTCCAACAAAGCGTTTTGTAACATTTTATCGGAATATTTTTGAAAACTTGTTCAAGAGATCAACAGGTATTTACCGAAAAAAATACACCATGTGATGGTAATTGACTCCGCGTACCCCGTGAATTTTAAAGTTTTCTCAACTCATCCCCATTCCAAGACATTTTTGGACGACAAAGATACGTGATCTTTAGAACTGAACTTAAAACAGCTCTGGCAATTGTTCCGAGAACTGCATATGCGTTCAATCAAATTCGCCTGCAGCGAGTCTTATGCTTGAATATGGCGGAAAGTCTTCAGAGAGAGTGGGTCGGGAGCCAGTCAGCCGGGAGGGAACATTTTTCGTAAGTATGGGTATAGCAAAACTTGGTGGCATTCGCCAGCGGAGAGTTTAAGGACACTTGAGGATGAATTAAGCGTTGATGAGCGGGCAAAGCTACTGAAGGGCTAAGTTGGGGACTTCTAAAGAGAACCTAAGCCTCTTTATCCCTCCTCTCTTTTACGCTCGCCTCTCCATGACGTCATTTTCTGTACGAGTGAGTGCCACCAAGTGTAAACTCATCTATAGTTTTTGTTTTTACTACTTACGCATATTTCTGCTCATTTGCGAGGCTTAGGGGAATAAAAAATTATCGTGTATCATATGAACCCTTTGACCGAGCTATTTTTCACGAAATACCATAGTGATAGACATTTGAGTTCAGTTAAATGCGCCATTCAAATATTGACAATGTATTTCTGAGAATTTTAATAACTATGCACAGTATGACATTGTAAATTACATTGCGCGTTCTCAAAAATGTCGGAAATAAGGATCGAATTTTTGTTAATAAATAATGTTCAGACAAATTAATTCGCTGGATATAGAAAAATTATCTTGTTTCATATAATGCAATTAGGAAGCATAGGTATTATTTCGGATAGCTAAAAAGTCACCTCAATACTTATTCTTAGCCAGTAGAGCGAAGGTAGCTTAGAATTGGATGGGGATGGTTTGTTAAGTATTCGCGCAATAATAATTTCCACATAAGTCCTCCTGGTAAGGGAAATTCCAGACAAAAGCATGGTGTAAAATAATGGGAATGTCAAAAAAGAAACCTCAGCACCGAATAACATGCTAATTATGTTGCCAAATATCAAAATCGTTGGCGCAAATAAGAACTTTAAATCAGTCTCATGATTAAGACAGCTTAGCACTTTTCCACAATATTTTTTTATGTACGACGCGTTTAGGCTCTTGATTATATTTTATATTCAGCAGAATCTTTTGTGACAGTTTAAATGGCAACTTTATTATATGGCTATATTTATTACAATAGTTACGGTTGTCGTTTACTTGGAATATGGTCATGACAACAATCAACATCTTAAGAAACATTATTTAACCATTAGTCAACTTTCAACACACTCCCTTGATGGGAAAATGTTTTCATTCTACGATCAAACATATATTCTCTAGTACATACATATATACATGACATTATCGCATTATTTTAATAAATCTTACATGTATTACAGACATTCCAAAAAATATTTGAGTACTTGACTGAACCAACAATAATCTTAATATAATTTAACTTTCTAACAATAAAAACTTTTGATCGATCAAGTATAAAAACATTTTAAGATGTTAGCATATTTTTAAATTTATTGAAATTTAAAACTATTTCGGCTAATCTCTACAAAGTTGTTTTTCGTCCAAGATATATTATTCTTATCACAATTCAATTTTCTAACTTCCGTGGAAATTCCTTTAAGCAAGTCTTTTATTGGTCATCCCTATAAAACTTCCCGGTTAACTTTGGAGCAGTGACGGCAGACTATAATTTGGCGAGAACATTCATGAACTCCCATCAAATGGAAGGAATTATAGCACGGGAGACAAAGTATCAGAGTTTGACATTCGGTTAGTGTCTCTCCCGTGAGCGGCCACGTCACCCACGCTACGCCGGGAGGTATTAAAATCCGTGTTTAAATGAAATTGTGACATTTCTGATGCGGCGGCGATTAAACATTTATGTTTCAGAGTGTGTACGCATGAGGTTGGCGGTGCTCTGTGCCGTCAAAGGATACCGCAGATGGAACTTTTATGTGATAGTAGCCAAAGAACCCAGCCTAGCACGGAAACCTTTGCATTATTCGTACTTTTCCGGAATAGAACCGACCTTTAGCAGAAGATTTGACACACAACCCAGGTGAAGGCTAATGGTGTAATACGACAAAAACTATTTGAACCAAAATTAACATTGGACCCCAACGGCGATGAAGTTCAAACTGTTACATCTGGCCATTAAAATGATCATACACATTCAAAGGTTTAATGTTCAAATCTCAAACAGTGAACGAAATCCTAATACACCATCATTAAAAACCTCGTGAGGGTCAGAATTTGGACCCCTGAGGCCCTGGGATCTTTCATTTATAGCATATGTCCGTTTTATTTATTATGTACATGATTCCGACGCTATGGGACAAATAAGCCTGGGTGATCCGACCATAGTAATTTAATTAAGGACGAGAGTTTTGAGACACGCACTTTACAATTATTGTCACGAACTGTCATGTCATGTACATGATTTACTTCCACCTGGCTAGTTTGCGGGAATGGAGGGCAAACGTTATTTTCGGGAAGGTGGGTAATTCATACTCTCCATTGAAGTTATGCGTGGCCATGTACCACAGGGATGGGATTGGGATGAGGTTCCATTCCGCGGTTGTAGTTTTTACAGACAACGTCGCCAGATACCCTACCGGTGTCGTCAGGTCGAAGATATTATCTGCAGACGCCAGGACGATAACTGGTGACACTGTTGTCTGCAGAATGAACAACCTCGAGAGGGAACTCAAAAGATTCAGAGTCATGCACAGAATCGCCTCGAGAGCCAACATGCACAGACTCATACGTATGCATCTGTCATCTTTGAGTGTCAACCATTTCGTTAGCCCAATGAGGAATACATTACTGCCATTTATATGTACAGAATACTTGCCAACAATTTATACCCTTTATATCTTGAATACGCCAATGATCATACATACACATTTTAATATGGCTTGACGTTTATACCTTTAATAGTCCTTGATGTTCAATAAAACTGATAAAATGCGTCTCACATCATTCGGTTGAAGAGTTAAAAGCAATTTTCCACAATTACAAGTTTTTAAAAGACTTTATTATGACCAAGGTTTCAATGCTTTAAAAATCATCTTCATGGTGTGATGATGATGACCTGAAGGTGATTATTAAAACATCGAAACTTAGGTCATAATAAAGTCTTTTAAAAACTTGTAATCGTGGAAAATTGCATTAAACTCTTCAACCGAATCATGTTGAAATTCCACGCCTTATCGCCTGAATATTCGGAATTCATTGGTCTCTCATGTTACATAAGTCGTTTAAAACAACTGTTAGTCGTTTGAAACAAATGAAAGTCGTTTGAAATGTTTAGTCGCGCAGTGTGCGCTTTAAATGGCGCCAGCAATTTCAGGCATGAGCTTGCTGATCGAATAAGTATCTATCAAGGTAAGAGCGAAGCAAGAGCAACGATGGAGTCATGAAAGAGGCTTGGTGTTCTCGCTCACTTGTTCAATTTACCAAACTATGCGAAGAGCACTTCATAGCAAGGATAACGTTGACTGCTGCCCCCTAGTTGAAAGGAAATATTTCAAGCAAGTGAGCTAGAGAGACATACTGGTGAAGTACCTGCGAGCATTTTAACCATTTTATCGCCCAGGCAGGACGGCTCGATTGCAATAGCCATTACCGTCAGCGTACTAGTAACGACTGGAGGGACAAGATTTAACCTCCATATTTGATCGAATAGCAGGGAAACACAGCGGACATGTCCAAGGACAGATGTTTACGCCCTCTTACAACACCTATACAAACTTAAGATGCAAGCATAAAACCAAGTGTTCCTTCGCAAATAACCAATCTGTTATTATCGAAAAAATTGTCAATAGAAATTGAAGAAACAACTTAAACCAATAAAGTTTATCATTATTCATCTAAGCAAACTTTTCATACGTTAAATCTATGGATTAATTACAACAACATTTACACTAATCCATGGCTACTACTCGCTAAATGCAAAAAATGCGTTCCCTCTTAACGCGGTGTTGCCCCTTGGGGGTTGCGGGTGTATCCCCTGACCACCCCCCTCTGACTCATCCCCTATTGGCAACGCCGCACTGACTTTCAACTCCCGACTAGGGAAGGCGGCCACCATACCGCAGCGCCAAGTCCGCTAACATACTCCATTGTTTATTCATTCACTAAAAATCCATTTTCGAACGTGGGCTAATGATGTAGTTTGTTTTGAAATACTGCTGCAGAGGCAACTAGTTGTTCGAATTGACGTGGAATGGTCCAGCTTTCAATTGAGCTGAGTTCAGAGTGATCATCATACTGCAATGCTGTCTTCATCTACATCTACAAAATACCCTGCAAGCCACCTCAGTGGTGTGTGGCAGGGGGTGATTCTGTCATTGCCATGTAAAGTCACGGGAGAAATGTGTTTTCCAAAATTGGATATATGGCGGGATTAGAAATATAAAGAAGAGGGATTTATGGCTGTAAAAGAGGAACCTTTAAGCACATAAAAATAAACGAGCTCATCACTGAATGTTTGGTTGATTGGAATTGACTGCGAAATAAAAGGTCACGAGAAAAAAATCGGCCCAGATCGGGAATGGAACCAAAGACCTTTGGCTTTTCGGGCCAATCTACGAATTTCATCGCCGTATTTGCGGCAGTTATGAATATCTTCATTAGAATTAAAAACTGCTGAGCCTGAATGATTTAAGAATCATGGTAGTGGTGATGGATCACGAAAATTCATAGAGGTGGTTCTGACTGCTCTCTGTATTAGGGGGTGGTGCCAAAACGTGAGCGGTTTGTATGTACATATAGAATGATGCACATCATGAATGCGCTCAGATACCAGGATTCAATATATTTCCACTTATTTATGAATATGCTTTTGACATGAAGCATCAGAAAGCGAAGCTGATAAGTAGCTGAAATGGATAAATTACTACATTAGTTTATTTAGTGGCGTAATATCGATTAGATAATGCATGCGAATTCATTGAAACGTTAGGTAGTGTATTGAAAGGTGAGGAGGTGGTGGGGATCACAGCGTCAACGAGTGATTGAATAAGGCAGGTCTTCTCGCTTTCTTAGATTACAAAAACTGAAGCCGACGGTTGATAAATTGAAATTCAAAATGTATAGTCTGCAATTTACTCAAGCGTGTTCATTCATCGTATTTTTAATCATGCATAGCTTCTAAGTAGACGATCTGAGTGTGTACATTGTACTGTACATGGGTGTCAAAGTAAATTCAAGTAAAACATGACCATGGTTGACCACATAGACTGCTGCTTAGTCTGTACAAATGTACAATCGTCTTGGTCTTGAAGGTCAAATATGATGCAAGTCACATAAAAATATTTTGTACCAGATTTCTGGAACGAAAAGTGATGGATAATGTGATCACAAGAAAGAACTATCAATATGTACTCACACGACGATATTTCCAAAACATACCTGTCACCTTTTCGTAACTGCCACAAGATGGTCCTGGTGCTGGTCACTGAAAAGAGGGAAAAAGGAACATGACAAAGGGTTGAGGAGGAGCCACTGTCAGGAGTGGGTCCAGTGTGTCCGACGAAGGGTATAATAAACGCTAAAGTCTTTTTAATCATGGTCAACGATGGGTGCGGTGACATTAGTACTCAGTGAGTTTGCTGGGCCTCACTGGACCCAAATAGAAGGGTCTAGAATTACGATGACCCTTGCTTCCGCACTCTGGTCAAGTTTCAAAGCTTTCGAGAAAGGATAGGGAAACTTCTGTAAAAGATAGGCCTCGACGGCACATACGTTGTAAAGGTGGTTTGAGCGAGATAGTTCCCTAGTCATAGTGGAGACCATATTAAATTTTTTTTTAAATTTCAGCGTCTATAAGAAGTATGAAATATATATTCTAGTATTGATGGCGTAAATATATAGTTATATATGACCAAAATTCTCAGAAATTAACTACATAAAGCTACATAAGTCTCTAACTTGACTCATTTTATAACGCCGTAAGGCTGAAAATCCTTCAACACAGCAGGTTTTTTTGTGATTCTGTAAAACTTACTGCGGTGAGTAATTGATTATTTTTTAAGAATAGTTGAGGAAACATGCAAACTACACATCGTTAGTTTTTTGACGAAATCTAGGAGCTAGAAGTTCCTAATTTTTTCAATATTCTCCCTCTGGAGCGCACAGCCGTAATCTATCCCATGTAAAACAGCTTATATGTACAGGCAAATTGCTCGAAAAGTAGTTCGGCAAGGGGTTGACGTTTTCATATCATTGGAAAAATAAGATTTTTCCTTTAAATTAGGCCAAATTCATCAAATTCTAGGTGAAGTGATTTTTCGCTCAAATTACCTTAAGAGGATTATAGGATTCAACGATCTTTCATTCTCCTTCATCCATTGGTACGCCTCCAATTTTAAACCTTTTTTCGTCGTTTCAGGTGGACAGAGAGTACTTTAAAGAGGATCACAATGCGAGCTGCTGTGACTCGGGTGCAAATACGTTTTGAAATAATGGAAAGAAAATAGTATGAAGGGGCTGAATGATATTAAATTTCATCCGTAACGTACAATTCATGTCTTACCTGTCGTCTTTCTCACCTGGCAGAATCCTCTGCTGAAAAAAGTATGGATGAAAATGCAATCATATTCATCCCCTACAATGACAGGAAAAACCAACCTGCCGGTGTAGATACCTTTCACATAAATGTCAAATTTATTAATTCGTATAAAAACGATTACAATAAAATGAAACTACGCTTAACTACATATAGAAACGTATCAGGCTTAACATTGTGGAAATACGAAATGTCCATTTTAAATAAAACAAAGTTGGTAAATTTCCACACAGTATATTATCAACCACAGTATATTATCAAACACCGAGCAAGGTTTCGGCACGTAATGCCATTCTCAAGGTACATATTTCTCAAACACTCCACCTTATATACCCCGGGATGGAGGCCAGGGGGTGGTGGGAGGTATTAAGTCACAGAGGGGGGGAATACAAGAGGAAAGGGGGGGGGTGGTTTAACACAGAAAAGCCGTTGGTGGTGAAGGTCTGTGTTAAACCACCCCCCCCCCTTTCCTCTTGTATTCCCCTCCCCTCTGTGACTTATTACCTCCCACCACCCCCCCCTGGCCTCCATCCCGGAGTATATAAGGTGGAGTGTTTGAGAAATATGTACCTTGAGAATGGCATTACGTGCCGAAACCTTGCTCGGTGTTTGATAATATACTGTGGTTGATAATATACTGTGTGGAAATTTACCAACTTTGTTTTATTTAAAATGGACTACGCTTAACTGCATGGTATTGCCTGGATACTTCTAAAATTTCAGGAAATGTCAATTGTAGCTTCATATTTTTAATCACAATCTAGTAAAACTTGAGTGGATTAATAAAACGTGCCAGATGGTTTTTTTTAGACCATGTGGTTCTCACTTTAATCTCGATGATTGAATGACAAAAGGCAGCCTTCCCAACATTCCCAGCATCCTTCACACCCTGTACACCGATGGCACTGTTTGATCCCTAACTCTTCGAACCATGTACCTTCAATCTTTAATGGCACCGGACGAGGATCGACCAAATGCATCAAAATGCTTCTTGTCGCAGCCTTCCCTATCTTGCACTGATTTGACATCCGAACTATTCTCTTATCGTGAGCCTCACGAAAATTGCCACTGCCATGCCCCATCCATGGCGAATTCTCCCTCCACGATGCCACTCACCTCTGCGACTATTAAGATTCTCCTCATAAACACGCATTAGTGGTGAAATATTTTAGCATCATCATGTTCATCAGTGTACAACCATGTGAGCAACCGCAGAGGCATGTGGCAAGGGATGCTAGCGCACCAGCCATTTAGAAGGGAAGGGAATAGGGAAAGAGGGAAGGAAAGGGACCTTAAGTTAATTAATATGTTAAAGATATGTCTTATGTTAGATTATCACTCTTATTCTGTCGCTTCGATCAGTTCTAGAGATATATCGCGCGGGGTCCAAATGATACCCTCCGTGTCGTATTGAAACTCGCCTGATCTGAAAATTTCAAGTTATCCAACTGCCTAGCGCGTAGCCTCCGAGACTCTAAGGGTTCCAAACCTAATCTTTCCATCAGCTGTGCGACACTTCCTGTTCCCTTGCGGAAGTTTTAAGGAAGCGTGCGGCTTTTCTTCGTATTTTATTTACCTCGCAGATTAAATCTTTCTGTTCAGGGCTCCAATTTCTAGCGGCGTATTTGAAGTGAGGCGTAACTAGTGCAAAATAGACTCTTTTACTTATTCGTCGAAGAACCTTCCTACGATTTGATTGATAAATCCCAGTTTCTTTAATGGAGTTCCGCAAATGTTTCGTATGTGTTTCCCCAATGTTAGGTCTGAGATCAAGGTGATTCCAAAGTGATTTGACTTCATCTGACTCGTATATATTGATCCATCCCTATTCAAAGATGTGGTGTTGGTGTGATTATTTTGCAAGGAGTGTACTGCAGTGTATTTATTAAGGCTAAGTTCGATGTCACACTCAAGACAACACGAAATAACATATAAGTTACAGTTTCAGCCTTAACTTTGTGGCAAAACGAAACGTGAAATAATTTCTCGTTTTGTACATTTCCCCCCTTTTTCGTTTTATCAACCATGGTTTCGGCATACAATGCCATTTTCAAGGTGAAAATGACAATGTATGTCGAAGCCTTGAAAATGGAATTGCATGTCAAAACCATGGTTTATAAAAATAAAAAAAGTGTGGAATGTACAAAGCGATAAATTATTTAACGAGTTTACATGTTTAAGGAGGTTCCGCCGCGACTGTGTGAGTCAAAACAAATACTAAATTCCACATTTTTGATATTTTGTCCAAAAAATCATGCTTTCGCTTATGAAATGCGATACCATTAGAAACCCAAAAGTAAAGTAGAAAAAATGCAGATTATTCCACTATGTATTTTAAATGAGCACTTTTTTCAGCCATAGGAGCCGACTGCTCATTCCCGACTCATTTCCGACGAATTACCGCACTTTGACTTCAATTACGGCAGTAATTCCCTAATAACTAAAAACACAAGGTGGTAAGAGGCCTACATTTTATTTTATTAAATTTCTCTGGATTTTTACCTTCTTATAAACAGTTTTCCGCAAAAATAGCATTTATATTTTATGGAAAAATACTCTTCTTCCCCGTGTTTCTCCCATTCCCCCATTGAACACCATGTAATTTCAAGTTCAATTATAGAATAAAATAGCGTGGAAAGGTATTCTTTTGTTTTTCATATCAGATAGAGAACAACTTTTTCTACAAGTAGACAGAATATGAATAAAAAATGGCATTTATGTCATTTTACGGTGGAACCACCTTAAGGTCCGATGAGAGAACTTCTAACAATAAGTAAGCAATTGCGGCAATTTCTCGGTAGATGACGGCATCGTCTGTAAACAATCTAATTTTGCTACTAACTCTTAAGAGTTAATGTCGTTTATGCAAATGAGGAATTACACGGGGCGGATCACGTTTTTTAGCTGGACGCCGAATGTCTCTCTATATTGTAACTAATGCTGTTAGTAACATCTTTTTGTTTTCTGTCGGTTATCAAATTACCTATCCAATTCACTACTTTTAAGTTAACCCCACACATTTGTGTTTGAATATTATTTTCTTGTGAGGATCCAAGTCAAATGCTTTCTTGATTCTGCGCTGAGACGCTCTACTTCTTTATGTTCCACATTCCACAAGGGTTTAAACAGCATGTTATCATTTTTGCGATTCTTCTATAGACGAAAGTAGTATTATTATACTATGAAATTAGTATTAGTAGAATCATTTAGAGAAATATTTCTTTTGTGATACATGAAGTAAAAAATTACCAATGAAGCTGCAAAGGAAGAATTAAAAGATTAAAAAATGCATCAAATACAGGATTAATCAAGTATTTGTTTACATGATCTTATTTTAAAGAAAAGAATGATTTCAAAAAGGAAATAAAATTTCTCCAGTTTTATAAATAGCATCAATTAAAGGATTAATCAAGTATTTGTTTACATGATCTCATTTTTAAGAAAATTATGATTTCAAAACGGAAATAACATTTCTCCAGTTTTCTATCTCAAAATTATGCGTTTTTATATGGTACGCATTCAAGTTCTTATTCATTTTTCAGTACTTAGAATTAACATGCAATGAATGTGTCAAAGCATATCATAGACGTTTCACTCACAAACGATTTCCGACCTGACTGGTGCCCGTGGGATTGAACACGATTGGGCACAACTTCATTCTCATGCACACCATCTGGCTCATCAATCATAATGAATCAAAGGAAACGCCACCGAAATCCTACCAGAATGAAAATGAACATTACCGAGGGCTGTGTAAACGACAGAAGTGAAGATGATACTGAATGTCTTTCCTGCGGAGATTTTCATTCAACTTCAAATGTCGTATCAGAGTTGCCTAAAGTTCGCACACAATGTGGCTGACATAAAAAGTGACGATGACGAAGCAGTCACCGTCAGTGAACATTGTGAATAGTTTTTTTTTCTGAAATGACTTCAGGATACTATTCCGCAAATATTTTCCGTCATGAATGAACTACCCCGTTCTTCCCAACAGAGCTGCATGGGAAAAATTACATAATATTAAAAAAAAACAAAAAACTGTAATAGTTCTTGAATTCTTTTGCATTACATGTTATTTCCTGCACAGAAAGAATTTCATTTGTACGAAAAATCAGTCCTCACACTCACTGGTTGATTGTTAATAATTAATTTAATCATCTGGACCGCTTAAATTAACCCTAATTAAGTTAGCTCAGTGTTAGTGGCACTTCTCTTTGGAGCGACCGTCGTAACATTTCTTCAACCGCCCATATCGACCGAGGTGAGTGCTTTCCGCTTCCAAGGCCCATGATTCGATTCGCGTCCGATCGCACGGCGCCAAAAACATTCGAGAGGGTCTCGTCAATGCTGGAAGCTCCTCTAACCTCAAAGTTAATCCCTTCTCGGAGGCATTTTCTGCGCTCCAAATGAGGTCTGAATAACACGAGGCGACATCTCCCTTTGTATCGTCGGCGTTCATTCCGGTAAGCCGCCTCTTTATGACTCCAGCTATGATCCTTTTACTCCACCGCATATGCTGGAAATTCACCCTTATGGCTCGAGCTCTCTCCTTAGAAGATTCAGTCATCCACGGAGACTTGGCGTCCTTAGCAACGTCTTCGGTTCATCCGCCATTTTACTGCCTCCAGCGTGAGACGCTCCACACCACGGCACTTGGCCGCACTAGCGCCGGAAGATCTAGGTGTTTTACAACGACACTAGATACAGCGGCGAAACCCCCACACAAGAACCTTACAATGAGGACGGAAATCTTGGTGCGCTTCCGATCGTCATTTGCTCAAATTACGGGTCGCCAGTTAATGCGCTGGTGTTGCGAGGGAGGCCTCGGTAAATGTGAGCTTTCGTCCCGCCAGCGTTTTCGTAATTTCACCTACTTTTAACAGAGATATCGGAACCAAATTCACCTCACTTATTATACAAACCTTGTGCATTTGTAAAATACTTTCAACTCAACAATGCATTATTTACTCTAGGAATGGGAAACTTTCCAACCTGAGAAGTGCGATTTTTCCTCTCCTAACTGCCGTTACGAGTGACGAGAGTACAACCAAATACCTGGCGTAGACCGATAATCCTTCTTCCGTACTTCGCAAATATGTTCACAGTTAACCAAATAATACATTACCTATGAAATAAATTACCTGTGCCCTAGGTTACTTTCATTGTTAAATACTGATAGAATAAGAACTAAGAAGATGCAATTTTTCACAGATAAACAAAAAAATATGAGCTCAAGTACAGATTAATTAATTACAAATGCTGACGACAGCGAATCAATAACAAAATATACGGTTTTTTTAACAAAGCAGAAATTCTCTGTAAAATTCCTTTGACTAACATTTTTTAAGTGCTGTGCAAAAATGTGTCAAAAATACCTGAATTCTGCACGAAAAAAATTCATAGAAATCAAAAACAAAACTCCGCGATATTATACAAGTACTGGGACGAGAGTTTTGGAATTTCGTCATAACGAAATTTATGAAGAACCGAACTTACTTAGAAAAGAGCATTTACAATGCGAATATATTCGTTCATGCTTGAAATATACCCCAAAATGTTATTGTTTTTCACGGAAATATTTGAATTCCAAATCAGCATATTAATATCCATTTTCCGATCGGTCGTGACACGCGATGCAGTTGAGAGTAACCGTCAAGCCTTTGCGGTCTTCATTATATCAGAAATGAGGAATTGAGGAAGAAATTGGCATTTCATAGTGTGATGGGAAATGATTAGAAAAAAATGTAGAGAAGAAACGTAATTTTCAATCCCCTGAGCGGATGGAACAAATGTACATATGTATATTAAATGCGCCCTCGCGTGCTCCTCGCTATCTCATTTATGAACGGTATATTAATCTGAGGGCGTGACAAGTTTCAATCACGGCTATGTTTGCAGTTGATATTCTTTGCCAATTTTATTCTTCTATGAATGGATTAAATATCACTTAGAAGTCATAACTAGCATTGGTACGTTTGCGATTACAGATCATTTGAATCTAGCTCGTTAAAGGGAAGAAAATAAAACAAAATCAAATTAAATTCTCTCTCACGAAACAGCCACATCCAGGCATGACTAAAATTATGACTGATTGGGAAAAAATGGAATGGGAGTGATGCCTTTGGAGGAGAAGAGGACTGAGGCTGCAGCAACGCAATACTTTTTACGACTACAACTGATTAACGCTAAGGCACTATTCATTCTCCATAGAGATCTTTTTTAGGAAGAAATAAAGTAAATATACCGCCAAGCTTGAAGCCAGTAATTAGTAATCAAGACCATGGAACTTTTACCACAATAAAATATCTGCTTTGAATTTATGGGTGGATATCAATGTTATAAATTTAAAAACATGTCACCAAATTCACTGGTGGCACGAATTAAGACGGCATGAATATTGGAATAAGTTGATTTAAGAATTGAATAGAAAGTAATAGGTAGGTTAATTTAGCGTAGATTTGATATCTTTAAGCAGAACAATTTTTGTGGGAATGTATGGTTATTCTTCACAGCGTGTATTTTGGTTTGGATTCTGCTGAGTATTTAAACTCATTTGAAGCATTCGTTTCGAACACGTGCCGGTCTGTCGGTGTCCCCGCCCTCCCTCTCATCGTATCCGGTATCTTCCTCCGTGCCATACTGGACCGTGGTTGGTGGCAGCCCTCTGGTAGGCTGGCTGGGGAAAGAGGGGGAGGGGGGGTTCGGGAGAGGAGGGAGGGAGGAGAGGAGAAGGTGGAATTATGGCACACCTTTAATCCCGTGCCCGTTTTATCATTCCGGTTCACAATGATAGGAATGGAGGAAGGGAAGGCGGAATGCGATATGCTCTTTTTCGGACGATTACGGGGGGCGCTCTGTACGGGGGCGGAAAGAAGGCAGGTTTAATGATTTACATCGTAACTGAATTGTTCTCTCATAAACAATCGTTATTCAAGAAGAAATGTCGTCCATCCGCCATCTCAAATTCCGTATTTCTTCATGATCCTCTATTGTTTTTAGAACGAATTTTATCTTCAGATATTGGTTTGTATTTGCCCTAATAGCGGTCACAACTACATCATATTCTATTGACATACTGAAAAAAAATTTGACTACAGCACCTTCATCATCAACCTTGTCTCCAGCATCTCTCAATTCTATTATTCTATTCTTTCATATCTATCACAAATATTAGTCCAAATATCGTAGTCATCCTTCCTAACCATGATTAGGGTGGTTAGGTTTCTTCTTATCGCACTTACAATAATGCAATTACATTCAATTTGAATGGCTCTGATTGTTCTCGTCGTCCAGGGTGGAGTCCCTGGCGAGTCTTCAATCATGTACTCCGTACATTTTCTCTCCTGCAACGTAAATACCCTGAATTTCCAGTCGCCAAACTTGAAGCCCTTAAATTCAGGCACCCTATACGCAGAAGAGCTCTCCATCATTTTAAACTAATTTTATGTTGAATTTTTGGTAAACATAAGCTTCCATCACACCAGCGATATTTTCTCGAAAAACTCCCATAAATGACGAAAATAACAATGAGGTAGTGGGGTAGTGTTAGAAATTTGCAGTCATTAAAAACAAGAGACAAGTAGTTTTAGAGAAAATAGTGTTTGAAACTAACCAATTTTGCGAGTTTTTTGTCATATTTTGCCGCCTTATTTCGCGGTTTTACGAACAGTGACTAGTTTTACGCATAAAATATGCCCTTGTCTCAATCCCCTCCAAGAAGTTTGTGGGTCTGTGGAGCGAACAGGGGTGCTTGGGTGGAACGGTACGCGGGCCGGAAGTGACAATTACAGTAAGGCAGATGGCATTTCTTTGAGTGGAAAAAGCCCAGAATGCAATTTTGACAAAAGTTATAAACTTGAATTGGGCATTTCAGAATGTCAAGAGAGGATCAAAATGAAGTTTTTATGAAAATGAGAAATTGAAAAGTAGGTTGATGAGGCAATTTTAGTGAAATGTACGATACTGAATGGGCTATATCAATGTAAAAAGTACGTGATTGTATTGGTGTTGGCGTGGGCGATGCTTGATCATATTTTAACGAATGAAATCCCAATAGTGGAATGGTGATTGGTTGGGGGCATTGCTGTAGCGTGGGCGAATTTGTAGCGTTGTTTTTGAATGAATGAAATCCATGTAGTGGTTTACTGAAGAAGGAAGGGTATTTTTGTAGCGTGGGCGATGTTGATGCTTATTTTCAAGGATTGATATCCCTGTAGTGGGATGGTGATTTAAGGGAGAATTTTTGTAGTGTGGGCTATGTTTTAGCGTATTTTAAAGGAGTGATACCTCTGTAGTTGGATGGTGATTTGAGGGGGGGATTTTTTTAGCGTGGATGATGTTGTGCAGTATCTTTTGAAGGAATTTAATTCCTGATGTGGGTTGGGTTGGTGGGTTGGTATTGGGTTGGTGATTAGAGGGGGTAATTTTCTTGGAGGGAGGCGGAGACGTAGGTGTTAGAGTTGCAACAATGTAGGTAGTGGTGAAATTGGTTAGTTGGGAGGGGAAATATTGAAAGTGATTCGCGGCATTTGCATTGTTTCAAAGTAGGTGTACGAGTAGCAACATTGTGGTTGGGGTTTCATCGCTTAGAATGGAGGGGATAATGATGTTGATTGGCGGCAATTTTATTGTATAAAAGCCATCCGATATTACTTCTCCATTGAGAGTTGAGGGATTGTCAAGGGAAGTGTCGAAGGGCAGGTGGTGCACATCATTTCTCGTCTTGGCTCATTATCAGTCGTACCTCCATGATTTGCGAATTTTGTTTTTTGCACGCAAGTATCTGCGATCCTGAACTTCGTTTCATCGGAGTCAGGCTTGCAGTGTAAATCCCCCATTGCAGTGTAAATTGCGGTAAGAGTGGAATTGGACTGAAATAAATTGTATCGGTGGGGAGAGTTCAAGTGGAAGGCCGGAACAATGTGAGGGGGGTATATAGGGAAGAGGAGCAACTGCTCGATCGCTTCACCATCTATGGTGAAGAAGGTGAAACAGCATTATTTCCAAGATCGCGGAGAGGAGAAACCGCACTTTTTAGGTTTACATGTTACCATTCCTAGAATACTACGTGTACTGGTATTTTAATAATGCTTCTCAAGTTCGAAAAAAATTGCATTATATGACCTGAATTTGGTGGTAATGCGTCAGTTGAAAGTGGGTGAAAAACACGTTTTCTCTTGTGTGAAGAAAACTCATGTTTACCGATATTATTTCTATTGCTTCAAGCGCAATCTCGTCCCATAACCTGTTGTTAAGTGGAAGTATAAATAATAACTCTTCTTGTATATAATTTTAAGTTTCCTTAGTTTTTATTTTTCTATTCTCCTTCAATGGCTGGCTAAAAACTAACACTTTAAACAAAATCAACATTCGTTGAGAAAAACAAAATGGTGAACAACCATTGACAACAATATTGAAATAACAGCTTGTTGAAAGTATGGTAAAAATTGCTATTTTTAACATATAGGAACCAAGTGCCGAGGTACATCAAGGATGCCGTACGTGAGGCTTGCTTCAAGGCATTCTCCGTCCGCGAGGTTGCATCCAAGCAAGCGATTATTATCAAACACCCGAGAAGAATCCTTACATCAATTCAGATCTACGAACCACCACCTTTATGCTCGTCAACGGTGAGGATCTACCATAATGCGAGGTTGTAAGAAAACAAAAAATATTGGTTGTCGAATATACGTCGTGGTCATCTCATGTCAATGATACTGCTACATATTTCCTCTTATTGAGTCAAAACCCTTGGGTTTATTTCAACGAAAGCATTTATTTATTTACACTATATATTTACTACAAATTTACACATACATTTTCACTTTACATCAAGAACTTCAAAGGATATGAAGTTCTATAATGATACCATGCAATTAAATCCGTTCATGATGCTTTTACTACTTAAAAATATATGGTGAAAAAATATTTACGAGTTCTACAGGCTTATCAGAAGGGACTATTAAGTCTCAATCTTGCTTCGATAAAAACGAATTTTAATTATCAATATAAAATTATTAAAACGCTTGAAAAAACGAAAAATGCAAATAATAATCATTTGCCATGTTGTCACACGAAAAGTCGAAGGCCACTGATTCCTTTCCCCGTCCAGAAAACCCTCGCAGCAGTGGCATTTCCGAATCATTCTTTGCCGTTCATTGCGGCATATGATAAACAATGACCATATGCAGGCAACGGGTTGTATGACGAAATAGTTCCACCAATGAATTTTAACTGGAAGGGCTATCAGCAAAATTTTATGGCAGGATTCTTAAGATGCTCTCAGACCAGTTAAAGTCACATTCATGAAATTTAAAGCGTTTCAAGTCATATAAGAAGCCATTTATTTTTTACGTCTTAAAACTGGTTATTTTATGGCAGTTATTAATTAAATTGAGGATTTGTATGAAATTAAAATAAATTCCAATTTAAAAACTGCCAATTTTCGATTAAAAAGACGAGTTCATTTCTTGTTGGACGTTGAAGCTACCAACATATATTTTGAGAGTCGAGAAATGAGGAAGAGACACGTGCATCAATAAGTCTGAATGAAATCCTTTGGTCAAATTCCCATTTAGTATTTTCATCAAACACGATTTCTCTCAAAACGTTTTCAACCATCTGGAATGGCTTGGTGATATTTATTTCCTTAAAATTAGTTTATTTAACCGTCACTATTATTTTGAATTAAGATATAAAACTAGAACTTGGAGATTTATGAGCCCATTGAATCGTTTATAGCCTGGTTGGTCCATCCCTCGGGTAAGCGCATGTACAGTAGGTTACAATCAGTTCTTGAGCCCTAATAAACTTTAACTTTTAACCTCTGTCCAGAGGGATTACTACCTAATCTCCATCTCTGTCAGAGAGCGTAGGTAATGGGAATAAGTTGAATGCATGGCCCGGTCGAGGGATATAGATTCATTTTAACGACTGCTTAGCAGAAAACACGGAAATAATTTCCCAAATAACTTTCTGCATGATATGCCCAATAAATTCAATGAGGATGTCACATCTACTCCTTAGAAGAGGCTTACTCGTGGGAATTAGGTGTTCAATGGAGACCTCTGATAAATTGGGGAAAAAATACTGACGGAATCGGATATAATTAGGTTGTAAGCGACTCCGTGAATTAATTAGATCCAAATGCCAGACTGGTTTTCGCGAGTTATTATCTCAGCAGTTCAAGCAGCCTAGCGCCAGCCTTGAGGGAGGAATTCCTATATTTCACGACATAATGGGAAAGACGCGAGGCTCAGAACAATCCCACATTTTTAAAAGATGATCCTTTCTGAATAAAACGCCTTATTTTTCGGCAAAAATTGACCGCACCCTGAATTTTTCAGTAGTTTTGATGAAATGATTCAAATAATGATTTCTTGTGATAAAATTGACACCCTGCACCATGCAAGACACCATGCTTGGAAATATCGTATTTTCAGTGTTATTGGCATTTAATTTTTTTGGCTTTGATATTCAACAGCGTCGCCAATTATCATAAAGTGTGAGTGGAGACGAAATTGGTTGCTTTCATTTTACGCGTAAATACAGATCACTCCTTATAAGAGAGAGGTATTTTTTCTTAAATTTCAAAAACAATTGTGTAACTTAGACCTTCAAGGATACCCCAAAGCTACGTTTCCATTATTTTAGATTTTGAATCGCCTTATATGAGGAGATTTATTTTGTATTTATTTCTAGATTATATTTTACTTATTCACTTGTTAACCTCTAACTCTTAATAATCCGGTTTTTTATCATGCCAAACTTTCAACGTATAACATGTTAAGTGATTGTATTTAATCCAGTCAAAAAGTGCGATTTTAAAATCTTGCGTGATTGTGATTCTTAGTGATATATTGAACCTGGTAGTGAAAGCAGAAACTCGAGAAATAAAAAATGCTCATGAATGAGTCAGTGTATCAGTAGAATAATATGTAAGTGAAAAAAATATGATTGCACATTTTTACATAAAATGTTGCACACAAATGTGTTTTTGTGCAGATAATGTTTCAGTGAATTAGTTTTATAATCGGGAAAATGTACACTTTGTTCATTTCGATGAGAAGAATTAGGATCCATTCAATCATTCCGCGAAGATATACTCTCGACTCATACTCTTAATTCTATTGATCGAGTAGTACCGGAGACCATATTTATAGCTGGCCTTTGTGAAGATGACTATAAAGACCTTTACCTCCAGCGTTAAAGGGCGTATTCGCTGACTCCTGTCATTCGCGTTACTCAATGATTGCTTGGAAATAACTCCACGGAGTTCGCGGCATATTTCATTAGCTCAGATACCTCACTGTGCGTGGTTTTCCTTCTGTCTTACTAATTGAAGAGTTTTGCCTCGTGCACGACTTTGGCTAACACTATATCACCCATGCAAATATCTTTCTGCACTTTAAATGATATTATTAGACACTTGTCGACTTCACCTACAGCAGTTTGAAATATATCGAGATAACTAGAGACACGGGCTGATCAATTTAAATACAGGTTTAATAATGGATAGAACACCGCTAGTCTTCACGAAGAAAATACCACTAATATGGAGAACAGTACAAAAGATCATGCTGAATATAATATTCTGAGAGCTGGCAAGTGTGCGGATATATTCCACGACTAACACAACCCTTCAAATATTTTATAATCGAATATTGATGCATGAATATAGAATCTACCGGAAATTTCGATCAGTCTTGTTAAATGTAAGTTGGAAATTACAGATACATAGATTTGTAGCTTGAAACAACAAAGAAAGGTCAGCTTACACGAATTCTTACTGTAACCAAGTGGTAGGATAATTTTGAACCGTCCTATGGAATCAATTTACAGCGTACATTAGTCAAAATTGCAATTTCAATGCCAAATCAGGAAATCTCTGCACTGCTTTCTTCAATAACTTAAAAATTGAAGGCAGATCCCAAGCCAAAAAGATGACGTCATTACTTCCCGGGGGAGTTTTTTAAACTGAAATGTGAACCATGCTTGGAGAAAAATGAATCTCTTTCTATTTTTTTAATGAAATGTAAAAGATTTGGGGAAGTACTTCTTTTTTAAGCGGATTAATGCAGCCAAATGAAATCTCAACCCAAATGACCATCATTTCTCATGCTCTTCCGAACAGTCTAAAATTGTATCAATCCCTCTTGAACAAGAAATATTGAAAAATTAATCTCGCTTCGTCCAGTCTCACGTTGTATTTCCAAAAAGATGATTTCTTCTGTTTGGCTTCTCCGCAGCTCAAATTTGAAAAAAAAACGGCTTTTCCTCTGCCGTGCCCGAGGTCTCCTCAGAGTTAGTTTATGCTGCCTTTTTTTCCATTTTGAGTTTTTACATTAATTCTCAAGTGGGTGAAGGCGGAGAGAGTGGGATAGGGTGCAGAAGGGTCTGGGTGCTATTGATTCTTCTGTTGGGCTTCCGCGCGGTTCTTCTGATGGGAAGTACTGACTAAGATTTTCCCTAGTCTTACCTTATGACACTCGTATTTAAATGTTTATTTTCTGCTAGGATTGTAGCGTTATTGACGTATATTTCGTGGTCATGGGTAGAATGTTCTAATACCGCTGATTCGCCTTGGTAGCCCAATCGAACGGCGGCACTCTGCTCCTTGGTATTCGTCTTTATCGTCCGTCCAGTTTCCCACACGTATGTTATCTCGCATGAGTTACATATCACCGTTGCAGGCTTCAGCCATAAAGAAAAAATGTAGAGAGAGATTGGGCGTGTACATGCTCATATGTAAAACATGTCTCGCTCGGTCTTTGTCATAATCACTAATGGTGCGTGTAAATAAGGTAAACTATGGCCGATCATTTTGGAAGCGACTTCCTCTTATTTTTTCACTTCTATCGTCTCTGGAGACGTAGAATGCGGGGTCAAAATAATATCCTCCGTGTCACGCTGATACTCGCGTTATCTGAAGTTTCCAAGCAGTCTAAGTAAGGCTAGGCTGTAGCCTCCGATTCTCTTTATAGCTCCCAACCTAATCAGATGTGTTGTACTCTGTGTATTCGAAGCAGTTTTAAACGAAGCATGCGGTTTTTTTATTTTTCTTATATCGCTAATTACGTCTTTCTGTACTGGATCTCAAACAGAGCCGATGGAAAAAATGTTTGAAATGGGGTGGTAGCGGCGCGATCGGCGGCGTAATATGTCTATGTACACATATTCACAAGTATCCCAGCAAATTAACATGTTAGTTTTTAACATTTAAATTAATACCCATAAATATAAATATTCATTTGTATTATATTATGTAAAATTTATTTTATCAAAGTTTTTCTTACATATGTCAGGAGTTATTTCAAAAGTAGTTCTCCGCATTTGTACTAATTTTAAGCATGTAAGTATATGTCGCATCAAAAAACTAAAAAAATCTCTAACCTGTGCCTTACTAAATTAGTTATTATCTCAAATTCAAGTTAAATGTTACATTCTGAATTGTTTTTTCAATTTCACAGCCGCAATTAGATGAACAGTCTATTAATTTTTTCAAATATGCAATGAAAGAGCATTCCAATGATTTTGTTAATGTGTTGCTATATTCACCAGCTATACCAGCTATATTCACGTGTGCATCAGGGTAAAATTTCTGAGAATCAAGTACTTAATGCAAAAATGATTTTCAATAAAAAGATCTTCATTAAAATTGAAATATTTATTTAAACTTTGAAGCAGTCGAAATTTGTCTTATTTTCTTTAAATAATTGGTATTACATCCCGAACAATATTTGCAATTTCCGTGCCCTAAAAACTATTTTATCCACCGTCAAAGGGCCAGGTAATCATCTTTTGGCGGTTTTCTTCGGCAGTTGGTGGGGGTCAATGTCCCCCACCAACTGCCGAAATACTGCATTAAAAGAGTCCTCCACTTGAAACCCCGGTTAGTTGCCAAAGAGCCACCTCAATTTCTGTGCCTTATTTATGTCGTGCACAACACCTTGGCCATTAACGCGAGCAACTTGATCGCATGCCCCCTGTCCCATCCCCCACCGCCACGTTGTCCCACGCTAGTCACTCCTTTCAACGAAGGTCTTATTCCTAACGAGCTCCCCTAATGGTGATTAAAGGAAATACATGGAAACTCCACGTGTATAATATTTAATCGCGACCAGATTTCAACGCTTAGCGTCACCATCGACCTGGTAATGACGCTAAGCGTTGAAGAATTGTCGCGATTAAAAATTATGTGAGTGGAATTTCCAAGTGTTCCCTTAATCTTGAATCGCTTCCACAAAGTTACGCTGGTGACTCCCTCGCACTTCCAAGTGCCCCCCTAAGTAGTGACTGACTCATACCAGTCCCATTTTGAATACTTATTTACTGCCATTTTCTTAAAACCGTTCTTCCTTCTCCTGAGAGCTTTGCCCACGCAACTTGGCCTCTTATCGATGTCACGAATTCTAAAATGTGAATAAGCGTAAGTGACTTGAGGTGTGCTACCTCGACTACACATGCGAGCATATGAGTTCTAAGAACACTCAATGCGTTGAGTTTTCTTTTCAGGGAATTTTATTCGTTATATTCAAAGAACTGCGGAACTGGCCGCGCAGTAACTTTAACGGAGTCACCCGCTAGTGGTCACAAAATTGTATGAAATTCACATTGAAAAAATCATTCGCCTGGACTGGGATTCGAACCCAGACCCCCCGATTTGCGCCGAGTGCTCTACCAGTTAAGCTACCCAGGCGTCATCTATCACTGTGAATTTTTATGGAGGCTTTAACTTATTTCTCGCTCCTTAAAGCCTCCATAAACATTCACAGTGAGAGATGACGCCTGGGTAGCTTAACTGGTAGAGCACTCGGCGCGAAATCGGGGGTCTGGGTTCGTATCCCAGTCCAGTTGGATGATTTTTTCACAGCAAATTTCACACGATTTTATTCGTTAATATAAGAGTATTTGAATAATTAAATTCATGCAAGTAAATTGGTGAATGGCACAGATACAAGATGAACTCCGAGCCGCGCGGAATAAGAAAAGGTGGAATATCTAGATGACAAGCAATTAGACCGAAGGATTCTATGATCACGGGGAGATTCTACGCAAAGCATGAATCAGTGATAGGATTTCAACTTGGTGATCAGGCTAAATAAACCATTTTGCAGTGATTAGATGTTGGATAATACCCAATGTAGAGAGGAAAATTCAATAAAGGATAGATTTGGAGGAAAATGTATGGCGTAGATAAGGGGCCGAGAACCGTTAAATAGTGAGAGGGAATTAGACATGGATTGAAACGAGCCTACGTAGAAAATGAAAAAGCGAAAATGAGAGGTGAAAAAAACGAAGTTAGGAATGTGTCTGTGAAGTTAGAAATGTGTCTGTGAAGAAAGGAAGATGTCCATGTATTCGAGGAAAGTTCAAATCACGAGGATATTATAACCCGAGAAATAATTCAACTGGGGTCGGACCCTTTTTTAGATACGCTCACTAAAAGCCCTCATCGTGCGATTTTCCGAATTCCAGAACTTCGTGGGGAATGGTGGGAGGCTCTTAAAGGATAAAGGTCACCTTAAGCGGGAAGTACGAATAATGAACCCAATCGCCTCGCCCCTAGGATAAGGATGACCTCACCACAAAATTAACTCTCGGCAAAAAAAAGGCGGGGGAAATGAAGTTTTTTTTACTGCGGCGGTCTCAGTGAAAAAAACCTGGTTACTTAATTAGGCCGATTTGAATGGCCTGCCCAAGAACCTAAGCACTATTTCATCGTAAGACTAAAGGGCTGTGAAATATTTGTTTGGAAAAAATAGGCATTATTAATCCTCGTGTAAAAAAATGTTTGGATGATATGATCAAGGATCTTGAAGTCAAAAACCGATTGGCGTTTCCAAAGACGTTAGGGGCAAAATAGAACATAATAATTATTAGAAGGAATAAAGAAATGTGACATTAAATTATGCTTCGGTTTTCTGTAAAGAGCTGCACTATGCGGAGAGCATTAGTGTAGAATATTAATGAAGCTCATGAAACAAAATACGACAACTGATAGAACACGTTCTTGCAATAATGTCACTAGAGGAGTCTTTAATTAAAAAATAATTAGATGAAGAGTGAATAGTTAATGTATGAGTGATTCGGAAACTCTTCATAATCAGATCTGATAAACATATCTTAAATTAAGTTTATTTATTTGAAAAGTCCCAAAAAATGGCATAAAGGCTTATTACATTGGTTGACAAGCAAACAAAGAAATAGAAATTAAAAAAAATATACCCAAAAAATGTAAAATATAACAGAAAAATAGAAAAATACGTGGAAAGAAAGCTAGGGATTGGAATTTATGAGCAAGCAGATAGGATAGAGGGAGTCAACTCGACAATATGTTTTCTGAGGACTGATTTGAAAGCGGAGGGTGTAGAGGTCAAGGGAGGCTAACTGCAACGCTAGGGAGTTGAAAGTTTTAGGGATACGGTAGAATAGGGAGCGCTGGGATATTGCGAGTCTGAATTTGGGAATGCCAAGAAGGGAGTTATTGCGTAGGGAACGAGGGGGAACATGAAAAAGAAAGAGAGGAAGAAGGCAGTTGGTACGGAGAGAGCCACTTCAAATGCTATGGAGGAACTTCATGTCGCATAGTATGTACCTACGTGACGGAGAGAGAGGTTTGGGGTTGAAAGGGAAGAAAGGAATATTCTTTTTATAAGTTTCTAAGGGATAGGATTCGATGGCGGTTAGTTAGTTTCCATTAATAAATATTTTAGATATGAAATACATGAGAACTGATGACATACCCTGGAGTAGTAGAATTTTAAAGAGCTATTAAAAAAATATATTTCATAAATGAAGCTTGGTATAATCATAGAGAACACATTGTACATACATAAACTTTGAGTCATTCCTTTTTGGAGTAGACATTGACAAAAAAGTTAGAATTCTAGACATTAGATCTAATGAAACTGACTTCGATTTTAATATATTCCTTCACACCGCCCTATCCTTACAGACATCCTTAGATTCTGCCCCATTGTCATAAACGCTCTCCTATTCTTCAGACTCGTAATACTACTCCTACTAACAAGGAGACATCGCGTGACTTATGTTCGGGATCCAAACGAGGCAATTATTTTCTAAAACTATAGAGAGAATGCGGGAAAAGAGTCACGGCTTTCTTCCACATAGGCCCGGGTTCGAGAGAAAAACGCTACTAAAGAATCTTCCTCCGCATGAATCCTTTTAATTTCAAGCCTCTCTGGAACTTCAAAGGATTTATACGGAGGAAGATCCTTTAATAGCGTTTTTCTCTCGAACCCAGGCCTATGTGGAAGAAAGCCGTGACACTTTCCCGAATTCTCTCTATAGTTTCAGAAAATAATTGCCTCGTTTGGATCCCGAACATAAGTCACGCAATGTCTCCTTGTAAGAGTCTGTCACACCACATTCACCCATGACTTTCGCGGACTACGCCTTCTGCTCTCACCATCCACTCTGCCATCACATACCTGTTTCTTTATTCGATTCTCATCCATTCTTTCAACACAGCCATAGCAATGAAGCGCGTCCATTTTTTATAAAAGTCCATTAGCGGAGCATCCATCCCTCATTACTTCATTCCTAAACCTATCCATCCTAATAAGCTCAACTATACAAGGTGAAACGTGGTGGGAAGCATCTTATGTATCGATAAAAACTAGTTTCTAACCGAGTTTGTACCTTGTGATGTCATGACCTTTTGTGAATTAATTATTCACATTCCAAAGTTTCAGACCCTTATTTATTTTAGACCACGATACATTTTCGATACTCTATTGCAGTCTCTCTCACAACAATCCCTTCTTTCTTTCTTCAAACGACATCTTAACAACCCTTTCCGAAAAATACACATTCAACAATTAACAAACAGGATTTCTTTTTAAACATCAGAAAAAATTATATTTAATTTTACTTTAAATATAATTTTACTAATGTAATTTACCAAAACTCAATAAATCAAAAGAGGAGATTATATTTAAGGTTATTCCACCTTAGAATCACTTAAATGCCATTTTATTTATATTCTGTCTACTTGTAGAAAATTTGCCCTCTTATCTGATGTGAGCAACAAAATGTTACTTTTCCATGCTATTTAATTTTCTAATTGAAATTGAAATTATGTGGTCTTTAAGGAGGAACCTGCGCTTTGAAGTACTGTATTCATAAGAAGAATAACATATCACCTGATGGGGGAATTTAGGATTAATATATCATTTCATAATTATTCGAAGAAATCCAAATACTCGATTGGGTTATGCTGCTCAGAAAATATACTTAAGTATGAATGTAAAGAACCTCATGTAAGTCAGTGGTTGTGTTGCATCTAGTCGTTGCTGTTATTTCGACGTAATATGATTATTAGATTAAATTTGTGGCATTAAGACAATGCATTTCAACGTAAAATTCCATCATTTTCAAATCCATATATGTTCTTTAAATGGCCGATGACCTAGTAATATTTTAACACCAATCGATAGGAGAAATCATTGACAATAATATATGTAAAAATCAGGGCAGGTTTTCGGACATGCCTAAAATGATGGTTCCTCCTTAATGAGAGGATGAGAGAAACACGGAAAAAATTGTATTTGTCCATAAAATGTAAATCCCATTTTCGCGGAGAACTGTTTATAAGAAGGAAATTATTAAGATAAATTGAATAAAAATAAAATATAGGCGTATTACCACATTATTTTTCTAGTTATTGGGGAATTAATGCAGTAATTGAAGCCAAAATGCGGTTATTCGTTAGCGCTGCAGTTGGCTCCTATGGCTGGAAAAAAGTGCTCATTTAAAATACATTCCTGGGATAATCTTCATTTTTTCTACCTTACTTTTGGTTTTCTATAGGTAACGCATCCCATCAACGAAATCATATATTTTGTACAAAATATGAAAAATGTGGAATTTAGTATTTGTTTTGACTCACACAGTCGCGGTGGAAGCTCCTTAATAACAAAAAAAACGAAACAACCACCAACACAATGAAGAGCAACTAAGAATAATGAAATTTCTATTTTAAGCAAATCAACGCGATCATTATTTTATTTGGACATGGCATGACGTTACAACCTATAGGTGACGACTAGGCGTGGAACCTCGTTGTAGTAAAAAATGGATTGTACTAAAACAAGTTGCAGTAAGTTAAACAAGTGGGCAGTACAGCTTGTAGTTTTTATCGATATACTATCCCTACTACTTTTGTACTACAAACAATTATAAAAAAGCTAATATTATCTGCGTTTGTATCCTGGCATACCCACATATCACTGTCATACAATAAACCTATTCACTATCACCATAAATAAACCCTTATGCCCGCTGCCATTTCCGCTTCCTTAGACATATCATCATTCCTTCATATGTTCCACAATCCACTTGCTACTCACAACTTTTCTTCCAGAATTCGTACGCCTCTTCATCTCCTCATCGATCTTTTTATATTTCGATAACATTTTACCTAAGTACATAGAATCATCCCTCGCTTAATTACATCATCATTCACTACATCATACAATTACTCTCCCGATCCTCCTTGCCAAATACCACTACTCGGATCTTGCACGCATTCAACCTATATTTAATTCTCTCCGTTTCTTCTTAAAATTTATCGAGGAGTATATGTGATCCGTGTGGGCTCTCTGAGAGTAATACAGAATCATCCTAGCGCAGTAGAACTCGTACTATCGTTTCCACTGAAATGTAGACACTCACAACCCATTGTACTGATTAGATTGAATGGGGCCGGGTCGGAAAAAACTTGGATGGTTGGCACACGAGGCACTGGCTGCGGCCTTTACCTTTACCTCACCGAGAGCCGACGAGGACGGACGAGGATGCGACAGGGCTAGCGGAATTAGAGTCAAATAAACTCTGAGAGCAAAAGCCCTAGCGGAAGGAATGCACTGGGGAAAATCACGTCCACGCACACGTTGGGCAGATCGGAGTCTTTTCTCTCGGGCTCCGTCGCGAGGTTTTACCTCTCCCTAGATTCAGATTTGGACTCACCGAGAGTGTCTTGCTAGGAAGCGGCTCCATAGCCGAGTTGGTTAATTCCATGTGAGAAAGTCGAGTTGCGGTTCTGGCAGGGTTGGAATCCGAAGTCAGGCTATTTTTTTTCATCTTGTAGATAAAAGATGCATTCTTTATATCAACACAATTTATACAGTTGACAAAAGAATAAGTTTAAAGGATTTTTTTATTAACAGCTTAATTTACAAAAATTATGACTATCTACGTTACTACATTTATTTATTAACAGATTTCATTCACTGAGAGAAAAATAGCATTGAAAGTGGCCGTGGTTGCATCATTGTGTCCTTGCAGGGAATTACCATCAAATCCCCGGTGAGTTAAATACCTGCTCATATTATCTAAAATCCTCCCTAAATAACCAAATGCATTCGTAGTTGCGATCATTTTGATAAACACTTATTCTAATTTCTCTCCTCTTAGCGTGACTTCTAAATTCAGCTTATCTCGTCTACTTACTAGTATTTTGGTCTTCTTACTTTTTCTTTTTCATTTTATATTCTTAAAGTTCTTGTTCCATTGTGGTCAGAGATCATTGAAGTTCACTACGATTTTGTTCTATGACTGGGATGCCATCTACGAAGTGTAACTTGTTTATTTCTTCTCCGTTAGCATAATTCCGTTTTATTTCATTTCTTGGGCTTCACTTTTAACCTTCTCCAAGTGTGTGTTGAACAGTGCTGGTGAGGGGTCATTACCCAACTCATACGTTTATTTAAGCTCTATCTTTCTCCTGTCTCTCACTAGCATTGCGGCGACTTTCTAAATACAGTTGGTAGATAGTCATTGTAATCCATTTCGAGTGTTTCCATCAGCCTGAGTGTCTTGTTTCACTAAACGTTGTCGAAGGCTTTCTCAAGTCCACGAGTGCCACATAGAGTGACTTGTTCACATGTATCGCTTTCTCTGCCATTACTCTCATGCAGAGATTGGCTTCCCTGGTTCCTCTGTTCTTCTTATAACCGAATCGGTTTTCTGAGAGATTGTCTTCATTTTTCCTTTCCACCCTTTGGCATATTATTAGCGTAAGCAATTCTAACGCATGGAATACCAGACTCAAGGTTTGGTGCTCCTCATTTTTCTCAATCCTTGTTTTCTTTATTTTTGCAATCATTCAATTAGGTTCTCTGAAAGTTCTCTAATATTCTCCCAATTTCTCAGCCCTCTTTGATTATTGTGAACAGGTTTTACTTCCAAGCACCTTGTCTATTTATCCGTTGATGTTGTCTGCACCAGACAGCGTTGTTATTAGTCAGATTGTTCACTGCTCTGTCGAATTCGCTTCTCAGTATGTCTGGGCCCCCCCAGACATACTGAGAAGCGAATTCGACAGAGCAGTGAACAATCTGACTAATAACAACGTTGTCTGGTGCAGACAACATCAACGGAGAAATATAAAAGGTGCCATTCTCTTCCACTTCGCTCTCGTCTTCCATTAAACAGTATTCCAGCAGTTTCAGCCCATGGTAGTTCTTTGATATATTGCTTCCGCCAATTCCATATGTCTACAATCACTATGAGTATATATCGGTCCACAACGCTGTAGTTATTTATTTTAAATTTTTATACCTCAAGTGTCTTTACACTCGCTTGTATGCTGTCTCAATGTTTCCATTCTTCATTTTTTTTGCTGATTTACTCGCATCAGCTTTCAATCCAATCCTCCTTGGCCTTCTTGGATTATCGTATGACTTCGGTTTCGAAGCATGTTTTAAAGGATTACCTCACCTTTCCTTCTGGAGTTCTTGTATACTCTTCTTTCTTCTATAATTTCCGTTATATTTGTCGTAATTCAAGGCTGCTTTGTGGCGGAAAATGTGCACAATCCATGGTTTCTGACTTTTACCTTTTAATATCTTAGGCATACGATCAGTGATAAGAGAATGCTTTTGAGTGACATGTGCAGAGCAGAACGTGGGGTCCATCATGATTTTACGCCCATGCAGTTGCGGGCGGGTCTCCCTGATTCACAAGAATAATTCTCATCTCGCCCACTTAATCGCACTTTGTCCAACCGTGAAGAGTGGATCATAAAAAAGGAACATGTTCTTATCCTCCCGAATTCAAAGGAGTGCTTTCAACAAGCCGCACAATGGAATATGTAGTTTCTCCTCTCTCTCTCTCTCAATGCGGCAAGATGAAATGAGAAGATCAGAAAAGCCTTTTCACACGGATGAGAGAGAGAGTGAGAGACAATTCAGAATATCTCTCAGGATGACGTCCCGTGTAAGATTTAAAAAAAAGCAAAAGAAAAAAAAACTAGGAGGACCTTCCAAAGGGCGTTGGGATCGCATATCCTGATTATTGCGACGCAAAATGCACGCAGACCCTTGCGGTCCGAAAAGGATCCATTTGGTGGTGCTCCCTTTTTTTGCGACGAGGACCCGGATGCGGGTGAGCACCTCTCTTTATCTCTCTCTCTCACACACACCGTCCAACTTTGCGAGTGCTTCGCTCGGGGAAGGCGGACGATTCATTCCTCGATCCCATTCTGCGGTTTCCTTTTTTCCCCTCTTCCGTCGGCCGAGGGGGTGGGGGGGGTTGAGGGGGGGGAGATTAATGGCGGAATAAAATGCGGCCGGCTCGCTCAAATTCCACTCTCCCGCGTCACTTCACCCCGCGACGTCCGACACTCTTCGATGCGACGGTGCCACTACCCTACTCCCATGGCTTAGGTGGAACAGGAGCAACGGTGACATTGGCGGCCCCAAGGGGGGCAAGTAGGGGCAATCACCCCACCCCCCCAAAACCCGGCTTATTTATCTGACATAGACAAATTAAAAGCCTAAATTATTTTTCTGATTTTTTTGTTGTTGAAATTTTGATTAATCTACCTAAAATCTAGTAAAATTTTGTATTAACAAAAACTATTTTAAATCCACAAGCTAAATGCGAAAATAAATCAAAATGAACTTGGAATAAGTCCAGACTTAGTGGTAATCCGAAAGGGAAATATGCATTTAGTAAAAACTTTGCCATCGCATCGCACACTAATTTAGAGCGCTAACTTTAAGTGATACCTAAGGTTTTCCACGATAAAAATTTAAAAAATAAGGGGATATTTTAGGAAAGAACCACTTTCCAAAAAAATTAATCAATTTAATAGTTTACTCGAATAAAAAATCATCTTCACATACTCATAATTCAATAAATACAACAAATTTATCAAACACTAATACAAACCAATATCGGGGAATTATTTATCAGAGCAAATTACCAAATTATTCAAAAAACAGTTTATAAAATAGCACATAAAAACCATGAAACTCAGCATAAACTCGTATATTCAAAACTTAAGCCAGAAACCCCTATACAGCTAGGAAGCAATATAATTTGTTCCATCCCATGTAAAGACTGTGACAGTAGCTATATAGGCCAAACATCCCAATATTTCAAAAATAGGATCCCGCAACACATAACATCAATTAACACTAAAGTTCAACTTTGTGCATTTGCAAATCATGCAATTACAAGTAGTCACTCATTTGATTTCGAAGAAGTCAAAATGTTAGACTCAGAACAAAATTTATCAAAAAGATTATTCAAAGAAATGTTCCGTATCTTCAGAAACAGAAGAAGTTGCAACCCAAGTAGCAATATCTTATGAAAAAATTATTTTAAAAACATTGCAAAAATATTTTAAAATCATTTTAAAATTATTTTGAAAACATATTAGCTCTCTCTTTTTATGCATTTAAAATCTTTTTTTCATAATTTTAAAATGATTTTAACATAAGTTTTAAATAAGTTTAACTATTTAAGAAGCTACCTAGTAAACACAAAATGCTGCAGATCCGCATTTGATGTGCTGCGCAGTAGCGCTGCAGCCACTGCGAACATTCTACTGCGCAGCACGTCTAGCACTCCTAAACTTCCCTTTTTTGAATGTCGGATGCGCTGAAACCGGTGTCAGGAGCGCTACGCAAGCTTGTCACGATTGCTTCAAACTGCAAAAAAAGGTGACTTTTCCTACCTATCTCCGGACCATATAGAATTAATTTCAATCTAGCAACCAAGATCGCTCCTGCTCTTACCTATCTACGGATTGTATACATAACTACCTACGTCAAAACCTACTCAACCGAAAAACGTAATCCAAGAAAGCTGTATATATACGGCCATTCCCGTGCGTAAATGTGTTCGCGAGAACTAACTTTAAAATGTCAATGCCGTGATAGTTTGAGGAAACGCACCATTCAATCACGATAACAGTTTTCAGGTATTAATTAATTGAAACCTATGTTGCTACATACAATGAATATAAAATCAATATTAATGAGAATAAACAATATATTTTCCAATTGCCACACGTTTTTTACATTTCAATGAAGACATAACTTACTTGCGGCAATGTTACGAACGTGAATATGCATGTATAATCAATGTTCCAAATGTGGAAATGAGAAAACTGATTAATGTACCAATAAAAGCATAACAGTAGATAGATAGATAGATTGTTGTTGGGGGGGCCTTCGTCAGGAGCCCGGGCACTTAGACCTTTCTTGGTCCATTGTGCCAACCCCATGCCTGTCTGCCACTTGCAGACAGGGGACAAGAGCACCTCGGTAGAGGTATGGAGGATTGGCCTCCCCCTGCCTCACCCCAGTACCAGGCATAGAGGATGTCCTCCCTCCAACCGGCCCGGTTTGCCCTGGCCTGGCCTCTCAGGCCTGCCGGTATAGGTATGGAGGGAGTATCATCTCTCCATCCATGCCTGGTTGAGGTATGGAGGAGGGTCACCCATCCAACCACTGTCCGGGCCCAACGTTGCTTAACTTCGGTGTTCTGATGGGAACCGGTGTTTCAACGTGGCTAAGCCCTTGCCCAAAGCATAACAGTAATTTAGTGTACAGCGGAAATTAATTACAAAAAGCTATCAATGATAAGTATTTACTGGCAGAACCCAAGTCTCTCTGATTCGTTTCAAAGCTTCCCATTTATGCCTAATTTTCGGTCGAAAAATGAACCACAGGCTAAACATATTAATATGTTACAAGAATATATTTCATGAAATAAATTCATATAATATATATATTCATATAATTATAAGAGTTTTTTAAAATTATTTCAAAATAATTTTAAATTTGTTTAAAATAATTTTAAAAATATTTTAAAATCATTTTCAAAATATTTTCAAATAATTTTCAAAATATTTTAAAATAATTTTAAAATGATTTTGAAATAACATTCTCATTATTTTACCGTGAAATGTTTAAAAAAGACTTTTCACGCAAATAAATGTCTCAGTACTTCCTACATATGCATATATATGTTGTCAACAAAATGAGATGACAGGATACAAAACTTTAATATCATACATTATTTTAAAATTATTTTAAAATCTTGAAAAACTCATGATTTCAGCCATCTTATGATATTTTGATTTTAAAATGATTTCAAATAATTTTAAAATCATTTTTCAACATTCTTTTGCTACTTGGGAATATAAGGAAAGATTACATATCTCAGCAAAATTTACTATAATTTAACAAATGACATAAATTTTCAACAAAAAAATGGATCCAAGCAACCAAATTAAAATTGTAAATAAAAATCAGCAACAAACTTGAAAGGTTATTAATATGTCTTTGGATAAATAGTAAATAAATAAATAATAATTTGGATAAATAAATAATAAAAATCTTGAATATATCCATGTATTTTTCTTTTTAATGACTGTAAATTATATATTTTAACCATTTTGTTATAAAAAAGGATTGTAAAACATTTTTCACTATCATGTAACAAGTATTTATAGTCCTGAAGATGGATCAATAAAGGTTCGAAACTTTGGCTGAAGTTTGAAAAAAAATATTATTTGACCTAAGTTCTCCTGATATTTACACCAAACAGGCATATGACGCAAAAATCTAGGTTGTACGATCATGCCTGTTTATTGTACATCCGGAATCTTTTTCATGACGAAATCACGATCCAACTTGCGAGCCATGTCGTTGATCATAATGTTTGTAATAATATTTTATTTTCTGGAGATTTATGCCTATTATGAATGATCAACTGTTAATACTCCTTTTTTACACGCAATAACACACATATATGAATAAATATCAATTCCTTTCATTTTAAGTTGGTAATAAAATGTGGAAAGCGAAAAGCTCTAATGGGAAAGATAAAGTCGCTTATTAAAGTGTGATTTAAAGTGTGAAGTCTTTTTGAGAAAAACTTTATCATCACCTGAATGACGCAAACGAATTCTATGTCTTAAAGCGCAATAATAATCCTACGATAAATGTGCATACTTTATTTTAAAAGAATACGAAACTTATAATCGTAGTCTATACTATAATTTACGTTATAGGAAAATCCCACTGAAATCACTTGGTATATTCCTAAGAGTTTTGTGGAATATATTACGAAGGTAAAGAAAAAGATTAATATTTATTACGTTTAACTATACGTTTTCTGCAAGTATTTTCAATACATCGCCAATGATTAAGTTAAGATGAGACAACCGAATTTATGAAATGAATATATATTGTAACAGTTCACCTTGTCCCGACTTTTTCCTATCGGAGGAATTACGCATCCGTTGAACAGTGCCGCATCATTGTCCTAACGACCATCAGGCCAACCCCGAAAGGGAACACCTCAGTACAGGGGAACACTGAGATTAATATTTACGAAGTTTCCGATAAAGAACAAGCATTCAACTTCTTCCTCCACTGGTAGGTAAAGGTGATCCAATGCACCACAACTAAGAAACCCTTAAATATTCAGATCAAGGTCTCCTCCTGGCTCGCCGTAAGATACGGGATGACATTGAGAATGACTGACTCTCATCTAGAAATACGGGCCAATGAACGTGGAAAAACCAATAAACAAAATCATATCATTACGCAAACACAATTTAATAATAAATTTAACAGTCGCATCATAAGACCCTGATGAGGTGAAGGATGAGATGAACAAACAACATATCATGAATAACGGATGAAACTAACATTAATGAAAAATCGTGAATATTACCGTGAACCAACCAACAACAAAAAATGGAATGATTATGCCAAAGCTAGGTGATTTTACAATAGCACGTATTTGCTCCAAGCGTGGTTAACCGGGGCACAGTGAAATGATTTACCAAGTACATAGAATACAATTGATTAATTCACTATCCCCCTATTGACAATTGAGGGGTTCTATTTTACAAATTGTCGATCCTTGATCTAGGTAACTTTGTTTCACCATTCAATCAATAACATAGTTCCATCCGTAATGAGTGATGACGTATTCAAGCTATTGGAGAACGAGAGAATATTATTCCACTGTCCGAGGGAAATCGCTGACATTAAAGCCGTAGGCAAGAGACACTTGAAATAACCAGATTTCGTTTTTTGCTTACGTGACGTTGGCAGGCACACCTTGGCATACCTTTTTGCAATATTTATTATATTATTAGTACCATATTATTTTCCACAATAGCATTAACGTTAAGAAACTTAGCACTCTACTTCAGAGGTGATTAAGTTTTTTCAGATGATTGTGACATCTAATTTTAATAAAGGAAGAAATTTATTTGATCTCATCTAGGTCTATAAATGACGAAGGCAGGAGTTATGATGCACAAGAAACAGCTCCGGGATAAATTATGAAGCTCTAGTCACTCGATAGTTGGAGAGTCTTATTCACCATTAAGGCGAGAAGTTTTAAGTTTTAAGACCACAGTCATTTTCTGTTGAACCACAGGCCACAGTCCAATAAACGGAATTGTTCCGCCTCAAAGCTTTTTCCCAATTTCCTCTTTCATTAGACTTTCGCCGGTGGCCTGACAGTAAAACCCAATTTTGTGCCAAGTGTCGCTGATGGCTGGAAGGTTTCACTGCTCCTGTCGAATTTCCGTCGATCACAGGAAGAAAACATATACGGAAAGGTATTATCCCGATCATGTCTGATATTCCAACACTTAAAAGCAAGCTGGGTGCTGGTTTTGGTGCCTGATCAAAGCTGAATGGCCGAAGGTAGCCCACGTGTGCGCCAAAAGAAATGAACGAAAGTTTTTTCCTCCGTGGACAATGGAACATTGGCACTCATTTCGAAGTTGCCAGCTGTCCATCAAGAAATCGGAAAAAATCTGAAGTCTGCCTTACTCGGTCATTTTTCAAGTAAAAGTGCAGGAATCATTTGAGTCACAGTTTTTCAGTGATTGGGCAGGCTTAAGCCATTATTTTTCCTTTCACGCGGCCATTTCTGTTGTAACTGCGAGCATCATTACCGCGCTATTTATAATCCTCATTCAATTAATCTGCATCTGGCTTCACACTCACTCACTGACGTACATGAATGTTTATGCACTTTAAATTGGCCTACGGACTCAACATTTTGTGGGTCGAGTGTTTTTGTCACTTAACCACCGAGAAAATAGAAAATTCCGTAAAAAGGGACACAGTTTGAGTTTGGAAAAGATTTTTGGTCACATACCAAAATAGCATGGCAGTCAATAGATAACGCTACAAGTATTAATTCATGCCTTTAGAATATGATAAAATACACCTTCACAGGTGAGACTTAAGCTAAATTTTGCTTGAACGACCAAATTTTTATTTAACTCCAATCGATTTTCATGCAACAGTCAATAACGTACAAATGTTTCGTTTTCCTAGAAGACTTAAGTGTTTTATCCTTATTCCCAACATTATATCTATGTAGACGACCATTATTGGCCTCGATCTTTCGAGTATATTTACAAGCAGGAATTATGTATTATTAAGATCAATAAGTTTAAAATTGAGATGTAATGATGATTATTATATAGTTCTGTTAAGAGCTCCGTTAAGATTAATTGCTCCATATTTGATTTGCTCAAAAAATAACTCTTTCCATGTGCCAGGTGGTGCATATTCTTAAGTAATGTCATTCTGTTAAGTAAATAAATAAGTAAACCCCGAAATAGATGGATTTGTTAACATCGCTAACCATGTTGTAGTAAATAACACAATACGAAGTCTAATGTAGAAATAATCAGTACATACACTGAGCCTATGCTAATGTTAAGTAAGTGGAGAAGATCTTAGCATTAAATTACATTTTAAATATGTATGAGGGAGGCATTTATCAGAATGTCCTAGAATATACATACATTATGATATACGCTTCATGGATATTTTTCTGTGGTAACGGTAAATTATTCTTATCGTTAGGCGATCTGTATTCCGAAAAGGAAGTGCATTTGCACGACCACGACGGAAATTATATTCTAATAATATTCCATTACTGTTCATTCGATTAAAAATAGAGAAGAAATTGGACGACTGGAAGATAAGATGTATTTTTCAATAGTACCTTTTGTATTTCAAATAGCTCAATTGCTAGCATTTTAATTTGAAATATGAATGACGAAGTTCTTTATGGAAAGTGCAATGAAATATTTAAACGCGGAGTACCTTACAATAGGATTTTTTAAACACCATTCTGGCCTCTTTACTCTTGATCAGTTGCTAATCGTACTTGTAGTACCACGTTTGTTTTAAAGTTTATTCCTAACTTTTATTTAAAAATCCAGCCGAAAATGGCTAGCATATTGGTGAAATAGTCAAAATTAATGAATTAAGTGATACTTAAATACAAATAAATGTATATTTTTAATGAAAACAATATTTGTAACAATAGTAAACAACATTTAATATCTAAATGTCAGTTAATTTGTAGGCATACAATATTTTTGACGAAGCAGGCGAAGCTGTTGCCAAGCAGTTTCCCTTATGTGTATTTTGTAAAAAGCATTTGCCCGTGCTGTTTGTTAGTTAGCGGAGAGCGTATGTGAGATATTGCTTGCCATCTATTGGCGCACATGTGATCCACTACGCCTAGCTACTGAGTCATGCGTACGAACGCGTAGCCTTTTATATAATAGATGAATGATACTTTTGGAAATCTATATCAACTGGAAGTGATCCAAACTGCTCCACATTTGAGACTTTCGTTAGTGATCATACAATTCTACTAATTGTTAAAAATGAAGTATGATCTGTGATATAGATGCTTGAGTACAGTTGTGAATTTTTGCCAAAGTGCATTTAATAATTGGAGGAAGAGCTGGGAATGGTAAACACATACATTCGTAGGTGACTGTGGTGAATAAGGTCCAGATTTAATTTAATCTAATGATGAATTTCGGGAACTCTTGGGTAGCACTTTATATAATATTTTATGATTTGAAATATAAAATAAATAGGAGTAAAATTTAACGATGAGACTTTGACGAAAACACGTCTGAAAGATAAATTTTTCATGTTTTTGCGACCTATTTTCATGTGATTTTTATTGCAATACTTCCGATTGCATGTAAGCATTTTATATTTTTCCTCTTTAAATGGTTAGAACTAGGGCAGCGACAATTATTTACGTCGAATCTGGGAGTGAATTTGTTTACAAAACTTAGATGGCATATCGTTTTGGATACAGTTCCTGCTCTCAATATCTACGTATGTGATTTTGATGAACTAATGACTAATAAATTCATCAATTTTATACTTATGGTAGTGTGTTAAAGTAGACTACTTGCCCCAAATGGACCCATCATTTAATTTAGAATTCCATTATTATTTACTTTTGTTGCAATATGCAAGCACATGTTACTAGTTTGATTACAACTATCACGAAACGCTACATATACCAAATGACTGTCGGGTGCTCTGATTCACTGCAGTTCAGATTTAAGTGCGTGTTCAGGGATGGACGATAGGATTTTCTCAAATGTTGTCAAAAATGATCCCCATCATTGCCGAAATATTCTTGAACGTTTACGTGAAAAATGATCACATAAATCAGGCTTTACTTCGCCAAATAAACCGACCTGACGCAGCAGCTGAAGAATACCATGGGTGAATGTGCGCTGATTATCTTCAAGTGCAGAAGCCTTATTCGACGTGTGGCACCGTTCTCGAAGTGTGACACCAAGGGAAGGCTTCCGTATAAAACATTCATATGTAGTAATATGACCCCTTATGCAAAGCCAAAAGATAGATCTCAAGAAACATTAGTAGGAGCCTATGCCTCCTCGGTGACGAAGTAAGCTAAACTATTTGAAACCATTTCTATAAACCACTTTTGAAATTTACAAACTTAAGTGATGTGTTCTATGCACTGATAGAGTGATACATCTTTATCATAAAAAATTCATTCATAGGTAAATTTAATACCGAGGTTTTTTATACATATGACAATTTTTGGCAAATAAAAGACGACAGCACCTGTAAATTTCTGCAATTGTCCCAGGATTTATTGGAAATATATAATTCTTCTTAGCGTCAATTGTACTTCATAACTTTAGCGCATGCATTGATGTCTCATTACTGTCCACCATGTCGATAATTTCAGAAATTTCCGCATCGATTCAAGGTAATGATATACCTCTCTACTCTCATTCTATTATTTGGACAGCTATAGTATCTCGAAAGTTCATAAACAGTCATTAGAAAGTCGAAAATAATAATATAAATATCTAAAGGGAAGGAAGAAAAGCAAATCCTAACTCCCAGCTACTATTTTCAAGATCGCCCTCGTTCAACCTCTGGAATGGAGTTTAAAAACTTGGCAGGCTTTCATAGACCACATCAGTTGAGTGTCCTGCAAAACCTTGTTTTCCTCTCGACAAATATTTTAACTCCAAACCTTACATTTCAATACCTCTGGAGTGGCAAGGCTTCCATTTTCAAATCGTTAGTCTAGGCGCGCTTCGGTCGCCTAGTCGTCACTATCAGGCCTGCAGGACTGTGTAATTGACGCACCCGTAGCTGACTTTTTCCACGGAGGGAAGAGGTGAAAAATTACTCTTTAAAGGAATGAAACACAGCGAAGAGAAATGGAAATGTGAGGGTTCTGTCGCTTCGTCATGACCAGGCGGGCACCTTCGACACGTGACTCGCTTGTCCGACGGCTGTCATGGCGCCAAATATATACTTGACTTCTTTACGCATTTTGCTTTAACATAGAGGTCTTTGCGTGAGTGGGGCATTGCTGTTGCTGAATGTTAACAAGGAGCAATGCAAGGGCAGTGAAAAACTTAAGGGCAGTAACTTCAGTAAGGTTTGATTGAGACGGACTTATTTTTATGACGATGTCTGCAAACAACAAAATATTTTCGCAACTGTACTTGTGTACATTAAAAATCGAGGCAGCAGTTGTATATGATGATGCAGAACGTTTAATTAATAAAAATTAACTTCGCTTAAGAATGATACTAATTGAATTTAATCACGAATATGGTGTCCTATTTGTTATTTTTTAAAGATTTATAATTTTAATACACTGGGACAAGTGTTAGTGTTTTCAGAAATTAAATAATATGAAATTTTTAAGGGTTCTTTACAACTACAGTGAGTAAAAAATTCATGAAAATTAATTGCCTTTATTTTACACGTTTATTAAATGTTAGGATTTGAATTTCTATTCACTGTCTATGATTTTGCATTGGCAATAAATGAGCAGTTGGTGTAAACGACACATGCTAGACCACGCATGTCAGGCTACGATACTGAAGGTCACAGGATTGCTGCCCCCCACAATAAGAAACATTTTCTCACTATTTTAGACCACCTTTTCCCTCTTTTATTTCTTCTTAATGTAATGGTGGGAGGGGGAACCGAACGCTCCCGGGGGGGGGGGGGGGCAGCGGCACTTGGGGTATGGAATACCCCCAGGAAAAGAGGGGGTTGGTGGGCCTCGTCCCGGAAATTCGTAACAAACTGTGTGCAAAATGGCGCGTTATAAGTGGTTTGGAAGCGAAAGTTTGCCTTTTAAGAAGAGCAAGTTTTTATTAAATGCATATTTCCCAAATAGATTACCAGCAATTTTCGACTAATTCCAATATTATTTTCATTCACATTCACATTCAGGTAGTGGTTTTAAAAACAACTTTAGTTAACATAAAATTTAACCGGATTTTAAAGCAAAATAGCCAAAACTTCCATAACAAAAAAGCAACAAAATAATTTAGACTTATAATTTAAGGCCTACACCAGGGCTGTCCAACTTGCAAGGCCTCAAGGGCCACAACTTAACCTTTAATATGGTTGCGGGCCATGTAGTAAAAAATTATTTTTAAAAAGTAACAATAAGAAACAATGTAAGGTATAAAAATAAATTTATGAATTTTGGTCTAATAACTTTCGCGGGCCACAATAAATGGCATCGCAGGCCGCCAGTTGGACAACCCTGGTCTATACCTACTATGACAAAGTAATACGCCGGGTCTTGCGGGGGGGACAATTGCCCCGACTACCGCCTTGGGCCGCCAATGAGCTGAAACGAACAGTCTGAGTTAAAATAAAAAATAAATAAAAATTGTTCAAACACAGCGAGGTAAGGGACACTTTAGGGTCCTCTGTTCACCTCTTAATCTTCGTGTTCGGGACCCGGGTGACTACGCGATCGAAGGCTGGCCATGCAAGCGAAGAGGCGAACAAGCAAAAATGCAGCTCTGAGGAAAAAGGGCAAAGCAGCAGCAAAAGGCAGGTAGTGATGGGCACGTGCAGCGAGAGAGGCTAATGGAGAGGTAAGCATGCGGCAAGAGCAAGGACAGGCAAGAGATTAATGCGTCGCGACCACAGCTCTGCACCGCCTGCTATAGGTGCTGCTCCTCCGTCGGTTGCGAGGAAAAACAGACTCACCAGCGAAACGGAAGCAAACGGAAGGAAAGAGGAACAACAAAAAAGGACGCTTCCTTTAACATAAGTTTGGTTGCAATCAAGGAGGTGGAATACACTGGAGGGGTCGCCACAGGTCCCGAGAATTAAGCAGAACAGCGTGTGGCAGGAACAGGGGTGCTTGGGTAGGATATGCCACGCCTACTTTGACCAAAAGATTGACATTTGCCCTAGGATAAATGATATATTTCGGTGAAACTTCCGATTAAAACTCGGATATATACTGTAATACACTTTCTCTCGCAAATTTAAGACATTCTTTTCTCACTTTCATGGTAGCTTTCGCAAAATTAATTCCCAGATAACTTTTTCTTTTCCAAAATAACTAGAAAGCCTCTTGATTACGTTGAACATTTTGCCCTGCTCAAATTAAAAGTCAAGCTCAATAAGAGTAATTTTTCGGTACCAGATTAACTATTATCCTGCATCTCCAGTGATATTTAATACGATAATAGCCAAAGTAAATCGAACGTCAACAAAAGTATCAATTAATTTAAATAAAATAATTATGCACAAAGATACCACAATTCAATCCGCTAATTCTGGCGAAATGCTTAATTAATCCAAAGAGGACTACGTGGCTGTAAATAGTTCAACAGTAAGCAGCACAAAAATACAGAGTACAAGGTAGCACGAACCAGGTAATCAGTTGGCGCAGAGAGACCAGCCGTGTCCAAACTCGATAGGTATTAGGGAGCATGGATATGGCTACATAAATTTTGGGTAGCAAACAGAAATGAAGCTAGAGTTTGGACACCCTTCGAAAGTGTCGCCATCTGCTGAGCTCGAAGCAAACCAAGGGCAAGGGAAATACGATAATGTTTTGAACAAATGACCCTCATGACTAGTGTTGTTTGAAATCGGACTGTGATTTTAATATGAGTCCGTGGATTGCGATAATAATACATTTCTTTATTATTTTCTTATCTTAGAAATATTAGGTGTTTAATTCGTAGCATTAAGATTTTTATTGTTAGATTCCTTGACTTAGAGTAGCATAGCTTTGCTTATTATAGGTTTTGCTCATTGTGTTTGTATCAATTTTTCCTTTTTGCTAAATAACGATTCGCGTTGGACTGAGTAGTTAACTGAATTTTTGATTCTGTATTTATCAGTGTTTTTTAGCAGTATAAAGCACGTATTTTTAGCTTTTGTTCACTGTGCTTGCATTAATTTTTCCTTTATTATAGATAACGATTCGTGTTAGACCGAGCAGTTAATTTCATCTGTGATTGTATAGGTAATAGATTTAATCCGAATTTTATATTATCCCGGAACAGTTTTTTCCTTTTGCGTGCATTATTAAGTATGTTAATTGTGATACACAGCCACCGCATGATGCCCAAAGAATGTCCATTTAGCATTGGGCATCCTTTGAATGTTCATAAGATGCTATGTAAATGAGATCCTAAGAAGGTTCATGCAGTAACATCCATATGGAGGCTACGAAATGATGTCTAATGGACATGGTGTAAAATAAATCTTAAATAATATTTATTACATCTATGTACAGTTTTCGAAAGGTAAATGAGCTTCGTTTAAAGTCATAAAGCTATCTTTTCCTTACTATTGAATTTTTAGTTTTTGGTTGTAAATGGGGTTTTATGACGAACTATTTAGGAGAAGAACTATTACAGCTTGCCGTTTTTTGAGCGTTTCTTTTGTATTGTAGTTATTCTTTTTAGTTTCGTTTAAAACTTGCAGCATTGTAGATTTTCAGTGCTCATGATTAAGACAGTTTCGGACTTTTCTACAATATTGTAATATTGTACGGCGCGTTTCGCCGCTTTACGGCATCGTTAGGTCAGCGACACAATCTTCTTATATATAAAAAATAATGTTTGTTTTGTTCGTGTTTTATGCACGCCAATACCATTCATCCGATTCCGATGAAACTTTGGTGATTTGTTGTGCGCGTGTCCATAAAGGTTTATGAAGGATAAAAATGGCAATTTTTGGGGTTGTGTTTACCCCAATATTGTTAATATTTACTCCCATTATAAAAGCATTGAATTCGGTGCAGGTTTTTCTTTAATTGCTTCTTTAAATTACTTGCACTCAAGATATTGCATGGAAATTTGTATCATAGAATAAATAAAAGAATGCTGTATTTAATTCTTTCACTCAATTTTCGTATATACTGCGTTTCATTTTTGTGCAAGTACCTATTGCATTATTATCACGAAACTCATAATTTTTCTTACTTTTCAACAATCAAAATTTTCTTGGTAACCAGGCGTGAATATCCATTTAATAGCGATTTAATGAATGGTTATTCACTCCTGAAGCATTTGATGGCCAGGTTCAGTGACTAATTAGATAGTTGTAGTCAAACGACTAAAGTTCCCCGTTCGCCTTGCCTTCTCAATGACCATCAACGAGGCACAAGATCAATCGCTTCAAGTGTGTGGATTAAATCTGGAAAATCTATGCTTTTCACAATATGCTCACGAGTGGGACAACCGAAAAATTCATTTTTGCAGAGTGCGGTAAGACCAACAATAAATTATATCCCAAAACACTTGAATTCATATTTTCAACTTCAATTTAATACACAAAAAATCAGTCTTTCATTTATTTTGTACATGTAAATGTGTCTGCTCTGCATATATGTGCCTACTTAGAAAGAAAAAGAGACATTGCATGCCGGGGACATTTAGGTGAGTTGCTGTGCGCGCGCCTTCGAAGGTTTCTGAATTATTAAATCAATTGTACAATAGGTGGAGCGCGAATATTTTCAGCAAATGATTGTTGGCATGCGAGATTCTCAAACAAGCGAGCCACGAAGCAGATAGTTAACGAGCTGCTCAACCACGTGCATCAGAATCGTATCAGTGAGACATAATTTGTGTTAAAAGTAACGTAATTTATTTGCACGTAAAATAAGATTTGGTGCAGTGGTCTCTTTGTTTACTTTTGGATTTTAGATGGTTATTATAAGATCACTTAAATAATAAGATTTAGAATTCTTGCATTAGATTTTTCTTATATGCTTCGCTTTTCCCTAAAATTGGATTTTTAATGTCGGAAATCTAAAATTTTTGCACTACTTCAACATTAGAATATTTTATTTACTTGGAAACCGCAGCATAGGCATGGAATAGAAACTCATGCCATAACTTGTGCGTTATGAATTCCTGTGTAAGTACGAGGATTTCATTGGACTAGGTCTCAAATTTGCTTAGGGACCGGTTTTGGAGCCGGAAAAGATTTGTGGGGCAAGCCATGAAAAGTATTGAAATGAATGGGGAATTCAATATCGAGTATTTAATTTTGCGAATAGACAAAAAAATTATTGCCCATCATTTAATTTGTACATGTCTGCTTTGTATACAAGTGCCTACTTAGAGAGAAAAAGTGGCATTGCAACGCATGCCGGGCATAGCTAGTATATAATATAGAGAAGTTTGTTATTTGAGTTTGTCATTGTTGTTGTAGTTACGGAGGAGGAGGGAGGAAAAGAGATATTGGGGTAGGGTTGAGGAGGAAAAAATAAAAAAAATAAATGACACGATGATTAAGGGCTGGTGAGGTGGGAAAGATTAATTTTATCTGAAAGGAGGGATTATTAGTAATTTCTACGAAGTGAAGCCTGCAACAGTCAAGTATATTGTAGACTTTGTTTAGGCGTAGGGTAGTGTTTTGCTAGTTTACCTATATTTTTTGTTTATATCCGCCCTCTCCTTTCTAGCTTTAATTAACTGTTCGGTTGATTGAATCGTTACTCACAAAAACGAAATTTTAATTTTAAAAAATATCTAACATACATACAATTTTTAAAAAGTCTGATGTGTACACACTCAAAATACTTCCCCGCTATGACATTTGTAGATTTTGTTTCACTCCTTGATATGAAGGTATCTGTCTGCTCTTTGCTTCCGAAGATGAAATTTATAGCATAAATCAAACATTTATCATTCATTTATATATATATTCATAAGAACTTACGCCTTTCAATTCAAAGAAATTACCTCCCAACCATATTTACTGCAATTCCACTCATTCCACAAGTTTTCACGCTTTTGCCACTCTGAATAATGGAAAATTCAAAATGGTGGCAGATTTAGAAAGGTCTTCATGTACCTTAAGTCTGGCGAGCGATTTGGCTGCCCAAATCCGCTCCCTTATGATGCCTAACGAGTTAGGACACACTTAAAGATGGCGTCCTCCCTAAATTTCCGGATTTCTGGTACCTAACTGGCGAGTTTGGACAGGACTACAGCCTGGTGAGTGCCATTGGCCGATCGGTTTGGGGCTTAGTCGTGACTCAACAACCAAAAGTTACAAGAGGAATACAGTTCGCTGAAACAAAATTTAAAGATCGCGATTGCATATGATCAAAATAAATACGAAAAATGTTTTAAGATAGACTCATGATTGGCACCACTGAAATGCCCGCCCATGTTTGCTTTCGGGGGAACACAATAGCATCTATATGCACATTTCCATTGACGAGTGATGAAAGATTCAATGGGAAAAACTGCGCGTTGGATTGCGTAAAAAATAATTAAGGTCCACAGCGGTTCCACATTGGAGAGGCTTACAGATCCTCAGACCATGTGTTTTATATTCTCTATGGTGGGGTATACGAAAATATTTCACATTAATTGAGGTCATAAAACAAAAGCTTTACCTTTAATAACGAGAGCAGCCAAGAGAAATGGAAAATTCGGGACGCCATTGCTTAATCAACATGAATCGGGATACGTCGTTACTTTATCGAAATAAAATCCACTTGTGCACTAAAACTTAAATCTCAAGAGAAGCGTTGAGGGAATACCAATATTAAATTTGCTATGGAAAGACTGAACAGCAGAAACAAAAAAATAAAGCCATGCTCAGGACTTTTCTAACGATATGCTCCTTAATTTATCAGTGGGCAAACGCAAAAGCGTCAACCACGTTCGTTCCCTGGGTTACCAGTGTAACCCCACCCACCTTACCCCTGTCTCCCTGCACCCCACCTTTCCACCAGCTCCTAACCCCTCCCCCTACCCACCCCCCTTTATGCCAGGTCACGTGTCATTATTTCGTTCGGATGCCGATGAATGAATATTACACCCTCTCATGAAATCCTGTCCCTATTGGTTTTCCTGCCCACGCGGAATCGAAAATTGCAACAGCCGACCATTGTATGCCGCGAATTGGAGGAAAAATAATAACGGAAAAATCTTTCCAGCCAACGAATCATTACGATCATGACAAAAATACACAAAGCTGTGGATGTCCCGCATTTATATATGAATGAGCGCATTCGCTATGGTCGGCTTCCGACGGCCCTTGATCGATTGAACAGAGCGAAATGCGCGTCGCCCACTTCATCGAGACTGTGGACCAGCCGACGACGACTTGAATAGTTTCATTCAGTCTTATTCCGATAATGTGCACCATCGAATGGATTGCCGGAGAAATTATACAGATGACTGAAAATGTTCGTGAAACTTACATATTTTTTATAAAATCGGCACTTCTGGGGAAAATGATACTGAACTAGAGGTCGAGAATAGGTAGTTTGCAATTTTACTGACGCATAATTCAGAAAAAAACGATAAAAAAGGGTTTAAATTTAAGCCAAAGCTATATCTGTGCCACGAACTTTGGCAAAATGACCTTTTTATATAGTATTTCAACCCGCATTCACATTCGGAAAAAGATTATATAACTTCCACTACACCTTTGGTGCCTTCTTCAAATGAAATAGTCATGATGCAAAGAGAATCAGTATTCTCCATGTCACAAAAAAATTATTTTTCCACTTTTTCTCACGTTGTGCATGATATGGGTATCCATCTACAGCTTCCACGAAGTGAAGCCCTAAGCACTTGAGCTTATTTGAAATAATCTTAATCACCCTCACACACTTTAGTTTCATAACATAATTGACGTTGCGATATATCCGACCAATCACTGAAGGGCTTAGCAATATTAAAATTATTATTAACGAATCTTAAAGAAATTCGTATAGACGATGGAGAGCAGTGTTTTACTCGATTGAAACAATTAGAAATTTGAACACTAATTGCGTGAAGAAAATGAGATAAGCGTATGTCACATTGGTGCAGTTTTATTCCGGCCATTAATTTAAGACATATTCCGCTGTTTGCACTTTTAACTTCCCGCTCTGAAACGTCTCGTATAAATCCGTCAGAATCTGGACACATATCACACAGAAATAACTTAACCATCGTTGATTATTTGATGTTGTTTGCTTAAATAGTTCCATGCCACTGACGTCTATTAAAAATTGAATTATTTCCTATTAGTAGGTGATCACGGCGTAAAGTACTGACGCGTTAGGTGTTCTAAGTCTTCCTCAGTTATTCACAAGGCATTCTGCTGTATTTAAATTCGTATTACGATAAATAGGATCACAAAACTTGCTGGCAGTCTTATAAAGCAAAGAATTTCTATATTTCAGTCTTTCGCTCCAGCAGCTTCATTCCAATTTTGTCAGGAGCAGATAAGATCTTGGTGTTGGCAGAGATGGATGGAGACAGTCCATTTGTGACCTATTGAGTGGTCGGTCAGTGTTCAAAGATTGTTAAAAGTAAGGTAGAAATTCAGATGATTTTAGCTGAGATTAAAATTTTAGCATAATCCGAAGCACTGTGATTGTGACGCCGCTGGTATTTACCTAATTCCAGCACTGGTATCAACGTGGATCAAAACAGGCAACTCAATTTTGGATGCGTTAATTTCACCTACCGTTGGGCTCAGATACATTTGAACTCCACTCGCACCAAAAAACACGAATGGATAATGACTTCTGAATCTGTGACCCGAATAAATCCCCTGATGTGTAAGAACCATTTTCAGGTTCATGCAACACGTTGATATGATTCTATGGTAAAACCTTCTAAGCGTATCAAAATGAAAAAGGTGATATCTAAACTCGGAAATAAGTGAATATTATTTTCCAGTCGATATTTTGAACAAACATAAATAGTATTTAATTTCTTCGTCACATTCTCTGGAAGGGGTCTTTTAGATACTTCCCTTGATTCCATTAATACATGACTGCCCGGAGAAAAACGAGTGTCATATTATCAGCGCCTGGATATGTATGTATGAATGTTAATTCCACCATATTAGCAAACGGCTCAACCAATTTTGATGGATGTCGCCTCGAAATATTCCTTTGAAGATATTCATAACTGCCGCAAATATGACGATGAAGTACATCATACGGCCAAATACGTCCACAGGTCCGCGGTTCGATTCCCGTTACAGGCAGATTGTTTTCTCGTGACAATTTCTACGCAAGCGAAATAGGATCCTCATAGTGGTGTACTAATTTCAGAAATTTTTCTCATAACCCCAAATGTATAACTCGCATTTCCTCAGTCTTAATCGAGAGGCAACTTTTCATTTTACAATTTTAGCAACAGAAATAAGCATGAAGTAATTATGGAAAATATTATTGATGAAAAAACGTAATATGTAATGAATAACCTTATCAGTAATTCATTAAATACGCAATTTTGAGGCTTTAGCTTGACTTTCTCTTTTATGCTCTACGATGCAGGCATCTTCGCCAGAGAGATTTTTTTTTATTTTTTTACAGATGTTAGGTGAATAATAAATTTATTTTTTTCAACAACAGAAATAACGTACGGAAACATCGTCTTGTTACTGACAAACTTTTTGCCTCGTAACTACTTTTTGTATGTCCTAGTGTAGAGCACAGCTATACAAGATCCCGTAGAAAACGGTTTATATTTATAGGCTAATATATTGAAATTTAGTCCAATAAGTGGATAATATTGTGGTACCATTTGAAAGTCCAAATATTTTGCTTTACAATGAGACCCATTTAATTTAGCTGTATACATAGTGATATCTCACTCAAGCGTCATTGAAAGGCTAATATTCAATTTTCTGGTCCCTGTACTGCAAAAAATTAATTATGGTTCTTAAAACAGCCAGGATAAATGTACAAATACCTTATGTATCCGAATGTAAGAGACTCTGAATATAAAAGGACTACCCATTTTTGACACTTTATGAAATGAAAAGGTATTACGCACACAATAGCATATCTTTATAACTCCAATCAGCAAAGAAAGCAATACCAACTGGAATAAGTATGTAATTTTAAATGGAATTTTCAATTAAAAGTTAAGGCTAAAAACATTGAATGAACAAATGACTGAAATTTACCATCAAGCTGTGTAAAGGATTGTCAATTTGTATATCAAGGGCTAAAGAAGGCTTTTAATTCCTCTGAGGATTACAACCCAATCATAATTATCCACCATACTATCCATTTTGACACCATCAACAGCATGGTCCTTAAATGATTCATTCCTTAGCATTGATGGCAGATAGTAATGCAAATTCATTAATGCCAAAGATTCAAGTTGTTTTTTAATAGACAAAGATTGATTTGTTTAACATTTTCCTATTTCCTCCATTAAAACGACTTCACATCGCATTAATCTGCTCTACGAGGGACACCCAAAGTTTACCGGAATCACGTTTCGGTGATTAAAAGTTTCCTTAGAATGACTTTTTCCCGCAAGGAGATCGTCAAGGGACTCTTCCCGTGTAAGTCGGCCAAACGGCATAATTAGGGAACTTTGCTTATGGCTTTTGTGAGTTTTTTCATGAATGCTGTTTCACCCGCTCCTCGTTTCTTTTTGTCATTGCGGGTTTGCATGAACATCACGCGGCCATGAAGTTTTGTTTTCTGCCCGGGAAAAACGCCGCAGCGACTCTTGTGATGTTAAAAACAGCTTACATGGATACTGCTATGGGAAAAACTCAAGCGTACAACGAGTGGTTTTCGCGTTTAAAAAACTGGTGAAATATCGATTGATGTCTGGCCTCAATAAAAAAATCGAGACGATGCTCATTTGTTTTTTCGATGCGATGGGGGTGGTACATTCGGAATCCGTATCACCAAGTGAGACTGTTAACAAGGGTTTACATGGAGGTTCTGAAAAAATTGTGAAGAAATATTCTAAGAGAGAGGCAAAAGAAGCCATAACTTTAGTAGAGGGGTGACTGGTTTTTCCACCATGACATTGCATCTGCTCACAAAGCTCTCTCAATTCGCCAATTTGTTACAAAATACGGCATGGCTCCCTTGTTTTACCCTCTCATTCAACTGATTGAGCTCCGTGCGACAATTTTTGTTCTTGCGAATGACCTGAAAGGAAAGGGTCTTGCCGACGTGAATGAGGCGAAGAAAAAAACGTGGGAGGTGCTGTCAGGCTTAAAAAGGATAAATTAAAAATGTTTTGAGCAATAGAATAAAAGATTGAACAAATGTATCAGCTGTAATGGAGAGTAGGTACTTTGAAGGGAACTGAAGTTTTTTGTAAAAAAAAATGAATACATAAAAAAAAACAATTCCGGTTATTTTACCCCCTCGTAAATAACAAAATAACTCTTCTTTTCAATACATATGTGATGTAATGCGCTAGAAAATAGCCACGAAGCAATTGTATTGCGGGTTGCATTATGTCATCCGTGCTTAAAATCAGTGCATCCGTGCCTTAATGGGGCTTAAAAGCATAGTCATGAATGAAAATTATTGAATTAACCCTTTTGAGTGCCAACCAACTTCCTAGGTATTATGCTAAAATTTCCGTGGCATTTATGGTGATTTTGCAGTAGTTTACGAAAAAAATTATGCATCATGCATAAATAAAATTGCATTTTCAAAACATTTAGGAAACCTTTATTATATTTGGTTTCACGTTTGACATGTTATATTTTATGATTTTATCGTATATTAATATTTGAAAAAATATTAATATATAAAATAGTGACATTGCAGATAGAGCGCGACAGCGCTCCCGGCACCTTTGGCGAGAGACGGGAGGAGCGCGATCGCGCTCCCAGGCACTCAAAGGGTTAATAAAATAGTTATTGCTAATCTTTGGATTTATTGTTGAATACATGAGCAAAGTTATTCGTCTGTTTCGATGGGTACCTCAGTTCTCGTGAGCGGAAAAATGTCTAAGACGCTGTTGCATTGTTGGTTCCCTAAGATCTTAAACGAGGTGCTCTGCGATGCAAATAAACACCGCAATATTACGAGATAACTTGCGATATTTCAGCAGCAAAAAGATGATCACAACCTCGTCTAATATTCGGATATATATGGCAAGTAAACTATTGCAGAACTACCATATTTTAACAAACCAGAAATTTAATATAAGCTTTCATATGCATAAATCTTAGTGATAGGAGCATAATTAGTGATTATATGGCGTCTATAAATACATATCAATTGGTGGCTGATGAATCTCTCATTGGTGAATCAATGATTGATGAGTCGTTGATTCTATTAATAGCGACGACTATGAATAGCAAACTATTTTTAGGGAGATAAAATCATAGATTCGAACTGATCTGTAATAACTAGTGACTATGAATACCAGCTTCAATCAGACGCAGCAATTGACTGAAGGTATATAAGGGATTGCTGTACACTTTTGTTCACCTGATGATGACGCTTAGCCGTTGAAACCCGGGTCGTGGTTGAGTTATTGTTATGTGGTTTGTAAAAGTTTCCTCGCTGTAATAAATTGTTGTGATGGAATACCACAAAGTTTCTGAAGACTACGTTTTATTCTTACGAGCGGCATGTACGGCTACCCAAGTCAAGACCTATAGGAAATTATCCTTAAAGAAACGTATCGCATCCCTGAATATATACTTCAACAGCAAATGCCTCCGGTGGAATTTGGTGCCAACCTACGTGAAGATTTGGACCACTTCGTCGTCTCCTGCAGCAAAACACGCGATGATGACAGCTGAGAAGACGTGGATCCGGAAGGAAATACGTAGATGGTATGCCATAAGGAACAATATCTCCTACTACCTATTTGTTCTGCACGTGGAACTCGTCCATTCTTTACATGTGGTTGAGTGGTCGATAATTGACGACTTTGTGCGCCAACTATGCAGTGTTGTGGCCTTTAAAAAACGCGAAAAACTTAATCGCAAGTTACTGCGATTAAAGGAACGCCGACCTGATTTCAGCTCTAAACTTCCTGCAGTGCCGAGTGTTCATGACTTTCATGATCGAGTAGTTAATCTCTCTCATCATCAGTTTAATGAGGATGATTTGGATATCCTCAGGAAAGGTTTCAAGTATGCCCCACCAGTCCCGGTGACTTCTCGGGACTTGGAACGACTAGCGGTGGACTGTGATGTTGCCTTGAATCGAGTAAATCGCAATTTCAAATATATTGTAGCAAATGAGTTGAGTAAAGTGCGCAATGATGTAACTGATTCACCTTCAAGAAAAGAACTAAATGTCCTCAAATCTTTGAACTCTATTAAAAGGCAGATAAAAACTGAAGACCTCATTTTGCAAAAAGCGGACAAGGGCAATTCTGTAGTTATTTTAGACCGTGGTGATTACCTTAGTAAATGTATTGACTTCATAAATTTGGCTAATGTAAGTGTTTTGCCTAAAGACCCGACATCTAAATTTCAGGATGCGGTTAAAACGGCTCTTGGTTCTTCCAACGTTTTATTTCGTCCAAAAGATATCTACCGTTTATGTCCCTCTAACCCAATGCCCCCGCGCTTTTATGGACTGGTAAAAATCCACAAGCCTGGTTACCCCATTAGACCGGTAGTCTCCGGCGTAGGTGCACCTAGTCATAAGCTGGCACATCATCTGAATAAACTAGTTACGCAATACACGGCCTTTAAACCAAAATATGGCATTAAGAACTCGCGGGATCTCATTGATAAAATAAAAGACGTCAATGTCCCCCTCAAAGCACGACTTGTCTCCTTCGATGTTGTTAATCTCTTTACAAATGTGCCACCTTATGAAGCAGTACAAATAACAATTGACCTTCTAAAATCAGCGGGAGCCACAAAGTGTTGTCAAGGAACTATCTGTACTATTAAATATCACGGTAAATCAGAACTATTTCCTTTTTAATAATTGTTTTTATCAACAGACAGAGGGTTTAGCTATGGGCTCCCCAATCTCTCCTTTACTTGCTGACATTTTTCTAGATTTTTATGAAAATAAACTTTTTAACTCAGGACATAGCCTATTAAATAGGGTAATATACTGGTATCGATATAAGGACGATATTTTGATTTTATGGAATGGGACGGACCGACAGTTGGACAATTTTAAAACGGTTTTAAACAATGTACATCCAAAACTCCTTTTTACGAATGAGACTGATAACAAACGTTCCATTAACTATTTGGATTTGACTATTTCTCTGGTGAATAATCGTCATAAATTTTCAATTTATAGAAAGCCAACATATACTGACATCGTAATTCCTGCCGACTCGAGACACTGCCACTCACAAAAAATGGCAGCATTCCATGCCTTGATTAACCGACTCATTAATGTCCCACTCATCAAAAAAGATTTTGAGAAAGAAAAGAGCATAATTAAACAAATAGCTTTTGCAAACGGTTATTCAGCAGAGATAATAGACAAATTAATTAGTAAAAAGATGAAAAAAAATGTTGTACACCTAATATATTCTAATAATAGTGGTAAAATGGATTGTAAATGGAGCTCTGTAAGTTATTACGGTCATATAACCGAAAATGTTGTAAAATCATTCCCCAAAATTCAATGCTTTATATCATATAAGTCAACCATGACCCTAAAAAACTGGTTTGTTAATTGTAAAGATAAAGTGGACTCTATGTGCAGAAGCGGTATATATGAACTGTCATGCAACGACTGTCAAAGTGTCTACGTGGGGCAGACTTCCAGAAGTTTCCAGAAAAGAACAAAAGAACATTATAGTGCTTTTAAAAATGACCATGAAGAAAAGAGCAATTTTGCGAAACACCTTTTAACTTGTGACCATAAAAGTGATTTTAAAGTTAAAGTACAGCATTTTCCCAATAACCGACGTGAGCTAAATGCATATGAACAGCTCGAAATTTTAAAACGAAATGTTGACGCTGATGTTAATCTTTTAAACGAATACTTGCTGCCCGCCAACTTCCCCATCCTTTCCGCTATTGTTGTCCATTCCCGTCCTCCTTCCCCCCCCCCTCAACGCCACTACCCCACCCCCAACTGACTGAAGGTATATAAGGGATTGCTGTACACTTTTGTTCACCTGATGATGACGCTTAGCCGTTGAAACCCGGGTCGTGGTTGAGTTATTGTTATGTGGTTTGTAAAAGTTTCCTCGCTGTAATAAATTGTTGTGATGGAATACCACAAAGTTTCTGAAGATTACGTTTTATTCCTAAAACGATTAGCTACACTTTTAACAACAAAGACTGATAAAACAATTTCGAACCATTTGTAGCAAATTGCTAAAGAGGACTCCATCAGTCGAAGAGCATTTTATGCTGTCGAAATAGGCCGTGATACGAACTCAAACATGACGTTATAATTAATGGTGGTATTGTTCCACAAAACAATCAATAAGCAGAATGAATCATTCACAGCGTGAAAAATATTTCCAAAAGTCAAACCCATGCAAAAGATGGGTGAAGTGCAATCATCATTAACCAGAGTGCGATAGCAAATATGAGCTGAATAATGCGGACGCTATTCATGCACTCTTCATTTACCTTCAAGCTAATCACTGCGTAAAATTCATTGAAACTCTTACTTTTGGTGTATTTATTATGAACTTTCACTAAAAATCATCTATTATTTGATTAGAAAACCGGCCAACCGCTACACAAAGACAAAAATCAATTGCTCTGCTTAATTTCGATCCAAATAGAAAAACAACGGACGCAGCCTGTTTACTATCCATATACAACTAAGAGATTACAAAAGAAGCATTTACTCATTACGGTTTGTTCAATGTGGAGCTACAAATTAAGTCCACCCGTTTTGGTTACGAAGCATTTTGCTTTCCGCAGTTTTGAATAATCGTGCTGACCCATATGCAATAAAAAGCACTGTTAATTCAATGCCCCATATTTGCTAATTTCACACGGCACAATGAAAGGCAATCACAAGCGTTGTCGGAGAGATTAAATAATACGGAGCAGCAAGATTTCCGAAATTGGCTCACAGTGAATTTAAAGTAAAGAGATTGCTGTGTATACCGTTACTCGGCAGCCGTTCAATTTTATGTCATTTGAGCAAAAAGTGAGAAACTTAATGGACGAGTTGCTCGCTGTAACGCATGAGCACATACTAGGATTCAACAATACTTTTTGAATTCTTGAATAATGGGGATTATTATTAAAAAATGTTTTCGATATTACCGTTGAAATTAAATTTGTAAAGGTTTTCCTATAGATTTACGGAGTTGCTTCGAAACATTAAGGCCTAATAACCGAATAGCTAGTCGTAGAAAGTCGCATTTTTTTCTGTTTCCGCAAAACGGCTTCTGACGTCATTACATCCATCGATCAAAAGCTCGTGGTTCGATTCCCGGTGAAGACGGATATTTTTTCACAGTATTTTCTAAATCTATACTGTTGTATTTCTGGCAGAAATGGACATATGCACAAAAGCCTTTTTAAGGAATCTTTTAGAATGAATCGGGAAGAAGAGGGAAGAAGCGATGGACTAAGTGACGTCACGGCCGTTATGGGAAGGTTGCCCGTCCATTCAACTTTAGGCTGGCAATCTCTGGCAATTTTTGGAATCTTCAAGAGATGATTTGCAAATGATCATTTTCCATGGTCCCCTGCACGATAAAGTAAAAATAAAAAGTCGTGATAAATCCCCATTGTCGAAATTAAAAAAATGAGCATTAAGAAAAAGTCATTAAGTGCATGGTCAAGTAACATAAATTTGTAGTAATTCATCATGAACGATTCATACCATGCATCAATTTTCATGGAGATTTTCCAAAACTTCGCTCCCGCAAGCAACAGAGTTGGGCTTGTCTTCGCGAGATGGTGTCTGATCAAGCAAGACTGTGTCTTCTGAGCTCCTAGGATAAAGGCGAAGGGAACATTACTCCAATTTGTACCCAAGTTTAAAAAAACCTAAAACTAATTTAAGGTATCAAGATTGTGTAAACGGCCGGTAATTGAGAGATTAGGGTTTGAAACTCCTTCAAGTGAAAGGGTATTTTCCATGGTGAATATCGACACATTTGTATTACAGTATGTGTTGCTTAATTGCTGCCCCAATGCCTTATCGCCCCAATATGCCCCAATGCAATCTCTCGGCTACCTGTTGTTTCCATTTAAGACCTGGCATTGAAAACATCACGCGGCTTGGGTTGTGACTTCACGAGTTTGAAGAAATCAGCTGAGACAACCAGCTTCTCTGATAAGCACTGCACCAATACGCTTGTCGATTTGGCTGGCTGGTATTTCTTAAGAAGGTTTATAATTTCCAAAGTGAATCTACTACTCAACGAGCAATTTTTAAATCCATTTAAAGGCCTATTCTGAATCCGGGCGCGCTATACCATGATCGAGCTATTCCACACCTCATTACTGCTCAAGTCCGTATTCTGAATCGAGCCGGGCAATAAATAGCTCGGGAAAACTAGTGTTTGTGATGATGTTGTCTTTGCCCGCCTCTTCCGGTATGAAAAAAATATCAAAACGGGAATTTGTAATGTCAGCAGCCAAGCTGGCGTTGTAGCTTCGATGAAATATTCATTCTCTCATATAATCTATGAATTATTTTACCTCTTAAATAGATAACATTATAAATATAATACTTTTTATGTATTATAAGCTATAACATGTAACTTACATGCTCGAAACAATACATTCCACATATTCTGTAAAATGACTTACGATAATATTATGGTGGAGCGGTGATTGCTAATGTGAGTCTTCTGCTGTAATAAGATTTTATCATTACATTTTTAAAGTTATTTGTGTAAATAATGCCTGCGATCCCAAGTATTAAATAATCTATGGAGTGTCCTCTTACCCTGTACCAATTTTGTGATAGTAGTGAACCTTATTAGATATCGGCGAGTCGTATATCTCATGTTGACATTTGTGACTGACTGTTTTGACATGAAAGTTCCACAAGTAGTCCTTCAGTCGAGAACTATCATTATTGTAATCCACGTAGTTCCACTCTGTGAATACTTATTCAACTAGCAGTAATGGCCTGGGAGCTCCCATTGACTGTTGATAAAGTTTGCAATGGCATTGAAGCGAAGGTAAAGGAGATATTACCGTTGAAATGTAAGCGAGGGATGGGCATATAGCAATGTTAACATCGGTATCAGTTGAAATGATACAGAAATAATTTTACTGTATTTATAATTGTTGAGAATTAGCTATTAAGTAAATACTTGAGGTTTTTGTGGTTAATCAAAAGTTTATGAATTATTTTCTCCGAAGGAGACCCCATTTACGTGATGTGTCACGGGGCGACATTGGAAATGTTTGAGTTGATTTTTACTTAAGTGTACCATTACGGTACACGAATGTGGTGTGCTCTTTTTAATTTAACCCTAGTATACTTATACGTAATACATATGCTTGGGAAATTCTAAGAATATAATCAAGATTTATCTAGTGTTCGTCTTCCCTATAAGAATTACTTATAAGGAATAAGCGATGGGAAACATGCCTTTGTGTTTGCAAATTGCATTACGGAGTATGAAATTATTCTATCGTATATTATAATGTTATCCTGTGGCCAGTAGCAATTATATATTACGTTCAATTCATAATGGGAAATAATCCGCAACTGAAGGGCAGATAGACGATAGTTCTCTCATCGTAAATATAGGTCTCCGTTGAAATGATACTGCATTTATAATTTCTGAAGATTAGCTATTACGTAAACAACAAAGGTTTAAGTGGGTAACGGCAACTTTATGCATTATTTCCTCTGAAGAAGAGCACATTTACGTGATTTTTTACAATATTCACGGGGTGAAATTGTACTTATTTGAGTTGATTTTTACTTAAGTTTACCATTACGATCCGTATAAGCGAATGGCGTTTGAATAAATTTAGCGTGCTGTTTTAAATTAAACCCTCGCATACTTGTTCGTACTTATATGCTTTTAATATCTTTGATTATAGCAGACTCACATTCTTAACTATCGAGGTTTTATGTCCACTTTCGTCACATCAGCCTAAACGTCTTTTTCACCCAGTTAAAACTAAAGTATTGCCATGAAATCCATGTCAGTTATAATGCCAAATATGCGAATTTATAAAAACTCTTCACTCTGCGAATTAATCCATTTCTCTTGAAATAGTAATGTGCCAAGCAGGAGAAGTGCGTTTTTCCCTCTCCGCCATCCGTGAGAAAGGGTCGAGCTATTGAGAATAGCCCGGTATCAAAAGCCGAGCAATAATATTTCGACCCTGACCGATGCTATCCGCCGTTCAGAATACCAAATAGCTACCGCCCTATTACCATACTTAGAATAGCCACTTCCTGTGACTATTTCAACATTCAGAATACCGATTAGCCACTGGGTCTCCAGAATCGTGAAAATAGCCACTTTTCGCGCTATTATGATGAATAGCTCGGCCTTATTTTCATTCAGAATAGGCCTCTTGAAACACAATTGGTAATTGTTCATTCCTCACTTTAAGCCTCTTGTTCAATACAGGAAAGATCACTAAAGAATATGAATCCTAGGATCCAAAATTCTACGCTTCCTGTTTCCAGTAAAAGCTTATTTCTCTTCTCATTATCGCCACCAGTGCTGTTTAGTTTTCTCAATTATATTTCAGCAACACAGAGCATTGCTATTTAATTTGAAGAAATGGCAAGACTTCACACGAAAGCCGCAAGTCTCGAGGAACGAGCGGTCCCGGAGAGAGAGTGCGCCCACGTGTCTCTCCGTCAGCGCCGCCTCCGTCTCCCCTTGGCGAAAGCAGCTCGGCCTTTTGCGACACCGCTGAGGAGGACCGGCCGTGGGCGTCCTTCTCTCCCCTCTTCCTTCCACTCTTCCTCGTCCTTTCCCTTTCCCGCGGTGAGCAGTCATCCTCCTCTTAGCCGCAGTGGCGTGGGCGCCGCGAATAAATGCCTTCGCGTCGAACGCTCTCCCCATCGCCCGCCTGCTCAATACGAAGATCAAACGAGAAGAAGATGGCCTGGAGAAGAAGATGGCATGGAGAGGAAACAAGAAGGTCTGGATAAGATGATGGCTTGGAGAAGAAGACGGCATGGAGAAGAAGAAGACGGCATGGAGAAGAAGGAGACCTCCTGGAGACGAAGGTGACCAGGAGAAGAAAAAGACTGGAGAAGAAGAAGATGGGGAAATTGTTTTTTATTTTTTTATTAAAATGAGGGGTAAACATTGGTACATACCCTCAATTGTAATCCATTCAAATAAACCGGAGAGAATTGAATGGATCTCTCTCATTATTATTATACTCAATACGAAGAGTGAATCGGAATGCCTTTAATACTATCCTTTGCAAAAAGGGGGACGCTGCATAGTGGTTTAAGGTATGATCTATAAGGAGCGGAAGTTGGTATAGTGATAACAGACGGAATTAGTCCCAGTAAGGGTGATACTTGCGTTCCACAAGGAACCATTTCCAGCCTCCTGGATATAGTCCATTAGCATCAACGATATTAATTCCGGAACTAGTAGCGCAATTGAATAGCTTGCCGACTATGCCTGAGGATAGACTCACTTGCGATCACTGTCACCCACTGAGATATTGACACAAAAGTGGGGGCTAAGCTACGTTCATGGAGTCTCACACCTACGCCATATTTATAAAGCGCGGGGAGTAAACATCAGATGAACTCAAATACCTGGGAGTCAGCATAACTTCACTCATAGTTTAGGACAAACACAAATGAAACATATGAGGCTCTTTATTAAAAGATACCTAGGGTTTATGAAGCAAACAGTAGGAATGTTCTCTGACGAAAAAGTGAAAAATAGATTTTACTTCGCTATAATTAGGCAGCGTCTCAAACTCGCCGCAAGTATTTGAGATCATGAACAGAAAGATTTAGCACAAAAAATAAGCAGAAGACAAAGGAAAGCAGCAAGTTTACTACAAGGAAGCAGAAAGTGCTGAAAATCTATTGCAAGGACTGGTATAGAAACCAATGGAGACTACAAGGTTACTACTTAGGCTCAGTTAATTAGAAACATTAATTTTTCAAGAGCTGAAAGCTCTCACTGCAGGTATGATTTTATCCCATTCCTGCATCTTAAGGACAAGAATAAGTGAACAAGTAGGAGAGACACACATGCGAACAGATATGTTCTTAAACTCCAGTGCACCATTCTCGACTGTGGAATGAGCAGATCTAGACTTTAATTTAAAAAAAACCTTAGTAAGGTATGTTTACATAAAAAGCTTAGATAAAATTAAATTGATGATCGTGTATTTTCCCACCGAATTTCTCTTGATGAACTCCCTTTTTATGGCCTGTAACCCAAACCCCACGATTCCTCGCTTGGAAGAGCAGAATATTATGAAGGTGGTTGGTACGAATGAGGTTTATCGAGTTATTACGGTGGAATGCGTGCCGGCACCCCCCGCGGAGGGCTTGGGTCGTCTCCAGGTAATCACGGACATTTTTCAGAGGCATCTGCACCATTTGCTACTTATTTTTTGGCACCGCATGGTGGGCACTTCAACGGCAGTGATCCGTCTGTTATATGAAATGTGAAACTGCATTTCACGCCTTTTGCCGACACCAACACTGGATTTCTCTCCACCCTTTGCCCAATTAGTTTGAATCATACAAATCATTTCACCAAATTTGAATGCTAGAATAAAAATTTCCACTTCTTAAAATTTTCATTCGTACGCGTTACAATGCCTGACATTATGATCATGTACATGAGTTTATGACAGTCCTTGCATTGATATGCGTGTGGCAGGTAGGCTGGAGGAAGTAAGCGAGTGTTCTGCGGGACATTTGTGGTCAGGGCTTAGGGGAAATTTCCATTTAATTATTCAGCACTTGACGGTTACAGTACACGAGACCAAAAACGGTGTTGCAGAAGCCGAACGATACTATTTCGTGAATATGATTTCAGTTTTCCGTCTTCTCCAATGAAAATAACATCACCATCAGCAGTCATCAATCCAAAAATTGGTTTGTGCAACTCTCCACTCCACTATACAATCAGCCAACCGCTTCGTTCCTACATAATTGTTCACTTTGACGTCCATCATAATTTGTCTGACGTAATCCATTCTTAATCTTTTCCTCTTTAATAAATTCTTCCCGTCTATTTGTCCTTCCGTTATTGTTTTCAGTAAGCTATTGTGTCACATGCTATATGTCCATGTGCTATATGTCCAGTAATTTATTTCTTTTTTTCAGAGTTTACATTATATCCCTTTCTCTTAAAGTCTTCGCAGGAGTTCTTCGTTGGTGATTTTATCTGCCAATTTAATCTTCATCATTCATTAATGACACCACATGCCTATAGTCTTCATTCTCTTTTGATCTGCTGCCGGTTTGGTCCAGGTTTCACTGCTATTTAAGAGCATGGTCCGAATATATGTTTTGATAAGGTGCTTCCTTACTTAAAAGCTTATGATACAAGCTGTCAGCAGACTGCTCTACAGGTAAAGCTGTCGTATTTGATTGGGATATTCTGCTTACAATGTCTTTCTTGCTTCTCCCATTGCCGGTGATCCTGCTTCCAAGATAGCAACATTCTTCCACTAGTGAGAGTTTTTGCTACCCAAGCTTGACAATGATTCTATCTTCTTGATTTATTCCACAACCTTGGAATTCTTAATATTAATCTTCAAGTTGTATATCTTCACTTTTTTGTCAATTCATTTCATCGTTCTCACTATATCGCCTTTATTCTCCTCCATAATTGATATTTCATCAGTAAGCTTAGGACATTTAGGCACGAAAATTTAAGAAATAGGCAGCCTAAACAGACACTAAATGTTTCAAAATAGGCACTGAAAATAGGCGCTTAAAATATTTTTTAATCGAAGATATGAAAATCACAATTAAAGAAACCGATAAATCGACGAAAGTTCAATTATTAACTTTTGCTCCAAAGAGTTTGTCGATACCAATAACAGTAGTCACTATTCTAGAAGCACCTCTAGTGGAATAACGAATTCGTTGAGATGAAATTTGAAGGATACAAGAAATGAATACATGGCACCACTCACAAGTTAAAAAACTCGAAGTCACTCAATATAGAACGGCCACACGGCCACGACTTAACCCAAGGCTCTAGTATAGTCTCATTACCCAAGTCTAAAAAAAACCACACGAGCTTCGGCTTGGAAACTTTAGGCTTGGGAACCTTGGATAAGCTGCCTAACCTTTGGCTTAGGAACCAGACAGAACAGACACAAGGATTTGCAACCTTGTCGAAGAAACCAAAAAATGCAGGATTGGGATCTTCAACCAAGAAACCCACCCGTGGCTGGTATTGCACGGCAATTGGGCGCGACCCCTACGGCGATGGGGGGGTTACGGCTTCAAATGCCTGAACTGGTGGTGACAATGTCACCATGGACCAACGCAATATACTAAAAATGTCTACTTAAAACAAACCGGACGACAAACAACATAACGCATTTGGCGCCACCATAGCAACGTTCTCAACGTTTTTCATATTTTAGGGCCGTATGTGCTCGCGATGAAAAACAAAGTCTACTTATTTAAGAGGTTTGAAATATGGTCTTTCAAATGAAAATGATTCAAAAAAGTATCCAGATGGTCTTTCTTTTGTATTTGCGGGCAGAAAATAACCTATTTTGGTCGTTTTTACAAATGCCATGCTTAACGTTGTCCCTATTTTTAGAGCCCTATATGCCCGCGATAAAAAACCAAATATACTTTTTAGAGGGTTAAAATCATTCTCTTAATAATGAAAATGATCCAAAAGTAATTCCAGAGGGTCTTTTCTTATAAAAGCGGGGAGATAATACCCTATTTTTGGCGTTTTTACAAAAAGTGTCACATTTTGACTAGATTTTTAAAATAATGGAAATCACTAGGAAGATGAAATATTATCTTCATAAACCATTTCTGATATGTTATAATGCTCAAAGTTTCACGTTGATTATACCTTTACTTCCAGAAATATAAAATGCCAAAGATTTAAATGTTTTTCGATCCACATTTTTTGGGCCAGTTTCGCCCTGAATCTTCTACAAGGAGGTCGCTTTTACAGTTATTTTTATTATGTTGTTTAATAGAACTTTAAACTTTGTACAATAAGGCCAATTTTCGTTTCTCTTTTCAAAATATCTCCTGAGATACTATGCCTCAAAGTTACCGAAATCTCAAAACCATACTGAAGAAGGTTGCGGCACGGGGCCAAACAAATTACTACGTATCCACAAGTCGGCGAACGTAAAACTTTACAAATATTTATTGGGGATACGTGTGAATGTCCATACAAAATTTCATTGAAATCAGTGATGTTCGAGCGGGGCCCACCAGATCACTTGGCATGGAATGACCTTTAAGTGGGTGAAAAAGACGTTCGAACTGATGTATCGGAGGCGCACATTATTCCTGTCACATACCTGACGTATTTCAATAATTTTATCTACATAGTATAATGCAGTATTTAGCCATGTTCCCCATAATATCAATACTGGCTGTGAAGGCAGATCAACTTCAAACATACTGCCTGAATTTGATCTGCCTTTACACTCAGCAATCCTGAGTGGTACTTTCAAAAACAAGTTTTTGACAATTTAAACCATCGCATGTACGCATCACGTAAAATTACCATGGTTGTTTTTCTACTCTTTATATAATAATAGTTTGGATGATTTTTCTTTGTGCATGTTTAATGACATTATTTCAACATTGATAAGTTAAAAATGGAACTGAAATAACAGACAAGCTCTGCACTAAAGAGAAGTTTGGCGACGTTGAAAAGAATATTGCTTTTTTAGGCCCTTAAATAGGCGATCCCATCAGAAAAAGGCATGTACAGGAAAAATAGGCATTTTTAGGCAGTATCAAATCGCTTTAATTTCACGATAAATGATCCTAAATGAACTTATGACTTCATAAAATTGGTTTCCTGGGTAAAAGAAAAAATAGGCATTTTAAGCAATGTCCTCAGCTTACTTATGAGTGAGGAAGCTTTTGGACTCCACGACGGTAGATTTCTCAGCGTTATTTCCGAATGAAATGTAGGCGTAATTTGAAGAAAATACTAGGAACCCCGGAAGCAGGGAGGTTACAAGTATAGGTATTTCTAAAGTCAAAATGTATTATTCTAACCTCTTTGAGAGGACGTGATTAACACGAGTTGGGTTTTTTTATTGTTATTAATTTAAATTCTTGACATCGTAAACCATCTTCAAATGAATTATTAAGATCTAAAAGGATAATCAGAGGAAACAGTGAAAGTAAGAACTAAGATATTAAAAATATTATAAAAACTCCCTTATAGTGACGAAAATGTATAGTATTTAATCGCGGTGCTTAAGGCTTGTTATCTAGCAATAAGAGAAAATTTATGTCTAATCTACGTGGTTCTGTATTTTCCTTTAGTTTATTCTAGTCATTAGGTTCATTTTAAACGAATGGAAATGTCGACTCATTCCCATAAACCAAATCGAATAAATCCAATCTTGTAAATGAACCGAAATGCCGACCTCCAATCCGGAGTAAATGAGAAAAGAAGCTCCGGGGAACAGCATCTCATTAGTATTGTATTAGCTGAATACAACGAGAATGCCTTCGTGAAAGGAAGAAAAATAAGCCTCATGAGCCACGAAAGGAGATGTTTGAAAAAATACTTATTCTTACGAAGAGGCTGCAAATGAAAATTAGGCGGAAAAAATATTTTCCCCCATGCACAGAAAAGACTTACCCTCACCGGGACTCGAACCGGCGACCTTCAAGTTATTCTTTCATCAACAATTCCAGCTGTCCATACTTGATAAAGTGTTAATAAAATTCCGTGTATAAGATGAGAAAATGAAATAAAAATGCAGCGTTGCGTCCACCGCGTCCTGCGTCCTGCGTCCTGCATCCTGCGTCCACCGCGCGCGTTCGACCTTTTTTCCTATAAATCCCTTTTAAAGAATTGTAATTTTTAAATGAATTTGTATTTTCATGGCGATTTCCTTCCTATCGGTTCTTGGTTACCAAGGAGAGCGACATTGTTGCATTCGCTAATTTCAGTTGCCATTTTCACCCTAGTACCAGCGTTATTCCAAAGCAATGCAGGCGATAACGTTTTTCAGAGATGTGTTACCCACATACAAAATTTATGTTATTGCATGTAGGCACGCAATAATGTTTACACGGAATTTTTAATCTAACCTCTCCTTTCCTACGTGCAGTGAATAACTCATCGTTTCGCCAAAAAGTGAAACACAACTAATGAAATGGTTTCGCTTCAAAATTGAAGGGAAAGTGAACTATTACTGTCATTTCGATCCCCATAGCTAACGAAAACTAAGATTCAAATATCAAAAAAAATAATTTTCACTTGAATGTAGCATGTAAAATTTCCGTTAACTCTAACCAGATACCGTTAAATTTATAAAATCTTCAAAGAAATCATTCTGATAAGATGACTTTGCTCGTGAAATGATAGCACACTGCACGCTTGTACATCGTGTTCTTATGTTGTAAATCGTCGGAGCGAAAATGATAGTTTCACCTACGAACTAACTAATAATTAAATTACATCATATATGTATGATGTAATTATTAGTTAGTTGATTTGTTTCCGCTGCGATGATACATTTCCATTTATTTTGATATGAACTTGATGCAATCACTATATACCACTTAATTACCAACTCTGTCGTAACTGACCGGTTGCCTGAAGCCAGGCCGAAGCGCATTATCTACAGTGGTAATATACTTTCATCAACTTCAGCATGGCAATGAGTAGCTCATGCAAAGTGGTGTCGAAGAACTTTTTGTAGTCCACCCTGGCTATTGACAGGTTTCGCTTATTTCTATTGGAGCCTTTCGCAGCGCTGTAGAGCAGGAATATTAATGGCTTCCGGGTTCCGCTGCGTCCGGCTATCTTGATGGCGATGACGTTTTGTGTGCATTACAGGGCACATCTTCAGATTAAGTCCGAATGATTCGATCTGAGGATGTTATCTGCAATGGACAGAAAAATTTTATGGGCCGGAAATAAAAGCTGGATGAAAATACGCTATTGGGTGACGACAATCAACTGTTGACCCACAAGATTGTCGAATGGAACCGCAGCGACATGGTGAATCCGTACAATTCCTGGGAAAGCCCATTCGACCTAAGTACAGCGCTATTGAGTAATCCAAAAATTCTCATAAAATATGTTTTCGTCGTATTTTTCAAGGACGGCCTTCGTCTTCGAATGTGCGCCTTGGATTCCCCAAGTCGATAAAAACTATGGAAGCACAGAAATCCAATTTGGAAGTGCGTTAGTTTTAACATTCTAGGAGTGTCCGAGAAAAGTAATTCGAGTCCAAAAAAGGTTTTTGGTGAGGATGAGATGAAGTTCCAGAGCTGAACGAGGAAAATGGAGAGGGGGAGGAGGGAGAGGAGAAGGTGGGTGGTTGAGGGGGATGAGAGGCGGGAGTTTGTTTGGGATAAGCGGAGGAAGTGGGGGTGGTTGAGGGGGTGTGGGGGGTGGGGTGGAGAGGGGATGAGAGAATTTGTATCTGTGGCTGGCGGTAGGAGTCAGATCGGCACCATATGGTCCCCGTGTGGCTTCCCACTGTATCAGCCGAAAGATAATTTCGCTACACGCCGAGCAGAAGTCCCCAGCCTAGAATGTCGATTCCAGTCGCAACATTTTGGAGTTCAGATTTCTGCTTTAACAGATGCAGACTCAGAGAGAGAGAGAGTATATGGAAGACCGGGAATTCAGACAAGCACGAAAGTGAAAACAAACGACTCAAATAAATATACTGTAGAGCGTGCCACTTGTCGTTGAAAGTGGCTCTCACGGAGATTCATTTCCCATCTAAATCTCCATGCAAGGCTGGAGGTGCCAATTGCAGTGGGACAGTGAAATCAGTGCCAAGCAATGCAAAAAGACGTTTACTAAAGGAGAAAGGGACGCTACATATTATGGTGAAAATGGATATTCATAATTGTGACAGTTTAAAATTTGTCAATAATATTTTCGTAAATTTCCGCGATTAAGATAACTTTTCTAATTTTATCTTCTTCACGATGTTGTCGAAAAACAGCTATTATTAAGGTAATCTACCCGCTGAGGAAGAAATGGAAGTGAGTAAATATCCTTTAGATTTTTACTTGTGCAGTGCACAATCTATCAAATATTTAATTCTTAATCTCAGCGCACGAACAACCCTCTTTCATCTCTTCCATAAAACCTATTCTATTTCTTCCTCTCCATAACATACTCCAACATTCTCCCCTCTCTCATGGCATCAAGCAACTATGCTTGCCTCATTAACTCAAAAAACGGTTGACTCCTTCTAATAAAAAATTTCAATGCAAGTTTCTCACGCATTTCTATTTCAGAAAACGTCTGATTGCATTGAATTAAGATTCAACATTTTTATATTGATTTATGCATCACATAGACGAGAAATTTTTATTTATAATTTTCGTTTTCGATTTGAAACTTTGTATGGAAAAAAATGTAATCCGATACCTACCTTTCGTATTTTTATAAATAGACATATCTATGCTGCGTATGATACTTAGATAAAACTTTGAATTAATTTTTGGTGAAATAATTAAGACATTTTGCAGGACATAAAGTTTTGATTGCGTCGGTATTTCTTCGCTCGCTGAAAATATGCCACGTTGCACTTTCCCGCCAATTTTTACACCTTTATCCCTTGGCATGGGAAGACAAGGGAACATTTACTGTGCGAGAATTGGCCTGCAACCCTGCGCCCATCCATGTCGGATAGAATGGCGGTAACCGACGGCGAGAAATATTTCACCGCTGAGTACAAACGAAGCCGCAGGAAGTCGTTGAAGCATTTAAGCGCGGGTGACTACTCTGCATATGACATGGATGAATTCAAGACTGTATCAGTGATAACCAGCGACAATAATAAAATTATGCACATGGTTACAGTTAACTTATCATTATAATTGCTAATTTCATGTTTTAAAACGGGAAACACACTCGATGATCTTGTACCAGTGCACTCAGATGAATAAAAAAACACAAATGAATAAAAAGAAAACTAAGTACATTTTAACTCTCGCTGATGAGTATGTACCTGCACGCTTCTTTGTGTGAAGGAATACTCCCTCAAAAATTCAACGTGTAAACACAGCAATTTTCGCGAATTCTTTAACTCACGTCTACAAAATCAGCCAATGTTCTAATTTGGTGAATGTGTTTGCGCAAGTGTTCAGGCATAATATCGTGTAAGTATGTGAATCGTGTAAACAAGCTGCATATTTGCTCTCGAATAGAGCGTTGCAAATAACAATAAGCTTCTGACCGCGTATTAAAAATGCAATGATAATAGTAATTTTCACCTTTATCCTAGGAGCAATAATTTTTGAGATTACTCAAGTGAAGAAAAAATTGGTCGAAGCTGTTCATGTTAAAAAGTAAAACATTTTGACTGCATCAGCCGTGGAGCAGCTCGCTAGCAAGTTTCTATCAAGTTTTTTGGGGGATCGGTCAGCCATTAAATTTGTGTTTCTAAAACTTTGAAGCGCTTTATCTTTATTATTGCAAACTGAAAGTGATTTTTCAAAGAACTGAACTTACGGCCTATCCTAAATATTTAAGCGCGCTGTTTTTATCTCACATAACTTTAATTGGAGCGATTCAAGCAACTCTATGATGTCACATATCAATCTGTATACCCTATTCAGGGTGCCTATGCCGCCAAAGAGGAAGCAGGGAAGAGAAAAACAGAAAATCGGAAGCCATGGATCACAATGGAGAGTCCGAAGTCTTGAGTCTTGGGGAATCTAATAGAGAAAAGAAGAATCTACAAGCACTCGAAAACAGAAGATGGACAACAGATCTACAAAATGATAAAAAATGCAATCAGCCGTAAAGCAAGAAAGGCCAGAGAGTAATGGATGAAAGTCTTATGTAAAGAGGTGGAAGGCAACCTGTTCCAGGGAAACGTTGAAGCTGGTTAAAAAAACAGTAATATTATACTTTAAAACACACCCAATCAAGGGTAATATCAGTCGGAGTAAAGAAAATGAAATGCTAATTGAAAAAGGGACAGAGCGACTAGATGAAATGAGCACCTTGAGAAACTTTACAATGGAAAAACACTGAATAGCAGAATACCAGAGAATTAGATATATTAGATAGATTGTTTGACGGGAAGGCCTTCGATAGGAGCCAAGGCACTTAGACCTTTCTTGGTCCATTGTGCCAACCCCATGCCTGTCTTCCACTTGCAGACAGGGGACAAGAGCACCACAGTAGAGGTATGGAGGGTGTCCTCCCTCCAACCTTCCCAGTCTGGGTATATCTCCCTCCGGCCTCCCGGTGGTCTGGAGTATCACCTCTCCATCCACGCCCAGTGGAGGCACGGAGGGCCACCCATCCAACCACCATCCGGGCCCAACGTTGCTTAACTTCGGTGTTCTGACGGGAACCGGTGTTTCAACGTGGCTAGGCCCTTGCCCATACCTGAGGATTACAACACTGTGAGTGAAGATGAAATAGAATACTCCATATTATATCATAATTTAATGCTGCAGTAATGGATTTGAGAGAGAGAAAGGCGCCAGGAGTTGATGAAATCCCTCGTAGTTCCTAAAGTATGCGGAGTGAGGACCCTGAATAGGATATACAACTTGATGTGTGACAATTCATCAAGTGGGCTAATTTCAATGGAATTTAAATAGAATCTAATAACCCCTACTCCCAAAAAAGAAAAGAGCCGATAGATGTGAAGACTTCAAAACAATCAGCATAACAGGGCATTCATTGGAAATTTTGACCAGAATCCTCTGCAGAAACATGGAACTGCAGATGGAAGAATTCCTGAATGAAGAACAATTCAGATTTAGGAAACGTAGGGGAACGAGGGAAGCTATTTAAGCCTTTAGACTTATCACAGAGAAGGGGATTCAAAAGAACCAGCCCACACATACGTGCTTCATCGACCTAGAGAAAGAATTTGACAAAACGTCCTGGAACAGGATGCTGACCTTACAGAAGAGCATAGGAGTGTCATTTAATGAAAGACGAGAAATATGCAGGCTGTATGAGGAACAAATGGCAGTGATTAAATGCGGCGGAAGTGCAGAGGAAGCAGAATTGAAGAAAGGAGTACGACAAGAATGGGCGTTGTCACCAATGACCTTTAATGTATACATTTAAAAAGCCTCAAATGAAATGAAGGACGAATTAAAAACAGGAATAGAAGCCCAATGAGAAAAAATCAGCATGTTACACTTTGATGATGACGTAGCAATGCTTTCTGAGAAGAAAGAAGATCTGACGATGATACTGAACGATTTAGCATAGTCTGAAGAGATACAGCTTAAATATTAATGCTAAGAAAACCAAGGTAATGATAGGTGGAAGAAATCATGAAGATAATTTCACCCCTAAACTTGGACAGCAAAAACCTGCGCAAGCCGAATAATTTTGTTATCTGGGAAGCAGGATCACCAGCGATGGAAGAAGAAAGAAAGACATTGTGAGCAGAATATCCCAAGCGAAGAAGGCATTCTACCGGAAGAGAGGTCTGCTGACAGCTGGTAACACAAATCTGTAAGTAATAGATGTGGCGAAAAACAATTATGTAGTTGTTTAGATTTCACTGCCGTAGTCAATACGGCAGTGAAATCTAGACAACAACAGCAGCAGATGCAAAGGAGATTGGATGCAATGGAAATATGGTGTTACTGAAGAATAATGAAGAATTAATGGACTGAGAGAAGCACTAACAAAGAGCTGGAGAGAAAAGAAGCATAATGAAAACTGTGTGAAGAAGGAGAGAAAAACTTATTGGACACATTTTTAAACCGCATAATGAAGACAATTTTGGAAGGAGAAATAAATGGGAAGAGTTATAGAGGAAGACCAGAATGGAGTACATTAAGCAAAGTATGAAGGACGTCAAAGTAAATAGTTATGTAGGAATGAAGCGGATGAAAGAGAGGAAATGGATATAGAGGCCTGCTGACTAATTTCTGCACGAAGTAACCAACCAGCTTCCATGGAGCAGGAGCAGGAATTATATAGGAATGAAGTAGCTGGAAGAGAAGATAGTTGAATGGAGAGTTGCTGCAAACCAATTTTCGAATTGATTACTACCGATGATGAAGAAGATGAGTCTTCACCTAGTCTTACACCCAAGGAAAATTTCTCAAAACTGCACATTCTTATTTTTTCTGCAATTGAAAACCTTAATTTTACAATATGGTGCGCATCTGGGGGTTATAAAAGTTGAAAATTTCATTGCCATAGTTAACTAAATTCAATTTGTCACGGTTTTGGAAAGGGCTTCCCAGGTGGCTGTTCGAGGTGAGAGACGGAGCGCAAGTGTGGCAACACCGATCTCCATAAACTTCCAGGCTGTGAACTAAATGTGGATGGCACGATACACGTAGAAACGTTTTTATTCAGTACGGAATTGTTTTTTTTTGCTCAAAGAGACCCATTATTTCATTCAATTCTCAAATAAAAAATCACTTCCTCAGAACTTTTAAAAATCCTTAAATAATGTCAGATGCCTACAATTAATTGTTTTTTACAATTAATCAGATTTTCAACTCTTTCCTTGGAAAATAGAGTAAAATGATATTTCCATGATAATTTTTTAAATATTCATTAAATTGGAAGGTCCGATCTCGATTCCTGACCCAGTCAAACGTTTTCCTTTAGTAACCGGCCACCCTCCACCTTTTACATACATTCTACCGTTGTGGTCATCCCTGTTCATTCCCTTCTGCTTGAGTGATACATTTAGCCACTGAATGAGAGTTAATTTAAGAAATTATTCCAATCCTATTATCATACTACTACATACTTCTATACAACTCTTAAATTAATTAAACTTCAAACGCGACACTTTTTCCCTATTAAACACAAATTTCAGATGAAGGCAATATTCTGAGAGTCCATCTGCCGTAAGAGTGCTAAAGAAAAAGAAAATTTATTTTTAACGAATGTAATTGAAATATTATGCGGCAATGCAGAAATTGGATACAGAGCTAACATTAAAAAATGAAATAAGCTTCCTCCTGAGATGTTTTCTGTTTGGATATTATTACTTGCAGCAATCACCCTTTAGTAAAAATGTATAATGATATTAAAGAAAATATATTTTAGCAAAACGCGATAGGTATTTTCCAGATGGCCCCCTTCAGCGAACACCAGCACTGTTTGTTTTAATTAATTCAAGTTCCTCGGCACTAATTAAATTAAGACTTTGGTCGCACCAGCGTGGTTGATGAAATAGATTGGGGAGTATTCTTTTTTTTAAGATGCGACTCTCTGCATAAAGCAACAAATGAAAGGGATTTTTGCCCTCCAGCTTTGTTGAAAATCCGCTTAAATGGTTCCCCTTGCAGGAGAACTGGCAAAATGACCATTCAGTCTTTGCACACGCAATTTTATTTAGGGTGGTTGGAGTGATTCTTGTTCATGTACAGATTTTCTTGCAACTTTGCTCACGTGTTCAATGTGATAAAAATTGCATCCTACCAATTTAGATGATTCCGATGTTTTTTGCAATTCAATGCTAATTTAAACTCGTATCTTTATGGCATAAGACATAATTCGTAATAATTTGATTACATATGTTCCGATTGTCTCTTAACTTGAATAAAATACATTTATTATTACTCTAATTGTTTCTAACAAGTATCAAGGTGTCAGGCCAAGTAGAACATTCGGAAAAAAACTAATTTTAATAAAATTTCGTCTAAATTTTGAATAAGTTTCAAAAAATCTAGTCATAATAAGGTTAAATTAATTATAAAATTACTGCATTATTTCTATTACTGCCATCACGGCGAGTTCCAATGCATAAGTAGCTGCATATTAATGACATGTAGTTCATTTTTTTCAACATATTCAAAAAATAATAAAATGTACTCTCAATGACCCACGATTTACGCTCCAGCCAACTTAATTGACAATAAGACCAACAATAACGTGAAGGAGAAACGTTTTCGGATCGAAGCAATAGCTCCAAACTTTCCACCGTAAATCTCCAAGGGTCGAGCCGAACATTCTGATTGGAGAGTCTCCCTGTAAGCGAGCGCTAGACTCTATTCATGAGGAAAAATAGGGAATTGAATGAGAATGTGAGTGAAAAAGATTAGAGAAGAAGGAAGCAAGGAATGCCATGGAAGGGAATGAATGAAGGGGCACGGGTGAGAGGAAATTGCAACGGTTCCGATGAATGGAAATATAGCACACGCAGGAAAGGTCGGCCGAGATCTTATCTTCTCCTATCTCCAACACTTTCTCTCTTCTTCCTTTTGGAACATAATCATCTCTAAAAGCCATTTCTCTCTCAGTCTGGGAAGTAAAAGTTGTCGGCGGGGCGGGATTTCAAGCGAGGAGCAAATTTGGTCCATTCGGAATGTTCAGCCACGCAAAGGACGGGGAGTGCAGATGGGGAGGGGCGAAGGCAGTCGGGAGTGAAAAGAGTTTTAAGCTAATCAGGGAGAGAAGGGGATGGCGTGTCCTTTTGGAGGCAGGGGTGGGTCTTCTTCATTAGAGGGACCCACCGGATCACCATTGACGCGCGCGGATGAGAAAAAGAGAGAGAGATAATGGAGGAATAAGTGAGAGAGGGTGAATGCAATGAGACGCCGTGGAGTTGCCTCTGAAACCAAGACATTCCGAATTACGAATTTGATTGGTGTCCCGAAATGAGATATTTCCATGATGGCCTCTTGTGCACGAAAAAAATCGTTTCCTCAGTAGGCTGTATATATTTATACATGCAAAATGAAAGTACCAATGGCTCACTCACTGCCTGATCACGATATCTTTGGAACGTATTAAAATGAGATTTGCCACATATCTCCATCTAAAACCCTTCGCATCTCCTTAGAAATCATTTAAACATATGACAACTTGAACAGCAATTTTCTTCGAAAACTTTACGTTTATTACGGGTTCATAAAGGGAAACTTTATTTACTAAGGGAAAATTGAAGAAGCAGGAAATCAGCGAAAATATATTAAATTTTCTCTGAAGTTTTTAAGAATGTTAACTCCTTCTTCTTATCATGTATATGAACGCCATTTAAAAATATCCCCCGCAAACAGAGGTTAGTTTTAAAGAGCGTTGTTTCAGGTACAGTTAAAGTGACATCAGGTGTACCCCAATGGGGGTGTCATCGGAGCCATATCATGCCACATACGTCATCGCCGTGGCAACGAAGAAAATATACCTTTTCGCAGAAGACACTGTATTGTACAGGGATATCAGCAGTGAATCTGACATGAATGCGTTAAAAAGAGACCCATGATGACCCATGAAATAAATAGTGCAATACTTTGCAGTTAGAATTAAATTTTTAAAGTGCGTTGTTATACATTTTTGGATTTGGTCAACAAAAAGGTACACAATGTGACGATAATGTTAAAGAGCAATGTAATATTTCTCTCATGAGACCTCACTTGGAGTGTGCCGCTAGCATATGGGACCCTTACGAATTAGGGCTGGTTTCAGAAATACATCGAGTACAGTGGTGAGTAGCTAGATTTGTTAAAAGTTGATACTTCCCGTAGTTAACAAAACGTTAGTGTTACCAAATTGTTAAAGGAATTATTGTGGGGATCTCTGACTGATCGAAGAGAAAACATATAGGTTAATTCTATTACCTAAGTTCAAAGCAGACTACATATCGGAAGAAATTCAACAAATTGTGCTGCTGTCTACGCATAACGATAGAAACATTGCAGAGTCATTAGATTTAAAATGTCAGTATTTCCACGGAAATAAGGGGTCATAATAGTTGTGATAAATAATTTATAATAAACTCCCACGCTCACTAGGTAGAGTAGACTTTGTACTTGTGTTTAATAACATATCATTATTATAGACACCTCACTGCGCTCCAACTGTCACGTATGATTTTGATTTCTTCATGAATTAGTATCCCGCAGTATTCATGAATTAATAGTATTAGTAATAACAATCAGAAATATTGTCTTAATCAGCAAACCATATGTTAGGACGTTCACCATTAACCCAGCACATAATAATATTATTATTATTAGTCACCAACGTACCACTCACCTAGTTTCTGGTTAGGCCGTGCGTCGTTCAGTGACTGGTTTTTGTCTGCGCTTATAGCAGACGAAAGGAGAGCAAACGAGGTCCTGATTTGAACTGGGATGAGCACCACATACCCTGGAGGTAGCTTGCACGGTATTCGGTAAATGTAAATGTATAAAGAGAATGTTTTTGAGCTTGTTTTCCTGTTTTATTGCTTGCATTAATTTTTATATTTAGATTTAAAGGATTTCCTGGCTAGATAGAAGTTTGAATTTTCCTAGGAATGCAGGTTGTGAACCAATGCTTCCAAGAAAATAGAACCGCTAAACACAATTTTACGATTTTTACCCTATTTTTGTTAGTTTTTACCACCGTAAGAAAAGAGTGCAAACATTTTATCCTTTGCTTCTTGAAATTACCTGCGATCAAGATACTCATGAATTGAAATTTTCAGTGGTGAACGGCTTAAAGAGTGTATTTTTTTTAACTTTTCCATTAGGTTTTCTCATTTTCTTCATTTGCGCCTAAAAATAGCATTTTCAGAACAAAAATCTATTTTTCTCACATTTCACCAATATTAATTTTCTTGGTAACCTGAGCATTGGATTTGATTAAATATTTTAAGGCGTTAGCGCTTTTTAAGTGAGTCAGTGCAATAAGATAGTGAGATAAATAAATCATTGTGATTGAAAAAATCTAGTATATCTTCTCATAGCCCTTCAATACTGCTTTTAAAGCAGTTGTAAATTAATGTGATGCTTTTTATTGCCAAATTTAATTATTTTTACACTATTTCCATGATTGGTACAAAACTTCAGACCTGAAGACGCCAGCAGGAGGGCTGAAGAAACTGTTGTCATCAATAGACATAAAACAGGCACAAAAATTTATAGGAAATAACTTCACTGAAAAATGATGATGTTTACTGCTGCAACATTAGCGCGTTATCAGGAAATTATTATCTTCTTTACGCCTAAATACTTTCCAATGTGATGTTTGTATGGAGATATTTCATTTGTAATTCTTCAAAATTTATTTTAAAAGCTTTTTTTGAAGAATTTTCTGACTCTTGTCAACGTTACTCATTATTTGCTGTTGGCGCTGAGTATAAATTCTTTTTATGCTACTGTTTTTCCGCCCTCATTTTAACCTCCTAGTTGCAGATATCCTCTATTCTCGGGTACTCTCCAGTTCTCTTCGACTTTTATGTACCTGCTGCTTTTTTTCCTGCTGATATGATTTATCAGTAAAAATTTCCAGAGACACTGTCATTCAATGCCGTGCCGTGTTTCTCCGGTGCATTATAACGAATCCAGTATTCACCGTTGCATGGTGGTAGTTTTTTTTGCTTATAAAAATATAAATTGTTAATAAAATTTTAAAAAACTCCGGAAACTTTTACAAAAGTTTCAGTAGTTATTTAAGTTAGTTATTTCTCTGAATCATGCGTTTAATATTTGTTAAAAGTAAAAACATCCATGCCAGTCTTGCTTATTTTCCATGTGACCAATGAAAAAATAATCCAACTTTGAATAACCGTATATCTATTTAGCGGGCTTACTTCGATGGTGTTTTATGTATGTTAGAAGATCCACATTTGTTTTTGGAGGCTTATTGCTGCTGATATTGAGTTTGAATATTTGTGCCAAAGCGCTAATAGTGCGTTAAAGATCATTTTAAGTGATCAGCTGACCCTAGCTGAAAGAACGTCTGTGATATGAATGTCGCATTAACCATATGCGGTAAGAGTTCGAGGAGGATCAGAACCAAGTGTACACCAACATTGAAATAATAATGAAATTATTCAACATTACTTTAAACATCAGAGGGTGGTAAATAGTATGAAATTATGGGTTAATTGAGGAACATTTTACATACATCATGCTTTTAGGGACGTTTAACACGGTTATTTAATTTATGTAATTTTTTTACAAAAGACGTTTCATCAGTTATGGCCGGTCGTACAGCATTTAATTCGCTAAAACTACCAATTGATTGATCAGATATGAGAAAAAATATGACACCGCATGAATGCCATAACGTGGGATAGGTATATAATATCAATTGCGTTGCTTCAGCTTTATTTAAATTTTACTCAAAAACAAGTAATTGATTCGGTCTAAGAGTGTCCTCATTGCTCAGGACAGTATCATTTAAAGCTGATGAGAATAATTTACATTTTTCAGATGATTGAGTTTAGTCCCAGTATAATCATACACAGAACTAGCGTATTTAAATTTAAGAGGACCCAGTTGCAAACTTATCCCCAGATAGAGGCCTAGCTAAATATTTCATCAATCCAAATGGGTTTCATTACGCTTGGCACTGAACTGAGGTGGAGTGGTGCCCAGATATTGATAACAGTTGTTTACATTCCCGTAAAAGAAGAGAGTTTGCAAACTTTCTAGCCTGCTATTTTTTGGTAAGTAGGTATACTATATATTTGTCGTAAGATTTCTAAGTTGTTTGATAACTGCTATATATTTGCGCTTTAAACAACAGTTTGGAAGCGTTTTCTTTTGTCCCCTATACATCATACTAAATGTTTTCTTTCCCAACTGAATTTAAACGGGTACGATCCGCCATTTATTCTATAAATGTCTATTAGCAGTGGGAAAACCAATAAAGTAATTTTCATTAGCCAAACAAAGTGAAAAAAAAACAAATTCACTCAGCCTTGGAGCAATCTTATTGTCTCAGTTGATTGTATTATTTCCATTCGTCTATCGTCTCTGGGTGGCTTTCTCACGCAAGTAGTAATGTGAAACCAATTTACCCCCGAAATGTAAATATATTACCTCCTCACGGTGTTTCTTGATTCGTGCTGAGAACCGTTTAAATACTAAAGCAATTGAATTCAATCCGTTCTGGCGTAACTTTGTTGAATTCCATTTTCAAATAATTACAAGGCCAACTATGTTTAAATCCACGGAGTATTTTATTGGTACAACTAGTTTCAACGCTACGGCGTCATCATCAGGTACCTGATGATGACGCCGTAGCGTTGAAACTAGTTGTACCAATAAAATACTCCGTGGATTTAAACATAGTTGGCCTTGTCATTATTTACTAAAGCAATACTTTGATCCCTTGTTCAAAGAGTGAGTGGAGGGGTGGGTAGTGAGCGAAGTAAGAGGGTGACAAAGCATAGTTTAACGTGGTAACAGGAAGGATTTTAAGGCGAGCGAAGCTGCAAATAACGGCTAGTGAAGAATAGAAACAATAAGGAAAAACCTAGAAGACAAAAAGAAGATCTACCTTGGAGAATAACTCTTAGTAGGTATGTAAGTAGGTACCTATGTGAAACGTGTATTGAATTATACCAAATTTAGGATTGATGATGATACTAATCTTTTAGCTGTAAACAGAATCGATTGGAGAGCGGCAGGAAAACAAAATTCGGATTGGTAACAGCGGAGGACGATGAAACGTGCAACTTTTTTTACCTTCTTCCAAAATCTATTAGATTCAGGATTTAAATGTTTATGCGTAAATATGTCTAAACAATTCAAAATTCAGCATCACTTGAATCCCAACCGGATTCCTGCTCTGACGAGTAAATATTTGGTTGTTTGAGTAGGTTCACTTTGGATCTCTTAAGCACTCCTACTTTCTTTACCAGGACATGTGGATGACTTCTCTCAATCCACTGCCACGAGTTCCAGACCGACGCGGTGCGCATTTAAGCTAAATCGTATAAAAATGATTGTAAATATTTCCGTCAGACGAAAGCAACTAAACATAAGAAATGAACAGCAAGACGGATAGGCTCTAGAATGTCTTATTTCCAACACACAATGCGCGCCTTGCCGCGAAGCGGCCAACACACAGGAGTACATTGAAAACACACTTCTCTTCGTTTCGAGTGAAGTCTTCCGCGGTGCGTAAGATGAAATGGCTTCATTTTCGGGAGAACTGAACAGAAAAACAAAATCAACGCGGTTCTCCCGAAAATGAAGCCATTTCTTCCCCTCTTCATTCCCAATTCCATTGATGTCTGACGCGGCAAGACCAGAGACGGCTGGTGTGACCCAGTGCCCGAGCCTTTGCGACGCGGCGGTTTCAGCGCAATGAGCAAGTGGTGACTTGTTAGAAGTGTGAGCGAGGGTACACTGCTGCAATGACTAGTAAATGAAAAACGTGATGGTATGAAAGAGGTGGAAGTTTCCTTTCTCTCCTTGTTGTGCTCCTAATACTACCTAATACTTTCCTTCCAGTATTGCTTTCCTTCTATTGTTTCGCCATTCACCCTCATCATGCAGTCATTGTTTACAATCTCAAAGTCCTAAACCAATTTTTCGTGTTTGACGCTTTTGATCTCAATTCCATTCTATTGCTTCACAGACGTTATCAAAGAGCCTATGTAATTCCTATTAACTCTTAGACATTAACGCAGCCTTACCACAGTATCGTGGAGCTTAATCGTGATTTAATACGTTTCTATAAACCATAATGAGGTTAAGAATTATTTTATTGTTTATTATCAAAGATGAGAAGAGACAAGTCCTTGTGTTAAGTAATTTTTAACAGTCGAAACACCTTTCATTAATCAAATACTTATATTTCTTACTACGAATCGTAATCTGGCAAACTATTTTGTTGTTTTGATATTTTATTCCCGGACGTAGATATGTGAACAGGATTTCTTTGGATATTATGCAACGTAAACCACAGAATCGAATTGCAGGCGAAATTGAAGGCAGAGTACTTTCCGCATAAATGCGAATGGAGATTGCTAGCATACCGGCTATAGATTGCACTCGTGAATTCTCGCCTCGAAAATATTCGATATACATATTTGCATTTATTCAATACTATCTCGTTTCTCGAAAAATGCTTTTTGCAAATACTCGAAATTCTCTAGTCTAAAAAAAAATGATCATATTCCTTTTAGGGAGAAACTCCAAATCCTGTCCCTATTAAGCTTTATGGGAGATGAACGTATGGAAAACAGCGGATTTTTATGCCTATCCTGTCCAAGCTTCTCAAATATAAGCTTGGGAAATACCGCTTGAGAACCCTAACGGACAATGCGTTGCGGTTTAATTTATCGCTTTGAAACGTTACGCCCGATACATCAGGTTTCATGCCAACATAGCAAGCCACCACGTATCGGCCGGTTAAGCCCAAGTTATTCTAGGTTGGAAGTTTTTCGAAATTCTTTGTTTCTGAATGGGCCATTGAGCACAATATCGGGAAAGCCCTGGGACTGAAACAATAAGAGGGGATTTCTTCCCACTTCTCATCAGTCATCACGCAGCCATAGCCTTTTCCTCTTCTCCACACCCGTCGCAGCCCGTTTCCAAGATTTCTACCATCCGTGGGAATGTAGCGCCCCATATACGTATATAAATTTCCCGATATCCGGTACCTGATATGCTGGAGTAAAACCGATACGAACCCGATATTCACTATTTGCAGTTTTGATCGCGTCAAACCCAACTTTCATTGCTACACCGAAAAGCGAGAAGGAGAATTCCTTTAAGAAATGAAATTTCAGCTCTTCTGGACTTAGACCTGGAAAATGGACTTAATAGGTGTGTACTATTACCTCTTAATACCAGCATTTACACCTCCTAATTCTATTAAAATTTAAAAACAATCCGCGAATATGCTTGAAATCAACCACATATTTCACAACCACTTGCTTCGCCTAGTTTCATAATTTTCTCTCATCCTCGTCATAAAACGAAACTAACTTCACATTGGAACTTTTGAAATTCAACTCACTTCCCAAATCTTAACTTGCTGGTAAACAATTTCGATGATGAGCCTCGCAAAGCCAGCTGAGGAACTCGATAGTTTTGTGGTAAGATGGCTAAATATGAATACCATGTTTTGGAAAATTAATATGAGAGCAATTTACAGGACATATAGCCAACTAAAGTAATTGCAAAATGGACATATCTTTTTTGCCACAGGGTTTTTCTGAAACCCAACAAACCATAAACATATCACATTTTGCCATGCTATAGATCTCATGGAGACGAATTCAAAGGTATGCATAACCTAAAAAAACGGACATATATTTAGCCATCTTAGCACAGTGTACCTGCCAATTTCAGGTTTTTTAAAAGTTCAATTTTACAAGCCATCATAAAAATGACAGCAAGTGAAAATAAAACAAAAAATACGCGCCGCGACGGGTAAGAGGGAAGTTTTCAAATGGAACTGAAGAGGATAGCGTCCCTTCGTCTATTGGAGAACACTCACCTCGAACATTCCACAGTCATTCCATCCAGGAGACTGCTGATTGGTGACATCGATCAGACATCCACGCGGCCCTCTGGCCCGGAACATGCTTCGAGGCCATCTTTAGAGAGGGCGACGTCACGATGGAGCAGAAATGCCTCGCCGAGTGAGCTGCGTCATTTCCGTCGAGAGGTGATTCCCATATTGACCTCCTTCCTTGATCTTCTCGCAAATTCGGGCCCAGAGTCGTCCCCCGCCACCGAAAGGGGACGCTGAGTCGACAGCCGCAGTCCATCCACATGGGACCAAACGGATGGAATGCGTCCGCAGCAACATCGACGGGTAATTCTAGAAAAAAGGCTAACAGTTAGTTTTTCTCGTGCTTTGCTCAGGAATAACTGTTTAGAGGTAGAAACAAGGGACATGAAGGAGCAATCTCACCATCCGAGAGAACATGGATAGTATAGACGAAAGGGAGGGATAAAAAAGATGAAGACCATACTATTGTATTCGGAAGAGAGGAGCTAAATGCACAGAAAAGTTATAGTAAGAGGAGAGGAATCATAATAAATTCGTTTCTTCATCTTTACCTGAAGTACCATCATCACGTGGGACGGAAGAAGTACAACGGGTATCAAGCGCCGAATAACCCAAGATAGGAAAGCGTTCATGATTCATAGAGATGACAACTACTGTGTGCAAAGAAGATAGGGCCACGAACGAGGAAACTACGTGCGAAAACGTTCCTGTGGAGCGTGGCACTTTGTGGATGAGAAACCTGAACCATTTGAAAAGGAGTTTAAAAAAGATAAGGAGCTTTCAAAACCAGGTGCTGGAGGAAGAAGACTTAGACCAAATAAACATACAAATTAAGAAATAAAACGTCATAAAGAGAATTAGAAGAGGAAAGGACCATATGGAGCACTATACAATAAAGAAAAGGCAAATGGATTGGGCTCAACCTGAGGCACAGAATGTCTGTGAAGAATCTAATGGAAGGAGAAATAGTGGAAAAAGCCCCAACAAGGAAGTATGTAGATCAAATAAAGAGAAAAGTGATAAAAAGAAAAGAAAAGGGAGTAAGGTAACTAGCATTAGACAGGGAGGAATGTAAGGCTGATGTCAACCAATCCAATCAATCCCTGAACGACCAATGGCAATTTCAAGTTTCATTTTTGTGAAAGATTCTTTCAAAGGCAGTATCCTATTGACTTTGGTAGGTAAAGGGAGTATTTTCCTGTGGGAACAACAAAAAAATTATTTTCCTTCAAACAAGTCAATTCAAAATCTATTAATTTATAATCTCTTTTAAAATTACTAAATCTTTTAATTTCTCCCACTGCACCCTCCATTCATTTTGCGTGCTAATTAAATGCTCATCAAAACAATTTTAAAAGTTAACAGGGGACTTTCCATCCAAATTAACGTTGGTTAATGGAATTACCAGCCTCCAAAATTCATTTGTCCGCACTTTCCTTTTCCAATAACTAGTGTTGTAAATACTTAAAAGTTGTGGTAAATGCGTCAAAGACCAAAGCAGTGGTTTTGGTATTATGAGTTGGATGGGTGAAACAAATGAGGAAAGGGATGATTTTGTACGCCTTGGCCGAATATTTGTGAAAGATGGGAGGATAAATGAAGGGGTTGAAAGGTGTGCAAATACTGGAAGGAAATTCGTGAGTGGTATGTGGAGTATATGTGGAAGATATCTAATATTGTGTGAAATATAACTTTATAATTTTGTCCCTCAATGTTTATACTGATAAAGTTAAGTGAACTCACTCTTCTATTCCCAACATTCACTCCTTTATTACCCTCGTCAGAATGTTGTTACGTATAACTGCCACTCCAGCCACTTTTGCTTTCCGCTAGTAATTTCCTATCAGCTACCTTTCCTTTACTACCGTTTCATGTAACATTGCCTCATTACCTTCATTTGCCATTTCTTTTTTACCCAAATTACTATTTCCCTCATTTTAAATATCTAGTTACCATTTATAATTCATTTGCATTATTGGTATGATGTTTTCTGCAATGACTTTCATACGGCCTTCGGGATAGTCAAAAGGGAAATTCTCATTTGATGCGGATTTTCCTGATTTAGACTGTGCTGAAATAGAGACCCATACATCCCTCCACGTTGCATTACGTAAAATGCTTTTCCATTCCAGAATATGCTTTCGTGTAGTGTAAGGTCGTTATTTAAATCTACGCGGAATCCCCTCACATCAGCTGCTGATAAAATTCAATTCATGCGATTAAATACGACTTATATAATGCCAAAGACAGCATTAGGAAGAAAACTGGAAATGAAATCAATTTCGCCACTATTCCTCGTGCGCGCCGCTACCTTATGAATTGTGGTGGCCAGGGTACGCAATAGGGGAGTGGTTAAACCCTAGTAGCATCCCCAAGGGAAACTTTCACTGTTAAAACCACGATTCTTATCCTAAGCGCTGCGGAATCTGGAGAATAACCGACATTTGACGTGATAAACTCGTTTTTCAGTCTCCTCCACTTAATAGTTATAATATACGTGGAATTTATAGTCGGTTGATATAATAGGTCATAATAATTGACGTGAATAATCGATTAATTCCATAATCAATTATTTATGTCCAAGGATAATCGAATAATAAATTATCATGATAATCGCAACGGTAATTGCGCATCCTTAGTAATAATATTCCGAATACAGCCGTAACTAAGGTCGGTCGTGCGTTACCTGACGTCATGCAGCCGGTCTTTATTGAGAAAGAGTCATGATGGGATAAATAATAAGAATATATATGCAATGAGATTATACAGGAAAAATAAGTCAATGTTTAACTTCTAAAGCACGAGGGAACTATGAACACAAGTCTGGGAGCAGCGGTAATGTTGCTTTGGGAGGATTCAAGACCCAAATAAACATTTCAAAATCATGTTATAAAAATATTTTTTTAGAGGCAATCACTAACATGCAAACCCTTATGAGATAAACCGAGGCTGGAGATGCTATGAAAATGTTCAGGGTCCAATATTAAGCTCGGCAATCACATCGTTTCGATACTTGGACCATGGAGTCGGAGGATGAGAATAAAGCGGAGGTGCTCTTCTGTGGGATACGAGAAGATTGGAGGTAGTGTAATTATAATTGTCCATTAATTGACCGAAAGAAAGAAACAAACCAGGGGGTAGGCTTGGTGGTGGAGGAAAGGAATTTGCTTGGTTGAAGGAAGGAAAGTAGGTGGGTGGACGAAGTGATAAAGGAGGATGAAGACCGTTTCGGAACGGGGGAATGTTAAGAAAGCGAGGGGAATGAAGGGGAACGTTGAGAGGGCATCAGACGGCATGAGTTTGGCGGAGAGTGAGTACGTATGGGTAGGGGAGTGAGTGTGTACTTAAAAAGAAAGAGTGGAATCAAGTGCGGAGAGAGACTTTGTCAATGACAACAGGATATGGGACATAATCGATGAAAATGGGGGATCAGGGGTGGAATCACGATTCCTTCCTTTCACGGCGTTGTCATTATCGTTATCCAAAACTCAAACCACTCTAGAAGGACAACGCTCACAGCCACTGTCCTAAGAACGCAATCCACTGCTTGAAACTATTGGTTGAAAGCGCTTTACAACAATTGAAGAGTGACGATCATGATTTCCCTCTCTTTAGCGCTATTGGCAAATAACTCTTAAAATCCAAGATTTATACAAAAAATTAAAACGTGTAGCATCCTTGACTTTTAGTTCCTTGACACCGTCCAAACGAAAAATAAAATGGTTCAAATACCCTTTATCGGGATTTTGTCATACTTTATTCCCAACGCTAACCCAAGAGATACTGTCAGTTCATGTTTTAATAATAATAACACCTTGGGGCGATTAAAAATCGCAACCTTCAAGTTTAACCTTACTTCCACTGATAATAAGTAGATTCTTTTAAGTATTTATCTCATCGTAAACCAGTTCCTACACATGTGCACGCTCTTGGCGTCCAGTGACGATGAGGCAGTTTAACTGGGCCCGGGACGCAACCCGCTCGGCGCCTGGCTGCATGCCACGTGCTAGTCTGTTTATGAAGCCGTAAACATACGTTGAAACGGTTAAAATGTTTGTCCTGAGTGGGCCCTAAAATGTCCTAATTACTATAGCAATGATGGTTTCACCCGGAAAGATGGATATCTTGAACCAGCTGATCTTTTACTCACGGTGGACGGCTAATGCGGATCGCACAGCCATAAGACTGAAAAATACGTTTTCTCACAGCATCGATCATTTTTAGCATACGAATTCCCTTGTCCCTCGAATTGCGAAAATATGCGCCACTATACTCCCCAAACAAACCTATCGATCCAATTTACCTTGGCTGCAAGAATTCCGGTGAATGAAGTTTTCCGCGGCGTATAATGCCTGATTGCCTGGGACCTCGCTGCCTGCAATACAAGTCCGTTAAAAAATAAGTTAAGATTGTTCAATTCTTCCAGACCCAAACTAAAGGTGAATTTCTTCCTGTAAAACACTGTCAGTAAACCTCAACCCGACATTGAGGTAAAATAACACTTAAATGCAGGGCTTTATCTTCGAATCATACAAACCGAAACTCAGAATGAACTCTTTTCAATTTCAACGGCGGGGTCGCTTCGAATATATAGAGGCACACGAAAGACGAGGCAATCTCAAGGCGCCCCGCGGATTTTCGCCCGTCCTTCGTTTAATGAGCAGAGATGAAGAAAGTGGCTCGACTGTGGAACGTGGAAAGGGTTTCTTTATTAAAAACCGTCCGGAGAGGATGAGGGAGAAATTTCGGGATTCGGCCCCCTCTAGAACGTCTCTTGTTTTGTGCGTGCTCGCTCGCTCCATCTCTCGCCCCGAATTAGCATCTCTCTCGGGACCGGCGCAGCCTTAATAAACCCCAGCGGGGTTCAATTTCGAAATGTTTTCATTTGGCGAAAATAGCGAGTAGAATGGTGCCTATCAATGAGTTAAAGATACCTGCGTCTTCATCTAACCATCCTCAACGCATAAATGAATCCCTCCCGGGGATTTTTAAATCTCCTCAGAAAATGTTTTCGGAATATTCTGAATGACAATGATTATTCGATCTCAGGTGTGTAAGCTTTTGCTACGGTACATCAATTTTCCTCGAGTTCCAGCAGGTATTTGTAATCTTAATCTCAACGGTGAGGCCGGAGGATATAACCTCCGAGTTTCTCGGGAGAACCTTTTTTCGGGGCAGAGATAAAAGAGCAAAAAACAGAGATAGGGATGATAAAGGGAAGCGCGAAGTTTCCTCGTTCGTCGCCTCCTCTTGATCCCCAATATTAAGCTCTTCTCCCGAAGATTCAGTTACCTACCTTTTCAAATACTACATTCGGCCCATCCGTTTTTTCATCAAAATTCAATGAAAAACTCTGCAATAATTTATAGGTGATACTCATTCCCAACAAAATTAGTACTTCGCCGAGCGTAATGCATACCTTACATAAAAACACACCAAGCAAGCGAAATATTTACCCATTTACAGATCTAAAATAACATTCGATTGATTTTTGACTTGACGGACGAATAGATGGAATAGTGTTTTCATTACGAATACACTCGTCGGCGCTAAACTCCTCATTCACTCTCGATGACAGATACCACTCTTAAAAAGAAGAAACCCGACTCAATTTCTCAGACTCCAACCTTCATCCGCAAATCATCAGCATTTTTTTAATTCTCAGAAGGATTTATTCTTCCTGATGGCATACCTATTCCCGCACTGAGAAATGAAAGGTGATTGGAGATCCTCCATAATTTAACCGCAATAAATCCCTGACTCGTTTCATGTTTTTATATCTCTGTCTAAGGTTTATTCATGAAGTCGTCTTAGTGATAGAAGGAAGGTGGGGGGGGGGGTGAGTGAGGAGTTCGAGGAGGGAACTAAGGTGCGGTTTTATAATGTCTTTTGAACTTTAACATCTGCACTACGTGGCCTTTACGCTGACGTAAGATTTATTGAGAGTTTTGCTTATATAACCCACATCGGCATGCCGCTTGGTGAGGAAAGCCTGTCCACATCCTTCACCATACCAAGAAAATGTTTCATTATGACACCGGTCATCGTTAAATGGATTTAAATGCGCAGTACTCCATGAGCTGAAACCATACCGCCGCATAGTGGGCTGAAATCGCAAAAAGCTGGCCAAAATTCAAAAAGTGATTTTTTTCGAGCCAGGAAGTTGAAACTTCATTCATTCATTACAGTAATCTACCGGTTAAGGGAAGGTTGTGATGAAAGTCAGAGAATATCCAACGAACTCTTACACGTGCCGTAAGAAGTAACACCCCTTTCTACCTCTGGTATTTCTTTCCTCATCTCAGCGTAAGTCCTACCTATCTTCATCCCGTCCATAAAGCCTATTCTCTTCCTTCCCCTTCCCCACTTACCCAACATCCTACCCTATATCACGGCCATCAGCAAACCATCGCCCCTCATTACCCCTTCCAGCCACCTACCCTGTCTTCCCCTAATCTCATCTATAAGTTTCCTCTCCTCGCCCACCATGTCAAGCTCTTCCTCATTTGTTTTCCTTTCCGTCCGACGCACCTTCTCCATCCTCCTCCACACCCACATCTCGGAAGCCTTCGGCCTTTTTTCGTCTTCCTTACTCCAAGTCTACGTTTCTGCCCCATACAACGCCACATTCCATATCAAGCTCTTCACCGGCCTCTTTTCCACATCCTTACTTTACGGCCCCGTCATCAGCTTCCTTCTATTATTGAACGCTTCCTTCGCTAGCGCTATTCTCCTCCTAATGTCTTTGCTACTATGTCTTGTTTCTTCTAGCGTACTACCCAAGTAATTAAATTGTTCTACTTGCTCCAGTTTGTGACTTCCTACTCTTATCACCAGCTTCGCATACTTTGTCCTAGAGAATCTCAATACTTTTGTTTTCTTAATATTATCCTTCATCCCGTATTTCTCGCACTGCATTTCCAGTGCATCTGCTAAAGTTTGCAATCCTTTCGATTACCGACTGAAAAACGCCTGGTCGTCTGCGAAACTTACCGACTTTATCCGCTGGCCTCCTATTTTCATTCCCACATCTAGCTCATCCCATGCCTATCTTACCATTTCCTCAGCATAGATGTTAAAAAGTAAATGCGACAATGGGCACCCTTGCCGCACCCCGCGACCTATAACTTCCCACCCTGATTCACCGTCAGATACCCTCACCTGAGCCCTCTGCCCCATGCATAAATTTCGGATGAGTCTCCTATCACGCCAATCTATTCCTATTTTCCCCAGTATCTGCATTAGTTTCTCCCAGTTTACTCTGTCAAACGCCTTTTCGAAATCTACAAAGCAAGCGAAAACATCCTGATTATGCTCTATGTTTCTATCTATTAGTGTCCTCATTACCGCAATTGCATCTCTGGTTGCCCTCCCCTTCCTGAACCCAAATTGGTCATCGCCTAAAGAGCAGTTTGCTCTGCTCTCCAATCTTCTATTTAGTATTCTAAGCAAGACTTTTGTCGCGTGCGAAATTAAACTGATTCTATACTTCTCGCATTCTGACGCTTTCTTCTTCTTCGGGATAGGTATTAATACTGTTTTCACAAAATCTTCTGGCCATACTCCTTCCTCGTAGATCCTGCGAATAAGTTCGAAAAATGATTTTCTCCCCTTACTACCTAGATTCTTTAGTAGCTCCGAGGGTAGGTTATCGGTTTCCACGGCTTTTCAACCCTTCATCTCTCTTAATGCCCTCTCCATTTCACTGTCAAGTAACTCTAGTCCGAGGTTATCCTTATCTATTGTTCCTTTATCCTCTAGATCTAGGCTAAAGGGTCTATTCTCGCAGTCATATAGCTCCCCTACGTATTCTCTCCATCTTTCCTGGATATCTTCCTGTTCGATTAATATATTCCCTGTTTTGTCCTTAACCTTTGAATTATTTTCAAAAGACCGGTGCATACGATGGCGTAAAGCATTTTCCTTAGTACTCTACAATTAACAATTTGCATGAGGTCAAAGTTGCACAAATTTCGCAAAATTGGTCTACACTCAATTTTCTCACGAAAGCTTCAAAATCAAGCCCTTGCTTAGCCTTTATGGGTAAAGAAATGGAATAAAAAGTTATGCAGTAAGATGAAACAGTTTTTCATATTTGTTTAAATGTAGTCTACTTACTTTTTTGTGATAATTTACTAAAGATATTAAACAAAATGGTGGACCCTCATTTTTGGTAATTTTTTAAAATAGATGTAGAGAAATAGTTATTTGCATCGCAAAGCATCGCGAGGTAACTTATATGGGGAAACTTTACAAAGCTTCCGCAGTGCGAATCCGATAAATATGCTGCGACCATTTGAGACGCCGAATTTCACATAACTTTTTGATCGAGCAGTCGAGTCTAGTCCAACCCGCCTGCAACGGGTAAAGTGGCGCGGAAAGTGGGTGGAATGGATTGTAGCAGCATCCACTCCGTTATGGAGATTTTCGAGATACAAACATTAAAAAAGCCTTCATCTATTATATTTTGGATAAATCGCGGAAAAAGTTACGCATTTTATCACAAGGGGTAAAGGTTAAAGGTAAAGGTCTCGCCTTGGGAAGGTACAGTCTCTACTCGGTTTCAAGTTTCGTGTGAGACTAGTATCGTCTAGTTTGTGAAAAAATAATTTCTTTTAAATAAAACTTATTTTGTTACCTTTTGTGACAATAGATAATTTATTGTGTTTTCAAAGTTAGTTGGAAAATATAAATAATTATCATTTCATGACTACCAGAATTTAAATAAAATAAAATTCTTAAAACGAGAAAATAAATAAAGGAAAACAGCTAAAACATCTGTCAATTGTAAAACAAGAGAATCAAATGAAAAGTCTCAATACATCTCAAATAGAAACTAAAGTAATTCAAAATATATATAAAACTATGATATTGCAATATAATAAAGAATGACGGAAAAGAAAAAAATATTTTTTATCACTCTATCTTTTAAGCTCTATTTGATATATATTTTTCATTTTTAGTCTGTATTGTATCCCACGACGAGTTCAGGTAAGAATAACTAGTGATAAGGTAATTATTTTCGCGAAGTGTTGAAACCCATTGAAAAAGTCTTTCTCCTGGCATTGCAATAGGGAAAGAATTATTACTAAGAAATAATTTCTCTATTTTGGGCTACTCTGGAAATGTAGACTCATACGCCTTTCAAGACGACAATATTTATATCACATAAGATCGAAGCAGTTAAAAAGCAGTCCACGGCTTAGAGTTACTCTAATTAATAGCCATACAATGGAGACGCCATGAAGTTTCCGCATTTTGAATCGACCGCTGTAATACCCGACATAATATCAGTATTTGGCTGTCTTTGTAGGATTGTCAACTGTATTTCTCGGACAATGAGGTAATTAGACGACGCATCTCCGTTAAATACCATCTCCATACTGAACCGTCCTTCGTGACAAATAGGGCGGTTCTGGTTAAAACAGCCCAAAGACCCGGTGAGCCCACCATTAGTGTCGGACAGTTCGGCTCGGGTTTTAATCAACCCAAACCCGGGTCACTTGACCGGGGGTCCCTGCTATGCTAGTACCACATCCTGCCGTTGCCGGTGGACCTGTTCCCATGCCGTCAGCCGGGAGTGGTCGCTAAGATACTTATCACGCGAGGGGTTGCGCGTGAGATTTTTTCTCACACTCAGGTGTATCATTGATTATCTATCATACAGCGTTTATTGGCAATATATTACACTATATTTAGATTTAATTTATTTATCATAATGTTCATTTGAAAAATTGATTCCCACATATACCTACACGGATTACTGATACAATTAAGTAATCATTGCAACGTTTACTGGCGATGATATCGTATCAATGAAAATATTAAGTATCGTATCAATGAAAATATTAATTAAGTAATCATTGCAACGTTTACTGGCGATGATATAGTATCAATGAAAAAAATTAAAATTCTCAAGAAGAAATATTTATTTATGAGGACATAAATTCTCATGGCTCATAAATTTGCATTGACATATCTGCTCTCCACGAAATGAATCAACTTTGCCCGCATGTTGCGAAAGTGTAACGAAACCGCAACTGAAACTAAAACACTGACGTCAGTGGTCGCGCGATGAGAAAGTCTCACACCTTGTAGCCGACGGCATCAGACATATCATTACACAGCTGCGGACGCTTCATTTATACTTTTTGAGACGGTCGGTCAATAGGAAGAGATAAAAATTCAGTTAGAAGGAAATGGAACTTAAACTCATGATTACAAAGTGAGCACTAGTTTAAATGTGGCGTGAGAGAAAATCTCATAGCGCGAGCAATGGTGGGTTAAAAGGAGAGGCGCGAGGATCGACCACTCTCTTTCTGGGTTCGGATTTCGGCTTCACCGGTTGCTGGTGCCTACCCCCTCGCTCGCCCGCCGCTGCCCTGGTGGACGTCTTCTGTTCCGGCCACCGCCAGCCTTGGTCGTCTTCCTCGAGCCGCGACTTCCCTGACGTAAGGCGCCAACTTATACTTTCCATTACTCTTTCCCCATCACCTTTGTCTCTTGGGCGAAGGGTTTCGCTTTCTTTGTGCTCTGGTCGAAGTTTTGGACTAATACATCTACTTTTAAAATTAATTTTGTGCCTAAAAACTAATTATCCGTCACCAACCCGGTCTCCGGGTTATCTCGATCCCCCGGATAACGGTCCAATACCTTAGAACCAATAAAAATTCTGAAGTCTGTCCCACGCAAACAATATCACAGGCTAGTTAACAAATTCCACTTTAACTCACTGCATCCACTTGGTTTTCACAATACTCTTTACGCGACTTTAATATCAGGCCAATGGAAAACACTTCCGTGAATGTCTGTTGAGGAAATTTAGAATGCCTGTTGAGGGAAGGACAAGGTAAAAAGTTGTTGAATCCCGTTCGTTGGCCAAAATATGAGAATATTGGTAACTATTTTTTTCGGATTGCCCAAAAGAAAACCTCAAGTGTATAGCGGTTAATATCTGTGATAATAAACGTATGTTGATGGTTACACACTTTAATATTCAGTGTTTAAGAAACAAGGCTTTAAAACTTGAGGTCTCATACCATAACAACGAACCGGATTTCCAGAAACGGAATTTATTGATAAAATTCGGAAACATCCCGGAAAAAAGTAGCCATTGAAATGGTGTCATCCCTACCACGAGAAGAGCCCCAATAAAATTGGTACAAATCGCATTTTTTTGTACCTTCTCTTACTTATTGTCGTCGTGTTTCCCAAAGAATAAATATAAGCCAGCATATTACGTCCCTTCGACCATTAAAAAAGTGTTATTCAATCCCAAAGATAAAATCCACGGAGCAAGTAGAAGCGGAGTCTACTCCATACAATATGACGACTGCCCGACGAAATACGTCGGTAAGAGAAGGAGAGGTGTACATATCAGAGTCAAAGTACACAAAATGTGCCAAGAGAAAATTAAGCAAGACTCGATGTTTGCTAACCACCTCACAGACAACAACCACCGCTGCAGCTTTGTGCCAAAAATCATGCATTTCGATATCCTGCACCTTCTCGCCATCCTCCCAGCCACTCAACCCGTCCCTAGTGACCTCGTTTCCACCTCCCTTCACTCGAATCCTCCCTCACCTTCCATGCATTTGTGTATATTCTAAGTTAAAAGATTTACTGAAGATGACACACAGTGTCGAAACCCGAGTTGTGTCAATAAAATCTTAAAAGTAGTATTCACAAAGTCATTTTTCACTTCCTCCGTTGAGAGATATATTGTAAATTATACATATTAGTACCTTTTTATAGACAGTATTGTCTTTTTGACATTCCCGTTTGAGAAGAACTAGAATGTCAGATAAATTGACCTTGGCGAAGGCGACATTAACCTGGAAATGAGGGCAACAGTCATTTCCTAAATCCACATCAGCCACTACCAGGTGCCTTGTGCATTGCTAATGGTCATGGAATGGCAGACATATCAATAATCGGAGACTTAAATAGGAATGATTGTAAAATGAGTTTAGAGAGGTACGAGGAATGAAGATTTCTACCTGATTAATGTCTTCAAATGTTTGTCCTCTGTGTTCAGTATGCTCCAACTTACTATAACTTTCCCACCAAGAATCACTTCAGGCTAAAGGACTCGAGCAAAGCAAATGAAGAACAATTGATGACAGAGAACGATTGATTTCAAGTCTCCAAGAGCAGACACAAGGATTATTTACTGGAGGAGGAGGAGGGGTTTGGTGTTAGATGAGAATAGGTTAGTTCTAAATTCACTTACAGTACTGTGAACTCCCTCTTCTCTCAACAATCCTGGCGTCGCCCCTGTCCGTATCGCCATAGTCTCGCCCCTGGCTGTCGAGGGCTTCAAAAGCAGCTCCGAGCATAGCGCTGCAATTTTGACGATCACGGTGTCTCGAACCAGCAAAGAACGAAAAGTATTCTTCACAGTCGCTGCCGGATGAATACAACGCGCTCATTTGGCCAAAATACCCATTGGTCCAACTCGCTGCCACACGTTGTCAATGGATGCGACAAAACGCGAGGTGTTTCACTCTAGGGTCAACGGTGTAACTTCGCGTCGAAACGTGGCCCTATCTCGACCATGGGTGTGAACTCACGCGAGGCTCCGACGATGAAGAATCACTGCACGGAAATGGCCGCATAATTCTATGCGCCAAAAACCTCCCCAAGGTTCAGGTCGAGAGTCGCATGTGATTGGCTGATGGGTGGAGGGGTGATGGAATAAATGAGAACCACGGGGTGTCGCGTGGCATTGCCCAGAGGTCTCCCGGGCGCGGTCGTCAGTCAACATGGTCTTTCCCCTCGCTATCCCGGAAGGATCAAGGCCCGTTTGACTCCCAGTAAGGAATCGCAGCGAAGATACTCGTGAAACAAAACCACCACAAGGAGGCGACGGATTATCTGCGATTTTACTGTTCGCCCGAACTCCCTAAAGAAAATTCTCGAGACTCGGGAGGTCACAAGCACAGCAAAGGCTATAAGAAAACGAAGCCAAAGAAAGGAAAAATGTTATTCCGGCCACTTGAAGTTTCAAACTGACGCAGCATATTATTTTACATCCACAATACAGAAGTGGAAGAGTAAAAATGGCGAAAGAAGAGAGATTCACCGCTGAACTCGGGCCTGTTTCTCAAAGGTAATGGTGCACAAGTTACGAGTCCACAAGTACAAGTAGGATTCGCACAAGAGTGACTTACAAGTGTTTCTCAAATGAGAACGGAGGAATTGTGAATTCTCCACAGGAAAACAAATGTTTTGCAAATGAAAATAGTGAACGTCATCCAACGAAGGTTTTTGCGGGTTACAAGACATAAAAAAAACCACTCAAAAAACATTCCGATTTATTTTGATGGCCGAACCATTTCCATCAAGGGAGAGAAGGAAAAAAGCAGGATTTGAACTGGGGGAGGGGGGATGGTCGTGGTGGGGAAATATAAACGCACTAGAACGGCCTCCGTGTATCGCAGTAAGATCTTCAGGCGTCATTATTTGATAGCAAAGTGTGAAATTTAAAGGTTGTTAATTATGTTGGTAAATTAGGGAGGTATTATCCCATGCACTTCCTTACACAGCTTTTGGGGTCACTCTCGCACCATCAGATATGTGTCCTGGTATGAATTTTTATTCATGATTTCTACCAAATAGTCGGAAACCTCATTTATACAGGAACGTTAATATTTAGATAATAATGAACGATAAAGTCAGTAATCACGGTGAATGATTTAATTTGCCGAGGATGGTTCAATTCGTGTCTCTGCGTCAAATTCTCATGAGACTTTCGAGAGCATCGTGGCGGTTATCTCATCTCGCCAGTTAGCGTTCTCGTCTCGAGGCCAAAAGGCGACCCTAAAATGGAGTACTCATCTAAGTGAAATATTTTATATTTTCCTCGTTGCATCACTGTGGGCTCGTTAACCGTGTTTGCAGCAACATGAAAGCAAATAAAAAATACGTCCACTGTCATTATCGTATCGTATTGGAATAGCAAAAAAAGAATTCAAGACAAAGAGGATTTTTTCTCCACTATTTTTACTCAATTAGAGCGCTTTCATCTAGCGTGGTACCAGATGATGACGACAAGACGTTGAAAATCGCGTTTTAATTTATGGATATATATTATTTGTTTGGTTATTTGGGGAGGCGATCGACAGCTGAGTGGTCATTTGCACCAAATAGGGTAGGACGGAAAGGAAAGGGTAATTCGGGGATCAAAGGAAGTGTGGAGAGAAACCCAGCACAGGCATTGACTCTTACTCTGAATGACAAGCACCGAAGGGATCCATGGTTTAACGTTCCATCCGATAGATGGGTAGAGCACCAGTGGCGTAATTCGGGGGTGGCAAGGGGTGGCAGTTGCCACCCCAGAATTGGCCAACCCAGTACTTTGCCACCCCAGAATTTTGAAGTATTAATCTCAATAATTTACAAACAATATTGGAAAATACAATTCTACATGCACGGCACTTTCTTGATTCTTCATTAATTTTTGGAAGACCCTTTACCCCCCTTCCACCTGGGGGGCATTCCATACTCCTCCAGTAGGTAGGCCTTGCCACTCCAGTTAAAAAGCTGAAATCACGCCCTTGCAGAGCACCACACCCGTAAATTGTTCCCCACAAAGCATTGATAATCTCCGCCACCGCTGAAATTCGAACCAGGGTCCTTCAGGGTGGTCCATGGATCGATTTTTGCAGTATGCGTTCTTCACTCAAGGGGAGACTGACAGTGAGTGTCCTCTTCCCCTTGCCCTACTGGGAAGTTGGCAGCCCTGGTGATTTTCCACACCAATTTCTCTTCCTATTTCCGCACCACAGAGGTGACCACGTCGCCACGAAAAATATCCACTCTCTAAAGCCCGTTTTACACGGGGCACGTAATAGCACAATCTGATCTACGTACGAACGTGCATTTCAAATTGCATCGCGTGAAGCCGTAAATTGCAAGAATGCATGCGTGAATGCACGAACGCGAGATGGAAAAATAGCCTGTACTCTAATTAGAAAATCATTGCACGCCCGAATGAGAAAAACATGCAGTTTGAATTTGTTCAATTTCGTGCCCCGCGTAAAACGGTCTTTACGTTCTGTTTCCATTCATTCTTCCGTGCCGCTGCCAGAAACTGTGTGGGAAGAGGAGGAAGGAAATCCGGAAAGCACTTCCAAGCGGGAACGGAAGGCGAATGTTGCGAGGCAGGACGCACGAAGATTCAGTGCTTACGAGCGGCCGGCCAAGGAAAGAGCTGGCGTGGATGGCGTAAAATAATAACAGGGTGGGGGAAAGGGGTTCACGCAGATGTTGGGGGAGAGATGGAGGAGGAAGGAATGAGTGAGATTTGTTGGATAGTGGTGCGGTGAGCGCTTGGGCGTGTGAGAGAGAGATAGATAGAGAGAGAAACAGGAAAGAGCAGGGGAGGAAGCTGCGAAATATTCCATTTTTATTACGGCACCCACGGTGAATGGGGAGGGTGACAGAGATGGCCGCGAAAGGAGGGAAGCGGCCAAAAAGGGAAGTAAGGAAGAGAGGCGAGAATGGCGTGCTGGCATGCGCTCCAAGCCATTCATTCATTCGTTTGTCCCCCGCCATCTCCTCATGCGCGAGAGTTTGAGAGTGAGGCGACCCGGAACGAGGATTCAGTGCGGGATGTTGTCACTGGTACATCTCGCTTATAAGAGGGAGGATGGCGGTGCCGAAAACTGTCTCGAAACGTTGCGAAAGAGGGAAAGGCTCATCTAAAACATGAATCGAATCTTGTGCATCTCTGCCTGCCTTCTGGAGCCGATGGACGGAACACCACGCCACCCAGGACCCCAGGAAAATGTTAGGATACATGGGAATCAATAACTTTCAGTCAAAAGTCATTACTTATGAACGAAATATATCTGGTTCCCATGTATCTCTGAAGGATACCTATCAGGCATTTTTGGGGGGATTTTGACAGAAGTCGTCTTCAAGAAAACACTTAGCCCCATGAATATTGTCAGGTGTCGTGTCGAGATTGTATACCGTCTTGATGAAGATGGCTCCTTTTCCGAAGATGATTTTCTTTGAACCACTATGGTTTCATATTCGGAAAATAAGATAATCTCGAAAAGACTAGCAAATTTACTCTGGGCGATCTTTATGAAGCATGGCATTGGCTGCCCCCAAACACCTGTTTTCTATTTACGGGTGCTTGATTAGAGATAAGGCACCACGAACCAAGGGATACCAACGGACACCCAGACGAGTTACGATGAGGTTAGGTTATGAGCCCGGCGATTCAAGTCCCACCAATCTTAGCTGTTCGAGCTGAAAAATAAACTAAATAAGCTAAGAGTTAATTACAGAATGGTTTTGGTTTGGCAACTGGTAATTTTGGGTTGGATGCACTGTGGTCAGTTTGCAGATTGTTATTAATTTTATTTATTGCCTGTGTACCTTAGAATCTAAAGCTAAAAAATAATTTAAAAAGGTGATCAATTGTTTAATACTTAAAAGATTGTGCTTGTTTATTCGTAAAACACTAAAACTAAAGAAATTTAGAATACCATGGGGACCGGATCTCCCATCATGAATCATTGAAGTTTTGAATTAATTCTTTTTTAAGTGGCTCTAAAGTAGAAAATTTTACTTTTCTTCTTAGCAAAGAATGTCGTATTGATTTAATTTTCAGTTTTGAACAACTTTTAAAGTAAATATTTTAAACATTTTTTATACATTTAAGTGTGGGTATTGTATTCTTTCAGAAGCTTGCAAAGTTGAAATCTTGAAAAATCGGCTGATACACAGCAGTTGAATTTGCTTTTTCAACTGACCAAACACATACTCGTTCCTACTTTTCAAATGTATTTTTACCTCCCTCGCATATATACAACATGGATCCGCCAAAAAGGAAGTCTTTCCTACGTCGCAGATTTCAGCATAACTTCGCAGCGACCGATATCCTAGGCAAACTCAGGGCAACGCCTGGCCCCAAAAAGGTAGGAAATTGACGAGCGACTCCAGTTGTATGAGCTATGCCGCAGCCTTTTCTTGCCCATAAAAACTTCAGCGAAGATCTTGTTTACGACTACTCCCAAGATCCCGAACCAGCCCACCTAAAACGCTTTCCACAAAAAAGTATCGCATTACCTTATTTCTCCTTCCACTCCTCGGAGCATTTGCTGATTTCGCAATTCCTTGCGCCTCTGTGGAGGAGAGGCCTTGGGGAGAGAGGGGAGGGGAACGACGCAGGAGGAAGGATTTCGGGAATTTGCTGGGACGCGTAATTCTGCAAAGGTGGGATAATAATCATATCTACCGTGTCGCCATCTCAGCGGGAGAGATTCGCCCCACTGACCGATGATCACCTCTGACCCTAAAGTGGTTACATCTACGTCTACAAAATACCCTGCAAGCCAACAAAAGTGTGTGTGGCAGGGGGTGAGTAGTCACCAACATGCATTACACTATCCCCTAAAGTTAGTGTAACTACGAATAATTATGCATTAGCATAAATCGCCCATGCTTGTCACGAGGCGAAGCCTCAAAAGCATGCACTACACTACAGATATGCTACAGGTAGAGGTACCGTTACTATTTATGTATTTTTAATGTGCTGGATCAAGTATCATGTGAAACGGGCTTAAAATCGGATGATATGGTTGGAAAAAGTGTTGTTTAAAAATATATTGCTCGCATAATCTACATATTTTGTGACTTAATGTTTCGCTTTTTTAATTGCTAAGGCATGGCATCAGTGAAAGACGTTTTATATATTTTTTTAAAAGACGGGTGAATGGGTGGACTCCTGCACTTGTTGTGACCCCCACACAATCGTGGTGGAGCCTCCTTAAGAAAGTGCGAGAAGAATCACGAACGCAGTTTCATTTATTCGCTTGGTGTCTGTCGGGTCGTTCCATAGAGTAGCAGTGATAATATAGCGGTTTAAATGGGAAAACAGCACGTTAAAGCATCACGACAGGCCTATAAAAATACGAATGTGAGTAATTCGCGGGAAAAGAGAAAAATTAAAGAAATGTCCTGTTAAGCCTTTCGAATGCGATATGCTGCAAACAAAGTTAATGTCTGACATTACATTAAACACGCCGCAAATCACTCGCCTGACATGCCCCCCCCCCTCGTTGTGTGGTACACACCCAATTCTCATCTTCGTAATTTATTTTACCGTGCACTTTCACCAAATTAATTCCGTGACCTATAGAGTTTTTCCGTTCAACTGATAAATAAAGTGTCTCGTGAAAACCTTAATAATATATGCAACTCCACTTGATCAGCCTGAACATTATGAAGGTAAATGTTAGTTGCGAGAAACTGAGATGTGATGGCAACGTAGAAGTAGGTATCACTTAAGGGAAAACATACAATATAGTCTTTTAACAAGTTATTTATAAGATGAGCCAATGACATTCTACTCTCTTCGATTCCTTGTATTGATTCTTCTAGGTGCCACACAAACTGTAGATTGAGTGAACCTTTATTATTATTCCTACCTGTGAAGTTTGTACAGTTTGTTTGGGATAACACCGCATTAACCTTTTCAAGGCATTATAGGAGGTCAAGGGATTGATTACCAAGAATCCCAGCTTTTCCTGTCAGCGGAAAAGTAGGTACTTTCCAGAAGTTCTACACAGTAGTTTCTCATGATCGTTCTTCAACTAGTTTCGCATGATCAATCGAATCAACTCTGCGAAAATAGAAAAATTATTAATTTGTTTGTTTATAAAGGTTTAAAACGCAAATATTTAAGTATCTCGCTCAAAAAGTAGTCAAATTAAATTTTTATATTTTTAACTGTAGCTTTTTTATTGGCTTACAATATCGGAAATTAATTTTTTCGTATTGTAAACACGCCGAGATATTTCAACTTGTTTCTATAAAAATCAGAAAAATAAAAAAATAAAACCTTGATTATTGTTAAAAAAATTTCATGCACCTTGCTTGCATCAAAATCTGAATTTGCAATATAAACTGCTTACGATATTTGGCTTCATATCAGAAGCGCAAATCGCGCTTGAAGCGCAGCGCAGAAGCGAAATCGATTGAAAATCAGTTTACCACTAAGACTTTCCAGCAGCAATCTTTTACAAAGCTGACCAAATTTGACACTCTTGTTTATTGTCCTAAGATTTATTATTTACTCAATGCCGTAAACTTTTATTGACTTTTCACTAAATTATTAATGAAAGCTTTTGAAGTAATTTTTGGTAGTTTCATTTTCTTTTAGGTTGTGTAATAATCCTAAAGAAATTTAAATCTCTAAAAATCGTTAAAATTTGATCATTATTCTACTCAATATATTTTGCTACCTATCAAAAATTTAATACGGGAGAAATGAAAATAAATGCAAGAAAAACGAGAATTTTTGTAATTTTATAGCTAAATATGCGCCTGGTAAATCTTCCTCCTCAGATGTTACTTCCGAGATTAAGCTATAAAATAATAATTTCATTTAAATTGCAGACTCTCACATAATTCGTTTTTTTGTAATTTTACTAAATTAAACTAAAAAATGTTTACGTAATGCATCTAATTTTTTTCCTAGCCCTAATTAGAAAGACTTAAATACGCCAATTTCCTCATTTTATGTAAAATATTTTCATTGTATACGGAAAATGTCGATACAATTAAGCAATATATTTGCATCACATCCAGTGCTATGAGACAAAATACCAGACGTTTACTCTGCCGCGAGAAACTGCAATAGGGAAATGGCGAGACTGCCAAATACTGAAGATAGCTGTTCTTAATCCTGTTTCTTATCTGATTAAATCTTCTACAATCTACTCAGTCCATCTCACTCAATAATAAATGAAAGAAATATATATACTACCTCACATATATCTATTGATATTATCATATATCTAGGTGCACCATATAATGGATAACGCAAGATGATAGCCTTGAAATGTCCTAGTGCCAATGGAACACGAGAGTATTATGGAAATAAAAATAAATAAACAGCAAAACATACCATGCGGAGCAAGGAAATATTATTTACATCAATCAAATGTTCGACTTCTTCTCATCAGATCTCTAATGTGTGACCGCATGTAAAAAGAACGAGCCTTTTACTGGATATTTTTGTTGTATCGCACGATGAAGACTATATCTCTTTTGAATGGGCATCTTAGGAATGTCCAATTTTGCTAGCGATGGGAAAACTTAGCAATAAGAACGAAAACGATGAAGGTGAAGCAATTCCTGGGATAAGTTACATTCTTCAATCTTACAGTGATCGCTTCCACCCATTCCTTCGTTCCGAAGCTATTTTTGCGCATTTCTTAAGTCCCAGTCTCGCGTTATTTTCGTGCATTTACATTCAAGATACCTGATGGTTGGTTGGTCATTTGCGGAAAGGCGGTGTCTGAAATTATTTGCGCAAACGAAGGCCGGCATATAGGTTGGTGAGGAAGGGGTGCTATGGGGAATTGTGGAAGAAACCCAAGGCGTCTGAATTTGCCTACACTTCGAGAAGTGATGCACAGTTTTCCATCCTATACGGCGAACGGAATACTACACATTGAGGGCTCTCCTCATAGCATCCAAGTAGATATCAAGAATGCATTTAAATATCTTTGCCACTGCCGGGATTCAAACCCATGCCGTCGAGATGGGAAGTTAGAACTCTAGACACCGTACCGACTCGATTCCCTTGATAAACGAGTCAAGTGAAGACTGAGATAAAAGTGAGACTCAGAATGGAAATCAATAACTTGTTGAGTATCAATAGCCACATGCGATAGCAAAGAGAGCAAGTTCGAGTTCTTCTAACTCAGGGGTCTCCAAAATACGGCACGCGGCCCGCGGGCCCGCAAGATGTTTTATCCGGCCCGCAGAATAATTGTTCGGAAATGCGCTGCATAAAATTTGCTTGGGTGGTCACTACTTGAAAGTAATTAGCGTTTCAAAATATAAATCTCAGTTTAATAATATTTTAAAAGGACAAAAATCATCCATATTAATGGTTTTGTGATGAAAATATGAGAATCTTCTGGTAGTGCTCGTCGTCATCAATGTACGATAATTTAATTTCACATACTCAGTAATTAGTTAATAAAATTTTCTTATTTAGATAAAACTCATATCTAGAATTTCCTATTTATTTTTTTACTACAACCCGCTGAAAAGATTGAAGCGTGCGAGTGTTCAGTTGTGGCTCTCGTTACGATAAGTTTGGAGACCCTACTCTTAAGTGAAAAAATGCAAGCAACTTGAAGATTTACTCTTTTCATTACAATAAAGTTTTGTACTTTTCTACACTTTTTATTTTTTAAACACACTACACGTTAGACCTTATTGTAATGAATATTAAAAGTTTCTACAAAGTAGAACCTGAAGCTGTGGATTTTATTTCCTCCTTTGTTGCACAGTTAGGTTCGTCTTCCGAATCTCAGGTGCTACGAAACTATAAATGTCGGGCGAAATAGCAATCTCTTAACATTTTTCCCCTCCCTTTGGAACACAGTGCCTGCTCCAGAAAATTAAGGCAGAAATGTCGTGGGGATTTTTTCGTAGGTAAATGTATTGGGGCCGCGCAAATATAATGGCGAAAAGCCTTAGTTTCTACTTCTTCTGTGCTGGTGGATGACGTAAAAAAGAGACATTTGTTTTTCGCGAGAATACCGCGACGCTTTAAAGAGAGATAGCATCTGAAATATCGTCCCTTGGCGAAGTTACCAACCTTCCTTTTCTTCTTTACGTCTAGTGTTCTCCTCTGAGGTAAAACGTTCCTGTGGAAATCTCTCTAAGAAAGCGTCTGAAAGCCTCAGATAAGAAAATTAATTAGGGTAATTTATCACGCGAGCTTTCGCAGCTCATGACGAGCCTTCCTTCCAAGGGGATTTTCACCTCGTATTTTTAGTTGATGCCCTCGAGGTTGCTCAGAGTGTCACCGTCCACTCCACCCTCCCTCCTCCCTTGTTCAAACACCTTCCGCTCAACACTTCCGCTCATCCGACCATCGATAGATCGGTCCCCCACTCTTCTCTTCCTCAATTAGTTCAATAAACTACAATTGCGAGAAAAAAATGCATATAAATTTTATTGTTAATCATTGAGAATTTGCGATAAAAATGTCATTGGATCGCTATCTCCTCTTAGTCCGATATTGTATTATTTAAAGGCATTACCAAAATAAAAGGGCGCGTGGTGGGTAGAGCACTTAGCTATTGATCGAAGGGTCCCGGGTTCAAATCCAGATGAAATCCCTTTGGACGCCCCTGAATAAAAAATAACCTCGGAGTGCGAGGTGGCCCAGGGAAAGGAACTGGCCCCCCTGCCCTGAATGTGTGAAATGCACACGCCTGTGGCTTAGTACGGGGTGAGCTCCACTCTCACCTATCAAATACCAACCTTCGGGTTGAATCACTGAGTGAGTCCAAAATAAATTTGTAAGTTCGTATAATAGGCTGAATATTTGTTGGCTCAAAAATGTTACAAGAGCAATTTTTAAAACCTCCAAACATGAGGAGAAACTTACAAATATATTTCAGGAAATTATTTTTTTGATGAGAACTTTTTTCTTTTTGATGTCATGAAAAAGCGAGGAAACAAGAGTCCCGTTAATGACGAGATACGGTCTGAATTAACGTGATATCTGGGAAAAAGGTCTTTGAGACTGCTCCGCAGACTGAAATATTAAACATTGGATTGAGGTGAAATAAGGAAGGGGCTTCAAAAAGGAATCCATTCACTTTTATTTTATTGTAATGAAAGGAAAAGAGATAACAATGGCAAAACTTCTAAAAATAACAGCATTAAATTATGAGAAAAATAGCAATATTCGAAAGAATAGAGTGGAGGGCAATATGATATAAGGGTTAACATTTTAGTTTGATGTTGAGGAAGCATAGGATCAAACGGTAAAAAAACGTATTTCTCAAAGTAAAGAAAGCCAAAAAAGTTCCACCAGTCTCCCTTACACTATTAAATCAATTGTTTGCTCTCCAACTAAGTGAACCGGGATATGCGAAACGTTCTTTGAGGAATCGAAGAATGGTACGACTCCTATATATCTATTAACTTTTTGGAAGGTTGACAGCGGTGAGGACACGTGAAGAGAGCGCTAGGAAACAAGTAAAAAAAAAGATGCAATTAGGAACTACCTTGACCTGCAAAATGCGCGCCTAAAAGGCAAAAAATAACAAAGAGGAGGAAAAGATGAGACATCGAATGGCAGCATACTCTGAGACAGAAAGACTTCGTAAAAACTCTTTGTATGTGTTCGACGAAGTGTAAGGAGAACCAACTACGTGGCACTCGAGAATAAAAATGCAAAACAGAAGCATGGATGATGTTCCAAACAATATTGTACCGGTATGTTATGATTCACTGTAAGATGACAGAAAGACCTCGTAAAAACTCTTTGTATGTGTTCGACGAAGTGTAAGGAGAACCAACTACGTGGCACTCGAGAATAAAAATGCAAAAAAGAAGCATGGATGATGTTCCAAGCAATATTGTACTGGTATGTTATGATTTAAATTGTGTCAAAGAGACCGATTCACCCGTAATGCCAGCAGAATACAATACTGTTATATCGTTCACTGCCGTGAACAACTCATATTACTTGAGGCACCACAATTTCCCCATTAACTTCTTGTTTTGGCTCCTGCTTCCTTTTCTTCATCAAAAGCATTTCCGACTGTTGTTTTTGATATAGATCTTCTTATATTTAGATCATTGTGCCTATTCGTGTGGCAAAATCAAATTTTTTTCTTGCTTACAGAATTATGGTGGTTGATGTATTTACTATTCCCGATTCGTGTTGGATGGGTTCTTTCAATCTTTCAATGCGTTGTTGTTAGTGGTTTTTTATCCAATGTAAAATTTCATCTTAACTGAAAGTCTCAGATAAGAAAATTAATTAGGGTAATTTATCACGCGAGCTTTCACAGCTCATGATGAGCCTTCCTTCCAAGGGGATTTTCACCTCGTATTTTTACCTAATTTTTTACTTTGTGTTTTTACCTAATTTTCTTCAACTACCCATTCCATTATCAAAGCATATAATTTTTTTCAATCTGGCATCCTCTTCCTTTCTCTTAAAAAATGTTATACCCAAGAATATAAGCTGTAAAATTTTTAAGGCCCTCTGGCCCGGAACCTATCTCTCTAGAAAATCTGTTAATACTCAGTGACGATGCTTTCCAATTATTATGCCTCCATTCCAATTAGTTTAACAGATAATATGATTTCTGGTTCTGGGATACATTTCTGACTTTACAATTGCTGGTTTAAAAAATATTCCCTAAGCATTTGATCAATACATAATTTTCACTTAACGTATGCTGGATTAAATTCGATAGTTTTAGCGTTCACTTCGTGTAAGTGTTGTGTGTATCCAAATCATTGATAGGCGCATTGTTCTTCACCAAAAATATTTTATTTAAATGACTCGTACCTCCATGTAACGGTATTGTCAGGAACGTTGGCAGTAAAATGCAAGGGTTTAAAGGTGGACACCCTGAACGGATTTAAATCATGAGATCTTCAGGGGACACGTGAAGACCTGTGCAGCAAACAAACCCTTCCCCTGAGCACTAGTATTAAATATTCATTCATGTTTCTTTTTTAAAAATACGAAAAATAGTTTCCCATCGAATCTTTCTAAATTCCTGGAAAAATATTGTTCCTTGCACGGAAGAGATTTTAGTGAGTGGATGATAATGTATGTAGCATTATGATAATATACTATAAACTTTGAAGACCTATAGGATGTTTCAAAGAGCATTCACTAGTATAATGTGTAGTTAAAAGAGTATAATCGCGTATTAATGTAATTGATATCCAATTTTTGTGACCATCCGGAGCGTAACTTATTCCTCATTTGCGCGAAGCTCGGTAAATCAGTTCTGGTTAAAAAAGATCGAAAATTTATAAGAATAAAAAAAACGAGCCGTCGTAATAATTTCTATGGAGTCCTTCATCTTCTACCAATTATGCTATCTGTGTTTCGAAGTGGTTGTCATAGCAGGGTCATATCCTCACCGGTCATATCCACATGATGAAGGTAAGGAAAAAGCGATAACTGCTATGAGATAGATGCTCTCGAAAGAATATGTATAAAATGGATTAAAATATACTGGTTGTGTCAGGCGAAACTTGGTGGAATTCGCTTAACATAGTGAAATGAAAGCTTTAACTTAGTTATTCCACATGAACTTTATTTACGACCTAGATTTCGACTTATGAAGTCATCAACACGTCTGATGATGACTTCATAAGTCGAAACCTATTACTAAGTTAAAGCTTTCATTTCACTATGAATTAAAATATGTTAATAATTAATATATATATAAATTAAAACTTACAGGAGGTAGGAGAAAGAGATAAAGATAGAGAATTCGTTCTTACGGGAACGTTTTGGACCGGTTGGTCCTAAAGCTGACTTCATCACTTCTAAAGCTGACGAAGGACCAACCGGTCCGAAACGTTCCCGTAAGAACGAATTCTCTATCTTTATCTCTTTCTCCTACCTCCTGTAAGTTTTAATTTATATATTTGTGGCCAATTGGCGAAAACTTCTAAAGAATATATATTATATATATATATATATATTTACCACGTAATCTAATAATCTCTTCTTTTAATTTATTCTTCAATTTTCATGGTTTTTTCTAAATTAATGTTTGGTGTAATCTGGTGTGTTCTCTTGTTGCCAAGAAACTGTTTATGTTTACTCTGTAAATTGAAATGGTTGGCATCATGTTATTGTAATTACAATTTCACAAGTTTGTTAATATTTGTTAAATTAGTGTACCCGATAAGAAAATTTTCAGTGTAGTTATCACCAAAGTTGTTATAGCAATTGTTATTTTTCTATTTTTACCTGTTTATGTTGTTAATTTTGCTTTATGGTTTTCATTTAGCCCTGAGGATATGGAAATAAATTTGCCGAAACGTTGGCAGTGAAATAAAGGAATTTGAGTTGACCATACCTCAAGAAATTAAAAGAAGAGATTAAAATATGTTGTCATTTTTCCCGACCATGCATTATGCCTTTCGATCAAGCGATAGATCAGTATGCAAGGAAGTGGCAGTCAGTTCTTTTTTGATTGGGTCAAAGCCGATCATTCCTCACCGTTATCCTAAGGCTCACTCCCTCGGGGTAGAGTGGCCTTTCTTAGTCTGCCTGTCGCATCCTCTATGACCAGTCGTCTTCCTCTTTGCCCCCTCATGTCTCGTCCTTCCCGCTCCCCAGGAATTCACCCAATCTCACCCTCCCCCTCAGCCCACCCACTCCCTCTCCTACGTTCCCCCCCCTAGCCATTCCAGGGCCCCGGCCCTGTTTGTTATCACCTTCCTTCCTTTCTCTCTATCCCTCCAGGGATCAGAAATCCCAGCATTCGAGTGTGTGTCCTCGAAGGGGAAGGGGGCGTGCTCGAGTAGTAAGTGAATTAGAATCCCCCGCTGCTACTACTGCATCCCAAGTGAATTTTCCCCTACCTCCTCCCCCTGTCCATTCGAGGCGTGGCCGGCCCTTCTGGGCTTGACACAGTACAGAGCCACCTACGATCTCGGTTCCGCCTGTGCTGGAAACGCGTGGACGGTGTTCGAGTGAATTATCATGAGCAACGCATGCGACAACATATGCACGTGTTACAGTTTCAGAGAGTTGGTCCAGGAAATTAATTTGCACGCTGCTGCATGAAAAATATGTGTGGATTTTAGGTGGGTGCATGAATAACGAGTGCCCCTCGTATTTCTTTTCTTCTAGGTCGAATGGTTTTCATTTCAATATTTTGAATAGAATGATGATTGAAGTACATATTTATAAGATTTACTGTTATTATTAAGATTACTTATCCACACTTTAATAATGCATTTTAAAAGTCATCAGGAATTGCACTGTAAGAATAAAGTTTTTGTTTTCTGTTTAGGTTGTCATCACCTTAAGGAACAGAGTAAATGCCTCGTGAACGCCATGCGCCAGCAAATGAAATTTTTAACGCGTTTTTAACAGTCACGAAAATTTCGCACCACTTCTTAGAATGTCCGGCGTCAGCGTAACCTACAGAATGACTGACCTCTTTGGCGTTTAAATTTTAATTATTTAGTTTCCCAGTGCCTCACTGTTTATTTATCTATCTTAGATAGGTGAAATGTATGTACATTGTAATTTTATATTCTCTATTTATATTAGAGGGAACATGGAGAAATGTGAGGCGCTCGTATTTCTAAAAGTCTGTATTTTTCTTATAAATAAGTATTTTATAAAAAGCAGCTGCATTTATCTTAATAGAAACCACTTCTTTAGTATTTCTGAAACTTCATTCCTTTCCATTCAACTTTATTCAGAAAATATCCCTCCAATCTTGGTACTTTTTGTGTGTGTTTTGCTAATTATATCTGAAAAGTGTCAAAATCAATTTTGTCTTCTAATTGGTTGGTGTCTCCAAGTTAGCGTCAACTACTCTCGTATGAATATGGAATCACACAAATTATCACGTCCAGCCATTCCTAGTCAAAATATTCTCCGCCTGCTTAAATTCTATCCACTCTGTATTTACTGTTTGATTTTTATTTTCTGTAAAACTCTCGTTATTGACCTTAATTTAACAACCTAATCCCATAATTACTTCGTTTATAGTGACAATGGAATTTTATAATTCAGGTTTATTAATTTCAGTTGTTCCTGACCCGATTTTGGACGTAAGCAGTTCTGAAATGAATGCATTTTTAAAATCAATCTGACAATTGAATGGCAGCGCGAGGTATAACTCGTGGCACAGATGGCATAGCGCGGTGATTTTGGTACCAAACGAAATTCCCCGTCGAGATTTATAGAATCAAATGAATACCTGACTTTGTTTAGAATTTCTTGGTGGAAAATCAAAAAATAAATGAAATTTCAGGCAAAATTTCAGATGACGGCCCAACCGAAAATCCCAGAGAGGAACCAAGAGAAAGCATCTCAGGTAGCCCAACCAAACCCAATTAGCGTCTAATTAACCGCCAACTGCCGCTGTGTCCGAGGCTGGACGAGTGGGACGGCGGCGGAACGTCGGGAAGTTGACGCGTCGCAAAAGGAAGCAGCAAGAATCTCACGACGGACGCTGAGTCGTTATTGGGTCATTCCACGTAAATCACTTAATTTCAACAAAAGGTTCGTGTCCTCACGACGCGAATTTTCTTCAATTTTTTTCTAGGATAGGTATGCGTGAGGTATGCTCAAATTAGTTTTTTTTAGAATTTTTGGACTAAAAATTACCTCGGCAACTAATTTTGAAAAAAAATGTCATTAAAAAAATTGTGTCAAATTAAAGGCAATGATTTTCTTTTTTGAAAATAACTCAATGAATACGCAATTTGTTGTACAAAAACTTGTAAACATTGCATTACACTACAATTTTTTATTTTTTTGTTCAAGTTAATTGATAATAACTTAAAAAGTGCAGCTATTTATGTCTCAATAATTTTTTTGTCAATAAATAATTAATACATTTTCTTTTGGTGAAAAATTGTGAGGGTTTTCCTGTTGTTTTATAGAAAAAAATATGATTATTTAAAATTCTTGAAAATATACGTATATGCTCTGTTTTTATGGCCTAATAACAACTGTTTTATAGAAGAATTATAAAAAAACACTTAAAATCAGTATCAATAGCTGAGAAGAAAAAAACGGTAAAGTTTTTCCTGGTTATTAAATGTATAGGGTTGGAGCCAAGGAGGTGAAGTTGAGGTATGAAGCTTTCCTTAGAAAAAATCAGGGACGAATGGAAGTTTTGGCCACGAAATATCTCAACTGTCCCTTTTTGCGGATTAAATTTCATAAGAGAATAGAAAATTATTCTTGTAACGTTCAATTAAGGACACATTTCGATTTATATAGATTTTATTCTTTAACAACCTTGTTAGAACTAATGTGTCATTCCCGGGTATGCAACCTGTGAAACACTCAACATCTTCCTTACTTTCACTAGGTAGCGCTATTCTGCTATTTCTATTGATTTAACCACCCATTTTTTAATCAATTTGCCATGAAAGCAGTACAATTGAATCAAGAATAAAACAGTATTATTTCATGAATTATTATGAACGCAAAATATACATATCTTGTACATTTGGAAAATTGTTCTCTTGAAAATTAAATAAGATGAAGACTTTTATCCCAATGCAAGTTATTTACACAACTTATTTAATGTTGCCGTAAAGTTGAGCTTACCTAGCATTTAATTAATATCAAAAGGTGTAATTATGGTAGGATCAGAATTCTAGGAATAATATGACAATTGGTGAATTTTCAAAAGAAAGGCAAAAGTTAATACAAAACTTGGAGAAGAAACAAGGAACACTTGCATTGAACACTGAGTGATTAAAAGAAAAATAGTCCTGCGAAAGGCCTCTGCGGCGACTCGCAGTGGAGTATGTAGACATAGATGATTAACTGATTTTAAATAAGTATTCATTGGAAGTTTCCTTGAGCACAACTAAATTCTCAAATGATGCTAAATGCGTATTGATTATAGCTGGATATTCTGAGAAAAGCGGTTGGTTGTAACATAATCAGTCCTTTCTAAGGCTAAAGGTTTTTGTCTTAATTATCCCGTTTTCTGCTGCTTTTGCAATTAAAAACTAGTGATAAAAAGAGTGTAAGTAGCTTTCAGTACTGAAGTACTGTCATGAATATCATCAATAAATAAACAATTGGAACGGAAAGGACGACACCTTGTATTCGATGATGCAAAGGTGTTTTGAGACTAATGAAGTCACCAGCGAGTGCCAAGTGGGTTTGAAGATAGTTTGTTGTTTGCATGGGTCAGCAGAATACGCCTTGCGAGCCACATGGGGCTCTTCGGTTCCCTCCAAGTGCCTCTGAAGCCAAACTAGAAATGAAAGTACGTGTGCCATAATACATTAGGATATTTTTTCTTCAATCAACATATGTATACCTTATACTTTAAATTTTATAATATTGCAAATTTCCTTCATTTAAGAACTTTATTTGGCCTTCGAATAATTAGTAAGTCGTCGGGATGCATAGTTTTGGCTCATCTGTCACAAAAGTTGTCTGATCCTTGGGTAACCGGGTGATCTCCCTGGGTAACCTAAGGAGACGCAAGAAACACGGTTCGATATTTACGCATTATTAATAAGGGACGCCAAGGGCAATTCAATCCAGCCTCTTTGGTCATGTGATTCTCTTGAAGTGAGCGTGAAGGAACGCTGATTAACGAATAAGGATGAAAGAAGTAAAAAGGGGCAAAACTGAGACGTGGCTTCAATTCAAAATGGCATCGGTATCAAATGAATTTTATAATGGTAAGTTAGAGGCTCAGAAATAGTGCAGATATTTGCGAAGATTTTCGGGAGTGGCGGTGGACTCGAATTATTATTAAGTATTGATGCAATGTTATGGCCTTAAGCAGTTGAGGGGCTTAAGAAAGGCTAAATATGTGGACTAATTCTGGAATGAAGAATTCCATATTGTCGAAATTCCACAAAGTTACTTCGCCTACCTTCGAGTTATGGACTAATTCCATTCTTCTACTCTAACGATATAAAAATAGACCCTGGAGAAGTAATACTTCTTTGTGAGTGGGCAAGTGATGCCGCGCAGAGGCCCAATTTAGCGTCCGGATTCAAGCGCTTGATTAGCACATCAGCATCACCGAGAGATTGGAGCGCACCCGCATAATTCCCACATATCTTGTTAACATAGCGCGGGAGGTGCCGTCAGTTAGCGGACTCCATTTCCCTGCAATGAGTCTCGACAGCCACGGTAACAAGGGAGAGGACGAGGAAATAACTCAACTTGGCTGTGGAGGATTTCCCATCTTAAAACGTCCGCATTTTCTTAATACAATGGAGGTATTCTAATCTGCGGAGAAATAATGTTTTTAAACCCGTTCGCGGACAGTACCTAATAAGGAAAGTTACTCAGAAACATATATCCGTTACATTTTGTCTCTTGAATTTTCTTTTTTGATTCCCATTTTTACATACGTCTATGCGTGAAGTTATGGCTGCGTTTATTCAGAATTATCTGGACGACGTTTCGAATGCATTGCAGCGTTCATTTCCACGTCAGTTTTGAATGAATGAAGCGAAGGTGAATTGGAAACTTCGCCAAGTAAATAACGAATCAATGCAGCCGAAATAGCCGAAAAATACCAGTGCTCTCATCGGAGGGAGCGATGATAGCGTCATTAAGCCCATTTTACACGGGGCACGTAATTGCAAAATCTGATGTACATACAAACGTGCATTTACAATAGCACCGTGTAAAGCCGTGAAATGCAGGAATGTATGCGCCAATGCATGAACGTGAGATGCCAAACTAGCCCCTGCTCTAATTAGAAAATTATTGCACGCCCGATTGAGAAAAACATGCAGTGTGAAGTTGTGCAATTTCGTGCCCCATATAAAACGAGCTTTAGAGGTGGGAATCCATGGGAATTTGAAATTTGGTTCCATTATTCTAATATTTAACAGCTATCCTTAAAAATTAAGGAATACAACATTGGCATTTGGAAAATTATTGCTGTTATCCTATTTACGTACATTTACACGCCCGAGAAATACAAAACATTAAACATTCACAAAGCTCCTATTCCAATGCCTTTTTACAGAAACCTTTCCCAGGAAATAATAAATACATCAATTTAAAATATTACCTGCAATTTGTGAAATATTGCGGGATTTGAGACGCACAATTTACGCGACAAATTTTAGTTATGGTGACGCCATTGCTTGCCACCTATAACTAGAATTAAATTAAATTTTCGCCTATGCGCAATGCAATCCTGTGAAACAATCAATCCGTGTGATAGGAGAGAAAAACAAAATCTTCCTGAATAGGTACTAAAAAATGTTACAAAAATATCCAGTTCGTGTTGATGAAACCCAACAAAGCAATTATCGCGAAGTTTTCGTTGGTGTAGATAAATCAAAACGAGAAGATATATTAAAACCACAGAAGAGTTGAACTCAAAATTTATCGAATCCCATACTCAAATTCCTTTAGTTATTGAACTTCAAACGCTGAATCTCGTATCTGATCCACGTTTTCACCAATTGATGAATCACAGTTACTTTTATTTTCCAAATCATTAGCTATAAAAATGAAATTCCATTTGCTTGAACGCTATAGACTTCCAACTCCTTAAAGAATCCAAACTTACGCACACATATTTCATTGGACCCATAAGGATTGCTATCCTATATTAGAAAGGCCCAGGGGCCGTAGGTGCCCCTAAAAGGGCCCTTCACAAACAAAAATTTCCTTCTGTAAGAAAATCGTAGGATTTGGTGAAGAGATTTATTTTTTTTATATTTTAAATCTCTTGCGTGATATAACCTTGGAAAATTTTGTATCGATTAACTGCAAGAACGAAGTTTTTAGTCTGAAACTGAGTTAGTTTTAAAACTGATATTCATATCTGATAAACCGATATTCTTAAAATCCTGCATGTTTTTGCATCATACAACCGTAAAGCACATATGCGAAAGTGCTATTCACGAAAGGTCCTTAGTCCCCAAGAGGCCTTAGGGAGCCCGCGAGTGGTTTTAAAGTATTGCTCAATTCGGATATCAAACACTGTTGCGGACATTTGCTCTAATTCATTTCCCTATGACTTAAAAGGATTAATTACTTCCTTAAAAGTTTAATACCACCCTAAACAGGCTGAAACGGAGAGGTCTGTGCAACTCGGAAACAGCTTGAGCTAGAGAGTTGATATTTAGCAGATATCCATTGAGTCATTTCATTAGCAACAGCTATCTTAGTTTTTTTTCATTTGACAACTCCAGGAGGTTGAGCGGGCAAAAACTTTTTAAGGAGTGGAATATGAGAAGTTTTAAAAACTTTTAAACTTCGAAACTTGAAATTTGGCATCGTGCGTGTTCATTACGCGTTACAAAGAAAAATTAGTGACAAAATTAAAAGTCGCTCACCCACCTTCACTCTTCCAGAGGGTGAAATATATGGCCATTTTTTAGACCTAAATCTTGGCATAATGATTATTGGTTTCATCATATTGGAAGCGGAAATTATTCGATCCAACGCCCCTCAGTGATTTAAGTATGTAAAGAGGATGGTGTGCAAACCGACCATCGCGGAATTAAAATCTTGATCATTGCACTAAATACATTTATATAACTTAACGATAGTTTACACTTTAATTTAATCTTCGCTCAAACACCCAAAGAGTCTCGATTAGAGTCGGTAAAGTTGAGGTCACCGTATATTGCTATATTTGATGCATTCTACCTCCAACTCAATATCTAACTAGGATTTATTACGATTAAAAATAATAATGATAATTTTTCGGATGCGTTTAAATTACTATCCAAGAATTTTTCTACCAGAGACTGATTCCTAGCTTCACAGTTATCATGAATTTCTCGCGACTACACTTCAAGTATTTAACTGTTGCCCGTGTAAAACCGGGTTCTTCAGTTAGTCTGAATATTTAAAAATTCTTATAAGTTTTTACATTTTCTGGTAAGTTTTTATGTCAAACTATAAGTAGCTCTAGGTTTTCCCTCAAACTCAAATTGAATTAACTAGACATAGAATAGAAATAAAACTTAGGCTAATTTACGTTCAACAATTAAATACATTTATAATTTAAAATCAACAAATGTTAAATTAGGGCGCTGGTAAGCACAAGTAGCATTGATTTTGGCGTGTGTGAAATGGAGGGATCTTACTCTGGCAGGATTTAATCCATTTTTTTACCGACCAAATTGGAAATCGGAATTACTGACAGCTCCCTTTAAAAATACCGTTTCTAAACAGCGCAAACATGTTTTCTAGTGAGACGTCTCAAAAACTTTCCATTTATCTTATCTGATAAAATTTCTGGCTTTTGCTGCCCCACTGGCTGCAATGGAATGTTTTTACGAGCTTTCACAATGCGCAATTGGCTTCAGAGATACAATCGTGGAATATTATATTGCCACAAATGACGCAATTTGAGACTTTATCTACGGCATCTATGTCTAAAAATAAATGCTGATTTCCCCTCCGTGCGATTTTAAACAAACTCTATCAAATGGACTCGAATACTCGTGGCTCGATCCTCTTTCATTTGAATGATTTTCGGCAAAGAAATCTCATGGTATAGATAAACGTTTTGGAGAATTGAAGCTCCTCATATTCATAAATGTCAGCGATGGATCTCTTTGAATATTAGAATTTAGCGCAAAACGGCGCGACGTAGCTTTAAACTGTGACTAAAAAAATATCGATCTTATTTTCCAATTCCGAATATAGGGATACCTTTAGGAATATATAGGGAATAATAGGATATAGGGAAACCTTTGCCTGATAGGGATACAACATGATTGTTCTGTTAAATTTGGGCCATGTGAGAACCTATTTCTGCTCCTTAGTGTAGTCTAATGTTGCCCAATATTTAGATCCATAGAACCTTTTATAACTTTAAAAGAGTCAGTTTAAATTTTTCTGAACTGTCATTATGCAGGACTATGCTTATAATAGACGAATATAATTATATTTGCGGCGCAAAACCACGGTTCTATGGAGCATCAAAAACGATTTGGTGAGCATTTTGGAACTTTTGTGGTGTAAACAAAGTGATGTTTGACAAGGGCTGTGGTTATTCCTTTTGGTGTACATTTTTCTGCAGTTCAGAATGTTGTCTTTTAACGGCAAAAATATATTTGTGCCGGTCAGTCAAACGCAATGTAATTAACGACAAGCATATTGAACTGCGGCGCGCATGTCGGCTTCATCATATAAATAAATGTTTTGGAGAATTCAAGTTCCTCATATTCATGATTGTAAGCGATGGATCGCTTTGAATATTAGAATTTAGCGCAAAATGGCGCGACGCAGCTTTAAACTGTGAATCAAAAAAATATCGATCTTATTGTCCAATTCCGAACATATTAACCTTTGCCTGATAGGGATACAACCTGATTGTTCTGTTAACTTTGGGCCATGTGAGAACCTATTTCTGCTCCTCAGTGTAGTCTAATGTTGCCCAATATTTAGATCCATAGAACCTTTAATAACTTTAAAAGAGTCAAATTATGAATTCAATCCGTTCTGGCGTAACTTTGTGAAAGTCCATTTTCAAATAATGAAAAGGCCAACTATGTTTAAATCCACAGCGTATTTTATTGGTACAACTAGTTTCAACGCTACGGCATCATCATCAGGTACAACAGCTACCTGATGATGACGCCGTAGCGTTGAAACTAGTTGTACCAATAAAATACCCTCTGGATTTAAACATAGTTGGTCTTGTCATTATTTGAGTCAAATTATATTTTGCTGAACTGTCATATTGCAGGGCTAAGATTAAAATATACGAATGTCATTATATTTGCGGCGCAAAACCACGGCTCGACGGAGCATCAAAAACGGTTTGGTGAGCATTTTGGAACTTTTGTGGTGTAAACAAAGTGATGTCTGACAAGGTCTGCGGTTATTCCTTTTGGTGTACATTTTTCTACAGTTCAAAATGTCGTCTTTTAACGGTAAAAAGAAAATATTTGGGCTTGTCAGACAAACGCATTGTAATTATCGACAAGCGTAATGAACTGAGGCGCGCACGTCGGCTTTGAAAACGACGCATTCGGAGGAGAATAGAGTGATTCTCTGAATACTCTGATTTTTGCTTCCGAAGATAAATTTTTACTGTAAAATGAATATCTATGAAATAAAATAGATTCGATGCACGTAATAAATGGTGATGAGAGAGCGAGGAAGAGGCTGATCATGTTTCCCTCGTGGGGTGAAGTGGTTGGTGGCGGGAGGGGGCGGGAGGATTTGGTTCTCTCTTGAGACTTAAGGACGCTGGTGCTGAGGGAGGGCAAAAACTGTAGGCGTGTACAACAGCCATCTAATAAGAGGATCACTCTCCCCCTCTCTATCTCTCTCTTCGACTCGTCCTTGTACTCGCAGGTATATCGCCGTCCTCCCATTGAGTCGGCTTCCAATCCGGAGAGCACTCGTAATGCCGCTTCTATCTCTCTTATCTTTCTCTCTGTCTCCGAATTTCTCCGCCTTAGAGACCGACCCCCCAAAGCCCTCTCATCTATTATTCCATTTTCTCTTCCCCGTTCTTTTCTCATTTGTATCAAGCAGCCGAGGAGGGTTGTCCCGTCCAATTTCTGGGCGATGGCACTCCCACGGCATCGTGGAACTGTCTTGCGGAGGAACTCCCAAGGAGGAGGAGGAAGGAGGAGGTCTGGAAGAGGAACGGAAGGCCATCAGAGGGGAGCGGGTGGATGCAGAAGATGCTGGACGTCGGAATTTACTCCATGGCTAAACTGCGGCATTTTTCGGACAAATATGTCACGGTGCCGGAGGTACCGGGCTTTATTCCGAAGTCTACCTCACTATTGCATCCACGTGTGCTTCTGGAGTGACAATATTCTACAGTAAAAGAACGGCTGATGTATTTGTTCAACAATTATGGAGTCGTTATAACGACAAGGAAATTATTTTCAAACTAGCTGATAGACACTCAACAATGACGGGAAAAATACCCAGTCATTCAAATCTAATTAGTGTATATTTATTAGTAGAGATGTTTTGTGTGGGTGATTTTATTATCAATAACCTAATATCGGGAGGCCGTTACAAATGTTTACAAAGTATAAACATCTGTGCAAAAGTGCGAAGTTGTTGACGGTGGCTACGTGGGTGCTACCGTCAACAACGGTTAGCATGGGGTTAGTATGGGTTTGAGTAAAGGCGTGTTTATTATTTCAATTAAAAATTTATCTGGGATGAAAATGGAAATTTTAGATTTTTTCAAGACAAATATGATGCCATACGAAATAAATTACCTCAAAATCAACTAAATCGGTTCATCCGTTTTTTACATAGCTTGCACCCACCGTGGTTATTGGCTTTGGATAGTAACAATTTTATTTGTATCCTAAGGGGAATAATTACTGTCACTGGACATCTGGTGCGTAGTAGAGGCATGCTTTGATTAAATACGACACATTGAGAATTTTACAGAAAATGTATACTTAATGCATACTCGTCAATCATTAAATAGAGTGCTACTACGCTTGAAACAGCCCAACGAAGCAGCATGTGTGTTTTATAAAGTTCTGAATGGAAATGGTCATTGCTCAATCAATTAACTATGCTTGTTTTACGATTTGTTTGTAAAACGGAAATCATGCCAGCTATTTACCGAAAGCCTACTAAAACGGACGAAGTTATATCAACGGATTCATGTCACCCGTTCCAGCAGAAGACCTATGCGCTAATTAACATATTAATTAAACTTCCTCTCCAAAATGTCCACTACAGTAAAGAATTTTAGATGATAAAATGAACTGCTTTAATAAATGGCTAAATAACTGAACTAATCACGAAAAAACTATCTTCTCACGTATTAATTAAGGCCCTACACAATTACATGCTATCTAAATGCAAAGCGAATAATACTTGTCATAAGGTACTGGCTAATTTCAAAAGCAAAATACTGGGAAAACACTTGAGCGATAACCCTAAGGCACGTTGTCGTATGTAAAGGAAGTTTAAGGAAGTACACACACTTAAGAACGATAAAGGCGAAAGGTTAAACGGTAGTTTAGAAAAATAAAATATATTAAACACCACACCAACTTCCTACGCATTTTCAGCAAGCTTGCAGGATTTGTACGAGTCTTTACCTAATCTTTTCCAGCAACGTGTGCATGATCTTATCATTTCTTGTCGAGGTATTGAGATTTACTTAATTAACCACGAGATGAAATTTCCGCGTTGAAACTTGTCGTACCTAAATTAAATGATGTGGAAAATACCTAGTGTTCTTTTTCAACACTCAATTAACTTAATGGCACTAACCCAAAACAATTCCCTGGCCTCATTATAATTCCTCCCCACGCATAAAAAACCCTTACATCAGAATTTTCTCAATACTTGCTTTGAGAGATTTTCACAATGCATTCTTAGAAATAATAAATAAATGAGTCAATAAATAAATAACTTGTAGCCATAAATAAATAGCTATTTCAGTGGTATCATCCCCACCTCTTGAATACAACTGAAAAAAGGGTCTAAAATTGCATTTTTAGGGAACATCTTCTATACCCTGTCCTCGTATTTACTAGTGATTAAATATATGGATGTATACTACGCCCCTACAACCTCCCCCTAAAACCCTTAAAAAGACTTATTTAATGCAAAAGGTAAAGTTCCCACCACATGAAGAAACGGAGTGAATTCATTTCCTTGTGGCTTTCCTGCAAAATACATCGGCAAAACTGGGTTAAGTGTAAACACCAGAGTTCACGAACAGAAAAAATTTTGTTTGAAGAAGATACAGAACTTGACGTTCGGTAGCCACCTCCAGAATAACATTCATCGAAGCAGATTTTTTCCAGAAATTCTCCATTTTGACGACGACACAGGAAAATTGGACGCCCTCGAGAGCTATTTTGTAAATTTACTTCCGAAATAGCTCTTTCAGCCGAGGATTCTAGTCAAATGATCGATTCCTTTGAGCTTTATCGATTTCAAAGTGCCACGATGGACCTTCGCTTCTTATGGTGGTTGCTCAAGCAGCCAACGTCGGCATTGGAAGCACTAGAAAATGTTTGAAGCAATAAAAGAAAATTGCACGAATTACGGGCGTTCACGCTTCAAATAAGTATAAAGAAACTGACTACACATTTAAACTAAATTTAATAGAGAGATAGAGTATGCGTCGCTTATTGTGTCAATTATGAGGTTTGACTCAGTTTTATTTCCTGAAAGGAGCTTAGTGTTAATTCTTTTTATCACGTTTTAGACTAAAGTACCTTACAGCATGAGGTTGTTGCGCGATAATATGAACGTACTTTGAAAGAACTTAAAAGTAACACTTTGTACATATGAATGAAACTATTGTATTTTAATCTGAGGGGTTGAAGTTGACAATAAAATACATTCAATGCCATATATGCTAAAGAATAAATAGCCAGAAATTTTATTCGACGCCGAGATTCGTTCTGCATGTTTCCATTTGGTGTGGCCGCGGCGTACGCATAGAATTAGGCTTAATTTTCTCCCATGAGAGTGAATTCAAAGAGAGCTCTAAAAAACCTGATGAGATTCCTCTGCTTGATTTTTTATCCTACCCAAACTTGAAGCAACAACAAATTTAATGAGCTGGAAATAAGCAATAGAGACAGCCAATCTGATAAAATAAAGAATACATCGTTCAAAAGATATAAACATTCAGAAAAAACCTTGGTTGTACATTGACAATGGTTGCAAATGTTAGCAGATTTTCCCTTGCTGTGTTGGCTGTACACTGAAATGCCAACTAAATATCCTTAGCTTACCAGCTTTGTTATATTTTTTTGAATAAACTGATGAAACGGATAACGGTCAGCATATTCTTCAATACGGCTTCACGATGATAAAAAAATGAAAGTATAAGGTTTTTTTCACTGGTGACAATGAGGCAGCCATAAAAATAAACCTTATCTTCAATAAGAATTGAAATAAAATACAAGCATATTTATTCCTATCAGTCATCGTCTACTCACCTTTATTTGCTGCTTAACCCATGCCAACAAGTTGTACTGAAAGGATAAAATTTCCAAATTTGAACCGGAATTGGGGGAGTTCTGGGGTCTTTTAGACTTTTTCCGTAATCGCACTCAGTATATTGTTCTTCCCATGCTTGGTGGAAAAAATGAATGAAAGAATCGGATAAAATTTTTTACCTACAACACCCAACTTTAAGACCATAACTCTGTACTTAACTATTCTGTTCTATGCCGTCATTCCCTCTGAATAAGTGACCAGCAGGCAGACGACGTCGGGGTGACACGGAATTACGTGCGGCGGCATACACCCGAATAGTTTGATAGCTCATCACGAGCCGCGAAAGATTCAACGAAGAACATAAATTTGATTAAATGTTGTACACGCTATAAAATTAAATTAAAATTATTAACGCATTTTCTAATGAAAAGCTTAAACGTAAAGTTCACTCCTAGGAGTGTGGAATATTTGTCATAACTTCCTCTGATACTTTGTACGAGAACGCAAATGCGCAAGGAAATCTTTTGAATTTTCCAGTTTTCTCATTACTTTTTAAAAATAAATTAAAATCTTTCCCGTGCGTACATAAGAAATGCTAAATAAAGCCTTGAGTGATGAGGCTATTCCGCTCGCAAGGACCTCTCCCGAGTAATTGACCTCATATCCACTTCGCGCTGCGTCTTAATCCCTTCACAAGAATGGCAATCCTACCCGTCTTCCACTAACACCCTTTGGATGCTACAAAGTGTCAGGGATTCCCGCAGGTGTCCGCCACTGAGGAGGGGAATATTAAACGCAGACGAACGGATGACAGTTGGGCGTGCCCATGGCGGCAGCGGCAGTCGCTTATCTCGAAAAGACATTGAGAGAGGGGTTAATTCCGCCAACCTAGCTCCCTTGAAGGAATTTTCCTCGACAGAAGAGAAACGCCCCTCTGCATTCAACCTCATTTCAAAAGAGCTGGAACGATAGCGAAGGGCTTTGTCCTGAGTACAACGTGCACTGGACATTGACACAAACTCTCGCATCAGTCGTGGCATCAGCAACTCAACCTTTCTCCCGAATGATTTTGTGCTTTATGTTTACAGGTGGCAGAAATGCGAAGGATAGGGGGATCGGAGAAGGGAAATGCAAAGCTACGGGTCACGTGGTGACATCGTTCGCGGGAATCATCGACAAACAAAAATTGGTTGCTACTTGAGATTTACGAAGTGTGGATAATTGTGATGTTAAATGTAGGTAATAATTAAGCTAAGACGGAATCTGCGCATGTATTTTATACAAGGATGCTAAACAAATCAATCGTATTCCACAGCAGAACAGAGCTGAGTTGCGTGAATTGGCCGTGACGTAGACTGTAGTTTATAAGCCAATTTTTAAAGATTTTTGCTGTGCAAATTTCTGAAAAAAATACGTAGCTATGGTTATCTTTTGTTGAAAAATAACAAAAATATTAATTGAAATAACTGTTCAGAATAAATAAAACATATTTTCTTAAAAAAAACGTAACTTTTTCCATAAGTGCCATTTAAAAAATTAACACAAAATTTAACACAGTCCATTCATTGGTGTGGTTAATTTGCGTAGGTACAATAATGATATAAAAATAGAAATAATATTGTCTATGTTTTTGGACCCCTGGCTACGTCATTGGTCGGACTTCATTTACACGGCCAAACGGCCTACCCGCCCTTACAAAAAAGGCCACGCAATCCGTTCATTGGTGATTGTTAATTTGCGTATATTACCTAATGATATAAAAAGAGAAACAATTTTTTCTTCGAGTTTAAGTTTTCAATCATTTTTTAAACTCGCTCCAAATAAAAGGAAATTGCCAGACGAGACTTCGGGAGGTAATTTGAGGCAACCAATGTTTCGCGATACCAGAAACGATGCTTTTTGATCCGAATTTTATTGGGAGAGTTCCATTTGATCATCACGAGACGCAGTTTGCAGTCATTTTGGATGTCCCATGCACAACTCTTCACCACTCTTCGCCAATATTTGGCCTTTTTTCTGATGTATCTAATTCTGAGCACATATAAGTCGTATTTGTGGGCTAGCGTCGGACGGGAGTCGGTCCTTCAGACTTTAATGTTTCATCATCTTGCTGCTCAGAGACCACAAACAGTTCAAGTTTCTTGGCAAAATTCGACGCCTCCGACGGAAGGGAAATGTGTACATCAGGATTGGAGGAGGATTGTATGAGGAGGAGAGGAGGGAGTTCGGAAAGACATAATCCCGGTGACGGCCACAGACTGCTCTCAATCACGCAAGAATGGAGAGTGGGGTTGACGGTACATACGGGCGGACGAAGCGCTGAACCACTGAACTGTGTGTTCTGAAACTCCCGAGCTGGGGGTGGAGCGCAACATTTCCAACGTGGTGTTTCCCGGGAATGGCCAAATGAACTCGAGCCACTGGGCAGCAGCCCAATCAACAAGGTGGCCGACCGGTGAGAAAACTCTTCGGGGTGGGCACACCAGAGCGATTCTTCTAACCGACAGTGGTGCACGCACAATCAGTGGTGCGTGAGGTGTTTTCTCGTGACACGCTACGAGGAGGTAAGCAAAGATATTTACATAGGTTTTAACTTTTTGAATCCTTGATAATTACTTTAGAATAGACTTTTAACACATTTAGACAGGTTACAACGGTAGCGTTGCTCCACAGAATTCTGTCCTGTGCCTCTCTCTTCATTTCTGCATAACTCCTTCCTTCTTTTATATCCCTCAGCATTCCGTGCCTCCTCCTTCCTCTTCGTCTCTTCCCTTCTATTTTTCCTTCTATTATTAATTTCTGTAGGCTGTTATTCTTTAAAATATGTCCAATCCATTTTGCCTTTCTCTTTTTAATTTCTCCCAGTATTCTTCTTTCTTCTCCAATCCTCCTTAGCACTTCATCATTCGTGATCTTATCTTTCCATCCAATCTTCTCCATTCGTCGCCATAACCACATTTCAAATCTTTCTAAGTACTTTTCTTCTCTCTTCTTCAACGTCCACGTTTCGCATCCATACAAAACAATGCTCCATATAAAGCATTTTTCATGTCTTTTCCTAATATCCATCTTGATGTTCCTTGCTGTCACCAGTTCCTTAATCTTGCTAAATGCTACTTTTCCTTGCCCAATTCTGCTTTTAATTTCTTACACATAAAAGAGAATAAAAGAGCTTGCCATCCCATTGCATCTGCAAAATCTATGAGAACGAGAAATAGTGCATCGTATATAGCACTGACAAGTGTTTTAAAAAGGAATACGACATTGGCGAGGAAATTTAGTTGAACATTTCACATACTAAATAATTGACTGCTTGGTAATTTATGAGATAATAGAAACTCAGCACAAAGAAAATAAGAATGATGTGACGTGCAAAAAACATTTATACCATTTAGAATATTCCATATACCTATTATTAACCACCAATGAATATGGCGGGGTTGAAAGTCCCAGATAAAATCTCACTCTCATTCTCACATAGCTTAAGGCATATTTATACCTTCGAGGCACACGTTACCATTTTAAAGTCAGAGTGGTGGTTGCCAAGGAAATAAAAAAATTTATTTTTCTATATTATTGAAAAAATTGACTATTTTTAGCCAAAAACACAAATTTCAGGAAAAAGTGAATCGTATGAAAAAATCTTATGCAAGAATTTAAACTTTCATTCTTTTAAACGCCCAAAAATGGAAATTTCAACTTTATACCTTGAGTGCAAGTAATATAAAAAGGAAAAAAAGAAGCTCCTTGCTGAGAATTAATGATTTTATTATAAGGCTAAAAGTTAACAATCATACTTATGTATAAAAATTGAATGGTGTCTGCCTGTCTCTCTGTCTGTTGCTCCATCACGCAAAAACTACTGAACCGATTGAGCTGAAATTTGTCATGTAGAGACAAAATATGTATGGAGTGAACGTAGGCTATATTAAAAAGCCCTCTGGGCTCTCGAAGGCCCCCCCTGGTGTTCCCTGGTGATCTATGCTCAGCATTGGGTACTGTGCATTGGTTTCAATTTTTCTTTTTAAAAGTGCTTTTACTCATAATAGAGGGCTGGGATTTTTTTTTCTTAGGATGGCTGAATAAATGTTTCTAATTCATTCAATCGAATTTCTTTTACGCTTCGTAATTGTCCGAAAATCATGCTTATAGCTGTAGAGTCTCACATTTTTCTCAGAAATCAACAATAGCATATTTCCTTTACAACCAGAGATTTTATTTTCAAAGAATATTCACTCCTCTGGCATTTAAGTTTTCCTACAGGCCCATGATAGCACGTAGAAATAAAATCCGTAAAAGAAGGGCCGAGAATCCCAAGGACCTCATGATAGATTGCTTCGGGGGGTAATGGATATATTCAATGCATATTTACAAGAAGTATACTCTTCAATGTCTATTGTCAACGTAGCTCTCATAGGGGCACTGCATGTCTATGAGAGACCACATACGTAGTACACGGTACACATAAAGGAATTAATTCTGCAAGAATATTTACGTGTAGTGAATAATAATGGTAGTAATGCCTCTGTTGCTAAAAAAACACGGCGTTATTTATTAACGTTTAATACTCAGATGTATTACATGAGTGGAACCGCCTGCCTCTCATTAAGATTGCGAACAGTTTTTTTAGACCAATTCCCTCATCATAAACGTTACTAATTATTTAAGTGTTAAAGTGCAGTTAACTTACATTCAATCAACTATCGAGTCCCCTTTTCAAGACTCTCACTCGCCGCTGTGTTTCCCCTCCTTGGACTTAAAAATATATCCATCAACGTGCCTAATAGAAAAAAGAGTAATCTTTCGAAAAAATCTTCTAAAGTAAGAGGAATGTTATCTTTGCGAGAAAATGAGTCCTTTCAAGAAAACAGACAAAGGTTAGACTTAGATGCTCAAAGACATGCCCACCGGCTATCTCATGAGCATCTCTCCGTGGTGTTTCTCAGGTTACACTAAGAACCGCACAAATTTCATCCTAACCCAAGCTACGGATGGACAACCAACTATAAATCTGGTTCAAATATAGACCCATCTGTTTCTAAAATGCAATGTGTATTAAGATGGCGGAAACTATAACGTCGTCACTACATGCTTCTTACCCGAAAGAAGAACGGAAATTCTGCGCAATGTACGACATCCGAGCATGAAAATCGGCAAGTGCACAAAGAATTACATAGGTTTTTTATTTATCAACTGAAACCAATGATTATGGGTATCCTTTATGCCGAAGGCGCAGTCCGGGTGATGGAGGACAAATAAACATGGAAGCTGCTGCAAATGTTCCTTTTAGCGTTGTCAACCGCTGTATTGTACCCTACTTAATCCTGATAAAGATACTCAGCGCACATATCAACGTTGAATTGTCAAACTCTATTGAGTCATTGAATGCAAATATATGAATGCACACAAGTTAATCGATCAGGCTGTTAATCACTCAAAAGACGGCTCAAGAGAACTGGAGGGACGAGGTGACCATCTATCAACCTGGGTGCTTAGGCTGTCCCAAAAAAACATTTTATTTAAAATTTCAAAATCGTCAATCGGATTTCGATGACCCTCGGGTATACAAGGATAGGCAAAAAAAGATTTTTGAAAAATGTTAAATAATTAGTTAGCGAGAGGCGCCTAAATACCAACACCCTTAATTTGTCATACGATTTCGCGAAAACTGCCAAAATAAGGGTAATCAGGGTAAGTTATGACTCGTAGGACAAAAATTTCGTCGGTCTTTGCGTATCTTTCACCGTTTAGGCCTTGCGGCCCGCGCAGCCTGGCGCCAAGAGTGGCGCTAAGCGATGCGGCTCGCGCGATGCGGCTCGCGCGACGCGGCGCAACAGACGGCTGAGGCCTTCCCCTCCACATCCTCCTCACCTACGGTCGCCCGCCATGCTCACATGCTTCAGTGACTCTCTCTCCGAAATTCAGATTTTGAACTCGTTTCGTAGACCAAATCATGTCGGCACGTATGGTAATCAATCTTTATTTTGGAAACTCATTACAAATTTATTAACCTACTGAGAAAATTATTCAACAAAGTCAGGTTTCAGTTGAACAAGCTCTTTCTTCGTACCCTCATTTATCATTTTTCAAAATTGGGAAACAATCTGCAACAAATATTGATTTTTTTCTTCGTCGTTAGTAATACTGCTATTGAATTCCGTGATTAGTGCCACCCCCCCCCTCTCGGTCACATCATTCACCACCTTCAACTGTTTGATGTGCTGTCGAGCTGCTTGGTAGCTTTCTGTCGTTTCCCAATCCTTAGGATCTTCGTTGAGAAATTCATGCGGTAGCTCAAGAGTTTTAAAAAAATTCATGAAACTTGATGACACATAAAATGATAGATCTTTACTGTGAACGTTTTTAGGCACGGGTACTCGTTTCAGACACTGTATGGAATCATTTTCACGTTCATGCATTCGTTTCACCATTTTTCTTTTAATGTGAAACGGTACCCTGTCACAAAAAAATGACAAGCACTAGCTCCTCGCTTAAGTACCACAAATGGCTAGAGAATTTTCTTTAGCGATGAAGAGTAACTCATTGAATTTCGGCCTCCGATCAGTGACACTCAGAGACTTGAGAAATATCAAGTCATTAAATGGAGCCATAACCGCCACTGGTGTTGTAAACCAATACCACACGTACACTTTCACTATAAATGCGCATAAGCATTTCAGCTTCATCTTGTGTTCTGGTATAACCTGCGGGCATTGTCTGCCAAAGATGAACATCAAAAGAGCGTGTATTGCACGGTTCATCCACCGTGCTTCGTGGGTGGGTAGTGGGGCTCTGAACTTGATGCCCGTTGGGGGAACTCCACCAAGGAAGATGATGGTAACATTTAACAAATATTAGTAGTCCCCTCGAGGTTGTTTTTCCTGTTTGAAAGGAAAAAATTTCGATTACGAAGTTTGCTCCACATATTCGAAGTCTATTCGTCCGAAAAAAAATTTACCTGCAGCTGAGAAGAACAAAATTGGATAATGCTTTGAGATTCGCATCCAATAATACTCCTTATGTATGGATCAGAAATTCCTGTGTCAAAATCCTGATGATCGAGGCTGGGCCATTTCTTGAGGAACAAATTGAAAATTGACACCTCTGCAGATTTTGCAGCGCACAAACAGTGTTCGAACACTGCCTTCAGCACGATTTCTGCCACATGGTGGCGACAGGCCAAGTGTAGTAGCGTTATTTTCAGTAAACGTTCAAGGCAAGCCACAACGCCGTTATGAATACCAGTATTGACGGACGTGGTATCAAAAACCGCGCCCCTTGCCATGGACGTTAGGTTCCACGTAGAAAGGAGGTTGAAGATAGCCTCAGCTTCCAGTTTCCCAGTCCCAGATGAAACTTTAGGTACACCCAGCAGTTGCTCACTTTTCCCTGCGGAAATAAAAAATGAAAAGTCTTACGAAATTACCTTTGAAGTGCAGAATGAGGTTGAATAATTTAAGTACTCATTAATTACCTCATGATACAAGAACGGCGACTCTGTCAACCTTTCCTTCCCCTGTGATGTCTGGCAGTATTTTCCCGTCAAAGTGAACAATCAGAGGTGCGTCCTTTTTCATATTCTCCTTTATTTTGTCACAAATATCGGAGCGCGCCTGGTTGCGAGCTCGACGCATCGTCGACCGACTCAGCGTACAACCCTCAAGGTTCTCTCCGTTGGAAATAAGGGTAGTTGCCACAAGAGTAACGGCCTTCCTAACGCTCACCTTGCCATAATCAAGCGATGCAGCTACAAGAGGCGTTATCACTTTATTTTTCTTGGTGCGTGCACTTGGTGCGTGGGCTTGAATTCATCGTCCTAACCATCGGAAGAAGTGTCCAATTCGTCATCAGGGTCGACTACTGTAGCTGTTTTATTTTCTACGCGTTGCTTCTCCTCGTATTTCTTGGCATTGGCCTTACGTTTCTGTAAAATAGCCTCTTTCTTGGCCAATACCTTACCGAGAACTGAAACGTAGCCGATGCGCTCTGGAAGGGAAAAATTAGCATAAACTGCTTCATAATTTCTTTAAAAAATAATTTTCTTTTGTTCAGAAAAACACCTAATTATTAAGAACTTACCTGGAGGCATTTGCTGTCGCACGAAAGCCTTATTTTCATCAATTTTGATCAACTTGTCCCAATCATGATGCCATAGTGGGAACGTATTGTCAAGAGCGCCAAAAAAATCACAAACTTTCTTGTCATGATTAGCACTAGTTCCTGGCTTGGTTTTTTTAGTTTGTTCCAAAGTTCGAACTACCTCTTGAGACTTCGGATCGCATTCCACTTGTCCATGGTCGGTATCCGAGCTATAGCGTAAATCATGAGAGCGGTATGTACCACTTCTATAGCACTGACGCTTATGGTGTGCTTCAAATTTCTCATTCGGAATAATAGCACTGATAGTAGATCACGCAATTTCGGTAGGCGTTTGGTGTCCGAGAATTCAGATTTCTCTTTTATCCCGAGGGTGAAGATATCACGGGCCCTCTCTGACCGCCTTCTTGGCGCCATTTTCACAGCTCACACGCAAAAAACTCTGTCCCTAATATACACGCGCTTGTGCACACTTACACACCTACACACAAAGTGGAATTGCAAGCGTTAAGGACGTATTGCAGCGCAGAACAAGAGCAAAGAGCAAGGGGAGGGGAGGGGGACGGCCTCAGCCGTCTGTTGCGCCGCGTCGCGCGAGCCGCAACGCTTTGCGCCACTCTTGGCGCCAGGCTGCGCGGGCCGCAAGGCCTAAACGGTGAAAGATACGCAAAAAAAACCGACGAAATATTTACCCTAAGGGTAATAACTTACCCTGATTACCCTTATTTTGGCAGTTTTCGCGAAATCGTATGACAAATTAAGGGTGTTGGTATTTAGGCACCTCTCGCTAACTAATTATTTAACATTTTTCAAAAATCTTTTTTTTGCCTATCCTTGTATACCCGAGGGTCATCGAAATCCGATAGACGATTTTGAAATTTAAAAAAAAAATGGTTTTTGGGACAGCCTACTGGGTGCTATTTAAAAAGTAATGAGTCTGCGTGGCCCATTTTTGAGTTTTACGTGCATGAAACAGGACCAACAGTCACTCATCTCTCCCAGCACCTGGAAAACGGTCAGCGTGTCAACTACAACGAAAAAAAATCAAGATAGGTGGCGAACTCCTCAAACGATCACGCTGACAGTATTTTTCAGGATTTGTGGTTTTATTATAAAATAATTTCAATGTTTTTCACACCCGTTGAATTTCAACGGGTACCTTCCACTAGTATGGGGTAAAAACAATACCTTTAAATTGCTGTTTGGAGTTATCACTATTTTATCGGTCAGTTTTAGATCTCCATCTATATTCAGGCCTGATTTCAACTTCCTAGATCATCTGGAAGTCCTTCTAACGGGCGTGACAGTTGAGCATGCATATTTTAGTGGTTTAGTAATTCATATAGATGTATATTTTTACTCGGATGATGATATTATAAAATTGGAACCGGCTGGTGTATTAAAAATAGCTTGGAATATTGCCAAGTTGTTAAAAATCTTTCTCCCCTTCTCTACAAATGATTCAAGCACTTCTCACCTTATTTCTTCCTCCCTAGCTTACTATTAGTCCGATAGAAAATATCAATGTTTTTTGGAAAATATCTCTGTCTCAACTTAACTAGATAGCTAAAGCGAAAGGGCATTAAGAAGGACGATTTTGTCTCACCTTTTGGAAAAATATCGCGCCGCTAGAGGAAAATTTCACCCGAGCACCATCGCCTGGTTCTCTATGTCCTCATTTTGAATTTTTAGCCGACCCAACCGGTATAGATACGTCCACATATTGACGGTAATTAAAACTTTAGTTTTTTTATAAAGGTTGACGAGGAAGGGTTTAAGGATTATGGAGGAACTGAAACTGGCATATGAATAACAAGCAAAACTGGAGGAGATTTAAGAGGGGAAAAAGCAGGTGTGTGGAACAGTAATGAGAGGCGAAGGGTAATTAAAGACAGTTATTACGAGCGGAAAACAAGGAAAGTAGGAAAAAGATAGAAAGATGGAAGATGATTGGCTCGTCAGGCTGCACAATGAGTGTTACCATGTATGAGGAGATGAGACGAAAATGAGAGTGAGTTATAAGTAGATATTTATAGATGGAAAACTAAAATGTGAATGGTCCATAAGAAACCCACCATCTCCGATAGAATAAGGTACACAATATGTATAGTTTTGACTTGAAAACTATAGTATTGGAAAGATTTAAAGGGCGACAATATTTCACGTAATGGAGATAAAATTTACATATTATTTCTCCGAGAGTATTTAGTGTTCTCCACTCGTTTAGCTAATTGTTTGACTTGGAGCCAAAGGTGAGAAGAATGCTCATTCAAACTGCGATTTGGCACAGAGAAACGGTTACAGAGTCATAAGCATGGACCAAAACTAGGAACCAAAGCATCAGCGGATGACCTCAAGTGATTAATGGTAACGAATGACAAGCGCCCTTGCACACTTTAGTCACATATCCACGAAACATCTTTCGGTAACTGATGAAAATATTATGTTCTTGTCAGAGATGAATAATGGAACTAAAAGGAAATTTAGTTTTGCATTTACGGATGCTCTGGATTAGCGGTGATAAATTTTGGAGGTAACAAAGGGTATCGCACAAGCATGATCGTTATTGAACTTTGGGTGCCCGACGCAGGATGGTTTTAATGCAATTAATCAAAACGCCATGTTTTAGTGCTCATGGAAGTGGGCTACCTGCCAATTAATCATTAGGGTTTTTCGCGAAAACCTCTGTAGGACAGCCATTTCATACTGCATGCTCTGAATGGCTGCATGGCTGAGATATATAGCAGGCAGCACTGACCAATTTTTACATAATTTTACGACAAAAGCTAAGCAGAGGATTTCCTGCACCATATACCTTAGTTGTTTAAGAAGTGATTGAGGGATAGAAAGACTATTCAGAGAGGTAGAAAGAAGGAAGAGAGGTGACATCCATGAAATTGAAAGTCACTTGCGTCAACCTTGCGTTAACCAAAAAGCTTCAGTTACTAAGAAATACGTGAATGCATGAATGAAAGAAATACGTCACGTGATCAGTGGAGACTGGGGAGACTTCGTTTTAGGGAACGACCCTCATCATATTGGCCGAGTGTTAAATATTTTAAAGCAAGCTGGGCACTTTAACAAAGTTCGATTATTTTATCGTAGAGATATGTTCAAGTTGCAAATTTAATAACGCAAATTTTGACCAGTTTACTACTTTGTTGTATTTTCCACCTTTCCAAAAAATAGGTAACGAGTGGTGTAAAATGACCGTAAGCCTTCGACGCACCCGAAATATTAAAAAAAACCTTCTCTCCACCCCTTTACAACTGCTTACTGTTGGGTTGGTCGTTAAAAATTGAGTTAAAGGAGGGCAATCGGTTTGGTAACTCAATGGAGCCGAAACACGAAATGATGATAAGTAATTGTAGTCTCTAAAATTAAGTATATTCACATTGCTCCGCAGTGTGTTAGATTCATTGACAATTAATGCCTCCCGGGTTTACCATCATACACTTACCATGTTTTACTTTCGTAATTCTGAAGCGCAATGTGACTGTAATAATTGTTGTCAAAATGAGAATGAAGGAAGGAAGAAAAATAGAAGTTATAACAAACAAAGAAGCTACACAAGGATGCTGCTTTTGACCGGCACTTTTCAAGGTATTGGAAGACGTAGTGAAACAGGCCCAAGAAATGAAAACCAAAAGAATTAAGATGGATCGAGAAAACATTAACATGCTTGCTGTTACTGATAGCATCGCAGTTATGGCAGATAAGCCAGAAGACCTGCATACATCCTTGAACACAATGAATCTAGAACTGCAAGAATACAACATGAACATTAATGCATATAAAATAGAAATCCTAGCTTTTGGAAGAGAGTAGTTGAAGGAAGAAGACATAACGCTACAAGGAGAGGTGCCAGAACAAGTGGAATATTTCGCCTACCCAGGTAGCTGCATAACATGGGATCGAAGCAGTTTAACGGGCATCAGCTGAAGCCAAGATCGCATTTATGATGAAAAAAACCACAGTTCATTCTCCGAATTCATGTTGAGTGTTATCCTCAATGGCTCAGAGAAATAGAGTATTCGAAAGTTGGATCAAAAAGAATAGTCTTAACTTCTTTGAGTTAACTTTTCAGAGCTGTAAGCGGATGCGAGTAAGTCCAAGGGACAAATGTATAGGCCAACTAAAGCCGGATGTAAAACAGAAGAGCTACAAGGGCATAATGGAGGAGTGAGCAGAAAGGGAGCTAGTAGAAAAGAGAAGGCTGCAATCAATCAACCAATCTTAGGATTGGATGGCAAAGGGTGACAATTCCAGCTAGGCTACCATCCACGGCTTTCCATATGTTTAATTTGTAATTTATAAACGCATCGCGGATGTTCAATAATCCTAAAACTGTGATGGAAGAAGTAGATTCTTTCTAGTGGCAATTAGGGTGCGAAATGGGTGAAAGAGGATAGGTATGCTTAAATGAATAAACCTAATATATTCCACCAGACTTTTTAACTTGCGCAGCCTCGACAGGTTTAAACTATTTTTCATAGTTTTCAAGAGGACTGATCGAGTAAGCTGTGAAACCGGTCGCGTAAGAACAAAGTGGAACATACAAAGTTCATTCATCCAAGTACGTCCACGAAATTCTGCAAAGTAGGATTTCAAAACCTTTCAAGTCACGCGGAAGAGGAGAATTGGGAGGATGATGAGGGAGACTCATGAGGGCGCCTCGGAGTGGAGGAGGTGGTGTTTTGCATTGGGATGACTCTCGCTAATGGAAGGACAATGCCAACAACACTCTCTGCCAACACTTGCACTCGCCCGAGGGGGGTGTTGTGGTGCGGGAAGGGGGGGAGGGGATTAAAAGGGGCGGACCAACATTTCTCCACTTTGAAATCCATGGAATTTCGCGGGACGAGTGAGCGGTGGGGGATTCCTGGGAATGGACTTTCCCCCCGTGGATGGGGTTCCGAAAACGGTCCCGCCTCTTTCCGTTCGCAGCGAGTGGGATGCTGGGAAGGGTGGTCTCCAGGGACCGAATTGTGGGAGCTCACCCGTAAAAGGGCCCACTCGTGAATGGGGGCAACTCCACCCCCTACGTAAGAGAGGATCAAGAGAGTGTGAGAGATGAGAGAACGGTTTCGCAAAGTCCCGTGGCACTCGCTGCGTTCGAACTAACTTTGTGATGAAGTACATTTGAGAGTGAACTGCAGAGGGAGAGGGAACCGCACGACAGGGTAATCACCATAGGTTAGTGCTCTGCGATATTTGGATAAATCAGCTTAATTTTACGATACACCGGGGCAACTGAATTGCGATATTGGTCGTCCGGACTTTCTAACAGCGAAGTCATTCGTTAAAATTTGACATGTGCTATCGGGGACTTTCCATTCAAGGCGTTGAAGTTAGCGCACATCGGAACACATCGGCGTACACGAACGACGCTGAATGGAACGATGTGCGCTGGCGAAATGTTTTGTAACCTGCCGGTAGGTAGCATTGTATGGTTAAACAGCAGTCACGGCCGAATGTTTTGTTTAAAGTTATTGAATTTGTTCCAAATTAAGTATTTAAAAACGTTAGCTTTTCGTCGCTAAGTAATTAAAAACTTTGAAATATGCATCTTTGGCGCCTTTAATGAAGAGCAACAAACTTGAAAACAATCACGGATGCCGTAATCGACGTTCTTTTGTTATTTAGCGCACATTAACTTTCCTCCCGATGTGTTTTGAAGTGCGCTAGTAGTTCGCAGGGTCTGTAACGAATGGGAGGCAAGTCCGCAGTTGTGTTGCGAAGTGATTAGCGCACAAAGGCGAATGGAAGGCACCCATCATGCGCTATCATACCATTACTGGCGCATCCACTTATTGCGGATAAAATATAATGTGACAATGTGATTCCTATGTGTATATCTGAATATCGCATCGCCCAAACTTTGAGGGTGAAGATTTAGCACTAACGTATTTATACACTAATGCTAAAACATTGTTCCAAGATTTTCCTTAAATGCGAAATAATTTCTAGTTGAGTGTCTTTGCTTTACCTCAGCGCAGTATACAACCATATCTACCATAAGTCATGCAAATTATCTTGGTACGCCAATTGGATATTGGCAGCTAATCCATTATTTACCCAGTCACTGATAAGGAGGGATGAAAAATATTTACTTTCAACCCAAATGGTCAATTTTCCTTCGGTGCTCATAGAGCTAGTACGTTTCAGTGTATACGGAGAAAGCAGCCGTCGTTTAATGAACGAAACGATAAATTCACGCCATTTATTGATGCATCATCAGAGAACTTTATCCAACATTTAATCAAAGGTCCGCAAGAGCTCTTTCTCATTTAAGTTTAGGCACCAAGATTAATTTACGGCGGTATATGGAAAAGTTTTCTATAGAGTTGGTTAATTGATAAGTCGCTGAGTAATTTTAGTTTGGCAATTACATTGGGATACTATATCTGCTGTATATTACGTAGTTACCAGACCAATTTCTTTCCGCGATTCCCTTCTCAGAGCGCCTCTTTTGTCGCGTTTGTTGTCCACCTGCGGGTCAAAGAGTTCCCCGCCTACACAACTTTACACTCGCAATATCACTCTCGCAGCATTACGACCTCACCGCCTTGACGGCGTCAAACGACGCTGGCAGCTGCCTCATTCATCATGAGAGGAAGGCTGCGATACTCAAAGGCGATATATTATTTTGAAATGTTTATCGGCCAGAAGTAGCGTCCTCACTGTAAGAAATGAGAACCTATAACATCCTAGTGCCATTGGGATACGAACATAATGTCATCAAAAGGCCGTAATTCCTTCTCCGCTTACTTTTTTAGATGTACGCGGGTATGGGATATTGTTCCCTATTGTATCTGGCCGGCCTTTTATCGAATCGCATAAAAGACAAATTCACACCATTGAACCCTATTAAAATCTTGGATTGAGCTAAATAAAGACAAAACCGAGCAGCTACAAACAGCTTTCAGTCAATGATAGTAAAACTAATGAAATAAAACTATCATGCTTCGCTGGAATCTCACTCCAGAATAATTGAACTTATTGCAGGAAATAGCTGCAGTTTTGATTAAATACCCATTGCCATCGAAAATGGATGAACCTTCTAGGACGCCTTCTTTCAAATTTTTACTTCGTATCCAGTGCTGGAGGATCAACTATTTATTGTGCTTAAATAATGCCCACTACTAAGTATTACCCGAGGTTAAACGGTGGAGAAAGGAATAAATATCAAGTTTTAACAAAAATATGAGTTCCACATTAAACTTCACCAGAAGATAAACGTTATTCACAATTTTTCTAAGCGGTCCACCGGAATGATTTGCAAGATTCGAATTTTATCGATTCTAAACAGGCATAGTACATATTACACTTATTTGTTTCCACGAGGATATCAGCAAGTATTGATTCCCGGTATTTATTATTATATATTTGTTGGTTTTAGTCCATGAATCGATGCGCTTATCAAACATTGAATATTTAAATAAAATATACTAGTAATTTTGCGTAGAAGAAGAGGAAAACCTGCATTTACGTAAGCTAAAATCTCCTCTCTCGAATGCGTTGGGAACAACAAAAAATGGATTCGGGTATTTTTGGAGGAATTGATTCTGTAATACTTTCAGTTGTAGATATAACTTCGATAATTTATACCTCGGCTCTTGGTCATTACTGTAAGAAGCTTGAGATGCATCAATGCAATGCCTAATTGAAGCCAAAGTCATCTTAAGTTTTATTTTTCTATTAATTTTTTATTTTTGTCTTTCACGTTCATTTTATTCGAGTATAGAATCATTCCTTAGTGTCTTCCTGCTAGATTTGATTATTAAAAATAAAAGTAATGTTCAATGGTCTTCAGGTTTTAGCTAAGGGTGACGCCAGATTCATTCATCGAAATGTAAGTAATAAAGATGTCGACTCTATCTCGCTAAACAGCAATTATGAGAGCAATAATCCCAAATTTAAACTGTATTAACTTAAGCTTTTTTGATATCAGGCTTCAGGCCTGGGATAGAAGTGTTTCCTTTTTTAACTTTATGGTGCCGCGTGCGTGAACAAATTAGTCTTTTGTGGCCTCAAACGTGTTTGGAAGATTTCGTCCAATAGGTGGCTTTCCAAATTAATCCTCCGTATTTCATTTTGAAGTAGTCGGAGAATCCACGTTAATGGAACACAAGTGGCAGGCGAATAGACTTTGGTTTAATGACTGCTTAGCAATAAAGCGCATCGTCAAGTAAATGAGCCTTGGGAAATAACAAGTAAATTACCTTTAAGATGGAAATTGCTCGCAAGAAACCATAATCATGGAACTTGGAATCGAAACACAGACATCCGGATTTCCGAGTAAATGTGGTCTTCTACGCCCATCCAGGATACTCCATTACAGAGATTAAATTTTTGGGGATTAAATGGAACTAATTGCCACCCTGATGGGAATCCTTCTTTTCTTAAACCCTTGAGGCGGCTTTTAGGGTAATATATAGAAGATAGAGTTGTATTGTGCTTTTAAGACCAACTAAGAGACTCGTAAAGTATTTTTAAAGAAGAATGAAACACTTCAGCAGTGTTCTCAGTAAAGAATTTTATTTGAAGAAACTTCGATGCGACAAAATAGAGCAATTCAGATATTTAAAAAAGCACTTAAAATAATAATGATCCACACAAAATTTTATTTACTCACGGCCATAGTTTCGAAGGGTAACCATAATTATCAATGTCTCGAAAACCAGCAATGTACTATACGCTTTGGAGGTGGGGGAAGTTTTGAAAAAAGAGGAAAACAGCATCCTGGTAATTTTTTGGGGAAGGGGGGGTAGTTGAAGGTTGAGGGTGATATAAACGAAGCACACCAATGATACATAAGAATCAGCAAAAAAATGAGGCAATGGGCAAGGGGTGGAGAGAAGGGGTGAGCAACTCATAATGAAAATCATAGAGGAAGGCAACGGACAGCAAAGGAGAATTGCAATGAAACAAATGTTCATTTAGCAAGCAATTGTCAGTAGAGTTTACAATTTCAAACATTTCCAGAAAGTTTAACTTTTCCACCTTACTTTCAAACTGTAAATCGCTCATATGTCCACTTTCTAAGAGGTGTTTCGCAAAATTTGACGAAAGGTCACCTTTTCCCACACACTCAAAATGTTCTTTAATCCTTGTCCGATAATTGCGGCCAGTCTACCCCTCGCATCTTGCTTGGCACACATTACAAGACGGAGAGTACACACCACTTCTCTCCATTGGCTAAAACTTGTCCTTGGGATAGCTGAATGTCTTCCCCATAGTCGAAGCGTTGTAAAATGAATACTTAACTTTATCTTTTGGTAAAACTTTCCAAAGTTTCCTTTAAGTCCTAGATCAAGCGTACAGATATCATTTATTTTTTTAAAGAACTTTACTTTATATTCCAAAATAGTTACTTGGTTGACTTTCTTTTTTCGGGATTCATTCCGCGATGTTTAAAATTGCAAAAAACAATATTTTTCTGGTCCTCCTGCCAGCTCCATCAGGTTAACTGAACTGATTCCTTAGTCTCGCTCGTCTTTATATGTATGAGTGAGGACTCCCATTGTTGCCGGAATTTTTAAATTTGAAAAATTCGTTTAAGCCTTCTACTAAACGTGTAACCGTCTTCTCGGTTGACGTTCTCCGGTCTCATCGCAATTTCTATAGCCTCCCTGATTAATCTTGGGTAATAGCGTACCTCCTTTGATATTAATTTTGTCTCCTCAAAGTTGAAATTATGAGTGGGGCCGCTGAGATGGTGTTTAGCTATTGCAGAAATACGGTAATTATTTGCAATAAATGTTTTTGCAATTTTAAACATCGCGGAATGAATTCCGAAAAAAGAAACAGTCAACACTACATCCGCGGAAGCCTACGAGCTAGTTACTTGGTTGATTTACAGTGAAGAGGAATTAAGTGCTGACTGCTCGTCCGACTTCCCGGCTCCTTTGACCCCAGGAGTATGCGCCATCCTCTCTGCGTTTCTGGCCTTTGCCTAGCTCATGCAGTAGGGATAGCAGGTCCACTCGAGTGCCGGTGATTCAGCTCGACCGCGTGGTCACCCAATAGAAGTGTTATTGTGGTTGTTGTGGCTAGCACAGCAACTAATGACCATGACTGCTCTGTTAAAGTTCTCGGGAAAATATAGTGATCAGCCACAAATTTCACATATTTTAAGCGTATATGCTATCTAACACCCTCAATGTTTACTTCTACTTCTGTGAAGTCGAATGCAACACTCTTAATTTCGAAAAATACCAGCGTAAATGATATGCTTACTCTCGCTGTACGTGTAAACTTATGCCCCGGAAACAACTTCTTGCCAGGAGTCACATTATCAGACGAAGCAATGAATGTACACATGGAATTTTAATGTAATATGTTTTGATATATCAATACGTTGTGCAAAAACAATTTTTCGCTATGGAGTTTGCATTGACAAGTGTATTTTACCGTCAGCAGTTAATTTACTTGCACGTCCACGACTCAGAATTTGCTTTATTTCCCCTCGAAGACTAATTTCAATACCACAGGAAAAGAAAGAGCGGGCAGATATGCGGAGGTCGCGATGGTGAGCTCTATTTGTGCCGTTCACCACGAATATCTTAAGTTTATTTAAATAACTCGTTAAACGACATTTAATTATGAGCACTTGAACCATCTTTCCTTGAGGTCGTTGGGCAGGGTTGCTATCTGCAACCCCAACTCAGCGAGTGGTATTCCATGCTTTGGAACTGTTTGGACTGTTTTACATACTCCTACATGTAACTTTGGCAATGATAGCAGAAAGCAAGAGTGGCTATCATACTATACGTAAAAATATGAGATTTTTGGGAAGGATTTTAGAAAAGTTTAGCCTTGCCATTATCTCATATTCGCTGATGTAACCCCATTTACGTTCAAATGATACGGACATTAACGAATTAAACTCCAATGCTTAGGTTTTTACCGTGTACAGCAAACCACTTTTAAATTTTTTAGCTATTGAATAAAAAGCGTGAAGTCCTTTCATGGCTAATAAACATCTGTGTTGAAATTTGTTCCGAACACGTTCATGCATGGGGATTCTTTCTTATCGATTTTTGTAATTGTCGCTTAGTCTAACTGGCCTTTTTGCATTTAGGAACATAGAGGAATGCTGCTAGGGCTCTTGGTATTCATGAATACTGAGGTACGAAGCAATAACAATTGCTATTATATTTTTCAAAAGGCACTTCTAGCACTTTTGAAACTCTGGTTTTCAAATTTACCCCGTTTAAAGGTAATTCAAATATCGTCCGGCATATGCAGTCATACACTCTGAGATTGAAAATAGCGGGGGTCATGTCCCGGGTCATGGCATCAAACAAATCAGTCTTCATTTCAACGTCACTCGAGTGAGCGACAACCTCACGTGGTGCTTGAATTGTCGGTTCATTTCTCGGGTACCGAGGCTGGGACTTGAAGCAAATTGAACTGTCAGTTAGCGTGAGATACCTAATTTTCTGCTTTACCTTACTTTAATACGAAATGGAAATAATTAATCTGTGGCGGATATCAACGAATGAATTAGCATAAACTCAACCATAAACGGATTTCATGGATTTAATCATACATCACGATTTAATAATTCTTAAAACCTTTCGTAATTTCCTCACCACCGCGCCTCGGCGTCTGGCGCACCCTTTCTCTTCGAATCGCACGAGAGACAACGGCTCGATTTCTAGTCGCGTCCTCCACCACCACTCAGATGTGATTAATTAATTTTAATTTTGGTGGCTCGTATGATTACTAAACCTTTCGAATCGAAGGAAAACTGAGATGAAAATATCCAATTTAATGCTTGCTGGTAACTTAATTAACTTGAGTGCGTAAAAGAGTTGAAGAAACGAATGGAAACGAAGAGCAAAGGAGAAAGCTGCTGCTTATAGACAACTTTTATATAAAAATACTCTATTGTCAAAAATTGACTTTGAGGGGAAATTTCATTTCGTTGGTTTGATCGTTTATCCCTCTATCTCTCATCCCTTCGCATTGCAGCCACAATCAATCTCACCGCGTCACCAATAATGGTCGTTTTAAATTAAGTCTTTAGCTGATTGACATATAAAAGATTTTGTTCTTTCTCGGCGAATGTTATTTATAAATTTTTCTCGGGTTTCCAAATTTTACTCGGATGGAAACCCGAGAATAATTTATGTATGATTGACATATGTTTGCTTAACTACTGCAGGCATGAATAAGAAGAAGTTTCTTATGTTAATAAAAAAAGAAAAGTTTTGTACTCAACCATAACTTTGTGTTACATAAACTTCCTGAGTGGTAGAGAGCTTTTCGTTTGTCACGAAATAATTGACAGGTCCGTGGGAGTGAGACAGCAATTATTCTAAGATAAAATGTCCCAGATCAAGCCTGCGGTAATTCAGAGTCACAATTGGTTCGGAAGGGAAGCCCTTTGTGGACTATAGCAGTTGTGGTCTCCCGCTGTGCACTATGGAGGCAGTCGACAGAAAAGCACTTGGGACAATACGGCGGATGTGTCGCCGCGATAGATGGCCACTCAATTGAGGAGGGTAATTCGTTCCTAATGCGAGCTTGGGAGAGCGGAGCGAAGACTCAGCCTATCTTCGCAACGCAACGCAAGATCTTCAACTTTGAGGCTGATGGATACCTCCCCTGAGAATGCCCGCTGATGGCTCTTCTCTCTTCTGAACACAACTGCGGGTGTGTCGTGAGAGTTAAACTATTTTTGTCTTCGCAATAATGTGGACGAAGAGTTTTTAGTTTTTCTATCACCGATATGCAAAACACAATCCACCTATAGCATGGTTTTAGCGAACATATGTGGATTGTAGTGACCTAACTTACTTGACAGGTAAAGAATGGAACCGTGTATCTGTTTAGGGATATCTGTGTACCTGTTTTCAAATCGATGCTTTAAGGAGTGAAAAATATAGTCAATTCAGTAGAAAACGTTGTAAAGGTTCCCGAAATATTTATCGGAAAACCGAACACACCCTTTCGGGTTAAATTAACTGCCCACATTACAACGAAAACTGGAATCTCTGGAATTTATCTTTCAATATACCCCCACACCTGTATTCACAAGAAGGGCCTGACAGCGGCGATTATTTGAGAGGTATCCAATGCTCTTGAATCGCGCCTTCGTTTGGACAGTGGAGGAGGGGTAGGTAATGGTTCAGTTTTCGACGCTTAAAGGATGAAACAAAGGGGCAATCATTCGTTTGTATAGTTGAGACTAATTATATAGGAAAGAGAAAACACCAAACTTTGCTAAAATAAACTTCAACGGAATAGCACTCCGTCATATGGATTGCTACGAAAAGGAACTAATATATTAGTCATGAATTGCTCCTTCACCTTTGAACCCAGTTGCTACCAGGGTGCGTAATTTTCATTGCATTTTTGCAATCGTGGTAATCGAGGAGGATGTCAAACGCCTTCTCACTATGCTTTAACCTAATTTTTAATCTCGCTTATAAAAACTTTGATATTATATATTGCTAAAAAAACTATACTACCATCGTAAATATTAGCAGAAATATATCCAAAGATTAGTTTGCTGCTACTCTCCTCTCCACTGTTTTCTCAGATGACCTATTTACTCCTTCATAAAACTTAATTTTTACGGCACCTTCGATTTGATTTATTCTTTCCATCCTTTGTAATTGATGCAAACTAAATGAGCGACACATTGACAAGTAACTTTTATGGAAACGTTTCAGATTCAGGAGAATAAGGTTTTCCGATTTCTGTGGGCAATTTGATAACATGACGCCCCCACCTCGGCATGCTGTATGAGAGGCAACGAGACATTTCAGGCAAGTCAGATGAGAAGGATATTGTGGACGAACATCACATTCTGTCGAAGAAAAATAAATCAGGTTGCACGGAAATACCTCTTGGGAGTACATCGTTGAAACCGTCGCCCTACGCGTCAGCGGATTCTTATATTCCTATTCCCAATTCCTATTCGCAGTTCATGGTTAGCCTTCAGACGAGGCAGACGTGTGTTCCTGGTGCGTTTCTGTCGAAGGGCAAGTGCCGTAGTGATTAAGAATGGGACGTATAAACGTGTACACGCCTGTAGGCGTGTACACGTTTTCTTTCTCTTGCAAAATAATACACGTTTGCATCGTCCGCCTTTGATCACGAATTGCCGCCACATCCCCCACTCCCCCGGTCCCTTAATATGACTTAAGGTGAATCGTTATGAATCAGTGTGTACGGTACTTCCTGGAATCTGGATCGCAGTCAGTGACTACTGTCACCGCCTGCGGTCACATTTTACTCCCGGTGATACAGCTTGACATTAGCCGACCTGCCGTTTTGCTAGAATTGGTATGGGGCTCCAACACTATAGGCGTACACGCTTGTTATTCAGGCGTGTACACGTCTTACCTGTCCCGACACATACAATAGCTAGTCTCTGGCCCCACATTCCATTTTGCAGTGAGCCTACAGGTATGTACAGTCACTTCATAAACTATCGTGATATACTACGCTAGCGGTTCGTATAGGTCGGCTGTAGAAGCTCGAAATACGTTGGCCATCCTGGGCCGTCTCTGGTGGCTATGACAACTTTTGGGTACACTATGATATATATTCAGAGTCAAGTGGGACATAATTTCGACCGTGCTCTCGGCTTCATCCGCGTTAGAACGCTAACAATGAAATTAACTAATTGCGGGAAAGCAAGGGTATTGGCAACTCAATGGCCTCATAATCTTACTCAGCAGTTCTCTTACGAAGCCGAAAATGGAGAGAGCTCTATTTTGCGAGACCAGCACAGCCCGGTGCGCTCTGCCACCAAACCCACATTAACAGTGGGTTTGGTGAAGGAGGATGGTGGGTTTGGTGGCCCTTGGTGTCCGAAGTGGCTACCGAGTTCGGAGTCCATATATCGTAACCTTCATCACCGATGGCTTAGAAGGGCAAATAGTGAGGATAAGACATTTAAAAGTCGCGCTAGATCTGGAAGACCCCGCTTTACCACTAGGGACGAGGATGAGTCGATAATGAGGGATTTGCGCAATGAAAAATTCTTTCTTGACGGTTCATATTCTGCGACGAAAAGGTTTTTCAAATCAATGGAGACAGAAAAATTAGTCAGTGGTGGCAAAGAGGAATTCGGTAATTAAAATCATTGTTCCTTTTAACCCCCTTTTTACTTGTTTATGAATAACATATGCACTGTCACATTTCCTTTTTACAATTACGATATTACTAAGTCGTTACAGGATACCATTTCTTTTGCAAAGTCAAATTTTTTAAGCTTGGTATTTTGGAAATAAGGCGGAAATTTTGCATTTTGCCTAGATTGGACTTTTTAAATCTAATCTTATGTAAAATATTTTCCTTCAAATTCCTGTAAATAATTAATTCCATTAATTTGACGTTCTAAGTTCCGTATTTACGAATGTAATACGCCCACGTATTTCCCGAAAATCAACTGTAAAAATCAGGAGTGCGTTATACTCGAAGATGTGCGCGAAAGACCGCACCCGTTTCGCCCGACTCCCAGCTCAATACTGCATATCGAATACGATGTATAGTATGGTATGCTGAAAAAACATTCATTTTTAAATAATAGTTATTTGCATCTATACATATGCCCAACCTCTTCCACTTTCAATTAAATCACAATGCGTGACAGAATTGTTTTAATGGATTTTATTAGTAAAAATTGCGACGCGTGTTCTGCAGGCGTGCTGCTGGTATTTACAAGAATAAAAACGGTATTTACATCAACCTTTTTGAACCTACTGACTCCAATTTGTCTTTCTAACAGGTTTTCATCTTCCCATATTTCAGAACGAAACAAATCTGGGAGTATATCAATAGGTTTTTGGTCTGCGGGGCCTGGGTCATTGATCAAAATACCTGCGAGAATGATGGCGCATTATTACATCAATTTGTTATAGCAAAATCTTGAGCCCCACATTAACAGTGTGGTTCCGGAAGGTGAAGATGTTATCCTCATACAAGACTATTCACCAGTCCACACAGCTAGGGTGTGTCGGAAATATTTTGAGAACCACCACAAAATTAATCATTTATCGTGGTCAGCAAGGTCACCGGACTTGAAATACATTGAAAATCTATGGGGACTAATGTTTAACGTGTGGCAGGGAGAGGATGACACAGGATGCCATTAACAGCCTACAAATATCTCTCTCAACTTAACGCACAATGGCAAGAGCATATCTACTTGTGTATTTGTGGCAACAAACAAACAATGTTTTATTAAGTATCAGTATAACATATGAGGTGCTTCACGGACTGTGAGAACGCCTGCACCAAATTAGAGTAGGGGCTATTTTCCTCGCAGTCATTCTTACATTCGCGCAGGCGTTCACGCAGTACACCGCTTTACATGACGCAATTTGCACTGCAAATGCATCCATACATCAGCCTGCACAGTAGAGAGCCCCATGTAAAACGGCCTTAAGAGCATTCGTATCCATGGTTTCGAGATTACAGCGAAGGAAGGGGGTCATAAATTTAAGAGAAATGGACCAATGGAGGTGGTACCTCCAGGGTCTTTTGCAGGGTCCCTGAGACTTTGCAGCTCTCAAGTTTGGTGTCTCCCAGCTGGAGACGTGGTAGGCGCGGAGGCAAGAGGGGGTCTCAGAAATAGCCGCCGGACCGAATTCGAGGGAGGAGCGGGCATGGCACCACCTGCTGCATCAACTTATATCTGCAGTCACTTACTGGAGAATTTACCAGGAGGGTGTGGTCGAGATTGCCCGGTGATGTTACAAAATCAAGGCTAAAATGTAACAACATGTTTTATGCTCCAAATCGACAACTGATGTTTTATGCTCCAAAATATAGATCACCTAGCCTAGCGATGTCACTCTTTAGGCATCGCAGAGGACTGGCAATCTTCACTGTCCACTGAATGTGAAGATTTATTACGTCGTTCATCGGACACGGTATAAAACTGACCTTTTACCAGCACTTGAAAAGCGGAATTGTAATGCGAAAACATCTCACAATTAGCGAAAATTTTCATGAGTAAGTTAAATATGTACCTACGTGAAATGGAAACAATTATGTTAGTGAACATTTTCTATGAAATTATTTTCTCCTTGCAACACCGAAAAAATTGAGGCAGGCATGAATGCACTTTACTGCCACCAACAAAATATTTGATGGAAATAACATTACCCTAGGTATTGAATGTCCTCATTTAACGGTTCTCGTAAGGCACAGGCCGGAGCGCCAAGAATTGGAAGAAGAGCGGGAAAATAAGAGGGGGGGGGGGGTTTGCCTGCGGAAAGGCGAAAATCGAAATATGATACTTTTGGCCAGCAGTCGGAGCTGATAAGCGTCACGAAAGGGTGATGGTGAGGCAGTTCCTCAGCGTAAACAAGTCTTGGGGGATTATCCTCAATCCTAAAGCTGAGAACAGTGTGGTACCATTGAGGATCTGCTTTTATTCACTTGCTCGTCATTATTTTGCGCCCATCATGAAATTCATCTTTGAACAGGGAACTCCGTGTTAGAAGACAAACAGCAGACTTAGTAAAAAAGTTGGAATGGTAAACCACCGAACCGTGGCCATGTCTGTTACGCAACATTTCAGTGTGAAAATATTGAAAACCATTAAATTTAGCATCATCAGCTCTTTCATAGTGATAAATGATATACTAAATGACATGATGAATATTGACGAATTTATAAGTGAATATTATTCGTATTTACCAATATTATTGAGATGCATCATACAATACCAAGCGTTAATTTATAAATTCAAAATGCTATGAAATGCCAAACTTAGAACTCATTGTGCTAAATCATTATTTTAAAGTTTCTAAAAATTTCAAAATATCTACGTATTACCTTATGCATTCTTACTATAAGCCTATATCTGTTACTGATTCTTTCCATTGGACGGATGGCGTGAGTAAAATTATTGTTTGACGAATGAGTTCATCCGCGAGAATTTCACTCGTTTTTGTCTTCTATTTGGGATATATTAAAATTGCGACGAAATTTTAATCGAAAAGTGGACGATCTATAGCATAATTTAAAAGAAAATTTATCATTTACTAATAGCAAGATTATTTCATAGGATTATAGAGCATAGACAGATTATTGGTCGTTCTATGAAATTCCCCCGGAATAAGCAAAGGAAAAATAAAATATGCTCTTCGATACATGGATCATGTATTGACTACTTGCACATTTTACAAATTGATAGTGAAATGCTATAATTAATTAATTAATATATTTATTGACAACTTATAAACAATTTCTTCTTTTGATGTATTGAGGAATAATAAATGTCAACAAACAGCTTTCAAAATCACACAATGATGCAGATAACAATGGTACCCAATAGCTTTGCATAAAATAATTGTTATCTAAGTAATACATGACAGAAACATAATTAGAGAAAACAATCGGCTTGATATTCAAATATTAGGAGAGCTTGCACCTGTGTTAGTATTTATCAGAGGATACGGATAATATTTGCCACGGCTTTTCTTTGTCGATATTTCACCCGAGCCAGATAGTGGTTTGTATCTCCATTTACCACTCTGCAGCTTGTAACTTCCATTATATCAGAGGCATGTCGCCTTTCTATGACAACATGGTTGAGTTGATTTTTCGTGTATACATCTGGCGATCTCCATTTCGCTTTTCTCACGCTTTTTACTATAAAAGTTTTACTCATAGTATTCTTTGCCTATCGTGTTTCGCGTTTTGATATTCTTCTTCTCTTCCTACCTTGGTATTTAAGTTCCCCATTTTTATTTTTAATCGTATTTCTGTACCTTGCAATATTCTTCTTCCAGCGTAACATAGACTGTTTCTTTTTGCTCATTGTTAGCCTCTTCCGTTGGTGCGTTAAAATAAAATATTGTCAAGTTAAAGATTTTCACCTTTATTCTGACCGAATATATTCTACTTATGGGCTAGAAGTTCAGAATGCTTGGCTTTACTTTCTTATGTACCACAAAGACTATTCATTACTCCCTTCCTACCACAGTTCATCACAACATACTCTCCTGATTTATGCATTCCACTCCCTTGCCACCTTGTCTCTTGTCTCCTGTCATAATTTTATTTTTTTGTAAACCTCTCTTAGCTATTTCAGTGCTCCCGCTTTTATCAATGTTCTCATATTCCATATTGCCATTATAATTTCACTTTTCTTTCTCTTTTTTCTTTTGTCACGCCAAGTCCGTATCGAAGTTTTCATCTTACTCCGAGGCAAAATTCTGATTTCCGTTACTAGGAGTTTTTCTAGGATATGGTCGTTAGCCTTATGCCAAGCCCTCAGGCTGGTGGACCAGGGTTTTATATCGGAGTTTCCATCTCCTAGACCAACTGCATTCACCACTGCTTCAAGGCCTTCATCCAACGTCGGTTTTACGCCAGAGTGTCCTACCTCTAGCCTTAGTAGGTTCCCTTTCCACGTGCAAGGCAGCACGGGCATGTAAAAAATGTACTTTCATCGAAATTATGAATGATATTATCTGTAGAATATTTTTGCATGAAAAATATAAGTTGCTAATAATAATAATGATTAAAACCCCCACAGTTTGAGCCACGTGAGAGATATAATAAAGAAAATGGTAAAGAGAAGATATATTCCTATTCGTGAAGGAGTTCAAAGAGTTAAATTCTAATTGACTGGTGTCGAGAATACTTGCATAAAAAAGAAAGGTTTGATTGTGTCCAAAGTGCGCGTGCCATTGCGTAAACAAAACTTCGTGAAACATCTTGGACAGCGCAATATGGTGGTTGCTGGGAAGCGAAAGCAAATTTTTATTTGGAGGCTTCTATCGGCCGAGAATATGTGGCACATACGGTGATGGGCGAAACTTTTAAGCTGATGAATCCTCGCAAACATTCATTTCATCACCATCGCTATTAAATAAAATTTCACGTCAATTCATCGCGCAAGGAAGTTCACGCAATAGTCACCCGAGTAATCCCGCAAATTGTCGCATTAATTTCAGCAAATAAGACTGTGCATTCAAGGTGGGACGGATCGGTTGCAGGGCATCCTAACCTCGTTTTCTTTCGTAGAATTCCCCAATTTATCTCATGAAAATATGATGTATTTGGTACTACTGCGATTTTTTCAAACGTTTCTAACTTTTATATCGTCGCGACAGTTTTCCAATGCTTTTTCGTGGGCTTTGGCGCGACACTGTTGCGATAATACAAAAATTAGAAAATAAAAGAAACTCAATTAACGGAAATAATTACACTTTGAATCTCCATGATGATGTTGCTGGAGTGAATTCAAACGTTAGAGGGGTTTGAACTATAGGTAGCTTCTACATGACTTTTCTTCTGAGTCACTGGCATCTTCTAAAATCCTACAAGAATATATTTCTTCAAATCCTTTGCCAATTATGGGCCAGGGCGTAGAGAACGTTACTCGGCGGAAAGAGAGGATCTACAAGTTATGAAAAAATTCTTCGATGATTCTATCCGCTCCTTAATCCAATCGGTTAATCATTCGATGGGGAGTCAACCGACTGATGAGTTAATTAGCGCCATCGAGGAGGACGGGTGTTTCGGTTGGTTTGGCGAGAAGTTTAATGAGAATTAGGGGAAGGGTGGAGAGAAACTCGGTGTTGGAATTGAAATACTCTCAACCAAAAGCGCCACCTTGGGGAGCGTCGTGTAAGGTCCCATCCGACGGACGCGACGGTGCCCTTTCCACGCAGTGCTCTCGAGGCGACACTTGAGCAGGGACCGGCACTTTGCTGAACAATCTCTTCCACTGCTGACAGTAAGGTAGTTTGAGCGAGATAGTTCCCAAGTCATAATGGAGAGACCATATTCGAATTTTATTTTTTAATTTCAGCGTCTTTAAGAAGTATGAAATAAATATTGTAGTATTAATGCCGCAAAATAAAGTTATATACGACAAAAATGCTCAGTAATTAAATAAATGTATCTACTTAAGTATCTAACTTGACTCATATGCTCGGTTATTAAATAAATGTAGCTACTTAAGCTACTACTACTAACTTGACTCATTTCTTCCCGCCGTGCGGCTAAAAAACCTTCAAAACAGCAGTTTTTTGCGATTCTGTAAACATTACTGCGATGGGTAATGGATTAATTTTGATAAATAGTTGAGAAAACATACAAAATACACACTGTTAGTTTTTTTGACGTAATATAGGTGTTAGAAATTCTTAATTTTTTCAATATTCTCCCTCTGAAGCGCACAGCCGTAACCTATCCCATGTAAAACAGCTTGTATTTTCAGGCAAATTGCTCGGAAAGTAGTTCGGTAAAGTTAATACTTTGACATCAATGGAAAGATGGGAGTTTTTTCTTTTAAATGAGGCAAAACTCATTAAATTCTTGGTGAAATAATTTTTCGCTCAAACTACCATAAGACGGAAGCGACGGGATGCTGACTCATCCAGCCACCGCACCAACATAACTGACTCCATTCCTTTTAAGGAGGTTCTTCGCAATTGGCGTCGGCATCGTATCAACGCGCACCTGCATCCGACACAACACCGACAGGGGATTCCGGGTCAAAGGTCACCCCCGAAGGATACGGGCACCGCAGGAAGGAAGGGATCCGTCACCTCTGTCGCGCCGTCCCCTTTAACTCACAACCGTGTTAGGCTCGATCCTTTAAAAGGGTCCTTCGTCCCTGCGCGAGTGAGGACGCGCGCGTATAACGGAAAATGCATTAGGAAGGGGTTTATTTGGGGGATGTCGGGGGGGGAGGGGGTTGCTGCCCCCCCTCCCCCCCTACCCTCTCAGCTCGGCATGTCAGGCCCTTCTGCGCCCACTTAAAGTTTTGATCGACTTAAAGGACCAAGTTGATCGCTTGATGGGATAAACCTTGATCCAGCCACCCCACATCCGTTTTAATAACAATTTGCCGCGGAGAGGGGCGCATGTGGCACACGACATGCGCAAGCCGAACTCGTTGGGCCGTAATGTATTTTGCCCGAGAAAATAAATACCCAATATCTCTATCTCTCAGTTATAATCGGTGCGATAGAATCCTGAAACAGAGTAATACCAGTGTTGAGCAATATTTCAATTTCATTATCGCAAAGCAAAAGTATCACAAATGATGAGATACGGAGTCTAGTATGAAATCAAGTACCGTAAATAAAGCAAATACGCTACCACGGTAGCCGGGGAGATGTTCGGGAGATTTTTCATAGCATGAGTTCTGCTGGAGTCTTCATCATCAACATTTTGAAATATTGGTTGGTGGCAACGGGCGTGAGGTCATTGATATCTCTACGTGGATGTTAGCGTGACCCGAACTGTTATCTGTGCCTAAATGTCCACAGCATATCAAAATGCCAAAACAATGAAGTACGTTGGATTGTACTCAACAAACGCTTCTAGAAAGCGGGTAGATGGATTGAGGAACTGATGGGTTCCACTAATTTCTCCGCGTCATTTTCATTTTCATCGTTTAAATAACATGATATTTTTCTCATACATATGAACAAACTCTTGCTACGCATTTATAAAGTCCATGCATAGACAATGGACTATTCCAACTTCATAGTATAGCATAATTTATATAAACCTTCCAGTTTATGGTAATAAAAATGGAGGATGGTTAGTAGGGTTGCCAGATACCTTTTCTGAAAATACTGGACACCTTTCTGAAAATACCGGACTTTCCGGTTGAAAACCGGACACCTGGTAACCCTAACTGCCACCCAGCGAATAAAATCGACAATATGTACCAATGAAAATATAGTCAGAACTCAGAAGAACTGCTATTGCCGTAGAATAAAATAAAATCGTTTAAGAAACGATAGTGGCGCTTCGTACGGCCCGAGTTGTTAAATTTAATATAGGTGGATAGCAGCAAACGACGAAATGGGCCAATGGCGTTCTCACCGGATGTGACAACAAACTCAACTTACTCAAGTGATAGATGGCGACACAAAAATAAATACCGGACATATACATGTCCGGTATTTATTTTTATTTTATCCCGGACAGTCTGCTCAAATACCGGACTGTCCGGTTGAAAACCGGACACCTGGTAGCCCTAATGGTTAGAGATAACCACTTACAAAAATTGCTGAATACCGCACTTCACATCTCTACTTCCGGAGACTTCGCGAGAGTGTAATGGTAATCCCTCACTCCCATTTCTCACATGTCTCACTATCGGGTGGCTGCCATTTTCAGGGAATTTTACGAAGAAGTACGGAAAAACACGAATCGCACACCGGAAGAATCGATTAAATAAAAGAAAACCCTACCAAATGATAGGTTTCCACGAAAGGGATCCTGTTGATGAAAATGCAAGGAATGAAAATTATTTTCACCCTGAAAAGTAAGATCAAAAACATAATACGGAGAATGAAAGACCGGCATATTGCAGCAACGTAGGGACGCGATGAAATGAAACCTGGAGAAAGTTTTAGACCGGAGGACGAACGACCAAAGCAAGGATGGAAGGAGGAGCGTCATTGGACTAGAGCACGGACACCGGTTGGCATTCATTGGCAGAGCACGCCGCGGAAGGCCGCAAAAATAGACACGGATGGGACAAGAATTTTGTGAAAGAAAAATACCAGCAAAATAACAGTTATGAGAGATTAAATTACATAATATTGCGCAAAAGAATTCAAACGCCAAAAAAAAAACGAAGAGGTCAGCCTCTCCTCAAAAGTGACAGACATTTGGATGGGAGACGATGGATCCACCATTCGGAGATGTCTCCGGCAGTGGAAGTAGAAACGTTGGACAAGTGATAATTTTACACGTACGTATCCAATATAATCTTTAAATTTAAAAAATTTAACAGAAAAAATTTTTATCCGGCAGTAAAAGTTAAAGCCCATTAGCGACAAAAAACCTAATAAGGCGTTCGTCTAGCTCACAATAATTACCTTACCAGCAATTACGATTTGATCATCATGTGCACGCCAGGGAGCAGGTTTTACTCGTCACCATCTGCCTCAGTATGACGCTAATTCATCAAAATGCATCTTGCCAATTAATTAACGAAATTTTTTTAGATTAAATCCCCTTTTTGTCGTGCTATCAACTATTTGCAGCATAAACGTAACGAGTGACTGTGCAATAAGGTTTAGCGTTTGGAGCAACCAGAGGGTTTCAATTAAAAATCCGGGGACATACTTCGGATACGCTCAGGCAGTTATGGCGATATAATCATTCTGCGTGAACACGGCAAGCGAAATCAAAAGAAGATGAAACGCCTATCGCGATGTGGTATTGTTGTGTATTCTGTGTGTCAGTCTATCTAATCCTAATCTTCTAACTGAAAGAGCAAACGATGAACTGGCCGCCTATGGTAGGTGGGCCATGAAATAAAACGCTTCAGACGCAGACTAAATGGATGCAGTCAGCTGTGTAGTGCCGTCACGGGTCGAGTGCATGGAAGGCACGAGGAAGAACGGGAACTTTCTCACGGTTTTGGGAGACTGGGCGTTTATTGTTATTTACCTCTCTGATTGTGAACGTCCTGGATGGGGGATGATGTGGGAGGGCAGGGTGGTGACCGTCGGCGATCGATTCGTTTATCCGAGGGGAAGGAGGCCAGGCCCGTTGACCCCTTGACCTTGACAACATCGACAGCACGGGGTCCCTCTGCGGAATGCATTACATTGCTCTCGTATTTACGGAATATTGGATTTTAGTCATCGAGAGAACCGCGGGACGCAGAAATCATGTGTAATTATTTATGCATGCGTATTTTATTGTGAGTTGGTCAATGTTTTTAAAGAAAATCTCAACTTCCTTTTGCAAACGTCTCGATCTTTAATGTAAGCCCTGATGATGCTTTAATAGGGTAGTTTCCTATGTTTTTATTGCTTTAATCGAAAGTATATAACCCCTGGAGTACGTACTTCAAGCCGTTCCATCAAAAAATGACGTTAAGTATTATTCCTGATTAATTAAAAAGTGAAAATTTGCATCTGCACAAAAACACGACGGCAAACTACTGCCTGCTGGGTAAATCTACTTTTGACGTAATGATGTGACTCCTCTCCCTGCCGCTAGGTAATACTGCGAACGCCGCTAACAGCTGTAAGCTGCAAACGATCACGCATTCCGTGAAAGTATATGAACCTAATATGAACGAGTATCGGAGGAACGATCTTCAAACTAAATGCATTTATGATTTCGTTACGAGATATGAGAATCGTATTTTAATGTTTATAAAACTTAATTCTGCAAGGCTTCGATTTTTTCAAAGTGAAGTTGGTATGGAATGAACGTAGATAAATCATTTAGCCCACATTTAATTACAAATATTTCCCGAACTTTCTATCCCATTCCGTATCATGAAGAGTCGTATTTTTGCTATAGTTTTCTGCTTTGCATATGCGGAGTGTAATAAGAGCGTAAATAGTATGAACGTTTTTACACTGTATTTTATGAAACATGGAAGCTTTGTCAAGGCATCATTAATAGAACTTGAAATGAAACCAAAAGGCTGAGGCTCTTCACCACAGGGGATGTCAAACTCTCGAAGCATACTATGAACGAGTACTCATTAGATATGCGTAATCAACGTTCTCCGTAGATGGGCCTTAGACCCGTGATTCCCTGTGACAGCTGATTCGGAGCATATTTCCCTATGACTGATGGTAGCAGTGCAGGATGTACGTATAAGCTACACAAGCTATAGCTTACTTTCTTGGGGGCCCCCAAAGGGTGTCCGAAAATCATATTTATCACTGACATAGAATATCCGTACTTATAAAGGGTCCCATATCTCAAATAGCTTAGGGCCTTAATAAGTCTAAATCCGGCCATGCTTCCGAGCAGAAATCAAACTTATAAGTATTGCTTTGTTCCGTAATGTCATACAACAACAATCAGTGACAGCACGAAAACATACGTCGCGGTACCATTGAACGAAAAAAAGAGGATTTTATGGTTTAAAGCTGCCAGGAGAGAGTATCTCTCCTTCAACAGAAACACTCGCTTCTATTGCTGCTCAGACCATGTTGAAGTTAGTGTTCACGTGCGTATTTCATTTTGTAAATTAAAACGGATCTTGATCTAAAGAGAAGGTAAAAACGAGAATTAGCAAAACGCAAGGAAAGAAGTTGGAATGAGCCAGAGCACGAAGTCAACGACATACGGATTTCGTTATTCATCTTACTGCGCATGACGTGAACGCGATAGACTGGAGAACAGCAGGGCTTCGCGGTAGCCGAAGGATACTAGAAGGTATCGTAAGATGTTAGAAAACGACTGTTAAAACCATGAAAAACGGAGGAGACTCCCAGCTTTGTACATTTTCATAGGTAATCGTTACCAGAGCTGACGGACTCTGAAACCCAATTGTAAGTTCAGGTGACGAAAATTCCATATGCCTCGTAATGAAAAATACGTACTCTATGGCGTCATAGGTAGCTACCGCAGTTCCGCCATTTCTGGGCTTTTTCAATGAGCTAAAAATTTGCACTTAATTTTCTTGTAAACTGCAGTTTCTTAATCAAAATTATTTCCGTATAATGAATAAACCTATGCTGGGCAACAAGTCATAGTTAATGAATTTCGTTTTCTTTGATGGAGGAAACTACCTTATTAAAGAGCGCAACGTTGGCAAAAGGAAGTTGAGATTTTAAAAAACTTTGACCATCTCTCAATAAAATACGCATGCATTAATTAAATGTGGTCGAGAACCATTTCAACAAAATAATTATTTATGTTTGGAGGATTTAACATATGTTCTTATTTCCTAAAGTCAAAAATTTGCGAAAGCAAGGGGAAGGGAAATACAGCGAAGAACAAAACAAAAACGGTGCTCTTTTAAACTTATTATAGATTAGTCTCTCAGAGAGAGTTTCGGTAGCTACGCTGGTAATACGCCGGCTTGGCATCTGATCTAAATATGTTACTACTTATTTGGTCATAGAGCTTGTCTAACTACGGTAGATTAGCAAAGTAGAAAGTTAAACCGCTGTTGCATAAAAGGAATAAAAGAAACTTTCACATGAACAAAACATCTCGATAAAGTCACGGACGTACATGTTAAAACATAAGGCAAAGTATAATTGGTTCACGAGCTTTGCTAATGACTGGGACCAGGTGGAGGTAGTAAGTAGTGTTCTGGTTTCATGTCCTGAGGGCGAGTTTTTTAGTCCCGGCAAAGCTGGAGATTTTCCAGCAGAACCCTAATTCATACTTGGGTGCTATGAGGAGAACACTTTGCGAATAGTGCTCCGTCCGTTGGATGGAACGTTAAACTATGGCTTCCTTGGCGCCTTTATTCATTAGGAAAGGCTAATGCTGACGCCGGGTTTCTCTCAACACTTCCTCACATTCCCTTACCCTCCCACCTACATGCACCACCTAACTGGTCACTTGCACCACCTAATGGTGCAAGTGACCAGTCTTTCCAGAACACCAAACAGACAATACTCGATAAGGGCGTTTCTATCAAGGCACGAGTTTAAACGTAGGAGACAAAGGTCTACTTGGGGAGATAATCCAACGCAGATTAGAGGAGGTCTTGCTGTTGACTTGTGGGCCGTGATTCTTTCAGCATGCTTGGATGTTTTCATTTGAGAGACTGCAACACGTAATGCCCGGCGGCAAGGTAACGGATAGGTGAGAGTAATATTTAATGGTAATTATCTCATGTCAAATCTCAAATTCTGATAAATCTCAAATTCTGATTGTTAAAATTTTCTAGCCGTTATATCCAGTTTGACTCTAGCGCAATAGTGATGATTCATAGTTGTCTCAATTGAACACATAATTCTTCTCTCGATCAAAAGTCCATTCACCCCTTACGTATTATATGGAAGATGAGACTTCAGAATCTCGACCTCACCACACATACTAAAGACATTAAACAGATAAAATATTTCTCCAATGGCCGTAAAATATATGCACCACTCGTCAAAAAATTAAATACTTACTGTGTTGGTTTGCGGGAATGAGGTTCCACAACAGGGACCAACCACAGCCTCTCCACCAGAATACCCTCCTGTGGTAGTTTACGGGAAAATAATTTCCTCGCCAGGGACTACCACAGACACACACACACAACCCAATTGGAATCCTTTGTAGGCTAATGAGACCTAGCTCAGGATTCCTGGGTTATAACTTGGGATCCTTCGGAGAGCTGTAGTGACTCTACTAAGGCTGCCAAGTTATTTACACAACCACACACGCAATCACACAAAACACTCACTCACACACACAGCAGGGCCCCAGATTTCTGGGAGAACAGCTCAAAAAGAGCGTTGTCAAATAGAAAAACAACAAACAAATTTCACCCTCGCACCCTCGTTCCCTGTTTGTTGTTTTTCTATTTGACAACGCTCTTTTTGAGCTGTTCTCCCAGAAATCTGGGGCCCTGCTGTGTGTGTGAGTGAGTGTTTTGTGTGATTGCGTGTGTGGTTGTGTAAATAACTTGGCAGCCTTAGTAGAGTCACTACAGCTCTCCGAAGGATCCCAAGTTATAACCCAGGAATCCTGAGCTAGGTCTCATTAGCCTACAAAGGATTCCAATTGGGTTGTGTGTGTGTGTCTGTGGTAGTCCCTGGCGAGGAAATTATTTTCCCGTAAACTACCACAGGAGGGTATTCTGGTGGAGAGGCTGTTGTTGGTCCCTGTTGTGGAACCTCATTCCCGCAAACCAACACAGTAAGTATTTAATTTTTTGACGAGTGGTGCATATATTTTACGGCCATTGGAGAAATATTTTATCTGTTTAATCTATAGAGGCCGTAGAGCTCATCTACCTTGATTTTACTAAAGACATTAATTAATCAAGCCATTTAACTAAAGGAAACGCTTTCAGATTTCTCAAAACACTTCTTCAGCCATATTCACTGTCATCAACTAGAGGATCAATTAATGGACGTTCAACTTACAATTAGTCCTGCTCCAAGTGTGAATGCAAATGCGACCTAATATTGCACTCAGCTTCACAGAGAGTTTTAATGTTCAGCATTTACTCAGCGTGCCACAATTACGACTTTCTACGTACAAATTCCACCGGGAATAACTCCATTCCGAGATAAAGCAGCGACACTAATGAAGTCCAAGTGTCGGAAAAATTTCAAAAGACTTATTTTATTTTAATAAAAATCTAAATGCATGATTTTTATTACAATATTTCTAATATTATCCTTAATTTTACAAAGTCACTCGGAATAATAAATAAATCAAAATAAATGGAAAAATATCAAAACGCAAAAATAAATTTTATTAAAGTTGAATTGAGAGCGTTTAACTACGTCCTTAAATTTCTTTACTAGGAAGGATGAACACTTACAATTAGTAATGTTACGCAAAACACTGTTCCTATTCTAACCAACGTTAAAACAACATTGTGAGAACTTCAATATGCGTATATATTGCTTTAATGATGATGTTTTACATCCAAACAGTTTAGGGTCAACTCATTATTTATGGAATATTACCATTTGTCCTTCCTTATCAAAGTTCTACAAAGTTAACTTGCCCAACATCTCGTTCATGGAATGTGTTCACAGTTAAAGAGTTAAAACGCTTGACTACTCACTAAACATTTACTTTGTTGTGAAACAATGCGGATAATAAAGCGGAATGGCAAAAGAAAACGATAGGTGCAGGAGAGGCAAAAGCTTTTCTCGGTTTCGCATGGCACACAGCAACATCTCCCCATTCACGCCACAATAGATCGCAGAACTCACGACAGGAGACGCTCCAATCCCATTTGGTTCATCCGTGTGTTCCGTTCATTTCCCCGATGGGCGGGTCGCTCACAGGATGACGCTTCGGAAGGAATGGATGATCGAAAGAACAATTTATTACTCACTCGGGTTCCTGCGCGGGCGGACACTAAACGGGATGAAGACCAGGAATTTCATCAGCGAGGCTTTTCAATCTACCGATGCAAAAGGTACACGATAGGGGTCTCGATGAGTGAGGTATTCGTTCAATAAAAAACTGATACGGAGTTATGCAAGGTAAATGCGTGGAGAAGCGTTTTGACACGTAGGAAGAACCCTTCCCGCTATGCCCTGACCCGAATTACTAGCGATTAATGGAGGGGGTTTTATCTTGATGTATGACTTTCCTTAACGATTCCGCCGCGAGAATGGGACGGGCAGAGAGGGTTTATCGTTAAAACGGTTAGGCACCTCGCATTCGGCCTCGAATACACTCGTGAAGAGAATCGATAGCGGAGTGAACGCCAGGGAGGATATAGATAATACGGTGGAAGAGGTTGGAGATTAAATTTCTACAAATTTACGGTTGAAGAATTTAGAGAAATTTTCCACAATTAAACGTTTTAAAAAGACTTATTACGACCTAGGTTTCAATGCTTACACATCATGTTCAGGTTGTGTGAGGTTGATCAGTAAACATTGAAACCTAGGTCGTAATAAAATCTTTTAAAAACTTTTAATTGTGGAAAATTGCTTTAAATTCTTCACACATATCATGTTGAAATTCCATGTCTTATCGCCTGAATCTTCAGAATTGATTCCCCAAATATTTTACAAATGTGGAACGGATACCATTTTAGAGTAAAAAAGTTATAAGGGAATAGTAACTCATTTATAGGTAAAGCACCTCGAGTTTTCATTTGACCCATAGTTGCAAATATACTCATTTGTGGGATGTGAATGCAATGAGGTTAACAGAGGGAAGCAGACAATCATTGAGGTGATGTGCTCAAGTGAAGGACGAAAGAATTAAACGAAGGAACGAATGGGAACAAGGGATAGGATCGTGTTTTCCAATCGATTCCATAAGGGTTCGGAAAATGGCGTCATCCACGCAGGGGCAGGTCCGAACGGGGTCAAGGGAAGGAGTTAACAGGGGTCACGAGGGCACTCGCCAAGGAGGTTGCACGTTCGGAAGAGGCGTGGGGCAGGTCAGTTAGTCGTTGGGGGCAGAGCAAGTGCAAGAATCGCCTTTCTAAATGATACGTTCAAATCAATCGACACAAAGGGAGGCTGCCTACGGCTGTAGGTGATGCAGCGAAATTACGTGTAACAAACTTATCGTCAAAATTCAGAAAATATAAAAAAATTCCCAAAGGGTTCATTCGAAAGAGGAAGGCTCAAAGTGTAAAGTGAATGGTCATCTCGGGATTGTTTACGTCATCATACGAGAGGTGATGATTGCCAAGCATGGAAATATCGCTGCCAGTGTAAAACAACTGTAGCTGGACTGAAATATCGCACGAGGAGTTTGCAAAAGGGTTTCTTATAAAAGGGTTAGATGGATATATGGGATGTAATCGGTAAACTAAAGTAAATACATAAAGTTTAAAAAATTAAGGGTATTAATTAGAGAAATATTGATAGATTTGTGCATCTCAGGGAAAATGTCTATATTGTCTCCAAAATAAGCAATGAAATGCCTGAAGAAAGAGATTACATAATGATAGAGTACCGAATTCTGAATTAAAGAAAGCCCATAATTTCATCCGTTGCATTGCGGCGGCCAAGGCTCGCATTGTGCTTTAGTGCCACAGATGTATGGATGGATAATTTCATCCGTGGACCTACATGTTTCTCACAACAAAGTTCTTCCTTTCGCAGTGCTGCGGAATAGCCTGTAATTCTTTTCTTCATTGGAGCGAAAGACTCACGCCAACTTTCATTTGCCAGATCTTCACTAGCCCTAACCCTAGTATTCGAATTTCAGGAGCACACTACCTAAAAAAAACTAGACAATTACACACGTCATCATCAACATTGAAAGAATAGATCAGACTGAAACTCAAGGGATAATGTCTTATGTACCTTTCATGATAAGTACATTCGGAGGTTCAAACCGGGACCTCATAAGTAAGAAGTAAGGTGAGGTAAGGTAAGCCTCACAAAATGTACGAAATATAGTAGAAAGATGGTACAATTTAATGAGTCATCCTCACGAACAACCCTCATTGGAGCTCGAACAATGTAAAAATTTACGAATTATGTTAAAAAACGATACTATACCTAGTATTCGTCTAATTAGGAAGATCTCTATTTTATAAATGGAGCAAATTTCAGGTGAATATAATTAGGGAATCAAAAATTGGTGTCATCTCATAAAAGTAAGGCAGCATTTGGGGTGAGACGGGAAAATCCGGGACGGGAGGTAATGTCTGATTTAACCGTCTGAGCGCATGAGTAGCGACCCTGCGGGCGAGTTTCAGAGCGGCGAAAAAATAACACCACAATATAATCTCTTGAACAGAGAGCGAGCATGCTTTGTAATATAGGTCCTTGTCTGTGATGTGCGGTGGCATTCAATTATCCATTGAGGGGTGGGGTTTAATTACCGGAAATTTATTTAAATTGGGAGTTATCAGAACACAAATCCCACTCTGATGTTTAAAATATTCACTTTCACCTCGATTATCCTCCATTAATTTTCACCTGGCGTTCCAAAGAAATGCGATACCTCCATGCGATTTCTTATATAAATAAAGAATAGACAGAAGGAATAGCATGGAACCGATGATATTCCATATAGCCGAAGATATTCCATAAATGATGTCAACTCTAGAGTTTGCAGCAAAATTAGATTGTTCGCTGACGATGTGGTCGCCTACCGAGGACTTGCCACGGAAGCAGACTTAAAGACCCTCTCGGTACAATGGATCTTAAGAACGTTAACTCGTAACATCATGAAATATTAGGGATGAAATTAAATATAAGTAAATGCACTACACTCAACTTTGAAGAAATAAATCTCCACAACACCAAATCTATATAGCGGGGGAGATAGATGAATCAGAAGAAGTCACCGTCACTACAGACTTAACGTGGGTGAAACACATACAAAACATTCATGGCGCTGAATTGAAGAGACTAGGATATACATATGCCAGGAAGCAGAAAGATCCATGGATGAAAAAATGAAAGAAAAACGTAGCTTCGTTCCAGGCATCCCGAGCATGCCGCGCTCGCTTGGGACCCGGAAGAGAAAGATTTCATGCGTGTAACAAACAATATAAGAAGGAAATCGGCGGGTTTCGTTTAAAACTGCTACGATCGAACACAGAGTGTGGGTAGAAAATTTTGTAAGCAGGGTCCAAAATGCTCATTATGCCCTCAGAGTGTGGCCTAACTAGAGAAAAGTAACATCTCTCTTTCATCTTTTCATGCGAGGACCTTAGAACTAATTGCTTGCAACATCCGCAAATGTTTCGTTATGTGTTTCCTTCATGTTGGATCTAAAGATGCGCTGATTTTCAGTTGTTTGATTTCATATGTTTCCTTTATATTTATTCCTTCCACTTCATAGATATAGCGTCGGTTTATACTCGGTGATCCACTTCTGTCAGCCGTCTTACAACTTTTTTACGAAGGAAATCACCCCAACGCTAAACCCGTGAAATAAAAGGAATAAATGCAAAGGAACCAAATGAAGCTAAATACCTGGGAATTATTAGGGACCCTGCTTGGAAACTTTAATATACATATTAATGAGATACAAAGTGAAGCCGCAGTTTCGTTTAAAACGGCTAAGAACGAGCCGAGAGTTTGACAAAGGTTGAGACCGGATTGAGAGCAGCTAGAGACCTGTGCAAAAATTACTTAAAAGTTGAGGACGTAATTTCGAACCCTTATTACATCTCTAAAACTTAAAGAAGGGAGAATATAAGAGCAACATACTGCTGAGCAGATAGGTAGGCATAATTAATATTCCTCTTTTCCATACTCGACCAAAGCAAAGCGAGAGGGTAAGGCCGTTGACATTCAATTTACTTTCGTCCTTTTCCTCTTCCAATCACTCAATGTCCTGTACCCTCACTTTGCATTTAACGGCTGGTGTCCAAACTCCTCCTGCCTTATGCCCCTGTCAAGTAGTTCTAGACCTTTCCTGTGGTGCTGGCATTGATGCGAAATACCATTGAAGCGAAACACCATTGAAGCGAAATTCCATTGAAGAAACCTTGCATAATTAGGCGAGTTGTTCGTAGAAGTAATGACGACGTAAAAGAAAAGCGTGTCTCTACATTATTTTGACCGCACTGAGAATATGCACCAAGTGTTTAGTACCCATAGGGGGTGAAAGATTTAAAGGAGGTTGGAGGTTTTGGAGGTTGATGAAAACTAAAGGTTTTTCCAAATTTTCCAGATTTTTTCGCTTTCGCTTTTTATTTCCATTCTGTCTTTTTAGAATCTGGGTTTGAAATAAACATTATAATTTGGAACTATCAGAATATCTAATGATGTTATATTTCGTGTTATAATTGTTCAAATATCACAATAATTTAATTAAGATTCACTTACCTCCCAAAAACTATTATTGTGAGGGCAAATTGAAAAAAAGGTGCTGGTTTCGGAGATAATCTTGTTTTATCAATTGTCTAAGAACTAATGAACTGTTAAATTAATACTGATAAACCTTATATCATTTGTAACTAGTGCCATGGTACACATTTTGCAACATGAATGTGAATGATGTGGCGTGAAGTTTGCAAGTGATGCTAGCCTAGCGTGTAGGCACCGAGTCTCTAGCGGCTCCTCGGTCTCTCTTTTCATCAGTACTTTTTCACTCTTTCTTTACGCTCGTGTACGAATTATTTTTATTTTTTACCTAACATATTAGATTTTTCTGTAAAGGGTCCCAAATACTTGCGGTGTACTCGATATGTGGGTTAACTAAGGCTAATTAACATCTCTCTTTCACTTTTTATTCGAGGACTTTCCTAATATTTACTTGATAAATCTCATTATTTTTTTAAATACAGCGCTGCAAATGCTTCGTATTTTCCCAGTGTTTGGCCTAAAATTATGACGATTTCCAGGTTTTTGACATTATCAACTTCTAATATGTTTTTATTTACTCCCCCACTTTATAGATGTGGCGTTGCGGGGTGGTGAACATTGATACGTAAGAATTTAAACGCGATATATGGAAGGAAAGGCTGCTATTGAGGATCGGACGAACATTCTTCCAGCCAGCAACACTTACGCTGTGGTGGTATTAGATCCCGTAGTTCACGTAGTGATTTGGAAAAGTAGCTGTTGCGAACAGCTTACAAACTAAAGCAACTTCTTTGGGTGCTACTTCGATGGCTACTTCTTTAAAAATTTAACGCACTACAGCTACAGTAACCAAAAAAGGAGACGCTAGAATTGCGCACTATTACCCATCCCTGGTAATTGTGCTTTTAATTCCAACCCCAAGGAATTTCCTATCCCGCCAACGGATAACTGTTGGAATAAGCTCTTCATGAGTTCCCCCCCTAATCCTTGCCCGCCGTGCTGCGGCCTCAAGGGGAGGGGATAACTGCTGCTCTGTTCGAGAGAATGCGCAGGGGGGGGGCAAGGATTGAGGCGAGCACAAGAGAGCGAATTACTCCGAGGCGCACAAATAGGGATTCCCTGGAAAAGGAGTTTGGAAGGGGGGATCACCCCCACTCCAATTTCAGTCCTTGAAGTGAAGAGTGACTCTTTTCTTTGACCACGCTAGCACTTTCGTTTCAGCCAAGAATTTCAGTGAAAGTCACGACACTTTCCTCAGGAAATATTTACGAAGACTTGAATTCTCACCTAGCAAAATAAGGCACCTGTTCGGGAAAAAGGAGTTCTGTTTTCTAAAAAGCCATTTTTTAAAAGATTGCAAAATGCTTAAAATTTTCTCTCCAGATTTACCTGTAAAAGTCTAGGAATAATGCTCTGATATTAGTCATTTTACGGATTAGTCCAAACATATTCATTTTTAACACTTTATGTCAAATTTTACCCGAAAAGAGCGTCTTCCATTTTGTAATGTAATAGCACATTATGTTAAAAATAATTTCCGAATATAAGGTCTTCAATAGAAAAAGCACCATGTTAGCATATCATCTTGTTTGCAATTTATAGAATATCTCCCATAACCTCACTATCAACTTAGTTAGGAAGACTTTTTGAAGAAAACTGCAGGCAGTGTTATTTGGATGGGAGGATTTTGCCATATTTCATCCTCTGCATCTAACTAATGGGTAATAGCCATGAAAAATGACTAGCCGATTTGAAATTTTCACTCATTTTGGAGCTAATTTACAATGTTTCATGTTTATTCGTCATAAAAAGCAATTTTGGACAAATTTGGACAGCTTTTTCCGGAACGTAGAACATTTCTGAGAATAGAATGCGACGGTTTTAGTTCAGTCTACAATCGCATGCCAGGCGTGGAATTCAACAGAGAATGTCTTTATGGCGCTGAGCGCAAAGTAGCAACGGCACCTATAGAGCCGGTTGTAAGAAAGTCGCCCCTCCATCAATCATGGATGGATTCCGCAAAGTGTTTCCTGAATGTTTCAATGATGGCGCCCGGTGCCGTTACTTCAGACTGCGCTTTATGAGGCACCCACTGAACCCTTTTTCTCCGGGGGTGGGGGGACGCAGAACCACTTTCGCCGAGCAGCTATAAAATTAGGAGGACCAGCGAGATGGACCAAAGGTGGTCGGCCTTCTCCAAGAAAAGACGAAGCGCAATTCCTCCGTGGACATCGTCGCTGGGGACCAACGTCGTAAAATTTAATAAGCCGATAAAAAAAGTAATATGTGCACAGGGAAGCATTCAAGGGGCTGCGAAAGCCTTAAAGTAGCTAAAATTGAACCCGTGACGATGTATAGGTATAGCGAAACTTGGTGGCACTCACCAGTGGAGGATTAGAGGACACTGACCGTAAACCAAGCGTTGGTAAAGTTATCAAAGGACTTCCACAGGGTCCTCTGGAAAAAGGCATACCCGCTTCATCCCACATCTAATAAAATGCTTTCCTCTCCTTGGCGTCATGCTCTTCACAAGTGAGTGCCACCAGGTTTCGCTACACCTATAACAGCGCCTCCGATTATGAGATTAGTTTAATCACGACGAGATATTCTTCAATGAAATGCATAAAAAGAATCTCTTTACGTGAATCTTTCAAAGATTCACGAAAAGAGATTCAAACATAAAATAGAGTAAGTGTTGTCTCTTCATCTATCAAACAGAAGAATAATGTCATCCATCTGGATGAGAGATAAGAATCCCACTTTTAGACTTTTTTCTAAAAAATAATAACCTTGGGATAACTAGGGGTTTTAGGAGAAATGTGTTAAACAAACATGAAAATATTTATCCGTTGAATTCAAACGTCATTTCTAAGAACGAGTAACAAAATCATATTTTTGATAAAGTTAAACTATGTAAAAATGAAGGCTCAAATAAATATTATTATTCGGGAGGCTGGCTGGTCAATAATACATCTCCGAAGTAGAAGAGGAAAACTTTTTGGAATCATTGTGCGACACATCAGCCTCTTAAAACACCGTTCCGGAAGGAGAAACAAATGGGAAAAATCATCGAGAAAGACCAAAGATGGATTATAATGAAGACCAATTATGAGGAACGTTGAAATAAAGACTTAATTATAATTAAAGTGGTTAGCGTATAGGAGAGCTGCAGTAATACAATTTTTACGCTGATGACTGGAGTTGATGAGCTGATTAATGCTTTTATTGATGATACAAGCTGAAATGGCAGTACATAACACCTCGGGCTTCTGATCAATATAAAATATAATCATATATGCCAGGAATTAAACATATATACACTTTATAAGCATTACTCAAATAAATAGAATTTCTCATAATTAAATAGTTAGTGATAGCGGGGCCTCTTTAGGCAAATTATGATGAAAATAATGATAAGGTGGCTTCAAAATTTTCGCGCAGTGTGGCTAGAGAATTCTTTGAGGTAGTTTACGCGAGATGTTGCCATAAATTAAATTCTATAAATTAAGTTTCACTGTAAAGAAAAAAAGTTTTCTTCTAAACGATGACAAAATATCAGCCACTCATGGCACTACTGCTTCCAAAGAGATTAGCAGAAGAATAGCATCAGTTTTCCACGTATACCACGAGGCATTATTTAAATTATAAGAAGAGATTCTTCCTCATCGGTTGCACCATCAATTTAATGGTGTGCAGTTCGTAAGTTTCGTCAATTAATTTTGAAAGTACAATTATTACTTACAGTGACACTTTTTATAAAAGCGCTACGAAAAAACCTTCGATCGTGAAGGCGTTTTCAGCATACGGGGTGTAAAAGAAACGTCGCGTCTAAACCCCCAAGGTTTAGTTAATTGATGAGAAGTACAGCCTTGAAAACAAAGTATTTGTGCTATTGGTATTACGGCGTTTACTTCTGGTTTCTTTTAACTCCTTAAATTTTAAATTATAATCCGAAAATGGTATCCATAATGAATGGAGAAAAATCAAGCAGGAACCATCTTGACTTGTACTGATGTATTTGTATGTATACGCTTTCCAAAGTCGCAATGCGTAGAAATTCAACGACACTTCTAATACGTGCTTCCTAGGAGAAGAGATGGAAGGGACCGTTAGCCTTAAGGTGGTTCCACCGTGAACTCACTTAAATGTCATTATATTCATATTCTGCCTACTTATAGAAAAACTTGTCCTCTTCCTGATGTGAGCAACAAAATGTTACCTTTCCACGCTATTTTATTATATAAATGTACTTGAAATTACATGGTGTTCAATGGGGGAATGAGAGAAACACGGGGAAGTATAGTATTTTTCCATCAAATATAAATACCATTTTCGAGAAAACTATTTATAAGAAGGAAAAATCCAGAGAAATTGAATACATATAAAATATAGGCATCTTACGGCCTCATTTTCTTAGTTATTAGGGAATTACTGCCGCAACTTAAGTCAAAATGCGGTAATTCGTTGGAAATGGTGCTGCAGTCGGCTCCTATGCCTGGAAAAAAGTGCTCATTTCAAATACATTCGTGGAATAATCTGCATTGTGTCTACCTTACTTTTGGGTTTCTATAGGTAACGAATTTCATCAGCCAAAGCAGGATTTTTTGGACAAAATCTCAAAAATGTGGAATTTGGTACGTTTTGACTCAGGCAGTCGCGACGGACCCTCCTTAAAGGGTGAACACGTCACGCGAGGGAGAGAGGGGGGGGAGAGGAATTCGAGAGCTAGGGGAGGGGCGCTCACGAGTGGTGGCGGGTAGTGTAAACAAGGAATTCTTGGCGTAAGTGATTAACGCGAATAAAGTCTTAAACGGCAAAAAGCGGGCACGGGAAGGAACTAATTAAGCCACGTCACGGGAAAGGGAATTTGGGAGGGGGGGAGAAGAGATGAGGAGGGAAGGGGACAAGCCACGTAACGCTGTTCCGCCATGGTGTATTTAAAATTCTAACGGAGAGTACCTACATTCCGGTTAACCATTTTTTATTCAAGAGGCAGGGTAGAAGAATTTTGGAAGAAATTTATGTAAACGAGTTGAATCGCTTAAGGGACGGGATTGCATGTATGTTGAAGGTGGCGAGGACAAAGAAATGGGAGGACAGAGTTACTATTTAAGAACCTAAAATAAAATGGTCTCGCAGTAATTTCAGCGAAATATTTTTCATAACTTCTGGATATTTTGAGGAATTTTTGAATGATTTTCTGGGAAATAGACGCATCAAATTAGCTATAAAACAGGTGTTTCAGCGGTGAAATCCTAAATGGCAAAATAAAATTAAGAACTCGACTTTTGAAGCAACTGACCTTTTATTTCAATGAAAAGTGACTTGTTAGCAACTGGTGAAAATGCTCCAAGCATAGCATCGACATATTTGGGAAAGTTACAAAAAATATTAACAGATTAAAATTAATCTCTGTAAAAAGTAACTAGTTAAGGTTAAAAGTTACTTGTCTGAAAAAGTAATTGATTAAAGTTAAAGTTAAAAAAAGTAACTTTTACGTTAAGAGTACCTTTTTCAGTTATTTTTAGGAAACTTTTAATAATTAACTTTTAAAAGCTATTTTTCGCGATTGGGATAAAATAAATACAAACTTAAAATAAAAAAAAAATACTTAACTTTTACTTAAAAAGTCATTTAACTTTAATAACATTCTCATTTAAAAATTTGCATGGGGCTTCCGTGCTCTCCTGTATGAAAAAAGAAGAAAGATAACTCGAACAGGTCGACAATCCCCAAATATTAACGAAAAAAATGAACTGAGTTTAACTTTGAATCAGTAAATGTATAAATTTAACGATTAAAAGTTAACTTTTCTAAAAATTAACGGTTAAGTTAAATAGTTAACTTCATTTTTAGTAATTAATATTAATCGTTAATTTTTAAAGTCGTTAATCCCAACTATGAGCATTGAACCATAAAACTTGGCCTCAATGAATTAGATTAGCATATCAGAGAAAATATTTTAACCAAATAATAGAAAGGAATAAATATGCTTTCAATATAAAATGGATGCGAGACAAAAAAAATATGCCTAAGTCATGAAAAATGAGTTGATATGTGCTTAGGTGGTCTTTTTGTGAATTGGTTGAAATGATGGATTACCGACGTATCGACGGCACAGTCACCCTTCGAAGGAAACGAACATCCATCACGTCAACTGGCAAAAATGAGCCGAGGGCTGCCTGTATCAGCACGCCTTCCTCTAGCAAATAACGCACGATTCCCGGAAACCTTGGCAGTCTGGAATTCAGCTCTGAGGGGTTCAGAATATTTTTGATAGGTGAAGTACCTGAAGGGGATCTGCGCCCATCCTAATGGAGAGCGCACACACGAAATATTTTGAAAATTATTACATAACACTGCAATTTATAACCCTTTCTGAAGTATTGAGAGATGTTTCTTTAGTTATTTCTTATATAATTAATTCCGGTAACAAAAACTAAGTTGATTCTGGAGTTGCTTGCTAAGTTGCGACTCAGGTCCCGTTTGTCCACCCCCGTAAGTAATCCCTTGCATCTAGGCTCTCATCGAGTTGTATATATCACAAATACTTGGACTTGACTTGGTGCAAAAAATAATGATATTCTAAAACACTATTACCATACCTTAAGTATATATAGAGTGGCAAGGAGAATCAAAAATATGTTTCTAAATAATATTTTGGCCACGAGATGGAACAAGCTGTATCGAATCAGCATTATGTGCGTGAAAATATTATTTTTCGTACCTTTGTGATCTAATTTATTGATGACCAACCCCCCAAAACATCTTTTTTATGCCATTAAGTGGTCAATACCTAGATCTCATCAATGAATAATGACCTGTTAGATTGTAATAGCCTTTAAATTTCCAACAATCTCACTGATTTGTTGTAAAATATTATTTTAACACCAAGTAATTCGCATCTATTTGGGTTATTTTTTATTACAGTAGTCGAGATACCTTCTTTAATGATCATCAATACACCTCTAGTATATTGTCTTAAGATAAAATAAGAAGAGTATCCTTCAATTTTATACTGATTAACTTCATCCAATTTGAGGTTGTTGACTTCAGTAAGTATTGACTTCAGTAGGGATGGGCAAGTAAAAAAAATATATCGATAGATATCGTATCAATATTTAAAAAATGTATCGATCGTTATCGAGCAAAAATAATCGATATTTAATATATCGATAATTTTGCCAAAACAAGTGGTTCCTTAAAGGTTCACCAAAATATATAAAAAATGTTGAAGTAAAATTTGGAAAATTATGGACATGTAGAAGTAATAAAAAAATCTTTTATTTTTTTATTTTTACAATCAATTTTAATCAATCAAACCAGTCTGATATTGACATCAGAAGAACTCTCTGTTTTACATGTTCCCCCGTTAATCTACTCATGTTGTCCGGTACCACAAAGTTATCTGCAGAAGCCACTTTTTCGGATGGAACAGATGAGGCTTGGCATATTATGTACTTCAGCGTGATTTCCGAAAGAACCGCTGTGAAGTGTCGGCATTTCAGCCAAAACTTTATTGTATCTGATTTCCTCTCCAGTAGTGGTTGGTCCAGATACTGCTTCAGCTCATTAGGGACAGAGCCAGAGCTAGGAACCTCTTGCGTAGTAGTGGTAAGAGATAATAGGTGTTCATGTCTGGACCAAATTGAACTTCTATCAGCGTTTTCTCGTTCTGTTTGTACAGATCGTACTTCTGGAGAACGTTGTCCCATTCACCTATGTTCTAAGCGAATATCATCACTTATTTTCGTTATAGCACCTGACACCGCAGCTGGAGAAACCACTTTACAACGGTGACGTGCTAAACAAATATATCGAATTTGATACTCGGAAAAAAAATCAATTTTTGATATATCGACATGAAAAATATCGACGGTAATTTTCGATAGATTTTAAAAAATATATCAAGTATTTGATATTTCGATATTTTTTGCCCAAGCCTATCGTAAGTATGATCGCACATATTTTTGCCTTAATAAGAGGGTTAATAATAATTAGAATTTTTCCCAGTTTTCATGAAAGCCATCTAATATTTAGATGAACAATTGAATAATGAATTAAATTATTTATAACATTTATGTCATAGGTAGAATAATAAATATCATATTTAATACATTATCTTGAATGAATTGAAATTGGTCCATTAGTCATAACAAAGGAAATACACTCAGCTAATAATGCAAGGGGAGTGGCAGCAATTAAGGATTACACAACCTTTCCAAAATATATTGGGAATACTTTTTTATTTAGAATTTTCATCTTTTGTTGTAAATATTTTTCCATATTTGACCCATTTGAATTTATAGGAGACACATTTCATATTTGTTTTCCATCACAAGTCCATGTTATAACTAGTTACATTTTCATTTAGAGTACATATAAACTCCATGTCTTCTTCCTTTGAAGTTTTGTGACCTCAGTACATGTTTCTTATTTGTCCATTCATTTTTATTATTTTTACTGGAACGGGACGAACACCTTGGACTTTACATATTTTTTTGAATTTGACTACATTATAATCCTATATTAGGTTTAAGTCATCATTAGTAGCCTTTAACTCCGAACCTGGCTTGATAACAGTATGTGTATTTAACCTCATCAAAAGTTGTGTTATTAGTCTTAGACCAATTATTTAAGTATCTTTATCCAAACAGTGCTGCTCTAAAATATTAACCTTTTGCTCCAAAATTTCAATTTTTTTGTTTTTCCCTTTTAGTTCCAGAGTGGGTTGGTATAACCGTTTGTAAGTTACTTTTTCCCAGTTTTTATTAAAGCAAACATGTTACAAATCACTACAGTCAGCATTAAAGTAAAGAAAAAACTCCAATGGCCGTAAATGTTTAGGCACCACACGCCATAAAAGGCAAAAGCCAAAAAACTAAAAAAAATATGTACCCGGTTTGCCTGGCTGTGGTGGTTTAACACGTTCAACCCGACGGACGCGAATGCGCGTCCGATGTGCGTTGCCAAGATACCGAAGGACGCTAATTCGCGTCTGTAACTTACTGACTGATTACTGACCTTAACGAATTTGCCAAGAAAGCTAAGGACGCGAATTCACGTCCTTAATAAATAAGCGAGTTGTGTTATACATTTTTTCTAATTTTAAATAATATATAAGTGACTGGCCAAATTAATATGGCAGAAAGCACTTTCCGTTTTTCGTGATTGCACACTAGAAATATTCCGGGTTGAATGTGAACACGTTCAACCCGACGGACATGAATGCGCGTCCGATGTGCGTTGCCAAGATACCGAAGGACGCGCATTCGCGTCTGTTACTTACTTACTGATTACTGACCTTTACGACTTTGCCAAGAAAGCTAAGGACGCGAATTCACGTCTTTAATAAATAAGCGAGTTTTGTTATAAAAAAATTTTTTAAACTAATTTTAAATAATATAGAAGTGACTGGCCAAAGCCCAAATATGGCAGAAAGCGCACTCCGTTTTTCGTGATTGCACACAAGAAGTATTCCGGTTTGAATGTGGGAAGTTAAATTCCTCTCCAGAGAGACAACCGCAACCGCAGGACACATGCGCTCAACTCAACAATAGGATCCTTCACTGTGCTGTAGTTCCCGGAAGTATCACCCGCAAGTCCCTCCTCACACTTGGTGCAATTCACATTTCAGGATATTTCGGAAATATTTAAGAGTTGTGGAAGGAAAAACAAAACGTGCGATGCTCAATGCAATGTTACCTCCGTGTTTTGAGTTGAAATAGATCAGAAGTTAAGCCAATTGAACCCTGCTAATAGCCCTGGTATACTCATGGTCAACATGGTAACATTTTCATCTAATATTGGAGGAAAGATGATGTTAAACGGGAAGCAAAGGACGAATTTACGATTACGCAAATAACTTCATGCATATTACGAAATGGCTTGCGAGATTCTTGGTTTATATACCTAACTGTAAATAACATTAACATTTTTTAGTACTCAGTGACGTGATGTTAAATGTCATTTGAAAAGATATGTATTTACACGCACTTTTAATGTAACTTTCAATCATTGACTTTTTTCCTGAAAGGAAGCTGCAATAAAATTATCCGACTTCCATCTGAAATGTATATTAATAATCCAAGTAAAATGTTGAAATTTTGTCACTTAGTTCGCACAATTAATACATACCAAAGGTTTTTTGCTACATGAAGAGAGTTCACTACATACTTAGCCACCACGTGTGCAATCACACATTCCGAAAATGAAGTAAACGCAAGTATTTGTTGTAAATGTGATTTGATGCATGTTATCTTTGCGCGCTTGAAACAATAATCATGTACGGAATGAGTTTTTCTTTTGTTTTGTGAACTCCAATTCCGTGTCAAGCCGTTTAAGCACCCATTGTCAAATAGTTTTGGGAAAAATAATATTTGATGCCCCATTTACGCAACAGCTGTATGTACCGACGTACCTACGTCTATAAGAGGGCCAAAAGGCCACGGAAACGCACGTCCGTACAGCTGTAACAAGTAATTCCTAACACTTCCGACTTCACCTCTGTTGGTGCTGGCGTTGCGGGGTAAAACCAGAAATGTGAATCGCGACACTCGCAATCAGAAAAGGAACAAAAAATGGATTATGACATGACAGTACTGTACGGTACAAATATCAGTAGTTTTTAGGTCAAATGATATATTTTTTCAAACTTCTGCCGTTTCGGATCTTTATTTATCCATCTTCGGGGCTATGAATAAATGATACATGATAATGAAAAATGTTTTTTACAATACTTTTTTTATTACAAAATGGTTAAAATATATTATTTACAGTCATTAAAAAGAAAAATACGTGACCTAATATTTGACCTAAAAACTCATGATATTTGCACCGCATAATATAAGAGGTCGAGAAAAAAATATCATTTGAATGATAGTACTGTGTTTGATAAACAAAGGATTTAATTTGCTCTTGAACCCATTCCAAATATTGCGAAAGGTGTCATGAATGCTGGAATTATAATTTCGCGTGAAATGACCTGGTTGCGTTTCACGTGTTCACGGCAATTCCCACGGCAGGACCGAGTTACAGCTGTAACGCCAATGTCGCGTAAACGCATGTAGGGATGCTACGCTAGGGATTGGAAATTTAAATCCAGAATCGATTTTTGATTAATCGACTTTCGATTTTGGTTTTTAAAATCGATTTCAAAAAATTCGATTTTTTGTCCAAAATAATCGAAAAATCGAAATCGATATTTTAAAATAGTAAAGTATTTGTCTACTGAAATACGGATGTGCTGTTGTAACAAAATGCAAAATATGGGTTAGTGGAAGCACTAGGGATAAGAACTGAATACGGTTAAATTTATTAATACAATATATTATTTTAAAGATATTAATAAGGTATGCAGGGAAGTAATAATCCATACCAGATAATTACATATAGTTTAGTAGCAATAAGAATTGTACCTATATTGAAAAATGGGCATATCTGCCACAAAATGAAAAACAGAATTTTATTTATTTATTGTTTGCAAAGCCGTGGAACCAGTGTTCCTCAGGGATGGACCTTAAGAAAACTAACTAATTTATATGTTTTCCGGATAATCTATTTCGCACCTGTGTTGCAATTAACCCGGCGAGAGAAAATAGTCGCTCACACGGGACGGTAGAGGAAACTATAGATAAAATCCTACTGGCTAGTTTGTATACGTGGGGATATTCTCCCTTAATCTTCTTCCAGGCTTGTAATGGATTGGGGTTGGACTTGCGGTCGACTGGAGGAAGGTTTACGAACTGGCGCAGCTCGATTGGCAAAATTAAAATGCTGAAGAAAGCTAAAAATCGAAAATCGATCGTCTAGAATCGATTTTGATCGATTATTCAAAACAAAAAGTCGACTTCGATTAAATCAAAAATCGGAGTGTGATAATCGATTTTCGACAAAAATCGAAATCGATTTTCCAATCCCTATGCTACGCCCGCCGGTACGTACGGCCGTTGTGTAAACGGGGCATGAGACGTACGGTGGCCAGAAGTGATCGTCTGTTTATACGACGACTCTTGACAACGACAAAACAGTTGAAATCAGTAAAAAAAGCACTGGACATGCGACGTCAATGCTTCATCTCCTTCATAACTACATTTGAATGCCACCAGTGCCATCATGTGGCCTTCTCCATTATTTTAAAGGTTTTTTATTATATTTTAGAAACTAATTTGTCACAAAATTCTGAGCACTTGAAATAATAACGAAAAGGATACCACAGTACAATTTCTTCAGTGGCTTTAAAATAACTTAAAAGATTATTATGCCGAGCATTTTAGATGGACGTCTTTATGTATTCACAAAAAAAATGTTTTAACAATATGTAAGATTGTATTAGTAGTAGCGTCAGAGAAATAACAGAGTAGGAATTGGTTACACTATTAATATAATCACCCATTCAAAAAATACGAACTCACATTCAGAAAAATTATTAGTTTAGCAAAATATAGGTTTACAAAGTGCAAAAAACTGCGAGAAAATAATTGCATAAGGTCCTCTCAGCACACTTTCAGGGTTAAGACATGTGACTGACCCTTTTTTCATGCTCAACGCCGATGAAGGCTGGCAGTGAGCACGAAAGGTGCCGTTAGGAGAAGGCATGACGTAGCCCTTACGTCTTCAGTCACTCGCAGGGAACTACCATGACGTAGATGTTACGTCATTAGCACGGAAGGTGGGCGCTGCCACAACGGCGGGTAAGGCGAATGCGGGCTGAAATATGTGACCTATTTTATCGCACTTTTGGTATATGCGTGGGTGTAATGCGTCATTTTCTGAATCGAGTTTGAATCAAAGTATGTCTTGGAGCACCCTAAAAATTAGAATCCTTTTATATTATTCCATTTGAATTCCTGTATCGTACACACTTAATTTTATTTTTGACCTATGAGGGAATGCAGATATAGGCACTCAGCAAAATTGCTCAAGTGCAAATAGCACAGAGCAATTGTATATGGAGCGGAAACGCAATGCTTAAAACTGGATATATATTTTTTTCGAGCTTATGAAAGAATTTCTCAGATGGCACTCTCCTCGAGAAGGAAGAATTTTAGCTTAGAGTGTCCTTAGGAAGACATGCGTCAAAATTTTATTTAAAGTTTCCTAAACTCCTGTGATAACTAGAATATGGGGTCATCGCTCTTAACCATGATGTGTAGGGTGCTGTGATAATGAATCATGGAGCAGTTATCTTGCATTGAAGCCATTGAGCCAGAGTGGAATCCAAGGAGATATGTCAGACATGTTCTTGATGTCCCGCTTCTCTAATAACGGTGAGGTAGTTAACTTCAAAATAATGGAAAATCAATAGCGTCTGTAGCATCTTCGGGGGAGGAAATTGCTTCATTCCAGGAAACTATCAATGCATTTCATATAGGTACGCACCTGACGATAAATGCCAGTCAGTTCAATACCCGACGTCCGAACGCAAACAAACTGTAGCGATGGATGAATCGAGTAGTTCCATTGAAGCACTAGCAGTATTTCCGAGCCCTCAGAGTTACATTAACGCTACTGATGCCTATAAATTACGTTAACACAAATAAAAACAGTGAAAATGAAATTTTCCGATTATATCGTTATTTATGAAGCTCTAATGAAGAAAAAAAGAAGAAAAAATACTTTTAAGCGACTCATCTCAGTATTTTATTCGTTTAAAATCTGCGTAACGCTGTCTGTACGCCCGTAGCTGTTTTTGACGAATCGCGCAGCTTTCCTTTGTATTTTATCAAGTTCCCGGATTAAGTCTTTCTGCACCGGATCCCATATGCTCGCATGTATATTCAAGGTGTGGCCGGACGAGTGCGAAATAGCACCTCTCTTTTACTTTTTCATTTGAAAATCTTCCCACAATATGCTTGACGAATCCTAGCTTCTTCAGAGCTCTGCCACAAATATTTCTTATATGTGTTCCCCAAGATAGGTCCGATGTTATCGTAACTCCTAGATACTTCACTTCATCTGTCGCCTTTATGTTAACACCATCCACAGCATATACATGGGAATAGTTGGACGACCAATTTATGAAGCGCTAATGAAGAACAAAAGAAGAAAAAACACTAGCAAGCGACTCATCCCAGTATTTTCGCACGTGTTTTTGAGTGGAACGGTTACGCAGACACAAAAATCATCACCTAATCATCATCCTAAGCATTCGCCGGGAAAGACTTAAATCCTACATCATCACCTACTTAAAAAAATGAAATAAAAATATAGCTATATTTAGTTAAGTAATAGAGGTGTTAATGGAGAGGCGTTAAATACTGGACGTTCCCCATTACTTCTACGACATTAATGTTAGATGCATACGCGATGTGAAGATGACTGTGGCGCAATTATTTTCAATACTGAGAAAATATGGTGATGATAGAGTTATGGAAAATGGTCCCACTTTCGTTTGATTCTCTCTTTTTCCAAGTTGTGTTTTCCGTAAATCAATTATTCTTATTCCTCCTCTTGTATTATTTTCAAGAAAATCCACTACTGTTATCACCCCCTTATCCCCTTTGACATTCCTCACTTTTGATTTCAGATTAAACCCTTTCTGAATTTACCCCCGTCGTATATCATATTACTCTGCAAAGACACTAACATACGTTTGGATGCTGCATCTACTAACGGGAATCCCGAGGAGGAAATCATTGCTCAACGGTAGGAAGGAAATTGAACATCACCTCAATTTTTATTCTTATGATACGTCATAGAGTAGGGAGTAGTCAAACGCTAAAGTTTCTTTGAGAATAAGCAAAGTTAGGCAAAATAATGAGCATGTTTTCCTTTTGCATAAAACATTTCCTACCCTTCAAAAATTGTCCGTTCGTCAAAGAAGTACTGAACCAAAGGGGTCTTTCGAGCCTTAGCGCAGCATTCCAGAGTTTAGCGATGATTTATTGTCCTCTTGGGCTATGTTCACGATTCTGACATGACATAATTACCATGAGGGAAAAGAAAACTATCTTTCTCTTTACTCCACTTGCCATTGGCTCCCTCATTTATGGTGGATGGTAAACAGTTATATTATACCCTATTTCCCAGCATAAAGCTCACAAAAAGGATGCTAAATAAGTACTATTGTTGGCTCACTTCTTGTGCGTTTGCTCCCATGCTTGTAAATCATCTCATGAAAAAATTACTGAATTAATAGCAAAACATTTTTTTTGTGCGCTACCATCTTCCCCGCTCGCAAATTCATCGCCTTAGGAAGTGGCTTTGCCGGAGATTTTTCCCGTCCCCAGTTCTCTCAAACACTGGTTCCGGGAACTAACTCTAAGAGAGTTTGTTTCATACTATCGGCTTCTTTTCCTTCGTTCTTTCTCCCTCTTACCTCTCGTCATCCACATTCCCCTTTAGTTTCCGGCTGAACGAGTCGGGGAAAAGGCGTTCCCTCGATAAAGAAACAAAAGTAAATGAAAATTCCCGCTGAGCTGTTCCACGGAGGGCTGAGGCCGAGTTCATCAGGATTTAGGGAAGCCAGTGGAGCCGGTAGGTACAGTGGATTTGAGACTTTCATTAAAAAAAAGATTAAGAAAGGTAATCATACCTCACATTAGTCGGATTCGTGAAAAGACTCCACTGACTTTTTTTATGTAATTTATGATCTAATATTTTTTAAATAATCTATGATACAGAAATTAAAGAAGGTACATCATCATATAAAAAATAGTGTTGGTAACAGTCTTTCATCACGTATATTTTGGTTTAAGGTATCTGTTCATCACGATGGTTAAAATTAGAAATTGGATGAGAAAAATACATAGATTATGACATTCATAATCCATTGATACAGTCATGAAGAAAGTAGAGAAAAGAAAATAATGATACAATTTAAGTCCTGCTAAGCCAAAACGACTTTTAAGCAGGTGCCTTTTGTTAAAATTGTTTTGTTTTTGCTGTACAGCATTGGGATAATTTTCACTAAGTAGCCACCACGCTTTCAGTGATTTCTTAAGAGCAGATATACATTTAATATAATACATTCACATTGGAAATTAATTTAACAACCCAATGACTACATGTGCCAAATACCTCTTGCCATGTGGCTTAAAATACTCTTGGGTACAGACAACCTGTTCATTCGTCGCAGTTGCATGTCAGTATTAATCATACGGAGTTTTATTAAATTGCTTTCGAAGAAGTTGCCACAAATTAACACATTTTTATTCAATTCTCTTAATGGTAACAAACTTAAATTTTTATAGATTCCTCTCACATTTTTCTCTGATTGCCGAGTTGGTCCATTCCGGGGGTTTTTTTCAATAGTTTTTTCCCCTTACCCGGTGGCAAACCCGAGAAGATTTTACTAATATTATTCACCGGGAAAACCTAAGATCTTTTATTAGCATATTTAGTTTTACAATGTAGACTCCCCTAAAGAAACAGACGAATTGGAAATGATGAAAAAGATGTTTTTCAGCTACTTTTATGAAGATGAGTCATTAAACAACGTTCAAGTTAAAAGCAATTTTGATGAATTCGCATTCTAGGGACCTCAATCTGGACCCGTGCGCATGGGACTGGTACTGTAAGGCATTCTGAATCATATTTCGGTTGCGTATTGCGTGCATTTCCTTCATATTCCCAAGAAGAAGAGAGTTTTCCTCCGAATCCCTTAAGCAAAATCCCCTCTGATCGCCTTCCTTCCTAACCTCCCCATTACCTGTCGCCGCTCCGCGGCTAATCTCATTCAAGCGACAAACGATGGTTCCGCCCTCATCCGATTCCCCACTTCTTGGCCTCTGATGGGGCCAATGCCACAGAGAGAAGTTAAAAAAAACTCCACCGCGTGGATCAATGAGACTAATTAAACGGAGAGGTTTCCCGCAAGTCGAGCTAATAACGGCAATAAATCAATTCAGTGGTCTAATTGCTCTAACAGCAGATTTGATGGCACACCGCTGCAGGCGATTAGCCAATATTACAACCTTGGGTATTTCCAAGCTCACGGTTAAGTCGATATGGGGGCGCGTAATTTGATAATCATTCAGCATGCGAACACTGCATTAGTTATCAATTTCGTCTAACGAAAATGGTAAATCATTCCACGGTTAAATTTAGCCACTCCGATTAGCCATTGGCTGTCACATTCATCTCCCCAGTTTCTTTCGCATGATTAGGCACATTCACCCTAGATCAGGGAAGATAGCGTAAACTAGCGATACAAAATTAATTATCATTTCACACCCTACAGTCGAATTTAAATATTTCATATCAGTATAAAGATAATATATCTATGGATTAAGATGTGGACTGCACGCTCTGGTAAACTTTAAGGTACATTTATTGATTATCAGGAGAGATATTATTTTTCATTGGGGCACTTAAAGAATGCACAGCAATTATTTGAAACCCACCAGAGAAATTGCTGAATAAAAAATAGGATAAAGTTCGCGGAAGATCCACCAGATTTTAAAAATAAACGCTTATGGGAAAAAAGTGTAACTGAGTTATTGGATAAACTAGGGGACCATGGTAGATTTTCTAAGAGCGAAGAAAGGAAGAGAGATTAAGAATACAAGAAAGATCTGGTGCATTTCAGTTCAATTCGGGCTCAGGTGAGTGAATTTGACCAATCAGATGAAACGACAGAAGACACAATGAAATTTGGACGCATAAGTCACCACGCACCTTCGTCCCTCGCCAATTACTGGTGACTCTCGAAGCGGGGATATAACACTAGGAAGGAGGGAATGATGCGAAGAGAAGGGGTTTAGACCGCGCAAAGAATGAATGTTGAATGAGCAAGACGAGACTCTCTCAACAGCAGGCCAGGCATTATTCGAGGAGCCATTAGAGCAAGAGAGGGCAAACACAGCAACACGACGAATGAAAATAAAGACTATATACAAGGATAAGTCGGAATGGAACACAGTAAGAAAATAGTTGGATACCTACAAATATCGGCATCAAGTGGAATGTTATGCGTCACAAGAAAATGGTAAGGTAGGTAAGTAAGCATGGCATTAGGCTTAAGCAAAAAAGTCGCACGACTTAATGTTCATAGGATTGAAAGAGCGGAGGAATGGCGTAAGCGGTGGTCTCTGGATGGCCAGCACCAGCTAGCACCAATGCTTGAAATTTTACGCTTCTTCATCGCAGTGTGGTTGCTTCAAAATTACTTCATTAGTTGTACATAATACCTATATTATATTACGGTTACGTAAATTTTTGAAATAAATACGGGAATCGAAACTGCATTTGGTCGAAAAAATAACTTAAAAAACTATTAAATGTCATGTTCTTCGTGCTTCATCACTTACCTTCGTTAATCTTCAGCTATTGATAAATGAGTATGGCGCTGATGGTGCTTCTCCTTCATCCGAGTAGTGCCGGACGAATAAATGTGTAACCCTCAGCCTTATTTTCTTCTGAAGTCCCTTCAGGAAGTGCCATGTTCCCTCCGGTATCGCCTCCACCTGAATATCCATAGCGGGTGCTTATTATTTCCAGGAAAATCCTTTGGGATGCGGCGGAATACCTACATATTTTAACAGAAAATGAATTATGTTATATTTGGCGGAAAGCACGGCAATGATTGTGAGGTTTGTACTACGTCAGCCAAGTCAAATGAAAATAAATGATGCTAAGCCAAAGAAAGGCAATTATGCAGAAACGAGAGCAATCAAAATCTTAAATTTTATGAAATTTTATTGCTCAACTCTTTCCCAGTGATATCTTTAAATATGATATAAAGTGAATCTTAATCGTAAAAATGATATGAATCTCTCGCTTAATTCCATGAAAGTTTAAAAGTAAAAATTCCTAAATTACGTTCATCATTGATTCCCATGAATCTGATTCTGAGTTCCGATTTCAAAGAATCGACGTGCTGTCTGGTGATTTATTGAGCTCGTATTCCTGAAGCACTTTGGAAGCCCCTTTAGGAACTGGTGTATATTTTTGCTTCCTTAATTCGATCAGAAAACCATCTGTTACGAGAAGTGCATAACGCACGTTAAGTAATTATTAAGCTCACTTCTCGAGGGAGATAAGTAAATGCAGTACTTACGATGCACGCCCTCATCTAACAGAAGATTCACACATTGTCTCTGCATGGTTTCGACTGTCGCGTGCTGTAACTATTACTCACTGATAAAGAAAGATGTAGCAGTTTTCCAATGAAATGAGAGGAATTATCACGTGGAAATGACGTCGAGCATCGAAAGTAGCAGGATATCGAATCGTCCGAGAGCCGCCCAGCACTGTTGAGAGACACACAGCATCCTGGCCTTTGTGGGAATGGACTGCCCGTCCCGGGGGATGCCACCTTCCTATTTCATTAATCCCCTCTGAAAATTTTACAAGCCACGCAGACCAAGGCACTTGGGAGACTTCTTGCTGTCGCACACGAATGGGTAAAAGGGAATTGCTTGGAGGTACATACCACGCGCACTCAGCCACGTGCATTAACGCACACCATAACTAGTAAAACATGGGGCACATAGAACACCTCACTTATACATTTAATCGTGATGTCATTTACCTTGTGTGAAACAAAAAAATAATGATGTCGTATCCGTTTGTACGGTCACCAGTTTTCTTTCAAACGATTTTCCTTTCCCTTATGAGGTACGCCTATTCGATGCGGGTGGTCTGGGTTCGAATCCTAGCCCAGGAGCTTGATTTATTTCTCGATAAATTTCACCCAGTTGAATTCACCTCGATGAACAATTTCACCTCGATGAATTTCACCCACGTCTCCTCAGCGGGTGGTTCATGTTCAACTTCCGCTGATTTTAATGTCATTACTATGTATGGATAGAATTGTAAAATATTTAAAATTATAAAACCTCAATTGAGAATGTAAATTTATTTCTTAGCATTGAGAGAAATTTCTCCCCGTTCCTGATATTCTTTTCTTCCTCTTGGTCACCAAACTACGACTATTAACTTACACCATTCATTATTCCAAGTATTTGTGACTCATTTACCAACTAAATACGAAAAATTCCCTAGAATATCAGCAACATTAGTCAGTAAATATTAATAATGGCCATGTAACCGAGTTATAGGATGGACTAGGTTGTATGTTGCCTCAGTGAAAAACGAAGTAAGAGAGATGAAGATTTCTAGGCTGGCACTGGGAAACCTGAGGGTACCAGGAGATCATAAGGACTCCTCATCGCGTTACCCGGATTGATCTCCAGAGGGAAAATAGGTTCAGGGATGGTTTTTTATTACCCTTTTGTGCCCTCGCCCAATTAGGGCAAAAAAAATCCAAGGCCCCAAACAGGTAAGCAGTGACAAAAGTACCCTCAGATTTAAAAAAAGTGTGTATTCCTAACAATTAGGCCCCCAAACATCCCTCACCACACGTTATCGAGGCGGCTCGTTGAGTATACCGTTGATTTAAAATGAATGCATTATGACACGCTAAAGATAATAAATAAAATACTTAGGCCTGGTTGCCTTCGATCTTTGCTTGGGGTAGCCTTCACCATAATTTGACTTTAAGCGAGAATCCGGGTTGCGTAAATTACGCCAGCTTCTAAGTGGGCTTAATCAATCAAAGATAGTGTCAATATTGCATTTAATACTGCGCAAGCATTTAACCTGACGTAATAAACGTCGTACTTAAAATGATAACTACCTTTATCTGGGGTTTAAACCACGGTCGTTTACGTGGAGTCCTTAGTAAACAACTATCGCCATAGTAGCAGTTTTAAACCATCGAAATTATATTGAGCACTACCAAGCTAAGAAGCACCATGTGCCACAGTTTTATTAGCTGGTTCTCAAATACTCCCCTGCCTTGTTTAGAGGCGATACTAAAAACGGCGGTCTCACGGGCAATCTGCCTACAGTGATGATGCTTGTAACCAAAACGGGGATTTTAAGCAAAAATACAAAATATACTGGCGGAAGTGCTTTCCTCAAGACTGGCAGTTGCGATGTGTAGTATTGTCTCTGGATCAAACGGAACTAGTTAATTAGACGCCGTGTTTTGGTACATAATTTTGCTTCATGAGGATTCGATCTAGCAAATATCTGAACAAGTTAGCAAGGTGTTTTCTGTAATATAAAACGTCGCAAATTATATTTTTTCATCTCGGTTAGCAGTTCGAGTGTGAATCTTATACCAATGAAAACGCGTAAATGTTATTGGTGTGATTACTGCTTCTTCGGATGCCAATTGTATTTTAAAATTCGTCAGGATATATCCAAATTCATTTTTGTAATATTATTACTAATATTGTTTGATATTTTATTGAACTTTGATGTACTTTTTTATTGAAAGTGTCGGGGATGAAGCCTCATAAGTAATGTATGAGTGCATATTAGCTATCTTAGACACTGCATCACGTGAGATATGCTTGACACGGCAAGAGAGTAATTCACTTGGCATCATTAGTTTCGTGCAGAAGTAGGAAATACATAGCTTTTGTTGATATCAAAACCGGCACTTGTTTTTTTTTTAAGCGCAAGCATTTCGCATAGACAATTTTATTTACAAAATCACGACTGCGTTTACATTCACTGGTAAAATGATATTTGGTTGGACTGCTGTTTTTCTTGAGGCTTCAGAGGTTGACCCCAGCTATTAAAGAAATATGTTCTTTTCAGTTCTTCAGCAGTTTATAGCATCTTTTTTGCGTAAAGTTCTACCTAATGGTGATGTGAAATCACTTTCGCATTATTTAATGTTCAAAAATGGTTAATGAAGAGCCAAATACCCTGATCCAATCCTAACAACGTCTTCTCTACCGTGTATAAGTTCATTTATCGTTCAGAATGAGAAGTACATGGATAAGAAATGTAAAATCTGTTTCATTTTGAATGTAAATGATGGTTTTATCAGTTACTTTGAACTGATATTTTCATTTTATTTGTCTTATTTTTAAATGACAAAATCAAAATGGTAAATATATATTTTACAAACTTTGGTCGATGCTTTAAAATAGCCTATATATATATATATATATATATATATATATATATATATATATATATATATATATAATATATATACAATATGCCAAGAGGGTGGCCGATAAAAATATACAAACGGAAAAAAGAACACTTACAAATAAAAACTTCCGATATTTCGGTGAAGATATTAGCTCCACCTTTCTCTAGGATCTTCTCCTAGAGAATAATATCTTCACCAAGATCCTAGAGAAAGGTGGAGCTAATATCTTCACCGAAATATCGGAAGTTTTTATTTGTAAGTGTTCTTTTTTCCGTTTGCATATTTTTATCGCCCACCCTCTTGGCATATTGTATATTTATCACCCGAGTGATTCTCCTGGAAGTTATATATACAGTGTGTTTCAGGAGGAAGTGGCAATACTTCTGGAGGAGGTTGGAGACGTGATTTTAAGCATTTTTTGTCCTATAAACATGGGGTCGCAACTCCTTAGTTACCGAGCTATGGCAACGCAAACATTTTGTGACAAGCATTCTGCAGTTACCATGAAAACCCCCAAAAGCAGTGGCATCCAGCAATATTTACAAATAAAAACTGGTTTAAATTGTACTTAAAGTTTGTATCTTTCTTTTTCTGCCAAAATTGACGCATATTGCTTACATTTTCGAAAATGGTAACTGAAATTGTCAAAATTTTTCTTCTTCAAACAATTATTTTTTAGAATAACTTTTTTATTTTTAGATATAAGAAAAGGTTACTACTGTCATAAAATTTGGAAAATTTAATTTAATTTCCATAACTGGTAACATTATTTTCATATCTTAATTTTTAGCGAAGATATGACATTTTATACGGTACCGTTACATGAGCACATTTTTCGACGGCTCTCTTCCATGCATGGAACTGATATTGATTTACCGATAAAGACAATTACCTACACCAATCTAAGCTTGAGTACTTATTTTTAAACGTTGTGAAAAGAATAACCAACCAATGAAACCCAAATTTAGGTGTTTTTGTGAACCAAATGAAGTAAACAATCAAGCGTCAACAAAGATCTCAAGTGGAGATTATCCCCATGGATTAATTGTCGATCACTGGCGCTGAGATTCATTGTTTAAGAAGATTTTTCAACTTATAAGATCTTATAAGGATATTTAATTAATTGTATGTCTTATTTATAGGTAAACTATCGATGTGATATGAGATTAAGACAATAGGCATCACATCAGAATCAATTAGAATTTTTTAAGAATTAATAAATGTAAATTAGTATCATATGCCTTACATTTGGTTGGTAAATAAGGGTTTAGAAAAAAAAGGAAAAATGTTAGAGAGTCACCTATTGTACATTTGTATTAAAGTTACAACATAGGTACTCCAACAACATCGATGTAATTTTTTATTTGATAGTCTGCCCCTTGCGTTGCTCATCTAGGTTATTGCGGTTTTCTTTTATGGGATTACTGCGTTCAGTATTCAAAGTAGATATGCATACCATGTTTAAACTTTACTGGTGTACCCAAGGCCTTTAATTCAACCGTAGGAGTAAAACTCTTAAAGTTTATATGTCGGCAAAACTCGTAGACTAGTTATAAACAGAACTAAGACCAATAAAACGCTCAGGTAACCCTTCATTTTGTTAGTTGACTACGACGAGGGAACGATGACTTTCACTTTGTCAGTAGATACATCTGCTGTCTCGTACCTAACGACACATTCCCTTTCAGTAAAGTCATGCTTTTTTAAAAAATGGAAGGTACAACTCTTTTGTTAAACATCATTATAAAATAATTGCACAGAGTACCTGCAACCTGAGTATTCCAAATAAAACGTTTATTTAGAACCACTGTTAAAAGCTGCTTTCGATAGTGCCACGGGGGTTTTCTATTGACCAAAATAAGAATACAATCTGTATTCCCACCGTCTCTTTGGAACCGAGCTCCGTCGATAAATGAGATGGATCTGCAAAAATGGAAATTTCCATACGACCATTCACGAAGCGATTCCGATGTCTGGCAAGATGTCTCCATGGAGGAAGTAGGAATCGCCGCATATGAAATGGCTGTATGCCTTCATTAAGCAACATTCTTTATACTTTTGTCCGTGAATCCTTAGAAATATGCTTATTCTTCTTGAACTTGCTATAGGACTACGCTATGACTACGGAGATTTCCCACTTCTCGTTCTGCTCTAGGGGACCAAATGCTCGTAAGACATGCGAGCGCAGGGAAATGAGCCTGTATCACCATGGTGTTGAAAACCCAAAAAAATCACTTGTCTACTCGGGATTTTTCGTGTTGAAAACGATAGTCGGTACTTGGCGACAGCTTTTCAAACGCAAAGAAGTGAAGAGTATCTTCATATTCAGTACTAGTAAAATCATGAGTCATTGTGAAGTTCTCGCCGAAACGTACCGAAATACCATGAACCTGATCAAACTTGCCCCCATTTTACTCTCATTACATTGACAAAATATCCAAGAATTAATGATGCAATTGAGTTAGCATCTTTATAAGATCTTATAAGTTGAAAAAGCTTCTTAAACAATGAATCTCAGCGCCAGTGATCGACAATTAATCCATGGGGATAATCTCCAGTTGAGATCTTTGTTGACGCTTGATTGTTTACTTCATTTGGTTCACAAAAACACCTAAATTTGGGTTTCATTGGTTGGTTATTCTTTTCACAACGTTTAAAAATAAGTACTCAAGCTTAGATTGGTGTAGGTAATTGTCTTTATCGGTAAATCAATATCAGTTCCATGCATGGAAGAGAGCCGTCGAAAAATGTGCTCATGTAACGGTACCGTATAAAATGTCATATCTTCGCTAAAAATTAAGATATGAAAATAATGTTACCAGTTATGGAAATTAAATTAAATTTTCCAAATTTTATGACAGTAGTAACCTTTTCTTATATCTAAAAATAAAAAAGTTATTCTAAAAAATAATTGTTTGAAGAAGAAAAATTTTGACAATTTCAGTTACCATTTTCGAAAATGTAAGCAATATGCGTCAATTTTGGCAGAAAAAGAAAGATACAAACTTTAAGTACAATTTAAACCAGTTTTTATTTGTAAATATTGCTGGATGCCACTGCTTTTGGGGGTTTTCATGGTAACTGCAGAATGCTTGTCACAAAATGTTTGCGTTGCCATAGCTCGGTAACTAAGGAGTTGCGACCCCATGTTTATAGGACAAAAAATGCTTAAAATCACGTCTCCAACCTCCTCCAGAAGTATTGCCACTTCCTCCTGAAACACCCTGTATATATATTAATTATATATATATATATATATATATATATATATATATATATATATATATATATAATTAATGTAATTGTGCTCGGTAAGAAACAGTTTGAAGCAGTGAATTGGCTGTTTGGCCATCTATGGATCGAGTAAGAAAGGATTTACCCGGCATTTATTATCCAGGAAGGAACTTTTTGTTGATATGCTATAGAAAATGGTACATTGAACCTAAACAATAATTACAGACATTCCTTTAGCACAATGATAGTATGTCAATATATTAAGTATATTGGAAAAGTATTTTCCGGGTTAAGGCCGCGTTGGTCCATTTGGGCGGACGACAGTTTCGGAAAATACTTTTCCAATTAATCACCGCGGAAGCCTCCGTACCATCTCAAGTATGTTGTTTGTCATTTGCCTGCGATTCACAGATTGAAAGAGCTACGGCGCAAAAGAATATGAATTCATGGGTATATGCATTAAAATAAAAAACGAACAATTCAAGAAAAAAAGTTGGGTAGTTTTCCATTGGCAAGAGAACAAAAATGCACTTATTTTATACGTATTTACGATATTCTTGTTTTTATTACTTGGCTTACAGATAGAAAGCGTATTTCAAAAGACCATCATTAATAAATACATACCAAGTGAATGCATGTGCTACGCTGGCGTTTGAAGTCAGCAATAGTGTTGCCAATCGTTGCTTCTTGATACATAGGGCAGCCACTACCAATGACTATACGCCTACTCCTTTATGATGGTATCATATAATGCAAATTAGCATTACAGCAGATTTTAAATTAGATCCTGTTAATTATTACCTCTCAATTCCGGTAGCATTCCAAGTTAGTAACTCTTAATGACTTGGGTACTTAAAAGGACTCACGAAAACCATTTTTAACACACAACTAAGTGCTCAATGATGCCAACTAGTTTAGTCGTCTTATAAGCGCGTTTTATTGTAAACCTGCGAATAAGGCCGCAAATGTTTATATTTCTCTACCGTAGCGTGATTCACATTCAATTGTCACAGCCACTACAACACAGCTGAGGAGTATTTCCCTTGTTGTTCTCACTGCGGATGGGAAACGAGCGCGGGGAAGTGGCATGTAAACAGCGTATCGCACTCAAGTTGCAGGAAGGAGTCAACTATCTCGAGAATTGGACGCCAGAGATACATTGAATGAAAAACAAGACGTGCCTATGTCGAGAGAAGCAAGTGGCTTTCTAGAAGTTTTATAAGGCATCTTAATCGGTAATTCCGGTTGACCTTGGAAGCCAGAGAGACAAGTTTCCCGCTGCTTGCGAAGGATGGCGGGTAAAAGAGTGAGAGAGATATAAATAGAGAGCGAGAGAGAGGGGAAACCCCGGTTAAGTGGATGTCCAGGATAATTTCCGAAACGAGTTTGTAGCGTTGTCAGAGGGGAATGCGGTTGCCCTATAGTGACGTTGAAATGCAAAATTACGGGGGAGGCAAGAGGCAATTGAGAAGCCTACCTTGAATATTTAATTAAATACCTTCATTGTGCGCGTATGTTGTACGTCATGGTGCGAATAAAGAGTGAGGTGGAAAATAATCGGCTAATAAGTGTTTTCTGACTGATTCAGTATTTCCATCGGCGCGGAGGAAAATACGTCCAAGTCGCGATGAAGGCGTGAAGGAAAATTCATGATCTCGCCAAGAAACCGAGAAATTCATTAGGAATCTGGGATTATCTTTGAAGCGCGGCAATGTATTTAGCACTCGCAGGATCCCTTCAAGCTCAATGGATTCCTCCCAAAAACCAGTCCGCTACCCGGAGGTCGCACATCGGGCTGAAATCGAAAAACACCAACAAAAAAAAGTACTTCTTTCCTAATAAGAAGTTGAAACTTTGAATTGCCATTTCTCATAAAATAGTGTATCAGGTGACTCGCTCAATTTCGTTTTTTTTATTTTGCTTTAACAATATACGAAGGGTCAAAGCCGAAAAAATAAAAACAAGCGCCCACCTTCAATTTCCTTTGAAAATCACCTATGCAGAATGCAAATGCAGTAAATGTTGTTGTTGAGTCTTGCAATAAAATATGCCCCTGTCTATTAAAACATTTCTTTGCCTATAAATATTCATAATTTTCTGATTTATCGTTTTTCATAGTATTTTCTATAAAACGAAATTATGACCTCGGATTTCAGTCAATTTCCGCAATTAAATCGGGCAAATTTCAATTTAGACACCGATACATATGGACATATTCAAATACGAGACTCTCCAGATACTTTAGTGTATCATTCCAATAAAATATGCTGCAGCCGTTTGCGACTTCAAAAAAATAAATTTCCGATTTTTCTAACTCCGATGTTTCAGATGTTCGGCGGGGTCCGGCTCAGGGCACCAACAACTAGGTGTACAGTGACACGCAAAGGTTCACGACCCAAATATTTTCCCAATACACGTAAATATTTTCTCCAACGGCGATATTCTAACTATATACGTTGAAAACGGCCACTGTAGACATTTAAATAATGATATATTTCTAGGAGGTTGATTCATTTTTAAACATTCAAATTTTTTAACATTCAACAGAGGGCAGTTGAAGCCTAGGGGTTATTAAAACTGCTTCTTTTGGATACGATGCACAAAATTACTCTGGCTTTTCATGCGTACATCTCTGTATTTGGATGGATATGCGTAGCCATAGTAGGTGGCAAGAGCAAGCAGGAGCACTCAGTCGCAAAGCCTCCGACTGTAGTTGGTATGCCACCAACCCCAGTGAAAGGACGCTTGCAAAGTGTGGGACGATTTATAAAGCAGGAGTCTTCAGTGTGGTACATGAGTATCGCTTATTTATATGAGGGAAATGTTTGATTGTATGAACTTAATCATGTTCACCATAACCTACAAAGAAATGAAACTACTCTTACCCAAGAATATTCAGTCATAAAAATAATGGTTAAAGCATTGGCATCTTGCTGTAAATTAAAAAAAAATAATATACCCAGATCAAATAAAGGGAATAAGATATTTATGTGCAGCAAATAATGGTAGTGACCGGAGCTAACTGTTAGGGAAGATTAAATTAACTATTCTAAGAAAATAAATAAAATATAAAGAAAAGTAGCACAAAATAAACATAGATTCTTAGACTCTGGGGTGACTCAATGAAAACCATTTATGAAAACAGATTGGCAGGAAAGATAGGTGGAAACCCAATTATGTATGGGGAGGATTTCAATATTAACTGGGAGAAATTGAAATATTATATCATAGATGCAGAAGGTGAAGCACTCAGCAAACGCTCCATAAACAGATTGGACAAGAAACTCAATAAAACACCTTGGTTTTGTAAAAACGTTAAACAGAAATTAGAGGAAAAAAGGCCTATTTCAAATATCGTGCAATGAAGACTCCAGAATCCTATGGCAAATACCTACATATGTATTCGTAAGGAAACAAAAACACTAGTAAGGCCTATTGAGGACAGTGATTAGGAAACTTTCTCCAAAAGAATGGAGAATGACTTTTACGGTCTACAAAAACAAATATGACGAATAATTGGAACGCATAGAAAATAATTCAAATAACTAATAGAAAGAAGATGAATAGAATATAGAAAATATATACAGTACCAATAAAGTACAACCTTCATTCGATGGAGAGCTAAGCAACATAATCCTAGTAGAAAGAGAAATCTGGCTGGGTAACTCTTTGAGGTAGTTTGAGCGAGGTATTAATATTTACAGAATAGCAAAAAGAATTTTGTTGAGTAAACATTTTCACTGTACGGCGTAAAAAATGAGTCAAGCTAGACACTTATAACATAGAAATAGATATATTTATTTAATTCCTGAGAATTTTTGTCACATGTAACTATATTTATTCGATAGTAGTATTATAATATTTACTTCATACTTCTTACAGACACTGAAATTAAAAAAAATAAATTTCGAATATGGTCTCTATTATGACTAGGGAAATATTTCGCTCAAACTTCCTTAAGCACGCGTCTGTTCAATATCATAGAGGACGAGATAATAACGCAAGAGCGTAACCTTAATGGCTACAAGATGGAGACCGCAACATCACAATCCTATGCTATGCCGACGTCGCTGTACTAGTGGCTGAAAACGAAGGCGACCTCCAGAGAATGCAGCATAGATTCAATAATATAGGCAAATCGTGGAACATGACTATATCTGCTTCAAAGAAACATGTTTGACAACGGCTAAAACAAATGTTGGATGCGGGTTCGCTGTAGACGATAAATTTAGGCAGCAGGAAATGAAATTTAAATACATTGGCATATAAAGCTGTCTTGATATGGTGACGTAGAAGCATAGGGGAGGGGTGGGGAAAGGAGAGAGGGGGAGAGAGGAGAGGGGAGATATGTTGGACATGTCTTCGGCCGTGGATTTGTATCGGCCGAACAGGGAAAGAGGGCCATCCTCCTCTCTCGGGATGTCCCCATTGCCCATATAAAGGGTCGTTCACTCCAAGGGCGGTCGGCGGAGGGCCGTGAATTCTCGAGACATTCAGAAGGACCGCCAGCCCACGCGGAACGAGTCGGGCGAGTCACGTGACCAGGGTGAAAGGAAGGAAAGGAACTCGAGAAAGGGTGGAGATAAATAAAAGCATCCGACGACTATTCTCTCTTACCGCATGGCCTTCTTCTGCCTTCTTGTTCTCATCTCAGAGCCTCTCCCCTCTCCTCCACCTTCTGGACCATTTTCCCCGCATGCCCTCGCGACGAGCGCGGAAATGGAGATCAAGGTCGAGGACTGAGATGACCTCCAACTTCGTAACTGTCGAAAGTGGACTTCCCCTCAATCCTTTATCTCTCTTCCGCCCGTCGATGTATGTACCTAGCTAAATCTACCGCGTAAGCCACCTTTAGGGTGTAGGGCACAAGTATACTCCACATCAGGCATTCAATACTCGTCCCAGTTCAGGGTGGAACCCCGAGCCTAGGTCTGCGTACTTTAATGTATTTATAGACGTTTCTCCATCTAACACTCCTATTCAAGTTCACAAATGATGCAGACCATAAAATCATGAAAGCGAAAGCATGGGCCAGTTAGTGGAATGATTTTTCCTTGACAGTTAAGCGAAATGATAGAGTATTCTACCCTCGGAATATGTAACTATAAACCTTGGACGTAAATGGTTCATTGATTTGAAACGGAAAAAAATAACTGGAACAGCAAACTTTGAGTTCAGTTGATCAAACTGTTAAAGGTGCATTTTACTATAAAGCCCATAACTTCAACCCAAAGATAAGCACGAAATATATGACCTATGCGGGATTTAAACCTACCAATGGTCGGTAGCCAGGTCGACACCTTATCAGTCTGGGAAACATGTAAAGGTCAACATCACTCTAATGATTCATTGGGCATACACCGCTATTTTCAAATAGGTAAGAATTATCTATGTAGCGTGATACTCCTCAAGCATGGGGATAGCTGTGCAACAGTTATGCATGGGATACACACCACGGGACTGGAGTAACGTGCATTCGAAACCTCGCCCATTTATGACGAGAATGACGCTGAACACAAATCAATTGAATTGAACCCCACGGTAACAAATCAATACCTCTGCACAGTATACCCACAATTGTGCAAAAATTAATTGCGAATTCTAATCCGGAAGACGAAGTGATGGGGAAATGGTGACATATGCCTGTTAAACACAACACAATAGATAAAGAACAACCCAGGGCAACGGCCCGTCGCCAATGAAACACCGGTTCCCGATCAGTCACCGAAGTTAAGCATCGTTGGGCTCGGCTCGAGTTTGGAGGGGTGATCCTCAGATTCGCCCGAGTGCTGTTGCCCCTGTCTGCAGGTGGCAGATTGTTTCTTTCGCAATTAGAGTCAAAATCCGTAAAAATGAAAATTTACCACAGCTTGTCAGGATATGAAGCAGTACGCGGAATTATCCACCATTGAGGGAGACACTTATTTATTTATTTATTTATTTAAAACATTGTTCACATACAGCAGTAGCGCCAATTTACAGTGAAACATTTAACAGTAAACATGACAGAGGACAAAAATACAATAACAACATAAAAATCAACAACGCAGAGCTCAACATGGAAAGGGGAAATATTTAATTTGTTGACAGGTGGGACATAGCTTGGGTGGTGAAATGGTTACATGATAAATAAAAAGGATCGACAGTGTGAGGGAGTAAATTAAGAAGGGAGGAGAGGCGAAATAAATGTGAGCGCTGGGTGAGTGATATCCTAGGAATAGGCAGGTGGAGTAGTGAATGCGTTCGGGTGGATCGAGTTGGTATCCTAAAGTTGAAGAGAGAAAGCAGTTCAGGGAAGTCAATGGTCGAGTTAAGGGTGTTGTGGAGGAGTTTTAAATCAGTTTGAAGACTGTGGTTTTGGAGATTGGAAATGGAAAGAGAAGACAGAATAGCATTTGAGGATATATTGCGGAAATGTGGGACTCTGTGTTTGGCTGTTTTGGCAAAGAAATGGGGGATTCAATCAAGGGATTTTAGATTAGTCGGGGCTGATATGGACCATATTGGGGAGCAATATGATATTACGGGAAGAACAATTATTGAGAAGTAGGAATGGAGTGCTCTGGGATCTTTTATTTCTGTGAAGCGGTAAAGAAGGCCTAATAGGGACATTGCCTTACTTTTTACAGTCTGAAAGTGGTCGGAGTAATTTAGTTTTGGTCGGTTATAACACCTAGGTTTTTCATAGCTATCACTTCGTTTAAGGGAGTTGAATTAATGGTGTAATTGAATGTCAGGGGTTTTGTTTTCAGAGCAAGAGTCATGATGCTGCATTTTACAGGGTTTAGGTTAAGTTGCCAGGTATCACACCACAGGGAGGTTTGATTTAAGGCAAGTTGAAGATTAATACAGTCAGAAGTGTTATTAATTTGCTTGTAAATCTTGCAATCATCAGCATAGAGAAGGGTATGGACTTGAGAGGAGTGGAGTTGAGAAGTAAGATCATTTATGAATAAATTGAAAAGATATGGCCCAAGGACACTGCCCTGGGGAACTCAAGACGTCACAGGAGACTAAGAGGAAGAAGCACCTCCGAGTATTACACGCTGGGTTCTGTTGGAGAGAAAGCCAGAAAGAAGGCTGAGGAACATACTATGTATGCCAAATTGTTGGCTGAGTTTATGAAGGAGGAGTTGATGATGGAGGGTGTCAAAAGCCTTGGAGAAGGCAAGGTAAATGGCATCAAGTTGAGTTGACTTATCTATTGCACTGACGGCATGGTGTTGAAAGACAGCAAGATTGGTTAAGCATGACCTTCCTGGGAGGAAACCATGTTGCTGAGAAGATAAAAAAGGAGAGGTGAAATAGTAAATCCTGTTCAGAATAATACGCTCACAAACGGAAGAAAGGATCGGAAGCAATGAGATGGGGCGATAGTTTGAAACATCATTCTTGGGACCTGTTCTATCTATCGAAGTAACGTTGGCGCACTTCCTTTGAGGAGGGAAGGTTCCTAGGGAAAAACAGCGATTAAATAAGATGGTTAAAGGTTATGAGAGAGATGAAGCACAGTTACGAATGAATTTAGGGTTGAGACCATCAGGGCCAGGTGAGCGGTGGAGGGGTATCTTGCAGAGATATTGAAAAACCTCCCGAGAGTCCGTCTGTATGTGGGATAGGCAATGATTTGAATTAGGAAGGAGGGAATGAACAGGGGTCATTTTATGGTTGGAAGTAAGCTGTAGGCAATCGGAAAAGAATTTTAAAAAGAGGTTAGGTCTCGCCGATCCAGCGGCATTTTTGGTACCATAGGAGACTGCTTCAGGAATTTGAGGACGATTACGGCGTTGATTTATAAAGGACCAGAATTTTTTGGGGGTGGAGGAGATAGCAGAAGAGACAGTCTGTGCGTAGTTTTCATAGTCACGGCGAATGAGGAATTTGGAATATCTGCGCAGATCAGCGTAAGATCGGCGAGTTTCCTCGTATGGGACGGCCTTTTGGAGGTACCATGCTCGATTTTTGTTTCCAAGAACATGCATTGTGTCCGGTTTAAACCATGAGGGGAATTTTTTTCTCTTGGGCTTAACTAAAGGCACTAAGTCTTTTATGATGGCCTCGAGGACAGCGTGGAGAAAGTCCACTCCTTCCTCAGGGGATAATGAGAATAGGACACTCCAGGGAATAAGGTCGAGGGAGCGGTTGACGTCCTCTCAGCGAACCTTCGACCAGGCATGAAAGGGTTTGGGTGGAGTGGGGGATAAAAACATTATGCTATAAAATAGCGCAAACTACATTTATGACATAGCCAGAGACATGCGCTGGACACAGTAAGCGTCCCCTCGGTCTCTGGAGTGCACAGTGTTATCAGGGTCATTCGATTCGATAAATATGTTGCTCAATCGATATCGAAGGAGGAATGGTGCTTTCGATTTGCGGCGATCGCCACGCCGCGGTGCTTTCGATCTAATGAAATAGCCGTCTATCGCCCGCTATCTGTGGCTCTGCTCCGAGGTGAGTTGAACAAATGAAAAGCTGTTGGCGTATAAGATGTCACGTGATACACTGGATCAACAAAGGAAGATTATTTAAGAAGATTTTATTACATCAAATAACTTCGCCAAAGGATACATTTACCGAATTATATATTGCAGTATGATTTATATCAACATTATTTTTTTGCTAACTCGCAAATACGGAAAAGTTAATCTACAGCATTTAACAATCAGAACCTAAAAAAATAATGCTGTTGTATTCCACAAACATAGTAAAAATACATCAAATCAATTCTAATACCTTGTACCGTGCAAATGTGGGGAATTATCTGGCTGATTAGAAGTTTATTGGGCGATTTCCATCGTTGCCACCTTTTAAATTTACTTCAATGTCTATGAACTGACTGCGCATGCGCGAAAAGCCTCTGCCAGCTGAATTTTATTTCATTTGCATCCTGTCGATCGAAGGCACCAGCGTTCGATAATTGGCTATCGCCGTACGTAAACGAAAACAGAAGACGATCGAGATATCGAACGACCTTGCAGTGCCATCTAAATGCCGCCAAACAATGGACAGGTGGAACAACAGTGTCACAAGCTACGTCACCCCAATGGGTGGCCATGGGAAACAAATCAACAAACAGCAATTCGCTTGTTCTGGAATAAACGAAGAGGGAACTAATTTGATAGTTGAAATTGTGATAGTTAAGTATCAAAGTTTACATGAAAGTGGTCCAAAGTTTTAAAGACATCGTGTCCTGTTCCAAACACAGACTCGTGACTCAGACAATTACATTTATGGCAGGCTATGTAGCGATTTCACTTTATTGTCAATTCCATAAGCTGGTTGCATTATTATTCGTGGAACTAGTGAGCGGTGATAACACTCATAAGCCCAGATGATGCTGCTTAGATGAAATGGCTGTGGGTAGTAAGCGAGAGGAATCACAATTCATAAATAATTTTAATTCAAATTATAGCACTATCGTTGTACTGATTTTTCAGAGAGAATAACTAATTCATGGAAGGAGCAAAAAATTCAATTCGTCAGCGGTGAGTGCTTTAATTTCGTTTACCGTCAAAAATGGGTGGTTAGATGTATGGCTAACGCGTTTGTGATTCAATTTTCCATTAATAAAACGCAATATTCCTACTCAAAGTCATCCGATAATTTATTAAGAATTTTCACTTAAGGTTGGATGCCGAAATCGACTTGTTTAATTAGAAGTATGGTTTACTTTTTTATAAATTGCGCCATAAATACGCTAGTGAAGACCAATTCCTCAAAATTTACCAACTTAATGACTTTTCAGCAAGTGATGAGATTTTTACAGAAAATTGTACGACTTAGATAAATTATTAAAACAAGGAAAACAGAAATGTTTTTAAAAATTTCACATCCCTTGCAAAGAAAAATAAAAATAATTCTCTGGACGGAAAAACCATCATGACCAAAATTTTATTTCATCACCGAATGTGAAAAAATTACGAATCAAAAACGTCTAAAGGAGTCTAACTCAACATGAAGCGTAAAATTTTGAAAGCTAATCACTGATATTTGAAAAGATAAACATATTCTCATAAATTTAGATGGCAAATTTTCTCTTTTATGACTTTCGGGAGAAAATACGCCATTACGTGAAGTTCCAAGATTAATTATTTATTTATTAAAAAACGTTACAAGTAGGAAATCACCTGGTGGTAACATTAACATAAACATAAGAAATTAGATATAACATTTTCAAAAAACTTCCAAATAAACCATTATAGAATTGAGGAACACTTATTTATTAAAATTTCAACGTTAGCGGGAAATATCTCAAAAATTACTTCAGGTAACTCATTCCACTCCTTTATACCTCTATTTAAGAAAGATTGCTTCAAGATATCTGTTTTCAGCTTTCTACGATTAATTTTGTATTTGTGGTAATTTCTTCCTATGTAGCAGGGTAAGTCTAGCCATTGATTTATTTCCTCCCAAACCCGTTCTTTTGTAATTGCAATGTATATCCCGCAAAACCTGTTTATAGTTCTCCTTAATTTCAAAGGTTTCCAACCCAGATACCCCAGCATGGCTGTGACGCTGTCACATCTTTTGTGCCTGCCTAAAACGTACCTGGCTGCCTTCCTTTGTATTTTCTCCAGCTTTAAAATATCTGTTTTTGTATGAGGATTCCACACTACAGTTGCATATTCTAATACCGGACGAATGATAGTTCTGTAGGCCATTTATTTGGTTTCTTAATTACTCTCCTTAATATTTCTCATCACCCAATACAGAGATTTAAAAGCTTTTCTTACAACCTTATCGATGTGTATTCACCAATCGAGTTTTGACGTAAAACTAACACCCAATTTACAATCGTTATAATTGGCAATATTTTCTCCGAGCAGAAAATATGACCTATTTTATGACTACTTTCGTTGTGATAAAAAAATTTACAAATTAATTACAGTTTAGCTATTATTTTCATATTTTTAAAACAAAGTAGTATATCTTAAACGAAAACACCAATCAATACATCTTAATTTTTATAAATCAGAGTCTGAAGTAGTACCAAATGACCAATACTAGCCGCTACTCTTTCCTATTTATTCCATTCTCCAAGAAATTTTAATGCCGCTATCTTATTTTTAGGGTTGATTTGTTGGTGATCCCATGAGAAAAACACATCGCTGTTTCTTTTTAAGTCACAAGGTGAGACAACGCACTTTCCTCTACTCACAGAAATGGGTTGTGTCAATTGTATGATTGGCAGAACGTTTAGTACGTCTAGAACCTGCCAGAGGTTTCATTGATTACCCCTCGGCTTAGGTAAACAAAAATATTTCTTTCTGCGACCTTTGCCCTCATGAGCCAAGGTATATACCTCTGTTCATTCCTGTTGGTCTCGTGAGCCGTCGCCATAAGGGCCCTGACTTCAAAAGCCATCGTATTTCCTAAATTTTTATGTAAAACTTCCGACCAAGCGGAAAGGGTAAGGCATTATTTCTAAGTTCAGCGTAATTTTGAAGAAGAAAGCGAATATCAACGAGCAGCATAAGACCGAGGGCATTCCTCTTCAGGTGATACAGGCGCACTTTCTTCAAAATTCAATTTGAATTATTCAATGGGCTCTTCCTCCAATCTTCCTCGCTCACTGAATTCAACAGTTCTTTTGAAGAAAGGGCAACTGCTTCAAGATATATTCTCTGCAAATGCTATTCAATCTTTTCCACGGACACAACGGTACCAGGTGTTTCGCATTCCTAAATTTGTGTGCAGTGTTCTGGTCAATCAGCAAACATTTTAGCTTAGGCCTCTCACAAGCCTCACATTTTAATGGTCGATCAATCCAAGTAGATACATTAAAAATTAAATCACAGGAATGTGAACGCATAGAGATTGTGGGAACTTTTATTTGCCCATTACTATAAATGAAGACTATGAAATTCATGGTAAAATGTTCAAAATTCAAGGACCAATTGCGTTTACGAGAAGAAAGTTATTTTCCACTATCTCTGCTTCCATCCGATCCATTCAGGGTGACTTAGTAACAGAGTTCTCCCAAGGTATATGTGTATGGTGGGACCCGAATGCAAAGCTGGATCACATTCCCCCCACGTAGAACACACATTATTCTCTCCTTCACACCTCTCCTCCCCCCTCCCACCTACGAGGGTCGGGTGATTTAACAAAGAGCATTCTGGGAAGCCTGAGGGCCTTCCCAGATACTGGTAAGGGATCTTGCCTGAGTCGGGATAAAGTAACTCACCAGAGTACTGGTGGCAAACTAAGCGATTTCTGCAAATTGGAAATAAAATAAAACATTAACAAACGCCTATGAGTTCTAAGATCGACTCTGCATCGATTTTATGCACATCTATTTATTTATTTTCCTGCATATATCGCCTATCTCCACTCCTCTAAAGGCCGTTTTACACGGTACATTTGTTTGTACAAACTCTTCCGTGAACTCTTGCATGAGGCAAAATGTATCGTGTAAAGCGGCAAATTGTGTGAACGCTTGTGCGAATGTCTCAATGCCTGCACGGGAAATAGAACCTGTTCTAATTTCGTTGAGACAAACGTACAATCTCACGTACATACGTTTGTACAAAATCTTTCATCGTGTAAAACGGCCTTAATGAATGATTACGAGAGGACGTAAAAAGAGAAACGTCTTCTATTTTCGGGGCGATATTGAGACTTTAGAACCTCATCTTGGCACGGAACCACTGAGGAGCAACATGATGTGACTTATCCTGCATAAAGAAGCTCATTCATCTTAATACCTTGAAGGGAGACCATCTAACGAAGTGACGCGACGCAATGGAAACTCATGTACCTTGCGCCAATCTCAAAATTTCACTTTTCGACAAAATTCCTTTAGAAGCTTTCCACTTTTACGAGGATTTCTCATCTTCGTGCTAATAATGAGTACAAGCATTGGGTAAAAACATGAATCAAGGCTAGGGGGTCAGGTTAGCTTGATGGTTGGGAAACTAACTGGCTTCCCATGACGAGGGCTTTCGTTCAATTCCGGGTAGGCAAGAGGATTATTTTTCAATTGGATACCCGGTCTCTACTTGGGATTTATGTGGAGAGGACTTCAATATTTAAATTTCAGTCCTCGGCCCGTTGGATGGGACGTAAAACTGAGAACCTCTGGAAGCCATTCGTTAGGAGAAGTATAGTAGGCTAATATTTTTTTCCGATCCCTCCACATCCTCCTCTACTTCCTAAGTAATCTCACCAATACCAACTTGCCCACCCATTCTATATGGTGCTGATTAAATCAGTTGTCGGTCGTCTCCTAGACAACCAAAATTAATAAATTCAATTAAAAGTGCAATAGACATATAACAGTTAAAGCATGGATATTTCTGCAAATGATCCTTATGTCTGTTTACAGTCCTCTGGGACGAAAAACAGTTTTATATTAATTCTAAGCGTAAAGTAAAACTCAATATGGTTTTTGTGGACTGATCTTAGTGCCAGGAGCGTTTAGGAAGTCTTAGGCAGTCTGTCATTACGTATTGTTGCCATTTCCAAAAACTACATTACTAAGTATCCGTTAAACACTAAGCATGACGAATATTTACATTTTTTTCAAATAAGGCTAATTTTGAAATAAAGTCAAAAGTCTTTAACAAGTGATTTCTCTATAAAATGAAATTTCTGAATAAACTTAGTTTAAATAAATGTTAAAATTAGCATAAATAACACACCTTTTAGGGAAAAATGATAGAACCGCATAAGGACCGGGATGGTTTTCTATTTAGAGACCCAGAATAAAACAAGGCGACAATATTTTATTTCCAAAACTAGATGGCGCGGTATGTCCTTCATTTGTACTGTGAGTTGTTCAAAACCCGCCCAAATTTAATAATGAAAAGAGGGGAAAAATGGCTCTAGATATAAATGAGATGAGGGAATTGGATGATTGTTAAATCCTAACTGGCCGCATCCCGCTAATATGCCAACACATAATGAGACGCGAAAACTGGTCTTTTCATATATCTGGCGTTAGAATTTAAAGATAAACAAAATTTATAAAAAGCACAAAACATTAATTATATATATTCCTCGATGCCAATATACCAATATACTTTTAGCAATTAAGTTAATTAAGCAAAAAAACTAGAACTTAGTCTACCAACAACTAGTCTGAGTTCACTTTCATTTCGTTGATACATTAAAGAGCTTCTCATGGTGTCGAAATATTTTTCATAAGCTTTCCCCAGCTAGGTTGACGTAAAAGGTGTCACGAAATGTCATTCGTCATATTTGCAGTGTTCACATTCGCATTTTGGGAGAATGAGGTAGTTAGTTGTTTCGGAATTGTGGGCGGGCTGGAAACCAAACGCTTTTCGTCCGAAAGTGAAATCTCTCACTGCGCCTTTTCCTCGTCTCTCCCGGTGAGCGTAGTAAACACGGCCGACGGACGAAGTGGATAGACTTCAATGCCTCTCGGGGCGAACTTTTCTTCTCCTGGCAGTCGTGGCGCGGATATCTCGGGCATGACCTCGACGGACTACCCTCGAAGGCCGTCCGTTGTGTGTTGTTTTCGAGGGAGGAAAGGAAACTGACGGAGGGAGAGGTGAACGGAAGATCATCTTTATTTTTCCGTCCGCTGGGAAGAAGAAATTGCTCGTCCCACGAGTGAGACAGCGCAAAATTACATAGGCGAGGAATTAAACCCACTTGTTCGTGACCTGGGGAAACGATGGAGAACTAAACTGTCTTATTCACCAAACTTCCTCCATTAGACACCTGCCCGCAGATTATATATGCACTCCACTTTTGACTAAGCATGCACTAGAAGAAATAGAAATTTCACCTTTGAGCATAGATTTTCGATTAGACGCTTGATGTTGTTAAATATTTCTTGTTCCGCTATGCACGCCTTTATGGTTCGCAATATGTGAATTTTCAGGGTTGTCTTCACTCCTGAAGAAGTTCAAATGTGACTTGAGAGAAGCAACGAGCCATTTAGTCCTCAAAATACATCAATGGCTTAAGGAGGGTCCGCCGCGACTGTGTGAGTCAAAACAAATACTAAATTCCACATTTTTGATATTTTCCAAAAATAATCCTGCTTTCACTGATGCAATGCGAAATAGAAGAAGAAAGAAGCCTATGGAAGCCCAAAAGTAAGGCACAAAATATGCATATTATTCCACGAATGTATTTTAAATGAGCACTTTTTTCCAGCCATTGGAGCCGACTGCAGCGCCATTTCCTACGAATTACCGCATTTTGACTTCAATTACGGCATTAATTCTTCAATAACTCGAAAAATAAGGTGGTAAGGTGCCTGTATTTTGTTTTTATTCAATTTCTCTGGATTATTTCCTTCTTAAAGACAGTTTTCCACGAAAATGGCATTTGTATTTTATGGAAAAATACTATTTTTCCCCGTGTTTCTCTCATTCCCCCATTGAACACCATGTAATTTCAAGTTCAATTATAGAATAAAATAGCGTGGAAAGGTATTATTTTGTTGTTCATATCAGATAGAGGACAACTTTTTCTACAAGTAGGCAGAATATGAATAAAATGACATTTAAGTCATTTTTCGGTGGAACCACCTTTCGGTGGCTTCCACAAAGTAAAAAAACGGAGTTTTAATCGATATTTGTTCAAAAGGTATTTTAATGTTTCAAAAATCGGCGAAATCCATGATTTCAACAGAAAATTGACTGGCAACTAGGCGGATCGGATGTCAGATCAGATGATTTTAGCGGGGAATTTCTGCAGTAGAGCTCTGTGTACAACTCGCTCTCTTTGCAAAATTGTATATAATTTCTATTTGCGCATTTTCGCAACTAAGGCATTTTTTATTAGAGAATAACAACCGAATGAAACGAGGTTTCAGCCATTTCCTTAAATTAAGGAGCAAATATTGAATTGTTTCCTGAATACCCTGAATTGTTTTCCAGCATCTAACGACTGTGTAGAACATGGCCGCACAATTGCGGTAGACATAGCGTTGAAAGAATCCCCTCATATTTTTTCGTCGACTTCTCAAATATGCGAACAAGCGAGGCGAAACTTCAATGAAATGAAACCAGCAGGCATTTTTTTTCGGACGCCTCATCAGCAAAATGGCTAAAAATGCCGACACGCTGCCGTCACCGAGGTCAAAATCCAAGCACGCACTAAAACAGTCATCGGCCTTCCCCAGGCGTTTCAAACGTGAGAAGAACAGGTTTCCAAACAAGTTATAATAAAACTTATACAACTCACCATAGCTCGAGCTCAAGTTCTGCTTGTCAGAGCCCAACTTAATATTGCTATGATAAATATTGTGCCAGCACCTTGCTCAGATTCAGCAACTTTTAAAAAAACCAGCCAAAACAGTAAGTGCACTAATGACAATTATAATGAAATATTTGTTTATGATTTACGAGTTTCTATAGACCTAATTATCTAATTATAGAAACTTCTTACATGTTGCAACCATTCAGTATTTCAACCATAAAGTGTTCGCACGATGTTCATGCGTAATCACGGATAAATTTCGATCAGTTTCCAATTCGATGTCATTATTTGTTGTTGCGCGATTCTCTTCGGTCTAATCTCCATTATAATTTAGATGCAAGGATAAGGAGAGAGGTTACTTTAAGTGTTATTTTTTATCGTTACGATCAATCCAATAGTGGATTTCATTCCCGACGAGAGTAGAAAAAAGAATGAAGAAAAAAATGGTGTCATTTCACATGGCTCGATTAGAATGCAATACACGACTCGTCACGTGAGGTTGTATATGCCGGCCATTTGCATCGCAAAGTGGACATCGCATTGACTCTGTCGTGCTCTGCCGAATTTCAATCATTCGGCGATGTTCAAGTTCATGGCCTCTCCGTGCATCCGGTCCACGTCACGTGATCAACAATGGCGGCGATCGTCGTCGCCGCAGTAGTTAACGTCGAATCGACGGTGGCGTGCCAATATTCTCCTTCGTTGCAGAGGTCGCCGTGTGCCGATCATTATTTTGCCAGCTGCGGTTTCGCTTATCGTGGCGTCATTTCTGACACTGAGCCCGCATCTCATCTTAATTGACGCAACACTGTATTTAAATACGGCGGCATGCAGTCAATCATGAAATTTCTATGAAGTCACTACGCGTGACCTAGACTGGGAGATGACTGAACACGTTCTTCGAGGAAACAAAGTAGATGATTGTTATTTATTTGCTTCGTCCTCTTTCAGCAGATATAGCACTAGCAGATCATGCAATCAAAAGTAACCACACATTCAATTTCCAGCTCACAAATATAATAATAGACTCAGAACCCAACTTATGTAAAGGATTTTTTTAAAGAAATGGTGCACATTACACAAAGCAAAACACCCTACAATAAAAAAAACAAACATCACCAAATTAAGCAACATTTACTATAATCTAATATATTCTTTAACAACACATAATTATGTTTTGATTTTTGAAACAACCTAAATATACAACAATTGAAACAAACAATAAATAGCAACGAAAATGTAATCAAGCAATTAATTTGAAGGAACTCTCTCTTAGGTAAATTGAAAAATGAAATGTTTATAAACTTATAACATAAATATGTACTAAAAACTGTAAACTATATTCCATTGATGCAAAAACGCCCCATATTTTCATTGTAGACCTGATGAAGCTTTGATAAAAATGGAAACGTTGGAAAAGAGTAATAAAAAACAAAAAAATCCAACTTATTTGACCTATATCTCCTATAAGAAGAAGCAGTAAATAAACAATAATAAAAAGAGGTCATGAAAAGGAATCATCTAGAAGATTGCTATTTTTAGTATGTACATTCTATCGACCGAAAGTAAGTTTTGATTAACCGTTTCTAAACTGCTTTTAGCTATCGAAGATAACCAACATTTCCCTCTACTTTTCTCTTTAGTGCGATACACCCCAAACTTCCTTTAATATTGTAAATATTCCAATTGTAATATCCTAGTTCTTATTACCAACCTTCCTTGCTAATCTATTTCCTCATTCCTCTCCTACATAGCATTCGTCCTTCCACCAACAATTCAATTGTCCAACAGACTGAGTCTACTTCTTCTGCCTCCGCCTCATTTTATTTTGCCACTTCCTTTCCTCCCAAACCACGAACAGTTTTTTTCGTCAAGTCTTCCTTTCCAGCCATCACAGTTTCTCCAGGTCCTCTACATCTTAAATGCATCCAATCTATCCTCCTCCTTTCTTCCTATTGGCCGACTTCCTCGTTGGGGTTTGAGTATAGTCCTCGCCTACTAATTATGGGGTCGCGGAAGCGAGTCCCTGATGTGATTAGCAGTGCTTTGACGGTTGGACTACACTTTTATACCTGATTTGCTGAAAAATGACGCCATTAATATTATATTACTTATATTAAAACAATTCTCCAATCTATGTTCCTTGATCTCTCATGAATGCATGTTTACTTTGTTAAATTCTTCGCGTACTCCAAATCCAATCCAATCCAAATCTCAAATCCAATATCCACTTACGAAGTATCCAAAAGCATTATTATTCTAGTTATAAAATACGTAATAAGTTCCGAGTGTGACATGGTAGAGTTCCGGGTGTGACCTAATTACTCTTTTTGGTCTCCATTATGAGTAAAATTCAATTTTTACTTTAAAATTTGAGTAATGGCTTAGTATATTTGATTAATTAAGCTCTATTAAATTTGGTTAAGTTGAAATTTTTAATTGTAGAACAGAAATGTAAGCATATTTTGTTATTATAACAACTAGGATTGATGAAATATCTACTGAATTGATAAAAGCACTGTACTGTAGCAAAGGAAAGGAAAATATACTTAAACTGTACAATGAGGTATAAAGGTGGCAAGTGACCAAAATAGTTTGGAGAAATAGTGATGATACCCATAGAAAAGAGGAAAAACAGCAATAAATTCGAGAAATGCGAAGAACATCGGACGTTAGGCTTAATATGTCACACAGCAAAAGTACTACTAAGAACAATTAACAGAAGGCTATACGGGAGGCCGAGTAGAGCAATCGAAGGGAAACAGTATGGTTTTAGGAGGGATCAGGGACCAGATATAGGCTTGATAATAGCAATTAGAGAGATTTTTATGGAAAAAAAGAGGAAAGTATATGTAGCTTTTATAGATCTGGAAAAGGCATTTGATTGAGTAAGATGGGAAAAATTAATGGCTATTCGGAAAAAAACGAGCGATCGATTGGAAAGAAAGAAGATTAATTAAACACCTCTATTTAGACCAAACTGCAAGAGTGAGGATAGCAGGTGAAATGACTGCGGAAATTGGCCTGGGTAAAGGAGTAAGACAAGGGTACTGCATGTCCCCAATATTATTCAACAATTATTTAGAAGAAATAATTCAAGGGTGTTATGACGGTAGAAAAGGGGTGTGTTTGGGTGGAAAAAGAGTAGAATGTATAAGATTTGTAGATGGCATGGCAGTATTAGCGGAAACCAAAAAGAAATAATTGGAATGCTAGAGGACCTTAACACCAAATTTCTAGATTACGAAATGAAGATGAACAAGAATAAGACCAAGAGTATGGTCATCGGAGGAAAAGGGGAGAAAATTAAAATCAAACTAGAAGGGGAATGCATAGAGCAAGTGAAGAGCTTTAAATATCTGAGGAGTATTATAACAGAAGATATATGTTGTACAGCTGAGAAAAGACGGATAGCATTAGCAAAAGAAGGATTCCAAAGGAAAACGAAGCTACGCTGTGGGCCTTTGAACAAAGAATTAAGGAAGAAACTAGTGAAGTGCTATATATGGAGTGGGGGTCTATATGGGGCGGAAACTTGGGCAATTAAGAAAGTGGATGAAAAACGACTGGAAGCCCTGGAAATGTGGATGCTGAGGAAGATGGAAAAAGTGAGTTGGATGGATAAAGTGAGAAATGAGGAGGAACTGAGGAGAGTGGGCGAGGAAAGGACTATGATGAAAATGATTAGAAGAAGAAGGAGAAATTGGATTGGACATTCCCTGCAAAGACATTGTCTGCGGACAACGGGTAAAGAAGTAATGGTGGTAGGAAAGCGGGGAAGGGGAAGGAGAAGCAAGTGAATGCTAGACAACATCAAAATAGTCGGAAGGTACGCAGGCACAAAGCGTCTGGCTGAGAGAAGAGTGGAGTGGAGGAGGAGCCCATGAGGAAACCTGCCATCTGGAGCAAAAAAAACAAAAATGAAAAACATTACCTCGGGCTTGTCTATCTTTATAATAGAATTCATTAATAAAGTTTTTCTTTTACTCTGAAATTTTATAATGGGGTTTTGACACAGAAAATGAGATATCTACATAGAATCACTAAGCTTTATATGTTCTGAAGTACAATCATAGAAATAAATATATTTATGTATATTTCTTTCTCATTAAATGTTAAAGTGTGATGAGCTGTTACTTGGAAGATATAAAGTAAGGTTAGAACTAAATGTTATGCCACCCAATGAAAAATAACACTTTTTAAAACAGAAATAATGAATTCTCTTGGAATTTCGGTCTCACCAGGTACGCAATCAAGGTCACACCCGGAACCATTAAATCACATATTCTATTCATTTATTTAATGTTTTAAGATAGCCAGAAACTTTAATAGCCTAAAAAAGACATTTTCCTAAAAAACTAGAATTGTACTCTATAGATTACATGTTTTATCGAAGCTTTTTTAAATTTTTGGTTCCGGGTTTGACAAATGAACATTAACAACCAATTTTTAATGGATTTTAAATAAAAACTTACCCCAATGGATCAAATCATATAGGATTAATGTTTAAAAGGCAAAATAATCACTTCTATCGCTGATGGAGGGAAACAGGAAATCAACAATACAAATACTTGACATAAACAAAATATCTATCAACAGCTGATTTAAGGTCTAAGTTTATCGATGACAAAAAGTTCACTTTTAAAGGTAGAAAATAAAGACAAACTAAAAATAAATTTATATGGTGTGACAATTTAGTGTTTCATGCTTTCAAATTTGTTATTTATATTATTTTAAATTGTTTTTTATTTTTCCCATATTTGGGCTCACTTTAAATGGAATGGCTATTTATTTCTTATTCAATGTTGACAACGGTCTAAAACACATTTGCTTTCTAATAAGCAAATTTGCGTTTCTAATAAGCAACAAATTGCTTATTAGAAATAATTAAAATTAACGGCTATGGAGAAGGCTCTGTATTTGGCTCTTTCTCTCTTCAGGGTCGTGTATCAGTCCTCATCTGCAATTTTGCATGTAAGGAGTTGCAGTTACTTCTCTGTTGAAAGAGGCCTGGCTTTTCTCCTTTGAAGGGACAACAGAAGAGTCGTCAGAGGCTGCAAGAACAATACATATAACGAGTAGCTGAATGAATACATGAACATATGAAAACGTATGTATGTATATATATGAAATACTATCAAATATATTTCAATCTGTAGTAATCACTTGGAATTTCCTGTGGTCCCTTTGGTGTCATTGGAATAATGTCACTGTTTGGATAATAAGTGATGATAAATCTCTTGATGACAATGAGTGCCTTCAAATCGCTCCAGGCAGTGCGTTAATCACTTCGTAACACAACAGCGTACTTGCCCTCCATTCGTCCACAGACCCTGAGCCCTATAGGTAAGCACACTTCTAAACATATCGGGAGCAAAGTTTATGTGCGCTATACAACAAAAGAACGCCGATAATGGCATCCGTTATTGTTGTCAAGTGTGTTGATTTTCAATACAGGCGTAAAACATGCATATTGTGAGGTTTTTTATTACTGAGTGACAAAAATATAACGTATTTAAGTATTTCTTTTGAATTGATTCAACAAGTTTACACAAAAAATTCAGCCTTGACTGTTGTTCACCCACAGATTGACCGACAGGTAACGAAACATTTCACCAGTGCACAACTTTCCATTGAGCTTCGTTCGTGTGCACATAGGGTTACCAAATCATACGGTTTTTAATGTCCTTTTTCATCCCACGAATAAATGTCCCGAAAACAGATAAATCCCCCGGTTTTCATGATCGCTGCCCAGCCCCGGTAGTAAAACTGTAGAAGCTTTTCTTTCATCGTGTAATATTATTAGAAAAATGAGATGATTCCCCTTATCTTTTTACACCAAAATATGATAAAATAAAAGATTGATTGAGGTTAAACTCGAAACTTCGGGTTATTTAATCCGACGAATTTGTAAATTATTGCCCGCATTCAGTTTACATTAAATCACCCTTCTTACAAACATAAATATTACATCAATATTAATGCTGTTCGCCGAATTATTTCTCACGCCCTGAACGTCTGCTTCATTCAATCACTTACAAATAATATTTGTTTATCACTCCGCTCCATAAAAAAATACTCGATAACTCGCTTCAAACATTCGGACTAATTGTCAGGTGGCCTTTATTGTTTGGGATATACACCACGTGCTCCCGCAAGAATGCAACTTCAAGTCTATATGCTAAAAAATAAACACCAAAACACGTACTCAGTACCAAAATTACAATGTAAAACAATGGACTAAAACTTTTTGTGATAATCCCCTGGTTTTTCATTGTAAAATACGGTAACCCCCCCGTTTTTTCATTCTAAAATATGGCAAACCTATGTGATGTGTTTAGATGTGCGCAAACTACAACACCTTAAATGGAAAGCCCCCAATATCACAGCAATGGAGGTGATACAGGGAATATTGATTGAATTGTTTGATTCGCCCTTTAATTTTCCCACCGAGGACGCCCCGGTGTCTGTTAGCCTTCCAACCGCCAGGCACTGCGATTCGAGGACCGCGGCGAGCCCCCGGAATCGCCCACGCTAGCAGCACCAGTCACCACCCCCACTCCAATCATACTATCCTCCTCTCCTTATTCCTCCTTCCGCGTACGAAACCAAACACATTCCCGCCGGCAGCGACCTTCCCCACCTCCTCCTCTCTCCCCACTACGCCTCCCCTTCACGCAAGCAGCGTGGCCTCCCCCTCTCCCCGCCCCCCCGCCGCCGTGGAGGAGCTGGAAGAGTAGAGTATGAGGCGTCTCTCGCCGAGGACCCAACCAACATCAACCAACCGGTCGTCGGCAGCAGCAGCACCGGATGCCACCGCAGTCCGCCACACTCGCGCGACGAGAGTGCTTCCTTTCGCTCGGCCGCCGCCCGTCCGCTGGTCACGCCTGCCACAGCACGGGAGCGGAGTATCTCGTCGCCGGACGATAGGGATAGCCGTCGGTGCACAAGCCTCATGCGAAACGACTGCACTGCCAAGGGTGCAGCGAGCACGGCGACCGAGAAGACCGGATCTCTTCTCACCAGAATACGAGTCTGTTGCGGACATCGAGATCTGCTGTCCCGTTGGCCGAGCGTCGCGCAAGTTTCGCCAGTGGAACTGGATTGGAAGTGCACGCAGATGAGATCTTTTGATTTCTTGGCGTGCGATAGTGCTCGGTTCTTCGGCTAAGTGTTTTTGCCTAGTGCTATAGGAATGTTTGGTTTAGGAAAGTGACTTCTCTCGAGTTTCCGTGTGACGACATTGAAGTGATCCAAGAGTCCTCCAAGATATCTGACGAAGTGTGTAACTAATATCTGCAAGAGTCTACATCTACAAAAGTCCAGTGTTCTCGGTTACCAGGGTATCTCTGAGGTCACTTTCCGCAGCAAAGAGATGTATGAAGTGATATCGTCCTTGTGCATCATCAGTGAATGAAGGATATCATGAGGTAAGTAAATTTTTAAATGGTATACAAACATTTTGCCGTTTGCCGACAATTTAATAATGTACATTCATGAGATGAAGGTATTCAAGTAGCAATTATTGGTGCCAGGTCAATAAGGCCAATGGCACTGAAAGTTAAATTATTACATTCCATTAGAGATTACAACAAATACAGCGTGATATTAACATGAGACACGTTGTAAAAAAGACAATTCACCATGTAGATGTTTAACCTCTGAAATTGCTATCCTATGGACGATAAAATTCCTTTCTAAATGTTTTGGAAACAGTCTAATGAAACAAGTCCTTGTTAACTCAATAATCACTCTAGTCTACAGTGTATTCACGCCAAAGAGTAAGGCTAATATCTAGATTATTAGGTATCTGAAACTGAAGTAGCGAGGCTTTTCCATGCCTGAGGGCCATTGGCAGAATATATTTTGTTCTGGAAGAATTGGCCGCAGGATTAAATTGATTCTTCTAGCAGCCAGCCATTCACACGGAAAAAATATGGGAACATAGAAGAGAAAAAATAGTAATCATAGAATTGAAAGTTTTGTCCCTGGGTACGAAAGAACGGGAAAGGCGCCAATTCGAAGAATTCACGCGAAGTAGCCTCCACGTGGATTCTAAGCGAAATTGAAGCATCACTCGGCCCCTGCCACTGCCTGGGATTATTGCTGCTCCCCCCCCCCCCCCTACTCCTCCCCCACCACATTCGCCTAATGGGCTCCCTTGTCCCCTTATGGCGAAGAGCCTGCACCAAAATGCTCAGGAGACCCTTCTCTTCTCACCTTTCCCCAATGGGAATCCCCTCGCCCCCACAACAACACTTCCCTTGTCAACCACTGCCGTTTTTTTGACCAGAAATCTCCCGCTCCTCGTTTGTGGCGTAAGTAAGCGGTGGAAACTTCGCAACCACATTCCGTTGGATAAATAAATAAAATCTCAGACGAGGAGACCCATAACGAGCACATCATGTATCTAAATTCTTGCAGCGTAAGTGGTTGTCAAAAATAATTTTATCAAGGACGATTTCCAGTCATTCACAACTTCTATTAAGCACATTGAGAAGCACATGATCACATCAGTTCGTTATTCAATTTAACAGTTGACGTTTAACATTCCAGATCCGTTGGCCTGTTTTAACGACCTATATAAAATTAGCATTCCACTAAATCTCGCCTGCCTCAGTTACTTTTATTTTGGAAAAATATAAAAAGGTAAGAATGAATGCAAAAAAGCTTCATCGTCTAAGATAGGGTTAAAGATTTTTATAGCTTTGCAGTATAAGTTTTTCAGCGAAATTAATGAGATTTTATAGCTTCAACCGCAAGAGGTATTTTTTTAAATTCAGAGGAAGAACGAGGGAATATCTAACAGCAGTTCTGAAAAAACGCTGTTTTTCATGTACGTCTACAAAATACCCTTCGAGCCACCTCATGGGTGTGTGGCAGGGGTGATTAGTCACTAACATACATTACACTATACCCTATTTAAGTGTAACTAGGACTATTGATGCGTTAGCATGAAGTGCCCATGCTTAGTCATAAACATTAGATAGCATAATCACTAACAAGGCGAAGCCTCACAAGCATGTACTACACTATATGTTACTATATCCTTTTCTGTTACCTAGTACATACTAACAGCACGCCTAGCATGTTTTCTACATGGGTCTTGAGTCCCTGTCCATCTGTGTAGTTGTAGAATGCATGTATATTGAGGTCACTCTTCATTTTGATGACATCTGTAGTGTAGTGTTGCATGCTTGTGAGGCTTCGCCTCATGACAAGCATTAGCGATTTATGCTGATGCATAATTAGTCGTAGTTACACTAACTTTAGGTTATAGTGTAATTTATGTTGGTGATTACTCACTCCCTGCCACACACCCCTGAGGTGGCTTGCAGGGTATTTTGTAGATGTAGATGTAGATATGTATGCTACCAATGATAGAAGGATCGTTAGTATTTTGCAGCTACATAAATGGACAGAGATACAAGAAGTATACAGAAGGCATGCATGGCGTGCTGTTAGTATAAGGTTGTAGATCAGAGTACTAGTATTATGGAGTAAATCAACTAACAAGATACACTGCCTATTAACAAACCTAGTAAAAATCCCATTGGCAGCTGTGATGGTCACTTATCGTTCGCGGGAAAAGTGACATTTTAAATCAGTCCTTTCGGCAATCTAGTTCTCTAATCTTATTATCATGATCTGATCTACCGTAGTATGTTGGATTTCGTAAAATGCATTCATCATGCTAACCAATTTTTACAGCAAGCCTCGAACGTCTGATTAGCTTTTCAAATACGTTACTGGTTCTGTATTTGTAATTAACGCATTCACACAAGCTTTCTACCATCCTCTTCCCTTCGTAGTATGTAATACCGCAGTGCAAGTGTGGGGAAAATTCACTCCTTGCCACACACCCTTGAGGTGGCTCGCAGGGTACTCCAATGCTGTAGGTTTGTTCTCGTCCTTCTTTGTGTTCTCCCCAAAGTAACCGCCTCTCTGAGCCTTCGCCATCCGTCCTTCCGGCGGGCCAACGAGTGATAAAACACCACGGGCTATAAAGAGTGATAACAGTTTATGGCTCCTAATTCTCGGCAGTGTCTTTGCAAAGATCCCTCTTCATGGTTCATCACACCTTCGGCAAATTTGAAGACACTTAGGAATTATGAAGTGAAAAAGAGTTCTCACCGAACGGTGACGTCCATAAATGATATTTCGCACTTAGGGACAAATAGCGAGATGTTAGACATACCGATACGTCCTAGTTGGAATCAACGACAAAGGAAATTACTAGAAAAATTCACACTTATTGAAGATCTGGCATTTTCGCTGCATACATCGCATTGTTGTATGCATTGCATTTTTTGGCAAATATAAAAAATTAGCCCTGGCATATAATGTTTTAGCTGCTCGAAATATGGCATCAGTCGAAAGGCTCATAATGGGATGCTCTCCTAAATTTAAAAGAGCATTTTTTTTTCGCTTGTAACGATTGATAAATTAAAGCCATTGACATTTACAAAGCAGCTCTTTATAATTCTCAATATTCTTGTATTTATGAAACGTCAAATTTCGCGAAAATTTCATATGTCTTTCACGCGGAAGAAACGTCTTTTGATTGGTGTGACGTCAGAATGCGAGTAAGCGGGTTTACGGGGTTTCCCCCGCCCCATGGCAATACAGCGATTCCCTGTTTCGTAGGGATGGGTGGTTATGGTAAAAAACCGGTGTTCGGTTAATCGGTTATTTTCAGTGAGTAGAGTACTCCAGTATTAAAACCTGACAGAGAAAACTTTTTTTTTCAGGTTTTATAACCTGAAGGTATAATAGGCTTTTAAAAGGTGTTACGGATGTGGTACATTAATACTCTCTCGTGAGTGCATCAGTGGTGACTTACTCAATATAACGTGATTATTATTGCAGCTACACGGGAGTTACTACTGTTTTTCGTCAAAACTTTTGGCGTTTCTAAAAAAGCCGTTTTTTCTCATTTTGGACTACTGCTAAAATAAATGTATATCAATGGTGATTTTTAAAGTTAAGAAGCTAAATTACAACATGTTTGTGGTAATATTTCCGTAAAGTATTTTATTTAAGTTATAATCTTTTCGTCATCACATCAATGCACGTAGTCAATTATTTATTTGCGTCTCGAATGAGAAGAAGTAAATGGAATGTGTTCGACTACCTAAGCCAGCGCTATAGTGTAATTAATACATTTTACAATTCTTTTACTTGTGAGCAGCCAATTTTTCTGGAGGTACACTTCACTGTAGGGATGATGACACGGTAACAAATTCACTGTTTTTATTTTATCAGTAATTTCATACCTGTTGAAAACTAGATCATATGCTTGACTGAGTTGTTACATTCGTTGGTTATTGAAGTATTTGTTTTAGCGAATTAATTTCTCTATCTCATTGTTCTTTATTCATTATCATTATGAAATTTGAGTGCAAAAAGACCAAGCACTCCAAATGAGGACGAAATGAAGTTGGATAAGGAAATATAATTAATACAATCTTATGGTGAAGTACACCATTGCCACAGTTACAATTTCTCCATTTTAAATCACCGTGATAATAAAAAATGAATTATTTTGGCCCTCTCCTTCCACATCCATTGGTTAATAAAATAATCATGTAAGTTCCCCAGGTTGACTTCTTCGCCGAGTAATTAAGTTTACCCGAAATTATATGAAAGAAAAAACTTCCGATCACCCTCGTGAGTTGGCTATTAGTCAGTAAAACGATTTCCCCGAGAATGATTACTTCGGCGCACAATATGCATGGCTTATCGCATAGTCATGACGCATCTCATGCCTTCCGTTGATTTTTTAACTAAAATTGAACAGAGATTATGTAAAAATAACTTATAGTTAATTTCTCCAAATACTCTCTCTCTCTTTGTTATGTAGGTTATGTACTAATTACTATTGGAACTTCATACATTCCTTTATATCCGGACAGCTGTTCTGTTAGCAGGAGCAAGTAGTACCAAAATTCCCCAACAGAGGGCAGCCTTCCAGTTATTTCGCTCAGGTTATTTTTCGGTTAAACCAAAAAATAAGCGAGTACTCAGTCGACTCAGATTAACCTGTGCAGAAAAACCTGAGCAGCTGCCTGCAGCAAGACCATGGATAGAACCATGGCCTTGGCTAGCAGCAGCACTTAGTACCGCCGCTTGATATGTCCGGAATTATTTTGTTCTCTGTATGAAGTACTATCTCGTAACATTCATAAATTAATAGTATAAGTAATATTAACCACTGGATGTCTCTTAAGTAGAGTACGGCATGTTTGCATGTTCATTTACGTAGCACTCTCCCAGTTTCTAGTTTGACTGCGCACTGTTCTCCTAAGTGCTTTTTGATCTGCGCCTATCGGCCAGGGGAACGTGCGAGTTCCCGATTTGTACTGGGACGAGTGCTGCATGCCTGGTGTGTAATCACCCCGTGCCACACACCCTAGTGGTGGCTTGCACGGAACTTCGTAGATGTAGATGTGACAAGGTACCCCGAGAGAGTGCAGGCTTCCGGTATTTCACTCAGCTTATAACTGGTAGTTTCAGGCGTTACTTGGTGGAACTTATTCATTGTATAAATGAAAAACTTTAACTTTGTGGTTCCAAAATGATACTTTTATTAGCACAATACGGGTTTCGACGTACTATAACGTCATCTTTTCCCTAAAGGTGATGTTATAGTACGTCGAAACCTGGGTCGTGCTAATGAAAGTATCATTGTGGAACCACCAAGTTAACGCTTTTCATTTATCACTCAGGTTGTTTTTGGTATTAAATAACCGAGTACTCAGGTTAACCTGCGCTGAAAATAACCGGTTTTGAAACGGTTAACCTAAGGGAAATAATCAGTTACTGATTTAACCGGTTATTTCTGCCCATCCCTAGTGTTTCACAGCTTGTAAGGTCTTGTGGACAACTGCTAAGTGCTCACATATGCATTTTTGTGACCGATTGTGTATGATTCGAGGGTAATAATAACGTAATGGCTGACTCTGGCTTTGTAATGGCACATTCAGGGAATATTAAAATCTTTTTTGGCGTAGAAATGGTTTAACATTTGCACAATGCACCACTTGTATGGCATGACTGAATAATTTTCTCTTCCGTAGACAAGACATACAGCGACTCACAACTGCTAACTAAAGGAACTAGGGATTGGAAATAGCACCACGGAACCGTATTTACTGGACTCGGACGTAACGCTCATCAAACATGGCGACGAGTCGTTTAGGGCGCAAGGTTACTACACAATTTTCAAAGTTGAATTTTACGAATATTTCGTAAGTTACAGAAAAACTGTTTGAATTGAAATTTTCAGTGAAGAGGGTACGTTTTAATCGCATAATCATCCAGTTTTAATAGACTTCTCCATTGCGGTATTGACATTGCACAATTCAAAGTTCGTCCAGTTCTATTTTCACGGATCATGAATGTGTTGTGTGCTTTCCATTTGCATTGGTGCACCGCTGCCCACTTCTCAACACTACGGCGCAGTTGTTTTCCTTTTGTCTCAGACCCTGAACCCATACTCCTTGCCCTGGGCACTAATGCACTACGCACTTGAAAACAGATCGGGATCGATATCCGCTTGAGCAAATGATGCCATCAATTTAAAGGTGGTAAATTATTTTTCCTTTCGAATCGCATATAGCCCGTTCGAATATCTCATACACATTCCGAGTGATAAGGAAATGACTGGCATACATAATTTCGTAGCATCACTACCAGCCATCCGTGATGAATACCAACGACGTTTTTCGTCCAAACACCACCACTCATTACATCATTAGAACTCAAATATTTACCATAGCAAGCCAATGGATCGTTCAAAAGGCCACTAATATCTCTAAACAGACCAGGGGAGCCTGGAATGCTTAAGTAGATTTAATACTTATTTCAGCGCCCAAATGGAAGAAACTACTGAACAAATAATCCAAGTAAGGTGTTGATGCCCTCCTTACTCGTTTGTTTCCAAGTGGCTAAAGGGAGAGCGGTGTGCGGTTCGAACTTGAAATGGAAAGAATTACGCACGTCTGGTGTGCTACACCAGACATGCCGCACACCCTGGTGCTGGCTTGTACATGCTCATGATTCCTGGATCGCTTTTTGAGGATTATCTTACTTCCAATCTCCAAAGAAATTTTAGAAGGAGCTGACGGGAGCTGCACTCAACAGATGAATCCATCGTGGCATCGACACCATATGTATTACGACTATGGCACAGTTGCCTGTAGCACGCGTTCCGTTTAGGCGTGCCAGCTTAGCGGTATGAGGGATGGCGCGGAAGAAGTCGAGTAAAGGTGAATTTGAGTTTATATTAGCAGTCAGAAGTAATCATTTCCTTTCGGGGGAGGCATAGTTTATCAGTAATTGCTGATAGGCCTATGAGACTGGCTCTCTTTTAAGTGATCCCAGTGTGTCAGAACATCGCATATGTCTTCTAGTGGTGGGTCGCGGACAGCTGTCAGCTGGCTCTCGCGGTTGTCCTCTTAGAAGGGATCATAGTTCGAATAGTGGAAGCGGGCCTAGAGAGTCATTAGGATTTGGTTTCTCTCTCAGTATACCTACTGATGAAAATAGGCCAAAACAGTCCGGCAGAGCTCCGTAACCGTAAGCAGGGAAAGTTGCACGTGGTGCGGGTACTGCAAACGGTGGTAACCTTACATATTCTTACATATGTAAGTTTTTATTAGAATTCAGAAGTATTTTTAAGTCAGAAAAACAAAACATACTTTTGTTGTAAATTATACTTATTACTTAGTTTTGCACGTATATATATTACAGGAAGAGCTTCGTCGAAACGTAGGTCGTCTTGCTGTAATAAATCATTGTGGAAAAACTAAGTTATACGTATCATTTACAATGCTAAGAAAATTCCACGAAGTCACGCCCGAGACAACGGAATTATACTTTTGGTGAAAAATTAAAGAATACTCTCGGACGGTCGAAACCACGATAGACGGTGGAAGACTGTGTGAGGTTGAGCCAAAGAGGCAGGATCTGACTGAATCAATAATGACTTTGTAATTTTAAAAATGGTTTTTAATTATATTTAGTCAGAATATTAACAATACTTTTTGTTGCTAGAGATAGTTAATGGTGACTGTTCTAGTGTAGAACAACGATAAATACAATAACTAAATTAAGTAAAAATCAATTCGCTTTAGACGTATGTTTCAATTTTTTAAAATTTGTGCAAGTTAATAAATCCCACGAATACCTTTGGATCTCGGGAGGTGAAATTTTAAATGGAATTAGCTGCTGAAATCGGGCGATTTTTGAAATAGCGTACATCGTACTTTTTTCCTTTCGGATAAGCCGGAGGAAACGCGTAAGTAGAATGATTCCCTGCAAGTATAGATACACATTGAGATATCGGTACATCCGAGACTTCCATAGAAGTCAACTTTCTTGTGAAGCCGGCTTTTCTAGGCTGTGGAGCCAGAACTGGCGTTTTCAGACGACCGCCGGATTTTCCATCTCCAGGGTCACCATTGCTAGGGGGATGATAAGAAACCGTCTTCATCATTCGGGGCTTGAATGAATGGACATCACCACCAAAATGGCCTCCCCTTGCACCACCACAATCCATTCCTTTGCGAGATCCTTTCGAATATTGTCGAATTTCCATCCACTTATTCGAGAAACATGCGCTGTTACTCAAGCGCCAGAGGCACGCCCCGCGGTCTGAGGACGAGGTGAGGCCTTCACGAGGTGAGGCGCATGTTCGAGGTGAGGCGCATGTTCGAGGTGAGGCGCATCTTTTAGGTGAGACGCATCTTCGAGTTGAGGTAGATTCGCCTCCAGATGCGCGAGTGTTTTCTTCAGTGACGCCCGCCTCGTCGGCAGACATCGGAGCGGGAGGAGGCGGCGAGGCGCGGGTCCGTCGCCTCCAGCATCTCTCGCTGACTCAAGGCCACGCGAGGCATGGTGAGACGGAAGGCAGGAGCTCGGCATGGATCAAAGATGAGTGAAGGTCTCAGAACGCGACAAAAATCTCCACGAGCGATTGATTCGCTCTCTCTCCGCCACTCACTAGACCCAGAAACATGCCGATGAAATACATAAATAAATCTCTCTTGAAAGCTTTTTAAATTGCTGTTAAGATGTCAATTCTCTCTATATTTAGATCAAATCTCGTGTATGCCACTCGCTTTCGGGACCTTCCATAAGAAAGATTTAATACGCGAAATGAACAAAATACAAAAAGAAAATCCACAAGTTCCGTCAAAAAGAAGTAAGAGCAAATAGATAGTATATCACGATAGATGGAAGGACTAGGTTGGGAGCCCCTGGAGACTCGGAGGTTTCAGGCTCGGCGAAGATTACTGGAAACATTCAGATCATGCAAATAAAACTTTTAAAATCCACAATGTTTGGTCAAAAAGAGTACGCACAATCCAGACTTCAATGCTTTTGCATCAACATCAGGTGTTGGTGCAATCAATCTCCTGATCAACCTGATGATGATACAAAAGCGTTGAAATCCGGATTGTGCATACTTGTTTTGACCAAAGATTGTGGATTGTAAAAGTTTAAGTTTCGTTACATAAAATGGAATTCCATCAAGTCAAACCGGATCTTATTTCCTTTATTCAGATCACGCAATTTTCATGGTGATACGGAGAATATAATTTTAACCCCACTCTATACGTATACTGATAGAAGCGGATAAAATAAGAGAGATACACTGCCGAACTGGAAGGCACAAAAATGCCTCCTTTCCACGAGTTATTAGCTAGTAAATACCTAGATAAAAATAGAACCAGACACTAGGGAACTATGCAAATCTCATCCGCCCGTTTTGACTTCCAATTCCTTTAAACCAATTCCCTCTCTTTTCAATGGTGGCGTGTCAATGTGGGCATTATGTGGACACACTCTGCCCAGCGCTCCTGTTATGGGGACTCAATGGTTAATATGAATACGTGTTTTACAGCTAAACTGCATTATTTGAGTCATCACCAGTAGTTATATCCATCCGAAGATTGGTTTGCAGCAGCTCTCCATTCTAATATATTCTGCCATCCGCTTCATTCCTACGTATAATTATTCACTTTGACGTCCTTCATGATTTGCTTGATGTCCTGCATTCTTGGTCTTTCTCTATAATTCTTACCTTTTATTTCACCTACCAATATTGCGTTCACAAGGCTGTTATGTTGCAAAATTTGTCCAATAAGTTTGTCTCTTCTTCTTCGCAGACTTTTCATTGTGCTTCTTTTCCCTCCAGCTCTGCGTAGAATTACTTCGTTAGTGATTCTCTTCGTCCATTTGATCATCATTCTTCGGTAACACCACATCTCCATTGCTTTCAATCTCTTCTGCTCTGCAGAAGTTTTTATCCAGAATATTTGAGCATGTACATATCGATATACGAAGTAACCTTCAAGCCACTTCACATGTGCGTTATGGAGTTAAATATTCACTTGATTTACATAAATTCACCATAAGGTCATATAACACATGGTGAGAAGTAGATTTATTGTGGATTTAAAGGATCTGTGGCAGTTATAATACTAAAAAATTACGCTATGCAAGCTACAAGAACTTGGAAGAGGTAAAAAAATAAAGAGTGTCTTGAGGAGAGGCTACAAGCTATACTACCTGGGGAAAACCACTTCGCAATATCTGGATGAGGGTGACAGCAGCCGTTCAAAAGAAGCCAAGATTGTGTAATGCAGGAACCTGCGAGGAACAAATTAAATTTCTAGCGTATGTGGCTTGAAGTATATATTATTACAAAAAAGTCGAAAGTATTCGGTGATCATTAGCGGAACCTTTTGATGTCGCCACTCACGAAGAACCTTGTTCACTTCCAGGCATTTAAATGTCAGATATTCCATAAATATCCAGAGAGGACTTAAATGAACACCTGGAATCAAACTCGGAGTATCTTAAGGTAATCGGAAGCCGACGGATGCAAAGAGCACTTCATGTTGGATCCCTGCCAATCGCTCGTACTATGTTCACGCGTACGTATTTATTCTGCTTTTCTCCGCTCCCTACTCGAGCGCTCTTCAGACCACTCTCTCTCGACATGGATGCCGCTTCGCAGAGCAGTGAGAGGGGTGGGGGATTAATTATTCCGACCTGCGCACCCCCCCCCTCACCCCTGCCACCCCCTCTCTCATCCCCGGCCTCAACTTAATGGTTCCCGCCGAGCGTCGAGCCAGCCAGCGAGGTAATCTGCACATCTAGAGTGCCCACCCATACAATTTGGAAATCCACCACGTTTTCTTCTCATCCGGTAAATTTTTAGCAAGGTGGAAAATAAAATAATATTCTCACAAGAGATAGATAGAACCCTCGCCAAACTCGTTAACTATTAATATTCCAAGAAACGACGGGCAGTTCTATTCATTGGTACTTCTTCTATTCCTGCGCTCACTGACATATTGAATCCAGTGAGGATGGAGTGGGTTCGGCGGCGAGGATACTCGCCCTTGATTGGGCCACGGCGACCAAATACATACAAAAGCGGTTGACGGAGATGTCTTTGTGGAATCCCTGACTACTTGAGTGCATCGCCGACGGCACTTCAGGTGTACCACTCCGTCTAGTGAGACTAATGGACTCCGAAGTGCATCTCGCTATCATGGTATGCTCATGTCGACGCCGGGTTTCTCTCCATTCTTCCTCTCCTCCTCGAAAACATATTTCACATTATCAACCATCCAATCAATTTTTAAAAAGCGCATATGGCCGCATCACTCAAAATCAAACCCGTAAGTTGACTTTTTAAAGCCAATATTAAAAATTTGAAAGACTACATTAAATATGTCGTTTGGGCATTCATCATGTCTGAATAGACTTGATGTCAAGTATTCAGTGTTTGTACACACTGATGTTTTGACAAATTACAGCCCTAATCTCAAACCACGTAATCTTTAAGGATTTATTCGTTTGCGGGATCGAAAATCTTTATAACTCAGCAATATTGTATTTGAATCTGAGAGTGAGAGAATCTGAGAATCTCCGCGAAATGGCGTAGAATGATTCAATTGGGTAATTTAAATGTTTATCATACTTCGGAATGGGACAGGACGAAGTACCTAGGGGAAAACCCCTGATGTGCATGGATCCATAAAGACGCACTGCTAAAATAAGATGAGTTCTTAGCGTAGATCTTTGATGGATATGATTATAAATTATGACTTTTGCGGACGAAATATCTGCAAGCATCAGTCGTATTACGCCAATCTTCCCTCTCTACAGAAACATTCCATCTTCCATCAGGTTGCAAATGAAGATCTGCGTCACAGATGAGGGAAATATCCGAACAATTCAATATTATAGCTTCCAACCCATAAATTTTCCATTGCTTACGCAAGATTTTTCGGAAATCTTACCCATAAAAAAAACAATCTACTTTGCGATTCGTACCTACGCGAAAATTTACAAATAGTGACTCCCCTTGGTCCACAAAGGGATTGCTCTTCGCTCTCAGCAAAATCTTCCCCCAACCTTCGCTTCATTCGATTTGCGATCCGGGGCGACGCTTAGGGTCGATCAATCTCGAACGAGTCCTCTCGTCATTCCCATCATCAGGACGAGTCTACGCTCTTCCCGCGGGCGATCGCCATGTCGTCCGTAGACGGATGAGATTGGCAGGTGACGCGTCGCGGGTGCTGGGAAAGGGGCAGTGTGTCGCCCTGCTGATGATGAAATGATGAAGAGGGCTGGTGAATAAAGACTCGCGTCGATGGACGCATATTCCAGAGGACAGAAAAAAGTCGACGGTTCGCAGTGCGAGCACCAACGAGCACCCGCCATACTTTTATCTCGAGGCTGAATGCATTTTTCATTTGTGCGCGCCAATTTTTTCCCTATCGGACCGAATAGAGTTAGGTTGGGTACTCATTTAACGCCGAGTGAGAATTCTCCACTCCTTTTCATTCACCTAATCCCTCCTCAAAACAAAAAATTTCAGACCGGTTGCCGCGCCTGCATTAAATATTGTCTTGATGATTATGTTTTTCACGACAAAATGTTTGAATAATGTCAAGGTCATTGCATATTAACTGGAAGAGGGAACCATAGCCCTTTTTGTTAAGAAAAAAAGATAGAATATTCGAGAAATATTGTTCATAACTTCAGAGCCTATTGTACAAATGCAACTAGTGTGCCTAATTCTCCTCTCCTCTAGTCCGTCGAAATTAGAGGTGTTCCCAGTTGTCCCTACCATTGGATACAGTTCATTTAAAAGTAAATGCCTCAGATTATAGCAAATGCAAAGAAATGGAGGACAATAATTGGCTAGAAAATATTCTCTGGACCCCTAGATGATAGATCGACAGCCGCGGAGAAGCAATAACGAGCTCGGTCCTAAATAATCACTCTTAAATGATATAACAAAATTATTGACAACCATTCAACGGAATTGTGTTCATCGAAAGTTTATTCGTGAGTGCACCTTCATCATTCTCTGGGGATTGGTCTCGTTCACGAAGAGTTTCCAGCTGATAATAGTCTAAGGAGAAGATATTCTAACCAAGTATCTTCCACTCGCTTTGTGAAGTAAGTTGTTTTTTTGGCATCATAGTCTGTGGAGCTGATGAATTCTGGGGAACTAGATTTCTCTTTCAATGTTTCTCCTCCTCTTGAGGACTAAGTAACTTTCTTTTGAGCGATCAGCGTCTCCGTGGGACCGGAAAGAGTTGCCTTTCGTCTATCTCGCGCGAAACGTTCTCCTATTGTGGAAGCACTCGTTTGAAATACTCCAGTGGGAAACTTGACGATAAGGGAATCGAGAACACAGAAAAAGGAGCGGAGTGATAAGAAGCAGCGGTCGAGCCCTGAGGGCAGATGCCCCGGGCGAACATGCGCATGGCTAGATAAAGAGACCGTTGCCGTTCGTTCCATTGGGACAATGGAACCTTAAATGTTCTGAATCATAAAAGTGGCTCAACCACGGACTGTACCCCAAAATGAGCTCTGAGTAGGCCATGCCGGCCTCGGTGGCGGCGGGGTAACGTCCTCGCCTGCTGTCCCAAAGGTCGCGGGTTCGAATCCCTCCTGGGGAGGATTTTTCACTTCCCAGGGCATGGTTGTTCGTGCTTGTCCATTGAATAAAAATTGTATAACAATGATGCATGTTCCACAGGACTAGTTCCTAGAACAAATTGAATAAATATTATTATTATTACTATTATTCACGGGGATGGCACCACAGTCGTACTATTACTAGGTTTTTGGGGTGCTTCGGCAATGGAGGCGAGATTGTATCGTCGACAACCTTTTTCGGCGTCACTGTCATTTAAAAGCGAATGTAGGGGTGCGAAATGTTTCATTATTTAATTTAACATCAGAAAGTTATAATTAAATATGATACATGAATAGTAAAAATTTCTCAAAAATGCGTATTTGAAAAAAGCTGACAGGACACACCGTGTAGATTAATAATAGATCGACAGCCGCGAAGGAGCAAAAAATATTATTGAGAACCATTTGACGACTTCTTGGGTACCGCTATTGAGTTGCTGTTACTTGTTGCTGTTACTTGTTGGTACCGCTGTTGACGACAGCTGTTGGGTATCCACTAGGGTGGGTCTTATTTTTCGAAAATGAGAAATTGAAAAGTTCCACGCACCAAAACATTAATTTTGATGAAAAGACATATATTCCAAATTGCGGTCTGTGTACAATGCAACTATTACCGAATGTGCTCTAAAGTTTTCGCAAACAAAAAATTAATATTTCGTGCCAAAAATGCTTACCTTATTGTATACATGCAATTTGAAACAGATTCACCGTTAAAGACATCAATAGGATTAAGTTATAAGTGGAGCTCCGTTATTTAAAGGGAAACTCGATGCCAACTAAACTTCTGGGATTCAACATTATTATCAGCTTGCAAATGCCACGGACGACACGTGAAGAATTGGGTATTTTCCAAAATTTTAAATTTAAGTTTACGGATCTTTATATGTTACTTAAACTCGAACAAGCTTGCGGATTGAAAGTAGTTTTAAAATTGATTCAATATTAATTGAGATAGTTAAGATTAAAGTAGTCGAAATTTCAAATTTTTTTACGCCGCTGCGAAACGAAATCTGATTGGCTTGACGCCATTTTCGCTGAGCGATCGACGGATGTGAGGGAGAAAGTGAGTAACTGTAGATCTACCGTATATTTAAAGATTTTTCATTGAAAACAAAGACTATGGTGTGCAATGGTTTTATTAAAACCACATAAGATAATTTACCCAAAGTGGATATTTTATGGTAGGCGTTTTAATGAAGGACGAGCGATTTAATGCTGCGGAAATTCGTTGAGCTTAAGTCCAAAAAATGTAAGCCTAAGTTTTGATTTTAAAACCGTCATTACTGTTTTATATCATTTTTGATACATATAATTATGTATTTGGTGTATGAACTTTATTAACTGTTTTTCCAATACACTCATAATCATTATGTTACTTCTTTCTTTATCGAAGTACATATCAGTCCATGCAACAGTAAACAAACAGTATCTTAGTAACATATCAACATAACACAGTACTCGCCAAATGTTTGTGCTGCCAATACACGACACACCTAAAACGTTAATTTTTTATTTGCTAATTAGTGATTGTTTGTAGATGAGGTTTCTAGAAGTGGCTTATCTGCTGTAGAAATGCCTAAAAATAGATTCTCATCTCCAAAATGTCTATTCAAAGTTTAATTTAAGTGTTGTTATATTATAAAGCTTCTCGTGAGAGTTATGGTGATAATGCTATAGGATACGTCCAAGTAAAGAGAGATGGACCACTTTGCACAGTCATTGCAAGAATATGTCCAGAACACAAAGTGCGGAGTAAAACATACATTTTTACGGGTGAACATTGAGGAATCCAAGGAAGAATTTTCAATCATTCAATGTCGTGATTGCGTGAATAAATTTCTTGTTCGGTGTTTCAACCGATGTATTTGTACATTGTGGCACAAAACACCATCTATATCCCTTACTTAGATGCCATTTAAAGACATATCTAGAAACGCGAACACGTCAGAAACTAATTTCGCCGCATTTGTTTCCACCGTAAGCATAAGGAAACTCCTGGGTCTAAATGTAAACAGCGAAAATGACGTCACAGGCCATTCGGTTGTTTACGGAGTGTGCTCGGGAGTTTTCGTAACCTTCTACTTCCTTTAGCTTTTAAAACCGAAATTCGTACAATTTGATAAGAAAATTTTTAGCCAATGCAATAAGATCAAGTAACTGAATCAGATTATCGATAGTTTGAAATACGTGGAAAATACCCAATTCTCCACATCTCCACGCGTTCCCACTTTATGGTAATTTGAACGCAACGCACTCGATTCCAAGTAATTATATTTACCACATGCATTCGCGATCTTCGAACTTATTTCAGTGGACTGTATTTCTTTTAATTATTTGAGTATTGAGCCACGATTAAACCCGCAACCAGTCAGCGAATGCCACTCACCAGTTCTGGTCCCAGTTCACGCTCGGCGCCGTGCGATATGCGGGTGCAGATCGTTCAAGGGTATCCGACCAGGCACCATCCGAGGCCCACACTCAATCATACACACACTTACGCATACCCACGGCCATTCACCAAAAAAAACTCTAAACTGGCCAGTGGTGCCGCCAAGTGGAGGCGAGGCTCAACCTCAACGGAACAAATGAACTGCTATTACTAATAACCGTGATTACAACCAAACATTCCCCCGCCCTTGGAACAATGTTCCAAGAAAAAAAATCAAACCAAATATAGAACAAAAAAAAATACATCAACTAGATTGTCTACCAAATTTATATTGCTTCGCCCTTCGATGTGGCCATATATTCTGCCAGCATAACCTTAAACTAAAAACCGTAGCCTAAGCTAACGTCCCTCAATCAAGGGAATTGGGTATAACGAAAAAAACAAAAAACTAAAATGAAAGGATTGCTGCATCTTCACTCCAATGGGTATATCAAGGAAACTTGTCACAGGAAGGGAAAGCCAACAGGTTCAAAATGTCACTAAACCAACGAAATTCAACTAACCTAACTAACCAACGAAATCTGATAACCTCAATTACTCCTTATCGCCAAATCTCAATTACTACTTATTGGTAATGGACAAAAATCGGTCAATGACCGAGTGCAGGATCTTTGTTTGGTTTTAACTTCAGCGACTCTAACTACACGATCAGACCCAGGAAAACATTTAGTAACTCGAGGAAGGCGCCACCGACGAGGATTTAGCTTCAGTTCCTTCAAAAGTACTATGTTTTTTATATTATTACTACGATTGGTCCATTTCCCTCCCTTCCGTAGAGTCATCAAGTAGCCGTTTGACCATATTTTTAAAATGTACCCACTACTTGCGGAAGTAACTGCCTTTGTCTCCTGATTCCTAATTTTCTGATTACTGTCCACCACTTCTGGAAATGCATAAACTGGTACTAGGAGCAGAAAGTGGCCAGGAGTTAGTGCCTCCAAATCTGAAGGATCCGAACTTACAGGAATAATGGGTCTTGAGTTTAATACACCTTCTATTTGTATCAGTATAGTGTTTAAGTCTTCGTATGTTAATTCTTGTTTCCCAATCGCTGCTGCTAAATACCATTTCACCGATTCCACCCCAGCTTCCAATGGTGCAATATATCCCTTGCATACTTAATTCGATTTGTAGCCAAACAGTTCCAATCGAGGGGGAGATATTCGCTTAATGGGTCCCACTTTTGACTTTGCTATCAGCAAGGAGGTAGTAACAACCTTTTCTGAACTTACACATTGATAATACACCATAGCCTTTCTCGGAGAAATCTGCAAATGCCTGCAATTGAATATCAACCGCGAAATCCAAACTTCAAGCAACGGCCTGATTAAAATTTCGATATGAGTGGAAATTCTTCGGGGAATTGTTTTCATTTTTTATCAACTTCCTTAGGAGGGGACCCAATCAAGTCCGCAATGCCAAATATATCTCTGACTCCGGCATTATTTTTGCAAAACACAAAAATTGGTGTTTTGATTTTATCGGAGTTCAGACCTAACCGCTGAAATCACGATTCAGTGACAAAGGTTCCTGGGCTCGCGGTATAAGTCAACAGTTTAATGGCTTGACCGTTCCCACTGGTATCCAACGTGGTCACTCGCGTGGTGGAAAGCATAACAATGGAACCCAACGGGTGAGCTCAAGTTTGAAATGACGAAACTCCGTCAACCGGATTTGCTCCTATTTTTCCTAGGTCGGCATTCGTCGATGGAGAGAGTCACTGCTCAGCACTAGCGTTACCATTAGTCCCCGATTTCTGACTAGGAACAACGCTATTGGAAAAACAGGCCAATGTATTATATCGCAATTGACATTAGGGGCTCGATAATTTACTGTTACAATCCTTTAAAAAGTGGTTCTGGCTGAAACAAACTAGACAGCATCCCTTCCATTTCACTGTTCTCAGTCGGGAACCCACGGGTAATTTGAAAAATGTATCACATTTCTCGAAAGAATTAGGCACCAAACAATTTGGACATGATATCTTGACCCTTAAACTCTCCGTATGGATGACCATACTAGAAGTTTTTTTTCTGAAATCTAGTGTTTGACAGTGAAACCTTTTCTGCGGCTCATTTTCCACCTGCACCGACGAGGCGGCTTCCAGAATTTTGGCTTCCTCGTTCAAAAGTTCGGCAAAATTTCGTAAAAGACGGCATGACAACTTCCAACGCAATCTTCTCCCATCGCTCCCGCAGTACGGAGTTCAGTTTGCACCGCAACAGAAACATAGCATTGGGACTGACCAACCTTCAACGTTGTGCCCCACGGTGCTGAAAGCGTCTACATACTCCGTAATTAGCCTACAAAATGAGCAGATGACTTGAGCCTCCCAAACTATAGGCGTCATGTCAAACAGAGTCTCCAGATAGGCAGTCATCAGCCTGTTAGAGTCTTTATACCGTGCTTTCAAACTATCCCACGCAACCAAATAATTCCCCGATGAAACCGGTAGGGAGGAAACAACGGAAAGCGTGAAATGCCTGCCACTACATTAAATTATCAGAAAACGCAATCAACTGGAGACTAGGCAGAGTGATTGCAGGGTTAGAATTAACCTCCGCGGCAGCATGATGCCCAGTTGATCTTGAGTTAGACTCAACATTCTAATAGTGCGTGAGGATAATCGCCTTTGTGTAACAGAAAATCACTCCAAACTCTTCGGACGAACGCCGCAGTTCTTTACCTTTTTCAACAGGAGGTGAATGATTTGCGTGTAAAGCAGCTAATTCAGTGATTTCCTTGTTAAAATCCTCCAAGATGTTATCTAACTGTTAATTATCATAATTTCTCGCAGCTTATTCCTTTGTTCCACATCACTTGTCATTCTCTCATATTATTTCGCAACGTTATCAGTCCGTTGCATTTTTGCTAACAGAGATGCGATACGAAACCATGAACCATCTTATAACTGGCATTTTCAATATTCATCCTTACACCTAATAAAGATCGAACAACCGACACAATTGTGAATGAAACTACTGATCCGAAATAAATCCGGCCCGAAGGACACTATGATCACATACAATCGCGAATCTTCAGGCTTATTTTAGTGGACTATATTTTTAAAAATTTTTTTAGCGTTAAGCCATGATGAAACCCGCAACCATTTTAGTGACTGGCACTCACCAGTTGCGGTGTCCAAGTCCACGCTTGGTGCCTCACGATATGCGGGTGCAGCTCGTTCAAGGGTATCCAGCCGCGTTCCCACTTCTCCAACCGCGATCCTCACCAGACCGCCCTCCAAGGCACACACTCACTCTTCAACATCCACGTTCATCCACAAAAAAAAGAACTCTAAACTGGTCAGTGGCACCGCCAAGTGGAGGCGAGGCTCAACCTCAACGGAACAAATGAACTACAATTACTAATATCCGTGATTACAACCATGAAATATTCATGGCTGTTTTTAAATCATTGGAAGAAACAAATGCCTTGTACAAATGTACACTTGCAATGATGTAATTCCGACAAAAAACCCTCCATCAGAACCTATTTTCACCGTTAATTACTTTTTCAATGGTTATATTATTTCTACATGTCTTGACTCTTTCTAACCATTTTCCACGTTTCATTACATTTTAACTAGTAAAATCTAAGTTTGGAAATCAAAATTTATGGAAGTCATTATTTAGGGCTATTTATAATTTGCTTGAGGCAAGAATAACGTCAAAACGCACACAAATGAAATGCATAACATTTAAAAAATATAACATTTAAAAGAATATGAAAAATAGTTAATCCGTCTCTTTGGACAACGAATTTATTATTTTGATGGAGCTGAATCTCTTCTTAAAACTATGTTTAAAAATATGACAGTTTTCTCTCATGAGTTTGATAAATGTGATTTTTGGAGACGGGCCTTTTTACTGACGCGTATTTATGAAATACTAATACTGATAAAGTTAATATATTGGCATTTATTATTTTTTCTGCGTAAAAAAATTCCATAAACTCTCCTCGCTGATTCAATCATTCATAAAAATATGTAGCACTCTGCGAGCCGCTGCGAGGGTGTATGGTAGGGGGTGCATCTATGAAAAGGGGAGGGATTCGGGAGAAGGAATAGGAGGAGGGGAACGACGGACAGTAAAATTAATGCATGTCAACGGAGTGTCTTGTTAGTGGATCGTTCTTTTTCGTTGCAGTCCCCGATGTTGCCTTGAGAAGAAGGATATTTTTTGTCACAAATATCAGCTTTATTGATAGAGCGCGGGGTTAATATAATATCCTCCATGTCGCTCCGGCGCCCGTGTGATCTGAATTTTTTTCAAGCAATCTAAGCCGAGAGTGAGGTTGCGAGTCTCCTGTGGTCCCTCCACCTGCTAAGTTTCGCAATCTGTTCGCGGTGTTTAACGAATATTGAGGCATTCCTTTTGTAATTCACTTAATACTCGATGCGATTCTAAGGCAACTAGTTGCATCCAGATAGCATGACATTGAGCATCTGGGCCCGTGGCCCTTCATAGCCGCCACAGGGGAAGAGCTTCGTCTTTGTGTTCGGGCGAGCAAGATGAGAGGAGTTGGAGGGAGATAAAGGCGAGGCGTTACCATCCGTCCGCATGGTTATCGGTCTCTTAATCATGACTGACGTGCAATTGGAGTGCCGTCCACCAGACAATTGCTAGGCCGCGCCTCCTCGGGGGTGCGTTGGAGCGATGAATGGACCCGCAATACGGAGACACCGCGACGGGCACCCGGAACAGATTCACTACGAGTGACATCGGGGAATTGGCGGCAGATCTACTTGATTGATCCTAGGCTCCGATGGCCAGCACGGGCGACACATCCATGCCATCGTCAATGCGTCAGCCACTCTTTAATGCACAAGTTCTAACGCGAGTACGTCTTTCAGCGATCAGTCCGACAGGACAACACCTGTACGGAAACGGCGATTTAACTTTAGCAGGGCGATTTATTATGATGACATATATTCGTGACTTATTGCGTGATTGAAACAAATTTGGCCTCGTTCGATGAAGTCAATATTCTCAGGCGTTACTTTATGAAATTCCATATTGACAGAATCAATAAAAACTTTGTAAATTTCACAATGGATTTTATTCAATACGACCGGTTTCATCGCATAGGCGACATCTTCAGGTGGTCACTAGAAGATGTAGCCTATACGATGAAACCGGTTGTATTGAATAAAGTCCATTGTGAAATTTACAAAGTTTGTATTGATTCTTGGCATGACCTAATGCTGTCGCCATGAATGCGCAGTTTCAGCCTTTGGAGACTGGCGGCCATTTTGGAGGAGGCTTGACTTTCCGCAGTGTTCATCTCACGGCACTTTACAAGCTTTTTTTATTGCCAAATGAAAAATATAGCCTAGATCTGTCCTTTTAAGTCTTAAAACCGACTCTGTACCCTGTTTGCTGGAGAAAAATTAAAAGCAAGTAAATATCTTCAAGTAAAACCTCAGATGACGGCTCATACTCACCAAAAAAATCATCTCATTAGATGTAAGACACAGTCACTTGCTCTACTTAATGGTTTTTCTTAATGTTACAATGAAAAATACTTAAATTTCACAGTTCTTTCTACGAAAAAAGGAAGGACCGAATTCTTACAGTTACATCTTCAACTGGTTTGCATCAAAATTTCAACGCGGATTTTGTTGAAACTTCGCTAAGGGGGCTTACGGAGGGCAAAAACACTCACTGCAACTTTTGGCGAGGGTGGTACCTGCGGTTTGGAAGAAAACGGCCACTTCCGGTTCCCGACCACTTGTTTTCAGGAAGGTATGGTTGTCCCACGAATAATACACTACTATGTAGGCTCCTTGGGTTGTCCGATGCCCGCCAATTTAGGACATACATAGGTAGACATTTAGGTAGATAGGGACATCAAAATAGACGTCTACTTCGTCAGGGAAACCCGGATTATACATAGAGCTGGGTGGGGGTTGGGGGGGTCAGGTGGGTGGGGAAGGGGGAAGAGGAGAAAGGTTCATTGAAGGAGGGTTGAGGAGGTGGAACAACGGTGACCCGGGGGAGGCTGCACGCAGGCGGTGTTGGGATGGGTTGGGTGCTCCGTCGTTATCTGCAAATGTGGTGAGAGGGGAACGGGTATCGGGCACAGGGGTGGAGGTAGTTACGGGGGAGGGAGAGAGGGAAGGAGGTTGTTGGGTACAAAAAGGCAGTTGTAAAAGTGAAGAGTGGGAGATGTACCATTGTTCGTTGGTAATGACATGTTCTTTTGCAATAACATTATGATTTTCTTATATTTCCAAGGTGAAAAGTCGGTAGCCCTTCTTTTCCCGGATATAAACACTTCCCGAGCCGCCTTTTATAATACATTTAAGTCAAGCAACCTCCTCTGCAACTGTAAGGACCAGCTCTCATCAATAAAAGCGGCGTCTCTCAATTAACTTGCTCAGATTATGGCGCCGTGTAAATAGGGCAGACTGGATGGAGCTTTGAAAGTAAAATGCATGCTTCTAAAATGACAACTCTCTTCACTAAACATCTCCTACAATGGCACCACAACAGTAATTTCAATCCCAAAATCTTACATCGGGATTCTGTTACCAAACTGGTTGTTCTTTTTCATTCAACTGTAGAATTACAGAGTATTTTTCATTATTACATCATCTCATTAGGAAGAGAAATTAATTAAACATCAATCAGTACCCTTAAACTCTTGTACCTCTCTGCATTCATCTACCTTGCAAAATACATCAATACAAATAGTTTCTCTGACATTGGTGGCATAACTTTACTGCAGTGCATGTTGATGAAATTTCAACTCATGAAACTTGTTTGCCGGTTTTCGGTAATGCATCAATAGTCGTAGCTTCATTATCTTTATGAGGGTACAGTGTAGTGCATGTTGGTGACAACTCACCCCCTACCGCAAAACCTTGAGGTGGCTTGGAGCGTATTATGCAGATGCCTCTAATTCTTCGGCAAAAACGGGTGAGACGGCTTCGCAAACGCCGAAAATTCGACGCCCACCGCAAGCCGTCACGACGGTGGCTATTAATGTTGCACGACCGCTCATGCCGACCCAACATTATTGCCCCGTGGCTGGGGAGTAACTTTGGAATGCCGTAAGGGGTCATTCATGTATTACGTAAGACATTTTGGGGGGAGGGTGGTTGGGGTTTTCTTACGCTGTCTTACGTAGGAGGGTGAGGGGGTCCGAACTCCGAGACAGTATTACGTAAGATATAAGTCACTCCTGAATTCGTATTTTTATCACTTTTTAAAATTATTTTCTGTGAAAAATCTTACTTTTCCGCCGCGGCGGTACGCCTGAATGTATGCTAAACTCCAAAAAATCGTACAACCAATTCGTTGTTGCGTTCATTAGTTTGGAGATGTCGCATTTTCAAAGAACACATGTTTTGCGAGTTACACGTACAATGAATCGTGAAATATCAAAAACCGTTATCGATATCCGTGATGAGGTCAGTTTTTGCGCATTTTGACATAAATTTACTATCCATTTCCATGGTTTCAAAAAATATCGGATAACTTTAACGCAAGATTGGGAGGGGAGCGTTCGTGAAATCTTACGTTGTCTTACATTGGGGGGGGGGGGGGGGGGGGGGGGGAGGATTAAAAAGTGGTAAAAAAATATCCTTACGTAATACCTCAATGTGTGTCCTCAATACCTCAATACCTCTAAGTGTATTGACTCCTTGCGACAAGACTCTTAGTAAGACTCTTTTCGGCTAAATGAGAGAGTCGTCGCCTCACTAAAGTGACTGCTTTGCTAATCATTTTGCAACCGCGATCTGCGGTAGAATTGTGAGAGGACCCTATTGCTACAGGCATGTCCAAGCGATGAAAAAAACAAGCGAAAAGTGATTACGGAAACGTAGGTCAACTGAAATGATGGCGCCAATAGAGGTATGGTGAAAAATTATCAAATATTTCCAAAAGCTTATGAAGCAAGATGCAGAGATACTGAGTAATCACAGAAAATATCGGCTAATTTTATATTGATTGCAAAATATATGAAAAATAAATGATAATAGTTAGTATCTTTATCGTTCTTTAAGGTCAAAAATTAAAAGTGAAACAAGTCTGTAATATATCTTGCATATGCCATGAAATTATACATGGCAGCAAAAATAAAGTACCATACTCGTTTGTCTACCTTATATTGTTTCTGGTTCTAGAGAAAAACACATGAGAGATTTCCATGAAACTGACCCTGGGAGAGAATAAATGTAACCAAGAGGAAGTTCATTAAAATTCTCTCAGGAAGAATGATGTACTGCCATCTGACGAGTAGCTGTTAAATACTCCAATATATAAATACATATTCTCCTTGGGATTGTCATCACATTGACATTCATCTAAAAAAAGTTTGAACATTGAAAGATGCATCGACAAGAAAATGACACGATGCCTTAATATCAGAATATTGATCACAATAAAGACTTTTTTGTAAAAATATAGTATAATAATATAATATAATAATTTTTATTGCTTCCTTTTTATAGAGTATTTTTTAACACACTTCAAACGATAGATGAAAGCTTTAGGTTACCCTAAAGATAAATACCAGTGTGGGGGTAACCAAAAGTCACCGTGCAAATTAGAAAATTAACAAAAAGAATAAATGTACCAAATTGACATCAGTGCTACTCTACACAATACCATCACTCACAAAACTGTTTCTGGTTAAAGAAACAATTTCATTATAACTATTGAACAACACTTCAATATCATCCAATTTGAAGAGCAACACTTTGACTTGTCTTAAAAACAACACAACATTTTTTTCCATTTTTACATACTGTGGAAGTAAGTTAAAGATTTTTGGTCCTAAATAAACAAAACTTCTCTGGAATGTGGTAATATATGGCCTCGGCGGCAAAACATTGGATTGAATACGTAAGTTCCATGTGTATTGTCTTGCCACTATGCCAAGAAGATTACCACTCTGCATGTAAACATTGTTCAATACTTTATAAACAAATAAATAGCGCAAAGGAAAAATTTTCAGGTTGCGAAAAAGTGGAAGAGTGTGATGGAATCGATTTTTGAAAGTAATTGTTCTTATTATTCTTTTCTGGAGGACCACACCAGGTTTGATAGTACATTATATGCACCTCCCCAGAAAACGATTCCATAGCTTAATTTTGAATTGACAAGTGCGTAGTATATTTTTTTAGAAAGGGTGTAGGACATTTGTTACGCAGAAAATATAAATTGATTAGACATTGTCTCAGAACCGAAGCTACATTGCTTATTTGTTCATTCCACTTTAGCGCGTGGTCCAAATGCACCCCAAGGTACTTGAAGTGAGTTTCACGTTCAATAACAACACACTTTTCACAGTTAACATCAGTACACTCTGCAGTGTGATATAATAATTCCCAATTTAACTTATACCTGTTACATAAACCATATATTAAAAATTTCTCACTCAAAGACAACCTATTATAGCCAAACCACTTACTTAAGAATCTCAAGTCTTCGTCTATTTTTTTACATTATTCCATGAAGTGTCCTGATAGCTTAAGGCTATGTCATCGGCAAATGCCTTTAGATACCCATTAAGACTATAATTACATAAGTCATTATTATAAACAAAAAATAGTATGGGACCAAGCACAGACCCTTGCAGAACACCTGCTTTTATAATTTTTTAATCGCTACAGCAATTTTTTACACGTACACGTTGACTGCGTGCATTTAAATAGCTCTTAAACCAATCCAAAGCTGTGCCCCGGATTCCGGCCTTGTATAGTTTTTTAAACAGAATACCTGTGAGCCAAATGCCTTTTTAATATCCATAAACATATTTGCTGTGCGCTTGTTGAGATTAACAGCACTGTGCACACTCTGCATATGGTTTATTTGTGCATCTTCAGCACTCATCCCACTTCTAAACCCAAATTGTCTACTGCTAAAGAAGTTCATTATGTACAAAAATTCTATCAGCCTTTTTCTCACAAATTTTTCTAGAGTTTGGAAAATACTGGGAGTAAGGAGATAGTTGGATAGTTCTCCATATTTTCTCTACTACCTATTTTAAAAACGGGATGACTATTGATTTCTTCAAATCCAAAGGAAACTCGCCAGTAGAAATACTCAAATTATAGATATGTGTCAATAACGGAGTCGGAAAGGTATTCAGTTCTTTGACTAGATATCCACCGATTCCATCAAATCCTGGGGATTTATTACTTGATAGAGACTTAAACAATGTGGAGATTTCGTTTCCAATAATAGGTTCAAGGAAGAAAGATTGCTGTATATTATTAGTGAGGCATGGGTTGTCTAATATACAGGTATAATTATCATTTTCCGCAGCCAAGTCCAAAATTGAAATAAAATATTTGTTAAAAGCCGTAGCAATTTCTGAGGTATTAGCAACTACTTTTCCATCTATATTCAAAACTAACCGTTTTCCGAAACTACCGCCTATCATCTATTCCCCCGTGATTTCTCTTACTAACTCCCACTGGGCTTTAATATTTCCACTATATTTTTTAAATTGTTTCAAGTAGTAATTATTCGAGGCATTACGTAGTACGTAGTAAAAGCTTCCTTTAGCCTTATCAATTGAGGGTGACATTTATATTTCTTCAACAAATATTTTTTTTATTTCTTTGAGCAGGATATCGCCTTTATGCATCTCTCTTGCATAAAGTTTGTGTATTCCTTCGAGATTACACATTCTACTACCAATTTTTTCCTTACTGAGCCCGTTACACTTCTGCATGCATGCATGCAACATTTCTGAAAATTGGAATTGATGTTCGTGCCGTTTCACCTCCCAAACTGTGGGCGAGAATGGAATTTTCCAAATGTGGGAAATTTGATACGGAAATCCGAGTGGAAAGAGCCACGGATAAGATATGCAGAAAACCGCTGGAGGTCCATTGATGGTCGTGCCTTCTGGGAGGCGGAATACGAACTGCAAAAAAATGGCGTATTTTTCACGCATATTGTGGCCTCCCCGCATTTTCGATATTACGAAATAAACCCAATGGTTTAGGGAGGTAGCACAATTATCGGTACATTTGGCCACATTGGTGTGGGGTTCAAAACCTAACCGAACTCAAGGAATCTTCCGGGAAGATCATTGTAGTTATCTCGTTCATGTAACTTGCCCACAGCCTCGACTCGTCAGGGAATGTTTATGTGTCCCTACCCATAATGCCCTCTCTCAAATCTCTATTGAAAGTATTGAACTCATTTCTTCCACATCCGTTTTTAAAATTAAATAAAATGGCTGAAATGTGTAGGCATGTATTCACAAATGTAAAATAAAAAGTGCTGAACTTACGTCGTCATTCTATCAAATCTCCATGTGCGTTTTAAGCGTATGCTTTCAGTGGAAATAGTTTTCATAATTATAAACATCTGTGACCTTTACTTCTAACGGAAATTCAGAATTTTTGTGCGTGGTATCTACAAAATAAATGACAAGAAAAGGACTTTCTATTGCGTTACTTTTATTTCCACCAAAAAATTCAAGCCTGATCAGTTTTGGAGAGGAGGATAAAAGAATCAATATAGTTGTAACTTTTACATTCTGATTTAAGTCACTTTACTGTCACATATAGTTCGTAAATTAAAATTAACATAAAATATTGATTTTTTAAATACTTTTTATATATAATGACATCAAAATGTTAGTGTTCAAAAGTTCAACAATCGAAAGAAGAAGTATACTTATAAAAACAGGAAATTGTGAAAAAAATTGAAGGTCTACACTATGGGTATAAACTATGATCGGCGAAGAATTTGATGTTGTTTCAAGGGACATCAAAAATAAAGGAGGCGGAGCGTTTTAGGCTTTCAGACCATCGCCTTTTTGAAATCGAAGCAAACAAAGGCAAGCAGCAACGAGGGCAGCAATTTGCGGAATCGAGTCGTATTTGAAGTTTCTAAACAAGCGACACGAGAGAAGGAAGGAAAAACGACCCTTTCTTATTCCGTTGCACTCGACTGTCGTCTCTCGCTCTCGTTATAGCAGTTCAAAGTTTGCCATCATCATTAGTGAAAGAGGTCGAGAAAACACATCGTATGAATCGTCATTAGTGATCACCAAACGAACTCCAGGCTATCGAGTTAAAAATAGTGCCTCCCACCCCGCTCTTTTACGAAGCGAAGTATAGATCGCGTGGATGACAAGTCCGATGCACAACCATTTTCTCCCTCTCGTTTGAAAAATGAAGACATTAATTGCTCTTGCCGCCTTGAGGAACGCTCCACTCTCCAGTGACAAGGCGACACTGACTGAGTGACGACGCAATGGAGGACGGAGAAGAAAATCACGTCCATTGTTGAAGTACGGCCTTGAAGTGGAGGAGCTCAAGTAATTATTGGGTTGTTTAGGGTAAAGGTATAATTTTCCTTACCAGCAAAAAAAAACTGCCGGGAATGACTGATTTATTTCTGAATGACGCGCAATCACATGATTTCACTCCGACACATGCCATCACATGTAAGTAATGATCAGTAATTACCAGTAATGTACTGCTTAAAAAACTCCCGATAAATTCGAATTCAATCTATTGCAGAAGTACATTTCGTCATCGAGATGCAATAGTTTCCAAAAGATTTCAAAGCAGACGTTTTGCAGTGTAAGTTTACCACCAGGGGTTTTCAGTTATTTATCATTTGCGTAAACGTAGAATTGAGGTAACTATAGTAGTATACAATGGAGGTACAATTATTAAGTTAGGTACTTTAGATTTCACTCAGTGAGCGAAATAAAAAACTTCATGCTTGATTTTAAATCAAAATGGCTTTGCCCTGTCTTCTGTGTGAATGAAACTTGTTTTCTGGGTACTACTCTTCCGTTGAAGTTTTGATCATTGGTGGCTACAGTTATATCATACCTATGCCATCCGAGGCTTCGTAGCAATTTTTATTGGCAGAGTGAGTGCTACTATAGTTGAAAACTTTACAGTGCTGCACTTACATATACTTCTCTAACACATACGGATCGCTTAAATTTGACCATATTCCTCGCTAATGACAGGCAAGGACAAAAAGAAAATTGTAGTCCCGACACTCCTTGCGCACGGGCCGCAAGAAAGACGTCAACAAGGACCCTGGGGTCACGACTCACGCAAGCGCGGAAGGAAATGTTCCCCTCATGACGAGGACTGAGAAGGGATGTGGAGTTTCAAAAGGATTTGAAGAAAATATTTATGTACGCCATGTGGAAAAGCAAGGGTGTTTCATTTTCCTCGAAATAACAAAAACACTTGCCGAAGCATATTTCGCGCCCAGCGAGAGTTTCGGGAAAAATCAACTGTGAATCGGACCCCTACCTATAAATAATTCATTTAGAATCTTAATTATTGACATTCAATCCACCTCCGTGCCCGGATAGTGGGCTAGGGGTTGTTTTTAGTGGAGGGGTTAGGGGGAGAAGCCGTAAGAATGAATTACGACCCCCTAACAAGAACCTACCAATCAGCTGGCAGAATACTTGAATGAAAAAACCGAGGAAAGGTTTGCCTCCAAATGGTCCACGGGGGGAGAGGAGGATCCGATTTCAAAGGGGCTTCTGCTTTGGAGTTCACTCTTACGATGATGCGCCACGCTTCCTTTGTTTTCTCTCGTATCACAGTTCTCCGCATTGTATATTTCAAGCCCAGAAAAATAACATCCTCGCCTTGCCTTGGATGATTTTTTTATTTATTCTCAGGCACAAAATGGGGAGCTGGAATTGTTTTTAAACCCATTAGTATATCATCATTATACTCTCAAATGTACATGCTATTTATTTTGCCGACAAAAAACGTTATTCTATGATTTTTTTCTTGTTTAAAATTATGCACGCTTGGCTGCGTCCAAAACACTACCTCATCAAGAATTCAGCGTATGACGCCGCAAAAAGGCATCGCTGACAGCCATACAAGTATCTCACATGCGAATTACAGCTGTATTATCCTAATTTGTTAAAAATAATCCTATATGTTTTCTAAACCATTGTACCATTTTAATCTGATTCTGTCTTTCTGTTGAAATACATGAAGAGTGGAGAAACGATATCGTGCGGTGATGTCATCGAGATTCCGTTTTGAATAACGCTACTATTAAAAACCCTTATCCTTTTATGAAAGGCAATTAAAAATATCAGCGGTTGACGCATTTATGAATATGGATTATATATTTGGTTCTGTGAGGAAGACTGTTGTCGCGTACGCTGATCTAATGTGGGAAATAAATATAAATCATGTTTCCTCCATTTTCTCTTAACACTACCTGCATAGTGACGCAAGACCGATGAAGAAGAGATCGAAAATAACAGCTGGATCTCGAATTGAAGTTAAAGTGGTCAAGAAACGTGCGGAGACTGGAGCGCAAATTAGTCAATCTTAAACTTAAGCGCCCTTTTAGCTGACATTCCATTTCCCATAAAGCCACGTGGTGTTATTAGAACTTCAAATGGTTGCAGTGAAATGCAAAACATACATTAAAAATAATTATTTAGAAGGAGCATGTGAAGGCCAATTACTTAAACTCTGTACTAATTTCCTAAACAAGTTTGATAAGTCATTAATGTGCCTCATCTGAATGAACAAAACGTATTACTAGTAAAAAAAAAACTCAAGAGCAATTGATGTGATCTCTATGTATCAGTTGCATGAAAAAACACAACATAAGTTCGAAAGCATTGAACTCCGTCTGATGAGATTAATGTTTTAAGAACCACTTAAATTTGATGATGACCTTACAGGACCGAAGAAAAACTTACCATCACCTGTCTTACAAAGCAGGAACTCCGTAAAGCCAATTTGGGAGCCCCTTTTTCTCACGTTCAGTTCCAGCAGGACTTGATCTAAAGCTTGTTCAGGTGTTGTTTTCTGAATGCTTATATATAAAAGAAAAAGATAATAATAGGGGAATTTTTAACAATTTTTAAATGTGAAAAAAAATTTAAAACAATATGTGTAAATATCAAAATTAAGAAGAAATAAATGAAAACAGAAAACGACTTGAAAGACACACTTAAGACCTTTCCTAGCAGCAAAAATAATCATGTCGCCACAATACTGGAAATTGAGGTCGCTTAAAAGATTTATAAGAAATGAAATTATTATTTATTTATTATTTGTTTGTTCCTTGTATAAGCTCATACACATAAAGGTATATATTACAAAAACTTACTGCGAAGGACACAGGTTCCCCTTAATATAACATCCTGTTTGGGGTTAACCGACTCTTCTTTGTCTAACAAAATTACATCTCATTCATCTCAAAGCATTTCCAACATTTTTGTAGTGACAGTTCCCTATCTTATATAATATATTCAATGTAAAATCAAATTCAACTTTAATTAGCCTTTTCATGATGAAATATATTCACACTAATAGCACTAAAAATCAAATAATATGCAAGATAACAAAGGTAGATTTAAAGCTCTACATGCTTCATTTAATGCAGTGGAGTAATATTTCCAAGAATATAATATTATAATCAGTAGTGATAAAGCCAAAACCCTGGAATGCGATGGAGAGACACATTAAGAGTAAATAGTACAAACTAGCGAAACATGCCATGAATAACCAGTATCCTTCACCTACCTCAGAAGTAGAAATATACCATAGGGAAAGCTCTATGCATGACGAACAACACTTACAGTAGAACTCATGCAATGAAGGCCCTCGCATTAAAGAGACGGTTTATGTCCTTACACTATATAAAAAAGAAATTAGAATGGTGCGTAACACTTACGAGTAGGTACGACTTGTCACCGACCTGTGTCTGAGACTTCAATTATTATCGGAAATGCTGATCAGGAAAGAAGGAAGTCTTCAAAATCTGGCGCTTAAGACAGATGCTGAAGATCAAATGAATTGCCGATGTGAGAAAAGTAGTTGCTGAGCTGAGGATCTGGAAACGTCCATGCGTGATATACTACGGCAGAGTGGAACCAAGTGTGAGTGCTGGACATAATGGATGCTGGGACAGAAACAAAAGAAGGAAGGCCAATGTGTTTACTGGGAGGGCCAATGTGTAATTGCAAGTTTTGTGTGTAACAACCGCGTGCCACACACCTTGGAGGTTGCTTACATTGCACTTCGTAGATGAAGATGTAGATAATCGCATGGGTCTGATAATAAGGATGCAGGAAAGAGCATTTTCCCAAATTGAAGGAAATTAGCTGGGAATGAGTAAAAATGGAGGGAAAAATCTTTGCAAACATATGATTGACACTTCTAATAAAGGATGGTTGTTGGTCTGTACTGAAGACTTGTCTAAAACAATACTCAAAAGCGTAGTAAAAGTTTTTAAAAAAACTAGCCAGAAGATTTTCCCAAGTCTACTCCATTATATTTAGCCTCAACTTTGTGGCAGTGTGAAAGACCTGATGTAATACTCTTTTCGTCATTCACACAGGAAAGCCTGCCTAAGTAAATTTTTTTAAATTTTCTAGTAATTTGTCTTCTGTCATTGCTGTTTCAAACCAATTTTATTGTCTTTGAAACAGCATAACAAACTTATTTAGTGTCATCATTTCGTCATCCGTTTGTGGAAAGCATTGGAACCGAACGAGATATAACCGACGCGCACGTGCCGACAAAGATTTGTTTTCCCCGTGGCGCTATCTAGCGTGAAACAGCCCGCATTACGTGATCGATTGTTGTCACTTTTAAGTGGCCCTTCTCCTGTTTTCTGCTTCTCATGCCTCGCGGTGGCTGTTTGCATTCCGAGCAGTGTCGACAGTCGGTCGTTGTCAACAACCGTTCACACACGGGGATGTTGAACCTCGGACGTAAGATAAGGCACCGAGATGCAGCGGAAAACAAATTCTATCTCCCATCATTTATTGTCAACGCACATACAACGAGGAGCGGAAACCGAGATAGGTCACGAGTTTTAATCAAACGCTCGTGTGAAAAACATTCCGTTGCATTTGAAATGGACTCGCAACGCAGGGTCACCGGTACGATAAGGAGACACGGGGCTGGTATTCCGAGGATGTCAGCAAATAGGTGGGCCTAATTACAGCATTTTCACCTTTTATTCATGCAAGGTGGTCCAGAGGATAAAGCATCACAAATAGAGAAAAGTAATAGCTAATAACCATTCCAACTCCTGTAACGGGATTTTAAATGTTTTAACTTGAATGATTTTCGAGTGGACAAAATGGAATTGCACACGCATGCTGACAAAAATGTGTCTTGTGTTCCTAGTCCACTTTGATTTTGATTTATGCAACTACAACCAGTTTCTGCGCTTTATCAAGTGTATGAGGGCTTCTTGTACTTTAAAATTGTGGAATACATCTATATCTACATAATACCTTGGAAGCCACCTCAAGGTTGTGCGGCCGGGGGTGAGTTGTAACCAACATGCATTACACTACACCTTATTACACTTAATTTAACTATGATTATTGATGCATTAGTAAATATTTCTAATGCTTGTCAGGAGGCAAAAGTTTACAAGCATTTACTACACTATAGGTATGCTACCAATTTTTGAGGGACTCTTTATGTTTATGTATTTTGAAACTACATAAATGGGCAGAGATACAAGAGTTATATCGGAAACATGCACGGCATGCTGTTTGTACTCAGTAGCAGATATGGATAGAAGCATAAAGGATTAAATCAATTAACTAGCTACGCTATCTATCTACAAACCTAGTTAAAAGTTTCATTGAGAGCTGTTATGGTCTCTTATCCTTCGCGAAAAAAATTATATTTTAAACCTGTCAGTTCTGCATTCTACTGTCGGTGCAAAACATTATGTAGACTAGAGTTTGAATAACGATTAAGGATAAACGAATACCACCTAAATTAATGCAAATTAAACGAAAGTTTCGCTCATTTTATTTTTGTTTAAACATTTTAAATAATTATTTTTACGATACAGTTACGATTTTATACCACGATGAAGACAAGAAAGTGCCTCGCTTTGACATTTCATGACGACGAAACTTGTAGTTCGATCGCTATGAAATTTTTATGTAGTTCAGACAAAACATTTTTAATTTTAATACACAAATTTTAGCTCTTTCTAATCTTTCACAAAAAAGTAATAATAACTATTATGAAATACGTTTTTATCCGTAATAGACGGTTTCAGAAGCACTAGCTTTAATTATTTTAAAGCTCTTTGCTGCAGTACTTTAAAACAATCGTCATCGTTAACCAACGCAATGAACAGGATTTTTAAAGAATTGATAGACAAAGGAGTATCTTGATAAGCTTAGTGCTGCGGTGAGGTGGCCGTTTTCGCCGGTCACGTGATGAAATTCGCTGTGGCGTTGTCACTTGGGGGTTGAAGGCGTATCCCCTGACTCAACCCCTAACCGCCAATTGGCAACGCCGCACATACTTTCATCACGTGACCAGCGAAGACGGCCACCTCACCGCAGTGCTAAGATACTCTGTGGTTTATTACTTCTTTAAAAAATAAATGTTGTGAAGTGGATTAACGATAGCGATTGTTTAAAAATACTCTGCAAAGATCTTTAAAAAAAGATCAATGTCGTGCATTTAAGACCATCTTTTACGAATAAAAACTTATTTCTAAATGCTAGCATTACGCACAAAAAGGGAGGAATCAGGCGTTGTTGAATGTTGTGGAATATGAACATAGTAAGAACTTAGAAGATGCAGTGACCTTATGATGATGCAGTACATCGAAACCCGGGTCGAATTAAAATTTTTATCTGTGGAAAATTGCATCTTATAAGTTTTTATTATTTCGTAATTTCGATTACTACTTTTTTGTTGAAGTTTAGAAAGATCTGAAATTTGAGTGTATATTGTGATTTAAAAAAAAACTGTCTGTATGATGTAAAATATTCATAATGATTCAACTTCATCTCCTTTCTTTATGATATATCCAAGAGAGCGGTTAATTATAAAACGCAAAAAACCGGCTTTTTTTGTTCTCATCGCGGTAAAAAATCGTAGCTGATTGTAAAAACAATAAGTTAGCATAGTAAAACGCATAAAAGAAGCTTAAGCTCAATGCAACATACATTCATGTAGATTGATCATGACATGTACATTCATGTTCCCTAATTTTATTTTCATGATCGACCATACTATTTTAGATTTCGCAAAATGTTAAAAACGTCGTCAATAAATAAATTGGTTTGGAACTATAATGGATTAAGACTAAATTTGAATCGGCAGTCTGAAAGCGATTTCCATCCCAGTTGTAGAAAAGGATCGGCAACACAAACGAGAGTATCATTACGGTCTTGTCTTGGTGATTTTTGCTGCAGGCGTTCTAACTGGGTTTTTAAGCCTACTTCATAAGAACTCCAAATACTGGCAGCGTATTCTAAGTAGGGTCTATCAAGGGAGAAGTAGCTAATTTCTCTAACTTTATCGTCGCACTTGCCAAGTACTCTTCTAACCAATCCCAAATAATGGTTAGCTTGACCGGTTATTTCCCGAATATGTTTACTCCACGAGAGATCATTAGTCAATTTTACTCCGAGGTATTAAACGGATTATATGGACTCTACTTGACCATACTGTATGCAATAGCTACTATGGGGAGAGTTTTTCTCTCCATACATTCATTAAAACTCATTTATTCAAATTTAATTCAAGCTGCCACGCATCGCACCACTCCTCTATTGCCTCGAGGTCCTTTGTTAGCGCTTGCTTGTCGTTATGGCTACGGACTTTCCTATACACTACTGGGTCAACTGCAAATAATCAATGCTTACTGTGAACTGCTTTACCGATATCATTAATTAGCAAAAGAAACAGAACTGGGCCAATGACACTCCCCTGTGAGATATTCAATGCTACTTTTACTTCATTAGAGATAGCGTCGTCTAATACAACCCTTTGCACGCGATTGCTTAAGAATTATATAATCCAGGAAATAACGCCATCGTATAATCCGTAAGATTTTAATTTTATAAGTAACTTTCTTTGGGAACACTTTAACAAATGGCTTTTGTAAGTCCAGAAAAATAGCGTCAATTTGAGCGTTATCTTTACCCAAGGCTAAAATATCGTGGACAAAAAGTGCTAATTGAGTTTCGCAAAATATCTTTATTTATTGATCCGCGTTGCGTTGCGAATATACCAAGGTCGTGCATTAAATCATTTCTGTTGTTTTTAAAAGCCATAAAAGTTGTTTCGCCACCATACCTTGACTTGGCCAAATTGGATTACAAATGAAGGTTGATTGAAAACCAAGCGTAATGTAAGCTCTTCAAAAGTGAGAGCACAACTTATATTAGATACTAAAGTCTCAAAGAGAAAGAAACGCTAAATTGAAAATAAACGGTAGGCATGGTGATTTTATCATTAATTTAAACTATTTTATCTGCCATGGAAAATCTATGTATGCTATCAGTGTTACCAGACCCCTTCTGAAGATATACAATCGCACAATAGGGCGTATGTTTTAGAGGTTATAAAGGAACAAATGAGAACTGAAATAAAAGGACATGCACGAGAATTACCAAAATAGACGAAACTGAAAATTATTGCTGATGAAGACATTTATAGGTAACTTAGACACTCAAGAGGTGACTTATTAGAAAGATATTTGAGAAATGAATGAAAATGAAGATCATTATCAGCTGCTAATTGAATAAAGATATCATTGTTGTAAGCACAATTCCTTCCCACGTGTGGCACAGGGTCTTCTTCCTTTTTTATATTGGTAGTGGCTCAAATACTTACGCGGAAAACAGAACCAATCCTAAAAATTGGACTCACAAACAATGACGTTTCAAAAATAGCACGAACCCAATGTCACACGATACAATAATTGGCAAGGTAAGGGCTTTTGTGTGAGAAAAATCCCAAGATAAACTTGCGCCGTGGGACTTAGGCTTTATAGGAGTGGTGATGAAATCTCATCGTAAGAATGCACGCATTGATCTCTCCTTAGTATTGAGCACCTTTGGGGGTTTTATTTTTGAGAATTCAACATTGCGCTCTACTCTGATGAAGTTTCCCAATATGGGGAAAAAATTTGGGCGAGCCCTGCAGAATACGTCCCGATAACACGTTGAAATGATTTGAAATTGATTTTAAATAGCGCACGATGACATTTGAAGCACAAGTAAACACGAAAGGCAAAAAAAAATACGGTGAGGAAGTCCGACAAGGTCAAAGCCGTTGGGCAAGTGAGAATGAGACGCAGAGGAAGAGAAAATTGAAAAGATCAGTGCGGAGACTTGAGCCAATCCAAGGATTGATGACTGCTGAGGACGTTTGCGATACATCAGCCCATGGCAGCACACTTGCGTCTATCGAAGCGCTTCCAACACTTCATCCAATCACAGATCAGAACACCGCGCGGGAATCGAAACCGAGGCAGTAGAGGACGATGGATCGAGTACGCTATACTTATGACGGAGGTCGATTGCGGGTGGAGTGAGACTCTATATTGAAATACTGCATCACATTGAGACACTCGGCTAAAGCATCATTGCGTAACATAACTCACCTGCACGAGGCAGTTGTTTACGCTCCTCTACAGAGAAGCGACTGGAATCCATATAACGGTTAACCTTTGTGAATGGCTGGAGATCGACCGAAGGACGACGGATTGGCAAGGAAACCTGAGTCGATATGCATGCTTAAAACATCCATAAAAATTAAATCAACATTTTCCTGGAGTTATTCCATGGCTCGCACATAGTAATAATAAAATTAGGTAGAGGAAATAATAATTCAACTAAAAACTATATAGCGAAGTGAATGTATCACTCCATGATTATCAGATTCAATGAAATAAGAGCCTCAGGGAAGAATAAATGAAGTGAAAAGAGTAACACGAAAGAGTGAATACATTTAAAAGGAATATTTGATTCACATTCTCACTCAATTGGAATGTCAATTGTGGGTATCACTAAAGAAAATGACAGGGTCAAAGTGTTGGCTCATATACAATACATCTCGAATATTAACTGCAGCGTTTTCAATGCTATTGGGCTGGAAATATCTGTTATCAGATGAAAAAGGACAGCAGAAATTTAATTAATAAATTATTAATTTTATTAATAATAATCCTAGCAGAAATTTTTATTAATAGAAATGTGAGAACACATCAGTACATCCAATTTGTTTCTCATCCAGCTTCGAGGCGACCCGATTGGCTCAGTAAATTAGACTGTTTTCTGCCAATTATCTCTAGGTGGTTCTTTTATTTGCGGCATGTTTTAGAAAATAAAATTATCTCCGGAATGTAAATATTTGGATTGAATAAGGTGTACTGTACCCCCTACACTGAGCGAGGAGGGCGAATAGTGGGTGAAGTAAGAGGGTAACGAATAAGTTTGATGTGATAATTAGAAGAGCTATAAGGCGAGTGCAGTCACGGCTAGTATCTAAGAAACTTCAGGACCAAACCTCAAGGAAATCAATCAGACTCAAAAAATCTAATTCAATGAAAATACAACCTCAGTTCATCACAATTTTATTACGTGTACCCTCATTGCTATGAATGACTCATTTCCCTGTATTAAAAACTGATATCCTTCCCACTTATAATAATATTGAAAACGCATTGGACTAATCAGAAAAAGTTGGACCGTATGTGGTATAAACCACAAATGACGAGGCACCACATTCCAACTAATCAACTATGTTGGTCGGTTTGGATCAACTTCTGCGAAGACCATAAATTTCCAATTCAATTCAAAAGGTGTTTAAATCCTCATTTACAATACATTAAAAGGAAGAAAAATTAAAAAAAACAACAAACGATAACAAAAAAAGAAGAAAACAACAGTAAATGAGGGCCCTGCTATAGGCTTCCGTATTCGTAGCCTATTCAAGGCGGAAAGTTTTCCCTGGATTGGAGTAGTTTGGTACTTCACTTGCGGGAGAGGTTTCGCTACGGCATTTACCCTTAAGGACGACTGTAAACCCGCCAAAACCGTCGCCAGGCCACCATAACAAAATATATGGATGAATAAGTAGTAAAGGATTTCAATTTATAAAGCCACGAAATGGATAGAGGGCTCAATTCGCCGTGAGCTCTAATCTGCCTCCACTGATTCCTCCTTCGGAGGATTAAACCAATGACGAGTCAAATTTACGTCCGGATAAGGAATCGCTGGTGGAAACTTTCGCGACCTTTCAGTGCTTACGAGCGCAAGTAATGGAGAGCGACATTGAAAGCCTTAAGTTTTTTGCCCCGCCAGCTGATATTCACTTAATTCTTGTCCCTGGTAAGAATATTTACGCAGCATATACTAACTGAATTAGGGGATGTCAATCGCTGATTAAAGCAAGGAAGATCTGAAATTCTTGAGTGAATACCCCAGACGGAAGAATGATAGAATTTTGTCTCGGAATTTATTTTAAGTGATGCTGTCCTGAATCACCTGAAAGTGGATGATAAATAAGTATTTTTCTTGGAAAACAAGAAAAATTGATTTGTCCTCCTAATGTCTAAGTTTCACTGTCTGTGATTATTTAAATTAGCATGATACTGAGCGTATTACATTCATACTTAACCTAAAGAGTTGTATTAAATTCTCCGTTAAAATGACATATAAGTTCCTTCAACAACAACTGGAAACAAATTGAAATGGTTGTGAAACCTACTTCAAAAGTTTATTGAATGATGCCTAGAACACTTGTAGCACCACATTCAATCCACACCTTTGAGATTCTATTTTACTGAGGATAAAACTTCATTAGGAGCCATCCACATCATCGGCGTTTTGACTTCCTCAAGAACTCAAGAACTCCTTAATCTTCTTGAATGGCTCAACTTAAAATATTTGCCACTAGCGCCCCTTCCCATGCCTCAGATTTACGTCGATACCATCCAAAATACTGCCAAGGTACAAACATTTATTCCCTTCTACTTTGATGCTTCCCCAACCCTACCTCTTCTTTAGGGATAATGCTACTTTATCTCTTTTTTCATTTACTTGCATCTCAACGCTTCAAACAAAGAAGTGCAGATCAACAAATATTCGTAGTTGGACAGACAAATTAACGTTTGGTTAGTCGCAAATTCCATCAACATCAGCTTCCGGCTACTGCTGTTCGTGTGCTCAAGATCTTTTCGAGTTTCAGAGGCAATTTTATTTAAGAATTGGTTTGATCTAAAGAAAAATTAACTTTTGCAATACAAAGAGAGTATAAGAATGCTACACCTTTCGTTTATTGAAAGGACAAACGCTTTAGGTGTTGCAAGGCGCACGGAATGAGAATTTAAAAAATATGAGTGGTAACATTTGGTGTCCTATGTTGGCACTTCTGACAGGTGTCATAATACCAATGTTCAATGTGCGCACAAAACTATTAGTACAGTAGGTGTGTAGGGCATATATAATACGGCTAAAAAGTTTAAATGTTTTGAACTTGGAAGTTTTAATATGTTTATTTTATTTATTTTTAACGTAGCGTAGCATAGCTCTTGAGAATAATGTAAATGTTCAAAGCGCCAAGTGTCTCTGTCGCGCGAATGGACAACGGGAGAGTATCGGAATAGAAGACCTTGAAGTTAGAGTTGAGAAAAGTTACATCAACCAAGATAACAGCTGCAGCATAAACACCACATGGACAGCAAGCAGCCCTCTAAATCATCGAAAATATACGGAAAAGGCCTCATCTCTCAACCGGCAATTTTCTTCGCTTCTTAGACTTTACCTAGAAGATCCTCTATGAGTATGAGTTAGCCGCTGAAACATCATTACGTTACAAAATAACCCGGTGTGAATCTTGAAAAATCTGGGAGCAATATTTTTTTTTATTTTCAGCACTGATAACATAAACCCCTCATATAAGATTTTGTTCTCTCTCGGCAAATTTTATTTTTGAATTGTTTTCAGGTTTCCATCCGAGTAAGGCCTTTGGCTGCTGCCAACGTTTCGACGGAATACTCCTCAATCGTCTTCAGAGCAATTATTTGCAGGACATTCTGTTAACGCGTATATTATAACCGTCTAATCGGGAGGGGGGCATTGCTGTCTCGTTTTACTAGAAGCCAATGAAATCAGGCTGGAAAATAACACCATCGGGACTCTGGGTACACCCTTAGCAGGAAATGGAAACAGTTAATTCGAAAAATAATGGAAAAAAGTAGACAACAATGCCCCTCCCCGATTAGACGGGTATATAAGCGTTAACAGAATGTCCTGCAAATCATCGCTCTGAAGCCAATGGAGTAGTATTCTGCCGAAACGTTGGCAGCAGCCAAAATTCTTACTCGGATGGAAACCCGAGAATAATTAATATATTAATCCCTCATGCTTAAATCATTTTTTATATCACAAAATCATTCGGTAAAGGTTTACCTAGTGTACGTTGCTTTTGATTTTGCACTTGTCCTTCGAAATCAGGTCCATTGTGTAAAGGAGAGAGATAACGCTCACCCAACAACTGAAGCACGAGTTGCACCGGAAGGAGACGACGCTCCAAGGAGCTGGAGAAGCATCATTTTGGAGGCGCATCACATGAAGAGTGGCGAATTTCTTCAGGCGGTGACGTGGGGCACAAACGCGCATTTCGTAAACACGCCGCGCCCGGAAACGCGTGCGATGATAGTCTTCCGGCTTTGAGAATAGCTCGGCAGGAAGTGGTCAAAGGTCTTCGGCGATGGCCGACGGCTTCCCCCGCCTCTCTTGAACCTTCCTCGATTTCAACGAGACGACTGTCTCTGAATTAAAGGAATATTGAGCTCACTCAAAAGACTTTGGAGCTTCACTCTAGTTATCCCATTTTTTGAGTGAACCTAGAATACTAGAGAGCCTACGCAGAAAGGCTGTCAATTTATTACTGCCCGTTTAGCAGCCTATTTTCTCTCTATAAAAACTCTCCGGCTGCACTCTAGCGGGGTTTTTCAAGTCGTCAGAAAAGAGCTTTGAACCTATTCAAAAGATTTCTGAATTGAAACCGGTTCACAGTGGTTCCAATAGCGAATCTAGCGGGACAAAATTATTTTTCCTTTTAAACTAATAGTTCTTGTAGTGTAAGCATTAGGTACGGCCCAATCATAGAAATAGACACAAAATTACAGCGGCAAAAGCTTTTTATGTGTCGGTTTTTAAGAGAAAAAACAATTTTTACTTTAAAAATACTTATAAAAATACATTCAGTTAAAGTATATAGAAAATTATAACATTTTTTACGTACTGCACTCGCATTAATATTATAAGCTAAATACCTCATGAATACATCCCAAAACACTGGGTTTTAAACGTACAATGAATTTTCATAAAAAGTGAACCGCTTATTAACCGTCACTTCCATCATTCCACTAGACCGCGGTGGTCTGATTATTACTTTAAATGTACATCACGTTTTAAAAAATCTCCAATAGCCGTGATAAATTGGCCATACTCGTCAAAGGTACACAATTGCTGTGTTGGTTTGCGGTTCTCCGGCGACGAGTGGTGCCAATTTATTGCGGCCATTGGGGATTTTTTTAAACTTGTTATATTAACGTAGAGCTCAAGTTGCCTAGATTTTAATTTAAATACCTCTACGGCCCACCGTGCTTTCGAATGTTTTGATTTGTCTAACGGCGTTTCGTTCGCCATCATCTCAAGAAATGAAAGAAGAACTCCGCATGCGTCTCCTTATCCTTCCTCTTCTTCGTCTTAGCGGGAGGCAGGTAACGGGTCGGCACAAGAGTTCGCGAATGTCAGTGGGGGGGATTCTTCTCCTTCCCCACCCCCTCCCACCTCCCCCCACTCCCCTCCCCTCATGTCTCGGAATGGAGACAGAAACTCGCTCCGTCACGTGACCGGAATGCAGAGGAGGCGATCGTCAACTGTTGTCCTTTTAGCGAAGTGCTTGAACGACGAAAAGTAAAGCAGATTACGAGGAGAATAGCGCTAGCGAACAAAGAGTTCTGTATTAGAAGGGAGCTGATGACGAGGACCTTAAGTAAGGCTGTAACGGTCAGGCTAGTGAGGATCTTGATATGGAGTGTGGCTTTGCATGGGGAAGAATCGTGGACTCTGAGAAAGGAGGACGAGAAGAGGCTGCAGGCGTTCGAGATGTGGGAGCGGAGGAGGATGGAGAAGGTGCGGTGGACGGAAAGGAAAACAAAGGAGGAAGTAATTAAAGTAGTTGGTGAGGAGAGGAAACTTCTATATGATATTAGGGGAAGGCAGGGTGAGTGGCTGGAAGCGGTAAATTTACAAAATACCCTGCAGGCCACATCAAGGGTGTGTAATGGTAATGAGGGGCGATGGTTTGCTGAAGGCCGTGAGAGAGGGAAGGATGCTGCGTTTATGATCTATGCTCTGATGCTCAACACGGACCAGACTTAAAATGACGATCAACACCAAAGCATACATTTTTGCTAAAATCACGCGCCCATAAATAAAAGTTCTATCAAAATTAAACATTTGTTTGTTTTTTCATTCGGGATGAGTTTTCACAAAATCGGAGATGAGGGCAAATTTGAACTATATCCATTCCTCTTGATCTATGTTCTCTAATTAAGCGCACTCTAAGCAATATCGTACAGAGCCCACCACGACTAGCCATAATTGTATCTTCAGTATGGCTTAGTTGTTTACTCATCTGCGCACAGAGTCCGTTTCACATCGAGACATCACACTGTTGCCGGAATTTCGGCGTTCCGTGTCAACAATATAGTCCGAAAATAGTCCTTGGGTCGTCTTCCACGCTTGACCCATCCGACGCTGGCAGAGAGCAGTCCGAAACAGTGGTACTGTGGGCGGAGATACGTGGAAGTAATAAAGCCGCCGAATCATAGAGGAGACACACGGGAGAGGTGCTGTCAAAATGTCACTCAAACTGGTGCGCGAAAATGCGCGCACGCTCGTGGAAACTTTCTGTCGAAAGTTATCACGAGAGTGAACGTATAACATACTTCGTCACTGGAGTGGCTACACACAGGACAAACACATAAAAAGACACTAACAAAGACTTCAAATATTTCAATCTATTCTTTCGTACGCGTGGGCAGAGAGGGTGGGTGAGGGGGTGTGAATGAGTATATTGGTGGGGAGATATAGGTGACTACGGGCTATTTGTTGAAAAAAACACATACATCTGTTTCTTTTTTGGGCAATTTGTTTAGTGGACTACGTTCAGCCCAGGCATTTCAAATGCCTTAGCTATCCAAACTTGAGGTACTCCCGAATTTTCACGTCAAGATTACTGGCGGATTCGGGAAGGGAATATATACATACACACGTGCACGAAGATAAAATTTATATATTTTCAGAGGTAAAATTGTGGAATGTATTTGAGCAATATAATCAGTTAATTCAGCACCTTAAAAGTTGAAAGAAAACTTGTATACGTGCTCCACAGCAGAAGGTCTTGCTGATGGTGTGGTAGATGCCTAGACAATTGTCGCTAGAGCAGTAATTTACGTCATAAAGAAAACTGTGGTACAAGATACGCACCCTTGCTTCTCTGCTGCGTAGGGGTAAAGAGGTTATTCATTCGATGGTCGCTCGGTGAGATGCGTCGTGGAAAAACAAGACGGCGAAAGCGATGAAACTATGATTGGTGGGCCCAGCACAACTGGAGGTGGAAGGTTCCCTCCGGGGGTTGGGGGAGGGTAGGGGCGGGGGGAGTGAGAAATATACCCCACTGGGCGCGACTTATCTGGGAGGTCGGATGAAGGGGAGGAAGAGAATGGTCGCTTGTTTGGGGACATGTGGGGGAGTGGGAATTAAGTTTATTAACTCGGAAAAAGTCCACTCTATCGCTCCATAGGACTTTTTTTGTGCGATAACGGCTCATTTCCGGAGGTCCCCATTATGTTCGCATCAAGTGGCGTGGGATGGCTTTTTCGCCACCCGGCATTTAAGCTATAAATTCCGAAATTAAAGTTATGAAGTTGTGCGGCCCTTGGGACGAGGAGAAAAAACACACGTGCTCGCTAAAGGTGTACAGGAAGTGGCGGCAGCGAGGAGTGGGCGGAGGAAGAAACTGACAGCGGAGATTCCTTTTTTGACGCTCAATAAATTACGAGAAAATGAAAGGATGCTTATTAGATGAAAAATGTGGTGCTTGGGTGAACTGTGGTGTAAATTACTCCGGAAATAACAAAAATCCATCCATCTTGAACTGGTTGATTGCAATCGCGTTATGAATGAAATAGTGAATAGCGAAAATGCTCATAGCATTTCTCGACGAAATCCATTTCCCCGGAGATATTGGGAAAATAAAATTGTCTTAAAAGTTGTAATAAATATGAAAAGGAAATGTTTTATCTGCCTTTATATCTAGATAATAATTATCCTATATAAAGGCAAAACTCTTCTTTATAGTCATCGCTTCGGAATGAACAAATTCCATTATCAGGGCCCAGAGTAAATACTACGAAATGTAAATATTATGAAACATTTTAAGAGCAAAGAAAAATTTTAAACAGCACTCGATAATGTATATCGCCATGAGCGGAGGCATGTTTTTGGTAACAAGTGGAAATCTGAGAATTTATAATACATATTCTACTGGCCCGACTTTTTTTCACAAGTGAGTAATCCCAAGTCAAGCAAAGATTAGCTCATTAATATAACTAACTCTATTGAAAATGAGAATTTATACAGGCATTTTGAGTAGGGTTTCTATAAATGAAATTACTGGTAGTTCCATGGGAATTAAAGAACAACATGTAGTCTACTAATTTGGCGAACATCATCAACATTTCGACACTTTCCATACTGACGTGTGCGATAAAATATTACATAAGTAAAAGTGAGCAATTTGATGAAAATTAAATTAATTAGGTTAAATATGCGCTGCGACGAAACCTACTTAGGTCGTAAATAAAAGATTTTATACGGATACACAAAGTTATTCTTTATTACTTAACATGAAGCAGTTCCACAAAGTTGCGAGTTAAACTATTAATTTTAAGTTAATTAAGGTTATGGTAGAAAGCCAAAGGCGTGTCTTTTGCACATCATGATTTGTTATAAGCCGCTCGGGTGTTGAGGCAACATGTCAAAATAAGTCATCGGATTGTATTGTGGCGACCCACGCCCATGTGGAAATGAACGCGACATCTCGGGTTTTGCCGTACCGCGTGGCGCGAATCCAAATTCAAGTGGTATAGCGCCAACAGTGCCAAGTTGCAGATGCCTAAGTTGGACCCGACCCGAGCCGAATTTGCACAGATGTGGTACAATGCACTTATTGATGGGTTTATTTAGGCCTTCTTTTACCATGTTTATTTTTTAAACGTGAACAAACGAAATTAATAATTGACTCAAATGTCTGAGGATTAGCATATGAACGAATTAAAAAATTACGAGCGATAAATACTTGAAAACTGCTAAAAGAAAAATTTTTCTTCGTCACGTTATCGAACCGCGGACCTTTTTTTCTTGCTCTGCTTTCTGTTTTTCCGGTTAGGTGGGATAGAGTGAATAATTTCCGCCAATTACTTGTTTATTTCTGTGACTGCTGCTTGAATGTTAAGTATCCTGGTTTAAGGATATCATGAAGGAATAACTCAAGCTGCGCCGAACATGATATGCATACATAAGGAAATCACGTGAATGCTCCAACAGACGTTTCTACTGTCTAGGAAGCACGTAGTGTAACTAACAATGATGTCCCTTATGTTTACGCAGGAAAAAGATATTAAAATATTATTCTATAATTTTATAGCTCTAGTTAACTGCTGTTGTTAACATGTGGAGCGACAAGGGCTTTTCTATATGTCTATTGAACTTAACCACCCTACCATGAAATATTAAATGCAATTAAAATACCACTCTATATATTATTGCATGACTATCTACTCAGAATCAGATGCCCCTGAACTTATTGAGCAAGACATTTGATTTTACTTAAAATCAGGAGTAGATTTTTCATTAACCCTTTTCAAATTATGATTGTAACCCAATGGTTGCCTAATAATAGAAGTACCTGTGCTGGACATGGTGTCATCCCTTGAGTAAATATTTTCATAGAAAAAATTTACATTACTTCCGTGTACCCTTTTTATTTCTGTGCCTATTTGACTGTTTGCATATGTACCTTCCCTTCGCAGGACCTAAATGCATTCGTGTTTTCGTTTAGTAATTTCCACCCCTAAATAACCATCAAAGGGAAGTTGTACGAAGTGTTGGAGCCTATGAATAAATGAATTTTTGTCTAAGTGATCAAAAAATGCATCATATAAAAGTGTACTTTACCCACTCTAATGTACGGTAGTAAAACTTGGGTACGCCAGAATAGGCGAAGCGTGGTCTAAATGGAGTATCTGAAAAGATATTGTGGTAAAAGTAGGAGGGAATGAAAATTAAATGGGGGAGTGAAGAATTAATGATGGCTGAATACTCCGCTAATGGATATATGAATGAAGGGAAAGTGCTGCGTTGATCGGGAAATGTCGAGAGAATGGATGAAAGATGAATAAATGATCAGTCTCATGGCAGTTGGCAGTATGTTGCGATGGGAAGGGGAAGGCTGAGGAAGTAATGTGAATGCGAATGTGGTGAGAGACACTCTTAAGAGAAAGGAACTTAGGAATCTTCAGAGCAAGACAGCATGTATGGGGGCAACACATGAATCGGGCAGAAGTGAAGGTTGTAAGGAAGCATAAGATAAATTGGAAGAAATTATTAAAACAGGGGCTGTGCTCTGGGCCTATCTCCGAGAATTAAGCTCTTTTGAATGCGCCTACACCGAAAGGGAACGGCGATATGGGTATGCATGCATGTTATTCCCCAGAGCTTAAAGTTATTTTGCTCTCCTGGTAGGCTCCAGCGCAGTAAATTACTATCGTCCTACTTCAGCCTCACACCGACGCAGTCTAGCGTAATATCTATTGAGTTTTCATTCATAGAGAAATTCGTAGAGAAGTCTGCGCGTTTTTTATCGGCCGTTCACGCCATCGTGAGGGTGTAGACATTTCTTTCCTTCCCCCAATCTGACGAAAGCGGTTACGGTCGAGAACTTCGCTTGGAGGTGACGATGAATGGCTTATAGCTAAGGGCTTTTCAGAGGCCATCTGCTTCCAGGTGATCGATTGAGGCGTCTGTCGACCAGTGGCAATCATGTCGCGCCACGTGATTTAGGGCGCATCAGACATTCCTTGGGACACGCAGAAATCCGGAGAAAGAAATCTTTTGGAGACCATCCAATCCCTTGACTCCCTTCGAGTTAAATGCGAGTTCACGCGGCACCAGGCTAAAGGATTTCGATCAGGGATCCAGATGGGGTTGGGCGGCCTTCGCTTTTGGCTCAACAAGAGAGAAAGGGAGGTGATGATGAATAGGGGTACATCGGATTCCTTTGAGGGCAAGCCTGGAAAGCCCATTCAGTCACCCAATCTCTGTTCACGTCTATGCTAGATAAAGCATAGGAAAAAGTAAGCTCTTGCGTTGAATATGCAGGAAAATTGTTTCATGAATGCATTCCTAATGAAGCTCCAATGCATTAATTACATATCTACATCTACAAAATACCACGCAAGCCACCTCAGGGGTGTGTGGCAGGGGGTGAGTAATCACCAACATGCATTACACAATACCGCAGAGTTAGTGTAACTACGACTAATTATGCATTAGCATAAATCGCTAATGCTTGTCACGAGGCGAAGCCTCACAAGCATGCACCACTACACTACAGATGTCATCACAATGGAGAGGGACCGTCAATATACATGCATTCTACAACTACACAGATGGACAGAGACTCAAGACCCATGTAGAAAACATGCAAGGCGCTAGTATGTACTAGGTAACAGATAAGGATTCAAGTATTAGGAGTACTACTACTACTAAGAGCTACACTACCTAACGACAATCCTAGTTAAAAGTCTCATTGGCAGCTGTTATGATCCCTTATCATTCGTGGGAACAATGACATTTTAAATTTGTTCGTTCTTCAGTCTAGTTCCCTAATTTTACTCTCATGATCTGATCTACCGTAGTATGTCGGATTTCGTAAAATATTATCAACGTCGTCAGAGAATAGACCGTTTTGGAACTTACATAATAGATTGAGTCTAAATTTTAGTCGACGGTCTGAAAGCTTTTCCCATCCCAGTTGCTGCAAAAGGTCAGTAACACTAACGAGATTATGATAACGGCCTTTAACGTATCTTGCCGATCTTCGCTGCACGCGTTGTAACTCAGTTTCCAAGCCTATCTCATAAGGATCCCAAATACTGGCGGCATATTTTAAGTGGGGTCTAACGAGGGAGAAGTAGCTGATTTCCCTAACTTTATCGTCGCACTTGCCAAGTACTCTTTTAACAAATCCCAATTTACGATTAGCTTGACCGGTAATTTCTCGAATATCTTTACTCCACGATAGATTATTAGTCAGTTTAACTCCGAGGTAATTAACCGATTCTACGGTCTTAAATTTTATGTTGTTTATGCAATAGCTGTTACATGGAGCGTTTTTCCGTTTCTAAAAGTTTTTCCGTTTTTATGTGTTTTATGAGAAGTTCATGATTCCAATAAGCCACAATTGAACCTAAAGAAATCAGGAACAAACTTCGAAAAAAATAAGCAATAAAGATGAAATACGAGGGCCGATAAAGAAAGACTGAAATGGTTTTTTTTTTCTCGAGATTCTTCGCGTACTAATTTTTTGCTATTGTCATTTTTGATCCCTTCTCTTGGACTACAACCTTGTCGTGGTTGAAGGGCTTGCGTGCTCCGATGACCCCTAGAGCTGCACTGGCGGGAGCATTGCTCCTGGTAGGGTCACCCATGCCAGATTGGTCGAAGGTTAGGAGACAGACGAATGGTAGTCCGCGCAGCGTCTGTACCTCAGTGAGGCGGCTGCAAAAGGCGTCTGACCCCAGTGGGGCGGCCTCTGAAGTGATGGTGTCACGTAAAAAACACTATTGAGTAAGGCCAAGGAATACTACCTCAATTAAAACAAAAACCTTGAAATTATGGACAGTTCTCAATTGATAATGAATCCTGGCAACTACGGGACTCGGCCAAGAGGGCCGGGTGTCGTGCCCGGCAGCGGTGGGAGCAAGGCCCCTGCGGTCGTCATCACACGAAATCCTTGCTCAGACGAAGCAGCAGCAGCAGCAGAGGAAAAGAAGATAAAGAAGAGGAACGAAACTATTAGAATAGGCACGTGGAATGTTAGGAATATGCTGAGGGCGGGGAAGCTAGAGAATATAAAGCAAGAAATGGAGAGGGTGGGTGTAGACATCATGGGTCTGGGTGAAGTAAGATGGAAGGATGACGGGGATTACTGGAGCGGCGACTATAGAGTAATTTATAGTGGAGGGAATGAAAGTCAGCGCGGGGTTGCATTCGTAATGAATAGGAAACTCGGTAGAAAAGTAGTGTATGCAGAACAGGTGAGTGATAGGATAATAGTCGTGGAACTAAAAGCAGAACCAACGAATTTAGTTATAATCCAGGTTTATATGCCTACCTCTAATCATAAAGAAGAGGAGGTAGATGGGGTGTACGATCAGCTAGAGGAAATAATTGGTAGGATACCAGGAAGTAAGCACCTGGTAGTAATGGGGGATTGGAACGCGGTGGTGGGTGAAGGAAGAGATGGGCGGGAGGTGGACGATTACGGGCTAGGAAGAAGAAATGACCGGGGCGAGAAAGCTGTGGAGTTTTGCCGCAGAAATAACCTAGTAATTACAAATACATGGTTCAGACATCATCCTCGACGTAGGTACACTTGGAAGAAGCCGGGAGACACAGACAGGTTCCAGATAGATTATATAATGGTACGTCACAGATACAGGAATAGTGCTAAAAACTCGCATACTTATCCAGGAGCTGATGCAGACACAGACCACAACTTATTAGTCATGAAATGTCGGGTAAAACTGAAAAAGATAAGAATGGGAAGGAGGGTACGTAAGTGGAATACGGAGGCATTAACTGGGGCAATGAAGCAGAAGTTTCGGGAGAAGGTGGATGAGATAATGGGTGAGGATCATGGAGTTATATCAGTGGAAGATGAATGGGGAAGTTTGAAAAATGGAAATATAGAAGCAGCGAAAGCAACGGTAGGCGTAGTGAGTGCAACTAAAATTAGAAAACCGTGGATCACGAAGGAGATGATCAGGGAGATGGAGGAGAGAAGGAAATGGAAGAGCGTAAACTCAGAGCTAGGTAAGAGAAAATACCGAGAATTTAAAAACAGGCTTAGAAGAGAAACAAAGAAAGCAAGAGAGGCGTGGTGGAGAGAACAGATCGACGCGTTAGAGAAATACCAAAAAGAGGGAAGAGCAGATGCATTATATAGGAAAGTAAAGGAACTGACGGGTGGTAATAAGGGAAGGGGAATTACAAAGATAACAGACAATACGGGAAAGGTAATCGTAGAACCGAGAGAGATCCAGGAGAGGTGGAAGGAGTATGTTGAAGAGCTGTATGGTAAAGAAATAAGGCCCAATAGGTTAGATATAGAAAGGGAAGACGATATCGACAGAGATGGCATCGGACCAAGTATCCTAGATAGCGAAATTGAAAGAGCTCTACGAGACATGAAAAGGAATAAGGCGGTGGGAATAGATGACATACCTGCAGAGTTTTTAAAGAGCATGGGGAAGAACGGAAGAGGAAAACTTTTTGCGCTTATTCGTAGGATTTATGAGGATGGAGTGTGGCCGGAAGACTTCGCGAAGACTGTACTAATTCCTATACCGAAGAAGAGTAAGGCAAAAACTTGCGAAGACTATAGGACAATAAGCTTAATATCCCACGCGGCCAAAGTAGTTCTGAGGATTCTAAACAGAAGGCTAGAGAAGAAGGCGAATGAATACCTGGGTGACGACCAGTTCGGATTTAGGAGAGGGACGGGAACGCGAGACGCTATAGCGGTGATGAGGACTCTAGTAGAAAGAAACCTAGAGTATGGACAGGATGTTTTTGCATGCTTCGTAGATTTCGAGAAGGCGTTTGATCGGGTGGAATGGACAAAATTAATGGGAGTGTTGAATAAATTAGGGGTCGATTGGAGGGACAGGCGTCTGATTCGAAATTTGTATATGAATCAGACTGCGCAGGTTAGGGTAGCCAATGGAGAATCGGGATGGGCCACGATAGGACGGGGAGTGAGGCAAGGGTGCCCACTATCGCCGTTGCTTTTTAATGCGTATTCAGAAGAAATGGTAAGGGAGGCTTGGGGGGAGGAGGATGTAGGAATAAAGGTAGGAGGGGAGCTGATAAAATCAGTGAGATTTGCAGATGATCAAGCATTGGTTAGTCAGTCGGCCAAGGGGTTACAGTCAATGGTGAATGCATTAGAGGTGCAGTGCGAAAAGTATGGGATGAAGATCAATCACAAGAAAACGAAAGTAATGAGATTTTCTAGAAGTAAGAAGGCGGGGCTGAATATAAGGGTGGGAGGGCAGAAGATAGAGCAGGTCGAGCAGTTTACGTATCTGGGTAGTATTTTGGAGGCGAATGGGTTTAGTGGTAAGGACATCAGATGCAGAATTTCGCTAGCTAAAGAAGCATTTTCGAAGAGAAGGGAATTGATGAGGGGGGGTCTGAGAAGAGACGTAAAGAAGAGGCTGGTGAAAACTTTAATATGGAGCGTGGCGCTATATGGGTCGGAAACTTGGTCATTGCGAAGGGAGGATGTGCGTAGGCTTGAGGCGTTTGAGATGTGGGTTTGGAGAAGGATGGAGAAGGTTAGCTGGATGGCGAGAAAGACGAACGAGGAGGTATTGGATATGGTCGGAGAGGAGAGGAAGCTTGTGGCAGAGGTTCGGAGAAGGCAGAAGAGATGGATGGAGGAGGTTTTGAGAGGAGAGGGCATGTTGAAGAGAGTGATAGAGGGGAGAACACTGGGGAAGCGTGGGAGAGGAAGGAAGAGGATAGGAATTCTGGACGAAATAAGAGGAGGTATAAGATATGAAGAATTGAAGAGGGATCTAATAACGGGCCATCCTTAGGAGGGAATGCGAGACAATTTCTATTAGGTTGGGATACAAAATGGGGACTGTCCAAGAACCTACCAATCAGCTGGTAGAATACTTGAATGAATGAGGGGTCATTTTTGATGAGGGTGGTCTTTTGCACATGCTACCGGTAGGCGGCAGTGGTGTACGAGCATTCATTTAGCAAGGCTGCAAATTAGCTCGCGCGTTGTTTGTGCTTCGCCTGACAATAGCGGAAGTGAGGTGAGGCAAGCAGCAAACAGAAATACATTTCTGTTTTCGTTTGAAGCACACAGCCGCAGAAATTAATCACCACGTGGCTGCATCACTATGAGCGAATACTGATTCAAGAAAAGCATCTCCGCCATTAGAGGCAGTCAGCAGGCACAAGCGCGATTCATATGCAGATGATCACGTAAAATCGTCAGTGTGTAACGTATTAGAATTCTCAGGGCTTGCTGTAGCCGTGCTGTTGTCTGCAGATATACGATATTAAAATATCGCATCAGGTGCATTGATGAAGATATTCACGCCTGCCGAATATATGGCGATGAAATAACGCAGAAATTGTCAAAGAATGGCCAAAGGCAATAGCCAAAGTTCCGTGGTTCCATTCCCGGTGCAGGCCGATTTTTTTCCTGCGGCAATTTCTACGTTATCTGCATTGATGTTGACTTCTGTTCCTGCAGTTAATTAAGCACAGGGAAAACCTCGCTTAACTGTCGAAAATGTACCTTATTTGGACGCTATAAATCATCAGAAGACAGTAGAACGAGACAGAGCATGTTCACTATAGGATTGCGTAAGAAGTTTACAGAAGAAGAATTTTATAAGAAGTTTCTGAATATACATGCTTTAAACACAATTTCATGGCTGCGTACTGCTCGTCTCGTGTCGCCTACATTACTGTCAGACGAAGCACAAATAATGCTCAAACAAATGAGTCGCACTGCTAAATGAATCCACGTACACCGCTGCCGCCTACCGGTAGTATTTGCGAATGACCGCCCTTTATAAATATGAAAATTGAAACCATGTATCATATACCATACTATATAAGGAAATTTGAGACAAAATCATTACCTATGTAATTGGGTATTTTCCACGTATTTCAAACTATCGATATTCTGATTCTGTTACTTGAACTTATTGCATTGGCTAAAAGTTTTCTTATCAAATTGTATGAATTTCGGTTTTAAAAGCTAAAGAAAGTCGAAGGTTACGAATGCGCCCGAGCACACTCCGAAAACAACCGAATGACCTGTGACGTCATTTTCGCTGTTTACATTTAGACCCAGGGGTTTCCTTATGCTTACGGTGGAAACAAGTGCGGCGAAATTAGTTTTTGACGTTTTTCTGTTTCTTGATGTGCCTTTAAATGACATCTATAGATGGTGTTCGTGCCACAACGTACAAATACATCGGTGAAAACACCTTACCAGAAATGCATTCACGCAATCACGACATTGAATGTTTGAAATTTCTTCCTTGGATTCCTCAATGTCCATCTGCACAATGTATGCTTTACTTCGCACTTTGTGTTTTGGCCATATTCTTGCAATGACTGTTCACAGTGGTCCATCTCTCTTCACTTGGACGTATCCTATAGAATTATCACCATAACTCCCACGAGAAGCTTTATAATAAAGCAACACTTAAATTAAACTTTTAATAGACATTTAGGAGATATGAATCTATATTTAGGCATTTCTATAGCAGAGAATCCTCTTATATAAACCTCCTCTACAAACAATCACTAATAAACAAATCACAAATTAACGTCTTAAGTGTTTTGAGTATTGGCAGCACAAACATTTGGCAAGAACTGTGTTATGTTGATATGTTACTAAGGTACTGTTTGTTTACTGTTGCATGGACTGGTATAGATTTAGAGAAAGAAAGAAGTAGGTATCATAATGATTATGAGTATATTGGAAAAACAATTAATAAAGTTCATACACCAAATACATAATTATATGCATTAAAATGATAAACATCAGCAATGACGATTTTAAAAGCAAACTTTATGCTTACATTTTTTGGTCTTAAGCTCCACGAATTTAGGAAGCAGTAAATCGCTCGTCCTTTTTCATTCAAACGCCTACCGTAAACATATATACTTTGGGTAAATTATCTGATGTGGTTTAAATAAAACCATTTTTTATCAATGTAGACTCTTTAAATATACGCTCTCTTCTACAGTTCTTCACTTTCTCCCTCACAGCTGTCTATCGCTCAGCGCAAATGACGTCAAGCCAATCAGATTTCGTTTTGCAGCAGCCTAAAAATGTAAATTTCGACTATTTTAATCGTAAATATCTCAATTAATATTGAATCAACATCAAAACTATTATATCTCGGGAAACTTGTTCGAGTTAAAGTAACATATAAAGATCCGTATACTTAAATTTAAAATTTCGGAAAATATCCAATTCTTGAATACCACTCGTACTTAAATGATAAGACATCATATAGTATATTACACAAAGAGTATTATTTGATTTTTATCAGGCAATAGACTGCTCGAATCTTCAACGAAAGTCTTGCCTCTCGAGATTAAAACAACTGCTAGGTTCACTTTCACTTTCTAATTTACGAATTTTGGTCTGACTTTCATGGACATGTCCATTAGAATGACTTTGTCTCGTATTCTCGAGAGCCAATCACAGAGATCGCCTTCTGGGGCGGAGATCGGATCGAAATGGCTTTCACTTCCGTGGCGGCGCCAAGCGAGACACCCGCTTGGCAGGAGGGGAAGCGACGGGAACATGAGAACCCATTTGCAAATGCAAACTCCCTCGTACACAACCGTGGCTATTCGTCGGGAACATTCGCCGTCGCTCATTTCTTGTCGCTCATTTTCTGTAGCTCGAGCACACACCGAAACGACTCGCTCATTTAAAAAGAAACGAATACATAACTTCCACCTCACACATCCCGCGAAATGGAAAATTTCATCCCTACCGAGTCACGGCATTAAGGCTTGCCCGAAATTAGAAAACCAATTGTCGTCCCACTAGAGCTTTTTAGTTAATATGCTCCGTTTTTACTGAATCGTTTTTTTAATCTTGCTAACGAAGCAAATTTTCATCAGTATTAATGAAACTGTACGAAAATTGTTTGCTTAGAACCCTTAAAGTTTGGAACGATCCCATGCGTCTAATGATGACGGGCTAGTTATAAGCTCGAAAGCAGGAAAAGACCCATAAAATCTTCTTTGAACAGCAAATCTTGTTTCTTTTTTTCATCTTAATGCATGCAACGAGTTCTTAAGGGCTTCTCATTTCTGAGTTGGAAGCCTTTTTCTAGCTACACAAGAATTAAAGCAGTACCGAGATGCGGAAAATTTCCATCTCTTTTTTTAATTCACTTGAAATTAAATTTCAAAAGTTATTTTTATGGGCACGCTTATGTTTACGATAAACACTTATGTTTATGAATGAATAAAATGCTCGAATCATTTTTCTTTTGTACTCGGAGGTTTAAAAAACTTCAACTTTGGAAAGGCATTTTGTCTTTAATATATATTGTTAAAAACCTCATCATGCTTAAAAACAATGCTTATCCTGCCGATAAAGCACAGAATAAGAGTGTTATTTAATAAAATACAGTGAGTCGCACTTATTCCTTCATATTAATTACACAAAACTTAATTAATGCAACTAATGTGCATAAGTTGCATTTATTTTGATTAATTAATTGCTAATGTCTTTATTTAAATGTATTTACAAGTTGGAAATGCAAAATAGTCACATTTATAATTTCATCAATTGGTAATAAAGACGCCTTAGAGTAATACGTTGTTTTTTCAGCAAGGTTCGAGAAGGAGATTACGCTTATTTTACTGTAGGGATAAAAAACAAAACGCCTTGAATAACAAAGCACGCATAAACGCTGCAGGATAATGGACCAGGGCAATCACAGGGAGGTTTCGTCGAGGGAGTAAAGGAAGTACAACTTTGAAATATGAACCCTCATTGGGTCGAACTGACTTGGGTATTTGGACAAGCTTTGTCAGCCCTTGAGTGTCAAAATATATTGGATTCATGAGAAAAGGATACGAGGGATAAATCGAGGCTTTAGCTGCATTTTCTAACAACTTAATTTTATGCCCTAATTAGGGAATTTTCTAGGTAATTAATTGAACCCTAATTATAAATTATTAAAGGTACGATGGTTATTATTAATGGGGAGGGGTGTGGTTTATTTTTGCAGAGATAATTTGCAACCCCTCACCGAATAGAAGTCACAAATGTCAATTTAATCTAAGTGGAATGACAATCGGAGGTCGTTCGTCAACTTGTACGAGGAACCGGGGCTTGATTTACTGTCTCCTTTAGATATCCAATTTAAATCAAAGCATAGTTACTTCTGAACAACAGAAATTCGTGGGTAACCACGCATTAAGAGGACCACGGAACGAAACATTACGTCTTACTCACCCTGCATGTGTAAATGTCATGCGTTTGTGGAATAAGAATGATGCAAGCTCCCATCTCCATAAACGAAGCAACGAAAATCCCTTCTCCCCGCCTCAACCTCTTTCTCCTTTCCCTCTTTCCCTTCCCCCCACCGCGAATCATTTTCCCTCCCACCGGCACCCCTCAAAACAGATGCAAAAATATCTTGTTGTAACCTGCACTGCTGGCTTGGTAATGATGTATAACATCGAAACCAGTTGCATTAAACATTATATGTGGTAAATTGAAAAAGTTCTTATTTCGCTATGCATTAGTTACACCATATAAGTCCTGAGACAATATATCAATTAACATTCGAGATAATCAATAATAAAAGGAGTTCCCTTTTATATGAAATTCACTTAAGGATATGGAAAATAAAATTCAATGCAAAAGTTACAAAGTTTGTATTGATTCTGTCAAGGTTTACATGCCTATAAGTAACCATAGAGAAGGAGAGGTGTACGGGATGCATGAAGAGCTAGAGGAGATAATTCCCGGACAAGAAAATCTTATAGTAATGGACAATTGGAATGCAGTAGTGGTGGAAGGGAGAGATGAATATGAAGTGAGAGAGTATGGACTAGGAACGAGGAATGACCGCAGTCAGAAGGCAGTTCAATTATGTAGGAGATAGAAGTTGGTAGTAATAGACACTTGGTCTAAACATCCCCTCGGGTGAAGGTGCACATGGAAAATTCCGTGGAACACAGAGAGATGCCAAATTGGTTACATAGTGACAAGGCAGAGGTTTAGAAAAAGTGTCATAAATCCGCGAAACTATACAAGTGCGGATAGAGACTCAGATCACAATTTAGATATGATGAAATTTGAAACTAGATTCAAAAGGATTTTTCACATTAGGAGGATAAAGAGGTGGCAATTAAAATCATTGAAAGGGAAGAAAAAGAGGGAATACTAGGAGCTGGTGGAAAGGAACATAGGTGAAACAATGGAAAGGAAAATAACCGAGGAAAAAGGGAGGGTATAAGAACAGGTAGAGTAAGAACGGCAGAGAAATAGGCATGATCCATGGAAACAAGACGGATAAAGAAGCAATGGGTCACAGAAGACATGATTAGGAAAATGAACTAGAGAAGAAAGAGGATAAACGTCAACACTGAGCTTGGCAGAAGGAGATGTAAGGAAGTAAATTATTAAGGAGTTATCAATTTGGCGAAGGAAAACTGGCAGAAAGGAAAAGGAAAATGTGAGGAATTGAAAATGCTACCGAAAAAGGGGAAGCTTTATACTAAAGTGAAAATGCTATAAGACGGTTAGATAGGGCAAGCGATGCCAAAGTTTAAGAAAAAAACGGGGAAGATGTTAATCGAACGAGAAGATATGTGTAGAGTTCAAAAGTTTCAGACTTAACGATGTGGAAATTCATTTTTAACAGAGAGAGAGAGAGAGAGAAAAAAAATTGCGGGAAATACGGAATGAAGATGAATCAAAGAAAAAAGAAATTAATGAGATTTCCTAGGATAAAGAAAGCGAGGGTGGTCATAAAAGTAGGAGAGCACAAACTGGAGCAAGTGGAGAAATGGAATTACTTGGGTTGTACGTAAGAAGAAAATGGGAGTAGTAGCAAAGAAATTAGGAAGAGAATTGCGCTAGCGAAAGAAGCGATCAATAATAGAAGGGAGCTGATAACGAGGACCTTAAGTAAGGATGTAAAAAAGAGGCTGGCGAGGAGCTTGATACGGAGTGTGTCTTTGCATGGGGCAGAATCGTCGACTCTGAGGAAGGAGGACGAAAAGAGTTTGCAGGCGTTCGAGATGTGGGTGTGGAGGAGGATGGAGAAGGATGGAGAAGGTGGATGGAAAGGAAGATAAATGAGGAAGTGCTTGTCATGGTTGGTGAGGAGAGGAAACTTATGAATGACATTAGGGGAAGGTAGGGTGGGTGGTTGGAAGCGATGGTTTGCTGAAGGCCGTGATAGAGGGAAGGATGTTGGGCAAGCGGGGAAGGAAAAAGAAGAGAATAGGTTATATGGACTGCATGAAGAAGCGTAGGAAGTACGCAGAGATGAAGAAAGATATACTAGAGGTAGATAGGGCCCTGCATGTGTAGAAATCAGGATGATTGTCTTTGACTTTCAATAAAACCTACCTTTAACGGGTAGATTAATGTAATAAATGAACGAATATTTAAAAAAAAACTTGAAAACTTGAACTTTGAAAATACGATATTTCTATCAGTCCATCGTCATGTTTATAGGCTACGATAAATTTTAGGAACCACTAGAATTTATCCAGAAGATCGTATTAAGTCACTGCACCAGTGAATGGGTAATGAGGAAAGCAACTCACAAAGTAAAGTCTCAAGTCATTCATAAATTTAGTTCAAATAGGAACATACTGTAGGGGCCCATGCCAAATTGCTATATGGCGAATTCACAATCACTCAGGAACGTGCGATGGACGTGCATCATTCAACTCCGATGAAATAATTGAAAATATAGGACTCTGAGTTCACACGGGTGGCTCCTGGCCAAAGGTGTCTATGGCTTGGATATACACGCAGTCAAGTGTCGAGTGCATCTGCCAGAAAGGAGATAAGGGATGGTGCTCTTGCGTTAGCCGAGCGCTTCGAGGGTGATAGGGTTAAATGGACTGATGTGGTCAAGCAGATTAACTTGGAAAGGAATTGGGTGGCACAAACAGCCCCTTCACTTCAGATGCATTCGCAACGGTCTCACGAAAGGATACCCCCACGCCGATTCTTCAGTTGAGCGAGCCCACCGGAAGGCCTCCTCACCTTCAACCCACAGACAGCCGCAAGCATGCATCTCAAAGTCCCTTAAGATGGTTTGAGTGAGAAGGTTCCCTAGTCATAATGGAGACCGTATTCAAATTTTATTTATTTATTTCAGCGTCTGTAAGAAGTATGAAATGAATATTGTAATATTAATGGCGCAAAGATATAGATATATATATGACCAAAATCATCAGTAATTAAATAAATAAAGCTACACAAGCCTCTAACTTGACTTATTTTTCCCGCCGTACGGCTGAAAACCCTTCAAAACAGCAGGGTTTTTTTGCAATTCCGTTTAAACTACTATGGTGAGTATTAGTATATTTTTATTAATAGTTGAGGAAACATGGAATCTACACACCGTTAGTTTTTTGATGAAATCTAGGTGCTAGAAGTTCCTAATTTTTTTAATATTCTCCCTCTGGAGCACACAGCCATAATCTATTCCATGTAAAACAGCTTGTATTTTCAGGCAAATTGCTCGAAAAGTAGTTCAGCAAGGGGTTGATATTTTGATATTATTGAAAATATGAGAGTTCTTTCTTTAAAATGAATCCAAATTCATCAAATTCTAGGTGAAGTGATTTTTCGCTCAAACTACCTTAAGTGCCCTGAAAATATTCGCATCGCGGATATTCCACCTTTCTCCGGGTACGTCGCGTGGAGATGGACGGGGGAGATCTGCATGTATAGAACCCTTTTCTTTCGCCCTTTAGTTTCGTCGAACCCGGCTGACGTTTGCAGTCCTAGATCATTCGCAAGAAACACGCTGCGACGATACAACACGACAGAGTTGCGAGAACCGGATGAGATCGACATCCACAATCGTGGCGTGTTTTACTGAGTATTTAAAAATAGCCACACTTCCCCTGTCTATAATAAGATAGCTAAATCTAGAATGGCGTTACTCCAACAAAATACCGCCTTTCACATGTATCAACGCTTTTATTGGTCACTGACCCTAATGTAAGAAACCCATTTATTTATTCCCGTATTATACCTACTAATTATTAGGCATCGAATATCAATTAAGCCCGTCCATTTCACTCAATGGTTTGTATATGCACCGGGAATAGGTGCATACCCGTATCTGTTAAATATATGGAAGCTGCAGGATGAACTTTTTCTCAAGATGAAAAGATAACTAAGACAGATCAAAATATAATTGCTTTGCATATGAAGAAAATGAGCGTTTGCTAGATAAGCAACATGAAGTATACGAAAAATTTAAGTAGTGGACTTAAAATTTAATATTTTTACATTCCGTTGGCTTCTGAATTGAGAAACAAAGACACTATGTGATGTACTCATGTTTCTATTATTCTGACCCTGACACCATCACGTGAAATACAGATTTTCTGGCTCCTACTCTTCAAAATATTCTGCATGGGTGGTCCTATCAGGAGAAATTATTATTGCTCCCGCAAGTCTATCTCTAGGGGTCATTGGAACGCACAAACCCTTCCACCGTGTCAAGGTCGTGCTCCTAGGGATGGGAAATCTCACCAAGCAATGAAGAAAGGATACCTCTCCTACCCCTAATTAATGGGTATTTCTATCAAAGGCAAAGGCCAAATACCATTTGGAGATACGGCTTCCTTATCGACGTAAAAGTTCATAAATTAATACTGTACTTGTAAAACCCAAAAAGTACTGCACGCCGCGCTGTAGTCTTTCTTATTTTTTTGCCTGCCACCTGCAGACAACGAGTTACAGGACACGATACGATTTAGAGGAGCACTCTTCGAATGGAGTTCGAGCAGAAGGGTACCGAAAGGGTTGATTCTAGTTCTTGGTGAAACATTACTTGATGCGAAAGTATTCCTGTAATAACCAAATAAATAATAACCGTAACTTCATGAAGTTTGTTTTTTAAATTAAATATTTAATTACAATTATTTTTAACAATCCATACTCAAAATCCTACCTGGAAAGCAGGGCACCTCCATTTAATGCATTTACTACAAGGTTATGTAATAACGACATTTAATTTGAACATGCATGCATCATCACCAAGGAACCTGGGCCTTCGTTGCGTATCAAATGGATAATTTGACCAATATTACATTCACTGCAGCAAATAGAGATTGAGATCGCAAAAGTTGCAAATACTATATTGAAATATTCCTGTATAAAATATAATTTCATACTTTTTCGCTCTAATAATTCCTAAGAATACTCGATACATACCTCCCAAACATAATTTGCTGACAAGAGGTTTTGTGACATTTATTGTTGAAGCTTGAAACATGTATCAGTTGAGATTAGCTATGCAAAGAATTCTGCAACACATTTTTTTCTGCAAATAGCTACTCAAGCGTGCCAAATTTTATGAAAATATAAAATGGCAAGATAACAAATGTAAAAATTTAGAATCGATGGAAATGGGATGACGATAATAGTTCATAGTTGATGAAGTATGATTGTCCACCGGCGGACTTACGAGCGGCCTGTCCACCTTTTGGTGAAGCAACACAGTCCGTACTAAGTACCACGTGACTGGCAGAGGCTGAAGTGGATGTAAAAGAGATAGGAATACCAGACTTAAAAGACATGCTTTGAGACAGATACTGAAGAAACTCCGGGGATTCCAGGCAAGACCTCGAAAGTAAGGATTAAACATCGTCAGTGGAAAGTAAGGAGTTACACCGGGAGAAGGAGAGATAATATTGGTCAAAGATAAAAATTCTACAGTTGATCAACTTGTCCCAATTAGGTCCATTTGAAGGAAGAAGAAGAAATGAAAGAGAATAGCCGTAAAATCGAAAAAATGCATGTATTTGGTTTTTTTAACCTAGCGCAGAGATTTGTTACCTTCGCGGGAAAAATAGGATTTGGTTCCCGCTGCCAAATAGATAAAAAAGTAATAAATTGACTTTCGTATTTCACCCGTAATGTTTTTCGAGTAAATTGTGAACACAAATCGGAATGACCCGTGTTTTTTTGGAATGACTCGAATCGAATGTTTTTCAAGTAAATTGAAAACACAAATCGGAATGATCCGTGTTTTTTTTGGAATGACTCGAATCGAATGTTTTTCAAGTAAATTGAAAACACAAATCGGAATGATCCGTGTTTTTTGGGAATGACTCGAAAATCGGAATGACTCGTATATTTGTCTAGAGGATTTTATAGTCTCAATCTCACGCTAATAAAGCCTAGTTATTATTATTGATATTCCCGGAAAATAAGATTAACCAGGACATGCGTTTTTTTCCGAATGATCTATTTATTTATTTCCATGCTTTTACCTTGCGAAATCTTCGACAAGTTATGACAGCTGTATTTTGTCATCGTAGAGACTGATTCAGACGCGACCATGCCCCTCAAAACAGGAAAACTATTTAATTTTTGAGGAGTGAGAAGTAGCCGTAAACGAAGGTAAAGACACTCGGAATACTGATGGTGCCGAAGTTACCATTTTTCTAGTTCATGATTTTTGGTGCGTTGACCATATTTACACATTTATAGCCTAATATTTCTTGCATGTGCGAGAGGTAATGAATATTAACAATTTTTACAGCACAATAAATATAAATATGAGGCAGGTGCCCGATGCAAATACTATTTAAAATTGAGGACCTCACTATGAAGGTGGGCTCAAAAATTGCGGAACATTGGGTGCTCCTTAGGAAAACAGAGTTATACATACCATTCACTCCACAATGTTTAAATAATAACATGTATCAACATTCAGGCAAGAAAACGTAGTCAATGGTACTCCAGACAAATCATTTACTGGACTAATAATGAATGCTCGAATGAACAAACCACAGTTTTCATGAGCAGCGTGAAGGTTGCGGTTTTTTTTTTAGCGTTGGCCTTTCGAAGAACTACGCAGCGCGGCACCGCGGCAGCCATAATATCATCGCGTTATCTCCTCCCGTCCAATAAATTCGTTCCTCTTTTTATTGCGACGAATGTTTTTATTGGTGTTGCCGAGCACTCACGGGCGTCTTCTCCTCATCACCAAAGGCATCCGACAAAGGATTCTCGCCTCTCCGCCTCCAGTCTCGCATACGAACGAGAATTTAGACCCCGAGAGGCGACTTTCGCTTGCAGAGTGTTCTTCTGTATCTAACCGCTTTCTTTGTCTCCACAGACATCCGCACAATCAATGGAGTCCCCTCTAGACATAGAGAACGGTTTAAGTTTCCTCTCAAAATCTAAGTTCCGAATGGGACAAAAACCTTGGGCATAAAACCGTTTAGCTATGACTTTAGTGGATGAATAGAGAGGCGAAATGATCACGTCAGTGTTCGGAACAATGACACGATATTCATTATTGTAATTAAATATTACGGTCCACTAGCGTAGAACCACCGTTGTGAATACTAAAAGAAGCGAAGGACTCCGTCATACCGGCGCAGAATCATAAATGTGGCCGGGAACAGCACCCACAATTATTACGCAATATTGATGACTTTTTTTTAGCTATTTAAGGACACTGGGGAGCGTGGTGGCCTAGTGGGTAGAGCGCTTGGTTACTGATCGAAGGATCCCGGGTTCAAATCCGGGTGAAGCCTTTGGACGCCCCTGAACAAAAAATCCTCGGAGTACGAGGTGGCCCAGGGAGAGGAACTGGCCCCCCTACCTTGAATGTGTGAATTTCACATGCCTGTGGCTTAGTCCAGGGTGAGCTCTATCCTGAAATATCCAAACCAACCTTCGGGTTAAATCACTGAGTGAGTGAGTGAAGGACACTGGGCATTCGTAAGGGAAAAAGCTCAGCAAGCAATAATTGGAGCCAAACCTGTTAATATTTATTATTTAAAGATGATATTAACTATTTCGAAGGTCGTCGAAAATATATCACAATCACGAGGGTTTGAAGCATTACAAGGATAATTTTATCATATACGAAGAACAAGAATTTGATATACGTACTCCTCCCTGAAATACATTGAGCGACGACTGCGTCTGTCTCTAAGGCATTCAGGTCAGAGCGAAAACCACGATAGAGAAAAATAGATAAATTATTATGCAATGTGCATTTGAGTCCCTTTTTAAAAATTAGGATTGCACAGTAATGCAATATCGCGCTCTCTGCTCTATAACGCAAACAATTTTCACACGACTAATACAGAGACAATGACTAATGCGTCTGAAAAAGCAATATTTATTTATAGCAAAATACCTTGTCATGTAAAGGCTTTCATGTGGCTCTTGTTTATCACGTGTTAAATATTGCAAATCCTGGTTTTCTAAGACATGGGTGCACGGCAAAGCTTTTGTGACTTTAAACTTAAAATTTAAAGTGTAGTTTAAAAGAGAAATGCTTAGAGAACGTAACCAAGATTTTAAAAAACAAGGCCATGGGCCATAACTTAATATTCCCTCGATCATTATGATGTGAGTGACACACTTGTTTTAAAATATAGGATTGCCATAGTAAGACGCAGTGGCACCAAATCTATAAAGCTTAATAAATAGAGTCGTTTCAGGCTTGAACTGATGGAATATCATAATTAAGGAATATTGACAATTTTCCATTTTCACTTTGAGTCATATTTGCTACCTGATGATTATGCAGTGCATCGAAACCGGTCGCATTAAAGTTTATTTTGTGGAAAATTGCCATTATTCCTTAATTATAAACCTTAACTTACGAGGAAAACATTAATCTGGTACAAGCATGTTGCTAACCTTTTCAAAAAAATTATTTGTTTCAACATGATACTTCTTAAATTGCACCTGTTTTCACTGGATTCACGAATGAAGTATCATTACAAATTTCGGGTTGGTAAAAGTTCTAACATCTTCAATTACAAAGAAAACTGGTACTTTAATCCTACAAATAAATTTTGCAATGGTTTTCATTAAATCCAGTACATACGAAATATTTTTCATTCTAGTCATTTAGATACGCCACAGGTCTGCATAGCTGCAGGAAAAGGAAAAAAGGTGAAAAGTTGTATTTAAAAGGATTTAGGAGAGACCTTAATTACTAGTACTGCCGATAGCATGCCTCGATTTTTATTTAGGTTTTATGATAAATATTTCTCCGTCAATCTCCAAAAACGATATTTTGGGACATTGGCCATTTACCGCCGATAGCGAAATTTAATTTTTTTAATTTCAACCAACCCAAATTACGTAGTACTCATTGTGGAATGATTACGTATTTCCATCTAATATTTGATTTCTCAAAATCCAACAAGATAAAGCTATTCTAAAATCATATATTTTGTCACTAAATTGACATATTATAATGTACATTTATTCAGTGGGCCTTATCGAACATATCAGACTGGTATGTAGCATTGAAAAGCGATGAACATACTTACATCCGTTCCGAAAACGCCATATAACAGTTAATTGGGCATCACTGTAAGAGTCTCAATCAAAACGAACTGTTCTAGTACTGCCACACTTCACGCGCCACGTCATTCCCTCTCTGTAGTTAGCCATCTGCAGATTGGCTTGTAGCAAATCACCATCTTCTACTGTCTTGGACCATTCTTTTCATTTCCACATAGTTGGATCAGTTGACATCTTCTATTATTGATTTTTGTACTGGAGCCTTGCTCTTCCCCGGTGGTTTTTTCCTTCTACCATTCCTTCCAAGTGACCGTTTGAAGTGACTCGAGTGAGCGTTAGCGCAAATCAGAGCGCAATCAATGTGTGGAAAAAATAGCGAGTGACCTTCCAATTGGAGCGAGAAAGAGGAAATGCCTCCGCCTTCCTTAAGGTCAACGCAGGCAAACTTCCCGCTGTTCTTGAAGTCCCGCTAAAGTGGAAGAATTCGTAGCAGGAAGAAGGAGAGCAAACGATACGTCGGCATTTATATTGCAAGATCTTCGAAGCACGATACTCGATCGGCGTAGTAATGACACGAATGTTTAAAACATTGTCCATTCACATTTATCCTCGGACCCATTTTTAGCTCATTCCGCCCCAGTATCTCTGCTTTTTTTAACACCTTAGGGCATCGAATTAAGAATTATGACATTAACTATTAAAATATAGAAATGAATCAAATCAGCTTAGAGTTATGAGGAGGTAAATAATAGAAATAGCCAAGTTTAAACCATAATGACTCCTCTAAATCACAACGTGAGTAGGGATTTGACTCCGTTTTACCAAATTCCGTCAATTCGCACAACCTCCTTGGCTGTAAGAAGAAAAAAATAATCTTTTTTAATAATAATAAACACTTGGTTGTTATTCCACACTTTATGTGTGGAATAACAACCAAAATCATAAAGTGTGGAATAACAACCAAGTGTTTATTATTATTAAAAAAGATGAAGGAGTTCTACAAAGTAACGCCGGAGACAGTGTCTTATAATAAGAAAAAAATAATGTTAATATTCTTCATTCAATGTCAAAAGCAAAGGGGGCAAATCAAGTGTTTAATAAAGCCAATAAAGGCCTCCAAAGAATTAAATGGCCTTTACAGGTTACCACATCAGCTGTAGGAACTACAAATATTTCAAATGTCATCAACTTCCAAAATACTAGGCATTAATCAGGTGGCATTTCACCCACATATGTTATGCCAACCCAAAATTCCAAGAAGAACTTTGATCCCAAGTATTGTTAAGCCTTTCAGAGCAGAAAAGTCAAGTCTTAAAATTCTCATTATCAATTGCATAAATAAATATGAAAGAGTAATATTTTTTGGGTACATGCCCAGGCGATGCACAGAAACTCCTTCTTCACGATATTGTTTTCATTTCAGGTGTTTTTCGTTCTAAGGACCAAACGGTACCACATTGATCTTATTCAGCAAGGTCTTTTCTGCATAGCAGCTACTTCATCAGCGTTAAAGGTAAGCACAAATCTATATAATCGATTTCAGAAGTAGGTACTTATTCCTTTTTCATTCAATGACTAATGTAACAGCAATTTACAAAAAATGTGGAATACGGTCTGAAACATATAAGAATGTTATTCCATCAAAAACTTGGGACAACTGCTCCTAATTAGTACCTCTGTAAACATACAAACGCCCCAAGTTGGCCGTCTGTATGGCTCACCAATTTAATTAAGCGGAAAGAAAAATTCCTGCTCACTATGTATTTCGAAAATGGAGCAAAAAAAGGGATGCTACTAATTCAACCCTTTCTTTCACGACCAAGAATGTCATTCGACGCAAAAATGTCTTTTTATGGCGTACCTGTGTTATTTGGATGTGTGAATGATGTCCCTCCGAATTGGAGGCTTGTTGACGGCGGAACATATTGTGTCAAATTCTTGTAACGGTGCCCTTGCGATGGAGACGGAAGTGGGTCGGCTGAAAGCGTGAAATTCATGTTTTACGGCCGGAGCGAGGGTCGCAAAGAGAGAGACGGACGGGGGCCTCGTAATAAAATAGCCCTCCCCTCCCGCCCCCCTGCCCTCCCCTGCCGCGCCCGGGGACAGGGGTGGGCGGAGAGACGCGCGAACGAAAGCAGACGTCCCCTCGCGTCTGCAAATGAAAAGTCAGTCGACAAATCGAGCATTCCACGCGGATGCGACGGAACACGAGGAGGGGAGCACTCGCTGTTTTTACGGTCCCCCCCCTGTTCTCCTCCAGATTACGACCCCGGCTCCCCTCCCCCGAGACACCCTTGGGAGTAGGGGGGGGGGCGGAAAGGAGGAATAGAGGTGGGGGGTGGAGAGGAAAAGTCGTCGCAAGAGGGGCGGGAAGCGGAAGTGTATCCCCCCACCACTTGTTCATACACGCCATCCAATAGACTTAATACCGTTCGCGACTAAATGTTTACGGGTCAAACTTCCTCCTCTGTCATTCTTCTTCGCCCCCCCCCCTTCCCCCCATCACGACCGGATGTGGAGAACGAAGTGCGGACGGACAAAAGAGAGTCGGTGTCTCGCGGCGAGCATAGAGCTTACTGGAGGGGGCATAAGCTCTCAGGGGTGAAGCCAGGCGTAACGGTATTCTTGCGCATTTAGCCATAGTGTCCAGCCCAGCTTCGTGGATTTGCCATAAGCCTACGTGCGAAGAAAATATTAAGTTTTTCTGAAACCAGTGGTTACAGAGGTCATATAAAGGTACGTAAATACTTAATAGTGTGTGTATTTTTCTGAAAATTATTATCTATATCCGAAAACATGCCGTCAGGCAGATATATGCTATGTTAACTTCGCATTCGTAGATGGTTTTCTGCTCTGCTTACGGGTGCAGTAATCGCACAGATAGAAGAATAACTGGTCTTACCTTCCACCGGTAAGTTAAAAAACTTCATAAAATAGTCATACCAATGCAATATTGTATGAAATGGACGCTACAACAGATAAATATTGAATTTGTTGCCTACGATGTTGCATGTGTTTCGGGTGCATTATTAAGTGAGTAGTTGATAATATTTTGCCAGTAAACCGCAGCAATTATGTTATTTTATCATAGTTAGTAGCATGTTCAGCTAATTTGTTATGTGAGTATAATATTACCGGTAGGAAATAATGCGACTGAAATGTTTGCCCTACCATAAACCTTTATGATGGCTTGCAGGGTATTACGCAGATGTTATGCGGAACCAAGCATGATGTTACACTATTTCACAGTAATAATCCTAAAGGAAATATAGACTTTATGATGAGTTAGAAGTGTGGAATAGTATTTATTTCAATTAGAGGGAAAGAACTTAGGAAAGTGTGGCCTTCACGTGCCTTTGGTATCATCGGTACTCTATGCTTAAAACGGAGATAAAGAAAGTTTGACAACGAGGGATTTGTTATTCTAAGTTTGTGAATCACGTTCTTGGTATAGAAATATTTGCAGGGAAGTGTGTTCATTTTGTAATATATAAAATCAACTTTAGCTGGTCAATTAACCGTTATTACCGACCCTTGTATTTTGTTATGAATTAGGCGAGAATAGCGAGAGTGAATGCTCATCACTTCTCGCTTTACGTTTATTAATATCCCGTGTAGTAAGTTATCGGTGAAGTGAATTAGTCATTTTTAATTCGAAACGATCTTCTTCCATAAGATGCTGACATTAGATTTTCTTTAGATTTTAGAAGTTTTATGTATTAAATCAAAGAAGTAAAGGAAAGTATACAATGCATAGACAATCAGGGGTGGAAATGCTGAAATGATGTTAAGTGCACATTGTATTTCTTGCAGGTGTAAGCTTTAGTTTTGAGTGCTAGGTTATCAGTAAGCTGTTGTGTTGTGTGTGACAGTGTATTTCAAAAGACGTAAGGTTACTTTCGATCACAGATGGATGCACACTAACATAGAGAAAATTAATCCGGCCGGTTTAACTTTTCCATGCACGAATGTGTTAGTGTGTATGTTATATTGTGGAAGGTGTATTGACTGGAAGTATTTGTGACTTCCTCTCGATGATAATAGTGCATGGTCGTGAAGGCTGTCTTAAAGCAACTCTTTTAGTGTCAGAGGTGAGAGGAAAAATGACTTATTACTTTCCTACCACAGAAAACTATGTCAGAAGATCCATAATGGCAAGTTTTTATGAATTGCCTATGTATGAATGCCTTAAATGCTTATTCGTGAATCCATTTTGAACTTGATGGGTGTGTTTTCTTATTTATTGTTAGAGCATATAACGAGGATCTGATGAATTAAATATAAATCAAGCCAGTCTCGTTCTAAGCAATATTTCTATGGTCCACATATAGCGCATTGGTATTGGAACTGATATTTAATTGCTGAGTTAATTTTTATTTACCCTTTGCACATTACTTCCACTATGTAATTGCTGACACTGTCAACAGTCTTAAATTATCAACCTTAGAGTGTTGAATGTAATTTTCCATGTTTCATCATGAACTTGACAGAGAGACTGTTGATGCTGGGTATTGATGTTGAAAAATGAGATGTGTATGCTGCTTACTTGAGTGCAATCAATTGTATTTGGTTCCATCATCTTGTTGGAGCTGAATTCCTTTGTGTTATCTTTGATATTTCTCTATGTGGTTTACGTTTGGGTTAAATTATCATGTCCTCAGGCTCTTTGGTCATTCTTTTGTGTTCACAAGTATACCCTAGGTATTTTTTATATCATGGCATGTATGGATATCATATATTACTTCTTTCCTCGAATTTCGGATTCTAGTAATTTTTAAAATTGGAGAAGTAGAATTATGTGAATGTTCTTCTATTTTTCTTCTACTTGGTAATGCATGTTATTTTTTCAGGTTATAGATGACCTTTAATCCGGTGGTATTGGAATCAAATTTGGAGTTTATGATATGTTTTTGATAGACACCTCGGGTCATTATTTCATTGATGTTCCTAGAATATCTACTTGAAGGGAAAGAAAGTGGTTCATTGTGGTAAGAAATTGTCATATCTTGATGTGTTTCCCTAAGCAATTGCAACATTTTTTTTGTATTGGTATATTTCCAAAAATAATATTTATCTGTTAGGAAATATGTTGTTTTTTCTGTACAAGTACCTGTTATTTGTCACGCAACCTTTCTTTTTTCCTTTTTCAGGATATCCTTACAAGTTTGCTGGGCCTTTAATTAAGCAATTTCCGGAAACCATTTGACATTTACTTTCCTGACATAAAGCATAAGGTGTTGCAGTTACTGACTGGAACAGTTGTGAATTGCAATCGCATTGCTTCGGTTTTGCATTTTTGACCTCACTCATGCATTGTAAATGTTTACATTTGATGTTGACCGGCCAAAGGAAAATCTTGTACTTGAACAATCTTAAAATTGAATTGTATCGTAAATTAATGTTTTTGTAACTTGCCACTTTCATTAAATGTTTATGCTTGACATTTTTTTTCAATGACCAACAAAATGTTTCGTCCTTGTGAAGTTAAATTTAGAAACACGCATTTACTCGAGTTCACTCGAGTACAAACGTGCATTACGTGAGGTAGCACGGCTCTTTTCCAGGGGCTTTGATAGTGAAAATGTAATAATATAAATAGGAAATATAGTTTAAAGGTAATTCGGTAATATGTCATACGCATTTTGTCGAGTTGAGTACAAACGTGCATTACGAGAGGTAGTACGGCTCTTTTCCAAGGTTTGACAGTGAAAATGGAATAATATAAGTAGAAAATATAGTCTTAGGGTGATTCGGTATTGTGCCATTGATAAAATTATTTTATCTTGGGATTTGGTCAATAATTATATCGTACAGTAGCAGTTCTTGGCGAGTTTAATGGTGATAAATTACGTTCGCAGAAGAAACGTTGGTTGCATATCCAATCTCCAATCCATCTTTAATTTCAGGAATAGGATTCAGAAAGTTGAAATTAATGCAATTTTCGAATTGACAGCTGTTATTTTACGAGTAATATTGAGTCAATTATGTTTGACAAAACATCGCTTTCTCCGTTAATAATCCCATTCCTGCGGGACACAACGTCTCTAATCCACTAGCAATTAATTAATTTGGGCATGTATTACTAGTTAATTTCATCGCACCAGCCGCAAAAAATCCCCAAAGGCGTTACTTTAAGAGTAAAGAGCAAAAATTGATCGTTGCCCCGTAAGAATCTGTGTTATAGCTGGGCTGTACAATATGGCTAAATGCGCAATTATGCCACGCCCCCTTGGCTTCACTCCCCGCCAGTACGGAGCATAGGGGGCGCCCCCTCCAGTAAGCTCTATGGCGGCGAGCGACTATTTGAGACACTTTATATTCGCAGCCGACACGACGCCAGAGAGCAAATACAAATATGCCGGGGAATAATTTACAAAACAAGCGAATAGTACTCGCTGGAATTGGCCGTATTTCTGAATTAAGAGGAGGATAATTGTATAGTAATAATAAAAAAATACAAGCAATCTATTTTAAATCTATTGTAACAATCAATGCTACTTAAAAGTAATAAATGAGAAGTAACAGCACAATAAGCACTTGGAAGTCTATGCTCGGGCTGGATGATTTCACTTGATATATTAAAACTAGGACTCTAGCATTCGAACTCATTTATAATTGCCAGCTTATTTTTATGGCATTTATGCTCTCGTGGGTGAGTATTTGGTCATCTACGGTTATCTACGTTCCTTCTACGGATAGTGATTCTACCTCGATTCTAATGGAAAAACTATTTAATGATTACAATGACATTTTGAAAATGATTGAATAGGTGAATATTTGTTCATGTACGGTTATCTTTACCTTTCTTCTATGGATAGCGATTCAACCTCGATTCTAATGGAAAAACTGTTTAATGATTACCGTATGACATTTTGAAAATTCTACTAAACCCTAGGTTTTTTGACCCAAATGTTTACAAAATCATTGGGCTTCAAATAGCTATTTTTGCAAAAAATGGCTAATACTTTCTTACAGTTAATTAAATACCTACCTAATTTAATTAAATTGCTCACATTGATAATTGCAGTCGTGCGAGATACACAATTAGCGATATGCATTCGCTCTCTTTTCAAGGAGGTCGCTTCCATTTCACACGATACATGACTTCATATATCCGGGGCAACTCTCCAGCACGCAGAAAGCAGACGCCTGGTGCTAGTTCTGCTGCTGTTTCTATGGGGGTGATTCCATTGTTTGGCGACGTGCAATGCTCGTCAATTGTCACTGCACTGAACTCAGAACTTGACCAATCATAATTCCGGTTTCAGTCACGTGCAGCATGTTTCTTTTGAAAATTGCCGACAAATAGAGAAATAGCCTGGTGGAAACGTGATTGTCATTAAGGGGAGATCTTTGGTGTGTTCACAGAGTAGGACGCCCAGTCAGCAGAGTTCCTTCGAGTGAGTGTATTGACTACGGCCGGTGTACACAGCCAAGGAGGCAGGTAGTAAGCCATACGCCATGTAAAGACAAATGCACATATTTATTCATTGTTATTATAAATTCACAGCATATTGGTCAGGTCCGTGGGGATTTTATAGGTTAGCTCAGCATTACACGTCTCTATCACGTCTTGTGGAAGTTTTTGTCTCGGAATTGTTTTATCTTAATTCGCAGCTGCCAACAACACGGAGGCACTATGAAAGCGAAGCTCAGTATGTGTATAGACTTTGTTCATCTACTTTTTTGGTGACGAATATGTTGAGTGATGTGAGCTAGTAGTACTTAAAGGTACTTAAAAGAGACTGGGGAAGAGATCAGGAAAAGTAAGCTAGACACGAGCATTCAAGAGCTATCATTAACGGTTGTGGCAATAAATATTCACATTTATATCATTTCGAGAGTAATTTCAAATTCGTCAACCCGTGAGATACTTTTAGTCTTTTTTTTTATTTCAATCAAATATTTATTTGAAAAAGCTACAAGCTTGGCTGCTAAATTTGTTTCCCAAAGTAATGTCATCAAATTAATGTTCTTACTCTCGCACTTAACACAATATTTAATGTAAAATCACACAAGTAGCAGTTCGAAAAAGGGATAATGATATTTAATTCGCCCAATTTTCAGTAAAGAGGAAGACAATTATGCGAAAAGCTGTTTCGCGGATTTAGTCCTTGATGTTAATAAGTGCCAAAGATAGAGCCCTTCAAATTTCTGAAGTGTAAAATGGCGTGACGTAGGTCCGAACTGTGACACAATAAAAAGTCGATCAAAGGGACAGGTTAACAAAATATTGACTTCTTCGTGATGAAGGCTCTACTTACTTATGGCTAGACACAAAATTAATTTATGAATAAAAATACTTAACTATTCCAAGATTTAGCGCTATGGTACTCCATTTTGCGCTAACCTCTGATAATCATTGGCATATACTTGGCATTTATAGACATTAAATGCTTATATTTCAAGAAACATCTTCCCATATTATCTCCCTTTGTGTAAAGATCGCGGGAATCAAAGATGATCGAACCAAGGTCATGGTTGAGTTTGCGTGGAATCGCCTACAATTTATTTAATTTATACGTAACTAAACTCATCACGTCAGCCAAATATTATCCCAATGGATAAAAAGAACTATTGGCACCCTGATAAGAATAATGCGAAGACAACTGCACGCGTTGCAATTTCAATTGAATAAAATGTATGTACAAGTTTTGGGTCAATATAATTTGATCAAAAACTTATTGCAACTAATGATAAAGGCTACATGGCGGTCAGGGTGAAGAAATTGACTGCTTATAACAAGATATAATTGAGACAGAACTACAAAGAGTACAGGGTTAGTCCAACACTCTGGATTCATTAAAAAACTGTGAAATAATACGCTTATGGCTGAGTGAATTAGGATATTTGTGATGAGAGCAACGAGTTCCTGGAAAGACGACTCCAAGGATTTACGGCGGAGGGTGGATTTCCACAAATTGCATTTTGCGGCTATATGATTGCACAGAGATACCAAAAACTGCAGAGAATGTATGCGAGACGTGCTTTTTGTAACTCTTAGCATTCTAATGCGGAGGAATGAGATAGCAAGCCACTAATTAGCTAGTTGAACAACGCAATTGTAAAGTCTCATTGGCAGCTATTTTGAACACTTATCGTTCGCGGGAAAAATGGCGTTTTAAAACTGTCCGTTCTGCAGTCTTTTTCTCCAAATTCAAGCTCATGGTGTGATCTACAGTAGTATGTCGGGTTAAAAACGTTATGTCTGTCAGCAAATAGATCGGCAAGGAACAGTATTAAAATAATTAGTTTAAAATTTAACCAATGGTTTGATAGTGATTCTCATTATAGCTGTCGCAGTAGGCTCGCTACACTAAAGAGATTAGCGCAGCGATTGTTTGCGCGTGCAGCGAAGATGTTGCCGACCATCACTGCTCGCGCTCTAATTCGGTACTTTAGCCAACTTCATGATCAATGTCTCATATGTATCTTGTATGACTGCCATTTAGCCTGTGAAGCATCACTTACCGAGACATTTTTGCAATCACTCGCTCTAACCGATCTCGTTATCCGCCGAGCTTCAAGCTCGAATCGCTCGTTAAAATCACCGTCGTACACTCTTGTTTATCCGAGCAAACCACGTGAATACAAACGATGACAAGCAGCTTGTAGACCGATCGTATTTTATTCAGTTCTGTGTTTGACAGATGGAGAGACATCCATACTACTGTCATTTTACCTTTTAATCTACTTTAATCACGCGATATATCTTCAAAGGACTACTCCGTAGATGCAAGAGAACTAGAGTTTATACAGCTGTCGTCGTGCTCTTAAATACGTATTAAATACAAGCAGTAAATTAATTCCTACGTTATGCTCCAAAACTCCCATTTGACATTTGAACTGCTGTTCCCGTGAGCTGCCGCTAGGGCGTATGACAGGAGAAGCGCTCAGAGGGGGTTGGTGGGCTGTGACCGCCAGAAAATGCATATTCGGGACTGATTTGATAACCAACTAACGTTATCACCAAACAATTAAAAATCCCCTTTGAATTCAATCATATCTCGAGATGAGGGATTTCATATGCTTATTTAATAAAATTTCGAGATAACCTTTAAGGGTGTCGGAGCCGTTTACCCACCGCACATCACATCCTTTCCACATTTCTTCAAGGCTCCTTTGCATAATGCTTTTGTATTTTTACGAATTTACATTGGCGTATTTTATAAGTACCAACTTCTAATCTTCAAACCACGATCCGTTATTCATCCGTTACAAACAGGACGGGACCGCTATGGGTCAACAGATTCCTTACCATTTCATGACAAGCGATGGGTGGCGCAGTTCGAAATAAGGAACAAATACGGATTATCATAGGAAGACACCTGAAACCGGAACTGAGGACATATTAACCGACAAATGAGCAATCCAGCGCATCCCTTGAAGTTGGTCTCCTTATAAAGCAATTCGTCTTCCGTACACGTAAGTTTAATATGCGAGGGTAGACTCCTGTGCTTAATCCTGGTGAAATTGTCGAGTTGGTGAGCCAGGTCAAGCTTTGGAGGCGAAATGCGAAAATACTTCACTTGTCATGAACTTTCGAATCCGCTTCATCAAAGTTGCCGGCTGGAGGTATTTTCTTTACGTAGCCAAGCAAATGTGAAATACCGCACGCTGATTGGCGGACCTTCGCGTCGTCATACAAGCTGTCGTGGACGAATTCACGAAGGTTACAAAAGGCGCGACAGTTATGACGACAGTTATGACGACAGTTATGACGACAGTTAGTGGGAAAATAACGAGCAAAATTTACGTTTACGAAGTCCGAAGGATTTTGAACATATTCCGCTGGAATTAGAAATGGTTCCCAGAAGCTTGTTGGAGCTGTCACTCGTCAGAGAATGAAACATGTCCTTACCGCACCGGGATGGGACTTCCGGAATGGAGAATTAGAAGTGGAGGGGTGTTTTACGAGGAAGGGGGGTCGAGATACACCCTCTTTCGCCGCCCGCATCACGCCTAAACGCAGAGGTTCCTCCCGACGAATGGCCCCTCTTCCTCTCGACCCGCGTAAACCGGAGATGATTTTGCGATAGACAGGGTGTGCGACCGGTGTGTGCCAAGAGGTGTGCCCGTGAGGCATAAGGCCTCGTCGTAACTTCGCCCGTAAACCTGGTGTGACATAAAGCATCGGCCGGCCGTAACCGTCGAGTAAAGAGGCTAAGAGCCGTGATGAGGGCTTCGACGTGCAGCCCCACGGTACAAACTTTTGAGATGGCTAAACAGGGGCCCGAGATGGGTTATGAGAGTATTGCCGAAAAATCGTAAAGAGCAGAAAAAGCACCAGCTTTGCTAAGAATCATCAAAAGCTATCAAATATCCAGAGCTCGAAACCAAACCATTGAAAGCAAGAAACGTGGCTTTGGAACCTTGAACTAAAATTTTACTATTTCATTAACTTCCGATAGGATATAATTAAAAGAAACAGCTGGACTGATTAATCAAAACAGTGCCATTATAAGGGAAAATTTTTTTTGAATATTATTAAAATATAGATATCCAAGGACCGTATTACTGAAAAAAACACAGTAAGTAGTTTTAATGCCTGAAAGATATTGCCACTACGAATACTACTTCAGGTTGACAAGGTACTAATGAAAGCAATGTGTGAAATTTTACTATATTAGACACTGCCATGCTAGGTCACATATTTAATGTGAAAGAGTAGTAATAAAAGAAAGTTTAAGAGAAATTATCACACCTTCAAATACTCTGCAAATAACGTTCTTCTGAGCAGAAATAATTCCCCAGTACAAAGTGAGGCTGCCCAGCCAGCACAGGATAAGCAGCCACAGAGTATATGCTAGCCGTTATTTTCCCGTATTATGAGCAAGATATTTTCTTATTCCAGGGGTGAGAGATGTTAATGCAGAAATTTGTATAAGTGCCGAAATATGAATCATATAGCTAAAAACGTTAATTCTTGGTAAGTATGGGAATACTCGAAATTAATGCACGGAAGGATACCTATTGCCAAATAAGTCACATCAATGCCGAGTCAACATCAAGTGCTAGAGGAGGAGACGTAAGCGTAAAAGATGGAGTTGGAGATGAACGAGGTATCTTCCAGAACGAAGGACTTATCGAGGGGAAAACGCTCGAAATATTTGTGACCTTGCATTGAAAAGACGGGGGTTTATCAAACGAGCCATAGAAAGGTCTTAGGTGAAATATTTGGAAACAGATGTTATATCACAAAATTGAGGCACGCCACGAGTATTTGACACCCTACACGGACATTTTTTATGAGATGCATTAGGATAGTATACTAATAAAACCATGTTTTTTCATAAACGTTTACGAGCAAACAAAGAGCGAAATACAGCAGATGAAAGGATTAGGTTCTACTTTCGATTTTAACTAGCGAGGGAGACACGGAGGAAATTTTCTTAACACCACTCCATATCTGTGGAATAAACTGGAGGAATTCATGCAATGGGAATTGCTCAACTACAATAAACAATAAATAACAATGGAAAACTGTAGCAGCTACTCCTCTACAATTTCTACATTTTCCTTATTTCCATTTCTGCCCAATGTTTAAGCTGTGGAGGTATTTTTGCTCGTTACTGGTTTTCAGGTTATTGCGAATATCATAAAAAATTAATGATTTCCCATTGTTTTTTCATAATTTCCAGGAGGAGAAATGCTGTGTAACAAAAGGCAATAAGTAAATGCAAAAACACCAGAAGAAAACTAAAAAGTGTTTTTTTATCGGTTCTAATTCTTTCTGATCCCATACTAAAACAGTATGGACTGGGTGCCACGTTCAGTAACATTTTCATTCATTCTTACCTACTTTTAACACATGGAGAAGATTTGCACTGCCGCGCAAAACAAAGAAATACCGGTGATTATACTCTACTGGTTAATACCCCGCAAAAAATGGCGAGCAAAATACCCAGTCATGCAAATCTCATTAGTATGTATTTATTTTAAATATGTATATGTTTTGTGTTGGTTATTTCACTGTTTATTGTATAATATCTGGAAGTCAATGTTCTATCAGATTGTAATTTGCGTATACGTGAAATCCTGAAGAAATCACACATGCTTATCAAATTAACTTTTGTAACGTCGCAGAAAACTACGTTGTCGCAAGTTCGCGGATCGCTCACTTCTCCGGCAACGGAATGTTCCGTGTTCTTTCGTAAATGCATAGAACAGCAGCTGTCACCATTGCCTAATCTTGAAATGGGCGATGAAAACACCAAAATAGTGTTTCAGCTTATTATCGTAATGTTTTAGGTCAAGAGGTTCAAATCGGACGCTAGAAAACTAAGCATTATCCTGTCTTGCGCAATGAAGTTCAAGTCTCATTGTTTTAAGTGCATTTCGTCTTACTTTCGTCGTACGTATTTTTATGAAGCTAGAACAAGAGCAATGAAATTTTCATCCCTAAACACTAAATATATGGCTTCTAATCAAAATCCTTTTAGGTGTTTCTAAGAAAATTCCGACATACACAGATGTTTGCAATAGTTTTGCGCTAGTTATTATAGGAAATGCCTTTTAGACGGTTATTAATGATTACAAAGTATTTAAATCTGTACTGATGTGGCTATTAACGTATTGTTGACGGTAGCTACGAGGTTGCCATGCAAATTTAACATGGTGCTTATGAGATTGTGTTTGTTATTTCAATTTACAATTTTCTTGGGTCGAAAATGAAAATGCGGGAATTTTTCCAGACAAAAGTGTGCTATACGAAAAAAATGACAACAACCCCAGCTAAATCGGTTGAGCCGTTTTCTCATATTATCGCATATATCCCCCCATACCCTCGGGCATCGGATATTATTAGTATAGATAGAAGATAACTCAAACCACGAAATGGCGAAAAAGGTCTCAATATTCCGGCGCTACTTTCTTTTCAAAATTGAGTTCAGCGCCAAAATGTTTTATTAGCCTTGTTACACATTAGGAGCTCAAAAAATAACACAAAGTTTATTGATTCCCAGGAATCAGTTACAGATTAAATACTTTTAGTTTCAATCAGGGACGGTGATGGTGGACATCCAAAAGGGATCAGTGTTTAATCACGTGCCCACGCACCCCCACGCCACACACAAATGTTCTTTCTGAAAACCCTTTTCTTAGGTCTCTGATTGTCCCTCCCTCCCTCTCTACTGAAACCATGAGAGAGCCTAAACCCTTATAACGCTCTTCGTCTTCCCCAAGGGCCGATCCCATTATTCCAGTTGGGAAAATCTCCGCGCTGCATTGTTTCCTGGTCGCCCACTAGCGCCGTCTCGAGGGAATTGGTGGAAGGCGCATGGCGGTCGGGGGTTATTGGGGAGAGGAAGGAGGAGCAGCAAATGCAGGACCCCAGACTTCCAGAGAGGGTGTGTTGTGGATTCACTGCAGAGCTCAAAATCGCCACGACCCCTTTTGCTCTAATATTGGAGAAGGGTCAGGGGTCGTAACGGAGGGACGGAGTACAGATATCACCGGAGTCGAACGATTATTTTTAAAACTTCCCAGATGTTGAGGCGTGTTCTAACAGCACCACTGGCTGACTACCAATTAAAACTGTCAAAGTTAAAGTAAGCGATCAAAATGGGAGGCCAAAGTTTCAGTTATTATTTTTCACTGAGCAATCTATGCATTAATAAATTGAAGCTCATTCAGCAGTTTATGTATGCTTTCAGTCATGCCGTGCAACAGATTTTCTGGGGCGAATGCGCACTAGTATCACAATTCAGTGGGAGTTTGAAGAGTGCAAATAATAGCAAAAGCAATGGGGAACATAATAGGATCAATGGCAACAAGAAGGATTAGGAAGCAATAACTCACAAAAATAAATATCAGGAATATAGGTGAGATAAGAAAATGGAAAAATGTTGACTCTAAACTAGGCAGGAGAAGGATAAGGTGTTTAATAATTAACACATTCGAGCAATCAAATAAAATTGGTGGAAATGACAAAGCGAGGATATGGAAATGTTCTAGAAAATGGTGAAAGTAGGTGAGTTGTACGCTGAAGAGAAAAATCTATTGGGTGGTTAGAGAGAGCATACGGCACCAAAATGTTACGGCCAAAACAGGGAGGGCACTAATCAAATGGAAATATATTCATAATAGCACAAAGTAATGTGAGAGAGCTGTATGGCCTAAGAAACAGACCAGTGAACCTAGAGGATAAGAGAATAGTGGAGAATGATAGCCTCAGACCGGAGATACTCGAAAGTGAAATTGAAAGGACATGACGAGAGGTGAAGATATGAAAAGCTGTGGGAGTAGATAATGTCCCTTTGGAGTTACTGAATAATTTGGAAATTATCGGAAGGCTAACAGTTTTTGAATTAATTCGTAGGATTTACGAGGAGGGAATATAGCCGATGGACTTCGTGAAAACAGTTTTGATTCGTATTCTGGAAAAGAACAAAGAATGCGAAGATTAATTATAGGTAAGAAAAATAGCAATTAGATTAAATTTTCACAAGATTAAAGCGTTACTTAGAATAATTAATAAAAGATTGTAGAGTAGAGCAAATAAGTACTTGGGCGATCACCTATTTGGGTTCAGAAATGTTGGGGGAGGGGTGGGGGACTCGCTATGCGATTGCGGTGATATGAAGATTTATAGAAAGAAACAGTATGATCAGGATTTTCTTGCATTTTGAATTTTGAAAAGGGTTAGAGTTAATTGTGGAAAACTAATGAAGATATTAAAAAAAACAGGAGAGGATTGGCAAGATAGAAGACTCATTCGAATCTTATACTTGGTCCAGAGGGTAGAGGTGAGACTGACTGACCAGAGTCCCCTTGATTGCCATTAAAGGAGTAGTGCTGAGGATGCCATATAGAAGACAATGTGACTGACGGAGAATCTGGGTAGTCAGTTATTGATCGCAGGGTAAGGTCTGCTCGTTGTCATATTTGCTTTTTAACATTTATGCCGAGGAAGTGGCAAAGGAGGCATGGGAAGAGCTAGGTTTCGGAGTCAAAGTTAAAAGGATAGCTCATCCAAGGAATTGCAGAATTTAGTGGTTGCACTCGAAAACTAGTGGGAAAAATGCGGAATGAAGACTAATCATAAAAAGGCCAAAGTTATGAGATCTTCTAGGGCAAGCAAAGCGAGACTGAGTATAAAAGTAGAAGCCCACTAATTGCAGGAAGTAAAATAATTTAATTACTTGGGAATAACGCTGGACTAAAATAGACCTAGTGGCAAAGACATTGAAAGGAGAATTTTTCTATCCACGGAAGCGTTCACCAATGAGAGGGAGCTGATGACTTTCAGTAAGAATGTAAAGAAAAGTCTGGCGGAGACTTAAATATGGAGTAGCGTTGTATGGCACAGAAACAAGGGCTCTGAGAAAAGAGGACCATAATAGGCAACAGGCGTTTGAGATGCGAATGCGGAGGAGATTGGATAAAGTGCGGTGGTCGGAAAGGAAGAAAAACGAGGAAGTGCTTGACATGGTCGGTAAGTAGAGGAAACTTCTGGAGGAAAATAGGGGAAGGCGGAGTAGGTGATTGGAACAGGCAATATCGAGGGGCGAAGGGATGCTGAAGACCGTGATAGAGGGGAGGATGTTGGGTAAGCGGGGAAGGGGAAGAGGTTCAGGGACGGGATGGAAAGAGGTAGGATGTGCGCTGAGATAGGGAAAGTATTCGTGCAAGGAAATGGGGGGCTACGCTTGCAAAACTTTTGAGAACTTCTTGCTGTCCAATTAGGATAAGTACAAAGTTTTTTATTCGAAATGGATATCTATCACTTCCACAAAGTCAAGCCTGAAACAATCAAATTTAAACTTTTTGCTGTATTTAATTTCTACATACCTTAACTGGTGCATTATTCTAATTGTGATAATGCATTTGTACTTACTGTTAATTTTGCCACCCTTGTCATAATAAGTTTGCGGATGAGTGAAAATGTACCATGCATTCGTATGAGGCCAAACCCAGCCGAGGGGATAGAATAAAACTTTGCCCTTTTTCGAGGGAGTGGGATTCTCTCGGGGGTTAGGGACGTTTTAGAGAGGGGAGGAAAATATCCCTGAAATCCGGGTGTTCATTCTAACAGCGTTGACTTCACAGGATCCGATGTTCCATCTCACGGTTTATCGAACACCAAGATTTGAAAGGCAGCAATTTGCTGCGACTCTGCGGAGAGCAGTTTCTAAAGAAGTCTAGGGCGAATTTCATCCCTTCGGGGTAGCCATTTTCATGCAAAGCAACGCCTACACCTCAACTATTCCGGGTTTCAGAGAGCGGGAAAAAGTTTCTCTTAGCCGTGAGAGATGAGATGAAACTTCGAAGAAGGAGGAGGAGGATTGTGCGTTGGTTGGATTCCGAGAGACGCGAGGACTCTTCAAAGGGCGCGTGCGCTGGCGGCCATGTTCATAAATTCACCCGCACTAACTCTGCCACGGCGTGACGGAGTGCACCAGAGCGTGGGGATGGCAACAAAATACAAATAACACACAACTCGATTATAAGAATAATCGGAAAGATGGCAACAAATTTTCGATGAAATCATTTATTGTTATGTCTACATTAATCGATTTATGATCATTTGTGAAAAGTATCGCATGTTTGGAAATGAAGCAACAATTTTTTTGACTCTTCAGAAAGCGCCAATTCAATTCAAACCAATTTTTTAAACAGAAACCTTTGCTATAATTAATAATTTTCGAATTATATTAGCTTTGTTATTACGATGAAGCGCTATTCTTCAGCCAAGAGTTGAAGAACAATAACATTGACCCTGCTTCGGTCTTCAACCCATTTCTTCATTCAGTTTATGTTCAACCGGCTTTTCAAAAGAGCCGCTCCCATTTAGTGGATGTAATGTTTCTACTAATGTTTCAGATTATGCTCGTGAACAGGCTTAAGGGGGAAATACACCACGATCCATAACACGAGCGAACGGAACACGTAAGATCAGTGAATGTGCGATTCCATATATTTTACTGGGACTCTTGGGTGACTTTTGTATGTTAAATTTAAGATTTATTAGTGCAAATTGTTTAAATGGTTGAAATTAAGATTCAATTGTTTGAAAGTCTAATACTGATAGTCAATTATTTAAATGGTTAATGTTGAGAGTCAATTATTCAAAAAGTTTATGTTGAGAGTCAAGGATTTAAAGGGTTAATATTGAAAATCAATTATTTTAAAAATACAGTATTGATATGACTTGCTGACAGGCTCAGTATGTATGTTGAAATCCAGTGAAACTTCATTGCAATATTTGAGGAAATTATCAAAAGCGAAAATAACTATTAACCAAGGTGATATCAATGGTTAATTATTTCAGATGGCAAGAGTATATGTACAACTGATAAATTTCTTTATTGTAAAATTTACCGCGTGTAAGGAAATTTTACTACTGCATGGCAGCCAGGCAAGCCATACGGTATCGTATGGTAAGAGATTGGCAGTGAGGGAGAGATTTACGGGGTCGTAATTAGTAAGTATGAATCCCGCATATTTCTTGCGTGACCGTCAAGTGCTGCGCATAACCCCTTCGTAGTAAATAGTTTCTCTCTTAAAGATAAAGAGGGGAAGTGGGTTATAAGAGTTATACAGAGTGAGATGAGAGAAAGTCCCTCGTGGGATAAAAGTGTGCACTGCAGTGAAACTAAGAGGGGTGTAGGAAAAATGAGCTGCCTGGATGTAGTATACTTTGCCATGAAAGGGAAGAATGGGAGTAACGATTAAAAAGACAGCTATAAAAAACCTCCTGACAATGAATAGGGTGTCTGAAAAATAGGGGCTTAGGTGTAATAGTTGTTAGAGTGGTGATTTCGTGAACAGAGGAGGGAGATACCGGAGGAAGTGGAGAGAAAAGTAATATTAGTAGAGAAGTAATCAGAAATTTGGTCATTCCTTTATCTTGGTGAAGTAGCGACTGAATATGATACTCCTTTCTTAAGCACGCCTCCAATAATCAATTTACAGCATCGTTGCCAATAGTCACGTGACTTACACATACTTATTCCCGGCCCAGACGTGTCAGAGCGCTCGCTCTATTATATTCTCACCCTGGACCACGAGGAAAGGCAGTGTCACTTCGCTCACTTCTACTCGTCCCTCTTCCTGATGCTCCTGAGTCTGCTTCGTTGGGGGCATTCAAAATTATCTTCGCCCTCCGCTCTCAGAATTAAAAGGCCGAGAGGAAGTCGAGATGCATCTGATCTCCCTGCATGCATCCACTTTATGCAGTCGAAGCCGCACGTCCTGAGCCGGGTCTATAAACCTGGCAGCAGAAGAACCTTTAGGGTAGTAGTAGTATTTTTGTTTAACGTGCTTCGATGGCCGAGGTCATTTCGCACATACTGTCTACCACGCGCAGACAGAGGCAACAGCACTCGGACGAATCGGAGGATCACCCCTCCAAACTCGAGCCGAGCCCAAAGATGCTTAACTTTGGTGACTGATCGGGAACCGGTGTTTCCATCGTGGCAGGCCGTTGCCCAAGAACCTTCAGCCCCTCTTGACTTTCCCATAAGTTAACATTTGCTTTTGGGAGTCAAGGCCAGGAATCATCTCTGTATACAAACCAATTGAGAGTTGGTGTTGATTATTTTCCATCCACGGATTCACGGATGGCTGAAAGTGTTCCAGGCCAAAATAACGAGTTTGAGAAAGGAAATCCTATTTTGAAGTTTCGACGTGAACACGAGGAATTTTTCAACCTAAGATCGAGCTTGCTTTATTGAAGTTAAAACTTAACCAGCAATAAGAGTGGTTTTTGTTTTTCATTCTTTGAAAAAAATTGGCATTTATTACAAAATAAGTAAAAAAAAATGTAATGCAAACTCTCCTTTAATTCACGACACCGTCTGAATTGGGAATCAAAAGAAAAACTTAGTTATCTCTATTTTGAAGTGTTAAAACTACTTTCTGCGACTAAGTCTCTTCGCCGTAAGGTTTTTACGGCGAGGGGACCAATCAATACTTCAAAAGCACTACAGCTGAAACTTATGCAAAAATGTGTAATCTACTTGGTTTTCCTTTTTAATAATGGAAAATTGGCTAATCTAGAAAATAAATAAAACTTCAGTTTAGGACGCTAACAAGAAAACTTTTAAAATAATATATAAAATGGACTTCACCGTTGTTTCCTCCACACAAGTAAATCCTCTCACCAATTGTTGATAACATATCCGCCGAGAAAATGAAACAAAAAATTCCAGAAATCCTCGCATCAATTGTTGATAACATATCCGCCGAGAGAATGAAACAAAAAATTCCAGAATAATCCTCCTGCCTTCCGATTGTGGGCATTCGCCGTCGCTAATTAAATATAAAAAAAACACCAAAGTCATGCGACAGGGCTTTGCTGAGTTTGTGGAGAGTGGACCGATCCAAATTGAATCGCGTCGCTAGGGTGTCGAATCATTCCGCGGGGAGGGCACAAAAGGAGAACGGATTTGTTTGCTTGGACTGCATACCGTATGGGGACGTGGAGAGGAGGAGCAAAGGCTTAAGGGGGCACCACCACCTTTGTCGATTCGCCAAATTCCCCCGCTAGATGGCAGTGGAGTGTTGAAAAAAACGTGCGGCCAGCAAGCGAGTGAGCGCGCTTTAACAAAGCGTTATGATTGGTGGAAATATCCCTCTGCATCCATTACTCCGGAGGACCGCCTGTTCGTAAAAAAAGAGTGAATTTTCCATTTGAACGGATTCTCGGACGAAGCGAGAGGCTTGGTGGACGTTTTTCCCATTGTATTTCGAGCGGACGAAGGGGACTGAAGCATTCTTGAAAAAATATTTATTGTATTAACCAATTAAAGGAAAGGTCAATAACATGATTTGAGCAGTAATTTAAATGAATTAGTATCTTGGAAATTAGACAAAGTTCCGTCTAAGATTACATTTATTTAGAGCAAATTTACAAATTAGTATCAATTACAACAGTATTTACATTTTTTTAAACCGAAATATAATTTATTTAGATAACTTCACTGTTTGGATAAAAAAAACTTCACGATCAGTCCACCGTGCAGAAAGATCATTGATACGTCATATTTATGATACGCGGTCGGCGAAGCAGCATGAGTTATTGCGAATATGTTTGAATAGAAATGGATCTCGATTTCATGCCACTCTTGTTTTGCATACATTTTCAGAGGCCGGAAGATAAACTCCGGCCTCATTCGTCCACTTTCTGCTTGGAAGGGTGGTCACTCTGGCGGAATGTTATTTCCCGATCTCAAATCGTAGGGAAGACACGAAAGTGAGAAAACAACACAGGCATCCTCCTCTCCACGCCATTGAGAGCGGACACGCTGTTGATTATTTTGACTGCCGATAAACATCCCGGAGAATGCTTATGATCATCCATTGAACGTTACATTTAGGTACTCGCAGAGTTGCCACAGCAAACGACGGTTTCATTCCCGAGTAACAGATAAATACACCGGGTTAAAATGATAGCAAGACTATTGGTTAGTTGCTCAGTGAGTATATTTTAATAGAGAATAGCAGGACAGTATAGCACTCGCGGGTTCTAGTTTCTATGACACAGTGGTGGAGACTGTATTGACAGGTGAAAAGAGTGCTACCCTCTCCACAATCAAAGTCCACAGTAGTATTATTACAGAAAACTTTTATCCCCGTAATATCCAAGAGAAAATGAAATTATTAACTTGTAATGAGCAGCAATAAGATCTAACTCAAAATATGAGAGCACCACTGTTTCCATCCCTGGTCTCTGTTCAATATTGCGACAAAATAAGAGCATTTTTTTATTTGAAATGAACTGATTGATAGAACGAATAGAGTGACTGCTGGACGGCGCGAAATTCACCCATAAACATAAGGCGCAGACTGCATCTTGTTTTTCTGTCAAAAGCACTGCCGAAGCACAGAAATCTCATTCAAACCACAACACATAAATTGAATTAGAATTGACAAAAAGTGAGGAACCAAAAAATATTTTATTATATATGGTGACCTCTGGATCATGGGAGTTTTGTGACCCCAGATAATGATTTTGACAAAACGATAGTTAAAAAGCCTTTAGAAGAAATAAAAATTAATGTTTTTCTCATTCTCTGAACATGACTGAAATCTAGTTAATAAACCCAATGTGCCAACCAGTTTACTTTGCCATGAAACTTTTCAAATGGAAAATGAACATTGAATTCCTCCCTTTGAGAGTCCAATGTTGTCTTTTCAAAAACTTCGTTTGCCGACCTGATAATTTGTATGAACGTTAGATAAGCTCGTATCTGTTGAATGCATTTTTTGTATTTATGGATGGCAGAATGTTCCAGACTCAGAATAACTATCGAATATTATTTTAGTTACCCGTTTTCTAAATTACCATTTGGCACCAAGTAGTACCTACGTATTGCCGTGATGGAAGAGGTAGTGAAATAGGTCAAGAAGCACTTCATCAGTTAGATATATGAGCATATGTTGGTCATTAGTCAAAATTACAGATGCTTATCTATTCAGTTTAATCAAATCATATTTTTTTAATATACCGAAATAAATTTCGCTCCGTATATTCTGAAAAAAATCAATTTGATAAAATTTTTTCGTTTGTTCATGTTTTTTGCTGATGAAATTCTTTCGTCATAAACATTGACCGAACACATTGGTTTATTCACATCATCAGTCCTACAGAGAGTGATGATTATTTAGTGAGATTAGTTTTCAGTGTTGAAATGTTCATGGCAAAAGAAAATGGTGCAATCATCCAAAATACCGCTGACTATAGAATCAACACGAGAAATACACAATAATTCCCGTTAAATGTAGCTAGGTAGAAATTAACTATTTAAATGAACTCTTGCGAAGTATAACCCATAGCTAAGCAGACGTCTGAATGTAGAGCATTTGTATTGTGGATAACGTCGTTAAAAAGACAAATACTAGGGATGATAAAATGGGCAAATTGAATGAGAAAGGAGAACGGCGGGTAGGCATGAAGTGATCTGTGTCCAGCTGAAAGTGATGGAGAATGCCTTCCTCTTAGGAGGGGAATTGGAAGAACGCCATGAAGTCCTATGACACTGTAACTCCGGTGGAGAGCGATCAACGCGTGTTTGCAATTATCGCGAGAATGAGAATTCTTACCCTCTGTCGGTGCTAACAGTGGATTCTACGACGTTGGTTCATTTTGGTCCAGACGGAACTTGCAGAGCGTTACCTGCGCATCAGCCTCGCTCTGCGATTGACTGCTCTGCGGGGGGAGGTGGAGGGAATTATGGTCACGTGACAGAAAGGGAAGCCAGAATTGACGTTGGAAACATTTGTCGGTTCTTATTTCAACATTAACACCTGCGCGGCGGACGACATATCATAAGAAGTATATCATGGGTACTAGAGGTAAGCGAATTCTTTGCCAGCCTGGAGACGCCAGCACTCGTACTGTCGGGTCGACAATGTGACTGCATGATTTTTGTCGTTTTTATTATAGGTGACCATTGTGATCACTTCGCTTACCTTCACGCCTTCCCACGATTCTCGGGTACCTACTCTTATTCACGTGTTATGAAGGTTGCATCCATCGTCCCTGCTCAAGCCACCCGGTTTTTTGTAAATCTCTATGGCACAAACAGTCTATATGGTCTTGGATAGTATCGCCTTTCCGTAACAACTAGGGCTCTGCAAATTTCACGTCTTCTCCTGGCTAGCTCCATGGCGAGCATGTTCAACTGAATGCTCCCTCATGCAAACCCTCAATAATATACGATTTGCCGCAAGAAACGGCTAACGGGTAAACGATTTCATGTAGTACCTGAGGGATTTTGTCCTTTGGCCTGCACAATTTGTCCACTACCTAGGCTACGCAGTTGAAACAGGCGATGATCGCGCGTCTTCAGAGCTTCAGCAATATTTTCTGATGTCCTTGAAGGATATGGAATGGTAGTGTAGCTTATAAGTATTCAATAGGGATTTATAAGTGGTCAACATGCGGCGTAGTAATCCCAATGCATGGAGTTCTGGGTCATTAACCACTGCTGCCTAGTTCAAATGCGGCAGAAGCCTTTACGGATCTTCTAGATGTATTAAGAGTTTTTGGGGACTTAATCATTTTGGGTGACCAATATGAGATAGTACAGGGAAAGGAATTGCCTCACCTACGCTGATGCATAAAAAGCTCGCGTGGACTTATTAATGAAAACTACCTCGCTTTGCAGTTTTCACAGATGCATTTATTAGGTTCGACCGATTTCTTCTCATACCTGGCATCGGGCAGAGTTTACACTGAATGCATGACTGAGCGATAATGGCGGTCCATGCAATCATGAAACAGATGTGTGGGTGCATAATGCAGGGATCTCAAAGGTGATAACGGCGTATTGCAGGCACGGTGCGAACTGAGGAACCTCAATAGCGGCAGTTCACATTCCCTTCAAAATGCATACATGGCCGAATAGTGCACTCCGAACATCATCACCATTTGGCATTTTATGAACTAATTGGTAGGTTTTCGGATTGGTAGTCACTATCCTACCTAACTTTCCCATATCTGGGATATCTTGTTCACTTTAATGGAAATAACGTGCCTGCCAGCACGTATCTTTTAAGTTTCTTACTATGCCGTCCAAAATATCTCCCGCCTTCCTCGCTTCCCCAGCGATCTCCCTTTTTATATGTCTCCACCCTCTATTCAAAATGCTCCCTCGCCTCTCAGCACCCCCTCCATCCGTCTTTTCTGCCTTCTCCGAGTCTCCGCCACCAACTTCTTTTCCTCTCCCACCACTTACTTGTTTGTCTTTCCCGCCACTCAGCTAACCCTCTCCATTTCTCTCCAAACCCACATCTTGAGCGTCCGATCAATGCTCATACGTTTTCCGAACCATACAGCTCCAAGTTTCATATTTAAGTTATAGCCGTATAAAAAATGTCCATGATTTTAAGGTGTAGAAAATTGAGATAGTATTCCGTGACCTTCCTCTCTAGTGAACTTTCCCAGATGATAGCCCTTCCACCAGCTCAAGGTTGTAGCCCCTACTCGGGTTTAAACTAAGGCACCAAAAACTAATCTAATTCTGGCATTTATTTCTCTCAGACATTTTTCCGAGTAGGATGTTGATTGCGTTTTGAATAATATACCGGAAAAATTATTAGCTGCCTTTACTCTCCCGGCTACTCCTTTTATTATATTCGATTACTTTTAAAAAGTTGAGCAACTTTTTCCTACCAGCTAATTTAAGCCGACAAATTCAAAGGCTGAGAACATGCAAATAACATTCTCAAAGTTTAATATTGACATAGCGTTCCATGCAGCCAAGATTCTTCAATTAGGGTGATTTATTTATTTGGTCCAGTGCTTATTCCTCGTTTCCAGTTGGTACTGAAAATCAGATTTGACCCATGACATCGAAAAGGCTTTCGCATTAAAATCGATCCGATTTGATTAGTATCTATCCAAGGTATTTTCAGTTTTGCACCGATATCAGAAATGTAGCAAGAGTTGCTTGAAGCAGCATGTCAGCTCCTCTCCCCTTCGAAGGGCCTGCTAGGGTGAAGGAATTTGGGGAAGTCGTGAGATGGAGGGACGACTTCCCTTGGTCACTTCGCGCCAATGGCCATTCTTATCCTTTCTTGCAGCTGACTTCGCCTTTTTCCCACTCGTGGTGCTTCAACACTCCCACACAGAAAGACACGAATCTTGCGGTCGACATCTCGGAGCACTAAGTGTGACAGAGAGCCTTTCCCTCAAAGATTTATAATGGAAGGAAAAACAAAACTTTCGCACTCTTCCGAAGAGAAAAAACAGGAAATCTTCTCGAGATTATACACCATTACTCTTCCTCTTGTTTCGTCTCCGTTCGCCCCCTCCACTTTTGGGGGCGTCGGTGCGGGGTGCGATGCGGTGGGGGCGATGGAGGGGTTATGGGTGGGGGAGATGATCCACCCACCCCTTCCTTCTGCTACTTGGCACCTCTCAAGGTGGAGCGGAATAAGGTTGCTCTGGCATCGGATGTCTTTATTTACGTACCCCATTCGGGAAGGCCTCAAAATTTTCGATCCTCGTCCATGACGGAATTGTGACGTTAAAACTTCAATAAATTCAGGTGATGCCATTCAAAATAAATCTTATCCAATCTGTTACGTCACATCAACTTTTCTAGAGGTTCAATGATGTCGTGGATGCGTTTTCCGGGATATGGCCTCGCGATGGATTTGACTTCGAAAAAAGTGTTCTCTTCCTACGTGCCCCCCCCCCCCCAACCCTTCCCGCCACCATCGTCACAAAACCCCCTCTCCACTTCCACCCGCATCCCCCCCCCCCCCCTGCGCGCTATCCCACCCCCACCCCGTCCCAACCCCGCGACAAACAGACGCAAGGAAGACGGGGGATTATAATTTATCGCGTGGAGCCGTCTTCTTCCCCTTTCAGAGATTTATCTCTCGATACCTTTCCTGATTTTCCCTTCCTTCCTCTGTCTCCGGGGAAGAGGCCCCCCCACGCCTCGAGGAAGAATCCCTGTCGTCCCCTTTGACCCCGGCATGAAAGGAATCAGAGGGAGGTTCTGGACAAAAGGTCGGGGGATGGCTCCGAGATTGGCGAGCGACAAAGGCACCGGTGGCGCTTCCTCGTGACGCCCAAGAAGACGAATAGACCGAGAGAATCTGTGAGAAACGACATCATACTGTATCGCACGCACGTCGTAACCAATTCCACAGGCTATGAATTCGTGGACTTATTTGTCTTAGGGCGACGATAAAACGATAGAAATCGAATGGTAGAAATAGTCCCTGAATATGTCCTATTTTGAGAATACCGGGACTATCCACGGTATTTATCTTTACGGAGTCACCCGCAAGTGCACATAAGTGCGATATTCCACATGATTCGCCTTGACCGGGATTCAAACCCGGATCCCTCGATTTTCGCCGAGTGCTTTAATCAGTTAAGCTACCGAGGCGTCCTTCTCTCCTGTTCGAATCGAGGGATCCGGGTTCGAATCCCGGTCAAGGCGAATGATTTTTCCTCTGTGAAATATCGCATCCCTGAATATGGCTAGTTTTGATCAACCGAGTGGCCACAGTGTTCAATGAATCTACTATAATAATCACCGATGTCAGAAACTTTCTCATAAGAAATACACGAGAAGCTGAATCTTAATTTGGCTGCAGACCTTTCTCTATTTGCAAAATTAAACTTGAAATAGTGGTTTTCTGTTATTGACAAAGGTACCAATAAAAATAAAATAAAATAAAAATTCTTTTCTTTCAATCGTTTTTTGTATTCCGGTCGAAATTCCGAAATTTTTGCTATAACGCATCGATTTTTTGCAATATTTTAGCGTTTTTGTGTCATCGTCCCTATAAGGGCCATGCTCATTGTTTAAGTCAATATTCCGTGTATATCCATTAACTCAATGATTATCTGCTCTAAATAAGATATTTAAATGATAAATCAAAATTTTATTATTGCTATTAAATGGTAAAATATTTAGTAAATTTCATTGAAACATTTGACGTAGTACGCAGCCACGCGCAGTGTACATTTTTTTCCTTCCCGTTGATATTCAACGGGCACCTTCACTAGTATAAATTATAATAAACTATTAATGCACGAAGATCGCAGAGGCAACGGCATCAAAACACCTTTAGTTGCTGCAAAAAAACGCGTTCAGTCCAGTAAGGGCAAGAGGATTCTCCGGAAAACCAGCGCAGCACTTCTGAGAGAAAGAGTCCCCCAAGACACTTCAGCTCGGCGCCGGAAGAAGTGAGGCTCATGCAAGGCGAACATATGTGGAAATATCGGACCTGAAGGAGCGGACAGTAAACGTTAGCCCACCAGAGTGTTCCCACGCGGAAGGGATCTCGGAAGATCTATCTCAACTATTGAAGCGTTGCTCAAGAGCATGGATCGTTTAACCAGTCATTAGGGGATAGGTTTTTTTGTGGTAGAGTACTAGATTCCCATTCCGAGGGCCCAGGTTTTAATTCCGACAGAGATAGTTATTTTTCAGTGGAATCCTGTTCTCTACCTAAATACAATGCAGAGATCACTTAAAGGTGCACTACACCGTCCGTCGAATTGAACCGTGGACCTCTTGGCACCTTTTACTAAGAGTAGGCTAATGCTGACGCCACTTCCACAATTACCCCCATTTACAGATGATTCTACCCTTACTAACCAAATCACCCAGCTTTAAATGGAGTGCACTATCTTAGCGGTGGGTCTCAAGAATATTTAAATACCTATTTGGTTGCACGCATGCACTGCATGTGATCGATGCTAAAATGCTGCAATGTGGAATTAAAAAAAATCATAACAAAATAATAAGATCTATGAATTGATCTACAATGAATATCTACTCTATGCTGTAAAATATTTATCAGCTTTACTGATTTCTTGCCCCTCCTGTCTGCTCTAATGCTATGTAATTTTACTTTGTAGTTTAATCATGTACAAATTGTTGAAAGTCGATCGTTAGCATGAACCAATCTTCCTAAATAATGCCAGTTTATCAAAAATTGGAAATATAACCAGATGGGCTGAATAATATTGAAGCGTCTCCTGTTTACACGTAAATTCTTTTATTATTATTATTCGGCCGTTGATGATGGTGATTAAGGCAGCTTCATTTCTCGGGGCAGCGATGGCGTTCACGTGTCAAATTTGGCCAATCACCGTGATGATGTTGAGCGAGGGATTGGATCGGAGGAGAGTGCATTGAAAGGATCGAGGAAGGAAGAGAGAGGGGCGACCTCCCCTCCCCTCTCCTCCCTCCCAACGCACGAAACCGAAGGAGGGGGAAACATATAAGATCCCCACCCCTCCGTAACGCACAAAGAAATGCCTTCCATGCATATTTTTATTTTTAAGTTACTCACACTCAAGATTTTATTAATACTTGTTTTGCTATCTCGCAGTTTTTACTGCCATCATCATAAATCTTTGTGAGTATAATTTAAGCCCAATCTGAGATATTTTAAAAAGCACCTTAACCTTCACCGTAGAGATTGAAATTCCCGCTTTGGACGCTGCTGGCCGGATTTAATTTTGAAGACTCAGTAGAAACTCAATGGGTTTAAATACCACATTCAGCGTACAATATATTGTACTCACGAACGTAAGACCCCGCATCCCAGCGTACATACATTTAAATGTATATACGCTAGTCCTTTAAGGGTTAATCAAGGGCATATCTCTGCTAGATTTTATAATAGATATAAGTATATAAATAAACATAGTGTCCTCAAGTGCAATTCACAGCACTTTTTTGTTTTTATTTGATTTTAAAGCAACTGTGAGTGATAGAAAAAAGTTATTTTTAAAAGTCAGGTTATTATTATGAGTTATTTCACTGACAAGGGGAGACTACGTACCATGCTACGCTTCTGGGAATGTCATATTTTTTATGATGTTCGGAATGCCGAATGCTGCTAGGAATACGTCGTGGTTTGGTTGAATAGGCTTTAGTTTAGCCGTAATAAATTAATTTCTATTCCTTATTTTCAGCGCGCTAAACATAAGCTAAGGACACCTCACCTAACTTAGCGATCTCAGGTGGTCCAGTGGTTACGGTTGTCGACTCCTGAGTCAATGGTCGTCGGTTCGAGTCCAATTGACGGAAGTTTTTTTTCTTCTCTATTTCATTCATTTTCAATTTTTCTATTATTTTGCATTGCAACTAGTCTCACCGGACGAAGGAACATTTTTCAACAGTCTCTTCGAAATAATGTATTGACGTCGTATTCCGAACGCTGAAACATGACATAGAGTAGCAACCCTAGGGTGCACTCACCAATTTAAGTGTCCATTGATTATAGTGATCAACTTCCTAATCGCCATGGAACACAACGATTTCATATGGGTGCATTCACATTACTGCTTGAGGTCTGAAGACACCAGCATGCGTAAATTAGATATAGAAGAACGCGTAAAGAATAATAATTACCTTATTATCAACCGCTCTCATTAATATATAACTGAAAAAGAAATAAAATTACTTGGTATGTAAGTACTTAAATAAAAGTAAAGGATAAATCTTATATGTCCTATCCACAAAAGATTATGTTATCACACGCAAGTGTCAGAAGGAATAAAAATTACATTTATTTGGGAATATTCCGGCGATGTTGTGTGTCATTTGAACATATTGAAAAGAAACAAAATTTAAAAATGTCCATCCCATGATATTAAGGATAAAGACGCTCTAGAGATAATAGAATCTGTACCTTCACCGAGGACGAAGTTCCGTTAGTCCCCAACTCCCGCGTCCGCCGCCCTCCGCTACTTTCCACCGTTCACCAAGCGACCAAAGGACCGCCGCCCGCTTTGTTCCAAGCTCAGGATGATGGGGTTTTCCTTAGGGGTTTTCCAAGAGTTGGCTGTTTTAAAACCCTCCGCCTACTCCGCTCTTTCCTAATCCCTGACACCCTGCTCTTATGTACCGGAGACAGGAACAAAGTTACTCATTCATACACTGCGCAATACGCTATCACTGCATCTGGTAAACTTTTACCGAAAGTATTCCTGTGCATGCAGGAAATAGGAGGAGCATTCGGCCCGAGAGTGAGGAGGAATGTAGAAGAGTTGGAGAATAGATGGAAGAACGTTGTCGTGACCTCCTCCGAATCAGGAAAATTAACAGCAGACCTGTTCAAACTCTTTTTGAAGAATGTAGTGAAACCATACGTTTCCACAAATCGTTTTCTTCTTTTGTTAGATTCATGGGGAGGGCAAACAAACCCTTCCATATATGACGAAATATTTACGGACGAAAATGACCTGCCAACATGCCAGTTAAAAATTATTCCCCCAAAATGCACCCCTATGTGCCAACCCTGCGACGTGTATTTTTACCGCCAAGTGAAGCAGTTCATATCAAGATTGCAAAACTGCACATTTCTACATCAAGAGAACCGAGAAATAAGTTCCAGGGAAGACGAAATTCGAATTCATTCACTAGTGCCTGACCAACTGTCTTCACCCAAATTTACTAGCATGCTACAGTACGCATGGTATGCGTCAAAGCTAGTAAACACCAGAAGTTTTTTCCAAAATGTTCGCCAGGTCTGTTTCCCAGACGAAGTGCCAAGAACGATTTGTAGGTGTGGTGGGCAGTGTTTCATTAGGTGCTCTTGGTGCGCCATTATCATGTGCTTTAGCTGTTTTTATGATAAGTACCACCCAAGCACATGTACGTACGAACATCCTGTGGATGTAAACAACTAAAAAAGTTGTGTCCGAAATGGGACAAAATTTGCGCTATGCAACGATTTGAAGAATTAACTTCATTTTTCTTGGTGTAAATAACAATAAAATAAATAACCTTCGGGCGACAAAGGACGCTGATATACACTTGACGCTTGCGCAGGGGGTGAGTAGGGGTGGGAAAGGGAAGGAAGGAGAAGAAAGATGGTCAGCGAACGACCTTTGCTGGCAGGGGAGAGGAAAGTGAATGAACTTCCAGGGTGTCAGGGATTAGGAGAGAGCGGAGGCGGCGGAGAGTTTTAAAACAGCCAACTCTTGGAAAACGCCTAAGGAAAACCCCATCATCCTGAGCTTGGAACAAAGCGGGCGGCGGTCCTTTGGTCGCTTGGTGAACGGTGGAAAGTAGAGGCCCTCATAGAGGGCCTCTAGTGGAAAGTAGCGGAGGGCGGCGGACGCGGGAGTTGGGGACTAACGGAACTTCGTCCCCGGTGAAGGTACAGATTCTATTATCTCTAGAGCGTCTTTATCCTTAATGCATGGGATGGAAATTTTTAAATTTTATTTCTTTTCAATATGTTCAAATGACACACAACATCGCCGGAATATTCCCAAATAAATGTAATTTTTATTCCTTCTGACACTTGCGTGTGATAACATAATCTTTTGTGGATAGGACATATAAGATTTATCCTTCACTTTTATTTTAGTACTTACATACCAAGTAATTTTATTTCTTTTTCAGTTATATATTAATGAGAGCGGTTGATAATAAGGTAATTATTATTCTTTACGCGTTCTTCTATATCTAATTTACGCATGCTGGTGTCTTCAGACCTCAAGCATTAATGTGAATGCACCCATATGAAATCGTTGTGTTCCATGGCGATTAGGAAGTTGATCACTATAATCAATGGACACTTAAATTGGTGAGTGCACCCTAGGGTTGCTACTCTATGTCATGCTTCAGCGTTCGGAATACGACGTCAATACATTATTTCGAAGAGACGGTTGAAAAATGTTCCTTCGTCCGGTGAGACTAGTTGCAATGCAAAATAATAGAAAAATTGAAAATGAATGAAATAGAGAAGAAAAAAAACTTCCGTCAATTGGACTCCAACCGACGACCATTGACTCAGGAGTCGACAACCGTAACCACTGGACCACCTGAGATCGCTAAGTTAGGTGAGGTGTCCTTAGCTTATGTTTAGCGCGCTGAAAATAAGGAATAGAAATTAATTTATTACGGCTAAACTAAAGCCTATTCAACCAAACCACGACGTATTCCTAGCAGCATTCGGCATTCCGAACATCATAAAAAATATGACATTCCCAGAAGCGTAGCATGGTACGTAGTCTCCCCTTGTGAGATAATTTCAATAAAATCAAAAATGGCAAGTTATATGCTATATTTTTGGTTGATTTGATGTAAAATAAATGACCATTAAGTCCTCGCCCAGGATCAGTTCCCTATTCCGTTCCTTTTTACGGCTGGAGGCCCAAACACCCTCTCAGTCACGTGGCTCGTGGTGTTAATGTGCAGAAGTTGGAGCCTCCTTCGGTTCTCAAGTGAAGCCACACATCCCTCAATCTATCGCTGTTTTGACCAACCACCGACGAATGAAAAATATACTTTTTCATATTTTCATCTTTAGGCTAATGTTCTGGCGAGTACATCTGGAGAGGATAATTCGGAGATTCACACAGGGCAACATTACGAACAGCTTCCATTACCCAAATTGCTCGCCTCCCTCTCCCTTGTCGAACACGCGAGAAAATATTGCGACAAAGAATTGTTGTCCAGTGGCTGGGTGGGGATGAGGGGGAGGGTTTGACGATTGAGGTAAAAGAGAAGGGGTGTTGAGGTTCGTAGCAGTGTTATCAGCGCAGAGACTCCTCAGGGAAGGATGGGTCCTGCGCTATTTCAAGGAAGCCGGTAGCACTACAATAAACGTAGAGGAATATCTTACATGATTTATCGCAGGTAGATTACATTTTCTCAAATATGTGTAGTTGTGAGTGACCCCTTAAATACCGTGGCTTTTTCGCGGTATCCTCACTTTTTTATCGAAAAGTTAACTATTCATTGCTTAAAGATAGGCTTTAACTTCGTGGGCGGTGGCACTATGCGCACAATTTGACTGTTTTGTTTCATCATACCTGTATGACCGGCAGTCGTGAACATCTTGTCCCTTTAAAGCCCTAAAAATCGAAATGGAGGAAGGACGCCTCGGTAGCTCAACTGGCGCTCGGTGTTACTCGGCGCATTATCGAGGGCTCCGGGTCCCTTTCGGCCTGATATCGAGGGATATCGAAGCTTTCCACCCTCGAGTGATTTCCTTGTGGCAATATCAATGCTAATTCAACGTAGGTACCCTCAATATTTGTATCAAATTAATCGATTGTGGCGATACTTTGTGGAAATTGAAGATAAAAATCATTGTCACAAAAACACGTTACAAAATTCCACTAATTATTTTATATGTAAAATAATTAGTGGAATTCTGTGCCGTGCTTTTGTGACAATGATTTCAATATTTGTAGATTACCTACTCATTATGATACTACTCCGCCCGTAGGAAAATAATTTGCACGGCAATTCATCTCACATTATTTCCTTTTTCACAGCTTTATTCTCCCCAAAAACCTTCTTAAATTCTTTTAACCCCTATTATATTTTGTCTCGAGTACCCATTACTGTCCAGATTCTAAGACAAAAGTCTTCCTTCAAATCGCTGCCTACCCTCACTCCTTAATTGGCCCTCCATTAATTCCACCCGCCTTCTCTGAATTCCTCCAAACGAACTGCACTCCTCATTCGCCACTTGATCGTTCATCCCAACTCAACTTTATCCATCCCTCACCCAGCTTACATTTCAAACGCCTTGAACGACCTATGCCCTATGCAAAGAAAAATTTTCACGAAAAAACAAAACAACGCTCACGTTAAACTTTTAACTAACATGTAAGTATTTAAAGTTTTCACATAGCGTACCATCATTATTTTCATGGGGTATAACATTCTAAGAAAAGATAAGATATTATTCCAATGTCGTCCTTCAAAAAGGTTTTTAGATGAGACTCCACACGCGCAACTGTGATCTCACAGGAGTTACGTGGCATTCCAGCCCCCTCAATGAGAAATAGGCCCCACACTAAGCTATAGACGATTATTACCGCAATGGGTGGGTTTTACGGCACGTGTCTACGTACATTACTAGTGGGTAAAATATGCATTTGTTCATGAAATCATTAATTACATATGTGGCAAAAAATATAAGTGTTCTAAAGCGATAGGAGTAGAGAAATAACTATTCCACCCAAAGTAAATCTCTAAATATCTCTTTATACATGACAAGTGCATACCCACAAGTGCACAACATACGTTTGCAATCACTATAGGAACTGAAATTATGATTTTTAGCTCTAGGAAAACTTGAATCTGGTCTAGCGAAATTATTGGCAGGAAATTTATATGTCAGGTGAAGAAGTTGGAATGAATACATATATTTGAAACTCCTCTATAAGGGAGAGTATTTGATATGTGAAATATAGGTGTAAATAATGTAAAACATGGTAATTTCATTACTAAATTTCTGTGTTCGATAAAATATTTTTCATCATAATCTACTATATACGTTATTAAAGGTAGGTAGTACGGCGGTGATCAGTGGTTTCTTTCTCCTCGTTTGGTCGCAGTATCTCCAACATCCTGGGGTTATCAGGCGCGAGAGTAACGCGCTTGTTCCGTCTTCCACTCACTTGTGGTATCATTAACAGCACAGCAAGCTAACAGAATTATGAACCGTGTGGTCTTTTTCATCGACCGATGTGCATTCAGCCGATTCCGTAGCTCTCCACACGCTCGTGGTATCGTCCACGCTGTCACGAGGTGGGCGTGTCCCTCATTTGCAAGTTTTTATATGCACGTGTCATTTGTTGCCATGATAGCGCACTTTCGTTTTTTTGTGCGCGGCCGGGAGGGGAGGGCGTGTCTGCGGGGTCGGCGTGTCAACCGCCACGGCGAGAGACGAGGTGATCAATTCGCGCACGGCGGGAGCGTGGAAAGCACGACGGCGGACACGGGCGTGCGTCCGCGTGCAACGGTGACCTCTTTCCACACGCACGCCGCGCCGTTCCGCTTCCGGTGTCACGCGCCTCCGTGCATCACCGAGGTATCCGGCCAAGACCCCGAAACTCTGCTTGTACAGTCACTAGATAAAGTATCGCGACAAACGACACTAGATGTGCATACAGGTCGGCGCTTGAAATGTGTTGGCTATCCTGGGCCGTCTCTGGTGAGTATAAGAAGTATCGGCTGCACTCTTTCAATGAAGCCGGACCGAATTCTGGCCTTGCCCTCGACTTCGCTCACGTTATAACGCAAACAATGATGTGAATTCACAGAGCGGTGGGGGTCGAGGTTATTTGGAAGCCCGATCGTCCTGTTATCTTATCGGCATATCCCTTACCAAGTCAAAAATGGAAAGAGCCCCTCTTTAAAGGGAAAGTGACGTCCCAAATGCTAGAATGGTGGGCTCGGTAGAGGGTGGTGGGCACCGAAGTGGCGAAGAACTCCTTCTCAGTGTTCTCTATGATGGTTAAGTGGGGCAAAAATATAGGATAAGACAAATCGCACTTGATCAGGAAGCTGTTCTAAACGAGACAAGAATGGCATTGGTATTAAATTCTTGTTTTTACGGCGCGGAGGTCGGTGGCATATCAAATCGTCAAAGGGGAAAGAGTTTTGGTTGGTTTGATATTTTGGAGAGGTGACTTACAACTAAGATCACACGCGCCATCAATGTTGGAGTTAATACGATTCACGTGGGAAATAATAACGCAGATTGGTGGTCCCGCTGATTCAAAGAAACCGAATGCAAGCAAACATTTTTAAAAATCATCACAACTGCACTCGGAATTGACCAAGTTAAACACAGTATGCATTAAAAATATCTTGATTCAAAATTTATATTGCACTTCGCAACAATTAAGGACAAGTGGGTGGGTCAATATGGAAATATTTATATTATAGGAAGGGAAAGGAAGAGTGGAGAGGAACCCGGCCTCGGCATTGACGTGCTCTTAACAAAAGGTACCAAGGGGACCACGCTTGAACATCCCATTCGACGGACGGTGGTCTGCACTTGAGGTCCTCTCCATGACGCCAAGACGCGGTCAGAACTCCATTGACAAATCTCCACCACCGCCAGGTTTTCAAACCCGGGCATTCGAGCGAGGAAGTTTAGCCACCACACCCACAACACCATCCCAGGGGCTTAGGATTACGCATTAGTGACATTATTAATTTGTAACAGTATTGTGTTTTTATTAAGCCATTATGAAGTTTATATTCACAGAAAATTAGGTGCTTACACCGAATATGATGAAAGGTAATTTTCGTGAAATATGTGGAAATAGTTCTTTGTTGCCTATTAGACTATGGTTTACTATTGGACGGATTGGTACCTATCCAATAAGCAATACCTTATCTCAGATTTTTTTATGAGTGCATGAGAAGAAAAAAAAACAACTTATCAATTATACCGGCGCCAAGGTTTTCATAATGTAAAAATATAACATTCAGCTGTCCTACTCATAAATTGGTATTGTGGTCATCTGCACTTTGATTTGGCTGTTCCTCGATTTAACTTCCAGTACGGCGATGGGAGATCGGCCGTTTGTTTACCAAACACATCCATTTCTCTGTATTCGAAGCGAATGACAAACTACGAACTCACTTGTATAGCCTCCCACTTCTCCACTCCACTTTTCCGGCACATTTCCCTCCCCTCTGCACCTTCCCTTCCTAACTCACTTCCTTCCACTCCATAAATATGGCTTTGGCCGTCGCGTCTACGAGCCCGTATCAGCGTTTGTTTGGAAGCTTCACCATTATTTAGTTCAATAACCAATGCAGGGTAATTCATCACTAAAAATGATTGCGATGAAAATCACAAGCTATTTTCCTGTGATCAGGTCTAACAATATAAATGATACATGATTCAAGGACCTACATATAAAGCTACGGTTTACGATGCAAGCCATGGAAAGGACATCCGGCAAAATGCGTTTTACGTAACCAGCTTAGAAAAGGCGAGAGATCGATAGACAAAATAATTGGGGACTAATAAAGAAATATTTGATGGCATTTGGGGATATGATTTGAAGCATATGAATGAGAAGCATATGGTGAAATGGAATTCTAGTTATTATCCGTTCCTTATACTTACTATTACTAGTCCGGTCTCTGTTTTTCCAGTCTATTACTGTTATTTATTAGCATTCCTGTGACTAGTGTGGAGCAAGAATAATACCCCACATGTTAGCACTTGACTTTTATGCTGTTTTACCTTCGAGTATCTAATGGCTCCTGAATGTGGTGGTAGCGTAACATTTTGCTGCGAGGACTTTTTACTGGAAAGAGTCTTTCCTCAGCATTTATCTCAATTTACGAAACAATAATTTCTGTGCTGTTGCCTTATACTCGTTGTGTACCTAATCGAGATGTAAAAAAACTCTTTGTTTATCGCAATCACTTGACAGCATTCACACTTATGATGAACTTGATTCAGAAATCGGAATGTGAAGCAAACGATACCCATGATTCATCAAATAAATGCGAGGAAAATTTTTGCTGTCATAACTATTATACGGCCCCGGGGACTATGCATTGCTAAATTGAATGCACTTAATGCTAAGGAATCATTTGGAATTAACATTGGTAGCAAAATAGTGATGATAGAATAACTGCATTGAGTCTGCTGTCCAGGCAATTAATGGCCTCGTAAGTGAGACAGGCAACCAAACATGCAACATATAAGCCATAAATGTTTTTCCCTTTTTCATAAAGTAAAACGCAACAGAAATTAGCTAACTTAAACTTCAAACAGCACCCAGGTTACCAGAGGCACTAGGACCATACTTTAAAGTTACCCCTGCCTCACATTTCTCTTCGCTCAACGACCGAGAGATGTAACAGGATCACAGCAGAGAAAAGTTTGGAGTGCGGCTCGTGGCTCGGAGGTCATACGCTAGAATAGAGTAAACCAATACATTTAAGCTGCTCGAGTTTCAGTTCAGTGACGATGGCATTGTTATACCACAGTGCACTAGTAAGTCAAGTGAAATCGAGAAATGAAAAGAAATAGTTTTAAAATGTATTCCTTTTCTCAAAACAATGGCTACGACAAAGAACTCCAATTTCTTAGCAAAACACATAATTCTCCTTTCTTATCGAGAATTCTTTATTTATTTTTTCACTTTCTCTTTCTCGCAACACTCACGACTGGTGACAATGAAGCACAATATGTCACACGACCCCATGCCACCCCGCTCTCTGATGCTTTGATGTTTTCACGCGTCCCCTGTGCTCGGCGAGGGAAGATAGAGAAGATATCCTTTCTTTCCTTCGTTCACGAAGGCGAGGTGCGATTTATTTTTGTTGGCGCTGAGTGGAAGAAATGAAATGGGATTCTGGGAGTAGAACGCTTTGTGAGCCCAATCGGCCCCCGCGCATAGTCTCCCTCGAACGAGACGAAAAACTCGGAATAAGTGCTCAAACATCAGTCGGAGGAGGAACTCGTTTCGCGCTTCCCCTACAAGAGGCCATCATCGAAAAAACCGAGCAAGAAGAGAAGCCGAGATAAGGAGGCAGCCATTCATTTATTCCTTCGAAATCAACAGTGTCTGGCGAGATGTGGTGGAACTGCATTATCAATAATGAATGGTAATCGTTATCGTACTGTCCACTTTATTTTAAAATTTCTACACGTGTTTCGTCTATTTTACTAAGCCATCTTCTAGTACAATTCATGCACGGTATAAATTGTACCTGAAGATGGCTTAGTAAAAAAGCTCGTTAATAGATTTACAGTCTATTGTCTAAATCTCAACCATTTTACTTTTTATTAAAGGGTCATTAATATAAATAAGGTAGAAGGGATATGCGAAAATGATTGTTTTCTACAAATCATAAAGATATTGGAACTTTCTACTTAAGTGGTGCATGTGTGTGTGGTACTTTCTCGTACTTATATGGTACTTTCTCGTACTTACATGGTATACTTAAGTGGTACTTTCTCGTGGTGCATGAGCAGGGATAGTGGGTACCGCTTTAAGTATATTAATCTGAGTTGAACTAGGGCAACCAGGGTCTCTAACTGGTGATGACCACATTTATAATGTATTAGTTACTGCCCACGCATTCGTAATAATTTTCTTTACTGTAATACCAATTATAATTGGTGGATTCGGAAATTGATTAGTTCCTTTAATATAAAGAGCACCTGATATAGCTTTCCCACGACTTAATAATATAAGATTTTGATTATTACCTCCCTCATCATCCTGTCCACATTATTTTAAATTTACCACACGAGTGGTAAACTTAAAATAATGTGGACAGTGCGATATCGATTGCATTTCATTATTGATCTATTCATTCCTTCATTCAGTCACTCGCGTCGGCCTGCAGCAATCGACGCTTGTGGTGGTCACACTTCCCGCAGATTCCCCCGCACCCGCCTGCGAGTTAAAAAAACTGCGATTCGTCTCATTTCCTTCATGTCGCTCAGCAGTGGGAGAGGCGATGTGTCATTGTCACCCTCTTGAACTAATTTGAATATCTTAAATCGTTATATCCCAAGGCGTGCGGGCTTTTATCTTCTGGTTTCTTCTTCCTCCCTTGCCTCCGCAGGAGATAACATTAATCAGGATTGATTAAAATACAGTAGAACCCCGGTTAACCAAAATAAAGGGGGAGAACCGTTTCGGATAACCAATTTTTCGGTTAAACCGTCATATGCTAAAAATAGCCTATTAACATGGTATGTAGGAAAAATTGAATTTACAAACAATGTCTATATAACACATTGTTTTATTTCAGCTACAAAAATGTTTTAATGGGTTAGAAAATACTATAACTGAACAACTGAAGTTACTACAGCATTGTACATTACGTATTACAGAAATCAGTGATTTTTTGTAATACGTAATACACACACACACACCTTTACGGTACACTACTGTACATAAAAAGACCCGAAAACATACACACTTGCTAATCACAAACTAATGGCACTCTTTCAGGAGAAAGAGGCTCGGCGCAGCGCCTCGCTGTTTACATATTACGTACTTATAATTATTTACGGAACCGTTCCGGTTGACCCGGGTTTCGGTTAACCCGAGTTCGGTTAACCGGGGTTTTACTGTACTAAGAAAAATATTTTACTGTTAATTTTCACCCCATTTTTAGCTCTTATTGTACTTGAAAACTGATTATGAAAAATGTTTTTTACTCGATGAATTTTCCAGAAAACACCAATCATTACATTACATACTATCTAAATAATATGAGTGTGTAATTGAGCAATGTAAAATACGGGATGGTGAAACCGTATCCGTAAACATCCTTCTCCCACCGCTGCAGTGCGCTGGTACAGTCTTGTTCAAAAAACTTTTACCACCTCCGAACCGAAAAATTTCAAAGTTGGCGGCGATGTGACAACGTGGCCGAACCACGCCCCCTTTCGCGGGAAAGCAAAGTACGTATATGTACTATTGGAGAGTTTTGATTGTAAATATTTGTTAACAAATAATTCAAATAAAATAAAAAACATCTTTATTTCGTAGAATAAGTATAAAAGCCATGTATTGTTGAACATTGATAGACCGTACTACTAAAATAGCTTAGATTGATCCATTACAACATACCGAACATTTACTTGAATAAAACGATGGGCACGTTGTGGTAACAATAATTAACTAATTGAACGGTTTATAGAACGTTTGGTAGTTAAGGATGCAAATGGAAGGCAAGAAAACACCTTTCGTTAGTTCACAACTTACAGTCATTCTTATAAAAAAACAAAACCTAAGATCTCTAACTGACAGATTGTGTACTTATAGAAAGGAAAATGTGTATTGAGCGAAGAAATGAGAAAAGGGAATTGCAATTTGGGTCATAATAATGAAGGAAGGAAGCATGTGGAGCAAAAGTGCGGAATAATAGTGAAGTTAACGCACAAAACTAAACATATAGCAATTCCTTATTCAATCCATTCCAAACCAGACATGGATTGAAATACATTGATGTAAATAATGATAAAAATGGCGAAATCAATTTAGGTTCATGATGAATATTAGTAATGTGTGTGAGGCGCAATTACATTTTATTAAAAGGTCGAATTCTGACTCTAGGGGAGTGAAAGAGACGTCAGATACATTTGGGCATAGAAACGCATGTATACAATTGGCATAGAAACACTTCGACCGTAGGACTTCGTGGAAGAAACGACTGTTTCACGAAGTTCGATGATTACTCTTCGCACGTCATTTATTATTTGACGACAGGTGTTTTAGGCCGTAGACTATAGCCTAAAGATTTTTTCTGAGGAGCTTAGAAAATGCGTGAATACTCTGAATTTTTTACGCCCGCCATAATACATGAGAGATTTATTTTCACTGAGTCGTGCTCTTTTTCATGCCGGCGCGAAGCGTCGATGAAACAGATACGCCCTCTTTCGGATTTTACGGCCGTTCGACCGAGTCCCAAGGGGCTCTTTCGCGCCTACACATCCACCCATGAGGGCGCGAAACCACCTCACTCTAAGGGTGGTATCCCTGTAATGCACAAAGTTTGGCATTCCCCGTTGGCCTTGTGTGAAACGCATTGTTGACGTCACACCATAAAAACTTCCAATTGCCATCCGTTAAAATACTTACACATGTACTATTTATTTAGGAGGGCACGGCATTCAAACCATTTAATCGGTTTACAAGAATAAGTTAACCGTAGAGATTTACCACAGTTCACCATAATTTGGGATAGGAGAAAAAATAAATTCATAGAATTACAATTTCATCTTTTCCTTCACCAACATTAGTTTATTGAATAACAGTGACTATATCGTGGTGGTAAAATTAACATGCTATTCCCAACAAAATAATTAAGTTTAAGAATTAGTCGTTTAGACATAACCTCAAAAGTTTAGAACCTTCTTTATTAATTCTAGAGCTTTTGATTTAAAATAAGGGTTCATTTGAGGCAGGTTAGAGATTTCACACAATGTGCTGAGACCTGGTCATATTTCTGCTTTCATATTTTCTAAGCATGGAAACCGAAGTTAAAAGATTCTCCTATCGATAACGCTTACGTCAACCTACCAGCAGTCTAATGTAACATATGAAACCCGACTTATCGTCGCACCTCAAGACAAGAAATTTTCTTTTTTTTTTTCGTTGAATAAAAATGATATTTCATCGTAGGGTTAACGTCAATTGTAAGCTATAAAACTGAGCCTGAATGGCGTAGTTTTTTCTAACTGCCTAATAGTATAATAATTAGCATTAGTTTTAAAGTAAAATAACATTTAGTATAGCTCTACAGTAATAATCTCCGACCGCGATTTCATCAAATAATTCTCGATGGTATAGTTGTATAATTGGAATGTGCCTCAGAGATTAATGTGAAATGATCGAAATCAATTGGACCTTCCCAAAAGAATCATATACTATGAATTTTTATCAGTTTACCACGTAGGAAATCCACTGAGTATCAACGCCTATGGTTAATTTTTTAAGTATAGTCCTTATCTTCATCATCCGATTGCATAAAAACATGCTTTCTTGCAGATAGATATACACTTTCAAATTAGCATAGAAGGATTAACCTTTACGTAATCAATCCATATGAAATACATCTTTAGCTAGGAACAGAAAACAATCAGCATGACTAAAGTAACGCACGCAAATATACTTTCTGCCGTTTTGATGAAACTAGAGACAGTCAAATAGTACACACAGCAGTGGGATAGGAGGTAATTACATTGCATTGAATGAAATCATACATTGATTGGAAATTCATCTGCTCCCTCCATCCATCAAAAGAAAACTGATCCATCCGGATCCCAATAAGGAACTCTTCTCTGACGGCAAAGTCAATAGAGAACATCAGAGTGCTGTTACAACCTCCATAAAAATGGGGAAAAAGCCAGCTTACTATTCAAAATACGTTTTGCAGCTATCTTTGAAAAATGCCATAAGATTTTTTTCTCCAAGGAGAAGGCTGCAATATCTCTTATTCGATCGTAAAGGGACGCATTTTTATAAACCTTTATCGCAGCTGTAGACCTATAATAATGACCATGAACAGTAAGAGGAACTAAATTGATATTCTGAGGCAGATTTTCGTAGCTTTATGAACAGCAGCAATATTTTTTCAAGTAATTTTAAAACATATGAAATCATTTATGCAGTGGATTTACTCCTCAAAAGTTACACATTATCCAGTGAATAATAACCTTCAAAATCGCAAACGAGGGAATAAAACGCAATGCTTTAAACACTGCCCTCAAACTTTTTCGCCAACAAATTTTCCAATTTGAAGGTGATATTGCCTACCAAATGGAGTGACCTCTCTATTGTTCCTCGGAAGTACAATTCGATTTGACGGCATCTATCTCCTTTTGATGCCGAAAAATTTGAGGGCATTATTCCATTCGCCTCTTATCTTGGGGGAAACGTTATACAGTCGGAAGAATAAGGTTGACAGAAATAATAAATCTGGAATGGATAAACCACAATGAGATGAATGTATATCGTGTTATGTTGGCTAAATTGGAAGAGGAGTGTCAACTCGTATTAAGGAGCATGAACGCTCCCTCAAGAAATCAGATGGACATTCCCTATTTGTCAAGCATTTATTTGATTGTGACAATAGCAGTGTTTTCAAACCTTTAATTTGACATGCGCTGACGTTTGTGTTAGAAAAAAATCAAAATGTTAACCTATCATGTCTTTATATTTTGAAAAATGTAATCATTTAAGTATTTTCAGCATTTAAAAAAATATACTTATTCGTATTTTGTATTTGAAATACACTCTGCAAAGATATTTCGTAAATTGTATTTGAAATACAATTTTTTGAGTAGTTTGTATTTCAAATACAATTTTTAGAGAATTTTGCCCAGCCCTGAGTGTAACTAGTACAATGGGCTAAAGGGTAAGCTACAGAAAATATAAAAGATGTAAGGAATATAATGCAAAATATAAATATAAATATTTATTTTTCTACTCGCTAGATCCAAGACCTCAGCCCAAATAGTGTGAAACAGTGATGTACCGAAACTGTCCTTTTAACATTTTCTCTCCTACCCGACTTCCTGCGATCTTCCTCCTTCTCCTCCGAGTTGGTTAATAAAACGTCTGCCACGCGCCTCAACGAACGCGTGAGTGTGTTGGAACAAATGGGTAAACCGTGAACACATGGCGCACAAATAGCCCATTTTAGATAGTAAACATCTGCCTTGTGCAATAATGTTTGTTCCAAATAAAATATGAGCCCTAAAATCGTCAGTAAAAGTTCAGATGTCGGCTCATTCTCACCGAAAAGCACTGAGGAAATAAAATAATATGAATCCTATTGGAAAGGGTGTCCAATTCGGGCCATTGCTCAGTATGCAGGCCAACCCACAAAGGCGAACTTGCCATACTAAATGTTTCTCAGTTTGCGGAAGTGACGTCGCGTTTTAAGTCTTTTGGACTAACTTTACGACTGAGAGAGGGCTAATTGGGCCAGAACGAGGAATGGTTCACTAAGAAGGTGTACTACTTCGCGGAGCCGTACTAAGCAAACAAGGCGTCTAAGGGTGCAATGAATGAGTGGCCATATTAGTTAATAATAAAACATACTTCAATCAACTTATGTGGGTTTATTATTCAAGTGTCGCGTCGTTAGTAAATACCATGCACTTATTACTAATATCGCATTGAAAAATTATTTGTGCCACGTTTTAACGGGCTAAGGCGAAAACTGTACCACGTGTTTGATTATTTGTGTACATTTCCTCATTGTATTTTCTTTAAACTGTCATTATAATGGTGATTCAGCCCTGCTTACACTTTTTTATAGACCTTATATGTCTAAATATAACTTGAAATCCAGCAAAATGTATACGTTGCAAATGTTATCCATTGAGAGATCGCTGTCACGCCTGACGCTGATCTTCACTGTTATACGACGCTAACCGATAGATTTTTGTATTTAATTCGTTGGCGGCCGCATCCGTGTATGAGCGCTATCTGTCCGTTTTCATTCGCTAGCACACCCAAAGAAAATATTAGCAAATAGTACATGGGGTACACTTAGGGCTATACTTGGATTTGAACTCGGCCTATATCCGTAGGGCGGAGAGACAGGAGAGAGACAGCTTCGGGAAAGTCAACGCGGGGCGCACAAATCAAACGAAGGCGCTAGCACACCTCTCTCTATCTCTCCACGGCCGCCGCCATGTCGTTTTTATTGCCCACCAAAGCAGACGCATTGACGCCGCGCTAACGACAAGGCTTCACTTGACATTTGTCTTCACCACCGACGACGTTTTTCACTTTGATCATTAATTCTGATCGTTTACACTAACAGCATGCTAAACGAGTATTCCGGCAGAAGTTGATAAACTTTGCTCGCGATATACTTCGCATTCCGTATTCGGCATGCCCTCGCATGGGCGGGAAACCCCTCTGGGGAGAAATGGGGAGAGAACTAACTCTTCGCATTTGGTCTCGCTCCGCAGTTCCAACTCCTTAATACTGTTACGGCCATCTCACTCTCTCCCTTTCTCTCAATGCTACCAGAGAGCGCTAAAAGTAGTGGCGAGCAGCTTAGTAACTTGTTCGGTCTTGTCCGATCCACCCCAAACTCCCTACCGCGTCTTTCAATAGTCCTCCCGCGACCCTCCTCCCCTCCTCCCGCCACCTGGATGGGGGGCCAGGGGGTGGAAGAGCTGTATGGAGGTGGAGGGAAGAGGGTGTGAATTGTGTGGATGGCTGCAAAAGGGAACTGGGCAAATCAACATTCCAACCCCGTCCGTAATTCTCCGCGCTTCCCCCCAGAAGTTTCCCTTCCTCTCAAACGTCCCTCTCTTCCTCTCGCAAAAACACACACAAATATATATAAACCTATATATATATATATATATACACTCAGCATATATATATATATATTATTTTTTTCTTCCTTCCGTTCTTCCCCCATATTGGCATCGCTTTTCTCTTCGCCATTCTCAGCCAGGGTTGCCAACTCCTGAAGTGTTGATTCCTGGAGAATTCCATTCCGAGGGTAATTATTTGCGGGAGACGAATTTGAAAGCAAGAGAATTAATACCATTGCATGTGCATTTTCAATTAGGTAACATGCGGCATAACTTCTGGAATATAAAATCATAATTGAATCACGTCAACAAAGTTGTTCTCAACCAACCTCGCTTGTTAAAACGCGATCAAACTATTTTTCTTTTTTACAAAATACTCCAATCGTTGTAATCAATAAATGCTGTGAGTCAATTATATATAACTAGAGATGGTGCACGTTGAATTTCAACGGGAAGGGAAAAAAATCAGCATCTCATCTACATCTACATACTACCCCGCAAGCCGCCTCAATAGGCGTGCGGCGGGGGTTGTTAGGACACCAGCCGTTTAAATATAAAAAGGAAACGCTCTAATGAAATTACGCCTAGCATTTATTAAAGTCCCTTATTGTTCGGGGGAAAAGCGAATTCCCATACCCATCCCATACATCAATACATTGTAATAAACGTTTCAAATTTTATTTAGTGCAAAGAGTTATTGAGTTAATGGATATACACGGAATCGCAACTTAAACAACGAGTATGATCGTTATGTGGACGATGACTCAAAAACGTTAAAATATTGCGAAAAATCGTTACGTTTTTGCAAATATTTCGGGATTTCGACCGGAATATGAAATTCGATTGAAAGAATAAGAATCTTTATTTTATTTTATTTCTATTAGTACCTACCTTTCCAAATAACAGAAAGCTACTATTTCTACTTTAATTTTGCAAAAAAAGGTTCAGCTTCACGTGTATTTCTCGTGTGAAAGTTACTGACATATATATATATGTGTGTGTGTGTGTGTTTCCTATCCTTTTTCTTTCACCCTCTGTTTGAACGATATTACATATATATATATATATATATATATATATATATATATATATATATAATATCGTTCAAACAGAGGGTGAAAGAAAGAGGATAGGAAACACACAAAATTGTGAAGTCCAATGGTGGTGTGAAGATGGTATGATGGCCGATTCACAGTGAAAAAAATTCGTCTAGACCGGGAATTGAACCACGGACCTTCCGATTTCGCTTATTATTTCGCTTTTATATATTTTCGCTTCCAATTATTATATATATATATATATAATAATTGGAAGCTTTCACGAGCGTGAACACAAAAAATATATTAAATCTTCGTCACTAGGGTGACTAAAAGGAAAAAACACTTAAAAAAGAAAAACTCACACGGGTTTTGAATATTTCGGTGGATCGCCGCCACCTTCTTCAGCGAGAGGTAAAGGAAGAATGATTGAAGCGTACCTATCCTAGGGTATATTCTTTTGAGAAAAAATTATAAAATTATCCTTCCATTAATCGTTTTCTGTGAGTTATCTTTGTGATTCACTTGGTACTTGCTACTCACACCACATTACTATAATACTCACCGATGTTTACATATATATATATATATATATATATATATATATATATATATATATATATATATATATATATATATATATATATAACTTCTGAATTTGACGGGGTTTTATGTCACACCCCATGCCCAATTTGAACGGCCCAGAGATGGCGCGCAAGGGCGATTTCACCCACCATATAGGGGACAAACACAATGGAAGGCTGAAAGGAAAGAGGAATACAGACATACAACATATAAAGAGGTGAACAGTACGTTTAAAGGCACGCATAGCCGTAGAAGAAGAAAAGAGCCAACATGGCCAAATATAATCAATCATACGAAAATGACGCTCAAAGGCGCGAATAAATTCAAACATTCATAGGAAAATGGAAATGGATAGGTACACATAAAAGGACGAACACAGGGTTTGGTGGGGAAGATGAAAATGAGTCAAATCCAGACAGAAAAAATTTCACCTTAGCCGGGATTCGAACCCGGATCTCCCAATTGCCGGTCAGGTGTGCTCCCAGTTACACCACCAAGGCTACTCAATTAACTTCTGAATTTGACGGGGTTTTATGTCACACCCCATGCCCAATTTGAACGGCCCAGAGATGGCGCTCGTTTCAAGTACCTTAACTTGAGACAGAAAGAAAGAGTAGCAGATGATTCTATTGTTTCGAAAATTGGCATAGAGCGAGCTAATTGGTTACAATTTACAACGTGGAAGAGTGATTCTCGAATATATTAATGATGCAAATGGTATCCTTATGACTAACCAAATAAAATAAACTGATTCATTCCGATCCAGTGACACCATTTTGCATTGGAGACCCTAAGCTAACGATAAAAAAGTGTGACTATTAATGATATGAATTAATACTCTTAATACTTCTCAGGGATCAAAGTGATACTAACTTAATTAATAAAACTAAAAGAACATAAATCATCCAAAATCCATTACTCTTCAAATCACTGATCATTAACGATCTGTATCTATAATATTCACTATATGTTCGCGATCTTCCTAAGTGTATCTAAAATTGTAAGTACATGATATATGCCGATGATCTGCAAATCTATTGTCACAGTTACCCAAGTGATCTCAAGGAAACAATTAATAAGGTGAATGATGACGTCTCTGCCATCAGTTTGTGGGCTCAGGAAAATTATTTTGTATTAAATAGTAACAAAACAAAAGCTATGATCATGCGCAACACCCGGATCATTGTCAAACTTAACCTTGTAACACTGCCCACGATAAAGGTGCAAAATACTAGTGTTCTGTACATCAAAAGTGTGCAAAATTTAGGTGTTATGATTATAAATAATTTTTCATGGAAAGAACTCATTATGAATGTAGCAAATGGGGTGAATGCAATCCTCCATCCGCTGAAAATACACAAAAGTCTGCTGCCCATCCAACTGAGTCTCTCTGACTAGGTTGTCCTTCATCACAGCTAATGGTGCTTAACAACCGCGTTCGCAGTTCAGAGACGGCCTGACCAGCTTCCTCCCCATTTAGCCGCGAGACGGACGCAAATGTCGTTCTCGCATCAGGCGGTGGAGAGGCTGCCTGTGTCGGGGAGAGTGGTCTGGCCGGTGGTGTATCTCTCTGAACTGGCGGTTGGTGGGGAGTTTCCTTATTTTGCAGGTGGTTGGCATAATCGTGCAGATTACTCTGCGATAGTTGGTCAGAGTTCCGGATGCATCTCACACTACAAAGAGTGCATCCTTGCCATATACCCCCTGCGATCGGGCTGGCTGGCAGCATGGCATGCGAGGAGGTCGTCCCTTAGGGCTTCCGTCCACTGCATACGAGCTCCCTTATAAGATGGTACTTCATTGCCTCACCCAACTCTACTAGGGCCCCCATCCGAGAGGTTGTGGGTGGCTTTCCTGGTTTTCTTTCCTTGGAACCAGTTTTACTACGTCTGGTTGGTTAGCCCCACACGCAGACGTCCACCATTAGCCGGCAAATGCCATTACCAGGTACGCCACGGGGAGGCTGGTGGTCCGGCTTTTGTACCCTTATTATTATTATCTACACCGAAACAAATTGTTTTTCAAATATGTTTGTCATATTATTTCCATGTTTTTGATAGTTTAAGGTCTAGGAATGATGTTTAAAATATCTTCAAATCATTCGAAATGTACAGTAGACATGCAACGAAGTTATACGCGTCACGCTGTGACGTTGACACGGAGGGATTTGCGATTCTGGAGAGCACAGCCAACCAAGGGTGGAGTTAGAATGTCGAAATGCTGAGAGCGGAATATCAATTGAGACGACTTAAGGTTGTTTGAGCGAAAAATAATTTCACCTAGAATTTGATGAATTTGGCCACATTTTCAAAGAAAACACTCTTTCCAATGATATAAAAATATTAACTCCTTACCTAACTATTTTCCGAGCAATTTGCCTGAAAATACAAGCTGTTTTACATGGGATAGGTTACGGCTGTGCGCTCCAGAGGGAGAATATTAAAAAATTAGGAATTTATAACACCTAGATTTCGTTAAGAAACTAAGGGTGTGTAGTTCGTATGATTTCTCGATTATTTATAAAAAATAATCAATTACTCACTGGAGTACTTTTTACAGAATCGCAAAAAAACTTACATTGAAAAGGCGATTTCACCGTTCTGCTTGAAAAAATGAGTCAAGTTACAGACTTTTGTGGTTATATTTATTTTAATTACTGAGAATTTTTGTCATATTTAACTATATTTTTGCGCCATTAATGTTACAATATTTATTTCATACTTCTTACAGACGCTGAAATAAAAAAATAAAATTCGAATATGGTCTCCATTATGACTAGGGAACTATCTCGCTCAAACTACTTTAAGGAACTACTCTCAAATTGCAGTCTTTTCCACGAGTCCGCAGCACCGAGCCCTACAGCCTCCCTCGGCCGTTGCCAAGGGAGGGAGGGTTGCAATGAGCGAGGCTCGTTACACCTGGAGAGAGGAAGTGAAGGAGCTAGAAAGGGGGCAACACTTATACATGACCTCTTCCCCTTCTGAACGACCCTACCTTTCCCATTTTCCTCCATTTCCCTCCTCGACTCTTCATCGCCATCTTATGTGCGAAACATTCAAGCCACGACCCAACGTCTTCCTATTAAGAAAAAATTCATAGCAGCACAAAAGACGACTGCATTGCAGCCTAAAAGTTTTTCCACCTCCACGTGTCTTTCCCTCTCTCTCTCTCTCAAACGCACGAGAAGCGAAAATGTTGGACGAGTTTCTTTTGAAGAAGCTTGAAAAAAATGGAAGACTAAGATTATGTCACGCTTTCAAAACGCCCGCATAAAAAGTTAAGCAGGAATATCCGCTTTTCCGTAAGAGGTTGACTTTTTCTTGGAAAGAGCAAATGTGCTCTCCGAAAGTTGTCACGGTGCTAAACTTGGCGGTCAAAAATGTTTAAGAAATGGAATACACTTTATAAAAGAAACTTATTTATTGAGACATTCTTCAAATATGTAGGTTTATTTACCGTTTTTGTCACTGGTGGTGGAATGTAACGAAGGGAGTCTTTTAGGGCATTGCCAATTTTTTTAATCTGATAAGTCGATTATGTACAATCGATTTTTATTTCGGCTGTCCCGACTTCTGCCGAACACTACGTACTTAACAAACTATAATGAAAAAATAAAAACGGAACAGATTTGTCAGTGAGGCAATTACTAAAACCGATTTACCGTTGCCACCCGAGAATATTAACTATATTATGGCTGGTACGTACCTAAGGGGCAGCTAAGTTAGTCAATTTTATTTGTATAATTGAGGTTGACTTGAGGAAAATCTCCTGGTAACAGACGTGAACGTGAATAAAACGTTACATCAATGACCAAAACATTATTCCAAAATAATGTCTGTTATGATTTCTTTCATTGATTTATCCCAAATAATACGAGAGTTAGCAATTCAAAGACACTGGCGTGTAAGCGGCACGAGAGAAGAAAATAGGAACAACATGTAAAGGCGAAATGAACTGACGATAACGAGAATTGGGTGGAAATAAATGATGAAGAAACACTTTGCAAAAATTCATCTGAAACTTTAAATGTAAAATTGTAAAAAATATGTCATTGTGGCATTTATTCAGCCAAATTATCATAACTGCGAGAATGAAACATTTAATTGTAAATGGCCCTAAATGATCGTACATCACTTTAAAAACTGAATAATTACTTGAGTATATTCTATACGTAAGCACTATTCCGATTTAGTTATTCCTATTACCAGAATGAATTTAAAAGATTGTTATGTCATTATAACAACAAGGCATCAAATATGTTACCGATTCAGAAAAAAAACTAATTTTTTTTCTGAATCGGTAACTCTTAAATAGGTCGGTAATCGACTAACTAGGTCGTCTTGTTGTAATAAATCTATGTGGAAAAACTAAGTTATTGTTATCATTTACTGTAGGCACGCGTGGCTGGGAAAAGGCCGTGGCGCGTGACCCACGAGAATTAAATAAAACAAAATAAAAAAATGACCGAGGGAAGAGAAGGGAAGTGGGAAAATGACTCACCGGCCGTTGGAGGAAACCATTGCTGGACTGACGTCTCAAAGCCCAAAAACTGCCCAGACTTGCGGGACGTGCGCTGTCCTGCTCACCAAAAATTGTACTCGTCAACTCCGCGACCAAAAAAGTGCCTTCGTAGACCGCCCCTCCCCTCCCGCTTCGAAAACAAACCCCTGTTTCCCCACCCCCCAGACGGCACGATGGGTAAGGGATGGGAGAAGGTCGAGGAGGGAGATTTGAATACAAAAAAAAGAGCGTGCATAGGCGCAACATCCCGCCCCCCGTGAATTTCCAATGAAATTAACATTAGAATAAATAAAGAGTTAATATTAGCCAGTTGAAGAAGCGAAACACACGGGAGAAGTATAAAAACGTCAAACAAAAAAAATTGTTGCTACAACAAAAATAATAATAGTCATCTGACCACATTGATCCACCCTCAGAATATGGAAATCGACACTAAAAAAAAAAAAAAGGTGAGGGAAAGGAACTAAACTAGTATCTTCACTCTCAGAGGCCCGTCAAAGAGACTAAATGGGGAATTGGGATGGGCCATGGGAAGGTCAATATGGAGGAGAAAGGAAGAATAAACGTTCCATCCTGAACATAACAGCGAGAGTGGGTCAATCGAAATATTTAACAGCAAAAGAAAAATTAAAAAAAAAAAAAAAATAACTTAGTTTGAAGTTGGCAACGGTACCAACTTCACGACTGGTCTTTTCAATGTACCCGAAGACGTTTTTAAATCCACAACCCTAATTACGCCTGTCGAGTCCGGAAATACCTTTGTGATTCGCCCCATTTTCCACAGCGCAGGTGGGAGAGTTGAGTCACGCAGAAGCACTAAATCCCCAATTTTGACATTTTTAGATTTCCGCGTCCATTTTGCCCGCTGCTGTAAGGTGTGTAAGTATTCCTGAGACCACCGACGCCAGAATTGTTCATGTAATTGCTCAATGAGCTTCCATCGAGTAGGCAGATGGAATTCATCGACTGAAGTGATCTCAGGCAAACCTATCAACGGTTGACCGACTAGAAAATGACCAGGGGTCAGACAATCTATCTCGCTTGGATCCGGTGATTTTGGTGTCAATGGTCGGGAATTTAAAATGGCTTCAATTTTTGAAAAAAGCGTAGCAAACTCTTCAAAATTTAACGTTTGGCCGTTGAGGAATCTGCGCAGGTGATACTTCACCGATTTAATACCGGCCTCCCACAGACCACCAAAGTGTGGAGCAGATGGTGGATTAAATTTCCAACTGATTCCGGATTCTGGATGGATTGAGGTTAACGCTTCCCGATGGGAGGAGGACCTAATTAGTCTGTACAAATCGGTCAAAAAACGATCAGCCCCGACGAAATTTGTACCGCAATCCGAATAAATGGCCCGGGGAATTCCTCTCCGAGCGATGAAGCGCTGGAAAGCCGCAATGAAGGCAGGGGTGGATAGCGAGGTGACTAATTCTAAATGAACGGCCTTTGTCCCAAAACAAATGAATAAACAGAGATACGCCTTTCCAATGGCAGAGTTTTTTCTATGGCTCAGTTTGTAGGAAAATGGCCCTCCGTAGTCAACACCCACGCATGAAAATGGCCGCTGTGGCACTACCCTGGTGGAGGGAAGATCTGACATGATTGGTTGTAAAGTATTGCCCCGATAACGCGAGCATACAACACAATTCATGATTTCAGATCGGATAACTGATCGGGCAGACAATATCCAGAATTGCCTGGCAACCAACGCCTCCACAGCACGAGGACCGCCATGGAGTGACACCAAATGATAGTGCCGAATAATTAATCGAGAGAAATGCGAACATCTCGGCAGTAAAATAGGATGCCGAGCAGACTCAGATAAGAGGGAATTCTGCAGTCTGCCTCCCACTTTCAGCAACCCGTTCGAATCCACAAAGGGTCGTAATCGACTAATTGACCGGGGAAATAGGGAGCAAGTTTTGATCGAATCAAACACAGATGCAAAATAAACCATTTGCGTGGCGAGAGCCAACTTTTCCAAGGCATGTGTCCACTCTTGAGAGGACATGGGTGTTTGAGGTTGGGACCGCTCACCCTTGAAAGCATTTAAAAATCTATAAATATAAGCGGTCACTCTTACCAAACGAACAAAAGAGGAAAATTTTTTGAACCACGCAACAGAGGATTCATCTACCTGTGTTAATCCCATGACAATTGAATCCCCTTTCCGCTCTGGTAGCTCATCTGTGGCAACAGGTACAAAATCAGCGCTCGGCCAATGCGCTTCACTTAGATGAATGAAAGGAGGACCAGACCAATACAACTGGAAATTGAGAAGTTGCTTGGGTAGTAGGCCTCTGGAAATGCAATCGGCGGGATTCTCGTCGGAGGCTACGTGTCTCCACAAATTAGAAGGAATTGTTTCAGTTATCTCAGATACACGGTTAGCCACAAAAATTTTTAATAGATGAGGTAGCGTCGCTAACCAGGATAAAACTATCCGAGAATCTGTCCATGCATAAATCTTGTGGATACAAACTCTGTCCCGAAACGTATTCCTAATATTAGAGAGCAGTCGCGAAAGCAATAGCGAGGCTGACAATTCAAGTTTAGGGATTGTGACCGTCTTTAATGGAGCGATCCTTGATTTAGCTGCCAGAAAATAAATTTTGACGTCTCCTGATGGAGAAATGACGCGTAAGTAAACCACAGCTCCATAACCAGCTTCAGAAGCATCAGAAAATCCCAAGAGCTGATGCTCAGTTGACTTAGATGGGCCGATATAACGCGGAATACGTATTTGGGAAATCAAATGACTTTGAGAGGAAAATTCATGCCAAAGATAGGCAGCTGATAATGGCAAGGGATCATCCCAACCTAATTTGAGGACCCAGAGAGATTGAATTAGACCCTTAATCTTTAGAACTATAGGAGACAAGCACCCCAATGGGTCGAAAATTCGCGCGATATTAGATAAAACGGCACGCTTTGTGTTAACTGAATGATCCAGCGTAACACGATAGGAAAATACATCGTGATAAGTATCCCAATAAAAACCTAACACCTTCACACATGAATGGTCAGGCGCATCAAAGTCAAATGTAGACTCTCGTTCATGTAGGGGAGATTGAGCCAAAAATTGAGAAGAATTACTCGCCCACTTCTGCAAAGGAAAGCCCCCCCGAGCTAATAATTCAATCAGTTGACTCTTTAATGCTAGCGCATCGTCGAGAGAAGAGGCTCCCGTTACGATGTCATCGACGTAAGTGTCGCGTAAAATCACCGCGGAAGCGAGGGGATAATCTTTTCCCTCGTCTCTGACTAGTTGGTGAAGGACACGGATTGCCTGAAATGGGGAAGAAACGACACCGTATGTTACCGTATTCAACTCGAAAGATTTTAATTTCTCAGTCGGATTTTCTCGCCATAAAATATGCTGAAATTTGCGGTGGTTTTCGGAAAGTAAAATCTGCCTATACATTTTGACAATGTCCGCGGTGAAAGCAATTGCGTGGACGCGAAATCCTAATAATATTTCGAAAATGTCCAGCTGAAGTTTGGGACCAGTCATCAGCAAATCATTCAAGGACTTTCCCTGAGCTCCCTTGGACGACGCGTCGAAAACCACTCTCAATTTAGATCCTGACGGAGTAATTTTCGTCACGGCATGATGGGGAATGAAAAAGGCACCAGGACGCGTTGAAAGGGACATATGCCCAAGGTTTAAATACTCCTGGAGGAATTGGTCATACTGTTCTTTCAAAAGAGGTTTGCGTATCAAACGTTGCTCTAGTTTACACCAACGATTGGCCGCTTGATTGTAAGATCCAGCCAAGACCGCAAAATCCTCTTTGAAAGGGAGCGAAACCTTATACCGACCAGTTTCATCTCGCGAAACTGACTCTAAAAAGTATTTCTCGCATTGCTCATCCTCCGGACAAGGGTGACGTCTAATAATGGGTTCCTCTAATTCCCAAAATGATTTTAGTTGCTTGACCAACGGAATTTCCTCCACCACGCATAAAGAAGTTTTACGTGTGGGAATTTTCAAAGAACTATCCAAAATGTTTCCCATTAAAATCCATCCGAAAAGGGAATCAATTAGAATCAAGTCGTAATTGTCGAATGTTTTCTTCCCCCCAAGGAAGATCTTTGGGAATAACTCCATTCCCAAGATAATATCCACAGAATCTGGCTTATCAAATCCCGGATCGGCCAAACAAAGGTGAGAAATACTTTCTCGAATACAGGGTGGAAGTGGGACTGGTGGAAGTTTGGAGGTCAAGTGAGGAAGGATTACCGCCTTGGTATTTAACACCAACAGTGAATCATGGATCGGCGAGAGCGACAAAGTGATACAACCCTCCGGCCGCCTTAGAGGGGTTTGAGACAACCCAACAAGAGAACCATGATAAGGAGACATGGGGAGCTGCAACCGCCGAGCAGCTGCCGCGGAAATAGCTGACACTTGACTACCCGAATCGATCATTATACGAAGGGGCACATTTAACCCATTACCATCCCGCACATGAACTAACGCAGTTCCGAGGACAATTAAATGTGCAGGGTCACAATTAACACAAGACGAAAGGGCAGTCGTAGAAGTTTGTGATTGCGAACGCACAGGAGACCCAGACGCCTGACTTAGCGACGCTGACGCCTGAATTGGAGACTGCCTAGAGTTCAGCTCTGAATGCAACGTGGTATTATGATACCTTTTGCAAATATTGCAACACATATCCTTCTGCTGACACCTAGGAGCCCAATGACCTGGCTTCAGACAGTTAAAGCAAAGCCTTTTCGAGCGTACGAAACGCGCACGATCCGTAACGCTCATTTCAATGTATTTGGGACACTTCACTAAAGAATGAGGAAGCTCACACATAGGACAAGTACTGACTCGATCGCATTTCTCCTTACCCGGGTGGGTATTGTCAACGGATATCGGCAAGACGACCTTTGCAGTGAGCGTGGATTTGCGGCGAGAAACTGAATCTTTCACATTAGGACCAAATGAGGTTTGTAAAACCTTGATCCTTTTTTTCACAAAGCTCAAAAGATTACATACAGAGGGAAATGGCTCATTATTTAAGGTCTCCTCGAAAAGAGCCAGAGTTTCTGGATCAACGACACGTGCTGCTAATCGGAACAAAATAAATTCCCCCAAATTAGGAATATTTAACGTGCCCAAGGCAGCATGAATCTCGGAAAACGTGTTCACAAATAATTGCATGGAAGACAATGATCCCGTAGATGAAACCGAAAATTCCAGAATTCTATCGAGATAGTCAAATCCGAGGATTCTAGGATTGTCGTAGTGCTCACTCAGCTCCCTCCAAGCCGAATCATAATGAACTTCGCCAAATGGGACGGACGCGATGAGCGCCGAGGCTTTACCTTGTAGAGCCGCCTTTAAATAAGTGAATTTCTCAACTGAGGAAATATCCGTTCTATCATGAACAACAGATCGAAATAAGTCGCGGAACCCTACCCAATCAGAAAATGCCCCAGAAAAACGAGGTAATTCAATGGTAGGAAGACGAGACCTTTTACCCTGAACGGTTTCATTAGCCAAATGAGCAGACTCATTGACGGCGGGAGGATTTGATACCTTACGAAAAACGGAAAGAATAAAATAATACTTTTCTTCCACTTCCTCGCCAAGGCTCCTATCCACCAGACATGCATCGCTTTGATTGCACTCATGGCAATACTCAAACAGTTCGGTCTGAGCGTCACAAAATGCTGAATACACAACTTCCAATTGAGAACATCGTGCAAGAAATATATGTAACTTACAATGATTGAAAATCTCCAGACCGGAAGCATTGAGCTCCTCAGAAAGCGAAAATGCTGCACTAATTGTGGATTTAAATTGATCACGTTTAAAACGCAATAACTTTGAATGCGAGTCAAATTGCTCCCGTGTGACCGGCGATTTACCTTTCGCCCCTTCAACTGGCATTTTAAAAACAAAAGAAATAACTACTCACAAAAAACGGAATGAACTCCCTCGAAAAGCTCCCTGGTTCATTCCCGGGTTTCGGCACCAAAAAGTTGTAGGCACGCGTGGCTGGGAAAAGGCCGTGGCGCGTGACCCACGAGAATTAAATAAAACAAAATAAAAAAATGACCGAGGGAAGAGAAGGGAAGTGGGAAAATGACTCACCGGCCGTTGGAGGAAACCATTGCTGGACTGACGTCTCAAAGCCCAAAAACTGCCCAGACTTGCGGGACGTGCGCTGTCCTGCTCACCAAAAATTGTACTCGTCAACTCCGCGACCAAAAAAGTGCCTTCGTAGACCGCCCCTCCCCTCCCGCTTCGAAAACAAACCCCTGTTTCCCCACCCCCCAGACGGCACGATGGGTAAGGGATGGGAGAAGGTCGAGGAGGGAGATTTGAATACAAAAAAAAGAGCGTGCATAGGCGCAACATTTACATTGAAACATATCCTTTTTGCACTGTGTTTATTCAATGACCGATTTTCTTCTACATATATAATGCAGCTGACTTAATTAAACTATTATCAACAGAATAAGAAATATCCCACCACAGAAGTTCATAAGTCCGATCAATGACATACTTGACCAAGGAATAAGGTTATACCGCAGAAACATTTGCTTGACTTAAAAGAATCCCCACCAAAATAGTGATCATGAAAGTAATGATTGGAGTGCATAAACTCACGAAGACAACTATTGAGAGTAAAACAGAGATAAATTTGAAATTCAATTTTTCAAGGCGTGATTGGAAATAATACTAAGCCAAGTATTAGTACTGGTTCTTTTTAAAATTGAGCTCAGTACTAAGAATTTCTGATGTAGCATAGTTGTAAACATACTTACAATATCATCTGGAAATAAGCTCACATAAAATCTGGTGTCCTAATGCAACATCACGTCATCGTTTGACCCCTCTCAGGGAATTCCTCGGATATATGCATAAGACGGCCACGGGTCCACGGCTCTGGCTATCATATGTTTAACTTTAAAGAAGAACATTCACTCGGAGCTGTGTTTTGATTTACTGCTCGACGAAGTGCAATCCTTTTCCCGGCCAAATTCTTGTTCGCGAAGTCAACTGGGATTAGACATGTTTTAAAATGCCTCCAAATAAATTTTGTGCCAATATAAATGAGACGTAACCGTCGCAGGCCTCGAGATGACATTAATGCAAATACTTAGGAAATGTTTGGCGGTTAAGAACTTGGACCATCGAGTCGTTTGTCTGACGCTCACCGGGAAGGATGGGCGCCACCCGAAGCGGCGCCAAGTCCAAGAGGCAAAGTTTTCGTCTCTGCCGAGAGGTGGCGCGGAAGGAGGCCCAGCTGCCGCTCTTCATCCACGGAGACAAAAGAGAATCGCTCGACGGGAACAGAAAAAATCGCCCATGTTTCTTGCTACCACCTCACTACCTATCGTCTTCAGAGTGACAAACTTCGAGGTCAAATCTCCAGGGGGTCCACATGAATTTGCACAAACGCTCGCAATGGACAAGAGTTGCTGGGAAAATCAAGGACGATCTTCTGGGCTCCACGACGCACCTGGAGAAAACGATTTACATAGATACAACGGAGATGTCAGTTTATAATCTTTTTTCGACTACTTATTTTCTTAATTAAAACAAATTAATCTCATCATATGATTACGATCATTCATAAGGTGAATCGGATCCGTTGTAAGCTGAAACCACTTAATTTATTTAATGTATCGGTCAAATCGAGATGTGCATTGGAATATTGCCGGAAAATCGGTATTTCAAATCTTATTGAACGAGTTTTGAAAGCACGTAGTGGACCTGGAAGTAAACCTAACTGCTAACTATGTATTTTAATAGAGGCAAAATTTAATTTTCCTGCAACGGATGCAAAGTTTCGCAAATCTATTGTTAGCACATTAAGCTATTCACGCTGATTTCTCATTCACATTCAGTCTTTAGTCTCATATATAATTATCGTATTAAAGGAACGTCTGGGGGTCGGATTAGGGAGAGTCAAGAAGTTAGCATGGAATTAGGTGGTGGCTATAATACTGATTTACCATCTTGAAGGGCCGAGTTCGAGTTCCAGCCGAGGAGGGGATTTTTCAGAAAAATCCCGACCCATAAGAGTGTGCTTTGTGGAGAGTACTCCCAAATGATGGGAGGGCACTCCCATCATTTGGGGGCGCACCTTGGTCCATTTAAATAAAAGCAGGCTAATGAATTGATTTAAAAACAAGGCACAAATTCATGATGACCTGTTTCATTTACTCCCCTTTTTAAACACAATGAACCTCATTATTTAGGTATTCTTCTCGGGTTCTGCACCAGGTATTTGGCTTCATATTGGCCGACGTTTCGGAAAACGACTTGTTTTTCATTTTCAAGGCGTGTTACTCTCTCTCTGTGTAGGATTATACACTGAACTGAATTGACCGTTTGACGAGTCCAACAATTAAGCTCAGGTGTCGTCTGATAAGCTGATGTCCCTTTGAAATCTTTTCTGTTCTTTCCTTATGTTTTTCATGCAATTTATTGTAGGTGCCCAAGTATTGCTCAGATGAAAGTCAGTATCCCGATTGAAATTTTTTGGATAAAGGCGGATTTCGATGGCTTCCTTGATTATGCGGTCCCAGTAGCGTTGTGAGCGGCAAAGAATTTTTGCATCTCCCCATCGAATGGCATGATCTTGATTGATGCTATGCTCCACAACTGCCGACTTCTCGGGTTGCGCTAATCTAAAATTCGGGACTCGAACTTAATCTGAGCAAATGCACGGCGGTACATTTCTTGCGGAGGTTGTCAAACTATTCCTATGTATATATATATATATATTTTTTTTTGTTTAACGTGCTTCGACAGCTAAGGTCATTTCGCACATACTGTCTGCCACGTGCAGACAGGGGCAACGGCACTCGGACGAATCGGATGATCACCCCTCCAAACTCGAGCCGAGCCCAAAGATGCTTAACTTCGGTGACTGATCGGGAACCGGTGTTTCCATCGTGGCAGGCCGTTGCCCCCCATGTATATGCTGTGGATGGTGTTAACATAAAGGTGATAGATGAAGTGAAGTATCTAGGAGTTACGATAACTTCGGACCTATCGTGGGGAACACATAAGAAATATTTGTGGCAGAGCTCAGAAGAAGATAGGATTCGTCAAGCGTATTGTGGGAAAATTTTCGGATGAAAAAGTAAAAGAGAGGTGCTATTTCGCACTCGTCCGGCCACACCTTGAATATGCAGCGAGCATATGGGATCCGGTGCAGAAAGACTTAGTCCGGGAACTTAATAAAATACAAAGGAAAGCTGCGCGATTCGTCAAAAACAGCTACGGGCGTACAGACAGCGTTAAACAGATGTTAAACGAATTAGGCTGGGAACCGCTAGAGACTTGGAGGCTGCGCGCTAGGCTTAGATTGCTTGAACAATTGAGAATAGATATCTTTCAGAGCGACACGGAGAACATCATATTAGAACCCCACTATATTTCCAGGTCCGACAGAAACGATAAATTAAGAGTTATATTTTGCCGAACGGATAGGTATGGGAATTCGTTTTTCCCCCGAACAATAAGGGACTTCAATAAATGCTAGGCGTAATTTCATTAGAGCGTTTCCTTTTTATATGTAAACGGCTGGTGTCCTAACACCCCCCATCACACGCCTATTGAAGCGGCTTGCGGGGTAGTATGTAGATGTAGATGTAAAATGCCGTTTTCCGAAACGTTGGCCAATATGAAGCCAATTACCTGGTGCAGAGCCCGAGAAGAATACCTAAATATTATTCTCCGGGAAAAACTTAAATCGTATTTCCTCATTATTTAATTAAATTTTATCCAACTAAAGTAAATTCCCAAAATGTTGCAACTGGGATGGATCCCCATTATCTCTATGGGCCCCAAATCCAATCCATGGCCTATAAGAAATCTGTCACAGTTATAGGATCGTATATCTGGAACAATCTACATAAAAATATCAAAGACTCTCCGTCTTTGAGCATTTCAGGAGAAAGCTTTTCAAACTCCTAAAAGATAAATCTCTTTGTTCGTAATACTTTGGATTGGTATTTTTCTTGTTATTTTTACATACTACCTAATGATGTCTCTGGATTATGTGCTATCTATTCTTTTGTCTTTAGTTTCATGTTATCACTATTGTTTTCTGCTGTGTTTGTCCTGCTAACCTTATTCTTTTCGCATTACTCCAACCAAAATGTGATATTGTAATGAATTTATTTGTTAATGCCTCCTTGAATCTTTATTTTTTTTCAATATGATTATTATCTACTGTGAGCTCTATTAGAGCATTTCTATTTACTATGATCATAGTGGATGTAATTCCATGAACATTAATAAAATTATCATTAATAATTTATTACAGCGAGGAAACTTTTACAAACCACATAAAAAAATTAACTCAACCACGACCCGTGTTTCAACGGCTAAGCGTCATCATCATTTGAACATTTGAACAGCTCGAAATTTTAAAACGAAATGTTGACGCAGATGTTAATCTTCTAAATGAATAATTTCTGCCCGCCAACTCCCCCATTCTTTCCTCTATTGTTGTCCATTCCCGTCCTCCTCCCCCCCCTCAACCCACTACCCCACCCCCAACTGACTGAAGGTATATAAGGGATTGCTGTACACTATTGTTCACCTGATGATGACGCTTAGCCGTTGAAACCCGGGTCGTGGTTGAGTTTATTTTTTTATGTGGTTTGTAAAAGCTTCCTCGCTGTAATAAATTGTTGTGAACACACCACATTGTGTGTAAATACCACAAAGTTTCTGAAGACTACGTTTTATTCTATCATTAATAATGCCGGCGCCAGGTTTTTCCCCACCGTTCCTAGGCACCCCATGTTACTCCTCCCTCACCAACCTGGTTAACCATCTGTCATGTTGGTCGCCTCCCCCAAATAACCAACCAAGAAGCGATCCAGCACTTTCGATTTCCGAAATTGCAATGGTTTCATTGCTTCATTTAATGGAACCAAATTCATTAAACAATGTCAATAAGTTCGTATTAGTTTTCAATGATCACTTTCTTAATTTTTTTGTTCAACGTTTTTGAATTGATATGTCGTAATTAATTCACACCTTGTAGTTTGCAGAGCGGCTTAACTTTTCAGCACGATATAGCTTTTCCTATGTTGACTGTGAAGCTGAGTTGCTGTTTTTGTAACGGAAAATCTCCGACTGGCGACTGAGAATTCCTCCCTTTAAGTTCTCTTTGGGTTTCTATCTTTTTATTTGTCTAGCCTTCGCCAGACAAATGACCCATGGAGCTGACTGGATATGGCTAAATTCGTGTGAGAAAAGCGATTTCTTTTCATTTGGCTCAGCTACCAAACTATCGGTGGAAATATATATCTACGAGCTTAGGATAAATCTCTTTTAATTAGTCCGAACGATCAACGAATTCGATTTATATCCTTTCCTTACTGCAGAAAATTTATAAGATGGGAGGAACAAAAAGACACTAAAGATAAGATAGAAATAAATGGGTGATATGGATATATGCCATACACAAGAGGCAACTAGAGGGTTTCTCCGTGCAAGTGACATTAAAACGTTAACGAGCAATCCTTCCTCCAAATTGAGGAGACCTGTTGAAAACTCAGAATGAAGCTGTTAAGAAAAAAACAATTAATCTCATGGGATAAAGATTACCAAAAAAATTAGTTTTGGAAATCACCTATGGTATTCCTAAAGACTGGCACTTACAAATTACAATTCCATCCATTGTCTTCACGGCTAGAGACAAATTGACATTACAGGCTTTTAATATTGAAAATACGATGCGCCTTCAACCATGCTACCTTTTTCTGTATGCATTCACTCACTTCCTCATATATATTCAGACATATTTACTGAAAAAATATTTATTTATTTTCCAATATTTCGTAACAGTTATCCCTCACGTTTTCTTCTAATTCATGAATTTAGTGTCTTTGCGTGATGATATTTCTCGTAGACCAATTTAAATACTTTCTAATGAACCTGCTCGCTCGAGTTTATGCCGTGCTACAATAATCAGTTACTCTGGGGGCCGCATGTGATTTTTTATCAATGCTTGGTAGCAATCTTATTTTATATAGTTGTTTGTTTTGTTTTATTATGCATTAGTTACTTGTACTAATTTATTTATTTTAATATACCCATTGTTATAGGTCTAGTGGCTGTTGCTGTGGTAAACTTAAATAAATGACGCCATGATCCCCACTTTTCTGCATATGCCACTTTCTCCCTCCTCGCTCATTCTCTTTCGAATGGCTCAAGGCTCGTTCGGATCCCTCCTGTGCTTTCTGAGTTACTGGGAAGTGTTTTATGCACAGGATTTTGTGGCATCCTCGTCAGCCCTATGAACCCTCGTCTGTATCGATATGTATATGGCGTTGCCCGTTAAAAGGAGAAATCAAGAGGAACATCACGTCGCTCGCATTACCAGCTTAATTAGTAATTTAACGTTTAGCGTCGACGCGAGAGATGGCGCCAAGGAGCGTGGAAAACTTAAAAGATGGAATCCCCGGTAAATGGACCGAAACACGGACGCCCCCCGTTTCCCCCCTCTCCCCCCTGGGGGGCGCTGCGTATGACCCTCCTTCCGGCCCACCACACCACCCCACCCCCAATTCACTCCACATTAATCGCTTGAATAGAGAGAGGGGCACCGAATTACGTGCCTGATCGCGCCGATCCAAATTTCGCTCCCTCGTCACCGTTACTGCTTCCCATAATTCCTCTCTCGGTCGCTACGTGTTTATTCCTCCAATCCCACTTCCATTCCTCCACTTCCGATTTGCCTCGTTGAAGCACCCCCTGCCGTATGTATTCCGGACGAACCCCTCAAATCATTACCCCTCCTCCCCCCTCCTCCTTCGCTCTGCAAATCATTCCCTTCACCTTCTAAGTGCACACTTCAAACGAGGAATTATTGCACATAATATAAGAAGCACTATCAAGCCGTTATAAAGTAGCACGGTCGGCTTGCACATTCAAATTCCAGCACTGTATATTAATTTCTTACATGATGTGTCGTTATTTGACCTACCATCCATAAGAAAACATTTTCAGTATTGTTTAATCCTCATAGAATTAAAATAATATTGCGTTATTTTTCACACACAAAGCTCATTTTTTTTTCTCTGGCACCCCAAAGACCTCTTGTCCCTTCATTGAAAATGATATTTGATGTAATAATCTGGCTCTATTACCTGTAAATTAAAATAACCCTCAGCAAGAAAGTTGTATTCCAACCCTGCTATTGAAATTTCCCGGCAGACCAGGATAAATGAATAATTTTCTTGCGCAGCCGTCCCCTTTCTGACGGTTTCCCGAAACGCTTACTACTTCCCCAACATTCCACCACCGGGCTATTATTGTATGTTTGGAATCGGAGGAACCCAGAATAAAAATTTAGAAAGGAAAACTTTTTTCGTAAGAAAAACATCTTCTGTGGTTCGGACTAAAACATTTAAGCTATCAATTTACTACACCTACAAAAGTTACTGCTCATACTCCCCACTAAAGGAATCAGAAACACTCGGGACGGTAATCACCATTAGAGTGCTTTCAAACTACTTCGCCCATAGACCACTTCCCCATGCCTAAACATGGCTCAATTCAATGTTTTATAACTGCGGTAAAATTATCAACCTCGTACTTTGTCTAATCTATGTCTACTCATAAACAAGGGGTGATTCGTGAAATATTACCCTTATACTCCCTACACACCAACTTTCATGGAAATCCTAGACACGGCTGCTGGATACCTGTACTCCATTTGAAAGTGAGGAAGGATTCCAATGGAGATAAAAGTTACTAACGGCTTCGCACTGAGTGTAAGCTATCAACATCAACGCAATCAAATGTTTAACTTTCTTCGGACGAATTCTGCCGGGAATAAAGCCGTTCGGAAATAAAGCGACTATAACGACACGGTCGGTTCAATGGAAGCGCCAGATGAACTTTCTTAGACATGGCCTGAAAAAGTTATGATTACAGTCGTCAATACTGGGTACATGTAGTTATAAATACATTTCTAACAATAAAACGAATATTTTTATGTTTTATACTCTTATTTTTACTCCATTTCCTTGACAATTTTACATAAACAGTTAAGATGCTCTGAAAAATCTTCCAAAATTTAAAAAAATATCGTAAATATATTTTGCAGCGGCGGAGCCCGCTTTGGGAAATTGCGCGTGACGGACTGTTGGAGCAATGTCCAGATCCGTAGCCAAAGTAGAGGTGTTCAGGCGTCACTTTGAGTTAATGGTTGGTTCATATGAACTTCAAAGAAACACTTCCAAGATTGCGTAATTTTCTCCGATATAGAATTGGACTGTTCTACTGTCAATTATAATTGCCATAATGTCAGTGAAATTATCGAAACGTTAACGTGAAATTTCAATAAATATTTTCTTGAAGATGATCTCACTAGAGATCTGTAGCTTATGGATAAAGTCATCACTATATGAGCATTGGGCAAGTGAGTACTACTTGTGTCACTTTTGATCAGTCTTCGTGAGCATTCACAACGAGAAGAGTCTGGTGCTGCAATGTCTTCGGCTCTCTCTTCCCCTTCTTTCTCCCCTCGTTCTCCCCCCCCATTCCCGTTCCCCCTCTTCGCATCTTCATTCAGTCGCCTTTCCGTCCATGCTCCTCCCACCAGCATCCCTCCCGACCCTCGATACTCTCTCTCTCATCAATAACACGGATTCCATTCCAAGGGGCTTGCAGCCACCGTCAAGGGGGGAGTGGGGTGAGGGACAGGGTGGGGCAGGGGGCGGGGGTGCAGGGCGGCACAAACAACAGACGTAAGGGAGGAGGGGTCCTCTCTTGCCCCTTGACCTATTGTGGCTCCTTCCACCAGATTCGTCCTCTGAAATCACCAAACAACGAAACCAGTGGCTAGAAGTTCTACGTGGCAGGAAAGTCACGAACTAAGTAAATATGTGAATTATTATCGTGTGTTATTAGCGGATATTTAAGAGACAAAATGATCGAGGAAGTCCAACTGAGATTTTTCTATAGTTTTATAATGGAGACCACATTGGAATTTCTTTTTTAAAGTTTATGTAGCTGAGAGAAGAATGAAAGCTCTTTATGTAGGATGATGTTTTCAGGCATTGCTGCGTTTTGTTCATTTTTAGGAGGCTTTAAGCTCTTTGTTTCATGCCGTACGCTGAAAAAGCCTTGACAACCGAAGGATTATTATGCAATTTTATGAAACGTAATAAGTTGAGTTCTGAATTAATTTTTAACAATAATTGTAAAACACAAGTACTATACACGAATACGTTTCTGACGCGATCTGGACTTGCTCTTTTTTTAATTAACCTCTCTCTGGAGTGTGTAGCTGGAAAATGGATATTGAGATATTTGTCGGAAAATATCTCAAAACTTAGTGCAATATAATACTATTATGAGTGGTGATAACTTTCTCAAATTGCCTTATCGTAAAATAAAAAAGTTTTCGCATCACATATGAAACATGTTCTTAGGTGGGTGGCTAATACACTGAATACATTGTTGAGTGGCCGAACCACTTGGTCCAGCATTAAATAAAGACATGTTCACATGACCACGTCTCAGAATTGATCCATCAAAGGCATGGTATTATTACCACCGCAAACTTTCCGTTCAAGACCAAAGGCTCATTCATCTAGTAAATTAATACAACGCCATTTTAATGCTGGTTATTAAAGTTTGATATTGGGTTTTCAATGTATTTACTTGGTGCAATCAATTTACTCTAATAAATCAGAATTCAATTTGTTTATGAACGGACCGGAGTAGGAGTCCATACATAATAAGATAAATAAGTTGAAACAGAATTTAAAATGGGAGATAAAATATTGCACTTGTCTTAATCGTCTAGAACTTCACTCTGTAACGCGTTTTTGAACTCAATGACGAGGCATAACTTACTCTTAGTGATGTGAGCAAGACATAAGATAGAGTTTATAAGCTACACTGAATTCTAACAGGCTGAGGCAACGCGCAAAAATTTGGTAATAATCGGTGTCAACTAATTGATTAAAAATTATATGTGGACTTTCTATATTCAATTAAAATAACCAATTAATTTTGGTCGAGTAATTGATTAATGTACTCGATTATTTGAATCCTTAGTAAAATGGAGTCTGATGATCCTCGCAGGATTACTGGGCTCTTTTAAGAATTTTGGCAGAACTCGCATAAAGATCGCAATCTAAGTTTCGAAAAAAAGCAATTTGGAGAGAGTTGACCAATGGAATCATGAAATGAGCAGCGAATATCCAAGGATACGTGAAAGGCCCCTTTCACACAAATTAATTCACTTTATAGTATGCCATGACATAAGGGAAACTAGGACGTACGAAACGAAAAGATGAAAGGCCGCAAGGTGAAAGGGCAAAGGAGATATATAGTTCCAATTTTCTATGTCACTCTAGAGGAAAGACATCATCTCAAAGTGCCACGAGAACTTGGAACACTGCACAGAATGATTTCAACTGTCAATCAAAGAAAACGCCTAGAAAAGTCACGAGCTTCTTTGAATCCTCTAACGAACAACAAGGAAGTGTAACGTGGAAAGTTGAGAGACTGCAATGGTAACCAATATGGGTTCCGATGTTACAAGCGAGCCTGAAGTAACCAAGGCAACTGCGATCACACGAGTTTAGACGCGTTTCGAGTGACGCGGAGGTTATCATTAAAACTCGCTAAGGTATGAGATCCGAAAGCGATGTGGCTAAAAAAAGAGTCGTAGGATGTCGCGCGGATATGTTAACCATTCGTTTCTCCCGCAGAAGATAGAAATGGAGCTTGAAAATAAATTTCTGATAATATAATCGAGCGGGAGATTTCGATTCATGGTGGTGAAGTTAGCGCAGATCAGAACAGAGCACCGTATTTCAGTGCAAACGTACGACGACGAATTAACTATTTGAACGATTTGACGAATGAACCAAGGTGAAATTTGGCAACCTGCTGGCAGGTAGCATTAATGTAAGCATGAATATGCATATGGATCCTAAACTTATCCCCAGTGGGTGTTGCCAAACATTCCGCATGCACCGAGAAATCAGGACTAAGCAGATTGTAGCGTCGCCACTCTAGAGAAGGTGGTTCTAATAAGGAAAGGCCGTGATTCAAATGGAGATACTGGAAATATAGGTACGTGACCGATTAAACCGGCCATTTTTGACACACTGAATCGGAACCATGCTGATTGCTGCGCGACCAATCTTTTGCGTAAAGCTAGGCAACACTGCTACCCGTACAGTGGTGCCAAAGATTTAGATCCATGTGTATAGTCATGAATGTAAGGGCTGATCAGGGGAAGATTTACTACGAAACTAGTTCTTGTATAACAAAATACTGACGAAGTATGAAAATTTTCGAACGTAAAATCACTTATGGAGAAAAATATTCATAAATATGTGCGAGGAAAAATAATGTTGGGGCACTCTTTTTCTGCAGGCGTCTCGTGTCGCATGAGTAGACGGCTACCACGCAAGCGCCTCTTACGAACGTTTCTTACTGTTTTTTTATAAAGTTTTCCCCGTTTCTCCCCCTCCAAACATTACCGCCCGGAATCCTGCGTCTCACGACTCCCCCGAAACTCAATTTCCTCCGCCATTCACACACTCTCTCCCGGTGGATGATGGGAAAAAAGCGGAATGGAAAATGTAGAAGGGCAAGCAAAGTATCAGGCTCGCAGTTTTTCCGCCCTTTCGGTAAAAACCCTTCGGAGAGACATTCCAGACCCTAACGACTTCTTTTAGTTTCCCTCTCTCCTCGTCATACACGGCGTCTTCCACTCCCACTTTCATTCCTCTCAAGACTTCCAGTCGCTGCTCCTTTGTTCCTGGGGGCGCATTGTTAGTGCCGCCGTTCACCACGGATGGCGTGATTGCGAAAAGGGAAATGGCGGGCCCCGGACTCTCTCGTTCCCTTCTAACCGACCCGAGTCAACCCCGAGGGATTCTCAGAGTGAGCGATTGTATGTGCACGCGCATGTAAATATGTATGTACACATTTACATGCCAATCCACCTTCCCTCCCCCCTCAATCCCCTAGGGCCAATTCCACCACTCAAACCCTTAAAGGCCACATCCGGATCCCTGGAAGGGAGTTGATCGGGGTTATTCAATCAAGTGAAAAGGGTGAGGCGAGTCTCTTTCGGGAGGCCACAAAGCAACTTTCCTCCTTTCGTCAACTCCTTGCTCTTGGTGCCTTGGAAGTGGACGCTGTGGGACCACCTACACGCAATCGGAGCTCTTTTCTCTCCAATCGGATAGAGGGCCCCATCATTGCACGATCGCGTCGTTGAAATTGAATTAAGTCTGCATACGGCCTTTCTCAGCGCCCATGATGCAGAATGTACTAATATAATAATGTTATTTATTGAGCATTCAGCCAACCTTCTGTGGATTAGATCTCGTTAATTGTACAAAAAATACATTATTAAAGTAGCAAGTAATCAAAACAGTGCAAAATATACATGTGTAAATGCATCGCTGCATCGAATCATGTAATAGAGAAATATACATTCATGGCCACAAAACAGTAAGCAATACACAAAAACGTAATACCTACAAGTACACAGAAAAACAAACAATTGCAGAACAACATGTACATCCAACAAAATAAGTGATTGCATGTAACAGTAGAAGGTTATGTCTGTTATGTTCGAGCTAAAAAATCATCAATGCTATATAATGGGTGGTGCTGAAATCACCTTTTCATGCCCCTTATGAAGCAGGCTTCGTTTGCTACTCTAGCCTTATATGGTATTGAATTGAGCATCCTTAACCCAAGCACATCGGGGACTATCCAACAGAATAGGAGAAGAGAGACTTAGGAATCTAAAATGAAAAGGACTTAGGTGTAAAACATTAAGACATGAAGATACCCTGAAATTAGCAGGATGAAGGACTGATTGCAAATTAATTCTGGATTAAATAAATTAGGGCGTTTGTTCCCATGAAATTAGTTGGAGAGTAGAGAAGAAACCAATACGATTAAATTGCATCGAGTGACAGATTAAGGAGCATCGTCATCAATTCTGAGCGTGTTCCTTCGAGAGCGAATGGAGGATCCATCGAAAGAGAAGATTGGGTTCAAATATTTAAATTACAGCAGAAAATAGGAATTAGAAGAAAGAAGATGGACTAAGAACTTGAGGTTGTCTCATGAATCGCGCCAAAAAATATAATTAATAGATAGAAAATCCTGCCGAGCAGCCGCGTGTGGAGCAATATAGCAGGTTTGGCTGTTTTGTCCCTTAAGCTTAGGTGAGAAAAAAGAAACGGGCCAGGGAAGAACTGAACACTGGGATGCTCTTATGGAAGAAGCAAGGAATCGCCTAGGCTTTAAAGCATGGGGATGTATATTAGGTGAAGGGGAACGGGTAGGATTTTCGGTAATACTTTGGGACGGAAATGAGGCATAGGAATGAATGCATTCGGAAATAAATCGCTTAGGCGAATGAACGAGTCATAAATTGAAGTATTATATGGAAAGCCAATAATTGAATGCTAAACTTAAAAAAATGATATCCCACCGCCACTTTCGATCGGTAGCGCAGCATCTCATGGCTACTAAACATTTGTCTTACGGGGAGTGGAGACTTTTCGGAAGTGGAAATTCCCCATAATTCGGAGATTTTGCAAAGGAGCTATGGTGGTGGAGGTGAGGGAGGCCATTTGGATGTACTGCGGGGCTCTGGCGGAGAACAACGCATGCGCCAGTTGGTTACAATACAACTGAATATTGCTCCGTTGAGTATTGTCTTATTTTTTTAGCAAAGTTTGACATTTTTTTGTTGGAAGATTTTTGCAGCTTTTTTTTTTTTTGAAGGGTTGGTTCCTGGCTCCTGAAAAAGCCAAACGGCTAACGTCTCCCGCACAAAATTCAAATCGGCCCAACAATGGTGCAACTTATATCGATGGACGGATATAAGACCGAGTTGAAGCTAAAAAATGCTCATTCTCTTGATGACGCTTCCAGTAGGAGAAGCGAAACCTGGAGTTTTTGAAAATCAACATTACGTAGCACACCCGGAAAACATCATCATTTATTTGAGATTTTTTCTTTCAGATATGTTTAAAGGCCGTTTTACACGATGAAAAATTTTGTATAAACGAATGAAAGTGAGATTGTACGTTTGTCTCAACAACATTAGAACAGGTTCTATTTCCCGTGAAGGCATTGAGACATTTGCACAAGCGTTCATACAATTTTCCGCTTTACACGATACATTTTGCCTCATGCAAGAGTTCGCGGAAGAGTTTGTACAGACAAATGTACCGTGTAAAACGGCCTTAACACCAACTGAATGCATAAGTTTTTTGCTCATTGCTCTGTCTTATGAGCGCCAAATGTTGATAACGGGATTTTTATTTAATCCGCTAGCATGAAATCGTGGTTATGGAAAACCCATCGGTCTGAAAACGCTTTTAGGGCGCAGTGTTCGTCTCTCTAAAGAGTAGGAGTAGTTTGAGGGCTTTGGAGGAGCATTGAGAAAAATTGTCTCCGCTGGCAGGAAGGCTGAGGAAGGGGATGAAAAAGGCGAAGGGAAGAGGGGAGAGGGAGCTCTGGAGGAAATTTGGAGCATGGCAGGTGTCGCGGATGGACAAAATGTTGAGTGGAAGCGGATGTGTTGACGCCTGAGATTGAAGGGACCGCGTGAGAAAGTGAACGCAGGGGTGTTGTCGGGGAGCGTGGATTGACTGGTGGATCATGGAGATAAGGGAGGCAATCATGCGGAAAAAATTGCATCAGGAGTTGGGGAAGAGCCTTTGACGCACGCACGAAATAGCGTCGGTAGTTTTCATAGGCCTTCACACCAATTATTAGCATACTATTACTACACTTCACAGTCTTTTGATTCCTGCACTCTAAGCATGGTGATTTACAACATGATACAACTCCTATACTAGAATTTACAGCGTCCTTATCAAGTGAAAGTACGTGTTACCTCATGACTTCATTCTTCAGCTTAGCATGCTTCTTCCCACCTTCCACCCTCTCTCGTATAAATTTACTTTTCCAACGTCTCCTCCTGATCTATACCTCCAAGGTTATTAATCGCACTCACCCCTTGATGAACCCTTTCTCATTCAATGTGGGCGCCATCCATTTCCTCTTAGAATGAGCTGCTCACTTCACAACATAACGACGCAGTTGTTTTCTAATAGTCTCAAACCCTGCGAACTTAAACAAAGATCGGAATCATCGTTTATGCGCAAACTTTCAGTATTTTGTATTGCAATAATTAGTTTCAAGTTAAAATTTCCTCAAATCAATCCTCCTATTTACCTTTGACCAAGTTCATTGACCACTTCATTGTTGACATTAATTGAATCAACATGTTGCCATACAATTCGGCGGAATGCTGTATCGTGTAGATTGCGGGGGGAGGGGGGAGATGAGGGGGGAGTAGGTGGGCGGTAAAGGGGCGGAGGGTCGCCACGGCTGAAGAGAGTCGGAAAGGGCAGAGGAGGAGGAGGGAAAAGAGGGAATATGGTAGCGAGTGCTTTCCATTCGCAATAAATACTCACTTCGCCACACAACGGCGCAATTGCTTTCCAATTCGTCTCAGACCCTGCGTCACAATGAACACAGCTCATCACAAAACACATCGGGAGTACAGTTGATATAAAAGAGATGCGATAATTGCATCCACAATTGTTGTTTTAGCGTTGATATTCATAGAAGGGGACTTAAATGGATAATGTTTTAATTATTGCATGGATACATGGTTTACATGGATGACTAATAAGTTTTTTATTACTGAGTGGTAAAAATAGTACCTGTTAAGTTTGCGATTTGGGATAATTCGTTAATTATTTACGACATAATTGACCAAAACTATACTGTAAGCATACAGAATGGTAGACGTAGTGGCAGAGGTAACCGCGCCGTCGAAAATGGCTCCTTTCGCTGCCTCTCATGTACACTCCATTGTTCCTTTGATCCACACTCTTCCATTCCTAATAGTTACAGATCGGTGTCTGAATTCTGAGAGGCTGGCAAATAGATTGATTACCAACGTAACCACTTGAGAACTACTACATAAAAATCGAGCGCTGTTGGTTTCATGCCAATTTCGCCTTAATAAAACTTATCATACCTTTTTCATTTGTTTGTTCCATTACTTAGTCCTAAAGTATGGAGTCTAACATTATTATGGATCAACAGGAAAAAAATGTTTTTGAAAAAATCAAGATTTTAAGATATGTATGAGTAAGAGTAATATAATTAGATAAAAATTAGAATATTCTGACAAATGCATATCATTATTATTATCACCGTTATAATTGATACAATATATCACTACAGACATTTGTAAACACTGCCAAGAAGGTGATTGTCAGCTCTGAAAATATCGGCATTTCCGAAGTGGATGTACTACGACAATTCAAATTATACGATTCACTTCTATTACTGTCCCCCCAGTACAAAACTGAATCATTATGACATATATCGTAAAATATGTTTTCACTGCTTTACATGTGGTAAATTTTGTACTTAACTTTCTAAATTTGAGTTGCAGGAAATATATGCGTTGAATTTGTAGTTGCTAACGAGATTTCAAATGGAAAAAATCCTTCAGGTGAGTACAGAGAGGAGTGACTCACTGAGTAATCGCAGTAATGAGCGTCTGGAGTCCTCAGGGTAGCATGCGTAATACTTGCGCATGCCTTTTTAATGTTGACGGTAATATTACATAGCCTATATGTTTACTGAATGCTGCTAATAGTTCGGGTTTTGTAAATTAAATAATATTATTGGACGAGAGCGTCTCCACATCGGTTGTCCTTAAAGAGAAAATACTACCAGAGATTCAAAAACCTGACCTTGGAGCGTTGGAAGTGCCATCCATCCATCCTTGCTCTATCTCTGAGTTTTTCCCCTTCTTCATGTCCCCCACTCACAAAAATCACCCGAGGAAACTGGAGCCGAAGGAGGACTTCAAGAGGGAAAGTTTGTGGTCATTCGTCCGGTACGCAGAACCCATCGGAAATACAAATGTTTTCAGAATGCTTCCTCATCGCATTCGAAAGTATGGAGGACACTTAAGGGCGACCATAAAAAGTTTCCCTCAGAAGGTAAACACAGCGCAAGCATTTCAAATCTATGTGTGGATCAGCTGCTGGAAATCCTTCCACGACCTTCAAGACCCTGGAACTACTATTTGTGACGCAGTCCGACAGACATGTGGTTCTGGAAATCCACAATGGAGTTCAAGAGAGGAAAATATGGAACGTAATACTGCAAATTAAAAAAGATATCAGCTTGTAGCAAGCGACGGTCAAGTTTGATAACTTGACCTTGTAATCAGAGAATAAGGCAGATTAAGCAATGTAAATGAGCAGTCACTAGCCCGATGCAAGGTTTAAAACGTCTCGATGGATGAATGCAAATGACACTGCTCAACAAATATGCACTTTGGAATTCTTTCCTTGATCAAAATAGCTAAACTACCCTAATTTTGGTTCTAGAAAATCGAATATGACATCAGATTTTGTTTGTTAGCTCTAGTTTTAAAGATATACTAATTTCAAGTATAAATACTAAAAACACACTTCGAAATTCTTTCCTTTCTTAAAATAGCTTAACTTCTCTAATTTTGGGTCGAGAATGTGACATTAGATGTTGATTAGTTTAGCTGACATTAGATTCCGGTTTTATAGCTTCACTAACCTCAAATAAAAGGGTTTATTAACGTGAACGTATTCTTTGCTAGTCGCCTGTCCTCTTTTTTTGTGTCGTCTCTTGAAATTTTCCAACAGTAGTCCGCAAGCATAGATGAGTTCCATTTTCCCTGATATTATTAGATTATAATCGGTCTCGGAGTTAGAAAAAACACTTTTTATCGCACAAAGAGAGCAATAGTGATAGCAATATTCTTGCTGTGACATATCTTGGGGTAGTACAGGTAAAATAAACGCGAAATTATCTTTGGCATCGATTAAAATTTAAGAGACAAAAACGTGTTTGAGACGAAAAAGCTTTGAAAAATGCATACTGCAAGCTCGAGGCAAGATGATATAATGACACCAACATTTTGTGACGATAATTTAAAAAAAAAACACGGAATTGTTAAAATACCTAATATAACTCCACTTGTAATATTTATTACCTCTCAGTGGTAATAAATATTACAAGTGTAGTTAACTAAGTTATTTTAATTCTTCCATAATGGATAACTATCACAAAGTCAAGCCTATAACCGTTAATTTTGCAAAAGAATCCTTCGGCGATAGATATGAACTTACGATTTCAGTGCTCTTGGATCCAAAAACACACTCTGCGTGAATCGTACAAAGACAAAAACCTGCTTCCGTCTTATGTCTACATCGGTGGAGACAAGGAGGTTAAAATGAAATGGAGGAGGCATGACCGTGAACGCTCATGGGCGAAAGTGAAGTAAGAATAGGGGTGCTTGGGAAGGATTTGGTGCCGAGCAGGTTTTGCCAAACCAGTCACAAAACATCGCCTTGCCTGTGGCTTTTAACTTAGATTTGTCGAAAAACGAACGCGACCGCCGGACACGTAAGCCAGAGGAAGGTCTAAAATGTGCCGACTACAATGGCGGAATTGGCTTCAAGAATGAAGTGGTATGTCGCCTCCATTTCTTTTCCAACCTCCTTGGGCGGAGACTCTTCGCGCTTCTCGCCTATCTCTGCGGGGAGCGTCTTCCACTTGAGGGCCTCTGGCGACATATTGACCTTCGACTGACGGCCTTTCTCACCGCGAACCTTTTCCTCTTCTTATGCCGTCGCCTTAGAGATGCCGTGCCGTCTTTTCTTTTCCATTCATCTGGTCCAGCAGATGAAGAGTGAGGGAGAGGCAACAACATGGGGTCGTAACTCCGTCCCCATGCGAGGCGCGGGTGTGGGTTGGCACCCCCGCACCCCCTGATAGCAAGAGTGGCGATCGTCTGGACGAGTTGAGATCGCTTGAGGCCGATGACTGCGGATGGTTTTATTGGAGATAAGAAACGTAGGTGGGGCTGCCGGTCAACAACGGACAGAAAAACATCTCCGAATGAGGGAAGGAGGAATCAACAGTGCTTCTCAGAACTGGAGGGTTATTTTGTAATTCCACCTCACGGAATATGACGTCACGAATCGCTCCTCATATGGAGAATATTACCGAAAGTGGAGTTGTAAGCCATGTGCGCTAGATGGCGACACCATCAACTCGTTCATTTCGATAATGGTTCATTTCCCAGTTCTTTTGGTCGTGGAAATCCTCCTCTCTGAATTGGAGTGAACCCTCATGCGCTGGGATATTTTTCTATTTGCTCTGTCGTCACGCCGTATCTTCACCTCCCAAAGTTTTCTCAAATGTTTGTCCTTTGGAAACGAATTAAAATATATATTAGGCGTAAATGCACTACTCTTGCACCCGGGTACCACACATTACTGCACCATCGCAAATTAATGCACTTTATCAACCAAGGAAGAACGAGAGCTTCAGTCACAAACGGACGATAAACACACGAGTCAAGCCGGGCACGCTTGTAAGCTTGGTGGCATGTTTCCCACATAGCTGCTGGATCGGTCACGTGACCTTCGCTGTGACGTTTATGGGCGGAGCTACGTCCAGTCGTCCATTGAGCTTCCAATTCACCTGCTAAATGCTAGGCGATTTGGCGCTGCTGTCGTTTCCGAATTTGCAGAAATCCCGCGAAATTCGAAAGGTGAGTTTGCTGTTATTGCTTTTGAAAAGTACTTTGTATTTTTGTCCAAGTGCTGCCATGCAACCTCTGTAACTTAATAGATTTTATACTTCTACGTATTTCCGAGTTCCATGATTGTCTTTTAAAGTCTACCTTGACGCCGCCATGGGTAGTGGCAGCACTCACTCCGCGGGTATTTCGAGAGCGGAGTAGCTCAAATGGATCATTCATTTGAGTGGATGCTCTTCCGAAAGAGCGATTTCGGAAGTGGAATTACAAAATAACCCCACTGATGGCATTCTTGACGAACGCGCTCTCCAATTTCTGTTAAAGGGTCCGTTTCCTGACCAATTCCACTTAAAATATATCTCCGTGGATTCATGTTGATGTTTATTTGGGGAGGCGACCGGCAAATGGGGCGATAAAGCGCCTTTCAATATAAGCCGGTGTGCTGGTTAGAGGGAAGGGTTTTATGGCGAATGGAGGAAGGTTGGAGAGAAACCCGGCGTCGGCACAAGCCAGCTCTTAACGAAAGGGGGCCCCAAAGTGGTTCCAAGTTGAACGTCCCATCCGATGAATGAATACTTGAAACGCCCTTCACATGGCACTCAAGTAGAAATTTAAATTCTACCAAAACACCTCCCTTAATGTCAGGATTCGAAGGAGGACCTTGGCATGGGCCACCAAACACACCTTTGCCTCCACACCAACTAGATCCCCTCCGAGGATGTGAAAAACAAACTAGATTAAAGTTTCTGGATAATTAAGTACCGGATGTTTCCAAATGAATATCGGGATTTTAAGGCTTTGTAGTTTAATTTATACCGTTCAACTTACAATTGTAAATGAAGCATCTAATGAAAGAGCAACTCAAACAGTTTTGGTTTTACCAACAAGTGTTCAATGTGAGCACCATTCGTCACACAGTACACATCCAGTCGATAGGCGAGTTCTTCCAATACCTTGATCATTGTGTCTGGAGTAGTTGATGCAACAACTTGGGAGCTATTTTATAATCTCACCTTTTTAATGACTCCTTGCGGGAAGGTGGAAGTTCCGTTTCGCTCTCTAAATGATCGGCTCACGATCGGCCAAGGTCCGATGTTGGCTCCATTTCACGTTCCTTACGGCAGGTGACATGGAACTAATGAAATGCGGAGGCAAATGAAACGTATCAAGAGTTGAAAGATACGGATCAAGAGTCGAAAGAGCGGATGGATCAAATAAATACATCGGCAGTTCACCACTTGAGAGCCGAAGATGGTCACGTCGCCTGGGTGGCGGAGTTGAACTACGAAAAATGACGTAATTTTTCCACATTTTATGACGTATTCTCACTTAAGTGAGATTACAAAATAACCCTCCTGATTCAATCCTGTTTCTTAAGTCGGGTAGGTCAGCTGGTGGCGGTGACACATACACATGGCCCTTTATGAACCCCCAAGGATAAAAATTGCATGGCGTAAGATCGGGTGAAAGTGGAGGCCATGCGAAACAAGCCCTTTCATCCGGCCCCTGGCGACCAATCCAGCGGTTGAGTACAACGTCGTTTAACCAATCTTTACTACTAGCGCTTTCTAACGAAAGATAGAGGAAACACTGCATGCACATGAGTACAAGTGTACAACTAAACTGTTGAGTTGCTCATTCATTTGATGCATAATTAATAATTATAAGTAAAATGGTATAAATACTGCAAAGCCTTGAAACCCCGATATTCATTTAGAAACACCCTGTATTTGATTACGTTTTGGAATAGACATTTTAAACATTTTTCAACTAGTGGGCCAAATAAGTAGCAGCAGCTCCGAAACATTGTAGAAAACTAAAAAGAATGCGATGAGCGTACACTTGGCCGATCGGAAGGTGAGGAGAGGCAAGCCGAGCTATCGATCCATATCACACTGCGGTTCCTTTCCAGAGTTTGCCCTTCCACCACCGCACTCCCAAAAGAAATATGGCCCGTATTCAGACGATCACACTCTTTGCGTAAAGTAGACAATTGAGGACTTAGGTTAGAAAAACCCCAGAGATCTTTTTTTTTAATCTGGAAGAACATATGAATGGTATCACAGGTCATGCTGGGTTCCTGAAAAAATATCTATAACACGGGTACGGTTGATTCGACTATAATGAATCAACTATTATACACTTCTTCCGCTTTATTTTACTGTCTTGAGCATTTGATTTGCGTTATGGTGGGAGTAATAACTTAAACCACTTGGTTTTTTTAACACATTAATGCACAAACGCCAAAAGCAAAGGTTCATATTATGGCTGGATCCGCTTAACGGGGTGAATCAAGATTCTTCCGTCAATGTAAGGTCATCCATCGAAAGATAACTTCTCACTCAGTCTATCGACAGAAAAATACTCTCGCATTTTGGCCATCAGGTGGTTAAATGGATTAGTAATTTCCTTACTGAAGGAAAAAAGAATCGTAACTAGAAAAAGGGTTTTTTTAAACTATTACATCAAATTTGACATCTTATACTTCCGGCATTACGCTACTTCGTCAGATTCCATTTATGTTTCATGTAATTGTATGTACAATTTGTTCACAAGCCGGATTTTTTTCTATATAGATAAATACAAAACTTTTAAAACTATCTAAAGACTAGCTAATGTTATACACCACCACAAACCAATACGCCGTATAAGAAGAGGCGTTCTTTTACACTCGGCACACAATAGGCGTGTTTCGCCTGACTTGGGTGTGATTAGTTGCATTCAGTCCTCGCCGAGATGAAAAATGAAAGTGGCTGCAGAAGGGCTGATTGCCTTTTGATGCGAGGGGGGAAGGGGCGCGGCGTCCTTAGCACCAAACTCCATCGGCGCCAACCGACGCATTTATCCACGAGATCTCTCCTTCGTCTTACTCTTTTATCGCCAACTCTACTTACCTCCGCCCCCCACCCCATCCTTCATTCGCCGCTCCCTCTCCACATCCCAACCCTCCTCCCTCCCTCCCACCACCTTCCCATGCCTCCCCCTTCCTCGAAGGGGCAGAGCCGTTCTCTTTCCCCACCTTCCTTCCTTTCTCCTCTTCACCTCGGATATTCGCTGCCACCATTCATTTCATTTCCTCTCTTTCTCTCTCCTTCCTACTGCTCAAACTTCTCCGCATTCCCTCCCACTCTTCGCCTCCCCTCAGGATTCCGAGATGAAAAAAGCGTACGCCCGCCACTCATCACGTTCCCATTGTTGATTCTCGCCACCTATTGTCGCATTCCTCAACACACCATCCCGCATTCCTCCTCACTCTGCTGATTAATTGAATTACGCTTGCGTAGCCGCGGCAACAGTGATTGCTTTGGCGAGACTTTGTTTAGGGGAGAATATAGATGATCGCAGCATCTAGCATTTCCTTCATGCGCTTCTTGCATCTGACAATAGATGTCTTTGAAAGCTTGGATGAAAGAGGATTCACATCAAACTCTAGCACGATAGTTTTGTTGAAAGCTTCCGCGGAGTGGTTTCTTCAAATGGTGGCTTTTGGGATAACTTACGCGTTGTGTCATTGTTCTGATGACAGTTTCGCAAGCGTTCCAGCTCGCTTCTTCAGGTCTGAAGTGCTCACGATGAATTTTGGCAGCAAAATATAGCCGGCGATGGGTCGTTTCTTCCCGCCTTTTTTTTAAACTCACTTCCAAGTTTTCGAAAGCGTGTAACCATCTTTTCTGTTGACATTAATATGGTGCTTGGCTATTTCGATGACTACCCCAATCAATCTGGGGAAGTACCGAGTCTATTTCGCGATGATTTTTGCCTCCTCCAAATCCATGGTTTTTGCCTCCAAGTTTGCCTCCCACCCATTGTCACCAAAACAATGTCAACAGAGAAGATGGTTAGAGGCGAGTTTTCCAAAAATAAAGGCTGGAAGACCCATCGCCGGCTATATATTGCGGCCAGAATGCATCGCGAGTACTTCAGACCTGAAGGAGCGAGTTGGGACGCTCGCGAAACTGCCGTCAGAAAAATAACACAGAGCGGATGTTATCCCAAAAGCCACCTTATCTAGCACAACAGGACCGATACTCTCAGGGCACCGACAAATATGCTGATGATATAGCGAAAAAGTACACTTATACGCAAATAATTAAGAAATTTCTAAATTTTTACTAAGGAAAATAAAATCAATGGCATAAAATGGGAATGTATTAGATCCATTAAAGCGATTAATACATTCCTCGTATTCTAGAGAAAACAGCAGTAATATACAAGTTGGCCCTGGGCCTTAAAGAAACTGGGGTTGAGAATAAAAGGCACAGAAGAGTAAGAACCAAAGTTACAAAAGAAGAAAAATGTATTGAAACATTAGAAAATCGATGGAACAAAAAATACGAAAAAAGAGGAATAAACTGCAAGACGAAAATAATGTCGGCCAGAATTCAAAATAAATTACTTGTGCTAAGCATGTAAATAAAACAAAATAGAAAACTACTGCACATTCGAAGTTCCACACAACGGAATATGAATATTAGTAACACTAGTCAATTTTGAAACAAAAATATTTTTCATAGCTTAAAATGAATGTCTTCTTTCAAGATAATTATATAGGTACATATTTCACCCCTAGGTCTAGAAACGGGCAAAGCGGCATAAAAGAAGTCTAAGGTAGGAGTCATTAGCAGGAAATAAGGCTCAAAGCCATTGTTTCGTAAATACATCTCACAGACAAAATGAGGAGTATCAGGGGAGATGTGGTGGAGTTTCAACATAATAATGACAGAAATTGAATTTTTCCTCTGGCGAAACTGATTTATTGCGACCAAGGTTTTGATGAACTATATCACCATCAAGTCATGATGATGATGACGACGTAGTACATGGAAAAATAAGTCGCAAATTTTACTAGAGAAAAATTTCAATTTCTTTTTTATTACGTTTGGCAGCTTGAAACAATGGAAGAGAAAATTTTCTCTTTAACTCCATAAGTAATTTTCTTAAATAACATAGATTTAGGCTCATGCGTCATTATCAGGTGATTCGCAAAAGGAATTGAGGTGGAAAAATATGTTGCTCCATTTTTCGCAGGTGACCAGAAAGTGACATCCAAGAGAGGAAAACTAGTTAGAGATATTATATGCAAAGGTATTTGCAGAGGGTTTTTAATTCCTTCCTTTAACATCTTTCATAACAAATTATTTTCATTCATTGAGGTCCACTTACATGATACTTGTTATGAAAGAAGGCGATAAATGCATGCCAATCGATTCATAACATAGAGGTGGTTACTGTTTTGGTTTGTTGCTATGGACTTTCTTAAAGTCAAGTAAGACTTAGAATCCGTATGTAACCGAAAAGACGGATTTGAATAACTAATTTGCTATCTAACTTCATTTTTTTTACTATTAATATCTTGTAACAATCCCTTTTACATCGAGTTCAGTCAGCCTAGTGAGCACGGCACCCCTTTGGTTTAGCTTGTCCGGCTTCCGTTGGTACAAAGTGTTACACAAGGCCAGTTAAGTTACCATTATATTTGTGTCTACTATAGCAACGTAATCCGTGTTAAGGCTTCCGCGGCTTAATTAATTTGAAGGTGTATGTCTTCCGGATTTCTTCCAGCGTAGATCCCTGAACAATGGACCCACGCTGGAAGAAACCCGGAAGACATACATCTTCAAATAAGGCGACTTGAGTTTGAAACTATTCGTTATTATAATTTGCAACTCACGTGACTTTCCTCGCTTTGCGCCTTTATCTGTTGGGACCCTGTTCAAGACTCTTGTTTCCTCGCTTCTTTCTGCATTGTTCCTCCACTCCCACTCTCCAGGATTTTGGAAATTTCTGGCAACCGTTTGCCCGTAATGTTAACACTATTACTACGTCTTCAATTTAATAGCTTATAATGGACAATTTATTTTAAATTTATTCTCTTCCCTACGAATAAAGTAAATTTTCTTTTATTTAAACTTAAATTTCATTCTTACTTCGATGGTTAGTACAATAACTCCATTGATTTTGTTATTTGTCTAGCCTATCAATGTTGTAACGTGTTGGCCATACTGACTCACTACAACCTTAACGACACTTATAAAGCTGTTCCGCAGCCTGGTATTTATATTCGAGTACATTCAAGTAATCTCCAAACGCAGTTGCAGTTCTGCGACCAATACACACAATGACAAGAAATAAAAAAAATAATGGAAAAATATAAAAAAATCAGGGACTTCATTGTATGCCTGTATTCTACACCTGAACTGCACATGACCATACAAATGTAAGCGTTTCGTTTCACTCACTCCAGATCATATCCACGGCTATTTATAATGCTAAACTCATTCATATCAAATAATGACTGAATCATTATGTAGCACCAATATTCGAGGTAAAATGTCGATGTAGAACATGTTGCCATGCGCACGTGTAAGAAACGTTTCACTACCCGTGTCCCTGTAATTTTTGCTACTCCAATACTCCAATACAATATTGACGTTTGATCCGAGGTAACTCAAGTTACTAGAAAAGGATATGATATTTCACATAATGTTCGATACGCTGGTCTCATAACTATAGATTGATGGAATTGATGCCCTTGTAACTTACCAATTCATTATTAAAACATCACAAGAAAAACAAAAGATTTACTTTTAACATTCAAAATGTTTTAGGGAAACTAATGGGGTTGACTACTCACGTTCCGCTTAGTCATGCCACAATTAGGTCTCCTGATAAAATGATGAAAAATAAGTCTGAAAATGTTATTAACGTAATAAAAATTGTTAATTTAATTCTTTCCCATTACTGCATTGAAGGAATTGATGGTGTAACAATTTATTGGAGAGGTAGACGATACTGATAAGCAAACATGGAACTTAAACAAATTAATAACAAACTTCTACTAAAATGACTTAATAAAGATAAAATATATGAAATTTGTTCACTTTTCCATGGTTATTATTTAAAGAATGTTATTATGGTTTCCATCATGTTGCGCATAGCTATGTTTCTAAAAATCAAAAGAACAATAACTGCTCTTTTAAGTATAAAATTTATGAGTATTACCTTGACTTCCATGGGCATGCATTCCTGCGTATTCGTAAATATTACAATGCAATATAACAGCATAAAGAGTAAACCATTCAACACAAAATAAGCTCCCGAACAAAATGGACGAAACGCATTCTCTCGAGCGAAGAAGAAGTTGTACGTATCTCTCCACCCACGGGTTTATGAACCATGCAGCTCCACTCTAAATCTCTCCCTCCCTCCCCCCCTCCCTTCCCTCAACCCCATCCCCCCCATACGCCACCCCAACTTCCTTCAACTCCACTCCCCCACACCCCCTCGATATCCTCGACCAACAAGTTCAAGTTAAACACATCGTCTGCTTTCGAGGAGGACAGGCAGCACAGCGTACCGAGTTCCCGAGGAAACTCAAACGGCGCAATTGCGGAGCCATTAGACGGGTGCATTAATTTCGGAAACCTGCAGGCCACTTGGGGAAAGGTCGAATCGGCGCCATGAAACTTCCCCAATTGTGAATGCGGCCAATAAGTCGCCGCTCTCAACACCATGCGCGCCGTGGGGTGGAAAGCGCTGAAAACATCCAAGCCGGCCCTTCATCTATTCCTATGAACACCTATTTAATTCTCATAGAGAGGTCACTTTTCATTGCTCGATGGCCTGGTCACTAAAGCTCCGGTCAGGCAACAAGAAATGCTGCAGGCCTTAGATTTAAAGCCTCGAATTCGTCCGTATTCATATCATCGTGATAAAGTGCAAATGTTCCTTCCTATCATTCAAATAACATTACAATACATATCTTTGAGGAGATGGATATTGTGGGGATATGGATGAATATGGATAATGGGAAGGTTAATTCATATGATGTCATGTTTTGCAAATTTAACGGAGAGCAATTTTAAAATTTAGTAGGCTCTGAAAAATCAGAATCTCAAAGATAAGGTGTTACCTTTTCGTAATATATGTAAAAAACGGTTGTTTTCATATTTTTTTTTAACTTTCAAAATCCGCCGGTACTAGCACTACGAATCCAACGATATGCATAATTCAATTTCGCAAAAAAAGAACTGGCCTATCATGTTTAGCCATCTTACCACTGATATGATATAGGTTCCTGTCGGGTACACCTGTATCCTTCGTCTTCGTCATTAATTTCTAGGCCAATTAAAGCCTCAACTTTTGATTAACATTACACTTGACACTGATAGATTTCTAAAATTATTCAAGGGAAACATATCCTGTAAGGCAAAGCAAATGACAAACAAAGCAGTTTTTTCTCTATTTATACAGATGACCTGCCGTAAAGCATTTTGCTACATAATAGTATTTACCTTATTCTCATTTTATTGTTCCACGGGATGATGGCAAAAAGGATAATAAGAACTATGACGATGCAATTGTCCACTGATAAAAATTTTTAATCGACCCGGGTGTCGATGCACTGCATCATCATCAGGTGATGAGAGACCTGATGATGATGCAGTGCATCGAAACCCGGGTCGATTAAAAACATTTTTATGTGGAAAATTGCATCGTCATAGTTCTTATTAAGTTCAGATTCCACAACATCTCGCCTGATTCCTCCCTTTTCGGGCAAAAAGGATAGTATTTCGGGAGTGCCAAGACTGCATCCCGCAATACCTCCGTCTGAATGAATTAAAGCTATGTCAAAACTCGTAAGGCATTAGGAATCATGGACTGTGGTAACTAAACTTTAGGCACCTAACAAAAAGGAACCTTGATTCTGAACACCCTTCTCTGTAGTGCTGCCAACTAAGGAGGTTGAAACATATATAGAGCGCGTGAAATATGAGCACAATGAGCAGATTAAATTCCACGAGTGACAATCCGGCAAAGTTGGCCAAAGCAATGGATTGTGAATAATAGAGATACATTTCCTTATTATTGTATTAGTTGAAAAATCTTTGCCGGTAATTGTATTCAGATCTTTTTGGGAAAGGGATAATCTTTTTTTATTGCATTATGACTGTGCGATATCAATATGTAAACGAAAATTTGACACAATTTTAAGGTAGTGTGCATATCAAATTATATTATGAAAGGAATGAATTGAAAGTTTTTTTGACCAAAAATGCTGCAATCACATTAATGCTCTTCATCATACTCTTCAATAAAATATCAGTGACTGCGAAGACATAGAATGATGATAAACTTATGGCTGTAAACTTAACTTTTTCACACAGGAGTTTCAGGCTTTAAATGTAAGAAAAAAAGATGTTTTTGGAGGGTTGGACATCAATGAATCAAATCAAATTGTGTACCTATTGCCAACGTTTCAAAAATGTATATTTTCATCTTCAGGGCTACAATAGTAACATACAGGGCTACAATAGAAACATAACGTAATAATTTGAAATTATTTTTGACTCATAAATGGTTGAAAAAAACTGTATTACAGTACCTTGACGAGAAAAAATTAGATTTAGGGAACTTAATGCGCAAATATTTATTATGGATATAGAAATGTGTAATGGTACCTGTAATTTAATATAAATCTAAATAATCACCATAATATTTCAAATAGTCATATTTTATTATAACTAAGTGGTCAATACATAGCTCTCATCATAGTTTAAATGTAAGTAATCTGACGTCATAGGTGTCACCTTGGTACTAATATATGAATGAATAGTATCACTATCAAAGACTTGTCTGAAATGGTTGCGCCATTCACAGACAAAAAACTGCTCGACCTTCCTTTTATTCAGTTTCCTGTCTTTTGGTAGGGGATAATACTAAGTTTTTTTAAGCGTTATTTATTATTTTATTATTAATAGTGTTTTTTTCTTGAAAGTCTCCAAGTCCTTTGGCGTGCATAGGTACCAACTTCGTATTTAAATATCTTATCAATTACACAGCCACCGATTCTCAACGCTTTTATTTGAAATACATTGCGATTTGTCTTTGAGCTAGCAGCTAAATGTATTGGTGATAGTTAATGAAGTCGGAATTTAATTCCATATTTTAACAGTAAAGCACATTTCTTGGTCCCCTTAAATCTTTCCAATATTAATATTAAAAATTGGCCAAAACTTTTGTTAAATTTTCAGAATGAAAGTGCTGAGGTGCGCATGTTTTTTTCCTCATGATAGAAAATGGAATGTATATTCTTACAGCCTTAAAATTTTAAAATAAAAAAAATGCGTAAACATTTTCGGTGGTCCCCGCTGAGTTCCCTCAAGGCCAATCCAGAAAGCTGTACGAAAGGAGGAGAAGAATCGACAAAATTTGGCCCGAGATGGCAAAACACTCCACGGGGGGGCTTGTATCAAGACCTAGGCCGTAATGTCACTGTAGGGAAGCTAGATGTCTTACTAACATGGAAAAGTACTTTCAACGGTTTATAATTGAGACTATTAATTTTAGGATAGGAATTGGCAAAGTGTTAGAAATTTATTATTAACTTATACTGCGTTTAGCTTTTATTGAAAATTGAGGATTATCTCCCCCCCCCCCAACCCCATACCCCCCCTCCACCTGGGGCCCGTTTCTCAAAGCTACAAGTCCACAATTTACAAGTGTGATTTTACAAGTGTGACTTACGAGTAACATATGAAATTCTGTTTTTCAAACGTACAAGTCTACTAATTACAAGTAATGAGTCCATTTCACAAGTTACAAGTGTTTACTCACAAGTGTTTTCATTGTTACGACACATTCTGTTTCTCAAACAGACTTGTGAGTAACAAGTTCTTGTAACTTGCAAGGAAATTTCTACAAGTCCTCCGAGGTGAGTAAATCGGAATCCGTGATCGGAATATATCACGTAAATAAATGAAAAGCGATTTGCGACGCAACATGGCAACGGCGTCACAAAGATAAGCAACTGAGTAAAAATGGACGTGGTGGAAGGTGTGAACATTGTGTTTGAGGAAGTCGATAGATATAGAGGAAGATGAAGAAGGATATACCGGAGTAGAATAAATTTAAATTTTAACACAGACTATGAATGTATTGAGATGTTCAGAATGACTGCTAACAAAATGGAACTACTTATTACTCAGATAGGTGATGATTTGCAACGAACTACAAATAGAGGCAAGGCACTATCTCCAAAGGTAGTTCTTTGCATTGCTTTGCACTGGTTAGGAAGTGGTGCTCAATATCATGCCGTCGGTGATATGCATGGTGTTTGCAAAGCAACAGTATGTCGGTGTGTGAGAAGGGTTGTGACTGCCGTGAACAACACGTTATTCCCTACCGTTGTGGACTGGCCGCCCAATGTGGAGAATGTAGTGCAGAAGTTCCATGCCATTGCTGGCATGCCTCAAGTTTGTGGGTGCGTTGATGGAACATTCATTAAAATTGATGCACCCAAGAATCACGAAGCCGATTACGTCAACAGGAAAGGGGATCATTCTATAAATTGCATGGTCGTCAGTGGCCCCGATTGTCGTTTTTACACTAGTGCAAATTGGCCAGGAAGCGTGCATGATTCAAGGGTCCTAAGGAATAGTTCTTTGAATGAACTATTAGAGAATGGCTGGCGACCATTTCCTAATGGAGTGCTGTTGGGAGATTCCGGATATCCACTGAAAGAATGGCTTATGACACCATCCTTCCACAACTTGGACAACCCCGCCGTGAGACGATACAACGTAGCCCATAGGAGTACGAGGAGGATTGTCGAAAATGCTCTTGGGATTCTCAAAGAGAAATTTCCATGTTTGTATCATCTGAGATTGTGCCCAAGTCATCTTAGATTGTGTTGTTCTCCTCCTTCGTGAGAGTATCGGAAAAGGCTCCAAACAGGATTCCCTTCATCTCCTTAACCTTTCCTAAGAAAATCATTTTGTTGTCGAAATGCTTCGCCATTTTGAACGTGAATATTTGAAACAGCAGTCTCTAACAGAAATCAAATGATATATGATAATTACAAAACAATGGAAAGCCAGTATTAACACAGAATCGACAAAATTTATGTTACTTCATATGTCAACATCCCCATTACAGTAGTTACTTATAACTTACGTACAGGGAATCTGTTACGTATTAAAAAATTAATTAACACAAACGAAGGTAGGGCATATTCAGAAATAACCACGAAACGTTAGCGTAGCAATTGATCTCCATCATCACAAAAAGAATACGGCATTAAGAAAATTTACATCCCGTACGTATCCCATCCTTGCCGTACAACATTGTTATTATGTCGAACTTACGAAAGTGGTTTGAAAGATAAACACAGCACAACAATATATCTTGGCGTTCAAGAATTATAAATTACATTCATTACAAGATAACATGCAAATCATACGTTGGAATACCCGATATTTCCTTATTATGTTCAAGTATTGCCGATGATTCGTCCTCGCTTGGGATATTTTAAGGTGAATTGTACACCAAAAATACCATTTATCATGTATTCACGTATTTATATACACCGAGCAAGGTTGCAGCGACTCTAGGTAATAGTAGATTGCTGGACAAACTCTCGAAATATATTTAAAGCTTAAAAAAATAGTTAAATACGGACAGGATGATGACCGCCATTTTCACTTGTAAAATATTAGTTACAATTGTGGAGAATTCACAAGTCCTCCGTTTTCGTTTGAAAAACTTGTAAGTCACACTTGTAAGTAACACTTGTAAGTCACACTTGTAAGATCCGACTTGTAACTTGTGAACTTGTAGCTTTGAGAAACGATCCTGATGTCACGATCCACTCAGCATGACAATCCCTTGCGTCCCTGCTTCCCGGTTGCAGGTGGAGAGGACCCTTTTTGATTTTGTCCGCAATATTTATGACAACGTTTATCTTCTGAAACATAAGCTTTGGACAAGTGTACGAGGATTACTTGAAATCAGAGTCATCCTATACGGGTATTTTTCCTGAACAGCCTCGGCCCAAGTCATTAGCCGATGTTTCATACATGTCCTCTCATACATTCTATCCTGCTACCGCTATTCATTCACCGTATTGGCACAATAATACTACCATGATGGGCAGAGCAACTAATCTACAAAAAGGAGCAATGTATGGAACTAATATTACTACAACTTGTTGATTTCAATAATTGTGACGTTTAATGTAATCATTATAGGGTGTTATTTTATGCTATAATTTTAATAGAAGTTGACTTCAATGGAATATTTTATTCCAAAGTCAGACCGTCTACTGACCAGCTTGAAATGAAAATGAAAACGAATATGCAAGAGACATGAGCTACCGAATTGAGTTTTTAAATATTCATTAGGGAACCAAAAAGGTCAGCGGTCATTACCTGAAATATTAATATTTGAATAATCCAAGCAATTTGATTTGAATCCTCTTTGAATGATCATAAATTTATCTGGAGGAATGCAACGGTAGAAGTACAATTAGTAGAAAGGAAAAATTTATGCAAGGGTTTTTAAGAACGAATGGATAATTAAACTTAGAGAAACAAGTCGCTTTAAGCTCAAATTCTGCTCAGTAAAAAGCAAAACCCCACGAAGTTTTATATATAGATCCAAGAGGCGCGGGGAGGCATAAGTACCCAGCCCTGATTTTGATTACAGTGCCTATCACCTTTTTACCCATTTGAAAAAAACTAACCATGGTCACCGCTGTTAGCAGACGACCAGGAGTTGAGGAACAGCGACATATCATGCCTCCCAGGCGGTGGAGTTCAACAACGAGGATATAAGAAAAACACGCTCAACAGTAAAAGTGCCCCTATCTTGGAAAAAAATCCTGCCGAAAAATGGCTGACAAAGCTGTAAATTTAAATCGCAACTAATAAAAAAATCTCTAATTACAATGGTTTTTGTTAACCGTATGGAACTTAGCTTCAGGACCACCATCGTGTATTTAAGTAATTTGAGTAAAGTAAGTAATGTAAGTAATTTTGTATTCTGCCCGTTGTTGCGTGCTGATTCACCTGATGAAAAAGGCAGAGCATGATTAGCTTCCCTTTTATCAGGTGCATCTCATAAAAGTGAAAGCCTCCATATTTATTGGTGCTTTTTTTTACCCAGACGGCGCCTGCTTTCCGAAGTGTCGTCGTTTTTCCGCGCTGTGTTCATTTTGGTCCCATTGAGTGAAGAACAGTCATCGTCGCCGCTTTTTTTTACTACCCTCCTTGCTCTGTACTCTCGATTCCACGGGCATAAATCAATGTATTTTGTGTTCCCCAGTTTCGAAATTCCACATCACACAAATATTTCTCTCCCCCTTAGCCCAGGGAACCCAAAATAACGCTTTCCGGAAGGAGATCTAAAGCAAGCCTTTGTTCGCTTTCCCTGTGCCCTGTCAAATATTGCCCTTATCCCAGGTGGTTGAAATAACAAACAGGAGAGGACGCTGCGGATCCCAAAGGTGCATGGCACGCGATCCAAGGCAGAAATAGGAAGGGCGTTTGGGACTTATTAAGGCCACGTCCACTTACAGAGACCAAAATATTTAATCGCTATTAGTTTGAGGGTAACTCCCAGTATTTAGTTCAGAATGAATTGTTAGAGAGAAAATTTATTCAATGTACCCATTGATATTAGTTAGAAATCACGAAGCGCTATTTTTGTCGTGTTCTGTTCCAACTCGATGAGAGGACATGAAGCTGTTCACGTTTCTGAGTTTACCAGCGTGATACAGGAAATTTGGAACAATAAAGGAATTTAGTTCAGCAATTCACCCTGCAATTACTATCGGCGAAAAAGGGTAGATCGCTGAAATTGAAGCATTTGCATGAAATTCCGCCGGAGCTCCATTGAGTTGTGTAGTATATCGTTTTACTCCTTGTTTATTTCACTGCAAAATGCATTCATTGAAAAGTGTTTAAATGTAAACGTTTGGCTTTTACGGTCGAAGGAGTGAAGAAAAACACGCGAACAACTAGGAGAGTGGCAGAACGGTCGTCTTCTTCTTTTCGTCACGGCCAAAATATTTGATTGGTGCACTTCATTATTTTTTTATGGAGAGACCGACATCTCTGCATTACAAATATTCTTTTAAAATTAAATTTTACCCATTCTTTGATTTTTAAAATGGCCGAAAACAAGATTTCAATTTCCGAGATGTAGAAAAGTACATGGATCTCCGGCAATATTTCATAAAAATGCTTTAAGTTCAGCGTTCTACCTCTTTTGAGTCAATAGTGGTCCAAATGGTAGTTATAGTATATTATTTCATGTCTAAGATTTTGTTCATGGAATTGAAGCCCACTTAAATGTGACGGCAGTTGACAAACCAAGGTGGCGGACTTTAGACCAGGCGATGGTTTCCTAGATGGCGCCTCCGGTGTGTGCATTTCAAACTCCTTTCTCTTCCCTTCCACTTCACCACCCCTCCAAAATCCCCCCTTCCTGCCTTGTAAAGAATAAAAAAAAACCCCCGTCACCGCGACTCGCCCCTTCAGGCAACGACCCCTTTCCAACCCCTCGAGCACATTCGCAACCAACCCTCAGTCCCATTCCTCCCTTCCCTCCCCTCACCTCACCCTCTCTTCTTCAAAAAAATATTATTTATGAAATTGCCCACCAACCTCTCCAAATCCGTTCTACTCCACATCTCCCCAACCCACTCCATTCCTCCCTTTTTTTACATCTTTTCCCTTTCTTCGTCCGCGCAGGCTCTGGAATTGAAATGTCCAATTACTTTCATTTCCTTCTCCCCCTCCTTGGGGTCTGTCTACACTCTCCCTTTCACTTTACCCCTTGTCATGTACTCTCCCATGGCTTCTTCAACCGCACGGCCGACCCACCTGCCTGCTGCGAGACCCCGATCCTTTCTTAAAACTATTCCCCGCAATGCTTGAATCGGAAACACGAGGCGCACTACACCACCCACCCACAGCACCGAAGTCTACACACCCCACTCTTGTACCACACGCATTCAAGTCAATCTTTTGATATGAAAATAAATTCACCAATTTACCTTTGGTTATAGGAAAATGTTAACTCTTGCGTTCACTAGAATCTTATGATGTATTCAATTAATACTCTGTATAAATATATCGGTGCACATATTCGTAAAACCAATTAAAAGTACTACTTTATGTGAAATTTTTCCTGAAAAAAACATCTGTCATTTTGTGACGCAATAGAACCCAAATATAGACTAAAATCTCTTAAACGTTTGCATAAGACAGAAAAAACACCATTATGACAGATGTTAATGTTTTGTATTTCATTAAATACCATCCACAACTCCACTACCTGCTAAACTTTTAAGATTTTCGAAGAAAAATCAAAACAGTAGTTCTTTTGTAATGTTGGTAATGTTTGAGTCTCCGTATCTAAGTAATTGGTAGAACCTATGAAAAATGACTTACTATTTCAGAATAAGTAATCATTTGTAAGTATGTGTGCCATGTTTTAGGTCTTTATCTAAAAATAAAAGTAATTTTGGACTTTTGTCTGACTTTTTTTGATTTCCGACCAGTGTGACGGCACGCACTCCTCCCCACCTCCAATGCGCCACCTTTAACGTTCACTCCTCGAATAACTTAATCCACACATCGCGACGCGGCGTCATTATCGGTCGATGTCTCCAATCTTTCCCATATTGTATGCAGGGACCAACAAAAACAGTGTTGAACACTTTGAATTCAAGTTGCTGTACTTGTGAGATAGATACCTCATCGAGAGAAAATCAAGGTCTTGTTTTTACGAAGGTAACCACTCCGTAACCACTCTAAATCACAACCACTCCGGCTTACGGTGGATCATCTGAGAGAAGCACGTTCGAGAAATCGGTTTTTTGCCACACCGGGATGGAAAAAAGGCGTTGGGTCGTCGGACAAACAGGCGGCACAGGTGATGCAAATGTTGATGGGCGGAACCATTAAAGGGTATTTACTTCTGTCAAAAAATGATTTATATGCATATTCCCACACAGAAAATGAGAAATTTATTCTCCTGGACTGGAATTCCATTTGAAAGTTAGTTTCCTAAAAACACTCTTTTAAAAGTTTTATTCTAAAAATTATACGATAGAATAATACATCAAGTTCCATTTTAAAAAAAAGTGCAAACGAGTCCGAGGCGAAAATGCTCGATCCATAGCTGACACGAAGTTTTACACGTCACATGATGCGATGATGCCTCGAATCGATTGGATGCGAGCAATCGAAATCAATTACGCGATTACAGTTCTTTGAACTCACTTGCAGCGCCGCTCAACACCACTTGAGTTCTCACCAAAGAAACCAATGATACATTTAATAGGTAATCATTTATTGAGTGTGACTGAAGCCTCTGCTTAGAAGTTGCGAATGTTAGCGACATATCAGATTACAATATATTTCTTATATAAGAGTAAAATAAATCTCTAAATGCATTATTAAAGTCTGAAATGCAAACGAAGTATTGCATGCCCCGTGTAAGACAGTTGAAATAAGATGAAGTGAAGCCTAAGGTTTCGACATTTGAATGTAAACACATAGCCGAGCGCGATATCGATCGAAAGGAGTCATATAAAACCCTTTTGGAAAAACTAAACTTTCACCGTCTACTAAAATACATCCATTAGATATCCTTTTCCCTTTCCTCATCTGTTTACTATCTTCAAGGTATATCCAATCTGTTTTCACTGTATTTTTCTCACAAGGAATGGTCTTCATGAAAAAAGTCGACTTCTTCGGTCGAAGGAAATAAGGATTTACATCTTAATAACATGCTTATAAAGGAGATTGCATTGTGGCTTGACTTGGAAGTTTCCATATTGAAAAGAGAGGGAAAAACACTCAGCTACTCCACATAAAATATTTTATTTCACGACCTAGGTTTCGTGGCTGTGCAGCATCTTCAGCAGACCTGAAGATGCTGCAGAGCAGCGAAACCTGGGTTGTGTAATAAAATATTTTATGCGGAATAACAGAGTGTTTTTCCTTCTCTTTTCAATGCATATAAAGCATCTAAAGACGCTCATCGGATATTAACAGCTTTAATTGGTAATGGTTTGAGTGGGGACTCAAATCTAGCCTGAGCGAATTCACTGCACCACATTTCTTACGAAAGAAGTTACAACCACGCCAGTAAATAAATAATATCTATAAAAAATAATCAATGTGTCAGAAGAGGTCAAATACCGGGGGATTCCCATAACTTCATACTGAACGAGGACGAAACACATGCCAAGTATTTTGGCATAATATTAAAGAGACTAGCAAGTATGAAGCCAACAGTAGGGAGGCCTTCGGGTGACAAACGAAAGAGGGAGTTTTACTCTTCCCTGGTCAACTCACATCTCGAGCACGTCACCCGGAAAAATTTGATTCGCGATGTAAACAAAATACAAAGGGAAATTGCAAGTTACAATTATAAACTACAAAGAGCGAACCGAGACTGTGACACAGTTGATGGAAGGCCTAGCCGCTAGAGACTCGGGAGTCTAGACGCTAGACTGAGATTGCTCGAAAAAGTCAGATCACGGGAATTTCAGGGTGACCCGTTGATTACTATTTCATTATGTTGAATACTATTTAATACCCCACACTACAGCCATTGAACAGATAGATGACATAAAATAAGTGTCAAAGAACTGATGCTGGATGATACACTACCGAAATGATAGGTTACCTACAAAAACACGTACTTGCACTCGTTTACACAGCGAGCGAGAGCGAGACACATTTAAGACACTCCGTTTACATAAAGTTCACATTCATTCTTCCTCTCTTCTCATTCATTTTCCCAATTCGCTCCCCCAACTTTTTCATGGCTGGTTTCCTAACACTCCCTGCCACTTGTATCTGTGGCGGCTAGCCCGTTAATGTGGAAATTAAAGATACAAATTAGTTTCGAACACGGAAAATTAAAAACATTTTTCTCTATTTTTAGTTGTACCCATGAACAGTCTTGATCTCGTTGAGTTAAACCTCATATGCTGAAAAATAATCATTCTCTCAATGACGGGTTCGTGTTTCCACTCTTATTAGACATAACTTACTGAACCGTTTTCATACGCAGGTTCAAATATGCGTGTAAAAAACCGACGTGTAATGTCCGCGATATTACCGAAGGTGTTGATTGCGTGAAGCGTCTGTCACTTAGAGTTTTGTTTTTCCTGAAAATTTCTTGATCGTTCCGTAGATGAAATTCTATGCTTCTTATGTTCAACATTTGATGTTATGTAATCATATAAAGTTGTTTCTATAGGCATTCACTCCGATATTTTGGAGATATTTAGATATTTTCCTTGATATTAACAAATTTGTCAATAATTCACAACTTAAATATCTCAAATAGTTTCACCCTTGCGGGTTCAGTTTGTTTCGTATATGACGACGATGGCGATTTCCGAGCCCTTGAATGATCTCACTTGCTAACACCTGGGGCGATTTTACGTAGATAAATACTGGTTGTATTTTCGGCAACGCGTGATTACATAGCCATTTTAGGCAGCCGTCTCCTTTTGTGTGCAGACGTCACCACTAATGCTAGCTTTTTCGCTAAGCTTCACACTTCCGATGCAAATTGTATGAGGAAACATTTTTTCGGCGTTACGAAATTACACCTCTTATAACCTTTGAATGTTAACAAATACTGTCAATGCGGCATAGACGACTCAAATTTCTATGCAATAATACTGCTCCAAAGCATTCCTGCTCAACCCCAAGAATGATCTCCAAGAATGATCAAGCTCCATTTCAAGCTCCGTCTTCCAAGACTTTTTTCGGCGTTTCCTGGTGGATTTCAATCTGTAAACACGCATCTGTGTCCAAAATCTCTGGCGTAATGAAAATACCTCCTCGCTAACGCCCTTCAATAGCACAAGGGTGCATTTGCATGCAAGGCACTGACTCTCGCTCATATCGGGATAATGGTCGCGACCTCACAGGAAAGGAAGTTGCGATCCCAAAATGGGGAGGACATATCATTGGCTCACGCAGTGTATCGCTCCTTTGTTTTTTGGACGCTGACCATAAAGGGAAATCGAAATTGAATTAGTTTCGCGTCCGCAAAGATTCAATGCGATCCCGCATCGATCTCTAAGGGCCGATGATTTGCATTTGATTACACAGCGATCATTCCATTTGCATGATCGATCAGAGAAACCTTGTTTTAGAAACTTAACAGCCTGATTCAATACTGTGAAAAATACAATACATCCTTGAGTGTTCTGGGGACTTGTATCTCACCTGTTTGCCCAGATCGGACACAAACAAAATGATTTCATTCTTCTTCCCCATTCTTCCTTCAGTTTGATGCCCGCTCCTGCAATTCTCGATTCGTCTTCTGAGTGCATGCATCTTTATCCATCGCTCCATAAGTCGTTTGCACCTGTCCACTTAATTTCGCTGACTGAGAGGATGCCTATTCCCAGCCAGTCCATCTCCGTCTTCGCCTTCTTCAACTTTCCACTCACTCCAAAGGAACTCAACGTTCACCACCTACATTGAGTCACCTTGACAGATGTTCCTCTCCTAGTAGTCCCCACTGGGATATCCGATTTCTGGACTATTTTAACTCCGGAGTATATTTCCTGCAGAAATTCCATCACATAGCTGTCAATATAACGATGAATCTTCTAGGGAGAAGAATGCTGTGGTTTTCCGTTACCTTCCGCATCGCCGTACTTAGGTCGTTCCCGTGAACTTCACTCTCGCCCGCAGGTCTTACAGTTGATTCCGGATCAATCTTCTTGATATGCGCCATCAATTCCTATCTGCTGAGACTACTACCTTTAATTAATGGTGCAGCATAGCAGCGTGAAGGGTTCCTTCTAAGTTTCGTTCCAGAAAATTTGAAAAATAGCTCCTTCTTTTAAAATAAATAATACATGTATTAAAAGTAAATATTAGTTCCTTAGTCTCGAAACTACAGCTATAAATTCTATCTTGGGGGTAAATTTCGGCCAAAAAAAGAATGAAATTGATCATTGGAAAGTCACCTATTGCTCCTTTTTACTTTACTTTTTATCAATCAGTTTGAGTTTCGTACCATCTCATCTTTGTGCTAGGGACCACTGACGTAATTTAATGCCTTTTATCCCTTCGATATGATGTTCAATATTAATTCGCAATGTTTCATTGTGACTCCTTCAGCAAAGTATTCTCTTTCACAGAGGATTTGCGGAGGAACGTAGACATTTCCAAGCACGCTTTCGATTCTTTTTTATGAAAAAGTTCCATTCACCAACGGATGTAAAACATTGTCGTATTTAGGATTCATGATCCAATTTAGTCTCGCTGTATGTTATATTTGCATTAAGGAATTCCTAGCCCTACTGATGCACGAAGGTCGTTTGAAAAGTATGATAAAAAAAGGAAGAAAAAACAGTATTTTTCGAAAAATTTCTCGTTTTCAACATTTATTTATTTGAGCTCTATGAACTTAGTTTATCGGTAGGAATTCCTGACTGGAAGTTTTATTCAATTTACACATCAAAGGAATAATTTGCCGAGGGGTGAGGGAGTTCATGAGGCCAACATTTTAGTGAACGATAATATATATGTGATTTTTATAACAGGAAGTAGGAAGTACTAACAAGCAAACACGTTTATAATAAGGTTACATGAAATGCAGAGGGGGAACTATTGCCTCTTTTACCACTCGTTCGTTTACAACCAAACAATAATTATTTTATGCACATAACTTAATACATATACTATTTTGTCATTTTTTAACTTACAATTTATCCTAGTTAAAATACTCTACGCATAAAATAATATGGGCAAAGGAGGGGAGCGGACCAGGGATGTGAAACGTAACCGAACCTCTGAAGCGGTATTGTTCCACGTGAAACCGAACCGTTTTCTCGGTAAGAGAGCGGTTCGGTCCGAACCGAACCGTGTCTGCGAAAGAGAAAAGGTTCGGTTCAAGCTGAAGCGGAACCGGCCGTAACAATTTAAACCGCTTTTGGAACGGTTTTTTGCGGTCCAGTGGCGGTAGAGGGACGCAAGGGGAAGGGGAGCAATCCCGTTGGCAGGGACTGTGAAAACTGAGATATATAATATGATACGTAAATGGTGACTTGATATTTTGTTTTGAGAAAAATTGCTCAAATACCAAGCTGCGATGGTGTCGGGTTTCGCAGTGGAAAGGGAACGGAAGATTTGGAAGGGAAGGGACTTTCATGTTCCCTGCCCCTTCGTAGTTCCGGATATGTATAGGAGGTCGCGCTCGTGGTCTACGACCGCTCAGCGGACCTACTTCGGAGTCGTAAGAATACTTTTGGGCAACTGTAAATTTGCAACTGTGCTGTATACAGTGACGGATCCACGGGGGGGGGAGGGGAAATCCCCCCCCCCTCCCAAGAGGTCCCACGAGCAATGAAAAAGCATAAGATTTGATTATAAACTTCATTTTGCCAACATTTTAATAACATTGGTATGCTAGAAAAATGAAAAGTCTCTCTCCAACGAGCATGAACTGTATTTTTCAGCAACGATTTCGGACATTTGGAGTTGGGCAGCGGAAGACCAGAATCCGACCGAGAGGATATGGGTCACAGTTGAGGCTACGTCTATCCCACTTTTGTCTAACCCACTCACCTGCCCACGTCCGGACTCATTTTCCTAGTAGTTGGTGCGGGTGAACACACGGCATTTATTAAGTTTGTTGGTTTCTGACTGACTGTGAGCGTCTGGGCGCTAACGCGGTCTCAATCGCTCTTTGCCGCGCGTAGTTGCAATCGTGTTCCTTGAATGTCTCACATTATTTTGTCCCATTGACGTCTCTTTCGGCACCTCGTCTGGGGCGTCTATTTAAATGCCTCTCTTTTATTTTACTGCGCGGAAAGATTAATCATTTTCGTTTCGTCAAGTAAGTGGATTCTGGATTATATATCAATGTGGATATGCTTACAATTGGGGTTTATCACGATTTGTGCTTTTTACTTTATCGTGCAGGGGACCATGGCAAATGATCATTTGCAAATCATCTCTTAAAAGATTCCAAAAATTGTCAGAGATATAGGAGTATAAAGTTGAATGGACGGGCCACCTTCCCAGAACGGCCGTGATGTAATTTCATCCATCGCTTCTTCCCTCTTCTTCCCGATACATTCTTAGAGATTCCTTAAAAAGGCTTAAGTGAAGATGTTTACTTCTGCCGGAAATACAGCAGTATAAAGATTTAGAAAATAATTTGAAAAAATATCCTTCTTCACCGGGAATCGAACCACGGGCCTTTGGTTGATGAATGAAATAACGTCAGAGGTCGTTTTGCGGAAACCGAAAAAAATGCAACTTTCTGAGATTAGTTACAGTAAAACTCCAATTATCCGGATCGCTTTTAGGGGGAAAAATATTCGAAAATCGGCTTTTTACAGTCACGGCAATAGCCTTTTCAAAACGTTTATTGTATCTTTTATACCGTTGATTTCGTTTGACAGTTATTGATTACAGCACATACTTTTCTTTAGCGTTCTTAGATCAATCCGAAGCGAATACGTTTAGAAGTTTCCAAAGAAATTACCTTTTTTTGTGAATAATCCATTTATCCGGATATTTGATAATCCGGATGGGGTCCGGTCCCTATAGATCCGGATAATTGGAGCTCTACTGTATTTGATTATTAGGCCTAAATGTTTCAAAGCAACTCCGTAAATCTATATGAAAACCTTTGCAAATTTGATTTCAACGGTAAATTCGAAAAAGAAGAAGGCAAGGGAGTCTCATTATCGCCGCATATCTGTCGCCGCTCCACATTTCTCCGGGGAGTTGAAAAGAACGGCGGGGAATCTCATCGCAAGCTCACCGTCACTTGTTCCCATCGGCGATGCCTTCGACGGGAAAGGCGTCAAAAGCACGTGCCTCTGGGTGGAAAGGAACTGATCGAGCTTTTAGAGCACATTTCCCGGAGTTATGAGAGAAATGGCATTTGAGCTGCCATCTTTCGGTCAATCATGAGCGTCTGGAGAGTGTGATCTCCTGACGCAATAATGGCGAGGGTCGGGACGTTTCCCTCTTGGAATGAACAAAAGAGAAACGGCTAAGATTCCATCAGCTCATCTTCCCACACTTCCTCTTCCTCCCACTCTCCCATCCTACAGCCAGAAGTGCCAACGGGAGACTCGGGAAAATTGATTTCCGGATTCTCAAGCATCGCCCGATCCTCAGTGAGAGGGTAAACTCCATGTAACTGCGATTAAGGATGAAATAAATGGCATTAAGCGGAGCTATCGCTTCAAATGACTCTTTATAAACTTTTATTTGCCATATATTAACTTAATCTTACGAAAAATTACGCATTTAAATAACCCGAGGCAACAAGGAATCTGCCGAATTCACAAATTATTTACCATATGTATCATAATCCTTTTATATTGCTACTATATTTGCATTGAACACATAAAATTCACCTAAATCAGACATTAAGGAATGTGTCAGGCGTCACTTGGCGGACATGTTTAGCACTCAGCATTTTGAGTAATAAAAAGACTGGGTATTTCGCCACTTTTTTAATTTTTAACTGGCCATGACCTTGGTACTGTACAATGTTCAGTGTACATGTATCGTTATCAAGGTGTTTTCTCACTTGATTACCATGCCTATAAATATCAAATCGGAAGTTGGAGGGGAGAGGAGGGTCGTTAAGCAGCGAAGTTGGGGATGGGAAGGAAGGTCGGGGAGCTGGGAAGAATTGAGGAACGGTGGCCAAGGTTATGTTACGTCAACGTGAGTGATCGGAGGTGAGTGGGTAAGTGAGCATTCCGCAGAAGTTAGTGTGTTCTGAATGCATAGTTATTACATTTAAGCTCAGCCGGTGTAGTAAAAGTTAAATAATACTCTAGGAATTCTAACTTTTCCCCATGTTCATTAAGTGAAAATAATCAGGATTACAATCAAACCAATGGTTAGCATCATTGAGATGTTTGTCCATACCAGATGTTTCGTCCCAGCTAGCAAAACAAATTTTTGTGTTCTAGATCACCCTAGTAAAATTTTCTGTTGGTTTGGCCAATTTATTTTCTACCACAGTCTCCAAATTTAAACTTGTAAACTCTAATTTTTTGTAAATTACAATATTGATATTTATAATTTAAAAGTAATTTTCCGATGTTAATTGGGTTATAAAACGACACTATGGTTCTGTCAGTAGGAATTACTCCACACATTTTGTCAGTTAACTTATGCTTGAACTGTAACTTGCACCAGCCAGTTGACATATTACTGTTAGGGGTAATGGTGGTCATAATTTTTAGAACTTGTTTCGCACGTGGGCTGAGCGTGGGCACGATCTAAGAATTTATAAATTGATTCAGCATCAAAACCATTTTTTATGGGCGATATATTTTATTATACATCGAGGAAGCTTGATTGAGATGTATGTCTCAAGAGTTGTCTGGGAGTATTTTGATCAACCTATGTATCACTGAACTAAACGAAGCTATTTCATGTGAATGACGATGAGTTTTGCGTGGTTGAATAGCACCCATAAACGTGGGGTTTTCGTTAAATTGAAAAGCTATGGGTCCCATTTTTAATACAGATGCTAATATAAAAAATATTTTATGCAAAATAAATCAATATCCTATGTTTCAAGAGCTTTTTCAAGACTCTTATGACAATTTATTACAGAAAAAGTCACCATGTATTAATTGGATTTCCACCTGATAATTGCAGGTACATATTTTGATGACAAAATGAAAATAAACAGTACCATCAAGTCAATTGTGTAAATAGTTTTTACATAGCATAAACTGCTCTTGATTGAAAATTAAATCACGGTATATTACTATACTACCTTCTACTGTCAATATTGATATCTACATACTACCCTGCGAGCCACCGCATGGGATATGATTTATGGAAATATTTGGTCCTAGAGAGAGTACCTGAATTGAAATATTTTGGAATAATCTTGGGCAACATCTTACGCAAGATAAACGCTAACAAGGTAATCAACTGCCTTAGGAATTCTTTATTCAAATGTGATTATATTTACAATTACTGTCAACTGCAATTCAAAAGAACAATATACCATGCTCTTCTTTCCATGAAGATGACATTCATTCCCCAACTTATTTAAGAAATTTTTGGAACATGGGCGGTGCAGTCCAACGTTTCAAAACATTCACTCCCTTTGCAGAAAAATCGTCAAAAGGCGTCAAAGAATATTATGCGTTCTCATACCTATGATTTGAATGTTTCAGAATATTACCACTAACATATTTGCATTTTTATAAGGTTTATTTTACGCCAGGAGTGGAAATAAATCAGGTGTCGAAGACAAATATCAATATAACTTAAGAAATAAACTGAGTTATTTGAAACACCAAAAAGAAGAACAATATTTTAAAAAAGAATTTCTATTTATGAGGCCTAATTATTCAATTTATTGCCTAAAATAATAACAAAACCTGCAAATTTAGCACACATATTTTAAAAATTGTTAAAGAATGACTTCTATCGTTAGAAACTAAGAATTTTTTTCATTGAATTTATTAAATTTAAAAGTCTATTTATTACAATACTGCATTAAAAATTTAATTGGCATGCATTAAACTTCGATGGTTGAACAATTGAGATCATGGACCTTGGAGGCCATCTTGAACTTTCATTGTAAAAAAAACTCAATTATAGAGACGTGAAGCTTTTGAATTGGGTGCAAATAAAGTTTATTATATTATTTTGATCTCCACGTTTCATGCCAGAAACAATTTTTATTATGAACCAGAAAAATTGTTTCTCACGGCTTGAGTTTCAAAACTTTTCGTTCAATTCTTACCTAGCTCCTTCATATTAGTGGATGTTTGAGACGGTATTAAAAATACAATACGAAAATAAAATTTTCCGCGCATAATTCATTTGACAAGACGTTGCCAGAGATTCTGGAAAAAAATGAGTGGTTCCGGGAATTTGTGCGCCTTTGCGCGATCTGTCAACATTCATTTGGATTCACAGAGCGAGATAAGCCTGAGCATGAAATAGGCTCCGCCCTTCAAATAACGCGTGGGTTGGATTAAATTAACGTTTTCCTTTAATTATTCATTTTTGAGTGTTTTTTTAATACTAGAAGTATCTGATTAATCAGCACCGCTATTATCATCAACAAGGGTCATAACAACCCTTAAAAATCTCTTGGTTTTTGAAAGTTAAAAAGGGATTTTTTTGAAAGTGACCAATTTACTTTGTATTGTAGAACAATAATGTGTGTGATTTGCAATTTTATGACAAATACCATTACTGGCTATGACAAACATTCATGACCAAAAACTACCATGGTTTTCCATCTTTTCTCTGAGACAGTATAAAGATTTGTAAAATGTTGAAATTTTTCGTAATTATCAAAGCTTAAGATTCCTACCTTCTTAATATATTTAGAAGGTAAAATTCAACTTTAAAATTACTATGCAACAGTCGCCATCCACTCTCAAATGGCGTTACTCCATTATAATGACAAAGGCAACCGGTTTAAAAATTACCTATCTGGCCTTTATCGGCGTGTAAGATACTGTATATTAAGATCTGCAATCGCCATACCTTTACACTGCATATCTAATTGCTGCAGAATGCTCTTAATAAGTTCTGAAGCATTCTCTTAACCTGTTCGTCAAAAATGAAATAGGGTCAAGGCGACCCCTTTGCCACCACTTCTGTCATCGCAGAATTATTCTATTGGTGTGTGAGGCGTTTATTAATGGAAAATAACTAATTCCAGGATAAATATGAGCAAATAAGTCGAGAATTGGTTGGATAGGAACTTTTCCACACGGAGTGTAGCGGGTCATATGGTGGAGGGTCATGGAGGAAGGCAAAGTGGGAGGAGATTATGAAAAAGGAGGTGAGGATTAGGGGGTTTTGGAGAGGTTTGGTGAGAGTTTGCCATGCATGCGACAAAACAGTCAAAGAAGTGATTGGCTCGAAATGGGAGTGGAGAACGTTTGAGGCGGATATAAGAAGGCACATTATGTGGATGGAGTAATATGTTTGAGGCGTTTGGGGTCTGAAGGCCACCATCAAAAGCTAAACGTAAGGTGATGTATGCATTTTGCATGAAATTAAGCCAAGTGGAGAGTGTACTGCACTGAGTACCGAAATACATCAAGTAAAAATACTTTCGGAAGTGAAAAAGAGGAGTGGCATGTATTGGCTTAGGGTTCCTCAATTGTAATTTCTCAGCCAATTCCTCACGAGTGTCCTATGACGTCAGGTTTATTTGGTTACCATCGTTGAGCATACAAATGGGACATCGTCTTCAGAGCTGGTGAATGGGAAGTTGCAAACTAATAACGCAGGCTTACCTGAATATGTCCTCACCGGTATAATATAAAATTACATGCTGTAAGGTTTTTCAAACACCTATTGCCGTAACCTAGGCATTATGATTTTACAGTTTCCCACTCTTATTATCAACGCTAGTGCCTTTGATGTTTCCTAGTAGTCAAGCCGGTAGATAAAAGGAAGATTATTATCCTTCAATGCTGATGCCCTGAAAACAGACACAGAGTGCAAGTTCATGTTTAAAAGAACTCAAAAATATATCACGACGCGACGTATGACCTTAAAAAAAAATTGTTACCTGAGGGAGCCACCAAATTGTTTTAGTCTCCAAGGGAAATTTTTAACCATTATTTTCAAGCGCTTAATTCTCAATAGCACTTAACTAAGACTTATTTTTCTGTTATATATTCCGCTAGTATGTATAGTATGACCTTGAATTGGCCACAGTTTTACGAGAGAGTTTCAGACGTAACTTGGTGGAAATGCCTAATCTCTCTAACTGTAAGAGAAGAAAGGGAATAACTACTGTGTTTCTACTTACAATTATGGCCATATTTTTAGCTTCCCACATGCACTCAAGCGAATTATTTCCCTTTTAATCCCAATCCCTCGATGTTTGCATCACTGCTTCAAAGAAATTCCGTTACAGTGAGGCAGAGAGCTACGAATGAAATTCGGGATTTAATCGTTTGCGGTGATAGGCAATGAAGAAAACGTCATGAAAGACAGCTCGCATGCATTAAGGATTATGAGAATTGTTTCCTCACAGTTAAATTGGAGCGGAATCTCGCCGGAAGACTGCTCTGATTTGATTCGTTTCCGCCTGGAAATTTTTGGTGCTTATCCTGGCACATCTTAAGTCCCTCAGTCGAATCCTTTCCGCGAATAACGAATTCCAACCTCAATTGGCTGATGGCGTGTCGCGGAATTGTAAGTCAAAAGATCCATTCAAATATTTCCATTAGACGTCCCAACCGCGCTCATTCTCTCGTTTGAAAAGTTTGCCCAAATCCTCCGAGGGGAAGAGGGTAAATTGAATTCTCCGCGTTATTACGTTTCGCTACGGCGAAACGGGTTAGGAGTTCAGAGAGACTGAGTCTTTCAGGGAATAGCTCCTTCCGATAATTCCCCCCGTGACGTTTCTCAACTAGAGGAATCAAATGAAAGGGTTTTGAGGACCGAATGTCGCTCGGGTGATCCGCTCCCAACCACGCTTATGCCTTCGTATCGCTAGAATCCTCATCCCATGGGCTCGTTTGGCTCGTTTCAATCTCGTGCTGTCTTCGCTTATGAAGCTGTCCTTCTCCACTACATTGCTGCCGATCAGAGTCAGAGCGCTAAAAACAGTTCAGAAGGCAGTTCAGAAGGCAGAAGGCAGTTCTCAATATATTTAAGAGGTAAAAAGCAAATAAAAAATTACTATGCAACAGTCGCCATCCACTCTCAAATGGCGTTACTCCATTATAATGACAAAGGCAATCGGTTTAAAAATTACCTATCTGGCCTCTATCGGCGTGTAAGATACTGTATATTAAGATCTACAGTCACCATGCCTTTACACTGCATATCTAATTGCTCCAGAATACTCTTTATAACTTCTGAAGCATTCTTTTAACTTGTTCGTCAAAAATGAAAGAGGGTCAAGGTGACCCCTTTGGTACCACTTCTGTCACCACAGAATTATTCTGTTGGTGTGTGAGGCGTTTGTTAATGGAAAATAACTAATTCCAGGATAAACATGAGCAAATAAGTCGAGAATTAGTAGGATAGGATCTTTTCCACACGGACTGTGGCCATACAGGATAGTAGAAACCTTGTATGCATCACACGTTCTTATCGAAGACTTGAATTGGTAATACTGAAAAAGAGCTCACAATGAAGGACGTTCAGAACACAAAAAGGAAAACTTATGGTCAAGAAAAAGATGTAATAAACTTTTTCTTTAAGTTAAGTCCGAGTTGTGGAGGGCTGAGGAGAAGAGAAATCAAAGCCATAGATGAACATGCCAATATTTTTGCCTTTCCACTGAATTTTGAAAAGCCATCCCTGAAATAATGGAGCTAAGGAAGAATCCGAGAAAAGAATAACACGAATTTCTAAAAGAAATGCAGGAAACAGAAAAGGAAGGATCGAGTTTCAACATTGAAAAAACTTTAAAAAATCACTAAATTCTTCAAGATTAATAGCCGAAAAAATTCCATTATTTTCCGCCAAAAACATATCTTTGAAAGAAGATATCCTGAGAGATTATGGCGTCTTTATTTAAACAGTGGAGTTGCAGAACAGGACCATGCAGTCCTCTCTAACAATCATTTCCCTGACAAACATCCATACCTAGGGTGTTGAAACCCGCCAATACGATTCTTAAACGCGCGACCCCATGGTTTATAACTTTATCCTGCGGCCGAAGAGGCCAATTGAGATTTAAAAAAACTATACTGGAAAGGGAGCCTTTAGATGCACAATTGCCCGAAAATAAATATAAAAATGAACATGTAGTAAGCCATTAAGAATATATACGTAAAATTAAAATAGGTAAGTGTTCCGAACGCGCATTTCCAGAATGTCACTCAGATGCACTGCTGACGATTCCCCCCTCCGGACACACCAACGAAATATTTTCCCCTCCTTCCTTCCTCCTCCCTTCCTTCTGTTGTCACTTCTCCGTCGACGCCATCCCATTCACTCCATTCCGTAGTTCGTCCATTCTCCGTACGGGCGCGCAGCTTCCCACACAAATTTTAGCGTGGCCGCCGCCACCACCAAAACGCACTTTCCACGCATGAATTTTTAAATCACAACTCACCTTGAAATATTAAATTTCACCCAAATAGAAATGAAGAACCAACACTGTTAGCTTTTGCTGATTTTGCAGAAAAGTGATGAGTTAACTCAATTCTCTTTGTAAATAAAGAGATTCTCATGATTTTTTAATATTGGACAACATTTTTTGAGTTATTTGTCCTGATGATTTTGCTCTGCAGTAGCAAAAGAGAGTTATATTTCAAAAAAGGAAGTCTTATCCATATTAATATTGGCAATAATACAAGTAAAAAAATTTAATTAACGTGAATTAATCCTAAACTTCCTATGAATTGACAAATAAAATCCTGCATCGATAAGTAAACTTTTGGTGATTCGTTTATCGGCTTAAGAATAAGTAAAAAAAATTACGGCACACTTATTTAGAATGTTAAATTTGGAGTACCTACAATTTCTTGCTTGAATATCATTATGAATTCTTGATGGGACTTTGCAGCGACTTTACAAGCAATGGTCCTCGTTTGAACCAATGCCAACCAATGGACGTTCCAATCAATGCCTCTCTAATGTGGAAAACAAGTTCCAAGATGGCGTCGCAAGATGCTACATTGAGGCTCCGTCCACTGACGGCAACAATACAAATGACTTAATTCGCTCATCAGAAAATCGCATTCTCGGCAATATTCTCTGACGTTTTTGCCAACATGATGTACTTTTTTATTTTATTTCTGTTATACTGCTTCTGTTTGTATCTTCTGTTAGGCTGATGGATGTTTTCAACCTTGATTGCAATATTTAACTTCAGTTATGCCACTTGGATAAGAAACTGAAGTGTTGGTGTGTACTATACTCAAGGTATGGTTCATAATAATGTTTTTTTTACATATAGAATTGCCCTAACATGGCCTATAACAATAGATGTACACGAGGTGATAAATTGTGATGCTCAGTTGTTAAGAAAATGGAGTTTTGATAATATATGACTCCTGAAATTATGCACAGATAATACGAAAAAGATTGCAGTGTACCAAAAGGTGCTAATAATTAGGGGTTTTAGTATTATTCCACTTTCCAAGACAAAATCAGAAAATGTACACTGTGATACTGAATCTCTTAATGGGTCTATTCTAAGGTATGGTGTTGAGATAAATATGCGGTTTATCTATTAAGTATGTAAGTTGTGTTGTTTTTGTTGACCCCCATTGTATTGCTTTCACCCCTGAAGATGAAACACATTGTATTCGGAAACGCTGGTAAAGAATAACTAGTTTTTGACTTCCAACTTTAACACGGTTAAAGTACTACTTAATAGCTGAGGTAAATTATTCACGGGTTTCCGTCCGTGTGAGTGGCTCCATATTCTCCTCTGCCGACGTTTCGAAGGAAGACATCCTTCACCATCGGGGCCGTTGATCAATCAAAGAAAATGTAACCCTACATACTACTTAATACTTTTATTTAAGAGTTGTCAGCATTATCTCTTAAAAGATAAAACACCGAATCATCATTTCCTTTCAAGTAATCATCTCAATAATCATAGGCATTGTGGAAATCCCCAATTTTCAGCCACACACGTGGAACACATTAAAGGAACACGCTCTAAGCTAAACAGTTTGAAACTTCTAATCAGAGAGCAGCATCCATTGAGGATTACATGAGTGGCAAAGGACATCTAGACGTGCTCCTTTGCTTAATTTTGCACAATCCTCAGTGTAGCGCCATTAACTCATTAGGATATTAGTATTCCTCATAATTAAAGGCAAATGCGCGCTGCGAGAGAATCAATTGGCCAGTACACTCGCGCGGGGAAGGAGCAAAATGGACGGGATTCAGGAGGAAACTGGGACGTCCACCGCTCATCTCCTCTCTACCCCCTCCCCCTCCCTTCCCTCCCCTATCGCGGCTCCAACGGCGACACGAGCGAGCAGCAAGGAAGGGGACTTTCGCCTTTCTCTCTCTCTGTCCCGTAATCTGATGGATCGCACGTGAACCACGCCCGTCGGCCTTCCCTGCGCCACAGCCACTTACTCCTCTCACGGTTCCTCCGACGGAAGAGAGGGTTGGGAGAGGTAGGAATCCATTCTCCGGTCTCCTGAAAGCTTTTCCCTTTATTAGAGGGGACGAAGGGGAGGGGGAGGTTTGGTTGGGTGACGTCAGCGCTTTTGGTAGACTGGTGTGGGGTGGGAGGGAGAGGTAGGAGTAGATTGAGCCAGCCTCCCCTCCTACCCCACCCCCAACTTCCACCTTCGGAGGAGGCTGTTTTCGGACCCGTGGTGATAAACCCACATTCCGCCAGATTTGCACTAATCGGGTTAATCCTCCGGCGGCAATTGGCAAACGACACTCCTTAATTCTCTTCTTCCGAAGGAAGTTGGCGACCGACCTCAGGAGAGTTCGGGGGTTCGACACGGCAGCGAGGTGCCGAAGGAAGGACGAGGATGCGGCGACTTCGGCAGGTAGAGCGTGTTCGTAGCGAGCTTTCCTCGAGTCTGGCGTCAGAAAATGTTTGCTTAGCCTTGAGATAACCAGGCAAGAGCTGTGGACTTCCAAACAGTTAAGCCCCGCGTCCTTATTCCGAAAGGATTCGACAACGTCGTTCTCGTCAAGTCACGGCCTCGGCATATCGCAACTTTCAAATAGTATTTTTTCGCATAATTTCGCAGTTCATTTTTATTTGAATAAATATCTTTTGGTTTTCTGCAGTATAATTACTTTTTTGAGCAACAGTTTCGCCGTGCTATTCTACCAGCTTTGACAGGCTTTTTGAATCAACAATTATAAACAAATAAACAAACTTCGCATTGCAATTTAATTTATAGGTGAAATATTAGAAATTAGCATTTATTGCATTAAAAACAACATATTACATCTAAATTATTTAGTTAAATTGAAATAAAATGTTAATAAAAGTTAATAGTTATACAAAATAGTATACATGTTAATATATATATATAATTATTATACATTAGAAAACTGAATATACGTGGACAATACTTTTGCAAAATTCAAGTATAAATTAATTCTGTTTCATAATAACTGCCGAAGTTTGTTGATTTATTTGTAATTGTTGATTCAAAGCCTGACGAAGCCGACAGAATAGCGTAGCGAAATTGTTACTCAAAAATTAATGATGCCGCAAAAAAACAAAAAATATTTATTTAAATTTCAAGTGATATTGTTTTATTGTTTCGAGTTTTTGAAATGAAAATTTCGTTATTTAAGAAGCTGGGAAAATTCCGAGAATCAACCAATTAGGGTATCAGGAATTTTCCCTTTTCAGATGAGGAAACTCTGAGAAGTTGAATTTAATAACATTCTCACAACTACAACGTGGAAAGTGTATTTCGCATGATGAACAGTATTTATCGCAAATGCTTATCTATTTATAATGTTTGCAACAAAGAAAACTGAAACACACATGCAATAACTAGACATTGACGTACATGGTTGCCTTGAATATTATGACATGATTACTGATTTGGAAGAATAAATTTGTGCCAGTGAATGAAAATGTGAAAGACAGAGACATAAGTGAATTAACATTATGCGCATAGATGGATAGAAATTTAACCTGACAGATATAAGTCACGGCAGCTTGGCTCGTGATAGGGGTAGCATTCGTGCGAGACAAATTGACTGAGCGGAGACATGTCGTGTTAACGCGATAATGAATGGGAATCCCAAATGGGACGAGGAGCGACCACACACAATCCATCAGCAGAAGTGCTAATCATGTCCTTTTTTGCGCAGAGTCGAAATGCATTATCGTTCATAGAATCATTACGTGCCCGACAACAATGGGGGCATTTGTCCATCCGCCCTATAGGACACTTAAAGGTCATTGATCGTTCGAAGTCGTGTTCCCCTCCGTAATGGGGTGGTAGGGCTGAGTACTTAAGGTGATGGTGTTGGGAAGGGGGAAGGGGTTAAGTCACGTGATTGGAGACGAGCGGAGGCTTACGCGAGGCAACCGCTGCGGTCCTGCAATAAGGTGCGACCAGAAACAAGAAAGCAAAACGTGAAAACCTTCGTCTGGAGAGTGACGCTCGACGGGCCAGTTACCTGTTCCATCGAAAATATTGATTAGAAAAAAATTATTGGAGACAAGGACAATTATTATGGAACCATTTGAAAGAAAAATAGCGAAGGAATAGCATCCAATGTTGCCTCATTTACACCTAATCAAAACAAGGTCCTCGAGCCGAAGTTATTGAATAGTGTAAAATGCGTCAACAGTGGACTGTATGTCATTCGATTCCTGAGGATCAAAAGGTTTGGTAATATGCATTGAAGTCAGGGAAATCGATACCGAGGGAAAAAGCGCAGAAAAATGAAAAATGAAGAAGGACGCAGATGAAAAGAGCAAGAGGAGACCGTTTGGCTGAATACATAAGAACCAGGTCCATTGGATGCGCCTCAAGAAATAACACATTCGTCATCAATGTGATTGACGTTAGAATGAAGAGGAGATCCCAAGAAAAAGATCGAGGGATGAATAGATCAAAGAGAATGCCGCGAGAAATAAGAATTACCTGGATGTAATAGCTACGAGCTACAAGCAGAGAAGAAAGTAGGACTGCAGTTCACCAATCCTAGACTTGAAATGCTGATGAGAATTTCTGGTCACGTGATCGCCTTCGGAGAGGACCAGCGCGACAAATGTTCCATACTCTTCTCACGTAAATCACCTTTGAAGAGGGTTGGTGGGAGGGAAGGCGAAGAGGTCGTGACGTGGTTCCCCACTCCCACGCGGATGTCTGATGGTATAAGGGGTGGAGGGGGAAGATAAGGGGTGGAGGGGGAAGAGGTGTGTGGGCAGGGGGGAGGGGGGAGAGAAGGAAATGGTTTCGGAATCCGCGCACTCAAGAATAGTGGCGTCACGATGTCCCCTTCGCAGTGCGCCTGCGCGGGCCGCTGCTCAATGACACCTCGACCCCATTCATGCCGACTAGTCTCCGGGTGACCTTCCACCGCGGGGCATTCTGGTTTCCCATTTGCCTGCGCGCGCAATCCACAAGCACACCTCTCTTTCCACCCCTCCCTACCCTCTTCCTCTGCTCCCTCTCACGAAAACAAAAAAAAGGAAATGGCGAAGAACGGTGGAGTTTTTTGCTGAGTGGGCGCGCCACTTGCACCGCCTGAGACCAATGTGAGCGAAAAATACGACCGATAAACTTTTGCAATGCGTTTTCCGATGGGGTTCGGGAAAGTACAGTGAATGCAATTTGCAAATCCAGCGGCGAGGGCAACAGATGTTTGCACTGCAAACACGCCAAGTTTAAAATATAAACTGGATCGCTTCTCTCACATCGTGTTCATTCAAACAGTTATATGCTCCAATTATGACGTAAATTTGTAAGGGAAAGTAAATAATTATTGAGATTGAATTTGCTTAGTGGGAAGTATAATTCCCTTTGAGTGAGGTAAATAGTGGGGGAGTTAAAAAAACTATTACCCAATCTTTCATCCAATAGTGTTTCAAGATTAGTTTGTATGCAAGACCCGCGGGAAATGCCATTTGGGGGAAGGGCAATTCAAAAGCTGCCAACTCATGAAGACTGTATTCCGAAAGTTGTCCAACGTTATATACAACTATGTCGTGCAACTTACATTCAGCAATAGTTATAGCGTAAATGCGTAAAAGTTTAACTAATAATGTTAACAACTATGCAAAGTAAAATGCATGTACTGCAATTAGCACGAGGTATGTGGTTGTCTGATTATTTTAAGTAAGATTTATTTTTGCAAGTAAGATTTGATAGTTTTCTAATATTTTTGCTCTAGTTATTATGTCACTGAAAATGAAACTTTAAGCACGTAAAATTTTACGGGCTCATATCAAATAAACTTTGTACTTTTGTATTAAACCGAAAGAAAGCTATTTCAGAATATTCGATATGCAACAAACTATAATACAAGTAAACTTTCATTTATCTCTTTGAATTAAAGGGTTAGTTAAAGTTTAGTCGGAAACATATATAAATCAAGTTTTATTGAGTTGCATTATTGTATCCTGTTACATTAGATGGAATTAGCAAGCGATATAAATAGGAGTATTTTCTAACTTTACATTTAGCCTTAAAGCGAGAGGAGAGCGCATCAATCCGATATACGTGTGGTTTCAACGATCCTCGTTCATTCGTGGGAGGGGTGGAAAACTTAGTCCCGCGTCTGCGCCGTTCAAACAAGCAACCAGCAGCACATTCGTGTAAAGCGTGCAATATAAACCAAGATAAATCCATATTCAGAACGGATATAACTGGTAGTTTCAGGCGTTACTTGGTGGAACTTATTCATTTTATAAATGAAAAAATTAAACTTTGTGGTTCCGCAATGATAATTTTATTTGCACATGTGCAAATAAAATTATTATTGTGGAATCACAAAGTTTAAGTTTTTCATTTATACATTAGACTATGAAACCCGAATGTCAATGAATGACAGTGCTCTTATCTCGAAGCTAGAACATAGATTGTGGCTGGTTAGTCTAATGTGCAGATGTTGATGAATATGGAACAAGTTTTGAAAAAGAAAATGATTCAGACACCCGAAAAGTATACAGCAAACTTCATGAGGGTCAGAAATATTTCCCAAAATATACTTCAGCATATAGTTCAACAGTCACCATGCTACAATAAAGGGGATTTAAAAAATTATGTTGCATTACACCAAAGAGGATTAAGGGAATAATCAAAAGCAATATTAGTTTATTTCCTAACCATCCAAGATAATTTATGCGTTCTCACAAAAGCTAATTTATTTGACCAATGTTTATTTTTCACAACCCCGAAAACTACTTGTTCATCAAGTGAATAATCGAGCAACAACGGATGGAACACAAAATGAAAAATTCTTAAGGGCGGCTGGGAAAGTAAAAAAAGTTTTAGTTGGAGCGAAGGCTTCCCAAGCAGTGGCTTGCTAATTTGCTGGCGCTCAATCTTTCGGAGCAGCTGCGTGCGTCAATGTTCATTTGACTACAGTTTCTTCTTCGTGACAGGAGGCGTCTTCTGCTCGAAGTGGCCTGAAGATGCCTCCTGACTTCAACCTGAAAACGCCTCCTGTATTGGAGGAGAAACTATCATCAAGTGTATATTGACAGACGTAACTTCTTCTGAAAAATAAGCTCCAGCAAATTTAAAAAGTTCTGTTCGATCCTATGCACACGGTTATTTTTATGGATATGAGGCTTAATTTGAAAACTTAGAGTAATTTTTCTCGTTCACCGGAATGTGAAGTGCCTTAATCTTGCAGGTAATTATGCTGAAAAATTACTCAGAGTCTTCAACTGAAGTCTCATATGTACGAAAATTCTTTGTTAGCTTTAGATTTTTATAACCAAACGAAAACTACCTTAAAAACCTGGTTGGAACAAAATAATTGCACCAAAATTGTTTTATAATAATTCCAAGACTTTTGGCATAGTGGTAATGAATAAATCATGAATGACAGGGACGAAAAATTACCAACGATTAATCATACCCATCCCACTGGGCGATATTTCACGCGTCAAGAATTAAAACTCACACGCACAGATCAATCCCTCCGCACATTTCCGGCCATTATGGCAGCCTTGAACCGACAAAAGCGCCCTCACTCCCGCGTTGCGTGCGGGTGTCCAGACTATCGTCCCCCAAACTTGGCCAACTAACGTCACCCAACGTCTCACTCCTCCCCTTTCACGGCATCCTTATTCCACGCGCCCACATCAACACCCAACGCCGCCTCACACCCAACAGCAACGTCAAGGACCGACAAAACTTTTTTATGGCGACGCCAAAGGGCGGCGTAGAAATAGTGCTGACGAAGGGTCCTGAAAAGATGTGTTTTTCTGAGGAAGACTTTACGATGATACTGACGACGAAGCACCACGGAAACAGAGTTATGTAAGTTTGCAGATGAAGTGATCCATTTCGGCATTGTAATCTCGTAGGTAATAAGAACACGATTTAAAAAAAGTGTAGCGCCGTTCGATCGGGTGAATTATAATAAAGCGATCTCGAGCGTTTATGCAATAAACATCGCGAATTAGCTGTGTTAATGCGCTTAATTGAGAGGATAACGGGCTGACTCATCTGTATCCGTACAGTCATGCCAAAAAAATGACTTCCCAAAATTAGCAGTTCAGGTATCAGCCCATAGTCACCAAAAAGCCAAGAGGGAATTAACAGAACACATCTCATCATAAACAGCGTCTAATTAGTCATTGATGAGTGAAGGGTTAGCGAAATTTAGTGGCACTTGCGTGTAAAGTGCGGGACATCTTGGAGAGGGAAGCATAAGAGATATGAGGTCCATCCAGAGGTCTCCACGAAAGCCCATGGGTGCAGCTCTCCCCGCGAAATAAACGGTTGATTGACCCCGAGTGACCTCTAACTCTCTCCTGGTGGTTTCAATAAGATTTTTCATCCTCATGTACATTACTATGCTCGTGGGGGAACGGTTGAGACGGTCATGGGAGCGAGATAGGAAAGTCAAAACTGCTTGCGCCACACCGCAAAGGGACGGAAAAACGTGCTGCCTGCTTGACGGTCGCTTTCAATTGATTAACACTCACAAACGAAGACGCACTTATGCTAAGGATGCACTTACAAACTATGTATTCACAGCCGTATACCTGAAGTAGCCATGGACCTTTTTAACGGTGATGGAGAGAAGATACTATTTTATGTATTTTCAATTCTCACGATGTGACGCTCAAGTTCTTAGATTTTTTTAAAGTTATGCGCTGATGAAATGTTCAGTGGTGGCTTCATGTCGATCAAGCACATGCAAAATATCTAGTGTGCTCAGTTTTCCAAAATTCAACTTAATATTTTAGCTAAAAATATTCAACTGACATAATGGGTCATGCGTTGACCAAAATAATGATTCCGAGAAGTTTAGCTGTACTATAATTATAACTCTCTAAACTCTACCTTTGCTCGTTAAAGTACGGACAGTCACCTTCGTTATGGCACGTTCAACAGTTTCAGCAAGAATACAAAAGAAAAAAATATAGCCACAATGCCTGTAAACAAATAACTACAGGAAGTCATCTTCTTTAATGCTACCACTAGACAGATACCAGATTTCATACAGTCTTTCCTTAAGTTCGCTGGCATGAAACAAGTTGGCAGGATGAATGAGCATTCATCCTATCAACTTGTTTCATACCAGTACCAAATTTTCTCAATGGAACGAAGTGGCCATATTGTTATTCCTTTTCTGTAAGTTTGCAATACAATATTGAAAATACTTCACTACATAATGTTATTTTTAGTTATATCGAATATTGGTTCATGAAAACAGCGGTAGGTACTATAAGAGTGAAAATTTAATCTACAGGAATGTTACACACAGAACGTTTCTAGTATTCATAAATTTTGAATCAATAATTTACAGCTATTTTATCACCTTACGACGAAGTTAGCAAATCTTCCGGTCCTATTAATATTGCTAGCAACCTTACGTTCTTAAACGCGTTTAGAAGAAATGTGGAGGGAATACAGCCTCCAAATATTTAGAAATTATAAAAAATAGGTATTAGTAATGCTTATTTTTATGCAAGATTTGCAATGAAAGTATTGTGGAAATTGCTCTTTTTTCATTTACTGCAGTGATCCACGTCATATTTTTAGCCTATTAATGGAAACCTAATTAGAAAGCTGACTTATTACTGCACAATTCTCATTTATGCAATGATTTTTTGCTATAAAAACTCATAAGGAAACTAAAACATTAGTTGCATTAATTCCTAGGAATACGTACATTAGGCTGCCTTTAGGTATTGAATGAGCGAGGACAGTTTCCATGGAATGTAGCGATAATGCAAACTAGTATTAAAAGAAGAAAAATGCGACCAACTAATGGACTGATGCGCGTAATGAATGGTTCCAAGAAGGAAAATTGTTTGAAAAAAGCATCCCATCTTCGCACGGGATCTCTGCAATTCGAGGGAAACTCGCGCAGAATTCCGCGGAAACTCATTTGTCCAGCCGGAAACGCGAGCGCTAGGAACGGGAGAGGCGCTCACAATTAATCGGGCGGCGTATCGCGCGACACATGCGTGCAAAAGGCGGTGACCGCCGCCACCGAGGAACACCTTTCACCCGCGAGATTTCCCAGTCACGCGATAACGCGCAGCGTGTGCGTTTGCTCGTGATGTATGTATATTCGCGAGGCTTCGTCCGTCTCATTTGCAAACGCATAGTGCACGACGGAAGTACCGCCTGCCGTCTGGTTTACGACAGGTGGAGCTGGTCACGCAACGGACAGGAAGTGGACCCCATTTTCACTCCGAAATTAATCAACACTCAAAGGCAGAGCATCATAAATATTTATGCGGTCTCGTCAGCGGAGAGTAAATAAATGCAAAATGCCTCTTCTGGCTTCGAAGTCCCCGCGTTGAGGTGACAAAATTCTGCCTAAACCTTGGCCAGAATTTGATTTTTTGATGGGCGTGTTTGCGGTTAGTTTCCTCCAAATATAGAGCTTATTAACGTGTCCTCTATTTCCGGATATAATAAGGAAATAGCTCCTCATTTAGAAAAAGAAACGTATGCATGTGAGTATAGTGACAAAAAATGCGAGAAGAGAATATCTATTTAAAATTAACTATCCTTGTATAAGCTTATCACTGGAGAGGTAGAAGACACGCAGGATAAACTTTTTTCGATGTTCATTTTGCCCTTATAGAACCCTTTCTGGTAGAAAGAGGCAGCAAGAAAGCAACGCAGCAATTTTAACGCGGCCTGTAGAAAGGATCTCTCCCGACTACCCCTTAGACCCTGAAGTGGACTTTCCAAGTACTTAAAAAATTTTCCACATTGGATTTTGGTGCATCGATGTAAAAAATTCAAACACTGACATTACAGAAAACACCAGGAAGGCACCATGCATCAAACGCCAGGCGGATGAGTAGTGCTGACCGCACCCAGAATGACCCCAAGTGCACGTTCGAAGGATACTAGAATCTGGGTCTTTATTTGGTCACCATCGGCGACTTTAACACTATGTTAAACATTTTTTGTATGCTGGTGGTTTGTATCAAGAACTGAGACAGTAATCAACAGCCAAATTTTCCTCAGTAACAAAATGATTTTTACTAAGAAAGAGACAGACGTAGTCATTTTCCACACTTAAATTCATTCACAAGAGTGAATAAATTTAAGTGTGAAAAATTACTACGTCTGTCTCTTTCTTAGTGCAATGAATTTCCACGAAGTAAACTCGTCTACAATCGAACCAAAATGGTTTTTACTTCGTTAAGGCAGCCAATTTAAAAAAGAGAAAATAAAGTGAAATCGGGAACCATCTTGCTTTATTATTACCTAATTGAGTGCACATTTTATGCTAATTACGGCAATATGAAAATATTTTACTTAGCTATGTTTTATGTTTTCGTTTGCTACATTTTTAATGAGCGCTTATTAGTTCATTGCATTCGACACTAATTATATTATATGCTGTTCTCTCTTTCTCTAGTTGGTTGGAGATGCCCTCCTTGGCCCTGGTCGACAACGAGGACTTGCAGGTGCAGCTGATCGAGGCGAACTACTTGAAATGCCTCCAGACCATGCTCAAGGAGGAGGCGGAGGCGTTCGCCGCCCCCGCCTCACCCCTGCCCCCCTCGTCGATACCCCTCCGCTGCCCCCGCGCCTGGGACGGCATCCTTTGCTGGGGCGACACGGGGGCTGGCGAGACGGCAGAGCTGTCCTGCCCAGATTACGTGGCCGGATTCGTAACTACGGTGAGTCGAAGGCCCACCGAAGGCCCAGCGAGCAACAAATAACAGCGAACAAAAGAGAGCGCACAAAGCGTGCTGATGGAATTATAGGGAAATTCATACGTTGGAAAAGAAAATCCAATGCATCAGTTCCTTTGTTTATGAGACGCCAAACCTTGGAATAGTGGTCGCAATGTGAAACACGATGAAAACTCAGACAAGGTTGACAATAGAATATCCAACATACTCTCCCCACGAACATTTTGCATATCATCTTAATTAAATCACTTCATTTAAAGTTTCTTTCGTTGAGTTTTACGTTATTTCCTATTATCATCTTCTCTCTATTAGTAGATATAAGAGATAATATTATTATATTATTATTTCGTTTAAATACATAATATTATTTTCAATGCCTCATTTGAAAAGAATTTTTACGCATAAAATAAATATAAATGGTTTAACCTGTTTTGTTATTAATAAAGAAAGTTTTTCTCACAAGAGCAGCAGTTACACTCAATCTGTCAATATGAGGCCAGACAATTGGATTGATGTTGTACTAGCCGTGGTATCATGTCCATTTCACGTTGCGTGAGTAAAATCAAATTGAACTTCCATGTTATGAGCATTAGTTAAATAAACTTTAACGCGACGAAGTGTCTCACATATGCATATTGCAAAGCATCCTAAATTAGAATTTTACTAATAAATTTGATTGTTTCAGGCTTGACTTCGTAGAAGTGATAGATATTCATTTTTAATTAAAAAAAACTTTGTACTTTTCCACACTTTATTTAAAAACTGCGACCGGTTCCACCATAATATGGCATCTTCTGGCACATTCTGAAGCGTAGGTCATACAATATATACCCAGAGAAAGTTAAAAATGGTGGGGGTTGGTTTGAAATGCAGGAGAGTGGAGCAGGGCGGTTGGGCATGGCAGAGTGAGAAGGTGATGCCATATTATGGTGAAACCGGTCGCAGTTTTTAAATAAAGTGTGGAAAAGTACAAAGTTTATATTAAAAATGTATACCATTTTTACTATTTATTGGGTGCAAAAGAAGTAATTCTCTAGAGCAAATGCAATTTTACAACGTAAGTTTGACATGCTCACGAGATATGAATCTTGTGACACGATTTAATTTAGCGCAATGACCGCGACTCATGCATTTCCCTTCCGTTAAAATGAAAATGAGTGTTGGTGGCTTATATCTATTAACTGCTTATCATGCATTTTTTCATGACCAACTACTTTATGGTCTTAGGATTTGGGGACATGCCTCCGATATTAGCAGTTGCTCATTCAACTCATCCAACAGAAAAAGTTGTAAGAATACTAGGTCGTGATGATTGCAGACACAATGACACAATGTAGACACTATGATCATTGCAGACCACTTTTTATTAAACTCAAGACCATGACATTCTACCATCTGTATATTTTCTACAGCGTGCTCCATGTTGAAGACAATTTAGAAGTATATAAAATTAGAGCATATATCCACAGTTTTAATACAATTTATTAATTTTTTTACTTATTTTCAACTATCCCGAAAACAGCTCACAATGGTTTCTTACATTGGGTGATGTAACATTGACAACAGGCAAACACAAACACCCACGTCCTCAGTGGAGAAAAATCCACCCAGGCGGGACTCGAACCCGTGACCCTTGGATTAGCAGGTGAGGATGTTACGCCGTCACAACCGGGGCCGACGAGATAAAAACTGAATTGATGAAACTCACTGCACACTGGCTAAATCCCAAACAATATTAACATCTGGTACTAAGTTTTTCAATATGTTGCTCAGCTCTGCTTATCATACCAATATTAACAAGTTTAGAGCGGTAATGGAGAAATGGCAACTTGAGAAACCACTGTACACAATAGATGAGTATTTTGGACTTGAATTTTCCAGCCTATATTTCAAATGTATTTATAATGTTCTGTGTATAAAATGTATTATTGACGCAATCCATCACACTTTGGTGTGCTGAAGATGAATAGACTTTATTATCATTATTATTACAATCCGCAGGCGAACGCGACTCGACGTTGCCTGGAGAACGGATATTGGTACTCCAGACCTGAGGAGCCGAACGCCACATGGACCAACTACTCTCAGTGCGCGCCCTCGAACCTGCTTGCGCAGATAGTCGTCGCCATGCCAGAACACATGACGCCTGGAGAGTCGCTGGTCGCGGTAAGCTAGTGTAGAAACACTTTTGGTATCAAGACGAACTGCAGTGGACCCCATACTACACCTGCTTCCATAACACAAGGTTCCATCACATCAAAAATCACCAAGGTCCGCGAACATCACCGTCCGTCTCCGTTACGTCAGGAAACGTTAATCGTAATCCCACTCTAACAACGGCGCCAAGCACCTCCACGACCGTTCCCGAAGCCGTCTCATACGTTTCAATTCAAATACTGCTGTACACATCTATGGCTAATTTGATCGTCTTTCTTATGTGAATTGTTCATGTTTCCTCCGGGCTTTTCGATAAGAATGGGCTGGCTTCCGAAACTCTACTCAAAATATCATTACTAATTTCTGAGTTTTCACCATACACAATTCACAAAACTCAGTTTTTAGCCTAATTTCACAGATAAAGACGAGATAATATTTTTTGGCACCAAATTAATCGAGCTAGCACATTGGAGTTGCGAGATGTATTGCTCGGTAATGTCCATCTACGCCCAAAACGGCCGCCAGTTACTCACCGGTGACTCGCGCGTGCGCGGTGGCCAGCAAAAGCCGTACTTTCATTGTAGTCTTATAGGCAATCAAACAAGACCACATTCATATAAATTGTTTCTTTAATAATGAGTTTATAGTTATGAAATGGTTCAAAATACAAGCGTGAAATCTCTCTTTATCTCTGGAAATCTGTTTGTTTGTTGCTGCCCCATTGCCAGTCTGATCTTAAAGACAAATTGGCGTCAAAAAAGCTCTGACTGGTAAACCACGTTATCTTGGTGGTTTACCACCTTTTATTCTGTGGTCACGATCTGTGCGAAGAACAACTGACAAGATATAGGTAAACAAGGGCCAATTCTCGTATATCTCACAATTATCTGCTTATGCAAAATTATGTCAGCCTAGCTATTTTATGCGCAATTTGAAATAATTAGGCAGTCTTGTAAATTTTTAACGTTCCTAATTTATCCATTCCAAATAAAACAATATTGGTAAATTTTCACACAGTATATTATAAAAATACAGTTAAAATGCACCATCGACCAAGGTTTCGGCACGTATGCCATTATCAAGTACCATCATACAAGAACCTTGATAATGGCATTACATGCCGAAACCTTGACCGGTGGTGTATTTTAACTGTGTTTTTATAATATAATGTGTAGAAATTTACCAATATTGTTTTATTTGAAATGGACAAAGTATTTCCACAAATTTAAGCCTGATACGCTTTTATACGTTCCTAATTTTATCGATGCACTGGTGATAGGAGAGATTTCCATCTTAGTCACTCCGTTCAGTGACTGCTTCACACTTTTACTTCCTGAAATCATGTTTCCCACATTAGTGAATATTATTGTAACTTGTAACGATAGCTCTTTACATAAATGAAATCCAATCCTTGCCTCAAATTCACGTAACGTATGGAAATTAGGCGTTATATGCTAAACCAACAACTTGTTAACATTTACTTAGCATTTTATATTCATATACATCAACATCTACCAAGTACCGTGCAAGTCAACACTAGGGTGTGTGGCACGGGGTGATTCCTTACCAGGCTTGTAGCACTCGTCCCAGTTCAAATGGGGACCTCGCACGTTCCCCCGGCCGCTAGGCAGCATAGGTATATTACTCCATATATTTCTCGTGGTTGCAGTCTATATAAACCAATTCCTGTAATAGTATCAGCGCCATTTACTTTTTTCATGTTTTTACTTTTAATCTGTATTGAATTCCTTCCCTAAATATTTTTCTTCCCTAAAACTAGCGTTGCAATCTCAAAATAACTCACCAATTTACACTTTTTGATCAGCCCTAATTTCTTTAAAGAGCAATGCTCACATGTTCACAGTTAAGAGAAGATCACTCATGCAAAACAACTGATAAATGTAGGTCTTATGTTTCATTAGGTTAAAAATTTAGCAAGAAGTTTATGTATCCCAGTACATAAAATAGGATGATAGAATTCAAAGTAACATGTCCGCTATTCCTGTAATGCAAGGAATAAAGGTAAGGCACAAGAAATAAGTCTAAGGTGAATGCATAAGATAGAGACGTGGATAGAGACGAAGGAATCTGATGGAAAAGAAAAGAATTGGATGGAGGAAGTAACTGCTCTGACAGCAACACCAGCTCGGGTATTAGAGCCAACTAATTGCTAAAAATGGGGGACAAATTAAGGTATGACGAGTACTCACTGTCAGGCGTCAAAAAATAAAATTTATAGCTCTGAATTGTGACCTTTAAATGAAAATAACTGATTCCTGAAAATTTCTTCAAGCTATTCATAAATTCAAACTCAGCACAATTTACTTAAGCAAATTACTTACGAAACCTTAGGTTGGGAAAAAATATATTACAATAGTTGTTTCACTTAACATTATATTTCCTGATGAATTAAACATTTATGGAGTTAAATGTTGTTAACGCATAACTATCGAACAAATGGACTAAAATCAATGGTCCCTAATTATTGTAAATGATATATTATTTAACGGGCAATTCAAACCATACACGGCCATTCTGTCAGACAGCAAGCTAAATTACATAGCTCTTCTAAGTTATTTGATCAGAAAACTGCTAGCCTTCGATGATTGAGGGAAAGGATTAGGTATGTGAGCGCGGGGCGAGGCGGTGTGGGCTCGATTGCTGAGAGCGTGGGTGTAGAAGTGGGTGCTGTCCAAGCCGAATCTGCTCACCGGATGAACAGCGATTCCTTCTCATTCCTTACCCCCCCCCTTCCCCAACCGAAATTGTTTCTTCTTCTCTAAGAGAACGCCAGGGGGCAGTGGGATTTGGTCAGACAGTTCTTGTGCCTGTCATCCACGGACACGGGTGTCAATCCACCGTCTCGATCTGTGCTTGATGTCAAACGTCATTTCGATTTCCATTCATTCCTGCACTCTGGCGCGAATCCGTCCGATAAGCGAAACTCGTCTAAATAAACCGAAATACGTCTCTCTGATGCGTCTCACCACCCTTCCCCCGTCTGTTCCACGGATGTCTTAGCCTCCGCGGAGACATCTCCTTCCCTCCTCCTTCCTCACCCACCTACCCACGAATTAGTTCATCCATCCGTCCACCAGATGACGCCACATCACTCCGACGCACGGGTCGTCGCGGTACCGCAACGCAGTTGGGTGATGGGCAGGGGGTGCTTTTACGCCTCTTGAATAATCGGCGGTGTCGGCGGTGCACACGTCAACGTGATGACAGCGTGAAATTGTTTCGTTTTGGATGCACTTCATCGTCAATCTCACTGATTTCCCCGCCCCAAGGCACAGAGGCCATTTCCCCGGGTCACCAGAATCGAATTCAACTTTTTTACTCAAACCTCCATATAATTTACCTCACCAGCAGAAAAAACTTTCTGCGAAGATGTACATGCATAAATAACATATATCGATACACTTGAAAAACACAGAAACACGTAAAAAGGACGCTAACAAAAAAAATAGGAAGTTTCAACGGTCAAGCCGTCATCGTCGGCGGTAGAATACATAAACGTTTTTCGGAAGTATAAGTACCTTCGTAGATGTTACCTTAAATGAACCTCCATCTCCCCTATTTTGAGGTTGAGATCAAAAATAATACATTTGAAATACGTTTAATTTATCTTGTTATGCTTTACATCTCGAAACCCATCATCTTTTACTACATCAACCATCTTTGAGCAAAGAATTGCCACCACATGGAGCGTTCCCTTATCATTGATGAACTTTTTTTGTATAACTTCCACAGTTCAATAAACGATTCAGCAAATATTTCACATCCACGTATTTATATTTCTTCTTTATCACCTTATTTTTGCTTTTTAGGCTATTTACTCGAATATTATTACTTGAAAATCTGGATTTTTAAAAATTCTTTTGCCTGAAAAAGCAGGATGTTTATGTTTCATACGGTAAAATACTCAGAAGTTGAGTACATCTCTGATTCTTTCACTCCATTTACGTAAACTAGTTCAATCAAATATCTTATTTTCGACCTTCCTTTCGGTCGTAGGCGAAGACAAATTCATCAGCATGAGATCGTTTAAAAGTAGATGACGAAAGGACTGATACTGTATTTGCAGCCCCACTCTGCTCTTTTAGCTCAACTAATATACCTGATGCCTCCCCCCCCCGTATCCATATCCCCTTCGCTCGATTCTCCGTGTTCCGTCATTTTCAAATTCATTCCTCCGATTACCGTTATGGATGCTTTTGGCACCAAAATGGTGCTACCTGTCCCTATCCGTCGATCACCCTTTTCTCCACCTCCATATCCCATACATCTCAAAGGTATCTCCTTTAGGCCTGTGCGATTATTCGATGAATTGAATCGTCGATTCAATTATTTTTACAATTAATCGATTATTTCAGCATATCGATGTCGATTGCGGTAATTGACTCCATTGTCAATTTTTCAAGTGCCAATTTTTGTTCAATAGTCAATTGTCATTCAATTCACAATTATTTTCCGGTAATCGATTAATTTACGATTATTCATTCGCTATGGATTGCAAATTGCACGTTTGAACATATTCGCTTTCGCTCGACGCTGCGCCAGCTGTTGGCCGACGTTGCTGAGAATTGCTGCTCGCACACATGCCAGTATCTGTCGGATGAGCACGCTAAGCCTGCCTGTCTTCAAATAGCGATCTATTTCTTTAATCAATTAATAAAAGCTTAATGATAGTTTTTCCTATTAGTTCTTTCATTCATCTCATTGCCAAAGGAAAGCCTTTGAAAAGCACGATGCAATTGAGTCTTGTCAATTTATTGGTTGATATCAATTACTTGAGCAATGACGATTAAATGACACCCGTTTCGATGTCAATTAATTAGCCTTAGTCAATAAATTGAATGACTTCAAGTAATTGTAATTTCTTCAATTCTCGACAGTTGAATCGACCAAATTTCCATTATTCTTGTAGTTGATCGATATCGATTTTTTTTTCGATAATTGCACAGGCCTAATCTCCCTTTCCAGAGGTAATGTCAGGACCACTGGAGCAATAATCAACCTGCATTTAGATCGTCCATTGTGTATTAGACTAAATCACCCGGTCTCAGCTACAAGACACCGAAAATGTAATGCACATGGATATAAAATTGAGCAAACTTATGACAAATCCCAGAAAATCAGTCCTTTAATATTGATCTCCTGACGTTATCAGAGTTCATCGGTGCGCATAAACTTATGCTCACTATATTCACCACGAATCTGTGGACTGCCCATTTAGAGGCATCGCTCCAGCATTGGAAGCAAGCCGTCCATACCCGGATGTTCCTCAGACTGAGGCTGATAATCAAACCCCACCTCTCTTCCCACTCCCTACATTTCGCTTCTTTACCTCATTCTTTCGTCCAATAATACACTTCATGATACGAAGTCATTTTCCTTGAAGGAAGCCTAACTTATCTTATTTTCAACGTAAGCTTATCTTATCTTTTATCATCGGCACTTCATATTACTATCATGCTCATCTTATTTTATCTTAAAATCTCAAGAATCACTTTATCAATAGCCACATCACGGACATCACAGCAACATTTAATTCATGCTATTACAGTATTCCGCCAAGATATCTGAAGTACTTGAGAAAGCTCAAGTTCAAACCACAAAATTCACGTCTAGTGCAAAAGTAATAAATTTGTATCACAAGATGAATGTAATCCTTTGAAGGGGCTTACATATGCAATAGTATAAATACAACCGCTGGTTACTACGAAGTGAAAGCCTATTCCTTTCCAGTGAATATACGCAGGATATACGAGCTGGTGACAAAGAGCTTAGAGGAAACAAATTCCCTCAACTTTTTCACTCAATACTGAAGGGGATATTAAAATTCAATGCAAGAGTAGAAACACTTCTAAAGCATAGAACACATGCAGTGAACTACCTCTTATAATCGTCACTAGGAATGGGCGATTACGATATCGATTTATCGAATAATCGATTATTTTTGTCAATTAATCGAAATTTTTGAATCGATTAATGCAACAGCCGATATCGATGATATCGATTATGTATACCCGATTAATTTGACCGATTACCAATTATTACGCAACCTTGTGTCTTGTGAACTGTGATGGATAGAGTGGTTCACATTCGTCTTCAGTTCGAAAATTTGACTGTGGCTGAACTCTGCGCAATGACGCCGTAGAGGTAGAAAAATAGAATGCGCATGACGTAACCACGTAACACTACGCGGCACCATATTTTGCCGGGCACTCACGTGTCATGTGTCAGATGTTGCTTGTCTTATGTTCGCTTGTTATTTTGATAATTAAATTGGTTAAAATGAGGATTTATTTCTTTTTATCGGTTAGAATGTGTTTATTGGTATCCTCTCCATGCTATTAAAAATGGCTTTACAAAGGTCGCTACAAAAAAATATTTTTTCTACACTGTTGGCGGCTTCCCGGAAAACGTTATTTTGTGCTGCATACTGAGCTTTACGATCAGCCCATATGGTGGAAAACCGCCCAATCTTGTCACACTGGGCATGGCGAGCATTAAGTTCTTGATAGGAGAGTACGGTCAACGTTTGATCTCGACGATCTCGACATATGCGATGCGACAATCGAGGCTTCTGATTGGTTCCCTACATGTTTGGCCTACGCGAGTGTTTTGTTGGCGTCAGTTGCCCGTTAGAAAGCATTGGAGTAGTTGTGTTTTTCCTGAAGCAGCGTAGCGTTTTTTAAATATTTGCTTGTCAGTTACATCTTATCCCTTCGGAAGCAGGGCATGAAAAAAGAAGAAGAAGAGCCAAGAGTAGCAACATCAGTTCCATCAGAGAGAGACTTATCCAAGATGAGTCTAATACAATCTGATCTGAGAAGCCACCTTACCAGTACCCACTTATCAAAAATGCAATTTTTAGCTTCAGCTCCCGTAAACATTTGGCAATCGTCCAAAATTTAAATTGAATTAAGAAATTTTTCACAACTCTGTTTCCTGACACGCCTCCTGGAAGTTTACCTAAATTTTAGAATTTGTACTTATGATAACATTAACTTTATAAAATGTAAATGAAACTATTTTACTTTATTTATGGAGGGACCATAACCTTGCAAGGTATGTTTTGGATGTTGTCATAATCGAATCGATTAATCGATGTATCGATTAGTATAAGCAATTAATCGGGCGCGATTAATCGGCAGCTTGCGATTAATCGATTTACAAAGTATCGATTATTTTTTAATAATCGGCCATCCCTAATCGTCACTATCCCAGTCTGTTCCCTGCACCTGGTACCCTGATGATGCCAGTTCAACAGGGTTCTTAAACCAATAAAGGGCATTTTGGCCGCCTCGTCCAGCTTCAACGGAGCGTAATTAATCGTATGAGTTAGAATGCAAATATTTTCTTAGAGGGCAGCAATTGGTTTGTCGTCTTCCTATTACATCTTTAATTTTTGCCAATATTTCTTCGCAGGAATGGGTCCCCATCGTCAAGACAACCGCCACGATTGGTTACAGCGTTTCTCTCATCACATTGATCCTGGCCTTCATCATAATGGCTTCAATAAGGTACGGATTGGTTTTGATTTCATCATTTTTCACAAACATGTGGTTTTTCCTGTTTCATTAATGACTGCGTAATGCACTAACGTTAAGTTTTGAAGGTCGTTGGAATGAATGGCTATCAAATAGTCGTATTCTATTGCGGAATGAATTTCTAGACTAACCTGCACAGAACACGTCGAAAGATATTCGGACTAGTGACAATATTATTTATTATTTCTAAGATTGTCATTCACATAAATTTCATTTCTAGCCAAGATTCACACATTTATTTCATGACTAGTTGGAAATCCTGCCGAAACAGGCTAAAACATTGGCGAAACGGCCAAAAATTATGAATAAATTAAATTATTAAATTTAAATCAAGGTCTGGTATTTCTTTTTAATGGAAACGATATTTTTAACTAGATGACTCGTGACCTATTTTTTATAATTTAATTATTTTTTTATTCTTTCAGAAGTATCTATAGGTCTAAGCATTTGTAAAGTATTTATTCTCCTTGCCGACATTTCGTATTTTTATACTGGCTTCTTCAGGGCTATACGCCCAATATATTTTGGTATACTATACAGGTACAATATGCTCAATATATGCTGACCTGCGTACACGGGGGATTGCAACATAGTGACGCGAGTGCAACATAGGAGAGTCCGTGGCTAAATACGGGTTGTGGGAGATATATATGCCGACCTATTTCATTTTAATTTATTTTTTTTGGAAATTTACGCGTTATTTTGAAAATTTATTCACCCGCGCCATGTGTCAGTGGAAAACGTACCTGTATATGGGAGCTCGTTTGCCATCTATTGGCGCAAATTTCAATTAACACGCCTAATAGCTGAATAATACGTATAGGTATAGCGAAACTTGGTGGCACTAGCCAGTGGAGAGTTTAAAGTCACTGAGGACGAATTACGCGTTGATGATCAGGCGACGTTACGGATGGGCTAAGTTGGTGACTTCTAGAGAGAACCTAAACATCTATATCCCTCCTCTCTAGTCTGTTCTCCTCTCCCGAACGTTATTTTATGTACGAGTGAGTGCCACCAAGTTTCGCTACACCTATACGTGGGCATAGCCTTTTATAGAGTAGATTTGTAATTTTACGTAGAGTTCTTAAATAAATTACTGTGTCGTGAATGTGACCATCACTACCTTAGTTTTCAATTGTTTAATTAATCCTATCACTCTCTGTTCGTCCCTTTCTGCGCAGGAGGCTTCGCTGTCCACGCAACGTACTTCACATGCACCTGTTCGCGTCCTTCATGATGAGGGCGTTCATGTCTCTGCTCAAGGAGTCCCTGTTCATCAAGGGCATCGACCTAACCTCGGAGGCCTTCGTGCAGAGCGAGGGTGCCCTCATACTCAGCGAAGAGCCGGTAAGACAGAAAACAAATGCACAAGACAAAAGGGTCGACGCAAAATCCTCTCACACATGCAACGGAATATTTCCGCTAATCGAATTAATCTTTCTGTGCACACGCGATTAACCGTCCTCAAAATTTGTTAACAGATTATTCTTGAGTTGATTTTTTAGTTTTTTATGTGCTTCTAGTATTTTATTCGTCCTAACACATATTCCTATTTGGTATTCTGGTTCTTTTTTTAAATATTCACTTAATATCATTGTTACTATCTACATATACATGTTGCCTTAGAGGCGTGTGGCAGAGGGTGTTAGGACATCACCTATGAAAGGTAAGAGAATAGGTAAAATTAATGGGCAGACGGTAAAGGTGGATTAGTGAATAGCATATTCTTCATCAAATGCGTGAACCAAAAAGATTACAGTAATCTACCGGTTAGAGGTAGGTTGTGATGAAAGTCAGAGAATATCCAACGAAGTCTTACACGTGCTGTGTCCTTTCTACCTCTTGTATTTCTTTCTTCATCTCAGCATAAGTCCTACCTTTCTTCATCCCGTCCATAAAACCGATTCTCTTCCTTCCCCTTCCCCGCTTACCCAACATCCTTCCCTCTATCACGACCTTCAGCAAACCATCGTCCCTCATTACTCCTTCCAGCCACCTACCCTGCCTTCCCCTAATCTCATCTATAAGTTTCCTCTCCTCGCCCACCATGTCAAGCACCTCCTCATTTGTCTTCCTTTCCGTCCAACGCACCTTCTCCATCCTCCTCCACACCCACATCTCAAAAGCCTTCAGCCTATTTTCGTCTTCCTTTCTCAAGATCCACGTTTCCGCCCCATCAAATGTGTATAAAAATTCCTAAAACATGATATAGGTACATTAAAATAAAAAAACATTTTATATTTCATTGGAACTTACATATTCACCATGACATTCATCATTTAAGGCCTAGTCGATAATTCTACTTTTAAAGGGTCAATTTCCGCTTGTTTTTAGTATTTTTTCAGTACTGCGACCAGAAGTATAGAGTAAAATGCAGAAGTGGATGATTCCAGCGGTCATTTCACCCACTTTTTAATCGGTTTCTAAGTTTAATCGAACCACAGCGCTTTCTAACAGTGCGGTAGGGTCGTTTTCGATTCGCTCCATTGTGGATATTCAAAGTCTGTGTTCCCAAATCGCTTGAAAATGGTTTTACGAGAGTCATGTGTGTAGTATTAATGACTACGACTGCGATAATCAAGTCATTGAACCATGATAAATAAGTCAGTAAATAATTGAATTTGGCTTTTATTATCTTTTTAAAGTTCAATTGTCAGTATTACTATATATAATATAATATCAATACATATTTCAAAATTAATTACGCTGAACTACTACTTCTTCCCAGTATTAGTGGAATTAACTATTTGAATATTTTCAGCACGGATGGCTATGCAAGCTGGTGATCAGCATCTGGCAGTTTTTCATCGTGGCTAACTACTCTTGGGTTTTCATGGAAGGCTTGTATCTCCACAATCTAATATTCCAAGCATTGTTCACTGATACAAATTCAATCGCCATGTACGTCATTTTAGGCTGGGGTAAGAAATGTTCTTAAAATTTCATGTTGTGAAGTACACGGCTGCCGCAAGCTGCCAAAAAATAATTTTTATTTTTCCTTGACGTTGATTAGGTCTCCCATTTCTATCTGTGGTGCCCTGGATTACCCTTCGTGTGATATTTGAGGACACGTACTGTTGGACAACTAATAACAGCCTGCTTCTTTTCCTTGTGATTCGTATTCCTGTTGGGGCATCAATGCTGGTAAGAAAAACATAAGATTGAAAATATGATAAGTGAACGCCAGTCTGATATGTGCTCTTCAGTCTGTAAAATTTTTAACACCGAGAAAATAATCGAATTTTACTTTACAGATTAATTTCGTTTTATTCTTGAGAATAATTAGAGTAGTCTTTAAAAAACTGCAGTCGTCGATATCAGAAGAGACAAGGCGATACAGATACAGGTAAGTTAATTCAGAACCTGTTTGAACTCTATAAATCCACTTAATTCTCCTGAATTATAACAAACAAACTTCGTTAGAGCATATATTGTCACTTATGAGAGATTTTTGTATTACTCGCTTTTGCCATTTCACATTGATTATTCGCCGATTTTCGTGATTTGTTTCCACTAACTGTTATCGATTGCAAACTCTTTCTAGACGCTGGGCAAAGTCAACCTTGGTACTCGTCCCACTGTTTGGGATACATTACACTCTGTTCCTTGGAATGTCGTTTTCAATTGGAGTTAACCCACTTGTGGAGATCGCATGGCTATTTTGCGACCTGTTTTTCGCATCTTTCCAGGTAAAGATCCTTTCAAACTCATGTCAAAATTTTTCTAATTTCATTCTTTACTTAATGGTATGTTATCCAATTAAAAAGATAATAGGGAATCGTCAACTCTGAATAAGGATAGCATCTCAATGAATGAAGTCAATTAAATGTCATTTATAAATCACACATTTTTTGTGAATTATTCGTTTTATTTTATATTCTTTTCTTTTTTATGAAAAATTGTAATGTATTGACTTTTTTTAAATATGATATGTATGGAGTGCTCTCCTTAAGATTGACTTTTTTATTTTGAAGTTTGCCTGATGTTTAATTTTTTCCAGTTACCTCACCACAACATGTTATTTTTCATGAGGTATACTAAACTCATGTAATTTACTTATTCCATTTATTGTATTAATGTCGTTATAGTGTATTTATTGTGTTGAAAAAATTAATGAATTATTAAATAAAAATATAAAAACAATGGACTTACCCTTTGCAGGGTGCTTTCGTGGCCGTCCTCTACTGCTTCATGAACGGCGAGGTCAAGACTGAGCTTTCCAAGCTGTGGGAAAGGAGCTTCTCCAGAAGGAGAGAAAAGTCCCCAGCCGGTTTCCGGGCCCACTGCTGGCTGTCCTCCGGCGGGGCGCACGGAGCGGCGCTCGGTGGCGGCCGGTCCAAGGTCCCCAGCGCGCTGCTGACGCCCCACCCGGGGTCCGAAGAGGAGACCCCGAGTGGGAATAACAACGAGCAGCTCTCTTCGGCGGGCAGCAACAGTGGCAAGGGCAACGAGGAAGTGGACCAGCAGCAGATGGAGACGGTGGAAGTGCAGCTGCAGTCCGTGCGGTCGTTCAAGTTCCCGGGCCTCCTTCGGCGTCAGATGTCCGCACCGCCGGGCTCCGCCCTCAGGGACGCCCCGGGCGGGCTGGTGGCGCGGGCGGTGAGGGCGGATGTGGTCCAGAGCACCAAGATGATTGCCTCTAAGTGGAGGAGTCGGCTGAGCAGCCGGAGGAAGAGTCCCGCGTTCGCCAACTCGTGTTCGGTACGCACGACACACTGCTCCATCGACTGCGGCCAGGGTGACGACGCGGACGAGGAGTGCGGTGGTACGGCCACACCTCTCCTGAATCCCGTGATCGAGGACGTAAAGAGATCCCTGCAGAGAAGCGCCGTGAGTAGTACAGGCCATACGAGAAAGTGCTGAGTCATGTAATAATAATAATGGCGAGAACTTGACCCCGCCGCCACCGAGGCCGGCGAGACATTTAATGCACAAAGTAATATTATTAACCATGCAGAGTCAACATTTCAAGTTCATTCTCATATCAAATCCAGGGAGTTCTAAAAGTAATGGTAAATACTTTGATTCAGTGAAAATTGAAATTTTGTTTCATTTGGACGCCTGGAATAAACTCCTATGCTACGAAATCATAAGAAAAGTTAGTACAACGAACTGAGTACGTTTAGAGTGGCCATGGAATTTCGTTATTATTTCACGAAATATTTGTAATAAATCAGAATTAAATAATGCCAAAGTTAGCTAAAATTTAATTAATAAAAACATCCATTCACTTATACTCAAGCCAAATTCACTAAGACTCTAAAATTGAACGAATCGTATAATTAGAGCTGATTTGATGCATGTGGATTCTATCTTTTAAAGCGATCACTATCATGGACATAAATATTAATCTTTCATCTCGTCTTCACGGGAAATAATGAATGTAGAACCGAGTAATTTCTATATAGCATCTACTCATGTTTGTATTTTTTTTCAGTCGGCTGGAGTTCCCACGCGCCTGACCTTCGAGATCTACGGCAACCAAGAAGAGACTGATACCGTGCACTGCACCGTTGCGTCGATTGAATTCAAAGGCGTAACGAAATGAATTGGGAGTTCTTAAGCGAGTGTGCGTGGAATGCTGAAGGAAGTAGAGTTAAGATATTGAGATACAAATATATATACCAAAGGTTTTTCATTTTGAACTCAGGACTTATATTGGCAGTCATTGTCAACACAGAACCGGCAGCTTCTTCATGCATTTGGCCAATAGTGTTGCCCAAGTGTAATATTGACTTTTTCGGTATCCGAAAATTGTGAAGTACAATTCACTACCATTTATTGAAGTTCAAATATAACATGACAACGATATCCACTCTTACAAACATAAGTTGGCTCTATTGAGCATCATTTGGAAACGGTGTCTTGTTTAAGATGTCGCTTCAAGTAGTAGCATTTATTTTTATGCTATTTGTAATTGACTCATGATTGAAGGGCTACAAATTAATTTTATATGGCTATATTGAGAGAAATGGATGAAAATAAACAATAAGAGAGAAAAATTTAAATTAAATTCCTGAGTTTTACTTCTTCCTCGAATTTTTGAAAATTTTATGACAAATTTTCAGGTATAACAGAATAAATAAAATACAGTATTAGTACACTTTCTCATGTACAACTGGAGAAGTCGTACATGAAATTGAATATTTTTTATTCTGTAACAAATCTAAAGAAGGTAGGAAAGTAATTGTAGTATGCGATGAAGCCAAAAAAGAGATGTTTCAAGCCCAACTTGTGTACAGAAATAAATATTTCCCAAAAATCTATCATTGAGTCTTCTTTGTCTTTTAAGCAGTCCGCAGAAGGCAATGTGGGCCATAAAGTGGCCTATCACCGCCACCAATGACTTAGGTGACATAAAAAATGTATTAGAAGAACCTTCATTATTATGGCACATGACAATTTGCTAGAATACATTTAACGCATAATACTTCTACGAGAAAATATTATCCTGGACGGAAAATCAAACCAAGCACCCTTGGCTTGCAGGGCCAATTCGTAGACCACTCTTCAACCCAGGCTTCCAAATCCTAGAGGCAATTACAATGAAATTAAGGGAGCTAGGTGTTTCCCCTAACGATCGATCAACGACCGCACTCGTAGATAAAATCAATGTAAGCAATCACAAAACGAGTGATAAGTCCATAACAGGTGATTACTTTCACAGAGATGCTAAATCTGTGGAGATTTTCACCTCTGTAAAAAAAACGGAGATAAAGTTTGCAAATAAAATTGCCATGGAAATATTCACTGGGATCAAGAATGAATATTGAAAATTTTATTTGTCATAAATGAATAAATTTCACTCTTCATAGTCAACTTTCTCTGTTAGATGAATAATTGTTGCTTTAAATGTAAAAAAATTACTTAGGACGCGAAATATGGACGATTCTTCGACAGACGGAGTACTTCCCTTGAAGTGCTCTCATCGTAGCATTCAAGTAGGGATCGATACATTCATAATTTCATAGCCACCACGCTGCGGCCGTGGCGATCGGACTGTTCGAATCGAACCCCAGAATCACCAGGTTTATGGTGTGTTCTTTCAATTTGCCACCTTAAATTTGGTATCCACATATGTATTTGTGAATACACCCTCCATCAAATAAGTTATCGTATATTTTTTTGCGTTTCACTCAATTTCTTCGAACACTTCAGCCTCACTGTCAACAAGCATGACTGCAATTACTCCTGATTCAATTAAGGTGGACTACAACTCGCCGACTCGCAACATTAGGAACTCGAATTCACCTGATCGCAGATCGGAGTTCATATCACCCAGCATTCTCCTGAGATGGGAACACAGTTCATTTGTGGCTACCGCATGTGCTCCAATGTCCTCAGTGTCTTCCCAAACCTCTACTAGCAAAAAATATGTTAGTGCAACAGAAACTGAAGTGAGTAACCATGGTTGTCACACTATTTCTCGCACTAGTAGCACAGAGTAAAGATATATCCCTGCTCTGCGCTAGTAGCCTAGAGAAATTAGACCCTGCTCCATCCTTCGCCCACTTACCCACGCAGGTGACCTTGGGTGTTCTGGAAAAGAACTCCAATTCAGTTTCTCCAAAGAGAAGTCTCAGGACCGTATGCAGAAACGAAACTGTCACTTTCCTTCGCGCCAAAGGGTGACCGCAGTAGGTAGAGTTATCGGTGGCACTTTCCCTACTAATTGTTGTCTTAAACGTCCCGACAACCGAACCCACCGGACAATGTACGAAGTAGGGGTGTCGACTAGATCCCTGTAGTTTTCATACTTACGTCATGCTTCCGTGACGTTTCGTGTGATGTTTTACCATGTTTACTGTCCACAATGCATTGCGCCGATCAGTGCCGATTGAGCAACATTGGACGAGCTACATATATGATATGACTCAAAACGATGTTTGTCACATTTCCTATAAACCAAATTGTTTAACTATTGCTCCAAGATGACTGACAATCTTCAATCGATCAAATAATATTTCGATATATTTTAAGCTATGAAAATGGTTTTCATAAAGTTCAAAATACCAATATCATGCAGATTTCTTTCTATGACTCTGTAAAATTAAATAAGCTCAATGCATTATAACCATAAATTAAACCTATGGCAGAAATTATTCCATCAAAGAAAATGTGGAGAGAGCTAAATCCTTAAACCTGCTTTTCTAAAAGTTATTGAATAATTCCCCAATGCACTGTGAATGTTAATCACATTTCCAACCATATTTATCATAGCAATATAAAAGGTATTCATCTGAAACCATCAAATTCTAGCATTTTTAGTGGACCTTAGATTAATGGATAAAGACCAGTGATATTAACATACACATGAATAAAGAATTGATTAAGAGTTAATGAAATATGGTAAACCTCGAAACCTATGATTGAGTTCAAAGGCGTTTAATACAAAATAGTTCTTGCGGAAAATAAGAAATATTGGAGCATACGAGGATGCCAAGGGATGTCCGAAAATGCCACAGGTAACAAAAATGGTGAATGGGCTTGAAAAGCCTGCTTTTTCATGAAAAATACAGGGTACTGAACCCAAAAAGTAATGCTATATAAGGTAAGGCTATGCATTGTTCCATGTCACCACATTGAAACTTCTATAGATAATTGGACATTCTATTCTCTTTCTTTCAAAAGAAATCTTTGAAAGTATATGCAGCATTACTAACAATAAATTTAATTAAGAGATCAAGTTATTTTCCATATACATTCTGTAGCGTAGGCAGCGCGGAATTATAAGGCGTTTCTTCGTTGAGAGAAGATGTTTATTGTATAGCTCTTCTTACAAGACTGCTTTGAGTGGCAGGAGTTTTTATATTGGTGGCGAAGAAGAAGAATTTTCTGGAAAGCCAAACCAGAATTCTATAGAACCATCAAGAAATTTTCCGAAAAAATCGGAAAAAAATGTTTTCCAGCAACGAGAATCGAACACGGACCGCCCACCATTGAGGCGAGAGCGGATTACTGAGCCAACTTGTCAAGTGTAGCGGAATAACGCGGAGTGTCGCTAGTATTCCATATCGGAGTTGTTCAATATTCACAATTGAGTTCAGTGGTTTAAAAATGCTTAAAAAACACATTAAAACATTTCCAAACATTTATTAGTATGCCGAAAGTTTATGGCTGATCCCAAGATGTTTCTTTTTAAATAGAATGTTAATATAGGAGATAACACTGTTGTAAGTGCCGTAGCTTAATACATAGGGTAGATTACACTTTACTGGCAGGCAGAATCCCTTCAAGTGCTTCTATATAGCAGAGTTCCTTGAGGTATCGCCGCAAGCCAACTACAAGCGATAATTGACAGCTTAAAGACCACAATCAGGTGATAAAATATAGGTAATGAAACATGTATTTTGAATAATAATACCTGGAATGACCCGAATGCATAAAACCACAAGGTAATTAATAGTTTTAAAAGAATCGGAATCGGTAAACCTCGGTTGATTAAATGCTGTCGTCTCACTAACGGTAAAAGAACATCCCTCATCGTACGTTTCGATACTTCTGCGAGAATTCTGCTTCTGAAAAGTACTTAGGAGATTATGTCTAATCCTTAAGAATATCCTTCCTATTTATTCATACGGTTCTTCCAACACATACCTCGCAAAAGCTCGTCCTTCTTCCATTTTAATATTTGTTTACATGACAACCGTAGCTCAACAACAGCAGCAACCGCAGGGAGGTGCAACATTTTTCGAACGTTTCATGATAACAGGCATATTTAGTGTAATAATTGGATATCGCCAGACTGAAAAAACATAAGGTTAAACACATTTGGATCGCTAACATCAACAGACGTCAAGAACAAATTGCCAAAATTCAGAGGCGATCGACGCATTTCCGCCATCTTAGCTCATAAATCCATCCCATTACAGCTATAGGGCGCCCCAGACCACCCTATAACTTATCTGGAAGGGATCGGTTTACGAAAGCTTATTTTATGGAAGAGATGACCCGACAATCGTATAGTGACAACTAAGAAATTGGAGCCGGACCGGTTCACCCAGCTTCTGACGTCATATCGGTACAGTTAGGCTTAAAGGGACGTCTCTGCATACCCCCCTCAGCCCCCTACCTAACGCCAAGACCACTGCCTCCTCCTCCGAAGGAATTCGTACCCACCCATCCCCCTACCTCAAAAGACTTCTTTGATTCATGGTCCCGCCGCGAAAAACAACTGCAGGCAGCCTAGTACATCCTCTGTCGACCCCACCCCTCCAACCTTCCCCTCTGCTTCTCCCTTTCTTCGTCCAAGAAGTCACTTATCCGAGGCAAGCCGTCGGGCCAGCGCCGCTGAGCATGCCGGGAGCTGGTTGGATGGTCGGAATGTTTCGGCGGGAGGAAAAATTCGTGCTCACTTTTAAGACCAAGAAAATTGTGCCAACGGCGGTAGGACTTAATAAAAAAGAATTATACTCCGCGCGCTATCGGACACTCCCATTCATATTTATTTAATAAGTTACAGAAACAACAATTACAATGGTGGTGGTGACAATGTTACTCACACCACCCGTTTATCAAATCAACGTACATATTTATGTTTAAGTATTTAGGTCAGAGAAGTTGGTAGAAAAGTTCATTATTGATTACGGAAGCAATAACATCAACAATACTTGGGTTGAAGCGAGGCGAATGATAATGAAAACTGAAAAATTAATTTTATCCAAAGTTCCATCTGAGGTTGCTGATGCCGAAATGTTGCCGAAATTTTAAGCCAAGCGGTACGAATTGTATCTTCTTTTCATCACCTTTCTTTAGGAATCAAAACAGAAAGTTTTAATGGTGTGGGTTCGTGGAAAAGAATGGTTTATACTTTAAGGTGTGAATGTGTATCCTACATATGTTTTTCATCGAAATTGGAGATACTCCTTAAAAGATTTTCATACAGCATCATACTGTATCATCAGAAATGTACTATTTTTAATTATTGTTTCCACAATTTTAGCAACTGCCCTCACACCTTATCTCCACTGGTGGAACGGGAGTAGATGACTGCTGATCAGCACGATGAGCGACAGGGAGAAGACTCATTCCCTCCACCCCAAATCCTTTCTGTTGAAGATTCCTTGAGCAGCGCCAACAGAGGTTTCGGCACCTTCAGTACCCATTCCAGTACCGTCACCTCCTAATACTTCTACCACTTCAGTAAACGAACCTACTTTACCCCATAATCCCCTTCCAGCTCCTTCAATGCAAGACTCAATTTTCTAGTCGCAAGAAAGAGATTCCGACTTACAATCGTTTTCCCCCTCCCCTTATTGATAAAGCCCTTTATTTATTTCATCACAACATTCAGTAACTACTCGTTCAATCCGTAGTCCTTCAAAACCTAGCGATGATGAGCGGCTAAATGTACCCAAAGGTTTCCGGAGAGACTTATGAAGGAAGACTTCACCGCCAAAATAACACATCTCCAGCATAATTTCCTCTCCATTGCACCGTGCGCTCTACATACGCCTCTTGTGGAACTGAGCAATTTAAATGTAAAATTTCAATAATATCCAAGGAGCATTTAACTAAGGTGGGCGCGCCCGCGGCAAATTGCCGCATATTTTAATTTCTGAGCTCTCCATTTGGTACCGTTTGTATTTTATGCCTGTGTCTCCAGGTATTCATTTTTCATGATAGGAGGGAGTATTTCCGATATCCGGATCAATTATCCACCAGACGCTTCAATACATGTGTGACATTGAAGAGAGTTTGACGTTTGACTAAAGATATAAAAGAAATTTTAGGAAAATATTAAGAACAAGGAACCGGTTCCTGAATCACCTAAACTAGTAATATGCCATGTTTGCAGGTGGCATAAAAATTGAAGGTCAAAAATTGTGTTCCAGTGATGCAAAAATAATGTATGTAGGAGGCATTGTCGTCAAGAGACAACATGTATGAGATGGGAAGATAAACAGGACCTAGATATGAACTAAGACGATTAACAATGTACATTCAATGTCAAACAATAAAAGATGTAACTGAAACAAATTAATCAGCCTTTTTATAAGTAAATTATCTTACCCCTAAATATGGGAATGCAATTTATTTTTGCGGTAACATTGCCGCGGCGCGCCCATTCGTGGGAGTGAATTTGGCGCGCCCACCGGAGGGTTAAATGATATCGTTTATATGCATGATATCATTGTGTATGATTACGAGTGTGTTCTTCGCAGCTACGCGTAACCGATGAACCGTTCATGGCAGAATTATTTTTGTGAAGGGGAGAAGAAACAATTGAAAGCCACGGCCTGTGCTTAGCAGTCGTAATACATCTCAGGAATGCCTGCTTTTTCCCAAAATACTTATGCGCCACTGTCGTGCTCTCGCAAGAGATAACGCTAACACCTCTTTGGTGATAGTGGTCGTCTCGCTTAACGAATAACTGGCCATTATTCCTAATGTAGCTTCGGAGCGTTCCTCGTAATCACCGCCTTGGAAGTAATAATAATGAAAGCAGCTCTGATAACAGTAATATTTGCTCTCTGTCATCTATTTTGGGGCACTCTGAAAGAGAAAGCCACGCGCCAGGGGACGAGTGGGAGGAAGTGTTGTGACGATGAAGTCCCCCTTACAAACCCCAAAAGTGAAAAACCACTTCACCAAGAATTTGGTGAATTTAGCCTCATTTTAAAGAAAAAGCTCTCATCTTACCAATGATATCAAAATATCAACCCGTTGCCGAACTACTTTTCGAGCTATTTGCCTGAAAATATAAACTGTTTTACATGGGATAGATTATGGCTGTGTACTCCAGAGGGAGAATATTAAACAAATTAGGAACTTCTAGCACCTGGATTTCGTCAAAAAACTAACGGTGTGTAGATTGCATGTTTTCTCAACTATTTATAAAAAAAATAATATATTACTCACCGCAGTAATTTTGACAGAATCGCAAATAAACCTGCTGTTTTGAAGGGTTATCAGCCGTACGGCGGGAAAAAATTAGTCAAGTTAGAGACTTATGTACGTTTATTTATTTAATTACTGCGAATTTTGATCATATATAACTATATCTTTGCGCCATTAATATTACAATATTTATTTCATACTACTTACAGACGCTGAAATCAAAAAATAAAATTTGAATATGGTCTCCATTATGACTAGGGAACTATCTCGCTCAAAACACCTTAAAGGCTTTTGCGTTGCGCTGAATGTCTTCAAGTTCATTCCCCTATGGCGCATTGGCTATCACTAAAACTACGCCCCTGAAGTGCGTTTAAACTAATGGATATAATGTGAGTGAAATATTGCTTCAACAATTCGACAAAAAGTACCTAAATCTAACGCTATGAAAGATTCGAAGTGGGGCCTGATTTCCCCCACTATCCTCCATGGGTATTCCAAGTTACCGTCAACTTTTGTGCATCGTGGGGAGCGAAGATTTTGACGTGAATTGTTTTAGAAATTGGCATGAATTGGTGGTGTTTACGGTGATGCAACGAAATGTTTCCTTCCATAGATTTCTTAATAACTTAGAAAGTAGGAGAGAAAACTAAACATTCCATTCCAAATGTTCCAAACATTGTAACATTCCAACAATTGTTACATTCCATTCCAAAGATAAAATTTGAAAGAAAAAATAATTGAGCTTTTTGGAATTTGTGATGTGAACACGAAAATATAAATGGCCACCAAAAATACGTAGCTTAAAATCACAATCCACAGTAATTGTAAAAATAGTGAAGATTGTGCTTGGATTGTCCCAAGGAATAAAACAACTAAACAAGCAGAAAATTATAAATTTTATAAGAAAAAAAGAGAAATATGCGTTTTGTAGCATTGAAAGATAATTCAATTCAGGGAAATAAAATTCTCTAAAACAAGAACTTGGATGCCTACACAATGAAATGTAAAGTGTGCCTCGAGCATTTTGGATCCAACCTGTTTGGTTTTTAGTTTATGTAGAATGGAAAATAAATAAAAAAATCGCATTATTTGCTAAAACTCTACCAATTGAACGGTGCCACGTTGGAACAGAGTGAGTCGGTAGCCACTAGATATCCAGAGTTTTCATTCAAGTATAAGGTTACCAGAAATTGGACTACTTGTGCCTCAGATTTAAAGAAACAGAAGGTTTATTAGTCTTCTCCCAGTACCAGTCACTGTGCCCCAGTCGTAGGCTTAGATAGGATATCCAGTCAAATGCCGAAGTGTGGGTGTAAATTACTCTCAAGTTGCTTTTGGGAATTACATAATATATTTCCATTTTGAATTTGAAAGACCTTGAAATTTTCCTCACTTAATTTAAAAACTTCGACCGGTTTCACCTTAATAAGGTGTCTTCTGGCCAGAGCATGCCTTATTAAGGTGAAACCGGTCGCAGTTTTTAAATAAAGTGTGGAAAAGTACAAGGTTATTTTATTCAAAATGGATATTTATCACTTCCACAAGTTCAAGCCTGAAACAATAAAATTATGTATATCATATGCTTAAATCTTCTGTTGTTCCAATGGATTGGAAGAGTACGATAATGGTTCCATTGCACAAAGGGAAGGTGGGACGGCTGATTGTACAATAATATAGCGGTTCGTTAATTGAATATTCCGGGAAAAGTGTTTAGTGAATTAATTAATCGAAAATGCGAGGAATATTACTATCAGTGGTGTACAGTGTGGATTTATGCCTAAGAGGGGATGTATAATACTTAGATCAGCTGTTTGCGCTTCAGCAAGTGCTAGAGATATATATGGACGTCCAAAAGAAATTATATTGTGCATTTGTGGATTGAGAGAAGGCATATGACAGGGTAAATTCAAATAAGCTGTGGAAGGTTTTTTTGCATGATTCATATTGTTTATTAACAATTTAATCACGAGACTGAAGTCTTTGCACGGGTTATAACCCGTGTTTCAAGGACGTTATTGGTTGATTTAGCATATGTTTTGACCCATTATTACCCAGAGAATATTTTTTACTATTTTCTTCAAATTTTATTGGTTCTCTTCGCTGGTAAGTACCTTATGCCAGGAAAAAAATTATGCAAATAGTACAACTTACTTAGTACTTATTTATAAAATTGAAATGGAATTGGAAAAATGTTTCAAATAAATATTTTTTCATTTTCTTTGCAAATATTTCAATAGGATAGTATTAAAAAAACACTTCATTTGTTTTATCTGAGCAACACCAAAAACGCTTCAACTGTGAGAAGGTTCGAAGCATTGTGACCTTTTAAATATATTTCCCTTTACTTCTCTTCTGCTATTAATGCAGACTTCGGTCGCGGAGGCCAGATGCCTCTAGGCAGGCCTCGCAAAACAAAGGTATTAGGTTCGAATACCATTTTGGATACGAATGCTTTTTTTATATGGAATACTTACGCAGGGAAAAATTTTAAATTCTATTGTTAGATATGTTTCTTTTATAAAATTACATTGATTATATTGGAAATTAACCATTGATTAAAACTTCAATTTTACCTTACTCAGACTGACTCCCATCCTTCATTAGTTTAATCAGTTCATTATGTTTATTTACCCAGGGATTATGGGCATAGAGACGGGCGCCGCACCGCCGCCGGCCATGCCGCCGCCGCCGAGGTTAAAACCAACGCACACCGCCGCGCCGCCGCCGGTCATTTTAGCGGCGGCGGCGCGGTGCGACTTTGATTTTAATACCAACGTCCAAGTCGAAAAAGTACTGACAAAATGTTCGAGCAGATGCGTTTTGGATTGATTTCCACTGCCACGCTAGTTCGTCTTGTCGACCTTTCCTCCCCCTTCCCACTGCTAGCCTCGTATGTCCCCTCAGCTGCCTTGCTGAGTGTGGTTTCGATAGGTTTTACTTTGCACAGTTTGGCACAACAAAAAAAGAACGTAGGTGTGGCATAGTGGAGAGTCACAGAGTACGCACGAAGAAATAGGTGCGAATTCAAAAAGAACGTAGCCGAGTGGATGAAAGCATACATGAGATGTGGGTAGAAGCGGCCGAGCCTTTTTTCCAGAGGACCCTGCGGGAGTCCATAGATAACGTGACCCGCTCATCAACGCTTGGTTTACGGTCATTGGCCTCTAATCCTCCGCTGGTGAGTTCCACCAAGTTTTGCTATACCTATATATCTCCATTTAAATTGAAATTTGCTTGATTTCTTGGGACTAGAGCGGCTTTATGTCCACTGACGTGCGTTCGATCCTCAGAATAACATGTTTCGGTCAGGTTGTTTAAAACTGAGGGAAAATTAAAAAGTATAAACAAACACAATTTTGTTTTCAAGCTAAATATGTAAAATTAGGACGGTAGCATTAGTTTAGTTTCTTTAGTTTGAAATATAACTCTTCATAAGTATTTAAACCTTAAAAAGTCAAGTGGGCTACTGGCATGTCAGTGATTGCGCACGTTCTAAATAACCATAAACCGTAACCGATTGACGAAAATTTGAATAATAATTAATTAAGAAAATATTTTATGTGAAATTTAACAATGCATCCATATAAATTATCATTAATAATACACAATTACTTTTTGTTATATATTTTTTATACATATAACTGGAATGTATATATTTGCTTGGCGGTAAAGTTGAGGTAGAATTATATTGTAATTTACGCTATATTAAATAGTTGAAAATTAAAAGTAGAAAGCGCAAGTGGCCGAAGCTTTTTTCACCGTAGAAAAAGTCCGGAACTAGAGACAGAAATTACGATCTGATAAGACTATCCATCACTCTGTAAGAAAATATTACAATTATCGAGTTTAAAAAAATTTTACGACTCAAAAAGTTGCGTTCACCAAATATTTCTCCAATGGAGAATCGAAGCCACGATCCTTCACACGCAAGGAGAGCGCGCTCCTCACCAGGCTACCGCTCATTAAGAGAAATTTTGTGAAATATGGCGAGAGGTTCCCAACTCATGGTATGGCCTACTGATACTTTTCTCAGATTCTAGTTATTTTTACGCGTATTATTCATTATATTACTCCTAATATTCTTCTTTATACGTATCATGTCGAGCTTCATATTTTTGGAGATAGTTCATTCAGATATCGGAAAGTATAAAGAATCAGGTGTAATCCTCTCACTCTGAAAGTCTCTGAGTGAAGCAACGAATGTACTGAGCGAACTATTGACGATTGCTAAACATCCAGCACGGTACCAATTAAATATATAAATGCATAAATCATCAATTTATGTCAAATTAACCTCAAATAATGTTATTTAGAAAATACGAAGTGAGGGATTTCCCTCTCGTCGATAAAAATATTTTATCTTTAATTTTGACCATAATATATCTCGCATACTCTAAAAATCCCTTTCTTAGAATAAATTTATTATAATAGCATAAATCTCGCCCCAATAAATACGTTTATCTATATATCTATCTTAATTTAAAGCAAAACGGCAAGAGTATGTCGAGAAGCGCAGTTACAACGTCAAACAATTACCTATTTATTAAATAATACTATAATATTCTAGGTGCGAGATACTGCGAGAACGTAATGGTGGTGATCGAAGCGCATGCGCGCAGAAAAGCCAATCAGTGACCGAGTTTCATGAAGAATTTACAGATTTTTCATATTTTCAGAAATTTAACGAATAATGGCGTGCGCATGTGCAACTCTGAAAGTATTCATGAATTATTCATGAATAAAATTACGAAAATATTTACAGTGGGACAACGGTTTTAGAAATAACTTATTATCCTCCCAGCCGTGTTATTCTTCCTCATCGTCAATTTCACTATCTCCAGCTTCATCGAAACCAAGAAAAGTTGTGAGGTGTGCTCCCTGCAAATACATCATGAAAATATTTCACTGAGTTTTCTGCTTTTTCCATTCTTTCTCATTAACAAAATGCACATATTCCTGGGCCCATTACTCTCTGTCTTCCCGATGTAATACACTGTGTCATGCTGCTCCTCAATGTCACAGTCACTCTCTTCGGCAGATTCTTCGCGTATCATATTCGCTGTCGGCAAAACACGAATCGAGTCAATGTAGCGTCAACCAATAGGAAAATTGGCACCTTCCGATTTTGCGGGAAAGATGAATACATTTTTACGAGATGGTTCCATAAATTGCGAGCGAAACTAACATTTTGGATACCTTACGTACCACGTAGAACATATATACAAAATCCTTCAAAGTAGTTATGGTTGTAAATGAAAATGACAGTGTATCCAATAAGTAGCATAGCTGAAAACTTACTGGCTTCCCCTACCAGTTTATTCCTCCGGAGAGTTAGTAAATTTATCAATTAATGTTATCTCAATATTTGTGAGAGGAAAAGAAATAAATACGAAAATTTATGATCTCAAACACACCAAAAGACTGTAAAATTGGTTCATCTCATTCACGAAATGAGACTGACTGGATAGGTATCTCACCAAAGTATCTATTATCGTCCAAGCGCAGGCATCGAGATGGGCCAGAGAGACGCCGCGAGCTCGCAGAAATGCAGATGCCACAACGAAAACACACAACGCTTACAATATGGCTTCATTAAGGAAAATGAGCTGATATTTTCTGGCCCAGTTAGGGCCAGGCTACGCGGTTGATAAGCGCGTGGATAAGTCCTGGAACTTAACTGTTTGAAGATTAGCTTTGAATCGCTGAAGAACGCTATGCCACGTTGATGTTGTCTCCGTTCCGTCTACTCACTCGCACGGTCCCTTTCGCATGTGATGCGCAAGTTCCTGTGCATCCCCGCCACAAGCACACCTATTGAACGGAGTTTCAGTATATGTGGGCTCGCCCTTACAGCCAAGAAAATTAGACAAGAGCCACAGCACCTAAATAAAATAGTTTTTATTCATGAAAACTATGACTTGTGTAATGAGCTTGTGCATAGGGTGCAGTGACACGTTTATTTTTCTATTTGTATAGCCTATAGCGTGCCATTGTGACTGTGTGAAAAGTAAAATATTGTCATATTTTGATCTGCTTAATTAACCCCTTGACGACGCAGTATTTAATATAGCCCATTACATTTTTGACGGTTGTTACAAAATGCTCTGAGATTTTCCAGTTATTCACTTTTTTCCTCTCGTATACGAGCAGACGTTAACACGCCGCGCCGACTACGCCGCGCTGCCGCCACCGATCAAACGCTCGGCGTTCGCGCCGTCACGCCGCCGCACAGTGGTCGGAAATCGGAAAAAGCTGGCCAAGATTCCTAAATTACTTTCTTTGAGATATGAACTTGAGACTTCGCATGAAACCTAAAACATAATTTATATATCTGGAATAGAACTTCATTTGGCATATTTTATACCCGTTACTGAGATACAGAGGCTCAAACATGGCCAAATTTCCAGAAAAATGCCCGTCTTGTATTCTCGGAAACTCTTCCGACTTAAGTTGATGGTGAAGTACATAGAGGGTTTATATGGAATAAAAAAGATATTATCTGTTAACATGCTATTTTTTCTTCATAATTCCGTAGTTTTTAAGAATAGCTTCGATACAATCTTGCTCTGCCGTTACAAAATGGCGGACGCTGTTTTTAGACAAAATTTTACATTAAGTAGGAGATTCAAATGGGTTTATGGCAAAGTCACTCAAAGTTACTTAAATCAGAGCATTATTTGAGGACTTCTCAAGGTTTGTATGCAGTTAACTTTGAAAAAAGTTTGCGACGCTGTAAATAAATTTGATTTTTCGATCGCGCGTCGGGGTTCGTATCTGCGCGCCGGGAGCTGGATTTGCCGCGACGCGGTAAGGTTATTGAAGTGGTATGGTCATGTTCAGTGCTAATTGCTCAGTGTTCACTGTTTTTTAACCTGTGCTGGAAATCGATCCCCAAAGAGTCTATAATGAAGAACCGGGGGGATTTTCAGTCGAGGTACTTAAGTGAACGCGTAATCGAAGTTAAGTTAGTATTATTTGGATACGTTCGAGAACCATGCCTTATATTCAAAGCGTTCAAACCTTGAAAAAGTGAGTAGTTTTCCTCAGACCTGTACAGAAGTACCTCCCAAAAAGACACCAGCTGGGATTTTTATACCTTCCCGCCTCACCCATCCTGAACCCTCAGGACTCTGGTGCGAAAATGGTCGTTTTATGACACCACGGAGCCTTTAACGGTCTTAACCGGGCATTTTCTGGGGAATTCCTGTCCACCAAAGGGTTCGACCATACACATGCTTACATTTCGGTAAACGGAGGATAAGCAAGTTATTGCTAAATTTATGTAATTCAGGGAATTGGAACAAGGAAGTTAACCTTTGTAAATTTAACTCATTTATGTAACTTGGTAACGTCTGTAGCAACAATTGAATATTGGAAATCAATTTTAGCGATAACGTTGAAACACTCCAGCAAAGCATAAAGTAAAAAAGAATATATCAACAAAAGGCAAAAGGGTACAGAAAGAGATCACAATACATTCTATTACTGCAACTCAATTACATGCAAACAAAATAAAAAAGGAACATATTCGTTAATGAAATAAATATTTGCAATACACACAGAGAGAAGTTTTAAGTAAAAAGGGTCACAAAATGAAGTATAGAAAGAATCCATATATGGCTGCAGCTGAAGGCAGAGACTCCCTAAAACATTAATTTAGTTAACATTAATGTAAAAGGAAATTAAATTCTTTCATTAGTCCTCGGACGAATTTTCATCACTACTACTCTTTCAATCGAATAGTTATTTTTCTTGTTTATCCACTATTAATATGTCTCTCAATTCTTTTCACGCCCTCCTTCTTTTCTTCGGCGTTAAATGCGTGGAGGAGGAAAGTAAAGGATCGGATGTAAGTAATAGCCTCTTGAAAAGGTCCTCGCCGGTGGCCACCCTGGAGTGTTTCCTAATAAATCGCTCGCGGAATTTTCCAGTGTCTTTATTTCTGGCCTCCAGTGCCTCTTCCGAAAGCTCACCAAATGGTTACTCCTTCAGGGTAAGCCGCCATTTTTGCTTGCACTATTCTGTCATAGCTGGGATATAATTCGTGACCATGGCTCAGAGTTTTGCTACGAAGAGAAATTTACTGACTCTCGGTCAAATCAGAAGAAATTATCAATGACAGTGCCTCCTCAACTACTTTCTCAGTTTGGAAATTTTCACATTTCCTCCACTTGGAAATAACTCACCTCGCCCGAGTAGGTGTCGTTGTTGTTATTTCCGTAACTAGCTTAGCTGCTGCACTATTTCCCTCCTTTCTCAAACTCGTAGATGCTGCGAGAGCAAGCTCAACAGTAGTGGGAGAAAATTTTTTAAGGTTTGAATTTTTCTTCTTCATGATCTATCACTTTAACCCAGGAAAGGGCGCGTGGGTGTAATTGATACCTCAAGGTTCTTATTTGATCGAATGTATGTAAATCGTTGCATCTACAATGTTGCAAGTTTCCATACCTTCAAACCTCTTACATTATGATGAATCTATGCCAGCAGTCCATAAAAGTTTCATTAGGCTTCGAGATTGGAACGCGTCAGTGTTTTGGGGTGTCACACCCCACGCGCCATTCCACGTTCCTCTTAGGAATCGGCAGTCTGCCCCCGAGCTATTTTCTAGCGTCTATACTGCGGCCATAATGGTAAGAAAAATCACTTTCTGCTGCTGCTATTTCGATATACTTCAACTCTTTCAAACACTTTCGGTAATAGTTGTAATATTTTTAATCGTAAAGTTGACCACACTTTTTAAAATGAAACACATTCTATTGGCAGAGTGACCGCCGTGTGCTTATTCTGTACGACGTTGGAATGTCTAGATAATACATGTAGAACATCATATCCAAGAGTTTAAATGAAAAATACCATGTCTTAGAGAACAAGAGTTGAAAAGGCATCATTTAATATTTTACGAATGCCAAATCAACCTCAGAAAAGACGTCAATTGGAAAATTTCTCCCGACATCATTGTATTAGTAATAATGAAATAATAAATAATTAGCATGAAATTAATAAAAGAGACTTACTTAAAAAATTAAAACTAGGTGACTATATACTTCCAAGGAAAAAGTAATAACTTATTTACTTTGGGGTGTCACAGACACCCCGCGCTCCTCCTAACGTTGCATTATACCGTGCGCCCTTTCCCGGGTTAAGTGTGGCGAGGCGTATTATTCCGGAGAGCCCCAGCCGGCTGGCCCCTGTCGCGCCCGGTACCGCCGGCTCGTTGCGCGTTTGGGTTGCGCGTTGCGTCGTGTCAGAGAGGACAATTAAAAGGCTGCAGTATTATTGAAGCAATGGCGGAGCTTGTTTCGTGAACCTAGAGGAAGACATCGGAATGCTCCTCTGGATGAACCAATACGTGGACTGACCTGTTTAATTTCAGCTGCTTAGGGAATGTAGCATTGTTGTCAACCACAGCCTTCGGGTACGTGTGGTTCTATAGAGCTCGGAGTATCCCATAGGTAACGTCGAGCGGAGGAATACTCATCCAATCGTCAGTTGCTGTGTTCGTCCGCCTCAAACGTCTAATTGTGAAGGACTACTTGACGCCGGTTCATTTTTATGTGACCAACTTGCGATAGCACCACATCAGACGACCCACATTGACACGGGTAACGTGTGACTAGGCAATTTCGCTGTTGTCTATTAAAGACATAGGTTTCCATGAAATGCCTGGGTTATATCTCCACTGAATTCAACGCTACGATGCCGCAATTCCTCTAACGCCAGAAGTGGGATACGACCAACGTCGCAGAAGAGGATTCTGTGAAGGAGGAGTGAATGTAGAGCATGTCTGAGATACGACTCACCGAGATGAAAGGCCGTACGAGAAATACTGTTCCTCTAGCTGCATCCACCCTTCTAGTTGCTGCAGCCTATAGTCCTGACGAAAACAACTCAGACATGTGGATTGGCGCGCTGAAGAGTTGGCCACAGAATTCCGTTGTCGAGCTGCGACATTGTGGTAAGAGTGGCATCATATTTTGTGGGATCCGTACGACGCTGGGACATGAGTGATGGCAACCTTGTGATCAAACTTGGGAATAATTTGACACATATTTAATATCAGCAATGACTTTGATAGATATTTTGGTCAAAAGTTTCACGAGAGTTGTACAAGCTATTGCTGTAATTCGAATGAGTGATGTGAATTTCGTGTATTTCACAATTAATTGGAGGGTAATAACAGATTTATGGTAAAATGCATCGAAAAATCGATTGTTCGTTCATCAATTTTCTATTTAAATTGCTAAGCTATGCCTGATTTAAATAATCCTTTCTGAGAGCATACTTTTTTGTGACTCTTAAAAGTCAGAAATTGGGGCTTGTATCTCTAAGTGACGAGACAAAAGACGTAAAGGTTACGTTGAGTGGTCATAGTAAAATATAGTTTCGCATTTCACAAGATTGATCATATGATATAGAAATACCACCTTCCTAAAACAGAAAAACGAATTCCGAAGTACTTAGTCAATTCACGTTTTAATTCGCCAGAAGCTACAAATGGAATGGTATAAAATGCCTAATCTTTGTGGCATTTTCTTAAGGAATGTTTATCACTAGGAAAAGTGTCAGGCTAAAGTGTATATTTCTTTGTTTCCTTTCTAAATATTAATTTGTGTGAGGTAGAACAATTGTCTGAATTTGACTCGACTTTATACGTGAGTAAATAATTTACGTATTAGTATAATTGTGTGCTGATTACCCTCTATGATTGAATAGTAGGGTAACCACTCTTTCGCGTGAAAGAATTCCTGCTCGTAATGCATTGAAGGGATTAGGCACGGGAAGAGTTGCTCCTGCTGGGAAATTAACCTTTGATTAGTTACGGGGACATCAGCTGAGAAGTAAAGTGTATCAATCGCCCAAACATTTAATGCTTGAGTAATTGTGCTAAGGTTAAAATTGCTATGAGTAATTTTTCCCTGAGTTTTGTAATTGGTAATATTGGAACGCGAATTGTGAAGAGAAACATAATTGCTTTTGTTTACAGTAGGTTTAAAAGTGACCGGTGAAAGTGTTCATATTTAAACCTTTGAAAGTATAGGTAACCACTTGAAAAACAAATCGACGTCCTATCTCCCTTATCGCCAAGCTACGTCCGCTACGTACGCTACGAGAAATTATTTACGATACCTGAAAGAGAGGAATAAGCCATCCGTGAATGTCCTTAGCCTTTTTCATGCCGAGTCATATTGAACGAGCCAGGCAAAAATAAAATTTGTGACATGGAATATGTGAGAATATTCGAGCATTAAACCGCGAAACGAGAAAAACCAATATGCTCTCCACAATCTTCTTGTCGGCCTCTTCAGCAGAGGAGTTGAGTCCTCACCTGCTGATCCTTTGTTAACGGGCTCAGAATTCCCCTGTCTGGGTTTTCTCAGGCCGAAGCATGAACAAAAAAAGGTTTAACTCATTTCCGGCAAATTCCTAGCGTAAATTGATGAATGCTGAAATTTCCTTTCAGATTATATCTTGACTTCTTGAGTTTAATGAGTTACCGTATTAACAGTGAAATGTAAGAAGAGAATAGGACGACTCGGATAATACATTTATGCAAATTCATTGACTTTCTTATGCTACATTTAAAAATTATACACGGTGATTACAAAAGAATGCGTCGGTTTCAAAGATCAATATTTTTCAAAGAGAACGAGCTACAGAGCTGCGCGACCTCTTAAAATGACCGGTGTATTCTCTAGTTTTGTTGAAAAAATAACATTACAAATTTTCAATATGTCCTCCTTGAGTAACCCAAACAATATCAAGTCGATATTCAAATACCTCTCACACTCTGTGAAGCATGTCAGCAGTTACTGTCTTCACAGCCAAAGTTATGCGTGCTTTCAATTCCGCGCTGTTAGTAGGCATTGATTAAGATTTGCTACCTCCTCTACTGGAAGCAGATTTCAATGATTTTGTGTTTCAGCAAGACGGGGCTCCCCCTCATTGACACCTCTCAGTTCGTGCTCATGTTAAGGTGGTTCCACCGTAAAATGACTTAAATGTCATTTTATTCATATTCTGTCTACTTGTAGAAAAATTGTCCTCTATCTGATATGAACAACAAAATAATACCTTTCCACGCTATTTTATTCTATAATTGAACTTGAAATTACATGGTGTTCAATGGGGGAATGAGAGAAACAGGGGGAAAAATAGTATTTTTCCATAAAATATAAATACCATTTTTGCGAAAAACTAGTTATAAGAAGGAAATAATCCAGAGAAATTGAATAAAAATGTAATACAGGCATCTTACCACCTTATTTTTCTAGTTATTGAAGAATTAATTCCGTAATTGAAGTCAAAATGCGGTAATTCGTAGGAAATGGCGCTGCAGTCGGATCCTATGGCTGAATAAAAGTGCTAATTTAAAATACATTCGTGGAATATTCTGCAAATTTTGTTCCTTACTTTTGGTTTTCTATAGGTAACGCATTTCATCAGTGAAAGCAGGAATTTTTTTGACATAATATAAAAAATGTGGAATTTAGTATTTGTTTTGACTCACCCAGTCACGGCGGAACCTCCTTAATGAGACCTACCCACAAAGTTGGATTGGTCGATTTGAAAGGCAAGACCTCGCTCTTCATCTGTGGCCTCCGAGGTTACCTTATCTCACTCCATGTGATTTTTTGTGGGGATATGTCAAGGGTCAAGTCTTTGTGCCGTCATTGCCTACTAACAGCGAGAAATTGAAAGCACGCAAAACTTAGGCTGAGAAGACAGTAACTGCTGACATGCTTCACAGAGTGTGGGAGGAATTTGAATATTGACTTGATATTGTTCGGGGTACTCAAGGAGGACATATTGAATATTTGTAATGTTATTTTTTTCAACAAAACTAGAGAATGTACCGTTCATTTTAAGAGGTCGCGCAGATCTGTAGCTTGTACCATTTGAAAAATACAGATCTTTGAAACCGACGCATTCTTTTGTAATCACCCTGTATATACTTGAAATAAATTTACCAGCATTGAAGTAAGTCATACATTGTATAGGCTAATACATTGCAATGAATGAGAATAACCAATTTGATACCAAGACTATACTAAGGTTTCTGAATCGCAAGCATAATAAGAGCAATAATCCAGGACACTGTCACACGACCCAAAATCCGGGATCGGAAGTCCCTCGAAAAATACCCATTCCCACCAGGACGCCAAACCGGGCCCGAGGGGTGAGAAGCGATAACACCAGCCACAGCATCAACGCGAGCGATTCTCTTCCACCGCCATTTGTCACTTGTATTACTCAGCAGAACGACTGGCGTGAGTAACTTAAAGGCTTAGTGTCTCAAATCACACAATTTACCTATGCACGTAGCAATAAAAGCGTTTCTACTTCGAGTGATATAAATACTATACAGTTCATTACTAATCACGTAGACATTTATACTTTGCCTAAATTCTTCTCGGGATTTAAAATGGCAAACATTACCCACGTTTCGACAGACGACTTGTGCATCGACGTTGGCTTGTCTCCCTTATTATTTAGTCATACCCGAGTATCGGGTTGCTCGAGAAACTATTTAAGATCTCTGAAATAAATAAATTGGAAAAAGGATTGGAACATGGATGTTAGAATTCTATTTCAGCCTGGCTTAGCTCAAAGTATGTTTAGAGAAGTGGAAATGTACAAGTTAGGCCTAGTAGCCTTACAGGAGATAAGATGGTCGGAAATAGGTTCTTTACACATGGATAACTGAATAATCTTTTATGGTGCATCTGAACCCAACCATACGATGGGAACGGGCTTTGTGATTAGGAAAAGTTTAAGTGACAATGTAGTAGATTTTAAGGCAATTAATTCTAGAGTATCCTTACTGCTTTTAGACATGCCCAAGCATAGATTAGCTTTTGTTAACTGGGATGCCCCTACTGAGGAAAGTGATGACACTGTGAAGGATTATTTCTATGAAGAGTTGGAAACGGTATTCGATGGTGTCCCAAATGGGTACAGTAAAATAATCTTAGGAGATTTAAATGCGAAACTAGGGAAAGAACAAATATTTATGGCCACAATTGGGAAGCACAACTTACATGATGTGACCAATGACAATGGGATAAGATATATAAATATCTGCACCTCCAAAGGAATGTTTGTCAGCAGTACTGATTTGAAAAGAAAAACATACACAAAGGAACTGGAGTGTCTCCAGATGGTAGATATGTAAATCAAATTGATCATGTGGCAATTGATTCCCAATTTAAGAAGTGGATACTTAATGTGACTACAAGAAATGGCAGCTGAATGTGGCTCGGACCTTTTTCTAGTCAAAGTAGTTGTAAGAATTCCGTGGAAACCAAAGATAAAGTTAAGAAACTGCAAAAAGTTATACATTTGACTGTGATAAGTTGAAGGAAAGCAATGTACAAAATAGTTTTAAGATTACCTTGACAAATCGTTACGAGGCTTAAGAGAAATTTCAAATATAAGTGACTGTGAAGAAGTAGAGGACATGTGGAACAGTTTGAAACGCACTATAACAGGAACAGCACAAACAGTAATCCCCAAAAAAGTGAGAAAGAGAAAAATATGGTTTAATGAGGAATGCGAGGAAGTATTAAAAGAGAGTCAAAGAGCAAAAGAGCAATGGATTCAAGGTGGAAGAGATGATGAAGGCAAGGCTGTATTTGGTGACGTAAGAAAAATAAACTAGGTGACGTTCAGACGAGTTAAGAGAAAATATATTAACGACTTAATGGAAGAAGCACGAGCCGATTTTCACGGGAATAAAAGCAAAGAGGTGTATAGGAAAATAAAATTTCTTAAAGATGGGCCAAGAAGGCAACAACACTTTATGAAAGACAAACATGAAAGACTTCTAACTTCAGAACAGGAGGTGGCAAGAAGATGGTCAGAATATATTTGTGAACTGTTGAATGGAGAAGAACTTAATGAATTATTTAAATTCGCAGGATATGCAACAGTAGAACCAGAATGCCCTCCCCCAATATTAATTAAATAAATGAGCATATTAGGCAACTGAAAAATGGGAAAAGTCCAGGTGAAGACGGAATTTTGGCAGAGCTACTAAAACCTGGAGAGGAAGTCCTTGTGCAAAGAGTACACAAGCTGATCGGTAGTATTTGGAAAAAACAAGTGATCCCGGATGACTGGAAAGTAGCCCTTGTGCGCCCAATCTATAAAAAGAAAGATAAATTGATATGCGATAATTTCAGAGGAATAGCTCCATTAGATGTGGTGCATAAAGTCTTTTCTATGTGTCTCCTAGCTAGGGTTAAACCTTTAGCCAGTGAAGTTATAGGAGAATATCAAGTTGGGTTTCTTCCAGGAAAATAAAAAACTTATAATATTTTTTTCTCAAGGCAGATATGTGAAAAAATGTATGAGTTTGACACCTACTGTTCATGGACATTCAAAAAGCTTATCATTCAATTCATAGGGAAAGCTTATTGCATCAACTAATCGAGTTTGGGTTTCCAAAAAAGCTTGTTGAACTAATAGGACTATGTATTACCGATACCGAAGTTAAAATACAAACTAGAAAATAAAATAACTAAAGGGTTTCCTGTAAAAACTTTCCTAAGGCAAGGGGATGGGTTATCACCGATGTTATTCAACATAGTTCTTGAAAGTATCATAAAGGAAGTTGATAACCACAATCATATAGGTGTTAAAGTGTGTGGAAAGAATATTACCCATTTAGCGTATGCTGATGACATTGTAATAATGTCACGGTCTCAGGAGGAACTTAATGCTTAGGAGGAGTATAATGAGGAGTATAATGCTTACACTGCAAACTGCAGCTGGGAAATTTGGCTTGAAAGTAAGCCCATCTAAAACTGAATACATGATTATAGGAAGGTACCGTCTACCTGATGTCTTACTGATAAAAATAAATTAATAAAACTGTAAGAGAGTTTAAGAATCTTGGTGCAATTCTGTCGGAAGGGGCAACAAATGAAGTGGAAATAAAAGCGAAATTCAAGCGGGCTATTAGGTATTCTATGTTCTGAACAATATTATGAAGTCCCGGAATGTATCAAGAGAGATTAAAATAATATTGTACAAGACATTAATACTCCCTGTGGTTCGATATGGTTATCAAAGCTGGAGCACACGGAAACAAGAACTAAACAAACTATTAATATCTGAGAGGAGGGTGCTGAGAAAAATATATGGGCCGGTCCAATATGAATTAACGGGGGAATGGAGAAAAAGATATAATCAAGAACTATGTAACCTCTATAGAGAAAATACCATAGTAGAATTATTAAAAAGCAGGAGATTGGAATGGATAGGACATGTAGAACGTATGAACGATGAACGATATCCTAAGCTAGCAAATTATATGAGCATGGAGGGGAAAATACCAAGGAGAAGCCCAAAGAAAATATGGATAGTTAACATTAAAAAGGATCTACAGCAAATAGAAGCCTAGGAAAACTGGAGGGAAAGGGCCAGAAGAAAAGAAGATTGGAGAGCCTTGGTCCTGGCATCGCGCGGTCCACTGGGCCTGATCGCGTAAGGTAAGTAAGTAAGAAATAAAGAAATATGCCACCCTCTACCTTTTGCATTTCCAGTCAAATTTGAAGAGTTTGGTAAAATATATACGTAGTCATATGGAATGTGTGAGAATTTAGGTAATTAAACCTCCACACGGCACGAGACCCGTGAACTCGACCGAAATCTTTTTGTCGGCCTCCATAGTGGAGGGGTTGAGTCCTTGCTTGATGATCCTGAGTTCGCGGGTTCCAGTTCCACCAGGGTGGATTTTAAACTGGTCGAGTCATGAGTGTTTATGTGATGCGTATCGATATAAATGCAAGAAAATTTTGTTTAGTAATTTTTTCGCTCAATTAAAAACGTTATCATTGCTATGAATAACCCTATTACCGAAAGAATTACGATCGATAGTACCATTGGGTATTTCTTTACTAAATCGAGCATGGGTTGTGGACTGTATGTATTCAATCAAATCCTTCGGTGACGTGACACGAAAATAATGGGAGCCACTCAACGAAAACGAAATCACTACTCACTTTTTCGAGGCCCATTTGTCTTCTCCTCGTCTGTCGGCTCCACCTTGCTGATGCTCCCCGGCGATAGTCACCATACAACTGACTTGTACCTGCTTGTTCACGACAACTAGCACAGAAGACTTCCACACTATGGATAGCGCACCACCCGGCGGCGACAAGAATAAAAAAGCATGTAAAAACAGGCGAGTGACGATTCCGCTCTCAACGGGCTTCCATCAAACCCGCGCAATACGAACCTGTGTGGGTACAGTCCTCGCGAAAGCCTTTTTGGGCAGATGTACTACGGCCTTAGATGCGCAGAACAGAGGCGGTGAAATTTGATGGAGGGGTAAGGGAAAGAAACGGAGGGGAAAGTGAGCGCGTGGCAGGCAGAATGGTCAACATAGTGTCTCAGCATAGACATATAACTCATGTACTCGGCGAAATTCCCCCCCCCCACATGACTCACTAAATGTTCCACTCCCGAGCGACTCATCGTTAAACCCTCTAGCTGAACCCTTTGTCCCTTCCCTCACTTCGACCCCTGCGGCAACATTCCACAGCTCATGTACTCGGCGAAATTCCCCCCTCCCACATGACTCACCTGAAATCCCTCTTGCCCAAGCATTTTTACCTGCACTTGTCCCAACCCCCGCGGTCGCACAGACAACCAACCTAAATCCTAATGTACCTGAATTCATCCCCTCACGCATAAGCAAAAAGCACTCTAATAGTTGCCAATCAACATCTAACATGTGTCATACATATTCCACGGGGAAGCTTCTAGAAAACAAAATAAAATGCTTTCCACGCTCTTTCAAAATGATACACCTAAATGTACAAAGTTTGCCAGCTCATTATGACGAGCTACGTTCACTTCTCACTAGCAACAATCTACACATCATATCCATGGCCGAAACATGGTTGAAGCCCTCCATGCCGTCTAAAGCAGTTGAACTCCCGGATTATACTCTTTTTCGTAATGATCGCGTTGGAAAACGCGGTGGTGGCGTAGGAGTATACGTACGCAACGACTTAAAATGTAAAGTACTTTCAATGAGTGAGTCCAACTATGACAGGAGGCCGGAATATCTCTTTGTTGAGATTAAAATAGATTTCACTAAGATTCTTATCGGCATCATCTATAGGCCACCTAAACTGGGTCACCTAGACGATCTGGATTCGGTAATATCGGAATACTCCACGGAATATGAACATATAATAATAGCAGGAGATTTCAATGCAAACTTTAATACAGATGCGCATGACACAGTCTACTTTAAGCGAATGTTCACCGAAAACAATCTCAAAATCCTACCTTTAGGCCCGACTAATACTACGAAAACTTCGTCAACATGGATTGATCTTATGGCTACGGCAAAAAGAGAAAAGGTTATTGCGCACGGACAGCTTCCAGTTCCTGGTATCTCTTCTCACGATTTACTGTACCTTGCCTATTCAGTTAAAGCTAAAAAATTCGAGCAGAAGTTTATAAGTCAACGAAATATCAGGGAAATAAACGACAATGAATTACTTAATGCAGCATTCTCACTTCCATGGGCCCATATTGAATTCACTGATTCAGTTGACGACAAAGTTGAGACTCTAAATTCACTGATGATTTATCTGCTTGACAAATTTGCTCCTGTAAAGATGATCCGAGTTTCGAAGCCACGAGCGCCCTGGTTAAATTCAGAAATAAAACAATCAATGGCAAAACGAGACTCAGCCTTCCGTTTTTTTAAGAAAACAATGACTCTCGATGCATTTCAAAGATACAAAAACTTGAGAAACAAGACGAAACAGCTTATAAGAAATTCGAAAATTAAATTCTTCCACTCAGTCACTAAATCTAACCACTCCTCGGGAAAATTGTGGAACAAACTTAAATCACTTGGTATAGGTAAAAGTAAAGACCTCATTCTCCCTCCTGACTTGTGTCTGAACTCCTTAAATGATAAGTTTTCCCAACCCCCGAACCTTATTCAAACCGAAATCAAAGATAAAACTCTGAAACTGTACGCCTCTAAAGACTCATACATATTAAATAGAGACCAAAAATTCGAATTTACCCCTATTACCCAAATACAAGTTGAATCGTGTTTCAAGAGAATCAAGTCTAAAGCACAAGGCTCTGATGGTATACCGCTAGATTTCTTAAAAAAGCTCTTTCCTGTTATTATCCCATACATCACCAATATTTTCAACTCCTCCCTATCTCAGAATCACTTCCCAAGTCAATGGAAGCGAGCGTTAATCAGACCTATTCCAAAAAAGAATAATTCCCAAGGGGAAAAAGAATTCCGTCCAATATCCTTTCTTCCCATCCTGTCCAAAGTTCTCGAAAAACTTGTATATGAGCAGTTAACACATTTCTTAAAGTGCAACAATATTCTTGATAAATGCCAGTCTGGTTTCCGACACGGTCACAGCACGTCTACCGCATTAGCTAAAATCACCGATGACTTGAGACGCTCCATGGATCAAAAAGAAGTTTCAGTACTCGTGTTGCTTGACTTTTCGAAAGCTTTTGATTCCTTAGACAAAGATATCCTTGCAGCAAAAATGAGAGGCATGGGTTTTTCTCCTACAGCAGTCCACTGGATAACATCATACTTATCAGGCCGGTATCAGCGAGTAATTACAAATGATTTATGCTCAATGTGGATCAAAACAGCAAGAGGTGCGCCTCAAGGCTCTATACTAGGACCTCTGCTATTTTCCCTGTACATTAATGATTGCCCTTCAGTGATTAACCATTCCAAATATCATCTTTATGCTGACGATCTCCAAGTATACCTAAATTCAAATGTTAAAAGCCTATGCAATGGAATATGTAATTTAAATAATGACCTAGAAAACATCAACAATTGGAGTAAATCCAATTTTCTAAGCATAAACCCTAGTAAGTCGCAGGCTATTATAATTGGATATCCGAAAATACTCAAGTCAATCGACAGGGATCAATTACCGCAACTACGCATTTCTGATTCTCCTATAAAGTACTGCGACGAAGTTATTAATCTAGGACTGGTCATTGATGAAAGTCTGTCTTGGTCATCTCATGTAACTAAGGTATGTAAAGCAGTGAATAAGTCATTATTTCCTCTAATTCGTTTCAAACACTTTATTCCTCTCTCCTTAAAGAAGCAATTAGTTTCAACCTTAATATTTCCCCATTTTGACTATGCCGATGTTGCCTTTCAAGACATATCTCAGGCCCTGTCAACTAAACTTCAACGCTCCTTCAACGCCTGCATTAGGTTCATATTTAATTTACATATATCAGATCATACTACCAATTATATTAACAATCTCAATTGGTTAAAACCTAGTTCACGACGCCGGCTGCATATCCTTGGTCTTCTCTATCAAATTTTACAAACAAATACACCAGCGTACCTAAGAGACGAGTTTCAAACACTTAGTAGAGTACACGACTCAAATACGAGGGGAAATGATAAACTCGTTATTCCTCACCACCGGACAGTCAGATTCAATAAATCATTCATTGTGACCGCATGTCGCGAGTGGAACAACATTGACTTACCGCTACGTAAATCATCATCACTCGCATCCTTCAAAAGGGCACTATACGAAAAACTTCTCCGAGAACAACAACGAGACACATAAAACACCATGGGAACAGTAGGAAAGATTCAACACTAATCTCCTCCTGCCTCATCTTATATTCTTTTTCTTTCCAGGTACTGGGTGATATTTTCTTGTATTTGTATACATCCATGTTTACATTAGCTCTTTCTCAGTAGGTTTTCGCAGGTTTTTCACGCCCCCCTTCTTGTGTGGGCGTTTTCCTGCAGTGGGTTTTTTTCCAATAAGGACGACAGTCAATATCCTTAGGTTTTTCCCACGTTTGATCACATCTTTTTACACTTTGCTAACTTATAATTTTGATTGTTGAATGTAATTCCAAGAGCAACTTGACAATGTATTTAACTGCAATAATTTTATGTTTGACGAGGGGTTAGATGGAAGATGGGACTTTCTAGTCCCAATCTCGCCCAATAAAGACGTTTTATTATTATTATTATTATTATAATTCCGAGTCGTATTGGACAATTCGACTCGCCGTGGAGCAGGTAGCCGACCCTTCCCCGCCGTATAACCTCCGTTCCGCGGTCGCGGCTGTGGAATGGAGGGTCTTACGCGATGACGCACAGCTGGGCATTTCAATGACTTTAAATGTATTAAAATTTATTCAACATTTTGTAAAAAATAACAAATATATTCGTAATTCCACTGAAACGCTGAATAAGTAGACACCAAACTTCGTGGGATTTCGTTGATTTTCAGTAACGTTGCAAAACATTTTCAGCCACGTGATATTCTGTAATCCAGATTTAAGATATGCAACATAAAATTACGAGATAACAGCGCATTCTATATTCTTCTTTTAGTTAGCTAATGCAATGAATGGAATCGGACTTTGAATACCACTGGATAAAATTTCAGTCACTGAAATAAGAAAGTAAATTAGTACTTTAAGCGATAATTTCATAAATTGGCACATATGTAAATGTATATACGATGAATAAATTGGACATTGAGAACAAAAAAGAGTGTAAATTTAAGAATATATATTCTAGAGAGACAGAGAGTACATATACATTTTTTGGAAAAATATATTGGATAATTTCCGTAATTTATTAAAAAAAAGGAAATCGCAAGAAATACGAATTTGATATTTGTTTTTATTTAATATTGTAGAAAAAGGTTAGCACTTGTTGCAACTATAAGTCCACTTCCGAGTCATCGGCCTGAGATCCCCGGGCCGTAACCCCCTGGCGTGCGCTCAGGTAGAAAGGGACGACGCCCACTCCATAACCCACTGCGGCGAATAGCTGGGGGCATTCAAATTCATTGAAGGCATACTCAACTTTCAAATTTGGCAACAAAAATCGTAAGCATTAGCCCGCCGTTGCTACCATTCCACCCCGGGCAACCGGTTTTTAGAAAATAAACTCTTCCTGTCCCAAAATCGTCTACTGCGCAACGCCGTAAGCATTCGCCGGAGCTTGTTCGCTACTATTTAATTAAAAAATCAAGCAATATTTAAGCGCATCTATTCGTATAGAAGAATATAATTTGTGTTATTTGAGCTGCATTAACACTGAAGTTAGTATCATCATCGCCAATAGTCATCAATCCGAAGATTGGTTTGCAGCAGTTCTCCATTCCCCTCTCCTCTCTGCCATCTGCTTCATTCCTACATAATTATTTGCTTTGGATTCCTTTGTACCTAATTTACCTGATGTATTCGGTTCTTTGTCTTCTTCTATAATTCTTACCATTTCTGTCTCCTTTCAATATTGTTTTCATTTGGCTATTGTGTCGTAGAATGTGTCCAGTTGAAGTTATTAGCACCAGCCAATATTTATATTCTGCTAAGTTAAGCATTGCAGTTGACTTATGACTGTGGAAAAGTATCACTGTGGCTGTGGAGTACTACTGTGGAATAGTTCATGGGTTCCCGTCACATTGATTTGATGATTTCAGTATTCCGTTCGCATATGTTGTTTAAAAAGACGAGTTTCATCGGCTGCCTTTCTAGCGTCTTTAGGTCAAAAGGGATTGTTGTCATCTTTAGACATACTTATATATAGGCATGGGTTGGCTGGGTGTTGCGCTATGATTGGCCGATATCGCAACAGTAAACGTCCCGTAATGACCCGGGTAACGTATGACCCGACAATTTTTCTCAACTGTATTATATACATAAGTTTTATTGAATTGGATGAGTTATACATTCATTAATCTCAACGCTACGCGACCTCTATTCCTATAACACATTAACTTTTAATGTGAATGGCTTTTTATCGCCATCCTTTTATTCTACGTCAGAAAATTTCTCAGTTACGGCCTTTGTAGTAAGAACTTCCCTTGGAAGATGAAAAACTGTCACCTCCCTATCAGAGACATCAGAATCTTCATCAGTCACATCATATTGTCCTCCCGAAGAAAGTATAAATATAATCGCCTTCTGTGTCAGTTTCTCATCGGAGTTTTTCCATGGCATAATTTTCAGAATACGTACTTGAAGTCCAAAGGTTTTACAGCAACACAATTCTTTGCTCCTCACCCATCCCCAGCGAAGAAACTTGTTGTGCATCAATACAAATATAAATATTCTTTATCCAAAATCTCTAGTTAAGATCTCGTGTACATATTCAAAATAGCATTTACTTTACATTTAAATAATAAATATAACCCATTGGTAGCTTAGGATAGGGTTTTTTACACTTCATACAAAAAGCTGGAATGATCGTTATATATCTATGCCCGTATCACATAGTCTATATCTTGCATACAAGCTCCATGGTGGAGCTCACGGAGAAAAATTTAAATTTTTAGATATATTTATAAGCTCATGGATAAATGGAAATGGGTGATTTTCTGAGGAAGTTGATTTGGATAAGTACAGAATATTTTAAAAAGATTCAGCCGATTCTGCAAAGGAGTATTTAAGATACTTTTATTAACATTATTGTTAGTTTAACAAAATAAGAAATTCTATCTTAATTATATCTTCTACAATAAGAAAATCTGTCTTAATTAGAAGGTCTGGCTTTGAAAAGACTAAGCTTCAATATAGGTCTTACATCGGCAATTAGGAATAGAGAAATGAGGAAAATACGATTCGAAACACTGATATTTGGTAAAATGTGAAATATTTTCTTCGCGCATAAATCATATAAATGTCTTTTATCAGAGCGGTTGTTGAAAAAATCAGAGAACTTAATGGGCCATAGTTTGTTGAATTGAATTGCTATGGCATATGCTGCTTCATATAATAGACGTTAATCAATTTTCACTTTGAGTTAAGTTTAAATTATTTGAGGCTACTAAAATAATATATATATATATTTCTATGGAGTCGTTAGTAGGTAGTTACTTATATACAAGATTAATAACTTAGGCATATAATGAATGTACCACCGTGGACTGCTATTTTGAGACCCTTAGGAGTCGCACTAACGGTCGCTTAGGGAAATGTTGACGCTTCGGAACCGAATCTCAGGTGATTTGGGTGGTGGGGAAGGGGAAGGAGTCCGAAATGAAGGGTCAGGCAATCAAAGTGCAAAGAAGTAAAGCCAAATTAGTTGAATTTGCCCTTCACGCTCATTAGAAGATGAACTTAAAAAATGCGATCACACTTAAGCGTAAATCCTATATTTTAGGGCTATTTACAACAACATTAATTCATGCATTATCTAAACCTGAATATTTAGTGGTATAAAATACATTTCATATTTATATTTAGTTTACAATCCGTTTTTTCTCACTTATACCACCTTAAGTATCACTCTTCATTTGGAATAATTTGATAGGGAGATAAGAAACGGACAAAAACAAAATTCGCCCGATCGAGAGCCAAGGTGAGAAAGTCATACATTCGACTGATATAGATGGAATAGTTCATGTTTTTGCGATTATTGAGTTCAAAGGACATCCAGACGTCCAGAACGACAAAATTTCCCAAAAATGACCAACAGGGTGACTCCAGGATATCTCAAATTCAGGGTCGTAAGAATCGATAAATATAATTTACTATACTAGGCTTAAGGAAATGGTTATTTGGAATTAGAGATGTAAAGCACTTACTTGCAAAAGTTGTCTAAGAATTATAATTTTAAATGTTTATGTGCAAAATTAAAAAATATTTCTACTTTTCTATCGATTAAAATTTATTCTATTTGTACAAATAGTTAACAAACATAAAAATTATAAGAAACTGGTGCAGAATACTTCCCTAGATGTTTTTATAAAACGATTATATGATTTTTCTTATGTAATTCAAAATGAGTGTATGTCAATAACAACAAAAACAAATGTTTAAAAATTTTTTGTTGTACCTTTTTATAATGACTATGTAAATAACAGTTTAATTGTTGTCAGGGTCGTAAAGTACTTATTTTTGAAGAATGTTTAATTATTAAACTCAAAAAGCTATAATGATTGATACATGTTTTCACTGTTCCTTTTATATTAAATTGTATTCTGTTAGTAGTGTTAACTAACATAGAATTGTAAAAAATAACTACTGCAGATTACGAACAAAGGTGTTTATGTTATAAAAAGCTCCAAATTCTCTGTTAGCTCAAACACAAGCCTCTAAAAAATGTATCTTAATGCTTTACTTTAACTTCACATTTCAAACCATGGGTTATTTACTAAATTATCCAGCACCAATGATAGCATCTATGTGATTGTAGTTGCAACACACTTATTCTATGTTTTTGTCTTTGTATTTCATTTGTGATGGTTGAGTCGGTGACCCCAAAACGGAGATACTGTCCAATGGGGCACCTATATTCCAGACAAATCATTGTATAAATAATAATTGTATTTATCTAATCTGGAATAAAAATCATTATTATTATATTATTATTATTATATAGCTCAATCGAAGGAGGAAGACGATCGAGATGTTTAACGACCTTGTCTAAAATTCATTTTTCACGCACATTCATTATTGAAATGTTTAAACACGGAACTTTAAAACATATCATCCTCTTGCCATGCGGCTATAACTTACTTCTGTGTGCAGATGTACCTACTATTGTGAAAAAATATTAATATTTAGCCTCTGTTTAAATATTTACTCTTCAGTATGAAAACCTAAGTTAATGCGTTCTCTAATCGTTAATGCTCACGCCAGTGATGCGATAGTCGGATGTAATGCCAAAATCAAATCTTAGCAACTATTTGATTAAAAAACTGCGTAAAATTCCTGTTAACATTAGTCCGACATAATAAAACGAGGCCTTAGATGAGCGAATAAAATGGGCTTAAAATAATATTGGCCTTGAACGTTTTCTAAGATAAATCAGATTAGGAAATAGAACCGAGAATATATGTCCTTAACTCCGTCGGCCATATTTTTGTAAATAAGTCTACTGTAAATCATGATGTAACCACTGAGAAACATTTTCTCCAAACGCCTGATTTCTCAAGCATGCGTTGAATCTTATATCTGAGATTACACATTTGAAAACGAGCCTCTACTTCTAGGATTTATTTCCTAATGAATAATTGCCTTCTGGAGACAGTTTCGATGCTCAATTGCAATGGACCCCACCATCTGGGAAACAACAGCGTCATCGGCACCTCGAGGCCGCGGGTCTGGACGAAATGGACGAGGGTCGGGTGGTCGGTGGTTCGTCGCCGTCGCCCCTGGCGATCGTAAAGCGATGCTGACGTCGAATTAGTCGAATGACAACATCCGAAAGGGTGGTGGACGTAACCAATCACCTTTCGGGGCGTGACGTCAGCGATATAATTCGATCTTCAGGGAGCCGAACGCCAGATGCTCACAAATGCTATTACCGGCATATTGGTCTCCAAGGCCTCCCACCCCCAAGTCGATCGAGTAATGACGTCTACCCGAGTTATTATTTTTCCAAGAAGTCGGAGCATTGCATTCTGGGGCGGGGTGGGTGGAATCCAGAAAAAGAAATGGAAAGAAGTAAACATTTGGAGACGTTGTCCAATAAAGTGGAGACGCGCAAAAAATAAACAAATATGCGTCCGGTGAATAATTAACGATTCAACCAGAGCGAAAATCAAATTCCCGATACAAAAACAATTATAATCTGTCTCATTCGGTACTTCAGCCGTAAGCTCACTCGCAAAGAGTCGTCCGCATAACTTTGGTATCTCAGGGAATCGTTTCGTCAGACGCCGAAGAAAACAACCCAGGATGATGAAATACCTACGTCATAAAAATTTTGCCCATGGCGAAAACTGAAATTATGCTTGCCGAGTCATATAGATTAAGCGATTGCTTTCCGCTTTTAGGTACATACTAGATTGCTGCGATGGATTTCCCCTTCCGAATGCCGCCTGGAGCCTAAATGGAGAAGTGAAAGCCCTAAGTGAAGTGGCGAAGTGAAAGGACACTACGCTGTGAGGAATCTGTCTGTACTGCCATATAGGGGTTTTCCTAAGCGATTTGTGATAAATTTTCATGAAATTGAAACCACACATTTTCGCCATAACTGGTTGGGAGTTTTTTGAGTCTTTAAACTAAGACTTTAAATTAATTGACTCGAAATTCGTTAGTGTAATGGCGTGCTTTTATATTCCTCGCAATGAATTCTGAAAAAAGATAAAATAATTCACAGGAAAGATAATTAAGGAAGTACGGTCATGTAAGCAAAGGTCAAGCAAAGATGTAAAAAGGAATCGCGTAATTCAAAGGCGGGAAATAACTTATCTACGATTCGCTCTGAGCAAAATAGCATTTTTATATAGGTAACTTATATATCTTATATATAAAAATGAATGTTTGTATGTATGTATGTATGCCCTCCATAGACTCGAAAACTACTCGACCGATTGCGCTCAAAATTTCACAGTTTGTTCTTATTAGTCCCGGGAAGGTTTAAAGAGTATTTTGAATGGAATCAAATCGGTAGAAATGATGTTTTTAATGTTTTTTCAATTTTCCATAAGTTTGCACGGGATTTGACAGTTTTCGTCGTGCAGTCCTTTCTAATTTCATTAATTAAAATACGTAAATTTGTACTAATTCTTTTTATTTTGGCTTCATTAGAACCTTGAAACTTTGAACTATCTTATTCCTTCGATGTTTTAACGTTATATCCTCCCGTTAATCAGTATTTTCGTAACTTAAAGGATATTTGGAGCACTTTTAATGGTATCTCCATTGTTGTATTTCGTTCATTTCTGGTGTATACATTACTGGATGCAGGGAGAAGTACAACGATGTTCTTTTATTGTTGTAGCAACCACGATTTTGTTTATAGAAACAGAAGGTGACTGATTATTCTGTGGATTAAAATTCAAGGTAAGGCTGCTGATAAATAAAAACCAAACTTCTCTAATTAAAGTGGTGACTCATAATTAATAATTAGTTCTGTATCATGTTTTGTTAACCGAGTGAAGCGAGGTCTATGTTTTAACCCGAGGCGTTAAGCCGTAATCGTGAGACAAACAGACGAAATGCCGAACATCTTCAATCAATCGCTTCAAGTGTGTGGATATAATATGGAAAATCCATGATTTTCACTTCATTGTAGTATACAGTCAATTATATGTTGCATGCTCACGAGTGGGACAGACCAGTAATAACAAATTCTACACCAGCTGATGAACTCAACGCTTGCCTCAAAGCGTCACATCTTTGGAGACGTGCAGAAACTCACGTTAACGACTAACATGTGCTTAAATCTGCAGCGCAATGTGTCAACCGTATTTTGAAAACAGCTATTGGACATTGGTAATGGAAAAGCACCAGTTGATGCCGACATTAAATATATTGCAATTCCATTGAACTTTTGTGTCTTTGTTCCATCGATCGAACAATTAATTTAGGAATTTTTTCCACAAATTGTCACCAATTACATAAATCACCAATGGCTTTGCGAACGTGCTATTTTGGCAGCAAAAAATACCGACGTAAATGCAATAAACTACGCTATCCACGAACAGATTTCGGGCGAGTCTGTCACCTATAAATCGATTGACAGTGTAATCAATGCAGACGAGATTTTTAATAATCCAATTGAGTTTTTAAATTCGTTGGATCTTTCTGGTGTATCACCGCACAAATTTTCACTCAATCTCGGCGCACCAATAATTCTTTTGCGCAACATTAATGCACCAGGATTGTGCAATGGAACCAGGCTCACTGACAAACAACTGATGCCAAACGTCATATAAGCGACAATTCTGAATTGCAAGTTAAAAAGTGAAGGTATGCTTATTTCCATCATTCCCACAGACATGCCATTTGATTTCAAACGACTACCCCGTTCGCTTTGCATTCTTAATGACAAACAACAAGGCACAAGGTCAATCGCTTCAAGTGTGTGGATTACATCTGTAAAATCCATGCTTTTCACTTGGTCAATTATATGTTGCATGCTCAGGAGTGGGACAGCCGGAAAATGTATTTGTATTTGCAGAGGCCGGTAAGACCAAAAATATTGTGTATACCAAAGCATTTCGATACATTTATTCGATTTCAATTTAATCGACAAAAAATCATAGTCTTTCATTTATTTTGTGCATATAAATGGGTCTGCTTTGTATATGTGTGCCTACTTGGAAAGAAAAGAGGCATTGCAACGCATGCCGGGCACAGCTAGTATTTTATATTTATAACTTACAAGCATTAAAAATTGTTTGCACCCATGTTTTTCAATTGATATAAATAATGTGATAAAACTGCGTACTGAATTGGATGCGAAGCAACGTGCGAATTTGCAGTAAATATGCGAGCAAATAATAAAACGTAGACGTATAAATTCTCTGGTTGCTGCAATAAATTTTATTCCTGCTGACCAAAAAAAGGGCATCTATCAAGGAAATGTACTAAGTATCAAAAGAGAAACACAGAATACATAAATTAAAAAGCTGCAACAAATGCCGCCGTGATAGTCCTACGAGAGAAATGGGTGAAAAAGAGGTATACGGTTATAAATAAATAAACAAGAGGCAGAGCATTTCTCTGAATTCAAAATAAACACCGGCCAATGATGAATTTCTGTCAGATCGTGCAACGCTTTCACCACTGGAGATCTCTGTTTGAGCGAAGCATTGAGTTACGTAACGGGGGAGTGGCTTACTTCAACCTTCTCCAGAACAGAAGGAATATTCCATTAGAAGCAGTTTCCAAAGAGTTTCCGCGGCCCTCGAGACGCGGACAAAGATTTCTCCTTCATCGCAGCGAGTCAATTTTGGGTTTGGTTTCGGGAAAATGAGTTTTCTTTCCTGACCTCAGGTAGGAAATTGAGGGTAGTGTTAATTTTGTTTATTTTAGATTGAATGATCTAAAAGGATGGAGGAAGTCCCGCTGATATCATAAACGGGGAAAATATGTCCAATTAGAGCTCTGCAGAGTAGAGGAGCCAACCATTTAGGACGCATTCAAAAGACGTTATAGCCTCCAGAAAGTAACAATGGTGGGAGAATTGAATGGGAAGAAATACCGTGGTAAAACGAGAATGGAATTGATCAGGAAAGTTATGAAAAATGTTAATATAGACTTGAGAAGGAACGCGGTAACTGAAAACATCAGAGACAATTGAGAGCGGCAGCAAAGCAATTTTTGAATTTGTGACTACTAATAATGACAATAATCTCGTATTTGAAGGAATATTTCTCCCTAAAACCAACTCAAAAATGAGGCTCTGTTTCCATGAGGGAAACATCAGCTGGTCAAATATTAAGCGATATTTTTCGTAATTATTGCAATTTTTAAGAAATCTATCTTCATTAATTATTTGAGTCTAACATGGCGGAACAACTTGAATTTAGAGAAAGTAGAAAATTATACGTCGATAACATAGAAGTATAGACATACTCTGGAAAATACAGAGATTAGGAAAAGAGACGCAGAGATTTGGAAAGGTTAGAATTGATTTTAAATGAAGTTTAATTATACCTGCAATATGATTGACTTGCTTCTGAATCTGCAAAGAAGATGGACCATAATAGCTAAGTCCAAACCTTATGTAAAAGAAAAAAATGTAAATGTATAGCAGTTGGATCGAATACGCTACAAATAGCATAATTATATATTATATAAAACATTTTGTTTCTTTACCCCATATTTTAAAAGTTCCGAAATACAAATTAGAATATAAATCGATCTGGGATCTTCAAAGCAGTCACATACACATAATTATTCATTACAGAAAGAGAAACATTTTGACATGACACTTGTATGAAATGCGGTCTTGCAACATTTTGACGTTTGAACAAACGCCCGAAAGATCTCACGAAGCAAAATTTGCCAGTCAGACTTGGTTCTTTGTAGATAAGGAATTCAGTGCTAAACTCGAACGGAATTCGTTCATTCTCACCCAAGTACATGACCCAGGTGTGTCCTGAAGAGGTTACAAAGAAATATATTACCACTAAGTCTGCAAAAAAATCGGTTTGAGCCAACGCATCCAGACATCACGGGTGCGATTTTTTGTTGTGGTAGGACTGATCATGTTCGAAACCCGGGGAAAACTCTTAAATTGAAAAATTAAATTAAAAATATCGGTGTTTTAACTTTTAAGAGGAAAATATCGGCAAAATTAATAACATGTGAAAGCTACTATAATAATATATCCACCCTAATATCTACACATTTCTTCCTCATAATCTTCAATTCACGGTTCATTAGTACGCTGCACAGCCTGTTCCTGACGCCATATTAGCATCTACATATTTATAGTATAATTTTAGAGGTTGTTTCACAACTGTAATATTAAAGTATTTGGAAGACAATTTCAACTGTTCAAATATTTACAGACTCATGCTTCGTCGGAATATCAGGAGGACGAATAGTAACGTTTGTAATTGTAGTGTGAGTGAGAAACGAGGTGTCTTTCAGGTGCGCAACGTGTCCCGAATTGGCACTTCGTTTTTAAATCGTGAGCGATACAAGGATTCAGCCACTAGTGAATAGCAAATGTGTATCGTGAGTTACCATGGAGCTGCGGAGACAGGGCAGGGGGGAAAGCGATGCGAATCACGAGGGAGAACAGGCGTGAGGCTCCTAGTTCGTCTCCCATCACGCATTTTGTCCACAAGGTCAACTCGTAGATCGACTGGGGCGAAATATGGTCGCCACAAAAATAAATATCGGCCCGGCGATAATGGATCCACGACGGGGAAATAATCTTTTCTACCGTCCCTCTCCTCCCTCCCGAACCCTCCCCCCTTCATTTGTCCTCTGTTCCCTCTCCCCCTCTTTCCATCCATTCTCTATTCACCACCACCCCCCTCTTTACTCCCACCCTCCTCTCTTTCTCTCTGGCACTAGTTATCTCATCTTTCCGAACGTGGAGGCCGCAGTCCGCCCTCTGCTCTGTCGCGAGACGGAGTCCTCTGAACACCTCGACGAGTCACCCACGAGCACCGAAATCGTCAACGCTGGCCAGAGCGTATTGCCCACTGCCGGCTATTACGTTTCTCTGACTCCCCTCACAGTCGGGCAGCGGCCGGACCCAGGCGGAAAATAGTCTCCACACCACCCTTAACGCGAGGGACGAGCGACACCTGTTGCACTGGACCACCGGCGAGGAGGAATTCCGAATCAGCGGGACGTGATTTAGGAGCAGCCACAGGTTCAGAACGGGGGATACTTCACGAGCCAGCCCTGCGTGAGCTGGCGAGGAAAGAATCACTCCTCTTGGTCTTATATTTTGGGAGGAAATCTCAATAAAAACTCTTCTTCTGCTGGGATATAAATCACTCATAACACAGAGATTGTGTCAAGAAGATTCCTTTTGATCAAAAACTCTGCAGCATCCTTCGCGGACCACATAGTAATACGCTGACTATTGTCCTCCAAGAACGCTTTACGAGTGAAAGTGAGTGCAAAAAGATGCCAAGTACGGAGCGATAAACCAAGAGACTGGAACTTGCACCCTGTGATTATTGTTTACAGCCACCAGAACAACTGAAGATACCACTTTTATCGTAAGTACACATTCACCTCACCTCTCTCATTCCCGTAAATAGCAGTTTCTAAAATGTCCCCCAATCACTATGTACTCCAATTTACCTTAGGAAGTAAAGAGGCTCTAATACTGACCTCCGATTATATTTCTGTGTAAGTTTCTAGTGGCAGCTGTTCATACTCCTTGTTATAACCCATAGTTTAATCTTCTCGTTATATTCCAAATTCATATTTAAGGAATTTAATCTCATCCATAAAAGTTTTAAATTTCCGAAACCGATTCATTCTTATTTTTCACGATTTTATTGGACAACCATGAGCTAATGTGCACAACCTTTGAAAGAAGTATCAGGCTACAGTAGAAGTCTACTTATTAAAGCCGAAATACTGAGTTCTAAGTATTAACTAAGAACGCAAGAGGACTAGAAGCAGAGAAATGATTAGAGTACTCAAAACCACAGGTGACAATAAAATGAGTTTATTCCAAGCAGAAAGACTGTTTTTCGCAGTTCAGGAAAGTATCTATCTCGGAATTTAAAAAGCAGCAATGTCACAACATATTGCATCAACAACAAAGAAGAAATGTTTTCTTACCGTTTATTTTGAAATTATTAAGAATTAATCCTGATGTTAGTCTATGTGAGAATGGATCAATATTTCAAGAGTCGCCATGAAAGACGTAGTACGGCGACAATAATGTTATTATTTCTTCTTGGAGTCACGACCGGCGGGATAGCCTTAGGGTACAGCCTTCAGCAAGAGTCACCGGAGGGCAGGGAAATCATGGCATCTATGAAGCCGCAGCTACTACATTGTGTCACCGCGATGTTTACACTTTGTCATCGAGGAATTCTTCATCCAAGTCTTTTCTCATAACTCTTGAGCAAAGACACGAACCTTTCTTCGAGGAACTTAAGAACTCCTAACTGCGTGAGCACCGGCGCAGGTCTAGGGAGTGTCAAACGTACACATTGCTGGCTCAGTAGCTGCTCTGCACAATGATGCTTTGAAGCTAAATTTACGAAATAAACACACTGGAGTCCTTTTACGCATGGAGGCCGTATACTCACGGAAGACAAACAGGTATGTTATGCAAGGACGTCCGCGACCTTCCGCGCTACGTCACGCCAGGGAAAAAAATAAATTGATTTATGACTCCGTGAGATAGAAACACACAGTTCTCAACGGAGACAATTGCAACGCAAGAGCGTATCTCTTTTCAAGCTGCTAGTCTTTCAAGATGCGATAAACGGACACTTGAGTGGTAGCTGCATAGGAGTAAGAACAAAACAATATGAGCATGAACTTAGCGACGGATTCAGTATTATACAACGGAATTGATGTCGACTTTGGTACCAAAACAACAGATAAAGACTAGGTAAGGTTTTTCTTTATACCGAACCAATTTTAAGTGCAAATAGCCGTTCCAAAAACTCCATTGATAGTCCAGTATCTACATGAGTAGCGCTTTAAAGTCAAAACAAAACAGATTATTTTTATCGCAGCGTGATTAAAGCTGTGGATTACTTTTCTGTGATTAAAAAGCTTGCTTCATATTTAAGCGATAATGGTTCTCCATTAAATTAAATGGCAATTGTTTTGAATTTTTTGTGACTATGTGGCTCATTGTGCTTTGCGAAGGTATTTTTATTGTTGCTTAAACCGTAAGTAATCTTCATTTTTTTGTTTAAAAACAGATAAATTGGTTTATGATCATATTTTTTAAAGATATTAATACTGTACAAGTCTTCACTAAACACGAACACAATCCTACGTTAGTCTATTTAGGAGAGCGGCTAAAATAGAAATGAACCTACCACTGTCAGAACTAAAACCACTTACCAACGCAAAGTTTACCAGGATCTATAATACAGTTATTTGTCTCCATCTTGGAATAAAATAATTTATTTCCTGTGAATTTCACAGATGTGAACGCCGAAAGTAACAACATCAGGAAGTTTATACCTCCCCCAATTGGTGATTATTTCGAGTCTATTTTCAAAAAGTATTCTTTAGCATAAGCTAAAAATTTATTTACAAAACTTTTTTTCAGCACTCTAGCTAGCAGCAGTGAGTGAATTTCATTTTATTCATTCGACACTTTGTGCGGTTTTTACATGGCCTCTCATACGCTATGATTATGACAACACAGCAGAGAAATATAATGCTAGGATAGGTACTCAGCATGGCTAGAGATAATTTTTACATTCAATATTGTCAGTAGTTAAATAGTAAGATTCCTTCTTCAATTCTTCAATATATTCAGTGGCTGTATTTAAAAATATCTTATTTATTGTAATGCCATACTTGAAACTTTATGTAAGAAATATCTAGAATGTGATAAAAACAAGTTTACACTTATTTCAGGAAAAATATATTTTTCATATTTGACCTGACTTTAGATATATGTACCTACGTGAATATTTTACTATTTCAAAATAGGTCTTTTAATCAACCTGATATTATAAGTACAATGATTTTATGATACTTTAAATCAACCGAATACTACAGGAGGCTCTTCCACACATATCCAGTCACCAATGAATTCTCACATTTACATAATCTCCGAATTATTCATCATCATTGGGTTACAACTCGCACGTGGAGTTGTCATTCCACTGCCATTTTATAATTTTCCTGCGCTAGGGACACTTCTCAACTTTCCCCAACAGATCACGTCATCTCGGCTCATCTTTAGCGAACTGGTTCCTGTATGTATTTCAAGTTTCCTATTCAGTGTAAACTTTCTGCTATCAATTGTTTTCTGCCAGCTATTCATCTGGAAAAATACTTTTCACTTGATTGGCTCTTCTTCCCACTAATTCCAAAGACGATAACGACAGGAAGATATGATCGCTACAAGGCTGCAACAAAGATATTTCACCGAAAAGTATACCGCTATAAAATTAAGCTATACATAAGCAGATAATAAACTGGACAAGCATTAAACGCAGAGGATATTCAATATGTCCATAGATAATTTTAGCCGATTTATTGGCCTCACAACTGTATGTTCTATTTCACTCATTGGCTTTCCCATTTCCCGGAAGCAGCTCATGTTTTTTCGCCGTTTCCATCAAAGTGAAAGGGCAATGATAAGGCATCTACTGATGGTGGGATTCAAAAACCCGATTAAAATACGATAACAGGTAAGAGAGGAGCTTGAGCAACACGCGAGTTGGTGCGATGTTATCACGTGACACAAATAGAATCACGAGGAATGCGCTTTTGTGCGCGCCCGTACGTTTACCATTTCTCATCCAATCCCTTTCTCACTCCCTTCCTCCTCCTTCCCCTCCCCCTTCCTCCTCTGAATGAATTCCTTCGCCGATGAGCGCAAAATGCAACCTGGGGCCCGATTCTGATCTTCCACCAGTGGAAGACTGGTGGAAAGTTCCACCATTCGTTCATTGAACGACTCTTGATCCGTTAAATGAACGGCTCAATGACCCCCTCTGGAGAGCCGAACATCACAAACTTATGCCGATTTCCAACTTACCTCGAAACCGCGAACAAAAAAATGTCTACCTTCCGCACGCTTACTTCCGTCGGAAAGTTTCCACCACGACACTAGCGCTGTTCCACCAAGTGGATGACGGGTGGAAGGGAAGCTTGACTTTCCACCAGTCATTGAACGATGAACGATGTAGTGAACGATTCTCTGGTGGAAGGTGGAACATGTGACGTAGTGTCGGAAAGTCATGACGTTTTGGTGGAAACTTATGACGTTTTGGTGGAAAAGTTAAACATCGGGAAAGCATCAGAATCTACGTCTGGTCAGAACCTGGTCTACGAGTGAGCTAACTAGCGAGGAGGCATTTCCGCCTACTGACGAAATGGTACCACAGAGAGACACCGCATGGTGGGAAAAAGCATAAACATGGCCGTCATCTAAAACGCATGATGCGAGGAATTTGTCCCATTTACGGGCAGCATCGCAATGAATCGTGGCAGATGCATTTGTGAGGGCGATTTTCGGTCTATTTCTCCCCAAACTTATCTTTTGAACGGTGAAGTATCTGTGAACTTTTGACCACCCAGGGTGCAATGCGTCAAGCATTATAACTACGGCGGTGATTAATACCTCACTCTACACATATCTCTAGCGCCGATAGAAGCGATGAAATAAGAGAGATACAATACCGAAATGATAGATGCAAAATGTGACTTACCTACGCGTCATTAGTTGACTACTATCAAAACGGATGGAGATACTAAGAAAATTCTTTGACAAATACTTCAATTCCGTCCTAACCCGCTTCCAATTACTTCATCCTATTCTCCACCAATCTTTCATGTCCGGTGTAAAAAACACCTCCTGCCGCACATGCACACCACACCACGCAATTAGCGATAGCAAGAAAGCTTACGTCGCGGTTCCACTAAGCGAGAAGAGGAGAATTTGTTTGTTCAAAGCTGTCAGAAGAGAGTACCTTGCTTTACTTCTCTGATTTCACCTGCACTAAACCGAATATCTTCTCTAAAGAACTCCACCACCATGGCCACATCCACTTTCGGTAGATTGTCCGTACATAACCAGTTTGAAAAGCCATTGAACTTGTTCTCATGAAACATTGTGGCTTTGTATATCAGCAAATGGAACTGATGATGAAAGGTAACTAATGAAATATGCAAGGTATGAATGATAGGAATGGTAAATGAAAGGAATAGAAGATGAGATAAAGGAAATGTTTGTCAAAACGAAAGTGATCAAAACGTAAACATCTAAGCCGGAACACCACAGAACGCGAAGTCACAGGTACGCAGTTTCGTATTTCATTTCACTGCGCATGCGACGGTTGCCGCGAAGAACGCCTTCGCGGTAGCTCTGTACTAGCAGGGAGCGTAGGAGCTTAGAAAACGTCTTTTAATGGCATGCTCAATGGAGGAGACTTTCCGAACTTTGAGCATTTTAATCGAGGTATATTAATGCATGTTCACCAGATTTTAGGGACTCTGAAATACAATAGTAAGTACAGTCGAAGATAATTCCATATGCCTCGCAATGTTGACTATCTACCTGTTACGTCATCATAGAAGCTGCCGCTGTCCCGCCATTTCCGAGCCTTTTCAAATGAACTTCAAATTAACATTCAATTTTTTTGGAAACTAAGACTTTTTAATCCAAATAATTTGCGTGTAATGAATACATTTCTGGTGGGGCACCTGTCGCAATTAATGAATTCTGTTTTCTTTGATGAAGGAAACTACCCTATTGCTGTGTGTGGAATTAAAAACGCGAAGAAATCACGCAAATTACCCATAGTTATTCATGTCAAATGTTCTATTTTTTAGGTTTTGTGTATTCTTCATTTTTATGGGCGGGGTTCGTTTCAAAAGTCAACAGGAAGCGATAGGTAACCTAGACCTCAATCAAGCAAGTGTTAGTCGGGCAATTCAGGAGGTTACCAGTACCAGTACAGTACAAGTTCAATCAGTGATCATTATGTTTCATAGTTAATGACTAGCTTAAAACAAAGAAATCCTACCACGGAATATTCCTACATTGTTATTATGAATAAGAGCGATAATGTCAGAAATAGCAACAAGCATTGACATACATTCATAAATTTAAAGCATTCATATATTTGCTTAGTCATTCACGTTTTACTTGACAAATGTTCTACAAATATCATAATCTTAAGATTCGCCAACTCACCAAATTCCTGAATATCCATTTCTGTCGAAATCTCGCGCCAATTTGCAGCAAAAACAAAGACGCAACTCGTAGCGATGTCCAAAAAACTGAGCCAATAGCTCTCAAAATAGGATCATTAAGCCGCTCAATGAACGTAAGAATGGCGTTCATTGAACAGCTCAATGAACGAATGTCGACAATCCCGTCGCTCATGTGAACGTCGACATTACTGAATAGGCCCCCCAGGTGTGCAGCAAATTGGCAAATTGCACGAAGGCCTCCTCACTCTAATTCCACTTCTGGGGGTTATTTTGTAATTTCACCTTTTTAATGACTCTTTGCGAGAAGGCGGGAGATCCGTTTCGCTTTATTAATGATAGACTCACGATCGGTTAAGGTCCGATAGTGGCTCCATTTCACGTTCCTAACGGCAGATGCCAAATGCAGGAGCCAAATGAAACGGATCAAGAGTCAAAAGATACGGATCAAGAGTCGAAAGAGCGGATGAATCAAATAAATAGACCGGCAGTTCACCACTTAAGAGCCAAATATGGTCACACCGCCTGGGTGACGGAGTTGAACTACGAAAAATGACGTAATTTTACACATTTTATGACGCATTCTCACTTAAGAGAGATTACAAAATAACCCACCTGTCCTCTTCTTCCTCTGCTTTCCCTTTCTGTCCTTAACATCCCATTTCCGCTAGACTAGCAGCCTCATTGGCATACCGTCCTGCTCATCCGTCTACCTCCATATTTTGCTTGAGATATACATTTTTATGAAAACTGTCAACTCAATAGGTCTAATTGTAAGCGGAATTATCAAGAAACTTTATTTTGCTGCATTTACAAGTAAACTAATGAAGTTATTCCGGGATATCTCGTTCCATGTTTATCAACCTTTATCTTTTTCATTGTACACATGGATATACGGTTTTATACAACTCCAAACAAAGTTTCAATGCTGATTAAGGATTTCTTTGGGTCGTCTCACTAAGACCAACATCGTCTGAGCTTTCATCGAATGTAATACTATTACTGAGTTCAGTGGGAAAGCAACAGTTTCTAATGTCTTCGATGGATAATAAACATTCTTTCCAAAATACTACTAATTCCTTTTTACAAATGCCATATCGTCTCAATTTACTCATTATATTTACTGCTCCATACTTTCCAATATTCCTTTCACATTAAGCCGCTATCATCATTTTATCATTTCCTTTTATTTTCTGACATCCTGAGGCTTTGGGAAGGAGATCAAAGTTAAGATTACCGAATGATAGATTTTAATGTGGCGTCCTTTGCCTGTTGTCTGCCTTCCTAGCAGTACAGACAAAATCAAAAAGTTAGTGACAAAAATTTGAACTCCAAGATAAGCACTCGATGCATGAGATTATTCCCATGACGGATGGAAACAGAGTCATCTATGTCACCCCTGTTACAAAAATTGAGGAAAATTCTAGTATATTTCTAATTAAAATATACAAAATGTGTTTATGTTTGATTATTTTGTAATCCCACCTTTTTAGTGACTCTTAGTGGAAAGGCGGGAGATCCGTTTCCCTCTCTTAATGATCGGCTCACGAACGGTTCGTGAATTGTCGAAGCTTCAATTACCTTACATCAAATAAAATATGCCGAGACTAGCGAATGCTCAGATTGCTCAACATCTTACGGAAGATATCTTACACTTTACATACCACGAAAATCTAAATACAGTCAAAACTACAAGCGATATGTAAGCGATCACTCAATATTTAAAAAAATAAGTGCATCTAATTAGTGTTCGATTCACAAGCACGGGAAACATCTACCAAGAACGTAGATATTAAGGCAATATTTGTTAAAAGTATGAAATTATATTATAAATAACTTAACTCCATTCTCCATACATTGGCGGATAGGCACACGAAAACAAAGGTATCAGCAACATTGTTTGGGAAATATTGATACGAAATATATACACAGATAATTCAAGCAAATAATAACATAAGCATTTCAAACAAAGCATACCTTCACCTGCCCAATATATTGGAGTTGAAAATGCTGAATTTCTTCATGTTTAGCAAATAACAACAATACGATTTAAAATCGTTTGTATCTTTCGCGCCCTTGTTTATTTTCCAACTCAAGCTTCAAGTGGAAACGATGGTGGCTCCATGTCACGTTCTTTATGACAGGTGAGATGGAACTAATGGCAGGCGGAGATAATGAAACGGATCAAGAGTTAAAAGATACGGATCAGAGCGGAAGAATCGTCTAAAAGACCAGCACATGACCGGCAGTTCACCGCATGAGATCCGAAGATGGTCACGCCGCCTGGGTTGCGGAGTTGAACTACGAAAAAGTGACATTTTGTGACGTATTCTTACTAAAGTGAGATTACAAAATAACCCCCAAGAGCTGCCCTCTTTTGCACTAAGAAACCAATGTGCTTTGGGATAATTAATTATAGCCGATGATTAATAATGCATTACGTCTCATACCTATCACGGCAGCGAAATATTAAAAAGTGGAACAACAGGCGCATAATATATAAATGGAGGTCATAATTATAAATGAGTATAAAAGTTTTATAAAGCAACACGAAAAAAATACTTAAGATGTACGGAAAGAATTTCTCCTTGCAAATTCATTTATGGCCAAAGCCCCGCGTAGAGTGATTCCCAAGCCTCTTGATTCCTACAGATCGGGAACTCGGAATTCTCAGAGTGAACAGAGGCCCTTTTTACAAGATGCTTAGTGTTACCAGTGCTGTAAACCGAGCTGAATTCAGTTTGCTTAAGATTGTAACGAGCTGAGGGTGTTACCGTATCCGATGAAAGAATTAAATTCGATTATCTGAACAGAAGTAAGGTAGAGCGGCGTTACACATGGAATTTAAGTCCCATTGAAGTCACTTGCAAGTGGTATTTCGATGTGTTAGCACGGACTTGAATGGCAGCTAGGGTCAATTGCGGCAGTAATCGACCGTCATTCGTACTTGCAAGGAAAATAGACTGGATTCTATGTTGTCTGAAACTTGCATTTCTAGACGGCGATAAAATTGCATCACATTCGGTAAAATTCTGGTCATATGACCGAAAACATGCAAACAACATGCAAACATTTAACATGCAAACAACAAATTCATTTACCGGAGGAGGACTTGTTATTTTTTTAACATATTTTGAACTTGATAACACATAGTGTGTATGTTCCATAGCACACCCATATAACATGTAATGCAGCTGTATGCTGCGTGCCCAATCTCCTTCTCCAAGCCTCTCTATCCTGGGCTGTTTCTTCCTCTAGCTCTTTATTTTCCTTAGCTTTTCTAATTCCTTCCACCCACGGCTGTCTAGGTTGACCTCGCTTGTTTCGTCCAGGAGGAGTACACTGGAAGATTTGTATGGGCCATCGACTTTCTGGAATTCTTAAAAAATGACCAGACCATCGCAAATTTTTCTTCTCATTTCTGTCGATTACCGTACCTGTCTTTCCCATATGATTGCATATCTCATCGTTGGTAACTCTTTTTATGCGCGATACTCTAGCACTTCTTCTTAGACAATCTATTTCAACAGCTCTAAACCTTCTTTCTTGGTCTTTGGTGATCACCCAGGCTTCACAGCCATAACACAGCACGGATTCTATAAGTGTTCAGCCAATTCGTCTCTTATTTTTCGTATGCATATTTTTACGCCACCATAGGGAATTTAAGCAGCCAAAAATTTATTTACTTCCTTGAATCCTATGTTTGATTTCTCTCTCTCTCCTAGACCATTTTTATTAATTATTGCACCTAAATATATAAATTCCTCCACTTGATAAACCACCGTTCCAATATCGATCAATATTTCGGAATGTTCTTCACCTGCTGTCATGTTACTAACTTCACTTGTTGTCATGTTAGTAAATATTTTGTTATTTACTGGAAAATTTCTTCATTGCTATTGACTGTTTATGAAAATAGTAATGACTGTCCTCGTATTGAATAATAAGAAATAAAACAATGCTCATTCTTTAAACGCTTTATAGATGATGATCTAAAATATACAAATTGATGAAATCCATGAATGCTTGTGGAACTGGAGCAGTGAGATGTATAATCGGATCGATTACCGAAATATAGTGATTTTTGAAATAGCCTCACACCTACTTTACTTTCGTCATTTATTTTTTTCGGAAAAACCGGAAGTTATGTGCAAATAGGACAATGCCGTGCAAGTAGCGATACTCATCTAGACGCAATTGCTACTTCCATTTAATTGAAATTCCATGTGTAGGGGCGGCTTAGGATAATTGTAAATATTCTGCATAAGTTACAAGATTTTGAAACAAATATTATGAATAATTAACCTAGCTAACCCATATTGTGGGAGCGTGGTGGCCTAGTGGGTAGAGTGCTAGGCTACTGATCGAAGGGTCCCGGGCTCAAATCCGCGTGAAGCCTTTGGACGACCCCAAACAAAAATCCTCGGGAGTGCGAGCTGGCCCAGGGAAAGGAACTGGCCCCCCTACCCTGAGTGTTTGAAATTCACACGCCTGTGGCTTAGTCCGTGATGAGCTCTACCCTCAACTATCCTAACCAACCTTGGGGTTGAATCATTGAATGAGTGAGTGAACTCATATTGTACGAAGAGTAACTGGTAAAAATATCCGCACTTTTAATTACCACCAACCATGGTTTCAGCCGTCATCAGGGTCCATAACCCTGAAGATGGTGTAACGTGCCGCTACCTTGGTTGTTGGCAATTAAAAGTTTGGAAATTTTAAACAGTGTTTCTCTTTCTTCAAGATGGATGTATTAGTTTCCACAAAGTCATTGTCGATACCCTAGTTAAGTTCTGTCTGACGATTTCCATATTGCCTGCGATATTAGTGCCCTTCCTATCGAGTTCACGCCCACGTTTTCACTCCGAGAATGACCGGGAAGTTATTCGGCTGAAAGGGACAAACAGTTTAGTCCGGATAACTGTGACACCATTCCGGCCGGGTAGTGAAACGTTTGCATACAAAGGACACATAACTTGGGGGATCATATAATAACGGTTATTAAGTCGGTGTGCGTCACATTCATCTTTCTGGAATGAGGGTGAACCCGATTCGGGTCAAATCCAGGAATGACATCCGAAGGGAATTGAAAGGAGGATGACCTTTCGAGAAAATTCGCACTCGGTGCCCTGTGACCACGGCAGCCAAATTCTGAAGATCCCATTCCAAGATCTGTTCGTTCCAAGAGTAGGAAATAGCTGTGGTACTAAAAGAACACAACAGTTTCACTGCAACTGTTTCGCAACCGTAACAGTTTCAAAACGAAATAGTTCCGCGAAACACCCTGTTGCGGACAACAGATAGAGGTACACCAATCAACAGTCAGTCGATCGGCGCTGTTAAAAAATGACTGGAAATTCTGTAGTCTATGTAATAAGAAATCTTTCACTTAAATAAAGTAACAATTGCATTTAGATGCGTGAAATATAGGTACTTCACCGTTTTAATTCTATCTACAACGACGGGTGAACATGTGTTGACTGAATAAACTATCAACCGCTTACAACAGATTCAAATCTAACAAATTGTAGCTTATAAACGCAACGCAACCTCACATGCAGTGCAACTGGAACAGAATAGGTGACTAAACAGAGAGCATCAGCGATCAATTGCCACTGCACAGCACAGGCTTCGGCACGATCATGAAACTAACCTGTTGTTTTCAACAGCTTTGGAACAGTTGTCTGACCGAAATAGTTTCGGCTGCAGCCGTTTCGCTCCGACACCACTTTATTCCACCACTATTAGGAAATTCCGGGATATTAAATTAAAAAATTATTTACGCCCTACCAAGTGGAATGTTCACTTATTATTGAACTGTTGGGCAATTTGATCACTATAGAATAAGCTCTACCTCCGTATGGTATAATACTTATATGTTTTGGGATGACAACACGATTTCGAGAATCTTAGAAACTATTCAAAATTCATTCTACACACGATGTCGAAAGGATTTCTCAAAACCACCAGGTATCCCTCCGGTATCATTGACGAGAACGACTCATTTGCAAATTGAAATTGACGATTTCATTCGCAACCCGAATGATGATCGTTTACATTTCAGTAAAAGCGGGAAGAAAGTGCCAATTTCCGGGAGGTGACCAATTCCGCAAATGGGGTGGCTTCCTCCACGTGGCGCCGCGCCAACAAACGTCACCCCCGTCCCCATGGCAACGGAAGATGCTGTCTTTCCTCGTGGCTTTGCCTCATAAAAACAAGAGGCACGCGTGGACGGACGGACACATTGATCCAAATATCCCCGAAATTATTTCCTCTCCCCGGGAGATCCCCTTGCTCACGCCCAACAATGAATCACGGGAAGATAAAAAGAGGACGCCATCGTATCGGCGTCATCTGAAACCCATTTGCATCATTAATATAACTGTTCTACGATAATGTGTGGGGATTCACCGTGTTTAAATGACATGACCGACATATAGGAAAACCCGGCCGCCAAATATAACCACCGTCGTTCAGTCTGGATATGTTTTTCCGCCAAATATCTGCTCCACTTTCTTCCAGGAAGAAACTACTCTTATGCGGAAGAGAAAAACTGGAACTAATAGAAGAAAAGCAAAAGTCAGTGAGTCCGTTCACCTTCCCGAAAAGAATTATTAAATAAAATTTCATGAGAGAATACTCTATTTAAATTCCCTGAAAGCTAAGACTGCTTTAAAATGACCAAGAGGATGAACAAGCAGGCTAAAGAGTCAAGGGGTGTTGGATGAAAAAATCATCAGGTTGTGAGGAAGTAAATCTTGAAATTGAAGAAAGAAGGAAGTCTGTCATTCATTTGAAGGAAAAAGGAACTATCATCCGTTGAAATATTCTGGTATTGTTTGCCGTATAAGTGTATTTCGAATGCAATTTACCATGGGATCTTTTACATCCACAGAGAGGGCGATGTGTTACTGAAGAGAACCTGAGTGATAACCATTGAAAATAACTACCGCAATACTAGTTTAAATAACCAGGATATACCGGTCATGTGACCGAATTTTTTTTTGCGTGAAACTACTTATACATAGGTACCAATGGTAGGAAGTACCAATTGGTGACAGTGATGAAACATAATTATGTATTCCACGCATTTCTTCATAACTCGGAAATTATGAGGCATTTGACGGAGTCGCGAGTGTGACGAACATTCGAGTGAGTAAGGGTTAGAGAGTAAAATAATTGGCCATTGTGGAGTTGATGATGTCATAATAAGAAAAGAATAACGCTAAGGACATGCAATGAATTAATGCATCGCAGACTAGGAACAATCGGTGTCGATCGACGGACAATCGAGTGAGGCAATGGCAACAAGTGGGCTCGCTTGAAAGCGTTCGGAATGCGCTCAGGGATTGAAGGAAAACAAAAATCATGAATGGCGAATAACTTGAGACAGTTCGGTTTTGAAATATTAAAAATGTTGAAAATTTCAGGAAACCTGTCTTATTTATATTTAATCTACCTACCTACTATCTTAATTACCTATCTATTAATCTACCAGTAATGTTAGGATAAATGGTAGTGAGTAAAAATCCCCTTGACTTTTACTTGTGAGGGGCCCTATCAACCGGAACAATTTCTTTCTTCATCTCTGTGTATTCTCTTCCTTCCATTTCCTCGCTTGCCCAACACTCTTCCCTCTATTCAATAACCCAACCTTGAGCAACCCTTCGCCCCTCATAACCGCTTCCAGCCACCTACTCTGCCTTTCCCTGATCTAATCCAGAAGTTTTCTTTCCTCACCCGCCATACCAAGTTCTTTCTCGTTTGTCTTCCTTTCCGTCCACCGCATCTCCTCCATTCTCCTCCAAATCCACATCTCAAACGCTTGCAGCAGATTATCGTCTTCCTTTCTCAGAATCCATCTTTCTGCCCCCTATAGCACTATACTCCGTATTAAAATCTTTACAAGCCTCCTTTTCACATTCTTACACAAGGTCATTAGCTCCCTTCTGTTGCTGGAAGCTTATTTCACCAGCGCAGTTCTCCTCCTTATGTTTTTGCTACTATGCAAATATTATTCTACCGTGCTACGCAATAAATTAAAATGCTTCACTTTATTCGTTTCGTGCCCTCCTAGTTTTATGACCAGCCTCGAGTTTTTTGTCCTAGAAAATCTCAATACTTCTATCTTTTATGATTTATCTTAATTCTGTATTTCCCACACTAATTTTCTAATCCTTTCGATGATCAAATAATCAACGCCTGGTCGTCCACGACCATTTCCTCGGCATAAGTGTTAAAAAGCTATGGCGACAACGGGCAGCCTTGCCTCACCCTTCGATTTATAACTGCCCACCCTTAATAACCGTCAGCCACGCTCAACTATTCCTTCTAGAACAAATAAGTTTCGGTTGAGCCAGCTATCTCGCCAATCTACTCCTATTTCCATCGTTACCTCCATTAGTTTTTCCGAATTAACTTTGTGAAATTCCTTTTGTAGATCAAAAAGCAAGCAAAAACATCCTGATTATACTCTGTTTCTTTCTATAAGACTTCTCAACTCCGCAAACGCATACCGAGTTGTCCTCTTCTTGTACCCAAACGTCATCACCAAAGTAGCAACTTGCTCTACTATCCTACTATTTATTAAGTATTCTAAGTAAAACGTTTTCCGTGAGTGAAATTAAACTGAATGTTCTGTACTCCTCGCATTGTGACACTTTCTCCTTCCTCGGGATAGGTATTAAGACCGTTTTCATGATTATGTCTTCGTAGATCATGCTAATGTGTTCAAAAGAAGACCGTCTTCCATTATTACCATAATTCTTCAGTCACTGATAACGTTATTTATCAACTCCCATGGTTTTTCTTGCCCTCAACTCTCGTAATGCCTTCTCTATTTCGCTGTCGATCATCTCCGCTCCGAGGTTATCTTTCTCTGTTATTTTCTCATTCCCTATATCTAAGTTCACAAGTATATTACCGCTGTCATATAGCTCTTACTCGTATTCTCTCCGCCTATATTGGTTTTCTTCCTACTCGATTTATATTTTCCCTATTTTGTTATTAGCCTTGTGTATCGTTTTCCCTCTCCAAACGCCCAATAGCATATTCACTTTATCGTATAGCGCGATTATGCAACTTTTTAGGATTGGTATCCAGAATATAAGATAGCTTTGGGGCTGGGCAAAAAACCCAAGGGCACATTGGTGACATAAGTATACATGTCCACGTCAGATTACGAAGGGGACTATGTAGAATATATGTACGATGGTTAGAAGAAGTGTTAAGGAATATAAACGGGGACGAATACTTAATTATTCTAGGAGATTGGAATGCTATTGTAGGGGAAGGCCAAGAAGGTAAGACACAAGGGAAATATGGATTGGGAAAACATAACGAAAAGGGAGAGAGATTGATTGAGTCCCAAGAAGAATCACGGACAGGTAGAAATATTGAGAGTAACAGAGCATGGGTCAAAGTACTCTAGACCACGCTGAAAAGGATTGAAACGATTTAGGATCAATCGAAGAGAGGTGCCAGGATATAAAGAAAGGAATTATTAATGCAGCCGAAAATAAGATAGGTAAGGAGAAAACAGAGAATCAGAAGCCAAAAAGATTGAATTACACAGGAAGTCTTGGACCTAAACGTTAAAGGAAGAAAGTACAAAAACTAGAAAAGAGAAGAAGGACCTCAGCTGTAAAAAATAGCAAGTAATGCAATCAGCCGTATATCAAAAAAGCCAGAGAATAATGGATGAAAGACTTAACTTATCTCTTAAAGGAAAAAGTTGAAAATGCTTACAGAATGGTGAGAAGTTACTTTAAAGGACATTGAATCAAATCTTATGTCATTTGGAGTGAAGGAAATGAAATTATCACTGAACGTGAGGACAAATCGAAGTGATGGAAAGAGTACCTGGAGAAACTATAAAGCGGAAAAGCACTGAATTCCGGGATACTAGAGGATAAAGACACTGTGGATGAAGACGAGAAACGATACTCCATAATAAGATCGGAATGTGATGCCTGCAGTAATGATTTTTAGAGAGAGAGAGAAAGGCGCCAGGAGTAAATGAAAATCCCTTGGATTTCCTAAATTATGCAGGAGTGAGGACTCTGAATAAGCTGTGCAGATTAGTATGAGACAATTATTCAAGTGGTCAGAAAATCACAACGGACAACAAAAAAATGTAATCGTTCCTATCACTAAGAATAAAAGTGCCCAGAGATTCGAAGACTTTAGAACAAGTACCCTCACAGCTCCTATGTCACAAATTCTGACCAGAATTATTTACATGAGGATGGAACAGTAGATGGAATAATTCCTGGATGAAGAACAGTTCGCATTCAGGAGAAGTAGGGGAACGGGAGAAGCTATTTCAGCCCTTGGGCTTTTCATAAAGAAGAGGCTTCAAAAGAACCATCCCACATATATATGCTTTATCTACCTAGAGAAAGCATTTGGCAATGTATACTGGAAGTTTTCCTCAAGAAGGCTTCACGGTAAATCATACACACATTCATATGCAAATTTACCTTTCGCACGAGAGCTCTTCACTTGCATTTTGTATAACCTACTTTAATTTAAGGGAACTAGTTAGTATCAAAACATGGTTTTAATTGCTTGGCAAAGACAATTTCTCACTTCCGAATGTTTTTCTAACAGGCCTCACAGTACAATTTTTGAAGAACAATTGAATTCCCATCCAGGTCACAGATTACAAGGAACGGCGGTAAAACTAGCAGACACATAATGACCAACAATATGGCTCGCCAGACGATTCAAGATTACGTCATGAATTTAATCCTGGATGTGTAATTAACAGGCATGATCGAACAATCTAGTTCTTTGCGTCAGTTATATACCTGTAAGCATGGGTATACACTGATTCATAAACCTAGTCGTGATTTCGCGGTGAATCATTTCATTAAGGCAGAAGGTGCAACAGAAATCGTTACGGATTATACAGTTGAGGTACTAATGGTTTAAACTTGCAATCATTGACTTTTAACATCGAATGTCATCGAAGAACATGACATCGAAAAACATTCATTAAAAATTTTGTCGACTGCTACACATCCGCGATGTAGTCAAGACTGCGTCATAACTGCCCCACCGAAAGGTCTTTGGAAGCCAGTACCCTATTGATCATAGGTTTGAATGCTCAAATACCTTATTATCTTGGACGCATTCTAACTTGATTATAAGATTGCGTAAAAAAACATGTCCCCGCTATTGAAAAACCCACCCAGGCGAGGCTCCCTAGTCGCGACCTCAGGATTAGCAGGCGAAGGCTTTTAACCCGTCACCACCGAAGCACGATCAGCGCATTAGTTACAACACGCCCCTCCCCCTCTCAATTACCCCCTGCTCCCCCTCCTGTTCAATTCTACACTGTAGCATCCCGGCTCTACTGCGGTACAACCGCGGTCGTTTCAAAATGTAAGTTGGCCCACTTCACAGCGCGGACAAGAGTGTGTTGCTCGCTGATGCTACTCCCTCCCCAACCTTCCCGATAAGGGGCCGCATATTCATGAGCGGTAAAAGGCGAAGCAAAGGGGTCAAGCAGCGGAGTGTCCTGAGCGCCCCTGCCTTCCCCTCTGCTCTCCCTTTTCAGGGCCGTTGCCTTTCACTCACACCCCTCCCCAACGCACACTGTCAACGCAATTACATTACCCCCCTTGGGACCCCTCCCCCTCTTGGAACTTCCAACTGTATTCCAGGATTCACACCAGGCCTCTGACGGACTCAAAAGGCCCTGGCCTCTGCGGGTATGGTGGCCTTATTGAGTCTGCGCTCCGCCCAATGCTGCCCCTTCCATATTGCAGCCGTTGGTGTGTGAAAGAGGGATGTTATAGGTGGGGGTGTTGGCAGGAATGATTCGTCGAAGAGTTGAAAATACGTCTCCGTCGCATTTTCTAGACCATCCTCGGCCTCCCCGGGTAGACCTACCCTTTCCGAGTGGTAATTCCTATTCGCCTCCGGGGAGGGCAGGGGTGCCCAGCAGTCCGCTTGCCCAATATGGCAGGGCCGGGTGGGGTTCGAAGAGAGTAGGCGGGGGTTTGCTTGGATGGACTCGGAAGGGACGTTGCTCCCGGACGTGCGAAGCCCCCTTGATTTCATCAAACAAAAGTAGATTTGTGGGCACTAGGATGATTTAACAATAATCCTCTACCCTTCCTTGTGAAAAACGTTGCAATTTTCTTGTCGAATTTAAGATTAATGGCCTGATTTCTAACTTCAGGAATGTTGTCTATGGCATATTTCTAGGTTTCATGACCTTCATCACGTTAATATCATACTCCTCGGGGACTTATTGGGCTTTTGAAATATTATATGACGGTATTAGAAAAACGAATGTCCGTTTTGAGTTACGTCTCGACAAACAGACGAATTTATGTCGACAGAGCAGACAGAGTAATTGTCCACTAAATCTGTTTTACGTATGGCATAATTAATATGGGTAGTGTTTCCCAATTATTTCAAAATAACCCTTGGTATATATACATCAGAATATTTCAAATTTAAGCTGAGTAAATCTATGACACGCATCGCGTATTTCTTTACAGGTTCTTTCACGAAAACTTTTCAGCATACTTTAATATATGCGTAAATTTCTATACTAGACGTTCAAAGAGCTTGATTGTTCTGTCAAACATTGCTCCTAGGTAAACAATTATATTTGGATGAATATTGTTCTTTTCTAAACTAAGTTGGAACGATCTATCATTCCAAAGAAAATTTCAAGTTCTTTAAAAGAAAATACTGTCGGCGAGGCATATGGGAGGGAGTAGTACAGGACCAACCTCGTCAGCAACGTTATTGGGAGTTTCCCGCAAAGGAAATAATACAAAGTAAGAGGATTACCAATGGTTTGAGAAGTTCAGAATAAAACATTATCTTTCGCCTGGGTGGAGGGAGGTGTTTGAACCGTTCGAGATAAATCCTATCACATTACGTGATACAATTACAAACAATGAGATTTTGGTGTATTTCATTCAGCCAAATGGATAGCTCAAGCGTCCGCAATGTTGCTTATTTTGACTCTACGTGGAATTTTCAACTTGATAAACAGTATCCTGGAGAATAAAACACGATCGGGAAGACTGCGAAATATATCTACGAGTGGATGAAACACATTAAAATCTCGAACCAATCGAGGTTGCTCAGCGTGACTTCCTGAGATTCTCGACTGATTCAAAGTCAAACTCACCCCTTTCTGGACATCGGTGTAGATCATGACTCCCCTCTGCGGACCCAATAGCATTTATCTCTTCCGGCGTGGGAAGACTCGATATATTCATTCACAAAGGTACTATCGATAACAGTAACAAGGAGCCTCAATTCGAGAATTAAAAAAAAATTATTTCAAATAAATCAAATAATGCCACGTGAATTATGATGTTTATTCTTGACTGTTGCAGGCTTCACTTTGTAGAAGTTACTAGTACTCATGATTAACACTGCTTAGTACTTTTCTACTATATTTTATTATTTCACGACGCGTTTCGCCACTTTACGGATCGTCAGGTTTACAAAATATAAAAAACAGAACTTTTTTCGTAGATTTTCGCAGTTCATTTTAATGTTGGTAAGTTTCTTTTGGATTTCTGCAATTAAACTAAACTTTTTAGCCACAGTTTCGCCGTGCTATTCTGCCGGCTTCGTCAGGCATTCTAAATCAATAATAAAAAATATACTTGTTTATTCAGGGAAGCCATTGAAATAGAAAAAAGACCTAACAACCTAAACAGAGAAGATGGCTACAAACTTCCTTATACTTGGAAAAGACTTTTGAAAAACTTAAGTATTAATTAATCATGCATTACATAATAACCGCTTAAGTTTGGTATTTATTTTTAAATATAATAACAATAACAAACTGAAATAACAAACTTCGGTATATTATATTTTGTAAACCTGACGATTCCGTAAATCGGCGAAACGCGTCGTGCAGTAATAACATATTGTAGAAAAGTACTAAGCTGAGTTAATTATGAGTATGATTTTTATTATTTAAATGTTGTCGATTTTCTGGTCAAAGTAATCTGTTCATCTTGTTACCGGCCGTGAAGGCACGGGTAACCTATCATTTTCAATATAAAAGAAAAGAAAAATATTAGCGCCATTAAAAAACGTTTGAGATAAGATGCTTTTAGCTTTCTGTGTATAGTTTGCCAAAAAATATTCCTGGGTTCATGTCGGTTAGTCATTGCATCATCCACGTTGAGATATTGACTGAGACCTATCAAAGATGCCGACGTGATAAAAAAAGGCTTGGTGGCTTCCAGAACAGGTGACCAATTGATATGCCTTAAGAAGGAATCACATCAAACGATTCCGAAATATTGATAAGGTGTCCGTGATAAATCGTATGTGTTACCATATCGTTATTTACGGGAAAAACGCGTTACGAAAAATTATTTAATTTCCTAAGCAATGATGCATTTAACGGATTAAAAGCCACTCTATGTGATTACAAAATATTAATCTATTTCTATTTCTTATGCATTTATTTTACCTTCAAATAATGGCTTATAGCCTTTAATATAACCTCATAATATATTATAACCTTAGCCCTTATAACCTTAGAATTTTGAATGGTGTATTTAATGTTGAGCTTTGTAACAAAATTTCTGTGGTCCCCATTTCGTGCCACATGAATTGTTTTTTCCGAATCGATTTCTCCATTCTCCATTTGAACACCATAATTCTGTAAACACGTACACACACCAGTATCTCCGAAATATATTTGTATTCAACCAAGTAGAAAATCCATTTTTGGTAATCTAAAGTTAAAGATCTAGATAGTACTGCAATAGGACATCCTTGCATGAAATATAACGCGAAGAAAGTTTTACATTTTTGAAGCTTCGTATCTTTGGTCACTATCAGTTTTCTTAGTGATAAAAATGTTACATAAATAAGCACTGGTCAATTTTTGTGATGAACAAATACTTTCCTCACTATACAACATAAATTCCACAGTTTCATTCCATTGAGTATCACGAGAAGTGCGTAATATGGCTATGAGACTAAAATGTGTAGAAGTCACTAGTTGTCATGAATAGAAACAATGCTATACTTTTCCAATTTTTTCAATTATATCAATCCAAGAAAATGTGTCTAATGATGAATTTTATCAAGTAACGGTGTGCCAACGGCGTTTTTCAATTATAAAACGTAATTATTGACTCTACAGACTGAAAGAAAGATAGGACGGAATTATGGTTGCCACTATAGATCCCAAAACGTTTAGAATAGTTTTTCTGAATAGTTGAATCCTTAATATTAAGTGTCCATCACAATATCCTAACCTTGAATCAATTTAATTGAGTTTCTATAGAACATCAACGATGACCAATGTCAAGGAGGAAATTATTAAAATAATTGACCATTAAAATATCTGCAAATTTGTTTTAATATAAAGATTACTAAGGACTGGACCATGAAAGTGACCGAGAAGAGTGTAGACAATAAAAATGCCCTAACAATGAGATGATGTCCAAGAGTAAAAAGCGAGGTGACATAAAATGGAAAACACACGACTCAAACTTGCTTTTTTTTCTTGTGTCACGAGTAGCAGTGGCCACCTGCGAATATGTAATTTTTAAAATATTAAAAATAAAAAAAAGTCTCTTTTGGAGCAGAATATAACCTTCTTACTCTCCTAATCACAGAAAGTTAGATTCCTGGTTCTACTGGAAATAGAAACAAATGCTGACGGTAGACGCTGAAGTCTACGGAAGCTCCTTGAAGGCGGTTATGCTCCATGTTATATTTTTGGCTGTTCTGTTCTCCTTTACCTATTTCTATCTAGTTTGAAGAAAGGCAGGACCAATTTACTTTCACAGCCAAAAGGATAAGATCCTTTTCCCACTATTTCCATGACAATGAGATAAGTTGTTGGCCCGTTACTCTACCATTTGGTACTTAATGGTGGGCAAGTATTTGTTTCTTAAGTCGGCACTATTCATATTGGAACGAAAAATGTCATACTTAGCTAAGAAACTATTACATTTTCAATGGAGTCGTACTCGGTACTGGGGAGTTATTCGAAAATAAACCAACTTACTACTCGTCATGCGACAATCTTTCACATTTTCATTGGGGCCTTTCCAGTGAATGAACGTTTCATAGAATTTTTGTAATCAGGATAACCGAGGACGATTTCACACGCCTTCGCCGGCGGGCAGCCATGTATTACAGCGAAGTTATCCAGCCAGAGCCGCGCAGTCCACCCGAAAGACATCCCCTTCCACCACCTCCATTGCTCTTCTGTGAAATCCTTTTGTCATTCGGGGAATTTCCATTTGCATTTTCGACATGCAGCGTCTCCCCTCAAGTGCACTCTAACGGAATAAATTCCATCCACTTCCTTCTCAGAAATGTTAATAGATTTGTATGCTGAATTCTAAGCACCTGCATTTACCTTATATATTATTTAAGTAAGTATAATAATTAAAAGACGGTTAATTAAGAATTACGAGAAACGTTAGTAATGGTTCGTGCAGGCCAGCGCTCAAAGTTCTAATTATGAGACCTTATGGGGGCAATCATCAAAATGTAAAAAAAGGCATCCTCAGTTTAATAAGAGGATGCAAGAAGTGCTCTTAACCTGTGGCCAAACCAGTGTTGGTGTTGGCCTAGGATTGATCTGACAATTGCCTTCTGAAAACATTTTATGATACCTGGCGTTATACAGTTGATTAGATCATGAGCATAAAATTAGAGAAATAGACTGCGGAACGAACAGGATCAACATGTTATTTTTTCCGCCAGTGACCAGAGTCCATACCTGCCATCGAGTCCTTACAATTAAGTTATTCGACAGAAAGTGCAGTTGATTATTTGATGCGCTACCTAATAATTATGTGCTAATATGTCAAGTAGAAGTTTCAGCATCCCTCGCATGCTTTCTGTAGTGCTGTTGTATCTCTGTGCATGATGCTGCAAAAGCATAAATAGAAATACTCCATATTAACATAATATTAGCACCAGTTTTGGATGCTGGTGACAATCCACCTCTGCCTCATATTTTGCGATGATTGTAATTAACTGTCATACTATCAATAATAGTGGTAGTACGTTGTATGACGCGGGTAGAGGAAAGTTCACCCCATGCTACTCACCCTAGAGGTGTTTTTCTTGGTGCTATGTATACGTAGATGAAATTGATCAACGGTGTATTTCCCATCTCGCTTCCGGAGAACAGCACTTACATCCTTGAAAGGCTCAAGATGAGATTCAATCAATGTTGGCGAGGGACTTGTCAGAACAGTGCCCGGCGCCCGTACGATTAATGTTTATATCATCACTTAGTTTCACTGACCCACGATGGCTGGCCAGCTGGCTCCACTCCGCCGACAGGAAACCTTCTAGGTCTACATGCTGACCAGTCAACTGTCTATGGGGCGCATGGCAGAGAGTGTTAGGACGCCAGCCATGTAAACGGAAGGACATCGGGAAAGTAAGAAGGAGTGGACGAAAGTTGTTTGTTAAAAGGGACTGCCTTATTGTCTCGCTCTGTTTTTGATATAATCACCAATATTGTGTGGAAAGAAGGAATTTTTGAACTCATCAGTTCAGCAGTATCTCTCTCTTATGCTGTCGCTTCTATCAGTTCTAGGGATATAGTTCGGGGTTAAAACAATATCATCCGTGTCATACTGAAACTAGCCTTATCTTGAAAAGGATAATTACCCTAAAAAAATGCAGAATGCATATGCTGAAGATATAACGTAATCACGAAGAGGCCGTTGAGTTTAATAAATCGTTGTGGGTTTGCAAATTTTTATTTTTCATTGTCACATTAGAACATTCGACCAAACGACCTCCTCCACAGAAAGTCCCTTCCTCGACATATGAATTACTTTCCAAAAAATCCTTAATCCATCTGACATTGGCACTTTTCCCTCCTTAATAGGGTGATAGAATGGTTAGCCTTTGGCATTTTGGAGTGAGAGACGCCATGCAGTGAGGCCCTAGCCGTGATCAGAGAGCGATGAGAAGCGAGGAGGAGAGAGGCAAGGACCCAGAAGTGGCATACACGGCTCATGGCGGTCGCATGTCGAGGTAAAGGGGGAAAAAGTATCCGCAACAGTCGCCTCGCTCCTCTGGGGTGGGATTATTATCTCTTCTCGCATTGACACGGCCGCTGACACAATGTCAACTTTGCAAGGGTGGCCTACAGATTACAAATCGATATACATTGGTGACGTATATTCCAAGGAAATTACCGATGTCTGAGTTCCTAATTTTCCATCTACTAGTACTATTCAAAGGCAAATAGTGGAATGATGTTGAATCATACGCCATGTTGCAGATAGTGAAATAAAACTGGTCGCATAGATTTCGTAGGAATAATTACCTCGCTATAGAACAAAGTAATGAAATACAGTTTTTCAATACTCTCATTTGAATTGAATCAAGGCTGATAGAAGGTTAGAGGGATAAACATGAAGGCTCTTGTCATTTGGTTGGTAGTTTGCTCGCCAACCATCCGTGGAGGAAAAGGCAAGAATTGCTTGGTCATTTGCCTCCCAACCGTGCATAAACAAGGCATTTCAGACGATTCAAAATTAGATTCAAATTAACATTCTTATGAAATTAAATAGTATAAATATACCAGCATGCATGGTAAATTAGGTAATTTTATGTTTTGTTAATGCAAATTCTCTGAATATATTCTAGTGAATACAATACTGTCGAAAGTAATGGAGTGAGTAATATAATCTTTTGAACTTACTTTTATGGTTTTAGGCCTTTTTTTATACTTCAACGACTAAAATTTAATGAGCGGCATGTAAAAACGTAATTCGTTTCCGGACGAATCATAACTGCTACAATTTTAATTGATCAAGTTTATAGTGGATTTTTTCGAAATTACGAATACTTATTTCACAGATTTGAACGCGCCGCAATTTGAATGACGGTCGTAGTTTTGAATTTCTATTGCTTTCCAAATTGATTGCCGTGTCCATAAAAACGAAATGGCATCGTTTTAAAGCCACGGCCGTGTATTAAACTCGGTGTGAAACAGGTTGAAACACATTTGGCATCGACAACTCAAATAAATTTTAAATTGCCGAACTGAATCATTTATCTTCGATAATATTTCCCATGTCTCATAGATTCAAGTTTGCTGGACGCTCTGACCCTGATCAACATGCAAGCCAATGCCCTTGTCCTCCCCACTGCAGAAATATATTTGCATGAATAAACTAGAGAATTCATGAATACGCCCAGAATTAAAAATAGTTGCCTAAATTCGAAAAAGGCTGAAAATAGCAATCTCAGTCATTTTTTCACCGTCATCATCTTCGCGAGTAAGAGCTCAAATTGTTTACTCTTTTTGTTGCTCCTCCCTCCCGTGTTTTTATTCTAAAATTTAAATGGGAATTTAAGAAAATGCAGGGCTCTGCTGCAGAATTAGCGAAGTCCTGAACTCCAGCGAGTTGAATGTGCTATCTTCTAAAATCATTCATGTTCACGCCCCCGGGGACGGCGTGGGAATACCATTCCTTAATTTTTAGACTGGGGAATTTATGTGGCCCATTTTAGCTCGTATGCCAATTAGCTTTAAGTCTGGAGCAAAATTTCTTCCAGCGAGTTATTTAATTCCATTAAAGAACTGAAAATTGTTGAACTGAACTGAACTGAGTTGAGCGAAAAAGCGAGAATATCCTGGACGTTCTGAATGTTCTAACCTTTCCACGAATTACGTTTTCTCGTGCGTATGAAAATTTTATAACTTTTGCCCTTATTTTCTGACATTTAAGGTGGTTCCACCGTGAATGTGTGAGTCAAAAAAAATACTAAATTCCAACTCTTTGATTATTTGGTTTACAAATGCCACTTACGCTGATGAGTTGCATTAGCTATTGAAAACCGCAAAATTAACGCAAAAAATTTTCAGATAATTCCGAAAATAAAATTTTTATTTAACACTTTTTTAAAGCCATAGCCATAGCCAACTGAAGCGCCATTTCAATGGAATTACCACTTTTTAACTTCAATTATCGCAGTAATTAGCTAAAAGCACAAAAAATAAGGTGGTAAGATGCATCTATTTTATTTTTAATCAATTTCTCGGGTGTTTTCGCTTCTCTTTTACAGTTTCCCGTGAAAATGGCATTTGTATTAGATAGAAAAATACTATATTTCTCAGTACTTTCCCCATTTTCCCATTTATTATTTATGAGGTTGTTCTTGACCATTAAGTTATTAATCAGATTGGTTTATTTTGGAGGTTTGATCAATTAAACATAAAAAACTTCAGCCAACGTTTCAACCTTTAATTAGATCATCATCAGGGCTGTAGCAGTATAACAAGTGAAAACAGTTATAAAAATATGTAATACCTGAAGTTATATATAAAAAATGATAAGTTTACATTGAAAATTAATTTTTACCTTCAGCTTATAATGTTTTCCTAGTAACAAAATAAGCAACAAAACTAGAGACAGACTGAAAATACAATTCTAATTTAAAAAAACATAATAAAATAATGATTATAAATGAACAGTATCTTTATAAAAATATATTATAATATTTTTAAAAATATATAAATATTTATAAAAGATAAAAAGCACAGATATTGATAACAGACTTGTACACTTGAATTTATTTATTTCACGAGTATCCATAATAAATTCGTATATTAATTTTGGGAAATCATAGTCCAAACTATAACAATACATTAAAAGACAAAAGTTAAAAAATAAATATATAAACAAAATGTTAAAAAAATATATAAAATTGTGTTCACAGATTTAGATTTAAGAAATAAGGTTATGATAAATTTTGCTTATTTTATTTTCACTTGTTGTACTGCTACAACCCTGATGATGATCTAATTAAAGGTAGAAACGTTGGCTGAAGTTTTTTATGTTTAATTGACCAAATCTTCAAAAAAAAAACGATCTGATTATTTCATTTGACACCATGTAATTTCAAGTCCAATTTGCGAGAAAAATAGCGTGGAAAGGTAATATTTAGTTTTTCATATCATATAGAGGACATTTTTTTTCTATTAGTATCCAGAATATGGACGAAATGACGTTTATGTCCTTCAACGGGGGAACCACCTTAACCTTATTTTTAATGTTACCTTTGATTAGCAAACTGGCAAAAGTACCCACTGGGTCAGAATGAACATTATGCTGAAACTGTGCAAGTTTAAAACATTCCAGTCGCAAATTAGTAACCCTTAAAGGCCATAAAGATACATAATTATATCTTCGGGAAGTCAGATGCAAAATCTAAAAAAATTCGGGGTCCATTCACAGCGACGCATGTCTCGAAAGTCGAACGGATTGATGCTCGACCGACTAGAAACTCAGCAGTTTTTTGTTTATTCTCTTATTCACTTAATTTTCGATAGTGACAAGCTTTTGCACCATTCTCTTGTTTATTCTTTGACCTATATTTGCTTTTATTCATCCAAAGATTGTTGTTGTCATTTTCCTCCTTTAGTCAGTCCCAGCCATGTCCGGTCAACGTGTAGTTTGTTGGTCTTTGTTATCAATTTCGTATATTTTACTCTCTATTTGCTTTGGCCTGGCGTCGCTTCTTAATCGTGGTCTTAATTTCACCCTGATCTCGAGAGCTTGACTTTGCTATATGCCGTTTCATGTTTAATTTTTCGTCAAGTCCTTGGTAGCCTGCCTTATCGGTAGGTTTTATTTTCATCTGAGTCAATTGTACCTTGGTGTCTTAGTACTCCGCCACGTGAAAAGCAAGAGCCAGTCACTTATTGGTGTCATAGTTCATTAACCGTTTGGCGTAGGTATGTACCTTTTAACAGTTGCGTACAAGGTATCCTGTGCGTACTCTGCTGGGCAATATATGTGGCTTTGTCAGCATCAGGACTATTTTGATACAATAGTCTTTTGAGTCGATTGAAAAGGCATACGTAAATTTGTTACATGGCATCGTCCATGTGTCGACCCTAGTGGTTCTTCCACTATCACTTTTCTATAGACACATTTTCATTCATCCAATTAAATTGAAATTTTTGTCCCTGCGGTGTGAGGCCTTGAGTTTAATGCAATTCATTTGACTTAATTTTGTAGAATTTTTACTCATCACCCACTCAATACTTCCTACTTTGTTTATCTACAGACTATTTATTTAAGGCACATTAATTAGCGCCCGTCGTTCTTATATGCTTCAACTCAGATGGGTGACGGTAGGTTGGGGATATTTGTAAATTAAGTTGAGCTGCGGTGATTAGGGGGGGGAGTGAGGTTTGGTAGAGTTAAAAGCGCAGAGCGAGGAATATGAAGTATGAACATTCTTGATCATGGTGTCGGAAAAAAACTGGACTAAGGCAAGAAGTATTAACCTCGTGAAATACCTCACCTTCAACCACTTTTCTCCCTTAATGTCAATAAACTTGCCTATTAATGGATTTTCGGCATGATTCTCGCTTTTAACGGTTTCGCCTCTTTACCCAACCTCTTCCACTTATTTACCTTGAAACACAAGCCTACCTTTCATCTCCCCCTTTCTCTTCTGAGTTTATGTACATTTAGAAGAAAAACAGCCGCTACTTAATGCATCTTGATGGTGAGAGTTTCTGTTCAAACCTTTGCCGGGAATAAAGTGTGGAAATTAGGAATATATTGAGTGAGCCGTATATCGCAAAATCTACCTTGGGGAATGCCGTTGGCCCATTGTCGAGAGTCCCAGCCACGCGGAGATTCTCCCGGGGGAGGCTTTATCTCTTCTGGCCTTCGTGGACCGCAACACTTAAACACGGCGGTGGAAATGGGAGGACCCCCGCACACACCCCTCCCCAACCAGAGACCCCTTTGAGACGCGACAGAGTGCTCGGAACTAATATTGCGGTCTCCACGCCTCCGACGCGACGGCCTCCTCAAGAGGGAACAGAGACCATCTTTCTCACCTCACTCCCTGACATGGCGGTGGTTCCGTGCCGAGAGCTTGTGTTGACGGACACTCACAAAAATTCAGACGCCACCTCGGACGAAAAGGCAGACGAAGCGACGCACAGTGGCGAATTTTCCGAAATTCCTGATCAAAACCCCAAAAGTGAAATGTATTTTGAAGGTTTTATGATGGGTGTAACTTTAAGCTGGGTGACCTGGGATGCTACTGGCACGGTCCTAAACTTCATTCAGGATTTCACTGCGTGTAGACAGCAGTGTCTTTTGGGGTAGTTTTGTCGGTAACACATGTTTGCGGAAAACTGAGTGCAAAGTTCAAGTGCTACTTTTAAGTGGAAAACAGACCTCCGTGGAATAAAATCAGCATGGATTCAACACCTGGAGGTTAGTGGAACGAAATTATGTTTCTAAAGACCACATTTATTGTTGAATAATTTTGTTATAAATATTTATGCATAAGTCATCACATAAAAACTAGTTTTCAAAATGCATGTAGACACAAAGTTATCAATTCAGTTGTATTTGGAGCTCAAATTGGCATAATGTTATACCCGATTATATCTAATATGAAGCTACGAAAAAATTAGCTGCCAATATCTGCCACTCTGGTCGCACATTGAATTTGTTTTAATAGAGGCACAGCTCATTTTTTCGCGGATTATTGCGTTCTCAATTTTCTCGCTTTCAATTTCCGGTAATTAACTTCAGTAATATTAATTTTCAGGCTCAAAAGCAGTCAAATATCAATAAAAATGAAAGAGATGGCCGATGCCATGTTGTTTTCCCGTCAGCCACTTATGAGGAAAGGTGCTTCCAATTGAGCGAGTATAGAAAAAGGACAGGTTACACCGAGCTACTCATGGAAATAAAGAAATTTCTGGCTAGAATTAGTTACGAAATTAAGTCTAGGTGGCAGTCATCTCATAGGTATAAGGAGTATTTTCAAAGAAAAAATATGAAATGGCTGGATGAAGAAATTAGTCTGCCAGTATATTCCATCGCGCCACAGCCATTTGCGGGTGGTCGCCCAGAGGTTGCCTTCGAAGTGAGTAGTGAACGGTCAAAGAGAAGGAAGACCGAAACATTGAAACAGTGAAAACTTCTAGCCTTGCATTTGCTACGCGTATGAGCCTATGAGCATCTGGCAAGTTTGAAGCTGCACAAGTGGTTAAGGAAGTGACGGCAACAACCCCCACTAGAGCGAGCAAATACCGGAAAGCTTACCGAGAGAGGAAAGAGTTCACATCCCAACTCTCCAGTGATCATGCATTATCAATGTTGATTGAAGGCAAGCTGACAAAGAGGCAGTATAATGTAGTTAGGTCCATGGAAATGACTTGCAATAGTAGAACGTTTCCTAACTATGAATCAGTGACCGAGGCTAAAAAAAGGGGCGTATCGTGCAGCCGTCGCGACGTCTGCACGATGCGCCCCCATCAAAACGCAACAAAGTAAACATTTCGGACAGGATTGAGTCGCTTTCAATAATTTCTCTTCTGGACGCTGCTAGTGGCTGGTTATCTCCGGATACGACCGGCAAAAAAGCTTTTCAAAGACGAGTGGATATGATTAAACAATTCTGATGCCTCAAGCGAGAGGCGAACCGATTACTCTCTTTCCAGAATCATATGCATTCCACGGTAACAAGTATCAATTGCCTTGGCGGCATGGACTGGACTCAGTCTCTGAGAGTCTCTCTCCACTAAATCAATGGAAACAAGAGGCAGATTGTTTGATTAAATAACTAGAAGTGAATGTAAAAAGGTCTAAGTACTGTAATTATTGCAGTACAACTCACCTTCAAGTTAAACTAGGTATCGGCTTCCGCGTGTATTGAAATATGAAAGAAATTTAGTGGAAGGATACCATTTGATTCTACAAATAAGTATTATAAAAAAAAGGAGTATGAGTGAGGCACGTTGTATTTCACTGATTATTGTTTTTCATAAAATCTAATCGCGTGAGCATTTCAAACCGAATGGTTTTATCCCTCACAGAAAACGTGGATATTCTCCAAAATATAGAGCTGATAAAAAAATGCGGTCAAATGCCTACCCATGAAATTCTTCCTTCTCCAGAGACCAGAGTGGAGGTTGAAATATTACGAGTATCTGCTGCTATAGTTCCACTCCTCTGACACCAATTGAGCTCAGTGCTTGAGCCGATAGCAGTCAAGTGTACGGCAATGAAGTATCAGAAAAAAAAAACATTTTATGTGGAGAATGCTGATGGAAAATCTCCATTAGTACTAATATTCATTTATTCCATTTACTTAGAAAACCAAGTCCAAGTATACAAGAGATCAGATTCCACAAGGATGGCACATTTTTCAATACTTACTCTAATACCAGATCAGTGCCATAATAAAAACGACGAAAGAGCGAAGTAAATATGTATATCACAACATCAAAGGAAAGGCAAACAGCAGAAACCAGATCAAACCAGTATTATTGTATCATTATGAAATCTACTTTATAGTTTCTCTTAAAAATATATATTTAAACTTGATAGAAAGGGCCCTTGAAGCTTCCCAGGTTTCAGTCCTTTGGAATATCATTAAGGTGTTTCTACCGTAAAATGACTTAAATTTCATTGTACTCATGTTCTGTCTACTAGTGTAAAAATATTTCCTCTATCTGATATGAACCACAAAATGTCACATTTCCACCCTATTTTTCTCGTAGCTAAAAGTTGAAATAACATGGTGTTGAATGGGAGAAACACGAGAATAACTGTTTATAGAAAGGAATAAATCGAAGAAAATTGACTCAAAATAAAATATAGGAATCTTACTAAATCATTTCTTGAGTTATTAGTCAATTACTTCGACAATTGAAGTCAAAATGCGGCAACTCCATAGAAATTGCGCTGAAGTCGGCTCCTATGGATGGGAAAAAGTGCTCATTTAAAATATATTCTTGTTATAATCTGCATATTTTGCGTTTGGTTTTCAATCGGTAACGTAGGCCATCACCGAAATCAGGATTTATTCAATCAATCTTCCTCTCTGCCGCATCCCATGCTGACGTGACTCGACCAACACGCTGGCATTTTTCGACCCAGTTTGTCTCCGCAAATTCATTAGCTAGCGCTCGTATACTCCGCGACCCAAGGTCACCTCAGTGCCCACCAGTGCACTTATGGACGTCTGAAATATGCGTGTCTGAAAGCCCGCGCTAGGCCAAGTGACGGAGCGATCCATTAGCGGGCCGCGCCATTTAGCCAATATCATCTTCTATGATGGGTTTATTATGAGCGGCAGAGGCTCCCGTCCAGTGAATACGGAAATCCATGAATCCACGGCTGTGGACGGCTGAAATCTGCAAATTGCAGAATGCCATCAGAAAACAATACATCGTGAGTATTGAAGGACATAAGACTTAATTAAAATAACTGGACAATTTTAATTCGCCGTGTAGCTGAGAGTGCTAGAGCAAATCAGAGAAATATGTGTGATAGGGTTCTCACTAGCATTAATTTACTTACATTTTGCAATCAAAAACAAATATTTGACGGAAGGATTAAATCTGGGCCCCAAGTCTTTCGGATTTTATTTTTCTCCACGTTTCAGGTAAATACATCATTCATGCAGGATAAAATTCACCACTTGAAATGCTTGAGGATTCCTATCCTGAAATTATCGTCCAAGTCTCGGAGGAAAATTATGCACTTTATTTGCTCCATGATTCTTCATTTTGAAAGGTTTTTAGTATCGCACATTATCCTAGTTTTACTTTTGCTGGAAATACTCTAATTTAAAACTGCGAGCGGCCATTTTTTCCAAGAAGACCGGAAAGAACCGGGATGGAGAGGTGAAGAGACGTTTAGTTTTCCGAACGGTAGGAACAAGAAGCTTTATGAGGAAGCATTTGGAAGTGAGATAAAGAAGAGTCTTTACCGAATATATGATTTTAGTCTTTATAAAAATGAGACATCACGAAAGCAGGCTCGAAAAGTCAAAAATATTTCTTGCTGCTTATTTCAAGTCACACGCTACGTGATTTGAAAATTTTGCAACGCTTCCATGAATCGTGAAATACACTCATTTTTTGCCGCCCTTTTCAATAATTTGCTTTAACCTTTCAACATTTTTTCTGCGTATCGTGCAAAGGTTTTGTAAATTCTAAAAAATTCTCGTCTTTTTGCATTTTTACTCCCGCAGAATTCGTCCCAACCCGTCACCCTATTCTTCTCTAGACTTCTACATCTACATAATACCCCGCAAGCCACCTCAATAGGCGTTAGGATACCAGCCGTTTAAATATAAAAAGGAAACGCTCTAATTAAATTACGCCTAGCATTTATTTAAGTCCCTTATTGTTCGGGGAAAAAACGAATTCCCATACCTATCCGTTCGGCAAAATATCTCTCTTAATTTATCGTTTCTGTCGAACCTGGAAATATAGTGGGGTTCTAATATGATGTTCTCCGTGTCGCTCTTAAATATATCTATTCTTAATTGCTCAAGTAATCTAAGACTTAATGCATTACGAATCAATTATTAAGCCTACGCAAAATAAAACAATTATGGGCATTAAGTCGCCATTGACATCGTGGATTAACTGGTTTTTTTCCACCTCATTATGGAAAATAAAACCTTTTAACGAGGCTGTCCAAAGTCCCTCTGTCGTGGTGCGAGCTCGGATTATTGCGGCGGAATCCTCTTAGTCTCACCCCCGCTTCTCGCCCACCGCCATACCCCATTCAACTATTTTGTGGGCTTTGGTGAAGGGGGTGTTGAGGAAAGATTGGATTGGGTGAGGGGTTGCTAGAGAGGGGCTGGGCGTCGAGGGAGAGATTTAGCGGGGTGCCGCCTTTTGATTGTTCAATGGAGCTTGGCCTTGCTTTAAATTGCTCTAAAAGACCATTAATCTAATCCAATTTCATCAGAGGACACTTCCACACCGTGCTCTCTAAGGCTAAAAAGGGCGGTTCCCGGCTCGATTCATAAATATTACTCAGTGGTGGCGCCATAAACTGAAAGAGCCGCAGAGTTGAGGGACCATGATTTGTATTTGCGTTGCTCAAATCCTAAATACCTTCTTCATTCAAATTCCTCCATCTTGATCTTCATTCAAATTCAACTATCTCCATTTGTTATAGATTCAGTTTGGGTTTTAATCCCTACTACTCATTTTATTGTGATACCTTCGATAACTAGGAGTCTGCTGGAAATTATATATGACTATAGCACTGGATTCACACTCTCATGGCTCGAGTTAAGTCTAGGGTTTAGTGGAAAAGTTTCAATGGTAAACTGATCCCTGCTTGATGAAATGAGGAGAGCACTTTAATCAAGGCACTCCGCCATTTGGATAGGGTGCTCAGCCGTGGTCCCTTTGTTTTTGTCATGCTTCGGGAAACTTTGGGTAACTCAGGGCATCTCTAACATCTTCCGCCGTACCATCCACTTCTTACTAAATAACGCTCCTAATTACATTCTAAATTCCTATCTGCGTGGACTTTAAAGAATCAATTCGAGCGGGATGTACCTGGGTAACGTGAATTACTATCACTTCTTCATTATAATTTACACTGGTGGTATTTTAGTGCTTATCAAATTCAATTCATATACCAAATTCGATCTCATGTGACTCAGATGTTAACGTAATGTATTAAACAGAAGATGCAGTCGACGGGTGACTTGTCGATGTGTTGGGCGTCACGGTCTCAATAACCGTCCATTTTCTAACAAACCTTGTCAACAATCTGTCCATCCTTGCCTCCAGTCGCTTCATCTTCTCCAGGTCCACTGCCGGACAGTGCCTGAGAGTTGTCGACCGCTCGCAAGAGCAGTTAGTTATTAAGGCCTTTGACGCCATGTCAGTCGCGAAAGGATTTCTAATTCCCTTTTGCAAGGGTATCACAATATTCCCCTGGCGGTCTTCTGCGAATGTTTAACACGAATTTTGATCATGCTATCTTCCACCTGAATTCGTAAGAGTCAGTGAAAAGGTGCCTCAAATACTTGCCAAATTATTATTGTGCCTCAAAAATTATCGCCAGAAAAGAAATCCCCAGGTTACATCGCGGTTGGAACCGTCTACGCTTTATCTTGACACATCCTCTCATGACGACATTACGTCTACATTGGTGACGATATGAGTAGAGAGAAGGATTCATGACATGAGGGAACTCCTCTTATCAATGGGAGTGTGTATAACTGCCATCGAGTCAGACCTTCGCCTAATGTTCATTGCCACCACCTCGAGAATCGATTGCCAAGAGTATCAAGGCGAGATTAGAGCATTTGGAGGTCATTAGTCTTCTGAAAATAACTGTTGCATTTTATTTGAATTTGGGAATGAATGAGAAAACCTTCTAGCTGTTTTTGCTTATGAATGTTTACCACTAACTATTTTGGTAACGGGATTTAATAGTTTTGCTTATGCCATTGAACCGGTTGTAAGTATCTTAGAACTGGAGAGATTGCCATTGATGATTCACTACAGGTTTACTCTGAATTAATAAAAAGAATTCCACAGAAAACCCTTTAATATGACGCTATCTAACATATACTATGAGCATGCAGCATTTGCTTACACTCGATTGGTCTACTAGCAACTACCATGCTGTTAAAAAATGTTGGTCATCTACGATCTTGTCTGTAGGAACACGTTTGGGGTTCAAATGAGCTTGAATTGAAATCTACGTAAACGCAAGCAGGCCCAAAGGCAAGAAGAGGAAATTGGGACTTAAATTTGAGGTGACTTTGGGAGGACAAATAATGCCTCCCATAAAGATGAAAACAGTTGGCCTCTTCTCTCTAAACTAAGCTTTTCGCAGGCTATACCAGCTGCTGCATTTACCCGCCCATGGATTCTAATACTATTCGAACTAAAACTGGAAAAAGCTACCCCAAGACTAAATGGAACCGTAATCAAATTCCAACTGATTGCTTTGTGAATCGTGATGTGCCAGCTTGTTTATAAGAACGTGCTTGCGGGTTTTCGTAGCTTGGGTAGGATAATTGACACACTTGTCGAATTTAAAGTTGAAATTCCTCTGAATTTCAAGGATAAGCGTAATGTCATCAGCATTAAAATTATGGTCAAGATTTGACAATCGTTTGTTTTCGGAATTTCGGTTTATAATTCGCTTCAGCTCACCTCCGTTGGGGAAGGTCAAACAGATGGTTACAGAAAAACGTTTTTACTCCCATTGCATAAAAAAATCTGCCACAAAGGAGTGCTTTCCACATTTACTACTTTCCGGTTTGCCTTTCCTTTAATACAAGTCTCACGATTGACTGCACTAAGGTTAAATAACAGCCCTAGTCTAGTCTAAATACAATGTAGTACCTAAGCATAAAAAGTTGTCAATAATTTACTATTTTTATATGCTTTTGTGATGAGATGGCAGTGTACAGCCATACAATATGTATGCATATGCGCTTTCAGTCAGTTAGATAAACGCGGCGTTTACTAATCTCTTTTAAATTTTATAATTTCTCCTTTGTACGTGGGAAAGTTGATAAGGAATTTATTTCACTAGTCTGACAAAATATGCACTACTCATAATTGGTTTCAAAATGTGTATTTGATTGCCTAGTGCTCAGCCTTTCAATAGCTTTTGATCGATTTTTTCCTCAGCACCCATTGTGTTCTACTCATAAATTAGTTGGCATCAAACTTTCACTTCATGTGACCTTTCGATAGTAAAAATAAAAAAGCAGTTTCTACCAACGGAGGTCCATATTCGTCAACTGTAATAGATTGCCTTCCATTGAGAGGAATGGTAGCGTTGCCGTATCATCTCGTGCAGTCCACGGGACGTCGGCGATAATCATTACTACAAAAGATGAAGCACTCGTAATAACCGTCACGCTTGGGTGCCAACCTGAGATAAATTAACGGATTCTGAGCCCCACGATCATCAGCGGGATTAAAAGCGTATATTTTCAGCTCACCGTAAAGAGACGTCAAAATCCCTCTGAATGCGAAAAAAATATACCCATACGCTGTGATGACAATGGATTTACGGCTTAGGAAATCCTCAATAATTCACTCGGCAGCTTTGCTGAGGACCCTCGGGAACGTATGAATCAATACGTAGAGATATGGACTTGTATACTTTTGTTTCACCTGGCAGTGTCATGTCGATTTCGCTACTGCCATGCAGAATAGAAAAACTGATGTTTGAGCTTACGTTTCTTTTTGTCTATACAATTTCTCCATTTTTTTCAGAAAATTTTCTGCGGACCAGTAATAATATTTGTATTATTCGCACATATTATTTACTTCCGAACTACTTACAAAGGAAAGAAATAAGGTGAAAATTCGGTCTGGGACCAGGCCAGGTCGGCCGACCAGGCAGGGTTGGTTTTACTTTGGAGAGGTTGGTTGATTTTGGGAGGATTCGTATGCACTAGCACGCAATATTTAGTGGCAATCGTTTGAGTCGAGTGTCAATTTTCCAACGTCTCCGGGACCGTCTCACCCAACTGCTCCGCTACGGACATGGCGGTACTCTTTGATGGCTCGTTCGGCGTCCATTGAGATAATGCCATCTCCTCATTTCCCTTTGCGCTATGTCATTCCTCATTTCACTTCAGGAGCTTTTTAGAACTGTACGATAAACTTTTAGACGCACAATTTTCAATGCAAACTTGAAAATTGTGCTTCACAATTCCGTAGCGTTTTGAACGCTAAAAAATACCTCGGTGAAGTTCTGTGACGTCACAACTCAGTATCAAAGCCGTTTTCTGCTCCTTATATTCGCTAGTTCTACCGTATGCATACATGTATATTAGCTCGAGTTAGAGGTATTTATATAAGTTGTTAAGCGCTTCCTATCAGCGTACGACCTTCAAATTAATAGTTAAAATGCCTGTGCCCGATAACTGCTGAGGGAATATTATAATTTCAGGACATTTTCGTGGTTTCATTCACGGAAAGTAAGGAGGTGGAAAATCATGTCAAGAAATTTTATTTGGCGTCCTTAAAATATCATAACATGCATGTATTTACCAAACTATGACTATGAATTGGACCAAATTTTGAGTTAAGAGTTAAATTTGGATTTACCTCCGCGCGATATGCCAGTTATGATTGAAAATAACGAGGACAAGTGTATGATATTTTTATCATCCCTTCCAGGGCCAGACACAGTGATGAGCGTCATTGTTGCTCATGAGCATACTCTAGAATAGACTGCGCTACGGGCACCTTCTCTGGTGATTCATATAAGCTATTTGGGTGCATAAGCATGTTTTCGGGTGCCAATTCTGTGAATTCTGAGAGAGAATACTGAGGCATTCGTGAGCTGAGGGAATTGAACGTCATAAAAGAGGAAGGATATAAATGAGGGTGAGAGTGATTGCCCTCCATTTGGGGACAATTCGCGCCCACCTGTTTAGAGGGATCGCCTTGCTGTGATTAAGAGGGGGCAAGGGGGGCGCGCGCCGGGCAGAAGCGTCGTCTATTTGCTCATCTCGAGGGCGAATTATGGGTGCCCACTGTGGGCTGCGGTGAGGTGAAAAAGCGATCGAAATCGGTGCACGCCCACTTAATGATGGGATCAGGGGAGTGAGGGCCGAGTGGTGTGGGTTTGGTGCGGTCGTCGTTGTGTCAACGCGTAACTGTGCGATTCTGCGCCCTAAAACTTATATACATAGAATGAATAGAAAAACGGAACTACTATTTATTCGAGATTGAGACGAGGTAGTCCTTTCTTCCACCTAACCTCTCATCAAAGGTTCATCCACGAAAAATAATTGTTTACTCAGTTTCACAGAATGTGGTATAAGGCGTAGCAAAACTTGGTGGCACTCGTACATAAAATGACGTCCGGGAGAGGAGAGCATACAAGGTAGGTGGGATAAAGATGTTTAGGTTCTTTCTAAAAGTTCCCAACTGAGTCCTTCGGTAATTTTTCCCGCTCTTCAACGCGTAATTCAACCTCAGTGACTTTAAACTCTCCACTGGCTAGTGCCACCAAGTTTCGCTTTACCTACGCACAAAGAGAAACATATGCGATATGTACTGATGAACAAGAAATAAATTGTGATGGGTTTGCGGGAGTTCTACCGCTTGTGTCCATTGTCTAGACAACAGTTTCGCCCAACATGCAGTGGGCTTCTTCAGGTCCGAAGCCCACTGCATGTTGGGCGAAACTGTTGTCTACACAATGGACACACGCGGTAGAAATCCCGGAAACCCATCACAAGTTAATCACCACGAAAGCCTGAACAAGAAATAAATTGTTTGAAATATGATTACAAGCATGGGGAAAATGTAAGAATTAATTGACCGGCATCCTAGACAAGAAAACCACATATATTATAGATGTACACATTTAAGGTATTTAAATGTAAAAAAGAAAAACAATTGACTGAATGGTGGTAAAAGCCGAGCTAGAAATAGAAGGGAAATAATTTGTACATTTTTTTTATAAAAAGGAAATAGTAATTGATGAAGTTAATGAGGTGGACACATGCATGCATTAATAAATAGCTCAGAATATTAATTGATGCCTTCTTGTGAGGGAGAACCCGGCGGATGATATTTGGATAGGAACGAGTGGATTGGATCCATCGCTCCGTTTGAAGATGATATCACGTGAATTCAGCGCTGGCGAAAGCCTTCTCAAAGCCTCCTCTGACCTGGTGCCCTGCTGACCTGGTGCTGGTGACTCTGACAGCCTGGTGAAAGCCTCCTCTGACCCTTAAAACATTCTGGATCGAAATAAACTAAAGCCATATTCCGCAAGTAGTGAATAAAGCTAACTCCAACAATGGTAGATCAATGGATCAGTTTCCAAACACTTCTAACCCTTAGGTTGTACAAGTTTCATTGCTCTCTGATAGCGATCTATTCACGGGTTACCTTGTATGGTATGTCCAAGAAATAATCACAGTTTACAATAGTGTACTCCTACCAAATTCATTCAATGGCACTGAAACTTGGGCATTTCACAATAATCGCATGTGTTAGAGATGGGCATTGTCGGAAATATTCGTTCCTTGGGAACTAATCCAGTGAAGGAACGAGATGGAACGAATCCGGATGTGGATAACTACTCGTGATTCGAAGGAACGAAAGAATTCAAAGGAACCGAAGGATTCGAAAGAACGAAAGCACTCATACGAACGAAAAGATTCGAATGACCAACAGGATTGAATAAATATAGGTGTGGGCTAAATACTAAAGAAATTCGTATGTATTGGTCAATATATCAGTTATGTAATGAAATTTGGAGGAAAAAGTAAAAAATATATAAACTCTTTCAATAGGCCTGGTAATTTCCAATGAACGTTTATTTAATAAAGTTCACTAAAGGTTTTACACTTTTCGCACTTACCCTTTTTCATATAGAAGCAAACAAAAATGGCTCCGCGCTCTAAATCATCCATTTTTGGACTTTATATTCATCGTTAGGGGAGCTATTAAATATAAGTGGCTAACAGAACACAAAGATATAATTAATTACAACATATAGTGAAGACTTTCTCCTTTGAGGTTCCATTCATAAAGTAGAATATAAATGGCAGTTGTAAACTATCTTCGGGCTTCTAAACATCCATTTTTGGATTTCGTTTTCTCCGTGGGATGACCTATTAAAATAGGTAAAAGGCTAACAGTATATAAACATATTCTACTTGTAGTAAAAAATTGAAGTTTGAGATTCCACTCGTAATAGATTTATGGCAGTTGTAAACAGACAGAGTGTGAGTGTATGTATATTGAGCACCATAGGTGCCTACTGTTTCTTAAGTCAAATTGTGTTTCTCGTACATATATATTACCAAACAACTGTATTAACATCTGCCATGAATAGCTTATCTCTAACTAAAATGTATTTTACTAGCCATATCTTTCTAACAGTTTTAATTGCTTTCTGTATTCAAGGGACGCTACTAATTAATAATTTTTGCTAGGACATTTATGAGAGCATGTGGTTTAGCATTGTAGCATTGGCTTGAAAATCGTTTTACCAGCCTATTGTTGTAAATCAATACTTGTTCTCACTTTGATACCTGTTGTGAACAGCTATTTGTGGGAGGCTTACAAAATACAGTGCTCTCTTGGGTCAGAACCACCTAAATTGTTAAAGGAAAACGCGTGCGTCACCATAGAATATTTTTTTCAATTTCCCGCTGGTGAGAGAAAGCAATGGAATGCAATAGTGGTAGAATAGACGCTAAAGAAGAGGAATATTTGAAGTCTCAAGTATTGGAGAACGTGCGCGTATGAACGTAATAGAAATGAAAGACGTAAGTATGCAATAAGAGGGCATATGGAGGAAACTACTGAAATTGAGCCAGTTTATAGGCCGAACGCCGAGAATTACGTTTTTCCCACTGTTTCTTCCACGAAAGAGAAAGTCTTGATAGGTACGTGCGTAGGCATAGCAAGTGTTACCTCACTATTTCCTTGCAATTGTAATTCATGTCATCTCCTGCTTGTATGAGGACATGCAGATCCATGAAGCGCATTCCTGCTCTTTCCAAGAAACTATTTTTGTATTCTGTTTATTGATCAATTAAAGGTGATTAAAAAATAATGAACCATTGTAACTTAACATTTTAAATTTATTCAGTTTTTAAAGAGTTAGTAGCACTTTATGTTACCAATCGTTTCTTAGCAGAGAAATATTTCCTTTAAGCATGGTGTTAATGAACTAACCAAAATCGAGCAGAATTAAATTCAGAATGTTGGACACTAACCATAAGAAGCTTCTCTTTAAGGTTACATGTCACAAGGTTTAAATAAACAATAAATATGCACCAATTAACGATATGGTAAGGCTAAAATTTAATATTGAAACTGAATGACGAGTTATTCAGATAAACATTATTACGTATTCTCTACATGTTTAACAAAAAAATTAAAATATTTTAGTTACCTCACTAGAAAGACAGTAAATATATACAGTTTTTATACTAGCTTTTAAATAAAGGCTTACTACACACAACAGGTGGGAACAATAAAAGTGCCTTGTGCTTCCCTCATCATCATCATTGGTGCTTCTGTCCGCAGACAGGTTTCAACGGTAGCGTTGTCTCCACAGCATTCTGTCCTAGGCCTCTCTCTTCATCTCTGCATAACTCCTTCCTTCTTTCATATGTCTCAGCATTCCGTGCCTCCTCCTTCCTCTTCCTCTCTTCCCTTCTATTTTTCCTTCTATTATTAATTTCTGTAGGCTGTTATTCCTTAAAATATGTCCAATCCATTTTGCCTTTCTTTTTTTAATTTCTCCCAGTATACTTCCTTCTTCTCCAATCTTCCTTAGCACTTTTCCATTCGTGATCTTATCTTTCCATCCAATCTTCTCCATTCGTCGCCATAGCCACATTTCAAAGCTTTCTAAGTACTTTTATTCTCTCTTCTTTAACGTCCACGTTTCGCATCCATACAACACAATGCTCCATATAAAGCATTTAGCAAATCTTTTCCTAATATCTATCTTGATGTTTCTTACTGTCACCAGTTCCTTAATCTTGCTAAATACTACTTTTTCTTGCCCAATTCTGCATTTAATTTCTTCAGTACAGTTGCCATTCTGTGTAACTATACTTCCCAGGTACTTTAAAGAGCTTATTTGTTTTAATTTTTCTTCCTCCAGCCATATATTTAAGGGCCCTTCTGACTTCACTATTCTCATTACCTTAGTTTTATTTCTGTTTATTCTCATTCCGTAGTCTTCACTCTTCTTCCTAATTCTTTCCATCATTTTCTGAAGTTCTTCTTTATTATCTGCTATTATAGCCTGGTCATCAGCATATTGGATGGATTTTATTTTCTCATCTCCCACTTTTATCCCCCGATGTCTTCTAAAGCTTCTTCCAGCAGTTTGTCAGCATAAAAGTTAAAGAGGCATGGTGACAGACATCAACCTTGCCTTACTCCCCTTCCTATTATGGTTTCCTTTGTTTCCTCGCCCTAAATTCTTACCGCAGATTTCTGATGGATGTACATCTGCTTTATAAATCTTCTCTCCTTCCAGTCTATGTCTATCTCTCTCAGAATATCTAATAAGATCTCCCATCTGACCCTATCAAATGCCTTTCATAATCAATAAAGCACACGCATATCCCACGGTTCAACTCTAATACCCTTTCTGTTAACATCCTATGCATCCAATTGCATCTCTCGTTCCTTTGCCCTTGCAGAAACCGAACTGGTCTCCCTCTAATTTTCCTTCTATTTTCCTTCTCATTCTTTCCAATATAACTTTGGTTATAATTTTGCCTATGTGTGAGATGAGGCTTATAGTTCTGTAGTGTTTACATTCCTGTGAATTATATATCTTTGGTATCGGCACCATTATCGTTTTGATAAGATCTTCTGGTCACTCCCCTGTATCTTATATATTTTATTAACCAGATCCGTGAGTCGATCCAACCCATTCTTCTCTAAAGCCTTTAGAATCTCTACTGGTATTTGATCTCCGCCGACCTATCTCCGCTTTTACTTTATCGAAGGGAAATCATATTACGATAGTTATGAGTCAGCTGTGAAAAGCATTATTCTGTCTACCGGCATAGAAATATAAAACACTCTTAGGCTCTAAACTACAGTGGATGTCGTCTTTCCTCTAAATGTATGTGTATCTCCCAAAACTTCGCAAATGAAAAGCAGATTTTAGTGATTTTTATATCAAAGAGCTAATTAAAAAGAGGATATTTTCTCGCCATGATAATAATAATCGTATTCTATTTAATGCCCAAGGTTTTTCACTCAATCAAGTACATTGTAATAAGTAGAATCTTGAGCGGCATTAAACAATGGACGAGCACTCAAAATCATCCCCGAGCAACGGCCTGCCACGATGGAAACACCGGTTCCCGATCAGTCACCGAAGTTAAGCATCGTTGGGCTCGGCTCGAGTTTGGAGGGGTGATCCTCCGATTCGTCCGAGTGCTGTTGCCCCTGTCTGCACGTGGCAGACAGTAAGTGCGGAATGACCTCAGCCGTCGAAGCACGTTAAAGAAAAATACTACTATCAAAATCATTCCCTGGTGGTGAATATTACGCCAAGGTGGGACTCGAACCCACGACCCTAAGGTGAAGACTCCTCCTCACCGCCACTGAGTCCAATTGCTTGTCACAGTCCCTCTAAGGTATAAGACAAGAAAATAAATAATATTTCCCAAACGTTAAGCACTCTAAGGTCAAGTGAAACGCCTCATAGCAATGAAATCCTCTTTTATTCAAAATTAGCGTATTTCAGAAAGCTTGAATGGCATAAATTATTAATAAATATTGAAAGCTAACTTTACAGTCAGCAATCATATCTACAAATCCAAAAGTTCGAGCAGGTTATAAAACCGAGAAATCAGTTCTGAGAAAATAAATTTGATCAGTCTAAAATATTAATTGGGGACATCATTTCAACTTATTTCAACAAAATATCACATTGCTTATCTGAATGCAGAAAATCAATCGAAGATAAATGTTAGGAACAAACACATATACAGCAGTAATTTTATTCATAAAACAATTCAGAAATCAATTTTTTTAAATGATCACTCGAAACTGTAAACCTACCGCAAAGTATTGAGCCCATGGCAAATTCGTTTAAAAAGACAAAACAATATTACCCAAAAATAACCCTCTTATAAGAGAAAAACATATTATGGCCACTCTCTTCAAGTTGTCACGACAAAGGCCTCCGTAAAACCGATTAAACTCTTTCATTTACCAAGAAATCTGATTACACACAATGTTTACAACCTTTTGAAACCGAAATTTCCACTGCGTCCTCTTTTGCGAGCCCATTCAAGCGATCTCTGCTAATCGCAGTGCAATCGAATTACCAACTGCGGCTCTCCATTCACAGAAATCGATTCTGGGAAGCGGACGCGGTAAAAATTTGGTCCACTTGGTTGCTCCTGCTCTCGGGTTTTATGCCGGCCTCCTTCAGTTCACAATTAATAGCAACTGAATAGGAAACAAAAGGCTCCAATTTCCCAAGTCACGTATTGTACAGAAATGGGCTTTTTGCGTCGCAAAATTAATTAGTGAATAAATAACATTAAAAGTATATCAGCACCCGGCATTCAAATATGTTTTTATATCACTGAAAAATAACTGTCACCGCTAGTGATGTGAGGACTCGGAAGAAACCTGACATATTCTAAAAAACACGTTACACTTCTCTTTTTTCACAGCCTCGGAAAAACGGTATTTTAGGTAAATTTTGAACAACAGGTCGAAAAACAACATTTTTCACTTATAATGGTATCCAACATGTTTCAATTTTAATTACCCATAACCATATTAGTAGCTGCTGGGAGATACTGATGATTGTACCATTAATATTTTCATTGAAAGTCACCGCAATTCAAATCCCAGAGTTATGATCAGCTGTATAGAATACGAGTATAAATTGATCAGCAGTTGTGACAAAAAGTCAATGATGGCCTGTTATACAGAATTATGTATTTACTCTATATTATCATATTTAAAGCCTTATAGTTTAGTGAGCAATGCTATGCAGATTTTCAAACTGCTGATCATCGGTAGGTATGCCTCGCAGCATACAATATACAAAGAATAAGAATAAGTTTATTTCACCCAAAAGATATACACAATTTTAACAAATCAAAATGAGGGTGAAACTAGGCACCCCAGAAGAAATAGTTTCTTGTTTTGGGGTTGCCCTCCCTTAAATAAAGCAAGTGGCAAAACTTATAATAATTGTAATACCAGTGTATACTGATTTATCTTTCCCTATCCATTTTTAGCCATATAATTTCAATGCAAAAGGATCCAATTTCAATCCAAAGGGAGTCTATTCCTATGAAAGTTACCAAATATATACAGTATTTCTTTCAATCAGATCCATCTACCAAGCTCTATCATTGACAGAACAGGCAGGTTCTTTTTGATGATTATGAGTGATATTTATTAATTATCACAGACTTGCCAACATTTTTATTTGCTAATCTGTTTCGATGATTTGAACTTAAATGTCAACAAATTCTTTCTCAAGCTAAAGTAGAAAGGAAAAATGCAAAAGGCATTACTCAATGATTAAAATTTTAGCTCTATTCAGGCCTTTTCACCAAATTGCTGGATTGGTACGCTTTTTAAATAATAGTGCAGGCCTCCGTTTTATAACAACTAGTGTCCTTGCGCAAAAAATGCAGTTATGTACTTGCAGGTGCTATAATTGTCATAAATGCAAGAATTTATCAACCTTCCAGGATAAATGGCAAAGGATTTGTTAATAAAATATGGAAAATAGGATTCCTAAACTGGGAAACAAACCATTCACATTTAGCTATCTGAGAGAATAGGGAATCTTTCCTGGCATAATATTTATCCTGCATATTTGCCCAGAAAACCTAGTTGGTTTGATTCTATGTCCAGATAAACTTTTTTTCTCTAGCAATTTTCAGCAAATGTCATCGTTAAATAGCAATTCACTTATGTATAGAGGGTTTGACAACTTTGCTAACATAGAAATGGCTTAAAAGCATGATTATTTCTAAAATGATATTAAAAATGTTATTTGATATGGCCAATTTAAAGAAAATGCTCATAAATATACCCTGACATGAACTTCGAAGTTCAGCCAAAATCTGAAGAACATCTGAAATGAGAGGATTGCCTACTTCAGCTTTTAAGGCAGAACAAGTAGGTTCCAAACTTTGGCAGGAATTTTCATATTTACTTAGAAACTGTTATTATTCAATACTATTCGCAGAAGAAAATGAAGGGAATTTATCAATATTACACTTATCTTAAAATCTATTTAAATTAGGGCAATCGATAAATAGAGTTTATTGAAATATTTATTTTTCATTTTGAAGACTTCGAAACATAATGAGAGAGTCATTCCATTTAGTTTTATTTGAATCATTTAGCATTTCCCTTGCTTCGTTTTAGTTGTTCTGTCTTGAATACTACAAGATTAGCATGAGTATTTTTCATCGCACTATTAACAGGCTAAGTAGGTAGGTGAGGTGGCTAGAGCACTGGATCCACATAGACCCTGGGTTCAAATGCTCAAACCCAGACAGTAATAAATGTTTATCAGCAGAATACCAATCCCTACTTCGGTGGTTTGTTGTTAGCACTTCGAATACTGCACTTTGCCTGCCAGATGGAATGTAATAATTTGGGGATCATGACTGCCACGCCCCCTAAATGAGCGAGCCCAACTATTCGTGTAGGCCAATGCTGATACCTAGTTTCTCTCCACCCATCTTCCATTCCCCAAACAGACATTAATATCTATCTGTCCAGCCTTTCTTCTTGGTGCAAAATGATATCAATTGGTTGTCACCATGGCTATAATGAAGACTTTACGATGTTCTTCGATTCTTTGACTAAGTTAGATATTAATGCTTATCCCATGATGTTACTCAACAATGAATCAAGCTCTTGAGCAAAACTACTCATTGCACAAAAGCACAATGCTTCGGTACTCGTCAGTTAAAATACAAGCTGATTTCATGTTACCTGAGCTATAACGAATGAAAAAATAATTCCACTACCTGTATTTTCTATTCATTCATTCATTACAGTAATCTACCGGTTAGAGGTAGGTTGTGATGAAAATCAGAGAATATCCAACGAACTCTAACACGTGCCGTGCCCTTTCTACCTCTAGTATTTCTTTTTTCATCTCAGCATAAGTCCTACCTTTCTTCATCCCGTCCATAAAACCGATTCTCTTCCTTCCCCTTCCCCGCTTGCCCAACATCCTTCCCTCTATCACGGCCTTCATCAAACCATCGTCCCTCATTACCCCTTCCAGCCATCTACCCTGTCTTCCCCCAATCTCATCCACAAGTTTCCTCTCCTCACCCACCATGCCAAGAACTTCCTCATTTGTCTTCTCTTCCGTCCAACGCACCCTCTCCATCCTCCTCCACTCCCACATCTCAAAAGCCTTCAGCCTATTTTCGTCTTCCTTTCTCAAGGTCCACGTTTCTGCCCCATACAACGCCACCCTCTATATCAAGCTCTTCACTAGCCTCTTTCATACATCCTTACTTAAGATCCCAGTCATCAGCTCCCTTCTATTATTGAACGCTTCCTTCGCTAGCGCCATTCTCTTCCTAATGTCTTTGCTACTATGTCCTGTTTCTTCTAGCGTACTACCCAAGTAATTAAATTGTTCTACTTGCTCCAGTTTGTGACTTCCTACTCTTATCACCATTTTCTATAACATTTACATATTATTTATATACTTCTGCAACATCCTTATCTTTTCCTTCGGTTATAAGGCATTGGTGAAACATTTTCTAGTTATTTATTTAAGGTGCAGTTAATGATGCTGAATTCGTTGAAATTTCTCCATCCATCACAGAGCAGCAAAGGGATTAGGAATGATCTCCTCCAATTCCGCAGTATGCTTCTTACATTGCTCTCTAGCTCACTTGCTTCCTTACACTGCTCTCTTGTTAAAGCTGTGTTCAAGTCACATCTAGAGCGTGCTGCGAACATTTGAGCCCCCACGCAAAATGATTAAATTCACAAAGTAAACAAAATACAAAGGAAAGACGCACGCTTCGTTGGAAACTGCTGCGAGCGAATGGAGAGTGTGACACACATGGTTGGAAGGAGTCAATTAGAAGCCGTGATAAACACAACAAAGTGGATGAAGTTTTCCATGAAAAAATCATCTTACCACACCGATATTTAATCTTGGATCTCAGTTAAAGGGTTTTCAACCTGCCACATGCCCTTGCAACGGCTCGCAGGGTGTAGTGTGGGATTTTACTCGTATTTCCTTTCACAAAACCTTCCACAGTCCTAAGGTGGAGATTGTTATCAAAAACAATTCCTTCGCAGAGTGCTCGTAAAACTAATATCGATGTCGTCACCCCCACTTGGCGGCGCTGCTATCGCTACGGGCAGCCACTCCACCGAGTCTTATCTCTTTCTCGCGCCGGCGATTTCTTTTAATGGAAGGAACTTTATCACTTCTCTGAGTCATCATATCGCGGAATTTATTTCTTTGTCAGATTAAATTCACTAATAGATAAGGCTATCATTTATGGATCCTAAAAGCCACAAATGACTTATTTACAGCATGCAGTGGCAAAATTAACTTCATTACTGTAACCCACGCAGCACGAGAACGCTCGGGGAACGTTCGCTGGCCGTCCTTTACATTTTCGTTGCATGTACGTTGCAATAGAGCGTTCGGGGGACGTTGCAATTCGAACCTTTGGCGCTCGGCGCCATCTATCGCATCTACATCGAAAGTTTTGGCAAAAATTGGAAGCTTGCAAACGAATCGGAGAGACTTTAGTCCAGCCAGTAAACACTTCACTGAGAGCTTTGCGTAATTAATTTCCGTTATAATTTATATTATTTCTATGTGTTTATAGGTACATTGAGCAATTTTCTTCTTTCAACATTTCCGTAAGTTATTTATCTCTTGATTTAAATGTGAACAAACGGTTCGAAATTGGAAAAATCTTGTTTATTCTCAGAAATATTTCATTTATATTCATACTATGAGGCAGTGTAGGTTTCAATTAATTAATGCCTGATAACTGTTATCGTGATTGGATGGTATTTTCTCAAATTATCACGGAATTTCCATTCAAAAATTAGTTCTTGACGTTACATTAATCCTCGGAAGTGACCACATATATAAGACTTTCTAGGTGAGGATTATAGTTTATGTGCGAGATTATGCGTGTTGAACTGTAGGGTAAATGATCTGGCGAGAAAGATGCCAAATCGTTAGGTAGATGTAGGCTTGTCAGAGTGTGATCATTGCATTCATAATGTTAAAATTATAAACTTTATTTTTTTTGAGAGGGCAGGAAAGACTCAGTGGAGAGAGCAATGGAGTGGACAAGAGAGTTTCAGTGTTGTGGGCAAGGGAGTTTTATTACAGACGTCATTTTCAGTTTAGTTTCAAGGCAGGAATTTTTACCTGAGACCCTGAGACGTTCAGGCGGAGTGAAATTGCAACGAAATGGGAACGTAGACGGCGCGAACGTCCGCGGAACGTTCCGGTCGGGCGACATTGGAACAGTTTGGGAACGTTCTTGCGGTTAGTTTCCGTAAAATTCCCTCGGTTCGAAACGAACGTTCGCGTAGCGTTCCGCGAACGTTTGTGTGCTGCGTGAAAAGTTGTGTTCATAGGCCATCTATGCTACCAATACGCTAAGTGAACCAGTTAAAAAGAGTTGTAATTTAATCAAAGAAGTGACGGCAAAGTGAGGTTACTTGCCACGTTTGAGCGAGTTGTCAAACTTGAATTAATTTCGCCAATCTATTTCTCGCATATCAATTTTCGGCAGAAATCAGAGAGACGGAAGTACCATTCCGATATAAAGCTTTTCTTGAAAGTTTCTCACGCAAAAACACTCGCATGCTATTTTTAATTCGCTGAAAACTTTCCATTCCCATTCAATAGCATATTATATTTACCTGTAGAATCTCACTTACCAGAAGAATGAAACGAATTAATTACCATTTGACCAGATGAATTCTTATCTTCAACTCCTCTTTGAAGTAAAAAATTTGGATGGCAATAAAGAAGTTTGAAATGCATATATTTAAAATGAATATCATTGATCATATTTGAAAGCCATCTTGGGGAAAAGTATCGACTAAAATCACGGAAGTTCACAGGGAAAACTGAGCATAAAGTTACGCTGTGAGAATGGCATGAGAGTTGTGCAATACATATGCAAGATGCACCCTGAGTAATGAGGCATAAAATATTACGTGACTTACAGTACTCTCTGAGTGGAGTTACTGCTTTCAATCCTTTAGATGGGTACCTAAGCACCAGATGCCCAACAATTGTCCAACAATGGAGATTGTATTTTTTACTCTATTTATGATTTATTAATCGTAAATATGGATAAATAATTGTGACAGCGTTGCATGAATAAGGAGATCAAAGTCTAAACCTCGCTCCTGAAATTAAAGATATTTAGTTACCAATTCGTGTAACAGAATAGACAAAGAGCCATTCCGTGTCCGAACTTCGGAAAAAAGGAATAAAATGAAGTATACATTAGCTTCCCTTCAATTTATTTGGTAATAAAATGTATTTTCAAACGTTATTTCTATGTAGTAGACTTCTTCTTGTGAGTGAACTCTTAGCAATCAGCTTCTCACAAGATTGTATCGATCTATCCTTAAAAGGCGCTAAACTGAGACACGGTCTATGGCAGCCGTTGTGACTAAAGTGCTCTCCCATTGCGTTCTCTGTAAAACCAGCTCCAGAGAATTTTTTGTCAATGTGTTATCATATTATAGCAGTTCAAGATATGATATATATTAGGCATAAGATATGGGTACTTAAATCAGGATTAAAATCAGTGTGCTTATAGTAATAGAGCTCTGCACCGTGTTTAAATCCATCGTGTATTTAGGGTACCCCCAAGGGAAAATTTCTCATATAAAGAACATTTCTTATATTCCTTACAGAGTTTTCTTAGGGCTATCAAATGGCTATGATAAAATGAAAAAATACCATAAAAACCATCATTTACAAAAAGAACAACAATTCACCCAGGTTATTATTACCCTACCTTACGGGGACCTTATTTGTTCCGTTAACGCACTGATCTCTATTAATCAATGGTCTTTGAGTTGCTTTTTTATACGTGATGCGTCGTTACCTCTGGAATATGCATGGTTACCTCCTTGCGGTGTTTCTCGGTCAACGCTAAGAACCGCGTAAAAATTAAAGCAGTAGTACTGCGATCCCCTGCTCAGAGCGATGGCCAGGGAGGTGGAGAGTGAAGAGAAAGAGGGCAGCGAAGTGGTTCAGGATTCGCAAATTCGCGACTGATAGATAATTATTCCATAAAATAAATCTTCTTCTTCTTCCTCCTCCTTTCCAGGTTTAAGCAATTTGCTTGTTCCAGCGTCACTAGCGTAATCTCGGCCTCCCAACACCACTTCTCTCTAAAGGCTTATATTCTAAAACCTTTCTGGGAATCCTTTCCAGAGGCATTCGCTCAACATGTTCTTTCCATCTTTCTTTATAATTTGTTGCTGCTCCTGTTACTGGTTGTACTTCTAATTCTTGCATTATGTCTTCATTTTTTATGTCATGGTTCAGGCGTGTACACCTTCCGACCACCCCCCCCCCCCCCAAACGGAGTAAAAATAAATATTCCCCCCCCCCACGCAGCGTCCTTTGCATCGCCAAAAAAATAATTCTCCGGGGCTCCCGAGAAAAAAAAAACTATTAAATCTTTCACGCCAACACGTAAATCCACGGACTGTACAAGTGTACAGCCTTTCACAGATCTTAGGAATTTCATTTGACATCTCAATTTATTTAAAGTCTCTAGTTATAAGTGTCCAAGCTTCTGATCCGTATATAAAATAAATAACAATTGAAGTTAATGAGGTGCAATACAATTTCATCAGAACACTCAACGACGACTGTAAGCGTTGTCACGTCACTTAAATAGAGGCGATAGCGGCAGACACAATTTTTCCTTTCCAACGGGACAATTCATGGCGTTCGAAGACTGGATCCAATTTCGCCCGGACGAAAAAGTGCCCGGGAAAGAGACTTCCCCCTCTTGCCTTCCCTGGATAGGGCCACCTCCTCATCAACTTGCAGAACCCTTCGATCCTTCGGGTCGAGACGAGTGATCCGATCCCACGATTAGATTTTCCATTTTCGAGGGAAGGACACGGAAGGGGTTTGAAATCCTGAGCCGTCTCCGTCCCGCGGGGGAACAAATAAGAAGAGGAGGGAGAGGAGAGGGGGTAGGGTTGTGAGGGGAAAGGAGGGTGGGGGGAAACGTGACCGGAATACTAAACGCACCGATTTATAATTAGTCAGGCGACGCATTTGGGATACGTGTCCGGGATTCATAATATATTCGAGGAGCTCCAAACGGCTGAATTGCAAAAAAATGCAACTCCTTAATTTTATAAGTATGAATGCAACCATCAGGATGAATACAAACCATACAGTGGAGTATTAATAAATAAAAAGGCAGAAATTAATCTCACTGTATTTCGGGTGAACGAAAAAGATAAAATACGCAGATCAGACGTAAGAATTATTAATAACACTCACCGTGGGCAGGTATAAAAAAAATAAAGTTATTCATGAGTACTTTCATTTGGATAATTTTTAGGCCAGACGAGGGATCACGGATAATGGATATATTTTAAGCTTTTGGAATTCCAACAGGCTACGGGAAATGAGGATTTCAACGGGCTACGACATGAAAAGTAAACTTACCAATTCCACCATGAGTCTTATGAAATTTCCATTGTAGAGTTAGGTGTTACTTTTTATAAGTCTCTAAACTTTCCCCATGTATACAGCATATAAATGAAACAAATATTTAACCAATAAATTATAGTTAACATTTAGTAAGCGCAGAACAAAACTCTAGTACATCACAACACTTCGCGAACATATGCCCAATGAATAACTTCATGCTAATAGCCTTCATGCCTTTCACATTTCAGCTTTTAGCAAAGCGCACATTAAGGCACCTCAGCTGTGGTTAGTTTATAATCACTCAACAAAATAAAGGTTTCAGAGAATCTTCATCTGTATCTTCTAACTTGATGCCGATCGTGTACTATGGGCTGCGAATGCCAAGCAGCCCAAAGGTCGCGGGATGGAATCTCGCCTGGGGAGCGGAAGCTTTAGCTTGTCTTATAAGTATGGCAAGACGGCCCGATAAAAACTTAGCAGTTGGAACACCTAAAAAATACAAGTTCACCACTACCAGAGGAAAAACTAGTAAAAGAACACAGTAAAAAACATGGAAGCCATTTAAATCGCGGGTTATAAAGCAATAAAGAAGAATTCTCATTGGGGACATTAACATCGGCCGTGGTTTGAAAATAAAACGCATACATTTAAATACGAAAATCATTATCGTTGTTACGCGATCATTTGGGAAAGGCAGAAAAAGAACTTCGTCATTGAATAAGTGAGGGTCATAACGTTCGATTACTTAACTCGCCTTTTCCTTGGAATGATTTCTCACTTTGCTGATCCTACCCTTTTTTATTCTTGACGGCTATGGTTTCAGCATGTACAGAGTCACCAACAAGATTTAATATAGTGACATATTTTACTTGGGTAGTACGCTAGAAGAAACAGGATATAGTAGCAAAGACATTAGGAGGAGAATAGCGCTAGCGAAGGAAGCGTTCGATAATAGAAGGGAGCTGATGACGGGGACCTTAAGTAAGGATGTAAAAAAGAGGCTGGTGAAGAGCTTGATACGAAGTGTGGCGTTGTATGGAACAGAAACGTGGTCCTTCAGAAGGGAAGACGAAAATAGGCTGAGGGCGTTCAATATGTGGGTGTGGAGGAGGTTGGAGAAGGTGCGTTGAACGGATAGGAAGACAAATAAGGACGTTATTGACCTAGTTTAAACTATACTTTTGTCATATATAGAAAAACACGATCAAATGATTCTATTAGAGTGATTATCTCCATTTATAATGAGATATTGTGAATATATATACACATACACTCAACCTCTCGATAAGATTCAATTAAATAAGGTTTCGTCAAATTAATGGTTTTGTAAAATTTTATAGGAAATAGAAAGAAACCATCTGTTTTGTTGCTAATAGAAATAAAAGAGAGAGGAAGATACTTTTATAAACACATTCTTACTCTAGTATATGAGAATAGAGTACTCTTTCTTAAGGAAAGTTAGATTCGCTGGGTCAAGTTTTGGACTCCACACTCATATTTCACCATTATAATCGATTTTTTTGCATTATTACTGTTCAATACGTCTGATGATTTTCATGCTTTTCCATTGGTTTTCGCTGAAAATATTGGCTAAGATAAGATTTGACGTCGTCTCTATATCACATTTTACCTGGCTAAATACTCTGATAAGTTAAGCTCACTCCCTTTGTTCTATATTAGAGACTATTGAAGCAAGCTAAAATCTAACATAGAAAATTTTCATGCCTTAGATTTTCATGAATTTTTATGAAAATTCAATTTAGGCAAATATTTCATGACTAGGTTATTGTATGGAAAAAAAAGAATTATCATTTCCGCAATTTTTTCCCTACTATCAGAATCATATAATCCACGATTATAATATTCTGTTTTAGATTTTTTAGGATTCATTTATCTTTTGGCAGCTATCATTACTCTTCCAACTTTCGACCGCTGCGAGATCCGATAGCCTGAAAAAAAAGCTCATTAAAAGATCCTTGGAGTTTCATAGGAGGAGATTACCTCCCACTTTGAACCATCAAAAGCAAGCTAATCAGGAATTTGAATTGGAAACTAAATGTGGAGGTTGCCGACGGCTAAGCTGTGAGTTTAGTGGAAGGAAGAACGGAGGCCGGCGGCCGATGGCATTTTCCCATTCGGGAAAGTACGAAGCGATCCTGAAATAACATCGAGGCGTTGACGTGGAAAAGGGTAACACCTTTTTGAAAATTCCGCGAATCGGATTGCAATTGATCTCTCGAGAATAGTTAAAAAGAAAGCAAGTAGAGGGACCGCGGTGGAGTCTCCGTGAATCACTCAGGAAGAGGGGTTTGAATTATCCAGTGGGGGGGACAAGGAGGCACGGGTGGGGGGTTGGAAAATAGTTCCTCACCCCTACCCACACACCCAAGGAACGGAAAGGCCCCTCTTTTGTTGAAAAAAATTAAATTTCCGGCCAAAAAGCCCCGAAGAATAGTCGCCTCCACTCTGAAAAGAAGAATGCGGGTGGAGCAGTACGGGTGACTGAAAAGGGGGAAGAGTACACATTCTAGTGGCTTCCATGGAGATTTAACTACCCTTTTATACCCTCCTGCCCGTATTACTCAGCCATTTCACTCTCTGGTATATAAAACACGCTCCTCCAATAAGCACCCTTCTCCAATACGCCGAGAACGTTTCATTGTTTTTTTTTACTTTTCTATCCGGTGATCTCGGAAATTGCATTTCCTAGGGCTCGAATTCAAAGGATAATCTGTGCGCGAGGATATAAAGTATTCGGCATTAAAAATATGCTTAATATTAGTTCCTGGTTTTTATATACCACTCTCTAAACTGTTTAATTAATCCTTGAAATGACATGGTAAAGTTTAATTCAAATTGTGTAGGTAGCATAGTTAAAGGAAAAATGTAAGCTGCAGTCGATTGACTATATGCGTCCGTTTTCTACGAACCAACTACAACTTTTGAATTGAGTTTGAATATTAACCGGACGGATCACAAGGGCAGAAGTAGTAGACCTGACATCAGTTTGAATCTTGTTCCGTTAAATTTACTGAAGTCTGTCATCTATCATTCTTACATGGCAACGGATATGCATTGAAATAGATTTGAACGGTTTAGTTTTCTGGAAGCCATAATCTAAAACATCTTGTTAAATTCTTTGCCTTTTACACACGTGTGCAAGTTCAGGAAATATCGTGTTTAATAATAAAAAAAACACTGATGTGTTGCGCTAAAGAGACGTAATCAAACGTGAACTCTTTTTAGACAAGTCGAATTTTTTTAAAGTTAAATTATTTTTTCGGGGTGCATAAAATGTTTTCCACATTTTAAATAAAGCTTAACTGAAATATTAGACGTCAAATATCAATGTAAAGCCCCAATTTACATCAAATTAGCATCTTGTTAACACGCCTCATCTTCGTTCTTAGTCCTTAGTGATAATAATCTCCATATTGTGATTTAAAAATCACTGAATTTCATTTTGTTTCACGACGTAAAATCAGTGCGACTGTGAAGGCAGTAGCAATGTTATGAAGCCAATTCTCTAAGCTGGATAGAATAGTAAGTTTGGAGTAGGGATCAGAGTACTTATTCCAATGAGCAGACTTTAGTATGAATACGTATACCTCAAATATGTTTTGGCCTGGCCACAAAGAAACTTTATGCAACTACTTCGCGAATGATTGATTTCCAGGCGTCTTATTTCTACTGCAAACCCAGTGACGCCCGATCCATTTCTGCTAAGACGTAGCGATTCTCAGAGTTCCCAGTCCCACGGCCTCCGTTCTCTAGCCTCGATCCACTTCATATCTTCCAAGGAGATATATTCTCTGCCAATCAGGAAGCCTTTCAGTTACCGAAAAAAAAAGGATGCGTCCATCTGACGACTATATCTGCGTTGGACGGAATTCAACGGGATGCTTCCATTGCGATGTTTGGCGGAGCTTGCACATTTTGCCGCTGCATTGAATCGACTAGGTTTCCGAATTGATCTTCCACCCGATTGATCACGGACGTGACTTTAGAGAACTTTAGTTAGAGGTATGGGGTCGAATAAACTCTATGTTCTCAGACATCACCTCGTTGTACTTCATGTTGACTGGAGATGTAATTTAGTTCAGTCCACAGGAAAGTTCCTATTTACGTCGACCCAGATTTCAGCTTCTCAAAGATTTTCAAAGTGCTTTATCGGTACTTTGAAGTATCTGTGACTTCAGAAATGTCGTATGGTGAAAAAAGTTTATAATTAACTACTTTTTGTCATTTTTTTCGAGGATGTTCTCAACATTTTGAAGTTTGGAGATCTCAGGTTTTGCGGGATCACCCGTCTCTTTTTATTGATTACATCAGGGTAAATTGCAGTTGTATCACTTATTTCTAATCTTACTGGGTATCTATAGTGTTCCTTCTTGAGTTCTCGCATGCATTATAAAATGGCATGTAGGTCCGTCCCCCTGGTGATTATTCCTGAGAGGGCCGTAGGTATCCTGAGGTTTGGTGGGCCCGTATTCAACTAACTTTAACCATGATGAGAAAACCACCTTTGTAAATACCACAAACTTAAGTTTGTGGAATTTACAAAGGTGGTTTTCTCATCATGGATATCCATAATTTCCACGAGGTCAGGCCTGAGATCATCAGTTTTAACTTTAACCAGTTAACAAGGATTTCTTTCGTCAAATTTTACAATAAAATCCGCTAGCTAAATAATTTCTCGTTAGAAAATAGTTCCTGTGGGTCTTTCAAGCTATCTCAAGAGTTGGGCAAAAACCCTCCCAAATTAATATTTTTAAATTCCATTAAATTAATTAGAATAAATCTCTATTTCAACTAATTTAAGTTCCAGGTTCAAAAGAAATGAAGTCTTTCAGCAACAATTGACATCAACGGAACAGACTAAAGCAATAACTTGAGAGTGGAAGCCAATAGAATAGATTGGTAAATGGATTTTCTCTACGCATAAAACTTTCGCGACTTCATTTGAAATAGTGCGGTGCTTTTATTATTCAACGCTCCCCTAACCTTTTGCCCAAACCCTCTCACTATACGCTGGTAGTTCTTCTTATGCACTTTCCTCTTTATTTGGTCTATTTATTTATCCCTTAAACTTCCCCTTATGACTTTTTTCTGTATTTTTCTTTCAATTATTTTCTTAACAAACCGATTGTGCATCTAGAGTGTGCCCAATCCATCTGGTAATTCTTTTCTGTAAATATTATTCCATATTGTCCTTTCATCTCTACTCTTCTCAAATTTCTTCATTTCTCAATTTCTCCATCCATTTCGTCTTCAGCATCCTTCTCCAACACCAGGTTTCATAAGCTCCTAATCTTTTCTGGTCTGCTTTTCCAACGGTTCATGTTTCCGAGTCATATAGTGCCACGAATCCTAAAGCATTTTTGCCACGCATTTTTGCATCCTAAATGATGAGCTACACTGCATTAATACCCACGTATTTTCCCAGAGTGGTCTATCTGCATTAAAAGAGCTGATTATCAATACCAAATACACTTCACTTCTGCTTAATTGGGGTAGCACTGAATGTTTATCGATTTTCTTATAAAAAATGGATTTTCTTTCAATTTTATCAATCAGCAGTCTTTCAGAGCATTTTAATTTCTGTCGCATATTTTTCAAGGGATCATGAAAATTTTATAAATAATGCGAAATAATTGGAATACTTTTGATAAAACTTAACCTATAAGCATTTCGGCTATGGTTATGTGGAAATAATCTGGCAGTATTGTCCTAAATTTCACCTGAAGATAGTTTTTACTCATTTGAGTTCGAACTTCACGTTTATGCTATATTCATTTTTAATAAAAAACTTCGTTCTTTTCCAGACTTTATTTAAAGTTAAATTTTAAAAACTTTTTTTTTAAACGTTAAAAAAAAATTTTTTTTTAATTTAAAGTTAAATTTAAAAAAGCACTTTATTTACTTAAATAAAGTGTGAAAAAGTATGAAGTTTTTTTATTAAAAATGGATATCTATCACTTCCACGAAGTCAATCCTGAAACAATCAAATTTATTTATGCTATAATTGGAGATGAAAATTCCAAAGTAGTTATAAGTATCATTTTCACCGCATTTCTCTGAGACTCCGACTTTAGGAGCGCCCGACTAACTCCTGGGACACACTCTTTATCCATTGGCAACTCCAGAGGGAGAAGCTTTCATCCACTGCATCATTCATCGCCATTCTAAGGTTGTATTCTAAGGCGCAGCTGGATTTCCACACCCTCTTCCCTCCCATTCCTTCCTCGCTATCCTCCCTCCACTCCCTCTCATTCCTCGTTCAAAATATTCCTCCACTGCCGCTTTGGAGATGATCAATTAGCATTTGGGGGCTCAAGAGAGTGAGAGAGAGAGAGGGGTTTTATTCGGCAGAGGCGACGAAGCCTCTGGCCCTGACGAGAGCCGTATTTGCTCACGTGATTTGCGTCGACCCGAGTTAAGCACCGCCGCTTTGACTCAGCTACTCTGCGGGACCTGGTACCTGGCGTTACTCAGAAAATTTGGTGTTTATTTATGCCTAATTAAACCAATTGGTCCACTTATACAAAGCCTATTACAATAGGGCCATATATTTTTCACCGGGTAATTACATCTAGGGCCTTGATGATGGGAAAAAGTATCAAACCCGTGGTCGGTTGCTAGAAAAATATGAAATGGAATGTTCACCCTATGGAAAGCCTATGAGATATTGGACCACCTATGGCATTATTAGTCTAATACAAGCAAGGAAAGCTTTTTCTACCATAAAGCATCAAAAACAATATAGCTCGAAATTAGTATTATATTGATTTTCTCCTAGCATTGATATTATAATAAAGCTACTATTAGTAGCCAAGTTTGTGATGAGCGTATTAAAAATTATCCATTATCTCCTAAAAGTAGTGGGTATAGAAAGTAATCGATGTAGTATGCCCACTTTATTTAAAAATACACTCACATGTTTCGGCTTTTCACTAAGCCATCTTCAGGTATGATTACATTCCAGTTTTTGCGGTTTGTATATATATATACACATCCAGTTCAACAGAAGTGGGGGACGGAGGAAGGGGGGAGGGTTAGGGGGGGGGGTGTTAAAGGAAGGGCGGGGGGAGGGAGGGGGGGAGGAGGGGAGGTTTGGGGTTAAGTTTGGGTTGGTTTGGAGGGGGGGAGGAGTGGAGTAATGTTTTGGGTTCTCGGTAGGAGGGGTTTAGGATGGGGGAGTGGCATTCAAATTGAAAATAATTTAACAATTTGATTTTCTTTTTCTTCCTTTTAATTATCTCCCACTGTTCCAAGGCATTCACGCGACGTTCTTTGTTCTCGAAGCTTTAAATGTTCACTTTAAAATCTGTATGGTGGGATTCTTCAATAGGTTGTTTTGCCAAATGGAATCTAATATCTCCAATAGCCACGCACTTTTTTATGTTAACTCACACGAGTTCTGAAATTTCTCCCTGTTTGACCCACGTATACCGCCCCACATGTTTCACACTTTATTTCATATACACCGGACTTGTTCATGGGGTCCAGTGGGTCATTGGTGTTGGTAAATATTTTTCCCATGGTCAACGGCGTGTAAAAACTCACTCTATATTTGTTTTTAGGGATTAATTTCCCTACCTGGTAGGACTCTTTTCCTAAGAAGGGAAGTGTCACCCATTTTAGCTTTCTTTAATCCTGCCCTTGAAAATGGGTAATACGATGCAAGGCTATCTTTTTCCTTTTCTTATTTAAAATATTGTCAACTAAAAGGGAATCATACCCGTTATTTTTCGCAATTTGTTAATTTCCTTGTCAAGGTTTTGTTTTGAAAGCGGGATACATAGGGCTCGATGGATCAAATGATTGAACGCCGCCATTTTGTGGGACATTGGATGGCAGGACGCCCTTCCCCCCCCCACTTCTGTTGAACTGGATGTGTATATATATACAAACCGCAAAAACTGGAATGTAATCATACCTGAAGATGGCTTAGTGAAAAGCCGAAACACGTGGTGTATTTTTAAATAAAGTCGACGTACTACATGGATTTCTTTCTATATTACGATGTTCCACCACATCTCGCCAGACTCCGTTGATTTAAAAGTAGTGATTTCGTGACACAGTATTTATCGTTCCAAAAGCAGCATTAAGTTATTGCTACGTAAAATAAATGTCACGCATGTGTTCCCAAGATGATCCAGGGCTAAAAATGTCCCAAAAAAGCTGAAGACTTGTTATGTCCTATTTTCTACTTTCATTTACTTGGGTTAATAACTTCTCACCGAAGAAAATGTTGAGCACGCATATTTTGGCGGTAATTTGTCGTCATAATTTTCCGAGGAAAGTCCGCTGTTTTTCTGGTAATACGAAATAAGGAGAACTTTAAACTCAAAGGAAACCCTTTCCAAGATTGGGCCAAAATGCGTATAAGTTCATCTTTACTAAATCAACTCTCGCACAGAAATTCACCGAGTTGTGAAGCTGAGTAGAGGTGAATTATAGGTATTGAAAAAAATTTCAGCGGAAGAGAATCACAGCCGTAAGTACATCGTGACACTGCAAACCACAAGGAAATCATTGATGCGACTGATTTTTCCGACACTTGCTGGATTAAAATTTCAAAGTCGATTTAAACGGCCGCGATAATGTCGCCCTTTCTTCGGCGAGCACAGTTTCTCCAGTACACTTTAGTTCACCGGCCAATCTAGCGGAGGACTAGGTATAACTACCGGTCGGGGCAGCAAATGTAATCCACAAGAGCTGATATACACAATCATGACATTAGAGCAAATCATAAACTAGATATGCCTCACTTTAGACTGGTTAAATCTTTTAACTATGAAAACTTGGCTATCAAGTGTCAACATGCTGCCCAACTCAGCAATAATGGTTGACAACAAAGTCTTACGCAGGGCCCGAGAGAAATGGCTCATCTCTAAACCTATATATTCACTGGAGGAATACTTTGAAATTGATTTATCCACAGTAAGTTTTTAATTGTATACTTGCATTTTGATTCTGATTGTATTTAATTTCTGATTCTTACTGTATATCTACATTTTGCTTCTTACTGTATATTTGAGTTTTGTATTCAGTGTATTTCTTTCTTTCTGTATCCTCGCAAGAGGAGTGTTATGACTGACGACATCTACCATTCTTGTTGTGCCACATATGAATAAGGAAATTATTATTATTATTAAGTGATACGGCAGAGTAGGGTAAAAAGCAAATCCCCTTTGTGTTTAGATCAACGTCCTCACGACCCAGTGACCTCACCTCAACGACCTCACGACCCACGCCAGAAGGTCGCCGGATAAGACTAGACTCTCCGAATACGAAGCTACGTAATAGTTGCCGGAGAGAGAAGCCTCGTGAGCCAATGAATGAGCGGAGCGGCATCGGGGTGAGCAAACTTATGGGGCGAGCATTCTCCGCTGGACGCCTCGTCACAAGGGGGCGGGGGCAAGAAGGGAAGGGGACTGTAAATCGAGTGTGAAAGCGTTCTTGTGATACGCACCCACCCCACCGCCCATGTGTGTTCGAGAGATTCCCTTTGCCCAGGAGGACGGAAAGTAGGGATAGCTCTCCCTTCCCCGTTCCGTGAATAGGGAGAGCCAGCCACTCATCAATCCAAGAGGCAATAGTTACTCGCATCACTCCCTAACCTCGCATGAGGAGAGATAAGGAAAACCAGAATATGAAGGAAACACGCGCGCTTCGCTTAAAAAAATTGCTACCAGCGAACAGAGAGCGTAACCCAGGTGACAGAAGGACTAGAATAAGGGAGCCGAGAAGAGATCGGAGACGACATGCTAGGCTAAGAACACTTTAAATTTTCCGGCCAATTCAGTTTATGGGTGACACGGGTGACACATTTGAACCCTGAACTAGAAATCTTTGGAAATGAGAGTAGCAGCAAAATAAGAAAGACAATTTTTTAAATACTTCATTTAAAAGTCACTTAATTCTGGACGTTTAACAAAGAGTGGGAAAATACTTGATTTTTATAAAGTTTGTGAATGGAGTCAAATTGATTGACTCCGATTGATTTAAAGGAAAGTGAACGTTTGAGCGCTAGGGATGGGTGTGGGAAGACATTGAGAAAAACCAGAGTCAATTAAAGTAACATACGTACATAGTTAACTACATAGTCACAGGCAATGAGAGCCTAGAGGCAAACATAGAAGAAAATTGCTGAGTGTATGTAAAGCGTTTTGCAAGGGTGGTTTGAATTGAGAGCCATTTTTTCATGGGATAAAGTATGTTAGAGAGATTCGGAATTAAAGAAATCTTCAGGGTATTTGGGTAAAAATCGTTTAAGAGAGAGGGAGAATAATATTTCGCGCGCCTAAAGATTTATTCACCACTCATGGCATCTAATGCAACAACGTTGTTCCCACGAAGGAAAAATTCCACCCTCCGGGCAAATGAAACAACCAGCTGGGTGATCATTCTTAAATAGGTGGATTATACTATTATGAAGCTACGAAAATTAAATTGAATATATCCATCCAAAAAATAGCAACTTCACGCGCAATAACACGTGAGAAAATCTAAATACTTATCTCTGGGACAATATCCGTGATTTAGAATAATTTTTAAAAAGTAACTTCCTCAGTTTTTCATGTGTTTCAAAACACTGTAACAATTTAAGATAATATTGACATCCTTTGTACCTAGAAGACCGTCGTGATAGAACAGTCTTAGAATGTAATGAACATCATCTTGGTAAATGGATATAAATATGCATAAATAACTGTGATGAGACAATAAATGGTGTGGGTACTAGAGTGTTACACGTTTTTAAAATTTAGTGGAAGATACAGCTTATATTCTGATTTTATTAAATAGATTGATAAGGAGTAGCGTTTTCTCTGAAGCAACATTAAGAGTGTAGTTATTCAAGTATGTATAGTTGCTACTTTAATTACTTTCCCACATTATTGGTTAGCCTTTGTACACTCTAAATGCGTTTATGCTGTAATTTGGTCGTGTTTTTTGTCAAATGGGGAAAGTAAGAGCTATAAAATTCAGAGAGGAAGATTAAAGTCGTTGTCAAAGTGGACGACACTTTGTGTTTCTAAAAAAAAAGGCAAAGTGAATTAGGAATATCTGGCATTGTATTTTTTAATAGGGTCATTCGATGCTTAATAAAATACCGCTACATATTCTATTACAATTTGGTTACAGGATTCTAACAACTAGGGATTGATACATGGTTTCTATTTTACTTTCTATCAATACCTCTTTCCTTACGCCATTACTCAAAACACCTCAACGTATTTCCCAACTCTATTCATCTCTTGTGACATGTTATTCTTCTCACAGAGATTTGATATTTATAAAGATATTTGTATTTACAAGGTTTCAAATTAAAACCTTGAGGTTTCGTTTTGCGCACGTTCTAAACTCTAAAAAACCAAGCAAATAAGCCCCCTCCCACACTTTTTCCCAAACATTTGCCCAAAATGTCCTACCTAATCACTAAAACGCAAAAGAGATGACGGGAGTTGTGAGTGAAATATTCAAAGTTGCCAACCAAACAATTTTATAATATCCTATATCACGTTTGGAAATGAGAAAGCCCGTCCCTGAGGACCAACCCACAGCTATCATCGTAAGCCTATGGCCGTAGTGACGCTCTCAGATTCCTTCCTGCCTGAATATGTATATGCGCAGAGCTAATCAAAGCATTTTAAGAGTTTCGTGCTGCTCGGTAATTTGAAACATTTGAAAGTGTAGACTTAGGTGTCTCGTTCATCTCTCGCGTTCCTTCAAGTCATTCGAAGTGAATGACGGAATCGGAATGGAAATGGTGTCTAAAGACCGTCTACACAAAAGCATAGGAAAACTCTAAGGTTGAATCTTACCTTACTTGAGATGCTATCGCACAAACTTCCTGCATATCCTCTACAGTCGGTTGCCATTATTTTTTATTTATCTTGCCATTATTGTATTAGTTATTACCTAATGCACGTCTTGTGTTGAATGAATGGGGTCTCTCTATACCTCACGTTGGGTATTTAAAATTCAACTTAAATACGCCCGTGACCAGCTCATTTCTTCTCAACTCCCATACGCACACACAATAACCTCAAGAAAACAAAAAAAAATAACTTGAACGACTCACCTCTGAATATAGTCATACGATGATAATGCGTACAAGACTGCGTGAAACCAGAGCAGGGGCTATTTTCCGTATCACCATCCATGCAACTGCGCAATTTTCCCTTTACACGATGCAATTTTACTTAGGCTTAAATCCATGCAAGAGCTCACCCTTCTTAGTAAATATCTATCAAAGGAACACTCGCCTGCTACGTCAGGGCAATAGCGAACATAAAGAGCCTTAGAAAGGAGAACCTGAGGACATAGATCCTGCAAAATTGTATCAGCAAAATGGCAAAATAATTGATACAACTCCCGAGGATACCACTCTGAAATTGGTCCTTAGGCCAAGAAGAATCAATGGCCAAGGCGTGCATCCCTAACGCTTCAATCGTCTTGGGAGAGACCACCAAAATTCTGAAGAGAGACAGAATTGAAACGAGGTTAAGGACTCAAATCCCCTGTGAGTTAGGAGTGCATACTATGTGGGCGGAGATGCGGGATGAACCGTGGGAACCACAATGAGAAAGAACACTTGAATTAGCGATGCACCCGAGAAGTGGGTGGTGACCGCAGCTTTCACGGCCACGCTGTCAACAATGACGAAACAAAAATGCTTTTTCATGGCCGCCGGATAACCATCTACATCAAAACACCTACTCTCATCCGAAACACCGTTAGGGTGAGTGGCAGGAATATGGCAGTTAACCCTATTAGTGCGATGGGTCGATATATCGGCTCACACATAACATATTGCTAACTTATAACACTGAGATAATTATATTTATTTTTCCAATGATATAAACGAATGGTATCATTAATAACTCATTCAATTTATATAAAATTAAAAAAAAACACACATGGATCTAAAACAATAACTTCATTACGTTTTTTTTCTAAGGTGATGTATTTTATTAAACTACCCTTGGAATTTATCCCTTGTACAACTGGGAAAAGGCAGTACTAAAAAGGCTTAAGAGAGCGACAGAGAATATTTTATGAAAGAGGAAAGTCCACCGTTGGTTTTCCTCTACATAAAACCTGAAAACTGATTCTCAGAACGATGAAGCGCGGGAAAGTCGATCCAATCAGGGGGAACCGAAACTCCCAGCTAAGATATATGAAGAGGCCAAATTTCCTTCAACGTTAGTTGTCACTCTGAGGGCAGCAGCAGCTGTCGAAACGTCAGTAATGGAGCCACTCTCACCCGGATGAAAATCCCGAGAGACCTTTATTTGCTGCTTGAGCAAGAGTTTGCGCAGTGCCTGCCACCATGTAAAAAGGTCTTAAACCGTGTAAAATGAGCAGAACGAAGAAAAGGAGAGTGGTCAGTACTCTCTGCGCTCACTCCGCGCCTTCCGTGTGTCACTTGTTTGAAGCCATTCGCCTCCATCCCCCTCCGCATGCCCTCGACCTCTTTCTCCCAACCATCCGACCGCTAATAACAACTTTGACTTATGAGCCAGATACCAAATGTTGGATACTATGGCCGTAGTTTAAAGTTTAGCGTTAAATTGGTCAATTTAGCATAATTTAAAATGGGTTAAAATTTTATTGCACCGGAAAAATAGCAGGACTTTCTCAAAATTCCATGGCTAAGAAAAAATGGTTGCCATATTTTTTGTCGTCACTGGTCAGTATCGCGTCTGTCTTTTTTATGTTATTAACAAAGCAGCCACCGGGACATACACAAACAAAGACAAATAATTTCCTAGTACTTTTAGGCGATGGATTTGAGGAATGTGGAATACGGTGGTGAAAATGATTACTCCAAATATTAAATCCATAACTCGACGGTAACGGCATCGGTGCCCTTAAACGGACAGAATAACTCCTGAATCAAGCCGAAAGATTGGATGTTGCTAATGGTGAGTGAGGGATAACTTGTAAGTAATAGACATGGTCTTAGCGTATCTACCATATTGTGCAGAAGTGTAATATTTAAAGCAACGCAATGTGGCGTTTACTGCCTAAGGATTTCAAAGTCAACATGGCGGTCCAATCCAGTCCCGTTCTCTTCATCCGTGCGAAACTGCGAGAAATGGAAAGAAACGGACCGGCGGAGTCAGTCCATTGTCTCCAATATCCATTCTTTCCTCTTCCCATCGCCCGGATCAACCCTGCTTCTCTGGAAACGCTTTTAGGGAGGAAGGAAAGAGAAAAAGGGCCAAATCTTTTATTTCCCTCTTTCTCTCCCTTTCAGCTTTTATCTCTCACCATCCTGTCCATTATGAATGCCTCCTAATCTTTCTCTCTCTTTCTCCGCCTTCATTTCTCACGGACGATGGGTTCTTTTCATTCTTGGTCCACTTCCACCTTTCATTCACCAGCACACGCCCGTGGGCCATCTTGGATTTCTTCGCCGCTGTTTCTGCTAACTCCTCCGTCGAGGGAGGAGGCGGGGCTGGCGAGGATGCCCCCCTTACACCCTCTATCTCTCCCTTTTTATTCCATCCGATGGTTTCCGTTGCCAACCGTTCCGCGGAAATGAAATCAAGCGAAGAAACTTTTCGATAACGCGCCCAAGTCGGCGGCAAGTTTTGGGGCTCGGCCCAAAAATCCCTGCTGTGTGTGAGGGGGTATTGTGCCGGATCCTGAATAGAGTTACCACCTTCCGTAGAACATCCTGGAGACTCCCGGGGTTGAAATATATCTTTTAAAAACTCCCAAGTATAGGATTGGAGTGGGTTTTCTTCCAGCAGTGGTAATATTTAGTAAATATAAAAATTACTAAATATTACCACTAATATAATCGTATGCTGTGGTTTATTGATTTTGCTCACATGTCAATGGAGGGCCTGAGAGTTAAAGTAATACAAGTAACAAACATCGTCCAGTGTCACCTGTATCACTTTGCTCCGGAAAGAAATGACAAAAAGCAAATTAGCTTACTGTACGTTTCAAAAGTATATGTACCCGAGTTTGAAGTAACTTAGTTACATAACGACTAGTCCGATTACAATGTAGTTTACATCAAAATGTAGCTTATTTTAATCTGCGTTGAGTTTATGCAATGAATATTTTTAAATTCAAATTTTAAAGGTATGTTCTTGAAGTGAGAAGAGAAAAAGTACCAGTTTTTCGGCACTCTCCGTGTTCGGCGTGAGTGTTCGGCGGCTAGATCGCAGCACTATACGTTCAAACACTTGCATTCCTTTTCCTGTAGCTACCTGACGGTACCCGACGGTACCAACTTAGAACATACGCACTTTTACCGTTTTTCGTGCTTATGTTACTTGTATTACTTTGACTCTGAGGCCCTCAATTGCTTCTAATATCACGGAATGAGTCAGTTATTTTGAAAACTTATTGATAGAGCTAATTTAATTGAGTTTAAATTATATTCAGCCATTTTATAGAAAATTTTCACTTAACGGAGGTTTTAGATTGATCATGCTTTTAGCTTAGCCATCGAAGTTTCTTCCCCTTCCAATGGAATTAAATTTGCAATCAACTTTTCTGGAGTTGAGAGACTTATTCCAGAATAATTCTTCGATCGATAATTCAATTTTATTGGGAAAGCATTCATTATAGCATGCCGACATTAAAAAAAAAGGAAAATTAAAGAGGAAAGTTCTATAAATTAACTGATAATAAGGAGCGGTTCTGCCCGTTGAGGCCATAGTGCCCTCAAGACTGTGTGAGGACACCGTGACCCGAATCCGACGCGAAACCAAAGAACGAACAATCCGAGGAAAGGACACAAGATTCGCAATGCCTGCGTCGGGGAGCGAACCCTAGATTGGCGCGATTACGTTTTCCAGGCCTGCGTTTCTGAAAGGACATGATGGCGGAGGCAAAGAGAGGTTAGAGAGGAGGAATTAATTGTGAAGCAATGATTTCTCGGATAATGATTGCGGAATGATTTCCCCGCGGGTGTCTAGCCGTGTCTAGACGGTCTAGACACCCGCCTAAGGATGGCCCGTGTTCGAACAACGGATATGTGAGGGAGGATATATGACAGCTTTGGTGAACAAATTCACGCATTACTCGAACGAAGATAAAATAGACATATTTGAAATCATCACTCGCTAGACGAATCTGCATTTATTATAATTAGTGACTACTCATGCACACCCAGAGTCACTGAACATAAAATATCAGAACTTGTTGCTTGCGCGCTCAAATATGAAGAAAGTTAGTGAGCAATATTTTCTTCCCAATTCTCACGCAAACTATCGAAAGATTTATCACCCTGCAATGTATGCAAATTGGTACTTCAATTAAGGAAAGGGTACGCTCTCAAGTGCGACGCGCAGGAAGATTAAGAGAGCGATGCCACGAGGAGTGGGCGTGTTGCATGTATTCGCGGAACGGCAAACAGGACACACAAATTCCCTCCTCTCTCCCCCTCCCCCCCTCAACATCCCCACCCCCCTTCCCTTAACCTCTCCCTCTTCCCACCCAATAATTCCTTCACACCCAACGCACGCCCCAAGTGCTCCCGAACCACCGAACCGAATTCAATTTGAGGGAGAGGAGAACGATGGGAAACAATTGTGACAAGGCTCTCAAGTGAACGGCGCCACGCAATATGTGCTACGTGCTTGAGTAGGTGAGTGTATCATGTCTATTAGCTGTATAAAATAATATGTATAAATTGGAGGATTAACTCATCTATGTCAACGCAAATGTGAAAAATTGGATTGTCTTACTTGGAATCATATTGATTTGATTTTAAGTGGATATAAGTTCTCCTGAAATATTTTCTGTTTTTTCTAGCACTATTATTTTCAGAAAATCCATAAATAATCTTTTGCTAAAAAGAAGAAGGACATTAAACGCCCTGCTAAGAATGAAGTTACTTTGAATGTTAAGAAGAAAAAATGAATTCCACGAACAGCACTAGATCAAACGTTAAACAAGTATGACATTTTTTAACAAAAGCGAAAAGCCAATCCGATCAATCCGGTATCGGCGCTTATTGAAAATAAATAGGAGAATCATATCATGATTATTAAACATAGCAACACGTTCCTTATGATTGAAGAAGGCCAGTAACAACATCAAATAAAAATCAATGACTACAAATGCCACCGACAAAGTTTTATATCAGTTCGGAGGCATGAAAGCACTTGTCACTAACTAAACACATCCTCCAGCCTCTTGCTGCCTAGGAGTGGTTGCCCATTTTATTTCCGCAAAAAATAACGGTAATTGCTACGACCTGTGCTGTTGGTGGAAGCTAGTTTGCTTGTCTCATACCGATTATTACATTAGTGGCGGCTCTCAATAGTTTAATAGTATGATTACGGCTACTACTCTATCCCAATATGGAATCTTGCCTCTGATGTAGCCGTCACTCTCTATTCATGAAAATGAACAGATAAAGCTTTTAACATTGGCAACAATTATATTCAAATTAAGAAACAATGAAATGACGAAGATTGAGTCGCTTGCTCGTCATGGGAACGGTTTGGCCATGCCTAGTAATGGCCTCACTGTCCGATCAGCGACACAGTTATACGGGAGATTTAGTTCGTATTTCCGTGACTGTTACCGTTCCGTCACGTTCGCATTAGCCGTATAGTAAGGCCATGATTACACATTACTGGACCTTAGTAACGGAGATGCAGACACTCGCTGATAAAGGAGGGATGATCGGAGGGGAAGCAAAGTAAAGGGGATATCTCTGTGGGAACCAATTATTTCTGATATATACGGCTCTTTCGTGACAAGTTCCATCATAATTGTCCATTAATTATACATTTCTTGTAACTACATTCACTCAACAAAACCAATTTCCACGTGCGATAAAAACTAAGCTTATTTTGCAAATGAATTCCAGAAATGAAATCACCCATTTGTATGAAGCCAGAATTTGAAATGAGATAGAGAAAGATGGGTAGGAAATTTGGAGAGGAGCACAAAAAAGTTTGTTTCACATGACGAGGAAGAGGAGCCGCTTCCGAAGAGGAATGAGGTTAGTCCTCTCCTTCCCAAGGGAGCACCAGAAAAGGGAAAGGGATATATGCCAGAGGGTTGGTGGATGGGAACTCAACAAGTAACTTGGCTTGCAAGGGGAAATTGAACACACAAAGACGCACACACAAAGGTCGGTGTATAGAGCGTATAGGGGGAATCGATAAGCGTATAGAGAAGGACTCTTCCCCATTACATGCCAAAAAAGAGAATGGATAAGGAGGAGGCACCGACAATGTGTCTTCATCAACATATACGCCCTTTCGAGCAGACAGAAGGGCGAGTGACAAGAGGAAAAAAAAAGAATGGGGCGTAACTTCGTGAAATTGACGGATACTCTAGAATATAGTTCCTTTGCAACATTTCACTCGTTCCTACTATAGGGATGGATGCAAAAACAGAAAAGAGGATTCCAAATCTATGAAATTTATCTCACCACATTTTTATTTTATACTTATAACTGGGGTATTATGTTTTAGCCAATTGGTGCTTAAAATATGGATAAAACGTTTGCCTGCAAAGTTGATACTATTTATGTCGGAAAGAAACGACCGAAAACTTGGTAAACATATACAATTTTGAACGCAATATTATTCGGTAACGGGGAGTGATACCGAGATCGACTAACTTGCTTTAATTTCTTGCAATGACCCTCCACCTCAGAGTTGAGTTATATTTGAGAACTTTGGTAGATTAGAACCCGAAGACGATGGCAGACTTAGCACTCTAAACGTCCGTGCTGAACAACTCTGCTACCTGGTGGGAAACCCGATACCTCTTCCTCCATGATCGGTTATTAATAAAGTAGTGTAAATTTTACTGAGTGGTTTTATTCGAGATTACTATCAGGGGTGATTGGGAGACCCTTGAGATGAGAACGGCAGAAGGGAATATAGATAAGGAATCGCAAGAGAGAAGAAAAAGCGAGATATGTCTCTGTGGATTGATTTCGCAATCTGTTGTTATACGGTGCGTGGAGGGAAGAAGGTATTTTTGTACCAATAAGTTCTGCATTGTATCTCTCTCAATTTTTCGATTCTTTCATTTCAAGAGATTTTGACAGTAATTAAAATAATATCCTTCGGATCAATCTGAAACACGCCTGTTCTGAATTTATCGAGTAATCTAATGAAAGGGTGTCGCCTCTCGAGTGTCTAGTGGCTCAACAACTTCAATCACTAGCGTAAAACATTCTCTTCTCATTTTTAGCAGTTTTTAGTGACAACGGCTAACCCATCGTATTTAGTGCATTTCGCGTATTATACTTTTCTTCTTAGAAGTTTCTACCACTCCCACCGATGTTTGCGACGAGCTGGATATGAGAGTTTAATCCCACGTCCCATGGAAAATGTTCCTTGCAACAGTATATCACGAACAATGTCTCGCAAAATAACTCTTAACATGCGTTCCCACGTTGTGGAGAACTATGTAAGAAAATCGTACCGATTTTCAAATGACGTTTGTTGACGACCAGCACGTGCTACTTCCATGCTTCTCATGACCTTATTGCAGAATGATCCTGCTACAGACGAAAAAATATTGCTGCTGAACACGAGCTCAGAGACCTTGCTCAAGAAATCAGGGAGTTGCTCTAGAACAGACGAACGAATAATACTTGAAAAATAGTTTAAAATAGCGATTACTGTTACATAGTTGCTAACCAAATTAAAAGGTGTTATTTTTTAATTAGGTTAATAAGGTCCCTTCCCACGAGTGTAGCTGGATATCTTTCCTTATTTCTTATTAGTAGTTTCACATAAACGTTAATGAAAAATAGAGTCAATCCGAAAACTCTTGATCTCCGAGAGTTATCATAGAGTAAATATAATATTTAATATTAATTAGTTATATTATTTATATTATTTAATTTTATTATTTAATAGATATTAATTAATTTTTACAGTAGTAACATCCCTTCCGAGTCCCCGACAAGCACTTGATGTTATTTAGCAGCGAGCCCTTAACTCTACCGAGCACACCTATGATGAGGATCACCAGTTTCACAGTGTCCGGAGTACATTTGTCGAAGTCCAAACAGTAGGTCTTGATATTTCGTCCGTTTTTCCACCTCCTTCGCATCCATGTTAGTTTCAGCCGGGGCCGAAAACTCGATCACGAACATGGAGCGTGTGAAGTGGTCGAGGAGAACGATATCAGGCTTGGTCGCCTCCAACTGCCTGGTGGTGGAGGACTAATTCCACCATATGGTACATTTGTCGTTCTCCACGACGGACTCAATATGTCCAGGGGCATAACCAGCAGCACATATGTTTCGTCGATGCCATAATGGTGTCGAAGGTGAAAGTATAACACCCGCAGGGCCGCGTTGTGACGAGCTAAATACGCCGAACTTGCGTAATAACCACAGCCAGAAAGAAGGTGGCTCAAAGTCTCCGGCTGGGCTCGTCACGCCCTGAATCTCGTGTCCGCGACCTCCGCCTTGAATGTAACTCGGCGGTACACGAGTGTGTCTGTATGACACCATCATGGCACGCGAGAACAAAACCCTCGGTCTCAGACTTCAGACCGGCGCGGCGGAGCGTAGGAAGGCAAACGTCAGCTCCTTCGATAACCCATCCTTTTCGATGTTTCGATAGAAACATCCATGCATGGGCTTATCGGTATGCGCTTTGAGCCAGGTCTTCTGCTCGGCTTTTTTTATTTCGAGCTTTAGGACGTCTGCCTTCAATGACGAGATGGTCGTGTTGTTGTCGCTTCCGTCGGATGGCGGGTCGAAGTCGAGACCGGTTTTGTCCGCTGCCCTCTTTGCCGCCTGGAAGAGAAACTCCCGCACTATCGTGCTCTCTCACGAGATTGAGCAAGGGGTCCCTGCTTTTCAAAACTCAGCAAGCTGTACCCAGGAAAACTCTGTTGTGGAGACACTCCAGACTCATTAGCCCTCTACCACCTACATTGCGAGGGAGATACAATCTGGCGACGGAGGATTTCGGATGAAGACTTCTATAGATAGTCATCATCTTCCTCGTTCCCCTATCGAGGTTCTGCAAATCGTTGACGTTCCATTTCATGCATCCGAAGGTATACAGCAGTGTAGGAACCGCGAATATGTTCGTGGAAAGAACCTTGTTCTTGCCTGACAGCTCAGAACTCCAGATGCTCCTGAGAGTCTGTATGTATTTGGCGGTGAGCCTTTCCTTCACTGTTACAACCTCCTGCATTCGACGCTGGAGGAAGCCGAGATATTCTTAGCTATCATTGTCATTGAGGTGACGAATGACGCTCCCGTCAACAAGTTGCATGTCTTCCTTGATCTCCGAAAATCTACCTCTCGCCAGGTGGATGGATGGACACTTGTCCAATCCGTACTCCATCCCTATAGCCTCACTGTATTCCAGTACGGTGTCATGGGCAGTGCGAAGGTCTTTTGAATTAGAAGCATAAAGTCTCAGGTCATCCATATAGAACAAATGGGTGACCTTATGCTTCTTGTCACCTGGAACACCGCACATGTATCTTCTACCTCGGTGCAGCCGAAGGAATAGGGGTAGGTGGGAAATACAAAACAGTAAGTGGCTCAAGCTGACGCCTTGGAAAACGCCACGGAGGTATGTTACCAACTCTTTGGAAGCTGACCACTTGCCTGAAGTCAGAACAAAGAGTGTTTTCCAGAGTGGTAACAGGCGTTGGATGCAAGACACTACCTCTGAGTGGACTTTCATCAACTTCAGCATGGCGATCAAAAGCTCATGCGAAGAGGTGTCAGAAGCCTTCTTGTAGTCCACCCAGGCCATTGATAGGTTTCGCTTATGCCGTATGGCATCCTGGCTTATGCACCTATCAATGAGCAGGTTGTCCTTGCATCCCGAGATTCCCCACTTTAAGCCCCTCTGCTCGTGCATCTCCTCCCATACAGGCTGGACATGGTGGAGGATAAGGTCACTCAATATCGAGGTGAACGCCTTATATACAGTGTTGATGCAGGTTATGGGGAGGTAGTTCTTTGGATTGGACAAGTCTACCGTCTTAGGTATCAGAACCATACGTCCCTCAGTGAGCCAAGGTGGAATTGGTTCTCTACCATTTAGAAAGGACGTGAAGAATCTGTCGAGGTGTTGGTGGGTGGTAGTAAACTTCTTCCACCAGAAGTTATTCACAGCATCCATTACTGGAGCCGATAAATTTTTCTTGCCAGAGAAGGCCTTCTTCACGTCACTTTCGGTGACTGAAAGAGGTCCATTCACATCTTGTAGGTGGTGGTCACAAAACTTTTTAAAGAGGCCTATGGCCGGAGTGTCTCCGTTGAATGGCTTCGATGTTTCGTAGATTATTTAATAGTGTATTTAATAGTGTTATTTATATTATTTAATTATATCATTAACTATAATATTTTTTATAATAAATATTATATATACTCCATTGAGTTATTCACGAGAAATCCCGTGTTTTTGTTTTTAGTAAAAGCCGTCTTGTACGATAAAATCTTGAAGACACCTTTTGCAGCGGGGCGTACATATAATGTTTATTTAGGGCTTGGCTGGAGCTCAATATAAAATCTCCCTTGGTTTGTTTCGCGTGGATGCCGAAGTGGCGCGTGCTAAGGAAGGAGATGGCCTCGGATGAAGAGGGAGGGAACCGTGTTCTGAACGCGTGGGGGCGTGATTGCAAGCCAGAGATATTGGAAAGGAAGGGATCTTCGAGGAAATATTTATTCCCGGAGAGATTCGAGATCCGCAACGGGTGGATGGATGGTACGCAACGAAATTGATTGAGAGAGAGCGGGGTGGATGAAATATACACACACTCGGGGAAAGATATGCCCGACACGTCGAATCGGATGAACGAAGGACACCTTTCTTCTTCCCCGCACTCCGGTTAATTCATTCGTCCCAGATTCTATATTGCCCGATATCCGTCAAATTTATCGCGGTCTAACAGGCTTTGAAAATAAGTTGGTAGCTTTTATTTTCTGATATACCTCAGGAGGATGTGTTTTTTCAGCCAGAAGCTCGTCTCCGAGAGAGAAATTTGTGCGCAGAGTTAAAAAAAATACGGCTTTTTGTAAGAATAGGTGATTGAATTTACATTCTTCCCAATCTCCATCGGATTTGTGAAAACGAAAACTACTTTTCAAAAAGAGATATAAAATAGATTACTTTCCCTATCCTTACAATGTTTTTTGAGGTTATTGGTGGAATACATGAAATAAAATGAATTTACTTAAATATGTGAAGTTACCAATAAATTAATAAAAATTCTGATTTTGGTAGCACATTCGAGCTTAAAATTTCATAAACTGCGAAATGTTATGTACAGACGCAAAAGCTTGAGTCTTTTAAAATATAATTAAATACACTGAAGACTAACCAGTAGGGTGGAATTTCACGATACCCCTTGATAGAGCTTTCCAAACAATTGCGAAACTTCATACTGCTCAAAAACGTAACAAGTATTTGTTGACCAGAAATAAATTCACTGAAAGGATGACGAAAATTGCATAGTAAAATTTTGCAAGTCGATAGCTAACACAAAAGATGATCAGCAGCCAGTTAATGAAGCATTTTCTGGGCACCAATTGAATGTAAAACACAGGAACACATAACAGGAAGTAAAATAATATAAGCTCACTTTAAAAGTATGAGACGTATTAAAAGTTCGAGTAGTAACACACAGCTTTAGTATTACGGTGGCTGAGTGGCGCCTAAAAGGAGAGGGGACGCGGCTCGAACTTAACTGGGTGATGTCTCAAAAACAATAAGATAAACGTAAAAACGGGCTTATTTTGGCCCAAAAGGACTCTACTATAGCATTATGCACCGACCCAAACATTCGTGCAAATAGTTTTGAAGAATCAAGGCTCAATTGAGCATGATTCCTGGGAATCGAAATTCCGTTCCGTTTGATATTAATTTACTGTGGATGAAATTCCAAAGTGTGATCTCTCCAGTATCTTCTACCAACTTATTAAGGTCACGGATACAAGATGTGGAGTTATTTTCCATTTATACATATGCAAAGAGCGCTTTTAATATGTTCAGATTTTTATATAGATTTTTAATTACTATAAAAAATGTTACTTCTATAAATGAATAATTAACTATGAGAGGGCTCAGCCAATTTAAAGAAATGGGTGTGAAATGTATGTACAAAGAGAAAAGTTTGCCTTTTTTAACTACGGAATATAAATGATAAATTATTAACCCAAATAAAATTGATCCCCAATAAGGATTTGGTATAATTATAAATGTGAAGCGATGCATATCGGCCAAAAAGAACCGAATTTACAAACAGACCAAAGGAATATACACATATTTTGAATCAAAAGATCCAATACAAAGACAATCACTTGAAGGACAAAACCCATATCCCCAAGCCTACCAATGCTTTCCCGTAATCCAAGTAAGTTTAAAAGTCCTGGATGCTTATGAACATCTTCAAACTGTACAACAAGCAACGATAGGACGCTTAGCAAACTCTTTATCTTATACTATGCTCTCGTATTCACTGATTTGATATGACAAACCTCTCTGGAGGCAAGTGATTTATTCTGATTCTCATCAAACCCCCTTTATTTGAAAAATATGACCTACTTCCGAATGCTTAACCTACTTTGATTTCCTCTCACCACTCTATCCAATTAATCAATGAATCCAAAACGTGAATATACATTCAGATCACATCACTATTTGCAAATTTCTCAGGTAATGATATGCTAAACATCGAGACGCATAGTACTCGATTACCCGTTGCGTGAAAAATTACAATTTCCTTCATACTTGTGTTGAAAATAACATGCATGCTTAAACAGAGACTGGTGTGAAAAGAGGAAGTGGTGTAGGGGGGAAAGCAAGCGTTTGTGCGGTGGCTGAAAGAGTAAAGTGGAGGAAAATTTCAAGTCTTCGGAGCACGAGTTACCTAATTCTTATAGGAATGTATTCCTACGAAATATGCACGTGATTCAGCGAAGAATGAGGGATCGCAGTGGAACCAGATACATTTTGTTTCCTTCAGTTCTACACGAACATGATCGACTGGGCTACGTCCGCAAGGAAATGGGATGAAGGGTTTTTGGTTGCCTGCCACCGAACGGTCGTGGGCGGCTATTGGATTCCTCGACTCCTAAACCCTGCTGCAACACTTCCAACAGCGCAGTAGGGCAATCCTGGCGACCTAAAATCAAGGGGATTACCCTTCCCGCTAATTCTAATTCTACGCGGATTCTAATTACACTGTCATTTCACAGATGGCATGGAATGCACTCCACTAGTGGTGTAGGCCTGAGTACCAATAATGTGTACTCGTGTTCGAACCTATGTATGTGTGCAGAACCTTGAACTCATGTTTATGTGGAATATAGTTCTTATTACCAAGGATAAAAACTACATGGTAATTTTCAACGCCATTTTATTATTGGAAACCTGAGCACTTTCAATATTTTTCAGCAATATTAATAGGGCAGCAAAAATTAAAAGAATATGTATTACATTTGTAATAATGCATAAAATAGTGTATAAAACAGAAACTGGTCAGGTTACCAATGACACAATGTCGAGAAAATTCACAAAACATTTTATCTCCGTTATATGCAAATTTCACAATTATTACGTCACCTACAAATAAATCTACATATACTTCCACCCGCAAGGCAAAGCCAGTGATTTCCTAATTAACCTCGTGAGCACCATCGTTGACCGAAAAGCAGAATATTATGGGCTGAGAGCATTATCACAGAAACACTTTGTAAATGTTCACAAGTTTATTTAACCGACCCAGGTTTCAGAAAAACATTGCTATTATCAAGATGAAGTAACAATCACCACCCCACCCTCTCCCACCCCCTCTCACCCCCTCCTCCAGCCCATACCTATATATAATGCTCGCTTATGTTTGTTACTTCACCTTGATAATGGCACTGTTTTGCTGAAACCTAGGGTGGCTAAATAAACTTGCTGTGGAAATTTATAAAGTACTTCAATGATAATTCTGTCTGTCACACATTTCCACAAATTATCGCCTATTACTAAAAAATCTGAACAAAGGGCTGGTTTTACAATGTCTGGTCAAGTCGGCGATATTCGGCCAGGGAAAAGCGCCTCAGTATGTACCTGTGCTAGTTTAAGATAAATTACATTTGGGATTGAAAATATTAAAAAGTATTGAATAAATTCTGAGAATCGATACAATGCTATTCAAATCACTGTCATGGCGATACCTATCTATTATTACACGAGATTTTTCTCCTGTGATCCATGTATTTTCTGTGTAAAATAAGATTCGCCTCTGAAATAAGATCTGATGCTTTCCTGTCGTATGCAAGAAATATATGCTATTCGGGTATTCCACCGGGTCAATTCTTCCACTGCTGTCAACGTTTCAATAAACAAGTCGGTCATAATTTCTGTTCTGAAGATGATGGACGACTCGTTCATTGAAACGTTGGCAGTAATGGAAAAATTGACCCTGTGGAATACCCGAGTAACGTATGTTGGTTCACCTGTGACCTATAATTATTGTCAACATTGACGTATGATTACCTTGGCCTATCACAATGAGATATTATCTGCGCAATATTGATTTGGTAATACAGCGATATTCTAATGTGTCTTATATTTTCGTTATAAACCATTCTCAAACTCCACTCTCATTGAAATTCCATGCCAACCCTAAGCGCAATTAATTTATCGCCGTTTCCTCCAGCTTCTTGCTTTGAATGGTCCTTATCAGCAATGAATAAATACCCCTTTCAATGTACGCACACCATCATCATTAAACCCTAAATAATCACAGCGCAGATATATATATATCAGTGTCCATATTTCCTTCCCCTAAAATTAATATCGGAGGAAAATTTAGATTCCATAAGAAAAATGTCACTCGCTACTGCAGCTACCTTCCATATTTTTAGTCACCACTTTTATTACCATAAATTTATAGATATTATTTCTTGAAAATAAAAAAGGTTTTAAGAACGAAAAAGATAGCTCCCATAAAAATGTTTTCCATCTAAAATACTGTATTACCGTAAAATCCTTTTTCCACAAGACTGCCAAGGAAAGCAATCTAGATTATATAATCCAGATGATCAGATAGCCAGATATCAGCCGGAAGTCATTCTTCAGTTTACGAGCGATGGTAATTGAAATTGGAGGCGGAATCCAAAGCTCCTTTGCTCAATCGGAGGATATTGGCGTTACTTCCCGGAACCTGCATCATTCCCCACATCTGTTTGCCTCACAACTCCCTCCATGTATCTTCATGAAATACAGCTCTTCATGGAGTCCTTTACCTCACCCGATGCATATACGGTCGTCCCGATTAGAGGTTTCCCGGCAATAGTTTTATCACTAAAGTAAAAAGCGGATGGAGAACGTGAGAGAGAATATTTAAGCATTTTCTTCTCGTCAAAACCCTCCTAACTGCAGCTTTATCAGATACTCGAGCTCCAGTGAATAGCATGACAGTCGGAAATTCATCCGGCCATAGCGGCCGAATGAATTTCCTATCCGCCTCTCGTGCATAATAACTTTTATATCGCAACAGTCCTTGATTGCAACTCAATGGCAGTTGATTTCTTTTACAATATCTAGCTCATACTTAAATGAATAATATATCTCAAAATTACGATACGATTCCGTCCGATTATATAACTTTTCTCTAAATAATTAAAACTTTTCATTTTGAAAAATCAATAAATTTTCATTCGTGATAATTAGTTACTCCACGCGTATTTTCTTAAAAACATAAATAAATTTTAAAATCATATTCACACTTTACTTGCTTATTTCAATCGATTGAAAGTTTAAAAAATGAAATAGAGGACACCAGTATGCTGTACTAATAGTTTCAAATCGACCGTCCAATTCGGCGTCTGCGTCCGTGGGACCAGTGCTCCGCTATTCTCTCACTTTGACACTCATTTCTACGCGCAGGTGCATACTTACCAACCTGTTAAATACAGCGTTATGTAGTTCAAACATCAGGTTACCCAACCTACTATTTCAGAAACCCTTTCAAACTATTCAAACTTTCATTTTTGGACTTTTGTCCGCCTAAAGTGGGGTTTTGCCTCACTGTGCGTCGCCGAGTAAGGCATTCTGACCATCTTCGAGTGGTCTCGTGTTGTCTCGTCTGAAAGTTCCTAAACTTTGGCAGTCACTCCACTCAACCCCGCTTTTGTTTGGATGTATTAATTTGGGCCTATTCATTACATTCTTGCTCAACTACTCAGCTATATTGCATTCTCAGATACCGTTTTATTTTCCCGTTTGTCTGTTGGGAAAGCTTTGCACCTAAATTCGAACAAGTCGACATTTGCCAAAAGTTAACGAACAAAATTAACTGAAGTTAGTTTTGTATCAGTTAATGTAAAATTTTAAGGATTAAAAAAATAAAAGTTTACTCTTCTAAAAAGTAACGGCTAAGTTAGATAGTTAACTACATTTTTAACGATTAGTTTTAATCGTTACTTTTAAAAATCTTTAATCCGAACTATGACACTGACAGATGTTTGTCAGACATTTCCTGTGTTAATAAAGCTGCTGCTTAACGACTTATGCACGCTGTGATACGAAAACGAGACATTCAACAAAATAAGTCTGGTTTTCGTTCCGGAATCATTTTTTTCCGCAATTTTTATGTTGAACATATTTAAATTTAGTGTTGGTTTTAAAAACGTTTTTTTTCAAATCCGATTCATTTTTCCGCAATTTTTCACATTATCTTCAATCAGAGGAAAGAAAAGACAACCAGCGCATCTTCAGAAAAAAAGGAACATTGACCCAAAAACTCTCCGGAAAATGTTGAGGTTATTTTGGAGATGGAGGGTCGAAATAAATATGTGAATGGTCCAGAGACACAAATTCAAGACATAATAGTGTCAATAAAAACAAAAACTGATAAGCTAAACCTCAATAAAGTAATGTGACCTATATTTAAAACAAGAACGTCCAAAATAGAGACAAAGGATTAGGAAAATAACGTTATCGTCATCGCTGACTATTAAATGATGTCAGGTAAAGAAATCGCACTCACGGACCTATTAAGTCCGTACACCGGCGCTTAATTTTACTATGAGCTCTAGATGATTATAAAATGTCAACGGTCACATAAACTATTACTGAGAACACCAACGCACTTATTCCAGAATAAACACGATGAAAAAATCCTCAGTGATACAGTCGTGAGCGATTTGCACTTAGAGTTTAGGAAGAGGTCTGAACGGTTGAACACATTTAGACGAGAAAGTAACCTTAAGTCACCCACTAGCACATGACTTTCTACTTAATTATAAACTTAAATTTCATTCACCAGAACAGTAACTCACTGAATGGATAGCGCATTACGCATTACATTTTGAATCCTTTTCTACATTTTGGGATGAAAGAGATATTTATTGGTGAAGGTGAATTTATTGTGAATTAATTTTAGAGATTATTTTTCCTCTCTTTAGTTTTGAAAGTTACGTTTTCAGTGGTGCATTAGTCAGAAATAGCTGTGATAGTCACGAAAAATGTCCCAAGGGACGCTGAAGTGATTAAGACTGCTAGCTCAAAATTTTATTTACGGAGTTTTCTGATAGCTATGGGCAGCACGATTTTAATTGCATGGATACCAAAGGAGTGTTACACAACATTGGGAGTGCTTCATGTTTCCAAATCGACCAAGGAGCAATAAAAATCGATTTTGCCGAGGCATCTCGTCTAGGTGACTCAACAATAGCATGGAAAGGTAGATCTATTATGATATTCAAGATGAAAAACTCACTGATTAGAGAAGGATCTGATGGTACATTTCAAACAAAGTCTTACATCTTCAAACATCCCTCACTTCGTCTCAACCTATTTCTCTCTCCAGTTCAAAATACTTTCTTCTTCTTATCCCAATCAAAATGGTAATCCCGTTTAAAATAGCTCTAGTACGCTATTGGCCTGATAAATGATCGATTTGAAATCACATATCTACTCATTATACAGATAGTAATATTTCCTTTTTCGTTCAAAATTATGCCAAATAAGGCAATTAAAATCTTCTGATTTTGCCAGTTCATTGTTATATTTTTATGCGTTGAGCTTTGACATCTCCTTCGAAGAAAAGCTATTTTTTACCATATGTTAGTGTGGCTGACATAACTCTATACTTCTCGCATCCCTCACATTTTCATGGATTGCATTCGTTGAGTATACATATCCCTCCTAAAAAGCTAAAAAGATAACTTTATTTGGCAATCTAGCGTCTAGACCTAATTACTTCAGTTCATATTATTCATAAAAATTCTGCAATCCGTCTCCGAGAGATGAATAAACATTTTGGGTATATAGCCGGCGCTATCTTCCCCTCACTCCTTTTTTGTTGGAGTAGGGATCCATAATGCTTCTACGGAGTGCTTCGGAAATTACCTTCCTCGTATATCCTGCAAAGAAATAAATCCATTCAATGATAAATTTATAATGAAAATAATAATATTATGAGTTTTACTTTCTCTTTTACTCTCTCTTTATCTTATGGCTCTTACTTTCTCTTATTCTGGAAGATTATGAAATATTACGACCACCATTCTCTTCTTCGTTTCCTGCAGTGATTTTTTAATATCAAATGAGACTCAGGGCTCAATTCCGGGACCCAGGTAATTCATACCCACATCAAGTGCTCTTTTCTAGAGCTCATATTCTAGGGTCTATAATACATGAGCCTATAAAACGTATTCTATCAGCTGAATCTTTTTAGCTTAAGTTATAGTATTCTCGTCTTGCTTTGATAGATAACATTTTCTTACATTTATCATGCCTTGAAATTATGGACAGTTCTCAAATGATAATTAACCCTGGCAACTACGGGACTCGGCCCAGAGGGTTGGGCGCCGTGACCGGCAGTGGTGGGAGCAAGCCCTCTGCGGTCATCATCACACGAAATCCTTGCTCAGACGTAGTAGCAGCAGAGGAAAAGAAGATAAAGATGAGGAACGAAACTATCAGAATAGGCACGTGGAAAGTTAGGACTATGCTGACGGCGGGGATGCTAGAGAATATAAAGCAAGAAATGGAGAGGGTGAGTGTAGACATCATGGGTCTGGATGAAGTAAGATAGAAGGAAGACGGGGATTACTGGAGCGACGACTATAGAGTAATTTATAGTGGAGGGAATTAAAGTCAACGTAGGGTTGCATTCGTAATTAATAGGAAACTAGGTAGAAAAGGAGTGTATGCAGAACAGGTGAGTGATAGGATTATAGTCGTGGAACTAATGGCATATCCAATTAATTTAGTTATGATCCAGGTTTATATGCCTACCTCTAATTATAAAGAGGAGGAGGTAGATGGGACATACGATCAGCTAGAGGATATGATTGGTAGGATACCTGGGAGTAAGCACTTAGTAGTAATTGGGGATTGGAACGCGGTGGTGAGCGAAGGAAGAGATGGGCGGGAGGTGGGCGATTACGGAATAGGAAGGAGAAACGACGGGGCGAGAAAGCTGTGGAGTTTTTCCGTAGAAATAACCTATTAGTTACAAATACATGGTTCAGACATCACCCTCGGCGTAGGTACACTTGGAAGAAGCCAGGGGACAAATATAGGTTCCAGATAAATTATATAATGGCTCGTCACAGATACAGGAATAGTGTTAAAAAATCGCATACTTATCCAGGAGCTGATGCAGACACAGACCACAACTTATTAGTCATGAAATTTCGGGTAAAACTGAAAAAGATAAGAATGGGAAGGAGGGTACGAAAGTGGAATACGGAGGCATTAACTGGGGAAATGAAAAAGAAGTATCGAGAGAAGGTGGATGAGATAATGGGTGAGGAACATGGAGTTAGATAAGTGGATGATGAATGGGGAAGTTTGAAAAATGGAATTATAGAAGCGGTGAAAGCAACGGTAGGCGTAGTCAGTGTAACTAAAATAAGAAAACCGTGGATCATGAAGGAGATAATAAGGGAGATGGAGGAGAGAAGGAAATTGAAGAGCGTAAACTCAGAACTAGATAAGAGAAAATACCGAGAATTAAATAACAGGCTTAAAAAAGAAATAAAGAAAGCAAGAGAGGCGTGGTGGAGAGAACAGATCGACTCGTTAGAGAAATACCAAAAAGAGGGAGGAGCAGATGCATTATATAGGAAAGTATAGGAACTGACGAGTGGTAATAAGGGAAGGGGAATTACAACGATAACAGACAAGACGGGAAAGGTGATCGTATAACCGAAAGAGACCCAGGAGAGGTGGAAGGAGTATGTTGAAGAGCTTTTTTGTGAAGAAATAAGGCCCAATAAGATAGATATAGAAAGGGAAGATGACATCGACAGAGATGGCATCGGACCAGGTATCCTAGATAGCGAAATCGAAAGAGCTCTACGAGACATGAAAAGGAATAAGGCGGTGGGAATAGATGACATACCTGCAGAGTTTATAAAGAGCATGGGGAAGAACGGAAGAGGAAAACTTTTTGCTCTAATTCGTAGGATTTATGGCGATGGAGTGTGGCCGGAAGACTGCGAAGACTGGACTAATTCCTATACCAAAGAAGTGTAAGGCAAAGACGTGCGAATACTATAGGACAATAAGCATAATATCCCACGCGGCGAAAGTATTTCTGAAAATTATAAACAGAAGGCTAGAGCTAGAGACTGTTTTTTTAGACCAATTCCCACATCATACAAACGAACGAAGGAACTTCAACAAATATCATACTAGGTTAAGAACTCCTCAATTGACTATGCTGACAGTATCCTTCAGGCTTTGTGGTTTTCTTATAAAATGCGTTCAATGTTTTTCACACCCATTGAATTTCAACGGGTACCTCCCGCTAGTCAGTTAATAATCACAAATGTTTTATTGATATTAATTAATGTAATTATTATTGCTATTTTTCTTACGGGTGTCACTGGGTCTTATTCTAATTTCTGATTGGTAGTTGTATTCAACTTTTCCAAAAAAATGAAGCCTATCCTAAAATCGGACTCGCAAAAATTGCATACGAGATATTATCAGACTCCTGTGCCACACAATACAAAATTTAGAGAACGGAGTCATTTCAGAGAAACTTTTACCGTTGGGCGCGGTCTTATGGTACTCTTAACTAGCAATAGCTTGAATCTTTTTCTCTTGAACACGTCCTGGCGATCATCAGAAAGATCATCAAATATCGATTAAGAAATAAGTTTGATAATCGATTAATGCCGATAGAGTTTTACTACGCGATTAAGTTTTACCTTTATGGAGCGCGTATATGACAATCAGTGGAATACAATTAATTTAAGTTATTCTGTTTGATTTCTTCCTTTCCCCACCATTTGAATTACGATAGGGCATCAACTTTCTTTAGAAATTTCCAGGTAAAAGTTTTGATATTGCTCCATCAGGGAATATGTAATGGAGTTTATTTTATGATTGATTAAAATAGTTTTGTGCTATATAGTCCACAAATGTGCGCGCAAGGAGAAGTATAATGTGATATATTGCAGGGTTTCTTAGAAACATTCTTAACATATCGTGTAACTGAGAAATTCATCATATGCTGTACATGTAAGCATTTTATGAAAAGGCCAAATATACTTTAAACTGAATGAAGTCTTTATATACTAATACGGCAGATACGGTAGAAATATATAAGTTTTAATTTTGATCTGATTATTATAATTGACAATTATGTACTTAGCTGAGATGAGAGTATAGAGAGAGAAAGAGAGAGACAAATAGAGAGTGAGAGAGAGACATAGGGAATAAGCTGCAGCTAACCCTTAATCTTCGCAATAATGGCTGCTGGTTTCTGTGGGTTTGGATAGCAGTTATATAGTGTTCAAATTTTGAATTGTCATAACGTTAGGAAGCCATTTGCGCTTACGTTATTTCTTGCTGTTCAAAATAGATCCCTATTATTGTAAAATTGGATGATTAACATTTTCATGTTCTCCTCAAGTCAAAGTGTTTTAGGCCTATGTAATGAAAACATTTCCACTTTTGGGGTAAACCCCCATAACTCCTATAAAGGTTCCCTTGGGCTTACCCTCTCGAGCATATTTTGGACCGGCTTCGAAAATGAATTGGCGATGCAAATCAATGCGAGTCGAGCGAAGAGTTAATCGGATATCTTCCACCGCAGGACTCTTGCTATCTCTTCCTCATACACACATCAGATTATATTTTGAGGTTCAGAGCTCTGATAAGGAGAACAACCGAATATGTCCCTCAGTGGTAGTGACGGCGCGTCCGAAACAGGAATGGTCTTCCCCTTGCTCTCATTTTTCTGAGCATTCGAGAGTTTGTGATGACCAACAATGGACTAACTTTTGTTTCTTTGAAATGGGACAGGAAAGCTCCCTCAACCACTCTCTTCAACCTTTCACCCGTCTCTGAAAATGAAAGAGCTAACTTACGTTTCGTATTCTTTGCTTGGTTACTTGATCTAAATTTTTCACCAGTCGAAATAGAGACCTCATGTAATTTTATTTTGAAATTTTTAGAAATTGTAAGAAGCATTAAATAAATATAGTGATATTAATGACACGAAAATGAGTTTTATGACTGATCTCATCAGTAGTTGACTAAATATAATTAATTTAATTTTAGAACTTTACTTGATGTATTCGTTTCATATCCTTTGCTAAAAGAACATCTTTCAATCCAAAGGTTTATTTTTGTGATTTTCTTGAAAAGTACTGCGTCATAAATAATTTTATATTTGGAAATAATTGATAACCAATGCAACGTACGTACCATTTATATTCTTACGCGATCCCTGCGTCAGAAATTCCTATTTTTTTAAATGTCTCTCTTGGATGACTGTTAGGCTAAAAACTATATGTACTGTTTACTTACTCACTTTCTGATCACACTCAACGGTGCTAAGGCTCTTACGCATTCTTCCAACAAGAAGGATACTGCCTCAACGTTCCATGAACTTCCAGGCATGTTTGTTTACGTTTTCCTTGTTTGGCTTCCCATGGATACGAGATTATTATCAACGCGATGAGCGGAACGTCTCATTGGTTGTTGCATAAAACGGTTTTATGGAAATAGAACCTGTCCTATTCCGTAAAACGCTTTATAAAACTAGGTTTTATAAAACGGTTTTATCGTTAGCAAGTTCATTTTTATAAAATTAGTCGATTTTATAAAACGTTTTACCGAAAATTTTACTGTGAGCAACAGGCATTAAGGCTCGTTCACAACAACTTAACTTGGCGTACCTTGACTTGTTCTCTCGTCGAAGGCGAACCAGTACGCAAAATTTCTAACCAATCACAACCCACCACTGCCAAATTCGATCTGACAATCGATTGATGAGGCCTATCGAAGTGTGAGTTTCGAGAGTTGTAGTAAGCTCCCCCGAAACAGCTCAGTTGATATGTTGAGTATTAATTGTAAATAGTGAGTTGAACTATAGAAGTATTAAAATGGAAAGTTTGTTGAACATTTGAGAGTTATTTCGCACTGACTCAATCAACTTATCCGCATCCATTTTCGCTTAAACGTATCCACATACGACTTCACAACAAAATCACGTTTTCAATATGGCTGCTCGAGGAGATATCGAGAGTAGCAATCGATTGCTGCCCGACTATCGATAGTAGAGCATGCCATGCTATAGGCTGGAATTAAGAGAAAGTTGAGCTGAGCTCAACTCCAGGCTACGAAAAGTCGAGTTACGCTGCTTTAAGTCGTTGTGAACTAGTAGACGCTACTCTCAAGGTCTCATCTCTGGCGTTGCGCCGAGTCAAGCCAAGTTACACCAAGTTAAGTTGTTGTGAACGAGCCTTTAGAAGCAATTGTTTACTGTTCCGTATTTACTGTTACGCAATAGCCGCAGAATTTCATCCACCGAAAGATTGCGTCTTTCATCATAAACACCCAATTTCATTAACCGATCATCTCATTTTAGTACATTCACTATTCTTCAAAAAAGAAAAACAGTATCTAAGCGTAAAAATCAAGCATGGAACACATTATAAAAACTGGAAAATTCTAGTTCCTAAGCTCGCTGTTTACGGACATGTGTACCTAAAAGAGGAAGAATGATGCGTGTCAAAAATGTCACCTTTTTGAAAATAAGGCTTAAAGTCAAATAAAAAATTGAACACTACTAGTAAGTGCTGGTTTCTAGTAGAAAAATACTGAAGAAAGACTCACACCACTTGTGTGCCAAACAGGATACAGGTAGTGAAATGCTTCTAGGCATGTAACAAAAAAGTGGAAGAACTGGCACCTATCTGAATGGTCCATGTATCTAATGGTTGCCTCTGGCCACTTCCGCGTAGGAGAGAATTGGCAACTGTGTTACGATGCCAGTTTTCCACATATGTACAATGAGAAAATTTCCTGAATTGGGGAATCGGGTTAATAACGAGGAAGTTCCTCAAAAGATACCAAGCCGAAAAAAAAGCTCTGTCATGAAGATGTATCACCTACACGTGCTTTGAGACGAGACAGCTTGCCGAAGACAGCTTCTGACAGGAAAGCAAACGGGAGGAACTACAAAGGGGTACTCAGGACGAAGTGCGTGACAAGATAAGGGGCATAGGAGCGCGAGGGCAAAGAAATACGAATGGACGCATTAGATTCCATCCAAAGGGAGACAGCCCGAGCGTAAGGGCGGCCCTTCGTCAAAATCTGTCCCTTGGAATGGGATGAGGCCAATCGGTCGTCGATGAGACTACAGGCCGACCCCAGAGTAAATATCTTTACTCTGAGGAGCGGATAGACGGGCAGCGACACGGACGGATATCGGTCGAACCGAGTGGCAAGGGTCTTTGAGGAGGAGAGCTCAGGGGCGCCCAAGAAAGGGACGAGGCAAGCGAACCCCCCTGGCGGGTGAAGGGGAAACCGGCGGCCCTGGGCACGCGATAATTCCGCTCGTTTCCGGATGAGGGAGCAAAGCGATTGGCTCGCCGGCGTCCCCAACTCCAAGCATAAAGAAAGGTCCGGGCGTCCTTCAGGCCCTTAGGGAAGTAAGAGGGTGGAAGGGAGCTAAACGGAGAAAGAGGGTTGAGGCAAAACCCGGAGTCTTCCGGGCGTCGCTCGAGCCGTCAGGATTAGCCACGGTGAGAAGGCATTCCCATGAAACACTCAAAATTGCGGCAAAACGTGCGTATTACACACCGTTGCGTTAATAACACGATCTATGCCTCAAAAAAATTCTTATTAAACGTTTGGATCTGGCTCACACTTCCGCACCATATTCCATTGGCAACGGCTTCCATTTTTTCTTAAATATCACGGAAAAGAAGTGCTGTTAAAGGAGTGGCTGAAATTTAGGTGCCATTATAAAAATGAGATTTTTATCTTTTCAAAGAGGTCAAATTCATTGAATTGTGTCAACTCATAACCTGCATAAGCAACCTTAACACCGCAAAAGTTACTAAACAGGACTCTAGTACATCCTAACTCTACGAAGCTTATAGTAAAAAAATGAGGTGTTTTAATGGCAAGATTTCTTGAAATTGAGTTTGCTCCTTCCAAAATTATACTCTACCTTAGAATGGAAAGCCATAAATTGGTCGTTCCGCAAAAATTGCGTTAAATTCCCACAAAACAATTAACTGCAATATTTGAATCGAAACACATTTGTGCTAGTCAGTTTCAATTTTAAACGCCAATATTCAAGTTTTCCTGGGTAAACGAAACACTTGCTCAGAATTTTTCTTCTATGGAGTGTAGCGTTATTCTGCACGGATACTTGGTCAATCGGAAAATAGGATGAGCGTAGATTGGGAGCTTCGAGGAGTGGGTTTTTGGTGAAGGATAGAGAAGATTAGCTGGCTGGAGTGGAAGATGCTCGAGGAGGAGGATGTTGAATTCAGTCGAGGAGGAAAGGATGTTGGTGGGAGTGATTCGGACGATGTGGCTGGAGGGTTTAATGAAGAGTAGCACGAGGCTGTTGGAGGAGTGTGGAGGGTGTGGAGGCAAGAGGGGGAGGAGGGGAGGCGTGAAGAGGAGATGAGGCGTTAAGAGGAGGAGGGTGGGGTACTTTAAAGACGCTTGTCCACGTAGCGAGGTCGCCTCCCGCGGCAGCCTCACAAGATGTTTGCCTCGTTGCTCCTTTCCGCGGGTATCGAGACAAGAGTGCGAGGCACGATCAGCTGCTGCTTTATTTTAATTTTAACTGTGCATTAAAACGATACCCAAACTATTACCCAGTGGTGGATGCATACAGAGACATTTCGACCGCTCCTAGCCGCAAAGTAGTAAACGGCTATCTGGACTGATTTTTCGAGATACAGCTTTGTGGAATGGTATTCTGACAAACGATTTTATGGACGAAATAACACTAACGATTATATGGCTCAAATTTTGCACATACGATTTTGTGGGCTAGAAATTCGAGATACGCCTAAATGGAATGATTTTTTGAGATACTACTTGGCGGCTAGGAGCGGTTGATTTGCATAAACACTACTTCAATTATGGAATTTCGAACTGAACAATGAATCCTTTAATCGATAGAATTACTACTGAGCAAAAGTCTTTGAAAAAAGTGTGTTTGCCAAGGTAAACAAATGAGTTGCTAAACCTTTACCACGCATGGTATTGCGGGCGTGGCCATGTTATTCAGATGCCAATGGCAAGGCGAGGTGTAGGCAACCCTGACACACGAAGCGCGCTTATCACCGCAAGACGTGAATCTGAGCACCCAAAAACCGTCTCGGGTTGGCACGTCACCAGCGAGGCGGACAAAAGAAGCCCACCCACTTCACGAGGCTGTCCTGCTACGCACTGATTGGTGCGCGCTAAGGTGAAGTATCTGAGTGGATACGCGGCTCGAGGCAGACTGAGCGAAAATTTTCCTAAAGCCACGCTCGAATTTCACTTTAAAACTTGAGCAGTTTTAAGAGGCATGAAATAATTAGAGTAATTTTAAGGACACAAAAGTTATTTTACGACTGAATTAACTAGTTATTAACTAAAAAGGAAGAGAGGTAATTAACTCAATTTGAGACCATGATATATTTGTTCTACGCTAAATGCTGAAAGCACCTTCTCAACTGAATGGTGGGTGAGAAGGGGTGAATGTTAGAGAGAAATTAGGAGGAGGCTGAGTAGGTGGTCGGAACAGACAATGAAAGGCGAAAGGATGCTGAAGGCCGTGATAGAGGAGATATCTTTACCCGTTCATCCCCCCTTACAATGATTATTATAATATCCGGTTACAACATCTCGGTGCAGCATTCGATGTGGACATGCTCTCCAATTGACGGCGCACACGTTAACTAACCGACAGACCTTTTTGCTACATAAAACAGTAAAATATTCGAAACGCTGGCAGAAGTTTTACATTTTTTATTTGATCTAAACTCCAGATCAAACATCATAAAACATTAACTCGCAACAGATGTTACAATAACGTAAATTCTATGTCATCAGATGGTTTTAGTAAACAAGATAGTACAAATCCGGACATTATAAAAACTAGTTCTCCAAATGGAAATATTGTTTATAAACTGTTAAATACATCGGCACTTCGGAATCCCTGAAATGTTCATTGTGGTCTCTTATGGCGTACCTATACGCAAAATTTTACCTTTGAAACCCAGAAGAGTATTTACAATGACGAAAGGGCTTTAGAAAAACTAATAAAATGCACCAAAGGACGATTTAACTGCCATATGGACATTCTATGGAGCGACAACTGCTCGTTAAAACGAAATAGCCCTCGCGGGTTTTGGCATAAAATGAGTCGTAACTTCGAAAACAATCAATGAACGGAGGAATATAAAACGTGAAACCTCATTCTAGTCTCTTTCCAAATCTGCAATATACATTCTTTTCATGATGGTGTAGATAGTTTTTACACTACGTCCTTAAAAGGTTACTTTAATTGTAAAACAAATAGAGACATCCACTCAGTTAGATTTAAATCCTGTGCGAACCAGAGATGGGTACTGATGATTCGAAGTGATTTTAGTGACCTATTCACTGCTCCATAGAGTGAAAAGATTGATTTGAACATTTTCCTATCAAGGTCAAATCACACTAACGCCATATCTATAAAGTGAATTTAAAAAATTTAGATGAAACCAAGTACCTACCTGAGAATCACCGTAGCTTCAGAGTTAGCATAGGAGAAATACACGAAACATTAGTGGCACTGAGTTAAAGACACTAAGGTTTATCAAGCGAATAGTAAAAAGGTGCCGGTTAAATGTTTTGCAAATCATATAAGCATCGATGGAAACCATTATATAGGTACGCAATGCTATTCATGAATTTCTATAGATAGCAATGATTTCTGGCTGACATAATGTATTGCTATATCCTGTATAAATAAAAAAAGCAAATAGTGTGACATACAGAAAGAAAGACATCCCTGGTCACTTATATATAAGATTGTAATTAAGTTGTAAATATACTTTATTTCATTGAAAAATGATGTCTTATAATTCCGTGTAATTAATATCAACTAAGTAAGGTTAGAAATTAGGTACTGCAATATTTAATATTACGAAGACTAAAAAGCAGGAAATAATATTTTAGATGCGATGGTGGGTGGCGTAACATGGTGGAACTCCTTCATGATGCACAAAGGGTAAGAAAAAGACTTTGCTGTTCCACAAAATAAAATATATTTGCGACCGGTTTCGATACGGCGTATCATCATCTGGCCAGATGATGATACGCCGTATCGAAACCGGTCGCAAATATATTTTATTTTGTGGAACAGCAAAGTCTTTTTCTTACCCTTTGTGCATCAATATTTTAGATATTTAAAAAAGTAAAACATGCTTTTATGAAGATTGCACTAAAAAGTAGAAAATAAATTTTATAAATAGCCACAGTTCAACGAGTGATCACAGCGAATGCGTATTTCAATAAAAATGAAAGCGTGGTGCGCTTTCGTTGCAAACCCCAACGATTGCATGCATTAAATAACCTGTGAATTCTCATCACTACGTAAAACTCTGTCATCACAGCTCTATTCATTAATTACACTTAATTATGTATAACACATACCGCAAATTGCTAACATCCTATCAGGGCTAATATATTACCATTATCACATGACCCTAATATGTATCAACAAAACAGAGAAAAATTCTTCACAGTTACCTTGAATCTCTGTAAACAATCGTACTGAAATAACGTCGAGGTAGAATGAAAGTTATAACTTGGAGTTGCATTTACAATCTTACTTTTAATGAATTATGCTTTCTTCACTTGAACAACAACAGCTTTGTAGCACGCTTTTATTTTTATTGACTTACGCATATAATGTGATCACTCATAGTACTGTGACTGTTTACAAAAATAATTTTCTCATTTTTAATGTATTCTTTTTAATATCGCGTTTTTAATTTTTAATATAATATTATTTCCTACCTTATGTTGTTTCCTAAATGCGCAACATGACATCTCAGTAGTATACTTTTCAATAGTTTTAAGTTCAACATTAATTCTCGATGCTCTAATCTTTAGCAAGGATACAGATATTTCCCAAAATTATATGGGTAATATTTCTTTCAAATTTTCTTCTGCTAATCACAATTTCTGCTACGTACTTTACGATGGTATTATGACTCTTTGATTTGGTCACTTGGTCCGATTCTTCTGAAGCACTAATTCGATTATTCAATTCCTAACTTGGACAGGTCACAATGCACGAGTGTAGGAATATGCCAAGTTACACTGACTATGGTTCGCAATATTGGTGGTATGATGGGTGGTACTTAGAGGCTTTATAATAGCATGTGGAGACTCAATACGTCTAAAAAATTCTCAGCCTCATCATTAAGCACATAAAATATGTTTATGGAAACACTAAATACTTAAAGTAACGTCTACTACTTCAACGACGTCTAACTACTCTAGGTAACGTCTACTACTGCATGAGCAAATGATCGGCGAAAACGCTGGCGTGCTTTTCTCTGCTCGTTGACCAATAAACGCTAAGCGTTATTGAAATAATAAAAGGAAAGCCGCATCATCTTGCGATACTGCCCATTAAAATATTTTTATTCTGAAAAATTATTTGTGAATCAAAACATGTTCCTGTGTCTTTATCCGGGAGGTTGATTGAGATAAATAATTATTTTTTATATTATACAACAAATTAGGTCATTCAAAGTTTATTTTGAACCACAATTATTGCCCTTTTACTGAAAATGACGAATGTCTAACAGTCATCTTGCACAGCATACATTTTGGAGGAAACCCTCAAAGTTTGGGACCAGTTTCAATTGTAAAATGAAGCAAAATCAAACTTGCAAGTTTCACTCAATCAAAACGGTTAGTCGCCCCTGTTCATGGAGTTTCACAGTGTCCGAAGCGCCTCCAATGCACTCACCGCTGATGAAAACTCGAGGCACCGTGACAGCTCCCGTTGTTTTTCCCAGGTATTCTTGAATTGCGGAGCCATTTTGCATCTGATCCAGCTCATAAGACGCGTATTTGAATCCAAGAGAGGCGAAGAGGTTCTTTGCTTGGACGCAAAATGGGCAAGTTGTCTTAGAGAACAAAACAATCTTGTTACCTTTAATCTTCTCCTCCACAAAATTTCCAACGTCATCATCACCCATAACTATTTTAATATATCCTTGAACAATATGTAGTTCTCTCCGACGAAATTTATTATGCAATGGACAATATGGACGAGCTGCAATGGACAATATAAACTGTCGCTAGCCTGTTAGGAATAACTGGAATAACATTTTGGCTATTTAATAATCAGGGCTTATTTATTTTCTGTGGTTGCCAAGACGCTGCCAGCACAATCAGTAGCAAAACATGTTTGCCATACTGTTCCTCGTGCCGGTATGTAAGATGTAAGAACCAGGTGATGTATAACACATTTTATAAAGGAATTGATACACAGTTTTGCAAGAAGTTATGCTGCTGACATCAGTGAGGAAGATTTCCTTTAGATTCGATCGAAAGTCTTATTTACTGGAAATAACAATTGTGGTTTAGAGAGACTTTAAGAACCTCACTTCCTCGACCGCATATCGCTGTACACTTCGGCAACCTCCATTTTACTCAGACGTACTATCAACAAGAAAGATATAAATGAGATACGCTCCTCACAGTTCCCCGGAGAGCCAAGCTCGAGGACTTTTGAGGAGCGTGGAGAATTCCCCTAAGCAGTATTTCGCCATTATTATTGATGATTAGTGAACGTAAATTGCTTTTCATACTTATCCTACATTTGTTTTCAAACATTTCGTACATTGCTTATCATTGGAGTTTCATAAGTGTTTTTATTGAATTTAGCATTGTCTGTGGATCATGTCTGATGAATAATGCTGCGTACTCTAGCGGCGGCTTCTAGAATCCCACTAAGTGTATGATGCATTTAACTTAAGTAGCCCACCTTCATTATCAAGCACAACATTCCATTTCTATTTGATCCATTTGCCTTATTTGATTCACATTCACTCAAAGTTAAATCCTCAACATGCAGCAGACGTCCTTACAGCGCAATAAAAGTATAACCAATGAAAAACACGCACTTGGTTATAATTCCAAACTTAATTAGAAACAACACGACCCGGGTTTCAGAATCACATGTCATCATCCTGATGATGGCATGATATGCTGAAACCCGGGTCGTGTTGTTTCTAAAAAAAAAAAGTGTAGAATTATAACAAATGCCGGTTTTTCATTAATAATGAAGGAGTTCCACCAAGTAACGCCAGAGACAGTGTCCTATATTTAAAGATTATAACAGCTGAAAATGCATTTTAGTGTAGAACTATGTAGCACGAACATAACTGAGCGTGAAGAAGATTCGTTAGTCATGCTTGAAAGCTATATAAAATCAATGTCAAAGAAAATTACTACTCCTCTTTTATCTGGTTGAATCTAGAAACAATGTTTGCCATCAAGTGCCCAAGCTTCTAATTTTGCATTGTTTACCATTGGATAAGATGAAACTTAACTAAGTAATTAGCCAATAAGGTAGAATTTTAATAGAATATGTAAACTCTCATCGCTGATATTTAATTGCGTTATACTATATGGTCAATTGCACTCGAAACATCACAATTATCGGTTCCTATGAACTATTTATCATTAAATTTATCGAAAGACCTTGAATAATGCTAATAGTTGGATCAAAAGCAGCATCTTCCATGCTCAGCTCTATAAATGGAGCCATACCTTCCGAACGAGTGCCAATTCCCAAATTATATCTGTAGACATATTCTATACAGCTGCTCAAATAATAAAATCAACAGTGCTATTAATTACCTTACATTTCCCAACTTTTAATCGTTAAAGTTTTTTTTATTTATAATGAACTATAGTATCTTCTTCTTATATTCCCAGACTGAAATCTTCTAATTGTTATTTCTCAGATGGCCTACTAATAAAATTATATAATTTTATCCACGGTGATAAGGACACAATAATCAGCGGAAATGTCCTTCAATATACTAATAATGAATCTTCTCAAATGATGCTATTATGGTTCACGGAGCACAATAGTGCATATCCCAGAAATGAAACCTCTATGAAAGATAATATAACGAAGAAGCCATCAAGTTAAATCCATCGCATCCTTTCGTTGCCTCGTATTTCCTGAGTCATGACCCATTTTATGCCCGGCTGCCTTAATTATTCCAGGAGAATGGGCAAGCGGCCTTGATAAATGCAGTCTTTCAATCACTTAATTTGTTTGCTCAAACCTTATCGTCAGTCTGTGGCTTTTTAAGGCCACGTTGCCCTCATAATGCATTCAGGACATGTCGCCAAGGCTTTCTTTGCATATTTTTTAGAAAAAAATATATCAAAGGACTGATAAAACGCGAAATTCATGAAAAAAGAATGAGTTTTGGTGGGTCACGTACGATATCTGATGAAAAATCTAACCCATTTGCAGCGCATTAGGGAAAAGTTGACGACAGATGAAGTGGCATTGAAAATTAAGTTATTTACGATCTTCGCGATATAAGAAAAACAAAATGAGAGCAAGGACGATTTAGTTTTGGGTGACTAGCCAGGGTATTCACCAAGTGACAATTATCATAGTTCAATGAGTCTCTTCAGTCCTGAATAACTTCTTAATATCTTGAACCAATATTAACCGAAAAGTTGTAAGGGGAAACAATCATATCCTTCAAAGACCTTTCCCAGTGCTATGATATGAATGAAGCTCCATCGGCTGTGGCGCCGGGTTACGCCTTCAATGGCCGACGTTTCGATGAGCATCTCACATATCTTAGAAAACTGAGCGAGTTGCTCATATGAACGTCGGTTACGGAAAGCCTAACTCGGTTCTACTCCCAAGAAGACTTCATTAAAATGAGATCCTTGACATTACATATACAGTGGTGAAAGAAACTGATTTTATATGATGCTTCTGGATAAGAGTTTTAAATTTCCATGTTTTTACTTACTAACTGTCAGCGGAAATACTTATTCTTATGTCTTTTCCGGATTTATGACTGGCTGTATGTTCTACGCATCCGAATTAGTATACGGTATACAGTAGAATACGGTTTTTTGCAGGATTTTTGACTATAAGTAATGAATTTGATTCGGGAAACCATTAGAAGAATCTTCCAACGCACCTCTACTTATGAAGCTGCATTTGTTCCTACCATGGTAATTATTTCATGACTTCGAAAGAATCAGCGCAATTGTCTCGTTTCTAAGGTTAGCAATCGACCTTAAATTCCCGAAATTTCCCGTCATTCATGTCACCACGCCCTTAAACACAGGTGTACTCTAAACCTCCAACAGCAATATTACTCCAAAATCAGAGAATAATAGTTACTATATTCATTAGTTTCCCAAAGAAACTAATATTTTTAAAATAATAATTTCCTAAGACAGCCTACGAACATTCATGGTTCATTTCTGTGCGAAGGAACTTGATGGCATATGCAAAGGCTCCCAGAAGAATGCAGCATTTGTATTGCAAGCACTGGAATGACTCTTATGCTTGGGATCAGTAGTTGTCAGTAAATTTCTCCGCAATGTTTTATTTGCATTTACTTCCTGAAATAAAGATTGGCTAAAACTTCAGGATACATAAAAGCTTTGGATCTCAATACGATGGTTTATTCCTGACTCAAGATTATTTTTTAAATTTCCATTTACTATTTTTGGATAAATGGAATGTCAGAGAAAAGTCTAATACTGAATGAAGATACTACTTTCGTGGAATCAATTCTTATAGTATGAAAAATGACCACGTTCATTGGCGAATCAATCATGGAAGCCACAGGCACAAAGAAATCCTTAGTTAAGGAGATAATTTTTACAGGGGTGGACCCTGAGGGAATTTGAATATCTAAAGCTTGGTAGACAAGAATGATGTTCCTCATGAATGGATATCTTCGCACGGAAAAGGTTTTTTTTAGCAGGTTACTTCATTTTTTAGGCGTTAGTCTCCTTTGGATTTCCGCATTGCGGTGCTTCGAGCCTTTCGATTCATCACTCTGGAATGTCACTAAAAAGTATATTTTCGCATTCATTCTTAGATGCTTAATATATATAAAAATAATACTTCTGGAGGATTTATCATCGCACTTAAAACACATACATTCCAATTCAAGTTGTTTTCAATATTCCGGCACCTTCACCCATCACTCTCAAACTGAATTTAGATACTTGTGGATCAAAAATACATAGTAACCTACGTCTGCACATAAACCAGAAAGTTCACTGATTAAGACACGAAGCAGAGTGGTAAGCTACGAGCAATTGACAATGTCAAGGAGAATAAGAGGAAAGGGAAGTGGGGAAAAGGGAAATTGGTTCTGGTTTAAAGCCATTTCATCCATCAGAGCAGCAGCTGTAGTACATGCGTACTCCCAAAAGGCACGAGAGAAATGCTATTCCATGAGCCTATCTGTACTTTCTCTACGATTGTCCATCTCTCTTCACTTTGTTATAATAGTCTGATCGAAACACTTAAATCCTCAGTTTTATACTTATGAATTAAAACATCTTTTATAGTTAGGCATATGTGGTGCTTTGAGCAACTAAAGATAAATAGCATGTTTCCCAAAATGTGAGTGATTTCTCTCGATTAGTTTTGCAAAGTCAAAAAAACATGTCAACACTGCATATATTTCCGGTGCACGATGTCGTCACACGAGTGAAATCCGATTTTAAGATGACTCATGTTTACTAGCAGTGCTCATTTTAATGAATAATGTGTATAACATCAATTTTTTACTAAAATTGTCTTTTCTTTTCTTGAAACGGACAAAATTGATCACGTTCCGGAAAGAATTTTCTACAGGCTTTATACATAATTTCCTTTGATATTCATTTATTAAAAAACAGCTTTTATTTGTTTAAAGCGCTTTCTGGAGAGCTAGCACCTGATAAAGGTTCTGCAGCGGTAATTTTGCCGGGGTGATGAGCACTAAAATAAGGCAGGGTTGTCCCTTGTCGTCCGCTATTCATCTTGTACCCCAAGGAACTGGTTGTGCGGCGTGGGAGGAGCATATCGTGGAACTGACAGCACGCAGTGTGCTGATCAGACTAAGTCAGGCTGATTTATAGACACCCAAGCATTGGTGAGCAAGTAGTGGGCTTAGAGCCATTGATCTGATTGTGAGAGCTGTGAATGGAGAGGGGTATCACAGAGTTCCGGTATATCGTATGTATTGCTACTAGCACCAGTTTTATCAGACACAAATAATATAATCACTGTAAAAAAATGTTTCTATCCTGAGGTAATCAACGTGAAAAGTTTTCTGGTGAGTCAAGATTTAAATTTCGCAAATGTCTGGAACATAGCGTGGAAGACACTGAGGGATTCAGAATGCGATGCTGCATCGTTCTATTACCTATTTCTGTAAGAATTCAAGTTTGGAGATATTTAGAAATTTTCCCTGAAATTGAAAAAAAAAACATTTATAATTTCATAACTCACTTCGCTCGACCTTTTTAAGCCTTTAAGAATTGAGTTTGTTAGGTGTTATCATCACTCATAACGTACCAAATGCTTTCAAATAAACCCATTTTTGCTCTCCTTGCACGAGTTACTCTGGTATTAGGCTGGTAACGGAACTTAAATTTATACTCATTCTGGCGGGTATCCTTTTTTAGACAGTAATTTCATTAATGATAAGATAGTCACGTAATTTACTCTTATGACCTTACTCTTTCAAATGACATAAGGCCCCGTAAGGATGTCTACTACACTTTCGAGTTATAAAGAAATCTTTGGTGAGCAAATTTTTGTTCAATCGTCCAAGCAATTGGTATCCGTATAGGTTGAAAAGGCTTTCACATCAAAATGAATGTGCGATACGTTCGGGCAGAGAGAATCGGTGTCAAAAGGAATTCAAATCTATGGCAGAATGAGGGTGGGCTGAGGGCTTAATGAAGAGGCAAAGGGACGTCTGCGACAGGGTAAAAGAGAAGCGGGCATATTGTACGTCACAAAGGGAGATACGACCGGAAGAGGGAAAGGGAATGGAGATATGAGTAGGCTACAGCGAAAGGAAAAAGCATTGCGGTTGGAAATGCTTCGGGGAGTTGAACAGTTTTCAACTTGTCAAGGCAGATAAAGGCAACTGCACGGTTATATTGGACTAAGTAGGTTGAAAAAATGACTTGTGACCAACTTTTTTCGATTTGTGACCACTGTGTGGCAGCATGTACTTCAAAAGCACATTAGGGTGGTCCAAAAAATATTTTTTTGAAAACATACCCTCCACAGCCCTGCCCTTCCATATGGTAATATAAGAACCAAGAAAAACTTCAGGTGAATTTGTCAATATTTAGGAGTCCCTATGATTCAACGCTGTTTATGTCAAAACTGAGTTTTTGCTATAACATCAATATTTTGATAAAATTTTCCAAAGATATAACTGAACACATAAATATTGATACTGGTATTACTAAGTAAGAATTAGGTCTTTTTGGAGTACCTTGTCATAGTTGCTTAATTTTTATAAAAAACATGTACATGTAAACTTTTAGAAGCGATAGATTTATAAAAAAACTTTTAAAATAACTTTCAATTCATAGGGACCCCTAAACACTCTACGATTGGTCCCAATTTTGGTGTGGTAATTCACTTTGCATAGTGAAACAAGGGCAGCGATGTGGATATAAATATTTTTCACTTTTATTTTAACCATATCATTTTGGACCACCCTAATGCACATAGTACGAAAAAAGTGAGTATACATAAGCCTACTGTATATTTAGTTCATTACACTCATTTTCTTACTATTAATGCATATTGATTCAACATATAGCTATATTAACAATATACAATTATGCCTCATTTTTAAGATGTAGCTCTCTACCACGATAATCATGAGGACTTTGCCGTAAAACTAAAGGCTGAGCCACTTGAAGGAAGAGTTTGTCAAAAACCGTGAGGAAATTAAGCGTTTTTCAAAGATTTACAATTTTCACTAGCATAATCTCGATAACTATGAGGAATAGAAATAAATGTATGCGGAACTATATTTTATTACATTATGTCAGCTTTAATTTTAGATGCAGTAATATTTTCGCTACCACACACAGTTTTCAAGATATGAGGGAAACACAAAAAAAAGGGATCTTTTGCGCCCCCCCCCCTCTCTCCCCCCGCGCACCTCCTAGGTCCGGGGACTTTTAGTATGTTTACCTCCTATCAACTCCAAAGACATCCCTGAAGTTTGGTCTCTGTCCTCTTCCATGTCCCCTACACCACCTTTTTGGGCGTTCATTGACTGGACCAGAAGTAACAATTTGAACAATGACTTCAAGCATAGAGGCACGAGCTCACAAACTAGCAATAAAAGTCCACCATATATTCCACCAATTTACTGAATACAAGCCAAAACATGCAGTGAACAACTCTCCAACCGTAACAAAAAAGCTTAAGGAATTATCTTTGCCATCGAATGCGGAATTAATATCTTTTGACGTTCAGTTAAGTATGAGGATAGCCAATTTAACAAAGCACCAGTTTTACCAATGTAGTGGAGATTCCTGACCAAAATACCATGATTAACAGAGTCCAAATCATTTAGCAAAAACAACTAGTGTAAAAAAGGTCTAAATACGTTATTTATACAGAAAACAGCACTTAAGTTGACTCCTTGGGCCAGAAAGTGTTGATTAAAAATAATGCTCGTCGTTCAATCTTCACATTTAGGATTTATCACATCTTTAATTTTCAACGTATAAGGCAGATTATAGAGTAGTATTTTTTATTCGGCATAAGTGAAGAGGTAGAACTTATCGTTTGTTTTGACTCGAGCAGTCGCGATGGAACCCAATTCATACGCGCATCCCTCTTGAGGGGAGCCCGCGCCACTGCCCCCAAGTCCCCCTTACTTTGAAGATACTCGCCCCCATCGCCCTCTCCACCCTGCCTGCGTATGCGTGAGCATTTCCGGCGATAAATCTCACGCGCGCACGTCGGATACGTCGGCCGTCGAAGGGATCTCAAAGCGAGTGGGGAGAGGTTCGTAGAACGATCGAGGCGCCATCTCGGAACGTCAAGCGGGAAATGGTGGAGGGCGTCAAAGCACTCCACCCACCCGCCCATCGGCCACGTCCCCACTCTCGTCCACCTTTCATGCTTCCCGCCCTCCGACTCCACTTGATCCGATGAGATACTCCCTTCCGTACCCAGAGTGCACCTCCCCCTCTCCATGGATTGAAGCCATACGCGCCATGAAAGGAGCGACGCGTTCACCCTCTCCAGAGCCCTGAACGAGATTTTTTAAAAGAAGCATCTAATGGGGCGTATCAAAGGATCAAAGGGGTTGCGCATTTGGCGGTGAGTCGAAAGGTTCTTGCTTCAAATCCGGATGGAGCCTCTTTGGGTGCACCAATGGAAAATCCAAAAGGGTTCGATTGTAAATGTGAGCACAAGGCGGAAACCCTTCGCAAGTCACCCAAGGAAAGGAATCAGCATCCCTTCCCTTAAGTATAGGGTTCAGCAATACTTTAAGCTCACTAAAAGTTGAACTCGAAGTTCATATATCGAACGAAATTTCAGGCATAGCACAAGAGGGAGTGATGGACTACATCAGTAATGAATTTGGAAAAGGATTTTTTCAAAGTAATTTCTCGAAATTTTAAACATTTGTCTATCATGAAAATTGGATGTGAGAGTTACAAGTACCTCAAGTTCTATGTTTAAGATGAAAAACTGATTCAATTCTGCATTCACATCTAAATAATAGCTATATATTTTGTTTGATACTCTTGTGAAAATGAGAATATTGAGAAGCAGTTCTTAAACGTGACTGTTCTATACATTTTAAAGAGAAACACTTAGTTAATACTCATCTGAGTTACTCACTCTTAGTTAATACTCACTCTTAGTTAATACTCATCTGAGATACTTTGAGGCACGTTCATTCTATTCCGCTTATAAAATTTAACCTAGTCTTCTTCAGACATCTGTAGATTCTGAGGTACACTCGCAATTCAGATGAGAGGTGTAGACTTTTGAATTTCATTTTTGGACTGAATTTCGTTCCCTGAAATTCAGTCCAATGTTAACGTGGTGACTCATTCACTTGTTGCTGATCGTCCTATCAGATCAAATGGCAAATGATTGAGTAAAAAACAGTAAAATTATATGGAATACATCTATATCGATATTTTTAGGAGTCAAATATTTGATATTCCGAAAGATTTAAATCAAAAGTCATGCCAGTCGAAAAATATCTCCATACACGACTAACCGTAATATTATGAAAAATACAGGAAAATTAGGTTCATATTAGACAAAGGGTGGATCATTAACTGACCGTGGATGTTTTTCAGGGAACATAACCATCACTTCAAAACTGCAAAACACTGCAAAACACCTTCGTTCTTATGACATGAAATTTTCATGGATTTGTTGCAGTTTTAGAGCAGAACCTCAAAATAAAACTGCCATCAAAAATATTTGGGCACAAAACACAAAAGAAATCCAACTTCGAAATTAAATTATATGGGGGCATAATATTACTATTTGAAAGTCCTCTAGTACTATATCTACCGCTGGCTTTTCATGGAAATGTGAAGCAGCTATCCTCAGAAAGGGAGTATTTACAATTCGTAGCATCTGATACGTTTCATTAGGAGGACAGCTTTTTTCAAACAAAGTCGACGATACAGAGAAACGGATTGAGTCCAAAATGTGAAATTAAAAGGAATAGCAAAAGTTTAAATATATATGACGTCCCAAGGGGGAAAGAGACTTTGAATGATATTTGATATGTCTAAGGAAGCATTCTAGAGAAACGAAGAGCCTATGGTGAGGATCGCCAATTTTTACTTTTAAATGAAGAATAAAATTTATTAATAGTTTTTAGAAAAATGAGTGATTTATCTGTACGTGTACTGTTCCAAAAGGGCAAATACGCGTTGACAATCATCAAGAACGTAAATAATAAAGTCAATGTCCTGGGTTTGTTGCGCCCTAGTCTATAATATAAAATATTAAGTTCGAGATTATAAAATGGTGATATGCATGTTAATTATAACGGTAAAATAAAAAGAGTATGAAGGAAATTTACTCAGAGGATCATTAGGAGAAAAATCATGAGCATTGCATGGTTTGAACACAAACGAGGGAGATCCAGAGAAAAAACTGGGTGGATAGCTTTAAAGAAGAAACCAGAATAAAGGAACACAGTGTCATCTAAGACTAGCACAAGAAAAGAGCTCCTCGGAGGTCAATGAAAGTGACCCTACCAAACGGAAATGATTCTTTATGGTGATTCCCCCCCCCCCACTTCTTCCATTAAATAAGAAATTGAACATCCCAAAAACTGGCTGAATATAGGCATCATCCATATTCATTGGACAGTGAAATATTTGCGGAGTTGGTGATTCATGCGCGGCTTTGACGCGAGACGAGCCCTTATTTCCGCAGGAGTGGATCAAGGGCCGGCAAGGGCACCGCCATTCGGTGTGTTGGGACAGAGCTCGGCTCAATTCTGCTCGGATTGGTGCTGTGGAGTGGAGAGTGCAAGCGATTATAATCGGGGAGGGGAACCGAATGGGGGGGGCAGAAATCTGGGCGCCATCTCCGGAAGTACTACTGCCGATCCGCCATTGAAACGTCAATCAAATAAGGTAACGATAGAGAGAAGAATGAAGAGAGTGTTCCGAAATGGTTCTACTATATCATGAATTATATTAAATTTCTTTTTAAGACTATTACCTGATTTTATTCAAGACAAGAGGTTCACGGATTATGTCATTGTTAATATAACTCTATTTTTCTACAAATTTTATTTGAATACATTTTTGTTTATGAATATTTTCTATTATTGTATTCTTATTGTATATTGTATTGGTTTATGAAGGTTGATCACGTACCTTTATTCATATTATATGGACATTAGGGTGTCCCAAAAAAATCGAAGTAGTTTTTTTTGAACGCATACCCTCTTAATTTATTTATACGTTGTCTAAACAATTGTAAATAAAATTTTATATACGTAGGACCTCGGAAACCCGTGCCGACTTGTATTGAAACATATCAGTACTTGCTAAGGCGTCACTGAAAACCTGCCATATGTTAACCCTCCGGCGACTGATGCAGCAGTTTAACCTGAATATAAATTTTTTTAAGTAATCGGAAACTAATATATGATGTTTGAACATGGTCTGGTGACTGGTATGATGGCTGGTTTTTTTTATAACCAAGAAATTATGCCGCGCGGAGTGCGGCGGCTCGCCCACCGACGGGTCCCACCGCTAGGAACGCACCAAAACCTGACTCCTCAAGTTTGAACGCCCAAAAGGATCTGACAATGAGATGGTAAGAACACAATAACTGCTACAATGTGCACAAAATAAGACGAAGTACAAATAGCTAGACTTACAGATAGCGCACCCGACTTTTATTTTGATAACCAAGAAACTTCGGCGGCGCGCCCAACGGTTAATGCAAATTTTGCGAAAAATGTGCAATTTACATTGCACAATTGTACATTGTACAAGGTGTGTAAATAAAGTAATGAGACTGATAGCTTAGTGTTCGATTGAACATGTGATACGCTATCAGTGCGAGCTGGAACTCACTATCAGAGTCACGTCGGTTGTCCGTAGTGATTGTTTAGTGAAGCAGGTTTTGCTTGTACGTTGTGACAATGTGTTAACGCGTCGAAGCCGTCGATGTGTTTGTAATCACTTGTTATTTTGTAAGTAAACGTATTGATTTCAATCATAGAACAATGAACATGTCAGTGGAATTACGTAGTTCTAAAAAGGGTATATTTTTAAAGGAGCGTAAAACATCTAATAACAGCAGAGTGGCAGCGGAATAAAGTTTTGTGAAAATAACAAAGGTGGTTTTCTCCACATGGATATCCATAATTTCCACGAGGTTAGGCTTGATATCATTAGTTATATCAAATAAAAGGTTCAAAACTTCCCTCTAATAGACAAGTTCTGGGAGTTTTATTTTATAATATCCGTGAAGTTAATTTTACTGTCAATGAAAGTGCAAATATCACTATTCGCGAATTTATTATCTTTTGGGAAAAGGCGCGTGTACCTACCAAATCTTTCTCTAATTGTGTGAAGAATCTAGTGAACCTATATCAATTTTGGAGGGAGTTACAAAAAAATGCACAAAAAACCCAAAACGAATTTAAGCAGCGCCTACAAGAGTTTGTCAACTACTTAGATAATTAGTTTGGCATTGAACACGCAGATACGCTTCAATTATTGAAAATAAATGAAGACAGACTCTTCTTACAGCGACAGAGAGAGCCAGGTCGGCCTGGTCACGTAGCTGGAGTGGACAAAAAACTTAAGTAACTTACTGATAAGGAGGAAAGGGCGCGCCTCAGAACTATTGAAGAAGAAATGTGACGTGCTACATATTTTTCCACGCCAACTCCATCGACGTCATCTTATGAACCGTAACAAAACGACTGATCTTCTGATTCTAATGAAAATGAAATGCATTTAAAAGAAGATATTCCAACTCTGATCGAGAACATACAGCCCGGAACCTGTAAAACAACTTTGCGGAAAAATTTCATTACTCCAAAATGAGTAGCAGCGCTAGATAGGTGTCAGTTAAGTTTGAAAGATTCAGTGTTTATTCTTGAAGCTACCATTGAGGCACTTGGATATGATACTGATGATTTTCCTATAAGTAAGTCGTCGATTCAAAAGATTCGTACGGAAAAATGGAAAGAGCGAGCGGAAGCCATAAAAGCTAATTTTAAAAACGAGGTACTAAATGTTGTGACTGTTCACTGGGATGGCAAACTGTTGCTTGCTTTAGATTCTCGAAAATCAATAGAAGAATGTCTTCCAATAGTTATTTCATATGCAAGTAAAGAACAACTTATTGCTCTGGAGAGGTTGGAAAGCTCTTCAGGAAGCGGACAGGCGCAGGCTGTTTGGAACGCGATTGTAGACTGGAATCTCGAAGATAAAGTGCAAATTCTTTGTTGTGAAACTAAGGCTTCTAATACAGGTCATATCAATGGTGCCAGTGTGCTTCTTGAACAAAAACTTAATGGAGATATACTTATTTTTGCTTTCCGCCATCCCGTGTATGAATTGGTGTTCAAAAGCGTGTTCGAAGTAAAAATTAGTCAAGTGACAGCAAATCCCGACATTCCACTCTTCAAAAAATTCCGAGATAACTGGAATGTTGTCGATTCAGATAAAGTACAGTGCTCTAAACAAAAGCTCGCATTGCACCTGACAGTTTCCGAAATTGACAATCTCCTTGAGTTGTACCTAACTGAACTGATCAAAGAAACACTCAGAAATGACTATCAAGATTTGATAGAGGTTTCTGTAATATTTTTAGACGGAGATACACAGGGAAAATTTATAACAGGTGCCATCCACCAAGCTCGATGGATGGCGAGAGCAATTTATTCCCTAAAAATATCATTACATAGTGATCAATTCAAAATGAAATGTCCTACCATGTGGTCAAATAATACTTCGTTTCAAGAAGCCAGAAAGGTTTCAACGCTGAGGGCAGTGAACGATAAAGCTGAAAGAGCGGTCAAGTTGATGCCAGATTTTCACGGTTTAATGACGGTTGAGGAGGAACAAAAGCAATTTTTCCTACGTTGCGTACAAGAACACCGGAAGATTTATCCTGACTGCAAAAAGCAAACTATACGAAAGGAAAATTTAAAGAATAATGTTTTTACATGTTAAACAGTAAATAAACACGATTTGGGCATATTGGTGTTTTATTTACTTAATAAACATTAAGTTCCAGAATCCTTCCATTCTAAGCCAGGAAAAATTTTTATTTCTCATGTTTGGGATCGAGTCGGCACGTGTTATCATAATTCAATCGCAATAATATTTATTATGTGAGTTATTAAGGTCAAACAGAAAAAAAGTAGAGGGTATGCGTATTTGATTTCGCGAAAAAAAAATTTTCCCTCATGTCTTGGGACACCCTAATGGACATATGTTTGATGAGTCATAAATGAGCTATTTTTCTTTAACATTAATGTCGTATAATGTACTGCCGAGCATTGCCTTATATTCATTGAATGACAACCCCTAAATAAGATTATATCTTCTGGAGTGCCTAATTTCACTGTTTTTTTATGTAGTGTATTTTTTTGGCAATGAAATAAATATCTTTATCTTTTTTTATATATTATAGGTAAAGAGTAGCGTAAAGAGTCAGAACCATACATATTTGAATAAAATAAAACTACAGTCTTAATGGTGAATTATATCTTTCCGCATTATGAAAAGCACGGATTAAATTGCACTATCGTTTCACATCTTCACGGGAAACATTTGTTACTTGAAGGACTGACTTGCATTTCTACTTCTAAGTCATTTCGATTTTTTTTCTGGATGCATATCCATTTCTATGTATTTTATAAACATTGTGGGCATGAAGTACAACCACGGTCTCATCGGAGAGTTCAATGTTCATGATACTGTTAAAGATATAACTTTCTTACTGGTACCCTTGCTCTTAGTACTAACACAAACGACGCTAGTGCTATAATTCGCAGCTAGAGAGAAGCTAAAAGATATTACTGAAGAAATTCCTAAACAAAATCTAAAACCATGATTAAATTCAAAGTCCGTTTAACATTGAAAGTGTAAATTCAATCCATAAAAATACACCTTCACTTGAAACATTATATGGATCGTTGGCACTAAAGTGAGCGATGATAAGGTATTGAAAGATTTCGTTTTTATCTTTTTGCTACAAAATCTGCGCTACAAATACATTTACAGAGAAAATTCGAGCAAAAGTGTGAACGGTGAAAATCGGATGAAATCTGTCTCCGCGAGCTGCCAACGTTGGGTATTCGAGGTTTCGTCATTGGCCATCTTTAAATTCTAGACGCCACTGTAGGAACTCAGAGAGTATATGTGGGCTGGAGGGCAAGAATAGCGCAGAACCAGCTACTGATAGAGGAATAGAGAGATAGAAAGAGATAAGGGTATTCCTTGCTGAGCCCGTCGGCTGGTGAGCAAAAGGGAGTGCAACGAAGCTTTGAGGATGATTCTTTGACCTCGCCTCTTTCCCTCTCCAATCTCTGCCCCCTCTGACTTGTTAACTCACGACCAAAAGCATACCACCCTTCAACGCTGCGCCGCAAAAATATAGTCGAGTTTGAAAAAAGAATGCCTGAAAATCTAACCTCTTACTATCTCGATGAAGGCATCAAAGCTGGAAAAAATAGTTGCCAAATCTATGTGTAAGCTTCTGAGTTCACGACTTGGACAAATTATTCGGTTGCCATGCACAAACTGCATCCTCGATCAATTTCTGAACTCAAAACCATCAACTGCCTCGAGTCGTCAAATCAAACTAAACCTAACGCCACCAACTACCAATGATAATGTTCCATATTCATAGAAACTTTGAACGATGTAATTGATACCATCATGGAATTTCTCCTCTCTCATCATGCTGGAATATATAGCTCTTATTTGAAGCAAATGACGATACATACGTGAGGAGCGGATAGGCTTTTAAATCTAGAAAAATGCCATTCGATGTATTTATGTAACGCTACTAATGCTCTAAGCTGTAGACAGTTAGTGTAGCGAGCTAAACTGTTGTTAGTAGAATCATATGAGCTGAAGACACAATGAGTAATGTATTCCAGCTTTATTTTGATACATTTTTTAATGAATGAAATGTATTAATGCGTCTAGCCATGCTATAAATAAAGACGAAACATTGCACAAACAACATTTGCTATCATTGACTGAGTTAGGTATCGAATTATCGTATTTAAGTTGTCTTATGTATATTTGAAATATTGTAAGCAAAAGGTAAATTATTGAAAATACCATTAAACCTCTACTTTCTATTAGTAACCGTAGTTCAATAATGTTGCGTGATATCAGTTGATTATATTAAGCTTCTAAAATCTTACTATGGCTAAAAAAACTGTGAAAAGCAGATAGTAGTGGTTTTTTATTCAAACGAGCTTAGATTTGGGCAAATTTTGACGAGCGTGACTATCTCAAGCCAGTGTATAGTTCTACAGTAATGAAAATTACCGCCTTCACTCCAACGGATTGCCGTTTTTCATGAGAGGGCGAAAATTTCCCTCAAGATTTATGCAAGAAATGTCCATTATTGGGTCTGTTTTAATTTATAAGTTCTGAAAAAAAATATAAAGATAATCCGAAAGGAATATGGTATTTAGGGAATACATTTTTATGAATGAATATCATAGAACTGAATATTCCAAACTCTAGAGTTAGAAAATAGTAATTTCTCTGCCATCATTTTGCATCCTATTCACTCTTTGGAAATTTCGAGAGTGGTTTTACGAGAGAGGAAGCGAATCAAAATGTAGCGTATCTGGCATCAGTTGTAAGGCATTTATTCAGGATAATGGAAGAAAATGGGAACGTTACTTAGGGGATTAGTTTCCAAGTTTTTCAACTGACAAGAACTGGTGGTTGTGAGAAAATAGTTCCCCGACAATAAGCGGAAGTTTTTCCCGAGAAAAAAAGCCAATTAACGCGATAAATGTGGAGGACGCATGGATTGGAAGAGGTTTGATGACGGAAGAGGAAGGTCTTGCGTTCTGTTAACAAGTTTCTTAGTGACGCACTTCATTATTTATTTGCTCCTATTTTTCTATCAAACTCTCTTGGTTTTCCCATCGCCAACGCGAGAGTTTCCTAATGTTTTGAGTCCAAAGTGTTTAATCAACTTCATCAAGTTGATGAGAACATTTGGTTGAGTCTATGCAGTTTAAAACGATGTCACTCCACTACAACAGACATTGTGAAGACATGCCCTAAGCATGACAAAGAAAATATTCCAGCGAACATTTGAAAAAAAATCTTCACTGAGGTAAAAAATGTTTACTTCGGTAATTGTCCCGTGAAACGTTGGACTCCTCCTTCCGTAGCAAAACTCGGAGTTAAGAGATGGCAATTTTAATTGAATGTTATAATGAATGGCAAGGAGGTTCACCATTTATGTTTCCATTCACTTTCATTCGTGTTTCGTTGTGTACAAGGATACGCTTATTGGCTCCTGGTAAAAATCACGTTGTATTTCGTCCTTATTAGACCTAGTGTAAAATACTGAAACATTACTCTCAGGAAAACTGTATTTGGTGTGAATCCGTCAGCCGTTCGTAAGTCTTCACCGCTGAACCTCATCTGATAATTTATTAATCCAAATTGATGCTCAATTTCATCATATAGCTCTTATTTTTCGTTTTTAAATGATGGAATATAGCCTAGAAAGACCTTTTTTTGCCATTTTGCAGAAACTTCGCCATTTGCGTCGAAATACGTGTCGCAAATGTAATTTTCTGGGTGAGGAATAAAAAAATAAAGAGATAGATGCACTATAAACCTGTTGAAGCTAACAAATACAAGGATATAGCATTTTCTAACTAATTTATTTCAAAATGTATTAGTTTAAAATTAAGAAAGAGCTGTAAACGGAGACTAGTACTGCTAACAATGAGCATAATACGTATATTGCTACTCACCCACTTTCCGCACAGTGAAACATTTTTGAGGAGTTATTTAGGATTGTGTGTGAGAACGAGGCACTCATGGCGTCATACCCTATTTATAATGTTCGAAGTAACACACGAGTATTATATAACCACCTCTTATGAAATAAAAAAACACATTCAAAATTAATAAATGTATTTACTTAGATGAATAATATCGCTTTCCTCTAAGAGAGATAACAGAATTATCAAGGAGAAGTAATGATACTTGGAATGTTATATTCAACTTCCTCGACTGAGCTAATGTTGATCGAAACTTGACTTTAATTCTAGAGCTTTGAAAGTTAGCGACTTTCAAGTGATCCTGAAATCATTCGAATCCAATAAAATCATAGGTTTCGGTGCAGTCAGTCTTGATTTTTTGGAATTGGAATTTTTGACGAAAAATCGAAAGATGACGAAATCGGATCGCGTAAGCATTTGTGGGCAAACAATTCTGATGTAATGCGTCCACTCGTTGGTTGACATAACGTTCCAGTGACGTGTATCGTTTGAGCTCCAGCCCCAATCGTTTAGTGACGCACGCCCTCAAAATAAATTGCAATCCCCTCAATTAATTCGTCCGCTCGGGGGAAACAAATCCCCTCCGTCTGAGCGCGACATATAAGAAGGCGTGAGAGGCCTGTGCGAAGCGAAATCCACTCTGTCAGTGAAGCCTGTCCGTGTTCTCTACCGGTTCAAGCTCTGCATTTCTACCGACGTTTTGATGACCTGCCCTGATGAAGATGGACGACTCACGGTAGAAATGCCGAATTTGACCTGGTGGAGACATTGGCGGTCCCAAGGGGGGGGAGGGCAGTAGGGGCAATAAAGATAATTGCCCCTCCCCCCAAAAACCCGGCGTATTTCTCCGTCATAGACAAATTAAAAGCCTAAAAAAGTTATTTTGTTTCTTTTTTGTTATTCAAGTTTTGGTTATTTGACTTTAAATCCAGAATTTTAGGTAAGCTAAAACTGTGTTTAAAAACACAAGCTAAATGCGAATGTAAATAAAAATAATTTTGGAATTAGTCGAGACTTGGTGGTAATCTAAAAGGGAAACATACATTTAGAAATACTTGCCCTTCTAAAAAGGCAATCTTTTGCTTTCAAACCACTCGCGCAATGCTGCACATAGTTTGTTACGAATTTCCGGGACGAGACCCACGAACCCTCCTTTTCCTGGGGGGTATTTCATACCCCAAGAGCCCCACCCCCCCCTAACCTCTGATCTGGAGTCATACCATGGTGGAGAAGCCGAACGGACTTCACTGTCAGGACACGCCGGGAAACTAACATATTCGAAAAGCTCTCTCTTTCAGCTGAGGAGCTAGGACACTCGATCTCTCTAGTTTGCCGTTTCGCCGTCCAATCTGGTGACGCCATCGGCGGCCGCTCGTCAGAGGACTCTGCCGCTCGTGATACTTAAGAGTCCTCTGAGCTGCCGATGTGCGAACCTTATGAAGGCAAAAGAGGAAGCGGCGCGCGATTTGGTCTCTCTTGATGCGCGGGAAATACGATTTTGAGGCCTTATCCCAAGAAGGGTTGGAGCAAGGGGCGAGAATAAATGATGCAACAGGCGTGTATGAAGCTATGTATGGGGGTAACTGACGCAAATGAAATCTACGAGGATAGGGCAGTGTGGAGGAAATTGTTAATGCAAAGTCAGGTTTGCAGGACTACCACCGAGAGTATAACTTTGTTGAATGCGCCTGTCCCGGAAGGGAAAGGCGTGATGGGTATGTATACATGTTTCATATAGGCATGCCATTTTCACCATTAGATAGCGAAAAGAATAAAATTATTGTAATCAAATTTTTAAATATAAATTAACTTACCTATACGTCCCTGAAAGTTACGTTTTTTGGTAAAAAACGATTCATTTTTTCACCATAGCAGCAACTTAATTTTCCTGGCGAAATTCATGAGATTTAAATGGGAACTTATTCCTAAAGCCTCCATGCCATAGATTTAGTGATAAATAGAGAATTGCAGGGATATTATATTGGGGTATTTTCACCTCAACCATTGTATGAGTGAAATATGACTTTGCATTGTAATTTAATTTAAAGCATCACATTGAAAGGATTCTTTCAATACTATACGTCAATTTAAATTTTTCTTCCCATTGAAATTCAACAGGCAGTTAAAAGGAAGCAAATATTAAATAAATAAATACAAGTATAAGGAAAAACGTTTACGTACATCAGTAAACGTAGAGATAAATAAGTTCTCAAGTATATTTTAATGGATTATATTCCTTTTCCTCGTTTTGAAAAGAGATCATCTCAAACTCGAGTATCACAATATTATTTTCATTCCTCAGTTCAATTTCACAAGCTGCAAAAGTTTTAATTAAAATCATTAATAACCGATTGTAAACTAGAGCAAATTACTTCCAAGGTGATGACTTTTTTCGGCTCTGGAAGGGGAAGTCAACTCAGGATGTGCTTGGAGTGATGAGGACACTTATCGAAAGGGACTGAGTGCAATCAGAATATTTTTGCATGGTTGCATAGGTTTCAAATAGGCCGTTGACAGGGTTGATTGGGAAAAAATAATGCTAATACTTGATAAAATATGAATAGGTTGGCGAGATTAGAGACTCGTCCGAAACATACATAGAGTTCAGATGGAAGATGTGTGGTTGGCTGTGCGAGAATCAAGGTGGGCAGTTGTAGGACCAGGGGTAATGCAAGGTTGCTCTCTGTTGCCTGTGTTTTCAACATTTGTGCCAAGGAAATGGTAAGAGAGGCATGGGGAGAGTCATATGTGGGAATGAATGAAAGGGGGAGAACAGCTGATAAACTAGGTTAGTTTTTCATGTTGAAAACAACTCACTTGGTAAATTTCCACTTCGTTGATTTTCTTCACCGACCCATGTTTCAGCACAGAGTGTCCTTCTCAAGGTAACAATTCTTGTGGGAGACGGTTTCTGGAAAGAGGAGGGGTCGTGGGGAAATAGAAGGGGGTTATGATTCCGGGAGGGGGGTATTATCAGTTGTCCTCCCCTTTTTATTCCCGCACCTAGCTCTTCCCAATCCTCGCTTACCGTTTTACACATATTTTATCTTGCTTTCGGCATAGCTGTTAAAATGCGAGGGAAAAAGCGGACAGCCTTGCCTTTACCGACACAGAAACGAGACAGAAATAATATACAGTCTTGTGCGGAATTGTGAACTGCAAAATCAATGAGCAGGTAGTAGGTATCTTATCTTATAGATCTGCATCTCCGAAGACTATTGTGCGGCACCGTCCGACACCTGTCACCCATAAATCTCTTGCGCAGGAAACCTCCTTCACTTTCACACAAACACTCGTTAAATACTTGCATTAATCATTTTTCTAATCAACCACGAATACGTCTCACCTTAAAGGTAACACTCGGCACAAATTTTTTCGCATTATATACCTAAAATTAACCTTCAAAATTGCATTTTTAATAAACTCAAGTTTCCAAGAAATGCAAACTCATAATACACTTGCTCTGACAGATTTTAAAGTATCAGGCGATAAGTTGTGGAAATGTATGACGGAGTATTATCACAGAAACACCTTGTAAAAATTTTCACACCAAGTTTTATTTTACCAACCTAAGTTTCAGCTAACATTGCCATTATCAAGGTACCATTGCCTCTTTAACAAAGTGTTTCTGTGATAATGGTGTCTGGCACTTGGGGGCCATTCAAGTATTACGTAAGACGTTTTAGGGAGGGAGTGGGGTTGGGCTTTTCTTACGTTGTCTTACGTAGGGGGTTGAGAGGGTTTGAGACAGTCTTACGTAAGATAAAAGCCACTTCTGAATTTGTATGTTTAGCACTTTTTAAAATTATTTTTGTAGGACAAATCTTACTTTTTAGGATCACTTTTTAGGATCTTTAGGCAGCGATACGCCTGAATGTAGGCCTGTGCGATTATTATCGAAAAAAATCGCTATCGATCAATTATAAGAATAATTGGAAATGTGGTCGATTCAATTGTCGGGAATTGAAGAAATTACAATTAATTGAAGTCATTCAATTAATTGACAAAGGCCAATTAATTGACAAAGGCCAATTAATTGACATCGAAATGGGTGTCGATTAATTGTCAATTGTCAATTAATTGACAGCCAAACAATTGACAGGACTCAATTTGATCGTGCTTTTCAAAGTCTTTCCTTAGGCAATGAGAAGAATGAAAGAGCTAATTTGAAAAACAACAAAATAATTCAATCAGTTAGCTTTTATTAATTAATTAAAGGAATAGAAGGCTATTTGAAGACATGCAGATGATATCCTCAGCGGAGTTCATCCGATAGACACTGGCGTGTATCGATGACAATGTTTCCACCAAGACTGAACAACCTCTCGGACGCAGTGCTAGTTGCCGGGATATCTAGATATATTCTTGCTAACTTCTGTAGGTGGTGGCCGTCACCACTGTCAATAATCGTTAATTAATCGATTACCAGACAATAAATATGAATTGAATTATAATTGACAATTAACAACAATTGACACTTGAAAAAAATTGGAAATCGAGTCAACTACCTCAATCGACATCGATGTGCTGAAATAATCGATCTATTGCAAAACATAATTTAATCGACGATTCAATTAATCGAATAATCGCACAGGCCTACCTGAATGTATGCTAAACTATAGAAAACGTACAACCAATTCGTTACGTCCATTATTTTGTAGATGTCGCATTTTCAAATATCACATTTTTGCGTACAGCAAATCGCGAAATATCAAAAACCGTTATCGATATCCGAGATGAGGTCAATTTTTGCGCATTTTGACATAGAATCTCCCATATTTTACTACCTATGTCCACGGTTTCAAAAACTTCTGATAACTTACGTAAAATTGGAAGGGGGTTTGTGAAATCTTACGTTGTCTTACATGTGGGGGGTGATGTTAAAAAGTGGTAAAAATCGCCTTACGTAATACTTGAATAGCCCCTTGCTCTTTTTCTTCATGCCATCTAAGTAATACCTATTATTCCCAAACTATTTCTCTTTCATTCCGTCTGAGATGAATGTAAGCCAATTTCAGAGTAATGCCAATGAAGCAGCAGAGTCCATGATCTAGGATTGGATCTCCACTGGGGAAATGAAGGGAACACTTATAGGAATAGAGATGCTTCAGCATGTGACAGGGCGTGATGGTAACTGCTAAAGATGCTAGACATGTTAACTGCATTCAGGCTGTTGAGTAATTTTTAGTTGTTGAAGGCAGAGAAAGATAGAGCTGCCAATGTCATATAGTTATAGTTGTACAGAGCATAGCAATACTTATCGGAATGATTACGAAGTTGAAGCTCTCGACTGCCCTTTCTTTCCATCTGGCAACTTCACCTTAGCCCACCTTTATCTTCCCTTCGTGCCATTCACACAAGGTCCTCCCTTCTCTGCGTCTCCTTCTTTTCCCTTCTCGAAGCTGCTTTACTCTAGTTAAATTGTCTTAAATTAAGTCTTTTATGGCTTTTTTGTGAAAGGTTTCTTCAGTGTGAATTATTTCTCCATCCATACTCACCTGTGGTACCACATTGATATGACCCCAAGTTTTCTAATTTGAGTTGCTCTATCTGCTATCCAGTTGCTTCATCACCACAAAAATGATCCCTCTGCATTCACATGCTGACTGCATATCTCAGTTTACAACTGGACTTTGGCTGACAGAGTGAAGTACAAAACTAGCTCATGCTCAAAACACGCCATTTCACAAACCCGTACACTTTGCCACTGTCGTGTTCCGATATAGGCTTCTCTTCTTGACTTGCCACTTTCCTGCACTTTGATCTTATCCTCACGACTGATACCCCATCAATGAGAGCAACGGGGGAGTAGGGATTGGAAAATCGATTTAGATTTTTTTCGAAAATCGATTATTACACTCCGATTTTCGATTTAATCGAAGTCAACTTTTTGTTTTTAAAAACCGATCAAAATCGATTCTAGCCGATCGATTTTCGATTTTTAGCTTGCTAACTAAAACTAGCGTTTGAATTTTGCCAATCGAGCTGCGCCAGTTCGTAAACCGCCCTCCAGTCGACCGCAAGTCCAACTCTAATCCACTACAAGCTTGGAAGGAGATTAAGGGAGAATATACTCACGTATACAAACCATCCAGCAGGATTTTATCTATAGTTGCCTCTACCGTGCCGTTTGAGCGACTATTTTCTCACGCCGGGTTAATTGCAACTAAGGTGCAAAATCGATTATTCGGAGAACATTAAAATATGTTAGTTTTCTTAATGTCCATCCCTGAGGAACACTGGTTCCACGGCTTTGCAAACAAGAAATAAATAAAATTCTGTTTTTCATTTTGTGGTATGCCCACTTTTTAATATACAATTCTTACTGCTACTAAAGTATATGTCATTTGCTAGTTATATTACCTATGTGTTTATAAGTATCTGTTATGGATTATTACTTTCCTGCATACCTTATTAATATCTTTAAAATAATATATTGTATTAATAAATTTATCTGTATTTGGTTCTTATCCCTATTGCTTCCATTAACCCATATTTTGCATTTTGTTACAACAGCACATCCGTATTTCAGCAGACAATTACTTTACTATTATAAATATCGATTTCGATTTTTCGATTATTTTTGGCAAAAAATCGAATTTTTAGAAAATCGATTTTAAAAACCAAAATCGAAAGTCGATTAATCGAAAATCGATTCTGGATTTAAATTTCCAATCCCTACGGGGGAGACCCTTAGTCAGGGGTGCGTTGGGGTAAGCACGGGGTTTTTAAGCCGAGCAGGACACACATCAAGACACCACAAATAATCACATTAGCCTGCAAATCGACGAGAAAGGCTAGATCAGTGTCCACTGAAGAAATTTCACAGCATAAGCAAGTCATAAGAGAGTCATAGGAACTACATTTATTATAAATCGTCGATTCCTCCAGGAGTTCAAAAAAAGATTGGGGTGGAGACGAGAAAGCTGTGCCTACATGAAAACACTTCAGCGTCGCCCAAATAGTGAGCATATCAATCTAGACCTGAGAAATATTTTTTAAGTGCATTCAATTTTTGAAAACTATGATATTATATCATGTATTAAACTTCAGGTCAAGGAGCATTCGAGCACGTCAAAAAAGAAGACTGTTAACTGCATGAGAGAAAAATATTTCATAAGAGATTGGACCGTTTAAAAGAGAATACATGAATATGTACCAATAAACTAGTTGCACACAGGATTAATATCAAGAGCAAATTGCACTTTACTTTCAGGAAAGCGCGCCAGTAAGTACAGTCAGTTTTCTTTTCAAAATAAGGAGAAAAATAAAGAGACGTACAGAGATGGGTGCGATACGTAGAGGAATGAAAATTAATTCTCTCGGTAAATTAAATGCATTTATAGTAACTTCACAATTTGCGGCACTTAAATTTAAGTAATACAAATATTCGACACATATAATATTAATATTTGCTAAATTTATACGGAAACGGTGTCCTAATATTTTTAAAAAATGTGATAATTAGAGACCATCCGAGCCCGTTGCCGGTGGCTAAAGTCACAATAAGTATTCTTCCACATTCACCCATTTCAGGACATGGAAAACTATTGAGTTCATCCAAATTGTGAATCTGGGGAAAAAATATTTCTACCCTCACTGTATTTTTAAATTTGAAATACACAAATGCGTACCCCAAGGAAGCCTAGTCGGCCCCATCTTATTCCTAGTTGATATAAAAGACATCAACTCTGGAATAAGTAGCACAATTAGATTGCTTTCAGACAATGCCCTCATCTACCGAGAAATTGCATCATATGCCGACTTAAAAGCTCTCTCATTGTACATCAACAACGTTAACTGGTGGTATCTTGAGTGTAGGCTGGAACTTAATCTTAGTAAATGTACCGCAGTACACTTCTTACGAAAGAAGTAGCAAAAAAGAAGTGATTTGTGAAGTGGCTGGAGTAAATGAAGTTAACACATAAAGTCAAATATTTGGGACTCTCGATAACTTAAGACCAAACGATGTGAAAATATACACAAAATATTTTCGGTGTTGCCTAAAAGATACTAGGATTCATCAAGAAAAGACTAGGAAGATCATCGGATGAATAAGTGAAAGAGAGATATTCTAGTTAGGCCACATCTCGAGTGCTTCTCGAGCGATTGGGACCCTGCAACGAATGACTCAATACGCGAAATAAAATACAAAGGATATCTGCACCCTTCGCTAAAAACTGCTACATAAGGAAACAGACCTGCTAGAGACCCAAAGGCTACACTGACATACTGGGATGAGGTATTTTAACACATTCAGATCATGCGAATTTCAGGGTGACAAATATCACCGTGATAATGTAACCGTGACTAATGTCTCATGCTAATGTAACCGTGGACAATAACTCTAAATAGTGATTAAATCAACAAAATAAAAAGGATGGTTATAATAATTCCTTCTTTCAATAATGATAACAACGAAAGAGAGATAGTCAATAAGACGATTCCCGTTAAATAATCCCGTTAAATACAGTGCACTTTGGTCCTGCCTCTCTTCCAATCCCAATTTTTCCTAACCCTTCTCCTTTCATGGCTGGTGTCCTTACACCTCCTTCCAAATAACCCTGAAAAGGCTCGAAGGTTGATCTATTTATGAATATGACATTTTCAGAGAGAAATTAGCGGATTGGACATCTCTTAACACCGTCGTTAATTAAATTGATGAAGTTAGGCGTGACTGGGAAAAAATTTACAGCGCTAAGCATGACGGGCAAAAACAACTCCTCACTTCCATTGGCGATTGATTTCGACGTCTACGGCGTCATTTAAAGGTGCATTAATAGCAAAAAGCCTTATTGTGAGTAAAACAGAAAGATCTTGCAAAACTAGAATCAAGGAACATCGAGGACGTGTGAAAAATTAAAACTGTAAAAAATACTTTGCCAAATATATTACAGAAAATTGTCATAAATGTGATTTCAAATTTAATGTTTCAGACAACATTTAGGAATTTGATTATTTAGGATTCTTTGAAATAACGAGACAATCATTGTCGCCTAATGTACAATTTTTTAACGATTTTACCGAATTTAAAGGTTCACAAATCTGTGGTAAGATGATTAAATATTACATGTCCGTTTTTGTTAGTTGTGCATGCCGTTGGATTGGTTTCGGTGAGATCTATAAGATGGCAAAATGTGATATGTTTAGGATTTGCAGGGTTTGAGAAAAACCATTTGGCAATATGCGATATGTCCATTTTGCAAATAACTTTTGTTTTTCAAGAGCTATATGTCATGTAAATTGCTCTCCTGCTAAATTTGCAAAAATGACATATCATATTTTGCCATCTTACCACAGAAATATTTTTATGCTCTTAAACTTTGACTTACAAATTGATCTTTCCTATTGTTCCTTATTTTTTCCCCCAGCCTTCTTCCCCAATTCCCAATTCCACGCCATTCCCCTCTTTACCCTCAACCGGAGTGACTATTTATACGACGATAGCCTGTGTTTTTCCGTCAATGTACCTGGAAAATGATGCTGTTGACGTCGAAATCGATCGGGAAATAAATAAGCGTGGAATAATATTAAATATTTTGTCCATCATGTTAATCGTCTGCAATGCCTAAAATTCGCCTTAATTATTACGTAGCTTAAGCAGGTCATACCAAACCATGAGATAAACATAATTTTTCTCTACATTCATGTTACATTTTCGTTAAAAACGTTTTCTCTATCAGACCATGTCAACAAAATGTTAACTTTTCACAATGTTAGTATCAAATTTAACTTGATATTATAAATTTAAAATCTAATATGGGTGAAACAAAATAGAGTGGTTTTTTGCCACATGTTGAAGCCATTACTGTGATAAATAGATAAAAGAACCTAATTCTTCCTGATTAACGAATGGGAACACCCCATCTTATTTTTTAGTAATTGGAAAGAAATCTTATCTAATGTAAGCAAAGGGCGTCCGTTTAACAGAAAGGGTGGTGAAGTTGGATCCTTGGGCCGGAAATGTATTGGAACAGATATTATCATCAACCGTTTTGCATTGTTAGCGCCGTGTTTGCTCTCAGCTAGAGAGCTAAGGCTTTTTCTTACACTCACGTATTCTCGAAATAAAATTCTGAAGGTAGTTGGAGTGAGGTGTCACTTCGCTTAAAAACCCAATGAATTTAGCCTCACTATGAAGAAGAAGATCATGTCTTTCTTATGATACCATAATATCAGCCACGAGTTGTACTACTTTTCAAGATATTCGCCGAACTTGAAGTAGTTTTTTATATGATATATGGCACGGCTGTGCGCTCCAGAGAGTGACTACTAAAAAAAATAAAAGTTTTTACCTACTGACGCACAAATCACGTCATAAATGTATCGGTGAGGAATCCGTGTGTTTTTATCATTAATATTTTTTTATTCCTTTTAATATTAAGGTATTATGAGTGTATGGTGTGAAAAATTGGTCAAAGCCTTAAATAATTGTTTAGGTATTTACTTCTAAATTCAATTTTCAACTATCAATAAGTTTTTATGTGAAACATACTCCTTTCGCTACATCATACTTGTAAACGATGGCTTAAGTATTAACATAGAATTTTCCAATCATTGCACAAATGATATGGTATGCAGTCACGCGCACCCGTGCGCGTGCATACCAAAGACGGTGAAATTCGCCATGAAAAAATCATTTGGCTTGACCTGGATTCAAACCCGGATCTCCCAATCACCGATATAATTGGAAGACCCGGGTTCGAATCGCGGTAAAGTAAAATTATTTCTTCATGGCGTATTTCACCGTCTTTGGTGTAAATTTACAATAGAGCTTGAATACGATCTGAATTACGACTGGATAAAAATCTCTCCGAAAGCCCCTTTTCCGAATGCAATCCTCCCCCCGTACTGAGTTCCCCCCCCCCCCTTGAGAGCAAGCTGTCCCCTCCCCTCCCACCAGCTTCCCCTGGGTCGTCCTTCGCATGCGTCAAGGCAGAGTGGCCTCACACACGCACCTCGCCCACTCTGAGTCAACACCGAAGCGGTCATCAACTCACCTCCACTCCACAATTCATCCCCTATCCCTCCCGAACACTCGCCCTAGCCAGTACTCCGATGACAGGGTGTTCTCATCCCTTCACAATTAATCTTGACCATGTCACCACGGCCACCCACGCAACGCGTTTATATTTACTTGCGTCCTTGTCTTGCACTCAATACAAAAATGAAACATTAATTCATGACAATAATTAATGTGCATCTGTAAGGTACAAATCACATTCGAAGTCCCTGCGATTTTAGTTTCATCTGTACCAATAATACTGAAAATTAATGAGAGTTTAATTCTGGAAAGATCCAGTCTTTCGGGTTCTCTACTGCGAACGTCCTAGCATTCATAGGTTATGAAAAAGCATTTGATCCTACCAACAGAGAAATGTTATGGTCAAATATGGAGAATAGAGGATTTCCTAAACACTTGATAAAAGGATGAATAGTTCTCGGGTTTCCAGGCGGGTAATGGTGTTAAACTGCACCGACATTTCAATGTCTTAGTCTGCATCGTCTTCAGGGTTAATTATTTTTGCCAGAATTGTCATAAAATCATTAACCCTGAAGACGATGTCAGACTACGCCATTGAAACGTCGGTGCAGTTTAACGCCATTACCCGGCTGGATACCCGAGAACTATTCATCCTAAGCATTCGCCGGGAAAGACTTAAATCCTACACTTGATGAAAGTTACTCAGAGCCTATACAGAAGTACCAGAATTGTGATTGATACTGGAAAGCAGCTGACGCAGGAAATTTTCATTAACGAAGGCGTTAGGCAGGGCTGTAGTGTGTCACCTACTTTGTTTAATCTATACATAGATGACCTTCAAAGGAGATGGAAGGAAGATAATTTTGGACCAGGCATAGAATTGGAACCTTCTGAGTTCTTAAATACGATGTTAATCGCCGATGACCAAGTTATCATGCAAGACAGCGAAGATAAATTTCAAATGGCTGTTCACAAATTAAAACAACTGAGTAGCATATATAACCTGAAAATCTCAAAAGCTAAAACTAAAACAATGGCATTTTTAGGTAGCAACCCGATAAGAACGAAAATTGTCCTAGAAAACCAGGTACTGGAACAGGTATCCCATTTTCAATATTTAGGATGTGATATAACGTACGACAAGGACAAAGATATCACAAATAAAATCAATGTATTCCAGAGGATATGTGGGAAAATAAGAAGAAATTTTAAAGGTAAAAAAAGAAAAGATACACAGATAAAATTTTATAAAGTGATGGCTGTTCCTACTGTGTTGTATGGTTCAGAATGTTCGGCAATAAAACAAAGAGAACTGAAAAAAATACAATCATCAGAAATGAGATTTCTTCGAGCAGTTAAAGGGTGTACAATGATAGATAAAGTAAGGAACACAGCTATAAGAGAGGAACTAGGTGTCCAGCCGATATCGGAAAGATTAGCAGAATACAAAAATAGGTGGAAAGAGCATGCATTACGAGTGCCTAAGGAAAGATATCCTAAGCAGGCTTTGGAATGTAAGCCAATAGGTAAAAGAAGCGTCGGAAGACCAAGGACAAGTTGGTAAAGTGAATCCGTAACAGGCTTAAAGCCTACACCTGGAAGGAAGAAGAGAAGACTTAGTTAGAAGAAATTAATTTGGAGTGAACTGTACATGACTTTTACCATGGCAGACAGTTTCTGAAAGAGCTCCTCATAAATACCTTATTTGAATAATTAACGAATATTTTTATGAATAATATTATTTTAATGAGAGTTCCAAGTTTAATTAGGAATTTTAGACATGAAATTTCATCTCGAAGTTAAAATACATGTAGAAGAAGTCTCAGATAATAATTTAGATTCGGAGGAGAAGCATCTCGCTGTATTGTCATCATTCGTTGTTCCATTACAAGGTTTCGAGATGAAAACAAAATGTCCTATCCTTTTCCTGAAAGAAGGTTGTAATTCTTTCTCCCATTTTTCTTCACTTATCCATTTTAACTCCCAGTGGTGGCCTTAGTCTTCGCATTAATCGCGGAATTCCATTTAAATGATTCTATTCCATGATGAATTTCATTTTTGACAACGCACCCGCTTTCACCAACGCTACAAATACTCAGTAATCGCAGGTATCAGCGCAAACATAACCCCACAACATTATTATCCTACAATGAAACCACGTTACACTCATATTTAGCAGTGATTCTGATTTCCAGTAACTATGATTGAGAGCTTCAATAGAATCCCAATATTGCTGTTGTACGTTTATCCTGAGCTGAGAAAAAAGTTACTTTAGAAAAATGATAATAACTTTTTTTGGGAAATGTTAAACAATTTTTTTTGTAATACTATTTCCAACATACGTTTCCATAACACATAATAATTTCAGAAGGATTAAGCAAATATTTTTGGAGTAATAAATTATTAGAATGAGCAGTTCCTTCAAGAAGCCGAAAACCGGGAATTTTTTATTAAAACCCTACATAAAAAAATACTTATTGAGCTAAAAAAAGTGTCTTATACAGAAAAACGTATAAATAAATAAGGAAAATATTTATGTACGTCGTTTGGCTATAGGAGTACTGTTCTTTTATAATTACAGCCTAAACTCGAATTTCCATAATAAAAAATCCGATAGTACGTTTCATTATATTTTTAAGTTATTAGTTTTGTCCTGATTCTCGCAGATTCCTTCTTGGAATCCCTCTCGCGTACTCCACCCACTCAGGCTCTCTATACTAACCGACATTTCGATGCACGAGTCGGACATCAAAACTTTGGCAAGTATGGAGAGCCTGGTGGGGAACCCGAGCCGAAGAATTCCTTCATCAAGTACGTCGGGAAAGTACCGCATCTTACGACATTCCCCCTAGTTCGACGGCAGTCCACTTGCGACAAAAACCCCGCCCAACGCATCACTCTTGCCACTGTCAACACATTTTCCCGTCTCCACTCGGACCATCATTACGCATCCCTATCAAGACTGAGACTAATGGCGGTCGCGACCCCCGGCGGAACAAAGGCGAATTATCAGTCCCCACGCCCACATGGCCGCAAGCACCGTGGACAACGCCGCAGCTTATCTTCATCTTCGCACCAGACGGAGTAAGTCCTCCAATCGTTCGCAATGTTTATTATTGGGAGTGGAGGTTTTCCCGGGCGACACACTCCATGGCCAATTCGCCCTTCGGGGGGCCTCTAGGGGGGCGCTGCTGACTCGGGGGCTGGGTACTCAGCCTTTGGCCCTCCCCTCCCCCCCGCCCCCAACCCCTTCCACCACCTCTCTACCTCTTGCCCCGATCGGTGGAGTGGAGGGCACCCTTCCTAAAGAGGTCAGCCAATGAGTGTGTACTTATAGGAGGGCTTCGCGAGCCCAAGGATCAGTCCTCGGCCCGCAGTCCTTTACGACCAATCGGCCCGCCGCCGATCACAAAATGCGAAATGTCTAGTGCGCAAGGAGAGCGACAACTGCGCGTCCTTCCGAATACAGAGTCATCGGCCGAGCAGGACACACTCCAGCAGAGAGGTATGTCAAGTTGACAACTAGATATTTGAGTTGAGTGCTTGTTGCTTCAGCACCGCCAAACGGGTGATCGTTGGCTACCACGTACTTACATTTGCTAGCGGTGACTGATTTGCGACTCCCCACGTATTATTGCGTCGTACTGTAGTGAGGTACCTTCGGTCCCACTCTGGAACTTACGCCTCCCGCCATCACTGGACCATAGATTATTATTTCGCACTGACAGGCGGAAAGTGTCTCAACTCACTTTTTCCAATTTGGGAGAATATTTATAATGTATACTGCTTATGAAGCCTTTGCTTCTTTCAAAACACAATTTCAATGCATACTATTTTTTCATCGTCAGTAGTCAACAATCCAAGGATACAGCTTCTATTGTGTTTTCGGTTTAATTCCTTAATATTTCCTTTTCAAACATCTCTCGTAATTTTTTTTCATGTAACTATTCTATTCTTAGTCGATAGTTTTTCCATTCATTTTACCATCCATTACTGTTTTCTTCATGCTGTTATGTTTCAGAGTATATCTAATTAAACTGTTTCTTCCACTCCATAGAGTGTTGATTTTGTTGTTGTTGAAGCTGACGACCTGATTTTCTCAGAACCTTTGCTTCAAACATTCGATTTTGCACGTCACAAAAATTGTTAACACCAAGTTACAGTGTTTTTCAAGATTAGTGCGATTTTATCAGTATGATTAGCCATTGACACGCAATATTTAAAGAGTTCTTGGTTAGGTAAAGGTTACCTCTAAGCCAATTACACGTACACGAAATCGCTGCATTCCACCAAACTTCCAAGTCTTGAGCCATCTCATCTCTTTCTTTCGGTCATTCCTCCGCGTCCCCATTCTTCAGTGCTTCACTCTTGTGTTGGACTCCATTGCATCCTTCTGCTAACTTCTAAGGCTTAAGAATGTATCCAATAGGTTACTATTGCCTTCTTTTAGACATCTGCCGTTAATGTAATTCTTTCTCCTACGTTGGAAGTGGTTTTTATACAATTTTGTGAGCTGTTCTCTCATATCTAGACCAGCGCTACCTACTGCTGTGAACGTACACTTTCTGGGACCTACTTGGCTTGGACTAACCACAGCCTTCCATATAGCGGTTGAACTACAAAGTCGAGTCGTCGTATTCCGCCATCTTCTGCCTATCGCCGGCCGAAATCTCCATGGCTTTGCATTGAAAGCTGAAGTGTATTAAGAAATAGATAGCAAATTTTGTATGAATATTAAAATTGGAGGGCGAAGTTGCTCAAATTGCTCTAATAGCACCAGCAAAGGTTCCGGAAAGTTAATTTTCCGGAGAAAAGTTAAAATAAAAGCAAAATGGCTTCAGATATGTCGAAAAGACAATTTTATCGACCTCGAATTCATCGCTCAGCGAGATAATAATTTAATATATCAAATATATTATACATTAATCTTTTACGATTAAATTCTTTCTTTATTATATAAATAGCAACATGGGAGTATTTATACGGATGCATGAATTTGGTTCTCCAACGGAGCATTACGGTTATTAACATGAGGAGGCAAGAGGAAGTTACTGATTAACAAAAAGGTTTTTGTCGGAATCAAGGGTATTTTTTGGCCAATTTTCTCCTTAAAAGTATATCAATGACATTTCTTGTCATATTTAATACTACATATCATATGCTTACTTATGATATACCTTTATTCTGCATTAATAAGACTTTTGAGAGTATGCAATAACTAAAATTAGATTTTGACTTATTACAAACCCAAAAATTAAAATCTAAAAAATAATCATATTTTGCGTGTGCGTGTGTCTGTCTGTTTTTAATAGACTCCTGCAATTTTTCTCCGACTTCCCTCAAGTTTTGCACACTTACCTACTCTCTCCAACGTAGCAGCAAATTTTAAGGAGGCGAAAGACTCCAAGGGCTCCAAAGTGGGCCCTTCGGGTTTTGTAGAATATCGCTCGACCTGAATTTTGCGCATTACTGGAGATTCATGTGTTAAATCTTTGAAGCCATAATAAGGGTTTAGCACACAGAAGTAAATTTGGGGTCCTGATAAGCCATGGGGCTCCGAATCACTACTTTTAATTTTACCTCATAATCATAAAGTTGAACCGATTATATTCATATTCTGCGCGAAGATATAAAATAGCACTGGAAAGAGCAATTGGTGTATAAGAAATGCCCTCAGAGGTGAAAAATATTGCAAAACCTGGATCTTGTCGCTCTGTTAGAGATGTAGGTATTTGCTCAAACTTGAAGCCATAATAACGCTCTATAGCTCAGGAGCAATTTTGGGACCCTGAGCATTACTGGGGGCCCTGAAGCCCCAAAACTGTGCTCTCTATGTTACCTCATAACACATAAATTTTTAAGCCTATGATTTTAAAATATTGCACGCTAGTACATGATAGTACTGAGAAAGGCATACTATGCTAAGAATGAAAGCCCACCCAGGATCCCAGGGGTGCCAATGCGGACCCTCAGATAGTTTTCGGAAGTTGGTGAATTTGGATTTCGTAACCCGTTGGTGTTTTGTGAATTAAACCTTTGAAGGTGTTTGAACATCCTGAAGTTCAGATTATTGTTATTAATTATGGTTTTCGTGCCATCTAAGTGCACCGTGGACTACGTTTTTTCTGCGAATTTCTGTAGTTTTGGTTTATGATCTCAAAAATTTCATAAAGCGTTAGAGATATTGACTCGTAATTCCTGCATGAATTTTGAGTCTAGCTGTCTCAGGTAAAGCCGTTGACATGGGAGTTGGCTTCCAAGCATACTCAGTTAGAACAGCTTAAGTTAAATCGTAGGCTATTTTCAAACATACTTTTTCTCATATGTATAAATTGCCACGAGAAAAAATATTTCTTGAGGCAATTTCTACGTATTTTATCGCAGTATTTTCGGCAGGTGTGAATAACCCCATATTATTCTTCCTCGGACTAATGAACTGCTAATTTATAATGGAATTGCTAGTGATCAAAGGCCATAACTCAATTTATTAGCAAAACCGTGGACTACGGCGCAGTTGGAAGCCGCTGAAACCATGTCGTCAACCACATATGGCCGAAAAGCTTTGGTCCCTTTCTCCCCCGTCGAAATTCGAAAAGTCCCGCGGTGTGTGACCGAGAAAATTGGTAGTGGAGCTACCACTTACGGGCCGCGGAAGAAGTTGAAGGTCCCGGCCCCTAGTTTATAGTCATATCAATATCCCCAATGGCATATTGAATTCGGGTTCATCAAATTACAAATAAACCCCAGTCTTTCTTTGGGACCCAGAGTGTATCTGCGAGATCCATTTCCTATGTAAATGGACAGTGACTTCTTTCCGTCTCTTGCATTTTCTTCGGAAATCCTCGTTTTGTTCAGATTTCTTCTTATCCCTGTATTTGCGAAATTTTCTTTGACTCCATGATGGGTCTAATACCTTCTGGGTTTCCATTCCAGGGTGTCTCTATTACGGTCCTTATCTATAATAGTTTTCATACGACAACAGCCGGTTGCTAGGTGGCTCATCGTACGACTCCAGCCTGTTTTTGGTAATGCCATTATGTTTTTTCTTATAAACCGACATCGCAAATTATATCGTACGGTTTCCTATCGTTGGAATCAACCTCACTATACCATGATATCGTAGTAAATCAACTGAGGTTTATCTAAAAGTTTTATTTGCATTCAGTTTTTATAGCAAAGGTAAATTATTTTAACGATGCGCATTTAGTGTTATATTTTAATGTTCTTTAAAATCAATACACACTGCATTGTTATGGAATAAGGTGATTTCCCGGCACATCAGCTTCTCTAAGTCCTCTCGGGTTTCCCACCGGGTCAGAAGGTCCATTATAGCAACAAGATACTTATCTGTATTAGCATTATGGACCTTTTGACTGGTTGGAAACCCGAGAGGATTTTGAAAAACTGCATTAATAATTTGTTGGATATATTTGTTACATTTCACTCTTTTGCCTCATGATTGGGGGTGCTTAATGGTTTATTTTTAATGTAGTAAGTGATCTGTAACGATGATAGCTTTTAACTAGCAATAGCAATTCCCACAGCAGTTTTATAAGGGAAAAATTAATTATGCCCAACACTTCAAAGTGTTCGTCCAGGACTGAGAAGAGTACGAAAATCACCGAAATGCGAAGAAAAGTGAAAACATACTTGCAACATTTTTTCATCTTATTCCCGTCAATTTCTGCTGTTGTGTTTTCTTCCAGTTAATTTGAAGACCCCATTTCTTATTTACCTCTGATATTTTCTTGCAATTGTGTCTTTTGCAATTATGACCACGTCAGCGAAAATAAGATTTGAAAGTATTATATTTTCATTTAGAGGCAACCCCATTCGTCCGCATTTGCTAGTCCACTCCCTTAACTAAGCTGACGTCTATATAAATCTTAAATAATATACTTGAGTTGCAATATCTTGTTATTATCTTGATACCGATGTTAATAGTACATTTGTTACTTTCATACCCTTGTTTTAGTATTCTTCTCATTGGTTCACTTATTCCAGCTATTTCAAGAGCTTCCCATAACTTCTCCCAAGGGACATTGCCATATGCTTTCTCAAGGTCAATAAAAGCCAGATTAACTTCCTTATTTTTAGTTTGGCATTTTTCAAGTAACACGTAGCTTAAGCTTTGAAATGGTATTTTTCCTTTAGGGGTAACTAGACTCTTAACCATTTCCTTCCAGCTCCGTTCGCAGGCAGCGATGCAGACGGCGGCCGCGACGCTGGCGCCACCGGAAGCGGCCGAGGTGGACGTCGCCCACGTGGTCAACGGCGACCAGCAGAGCGAGGTCATCGAGGAGATGCGGCTGCGGTGTCTGCACTCCATAGCGACGCCGCCGGTGGAGGTGGTGGGGTCCGGCGTTGCCGCCGCGACGTCCCTTCCCTCCTACGACCCTCTCCTGACGACTGCAGAGCCGCTAGGGTCCTCGTGTCCTCCCGTCTGGGACGGAATCCTGTGCTGGCCCAGCGCCCATGCCGGCGAGACGGCCATCCTGCCCTGCCCTGGCTACATCGTGGGCTTCGACCCAACGGTCAGTCCCCTGGCAACGGAAAACTTGCCCGCATTCCTCTCCATTCCACCCTCCGAAAATCACATTTGAGAGTGTGGGTTAATATAATAACCACATCCATACCATGCGTCTATATGCTTGAATTCTTGAACTCTTTGATGAATGGATTTCTAGGTGGAAGTGCATTTTGGTTATTTAGTAGAGCTCCAACTCATACCGTTATATTGCGCCGACTATCCGAAGACTTCAATGCTAAGGCAGAGTAATGTGATTCGTAACCCTTTGAAAATTATTTACTCACTTCCTTAGAACAAAAACCCTTCTTTATTTTCCAAGCTCATGATAGATTCTCTCTCTCTCTCTCAACAATCCCCTTCTTCTCCCTCTTCAACAACCTCTTAACAACAACTTTTTCAATATAAACATTCAGCAATCAATAAATCATAATTTCTTTAAATATATGAATATAATTATGATTAATTACTTAAATAAACGAACAACCATCAAAATTTTTATGAACAACTAAGAAACAAACTTGGATTGCAAACAAATCAACGCGATCCTTTTTGTATGGCACGACACGACGTTACAGGAACAATCATGCCCGAAGCCGCGACGTTTGGGTTCACAGAACGGACCATCAACTTCCCGTCACTCATATTTCTACCGTAGCTTACCAATTTTACCATCTTTCCAAATTTTAAGGGCCCGAGTTCCGGCCATTTATGAATTTCTATCGTACAATGAAGAATGATGAGTGAAAATCGGCTACATGTCCTGGAAAATGAGGACCATTGGAAGCGCCATCTCTACAACTCGCTTTTCTCTCTCTTTAAGCTCATTTCGCTTGTTTCATTCTGCGTTACGCTCGCTTTTCCCTTTTTTACAGTTTTAAAATTTCCTAAAACTCGTCTGAGACCTATTTTCATATTTCGATTAACCACTGGCTTCAGTCATACACATTTACGACTGTATTAAAAGTATTGGTATTGGCTGCTTCATAAATTAATTTAAAAATGTGTCTAATAGAGAATTTCAAAAGCCTTCGTTATTTTATTGCTTTGCCTTGAACTAGAACCTTGACTTGGTGGAAGGGCTTGAGCGTTCCAATAACCCCTAGAGCTGGACTGGCAGGAGCATGTACTATTGCTCCTGGTAGGGCCACCCGTGGCAGATTGGTCGAAGGGTAGGAGCCAGACGAAAGGTAGTTCATGAATTGTGTCACGTTAAAAATACCGTTGAGTGGCGTGGGAATAGCTCTCAACTATCACTTCCTAGAATATGAAAGTCAACCACAGAGAATTGATTCCTGGCAACTACGGGACGCCGCCCACTAGGGCGGGTGTCGTGCCCGGCAGCGGGGGAGGCAAGGCCTCCGCGGTCGTCATCACACGAAATCCTTGCACAGCATCATCATCGGCCGAAAAAAAGGATAGGAGGGAGGAGAAGAAGAAAAAGAGAAAGAGGAGGAGGAAAACAGTGGTAAAAATAGGAACTTGGAACGTAAGGACCATGATGAGGGCCGGGAAGCTTGAAAATATTAAGCAGGAAATGGAAAAAGGAAACATAGATGCTTTGGGATTGTGCGAGGTGAGATAGAAGGATAGCGTGGACTATTGGAGTGATAGCTACAGGGTAATCTGTAGTGGGGGATATGAGAGTCAACGTGGGGTAGGCATGGTACTGAACACAAAATTGGGGCCGAGGGTGGTAAACATTGAACATGTGAGCGACAGGATACTAGTGGTAGAAATGAAAGCACACCCGAAGAATGTCGTACTGGTCCAGGAAAACATGCCTACGAGCAACCATAGGGAGGAAGAGGTGGAAGAGGTTTACGATCAAGTAGAAGAAATAATTAAAGAAGTGCCGGGGAAGAAAAACCTGATAGTGATGGGTGGCTGGAATGCAGTGGTGGGGGAAGGGAGGGACGGATTAGATGTGGGAGGGTTTGGGCTAGGAAGAAGAAATGATCGCGGTGAAAAGACAGCTGAATTTTGTAGAAGAAATAACTTAGTAGTGACAAGTACTTGGTTTAAACATCACCTCAGGCGTAGGTACACATGGAAAAAGCCGGGTGACACTGGGAGATACCAAATTGATTATACAATGGTAAGACAGAGATTTAGGAACAGTGTAAAAAAATTGCGTAACTATCCAGAGGGGATGCGGACTCAGATCACAACTTGGTGACTATGAAGTGTGAAGTTAGATTCAAAAGACTTTGTAACGGTAGGAAGATAAGGAGGTGGAACCTTGAAGCATTGAAAGGGTTGAAAAGGAGGGAATACCAAGATCTGGTAGAAAAGAACATAGGCGAAGTAAAGCGGATGGGAGCAATAGAGAGAAGATGGGAGATTATAAAAACAGGCATAGCAAGAGCGGCAGAGAAAACAATAGGAACGGTGGAAAAGAAGAGGGTTAAGAAGCAGTGGGTTACCGGAGAAATGATAAAGAAAATGGAGGAGAGAAGAATATGGAAAAACGTCAACACCGACGTAGGCAAGAGGAAGTACAAGGACTTGAATAATAAACTCCGGCGAGTGACCAATCGGGCAAAAGAAAAGTGGTGGAAGGGGCAATGCGAGGAAATGGAAAAGCTAAAGGAGGAGGGGGAAGTGGGCGCTTTGTACGCTAAGGTGAAAATGAGGTGGTAAGTCGGGTGGTAAGAGAGGTCAAACGATACCAAAGGTTAAGGACAAAACAGGGAAGATATTAATCAAACAGGAAGATATCCAAGAAAGATGGAGATAATACGTAGAGGAGCTATATGACAGCGAGAATAGACTCTTTATCCTAGATCTAGAGGATGAAGGATCAATAGATAAGGATAACCTCAGGCCAGAGTTACCTGAAAGCGAAATAGAGAGGGCATTACATCTATATCTACATCTACAAAATACCCTGCAAGCCACCTCAGGGGTGTGTGGCAGGGGGTGAGTATTCACCAACATGCATTACACTATACCCTAAAGTTAGTGTAACTACGACTAATTATGCATTAGCATAAATCGCTAATGCTTGTCATGAGGCGAAGCCTCACAAGCATGCAACACTACACTACAGATGTTATCAAAATGGAGAGTGACCTCAATATACATGCATTCTACAACTACAGGGATGGACAGGGACTCAAGACCCATGTAGAAAACATGCTAGGCGTGCTGTTAGTATATACTAGGTAACAGATAAGGATTCAAGTATTAGGAGTACTACTACTACTAAGAGCTACACTACCTAACGAAAAACCTAGATAAAAGTCTCATGGCAGCTATTATGGTCACTTATCGTTCGTGGGAAAAATTACATCTTAAATCTATCCGTTCTGCAGTCTAGTTCCCTAATTTTACTCTCATGATCTGATCTACCGTAGTATGTCGGATTTCGTAAAATATTATCAACGTCGTCAGAGAATAGACCGGTTTGGAACTTACATAATAGATTTAGTCTGAATTTTAATCGACGGTCTGAAAGCTTTTCCCATCCCAGTTGCTGCAAAAGGTCAGTAACACTAACGAGATTATCATAACGGCCTTTAACATATCTTGCCGATCTTCGCTGCACGCGTTCTAACTTAGTTTCCAAGCCTATCTCATAAGGATCCCAAATACTGGCGGCATATTCTAAGTGGGGTCTAACGAGGGAGAAGTAGCTGATTTCCCTAACTTTATCGTCGCACTTGCCAAGTACTCTTTTAACAAATCCCAATTTACGATTAGCTTGACCGGTAATTTCTCGAATATGTTTACTCCACGATAGATCATTAGTCAGTTTAACTCCGAGGTACTTAACCGATTCTACGGTGTCTAGTTTTATGTTGTTAATGCAATAGCTGTTACAAGGAGCGTTTTTCCGTTTCCAAAAATTCACAACAACGCATTTTTTCAGGTTTAACTCTAGCTGCCACGCTACGCACCACTCTTGTATTGCCTCGAGGTCCTTAGTTAGCGCTTCCTTGTCATTAAAGCTACGAATTTCTCTATACATCACTGCGTCGTCAGCAAATAATCTAAGCTTACTGTCAACTTTGTCACCGATATCGTTTATGTACAAAAGGAACAGAAGTGGGCCTATGACACTTCCCTGTGGGACACCCGATGTGACTTTTACGGCATTGGAGATAGCGCCATCTAATACAACCCTTTGCACGCGATTACTTAAGAATTCTCTAATCCAGGAAATTACGTCGTCGTCTAAACCGTAGGATTTTAATTTCATGAGTAGCTTACTGTGGGAAACTTTATCAAATGCCTTTATAAAGTCAAGAAAAATTGCATCAACTGGAGCGTTATGTTCACCCGAGACTAAAATATCGTGGGCAAAAAGTGCTAATTGAGTTTCGCAAGATCTTCCCTTTCTGAATCCGTGTTGTGTTTTTGTTAACAAGTTTTCTATATCGAGGTGTTTCATAACTGAACTAACAATTATATGTTCAAGGACTTTGCAAGAGATAGATGTGAGAGATATCGGTCTGTAGTTCGATGGCTGTTCCTTATCACCGCTTTTGAATATGGGAGTGACATTTGCAATTTTCCAGTCCATGGGTACTTTGTGTTCGTTGATGGATTTACTAAATATATTCTGCAAGTAGGCTGCTATTTCACAAGCTAATTCTCTATACACGCGGGCAGGAATTTCTTCGGGACCTGGGGATTTATTTGGACTTAAAGATTTTAGCAAGTTTTCTATTCCTTGAGTGTAAATATCGATAGGCGGCATCTTTTGCTGGAAGTGATCATTTAACTTTACGGATGTAATCTGCGATGATGAGAGAGATGAAGGGAAGAAAAGCCATGGGAACTGATAACCTACCTTCGGAGCTACTGAAGAATCTAGGTAGTAAGGGGAGAGAATCCTTTTTCGAACTAATTCGCAGGATCTACGAGGAAGGAGTATGACCAGAGGATTTCGTGAAAACAGTATTAATACCTATCCAGAAGAAGAAGAAAGCGTCAGAATGTGAGGAGTATAGAACAATCAGTTTAATTTCGCACGCGGCAAAAGTTGTACTGAGAATTATAAATAGAAGGTTGGAGAGCAGAGAAAACTACTATTTAGGTGATGACCAATTTGGGTTCAGGAAGGGTAGGGCCACCAGAGACGCGATTGCGGTAATGAGGACACTTATAGAAAGAAACATAGAGTATAATCAGGAGGTTTTTGCTTGCTTTGTGGATTTCGAGAAGGTGTTTGACAGAGTAAACCGGGAGAAATAATGCAGATATTGGGGAAAATTGGAATAGATTGGCGTGATAAGAATGAAAGGCGGGAATGAAAGTAGGAGGCCAGTGGATAAAGTCTGAATAAGTTTTAGTAGTAAGTAAATAAAAGTAAAGAATAAGTTTTATGGACGGGATGAAGAAAGGTAGGACTTATGCTGAGATGAAGAAAGAAATACAAGAGGTAGAAAGGGCACAGCACGTGTAAGAGTTCGTTGGATATTCTCTGACTTTCACCATAACCTACCTCTAACCGGTAGATTACTCTAATGAATGAATGAATGAATCCTAGTATTCCATATATTTTCATGCGTTTATAGTTATTAAATCTATGAAACAGTTATAAACTATGCACTAAATGTAGCAAATAAATGAATTAATATGAGTTGTTAAAATTAATTCTCACTAGTAAATTGTTACTGATCAAGTTTCATACTTATATTAACCCTTCTGCAACTCTATGAGATGATTGGTGTGTGTAAAAACTATGATGAACGCATGAAGGTGTAATTCAGGAACTCGTGGGTGAACAGAGATGCCAAATGCAAGTACTACATACTAAAACAATATATACGTGGGCATTAGATACTTGGTACCGTAGATAAAACACGGATGCAACGTTAAACCCTTGAAGAACTAATATAGTAGTGAACTTCTGCTGATGAAAGAGCTCACAGAAAGCAAAGTAGTTCTATCTGCTGCTAAGATCAGGGGGCCCGTTCAATGAGATTCACGGGGCATAATCTTCATTTAATATCTGGAAAATGGAAATACCATTACCTGCAGTGAAGCAATGCGCCTTTTTATTGAATCAATTTAACGTTTATTTGATTAAAAAGTAGCGCCATTTCGTGAAGAAAAAAATCCTTACCCAAGTAGATTCGTAAGTAAATCTCCCACCCCCTTCGACTTGTTTCTGTTTACAATCTTGGAGAGCTGGCTTCTCAGTGGAAAGAGATTCGTATTGGACGAGAAGGTCATTGCTGAAACAAACACCTATTGAGCAGAGTTTGAGAAATCCTATTTTTGGAAGGCTTTAAAAAGTTGGAGTATCGTTGAAAAAATACTTCGAGCAAATGGAGATCATGACAAAAAATAATTTAATCTTAAAAAAAATTCACTCACTTGAAAGATCGCCTTCATGAACTCGTGCATGTCATTTTTTACGCGTATGGTTAGAAAAGGATTACCCTAACAATAGGTATCACTCTGATCGATATGCCCATCAACAATGTTAATGGTAACGATATTTGGTCATTTTTAATTTTTGAATGGCATGCTAATTAAATTATTTTTTGTGCCTGTATTTTTGTAATAATTTTGAATGTAATTAACATTAATGCCATTTGGCAATCGTTTTGCATGTTTTGCCTGTTAGTAATACTGAAATTTAATTAATGTTTCTAGGGATTTATGAGTTCCGCGTCCATCCCGCATGAGTTAAATTGTAGTTAGAAGCCGTATTGCATCCGAAATCTCCTTACACATACGTTATTTAACACAATAGGTATAGTGGTGAATAACATTATGATAACGTATTAACGGTTAGTGTACGCCAGGTGAGGAATCATCCCCTGCCACACACCTTTTGATGTTGCTAGAAAGGTATCACGTTTAAGTAGATGTCTGGTTGCTGGTGGTGAGGATAGCAATAAAACCGTTTGTGGTCACCCTAGAATTATGATTCAAGCAACAATGCCACAAGCAATTTATTTGTTTTTTTGACGCTCCTTTAGCCATTCTTACACTATTTCCATTAACAAATTCTTTGAAGATAACAAAATAAAAAATAATGAGTATAGGAGGATTGTTACTCCCTATGCAGTTCCAACGTAATCAGAGTATCTGTCATGTGAATCATGCTGTTTAGCCAGCTTGTGCTGAGCAACATCGATTGCACCGAAAATGACGTAATCTTTGCAACATATCCTGAATAGAGAACTGACAGAAGAAACATTTCCTTGGATAAAGCCAGGAAATGCACGCATTTTCCTTGGATCATGTGCTATTACTCATTTCTAAGCCGGATCGCTGCGGCATGCAAGGGATAACTCGTGTGGCTCCTATTTTATTCTCAAAGAAAAATCAATATTTTTGCATAGAAAGAAACTTTATTGCATCACTAGACAAATAAATCAGTTAGAAATTACTTATAATAATTGAAATGGCTGTTATAAACTATGTATAAGTCATTAAAAGGGCACCAATCGTTGTGACTACTGAATAAACGTAAAAACTTCATTATTTCAGATAAATTGTCCAAGACATTTTTGTCTAACATTTTCACCTGCTCTCCCCCGCACTTCTTTTAAAGCTATTGATAGCAGAAGCAGCAGACGATTGGCTGACTTGATAAACCTGACCCCGGTCGTAATACAAAATATTTCTAATTGAAATTATAGATTTTAAAAGTAATTAAGGACTTGATGTCTTTCTGTAAATTCTTCCTGTTAAACTCATCTCGGGCATTCAACCGCATTAGGCTTTCGTAGGATTTTAAAAATGATGTTTAATATTTATTTTTACTGGATGCCACAAATCACGCCTGTAATCATTAGTTTCTCGTAGCATAATGGTACTGCTCATTCGAATTAGTACTTTTAAACGTTTGTATTACATACAAGTGCCTTCCGGGAACATCCACCCGCAAAGGGTGGGTAATCCCCAGAAAAAGCAGTTTCTCACGCATTAAAGCGTTACCAGGTGAAATTGGACGAAAATATGATGTCACATGGCCAATGCATAATGTCAGTAGATGAGTGCTTGTTTGTTTCTTCTCAAAGTGGCTCATGCTTAATGATATGTGCTGACGCATCGTTCACCCGATAACCTCTGAGGCCGCCGCCCCGAAGACAACAAGGCAATACATCACGCTCCTTGTGAAAGCCACTCACTTGCTCCAATGAACGGCACGCCCTCTGTCCCACCCCTGTCTTCCCTGCGACTTTATTCCCTGGGGAGATATTTGGCGATGAAATTAGCCAGGAAAATAAAATGAGAGGAAATATTAAAATAAATCAACAAAAAAACTAGGGAGAATATTGGTGGCAATGAAGGTAACTGTAACATTATATTCGATAACACGATAACATTTTTGCACGCTTTTCCTTAACTCGCTTTTCCATGAATCCATGGGTTCATGGTTACCACTTCATTTTACCTGACATGATTGATTACCACATCATTTTCCATAAACCGCACTTCGAGTTAGAATAGTGCTAAAGCTACCGACTCTCGTCCCCAGGAACTATCTAGGAATCGTCGCATCGTGTCCACATTCAGGCGATTTTTTTTCTAGATAAAATATTACGTGCTATTCTTTAACTAGCTTTTTCATACTTCAATGTAACCATGGTTGCCACTTCATTTTACCTGAATAAATTCGATTCCATTCGATTACATACTCCCAAGTTCCCTAAATCCATTACATCAGCCGTTCCTTTGTCCCATTCCATTTACTCTCTAAACGGTTCTCTTCTTCCCTAAACTTGCCCCTTCAAGTACAAACCTGACCCCCTCACCCTGTTGGATATCACTTTCTTTCCCTCCGACCGCATACACCTCATAATCGTTCCAGCCATGCCTCTTACCAGTGTTTAGAACCAAGGAGGTTAGAAAAGAAATGGAGGCGACATATCGCTTGATTCTTGAAGCCAATTCCGCCATTGCAGTCGGCACAGTTTAGACCTTCCTCTGGCTTACGTGTCCGGCGGTCGCTTTCGATTTTCGTCAAATCTAAGTTAAAAACCACAGACCAGGCGATGTATTGTGACTGGTTTAGCAACACTTACTCGGCACAAAACCCCTCCCAAGCACCCCTATTCTTGCTTCACTTTCGCCCATGAGCATTCACGGTCATGCCTACTCCATTTCATTTTAACCTCCTTGTTTAGAACCGCTCAGCGCAGTAAGGCGTTTGTTTAGTTCGAAAAATGTGTGCGATAACGCGTCTTGAGAAGATGAGCTTCACCAGAGACGACTGATTTGCTCTCTTTGCTTCAAGACGGCAGGAGTATTTGCGGACTTACGAAGAGAGATCGTTCTTTAATGTAAGTATTTTCTACGTGTCTACTACGTGTTGATAATCAGTGTTACATGTATTATGTATAGGGTATAGCCCGTTAACTTGGCCTACAATCAGTGGTCGATCGATATATATTTTAATAACTTTAACTCAGCTTAATTTAACTCAATTTTTCACTCATAAAATTATAAAACTTCGCACAGTGCCGTAAGTCAGGTTAAAATAGAGTATTACAGTGCTATTTTTGATATTATCGATATATTTTCTATAGAATCGATATATTTCAATACATTTAACTCGGCTTGTTTTTTTATATGCTTTTCTTTAACTCGCTTTTCTATGGATCCATGGTTACTTGCATGGTTACTTCATTTTTAACTAAATAATACTAATGTAATGAAATTCCCTTTTGGTAATGTGATTCGAGGTGGAATAGTGCTCAAGTATCCGGCTCTTGTCCCGAGGAGCAAACAGAGAGTTGTTGAATCAATTCCACAATCAAGCGGTTTTTTTCTAGTAATCAGTCCTAGTTAATAAAATGTTTATAAAATAAACTACAGTTGTTTTATAAACATTTTATTTTTTACATAAAAATTTTATAGAAATGTTTCCACTAGTGTTGTTTTATAAACATTTTATAAACTAGGACTAAAAAGTAAAAAATAAATTTATACAATTTTTAAGCATGCAATTCTAAAAAAAATAAAACTTTATTAAAAAGTCTTTTTAAAAAATGAGTATCTTAACATCGTACTAAAAAATATTTTTTTTCAATTGAAAGAAAGTTTATCCTAGTACTGTAAATAATTAAATTCAGTTCAAGGAAATTAGCCACATAATGACAAGACCACAAGTAAAAGCATGGGGCGCGACCTCATATTTATTTCGCACCTTCACTTTAGTTCATTTAAAGATTTTCCAGAAATTGTATATTGAAGCTCTCAATTCCATTGAATACCAAAAGCTTCATATTTAATGAATGAATTTATGTTATTATCGAAAATGAAAGAGCGCCACATGCTTTTCGTTGTGGTCTTGTCATTGTGTGGCTAATTTCCTTGAAGTTAATTTAATTATTTCCAGTACTAGGCTAAACTGTCTTTCACTTGTAAAAGTAATTTTTTATTTTATTATTTACTATTTACTAATACTATTAAAAAACTTCTTTGATAAGAGACAAAGTCATACAGTGCGATGGGATAAATAGTCAGTTTCACTCTAATGTTTAAAAAAAGGAAACAAATATGTACGCACACGGGGCCGCTAGTCTCAAACTTGCCACTTCTAAATCTAAATGACCGGGACGGACCTTACACACACGTACTGGAATTAAAGTATAGACAGGAAAGGGGAAATCAAAAGAGGAAAGAAAATTACAATAATGGGGAAGAACGGAGGAAGAAAGGAGGTAAGGAAAGGAATAAACACTCACTCCCGTCCGTTACTTGAGGGTCTCCGTCAGCTGACGCGCACTGGCGTGAATTAGACCGATGTTCAGATGAGTTCTCTCTGATCAAACCACCTTGGTCGGAGCACTTCGATGAACTGTCAAAAAAACTACGGCGAAATCTCGCCGTAGGCACAGAAAACAAAAACGAAGCGAAAAAGGTAAGCAGACGGGAGTATGAATAGGGAGGGAGGTTTAAACAGAAAAGAAAAGAATCTGGGGGAAAACAAGGAATAGAAGACGGAAATAAAACAAGTCCGTCCCGGCCTAAACAAAATAAGACTCAGGAGACTTCCAACCTTTATCGTAAACAACGCTATCACGCAAGTTTCTCGAACACTATTAATTGTTAGTCATACGTGTAACCCTCCTGAACAATCGAAACTTCTCCCCTTGTAGTAAGCACGGCTTTTGGAAGAATGGATCTTGCGAAGCACAGCTTCGACTTTCCTCCATAATATTCTAAAATAAGGTGGAGCAAAAAGTAATACGACCCGTTATTCCTGGATTTCAAGAACGCATTTGACAAGGTTCCTCACCAAAAACTTACAAAAAATACAATCATGTCGAGAAAACGAAATTCATTCACATTCCCAATCCATTTCTTCCACTCAGAACCATTTCGAAAACCTAATCCCTTTATTCCTTACTGTTCTGCACACCTCTCTGCCACCTGCCTGTGTGAGAGTCATGCTAAGTCGACCAACTCTCCCATATTCTATTACCGGGAGACTACCGGAATTGAACGAGGATATTAAAAATCTCCCAACGAGAGGTGTCATCCTTTTCCTATTCCCTTTCACGCATTTTTAGTTTTTAATACAAAATATTTAGGTTTCCTATAGGTACCGTAGGTTTCTGCGGCGTCAATCAGTTGGCGTGTACATATCTTCCGAGATTTCACCGCAGTCGTAGGCTTATCTGGACAACAGCTTTGCTGACATTCGCATCTTCTATCTGTAGACACTGACTGGAATGTCATGGGAACTGTTGTCCAGACAAGTCTACGAACGCGGTGAAATCCCGGAAGGCATGCAGCCGCCACAAAACATTCTCTCTCCATCACTATCGTTTGCTGTAACTAATAATTTTTAGCTAACACGTTCATTGCTACTAACATTACGGAATAATTAAATGTACTTGTACTTGACTTAAATCGGCACATCGTGCAAATTGATTACGAATTAATTAGCGCTCCACCGAGAGTTTCTTGGTAGAGCTAATTCAGTCGTGATCAAATTGAAACTACCAAGGCTAACGCAGACTCTTTCAGGAACTACCTTCCAGATATAGCTTGCCTGTAATCACAGGGTAGAAAATGTCTGGGCCAAACTCGCAACTTTTTCTCGTACCGGTGAATTTTAATCGCCCACTGCAAAAATAAATTCTTGTCCTTCGGCATCCTGTGGAATGATACTCTTTGACTTTTCCAGGAACTATTTCAATGTGGTAAAATTCAATATTGAACCATTTTAACGATATTGATGACTGATTTACTCAAATTCCGAAGGACAACCCACAACTGCCACCGCAATGCTGGCGTGTTCTATCCCACTACCCCTTCGATTTGTTTTGTCACTTGACCTTGTGACGTCGTCCCTCTACCTGTCCATTGGCATCAAGTTGTAAAATTTCTGTTTCTCATCAATTGGGGAAACACTTTCAACTATAATTTAAACCCTGCTCTTCAATTAATCCCCCAAATTCTCTTCCTCTCGAAACTGGTTTCTCCTGAAGCCAGCTCTTTGGGAGTTAGCAGCTAGCTGTCCTATCCTATCGTGAAAATCTCAATTCGAGCTGTATTGGGATAAGGACGGCGTGAACCGCGCTTCGGGGATGTAAGGCGATCCGGAATGCTTGAATCCGCACCAATCTGCTCCCCACCCACTCCTCCTTCTCCCCGCATCTCCTGGAGTGCGTATCATTCCACTCACGTCTGCTTCTCTGACTGTACGCCTTGGCCATTGGATTGGACGGGGCGCACCCACAAACGCGCTCACGGCCAGGGTCACGCACGAACCCCTTTCATTCCATTTCAATTGACACTCCGCCGACCGCCACAGCACAGAGGGCGATCCAAAGGGGACAAATATCCGTCAGGGTCACTCCGAGGTTAGGAGGTGGTAAGAAAAAGACCAAAAATACACGGTTGCTTCTATACTCCGAATGGTCTATGTAGGTACGGCAGACGGAACCGCAAAATATAGGGGGCTTTCTATTCAAGGTGTTGAAGTTAGCGCACAACGGAACGCTATGTCAACGCACTTTAGCTCACACGAACGACGTTGAATGGAACGATATGCGCTGGCGAATTGTTCTGTAACCTACCGGTAGGAAGCATTCTGTGATTGAAAAACAGTCACTGCCAAATGTTTTGGTTAAAGTTGTTGAATTCGTATAAAGTATTTATAAATGTTAGCTTTTTGTCACTGAGTAGATAATTTAAAACTTTGCAATATGCATTTTTGCCGTCTTTGCTGAAAATAATTCTCAGTAAGTAAAGAAATATATCTACTTAAGTATCTAACTTGACTCATTTTTTCCCGCCGTACGGCCAGTCATCTGATGGTCGTCCTCCTTTCCTCTTCCTCGGTGGTTTTCAATTCAATAATTTTATATCAACGTAAAACCTCTATCCTTTTAAGTGGGTTTACACTGGAAAGTTTATCGCGTAAGTTACTTGCAGCAAGCAACTTTTGACGTAAATTGCAGGTGTTAACGACTCTGCAAGTCTGCTTGCAGAACTTTTATAAATTTCGGCAAGTCACTTGCAGAAGTGCATTTTTGCCAATTGTAAAAATAAAAAAATTTGTCACTGCACAATTTTATGAAAAATGTTTGTCCGAGTTAAATTCCTCGCAAGCTATTGCATAAGGAACGTGAGGAAGTAGCTTACCAGTGCAAATCCGTCCTTACACACGTCCATTTAATTTGAATCGTCTAGCCTCTATTTCTTCCATGACTTCTTCCAATTTGCATCATTTTCTTATGTTTTCGTTCGTTACTCTTTATAATTTTGATACTCTGCATCTTCTTCTCAACCCATTCCCGCTGCTTCCTGTCTCTTTCCATTCCTTTTGTGATACTTCCCAAGTTTAGTAAAGAAGTTCGCTCAGAATGATTGTTTGGTATTTTTTCCAACATCTTTGGACCAGAGTATACTTTTAAAATTTTATTGCTCGTTTTGCGTAATGTATTCAGATTGCTATTTCTTTCTTTCTCGACATTTCTTTGCTAAAAGTTACATCAAAATATCTGTAGTAATTGCAGAATTTGTTGTTCTCTCCTTTAATTCACAATTATGTCTACCCTCATTGATTTCCGCATAGTTTGTTTTTGAGAAGTTTGTAATTTCAAAACGAGTAATTGATGTACAGGATTATTAATCCTTTTGTAGGTATAATTGCTGGAAGTACATTTCTTCCTGGTTTTACTTGCCTATGTCTCTAAATTTGTATAAATATATTTAGTGCTATAATCTATTTTCTATTACCGTCACTGTCATCTTACATACGATAGAGATTTTTATTGGCACTTTGTCATAGGCCTTTTCTAAATCTACGAGCGGGAGATTAGTTTATCTGTTCCTTGTTATTTTTCTTACTGTTATTAGTTTTATTCTAAACATATAGTGCACAAAAGATCTTCCTGCTGTAAAAAGACTATGTTCTTCCGCAATTACATTCTCACATCCCATTACCTCTTTCATTATATGTCCATTCAGTCTTCCAATGGTAGAGATTATACTTATGCACCGTTCATTATTGCATTCTATTTTAGCACCGTTCTTATAGATTGATGTTATTTACTTTATTTCTGATATAATTTAAACCTAATAATCACACAGTCATCAAATATTCGTTTCATTTACGTTCCTATAGGAGAGAATTAAAAATCAGAAGAACGAGATGAAAATAATATTTATTGGAAACTTGTTATATTTACCGAACTTTCTTTTGGAACTATTCATAATGATTAGCAGTTAGCGCAAATGCCTCTCCAGTAAGTGAATGGATAAATATAATTTCCGCCGCATGTTTTTACTACACCAGTTTTTCAGTTTTTCTCCTCTTTAGCAGAGTTTACTTGGGCCAAAGGCAGAACACGAAGGTTTATTTGGAGCTATGATGTCCTCATGCATCACTGTGGCCAGCAATTATTTTGTGGGTCAGCTTTGAAATGGGTCGGCATCTGATACGATCTGATTATTTTCCTCAGGTTTCGTTGATATATTTAATATTTCAATTATGATATCTGTTGATTCGAGAATTTCTAAATTGATTAAGATAACGATTTCCGCCGAAGGGCACAGGAAGCACTATATATTATTGTACACAAATCCCTATTTCATTAAGATTTTTGTTTCGTCACAAGGGAATTCCTCACCAGGTAACTTATTCATTTCGTCGTTATTTTTTTCTAATATGTTCATTGGGTCACCGCTTCAAGCCGCAGAACTATAATCTTCGCAAACTTTAACGGCCTAGTTCATGAAATAAATGTTGAATCCCACTCAAGGAGGTTTTACTGACCCCTGGTCTAAGTGAGATTTCCCATAGGGCTATAAGTTGTATACAGCTTCTCAGAGAGTTTCAACTGTTATCATTAACTCAATGAATCCTATCTTTATTTATAACTCTCTCCGAAATAACAATGACAGGAATGAAGACATTTGGAGATAAAATGACGATATGAGTTCAGGTATGATGGAACGGCCAAACTAACTTTCTAATACCCGAGTGTATACAACGGAAATTTACGATCGTTAGGTATCAAGGGCCTTATTCCGTAAAGACTCGACATGGTCAAACCTCGGAAAATCCGTACAATTGACGTCACTTCCCCCGACAAATCTCAACTTTTGAATGGCCCCATTAGAAATTTTAGAGGCTGTGACGTCAAATTGTCGTCACTTCCGAGGCTCGGAAATTCCGAGAACATACAGAATACCCCCCAAGTGATGAGTGCTGTTGCCACATTTCGCAGCTCACCGACTTTCAAACGCGGAACAGCTCATTGCTTATAGAGAGAGAGAGAGAGCTCATGTGGCTCAAGAAAGCTCCATATTACTCGTTATCCAGTGATTGTAAAATTCCATAATGGCTACCTTTGTCTGAAAGAGCTATAAATACAGAGATTGGCGAGAGCATGTCTCGAGAAGGTACATATACCATAAAGAGAATGAATTTAGTTATCGCTTCTATCTATTCTTCACTTATTATCCGGCATATTACCTTTGCTTAAGTTTGATTACCAGTATGCGTCTACTTCCTGCGCGCTTTACTATTCCCTTAAACTGCGAAGCCTAGCTTTATTTTTAATTCACAGGGCGAATGGTAAATAAGATGGAATTCCAGTTTCAAAACGCTTGAAATCTGCGTGTCCCCGGTACCATTGACGCAACCATTTTACGAAAGACCAGTCTCATGTTTACTTCCATCGGGCGACGAGCGGCTTTCCTTTGAGTAGCCACTATCTCCTCCGTCCGTCATCTCTGCGATAAGAAATCCCACAAATAACCGACATTCCTAAATACTGATCGCATCAGACGCAAATTATGTTGAATTTTTTACCCTTGTATGAGTTAATTTCACATTCATGATAACAAATGATTCCAAGTCGCAAATGGAGATGTATTGTCAATATTACCGATCCAATTTAAGATTGAAGCCTTAAGAATATAATCAATATAAATTCACCTCGATGTAATGTAAAAATATTTTCCCATCGGTTTCAACGGTGCAACGGTCCTAGCCATTGAAGACACTTATATTCCGAAATAATTACTGATAATTGAGTTAAATTTAAATAAAGCTAGAGCAACAAAATTAATCATTTATCCAACATTTTGGCATCAACATGGCTAAAAACTCTCATAAGCCAAAAATCAGTCCACAAAAGTGCTGTTTCAACAATCCTCCTCTCTGATAGCCTAGTGAAATTTGTAATGAATTGCAAATCTCTGAATCAATTTCAATGCTTATGTACACTTGGTGAAAGGGTGCCACACATTAAGAGGTTGGGGTGGAAATAACCATACCAAATTACCCAACCCTACCAAAGTTAATGAGACTATTTTTGCCTCCAAGACTTTGGTATGCTCTCTCTCTCCTCTTCAAACAAAACTTAATAGCCTGGCGAAGTATCTTCCATGGAAATGCTCTCGGCATTGTCAGTGTCTTCTAGCTGAATAACTTCACTCGTGCTGTCATGCAACTTTAAAATATGATTTATTTAATTAACCAATAAAAAATTAAATTAAAAAAATAGTACACATTGTACCAACGTATATGAAGTACCTACCAACAACAGCTGTATTCAAAAACATACATGAGGGCGAAACGTGACCAAAAAAATAAGAGTAAGGATTTGCTTGTTCATGATGAGTGACTGATCATTTCTTTCCTCCTCAGGAATGACTTGAACACACTAATAACTTTGTTTCGTGCGTCTGAATAAAATACACCGTCTAATGATCTAATCTTACAAGCAAATCAACTGAAAACATCTAGTACTTACTCCTTTCAAAGCCCTAGCCTCATGTTTAGCCTTTTATTAAGCAGCAGGAGGAGTAAAACATTTAGATAAATTCGTTGGCAAAAAATTAGACTTGGGACAGCATAAGTACGCAATCTTCGTATCGGGCGTTTACGCGAAAGCTTTTCTTGCAAATGTAAGGAGCGGAGTGCCATCCTACGGCTCCTCCTGTCTTTGTTTTGCTTTCGTTCTGCTTGGCTTGTCCCTGGTATGACACCAGCCACTGGACCCTGTTATTGTATCCTGCGCTAGTGATTAATGTGAGTAATGGAGTACAAAGAGGGGAAAGGGTTTGGAGGGACCAAGGGGAGGACTTCAAGGGTCCCGCCGAAATGATCCTTTTACGCTCATCGCAGGATAATTGAGTTCTTAGAACTCATGGGTGAAGAGCGGGTGGTTCACGCGGGGTAGATGGCCCTGGTTCGAAGGATCCAATAAGAGGAGCGAATAGAGGTCACGTGGGCACGCCAAGCAGGAAGACGCACGTTATGAGGAGGCGAGCATGAGGGCAGTCTTGGGAGTGTCGTGCGAGTGCAGGAGTTGTGTTTTGTGTAGTGATTTCGGTACGAATGCTAAACAAAGCAGTGGAAATTCTTGACACTTTGGTTTTCTTTCCCTTAGCCCCAAACTTCGTAGTTGGCTTACATAAATCCCTTTTGAAATATCGTGGAGAGACGCACTCGGAGCACATATGGCAAGAGTCGATATATCTTCTCTCTTGCACTTCGATGCTCAAACCTTCCTTATTTTCAGGTCCTTCAGAAAACTATACGAAATAATCAAATTACAATTAGAGTAACTTACGAGTGAACTAGTTTACTTCCTTACGTAGTTTACAACTTCTGAGTCATGCCTCGCCACAGATAATTACAAAACATGAAAATACTTAACTGTGGAAGGATACTTGAACTCCGTTCTTTATCGCTTTGGTAATGATATTAGAGCAAGTTGCTATCATGCAACGCATTCTTTACAATGTTTTTCTCACCATCAATCAAAAATAAAACAATGATAACAAAATCTCAAATCGTGCAACACACATGAAGGAGAGTCATCTCAGTGCCGCAGCAAGTATGGCTGACGTCTGCCGTGACGTCACAGGGTGAGCCTTAAGGTAGAAAGGTACCACCCACCTTGGGGGCAGGAGGGCCGCTGAGGGCCGATCAGGGGCCTGGCCGCTCATCTCCTCCCCACTCCGTTAATTTCCGGGAAAATAGATGAATGGAAATCATAAAGGTTGTTCCCCAGCCCTCACATTACCCCAGACCTCCCGGTAAGTAGCGAACCCCTCCCCCCTTCAAAACAACGACTTTAATCCGCCTTTGATGGCACCGAATTATTGGTCAGTTTATCAAATTATTTCTTAAGACGAGCGATACGATTATTGGAGCTCGCCCTTCATTTGCCTCGAAGGTTGAAACGTTGTTTCTAATGACTTCTGCAAGTTATGATTTAGTCGATGAAACAAAAAAATTACAGCATATTAGCATCATTCACGCAAGATGATACCAATCACAAGACAAAAACTGCTAAAAGCAATTTTGTGTATCATCACATTTTCCACCGCTGTGTTTACTCAAAAGAGCCGCCCAAGGGCACAATATATCGTCTGTTCTCGCTCATGTAGCAGTTGGGGCATCAGAAACATCTTTTGCGCATTTAAGACAGTTTTTTAATACTGACGCTGACTTAGCTTTGTATTGAAACTTTTTTCAAAATGATAAGCAGTGTTTCCGTTGCCTTTTTTTCATAAATTAGAAATAAACTTTTTATTGTTTCTACTCTTTGGCGTATCTTAATTGGGTCAAAGGCAACAAACGTAAGGTTTCTTTTGGGCTAACATAAGACTTCTTCTAACACCTCTGTGGTTAGCTGCTATTGGTTGGCTTGAAATGGGTCGGCATCTTAAATTTTTTTCCCTAGGTCTTGTTGACATATTTGACAATTCAATTGAGACTCCAGACCAGAATTCCCCTGATTGTATGCAAATAATTAAGATTTCCACCGAAGGGCCCTGGAAGCACCAAACATTCTTATACGCAAATATGACCTATTTTCATTGAGATTCTGGTCTCGACACAAGGGAATTCATTACAAGGTGACATCATAAAGTCATCATTCTGCAAAAGGACTGGGAAGATAAAGAATTCGAGGCAATAACGACCGGAAGTTCCGAAATACGTCCGAGCTGTTCCAATTCGGGAAAGAAAAGTTCAAAAGAAAAAAGATTTTATTAATCGGTATTGAGACAATTTCGGGTCTACACTAGCGCTTTAAAGTAGTAATGTAGAAGTTAGCCACTCACTTTAAGTGTTCGTTCATTTAAATTGACCAATATCCCTTATTTAAAGTGGGCGTAGTCAATTATTCTCATTAATATGTCCTTACGCGTAATTTCGTCTATTTTTCTCCTTTCTGTTTACTTGTCATAAAATTTAATTAAAAAATTTTCAACGCCACTGCTATACTAGTGACATGAATGTTAATGTAACTTACGACTCTCTGGACTCAATTATTCGTAGAAATCATATTCTCCGTTATCCGTACTCGTCATAGGTGATGCTCGAAAATAGAGTCACCATTGCTGTAGATTTTCGTGAATAAAGAAACTTTTCCATATTCATAATAGTTTTTTAAGTCATACGTGATTTTCATCTACACTGGTGGTATTGAGAACAATAATATCAAGATACCTGTTACTCTATGAACACATCATTTTTAAATTTCAAAATTCAAACCGTTAGAAACCGATTTAATTTTTTTATCTAGACTCGAAATGTTGCGAAATAACCCCCTGTATCGGGAATCCATCGGGAATTCTCAGGGATATTTCAGCAAGGTGTAAGGGAACGTGATGTTCTACCATTATCGAACATTTTTAATGGCAACACTACGGAAGTAAAGATTTCATATAAGACACTACCCATGAGGCTACGTACTTAGATGCAGGAAGCCTGGAAAGCCTGAAAGAAAGATTAGCCTGCGTATTGGTCCTTCAATCCCCGCTTCCGTGGTTCAATTCCCGATTCAAGTGGATTTTTCCTCGTTATAATGTTCTACGTGTTCTACAAGAAACATATACATTTGTTATTGTTCTTCTTGGTCCTTCTTATTTATTATTCCATTTCTTGTACTTTTCCACTCATTCTATTATCCATTGTGTTTCATTGAAGCTTCCTTCTTCGGTCAGCAAAATGTTATTTTCTGTCCATTTATAGAAGAACTCTTCTAGGTTGCCGGCTTCCTTGTGGTAGGCCTTTTCTTTTTCCAGTCTTCTTGTTAACCTCTTGGCAATTTCTTTCGTATAGTTTGTGCCTTCCTTTTTATTTCTTTGTATGAGTGTAAACTCGTTGTATATGGATACATAAGCACCCGTGCGCGTGACTACGCACCACATCATTTTTTGGAATGACGTGTATTCGTAACAAAAAAAAGGGCCTGGTGCTTCCCTGGCAATGGGCCGAATGACGCGTCAGGCCTTCCTGGGGGTCATAGGTTCCATTCCATTCGATTTCTTTCAACTTTTCTTGGTCCAACACATTCCTTTTCATCACGTCGGAAGACTTCGTTCAGTCGTTCGTTGTGTGTTTTACAAACAAACATGAGTGGTCCCTCGAGCCACCATTGGACCCGCATGGAACGTGAATATAGTCCTCTGTACTCACGCCGTCTCCTCGGCTCGTTTGCTCACCCTCGTCCCTCTTCTTTTTTTTTCTATGTTCGTGCGACGCAGGAGAACGCGACGAGGCGGTGCTTGGAGAGCGGGGAGTGGTTCTGGGTGTCGCTGGCGGAGGATGGCACCCGCACCACGTGGACCAACTACACGCTGTGCGCGCCGGTGCCCTACGCTACCATGCAGATCGCATTCCCCGACATGGAGAGCAACGGAGCGCTGATGGCGGTGAGAGCGGGAACTAATTTAGCTCTTCTTCCTCTTACTTCATTTTCCCTCGAAGACCCATCATCCATCTCAAAGCTCCCCCACTGAAAATAGGTCTAACAATATTTGGTACCTTTTATTGGACTACAACGTTGTCGTAGTGGAAGGGCTTGCGTGCTCCGATGACCCCTAGAGCTGAACTGGCGGGAGCAATGTTCCTGGTAGGGCCAGAGTCCTCTGGATGGCCATTCTCAACACTACTCCCTCATAGGGTTAGAATCGTGTATGATGTACTGCATAGTGTAGTATAATATACTGTGTAGTGTATTATCGGCAATCCAGAGGACTCTGGGTAGGGACACCCATGCCAGATTGGTCGAAGGTTAGGAAACAGACGAATGGCCGTCCGCGCAGCGTCTGTACCTTTAAGGCTAAGGGGTAGAAACGGAACGCGAAACAACCTTTTTTCTCTGGCGTTTGCCGAGGTGAATTCTATAAGTAAGAAAACACCGGATCAGCGATAGGTCGTCCAGCCCTATCCGCCAGTCGTCTGTACCTCAGTGAGACGGGCTGGAAAAGGCGTCTGACACCAGTGGGGCGGCCTATGAAGTGATGGTGTCACGTAAAAAACACTATTGAGTAAGGCCACGGAATACTATCTCAATTTTTAAAAACACGTTGAAATTATGGACAGTTCTCAAATACGAAATGAAAAGAGGTAGCAGATATGAAGAATTTAAGAGGGATCTAATGGTGGGACATCTTAGGAGGGAAAGCGAGACAATGTCTATGAAATTGGGATGCAGAATGGGGACTGTCTAAGAACCTGCCAATCAGCTGGTAGAATACTGGAATGAAATTTTTCGCATCGAAGTCTCAGCGTCCGACTCATGCAAGGTAACGACTCAAATGAGCGAGCACTCTTCTCGAAGTGAGTGAGTTTTGTATTTTTAGGTGTGTCAATACGAAAGTTATTAGCGCCTGTTCTGGGAGCAGTCACATCAAACAGAAACTGGTATGGAAGCGATAAAGGCATGAAAAGGAGGGAATACTAGGAGCTGGTGGACAGAACCAGAAGGAAAGGGAATGGGAACAATCGACAAAAAATGGGAGAAAATAAAAAAAACAGGAATATTAAGAACGGTAGAGAAAGCAGTGGGAGTAAAGGAAATGAAGTACACGAAGCAAATGAACGTAGAAAATATTATTAGAAAATAGAGGAATAAATGGAATGGAAAAACTTCAAAAATAAGCTCGGCAGGAAGAGATATAAGAAACTAAGTATTATACTCCGGCGCGTAACCAATCGGGCGTAGAAAATGTGGTGAAGGTGTAGGACGATGCGAGGAAATGGTGATAGGAAGGGGAAGTGGGTCCACAGTACGCTAAAGCAAAAGTGTTATCGAGCGGTAAGAGAGGGCAACAGATATCAATGTTTAACGTTAAAGCAGTAAATATACTAAATGACCGGGAAGGTATCCGAGAAATGTGGGGAAACACGTGAAAGAGCTCTATGACAGCGGAAATAGGACGTAAGCGAACGTGATGGGATAACTACAGTCGATAAAAAAATAGTAAATCTCCGGGTCCGGAGGGAATACCCGCGCGTGTCCTCAAGGAGTTAGCGCCACAGATCGCACCGTTCTTAGACATAATATTCAAGAAGTCATTTTATGAAGGAAAGATACCATTAGACTGGAAAATTGCAAACGTTGCACCGATATTCAAAAAGGGAAACAGACACGACCCAGGGAACTATCGACCACTTTCATTAACGTCGATAATAGGCAAGATACTCAAACATATTGTCGTTAGCAATATCATGACGTTCCTGGACAGTCGTAGCGTCCTCCATGGCTCTCAGCACGGCTTCCGGAAAGGTAGATCATGTGAAACACAACTCGCGCTCTTTCTTCATGACGTTCTTAAATCTGGTGAATCGAAAAGACAAGTTGACGCATTATTTCTAGATTTTAAGAAAGCTTTCGACACGGTACCTCATAACAAACTTTTATACAAATTACAGTCATGCGGCCTAAACGAAACAGTAGTAAACTGGATACGCGACTTTCTGAGTGATCGTAAGCAAAAGGTAGTTCTTGACGGAATTAGCTCTGATGTAGTTAAAGTGACATCAGGTGTCCCGCAAGGAAGCGTAATCGGCCCCCTTTTGTTCATTATATACATAAATGATCTATGCTCTCGAATTAGCAGTAAAATACGTTTATTTGCCGACGACGCTGTCATCTATCGTGAAATTAGTGATCACTCTGACTTTGAAACTCTATCATCGGATTTAAACAACGTTCATGTGTGGAGCCAAGAGTGGGGACTCGAACTTAATCTGAGCAAATGCACGGCGGTACATTTCTTGCGGAGGTCGTCCAACTATTCCCATGTATATGCTGTGGATGGTGTTAACATAAAGGCGACAGATGAAGTGAAGTATCTAGTAGTTATGATAACTTCGGACCTATCGTGGGGAGCACATATAAGAAATATTTGTGGCAGAGCTCTAAAGAAGCTAGGATTCGTCAAGCGTAATGTGGGAAGATTTTCGGACGAAAAAGTAAAAGAGAGGTGCTATTTCGCACTCGTCCGACCACACCTTGAACATGCAGCGAGCATATGGGATCCGGTGCAGAAAGACTTAATCCCGGAACTTAATAAAATACAAACGAAAGCTGCGCGATTCGTCAAAAACTGCTACGGGCGTACAGACAGCGTTACACAGATGTTAAACGAATTAGGCTGGGAGCCGCTAGGGACTCGGAGGCTGCGCGCTAGGCTTAGATTGCTTGAACAATTGAGAATAGATATTGTTCAGAGCGACGCGGAGAACATCATATTAGAACCCCACTATATTTCCAGGTCCGACAGAAACGATAAATTAAGAGAGATATTTTTCCGAACGGATAGGTATGGGAATTCGTTTTTCCCCGTACAATAAGGGACTATAATAAATGCTAGGCGTAATTTCATTAGTGCGTGTCCTTTTTATGTGTAAACGGCTGGTGTCCTAACACCCCCCGCCACACGCCTATTGAGGCGGCTTGCGGGGTAGTATGTAGATGTAGATGAATAGACCTGAGAAATTACATATAGAGGATGAGAGAAGAGAAGAGAAGTATAACCTCGGATCGGAGATACTTGACAGCGAAATAGAAACGGAATTACCAGAGATGAAGGCGAAAAAGGGATGTGGGGATGAATAACATTTCTTCGGAATTGATGAAGAATTTTTAAAATGAAGTTAGACAAACTTTTTCCTAACTTATTCGTAGGATCTAAAAGGAACGGTTATGGCCAGAGGACTACGTGTAAACAGTTTTAATACGTATCCCGAAGAAGATGAAAGCTTCAGAATGTGAGGAGTATTGGACATTAGCTTGATTTCACACGCTTCAAAATCTTTACTTAAAATTATTAATAGCAGATTGGAGACTAGAGTAAGTTACTACTTAGGCGATGACCAGTTTGGGTTAAGGAAGGGCAGTGATACTCGGGAAAATAGGAATAGGTAGGCGAGATAGGAGATTCATCATCAACTTATATGTGGTCCAGCGGGTACATATGAGGACGGCTGAAGGAGAATCAGGGTGGGCAGTTGTAGGTCGTAGGGTGATGCAAGGATGCCCATTGTTGCATTTGCCCATTACACATGTAATACATATAACCACAGATGAGAAGTAAAAAAAATAAGTAAATGAATTGCTTTTGTTCTAATTATTGAAAGTTTTTATTAAATATCGCTTTGATTACTGCGCCGAATAACAGAGCACACAAATTATTTGAGATTATAATTTTCAAATATTACGTAACCAGCTCTATTATCTGTAAATTAACGTATAATTTCAAAGAAGTTGCCGTATTTACAAGAATAGAACTTTAGTAGTTAATAGGACATAGCAGCATGGGAAATAGGATCACTTTGCATTCACGGAGGCAGCCAGGAGGATTTATGCGTGCAACGCCTCTACAAGGCACAATGGTAAGATTTTAATGGAGCGAGGACGTGAGCAATACGGGCTCTTTCCATCTACCTCGATTGCCTTGCCCACATCAGTCACTGAAATCGAACTTCATTGGGTCCTGCTGTTAGAGTGCTGATGCAGAAGATGTCGAGGCAGATTAAGTGAGGGTGTATTTAAATTGATGGGTGAATTTACTTAGTTTAAGTGAGCGCAGTCATTTTTTTCCACAATATGGCCATCATGCGTTCTTCGTGCATATATCGGACGTTGTTCGCAGCTACTGTGATAAACATGGGCTTTTTTAACAGCATGTATTAACCAGAAATATTAGAAGAATCCATAAACGGTGTCTCACTCCTGTATTCAGCGACCGTGATACCAACCTGCTCATCATTCTTCACCTGCGTCTCAGCCTCTTACGAATACATCTGAGGACGTTTCCTTTCTTCTGAAGACAGTCTCGTTACATTTACAACAGCGCAGGTCTAGTGGTAGGTGTATTTCCCTCCTTTGTGGCACTCATCTAGATAGTTAAAGAGGATATATTATGAGTTAAAAGACCGCCGATTTCCCAAGTGGATGATATGGTTTAAGTCTTCTCGTGTGTGGTACCGGGTTAAGCTATGACAAGCCAAAGTAAGTACTTGAACACGTAAGCTTATTACCACGGAGTGATTAAAAACTTTACAATATATCCATGTTTGACGTCTTTACAGAAACTCAACACAAAAAAACTATCGCGGTTTGTGATGCTCAACTTTCTTTAGTTGTTTAGCGCACATCAACTTTGTTTTGAAGTGCGCTGCCTAATGCGCAGGATCTGTAAACGAATGAAAGGCAAGTGCGCCGTTGGTGATTAGTGCATTTGAGCTAATGGAAATATCCCAAAGCGTGTCTTTTTAAAATAAAGCTCTAATGTAGCCCAGGCAAATCCACAGTACAGATCCACTAGTCTGGAAGGCGTAATTCCTTTGTCAGAGCCTCGCACGGCTAGCCCCGCTACTACTTCTCCATGTTATTTCGACATTTCATTCACTGAGGAACCGATGAAAGAAATCACTATTCAATGTGATGGGATAACTAAACAGCTACAGTCGATCAAAAATAGTAAATCTCCGGGTCCGGAGGGAATACCCGCGCGTGTCCTCAAGGAATTAGCGCCACAGATCGCACCGTTCTTAGACATAATATTCAAGAAGTCATTGTCTGAAGGAAAGATACCAATAGACTGGAAAATTGCAAACGTTACACCGATATTCAAAAAGGGAAACAGACATGACCCAGGGAACTATCGACCAATTTCATTAACGTCTATTATAGGCAAGATACTCGAACATATCGTCGTTAGCAATATCATGACGTTCCTGGACAGTCGTAACTTCCTTCATGGCTGTCAGCACGGCTTTCGGAAAGGTAGATCATGTGAAACACAGCTCGCGCTCTTTCTTCATGACGTTCTCAAATCTGGTGAATCGAAAACACAAGTGGACGCATTATTCCTAGATTTTAAGAAAGCTTTCGACACGGTACCTCACAACAAACTTTTATACAAATTACAGTCATGCGGCCTAAACGAAACAGTAGTAAACTGGATACGCGACTTTCTGAGTGATCGTAAGCAAAAAGTAGTTCTTGACGGAATTAGCTCTGATGCAGTTAAAGTGACATCAGGTGTCCCACAAGGAAGCGTAATCGGCCCCCTTTTGTTCATTATATACATAAATGATCTATGCTCTCGAATTAGCAGTAAAATACGTTTATTTGCTGACGACGCTGTCATCTATCGCGAAATTAATGATCACTCTGACTTTGAAATTCTATCATCGGATTTAAACAACGTTCATGTGTGGAGCCAAGAGTGGGGACTCGAACTTAATCTGAGCAAATGTGCGGCGGTACATTTCTTGCGGAGGTCGTCCAACTATCCCCGTGTATATGCTGTGGATGGCGTTAAGATAAAGGCGACAGATGAAGTTAAGTATCTGGGAGTTACGATAACCTCAAACCTATCGTGGGGAACACATATAAGAAATATTTGTGGCAGAGCTCTGAAGAAGCTAGGATTCGTCAAGCGTATTGTGGGAAGATTCTCAGATGAAAAAGTAAAAGAGAGGTGCTATTTCGCACTCGTCCGGCCACACCTTGAATATGCAGCAAGCATATGGGATCCGGTGCAGAAAGAATTAATTCGGGAACTTAATAAAATACAAAGGAAAGCTGCGCGATTCGTCAAAAACTGCTACGGGCGTACAGACAGCGTTACGCAGATGTTAAACGAATTAGGCTGGGAGCCGCTAGAGACTCGGAGGCTGCGCGCTAGGCTTAGATTACTTGAGCAATTGAGAATAGATATCTTTCAGAGTGACACGGAGAACATCATATTAGAACCCCACTATATTTCCAGGTCCGACAGAAACGATAAATTAAGAGAGATATTTTGCCGAACGGATAGGTATGGGAATTCGTTTTTCCCCCGAACAATAAGGGACTTTAATAAATGCAAGGCGTAATTTCATAGAGCGTTTCCTTTTTATATGTAAACGGCTGGTGTCCTAACACCCCCCGCCACACGCCTATTGAGGCGGCTTGCGGGGTAGTATGTAGATGTAGATGTACTCTCCTCCGAAAGCGCCCAACGAAGCGTAAGGTGAAAATGTCCCCGCAGAAAATTAGGCACCGTCACTGGATACATTTATACATATATTTTTTTTTATTCGCGCCGAGGCCGCACCCTTAGGAGAGACGATTTTTCCTAAAGGACGTCATTTCCGGCGACAAACAACAACACTATTATTTTTCACGCACACGCAACGCCCAAGCCGCTTACGAAATTTAGTTCATCTCCGCCCGTCGACCAATTTTCCATATCCCCGTATTCTTTTTGCAGTGTTTGCTCAGGCTAGCCTTTCATTATGAAAGGCATTAGATGATATTGGAAAAGAAGGGTGGATTTCACGCGCTTCTTGTCTCCTGAGTGATTCCCAGGGCTAATTGATTCGCAAACACTGAGGGAGTGACTTTCTCGTTCTACGTGAAAAATGACCCCCGACTTTGTTTTACCCTCTACCAAGCACTACCCTAATTGAGTGAAACTTCTCATGGACCCACAAAAAATGAAATGAATAACAAAAGAGAAGGATCGTTTATTAAACTCAATAATTTACAGTTCATTATTTATCATTAACTTTACAGATAATTAATTCCCGCTATTAAGTAAAAATTAGAATCCATATTTTCACATTTCCAAGCGATTTTCCTCTCACAATAAATTATATGCTTATTTATTGGAGAAATATATATTCACCATACCTGCTTTCTTAATTTAATCTGAACCAATTCCTCTTATATAAATTAAAAGTGTGGAGTTCACCTGACGTTAAAGTATTTTCACTTAGAAGGAACTGCCTTGCTAGTTAGTCATGGCACGATCGCAGCAAATAAATAAACTCCCTTATTTCAATTCTGGAGGAAACAGCATTTCTTCCACCCATTTACCGACTAAGTAATCGCAAAAAAAATATTAAAACAGCTAATATATTTGTAATATGGTGTTATTTCATGGCTTATGTGGAGTCAAACTCTGCCACACTCTGGAATTAGCTTGCTGACCATCACGTAGATGTATTTTTTCCTCACACCAGGACTGTGACTCTTGAGTTATTCCGTGAATCACGACGGAACGAAAGGAACAGAAAGCCGACCGACTCGAGGCGCATCCAGCGTTTACCACCGAGTCACAGCGCATTAACGGGACAGCAGAAATAAATGTGGTTCGAAAAAAAATGGGCAACTTATTGTTTCTGCTGAAGTTCTGAACCCATACAATAATATCCCCATGCACCGTACGTCAAACGTTCTTGGTCCCTTTTCCAACCCACGTGGTTCTCTAAAAAGCACCGCGTTTACTGCACCAATTGCGCCATCTTCCATGCGACGCTCTTCGACTTCCGGCGAGCGATACACTCTATAGAGGAGATGGAATTGCGGTGACTCCCGACGGTGGTGCTGGCTTCTGATCTCGTACCAAGAAATATGCGAAACCTCAAGTGCTTCGAAACGGGTGAAAAAATGGATTGGGAATATCACGACTAATTTTAGAGGAGAATTTTGAATTGCGACGACGAAAAATTAAAATCTACGACCTAAAAACGTAAGGAGTAAGACTCCTCGCCGCTATGTAACTGTAAACTGATGATAGAGAAAAGAGAATAAGAAATCGAACACAACAGACTCCTTGCAGGTAGAAATTCGAGTAGTTGATAGATTTCTCTCAATCACCAGGAGCAAGTACCAACGAATTCTACACGTATCTACGGATAACCCCCTAACCAATCGTAACCTAATAAAGAAAATCAAGCTCGGAAAGCCATTTAGTAAAATTTGTACATTTTCTATTATCACTAATTTATTATAATATGCTTACATTTTTATAGCACTTTAGAACAAAGTTCCAACTGGAGTAAAGAAAGAAAAATGAGGAAATCAAATCCGCACTTTTGTATGACTCGCTCTTTTATACATATGACACGTAATCAAATTAGCTACGCTTGCTGAGATGCGTTTATCCTTTCGTCAGGGTTAATCGTCCACTAATCTCGGCTGAGTGAATTCACACGGGAAATAATAGATGCGGATAACTTTAAATGATTACCTCGGTGGTGACGAAGAAAATCTACCGTCCACCCATGAGTCGATCGCGGCTTCATATTCCGAAACGTTGGTTTAGCCTCTACTGCAGGAAAGCATCATAGTCAGTATCAAATGAATCTAACACTCATCATAGTCAGCATTATCACAAAAACACTTTTTTTAAATGCCCACAGCAAATTTTATTATACCGACCTAGGTTTCAGCAAATTATCAAATTAAATATTTTATTCTACCGACCTAGGGTTCACCTTGATAATGGCAATGTCTGCTGAAACTTAGGTCGGTAGAATAAAATTTGCTGTGGACATTTTTACTAAGTGTTTCTGTGATAATGCTGTCTGTCACACATTTTCACAAATTATCGCCTGATAATTAAAAATGTACTCATCATAGTATTTATGTTGGGTCTGTGCAGTTTGTTTAATATGGATTGTAGCTCATTGAAATGGAGAAAACTGTTGTTCTACTCTTCGCATTTTTTAGCATAAGCAGACGACGCGTTTCGACGATTTACGTAATTTAAAAGTGAAAGAAAATGACGCCGATCTTAATCAATGACAAAAACAATTATTTCATTTAAAAATATAGACAGTCAAACCACAGCCAGACACACATTTAAATGAATTCTGGACAGTAGTGCAACGGTTGTCTTAATTTCAGCAAGATAAAAGTGATTCACGAAGTGTCATCAGAAGCCGTTAATTTTACGGAGTGTGTCGTTATGTGGTGCAAGAAAAGTGGAATCTAAGTAAGGAGAATGAGAACAGGCTGCAGGCATTTGAGATGTAAGTTCGGAAGAGAATGGGGAAAGTATGACGGACGGAAAGGAAGACAAACGAAGAAGTAAAGTAATATTTCACGCTTTCCCGGCGAATGGCAGTGATGAACTCTTCTCGGGCTCTACACCGGGTGAATGATTGAAACATGAGAGTGGACAACATTTCTATCACTCATCCGGTGTAGAGCCCGAGAAGAGTTCATCAAACGAAAAAGTACTCGGCGTGGTGGGTGATGAGAGGGAACTGCTGGAGAAGAATAGGAGGAGATAGAGTTGGTGGTTGGAACGGGTGATGACGGGCGAAGGGGCAATGAAGGTCACGTGATAGAGGGGAGGATATTGGGTAAGCGTGAAAGGGGGAGACATAGAACAGGCCTTAAGGAAAGGATGACGAGAGTTTAAACGATTTGTAAGCTGAATGATGTAGGGTGACAAGAGACTTCGGCTGTAAAAGATTAGAGTAGGCATTACTTCATCAACTATCCATCAATTATCCATAGATCCTAACTTAAACTGTAGATCACCCCTAATAAATATATACATGTTATTGAAATTCCTGAATTTGTAAACCATACTCAAGATTTTCATAGCCTGAAACTAATATGCCAGCATTTATTTTTTACAGAATTGGGTGCCAGTGGTGAAAACAATGTCAAGATTTGGATACGGCGTGTCATTCATCTCATTAGTCATTGCCTTCATCATCATGTCTTCCATCAAGTAAGTGAATACTTATTGATCATTCTGAAGTCTCTGACGATGTCATTTATGAGGGGAAAGCTCCCCTTTGGAATGTTCAAATCCATAGCAGGGCCTGAGAATTGGAGTTGGACCGAGAAGGGCCAAACGGGAGGAAAGAAAAATATGTAGTTGCCATCCCGATCTTATAACTCACACACTTGCTACATATATAAATTGCTCTCTACATAACAAGCACCACATGTTATTTAGAAATGTTGTGTTAATTTTATCAATTGGGTCTAGGCTAAACAAATTTTGAATACAATAATTAATTAAAAAAACACATGCCGTGATCTCCTAATCTGAATTGTTCAAGTAATCTTAGTCTATCTCCGAGTCTCAAGGAGCTTCCAACCTAATCCTTCCATCGACTGTGTTACCTTCTCCGTTTTTCGCGGCAGAGTTTAGCAAAGCGTGCATCTTTCCTTTCTATGTTGTTCATTTCTTGTATAGTCTTTCTGTGCAGGGTCACAATTGATAGCGGCTTATTTGAGCTGCGACCTTGCCAAAGCAATGTAGCATTCTTGAAAGATGGAATCCAGAAAAAAGTATACCATCAAATGGGGTATGACGGTTTCGTAACCGAAAGGGTTTCGGGAAAGCAGGCTTCTGGAAGTAGACCTCACGAAGTCGGAATGAGTCGATTGCCACGCCTCGCCTCGCCTTGCCTTAACAAACGCACGTCCTTTCCGTCCGCAGGAAACTCCGCTGTCCGCGCAACGTCCTCCACATGCACCTCTTCGCCTCGTTCATCATGCGGGCCTTCATGTCACTCCTCAAGGACTCGCTGTTCATCGAGGGCCTCGGCCTTTCCTACGACGTCGTCCAGCAGAACGGGAAGGCATTCGTCTTCTCGCAGGGCCAGGTACGCCAGCAATTCTCTTGTTCTCCGGCCACAAGCACGGCCGAGAAGCTATATGGTGGTCGGACTGAAATTTTCCTCCTGTCACAGGAGAGAAAAATTAATTCGAATTACATTTTAAAATGCAAGATATTGTCTGGAGCATGAAGTAAAAATGGCAATAATTATGAAGAAAAAGCTTTATTGTTAATATGATTAATGTGATAACATTTCTGACGCAATCTGTGCGCCAGAACTTAATAATTGTAAAATATTGTCTCCCTAGACCTCACAGCCATATTGAATCCAAAGGAAATTTATTGGAAAATATCTAGAAAAGTGTTTCAATACGTGGCTGGTACTTTGGTGTAATTTGCAAGATGAAATATTCTTCTCCGTGATGATGAGGCCAAATTTATTGAATCTTATGGGTCTTGCTATATCTCGCTCAAACTACCTTCAGTCGCCTTTAAGCAACTGAGTATGAGCATGAATAAAAATATATAGGTACGTACAATGCTTCAAGGGGATTTTATTCACCACGGGCAGAAAATTATGGCCAGATTGTCACCGAGATGTAGACTCCAAGGTGGTGAGTCGAATCTCGTTTGAGGCTTGTGTTTGGCTTACAATTAGCTCCAAAACCATACAAAATTTAATATCCCTAGTCTACTAAAATTTATTAAGTAACGACTTGGCTACAAAAAATACCTGATGGATATGTTTAGGGTAAACACCACCTGAATCCCAAAAAAAACATGCATTTGTCCATGACCATTTCCATGAAAATCAGGAGAAGACGAGTAAATTGAAAATTGAAAGGAAATGTAGCAGTTCTCTTGTTTTTTAGGGGCAAAACTTATTGGTACATTTATTGGTAGCAATGCACAACATGATAAAAACCACTATGTTATTCTTTATATGACCTCCACGGTAATATTTCACACTTAAGGTATTTCATCATTACTAAGTTACTCTATTTGAAGATTGTTTCTTTTAAAGTCAATGTTTGATCAGTTGTTTCATCAACTAATCGTTAAAATACATAGTATGTTTATTTTTCAATGCTTCACAAAAAAGTATTAATTATTTCAAAAAAAAAAATTTTACGGTGCTGTTATAACAATTGCAGACTCATGTTTCATTTTCAAATCAAAAATAAATTGTAACTTATGTTATTTCTTCGTTAGTTACAAACCAACAACCGATTAGTAATCTAACAGCAGTTTAAAATAAATTTCCAGCAACCTTATTTAGGTCACCTTTTCTCGAAGATGATCACCACCATGTCAACCATTTAGTATTACCTCTGTAGAACCGTATCTCACACCCGTGGGAACTCTCCCCTGAAATATGAATCAAGTTTTTAGAATCATGGCTCACGAGAAAAAAATATCTCGATTTTTTATAGTTGCTTTATGTTTTTCATTTCAGCATAGTTGGGAGTGCAAGATGGTGATCAGCTTATGGCAGTTTTTCATCATGGCGAATTACTCATGGGTTTTAATGGAGGGCTTGTATCTGCACAACTTGATATTTATGGCATTATTTTCGGATACAAGTTCCATTACACTCTACGTCATTTTGGGATGGGGTAAGAGAAACATTTATTTTACTAAAAAGTAGATATGTAGATTAGAATTAATATTAACGTATCTCTATTCAAGATATGTTTAAAATATTTGAGAGAGTTTACTGAGAAATGCATAACAAACTGTACATTGTGAGAAAACTCGAAGAAAAATGCGAGGCTTAAGGAGACAAAGTTGTGTGCCTCATATTTCCCTTTCCTGAGATTTCAAGGGGAAAGCATGAAGCTCATTCCCATTATGAGGTTTTCAAGTGACAAAGGAAGATTGTGAGAGAAAATTCTGAGACGCCAATCTGGTAGCCACCAACCTTTTCGTAGTCTCACACCTTTCTCTTAAAATTCCAAGAAATGGTGAATTCTTGCACTTTTCGCAGTGAAATCATCGGAATGAAAACCTAAAGTGTACTAAAGTCTTACTCCATTAAAAATCACAGAAATAGGAATATTTTCCTTGCTGCTGCATTTTGGATCACTAGAGACCTGGTGAGTACACGGGTAATTTAATGCGTAATAAAACGGAATATTTCGAGCCTTCGGAGAACTCTTTAGAGTTCGAGTTTAGTCCACCTGTAAGCTTGATACAGGCGATCACATGATGACTGATGTGGCCTTAATGAAGACCAGCAGAAATATCCACCAAGATATTTTTAAATTTGATTAAAAACAGATCACTTCAACCTTATGTCACGTAGCTCGTAGTGCTAACATTAACTAAATGAAGAAATGTATGGTACTTTGAACCCGTAACCGCATAAACAGTCATTCTGAAGATCCTGCAAAACTTGTCAAGTTGGTTTAACTGGCACTCCTTGGAATAGTTGCACTGGTTTATTTTAAAGCTCAATGACCTTTTTATCATTTCTATGGCTTATCTGATTATCCTTGGGAAATATCTACATCCCTTGGTCACTCACTACTTTAGCGTCTTCGAATTTTATAACGTGAACTGGTTGACTACAAGCGTGCTCTGAGGTGAATGATAATTTGAACTGTTTAGCAGAAGTAATGCAAAATAACTATGCAAAATTCCACTTGAAAAAAAAATAGTTTTGTCAATTGGAATTTCAAGTCAGTTTTCAAGAAAAAATATAGATCCTTCGCGGGAACCTCCGAAAAGGATCCCAGGTTATATCCCTATGCATCCTTAGCGGGGTCCCATTAGCCTTGCGAAGGATCCTATCTGGGTTGTGTGATTGCGTCTGTGTTGGTCACTGGCGTGGAAGCGATTTTCCCGTAAACGATCACAGGAGGGTATTCTGGTGGAGAGGCTGGGGTTGGTCTCTGCTGTGGAAGTTCCATCCTGGCAAACCAACACAGCAAGATAAGTGATCTCTGACGAGAGGTGCCATTTTTTACGGCTACTGGAGACTCCATTTAACTTTTGTACATTATCTACTGCCATCGCCATTCATTCTTCACAATAAATGTTAACGCGTCGCAAAAGACTGGATTTTTTGGTCCGTCACTTTCATTTTACAAGTAACCAAACACTTATTAGTGTTTTATTTATCGTTCTTATGTCATGCAGCCCATTGCTGTTTTACTTCTTATTATGAGGAAATGGGAGTAGGAAACGTTTGGAGAAAATTAATTTCACTTTAATACATAGAATCCCTACAAAGAGGTATTGATTCTAAATACATTTCTTGCGCAATGCTTATTTCAGATTTTAAAATATGCGGTATTTTCACCGCTTTTCCAGTGCATTAATGCATTTGTACTTTTTAAGGCTTACTTTTAGATATACCTATATAAAAGCTTCAGCCTCTGAACGATTTTCATCAGTTGCACCATGTAATTTCTTTCAGGGTTTCCCGTACTGGTGGTCGTCCCATGGATAGTTTTGCGAGCAGTATTAGAAGACACTTTGTGCTGGACAACAAATTTAAATCCACTATTTTTCCTTGTAATTAGGATACCAATAATTGCGACAATATTGGTGAGCATTTATAAATTCAATTTATTATTAAATTTAAATCAAAATTTCTCAAGTTAGGTAAGTGCGTGGCTAAGTTGTAAACTTATGGGTTCATTAAATCTTAAAACAAATTGATTCAGAGTGAACTCGGTGCAACGTCTCCATCATAAAAGATAATAAGCAAACTCTAATTCTATTGACTTATTCTTAAATTTTATCCTTCAACTATTGCTTTAACCTTTGAGCTCTGCTCACAGCCCGCTCTTCCAAATGTGGATTCCTTCCAAGTTACTTAACTTGGAATAACTTATAATAACAAGTAACTTAACTTTAATATGGAGAAAATTTAAGATTTTCACAGGGTAACGCCGGAGACCTGAGTACTATAACAAATTCTTTGGGTTATTTTCTACAAAAAGAGGAGTAGCTTAAATCACTTATCATAAGCTTCTTTCAATTTAAATCGGTTGTGTTTTGAGTAAGTGACCTTTGTTTTATTCCAGATCAACTTTTTTTTGTTTTTGAACATAGTCCGAGTGGTGTTTCTGAAGCTACAGTCATCCATTTCCGAAGAAACCAGGAAGTACAAGTTCAGGTAAATACTTACAAAGCAGGATTTCCCTTGCCACTCTGTGGCACTTTCAAAAAAATCAACCTCTCTCGGCATTTTCAGATAGGGTAGGATCAATGCATTGACGAATGCGTTTGAGTGTTACCATTATACTGAAAGATACAACGTAAAGTCCTATTCAAACCTATCTAAGTTTAAAAAAAATATTTTCAATGCTACTAAATGATGCTGAAAATCACATGGGAGAATTAAAATTTACTTTAAAATATTTGTTTTAATTTAAAGGATAATTGTAGTGGAAACAGATTTTTGGCAGTTGGATGCGTGAATAAACGGGAAACAATTATTTACTGGGGCATACATTTATGGAATTGTAATCCTCCGAAAATCGACTTGCGTAGTACGCGTTCGAGCGTAAGGTGACGCACAAGCTCAAAGACAACGCTTTCTTGAATCTACTTGGTCTCGGGAATTACTTTGTTTTTAGAAAAATAGTAGCTGAAATTATGTCTCCATTAGATGCAACAGCTAATGATCAGCCGAGATGACTAAAGAAAATTAGAAATAAATTCTCACATATCTCGTAGCCTCATGAACACCTTTCAAAGCAGATAGTTAATGTTCTCCAATAACACGAAGACAAATATTTCAGTGCTATGTCCAGTTACTTGTGTACACATAAGCACCGTGGTGAATGTTGCCTCTCAAAACTGGAAACGGCTCCATCTCCTGGCCCGTTTTATACGACTAACTCTATGCTTTCTGGAAGAATTCATCTAATGTTGGCAATTCGTTCTTATAGGATCACATTAAGGTGGTGATTTTGAATTGTTGCTGCATTGAGTTGAGAGGCGGGCAAGGGTTCGCCCTGAGAAACAACATTTAAAGGCATTGTTTTGGTCGGAATATAGCAAGAGAGGAATACAAAATGCGGACGAGCGGTCTCGTACGATAGCCTTGTCAAAAATGACGATTGGTTAGATCGATTGTAGACGAGTTTACTTTGTGGAAATTCATTGTACTAAGAAAGAGACAGACGTAGTAATTTTCCACACTTAAATTTATTCACTCGACCGTTTTCAACTTCTACACGTCATTTTCAAGAGTTGTCTGAATAATGAGCAGCTAGCCTGGTATATATATATATTGTTGGAAGGGATAGGAGGGGTGACAATTGGGAGGGGTAACGATTGGGAGGGATAGGAGGGGGAACAATTGGGACTCGAAAAGAGGGGGGGGGGGTTTAGGCTGGGGACTCATTTACGAGGCAGAGGTCCGGTCAAGGTCATCGGACAAGGTTTTCCGAGGATGGGGGGGAGGGACTCTCACAGTAAGAAAAGGAGAGTTCGACATCGGCACCACCTCATTAGCCAAATTGTCACCATACACATTAGAAAACACTCCAATTTCAAAATTTTCAATTAAATCCAGCTTGGTACCTTTGTCAATCACATGCAAAATTTCAAAGTCAAAAACAGATGAATGGTCACTAGAATACAAATGTTTTGCAAACACTGATTTGTCGTTACCGTTTAAAAATGACTTCTTGGGCCGTATTCTAAGACGTTCCTGGAGGAACGACTCTTCCTCTATGACGCGTTTGTGGTGAAAACTCAACCTCCAAGCGTTTTTTAAACGTACCTCTTCGGTTGTAGGCTCAACGCTCTCTACAAACAAACGAATCTCTTGATCCTATTAGTAGCATGGCTCAGACCATCCTCCAAAATAGAAGGAACAGTTCCAAGGCCTAATATGGCGGAATGCGTCGATTACCTCCGGATTTAGGCATTTTTTTCCAGACACATCACGCAATATTTTATTTTATTTTATTTATTTCATCAACCTGAATACAGCCTCGAGGGCCATTTTACATCAGGCGTTGTAACAATAAAAAAAGGACAACACACACAACCATGTCCAGGGAGGAGAAAAATCCTCCAGTGGCAGGACTCGAACCCGCGACCTTTGGGTTGGCAGGCGAGGACGTTACCCCGCCGCCACCGAGGCCGACGAGCGATCAAAATATCTTTTTCCATCTTTAATTATTCTTCTTCTTCTTGCTGTTTCGTTAAAGCCGCAATGAACTGTGGGCAGCAAACGTCACACGAAACGTCATCGAAGAATTACGTAGTTATGAGAATTTCAGCGATCTACTCAACAGTCCCTCCAAGCCCCTCCATCGAAGAGGAAGAGTTTGGTTTCGCTGTAGGAACGTTCTAGAATACGAATAGTGGGTAGAGTCACAACTCGGACTCTTCCTCCTCCGGCGAAGAGTAAGAGGAAGAGTATGGTTTAAAAATACGGCCCCTTATGTTCATCAATCCTTACATAAAATTTCCTCCCAGTCTGGCCAACATAACGATTGGTTGCTCCCTCAGGCCAGGAGAAATTTTTAAATCATTCAAGAACCATTAGGCAAATGATTTATACAATCTACTAAAAGTAAATAACTTCTTCTTTTGCAGGCGATGGGCGAAATCCACTCTGGTTCTGGTCCCTCTGTTCGGTGTTCACTACACCGTATTCCTGGGGATGTCTTACTCGATGAAAGTGAATCCAGTGATTGAAATAATATGGCTCTTCTGCGATCAGTTTTTTGCATCGCTGCAGGTAAATACAATTTTTTACTTCCAATAATTTCCATTTTTTTTAGATTATTATCAAACAGAAAGGCAGATGTAAGCGGAAACTATAGAATAGTGAGCTAAATATTTCAAGTGGCAAAGGTTCATGTTCGAATTATTAACAGATGTTTAGAGATGAGGTCGAACGAGTTTTTAAGGGAACACAAGTTTGAGTTCAGGAGGGGATAGGTAACGCGTGATGCAACTACTTCAATGAGAACTTCGATGGAAAAGAATCAAGAACACAATCAATAGTTCATTTGCTGCGTTTACTTCAAGAAGGCCTTCGAAAGAGCAGACAGGGAAAATTTAACGAAGATATTATAGGACAAAGGGGTAGAATGGAAAGGAAGACGACTGATACGAAATGTGCACATGACCCAGACAGCGGAGGAAAGCATGGGGAGCAAAAGAGCGACAGGAATGACCGTTATATTGCCCGAACTTTTCAACCCGTGGACGAAGGTGAGAGGCAAAGGGTAGTGGAATTATAGTAAAGAAGGAGAACTTATCATGGCGGTTAGATTAGTGGATAACCAGACGCTGGCTAGCCAGTGGCCCCAAGGACTACTATATCTAAATCTACATACTACCCCGCAAGCCGCCTCAATAGGCGTGAGGCGGGGGGGTGTTAGGACACCAGCCGTTTACATATAAAAAGGAAACGCTCTAATGAAATTACGCCTAGCATTTATTAAAGTCCCTTATTGTTTGGGGGAAAAACGAATTCCCATACCTATCCGTTCGGCAAAATATCTCTCTTAATTTATCGTTTTTGTCGGACCTGGAAATATAGTGGGGTTCTAATATGATATTTTCCGTGTCGCTCTTAAAGATATCTATTCTCAATTGCTCAAGCAATCTAAGCCTAGCGCGCAGCCTCCGAGTCTCTAGCGGCTCCCAGCCTAATTCGTTTAACATCTGTGTAACGCTGTCTGTACGCCCGTAGCAGTTTTTGACGAATCGCGCAGCTTTGTGGTTGTGGTTGATGAAAGTCCTCCATAATCACTGCAACCGAAATAGAATGAAGATAAACCATAATATGGGAAGAAGTAATGATATCATATAAGAAAAATTAGTATTTAGTGGCAAATAAGAAATTCAGGGCATAATTTGTAAAATGTATGTCAATTTTTCCGCTTGAGGAAGTATATAGACAAAAATGAGGGCAGTATAAATGCTGTTAGAAGAAGAATTACATTCGCAAGAGACCATCACGAACAATAGGAAGCTAATGACAGACACTCGGGGATATAAACGTTAGGAAAATGTTGGTGAGGAGCCTGAAACGAAGCATAGCAATTTATGGGAGTTTAACACCATCCCGGGGGAGAGAAGAAGAGAACAGATTGGAGGCGTCAGATATGTGGATGGATGGACTCCTGGAGAAAACACGATGGACCGAAACGAGAATAAACGAACCAGTTCTGAATAAGGAAGGGGGCGTTACGCTTGAGGAAATCAAAATGAGGCAGAGAGGGTGGATGGAGAAAGACGGCTAACTACATCTACAAAATACCCTGCAAGCCACCTCAGGGGTGTGTGGCAGGGGGTGAGTATTCACCAACATGCATTAAACTATACCCTAGAGTTAGTGTAACTACGACTAATTATGCATTAGCATAAATAGCTAATGCTTGTCACGACGCGAAGCCTCACAAGCATGCACTACTACACTACAGATAGTATCACAATGGAGAGGGACCGTTAATATATATGTATTTTACAACTACACAAATGAACAAAGACTCAAGACTTATGTATAAAACATGCACGGCGTGCTGTTAGTTCTAGGTAACAGATAAGGATTCAAGTATTAGGGAGTACTACTACTACTAAGAGCTACATTACCTTAGGACAAACCTAGATAAAAGTCTCATTGGCAGCTGTTATGGTCCCTTATCGTTCGTGGGATAAATGACATTTTAAATCTGTTCGTTCTGCAGTCTAGTTTCCTAATTTTACTCTCATGATCTGATCTACCGTAGTATGTCGGATTTCGTAAAATAAATGAATCGAAATGAAATCGTTTCGCAATGAAGAGAGATGGGTGCGAATGGCCGTTTAGGTAGCTGTGATGAATGGGGAGAAAACTTGGAAGTTGAAGAGTAGTGGAGGAGATATGGGGGGTGGGAGGGGACCGTGAGAGGAGAAGCGGCGGGGCGGTACCGGTGGCAGTGGCGTCTGGGGGTGTCTTCACGGAGACCACGGGACTGTCGCCACCGCCGAGCAAAGAAACCAGCCTAGAACCAGGCAGGCACGCCTTTATGTTCCGGGGCCCCCAATAGGCAGAACCGTCAGGGTCTTCCATTATACTAGGTTCACAATCCAACTGCGACTTCACGTAGGGGAGGGGGTAAGTCTTTCAGTAAATCAGCAAGGGGCCATTTAAGTATTACGCAAGGCGATTCAGGCCACTCTTTGACCCCCTCCCCCAATGAGAATTATGGTGCAGTATAAAAGAACAGAGAAAACCACATAATTGCAAGACCTGTAAGTTTTAAAGTCCAATTATGAAATTACGTCGGGCAGTATGACTGCGAAAGACGGCGGATGGAGTGAAAATAATAATTTTTTCCGCGACTCCGGATACAAAAAACAATAACTGAAGCACTACCTCATTTTATTTTTGAAGCTAGTAAGACCTTTGCAAAAAATGAGAGCATTTCACTCCATAGAACTAAAAACTGAACTCTAGTCAGTAAGCAGGATTAAAAGTCGCAAAGAGGCAGAAGTTTTGGGAGAACGGTAGAGACTGACAATATCCAATTATTTGCACAAAAGCCGGATTGTTTTATCGGAAATAAATTTCTTCCTTGTCTCAACTATCCCCACCAGCTTCCTCCTCCCCCCTCTCTCTCTCCCCTCTCTCTCTCTCTCTCTCCCACTCTCTCTCTCTCCATTCGTCTCTCCAACACCTCACCAGCATCCTCTGCTGCCTCCACAATCCCAAAATTGCTGAAGCCAAACGCTCGAGGGAAAATTTGACATTCAACGGCCGGCTCTCGTGGCAATTCCAAGCACAACCGCTTTAAGGCTCGTTCAAAACAACTTAACTTGGCGTAACTTGACTTAATCTCTCGTCGAAGGCGAACCAGTGTGCGAAATTTCTAACCAATCACAACCCACCACTGCCAAATTCGATCTTACAATCGATTGATGAGGCCTACCGATACTGTGAGTTTCGAGAGTTGTAGTAAGCTCCTCCGAAACAGCTCATTTGATATGTGAAGTATTCATTGTAAATAGTGGGTTGAACTTTAGAAGTATTAAAATGGAAAGTTTGTTGAACATGTGAGGGTTATTTCGCACTGACTCGATCAACTTATGCGCATCCATTTTCGCTTAAACGTATCCACATACGACTTCACAACAAAATCAAGTTTTCAATGTGGCTGCTCGAGGAGATATCGAGAGTAGCAATCGATTGCTGCCCGACTATCGATAGTAGAGCATGCCATGCTATAGGCTGGAATTAAGAGAAGGCTACGCCAAGTCGAGTTACGCTGCTTAAAGTCGTTGTGAACTAGTATACGCTATTCTCAAGGTCCCATCTCTGGCGTTGCACCGAGTCAAGCCAAGTTAAGTTGTTGTGAACGAGCCTTTAGTCCCTTGTTCCAGTGGCAGAAAAGAAAATGTTTTCTCCTTCATGAACAGTTGAACACCTGGAAACCTTTCTTCTCTCTGTCAGGGCGTGTTCATCGCCGTGCTCTACTGCTTCATGAACGGGGAGGTGCGCGCCGAGCTGACCAAGAAGTGGTTCCACAGCAGACGCAGTCCCAAGAACAGGGGAAGCAAGTCCCTGAGCAAGAAGGACGGGTCGGACGTGTCCGCCGACAAGGAGGCGGCGGGCGGCGCTGCCCCCGGGGGCATCCTCTCCGTGCTGCCCCCGCAAGTGGACAGGTCCCCTGAGGCGAGGTAAGTTCGACGGACTATCGAATCGAAAGCACAAATTGATACGAATTCATCAATACACGAGAACTGTCGACGCCAACATTGGATATTATCTCTTGAAAATCTAAAATCGGCAGTCATTAATCCGGAATTGGATATCCGCTCCTGTCTATTCCACTTCCATCTAACAGATTAGCTTATTTATCATTCTTCGTTTTGGCATCGTTCATGATTGTCGTCATGTAGGTACCTCATCCTTGGTCTTCCGTTCCTTTTTCCTTCTGTTCTCGTCTATAGGAGACAATTATGTCTCAGGATGTTTAATGGGCTGACCTCTCCCATTTTACATCTTTCAACTATTGGTTGGAATTTTTCATAAGTATCAGGCTCCATCTTACGGTGATTCTGCGTACGTCAGCGTTGGGTGACAACAGTTTTTTCTGCCGTTTTCCGTAGAGAGGTGGTTTTCCCAAGGAGGTTAGAAAAGAAACCTCATTTTAACATCCTTGGGTTTTCCCCTGTCGTTGCTCAACGCTGACATTCGTAGTTCTACCGGAAGAGGGAACCCGATGCACCAAGCCGCTATGGAAGCCTTCGATCCAAAGTTTGCATTAGTGTTTCATTCCACCCATTTGACGTTCATAATTTTTAGATAATACTACATATCTAATGCTTACCCCATCTATATGCTGTAGCTGTATTTTCCATAACTTCACTGCTATATAAGAGCATGATCCATGCATATATGAGCCGTAGAGAGCAAGAATGATTGGATTTTAAATCATCACTTTTTGGAGAATGGAACTAAGTAGAGAAAATCAACACTTACGGCCGTATTCGGAGATTTCAGCTAAAACGCGATAGTAAGGTAACTAACTACGCCGGCTACTCAGAGTGCTTAGTCATACACCAAAAAATTGTATTTATGGATTCTTTTCAGTAAGCCACTAAAAGCTACTAACTTTTAATGATACTAGCGAAGTATACATGGTGTTAAAAAAAACACCGACAACGGAGGTGAGGTATATTGAAATGTGTTGATCATTTTTTGATAAGGTACGAAAAAAAAATTTAAAAAAAAATAAAAAATGATGAAAATCCTGAGGAAAAAGTTGTTCGTTGCTACCAGGAAAGATTTCAGGTAAACATCTGGGCCGGGATAATTGGTGACAATTTGATTGGACCGTACATGTTGCCGCTTCACTTAAATGCAGCTCGATACCACACATCTGTAGTGTAAGTTTTACCGACACTACTTGAAGAAGCTCTTTTTTCATTTTTTTCGTACCTTATTAAAAATGGTCAACACATTTCAATGTACTACCTCACCTCTGTTGTCGGTGTTTTTTTTTTGCAACACCCGGAATAATTTTATGTAGTGGCCGCCCTAAAAACAAGGAAGCAATGCTTGGCAACACTATTTCTGGCTTCTGTGTATGTAAATTCCAATGACATGTATTAATTGTGTTCCATTTAAGAACTTCAATAAATGTCAATTAATTTAATAAATAAAGGGACATCGTAATTCTCTTACATTAGGAATAAATATACTTATATTTATTCCAGTGTTCCATAAAATATTCACGTGGCTATTTATATTGTAAATGATTGAATCGTATTATAATGCATAAACCCACACATTTAACACTTTTCTCTCTGTCTCCTTTGATTTGTAAAACAGTCAAATATAAATTAACATACCTACTAAAGGAATAAAACTACAATTGATATCTTAGGGGAACATTATGACGGACAGTACGTTGTAAAGCAGCCTTAAGGTAGTTTGAGCGAAAAATCACTTCACCTAGAATTTGACCTCATTTTAAAGATAAAACTCCCATCTTTCCAATAATATCATAATATAAACCCCTTGCCAAACTAATTTTCGAGCAATTTGCCTTAAAATACAACTTGTTTTACATGGGATACATTACCGCTGTGCACTCCAGAGGGAGAACATTTTTAAAAAATAGGAATCTATAACACCTAGATTTCGAAAAAAAACTGTAGTGAGTATGTTTTCTAAACTATTTTTAAAAGTTTAGCTATTACTCACCGCAGTAATTTTTACAGATGCTAATCAGAAAGCGTGCTGTTTTGAAGGCTTTTTAGCAGTACGGCGTGAAAAAATGAGTCAAGTTAGAGACTTAAGTGGATATAATTATTTAATTACTGAGAATATTTGTCATAAAAACTATATTTTTGCACTGTTAATGTTACAATATTTACTTCGTACTTCTTACAGACGCTGAAATTAAAAAATAAAATTAGAATAGTATGGTCTCCACTATGATTAGGGAAATATCTCGCTCAAACTACCTTAATCAAGTAATAATCGAACGGGAAACGTCCACTCAATGTGAATATGCACATCGATTCTCGCCTCAGGTGCAAAAAGGTCGGCTTCGACTGCGGTGAGAGCGGCGCGGAGGACGGCTCGTGGCGAACCGCCGGGGGCGCCGGCGGCGTCGAGAGCGGCGACGATGCGAAGCTGCAGGCGATCAGCATGACGCACTTCCCGAGGTTCGGACGCCAGATGTCGGCGCCGGCGGGCAGCAGCCGGCTGTCTCAGCGTGGGGGAGGCGGGTGGGGCTCGCCCAGCAGAGCGGCCCTCAGGGGGGGCGGCAGCATGATCGCCAAGGCCCTGGCGCGCAGCGAGTTCATCCAGGGCACCAGAAGGATGGCCAAGAAGTGGAGCGAGTCCGTGAGCCAGTTCGGCGCTAAGGCGGCGGAGGATTCGCCGTTGGCGTCGGCGTCGTACGACTCGTCTTGCACCACCAACTGCTCCATCGAGGACGAGGAGGACGACGCGGACGAGGGCACCGAGTTCCTCACGGGCGGACGCGAGGAAGGAGAGGGGCCCCGGGAGGAGGAGGGAGGCGAGGAAGAAACCAAGGGGGCCACGCCTCAACAGCGCCACCATCCGCTGCACCGGAGCCTCGTGAGTACCTCCCCCACGTCCTCCTCTTTAACCTCTCTCGGAGGCTCCTTATCTCGCCCCACTTGCCCCCGGATCCGAATCAAAGAATAGACTCGGTTGCTAACGGATAGGATCTTGGAATTTCGAGCGAAATGAATTGGAAGTGTATTGATAGATTAGTGGTGCTAAGTTAATCGATAGAGAACACGAACTTGTAGACGGCCTGCCTCGATGGAAACGCCGGTTCCCGATCAGTCACCCAAGTTAAGCATCGTTGGACTCGGCTCGAGTTTGGGGGGTGATACTCCGATTCGTCCGAGTGCTGTTGCCCCTGTCTGCAAGTGACAGACAGTATGTCCAATATGACCTTAGCCGTCGAAGCACGTTAAACAAAAAGACTACTACGAAATTGTAGAGATACAACATGGTACGGTCCAGACATTCCGCTCGACTGTCACTATTTTCACCCCAGAAACGGCACGAAAAATACTAATTAACCCCTCAAAAGATTGAGTACGAGCTGACTAGGCAAGTTTAGCCGACATGGCATTAACCTTTCGATTCGCGTTTAGTCATCAACTTCGCACAATTGTACGCATGTCGTCACACTTCTTGGAGTAGGCTGTGCTCATTTTCCGTTAGGTTGAACATTGAATGAAGTAGCTTTTTACTCCACAAGTGCAATAATCTCAAAGACACCACTGCACTGTTCCGAGATACATACTTGCGGAATGCATCGTAGATATTGATACTATTTTTACGTTTCTGCCCGTCAACAAGGTGGAAGCAAAGCACGCTTCCGAGCTCCATTAGCCACTCCGTCCCATTTCACATTGGCTTCTCAAGCGGGATGACTCGCCACGTTTCCCAGCCCGCTCTGGCCGGATCGCTTGGATTACCAAAGCAATCTGCATTGGCTACACCGATCCGTGATCGCTTATGAAACGTAGCGTAGGTATATGATACCCTTCAAGCATGTCACCATCCATCTGCACTACACCAATCGATTGACTGGTCAGTTGTCACACATGGACTATCTTTACACCGTGAATGACTTCATACTTTCCCGGTGAACACAGCTCATGAAGGTCTCTCAGGGTTCAGGTTGGGTTGGTGTATCCATATTCAGACGTTTCGACGTATAATTATACTGACGTTTTTAGGGAGATGAGTCCTGGTTGTCGCAACGTGTATGGGATGAATAACCTTTTCCAACAGTCTCTCTGTATCTACAACCCTATTTCAGGATATATATATATATATTGTAATGGTTCACTGTCGGTCACCCGGATGAAACCGCAGAAACCACACATAAACGATAAACTACCCTCTTGACCAGCTGCCACCGAGGACGATTTACCAAAGATTTTTCTTGATAATATAAAATGTGGGGGATTCCCGTTTGCAGTTTATCTCGTGGTGAAGAGACTATGAGTTAGAATAGGGCGAGTGACGACTCGACGACAGGTGAGGGTGGGGAAACAGGTTTTGTAGGGACACCAAAGAATGCCAAGGACATCATTCATTCAACAATCAATTAAACTATATTCAAAACTCACGAACAATTTACATATCATTTACCCTGATGAGCGAGATGATAGGGTTAGTGATGAGCAAATAAAGGATGAATTGATCATGAAATTTACAATTTAACTGACAAAATATTAGAAACAAAATATCAGAACAGAAAACAATATTCGTGCCGTCAAGCGGACTTATCTCAATTATGCAATTAGGCACACTTTTGAACTTTGGGAGGTAATAAAGTCCGTCCCTATAACACAGGTGATTGATTGCTTCTTGTTAACGCTGATTACATAAATAATGATATTGGAGGCAAATCACTGAGGCGTCACTGCGGTACTCAAGCCGCCTAACAGTTGCGTATTGCTGCGGACTGGGACAAAGTACTCGGACAGGGGTGGTATCACACTAGGGTCAGGGCGATATAACGTTACGTGACCTGGATGACCACTGGATGACTCCGCTCCTTGGCGCCGAGGTTCGGGCGGGACACAGGCTCGTCTTATTTGGGTGCGGTTCCTTATTCACGGAAACGGCAATCTCTGCGGCCTGGCTGCCTCTATAACCTCCCTGGCGACCACTTCAGGATGCAGGAGATGATTGTCCGGCTTGTCTCGTAGTCCTCTCTGCGCCAACTGTTAGCGTTGTCCTCTCGAGTCTTATTTCGCACGACTGTCTTTCTTTGCACTCGTAATCGCAGCATAACAGCCGCACGAGCCGAAACATAGGAAGAAGAAGAAGAAGAAGAAGAACCTCCCTGGGTTTCACCCGGCTTTATATGCCCCAGGTGGAAGAGGGGGGTATCGATGCACTCGTGAACTGGGGTTGGGGGAAAACACTTAGTCAGCGAGCGTCAAATACACTCGCCTGGCTGACCAGCGAAACACACACACATTTACGCACGCTCACTCACCCTTGCATTCTTCCCACATCGCGTTGGTTAAAGGGGGGGAAGGGAAAGGAGAGGAGTGAAGGAAGGGGGGGAGGGGAAAGGAGAGGGGGTGACGATTAAGATCAGGACGGGCCGAGACCGTCACAATATATATATCCTAAAAACCACCAAACCGCTGACTATTATCAGCTCCAAAACCCCACCCAACCCCTGCCATCGCGCGAGATGCAAAACGTGCCCTATCCTTATCACCGACCCCCTCCCCGCCAAATTCCTCTCCCACCCACTTCCTTCCGTCCCCTCTCGGCCATGCACTTCCCACAACGTTGTTTACATCCTCATGTGCAACCTGTGCGATTCATATTACATTGGTCTCACTACCAACGCCCTCAGTGTTAGAATAACCGGCCACCGTGCCAGCTGCAAGCCGTCCTCGCCCAATGCCTCCTTCCCCGTCCTGATCAATGCTTCCTCCCACAATCTCAGTTTTGATAAATGCTTCCGTGTAGGCGTATTGGCTTCCCTCCCTCCCTCTGCCTCTCCCCTTCAATTGCGTACCCTATAAATGGCCTGCATCTGGCTTTATTCCGCTCATAATCCGTCCGGATTAAATCGCGCTCACTGACCTCTCCCACCCCTTCTCCCCTTTCCCCTCCTTCAATCCCCTCCCGCCCCTCCACTTTTCTCCATTCCACATCCCTTTCTCCTTCTCTGACCCCCTCCCGCCTCTTCTCTCCTTGCCCCTCTCTCTTCCTCTGACCCCCTCCCGCCCCTCCCCTCTTCTCCCTTTTCCTACCCCTCTATCCTCCTTCTCCTCCCACCTCACCCTACCTCTTGTCCCCTGCCTTTCCATCAGTATGTATCCTTCTGTGTTTGAGAAAGGTTACTAGAGTTACCGAAATATCAGAACGTTTCTTTTTTATGTGTCTATATTTAATTCCGCCCCACCTGTGGCAAAGTTTATATATATATATATATAATAAATATTTCGTTCAAACAGGTGGTGAAAGAAAGAGTATAGGAAACACATAAAATGTGATGACACATTTTATGTGTCATGTGTCATCATTGTGTCATCACATTTTATGTGTTTCCTATACTCTTTCTTTCACCACCTGTTTGAACGAAATATTTATTATTTACGCCTGTGAGCGGTTTGAATGAATGAATGAATGATTATATATATATATATATATATATATATATTGCCACCCCAGTTAAAAAGCTGAAATTACGCCCATGGTCATGAGTATATATATATATATATATATATATATATATATATATATATATATATATATATATATATATATATATTGCCACCCCAGTTAAAAAGCTGAAATTACGCCCATGGTCATGAGTAGGAGCGCTCAAGAATATATATATATACAATATGCCAAGAGGGTGGCCGATAAAAAAATATACACATGGAAAAAAGAACACTTACAAATAAAAACTTCCGATATTAGTGTGTACTTCCGATATTAGTACTTCCGGTGTGGACTCTATTAGGCGTATTATTAAAAATCTCTACCCTATCCTGTCGGATAACCTAACCACTTCTAAAATATTCCCCCAATGTCCCTCTCTCAGCTTCAGACGCCCCCCCAATCTATCCGCCATTTTCAATATTACCAAACCCCTGTCCAAATCACTCAAACCCACCAAATCCCTTCCCCCCCCTTGCAACCGCCCGCGATGTAAAACTTGCCCCATCCTCATCACCCAGCCCTTGCCGGACAAGTTCCTCGCTTTTCCCCTCCCTTCTGTCCTCTCACCCTCCTGCACCACGCCCAACATTGTCTACATCCTCCTCTGCCAATACTGCCCTTCTTTCTATATTGGCTTATCCACCACTCCTCTCAATATTAGAATGAATGGGCACCGCTCGTCTTGTAACGATTGCCCCTCCCTCTCTGTTTCTCTCCCTGTCGCCATTCACGTCTCCTCCCACAACTCCACTTTCAATAACACTTTTAAAGTCGGTCTACTTGCTTCCCTTCCCCCTTCTTCCTCTCCCCTTCAGCTCAAAGATCTTGAATCTTCTCGTATTTTAATCCACCAGGCTTTCTCGCCCCCCGGACTCAATAAATCACACTAGTTTCTCCCTCCCCCTCATCTCATCTCTCCCTGCTTCCTCCACGCCCTCTCCCCGCTCTTCGTCTTTCCCCTCCTTCCCCTCTTACACCTTCCTCTCTCCCTCTTTCCCCTCCTTCCCCTCTTACACCTTCGTCTCCCCCTCTTTCCCCTCCCATACCTCAATCTCTCTCCTTTTCTTCATTCCTACTTTAAACCTTGAGAAAGGTGGAGCTAGTCTTCACCGAAATATCGGAAGTTTTTATTTGTAAGTGTTCTTTTTTCCGTGTGTATATTTTTTATCGGCCACCCTCTTGGCATATTGTATATTTATCACCCGAGTGATTCTCCTGGAAGTTTTATATATATATATATATATATATATATATATATATATATATATATATATATATATATATATATATATATATATATTCTTGAGCGCTCCTACTCATGACCATGGGCGTAATTTCAGCTTTTTAACTGGGGTGGCAAGGCCTACCGGTGGGCATGGAATACCCCCCAGCTGGAAGGAGGGTCCGAGGATCTTTCAAAAATTAATGAAGAATAATGAAATTGCCGTGAATGTAGCAATTTATTTTCCAATTGTTTGTTAATTATTGATATTTTACTGCAAAATTCTGGGGTGGCAAAATACTGGGTTGGACAATTTTGGGGTGGCAACTGCCACCATAGGCGTATCTGTGGGGGGGGGGGGTTTGGGGGTTGTTATCCCCCCAATTGATAAAAAACGTAAAAATGAAGTATTTAACAATGGCTAATAGTACACCTATAGATCGCCTTCCATAACATAATAGAACACCTTCAAAACGTCATTTTAAGATGTATATTTTTCAAAATTCCCGGATCCACCGTTTTACATGGGAGTATTCAAGCGTCTGAAGCGGGAGTCACCCTCCCCCTCAAGACGTGACCCCCCCCTTTAGACGCTTCTAGATACGCCTATGACTGCCACCCCTTGCCACCCCCAAATTACGCCACTGCTCATGACTGTCAATTTTCCAGTCTCCAAATTTCTTTTGAGGTCCTCACGCTTTCTGCTTTGCCTCATTCCGTCATGATTTGCCATTTTCCTTCCACGCTTATCAATCATTTGCTCCCCCATCGACCACTTCGACTTTTCATTTCCCTCTTAATGCGTCCTCCATCTAACTTTCGTTCCCTTCTCTGTTCCCCCTCAAATAAAATACAACAGGCTACATTGCATCTCGTCAATGAAGGTTAAAAAACGAACATTAAAAAACGACTAGAAAGCAATAACATTTTAAAGTTATCAAATATTTGATTAAGTATTTGAGTAAGCTTAACTAATTTCTATATGATTACCTTAAGGTGGGTCTATACTTCCTAGCCACCACAATGTAACGGTCACCGCCTGTAGTCGCCTACTGGGGTGTTAGCAGTTCAACGGGAAAATGTGAAGGCGGCGCTGACAGAAATGGAGTGGGGAACGGTTGTCCTTGGATGGGGGTGGAAAAGCTCTACTCCGTTGTCAATGCAGGCTCGAACGTTTAACTTTTCTATAGCCTTAATATGAAAACAACGTCAATAGTTGTTAATTTTTTGTGTATATGAAAGACGATTCTTTGATTTAAGTGGGCTGAAAATCCTCATTTCGGAATCTAGCCTTTGAAACGTGCCCCGGAATATTACCAAAAAATTTCGTAAAAACCAAAGTTTTGCTTTTTTTTATAAACAAACACAACCACTTCATGATAAAGTTACTCCACTTAAATCAATAAGTGACTCTTAATCTACAAAAGACAAAAATTGCAAGTCTCCAGCTGTCACGGAAAAGCCGTTACGGGGTTTGAGAGAAAAGTCTGAAACAAGCTTCTTAGCCCCAGTATAGAGCCACCTTAATTGCCTGCAAGTGAAGTCTTTGCATTCTTCTGTCATGAGAAAATAACTTGGCTGCATATCGTGGGTGAGTGTTCAGATGCCTCCTATTTTGGGCATTATGTTCAAGGGCCTGGAGGGAGTCCGACACCATCTGGACGCTTATACACTTTAAATTGTTGAATCCATATGCTCTAAAGCAGGGATCCTCAAAATGTTTGAGAGAAGGGCCACATTAGTACATGAAAAATGCTAGTCGGGCGGTTAAAAAAACTTTTTTATTTCGCTACAACTACACATAGCAAACTAAGACATGAATAAATACAAATTTTTAATTTGTAATAAATAAAAAGAATTCAAATTCATCAAATATGCTTGACAATAGTTACACATTGGTAGTAAAGGTTTTTTTTCCAAGAAAACAGGCACAAGAAAATAAAGCATTTTTAATTATTTTTTATCCAATTTAAACAATTACTTTCTGAATCATGGTGTTGTCAAATAAATACAAAGAATGACAAGGGTATTAAAAATCACTAATTTGAAAAATGCACCTACACTGATCTTTGAATTACCCCTTCAATATTTGGTGCCAAGTACGAAACACATGTAATCTTATGCTTGCAACAAGCCCTGTTGCCTCACATGCCCAATCAACACCTCCTCCCGTTTATTCACTATCCTAGTGACTAATGTCACATACCAAATACTTACTCAGGAAACCTGTTCCTTGAGAAATTTTATATGTATATCTCATCACCTGAAAGCAATGCCAGGTCTTCTATGCTGGGCTCAATAGCACTCCTTTAAATATGTGGGTAAACAATCACAGGAGCAGCGTGATGCAACAGTTGAAGTTGCCTGTAGCCCAGCATGCTAACTAGCATAGCCTCCCCTTTAAATAAAAATAATTTGTGCCCTCCTACCTGACACACCAATAATAGAGCTCCACCACAGGAAGTTATCTAATATCTCCGTTTTAAAATCAAACCGCCCTCCCGGACTTGCCTTGTGCTTGCCATCACCTTCTTCAGCGAGAGGTAAAGGAATAATGAATACGAAATGCTTGGGACGAGGGATGGTAAGGGGAAGGGAGCAGTGCGGAGAGGGGAGGTGACAAGAAAAGCAAATTTTATGCAGCTGAGAGCCTTTTTGGGACTTTTAGAATATTACCTACTCTAAATGTATTCAACAATTGGCTACAGTGTTGGCTCCATTACATCAGCTGCTAAAAATATAATCCATGTGGATCTGGTCAAGGGAGTGTGATAGTGCTCTCAAGGCAGTAAAGGCTTTGATAACATCCTCTAAGGTTTTAGCTCATTATGATTCATCTCTTCCCCTAATCTTAGAATGCGACACACAATAATGAATCACAAATACCTAGGGAAAAGTTTTGAACAAAATTGATAGGTATAAACTTTTTTTGGCTAATCAAAAAGAACAAAGTTAAGAATAACATTTAGAAACATTTCATCTGCGCTTTGTGATAGATTCATTTGAATAATAATTCAACTTCCTTTTTTTGGAGTTAAAATGAGATGGGCCTGTCATATGCCATACTTTATAGCTCACAATAAAAAATGGAATGTGTTTCATTAAATAAAATGGATGGCATGGTTTAACGCAAAATAAAATAAGCTAAATTTTGTGGTACTTAACTCCTTTTAATGAAGGTTTAATAGTTATTTGAAATAGAAATATCCAAACTTGAGTCTACATAATTTTTGCACTGACAGTCAATTTATATTTCTTGATGGAATTTGACCACCACCCCTTGTACATGCACTGTAACTTCTCAGCCATTCCATTTAAAGTGAGCCCAAATATGGAAAAAATAAAAAACAATTTATAATAATATAATAAGATATTTGAAGTTAAGAAACACTAAATTGTCACACCTTATAATTTTTTTTGTTTGTCTTTATTTTCTACCTTAAAAAGTGAACTTTGTGTCATCGATAAACATAAACCTTAAATCAGCTGTTGTTAGATATATTTTCAGATATTTTGATCTATCAGATCTTTTCAGATATTTTGATCTATCAGATCAGATATTTTGTTTATGTCAAGTATTTGCATTTTTGATTTCCTCTTTCCCTTCATCAGTTATAGAAGTGGTTATTTAGCCTTTGAATAATTAATTCTATAAGATTTGATTCATTGGGGTAAGTTTTTATTTAAAATCCATGCAAATTAGTTATTAATATTAATTGGCCACACCCGGAACCAAAAAAATCAAAAAGTTTCAAAAAAAACATGTAATCTATAGAGTACAATATTTAGTAGTTTTTTAGGAAAATGCCTGTTTTAGGCTATTAAAATTTTTGGCTATCTTAAAACATGAAATAAATGAATGCAATGTGTGATTTAATGGTTCTGGGTGTGATGTTTGATTGCGTTTCCTGTGTGACCAAAATCTTCTGTGATAATACTCCCCAGATATTAAAGCTCTTCACTTGCTCTTTGCATTCCTCTTCTAGTTTGATTTTAATTTTCTCCCCGTTTGCTCTGATGGCTATACACTTGGTTTTCTTCTTGTTCATCTTCATTCCATATTCTATGCATTTGGTGTTAAGGTCTTCTAGCATTCCAATTATTTCTTCTTTGGTTTCTGTTAATGCTGCCATATCATCTGGAAATCTTATACACTCTACTCTTTTCCCTCCCAAACACACCCCTTTTCTACCATCATAACACCCTTGAATTATTTCTTCTTAATATTTGTTGAATAATATTGAGGACATGCAGTACCCTTGTCTTTCCCCATTTCCCAGGCCAATTTCCGCAGTCATCTCACCTTTTATCTTCACTCTTGCAGTTTGTTCTAAATAGAGGTGCTTAATTAATTTTCTTTCTTTCCAATCGATTGCTCGTTTTTTCCGTATAGCCATTTATTTGTCCTATCTTACTCAATCAAATGCCTTTTCCAGGTCAATGAAAGCTACATATACTTTCCAATTTTTTCCATATATCTCTCTCTAATTACTCTTATCAAGCCTATAGTATCTCTGGTTCCTGCTCCCTCCTAAAACCATACTGTTCCCCATCGATTGCTCTACTCAGCCCCCCATATAGCCTTCTGTTAATTGTTCTAAGTAGTACTTTTGCTGTTTGAGATAGTAAGCCTAACGTCCAATGTTCTTCGCATTTCTTGCAGTTTTTCCTCTTTTCTATGAGTCTCACTATTTCTCCTAACTATTTTGGTACTTGCTACCTTCATATATCTCAGTGTACAGTTTGAGTATATTTTCCTTCCCTTTGCTATAGTACAGTGCTTTTATCAATTCAATAGATATTTTATCAATCCTAGTTGTTAAAATAACGAAATGTGTTTACATTTTTGTTCTACAATTTAAAGTTTAAACTTAACCAAATTTAATAGAGCTTAATTAATCAAATATACTAAGGTATTACCTAAATTTGAAAGTAAAAATTGAATTTTACTCATGATGGAGAGCAGAAAGAGTACTTAGGTCACACCCGGAACTTATTTAACATTTTATAATTAGAATACCAATGCTTTTGGATATTTCTCCAATAGTTAAAACTAAAGAACAATATCTCTGATCTTACTGATATTTATTTCAATATTTAATGTTCAAGCTATTCACAGAGTTTACAGGTTAAAGAAATCTATGACATTAAGTGTCTTTTGTGTGAGTCACACCTGGACCCACAGTTTTTTTTCCAATTACAACAATGCTAGTTAATTTTTTAAATAGCATATTAAGTTGTAAAATTACCTTCTCTTATTGCTAACTAAAGGTGTACTCCAGTATATTTTAGTTGAAGTATTTGATATGAAAATTTAAAATTAAACGCTCTCAAGTCACACCCGCAACCAATGGAATGGCTGTCCTTCTAAATGTTTTCAATGAATTGTTTGTGGAAGCACTGCCATTAGATGTTTCTCAAAACCTTTATGACTGATTTCAATGTAGCTTGATCAACAGCAAATGAAAGAGTTAATTACCTATGTGTAGGATTAGAAAAAGTTATTAAAATCACAGATGCAAACAAGAAAGCAGAATAATTTTTAATGCATATGTAAATTATATACAAAATGTATGAAACTATCATATTTGTTCTTAGAAACAATGGTAAAGCATGTTTGAAGACAGTATGCATTTAATTAGAGACAAAAATCAATTGATGAACTCATACTGAAGTTTGAAATTCCTAAAATTTGTCTTACAAAGCCTTGATGCATTAAATTATGCATGAACTGTTGAATATTCCAAGTGAGAATCTCATTAACATAATTCCAATATGCATTGTAAGTACATATAACTTCTGAGAGCGCATCCAAAGTTTTGTCATTAAATTTTGACCAGGCACTTGTTTAATCACTAGATGTAATTGTAAACCGTAGCCTCATGAAAATTTAGCATCTATAATATGCAGGAAAACGTTTTTAGCTTTGCAAAATTAACAATTTCATTAATTTTGGTCAATTTTCTACTTTTTCCATTGCCATTTGTTACAGTCTGATGGTGCTGCCCTCAGGATGAAATACCATGATGACTGTGCTGAAGAATGGATTACAGTGAATGAGACGTCATTTGATGAAAGGGATGAGTACATCTACTGCTGAATGAAGGCTCATGCAAATATATATTTTCCCAGAGTGTTTTGCTCTAAACCACCAACAAATTTGGAAAAAGATAATTATTTTTTTTCAAATAGCTGGTGCCTGCATGCACAAAGAATTTTGATACCAAGATTTTTTTAACGCCAACAAGTATGCTGTATAATCTATACATAGGAATGAGAAAATAATGATCTTTGAGCTAGTATTTGGACTGGTAAACTGCTGCAACAAAGTGGAAGAATGAAGCATGGTTATCCATGATCTCAGAAATGAAAGGCAAAAATTATTTGAAAGTGACTACATAGACTAAAAATGATGACTAAAAGATACCGCATTGCTTATTTGGTCTCTGAACCAAGAGAGACATATGAACATCCTTTCAACTAAGTAATCACACAATTTATGTTGAACATTCTTCATTTCATATGTATTTTATCATAAAAACATCAAAATGACATTTTAAATTAATAAAATTAGGTATAGATATTCTCTGTAGTTTAAATATTGAATCCATTATTTATTTTGCACTTTTTGTTCCCCTCAATGTTAATTATTTCAATAAATTGTTTATAAAGTTTTTATTAATTTCTTGTGATGAGCAGTAGATTAAAACCGATGGGTTCCACAAGTATGCGAGTGACAATTTCACTCTTCAGCTGCAGTTGCCTCATTTTTTTCCACCACTGTATGCATGATAGAAAAGTAATGGGGCAGCATGATACAATGGGAGTAGCAGATAGTGATATCTTGCAATACAAATCAATCTTTCTCCATGGGCTAGGGGAGAGCTATTTTCAAGCTCTTGAGGAGATGCAATGGCTAATAATAGATTTATTTTATATAGAACTTTCATTGAATATGCACAACACATTTTCTCGTTGTTTCTTTCATTAATATGGTGCCTAGCAGTGTGTAAAATCCTTGGTCAAACACTTTTTTAAAATGAAAACTGTGAAGTAAGTAGTATGCTCATAATCTCTGCCTGAAGACTGCAGACCCTTCCCTAATTGCCCTGGAAAGAAGGGCCCTGCTCCAGAATGGCACATCTCGTATGTACTGACAACAAATGGGGTCTGGTTGTACTACAACTTATTTATTACTTCAAATCTGTACACAAATACCCCATGCAGGCACTAGGAACTCCCTCATGGCTTACACTGCAACTGACACCTGGCATGGAGAGATGATGCATGCACTCCCATGGAGACATTTGACATACAAAAAATATCAATGTAGCCAACATATGTTCAATATTAACACCACATCTCCTCCTAACAACTGGACCCAAAGTCCTTGCCAGCACTACTCATTTGGTTGCTGAGGAGCCCTCAATGGTCTGGAGGAACGGCAAACTTGTGGGTAGACGTCATGTACATGACTTGGAGCTTGGATGGGAGGGTTTATCTCACTATCACCAGATGGAACACAGGCAGCATTAGGTGGGCCATAGCAGGTAGTCATGGGAGAGATAGCAGTTGGCTGTGAAGGGGGTTGTGCAGATAAACCCACAGCTGAGTTACCTGTAGCTGTAAACAATAGAACATTAAAAACATTATACTTAGAGATAGATGGCATTGGGTAGGGGCAGCCGTTAGATTTGGTCCATGTGAGCATGCTGTAACTGACTTGCAACTTCCACCCTATTTGTCACCCGGCTGAATTGTTTTTTAATAAGGCCTTTGTTTGGAGCATTACCTGGTTTGATTTATAACAGAACTACTTCATTTTATTTGTCATTAAGAGTATTTTGAGTTGGAAAAAAGGGCAACATTCCTAAAGGGTCTGATTAACCCTTAACACTTTCAGGATCGCTCTGAATATGGATACCTATCCCCAGGGGCCAAAAAAAAAGAAAAAATTTAATACGGCATTTAAACACACTTCTTTAACACACTTCAGGACCCGCGGACGCACACGCTGCGTCCTCGGTCCTGAACGTGTTAAGCTGCGGCAAGTAGAGTGCATGTCTTCCACCCTGTGCGGGAAATATCTATTAGGATGGAGCCTGTCCCTTCTTCCCATGGGTTGAGGCCGGGCAGTTATATGACCCATTTAATCCCCTCCCGACCCTTTTCTCGGGATCCCAGGGGGTGGGCACGGGAATGTGTTGAGGGATCAGTGGGACTTTGAACACATTTTGAAAATTTGTCAATGGGCATAATTGTTAAAAACAAATATATTATTTTTTATAGCAATTTTCTGTTTATTTTGATACCAAACACCAAAGAAATCCGTTGATATTTGAGCCGGGCACGAGCATAAGACAACTAACTTTTGAGACGACCATAGCCCATTGAGCGAGCAATCGGAAGAAAGGGTGCCTCATTGCGGTAGTATGCGATCCTTAAAGAGCGTGGGAAGGGAATGGCTTGGGTAAAAAGGGTGGATTCCCAAATGTCCACTGCTGGAAAGAAAGAGTTCAGGTCATGAAAATATGGAAGGGCTGAGGGAGCAGGTAGACAGAGACGGCCAAACGTACAAGAACGTATTTCCTGCATTTGCGGGTACACACGTACATGTACGTTTCCCGCAGCCTAAGGGTTAAGGAAAGGAGGGCATGAAGTTTATACGTAAGTAGCATTTTGGAAGTACTTAATTCACCTGTAGAAAGGGGGTTTGTGCAATAAGCAGACAGCATTTTGTTAAGGACTATTAGGGTATTTTTGAGATTTAGAGCATGGGGGTTTGTCTTATTTTCTTGGCAAGGAACCTTATGATGGTCTAGACCACACTATTAACAATTCCACTTGATTGTGGGTGATACACAGGAGCCTTTAGTACCTGGATTCCTGTAGATTTGCAAAAATATATGAAATGCATAGAGTCAAAGGGTGGGCCACTATCAGACACTATTTGTGAAGGAAACCCAAAGCTGCAAAACAAAAGACTCAAGTTATCACTTACCACTCTGTGTCAATTATTTACTATAAATTACCAACTAGCTTAAAAAATTAAACCGCAGTGTCTACTTTTAGACTAAAGCATAAGGAGTAATTACTTCAAAAATTCCACTACAGTATTGATGAATTCTTAAGTGACAAATTGTAACTACTGTAATATGTAGTGATTTTATATTATAGTTCATGCTTGCTCATTACCTATATTATGAGATTATATTATATTTCTTGCAGAGCTTGTTTGTCTGTATGTATCAACTGATCTGACCATGTTCTATGTCAAATACCTGACCTGCAGAACAATAAATTATTCTACCTTCTGGGCAGCAGTCCTATGTGGCTCATAAAACTCTGAAATCCATTTTCTAAAACTATCAATAAAAACAAAAAATATTTTTGCTCCATCACAAAGGAATTTACATACAATATACCCCAAGCCACCGCTTTGGGCCATGAAACCTATGATGAACAATCCAGCCTGAAATTTACAATTTGACGGGATTCACAATTCCGCACAACACAAAACACCTTCAATGTTTTAATTCATGCTTAGCCACAATCTGATAAAATGGACCAAGGCCTTTGACCTCACCATTCCAGAGTGTGATACATGTAACATTTTCAGCAGATCTCCCTGCAATACTTGAGGGATGATCACCCTTAACCCTTCATTAGGTACGCCAGTCTTTGGAACAACATTAGTCATGCTGGGCGTGACAGACTTGTGTTAAATTTTCAAAGGTATTAGTCATTTTTTTGAGGAGTTGATGAAAATATTTCATCATTTAATCTTTTCGAAAAGTTCCTTATGATACCTAATAATTCTCAACACATTAAAATTGGAAACATGAAACATTCCCAAGTAGAATTCCCATTCCCATGAAAAATATATACCATAGGTAGTCGTGCTGGTTCTGCCAGGCCCAAGTTTGAGCAGCCAAGGAAAGAAGCGTTCACTACAATCAGTGGCATATGCAGGATTTCCTTCTGGGGAAGGTTTCATTAATATTTATTTGCATCATCATAAAATAATATTAAAAAAGACAAAAGGACATTAGGCTAATTCCTCTGAAGGAATTAGCTTTAGTGTAATCTGTCTTCCCAGGTTTGGGAATGAACACCACTTTGGTCGGCCGCCAGGCTTTAGGAACATATCCATGCGCCAGGCAGGATCAAAATATTCGTAACAGAGGAAGTAGTAGTTGTTCCCTTCCCTCTTGAAGGAGGGCAGGAAACATCCCATCCTCCACTGCAAATTTGTATGGAGCAAAGCTGGACATGGCCCAGTCAGTTGCTTCGTACGTAATGATGTTGGAGGCCAGTCTCCAGTCCATCCTGGCAGGATCAGTGGGAGGACTCCTTGAGTGCATTTCATGTTCTTCTTTCGAGCTGGGGAAGTGTGTCTATAACAGAAGTTTTAATGGTTCCTTGTCCGAAGACGTGTAGTCCCCAGAGGGAAGCAAAAGAGTCCCCACTCTGGCTCCAGGGTCCTTGGAATGGATTTTATGGAGTCTTGCGGTCTCGGAAACCTCTTCTATGTTCTTGCAAAACATCCTCCATGTCTCTCTTTTGGAACGTTTTATTGTTGCTTTATACCTGCCCTGGGCCTCTTTGTAGAGGGACCAGTGTTCAGGCTTTTTTGTGAGCTGTGCTTTGTTAAAAAGTCTTCTGGTTAATTTCCGGAGCCTTTCAAGTTCAGCTCCCTACCAAAGAAGGTTCTGTTTTCCTTCCCTGGTTTTGAGGGGGCAGCTTTTTTCATAGGCTGAGATGATGGCTTCCTGTAGAAACACCACAGATGCCTCAATCTCTTCCTCTCTGTTAAACTTGAAGTTCTTTTCTGTAGGACTCCCAATTAGTTGATCCTCGATTCCTATATGCTACTGTCGGGTTTTCACTCTCCTTGATAGTAAATTGGATGTACCGGTGGTCATGCAGAGATATCTCGTCAGATACCCTCCATCTATTAATCCAATGCACTAAGTTTTTGGAGCTAAGTGTGATGTCTATCACTTCCTGCCTGGCTCTGTTCATGAAGGTCAGTCGTGATCCTTTATTGAGTACAAACAGCTCAGTGGTCATTAGGAATTCCAAAAGGGATCTGCCCCTGAAGTTGATATCCGAGCTCCCCCATGAAGTGCGATGGGAGTTGGCATTGCATCCAACTAGCAGTTATCAATTCCTAAAGTGACATTCTCTGGCCAGTTCCTCCAGTTCCAAAGATGGTGGAGGTTCTGGCGAGTCATATGGGAGGTATGCCGAGCACACCACAACCTCCGTCCATCTCTCCTGATCTCTAAGAGACAACATAATGGCAGTGAGGTCTCTAGAGCAAAATTGGGGTAGAAGCCTGGCATGTACCCCTTTCACATAGATGCAAGACCTAGGTGTTTCAGCCGAGGCACAGGAAAAGAGTTTGCGTCTTGTCATACCTAGTCCTCTAATTTGGCCCTTGTGGACCCAGAGTTCCTGAATCAGGGCCACTTTTGACTTACCTTCAGAGAGTTTCCTCTGCAGAACTCCCGAGGCAGCTCTGCAATACTGCAGATTAATCTGTAGGAAGGTCAGCTCCGCCATTGTCTGTCTTCCCCACCTGCAGCTGATTATCTCCTGGGTGGGGCGCGGCATCAGACTTACTTGGCCCTCCAGCTGAATCCATTTTCAGCTACGCCTTACCCAGAAGCTTACAATCGGCCCTTTGGATGCCGACTGATTTAATGAAGTCCGGGCCCGAGATCTTCTCTGCAAAGGGCTTGTCCACAACTAGAAAAAAGCGAGTGCCCTTTACGGCCTCGCTCCGCTCGTACACCCTTCATAGTCCTGTCCTCAGGCCCGGATTCACCTTGGTGATTCGATTGAAGAGATCTCCGGCACTCACACGAGTCGGTCCTGGGACCCAAATCCTTTTTATAAGATAGTCAGCGTCCACTACCCGGAAGGAGACTCCCTCAATCTCCCCCAGGTAATTTGCCATACCCTTTACCCAGTCGGCTGACTTGGCGTTGGCGCACTGGATTACCATTGCCTCATTGAGCAGACGTGTCCCCTCCAGGATGGCCCCTGGGGAATGGCATCCCAAGACTCAGTGAGTCTACTGTCCATCATCTCGTACCAGCCCTGAGACATAGTTGTCTCAGGGTAGTTCGCGCGGATGATGGCCATTTTCTTTCCACCCTTAGCCGTCTCCGCATACGAGCGACCGGCCTTGGAGGTTTTGGCCTCCTTGTGATCCAAGGCCTTGGAGGTGTCCCCAGGGGTCCTGGACCTCTTCCCAGTCCTGTTAGGAGGAACTACCCCCCATTCGCCTCCGTCCGGGCTCTGTGAGTGACCTCTTTGAGCCACAGACGGGGGTCCGCTATTTCCTTCAGCAGCCAGGGCTCGCAGCCTCTCCCTCCTCTTCCTCTTCTTTGTTGTCCCGCTGCTACCGGAGAGAGTGAGACTTAGCATCTTGGATACCATGCTCCCCACAGTGTTATTTGAGGCATCTGAGTCATTTTCCTCCCCCTTTTTGGGGAATCCACGGTCCGACGCCTCCTTTAGCGTGGAAGTCGAACTTTCCGATGATGAGGACTCCTCCCGGATTCAGGGAGGGGTTTAAGGAAACTGGCTTTCCCTGCAGCAGGGCCTGTCTGTGTAGGGTGAACGGAGGTCCCCAATCCGAGGCCCTGCGAGAGTGTAGGTATGGATGCCCCATGGGATGGGCCTGCCGGGTAAAGGGTGTCCTCGATGTCCCCCGAGGGGGACATTTCGGATGGGGGTTTCTCCGAAGAGGAGTGTGGACCCAAAAGGTCAAGAGATGAGGGTCACCTTCCGGGGCCCTTCTTTAAAATGTTTTTCTTTGGTTCCATATGGTTCCCACGAGCAGCTAGGGAAATAAAGGTCCACCCATACAGAGCCCCGCATACATGGGTAAGGCTAAAATAAAACCGGATTTCGCCTGGTCTCCGGAGTTTCACCTGTTAGCGACTTCTAACCCTCCGCTCCGCGGATGCGGTCATCCTTGGCACAGGGACGCGCCGCGATAATGGGAGCATTTTTTTCGACCGCCAGGTCATATCCGTCATGTTCAGCGTAAATCAGGGGTACCTCTCGGAGGATGTGGCTTTTCACCACGCATGACGATCTTGGTGGGAGAGAGGCTATGTATTCGCTTCATCCCACCCTGGGATACACTCCCTCGCCCCCGAACTATGGATGACTTTGTCCTTGGTTTATGTAAAAGCGTTTTATTTTCGAGTATGCTTGGTCCTGTCTTACTCTTCTCACAAAATATTGACTCTCTTCCACAACGTTTAGTCCACTTCTCCTCTCCTCTGCATCGTTTTGTGATTTTGTTACTCACCTCTTTGTACTCTTCAAGATTTTGGATTTTAGGTAAATTTCGAAGAACGGCTACCCATTACAGTCGATACTATGTTGCGACTTCCGTAGAACTTCTGCAAGGTTTTTTGAAAAACTGAAAAATCACAATAACTCCCTTAGTATGAAATATATTGTATTCCTTTTAATTTATTATTATTTCTAAGACTACTAACAACAAATTTAGTTCGAAAGATTTTTTGTGACATCAACCATTAGCTCAAGGGGTGGATAAAATAAGGTTTTTTGGACAATATAACCGTCACTTCATTAATAGGCACAATATCAGATTCGATCAAAGTTATTGTAGATATTCTAAACATTATGTAAAACTGATCAAAATGTTCTTCGGGTGTGCCGCGTGATGATCAGGTTTAGCCTGACGTTTCGTGACCTCTACTGGTCACTTCTTCAAGAGGGAATTGATGTTCCCGTTGCCGGTGGGGAATATATATATATCTCAGAAGGGTGAGTTGGAGGGGGAAGAGGGATGAGGGGTGGAGGGAGAGGTACGTGACAAATATTTATTAAGTATGAGCACCCAAGTGTGGCTTATTTGGAGGCCACCATCTCCATTGAAATTTTCTTTGTTCTTCTTTATCTCAATGGCCTCATGATACAGCCTGGGTTTGAACCTGTTGACCTTGGCGATTACTTTTGTTTTTCCGAAGTCGATCTCATGTCCCAGGGCTGCATGTTCTGCCACTACCAACTTCGACGTCTGTCCCAGTCGAGTGGCTCGTTGATGTTCCTCCAGCCGGGTTTTGACGCTACTTCCCGTCTCCTCGATGTATTTTTTCCTACACGTTCCACAGGGGATTTCATAGACTCCCTCAATTTGCAGGGGAGTCCTATCTTTCACACCTCTTAAGAGCACCTTCAACTGTTGGTTTGGTCTAAAGGCGGTCTTAATTTCATATCTCCGGAGAACATTCCCTATCCTGTCCGTCACGCCCTTTATGTAAGGAAGGCAGACTCTCTTCGGGGTGGTGGTGTCGTTGTTTATCGAAGTCACTAATTCAGACGAATTTCGGTTGGCCTTGTCCTTGATTTTTCTAAAAGCTCAGGAGATAGCTCCGTAGTCATATCCATTTTGGCGTAAAATGGCTTCAAGTTTTCGTTTCTCAGCTGGAAAACTTCCGTAGTCGCTTTTCTAACTGTTTACGCGTAATTACCGGGGACTGGCCGTCCTCTTTTATTTTTGGTTTAAACTTTCCCTACCCGGCGACCTAGCAGGTATTGCGCCACGTATTTGTTTTGGTGGTATGGGTAAATGCCACCTTTGCTCGTTTTGATGGCACTCCCGAGCTGGGGAAGGCAGATTCGAAGCCTGGTGCAAGCAGTGCAAGGAGAGACCGGGGCAGAGTGAGACGATGCAGAGGAGAGACTAGAGAATACAGCTTTCAATGTGCGTGTGGGCGTGAATGAATATGAGTGAATGGTGTGACCGCCGCCAGACGTAATCACCACCAACAGGTAAGCGGTACTTACTCATCACCAATTTCACTACGTTTCATCCCTTCTTTAATTGCATCGCCCTTCTTTTCTTTCATTTTGTCGATAGTTAGTTCATCGTTTTAGGACAGTTCCCATTCTTTTTCCTCGTATTATTATTTGTTCGGGACGCTTTGGCTACGGTGGCACGAACATTTGTTGCCGAAACGCGGAACGACATCGGCCCCATTAAAAAGTTCGGGTATTTAAAATCCGCTTTATCCGGGAATTAGTTGGCCCTGATAAAATATGTGCCCTTCACGTGGGTCTATTACTTACGCTGCAGCTTGGAAGGAGCCGTGCAGTTACTATAGGTAATAATCCACGTGTTTTGGGGTTTAACTACTTGGATAAATTTCTTACCTCCGATTCCATTTCTAATCTGCAACATATTACTAGCATGTTTTCAGAAATTTATGCTGCATAAAAGGCTTTGAAAATTCCCGATCTTGTCGGCCTCGGTAGCGGCGGGGTAACATCCTCGCTTACTAACGCAAAGATCGCGGGCTTAAGTCCTACTTGCGTGGGTATTCTCCACTCAGGCAATTGGTGTTAATGTGTGGCGTATGACTTAAATGTAAGAAAAGAGTTAACAGTCCTAATTTCACTTGAAAATAAAAGTTGTCACAATTATTATTATTTTGGTGATTTTGTTTTATTTCGTCAAGCTGCACATGCTACTAGTTAAAATATATTAATTCGTTTCGAAGCTGACCTTAACTGGCGAAGAATTTCCTGCACTCATTTAACTTTTAACATTCCATAAGAAACAAATGAAAGTTTTGCAATCTTCTCAGGGCGTTATGTAGAAGCGAGTTCCCACGTTATCCTCCAAGCCGAAATCTCCTTCACGCGCTGAAGTTACTATGACAGTGTCTGCGACTGTTAATTTTATTTCCGCGACTATAATCGCTAATGCAGAACAATATTCGCTCTGCAGGTTGCCGCATTTCCTTCACACATGTGGGAAATATAAAGGATTTAACGTTGGCAGCGTTCGGAATTTGTTTGGTCAAAAGGATTATGCTTTATATGTCTAAGGGCTGGACATTGGGCCCCGTGGTGCACACGAAAAGGTCTCAAATGCCTGAAATGCAAGCGGGACCATCATGAAATGCAACCTAGTATACGTCGCCTCAAAAGGGGACTAACTTAATCGGCCCTCCTCGTCATCGGCATTGCCCAATTCGAAGGATTCTGTTACGTCTTCAATTAGTCGCGATCTCATTATACCCGCTAATCTATCCATGGTGACTTCCTGCAGCGACTACAATGGAGTGCTCTCCTAAATTTAAACGAGCATTTTTTTCGCATATAACGATAAATAAATTAAAGCCATTGACACATGCAAACAACACTTCATAATTCTCAATATTCTAGTAGTTATGGAACGTCAAATTTCGCGGAAATTTCAAATGTCTTTCGCACGGAAGAAACGCCTTTTGATTGGTATGACGTCAGAATGCGAGTAACCGGGTTTACGGGGTCCCCCCATACAGGGATTTTTAAAATTAAAATTGAGCATAGATTATGTACAAATAACTTATGCTTCATCTCTCTTTGTTATGTACTGATTATTATTGTTGGAACTTGAATTCCCTTATATCCGGGCAGCTGTTCTGTTAGCAGGAGCAAGTAGTACCAAAATTTCCCGACAGAGGGCAGCCTTTCGGTTATTTCGCTCTGGTTTTTTTCGCTTAAACCAAAAAATAACAGAGTACTCGGTCGACTACGGTTAACTTGCGCAGAAAAACCTGAGCAGCTACCTGCTGTAAGACCATGGATAGAACCGTGGCCTTGGCCTGCAGTTTCTAGCAGCATCACTAAGTACCGTTACTTGATATGTCCGGCATTATTTTCTTCTCTGCATGAAGTAGTATCTCTTAGCATTGAAAAATAAATGGTATTAGTAATATTAACCATTAATGTCTCTTTAGCAGTGTACTGCATGTTTGCATGTTCATTTACGTAGCACTCTCCCAGTTTCTCGTTTGACTGCGCACTGCTCTCCTGACTGCTTTTTGGTCTGTGCCTAGCGGCAGGGGGAAGGTGCGAGGTCCCGATTTGTACTGTGACGAGTGCTGGTGTGGAATCACCCCGTGCCACACACCCTAGTAAACAACCTATGGATGTAACCGGTTATTTCTGCTCATTCCTAGTGTTTCACATCTAGTAAGGTCTTGTTAACAGCAGCTAAGTGCACACATAAGTAGTAGTGACCTAGTGTGTATGATTCGAGCGTAATAATAACGAAATGGCTGACTCTGGCTTTGTAAAGGCGCATTCAGGGAATATTTCAATCTTATTTGGCGTAGAAATGGTTTAACATTTGCACAATGCACCACTTGTACGGCATGACCGAAAATTTTTTCCTTCCGTAGACAAGATATACAGCGACTCATAACTGCTAATTGGCGGAACTAGGGATTGGAAATAGCACCACGGAACCGTATTTACTGGACTCGGACATCATGCTCATCAAACATGGCGACGAGTTGTTTTTAGTGCAAGGTTACAACACAATTTTCAAAGTTGAATTTTACGAATAGTACGCAAGTTACAGAAAAACTGCTTGCATTGTAATTTTCAGTCTAAGGGTTACGTTTTGATCGCGTAATCATCCAGTTTTAGTAGACTTGAATCGAATGCTGTACTTTTGCCACAGATATCGAGGCATCTCCCTCATGCTCCTATCCCGCGGTCTTTTCGAAAGATGATTCGTCATTTTCAATCAGCCGATCTGGATTTTTAAAAGCCCGCAGAAGTTGATTTCTTAGTGGGTATGGATTTATTTCCCCGGATACTCTAGGGAGGGCGACAAATAATTGTGTTACATGAGCGGATTGCCTTGAATTCCGTATTTGGCTGGATGTTAAATCTGGAAATATTCATGAAATGCATTCTTTGCCATCGGAAGCAGTTTCATCGTGCGTGGTAATTAGGGACCCGGTGGAAAGGGAATTGCATCGCTTCTGGGAAATCGAGGGGAGTCAGTTCCTCAAAGTCATGTAAATCCGGACGATTTTCATTCCAAACGATATTTGAAGGAGACTCATTCGAGACACTCTACTGGAATATATGTTTGTCAATCTTCCTTTTAACACTAGAATGCCGGATAGCGGTCAATTGACCATTTTTACGTACTTTGCTCGGTGCTAACTCGAATAATAATTTTTGTATGAAATTGATATTGACTTTTAATATTGTAGGGTCTTAAATCTCCCTGTAAAATATTACGAAAAAAAATAAATTTGGGTGCCGAGTAACAGGCGAGTCTACCTAAAAGGTCGGTGAGCTGTCAATTGACCTCTTTTGCGTCTTTAGCTTTTTTGTAAAAGTTAGCGATATTTAGGAGTTTATTTTGACCTGCATCGTCAGTGAAATAGTATTTAACGTTTATATTGACCTAATCTCACTCATTTATTTAAATTTTTTTATTTGGTTACTGTCGCACCCCTTTTCAATCTCATAATTTTACGGAGTGTAGACAAGGATTTATTCTTGATAACTTAACGCTTGTATTGAGTATTGCTGTGCTTGAACACTATGATTGAGCGTCTGGTGTGTCGTCTTAGCAGTTTTTCAAATATCTGAAAGAGTTCTATCCACTCCACTGCTCGCTGGCAACGCTGGCGAAGAACCGTGGAGTGATGTTTAGCTACCTGGAAGGGCAAAAATTGGTGGTAAGCAAACAGCCAAAGATAACACTGTTTGGACTTGTATTGCGCCTGGCAATCATACTGTCAGGTATGGTGCAATGAATATACTCAAAGAATCATGGAGACCCACCGGGTTACGCTAAACATCTTGTATGTACGTGGGGTTTGTGTAGCCCAATTAGCCCATGTAAATAGGTTGTGGTACTAGCAATGGGACCAACAATTTTTTTCGAGACAAAGGGTAGAGATCGGTTCAAAGAAATCTTGAGATTTGGTGACAGCTTGGCCATACCCTAAGATAATATCGTTTCAGTGCATTTAAGACATCGGAAGTGATTTTAACTGTCATTCCATAACTGAAAGATAATACTATACACATGGCTTTAATGAGTTAGACAACCATATTACGTATTCCTTTTAAACACGGATGGTTATAGACAACCTTTCGGACAGATCCAAGGGACATGGCCGGATTCACAGTGTGATTGGCTTCAAGTCCGGAACCCAAGATTTTGATCCTCTGGGCTTTCCCCTCATCTAAAGGCTAGGGCAAGTCGCCCGGTATCCGTCGTATTTTTAATCTCAGTGAAAACAGCAGCATGGCTATATTCGGGAGGCTGCCAACTGTCTATTTTACTGCGTAAACTCGGGGAATCGCATTACCAGAGCCATGTTAGCCACAGCCATCACCAGAGCCACGTCCGCACGCAGCCATGAATTCAGGCTGGAGCTAGCAGTCCCCTTGAGTCCATTCATTGTCCAATAAACAACATGGTGCAATTCATAATTAAGTAGCTCGTGCCTCTTTGCTAAAAATCTCGGGTGACTACGTGGACGGAGTCACGTAGCCAATTCGGAAGTCCGAGGCGGCCAGTATCTTATTCCCAGATGATGAGTAGAGATAAGTAATTTCCACTCATGTGCGGCGAAGTGTAAGAAGTGTCGTTCGATATGAAGACACCCCAAGCACTAATCAGTGTAGCCGACTGCGTGTTACAAGGAAGGTTCCCTCACTTCTTCATTATGTTCATCCACCCTTTGGGACGAGAAGATTAGTTGATTCAATTTATCTTTCGCTTCGATGGAAATGATGCAGACGCAGCAAATACTGTTCTCCCTACAGGTAGGTGAAATCTTCAGATTTACTCTTTAGTAAAATTGATTTAATGGTAGGAAGCTTCTGGCATAAAAAGTTAAGCAGATAAGTTTCTTTGCTCGGGTTAGGCCACATCTCGAATACGATGCGACCATCTAGAACGCTGTGCGGAAGCATTTAATACGTGAAACATAATATGTACGAAAGAGAGACGCACGGTTCGTGAAAAACTGCAGCAAGAGATTTGGAAGTTCAACGCAGCAGGTAGTAACGGACTATTAGGTTCGAATCCGTGAGAGAAACGGTGACTGCAAGTCTAAGATTGTTTAATAATTTCAGGTCAATCGAACTTGGGTGACACGAAGGATATTATTTTAACTTTTACTCTAGCGCTAAAAAATAAGAGAGATTCATAATAAAACAAAATCCTATTAATTCTTATATTCCCCGCAATGTATTCTTTGAGAGTAGGTTATAATACCACATGTGTCATTGTGATGGAAAATGGCATCCACAAAAACTTATTGAAAATGAGGCGGAGTCTGTTTTTGAAAAATGTTTTGAGTAGACACTCGTTATCATATTTTTTTTAATTATTTTCCAGGTGTCATCTGCGCTGACCGCCGGAATTCCCTTCTTTGGCTTGTCAGCGAGCTAAGGTCCCGCAAACTTCCTTTTCAATCCATTTCGGTGAGTGCTGGAAGAAGTTCTCTCGTATTCTGTCATTTTGAGCGTTCTCAGTTGCAACAAATTGGAAATCTCCCTCTCGATGACTCCGATGTAGCTCAACGCTTTCATGATCATTTGCCATGGCAGCCCTCGTTTCCATTTAATTTTCTGAATTAGCTGCGCAAGCCCAAGCGAGAAGTGATTCCACAAAAAAATATATATGCTCTACATTTTCCAAAATTGGACGAAAGTTTTTATTTATTTTAATTTACTTATCCAATGTTTCAACTCGTGTAACAAAATATAAGTTACTGTGTGTGTGATTACCGATGAGCCAAAAAGACTGCGGTGGGAAGGAAGTTGCATTTAGTATGAGAAATAAACTAGTTAAATGACCACAAAAGATTTTATTCGCAAAGTAAAAAAACTATAAATGAATCCCGAACGCTTCGTTAAAACTGCTGCGAATGAAAAAAAAAAAAAGTGTCACACAGCTGATGGAAGGATTAGGTTTGGAACGTTTGAGACTTGGAGAGTACACGCTAGTCTAAGATTACTTGGAAAATCTCTGATCAGGTGAGTTTCAGGACGACAGGGAGGATATTATTTTGACACCGCACTACATCTCTAGAACTGATAGACGCGACAAAGAAGAGGGATACACTGCCGAACGGTACAAAAATTCCCTTTTTTCCCGCACCGTTAACGATTATAAAAAAACAGCGTGACACTATCTTAAGACTTATCGTAAACATACAGTTCACTTAATATGTCCCCTCCCCCCTCCTTTGCCCCTGTTATCCTCCTTCTTTCCATGGCTGGCTTCCCAACACCCCCTGCCACTAGAGGTGCTATATTAGGAAAGGTTGGTCAAGTTTCCGACCATTTTCTATTGGCTGAGCTCTTTTTACCCATGAATCCCTCTGATTGGAAGGCACTAGACGCCATTGATACTGTAGTTCATCGCCATGGAATAGCATTGAACTGAGTGGGAGGAGTTTTATAATATGTTATTCAGAGGTATTTTTACGGTAAGTTCACCAGAAGATTTTATGAAATTATTAGCTAAAAGACTGATGAATCGATTGTAGTAATTGAAATCAGTGTTTCTTCGGTTTTTCGTATTTTTAAACTATATGAAATGACTTGCATGGACACGACCCGTTGCTCCCTCTTAATTTGATACATATTTTGTGTTGTAAAACTGTAAGTTATCTTATTATTTTTGACTGTCCATTTCGCTGAAACCCTGAATATATTATTATCTATGTAATATACCGCAAAAGCGAAAATGAGATGGCGAGGTCTGGCCACATATGTCATTCACAATCGTTGGTACTAATCCCGTTGTATTATTATCTTTGGTTGGCTTATGAGAATAAGTGTTTCATTGTTATTTATAATGATGTAAGTATTTATTTTTTTACGTTTTTTGAACACTGAATTCATTATTATCCGAGGAATATGGATGAAAAGCGAAAGTAAGACTTTTGTCCCCGCTGTGAGTAGTCCCTCGTTTTTTTTCCCATTGCTAAAGTGACGACGATTTGTAATTGTGTAACTTTTTAATTATTAACGTTTCCAGAACCCAGAATTTACCAATCCATTGGTAAATTCTGGGTTCTAGAAATTGTAATTAGAAAACCATTACAATGGTCACGTTACCAATGGTCCTAATACAGGGTTCTTACCTGCCGCATGCCTCTGCAGCGGCTCGCAGGATAGTATGTAGATGTGGTTGATCACTTGGTATGAGCATCGCCTCATGCATATGTACTCACGGAAAAGGCTGGGGGCACAGAAATATATTAAATAGATCATTTTATGGTGAGTCAGAGGTTTAGGAAAAGAGTCAAGAACTCGCGCAGCTTTCCGGGGGTGAATGCGGACTCAAGATCTTAATTTAGTCCTTGTGAAATTTGATGTTAAGATTCAAAATGTTTAGTAAAAGCAGGAGGATGAAGGGATGGGACGTGGAGGCAATAAAGGCGTGAAAAGAAGGAAATACCTGTAGCTGGTGGACATTAGTAAAATTGAGGGAAAGAAAATGCTGGCAACCGGGGAAATGTGGGAGAGTACAAAAACAGGAGTAGTCCGTCCGGCAGAGAAAAAGCAGAAGTGATGGAAACGAGAAGGATCAAGAGACACTAGGTCAGATTAAGGGATGAGTCAGGAAATAGAGGAGAGAAGGAAGTGAAAACACGTCAACACCGAAATAGGCAAGAGGAGGTATTAGTAATTGAATACTGTACTCCAGCGGGTTACTAATCTCTGGCGCAGGGGCGACTCCAGACCAGAGGTTCGGGAGAGGGTGGCAACGAGGGGGGGGGGGGGGCAACACTGGCTCTGGAGGTATGGAACACTTCCCAGGAAAAAGGGGAGTTCGGGGGTTTCGTCCCGAGAAATCGTAACAAACTATGTGTAAAATGAAAAAAAAGCTCTTATTTAGCTTAAGACATATGGCTACCATCGTACTTCACACCATAAATAATTTTTGCTTTTAGTTTTATTTCTATGAAAAATTAAATAAAATATACCAGGCTTTGGGGGGGGGGGGCAATTACCATACTGCCCCCCTCCCCCCCTTGGAGCCGCCAATCATCTGGCGAAGGATGACTGGTGGAAAGGAACATGCGAGGAAATGGAAAAGCTATGGAAAGTGGGTGCGCTATGCGCTGAAGTGAAAATGTTATCGGGGTGTAAGCCGTATCGAGCGAGATGCAAATCCAATTGAGAGAGATTTTTCATTGAATTTTAAGAATTATTCTATCTGAGCACATATGATTTGAGAAAGGAAGTGCTATCACTTTCAGATTCTAATGCAATTATGTTCAAAATCTGAGTGATAAATACTACTATCTCCATGGATTCATTTTGCCCTTTCCCCCTCCACACTTCATGCATTGTTTCACAGAATAGCCCTGAGTTTCAATACTGCCTCCGATACTTGTAGTAGTCGCAACTCGGAATGTTTTTTAACGGCGTACATATATGACCTGTTGAGCAAATTGAGTTACCTACTGAACTTGGGGATATTGCGGCGTATGTTTCCATGGGGCCTGAATGAAGGCTTGTCCATTGTTCGGGTTCCCACCGCGTTCATTGTTGACTTTAGATAACAGTTTTGCCCGGTTTCCTCAGAGCGTCTTCAGGTCGAAGTGAAGGTCTTCGACCTGAAGACGCTCGGAGGAAACCGGGCGAAACTGTAGTCTAAAGTCAACAGCAAACGCGGTGGGAACCTGAACTTGGGGATTTCAAAGCTTCATTTAATGAGTCAGCCATACATCATACCTACCTTCGTAAAACACTCAGTCGCAATAAGGAATAGTAACGTTGATACAGTTGTAGGCTAATATTTTTATTGGTCAAGTCGTTGCCTGATCTCCATCATGGGATAAAATAATCGTGTACCGAGGCATGTCTTTTCACGATAATGCCTGTTGCTCACGGTAAAATTTTCCATAAAAGAGTTTTATTAAAAAAATTATTGAAAGTTTTATGAATCGTACGTAAAACGTACTTGCTTGCTATCGCTAAAACTATTCATAAAACCGCAATGTCCTGCCATCTATGAGACGCTTTGCGAACACGTGAAGTGATAAATGCACTCTCTTTTGGATGACTGTTAGGCTAAAAACTGTATACATTGTTTATTTACTTACTTTCTGATAACACTCAACGGTGCTAAGGATCTAATACATTCTTCTAACAAGAAGGATACTGCCTCAACGTTCCATGAACTTCCAGCCGTGTTTGTTTACGTTTTCCTTGTTTGGCTTCCCATGGATACGAGATTATTATCAACGCGATGAGCGGAACTGAGCGAAACGTCTCATTGGTTGTTGCATAAAACGGTTTTATGGAAATAGAACCTGTCCTATTCCGTAAAACATGTCATAACACTAGGTTTTATAAAACGGTTTTATCTTTAGCAAGGTCATTTTTATAAAATTAGTCGATTTTATAAAACGTTTTACCGAAAATTTTACCGTGAGGGACAGGCATAAGAAGTAGGTGAGACTGGACTGTCTCTAATTGCCTCGTACATTCTAGATCGATTTGCTTACTAATCCTACGGAATGCATGCCAGCAATTTTCGTAGGTAAGATGCCACTCCAGTGTCCATGCTTGCGAGGTTATAACCAACCAGATGTTCGTTGTTACGTAGAAATAATGAAAAATAAATAATTCCAAGGCATGTCTGCAATGTTTCCAGAAATAAAGGACTGTGACGATAACTTTTGAGGATATCTATACTAGCCACGGTAATACCGTTACGTATGGTGGATTTTTTTGTGGGCTTTTAAGGAGCAAGATGCTCAAGACTGCTGGGCATACAATGCAAGAAATCAGTCTAAAGGGTTCGCTTAACACTATAGTCCGCGAGGTTAAATCCAAACTTCTTGCTGATTCCACAAAAATCCATTAGGGAAGGGGACGCCCCGATATCTTAACTCTCTAAAGCACTAAGCATGATATCGAGGGATCCGGATTCGTATCCCGGTCAGGGCGAATGATTTTTCTCTGTTGAATTTCGCCCTGTAACGATGTTTGTCAATTGTAATAGATTATGACGACATGACTGCTAATATCCATTGTGATAAGAAGGGTTAGCTCCGAGGGAAGGGGTCATATCTCGAGATAGGGCGTGGAGGAGGGCCCATAAGTAGGGTCTCATTGCGATGTAGACATGGCGAGTAGTGGGGTTTCGAGGGAAGGGGTCTCTTGGCGATATAGACAGGGCGACGTATGTCCTTGTATGAATTAATTGAATGGGTTTAAAATAAGCATTAGATTTATCGTCATTGTTTTAAATTTTATTACTCTCCTCTATTTGGTCGTGTAGGTTACAATTTTGATTATAATTTTAAAGCTTACGTTTAGGTACAAGTTTGTGGCCTGTGGCTCGAAAAACATTGGTTAACACTGCATTGAAGGATCGATTTAGGCTGTGGAATAGTAAATTCTATCGTACGAGAAGTATTAGCATTCATGTAAGTCTAAAGATTTGGAAAATTATGATACTCGTTCACAATTTTAGGCCACTTTCTCTTGAAAGTAGCTCCAGAGTCATGATAATTGTTTTCACTGCAAGTAGCGTGGAAATTGTATCAGTTTGTAGTATTTTTTATCTTAACCCCTCAGAAGAGATAAGCTGTGTTGAAATTTTTAGTGCAAAAAGGAATATAATTGTATGTTAGAATGTTATTTTTACAAATCATTGTTGTAACTGTTGCTGTCTGAGAGCTCAAATGGATAAAATGGACTCCTAGATAAGTTCTGTGAAGCTACAGGGAGTATGAATTGAAGGGTTAATACATCAAAGACCTAAGAAGTCGGAAGAATTATTGTATGAGGAGGTTAAACGATAAAATAATGGAACAAGTTCACGGTTTTGTATACTTCAGACGAAGGTGTTTGAAAGAAGGAAGGGTAGTTACGGAGATGAAGTTGCGTGCGAATGCTGGAAGAAAAGAAACAGGTAGTATATGCAGCATATTAAGATATGTGTGGGAAGCAAAAATCGCAGTATCAAAAAGTGTTATCGTCCCCACTTCAATGGACGACAGTGAAACTAGCGTGTGCTTGGGTAAACGTGAGTTTCGGCTAAATGCAGTGGCAAGAGTCATCTGAGAACTATCTCGTTTCTCTTAAGCTAACGTTCTATTGGGTCAATACACTGATTTGAGTAAGGTTGACACATATTGCATTGAATTGTTTGTGTGCAATACATTCCTGAAAATAAAACCAAAAGTAGTGAATTGTGTGTTTTTAAAATTACATTTGCATTTTTTGCTTTTTAAAATTACTTCCGCTCAAGATAGAGAGTTGGTATTTTTTAAAGCAAATGGCTGAAAAAATGAAGTTTATAATTGTTTCAATCAATTATCTTTTCCAAGTCGTATTTGTCTGAAAATCACGTTTTTAGCTGAAAAATCTCCCATTTTTCTCTGAAATCAACAATAGCATATTTCCTAGACAACCAGATTTTGGTCTTCAACGTATTTAAAATTCATTTTGCTTAATTAAGCTAATTAGGAAGACTAATCATTGGGTTTTGTGCTGTGGTTTATTTTTTTGCTTTTAAAACTAATTTCACTCAAGATAGAGAGCTCAAGTTTACTTTATCGGATACAATGAAGTTTCTCATTTTGTCAGTCGATTTTCCTCTTATATGATGAATAGAGATACGTTATTTAGCGTAAATATTTTGTATTTTTAGCATTCATTATTTTAAATTTAGTATTTTCTAGCAATAATTATTATAATATTAGCAAATAAATAGCAAAGTGTGGAAAATTGGATTTATGGGATTGAAATGGTCACAAACAGAGGATTCTGGTCAAAATTATGATATGTACATCTTTGTGTCATATCCTGTACTTGAAAAAGATACTTAGAAAGTTTAAGCGAGTCACAAGGTGTCCTACCGTGCTCTTCAGAAGATCAGTCAGAAGAACACTGTTTCAGGCTTCATAGATGTTGATTGCGTTCTTCAAAAAAGCTGTTTTACTGGTTGTCTTAGACTATAGAATTTCTATTCAACAAATGTTCTCTATTAGGTATAATTCACATCAGACTGTTCCACTGGGCTTTTCCATGGATTGAATCTTATCATTTTGCTTGAAAGTAACTTAAGGGGTGTAATGACCTCTTGATTTTCATATTGGAGATATTGATATGGAGAGTGTAGCCATAAATATCAACTGCAGTGCCAGTTGAAACAGCCTTGGGCTGCAGTTTTTCCATTATAAACGATATGGCAATAAATATACGATCATTGATTCTTCTGCGTAGCTTTATTTCATCAAAGGAGGGGTCAATTGGCTCCACGTAAATGAATTTACCACCTGGTGATACGAATGGTATTTTGTGAAAAGCGATGAACTTGAATAATAATATTTTCAGATGTTTGTATCTTATTGAAGTGAACAAACAGTTCCTATTACGTGGTTGGCTGGAGACTAACTGATTAATCTATGCCTGACGTTGCGTTTATGACTTTAATATGAGAATTTACGCAATAAAATTTGTTTTAAACTCGCTTTTTTTTAACTTCCTGATATTTTGTACCATATTTGAGCTTGTCGAAAGCCGTGTCAATGACTAGACTACGTAGAGTATAACTGGAAGATTGTGACCGACAGAACTTCGGCATTAGATATGAATGCGTGCACGCATTCATATCTAATGGACTTTTTCATGCCAAACTATCAAATTCATGTATACTATCGAGAAATACATTTTAGATAACATGTAGTTTTTATCAGCTGAAGCAATAGAATGCAGGTGAAAGCTTGGCCGTACCCTCAGATAATATCGTTCCAGTGCATTTTAGACATCGTTAGTGATTTTAACTTTCATTCCATAACAGAAAGATAATACAATACAAATGGCTATAATATGTTAGACAAGCATAGGATAATATGACAACATATTTTTTTAACACGGATGCTTATGGGTAACCCTTCGGACAGGTCCGATGAACATGGCCGTATTATGCTATCAGAAATTTACTTCCGGTTTAGACCGGAATTGTTACCTTTGCATCAGTACGACGCTTCGGTGGACTTAACAATACGATTGCGTGCTTAATAGACTGTTCATTATAAGAAATTACAATATTTTATTTTCTCATATCTCCGATTTATCTAAATAGCTCTATCAATATATTAGATTACCTTTTATATTAATATCTATTAATTATAATTCACAAAAATAATAAAATAAAAAATAATTAAAATAGCAAAATTATTAATAAATAAAAAAACACCGAGATATTCATAGCTATTATCGTCCTCGAGGTGACGAATGACGCTCCCGTCAACAAGTTACACGTCTTCCTTGATCTCCGAAAATATTCCTCTCGCCAAGTGGATGGATTCACACTTGTCCAATCCGAACTCCATCCCTATAGCCTCATTGTATTCCAGTACGGTGTCCAGGGCAGTGCGAAGGTCTTTCGCATTAGAAGCATAAAGCTTCAGGTCATCCATATAAAACAAATGGGTGACCTTATGCTTCCTGTCACCTGGAACACCGCACATGTATCATCTACCTCGTCGCAGCCTAAGGGACAGGGGTAGGAGAAAAATACAGAACAGTAAGGAGCTGAAGCTGTCGCCTTGAAAAACGCGCTGGTACGCGCACGGTGGTATGTTACCAACTCTGTAGAAACTGACCGCTTGCCTGAAATCAGAACGAAGCGCGCTTTCCAGAGTGGTAACAGGCGTTGGATGCAGGACACTACCTCTGGGTGGACTTCCATCAATTTCAGCATGGCGATGATAAGCTCATGCGAAGTGGTGTCAAATGCCTTCTTGTATTCCACCCAGGCCATTGATAGGTTTCGCTTATGCTGGATGGCATCAACAAACAAAAAAAATTAAGTTTATTTCTGTAACACTAGGTACCATCCTGTTAGCGATTTCAGTCTGTTATGCATTTCACCGTTGCCTTTCAATTTTTTTATTTAATATTTACCTTTTGCGTTTGAACAATACTGAATCGTTTGAATGTATTGGAGGAAACTTTGGAAATTGGAGATTTAAATTTCTAGGACAAGTGTTCACTTAATTGCTTAAAATTAAACCAGCTTCAAAAATCTTCATATATTCTCATATTTTATTGAAATAAGTATGCCTCGTAATGATGTAAATGATTTTCCCACAGTTTCAGTATTTCCATGGATTTATGATTAAAAAATATATTTTGGACGAATGCACTTAACGGCAACAAAACCGTGAAAATTACTATGAATGACCTTAAAAAACCGTGAATTAGACTTCAATGGACGAGTGGTTAATCATTGAGTTAAGATAGAAGTAGGTGGGTGCAACATGATATATGGGATGATAATGGCGGTGGTTTCATCTTTAAAGAAGAAGCCTTGCGCTACAAGCTGTGATTATTATGCAATTGTATTACCAGTCTTTCGATGACACTAACCAGAAGTGTGCTGAAAGTCAAACTCGGGAAATGATTTCGTAAACGTTTTCACAGTGACACTCCATTCCTGTACTTTAAAATAAGTATAGGGTTTTACTTATTATTCACCTGTTTAATCTCCGAAAGAAACTACATACCAATCGAATATATCAAGACATTTTATTCCATAGAAGTATGTATCAGTGTCCAAAAAAAACCTCTAGTGAGATGGCTGGAGCGGTAATCGTGAGTCACTGAGTCCATATTTTAATAACTTTTCAATTAAGTCGAACAAAAAAGCTTGTTACACGTTTCACTTAAGTATATACATCTGTTTATACTGAGAACATCATCATGCATACAGTAATTTAAATGATGCGAGAATTATATTTCGCCTTAATTAAAACATTTTTGTGACTAGGGTTTTCTGCAAGGAATTTGAAATTTAAGCGAAAATCACATCTAAATACATTCTTTTAACTCGGCATGATACATTTATATCTGCTAGCAGCCATTATAAATATATGAAACGTATTATTTTGCATTTAGAAGAAAATATGTAGGTACATATGCAATCGAATTATTACGGAATATACTTCATGTGCCTTAATGCTACGTGATAAAATAGTGTTGAATTTGAAAAATGAAATCGGCAACCTTGTTTTTACTTTTATCTACTGATATTACTAGTAAGGACACGTATGCAAAGTGTAACGCAAATCTGTAAATTAACAAAATTGTTCCAACCACCCTGATAATCGAAGATGTGTTCCTTTCAGCAGAACCCCGTGGAAGATGCTATGGAGCTGTCATCATTGGAGGAATTGCTCGGAGTCAAGTATGCCAACTGCAAAAGGAAGGTGGTAATACCTCAAGACAGATGGCAGCGCCTGAAGGAGGCGATAGACGAAGACGGGAGGACATGTTTGATGCAGGCAGCGAGAGATGGCGCCTTGGAGTGCGTCGACCTCCTGCTGAGATGCGGCGAATACGTCAACGCCTGTCGGGATGTCCGAAGTGGCGAGGACCAGCGTCGCAGAGCAATCGACTTCGCAATCGACGGTGATCACCATTTGGTCGTTCTCATTCTCCTTCAATGGGACTCTGTCCCCCCAGACCCGAAAGTTACTGTTCTCTTCGAGAAATTCCAATCTATGGTAGAAACAGTCGAAGAGATCCGCGAGTTCTTCGACCAAAGAAATAATTTTCACGAATTACTGAAGGAAAATGATTGCTCTAAGGTCGAGGAAATCTTGAGAAACAACGAAGACAGCCTTGGAGGCCCAAATTTTTGGGTGAGCAGCCAGGGCCGTTCATCATTATACACAGCAGGTTATGAATCGGCATACGACTGCTGGGCCCTTCTGATGTCTAAGAAATTTGAATGTCTGGAGTGGGAGATGGGAAAAATGAACTCATTGCGTGAAAAACATTCTGATAATTTGAACAAGGCGATGGGAAAGCGCTTCATGGACATGGAAGATTGCCACATCTACAAGATGTTGTTGAAGACCAAGGTGCGCGGAAGTCTTGAGGATGCGAGGATGAGAATTCAAAGCATTTACGAAGATGCCAACAAGGTTCCGGAGGCCAAGCTCCTACTGCAGTGCCTCCAGGATGAACCACACTTTGAGGTTGTTTTTGATTTGGATAAGAGCGACATATCCTGCATATACTCTGAATCCTCGTCCACGGTCCTTGGAATCATGGTTCCTAACCTTGACCGCGTATACGTTTCTGCGTCCCTGAAGACTAATTCGAATGTCGTAAGCAACCTTGTCCATGAACTGACTCACAAAGCTATGCACGTCATATTCCATAACGAAGGTCTTCCTTACAGAAAGAATGAATCCAGACAGGAGGAGGAATATCGTCAGTTATATTCCTCCATATTTTCCCCCAGAAACGTGGGCAAATGCAACCAGATCATCAAAAGGGTGAAGAATTATAAAGAGATGCACCACCTTCAAGAACTAATTGTGAGAGTTCCAGAAATCATCACCGAAAACATACTGGGGAGTGGCAGAATGAAAGGGTGCAGTCCGTGGAAAAATGGTGATGAAGAAAAACTCTTCAAGTACTACTCCAACTACGTGGAAAGGGAAATTAAAAATAGGATTAAAAACAATGCAGCGAGACGCAGTATGCCAATTTGTGATGTACTGCTTTATCCCGATTTACAAGTAGATAACATTGGAAATGCAAAGACGGCTTCACACAATGATATAGACTTTCTCCAAGTGTCCAACTTGAAACTGGGTTTGAGTCACTTGGAAAAGTCACTAGAGAACCTCGTGGGAGTACAATGGAAGATTTTCATGAAGTCAAAGACTTATTTTGAGACGGGCTTGAATAGAGGAACTTTTGGCAATTTGGCAGTGTTGTGGGACGAGGAAATGGGAATGGAGTTCTGCAAAAAATCTAAGGAATGCGAAGAGAGATGTCCAGCAAAGGTTTTCAAAGGGCTCGTGGGTTTAGTCACGCTGGTCATACCGAAGAAATTCTCGGTTCCCGGGGAAAATGAACCGGTTGATTACGGCTGGCGACATTTATCAACAAAGACTAAGACTTGGATTTTGGACAGGAAGGTGACTTTTCAGGGTACGGATGTGACTCTGAGGGAAATGATCGCAGGTGTGGTCGAAATAGGGAATGTGGAAACCACAGTGAGCACCTTGATAGATGCATATGACGTATCATTGCTCATAAATCAGGGAACTGCTGCGTTCGGAAGACACGTGGTATCCGAGTTGGAGAAGAGGGGAGACGATCTTCTGAGAAAGCATCCACAGAGTTTTATTTCCCGCAGAATGAAGGTGAGGGCCGTGAATTTTGAAGAAGAATTGATACGGCGTAGGACTAGCGACGCTGTATTCATATTCAATGCTAGTGAAGATGATCTAAGAAGCTGGAAAGCGAGGCTGGGTGAAGATTGCTGTTGGTATGACGAGAGTATACACAGCGGAAAACGTTACTTCCTGGTAAAGAATCTTCATCCGTCTGACAGTGAAAGCGATTATTACGATGAAGTATGCAATAAATTGAAAAGCTTACCCGATCCAGGAGGACAGTGGCAGTTTGCACACTTTTTTCAATACGAGGAGCGTGAGTTCGTCCACATTCATTCCCAGTACGTCAACGCCAAAAGCTTCCAAGTGTTGGCCGATGATCCAGGCAGTGGCAAGTCGGTGCTCGTCAATTCTAAAGCTCGCGATGAGAAGAAGTCGCATCCCGGGAGTTGGGTCGAGGTGGTGGAATTGACAGAACATGAAGGCATGATCGCAGAATGGAATGAGGAAGACGTGGAAGAATTTTTATTCCTTCTGATTACCAAAGCGAAAATCAGAAGATCTACTGATGGTAAATTGTCTTTGGAGGAAAAAATGTTTAGACTATTCTGTCGCGCGAAAGAGAAGGTGCGCGTGTACTTTGATGGTTTTGACGAAATATGCCCGTGTTACAAGGAGAAAATTTCTTCATTCCTGGAGACGCTGTCAAAGATGAATGTCTCGTTTTTCGTGACAACCAGGTCGCACGAGTGTAAAGACCTGGAGAGGCGACTTTTTACCGTCGCGCACAACTTGATTCCCTTCGACAAGGAGGAGCAAATTCGATTCATAAACCTGGAATGGAATGCTTTGCTCAAATCTTTGCATGGGTTAGAACGAAAACAAAAAATCAGTAACATCGTTTTCAACCTGAGGTCTCGCTGTTTGGCGCAAGAAAATGATTATATGAGTGACGCTGTTGAACAACTTTTAAAGGATGAAGCGAATTCATGCATCGACTTCAGGAAGTCAGCTGAGGAAATGATAGATAATTGCAACTGCCTGATTAAGGACGAAGGATACATATCCGAGATTCCTCTGCACACCTGGATGTTGGCGTATGTTTGCTTCCAGGATGATTCCATTTTTTCAGTTTCTTTGCGACTACCATTTCTTTATACACGGTTTATTGATTTAAAAATCAATATTTATAGGATTGAGAAAGCAAAGAGCCTAGGACACGCGGTCGTCAGAGATAGTTGGGAACAGACCTTTAGGGAGTCTATTTGGGAGTATATGAAAAAGTTCTCTGCTTTTTTTTATACCAGAGACGAGAAATACAAGCCGCAGAAGAAAGAGATCCATCGTATGCGGAGGGTAGGGTTAGTTGTCGGGCAAGAAAATTCGCCAACGTTCATCCATAGAACATTTGGAGAATGCCTCCTCTCGCTTTGGGTACTTGAGAAGGCAGTGGACATGGAAGTGGCAAAGGTGTTTCTGGTGCAGGTTCTCGTGGATGAGCAATATGCAAAAGCACGAAAATTTATTGATGTGCTTTTACTGTCAGTGTATGAAAACATTTCTAACGACTGCGGAGAAATTAGTGGATACAAAATAACTCTTCCTAAACAGTGGGCAAGGCTTGAAGGACAGGATTTAGTGATAACTGCCCAAAATTGTATTTACAAGTCGATAATGGAATGTCACGAAGGCATTCTGCAATCCCTGGCAGAATATTTCAAGAAACATCTAGCTGGTGTGTTGTTTGGTGAGGCTGATGGGGATTTGGTCATGTTTGAAATGTTAAAATCAAAAATCCCCGATGTAGATAGTGCTAATGCCTTCACTTTGTGTGGCGGGTATACACTATTTCGTACTAATTCCCGCGGTTATTTGGTAGACGATGTTAAAAGCCTCTCATTACTCCAAAGTCTCCTGAAGTTGGCAGAGAAGAACGGCCTCATCGATCATCTTGGAGACTTAATATCAAAAGAAGGTTTGTGGTGGACGGGTGTTTATTGCGAGAATCTGTGGCATAATGAAGAGGCGAGAGCAAAATTTTGTTCCATATTTGATTTCCTATTGAGGCACAAAAACGTATTGGGTACAGCGTTGAAAGATGAGATCATGAGTATGGCATGCAAAAAGTTCTTCACCAGCGCGTCACTCAAATCGTTCCATTTCATGCAACACCTCCTTGATTCGGTCCTCGAAGATGTAGATTTCCAGAAATTGCTCACTCCATTTTCTTCAGACCGATCTTTTGAAAAGAACAGGAACTTTGTCACTGCTTGGACGAGGGTCGTTACTGAAGGGACGGTAGATGAGATACAACAGTTTTGGAATTATTTGAAAAGGAAACTTCCAACGAGGGAGAAAAGGACGGAATTCCTTCGGAGGAAAGATTATGACGGCAGGAATGCTCTTCTCACTGCTTTCTCATTACCGCGGAACGATGCCGTCATTCCTTCCGTATGGCGATTGATAATGGAAGAATGTCTTCCAGGAGAACGCAAGGGATTCATCATTGAGAGTTTCAAAGGTTTAGAAAACTTGCCATACTTTGGATATTTAACGGATTATTTCTCGAGATGGGAAAATGATATTAGTATGAGTGATTTGATTAGTTCTGAAGAATTAAGGTCACTCATCTACTCTAAGAACTGTTACAACGAGCTCTTTTTTATTTAATGTTTTCACCCTCGAGCCAGTTTAAACTTAAGATAGCTGACATCTTCAGGTTTCGGAAAGTCGTCTTTAAAAGAGTCGTCTTTATTCCTCCCAGTATTCGCAGGAATTTCAAATTTTTTTCCAGATAGTACACGACATACCATTGGACAAATACGGATGCATAATCGGCTTTTTAGTGGAATCATATCTGAATAAGTCGACGGGGACAGTTTAATAAAATATTTTATTATGCTAAGGAGACAACTACTGCTGGAGAGGAGATATTTCAGGGCAAGGGAAGTGAAAGAGAGAATTCGCGATAATCAGAGACTAGGCTTTGTGAGCAGTTTACACCCTTGTCCCACAATCTCAAGCAATGACAATATGTATCTCTAATCACCGAAGAATAAAATAATTCAAGTTCTAAATACAGAAAATTTCAGAGAAAAACTATTAGAGAGCTACTTTTCAGATCGCTTTGGAGGACTATTTGATTCACAAGGTTACTAATGGTTTCCTCACTTCTGCAAAACATCACCATTTGACCATCTGATGAAGGATGCTGCTTGGGAAGTTGACTGCACTTGGCTGAGTGAATTATTGACGCAGAAAGTCCTCTAAAAAGCAAGATGGAGGCCACTACGAGTAATATTTTTCATTTAAAAGGTGAGCTTCAACTAAATGGCGTAGCAAATATCCACAGATGTGATTCACACTTAGATTAACCTTTCAGATGAGGCAGTAGTGATGTACTAAGTGGTTATTTGAAATATTTAAGTCACATCAACCACCCACACTCGTGATTCATTCGTGATTGACAACTGATGAATGAATATTGTTGCAGTTCGCGATCTATATGAGCCACTAACGATCACAGAACGTTGTGATTAATAAGAAATCGTAGTAGCTACTGTTAGCTTCTTAATCGCGAATGGTAATGAGAATCGACTATGAGCTTCCGGCTATTTCGGGTCTTTCTGGAAAGTACTGTTTGATTTGAACTTTCAAGGGCCACAACCCCGGTGGCCATTCGGAATTAAATTACTACAGTTAGTTCCACGTTTTCAATTTCCCATGGCGCTTACGGATAACTGTGTTCCTGGCTCTACTTCACTCTTTCCCCCCTTTCCTTTAGTCGTCAGCTCTTGCGATGCCATTAGCTACCCTGCCAGCAGATATTGACTAATTGTATGCCTTAAAGTAATAAATATTATTCAAGCCATGGATTGTTATTGTAAAGATAAATCATAGAGGGTTTCAAAGTAAAATTAAACAGCTTTTAAACGCCTATCATGCCCGTACGAATTCGCAAAAAATGCAACAATGAGCCTGGCGTGAACATACAGACATGCGAAGTTTGAAATTCCGTAGTTTCTGTAATTTAGCACTTCAACATGTTTTACTGTCGAGTCTTGGAGTGTTCAAGGGTTAGGTTATATTCTTTATCATCATCATTGGTTGTTCAATCCTAAGATTGGTTGACGGAAGCCGTCCATCCTTCCCTATCTAATTCTGTGATATTCCCTTACTACCTGGTAGTTCTCCATATGCACTTTCCTCTTTATTTGACCAGTGTATTTATTCCTTGACCTTCCTCTTCAGACTTTTCTCGCTATTTTTCCATCAGTTATATTCTTCACAAACCCATTGTGTTTCAGTGTGTCACCAATTCATCTGGTTCTTCTTTTCTGTATCGTGTTCCATATTCGTCCTCTCCCCTTCTACTCCTCTATAATCTACTCCATTACTTATTTCGGCCGTCCATTTTATCTTTAGCATCCTCCTCCAACACCATGTTTCAATTGCCTCCTTACTTTTTTTGTCTGCCACTCCAATGGTCCATGTTTCCGATCCTTTCCTGGTCCTTCCGATCCATAGAGAGACACGCTCCACACTAATGTTGTCGCTTGCTGTTTCCTCGTCCGTTGCCCTATTTTAATTATTAAATTTAAAATTATGTAAAAAATGTGCGTTTGATTTACATTGACTTGATAAATGAATTCATCTATGTAAAATGTAATTGCCTTGTATTAAATGCATATTTTGTTGGCTTTAAAATTTCAATGCATATAAATAAAAATATTATAAATATGAATTTGATTTTCAAATAAACTGTGGGTAGTTAAGCATTTCTTGAATCTTTGCCTGCTGTTGTATCGAGCACAATACTATTTTTTACTCCTACTTTTTTTGTGTTTACTAATCAGATATTTATTTTTTATGTTATATTTGGTAAAATCGACGTAAAATCTGAACTTATATGATTTTGTTATTTTAGGGCTTACACTAGGACAATCAATGTTTTTATCTATCCATCTTCTTCGAACGCAGTAGCTGCATTTTTATCATGAAAGCTTTCCTACCTTAGGATACTCTGCGCCTGATGTCCGTTGTATTTCTTCCACTCCGCATGTTGGTGTTTCCGAGGTCGGTGAAAAAATCCACTCGCTCTAATTATTATCTCCTCTTCGTGTGATTTTTACATTCCTTCTACTTCTGCATGCGAGAATTTTGGTCTTATTTTTTATTTTCATGTTATATTCTTAAAGTGCTTGGTACATTGTGTTCAGTGATCTTTGAGGGTCATCACGATATTCTGCTTTGACTTCGATATCACCTGCGCAGCGGAGCATGTTTATTTCTTCGCCGCAAACCTCAATTCCGTTCAATCTCATGTCTTGTACTCCTCATAATGCCTCCTCCAAGTACCTATATGTTGAACAGTGCTGGTGAAAGGTTGCATCCTTGTGCGACTACAGTAGAACCCTGGTTAACCGAAATAAAGGGGGGAGAGCCGTTTCGGATAACCAATTTTTCGGTTAAACCGTCATATGCTAAAAATAGCCTATTAACATGGTGTGTAGGAAAAATGAATTTACAAACAATGTCTATATAATAGTGTTTTATTTCAGCTACAAAAATGTTATAATGGGTTAGACAATACCATAAACTAAACAACTGAAGTTACTACAGCATTGTACATTACGTATTATAGAAATCAGTGATTTTTGTTTGCTTATAATTATTTACGGAACCGTTTCCGTTGATCAGGGTTCCGGTTAACCCGATTTCGGTTAACCGGGGTTCTACTGTACTTTCAAAAATTTAGCTTCTGCTTCTCTTCCGTCTCTCATACGCATTTTGGGGACTAGCTTCTTGTATAGCGGGTAAAATATTCTTCTGTCGTTGAAATCCAGTCCGGGTTTTCCCATCAGCCTGAACATCTTGCTCCACTCAACTTTGTCAATGGCTTTCTTCAAGTCGACGAGTCTTATTTATAGCTTTACTGGGATAGCTGTTGCACTGGTCGACTTGGTTCTTGTATCTCACACTTGTAACCTACTCCCGGTCACGTTTTTCCTTCTTATCAAATTCAATAAACCTTCGCTATTACACAAACACACAAAGAGCTTACCTCGTTGCTGAAGGGATTAGTGGTTATTATTATACAGCACATAAATAAAAACACTTTGTTCAATCATTTAAATAGTTTAACACTTTCTTTTAATGAGAAATTAACTTTTGTATAAGAAACGCCAATATTTAGAGCTTTGTAAATATATATTGGGCCCAATTTACAATATCTATCTTTCTGCTCCAATCTAGATACATTTACGTTATTTTTCAGACAGAAACAATTTTAGTTATGGAGGTTATTGTATTTCTTTCTTTTATTATCCTTAAATGCTACACTTATCGGTCGCTGTGGATTTCTGCCTTCACCCCTACGGTTGCAAGTATGGGTTCGCGGTTTTTCTCCTTCCTTACCTTCAGATTTCTGGGCCGTATGGATTATCTCTTGGGTCTCCTGCCCGATTCCTTCCTGGCCTCTTCATAAATTTCTGGTTCCTATTTCGTCACCTTGATACCGCCTACCGCTCCGCTTCCTGCCGTCTTTATTCCCCGGCTTTTGTACTTCTTTCCTCCTTCGCGTGCCTTTTGATCTTAACTCCTCCACTTATCTCTGTTGACTCTTAACTGTTAACTCTCTCAGCGTCCCCCGTTACTTATTGATACTTGTTTATTATTTTGCGTCGTCCTGAACTCCCCTGATGTAAATATTGATTTATTTTAGGCGTCCATAGTTATCTATTGTAATATGATATTTTCCATTGTTTCAGGCTCAACTAAGTAGGTGGAAGTTGAATTTCGTAAATGAAATACTAACTTTGTTTCCTTCCACAGATTTATTTTCTTGGTACAACATGTTTCGACACATCGGTGTCGAAACCTGTTGTAAGTACCTGATGATGACACCGATGTGTCAAAACATGTTGTACCAAGAAAATAAATATGTGGAAGGAAACAAAGTTAGTATTTCATTTATATGATATTTTATTATGATTTATCTACTATTAACTTGAATTGCGATTTCATTTGTGGATTTTATTTATAGTAGTTTGGTTACACACTGAAAAGTATGTAGTCAATTTGATACCTGCCTTAATCCCCAGGCATCCTCCATGTATAACTTCTGCGCCGATGATGCTCACAGAAAGTGTTTGCTACAACCATATTCTTCACATTGTATTCACTAGTCTTTCTCCTTTGGCGTATAGTTTATCAGAAATTTCCTTCGCTACTTCCCTCTCTTCCGTCTCCCACCACTGCATTCCAGTCTCCCATTATGATGAGGTTCTCTATCCTCTTCAGTGCTCCGTGGACCTATTCCATTTCCTCATACACTTCTTACATTTTTCTTCTGTATGGCTGGACGTCGGCATGTAGACCTGCGCTATCACGATGTCCGAAGGCTCTCCTTACAGCTTAACCATCAGGATCATCTCGCTATACCGTCAGAACGACTTCAATCTTCTGCTCCTTTCTTCAGTAGTATGCTAACACCTGCGATTCTCTAGTGGTATCCTGAATATATCCCACTATTTTCCATTTAAAAAATCGAGTCCCTCGAGTTTAGGAAGCTGTATCTTCAAGTAAGGTTAACGGATTTTTACGAAATAAAAACCATGTGATTGAATGATCATTCCTACGTTTATCGTTATGTGTTGAAAATTTGTCCTTCACTTATCTGTCCTTTTACGATATTTTATTTGACAAAAGTCACTATTTTCGGCGCTCAAAATCCGATTTCCCAACTTTATGTTATCACTGTTCTCTTAACATCAGACATAGAAACTGGCAATTCTGATATAAGTTAGCTAAACATGTTTTTAACATAATAAAGGAAATAAATTTTTTTAAAGTGGAGGTTTACACGAGCTGGTGTAAAAGTTGTAAGCCTCCGCTTATTTCGAAACTAATGATGTGATTGAAATTTGAGGTATACTGTTGTGACGCGCGGTAACGCCAGCATTGCAAATATGAACATAACAAATAATAAATATTACTTGTATTCTCAACAACGATTTTTATTTTTATCTATTTTCACGCGCCAAACAGCGGTTGTTGATCGGTAGAGGACGACTTCGTCGGAGTAGGAGAAGAGGGAAAGGGACAAGCGACGTAGCCTAACTACGTAGCGACGTAAGCGACGTAGCTACACGTAGCACTTACTCTGCCGGCGAGGGCGAAGTTATAATAAATAATAGGTATAAATCATGTTATCTCTTGGTCTTTTGCATCCCACTCTCCGCAGACAATTCTCGGACTTGAAGTTCCTTCACCAAATCTTAAATGTTAACTTCGGATACCCTGAACTCCTTCTCACTACGTGTCCCATCTCGTTCCACTCGAAACACGAGCCTTCTTCTCTCACCCCAGTTCCACCTATCCGTTTCCAAAAGGTCCCTTTCCCACCGAATCCCATCTCTTTTTCACTACATCTCCAGCCATTATCCTTCTCTTCACCTCTTGTCTCCAAACAGCATCTTTACTTTCTCACTTAAACTCTACCACTTACAACTTGATTCATCCCATGAATAGCCATATGAATTCTATTTACCTGTTTGTTTCTGTTTCCTCAATTTTTTGTTATGCATAATTTACTTGTATTCATTTATTTATTTCAATATATTTCCAGTGGAAAAGGCCTGGTGGCTGTTTTTGTGGTGAACTTGAATATATAAATAAGAGCCCAAAGTAAAGTGAAAACGTGGAACGTATTTGAGTATCAGTATGCTTTGTGAAATAGTGCGCAAGATTTACATAACTAATGATATGGTTCCCAAATAAACATTCAATAAATTTAAGAGGATTAAATAGTGATGAATAGAGACGTCATATCCCTTGAGCATTGTTTCATCCGTAAAGGCAATCAAATGAGTGAGTTAAATTTATCGTAAGCTTTAAGGCTTTTCCCGGTGAATGTTTGTGATGTATATTTCCTGGGATTCCATCCGGGTGATATTGGTGTGTTGCACCGACGCGACTTTTCGACGGCGTAGTCTGACATAGTCCTCTGGGTGAATTCATTGAGGGTGATGGCAGACTACGCCGTCAAAACGTCGGTGCAACACACCAATATCACCCGGATGGAAACCCAGGAAATCTACATCACGAGTTAAATTTAGTTCAAACACACTGAATGACCACAAAGTAAATGACATTTTAATAAGTAATTGTAAAATATATGGTATAAAATTAATGATAAAGAATATATTTAAGAAATATATGGACATACAATGTATTGTACAAATTTAAGAATTATATAGGTACAAAATTACGCATTGTGCGCGAATGGATTCTAATGCACACACTATGTACTAAGATATACGTTTTAATGGAAGACTAATTCAAATTGTTAATAAAAAGGAAAGGAAATATGATTCCTGTTCATGTATTTCCATCATCCAGATGACTATCGACAGGTAGATTTAAAATCTCGCAAACACGTGCTTGTTGTCCGAAGTTTCGAATCCGAGCGTTCGGAATGTGAGTTGGCCGTTGTTGGTGCGATGACGTCATTTTTTACCGTATTGTTATACTCACCTGGGAGTGGCCACGGCTCATCTATTGGTCTCAGGGTCGGTGAAGAACATTCTAGATTCCTCCTGTAATCTATAGTAGTTTTTTCGGGACTTCGAGCGTTGGTACCTAGCTACTAGGTCAAAGAGTTTACTTTTACAATTTTGAAACTATGCCAAACTCAACTGTACCTGGCATTACATGGTGTAAAAGCATTTCAGTTTTAAATAAAACTGCAGTTTCGATGATGACGCCCTAAGCGTCGAAACACGTGTAGTGTATTACTTTACGTTAAATATAAGTGGCCAGTACAACTACTGCAGTTTGATTTAAATATACCAAACTCATTGTTCATTATATTATTTTTATTTATTTGTATGAATAGGCTTTTGTATGCGTCTAATTTGTGGTTCTAAGTAGGCAAAAGGAGGTTCGGTGGTGTCAATCAACTTGAGAGAACTCGCTGGAAGCATTCTTATGTTGTCTTAAATCTACCTGATTTTTTTTCAAAATTATTGATCGCAGATTACTTATGATATTTGATCGAGAATTGGACAAAAAATTACATGGGTTCTTATGGGAACACAAGGTAAGAGTAGTTTAATTCATCAAAAAGAACCTTTTTCTAGTTAAGAATAAGAAAAACAAAAATAAAAAGAAAAGTAAATCAAATTATGTTCATACATTATTCTATTGATGATTTAAATTATTTTTGGTTTTCTTATTCTTAACAAGAAAACGTTCTTTTCGATGAATAAAGCTAGTCACACCTCGCGTTCCCATAGGAACCCATGTAATTTCATGCCCACTTCCACATCAAATATCCTAATAAATCTGCGGTAAATAATTTTGAAAAAATTCAGGTAGCTTTAGGAAAACATAACTAATGCTTCCAGCAAGTTTCATCGAATTCCCTTAAGTTGAGTGAATCCACCGAACGTCCTTAAGTTGAAAATAGGCTAATTTGTTGCGTTTATGTGATAATAGTCATAATTTTAATGGATAAAAATGGGATATTTCACAGATAAAAACATGAAAAGATATTTTTATTGCCATTTCATACTAGTTTTTTTTAATCATAACCTGATTTTGCATATTTTTCGCTTATTAATAAACGTCCTTAAACATTGTATGGTTTTCTGCGGTGATTTGGTGGAAGAGAAAACACAGAAGTACGTTTCCCGGTGCTAAAGGGTTGAACCCGAAGTAAAAAGGGGGGGCCGTCACGAGACGGTTGACAAAAGTGGAGCACTCAGTATAGAATTATCTATGACTGACAGAGGGTAGTACGCAGCATTATTTATAAAAATAAACATAAATAGTTAAATTAATATATCTGAAAATATGAATATAAAAATTATATTAATGCATTGATGATAATTACATGAAATGCGTGTAGACTTGAAATATTCACATGAAGTTACACTTTACCCCTCTAGTGATAGTATTGTGAATCAATTCAAAGTGCTCTTAACCATGCAACGACTCTACAGTCGGATAACTGGAGTCGGGTGTCGAGTGACGCCAGGCTTTCGCGAGATCATCCCCCATCCGTAAAAAGTGTTCCACTTCAAAAAGCTAAAATGTCCTCGATTCTTTTTTTTCCAGCGTGCAAACCTGTCACCCTCCTTGATGGTCATTCGATGAGGGGCAAGTGACGAGGGGACAGCCGTGCAGCAGCACAGTTGATCGACTGCCCGGTGTAAGCTCATTGAGCGCGTTCACGTTTACCAACTCGCTGATTCGAAATTTTACTCTCCTCATCTTTCTCTCTCTCTCTGTATATATATATATATATATATATATATATATATATATATATTTATAACATTTTTAGATTTTTAAGTGCTGTGAAACTTGTATCTTACGGAATCTCATGCGACCATGGTACTTTCTCGGTTGATATGGTTTCCGCTTTTAAATCTGTGTCGGATACTAAAAAAGTGACGTGAGACATGGCCAACAATGGTGGTATGACACAAGATATGCTGCCCGCGTTGTTTGGCTGTAATTTCATATATGAGTGGATGCCATACACATCATAAGCCTACCTCATAAGGATCCCAAATACTGACCGCGTATTCCAAGTGGGGTCTAACAAGGGAGAAGTAGCTGATTTCCCTAACTTTATCGCCGCACTTGCCAAATACTCTTTTAAAAATCTCAATTTACTATTAGCTAGGCCGGTTGTTTCTGGAAAAAATTGTCTGCCGCCTCATTTAATAGGTTAAATAAATCGGAATAATCAATTTTCTAGATACATTAAGCTATATATTTTGAAGTAGCCAGCATTTCTCAATGAGATTTTTTCTTTATGTCCTTGAAATAATTTATTTGTTGACACTGTTCATGGAATTTAGCCCAACTGTCTTACGGATCATTCCGTTTACACGTCCGATAATGGGGCCATATGCCGTCATGTCGAGTAAAAAATCGTATTTATAGTAGATATGATTTTTTCTTAAATTTCGAATTTCACACCTATAATCCAAGTTTGTAGTTACATTACAATGCTTCAGTTTAGGCGAAAAATTTATAATAGCTATAGCCCCAGCATCATTCACCTAACTGCGTGTGTGGTTATTTCCACCGTAGAAACAGACGTACCCAAATGTGGCCCAAATGTGGTGAAATGTGACCAAGAATTTTTTTGCTTGGGAATGTATAAAAATGTGCACTCGATGACTCACGACTACCGCTCCAGCCACCTTAAATGAGTTCACTCTCGTTACCTTTCACCTTGGATCGAATAGCCGCGGAGTTAGGTGTTGCCCTTTGACATTACTGTGTTGCGTGAGTCTATACTGACAGAATCATCCAATCTACATGAGAGACTTCCTCCACTAGTTTGGCTACCTATTTTACAGCCAGAGCACGGTCAGGCGGTCATTTCCGCGATAATTCGACGCAACTTTTCTCTTTGTTGTTTAAAAACATTAAGCTTATCTTCATTATTAATCACGTTAAAAATCGGAGATTTAATGTATACCCTTCCTACAGACCAGGTGTGGTAATGGCAGATCTGTAATTACTACAGAGAAAGGAATAAGAAGTAAGGTACGCCGATTTACTGGCATTAATTTTGACGTCACTTGGCGAACTTCTTTTTTGTGTGTATTCTATTAGTGTATTGTAACAACTGGGATTCATATTTTACCTGTGTAATAAAGGGAATATAGGTATTGAATGAAAACTGTGTAGTTTGTTGGGTGATGTGATTTTATGTGATATGCGTACATTCATGGCGATTTCCACATGCGTGAAAAATTGGTTCTTAAGTATGCTTAAATATATTTAGAATTTTAGTAGTGTCATTTTGACAATTCTCAATTCTGTATACTAGTAGTATTTAAACGTTGATGATGTATTTTTGACAATTGTAAATATTTGTTGTTGTTTTCACCAGCTAGTGAGATATTTTTTTCCTAATATTTGATATATATATATATATATATATATATATATATATATATATATATATATATATATGGGTTTACTGTACTTTATTTTTTTATCAATGAAATAAAACGACTGTTTCAATGTGGCAGTGACATAAAGATATTAATTGACTTTAATATTTTCATTGGTTATAATAGCACATTTGCTTTTTAAGCTTTGGAATCAAATATTTTAATATTTGGTAATGCGATAAAAGTTCCCATTTCTTAGGGCAAATTCTATGATAATTTATTTCACCTCTAGCCACGGATATTTCTGCAAGGTATGTCTTAGGTTTTAGAATACTAGGATCGTGCTCATAGGTCAAGAGTATAAACCGAAGTAGTTTTAGAGGAAGAGGGGATGGTAAACCAAAATATGTACACGATTCTAGCACTGCAGTGTCATCATGCAAATATTCTAACAAAAATATGTGCAAAAAACTTAGGTGGATGAATTCGTGCGTCGAGATTTTGGACATGTGAAAAGGGTGTGTAAAAATGATAACTAAGTTAATGATATTATAATAAGGAACTTCATTTAAATTTAATTTTATATACAAAAATCCCTTGAAATAAGTGAGCAATACCTGCATACCTATTAATACTGTGATAATTTTCATGTCAAACCATGACAACCCAGGTAGAAATTTTCTGCTCGGTAGCAGGGATGAAACTGGCGTGTAACTGCTCTGTATTAAGACCTCTGTAACTGGGATGGAACTGGGAATGAATTGAAACAAGCTCCACCCGTGTTAAACCCCAGTTACAGAGCAGCTGGGGTGGAGCTGGAGTACTCTCATTAATTGAAAAAAAATATTTTTCCAAAAAAGAAAATATTTGTAACGGGATTTACGGTAATGAAAACACAACTTCTAAAGATTTATACGTAAAAAACTATTAAAAATAATAAAAAATATTTTCCAAGCGATAATATCGAATGGCTAACCTTCCGCTCCTCCATCCACCACCTTATCACTGGGCTACCGATGCCGTGTGGGGAAACGCAGTGTCCAGGGCTGAAATCCTTTTTCAGTTTCATAAATTCAGCCTTAAAACGATTGCGCACTAACTTATGAGTTTATCCTGAGGGTAAGGAGGAAGCGGAAGGTACCGAATTTAATGCAACTTCATGATGATACCACGTTAATAAGCATCCATGGATGTAATGATATATCAAAAAATATTCCTCAAAAGCTCTAAGTTGGTTTTTTAACAATGGTCTAGCCGTAATCACTGTTAAAACCAGCATTTGTGTAGCGGTCTGAGGCAGAGTAATTAATATTTAATTGATTCGATGGATAAACATAGGATTACTATAGGTATCCACTCTAGGGGCATCCTAGGTGATTTTTTTACAAGTCCATAAATGCACCCCAGTTACAGATGATAGATAAATAGATAGATAAACGCCTTTATTGGGGCGAGATTGAGACTTTAAACGTGCCTTCTTCCATCTAACCCCTCGTGGGTACATGAATACAGCCAATATGACAAACACTGCAATATATAAATCAGAGAAATAATACAAAAAACAATAGAGATAGAATATTAACGCGACTTGATGAAGTATCAGAAATAAGTGCAAAAAGATATGTACAATTGTGGGAAAAACATGAGGATTTTGGCTAGCATCCGTCATGGAAAAAACCCACTGCAGGAAAACACCCACACATGAAGGGGGGTGTGAAAAACCTGCGAACACTTACTTTGAGAAGCTAATGTGACTCATGATAATGAATAATATAAGTACACAATAAATACCAACATTGAAATTTGTATGTGCATTTCTTGGAACAGAGAGTATTTTATACGTATTCGGCGTATGTGTATTACGGTTTGTGTTTTACGAGTCACCCTGCTGTGCCTTGAGAAGTGTCCTATGTAATTCCTTTTTGAAATAAGACAGTGATGGTGCATTTCGTCAAGTAATGTCATGATTAATCCACTCGCGGCAAGCGGTTACAGTTAATTATGTATTGGATACGACGGTTCGGTGGTGAGGTATTACAAGTTTTTGATTCCCTCGTGTGTTCCATGTACTTTGCTGAGTTTTTGAAAATCGCCTGTACGGTACTTCGGCATTTTTGTGTAAAGGACTTGATAGAGTAGAGATAGCGTATGAAACCGACATAATGATGAGAGGGTGTGAGAGGGTAATCTCATCACAGGTGGAACTGGGGTGGACAGGGGTGGAGGAAGGCAATTAGCCATACAGAAGAGTTACAACCCAGATGCACCCCTGTTCCACCCTTCTATACCTCCATGTTTACGAGTCCAACCCTTTGCAGCCAAATTACAGACTAGATACAGACTAGATTTTAACCTTACAGACCAGATTAACCCCAGTTCCACCTCAGATACAGAACAGATATTTTTTTCATGGGACGCCCTTCTCTTAGTCAATCAACTTAAAGCGAGTTTCAATAACGCCCTACAGATGGACTGAGCGGGGGGATCAATCAACACATTATATTTCACAAAATTGAGGCTGGGGTTTTCTGCACTCACCTATCACCACCCTGTAATGAGATTAGTCGAGGCTTTGAGGGAAACATATTCCGAAAGAGAACGTTACAAGCATGTCACAATTGAAAATCTCCAGTCCCTTAAGAGACGTGCTCCGTCAGGGATTCATTAGACGTTACTTAAAAGTGGGAGCTATTTAGGAAGCTAACTTCAAGAAAGACACACTACAAGCATATCTTCGAGTGTAAGGATGTTGATTAGAGGCGATACCTTGAAAGTTTTAGGCACGGGAATTTCATTGCTCTTGATCTAACTTCAGAAAAATGTGTCAACTGACTGAGTTTGTGCGCCGCAGATTATTCCGGGCCAAATCATGAATAGAATTGGAGTTAATGGGAATACAAGGTAGAGTAATTTATTTTACGACGAATATGACGAAATGCATACAAAACAAGGAGACTTGAACTGAATTGCACAAGAACGGATAAGCTTTACTTTTCTAGCGTCCGATTTTAACCTCCTGGTCTATAAATAACGATAATCAAGATCAAACACTATTATAGTGTTTTTATCGCCCATTTCACGATTAGAGCATGGTGCAGTTTTTGTTTTATGAATTCACGAAAGACAATAGAACGTGTAGTAGGCGGAGGAGTGAGCGATTCGCGGACTTACGACAATGCGATTTTCTACGACGTCACAAAGGTTAATTTTCTAAGCACGAGTGGTTTCTTGAATGACGATCAGATTCGTGATCAGCAAATGGAATTAGATATTTGTTAAAAACACGGGCAGCTACCCAATAAGACAAAAAATGAAATAACAAAATTGAGCAAATTAATCATAGAAAATCAGAAATTATCTAATCAAAATACCTCATTTTAAAATTTAAACGTACCAATAGTGTTCTTATCAATACAAAATTATAAATGGTAAAACAAAATTTAAAAAATTGACATTGGAATTTATAAAATCACAATAAAGTTATATATAGAATATTTGTGAATCCAACAGAAGGCAAATAAAAACATACGCTCGGTGGTAGAATATTTAAGTGATTTAATTTTAAGTGATCAATGCCGAAGAGCCCAAAAAAATATCTATCATAAAAAACCCAACGAAAGTTTCCAGTATTTCGAGTTTCAACAATCGGTAGTCGCATGGGTAATAAACTCAATGAGCCTGGGCAAGGATAAATTATGAATGCTTTTGTAAAGAAACAAGATATCATAATGAACACGTCTAACTTCCAATTTACACAAGTCCATAGCTTCACTGTGAGACATTTCTGACACATCAATTGATTCCATGAAGTCAATGCGCCTTTTCTTTCGCTTGGCTAATCACTCCACATTGGTGTACGTCGTTGAGTTGAAGGGGAACGAGAGATATTACTCTCAATTCAGTGGAAGATGCATTACTATAAAACATCTTACATTGTTTTATTCAAATATTTGAGAATGGATTAAAGAGTGCTACTTCATAAGAGAGGGGATTATCATTCGAATGCTTTTTCGACAATACCGTTGAAATCAAATTTGCAAAGGTTTTCATATAGATTTACGGAGGAACTTCGAAATATTAAGGCCTAATAACCAAATAACTAATCGCAGAAATTTGCTTTTCTTCTGTTTCCGCAAAACGACCTCTGACGTAATTTCGTCCATCGATCAAAGAGCCGTGGTCCAATTCCCAGTGCAGACGGATATTTTTTTCAAATTATTTTCTAAATCTACACTGTTGTATTTCCGGCAGAAGTGGACATCTTCACAAAATCTTTATAAGGCATCTTTTTGAATGTATTGGTAAGCAAAGGGAAGAAGCGATGGATGGAATGACGTCACGACCGTTATGGGAAGGTTGCCCGTCCATTCAACCTTAGACTCCTATATCTCTGGCAATTTTTGGAATCTTTAAGAGATGATTTGCAAATGATCAATTGTCATGGTCCCCTGCACGATAAAGTAAAAAGCAAAGATCGTGATAAACCCCCATTGTATAAAGGGTGCTTAATCCTGCTATAACCTGTGCTTAAAATATCCCTGATACGCCAAAAAATGCGCCACTTATCCTGGTATCTTTTCAAGGGGGTGGGTAACAGGGGGGAGTGATTCCCCCTCTTGGCACTAAAATGTTGTAATGATTGACTATATTAAATGAATAAGGAAATGAATATGTGTCACGGCAAGTAACTTCGTTGCGTTATCGGGGACGACTTTTAAAAAAATCTGAATGTCCTCCTCCCAGATCTTCATTCTGCTCCACTGCGAGCCGGTTCTACTTCTGGCGGGCGAGGGATCTTTCGGTGGTCCACGGGGAGGGGAAGGATGGGATACCTCTCTTGTCCGCATCCCCCTCCCCTCCCAATCCTCCACGCCCCACCCCCTCCCTCTTGGCCACTCCCCCGCCTATGCCGAAAGCCCCCATTTCCCCCCTCAGCCCCCCCTTGCCCTCCCGGGCGGTCGAAGTTCGAAGACACGGCCCTGCCCCCCCCCTTCTGTGTGCGTCGAGTCCGCCCTCCTTTCCCCTCCGCCCCGGCTACAAGCCTACTCCTCCCAACCTATGTTCTCCCAATAACATTATAATTAATTTTCGCATACTGTTGACTAAAAAAACGCGACTCCATAAAAATGTGGGGCATCTTTTTGATAGTTATAAAAAGGGAAGAGGGTGGGGAGGGTGGCACAAGGCTCTCCCTATTTATAATTTTATATATTCACTCACACCACGCCCCCGACCTCCACATCCCATTCCAACGCCACCTCCCCTCCCTTGGCCGTGGTTGCTGAGCGGAACGCGAGGGGAGGCAAGGCCTCCTCCTCTCCCTCCAACGCTCTGTTTTTTCCTCGTGTCGGACTCAAGGGGTCTTTGTGGGGAGGGGCGGGTGCGGAGGAGAGGACAATCGGTAGAGAGAGAGAGAACTCTGTTGGGCGGGTGGAAGGGGAGACGAAGATGCGGAGTTTTTAGTTGGGAGCGAAAGGGTTGAAGGATTTTCGGGTGACGTTCGTAGTCGAGGACGGAAAAACCTGACCAGGGCGCCATGCGCGCCGAGAGCCTCGCTCGTCGAGCAGTGAGAGAAACGGGGATGGCTGGAACGAGGAGGCACCCTTGGAGGGGAGGGCGTGACTCTGGGAGTGGGCGGGGCCCGCCAAACGACCCGCCTCCCATTAGCCACGCCTCCTCACCAAGACCCCGCCCACCTATTGCTCCACGAGGAACTTGAAAGAAGGGCGCGCGATCTTTGAGAATCGGTCTCCTTTTCATTAGGACGCGAAGGAGAAACTTGTTTTCTAATTTTTCGGCGGTTCCCCGCGCGATTTTGGATTCCAGAAAGTCGAGTTGCAACAATTGCTTTCCCTGAACTAGGAAGCTGGCTGGCCCTGAAAGCGGGCACTCTATCCATTAGTAGGGGAGTGGCTTGTGCACGGGGATATTTCGGACGAAGGTGGTGTTGGTGCTATTCCGAGGCGTGGAAGAGCAGACACGCCTACTCGTCCACGTGGTCGAGTTGGCGCGGGAATTCCGCTCGCATGTGCCGAGGGAGGAGCGGCAGGACGTGTGCTGTGCCACGCGGCCCGATCCTGTTCGCAATGCTGACGGGAGGACGTGTGTGGAAAGGACTCTCGTATGAGCAGACTCACATGACGTGGGCTCCCTCCTTTTCCTCGGCACACACAAATACAATCTCTCCTCGCTGAAGGGTAGCCGGGGGAAGAAGCTGTCGCCACCGCAGCCTTACCACGAGAGGACCTGCATGGGGAGGATACGTGTGTGTTTGATGACCCTAGGGTGCTTCCTCACTTCCTTCCACTCACTCCAAGACCCCATACGATCGCCTGCCTACACGTGTGCGAGTTCGCGGTCTCTCGTAAGACACCGTCCTTCAAGGAGGGAGTCAAGTAATTCTCATTTTTTTATCACTATGCGGTGGCGATGGGGTGACGAGGGGATAGAACACCTCCACCGGCCTTATTCTTTCGCGGTCCGCGACGGGTTTATCTTTGTCTTAATGTTCTTCTGTCTCCGCCTTAAGCTCTCCGTGCCCGTCGTAATCCTCGCGGCGCGAAAACTTAAAGATTCCGAATCCCACCTCTCCTCCTCCTCCGATCGACTCGGAAGACGCTCAACCCCCCCTCCTCTTCCTTACCCACCCCACCCTCTCATTTACGGAGCGGAGGAAGGAGGGGAAGAGGTCTCGGGTTGCTTCGTTAACATTCGGACTGTCGCCGAGAACTCCCCTCCCGTTTCGTTAAGATGGAGTCCGTCTTGGAGGCCGAGCGTTCCTTTCTCATCTCTCCCAAGGCGCTAGATTGCGTCTTACCATCTCGGACCCTCTCTCTCTTTCTATTCCTCCCTCGCCAATGAGTTCGCTTTTACAGGTCCATCCTCCGCCCACGGCCTAAACAGGACTGACGGGAGCCCTTCAAAGAACGTGCCCGATCACACTAGGATTAGGGGAACACGGGTCCGCAGGAGGTTCACAAGCGAGTTTCCAGTGAATTGAGCGACGAGCTTTTGCTGTGCTCTCCACCCCTCCCTCCCCTCCTCTCCCCCCCACAATCTTCACCCCCCCTCCCACAGTCGGTTGATAGAGGACTTGCTAAGTTCACCTTTCCTCCTGTGCGCGGCGCCTCCGTCGGGCGGCGGGAGAATGAGGGCTGTTTTCAAAGAGGGAGAAGAAACAAGGAAGACGAAGTTACAGTAGGACATGGTAGGACTACCCCAAGGTGTTAAAAGATTTATGCATTAATTAAGAGCAGGGGGCGGCTCCAGACCAGAGGATCGGGGGGGGGGACCATTGGCTCTGGAGGTATGGAACACTTCCCAGGAAAAGGGGAGTCCGGGGGTCTCGTCCCGGGAAATTGTTACAAACTATGCGTCAAATGAAAAAGAAACTTATTTAGCTCAAGACATATGCCTAATATCGTACTTCACAGCATAAAATAATTTTGGCTTTTAGTTTTAAGTCTATGAAAAAATGAATATAGTACGCCGGGTTTGGGGGGCAATTGCCCCCACCCCTTGGAGCCGCCAATGATTAAGAGGATATTAGGTAAAACAGAAGGAAAGACAAATGAAAAGGGAAAGGGTAACAAATCTGGAAAAATTGATGGCAAGGGATCATTGCTGTAGAATGGTGGGGAATATAGGTACCTACTCTAAACGCAACTGAAAGACCAGGAGTGCCGGATTATTATAAATTTTTCTAAGTATTTACACTGATTGAGGAATGTTCCGATAGGGCAAGATTACTTTTCAAATATTTCAAACAACCTCAGGACTCCGCCTCTTAACACGATTTCATTCTTCAACCATGAGTACTCCCTACCTCTCCTCTTATTAATAATACTCTCACCTTGAGACTACCCTTGTTATCTGTCATAGAGTTCCCATGCATGTTGGTCCCATGCATGGAGCGAAAGCTTGGCAGAAATATAGATGCTTGGGATACATGAACACCTGGAGCACCAACACACTGAAACCGCTGGGTAGGTTGCTCCAACTACTCAGTTCGAGGTAAAATATTAGAGAAAAACTGTTGAAGTTCACGGTTTTTTATATTTTTAGTGTGACTGAGGAACATATGGGTTTCTCGAAATTTGTTTTCGAATTTCTCGCTGAAATTTAATTAACCTGGTACTTAACGCATGTACATTGTTTCATCCTTATAAATATTCTCAAATAAGGGAAGTCCACTTAGATGTGACAAAAGCTGGAAAACCAAGATGTTGCTCAGACCCCACCAATCTCCTAAATAACACCTCTCGATCATTTCAACCTCCTTGGGGATAACGAAATTCCATCTAATTGTAAGTTAAGGCCACTACCTTTCTCTTCAAAGACAGCATTAGGACTTTTGAGGACGCCTGTCTTTAACATTACATGAATCGTGTTCGTGTTGCAATAGGTATATTTTTAGCTTTGTGGCGAACAGGTTTTCAATTAGTAGGTAAGTAATTGTTGATATTGAATGTTAGGTGTCCCGTCTACTTAGGTCACATCGCAGCGTCTAGGCTAAGACCTCAAGAAAAATTCTACAGTCATTCCCGAGGAAGGACTCGATCCCTCGACCTTCGGGTTGCCAGGACGGCACCTTATATTCCTGGCTACCACTTCAAATTCCATTTCCGAGGCTTACTAATATAACCTATGGTGAGAGTGGTTTCAATTAATGAGAGCCGAAGTTCCGGATACAAGCAGGGGTTCTCAAATCCTTCTTCAGGCGACAGCGTCAAGTGCCAAGAGTGAAAAATGAGGAGGAGCCCGCAGGAAGATGAGAGGACGCACGACGGTTCGATGCTTGTTCTATCTTCAGTATCTTAAGATTGTTTGTAACTAAGGTTGCATAATCGTATTCCAAAGAAAAAGCAATTTTGTCAAATCGTGAAGACTTTTGAGGGCGTATTTAATTAAAATACCATCACCGTAATACAGTGGCGGATACAGAAAAAACTCAAGGGGGGCGCAAGTTATCGCGACGATTGTAGCTTTCAAACTGACCGCCTGGCAGCGACTCTTCTTCCCTTATATATGTAGCTCGGTTGTTTCGAGAACATTCGGTGCCAGAATGTTCGCTTCCAGACTTTTTAGGAGTGTAAACAAATACGAACAGTAGAATAATCGCGACTTTTCTCGAACACATGCCATACAGAATAACGTATCGAGATCACTAGAATGGCCGCGACTTTTCTCCTAGGTTAGCTATCTTTGTGCCAGACAGAAATGTATAAAATACAATGACGCGGATGCGCGCGCGTGCTACATAAGAAAGTACAACTACTCGATAACTCGACTCGGAGTCGACTGGCGAAAGACACGAACGAATAGCGTGCGGGCTGACTGGCGGGGGCGGCGCGGGCAGCAATGCGGGCGGGGGCGGCGCGGGCAGCAATGCGGGCGGCCCCGCAAGGGGGGGGGGGGGCGCGCGCCCCCCGCGCCCCCTATATGTATCCGCCACTGCCGTAATATCGGAGTCTCGATATTTTTGTGACCTTCTAATAATTATAATCCACTTCCGCTGGCGTTGCTCCAATTCAACTTGAACGAACGACTGGCTGAATACCCTTATGAAATCACCCAAAGAAAAATCAATTGGGTGCATGACCATTTTTGAAAAAATCCCATTTTGCACGCAAACCTCGTTCGTGACATGTACTGGCAGTTGAATTTCACTATTTTAAGAATCTTATCCCTCCGTGTTGTCTCGCGGTAACCATTTTGCCCAAATGGTGCATGTGAATTTTTGAGAATTTTGATTGTATTAATAATACATCAAAAAATAAAATGGCCGCGGATTAATTCCGAAGTTGTTCTATCATACCCTTAATGGAAAACATTGCTTTGAATTATTCGTTGTTTTTTTTTTCTTTCGCATTCCTTTATTGATGAGATAGAACATATTTCGTCCTTCAGAAAACTGATTTTCGACACCAGAAAACTGCGTGGGAGAATTGTAGTAGGATTAGCGAGGAGTCTCTGAATTGAGATATTTCATTTTTAAAGCAATGTAGTAGAAGAACAAAAGTTTTAAAACTGCTGTACTTGTTTTAAAAGCAAGCAAAAGTGGCTTCGTGCTCGAAATCGGCCACATTTGGACTACATTTTCTCGATTGGGGAGCTATTATCAATTTGTAGCTTAGAGAGATATACAAAGGGCTATTGACTCAAAGTTCAATTTCAATAGAAAAGAAATGTATACGTGATCCACTCAGGAGAAAACCGAAAAACCCGGGACATCTGACCGCGGCGATGAGGCCTTAGCTTCCTATTCCGTTTACAGAAGCACAAGCCAGTTCCTGAAGACTTTGAATTGAAGACTTCCTCCACAGGGGAGTAGCCTTCCTACCCTTCAAGGCGACCAATCGCCTCTATTTTATGTCTTACCAACTCCTCTTCAACCATGCCAAAAATTCCCCCTCCAAAAGGTGAATCACCAAATATATACACCCTCCTCTTCGCACTTCGTCCTCTGTTCCGGTCTAGTCTGCGAGAAGTAAACATCGCTCCCAGCATTTAGTCAATTTTGACTAAGAAAGCTCGCTCTTGTACAATTTTTTTATTTATTTTGGGGTAGGAGTTGGCTGAGTCTTTGATTATTGGCTCGTAATTTGGTTGCTGCTGTGAAATATAATTGATATCATTAGTTGTTCATTGATAATATTTACTATCACGCCGTTTTCCTCGTTTTTCTCACCTAAGCTTGGATAATGTTAGTTTCTAGACGGTTGTTTTCGGTGAGAGAAGTATTTCCCTCTACCGTTAGGATTCAGCATGAATTTCGAAATGAACTCTTCTTAAATTTCAAACCTTACCAAATTTAGATGTAGGCTGACAGCGTTTTTTTTAGCGGGACTCAAATATTATTCCATTGTTTCTTTCTATTTTAGGTGAAGTACGTTACCTGCGAGTATAGTGAAAATGGGACCAAAAACCATGCGGCAGAGTATTTAGAAAAATTAAGAAAACCGGAAAAACCACGGTAGCAATTCAGGGTAGCTTAAAAATTAGTGGGAAACCAGTAACGGCGACACATTTGACGTTACACAGTCTATAAGGATGAAAGTGAATTCCACTAAATATATTTTACATTTTGTGGAAAATGACAGAAGTAAGTCATAAACTTCTTTTTGCAACACAGATAGGGTCAATACCACATCTTTTGATGATGGCGACTTGACGAGTAGAAAGAAGATATATGAACATCACTTGAGACACCTATATCAATTCCGGACGAGAATGTTACAGAAAACGAAACAATACATTCACCTGGCTAATATTATTCAATATAAATAAACCAAATCGTCAAAGATTATTTGAAAAATTCCCTGGGTTTCTAAAAATTATTGACAAAGGTAGACTTCTGCTAAATGAGACTGTATGTACCTCAAACAGTCGATTTATCTACTTGCAAGTTTCCAGATTCAGTTGCCGATCTTGATGCTAAATGGTTTCATAAAATATTTACGAATGGGGAACCATTACTATGACATTGATAACTGTAAAACCAGTTATAACCAGGAAGGTGCTCTATTTTTTCCTGACTCTTTTTTGGTAAAGGTAAACATGGAAGTACAACTCCGTTTTCCCCAAGGAAACTGATGTAGGATTGACTTTGAGAAAAGTTATCCATTACGGAAGAATTCAAATGCCTTAGTTAACTTCACTTGTCACATTCATTACCTGAAGATAACACAAAGTGTCGAAACCAGGGTTGTGGTTATAAATATTACAAGTGGAGTTAACTAAGGTTTAATTCTTCCGTTTTCCGATATAAATAAGGGTTTCAAAAATTGATATCACTTCTACATATTCAAAATACCCTGCAAGCCACCTCAGGGGTGTGTGGCATGGGGTGTGTAGTTACCAACATGCATTATACTGTATACCCTAAAGTTAGCGTAACTACAACTAATAATGCATTAGTATAAATCGCTAATGCTTGTCACGAGGCGATGCCTCACAAGCATGCACTACACTACAGATATGCTCACAATGGAGAGGGACCGTTAGTATGTATGTAGGTATGTTGCAATTACACGAATGGACAGAGACTCAAGAGTTATATTGAAAACATGCACGACGTGCTGTTAGTACTAGGTAACAGATAAGGAATCAAGTATTAGGGAGTATTACTACTACTAAGGACTACACTACCTAAAGGATTCAAGTATTAGGGAGTACTACTAACAGTAAGAGCTACACTACCTAACGAGAAACCTAAACAAAAGTCTCATTGGCAGCTGTTATGGTCCCTTATCGTTCGCGGGAAAAATGGCATTTTAAATCTGTCCATTCTGCAGTTTAGTTCCCTAATTTTATTCTCATGATCTTATCTCCCGTAGTATGTTGGATTTCCTAATATATTATCAACGTCGTCAGAGAATAGATCGGTTTGGAACTTACATAATACATTGAGTATAAATTGTAATCGACGGTCTGAAAGCTTTTCCCATCCCAGTTGCTGCAAAAGGTCAGTAACACTAACGAGATTATCATAACGGCCTTTAACGTATCTTGCCGATCTTCGCTGCACGCGTTCCCAGTTTTCAAGCCTACCTCATACTTATACATACTCATACCACTTGAAGCCTCTCATACTTTCTTGGGATGTCTTTCTTTAAAAAGAGATAGAGCAGTGGCGCAATATCAATAAAGTGGCCCTGGATGTTTTTTTCATATGGAAATTGGTGAGTAATTGAGTGAAATATTAAACTTAGGTACCTACCAGAAATGTTGTTTCGACGCACACTCATCTTGCTGGCCGTTGTGTCGTCCATCTTAATTTTTGAAGGTGCAACAACTCATACGGCGGATCTAGTGGCTGCAATGTGTCCTATAAGGTACACAGAAGTGCAGCAGTACGTTTTAACAACGATAATTCACACTGGGAGGAATATAAGAGTAAAAACCTGGAGGTACACGTGTGTGTACCTTAGGTCTTAAGAGGTTAAACATAAGGAACAAACAAGTAACATTCATTGCACTGCATGCTTGAAAAAAACCAATAAAATAGAGCTGACAGAAAATTCAGTATGACAGAGTAATATGAAGATAAAATTTTGCTTCAAGTTAAACACTTTACAAATGATTAAATAACAGAAATTTACATAATACAAGAAACAAATTATGAGACAATTTGTATGTTTACAATGTTTCTTTTTAGTATGGCTAAATAGTGGAACAACAAAACTTTTGAAAGAAAGACTTATTATGTCTTAATAACTTCACGCAACTGGATGCGAAGCGAAGATAAATGTAAATCACTAGAGCAAAGGAAGGTAGGCCGTTAAATTGCCGTGGCCGGTTCCGAAACGCATTCCCCGAATTAATCCATAACATTTGCAAAATTTACATTTTTGCGTGAAGGCTGCGGTAGCTGTTCAGCGCTATACACACGTAGTACATTGTACCTTGATAGGCAAATGAGGCGTAGCACCGAGCCCTGAGCGTCCCATTTTGGCGTCATCCACGTTTCGTCGTCATCTACACCATTCCACATTCATGCAATTAAGAGCAAAGCCATGTCTCTATTTGGTATCCTCTACCGCGGAATTAACACGGAAATAACGGATCCTCAAGCTCTGAAATCATACTTCACAGCATTTTTCCTTCCAATCACTGGATATTGCTCTCCCACATGGTCCGTCGCTGCTCCAACCATTCTCGCCTCTCTTAACAGTACCACTAGCTTCTTCCCCAGAATTGTAAAACACAGGGTTACGCACTTCCGCAACATGCCTACTTGTTCGATCCCATCTTCTCTGTCAATCCCTGATCTGTGCCATCAAAGAATGAAAACCGAAATAAAATGTATTTCCAATAATCTAAACTCACATATTGATTGTCTTGAATTGCTTTCCTCCATTAATTTCAGAGTCCTTTGTCGATCCACGCGTACGCATTCCTTACTCCATTTGCCTATCCCCAGACTATCCCTTTGCAAGCGCTCACTTCACTACCGCCTCTCCTTCCTACTGAATTCCTTGCCTGATACTATGGATTCGTTTTGTCTCTCTTAAAAATTATTTATCAATCTCGCCATGTCCCATTCTCCTATGAACAAGAAATACCTCTCCCATCTACCTCCCTTTCCACCTACGTTTTATTTGTATTTTTGATTATTTTCACCTTGTACCCCTGGTTTTGATTGATTGTTTTTGTCTTTATTTAATGTTTGTCACTGCATCACAATAAATTGGCGGAGATTCTATATGTGAGCAATTACTTAAATAAATAAATTAATCTCTCCGAGACATCGGGAGTGCTTGTCATTCACTTAACATGCTTTACACGTTCCATTTGTTTGTACAAACTCTTCCGCGAACTCTTGCATGAGGCAAAATGTATCGTGTAAAGCGGCAAATTGTATGAACGCTTGTGCGAATGTCTCAATGCCTGCACGGGAAATAGAACCTGTTCTAATTTCGTTGAGACAAACGTACAATCTCACGTATGTACATTCGTTTGTACAAAATCTTTCATCGTGTAAAACGGCCAGGGGCGGATTAAGGGGGGGCGGGCGGGAGGGGCGGCCGCCCCCCCGTAATTCCCGGGAAAATAGAAAATATGGTAATCATTAAGGTGGTTCTCCAATGGAAGTTTTTATTTCACCAGCTCAATATACAATGTATAATTATAATTGGAATGTGGTGTAAAACCCGGGAGACCTGCATCTTCACAAGAATGGCATTCTTTACATCGTTTGTAAAAGTTTTTCCACTGTGATTAGAGAGCTTTACTCAATAATTTATCACATCTACTTTATAATATAGCCACACCAAAACTACGTTCCAAGCACTTCATTTCTTTTAACTTTCCGAGGGAGGTCTGCCCGGACCCCCGTTTCGTTGAGAGGTATTGCATACCCCTCAGGCGCCGCGGAAAGTAGTGAACCGCCCCCCCCCCCAAAACAACGACCTTAATCCGCCCCTGAAAACGGCCTTTATAGTGACTTATATATGTTTTTTGGTTTGTCCGCGTCTTGCTAGCTGGTTCGAAGGTGGCCGACGTTTCCTCTCCTTTGCCGGAGACTTCCTCAGGGCTACTGTCGGCAACGTCGGCCACCTTCGAACCAGCTAGCAAGACGCGGACAACCCAAAAAACATATATAAGTCATAATATGGACTGCGAAAGTTTTAACGACTTGGCCTTTATAGTGTTACGAGCTTCCGCCGCCTCTTTGAAGACACGACAGTGCGCATTAGAAAGATCGTAACACCCGAAGCGCGCCAAGATTTGTCAGTTTATGTTGGCGCCCTCTCGTGGAGCGAGGTCATCCTAAACGAAAGCGAGAGTGTTCGGCCGAAGCGCTCCTACGAAAGGGAAAGTGCTCTCTCTGAAATGGGTGACTGCGGCAAAGAAATGGAATCGGCTGCCTCTAGTGCATGGTAATCGTGATTGAAATAGGCACCGTCTTGGTATCTCGAAGGTCGCCTCTTCACGTACCGACTCAAGAATGGTTGTCGCGTTTCTCTTAGGACGCGGAGGTCTTCGAATGGACGGTACTTTGCCGTTGTAGCAGTCGGGGTGCCGGAAAATTCAATCCGAAGACAGTGAAAATGCTATTCATGGTGTAGTAGGCATAGACGTTCCGAAAATTCCTAATTTTTCCAACCCAATTGCCCTTCTAACTTCCAGCGGATGACTGTTGGCAATTCTATTCTTTTCCCATTCTAATGCTGGATGATTGGAGGGGAGGGGATTCGTTTCTCAAAATGGCCGTCGGAATGCCCCCCCCAGAACGACACGCGAACGGCTGGGAGGGGCGGCGCCGTGAAGGACCGAGGTTTTTCGGCGTTGTGTTTGGGGAGGGGGAGATTGTAAAAAGGAGGAAAGAGGAGAGGGGGGGCCGCCCTCTCGAAAGGGAAAGCGGTTGCCGGGGAAACGGATGGAGGGGAGGGGGCCGAGGAGGAGAGAGTGGGGGGGGGAGGGGAGGAAATTTTCGGCAGTGGAGGACCCTCGCATTGGATACCTCCTGCCTCTTCATGGCAGCCTCGTCCCCGGAGACGCGTTTCAGGTTCAAACCGGAGGGAGACAAGGACACCGGAGGACCGCCTCCCCCCTCTCCTTCCCCCTTTTCTCTCTCTCTCTCTTCAAGGGTACAACCCACACAAGCGCAAGGGCGCTCGCTGGCCGGCCCTGCCGCCCCTTCCACTGCCTCCGCCGCAGTTCCCCCGCCCTCTGCTCTGTGTGGCAACGGTTACTCCACCGTGAAATTTATTTTATACTAGCTGTATTACCCGGCGGTGTTCGGGATCACACTTCCTTCAAAACTCATCATTAGAGATACGTTATTTTCGCATTAACGAAAAATGAGAAAAAATTGCATTCACAAAAAAAGATGTTTTTATGATAGTTCTTTATGATTTGTGGGATTTGGAAGCATTTAAAGTGGTTTTCTATTTCGCGAATGAATGCTTAATAAGTCTTTTAGAGCGATTAATTGCTATCTAGCGAAATAGGTGCTAATTTGTGTTGACAAAATTTGAATTTTCAATATTGCAAACAAAACTAAGAATAAAAATATAATTACGAACATCTTTTGTCTATAGAAGTAACTGTAGTTTAAATTCATGTTTATTTATTTATTTATTTGAAAAGTTGATCACATACAGCATTTCTGCCAATTTACAGTGACATAGTAACAAGATAAAAAATGGGTATCCGTGAGAGGTGTGACAAAAAAAACAACAAGCATAACATCAGAGACAAGATTACAAAATACAAATTTAAAAAAACCAACAAAATATGAAAAGGGAGTCTTAGTCATTAACAGATATGTGGGACATCGCAAGGTTAATGAAAGAGTCAGATGATAGCAGGAAAGGATCGACATTATCAGGTAGGGAGTTAAGAAGTGAGGAGAGGCGGTAGTATAGTGAACGTTTGGTAAGAGAAAAAAACGTGGTCTGCGTCGGACCAGACGGTGGAAGTTATACTTCTTTGGCCGGTCGCACACACCCGCTCACACACACAGGCAGACAGGATATATAAATGAAATAAAAGACATTTTTTCTCTATTATTCAATATATTTCTCTTCGATATATTGTTATTTTAAACAAAACTTCTTTTCAAAGTTCGAACGTACAAAACTAGTAAATGGGTGCTTGCAGTTTGCAAGCAAAAGGGGAAAAGTGTATGATAGTACATTGTACATCATTAAAAACGAATGCAATAAGGTCTTACTTCTTTTGGAAATTATTATAGCTGGGTCAATTTTTGACCTAAGAATATAATAATGAGATAATAGCGTAAAACGAATGGTCCCATGACATATGTACTTTGTTCTTCTTAGTAATTGCTATATTTTTCCTTTTATTTTCATGCCATTGAGCAATTTTGAAGTAAATATTTGTAATTAAACATGATTACAGTTATTTGGCAGTATGAAATTCAATCAATATGAGCTAAGTAAATGCTATGGATTTTCACAAGCAAAATGGAGGAATCTGGAGCGATCCCAACGGATTTCGTAGGCATGAGCAAATGGAGGAGTGTCAAAGCTACGAAACAGTTTATGTATATAATTATAAAACATTGTAAAAAGTATATTTCTAAGGCATAATATCGTTAAAAGCGATTGAAATACGCACGGAGAATGTTATATTCCTTTAAGTTTAATCTTTATAGCACGCGTATAAGGTACTGGAAGTCTCGGGAACAATGAAAAAATTGCTTAGCAACGAAAATGAAAAAAGATCGAAATTTGCATTAATTTTGCGTTTAAACTTCAAATATTTCAATTTATCGATCGATAGAGAAACATCGGTTGCAAGAAGTAAATGCATTGATCTTTTGGCCTCATTTCAGTCAAAGAATGAAACTTGTATCTAAATTATTTCATATTTTAATGAATGAATGAAAATTACTCTACACGTAAATTATTCGTTTTTCCCATTTAAACCCATTAAAAAACAAAATCCTATCTGGACTCGAAACCAATGAAAAATATTGGGATTTTCGATTTTTTCCTGACTCGACACCAAATTTGAACCCTTCCCTGAAAATTTCATCCTTTTAGCTCGATTAGAAATACCCAGGAATTCGTATCAATGAGTACAATTGTGGATTTTTCTCACCCAAAAAAGAGCGTGACGCGGAAAAGAGCGTGACGCGGTTTCTCGACCAACATCCCATCCCAAAAGTCTCCAACGGGCGCAAAGAAGTATAACTTCAACAATGATGGGGTGAGCTCTTTCGGCTGGACAAATACAAAAATTAAAAGGAGTCTCCAATAGCCGTAAACAATTGGCACCACTCTCTATCCCAACTCCCAATCCCAACTCTCTATCTTGAACGGAAGTAATTTTAAAAAACAAAAAATAAAACCACTTCACAAAACCCAATACGTAGCATACCAAAGGGCCGGCACCTTTTTGGGACCTTTTGGGGCCCTGAGATCCTTTGGGGGCCCTGAGATCCTTTTGGGCCCTGAGATCTTATTAACATAGCCTTTAATTTTTCCTCCTGTCTTGAACTATTAGTCTGCAACATTTCAGCACGATCAGAATAAAACTGTAGATTTGTATAAAAACCAAACATACAAACGCCAAACAGACAAGCATTCTTCTTTATTTATATAGATAGATGTTACACCGTGTACTGAATTTTCATTATGTTCATATCTTGGCTACTTTTAGAAAAAACGTGTCCTCTGGCTTGATATGCGCTACAAAATCCAACATTTACTCGGTATTGATTCCCCAAAGTGAACTCGAAATTACGTGACGTTTAAAGCTATAACAGTCATAACTCTCTTATTAGAATGGGGGAAATGGTTCACTTCAATCTGATGTAAATGCAGTTTTCGCGAAAACTTATTTTCAAACGAAATCTCGCAGAAAATTTAAATGTGGTAAACGTTTAGCGCCTGCACACCGCAGATTCGTATTGTTGGCACAAAAAGGGAGGAATCAGACGAGATGTTGTGGAATATGAACATAATAAGAACTAAGATATTACAATTTTCCACAGATAAAGTTTTAATCGACCCGGGTTTCGATGCACTGCATCATCATCAGGAAAATTGTAATATCTTAGTTCTTATTACGTAGTGTTGGCGATGAACTTCGATTTTTTTTACTTTTTTGAAATACCATCAATATCCTTTAACTTTCGTCAACTCTGTTCACTTCATATGGGCAGATTGCAACTGAAATTAATAAAACTGATGATATCAGGCATGGATGTCCATGTTGAGAAAAACCAACTTTGTATTTTTCACAAACTATATTTTGCTGGCACGACGCGCGTTTCACCACACTGTGACATGAATATGCCAGTGTGGTGAAAAGCATGTTGTCCCAGCAAAATAAAGATTGTGGAAATTACAAAGTTGGTTTTCTCAACATGAACTGAAATTAAGTTTACCAAGGTCATCCTGAATGATTTGTCAACAAATTATTTGAGATTTTTTACCAAATCATGACAAATTCTATAAACTATTGCATTGTTATTCCATTTGATATCATCCTTGTTAAAATATGATTCAGGACAAGTTATTCCTCCAGTCACTACTCAAAAAGACTTGAGGGATATATCTTTGACACTAAAATTCCCTTCCGAGAGCACATAAAAACATTTCCTCTCGTGCCATCTTTAGTTGGCTTAATTTTTCGCTATGGTGAGATAGCTGATTTAAATGCTCTCCGCAATTTTTACAGCACCCGATTAATTAGTAAAATAAATATATATAATAAACCTAATTTAACAAATACCACACAACAATGATTTGAGAAAAAATAAAAATAAAAATGGGATTAAATATATTTTTTTTAAAATCCATTATTTTTTACCATGCCAAAAATATATATACCAATATATATCTAATTTAAAAAAATCCCGAGCATGATGATAAAAGAAAAAGTTATAAAACAATTGAAACTAAACTGAAAAATACACACACGCAACCCCCACCCTTAAAAACTTTCCCGTCCAGGGAGTTATAATGTTAAAAAGAGAAATAAAGTCTTTTTAATAAAAAAGACTGTAACAAAAAGAATAGAATAGACTTCTGCTGTTTCTCCAGTACTTGAATAAGGCTCTTAAATTTGGGCCACTGCCACACCTTCTACGCTCAAACTCCTTGAAAGACCCATGAATTTCTTCATCTCCATAATCAGGCACCACCATATGCAGTTTCGCAACAACTCCCTAGATAAATTAAGATCATCTCGAGGCATATCCTCCCTGACTGACCGCCCGCGCCATGCCCTTCTCGACATCAAAATTTTCATGAAAATAGTCAATGGAAACTACAGGTCATCGGAACTTCTTTCTCTTTTCTCCTTACGTATTCCGTCACGAACTACAAGACTGAATGAGATATTTCATTGCACCACCCCCACGTCTCTCTGTCTCCAAACGGTCTTTTATCTACAGACTCCCTCGTAGACTCTATCAATTGGGACTTTTCATACACAAACTTTTGGAAACTGGGCAACCAACCTACCTCTATAGCAATATGATTCAAAATAAGAATGTAAAAGTGAGAACTATGAGAATAACCGAAAATCTACATGTACCATCGCACCATACAACAATTTTCCAGAAATCATTCATAGTAAAATCGTCTCAGTTTTGGAATAAATTACCAGACAATATAAAAAACACCATCTCAATCAATGTATTCAAAAACCTGCTATTTAATTACGTAAAAGAAATTGAATATGAAAACATACAATAGAATAGGAATTAGACACAAGCAACCATTATGTATGATACATTGTACTTATAACAAATTGAATATTGAAAATTGATAATGGTTTAATAACCAAAAATTTAAAAATATTCCTAATCACTTGTATATTTGACTGGATGTTATGTTATAATTTGGTATGTTTAGGTTAACAGGTTTCTTTTAATACATATATTATGTTTAGGTTTAAGGTATGATTGTTTTAAAATGTATGGTATCTAATATGTTAAGATTGTAAGATTGTTGTTGTTCCTTGCAAGAAAATTATATCATGATGTAAACACCTGCCCCATAGGAGCATTCGCTCCTAGGTCAATAAATGTTTTTTCTATTCTTTTCTATTCCCATCTACGTGCAATGCTACGTTGAAAAGTGTCCCTGAATTCGATCCATTCCATTCATTCCGTATCTTTCGCACTACTCCCTCATCCTAGATCTGCTCTCATCTTTCGCTCCCTGTCGGTTTGGTTCTATTTTGTTCAGTGTCAAATGCTACTTTATTATTAATTTGTTTAATTATGTTATTTGTTATATGGTTCTTTGTTTATTTATTTTGGATTAATGTTCTTATTTCTCCATTATAATTGGCCTTGAGCTGTTTTTGGACGTGAATAATAAATAAATGATAAAATTTATCACATTTTAGTCTTCGTTGTCCGTGTTTTGGGTTCTCGTTAATTGCTGTCGACACGTCCAACTCTTACAGAAGATATCGAACAGTATATTGCATTCTGTGCCCGCTCAGCTTCAAAGGCGGATGTACTATGCTATGAACAGGAAAATATGTGCAATGGTGTCGCGGGCTGTCGTTCTTTCTATTTTAAATGCATAAGTCTCGCTGCCGTCTTCGATCACGATAGTATTTGATTTTGAGAATTTTGTTAGCTTTCTTATTATTTCAATCGTTAACTGAACAACATTTACCGGCAATTTGCCGAAAAGGGGAATTAATCAGCTGTGTTTATAGTTTGTCAAGTTTTTTTGTGCTACTTAATAGGAAATGCCGCTAGTTTAACCACTCCAACTGACTTATGAACTTGCCCTATGCACTAGCTGCTCGTCAAAATTATGGATATCTCACATAACTTTACTATCTCACAACTTTTCTCTTAACACGCAAAACTAAGTACAAAATTACCCTTCTTAATATTACTTGCATTCATTATGCATTTATCCAATGGGTAAAAGTACACGCACAGGTAAACCTCACTTCCTGTCGCAGTGCACCTAGACCTCTTTCTGTACTGCAATAATGTAGCTCAGCCTTCGGAATCCTCTCCAACAGATCTTCTATAAAACTTTTCACGGCGTGGATTCTCCGCTATGCAATGACTAGGAGATGATTCTCCTTCGCACTCATTAAACAAAAAACTCCTCTATCCCGTAACTCGGGGAGAGCTCCTCACGCTCGTGCAACCATTACCCAGACCCCTTCTTTTTCACACTCGTTCATCCAGCTCTCCCGGTAAACATACACTAATTGTCAGTTCTGGGGTATCTGATATGGGGATTTAACTCCAATGCGACGCTGATTCACTGATATTATTGTTCACCGATTTTCCCCGCGAGCTAGCACCCTAGTTATACTACACGGTGAACTGAGGCGTCTGCTTTGTTACGTCACATCTCCCCATCGGAAGAAATACACTACGGTACATCAGATACTGAGAATAAATTTAGGAAACTAGACTGCAGAACGGACAAATTAAAAATTGTATTTTTCCCGCGAACGATAAGAGACCATAGCAGCTGCCAATGAAACTTTTAACTAGGTTTGTTGATAGGTAGCGTAGCTCTTAGTAGTAGGAGTTCTCCCTAATACTTGTATCCTTATCTGCTAACTAGTACTTACAGCATGCCTTGTACCTTTCGCTATAACTCCTGAATCTCTGTCCGTTTATGTAGTTGCAATATACCTACATAAATACTGACGGTCGGTCTGACAATGGTAACATATTTATAGTGTAGTTGATGCTTGTGATGATTCGCCTCGTGACAAGCATTAGCAATTTATGTTAATGCATCATTAGTCGTAGATACACTAACTTTAGGGTATAGTGTAACGCTTGTTGGTGACTACACACCCCCTGCCACACGCCCTTGAGGTGGCTTGCAGGGTATTCTTTAGCTGTAGAATATCGCGGTGTAACTAGATATTTCTTTCGAAGTCAACATATTCTACAGCCGATAAAGTATGCCTTTCAACAAATACAAGCTGATAGCCCCAACGCCTGCAAATTGACCTTCCTGGCCAAATAGTACTTTCCGTATATTTTTTACCTGGGCGTCTTATTATTATCTTTGTTTACAATCCCTTATATGGTAAATATATAATAAATAACCCTTCTAGTATTTAGAGAACAGTAACTTCCAAAACGCTCATGCATATTAGTTCAAACATTGAAATAACATAACATTTAAACCCTATAACGAGTCAAAATTCAAATATTCAAGTATCCATGTCAACGGTGTACCGAAGATGGCGAAGGAGCCAGACGTTGGGAGAACCCTTTTAAATTTGGGTAAAAACCTACTATGGCTGATGTTTGGCGGCTTTTTTCCGCCGCGTTTGAGCGTTGCCTAATCGTTTTGAGGACAGGTCAGTGGATTGTTGAAGGAATTATGGTGGGTATCTGTAACTGATGGAAGGGAAAAATACAGGTTAAATCTTTTGCGCAAGTTCGAAGCAGACAATTTTTTGCCGGACGTTCAACGTATTTTCCTAGAGCCAACGTACTACGGTAGAAGTGATCACAGGAATAAGACAAAGGAAATAGGCTGCAGATCCGATAGAGTTAAATGTTATTTATTCCAAGTACAAAAAGGGATCACAATAGTTGCGACAGATCAATTATATGAAACTCCCGACCTCACCAGGTACAGTAGAATTTACATTTGTGTTTAATAACGTAGTATCATTACTAATACTTCACACCGCTTCATATGCCCGGCATTATTTTATTTCGTTCTCTGCATTAAGTAGTATCTCATAGCATTCATTAATTAATAGTATTAGTAAAATTTACCATTAGTTTGTGCCTTCAGCAGTGTAGGTACTGTATGTTTTCATGTTCATGCTTCATTCTTCCAGTTTCTGGTTCTACTGCGCACTGTTCTTCTGACTGATGTTTGGTTGCGCCTAGCGAAGGAAGCGTTCAATAATAGAAGGGAGCTGATAACGGGAAGTTAAAGTAAGAATGTAAAAAAGAGACTGGTGAAGAGCTTGATATGGAGTGTGGTGTTGTATGGGGCAGAAACTTGGACCTTGAGAAAGGAAGACGAAAATAGGCTGAAGGTGTTCGATATGTGGGTGTGGAGGAGGATGGAGAAGGTGCGTTGGACGGAAAGGAAGACAAACGAGGAAGTGCTTGACATGGTTGTTGAGTAGAGGAAACTTGTGTTTGAGATTAGGGGAAGGCAGGGTAGGTGTCTGGAAGCGGTAATGAAGGGCGATGGTTTGCTGAATGCCGTGATAGAGGGTAGGATGTTGGGTAAGCGGGGAAGGGAAAGAAAGAGAATAGGTTTTTTGGACGGGATGAAGAAAGGTAGAACTTATGCTGAGATGAAGAAAGGTAGAACTTATGCTGAGATGAAAAAGAAAATACTAGACATGGATAGGGTACGGCACGTGTAAGAGTCTGTTGGATATTCTCTGACTTTCATCATGACCTACCTCTAACCGGCAGATTAGGTACTCTAATGAATGATAGCAGCCAGGTGAACGTTCGAGGTCCCGATTAGAACTGGGACGAGTGCTACAAGCCTGGTGTGGACTCACCCCGTGCCACACACCCGGGAGGTGACTTGCACGGTACTTGGTAGATGTAGATAATCCCGTGACTTTATCAGGGAGGACTTCGTTGGATCAACGACGCTCGCCAAACGCGAATTTAAACTCAAGGAGTTGGAGATGAGCGACTCCCGCACCTCCGAAAGAAATTAGCGGAGTTCTAAAATTATCGCCACTTAATTGGTAGACGTCAATCCTTTAGTTGATTTGATGGATAAGGACGTAAGGGGAAAAAGCTCGGATGAGAAGAACTGTTCCCGAGATAAAGTGAAGATGCATTAATTTACCTTCCTGCATGGTCTTAGATTCAGGCAGTCAGGATTCCGCAATTGATGAAGAATTGTATCAATCAGTCAGGCGAAATTCCTACTCCGCGTCCAAATAAATCATATTTATTGTGTTCAAAAAAATAAATCGAATTCTATAGCTAAAAATGTGTTAATGACCCTCATTTTGGCGACCCCTATTTTGGTGTACATTGGTTGGTGGTTAAAAATGTAATCAAACCTATCATTTTAGGAACAGATTGGCTGACAAGATGTAATGTAGTGTTGGATTTCAAGAAGAATTATGTGAAGATCAGTGATTTTTTTAACACAAGGTGATACGGACTTTACTGTAAACTTTGTTTTCAATTCGGCTAGCCTGATGAGAGAGATTTCCCCAACGGAGAATGAATTCAGAGCAGAGTTGCGAACTTGTGATATTTGCCAGAGAACGAAATTTCCGAATTATTATTTGGAAGCTCCGTTTGAAAATATTTTACCAACTAGACCTCAGGAGAAATATGCGTTCGCCATTTACGTTCCGTTGCCCAAAACGAAATTCGGAAATAAATATACATATTTTTGTAGTGACCGATGTGTTTCAAATTTAGTCCAGGTGTATCCATTGATTAAGCCTGACGCTAGGAGTTGTTTAAGGCGATTGACTAACTATTATACATTCCTTTATGTGGTCTCCCAGCATCTGTTCTGTCGGAGCACGGTACGCGATTACTAGCCTTCTGTGGCGACAAACTTTGAGAGATTCGGGGGTGAAAACGATTTGTTCATCAATCAGGAGGCTTCAGATCAACCCAAGCGAAAGGGCTATGCGACAACTGTCCCGCGAATTTAGAACGTATTGCTATTATAACCGCAAAAGTTGCGGAAAAATGTGGACTCTACTTTTTTATTTGTTTGATATTTTTTCCTTGCAATTAGTGTGGGAAAGGAGGTTCCTGAGGTACAGCTTGTTATAATGGGCCACTTCAATCTTTTCTTTAGGCAGATTCATGCAAATTTCACGGGAGATGTCATCAAGATAGAGGATTTTATGCCATTTGGCTGTACATTCTTGCTATGGTTGAGAAATGTAAATGTATTTTTCTGCCAGTTTGTTTAATTTGTAACAATATAATTTATCAATCAGCTGCCCTGTGTGCCCATTGTTTTTAGCAATCAATTTTATCGTGGCCAATTATTTTATAAGTGTACAAGCCACAGTGCGAGTCCGGAGCGGTGTACGTTGTGCACACAGGCCGCAAATTCCCAAAACATGTGAAGGAAAATCAAGCCTGTGCAATGAACAAAACAGCAACGTCAAAATTTGCTAAACCATAGATGAGGTTAGAGGAAAACCATACCAGTGATTTTAATTTCGAAATTTTGCTTATGGAAAAGAAAGGATATACATCTGACGCATTGGAGCAGTTGTAAATTTTGAATTGTGTGCGCTCCAAAGAAAATGTAGCTAACGACCTTTTCTACACTTCCCACTCACCCCTCCTAAACCTCCCATTCCCCCCTTCCAAACCACCTTTTCCTCTAAACGCCCCTGAAGGGACAAACCCTTCCGCTCTCCTATCCCTTGACCTCCAAATATCTGTTAATGCACAGTTTACAACTCCCAAACACTCCCTCTCCAATACACCACATTCTTTCACCTCGAGATGAGTGCTCCTTACAGGGGTCCCTACAGCACGCAATACGTCCCGGACCCTACTCCAAACTCTACCTCCACCCTCTATTCCCTGCCCACCAGAGTGATATGTATATGTAATGCTTATGTAGAGTCTTTACCTGAAGATGACGTTGTACATCGAAACCCTGCTGGTGTGAATAAAAAATCTACGTGAAATCACAAATTTAAGTTTTTCTTTCCAACATACACCATTAGGATTTAAGTCCGAGTTTAAGGTGGTTCCACCGTAAAATGACTTAAATGTAATTTTATTCATATTCTGTCTACTTGTAGAAAAATTTGTCCTCTATCTGATGTGAACAACAAAATAACACCTTTCCTCGCTATTTTATTCTATAATTGAACTTGAAATTACATGGTGTTCAATGGGGGAATGAGAGAAACACGGGGAAAAATAGTATTTTTCCATAAAACACAAATGCCATTTTTGTGGAAAACTATCTCCTAGAAGGAAATAATCTAGAAAAATTGAATAAAAATAAAATACAGGAATCTTACCACCTTATTTTTCTAGTTATTGAAGAATTAATGCCGTAATTGAAGTCAAAATGCGGTAATTCGTAGGAAATGGCACTGCAGTCGGCTCCTATGGCTGGAAAAAAGTGCTCATTTAAAAATTAAAATACATTCGTGGAATAATCTGCATATTTTCTACTTTACTTTTGTTTCTATAGGTAACGCATTGCGTCAGTGAAAGCAGGATTTTTTGACTAAATATAAAAAATGTGGAATTTAGTATTTGTTTTGACTCACACAGTCGCGGCGGAACCTCCTTAAGTTAAGGAAACCCGAGAACTATTCATCCCATACACCATTAGCTTAATTTTTATAAACAACTTCCCGATTTTAGTCTTTTTAAATTTAGAAATGTCCCGGTGAAAGCTTTTTTTATCGTGAAAGCAAAAAAGTTCATTTTTTCGTGATGTGGTTGAGCTTTGCCCGATGACTGCGAGAGGGAAGTGGATTTAGAAACACCATTTGTCATTTCAATTATTCTATTCAAGACAAATTTCGATTACCTTTGGTTATATAACATATGAGTCCCAAATTTTATATCTATTAACAGACGGCAGTAGTGGAGAATTTCGCAAAAAAAATCATTCCCCTAGGCTGGGATTCCATCCGCGATCCTGTTCTAGGTTAATAGTTTTTCCCATTGAAATTCCTACATTTATGTACACATTAGAAGGTGACGTCACACAGTGGGCTGAAATCCGAGAAAGCTGGATAAAATTCCAAAATAGCTAGAATAGAATAGAGATAGAATCATGAAACTTGGTACAAATACTCACAATTGATTGACAGCTAAGGAATGGCATGTCATTGGTCATGTTCTGTCGCCGTTACCGAGATACAGGGGCTCAAATATAACCAAAATTCCAAAATTACACCCGACTTCAGTTTTCTACGAAAATCTTCCTATTTAAGTTGAAGGTGACGCTGTGGGAGGGATTTGTTCGGATGAAAAACTACTAGGTCTGTTAAAACCACTCTTTTACTATACTATGCTTAACTTTGGGAGTTTTTTTTCCAAAATTTAGGTGATATTACGTTACAAAATGGCGGACGCTATTTTCACGTAAAATTTCATTTAAGTAGTGAATACCTTGCGTTTTACGAAAGTGCCTGTCAAGTAACTCATATCAAATAAATTATTGAAGCTTTATGAAGGTAGATCTGAAATAAAATTGAAAATTCGTTGGCGATGCCGAAAATTACATTTGATTTTTCGTACGCGCGTCCGGAGCCTGAGACCGCCGGGAGCCGGGAACTCCCAAAGTCATGCACAGTATAGTAAATGAGTGGTTTTAACAGATCTAGTAGTTTTTTACACCCGAGACAATGGGGTAAACTAACTTTAATTTATTTTATAAAAATGATAATTGGTTGTCAATTTCGGCATTAACTTTTTTAGTTTTGAATTGGGATTTCACAAATAAATAGTCGACGTTGTCGAGCGGAATAAATACATTTCTGATGGGCGAGAGTTTTACCCGAAGCAAATTGTCACCGCACATCACTAGGCGCCCTCCGTGGTTAAACAAGTAATTTCCATTTCTTCTGAAAGTAACAATTCGCCCCTCCAAAAACAACAACTCTAATCCTCCCCTGGGGCGGTAAGGCTGAAGGAAATACGAGTGGACGAGCGTCCACCGCGGGAATCCCACATTTTCCGGCGAGACCATCGCCTCCTCCGTGCCCAGCCCGAGGCCGGCCGTCTTCCCGTCTAACCTGCTGTGACGTAGGCAGCGGGCTGGCCTCCTTACGTCATTGCCTGTGGGCCGAACGCGGCCTCCGAAGGATTCGGCGCGCGCGGCTCGCATGAACGCTAGGAGGTGATCGCTTGTATAGTTTATCTGTCCCTTCTGCGGCTGCCTCTGTCGTCCCCCCTCCTTCGGCGGGTCCTCCCGACTGGCGTCAGACAACTCTCGCGTCCTTCACGAAGTTCAACTAAGTGTCGGGAGATGCCGCAAGTCATCAGGTAAGCTTCGTCTGCTTTACAACTCCATGTAATGTCCATAATATTTCTTTTATCACACGATCACAACCATATGACAACCCAGTAAGATTGAAACCACGGATATTAGAATTTTTTTTCCATACTCCTTGATTGAAACGTAGTATTTAAAGATTTGGCAACAAGACAAACTTATCTGCAGTGGCGTAAGCGGATTCAGTTCCTTCTTTATTTTTACCGCGCATTCCCTTTATTATTTCCAAAAAACTTCTGACGTGTTGTGTTGTTTCTGACGCCGACTCCTCTAAACGTCGTCCGATGCGTTTAATATTTACTGGCTTACTCATTTAGTTTAGGAATATATGTGGCAAGAAGGCGTCGTGATGGTATGGGTACCTCATTTGAACAACTTGACTCAGGCACATTTTCTAGGGTAGGTACTAGTATAAACATTATACTTTGTGCTCAACTGTTTACAATGTTCAGCATGCGCGGGCACATACATCCTCGTCTTCCTAAGTATGCATGTATTTCCTTATCGAACCGTGCCAGTAAATTTTTTCGAAAACGATAAAATAACGGTCATTCTACCCATTAGCTCACGTTCCCCACGATTATTCTCCCAATTCATCATTTCTCCATTATCTATCTCATGAATTATTTATGCCACCACCTCCTGTTTTCTGTTAAAGGAAACTTGACTTATAAACTCCAGAAATCATTGTAGACGTGAACTAAAGACTCCAGGGAATGAAATTGTTGTTTTGATATTTATCTTCAGGATCTTTGTTTTGTTCATAGTCAAAGTTAGATAAGTTTCTATATGTGTACATTTGGAATCTATTTGGACTATTGTGTACATTTTGATAATGTTCTGTGACATGCCGATGATTTGCTTATTGCCAGTAACAGTGATGTACACTTAAGGCATATGAAGGGGAAATTAATGAAATAATTCAAAATGACTGATCTTGGAAATTTTAATCCCTACTTAGCGATTAAGATTGACAGAGATGATAGGGGGAATGCAAATATCTCAAAGGGATAACATATACATATATGGAAGAGATGTGTAGATTTAATATGTCTGAATGTAGACCTGCCATAAATAACTAGTAATCACCAATTGAAGAAATATTTTGTGGTTCTGATTATGATAATGAGCATGTAATAACATACAGACCTATAAAGGGAGTGATAAGATGTGTAATATATATTATGTCTATTTCTATACCTGATTTGTCTCAGAGTGTGAATTTCTTTAGTAGATATCAGATAAAACCCACAGAGGGCAATGGAAAGGACTAAAAAGGATACTTTGTTATATTAAAGGTACACTTTTATGATTTTTCCAAGGAATGTTTCGCATGAATCTATTTTGCGTTATTCAGTGGTGGATTAAGGTTGCTTTCTACCAGGAATTACGAAGGGGCAGCCACAACCCCCTTTAATTCACCACTTGTGTTATGCTGATGCAGACTAGGCTGTAGATAGAGGGGATAGGAAATCCACTTTTGATTTTCTTGTGGAGGTATTTGGTTGCTTATTTGTATAATGGAGAACTAGAAAAAAATCTAATGTATTACTATCCTCTACCGAGGTGGAACAAGTTGCCTTGCGTGAGGGTGCGCGCAAGACCCAGTGAGAGGCATTTTTTTTATCCAGTCCCCCCACCCCTTTTTTTGCCAAAATTTCCCTCTTTGGTCATGTCTCCCCTCGATGGACTGTTACCCCAGCTGACTTACCCTAGTATAAACACAAAATGCTGTTGACGCACATCAGCAGTGCGTAAATGCAGCACTGCAGCCACTTTGTATGTGCTGCTGACGCATGTCTGACACCTTCAGATTTTTGTTTTTTTTTGCCATGTCAGATGCGCTACTGAAGGGCTTCAGGATTTGGCCCTTAAGTGCAGTGTTCCTGGCACTCATATGCAGCCACTTGCGTGGATGCATAATGGCACCAGGAATATCGCAGAACGGCTTTGCACTACATTAACCATGCTGTTAACTTCATAGCAGACATATCATGAACAAAACCTGCTTCTATATAATTACAGTTTCTTGATGGGAAAAGGCCATCTTGTTTGTGATGTGTCCATTCACATTGTTTATCTGGCTAGTGTACATTTCACGGTAGTTACCTCATGAGGATAACCATGATTACCACTGACACAACACAAGTGTTCCTCTCAAAATAAGATATTCATCAAGAATATATAGACTCGACACGGCATACACTCACGAATGACACATCACGCATATGATCATCTAGGTATCCAAAGGGTTTTTTTGTGTTCTACATGGCTGAATATTTTAAATTATCTTCATGTGTGATAAAGCACGCACTTGAAAATATACAATTAGTAACAATTTATCCTAACCAGCTTTGTGTTAAGGGGGGGGGGGGGGTGAAACAGCCCCGGTTCTTTCAGCTGTGGCTTCAAGAACAGGCATTGGTAGAGCATCAACATCACTGGCGTGTTGCTGGCATGCATTATATATGCACTGTTGATGAGCTGTTGCAGCACATTTTGATTGCACACTCTGAAATAGTGCTGCAGAGATGCTGTGTCAGCACTTCAATCAAGGCAAGTTGCATTTGCAACCTTGGCATCCTTGTGCAGTGCTGCGGCAGGATTTTGTGTTTACTGGGTAGCCAAAGGACTTAGATTGCTCATTTCACCAATGATGACAACATGGCCTACGTCTCCAAAATACATACATAGACTACTTTTGGCCAGCGATTTCTGTGAGCAACGTTTGGCCACAACCTTTCCCTTGGTCACTTCTCCCTTATATGGTATAGTAGGCGCAGGAGAAAACTGAAAAACCCAGGACATCTGACCGTGGGGAAGAGGCTTTAGCTTCCTGAGCCATGTACAGAATCGCAAATCAGTTCCTGAAGACTATGAACTGAATACTTCGACCCCATCTACGCACCAACCACACTATTTCCTTCCCTTAAATGCTACCAGTCGCCTCTATCTTATGCCTTACCCTCTCCTCTTCAACCATGCCGAAAATTCCCCCTACGAAAGGTGAATTACCAAAGCTTCATCCTCTGTTCCAGTCTGGTTGGCAAGGAGTACACATCGCTCCCGTAATTCAGTCAAGTTTAACTACGAGAGCTCCTACTTGTACAAATTTGTGATTGATTTTGGAGTGGAAGATAGAAAGCAGTTAGCTGAACCTTTTATTATTGGCTTGAAATTTGGTTGCTGTTGTGAAGTATTTCTGCTTTTATTAGATGTTCATTGATTATATTTGTTTTCGTGCCGTTTTTTTATTTTCCTCACCCGAGCTTTGAAAAGGTTAGTTTCTGCACGGGCGTTTTCAGCGAGAGAATTATTTCCTTCTACCGTTACCCTTCAAATGGACTATTGGCATAGTAAAGGACTTGTGTATTGATATAATGAAACCAGTTACCTTGTTTAAGGAAATTTAATCCAATATTCACTTTTTCTCTACCAGCCAGCAAGGTAGGTCAAAGAATTGAGATTTATTAGTGAATCCTCTGGTATCAGTCCATTCACTGTAGTCATTCTGATCACAACAGCACTTGATGTATTATGTTAGCACCATGGTATGATGGAGTCAGAAATAAATTTATTACCACTTTATTACATCATTACTGATGTCAATTTCTATTACCTCCCATATTCATGGGCTATGTGAAATTATGTACGGAGTATAGGGGCCATGAACACCACTGAATTACCAGGACAATTCCTGAACTTAATTCTTCAAATTAGCTCTTTTCATTTGATGTAAAAGTGATTCCCTAACTTCTCCTGATCATAGAGAGTTCTCCGCCTCCCTTGTGAAAATAAACCGTGATGGACAGTGTGACAGAAGCGTGAACACAGTGTGCATAGAATGTGACTAGAGCATGATCACAGTGTGAATACAGTGTGCCAAAAGTGTAAATTGGGACTCAAAAGCATTCAGAAAGCATGAAAGACGGTGTGACGGTACAGTGTGTGCACATTGTGCGCACAGTGTTTGCAGACTGTAAGGACACAATGTACACAGTGTGAGGACACTGTGTATACTGTGACTAATACCCTCGTACAGTGTGTGGCACATTGTGGCCACACTGTCCGTCACGCTTTAAGGCAACACAGTGTGCATACACTGTGACTAATACCCTCATGCAGTGTGTAGCACAGTGTGTATACACTGTGACTAATACACTTGCACGGTGTGCAGCACATTCTTGTCACGTCACGGTTTATTTTAACCAGGGCTGCCAATGATTTTCTGTGTAATTTGTTAGCTTATGATTTTTCTGAGCTGCAATGCAGGATTTCATAATTATTTTACTGAAATAATTCTATTCAGTTGTACTGGTCCTCTTGATTGCAATTAGTCTCCACCAAATTTCTTATCACTTACTTGAGAACATATCGTAAAACTAATAATGAACTTCACTTTTGTAAATATTTTAGTTGCATCCAGTAAAAATTAGGCAGTTTCATTCAGTTTTACATTATCACAGCAAAATTGAACTTTTCTTCATGAAGTTTGTTAAAATATTAACTTAAAACATGCTTAAGATTTTTTTGTTTATGTGAAATAAGTTCCATTCAATGGTCTTCAGTGGAATAAGGAAGGTATGGTCATTCAAAAGTAGATGGAAAAGGAAACTCGGGTATGTCAAATGGAAAAAACATTATATATATTTAAACATACAGTAGGAGTACAGTTCCACTATATTCAAGGTTGTGATTAGTCCAGCTTATTTCTCAGAAACCTTGCAATTCAATAAATTAAACTCTTTTCATATCTTCACAAGCACCTGCCACATGTAATTTACACTTCAATACTTGTATTGAATCTTGTATTGGTCTGTTTACCTAAGTTAACTAGCATGGTGAGATAGTCTCAGTTTATTCTCCCTAGTCTTTGACATACATCACCATGAATTTTGGTACACTTTTTAAAATGCATATTAAATCTCACTATTCTTGAAATATCAAATTCACCATGTTGAATGAATACAATCAATGTATTGAGCATATTCATAAACATATCTGGATGGTCACTCGGAGATAATAATATTAAACAATAGATTTGATATAGCATATAACATCAACATAAACCAACTTTTTTCACCAATGTAATTTTCACTAGAAATATTTCTGCCGCCACCACTTCCAGCTATTTTCCAGCAGTTTTCATGAGCACAGGTAACATATCAGATACATTATACATAGACATTGATGTTAAAATTCTGAGCCAAAATTATCTTAATGGTGTAGGAGCACTTAAGACACGAGCCAAATCCAGGAATTTGACAGCTGCATTTATGAAATAATACGTGCTATTCTTTCACATATTTTAGGTATTTATCGCAATTGCTGAAATAAATTTCCATGGAGAAGAGATAGGACTACTGAAGTTAACTTTTAATTTAGTTTCGTGCACCACAAACATGAAATATTTGGTGCCCAGCTCATTGCTGTAGGCATGAGTGGCTGTGAATGAATCCCCTCTGCACTTGTGGCTGAGGCCTGGAGGTTTAGCGAGGAAGTATATTGAAAAGGGGATAAGGAACCTTTCACATCCTAAAACAATGAGTGTTTGCAGCATTCAATGAAAAAATTTATCTACCCATGCTTATAATATGCACACATTTCTTGAATCACGGTCAGTAATTGATAGGTTCCAATACCTCTCTTTGCACATTTTTATGGCATGTTTTTAACGAGTTTGGGCGTATGTAGCCTGAAAATTTCTGGATTCTTTTGTAAAATAGTATAATTCATCAGAGCAAAAATGGGGAAAATTTTGGTAACAATATCGCATCATCAATATGAAGTTGGCAGTGTTATGTTTCAGCTACTTGGGGTGACTTTAAAAAAAATTAATTTTGTTGGCCAGCTGTTAAACTGCATATTTAAAAAAAGTAGCTGTTAGAAGATGGTGCTGAACCATCACAGTTTGGACTTCTGAGTTGCCTCTTCATGAGGATAGTGTTATACCACATGTAAGTGAACACCAAGTATTCTTCATTTTCTTGAGTTATCTAAAGTATCTGCAAATAGGTACTCGGTACACATTTTAAAAATGGCATCACATTTTTGAGGCTTAAGTAAAAATGTTTAATGTATCTCAATTAAATTAGCAATGTAAAAAGTTCCAGAGAGATTCATGGTTAAGGAATCATTTAAAATGTAAACATATTGTCCATTAAAAAATTTTGGACAATTTTAAAAATCAATTATTTATATTGGAACCTTGAGTGATGTTAAAATCTCTCAGAAATAATGGCATTCAGACATTTTTATAATTGTCATAGCTGTAAAAAATGCTACATATGTTTATTTATAGATACATCATAGATGGCAGTTTTGGAGCCATTTGATGAGTGGCATGTCTCTTAAGTTTCTATTGTCTCCTGCATTGCTTAAAGTTGGATATCACTTATAAAATACAACATTAACTTGCATAGTTTCACATCAAATTGTCTAAAGAATCCACATGCATTTGAATAATTAATCCTGAAAATTATTGTTTAAAATTTAATATCTATAAGATATCAGCAGTAATAATGCTATCCTGGTATTTTACATTGGTATCAACAAAATAATTAAGAAAGGAAAATACTTCAACACCTCAGTAACCCTCAGCTGGTCACGTATGGGTCTGGGAGACTCATTGGCTCTTCTCAGTCAAATAACTCCTGAACGGTTGACACTTTGCTTTAATGCCTCAAGGACATCTCTCTCTGCACTGCTCTTCATTCCCTGCACAACTTTCAACGTGTTCAGTTGAGAGAATACATTGTAGTGGATGCTTCTCTCCTTCGCTGCTCAAACTTGGGCCTGGCAGACCCAGCACGACTACCTATGGTGTATATTTTTTCACGGGAATGGGAATTCTACTCGGAAATTTTTTTGTTTTCAATTTATATCTGCTGAGAATTATTTATTAGAAAGATTTGGTGATGAAATATTTTCATCGACTCTTCAAAAAAATGACAGAGTACCTTTGAAAATTTAACATGGGTATGTTTCAGCACGACTAACGACGTTCCAAAGACTGGCACGCCTAATGGAGGGTTAAAATACGATACTCATGTGGGAGTTCCATACAAGCCCATGACATCAGTGAAATAGTTTATTATTCCAACTGCTTCATGTTACAAATAATTTGAATTATATCTTTTTTTACATCAATGAAGGCCAGAAACTGATAAAAATGTTTACATGCCTTCAATGCATTTGCATTTTTTTAGGGGTAGGGGACCAAGGGGTGTATCCTAAAGTATACTCCCTAGCATTCACAATCATAATCTGGTGATTAATATGCAAAACTAATAATGAAGAATAATGGCCGTTAATTAAACTTTTTAAGTCATGAATAGCTAAAATATTCTTCAAACTTTGTAACTTATGTGGCTTTCTTTTTCTTAGCTACAGAATTCTGTGGTACATTTGATATGCTGCAATGAAATTCTCATAATATTACCTTTGAATGTTGCAGTGGAATTCCTTCATGAGAATTAACAATCATGGATAGTAATACATTTTTTATATTTCCACAATATGAAATAAAAAACACATGAATTATGACAATGGAGACGGCACATTAAAATGGATGCTGTATATGAACATTTGTTTTATTGGATTTAGATATTATCTTTTCTGCATCTTCATATATACGGTGCATTTGTTGAACTTTAAAATTAAAATGGGATGGCTTCTTTCCTTGACTTTTATTTCATCCAAATTATAACTTTAACGCAGTGTCTTTCATAAGTGCCAAAGATTAACAGCGTGTTGTCAACTGCTTTTGTAAATAAAACTAAGTTCTAAAATTTCATGGGCTGAAAATTTTATTTATATCAAAGGCACTATAGCTAGATTATTTGTTTTTTGTTTTTATGCAACATTTGCTTATTAACGGACACAAGAGGAGTGATTTCTAAATGTTGTCGCCATTATTATAGTCAAAATACTTAAAAATTTACCACTTTTCACTGATCAATTTGAACCAAGCAAAAAAACTAATGACCTGCCTATGTAGTTGTACTGCCAAGGAAATATTCCTCCATCCTTATATGTATTAAAATACAATTGAGCATAAATCTTCGCTTGTGCTGCTAACAAAATTCGGTAGACAAAAGACAGCTGCTTAAGACTGATATCATACCAAGAACAGCACTTTTAAATCGTAAAAAAGTTTATATTACATCCATAAATTAATGATGCATTGAAAATGCAACTTCTCATCTGCCGACCACCGCAGTCCCATGGGAGTGGATGCACAATGGAAAAGCACATTCGCGTGATGCATAGCAGCTCTCTTAACTTTTCATTTGGCTTTGGGGTTTATTTTGTCCTTTTGATATCTCCACATTGGACTACACATTAGACTCACCCTTTATACACAAATTATTTGTATTTTAGTTCAGTGGTTTTCAAGCTTCTATTAAATGCTATATCATTCAATTCTCTCTTCTTTTGTGGAATATCCCTCTTACGTACTTCACATGCCAAAGTCAGCTGACTTCAGTCAATCAGCACTTCTTTGCTCTTTTCACTAATCACAGCCTCAGCCCATGGAAATCCAGTTTTCCTCCACATTTTCCCCTGGTGACCTCAAAGCCAGTAAATCACAGCACTTACTCTTTGACATGAATACAGAAACATTTAAGAAAGTCCTCACTATATTATTAAATGGAGATCATATGTATGGAAAATTGAACAATGTGTTGCGTCTAGATTATGAGTATTGCGAAAAAAATATTCCAAGCATAAAAACAGTGAGTTTCCAGCTTCTTCTGATTACTGGAAAGATCACAGCCATCTCAATATTAGCTCTTATTGTAGGATTTTGGCGAAATAAAGTTTCATACATACAAGGCTTTTAGATTTGAGTAAAGGTGTCTTACAAATAATTTGTTAATTGGTTGTCTTTGGAATCAATGAATAATAATAAAGGGAATTTTAATGTATGTAAAACTTTGACTTTAGCCAAATAATCTTTTTATCAGCCTGGAATCATTCGTAAATGTGGAATGAAAAACTTATCTTCTTTAATATAACCCTCTTTGGCAATGAATTTAGTCTAGCAAGAGAAAAAAAGCTTTGCTAAACTTCTTGGTGTTTTTTTCTACATTTACAATGGCAGGAATATAGCTCCAGCTACTATGACTGTCTTTTGTAATACCATCCCTGTCAGATTCATCACACAGTTTCACACTTATGGAAGGTTACTATGGAATTCAAAGTTACCTAAAGAACAAAAATAAATGCTAAATAAATACATGGTAAGGGTTAAATCTACTATAGGTACTTATGACTATGTATCCCAATTCGTAATGCTCCAATGTCATTTTCTTTTAACTACTTTTTAAAAGTTATGTCACAGGGACGTGTAATTATGACCAGGGATTAATGTAATAAATGTTGGGTGCACAGCATGCATAATTCCTCCCTATTGAAGCCCACTTCCATGTGAGGCCGTTTGCACCTTTCTGAAGCACGATTCATACAAAACCAATTTCACTTTGAGTAGTACTGTTCATATATCAATTAAAAAGAGAGCAATTTCTGGCATGTAGGACACATCCCAAGAAACAAAAATAGTTAAAACACTGACATTCATCTGAAAATCAAGGAGGAGATATTTCACTTTCATAAGCACTCACAACCATTTTCATTATTCCACTTTGGACGATAACATCCAGCCATTCAACCGGAAACACATTGAGCAGAAAAAAAATTAGCACTCTTGTCACACCCACAATTCATCTCTCTATCGTTTGGTTGGCATTATATTTTTCCTTTGGAGTATGGAGTCGTTGGAATGTCCCACCATTCCCATTTCATTGTGTGCATTTCAAGTGTTGATCTGAGATTACCGGAAGGGACGAGGGATTCCAAAACCGACGGACGGGGAGTGCCTTTGCCTTCCCGAGTGGCGCCGCTCGTGGCGATCATCGTGGGAAGACGGGACGGGCCTCAGGACAGCCTCGGACGATGAGTGCGCCCCTTCCCCCCCGTAGTAATACTCATCGTCCTCCTCCAACCCACCCCGCCCACCCACTCTGCCCTCCAGCTCAGAGTCTTCGTCCTCTGAGTCGTTGTCGTCGGATTCGGTCAGGACTGCCAACTGTGCCTGCTCGGCCGGCAGGATGGTGAGGTGTGTTGAGTCGGACTGGAGCGTGGAGGTCTCACCCGGGAGGCAGCCGACGCCCCCTATGAGGATTCCCCCACTGCCCCCCAACCCTCCACCCCCCGTCCTCACCCCACTCCCCCCTCCCATGCCACAGCGCCCGACATCGCTGCCGTAGCCCAAGCCAAGACTGCCACTGCCCCTTGGGTCGATGACCGGTGAGCAAACCTTCCTCTGGAGAGCCTGGATGTAGCTCTGAAAATAATATGAGAGGGCCATCTTCAAGGTTTTTCTGGAATAGTTCAATGTTTGAAAGTAATCATGGTATCTACTGATATTTTTGAAATTCAAAAATCCCAGCATTCACAGCATGCAGATTGGCATAGCATTGACATGAACACAAAATCTCCTTTTTCATCATCTCTCATGCAATTAGTTGAACATATTCAAATATTTAGATGAACCAGTCTCTCTCTTTTGAAACATTCACGTGAAATCTGTGGGGAGAAGGAGTACATATCATTCTTCAGTAAGACCGTGGTATATAATTACATTTCCTTTAATGCTCTAAATGATGCCAGGATAAGATACATAGTGTGATGGAGTTAAGATTGAGGCCAGGGTACTTAGATATATCTGTGAATGCCTGTCCAATTTTTCATCCACATGAATGTACCTATTCCCACTGTTCATCGATGATTAGAATTGTTTTATGGGCCAGGAAGGCATAGTGCATTGGTAACACTCTGGAAGAGAAGAAATGGATGCTGATGTCTGCTGGGAACCAGAACAGAAGGGCAAGATAGGCATCACTTTGGAATTCATGCAAATATTGCTTACCTCTCATAAAACTTTAAAAAGAAATAGTATAGGTATATGTAGTTCATTTTATCATACCTTCTGAAAATTAAGAAGTTGAAATTCCATTTATTAGACATTTAGCGATAAAAAGATTAATGTTAGTGAACAATATCAGATGCAACTTATGACATATACATTTGCATTTTGAGAAAACCCTTAGTCAACATTGTGTAATATGCTATAAATACCAAAGCTGATAACATAACTGAAATATATGATTGAAAATTGAGAGGTCTCAGAAAATATATTTCGCCTTAATGACAAAGCCACTTTTTATTCTTATCTTTCTCAATTATGATTAGTGTTAGGATAAAACATCAAAGTTAGTTTCCAGTTTTGCTGCTGGCTAAACATACATCCTGCTCATTGGGCAGAAAATTTAAAAGCTGAGTTCTTTAACTTTGTGAAAAATCATGCTGAATCTTCAGCACCTTAATCTATTTTTAAAATGAGGAAAGGTATGAGTAACATGTATAACACTTTTTATCACACATGACATTCCGCATTATATATTTAAATTCTATTGTGTATAACTTGTATGAGTATAAAATGTCACACAACAAGATTTATTTATTTGAAGTGGTTGTATTCAAATATTTGAGAAACCTACAGTGACTAAAGATAAGGAAATTCTTCATATATAGATGTCAGATTATAGGCTATCTAGCCAACAGGTTTGAGAATATGTTTATTTTTTACTTATGTGGTTTCAATAAAAGTTTTGGCACTAAGAAACACTCAAGGTCTGTAATGGCTCCCACAACAATAGGGCATCTGCGGCAATTTATACCCGCCAGCATCCTTGCTCGACTCATTGTCCTGATGGCAATTTCTGAGTCAACCATCGAAACATTGATGTATTTCATTAACCTGGTGTCAAGCCCGAGAAACCTTTACGAATGTCATTTGCAGGGAAAACCTTAAATCCTTTATAACTCAAGAGTCCTTTCTGTTTTTCAATCTCATCTTATAAAAATTTAAATGGCAGAAGTGATAATCAAAAGCTGGCGTCATAATATTTCAACAATCAATTACTTTGAGAATTTTTAAAACGGGTGAAAGAATAGGTTTTTTTTAAGGAACATTAATATGAAGAAGAATTTTTGAAAATATGTAGTTAACAATATTTTTTAGGAAAAGTAAAATATGTAAATGTTAAAACTTTATAATTTTATCATGCTAAACAAGATTATTTTTAAACTATGAATTTTCAATTCTTAACTATGTATTTTAATAACCATAGGTTAACACCTAGATGTGTATGTACTGTGTTTCATATTGGGCAGGTGAAAGAGGTACCTAGCGATTTAAAATAAATTCGATCAAGTATTTGAAAATCAAATTGAGCACAATTCAGTTATATTGCTTTTAAGGAGCATACAACACCTTTAGCTGAAATATTTAAATTTTCCCATTTTATGCATAGTTAATTTCTAATTTGAAATGAGAAATGGAAAAAGTGAAGATTGGCGATTGAGAAATAATTGAATTGGGAATAAATTGGATTAGAAGCTGTCTCTAAATCCTCATCCCTGTAGTCACTAAAAGGCAGTGGCGTACTGGGTTTTAGGGTTTAAAACCCCCCAAAAACATGTTTACCTGAATTCGTTTTTGTTTGTTTACCTGAACTAGCATTTAGAATTTTGCTTATTGGACTGAAAAATATATGTAAGATTTGTATCTCAAGGTTTGATCAAAAATTTAAAAACTATAACTCCTTGCCAACATTCGGTGTATAATTGACACCATCTTCAGGGCTACAACTTACGGTACAGCAACATTATTAATAAAGTAACATAAAATATCACATGAAGGGGTCGATAATACAATACTTCAACTGAAAAATATAGTTGAATTGTCTTCACGAGAAGAGAATGTTAGTTTAGTTATGGTTTTAGTGAATAATAATCTAAATATCATTTTATGATGATGCACATAAATATTAATGAACCCCCCAGAAGCCAATCCTGCTAAAAGGGCATGTTAACTAAAGCAAAATGTGTAGATGTGTGCAATACAATGTGGAACAATAATGGCAGCAGGAGATGGCAAAATTGTTGTAGGAATGTTGGGATGGTGAAAGTCGATAACATTTCTCGTAAAACTTGGACTAGGACAGCAGTAGTAGAATCTGCCATTGCAGACATAGATCCTCATCACTTGTGGGATCACTTTGCAGTTACTTTTTATAGTGTTGAGGATTATGAAAATATATTTGTTGTTCTTCAACTATAATCAGTGGGTACATTGCATACATATCAACTCATTTTAGAAAATGTTTCAAGGGCTGTGATAAAGAACAATGATCTAGAGAGGGAGTTAGTGTCATGGACAGTTAGGAGCATGGACAACAAGTGGAAAATATCCACCGTTCCACCCCTGGTAAGTACCTACTTGCCCATTTGCACTCAGTTTGAAGGTAGAACAATTTTATTGTTTGACTTGCATTATACCAGGTAGGAGATTGGCAGATCCAGATTCAATTTTCACATGAAATCATCTTTGAGAGATAAGTCTTAACTCATTCATCTATTAGATTGAATCAATGCAGGCTTGAAACATATGGACTATTTATTAAATTTCTTGCTGTACTACTTCTTAATTGGAAGTGTTAATCAAGCCAAGACAGCATTTTAAGTATAAGGTACTATATCATGTTAGTATACTTTATTCCCCTTAAGTGTTGGAGGGCAAACACTTAACATGAAATCCCACTATTACCCCAGCAGACGATTACAGTATCACGAACATGTAATTATTATGTCATTAACACCTCACCAAGAAAACATTCACTTTTTCTGGTAAGCAATACTTAATCTACTACAAACCGTTTTCTCCTGCAGAACAAGGTGGCTGCAAAGGTTTTACCACCCATAAGCAGTAAGTGCACACAAACATTTTCGTAAGACATTCCAGAGATGTGCTTACAGACATGAACATCATTCACTCACATCAAGCTCTGAGAATCATGCGATACATTTTCTGCCACAAGTCTATTGCATAACATGCCATCAAGCAAATTCCGGCATGCATATGATTAAAATCAAGCAGAAAGTTGGTAAGAGCATAACAAACCTATTACCTTTGCTCTAGGAGTTTATCCAAGCTTTTGGAATGGCTTTTTCTTGTCTAGGAGATGTTATTATTTACTCTGAGTGTCATGAAACAAGAGTTCTGTCACTTATGTCATTTATATATGCAGGTATGTCTCTTAGTTAACATTGCATAATACCCTGAGCACTGGCACAGTCTTGGTTTCTAGTGTTTCCATACACAACTAGGATAATCACACTTGGGAGCACAGATTTTTTTGGCAGATGGAAATTCTGTACAGAGCTCTGAATTGAAATGAAACAGCTTCTGTCAGCTACAATCACAGATATTTATACTCCTAAGAGGAATGGTTGGCACAGAAAGACTTATTGGCAGTAAGATATTAGCTATAAATAGCTCAAAATCTTCATTCTCATTCAACAGAGAATTATTGATTCCATCATTTAAGATTAGGTTACTTCTTTGAGTTCACATTTGAAATTCGCCAAGAAGAATATTAATTAAAAATAAAACAATCATTATATTTTATTTATCAACTTTCCTGCTCTTCATTTAAAGTAGAAAATTAAATCATCCTGACTAATATATGGAATTCTAGAATCTAAGTAATTTTTTGAATGCAGTTTTCTAACAAGGTTTCTTCATGCACAATGGTCCCAAACAACATCTAAAGTAGCAAACATCGAATTTTGTACATTCAATCATGGAAGAAAATGAGTGCATGAGAGTCCTTTTCTAAACGTCAAGAGCATATAGATATGAGGTCATTGGTCATGGTCAGAAGTACGAGTATGTCTGAGGCAAAAATGGAAGTATGACAGATTTGGTGGTCCTTCTGGTATTTCATTTCAAAAATTTGTAAATTGATGCACTGCTCTGTCCAATGGCAGCCTTCCTCCTCCATTGCTTTCAGCACCGGGAATACAGGAGTGGGGATGACGATTGAGGAAGCCTGTCGATCTCAACGTCAGCTGTGGTGGTGAAATGAGCGGCATCAACATGTCGACCGTGGGCGGCCATTGAAGCGGCAACGTGAGGCATATTCACCTGGCTAATGACATCCCCATGTGCCGTGCGGACCTGATATAGGTATCGGTACTTCTTCTGCCGTGCCTCAGCCCGCTGCTCTCGAGTCCTAACCATGCGCTGTGGCCCCCCACTTGTGCCAGGGCCCCCTCCGGATCCACTTGCACCTCCCGCCCCTCCCTGACGAACCTTCTTCGATGGAATCACTGTTGCGAGCGAGCAAGAGAGAGAGAGGTGAGGCAAAGCAATGATGTCCCTTTAAATTTCCCCTCCCTTTATGGGCAACACACAGAATCAAAAGGCTTACCATCTACAATTTTTTTGACTCAAGGCATTTAGCTTTGTGATTAATTATATTTATTTATGGATTAATACATTCACCAACATTTTTATTTGATACCTCTGGTGTTGATATTGAGGCATAATCATCCGGTAATGATGCATTGAAACTGGAGGTGCCAATAAAAAAATTCCTGTGACAATTGTAAATTAGCTGTATGTTTTCATTCAGCAAGAATTTTCACTACATGGAAGCTGAATCTACCAATTTCAGATTTTTTAATGATTCAAATATCAAGACACACTATTTTTTAATTTCTCTGAGGAAGTCTCTTCAATTAGATTTGCTGTCCTCAAGTGAGGATAAAACCCAGATGTCACATAATAACTAATTACTATCAACTGCTCATTGAATATTATAGTTCTAAGTCAAATGTATAAATGTATATACATTACGGTTAGATAAATTAGAATCAACAAAGGCTTATTATAAGTCACTGAAGACACAAATATTAGGGGAAAGAGCTGGAGCACATTTATTTCTTAGCTTCTTTACATCAGTGTGGGTGGAGCAGTGGAAGTAGCTTTCCAGCCAAGACCCTATTCCTATTGGTCACAATATTCAGTGAAATTTGAAATTGAATGGTACGAAATGTTATCAAAGAATCCATTGGAAATGGTTGTGCCAGGAAATGGTACGAAATGTTATCAAAGAATCCAATGGAAATTAGATTCTTTGATAACATTTTTAATTGGAAGTATTTCCAAGGTCAGATAATAAAAACTCAAAGTCAACATATGCATTGTCCAGAATACTTAACAATGGATTTGTAAAAACAAGAAGGAATTTATCTCAGGGAATAATCACTTCTTGACAGCAGATTGGGACTGATCCATGGAGTCTTAATGGCTGAGTGAATTCATAGATAAGAGTGACAGTTTGAGAGGATATGGATGTGGAGTCAATATTCTTAGTGATGTGAAAGAGGAAGAAATTAACCCTTAAGCTGCTGCAGCTAGTGCGCATGTCGTCCACCCTGTGCGGGAAGTACCTATTCGGACGGAAACTGTCCCTCCTTCCCACGGGCCAAGGCCGGGAAGTTATATGACCCATGTAATCCCCTCCCGACCCTTTTCTTGGAATCCCAGTGGGTGGGCACCGAACTTGTTGAGGGATCAGTGGGACTTTAGGCATCATTGTTAACCCTTTCGAGACGGTGGAATTCTCTCTTTAGCATGACTGCTACACTGAGCCCCAAGAGACTTTTTCGTACTCTCTGTACGGAGCATTTTTGCGGGGCATCCGTTAAGAAGGGACTCGCAGGTAATCACACACCCCCAGACCCCAACCTTTTTCGACCCGTCTCAGCAGGGACTCCGCATTATCTCGAACTCTGAGGGTAGTTGGGTTACCTCCTTTCCGGGTTTAAAACCCTCCCTGTGGCATTGTTTCGCGGTCAACTTATCAATTGTTTATATGTATTAGCTACATGCATAATTGTTGCTTGCTCTTAAATTGCAGACTTTAGACTGAATTCCTAGTTTTTTTCTGTGCATTGTCAAATTTTAAACGAAGCTCTACGGTCAATATTAACGGATTTAATGCAACAATCATTTCCAATCCGAAAATAAATTTTAATGGATGTTAACTCATTTAACAACAAAATATTGAAATAAACTATTCCGGGTATGCATTATCAAGTGTTGGTATCATACTGTATTGAGATTTCAGTTAATATTTATCGTAGAATTTCGTTTAAAAATTGTAAACGCTCATCAAAAGACAGAGAATTCAATTATTAGTTTATAATTTCTGAAATAAAAAAAACATAAATTTTGCAAAATGACTGAATAAACAATCATATGACCGCGGTCCCTTTCCACAAAGAGGGGTAATATACTACGAGGGGTACAGGTACCTGCTCCCGGATTTCGTGGGTGAGGCCTAATCCCAGCTGCGTTGGGTCCCAAAACTAAGCCTTCGCGTACCCGCGACCGTCATAAAAGGGGGGGGAGCACGAAGCCGAATATATACGGCATTCGTTTCCTTGGCCAGAAAAATCTCCGACGAATATATTCGGCCTTCGTCTCCCTGGTCAAGAAACTTAAAGCCGAATATATACGGCGTTAGTAGGGGAAGGGTTAAAAACTAATATGACGATATTTTTTTATAGCAATTTTCTGTTTAGTTTGATACCAAACACCAAAGAAATCCGTTGATAAGTGAGCCGGGTGTGAACATAAGACAACTAACTTCTGTGACAACCAAAATCTATTGAGCGAGCAATCGGAAGAATGGGTCGTACTTCATTGTGGTGGTATGCCATCCCTAAAGAGCGTGGGAAGGGAGTGGTTTGGGTTAAAAGGGTGGATTCCCAAATGTCCACCGCTGGAAAGAAAGAGTTCGGGTCATAAAAATATGAAAGGGCTGAGGGAGCAGGTAGACAGAGATGGTCAAACGTACAAGAACGTTTTTCCTGCAGTTGCCGGTACACACGTACATGTACGTTTCCCACAGACTAAGGGTTAAGGATTCTTCCTTGAAATTAAGGGTAAGTTCTCCCTCTCAAAATTATGATATTAATCCATCCCCTATTGAGATCGGAATACTACAGAAATATTTGACTTCAAAAGGTATGGAAACAGGTCTAAGAAATAAGAGACTGGCCAAAAACTATGTGCGATGGCTAATCACAATGCACCTCTTGACTTCAAACTCCACATGCGTGATGTTCCACTGAGGAAAAATCATTCGCCTTGACCGGGCTTCGATCCCAGATCCCTCGATTTCATGCTGAGTGCTTAAGCCAATTAAGCTGCCACGGCATCCTCCTCCCCTGTGGATATTTTATATGAGCACTTGTGGGTGACACCATAAAAGTAATGCTGTGGCTAGATGTGGCATCCTCAAAATTCGTCCCAACTCCAAATATTGAGACTATACATGAAGCATAACATAGTGCGGCTCCCATTTTGAGTCCGTGAGGGAGAATATGGTGGATTGATGGTGGAGGATGGAGAAAAGAGACTGGGGGAGAAGGAGTGAGAGGAACTTCATGGGGAAAATTTGAATGAGTCTAAGAATAAAGGAGGTAGATATGTGAAGAGAGAAATTTTTATGGACTACCATGAAGGGAGAGTGTATGGTGAGCGGGGTACAGAGGAGAGAAGAGGGGAGAGTGCTTTGAATGGCTTGAAGAGGGATAGAGCCCTGATGAAGAAGGGAAAACAAAGTGTTGTGCAAGAGGAAAGGCCGTGGAGGACTTGAAGAATTGTTTGGAGATCCTGAGGATTTTGAGCGAGGAGAGTCCAGCAAAGTCCTACATGTAGAGCAGAATTTAAGTGTAAAGTGTAATTATTTGAAGGGAGAGTTCAGCAAAGTCCTACATCTAGATCAGGATTTAAGTGCAAAGTGTAATTATTTGCACAACACTACATCCATTTTGAATAGGAATTTGTGGGTGACAATGCATCCATTTGGGGAAGATTCTATATTCCTCAGTTGTGTTAACCTTGAACAAATTCCTGCGAACCCACATGAGTGCTTACTTTCTTGGTGGTGAATCCCTCGACCCGTGACTGCCCACTGCGTGACCATTCCAACGACGACAACTAATGGCCACACAGATAGGATGATCCAGCTGAACCAGCATGGTTGAAAGGGTGGCTGGGTCCCGTGGTAATTGTGATGGCTCTTGTTTGTCTTGAGGGCCACCCTCGCCCAGAACCAGTGCACCATCGCAAACTTCTCGACAAAGTAGTCAAGTGATGTGGAGATGATGGCGCCTCCATAGACAGCCGTGCCAGCCACTGTCAGTCCCTTGCGCCAGCGAAGGTTCAAGACAGCTAAGAGTAGGCCGGAACCCAGAAGGACCCCCGCAGCCGTCCAGGCACTTCCCCCTGGGCCCCTCGTCCCCCCGGGACCTCTACGGACTTCCTCGAGTGCTGAGAGCACTGCAGCACCCGTGAAGAGCCCAGTATGGAAGCCAGTCATGAAGAGGCCCACATACTGTACGAGCATCGTGATGAGGCCAAAGAGGATGCCTGCACCAAGCGCCACCCCTGGGAATAAAAAGGAAATGGGAGAATTTGTTTAATTTTGGGCAAAAAATAAATATTTTCACTCTTTCTCCTTGTTTGAAGGTTGGGTGGAAGCATGCCTCAAGTTAGCAGACCACTGAAGCAGTGGATTTTTTGTAGAAGTGGTTGCATACTCTTGTTCTTAAGAAAACAACTGTTTTTGTAGCTCCTCAAATTTTTCACAGGATGAACTACATATTTAGAAATGTAACTTTTCTGCAATTTATCTTAATCCTTCAAATGAGGCACAAAGAACAACATTATTTCTTATGTAGTGAGGGAGTGAACTAATTCCATCAGTTGTTGAGAAGACCTTTCCCACTTCTTACAAAAATCATTGATAAAAAATGTGAGAGAGGTAACTGGAGGAGAGAGGGATTATAAGAGTGAATATATATTCAGTCTAATGAGGTCTGAAGCATGAAAGTCGTACAGAAGCTTGCATATGCTCATCAGAGAGTTTTGTGCTTTGATTCTGAAAAAAAATTAAATTTCAAAGAGCCTATGGCCACTCAAGTTTGTATTTTTGGTTATGGGTTATCCGACTCATATATTGTGGCCAATGGTGGTCAGACCAATATATCGGGATATATGTTCCAAAGCATAGTTGGTTGCATTTGTGAAGCTGTACTAGAATACCGACTATAGGCCTCTGCGGAGGCTGGCAGGGTACTATGTAGATATGATTGCATCTCTCCCTTGATAGTAAGATAGCTTATGGCGGAGTATGATAAATATTGGGACATCTGTGAGAGGCTGAACATCTGGGGAGACCTAGAATGAACCTTGGATGATAATGCTCATGATGTGAGCTGATTATAAATACTCTTATTTTGCAAATCTCTTTTAAAATTATAGCCATGGAGAAATAGATTGCAACTGGTCTGTATAATATGCAACATGCCCTTGGTTATAGGTATAGCGAAACTTGGTGGCACTCAGTAGCGGAGGATTAATGGACACTGACCGTAAACCAAGCATTGATGAGCGGTTTAACTTTTCGAAGGACTCCCACAGGATCCTTTGGAAAAAGGCTCGGCCGCTTCATCACACATCTCATGTATGCTTGCCCCTCCTTTGCGTCGTATTCTTCACAAGCAAGTGCCACCAAGTTTCGCTACACCTATACTGATGCACCTAAATATTCTTATTCCACTACAAATATTACTACTTTATCAGAACAATATTTTTAAATGATGCAGTAGAAAAAAATGGTTTACTTAAGATACCCTTAGCTGCAATTTAAGGACACAATTCGTGAGTGCAGCCGATGTTAACAAGTATGCTTAGGTCATAATCAGTAAGTCTAATAAAGTAATGCTTACCAACGTTCCCATAGGCTGGAAGCAGCTTTTCTTGCAGACATATTAGGTACACAATAATGGAGCCAAAAATGAATCCAGTGAGGAACATAACAGCCTTGAAGCATCGGTAACCTGTGGAGAGTGAGTATAAAAAATTGAAATGAGTGAAAATCAGGTCATAGTGCCCGGTTAAATCATTTATGTCTTTAGTAAATAATTAAGCACAGGTGAAAGAAAAAGAAATTTTCCTAGCTGCTAAAAATGACACATTGGCCTTTTAGGGCATGAATGATCAATGAATTATATTTAAAACACATGTGGCTATAACAATTCAGCATTGTGGCCCATGGTACTTTTTTCACTTTTTCATGATTTAAGCAAATCACAATTGAAGGACTAATTAAAGCAAACTAAATTAGTTGACTAAAATCAAGTCATGGTTTATTTCGATAAACAGAATAAGCAATGCAAATATCACACAGGATTAATTTAAATCATGAAACTTCAATGGGCATTACCCACTACATTACCCACTATGAAGGTATGAGTGAAATTCTCACTGAAAAAATATTTTGCCTTGATTAGGATTGAAATTAGGGGACCTGGGTTCAAATCCCAGTCCAGGCAAATTATTTTTCTCTGTGAATTACATGAATACCGAATGGTACAGCATATTGTATTGGAATGATGTCTTCCTCATATTTTTAAGATTACTTCATATCTTCATGGTTTTCTTCCACACTGATTCATCTTGGATTGCTGGTAGTTTCACAGTCTGCATCTTAAGGTCAGAAGATCAGGTCTGAAGAAGCAGACTGAAAAAACCACTACATTGCCGTTGCCCAAAGATGAATGAAACCCAAAGAAAATTGAAGAAAACTCAACAGATTTGAAGGCTCATTCAGAATTTCATCAACTGATTGCAATGATATGGCCACGGGTCATTGAAACAAAACAAGCACCTTAGGCTTTGTGCTTGGCAGTACCTATTTGGAGAGCTCTCTAGGAATCTCATGGAATAGAAAACGCCTCCTATTTTTGGACAAACATCTCGGGAAGTAGGGCAATAATTGAATGATATTTCGGCATCATTAGCAGGAAGATATCTTTTTTTTTACGATGAGGCGACTTCCATTGAATTTTATGTGAAGGGATATCCCACTCAAAGAACCTCAAGTGGATTCCCAAAGGAAGAGAGCTTTCGTTTGTCGAGTGAAATGGAAGAACCAAACCTTTATGAACCCTTAATAGGATCACCTCTGATACCAGATCCTTAATAAGAATGATCGCAGGCTTTCCCGGCGTATATAATTGTGGAAGGTTACTCGGGGTTTCCACCGGGTCAGGTTCTCGGCCGACGTTTCGATGAACGAGTTGTCCATCGTCATTAGGGCATGTCGAATCTTGAAAGTACATCTGTTGGGAGAAGACCAAGGTCCTTTGTCGGATAGACAAATTTTGGGAAAGTCTGGCAAGGGAGGCCGTTGAAATTCGTCTCAACACCACCATGAACCGTGACACTGGCTACACACTGACAATGAGCGCCTCATGGAAACCGGTGCTGAGGAGCATTCGTGAGGAACGAGGAAAATGGCGGGAATTTCTCGACCAATCACATAACTCCTGCCCCGGGTGATACCGCCGTCATCCGTATATAAGGAGGACCACTTTCAAGATTCGACATGCCCTGATGACGATGGACAACTCGTTCATCGAAACGTCGGCCGAGATGGAGTTGGAGAACCTGACCCGGTGGAAATCCCGAGTAACCTTCCACAGATCCTTAATAGGTACTCCCTCATCCTCCCTCGGGGATTTGGATTGTGCATGTTCTACCCACGCATACATCCAGTAGCGGATTAAATTCGTTGCATGGGGGGGTGTGGATTGATACTTTCTGGGGGATATGGAATAACTTCCCTGGTGAAGATAAATCGTCACAGACAGTGTGACAGCAATGTGCTGCACACTGTGCAAGTGTATTAGTCACAGTGTTCACACACTGTGCTCCCTTTAAAGCATGACAAACAGTGTGACCACAATGTGCTACACGCTGTATGAGAGTATTAGTCACAGTGTATGCACACTGTGTGCACAGTGTCCTCAGACTGTATTCACGGTGTCCTCACACTGTATTCACGGTGTCCTCACACTGTGCACACACTGTCGGAACACTGTGTGCACAATGTCCGCACACTGTACCGTCACACTGTCTATCACACTTTTGAGTTCCAATTTACGCTTTTGGCACACTGTATTAACACTGTGGACTCTCTGGATTAACGCTCTTGTCACATTCTATGCATACTTGTGTTCAAGCTTCTGTCACACTGTCTGTCACGGTTTATTTTCACCAGGGTTATGACTATGATTTTTCCTATTGTACCAGGAACCGCCTTTGATCCGCCACTGCATGCAACCCACTTAGCTAAGCCGAACTCCTGGGATGGGTGAGCAGTTGAAATGAAGGATCCATAGGAGATCGTTGCCAAGTGACGGACTGGGACATGTTTTAGCTCCTTTCAAACACCAGCGTCCACATTACCTACTGATTGAAGATCTCAAAACGAACGAACTTCAGAGCAAAGATCGAATAGGTAAATAAAAACCTTTTGGAAAGTAAAATATCAAGTATCTAGTTGAACTGTGGTCTATTTGGGAAGGTGCAGAAGTGAAAATTCTATTTATTCCTAGAAGGTAGACATATATGAATACGAATGTTGGAATATTTTGAGTAAGATGTATAAGGTCAACCGGGATTGATTTTTAATTGCCGAGAATAAACTCTGAGTAGTCCATTTAGCGCAATTTTGGGAAATATGGCTAATTTAGTTTTATTTCAACCAAAGTTAGAAAATTGTGCTTAATAGGAAGCATTCAACCTTGAAGACATCTTCAACCATAGATATTTATGTTACTTGATGAAGAGATATTTAAGAATGAAATGCTGACACTTGAATCAGCGTATGCCATGCGTCGTAGTATTGTTCAGCTGCATCTCATTCGCAGTAATCATAATGTGCACAACAATTTGTTAAAAAGTTTACTAGTTACTACCCACACTAGCCGCTTTACGGCTTTAAAAGAGCTTTTTTATATTTTTTTATTTATGACTGCTATGCGTTCTCCTTTACCATGCTTGTCTTTATTCTCGAGGGATTGAAGCCGGTCAAAGTTCCATTCAGTTCTTATCCTTAGAGATAATAACCATGGGAGCGAGGGAGATGGGATGATTAAAGTGCAGAGCCAGGTGTTGGGAAAGAGCCGAAGTGAACTAAAACCAGCGATAGCTCTTCAGTAATGATGGGGATTAAATTAGCCGGAAGATGTTTCATAAATGGGGCATAAATGGTAGATTGTTGAGGAGATATGGTCGTGACTGCGTCAAAAGTAGTTGAACTTTAAAAAAACATTTATCCACGCCGTTTGAAAACGCGGCTTCACGTTCATTGTTATGTATATCAGGAAACGAAATGTGCTGACACTAGGACGGATATCTTTTTTGAATAATAGCTTTACAAGACAGAGGAGCCGACCGCACCGCCATTTCCATCGAACTAGCGCATTTCACCTTCAGCAATGTGCTGATAACAAAATAAATCATGATGGATGGGTCGTAGCCCTCATTTTATTGCCATTTACTTTCTTTGAAATTTTGGTTTGTGTTTAGCGTGTTTACATAAAAACGAAATTATTACTTGTATGAGGAGAAATGCTGGTTTATTCTACTTCACTCATTTTTGTCATTAAGGTGGTTCCACCGTAAAATGACTTAAGTGTAATTTTATTCATATTCTCTCTATTTGATGAAACATTTGTCCTCTATCTGATATGAACAACAAAATAATACCTTTCCACGCTATTTTATTCTATAATTGAACTTGAAATTACATGGTGTTCAATGGGGGAATGAGAGAGACACGGGGAGAAATAGTATTTTTCCATAAAATACAAATGCCATTTTCTTGTAAAACTGTCTCTTAGAAGGGAATAATCCAGAGAAGTTGAATAAAAATAAAATACAGGCATCTTACCACCTTATTTTTCTAGTCATTGAAGAATTAATGCCGTAATTGAAGTCAAAATGCGGTAATTCGTAGGAAATGGCGCTGCAGTCGGCTCCTATTGCTGGAAAAAGTGCTCATTTAAAATACATTCGAGGAATAATCTGCATATTTTGTACCTTACTTTTGGGTTTCTATAGGTTACGCATTGCATCAGTGAAAGCAGGAATTTTTTGACAAAATATAAAAAATGTGGAATTTAGTATTTGTTTTGACTCACACAGTCGCGACGGAACCTTCTTAAGTAAAGCCGATTCCTAGTTGACTTAATGAAAACACTAGCGTAAGAAGTGTAATTTTGGTGGCGTTATCAGATAGAGGGCGCGTTTTTATGTCAATAATTGGCTAATTAAGAATCATGATTGGGAGGGGAGGTAACCCCTGCGTAGGGTGCGGGGGCAAATGTAGTGGCGTCGAGGAAGGTGCCATTCACACGAACTTCTGTCTCCCCCTGAAATCTCCGCCCGTGTGTCAGGCCCATGTAAATGCCTCCTCTCTCGTTTGCGTCAAGACGACGAAGAGCCGCTCCTTCACAGAGATTCCACCCGTCTCGGGGATGAAGAAGGGTTCCGTCGCCCGTCAAGTCGAGGTGAGATTGGGGCGATGAGAGCGCTTGCTTTGTCGGAGCGCCTTTCACGGATCACTTTCTCCAATCCGTTTGAATGGGACAGGGCGGTTGAATGGAGCGCAGCGAGGGAGGAAACCCCCCCTCCCCAACTATATGAGGGTTATTTGCGCCACGTGAAAATTCTTGAGCACCCTCGTATCCTTCTCACGTGCTAATAATATTGGATGGTGTCGGCAGGCGAGAGCAGTACGTTGGATAGATCTTGTCTTTCGGTTTTTCTTCCGCGAACGTCCATTTTTTGGGACATCAGTTTAGAAACATCAGCCTACGCGTTAATGGTTCATGTTGCCGATACGACGGAAAAATAGATAAGAGTCCTCGCTACAAACAACGTAATCACTAGATTCAACTGTGTAACGAAGACGGCCGACCTTCTCTGCAGGGCGAAGGACTATGTACCAAGGGAATATTCAAAGTGGTGTATACGAAGCGAGATGTTGCTGCGTTATAGTCTGTATTAGTCAGACACCCAGGGCACTGAAATGGGAACTCTTTGCTGTTCAAAACTTCCTCATTTAAGAGAGGTGAGTTATTACCATTCCCTGCGAAATGTTTGCGTTAGAATATTGTTTTATTAATTGTATTAATTTTTATCTCAAAAAATATTGTTTTGTTTTCTGATCCACTCCTGTGTTGAGCTGAATCCCACCGAAATATTTGCGTTAGAATATTGGCATCCCTGCTAGGATTTATTTCCATCCTCCCACGAATCTTCAAGCCTTTCCGAGTACGCCAACCTCCTACCCACCGATCACTAACGACGCAAGTGAACGCTATTGTCAGTCGTCTCCCGAAAAGCGACTAAGTTTGCACTATCCGGCGACCCTTATTTCGGCCGTAGCTGGAGGAGGATGGGAAGAGGAAGGAAGGTGGAGGGAGGGAAGGGGGGGAGGAAGGAAATCGCGAGGAAAAGGCGATGGATATATTGCTCGTTTGAGATGTGGGAGTACCTACCAGGGGGCTCCCTTCCACTTCCAAACCCTGCCCTTCCCCTCTCAAGAGGGTTGATCCGGAGTAAGTGAGGTTGTTCGCGAGCGCGTTTGTCACGGGCTTAAGAGTGAGAGACGCGAGTCATGTGATGCATTCACCCACGGATGAATGGGAAACGAGAAGCACGCCCATTAGCTGTCATTTAAGGACTGGGAGTGGCTTATGACAGCGAGGCGTCTTAGATTCCCCACATCCTCACTTGCTAATCGCGCATTGATTCCTCCGGAATAGTTTCCTCGGGGAAATATTCCTTCTCTCCCGAGGATTTAGCCTGCGTCAGAGGGCGAAAGCAGTGGTGCACTCACACAATAAGTGAACTAACTGGTGGAAGTTTGAGATGAGTGCTGAAAAGCCTCTACCTCGGCACAGAGGTGTTAGAAGAATGTAACCTCGGGAATACTCACGGCTGTCGCATTGATTCTGACGACATTGTGGTAGTGGGTTCAACTACGCTGTGGAAAAGGTCGAATGCCTGTCAGTATGATGCCACGAGCTTTCCCATTTCGACCAAGAGACCTCTTCGTATCAGTCGCGCATTCCCAGTTTTCACTAAGGCCCGAAAAATCGACTTCTATTTCAGTATTTACCTAGATAACACGATTTTAAGACGTTCTCTTGGCAGGATCGAGTGAGCCTAATTGTGTTTTTCACGTTGAGATTATCCAGTCCCTACGGTTTACCCTTTTTTATATAGTGTCCAGTAGCAAGATACTTTTTGTGCAGTCCTTGATTGTAGTATTAGCCACGTAAACTGTCGAGGAAAAGTGGACTTACTTCGTGTCCTGAAGGATTCGACCTCGAGAACACCACAATGGGTACTTGCATGGTGAAGGACGGCTTCAATGTCCACTGAAGGAACATGGGTGAATATATATATATATATATATATATATAACATAAAGGGTTCAAATTTAGCATTAATTATTTTATATTTCGAGGATATATTTTTGGAAGGATGTGCATTTCACTAGGTCATAATATGGTATTTCTGCTGTATGTATTTCCCTTAGGTACTAACGTGTTTTGGTATCAATAGAGGTCGCACTTACCTACGCATTACACTCGCTTCCGAAAGCCAATCTAAGAAATTGGTTATGAAATAACAACAAGGCATTCTCTGTGTTGCAGTATTAGTATTTTCCGTCGATTTCGACGAAGAGTGGCATTGCTCTCGGGTCGCACACTGAATCAGGTGCTCCTTCTCCGTGCACCGATGTTTCAGTAAGCGGATCGCTCCTATCGCCTCTTCAGAGCTCCTTCCGTACGAAAAACCGTTTAGAGCATTTTAGTTTTGATGATCGATTCACCTCGGCCTGCACACTGGGTCAGGAGCTCCATCTTTGCAGACGTTTCGACGAAGGCCATTCGGAGCCCTGAGGACGATGAGAATCGAAACGTCAGCGGAGATGGACTTCGGCTTCGTTTTGTACAGGCTTCTTTATTGTAGCCTTTATGTTTCCTTTTTAGCTCTAGACTCCCTGGAATAGGGAAAGATTTTAAGGGTGGGGGGTTGCGTGCGTGTAATTTTATTATTTAGGTTGTTGTGTGTATTAAATTACTATTGGTTTTCTTTTTCTTTATTTTCATCATGCTTGGGATTTTATGTTTTGTAATGCACGGAATCTTATTAATTTCTTGAATTATTTATTTATTATAGCTTTTAGCTTTTTCTCTTTTTTATATTATTTTTTTCTTTTTAATATATATATTTATATATATATACTCAATCATACGAAAAGGCTAAGGTGAAATTTTTTCTGTCTGAATTTGACTCATTTTCATCTTCCCCACCAAACCCTGTGTTCGTCTTTTTATGTGTACCTATCCATTTCCATTTTCCTATGAATGTATGAATTTATTTATATATATATATATATATATATATATATATATATATATATATATATATATTTATTTATTTATTAGCCACCTCTCTCTCCCCACCACTATACATTCGCACTTACCCCCTCCTTCCTCTCTGCCCTTTCCTTCCCAAGGGAACAGAGCGGACTCATCATTCTTCTACGATGGCGTCCTGACGTCGAAACGTACAAGTTTTCTTTTGTGAGTGTCCTTTTTGCGTGTTTCTGTGTTTGTTTAGTGTATCACTGTTTTATTTATGCATATATATATATATATATATATATATCATTTTTTATTTTATTTTCTCAAAGCAAGGATATTTGGTGTGGTGATTGTTTTTAAATCAGAGAGAGTATGTTAAATTATTATTTGTTTTTTTCTGTTAATCTGGTACAGGGGATTCGAGATATCTCGGAGGCTGAAGGCCTTTGGGTTGGTTGGTTGGTGATTGGGTGGAGATGGAAAAGAGGTTGGGTCTAGGTGTATGATAGGTCGGATTTTGACTTTTTTGCATTTTGAGGGAAATTGGACTGTGGAAGAGAGGATTTTTTGGGGAGGACTGAGGTGGAGGCAGTGCCGTCCCTAGGGTAGTGCGACAGGTGCCGATGCACTGGGCCCCGCGCCTATGGGGGCCCCGCCCGGGCTTGCCTTTTTCAGACGGTGCGGGGAAGCCCGCCAATTTCCCGAAATTGCCAACTACTTAGTACGCATGTAAATTTATTGAAATCGTTAGCCATTGTGTTGGTTAATTTCCTCCTTACCATTCGTCATCATCATCACAGTAATCTACCGGTTAGAGGTAGGTTGTGATGAAAGTCAAAGAATATCCAACGAACTCTTACGCGTGCCGTGCTCTTTTTACCTCTAGTATTTCTTTCTTCATCCCGTCCATAAAACCGTTTCTCTTCCTTCCCCTTCCCCGCTTACCCAGCATCCTACCTTCTATCACGGCCTTCAGCAAACCATCACCCCTCATTACCCCTTCCAGCCCCCTACCCTGTCTTCCCCTAATCTCATCTATTTAAATATGCTAAAAAGATACTACAATATCAAAAAAGGAATGCAAAGTTAGGGGGGCCCCCGACTTTCATTTGCGCAGGGCCCATCAATCCCTTGGGACGGCCCTGGGTGGGGGTCAGTGTTGAGGTTCCAGAGTTGGTTGAATAACGGATTGGGATGCTTATTGAGGGAATTTTTAAAAGTTTTAGAATTTTGAGCATATGACGCAGTGTGCAAGCAACCCGAGAGGAATTCATTGCCAACATTCGCCGGGAATGCACTGGATCTCACGTGCATTCAGAGCTCACAGTAACGCTCACTTGTAATGCTGTAGACAGTATCTTATTGTGTGTCATCATCGGTGTAGTGTGGTTTGGCGGGAGGGAAGGGCGAGAGGATTGTGACCCTAGGGTTCAGCGCGGTGAGGGGGCAATCCAAGGGGTAGGGGGTTAGCGAATCCTTCCTCCCTCCGAGACACGCATTCCCTTCTCTTCTTCTCCTCTCCGTCTTCACGGCAACCCGCTCTCTCCTCCTACAAACTCCTCGACAACCTCCCTCCCTGCCTCGGCTTCCACTTGACATTTCGCAAGTGGCAAACTGCTCTCTCGACATGGAGACCTTGGGAATGCGCGCATTTGAAATTCAGGCATGAGAAAGCCTAAAAAGAAACACGCAAATATTTCAAATGAAAGCGGATCCCAGGCTCTCTCAAGACTTCTCGCAGCACTTGGGGAAGTGGTGGTTCAACCGTAGTCTTGCATCTCTTTTAAAGTTCAAAATTGCGATGCCTTTCCAGCCCTCCTGAATACTCCCTCACGAATTTTCATTTCGTCAGTTGTGTAGCCGCTGTATGGTTAGGATACCTTCGCAGAAGGGGGTGGCAGGAGGGTGAGTGTGGAGAATGGTTGGAGGGAACGGAATAGTTTGTCACTGCGTGAAAAATAAACATCTTGTACTATTTGTAGTCACAGGAGTTCCCTTTCTTGAGGTGGAAAGGCGATTAAAGTACCGTGCACGATCGACTGGATCGGATGAAGATGGGCTCACGACGTTCTTCTCACTCAAAAAGAATTAAAGATGGGACACCGGGCCTAGCGTGAAGGAAGAAGGATAACACAAGGGAAGTTATTTTGTAATCTCACTTAAGTTAGAATACGTCATAAAATACTGAAAATTACGTCATTTTTCGAAGTTCCACTCCGTTACCCAGGCGGCTTGACCATCTTCGGCTTTCAAGTGGTGATCTGCAGGTCTTTTTTTTGACTCACCAGCTCTTTGTCGTGGCTCACCGACTCTTTTGAAACTTGATCCGTATCTTTCGACTCATGATCCGTTTCATTTGCCTCCGCCTTTCATGGGTTCCATCCCATGTGTCATGAGGAACGTGAAATTGAGCCACAATCGTTTCCACGGGCATTGGGTGATCGAGACCGGATCATTAAGAGAGCTAAACGGGTGCAATGAGCCATTAAAAAGGTGAGATTACAAAATAACCCCTCCTGGTGGGGATGAACAGATCGCGTGCGAGCACTTCGTCGGGACGTCGACCCTCCCGAAAGAAGAACTGGGGGGTTATTTTGTAATCTCACCTTTGACTCTTTGTGGGAAAGCGGGAGACCCGTTTCCCTCTCAATGATTGGCTCACGATCACCCAAGGTCCGCGGAAACAGTGGTGGCTCCATTTCACGTTCCACGACGCGTAGGATGGAACTAATGAAAGGCGGAGGCAAATGGAACGGATAAAGAGTCGAAAGAGTGGCTAAGTCAAAGAAAATACCTGCAGGTCACGGCTTAAGAGCCGAAGATGGTCACACCGCGCCACCTGGGTGGGGGAGTGGAACAACGAAAAATTACATAATTTTCCGTATTTTATGACGTATTCTCACTGAAAAGAGATTACAAAATAACCCCCCTGACCGCCGACCCAGACCAACCGGCGATCGACTTGGCACTCGCCCACAAGAAAGGCCCTCGGGGAAATTCGGAAACTCGCACACCTCTCGGGGAAATTCGGATTCCTCCTTTCCCCACCAGTTCGCTTTGAATGTAAATAATATGTTTCTCTTTTACGAATCTTCATAAATTCGAAATATTTATTTGGTCATGAAACTTTTATGGCATGTGAGTCAGATTTTTGGCTCATGTTTTTGCGCAAATCTGCCAAAGAAATGTAGCATTGTCAATATTATAACTGCACGGGGAATTTTCAGCGCATGCCTTCAAGCGTTAATAGTGGGCTCCGGCAGTTACTTGTAATGGCTTAGCAAAACACTCGTACATTATTATTTCCAAGAGTTTAATACAAGCAAATATTATGAGGCTACATTTTCTGTGCTCTAATTTATTTCGGCGTTTGACTCACGGTTGCAAGATGTTGAAGGACTGTATGTGAATATCAGTCTATGGAAACTAAAAAAATTCTCTATGATTATCATTGCTAGATGTTTAATTATCATTACTATACATAACTTGGTGACTATTTCAATGAGTTATTTTTCATGCATTAAAGGTTTCTAATTGGACATCTGATGCTTTGGATGAAACAGGTGTCCCTAAAAAAGGACTACTAGGCTCTCCAAGTTTTCTACTCTGATTTTTTTTACACGCATTTCTCCCTTCGAGAGGATGATGTCCCCTATCAGACAGCCTTCTCACGATTCTTATTCTTTGCTCAGTATCCTGCACGAATTATGTTAAATCGATTCTTTTGATTTGACGCAATTTTTTCCTGATCATACTTTTATCTTTTTGGACCACTCCTCGTAATGGCCAATACTCGATAATCGTCACCTATGTACGGGAAGATTTCATCAAGAAATGCCAAATTTCGGTAGAAATACCAAAAAATATGCAGTGAAACGAAACTTTTTTATGTATTATTCAAGAGTGAACACTGATGCGATAATAGATTTTTAGAAAGCAAAATAAAATTATGTAATGCAAATAAAATAATCAAAACTCTATCACAGTATTGCTTCAATTTTTAAGCCGATTCATTCGGAAAATAAATGATTAGCAGCTCAAACTCTCTAGTAAGTGGTTTATGCGTTCGCTAGCTGCTTGCTAACCGAGTTTAACGCTACCGTAAGGCATGAATTCACTTACCTCACGCCGTTTTGAGATTTTAAGGTAGTTTGAGCGAAAAATATTGTCACCTAGAATTTGATCAATTTAGTCTCATTTTCAAGAAAAGACTCGCATCGTTTATATGATATCAAAATACTAACCCCTTGCCGAACTACTTTTCGAGCAATTTGCCTGAAAAGGTAAACTGTTTAGCATAGGAGAGATTACGGCTGTGCGCTCCAGGGGGAGAATTTTGAAATAATCGGAATTTTCAACACCTATAGATTTCGTCAAAAAACCAACGGTGTTTAGTTTGTATGTTTTCTCAACTATTATAAAAATTAATCTATTAATCATCGAAGTAATTTTTACAAAATCGCAAAAAAAAACCTGCTGTTTTGAAGGCTTTTTAGCCGTACGGCGCAAAAAAATGAGTCAAGTTAGAGACATATGTAGCTTTATTTATTTAATTACTGAGATGTTTTGTCGTGTATAACTATATTTTTGCGCCATTAATACCACAATATTTAATTTTTATGCCTTACAGACGCTGAAATAAAAAAATAAAATTCGAATATGGTCTCCATTATGACTAGAGAACTATCTCGCTCAAACTACCTGGAAGGGTCTGGAAGAAGGCTGGGTTGAGCTGTTAGATACTGTAAATGCCTCCGCTTCTCTCCCTTCTTTTCCCCTTCCGCCTCATCCCGCGCGCCTCGAAAGAAATTTCCCCCCTCCCCAAAGGACTACGCCCCCTCTCCTTCCCTTATCTTAAAGGCCGAGCGAGGCAAGGATATCGTGACGAGGTGCCGTCGGGACGCCTCTTCACAGCGCCTCGTTTCCTGGGAAGGAACATCCCCTTCTCTCCTCGATAAGGCTGTGTGTTATTCGAAACTCAGTATCAAAATGGCACATTACTGTAGTCTCGCAAGGACAGGTATAAAGTCGAAGAAGTAAAACACCTGGGAATTACCTTAACTTAAGACCTATCCTGGAGAACACACATATTAAACATATGCGGCACAGCCTTAAAGAAACTAAGATTTATCAAGCGTGTAGCAGGAAGGTCCTCGGATGAAAAGTGAAAGAGAGGTGATACTTCTCTCTAGTTAGGCCACACCTCAAATACGCCGTGAGCATTTGTTACCCTGGACAGAAAGATTTAATAAAATAAAATACAAAGGAAAGCTGTGCGCTTCATTAAAAACTGCTACGAGCGAGCAAATAGTGCTTCACTGCTTCTAGAGGAATTAGGTTGGGAACTACTGGAGATTCGGGAGGCTGCACGCTAGGTTTAGATTTTTTGAGAAATTCCGAACCGGTGTGTTTCAGTGTGACACAGAATATCATTTTGGCGCTGCACGACATCTCTAGTTTGGACAAGAAAGATAAAATAACGGAAATACACTGTCAAACAGATAGGTACAAAAATACATTCTTCCCACGCACAATAAGGGACCATAATAAAAATTGAGGTCCACTGAAGACACTGCCGAAATACACTTCCCCTTTTCACCTCCCTATAATATTCTCCTTTACTCCTTCACACGGCTGGTGTCCTAACACCCCCTGCCAAACGCACTTACGGCGGCTCACAGGGCAGTAAGAAGATGTAGACACAATGTGTCGAATGATATCGGAATGCATGATAAGCCTTAAATGCATGGAAGCTGTTTTGCATGAGAGAATCAAGAGTAGCTATATGTGCTACTCCTAAGAATGTTTATCAGTAATTACAGTACATCGTATGTTCACACGCTACTCCTGGATTTTCCGAAAGAAAAAAAAATAACGGAATAACGGCAAGTGAACAATGAATGTGGTAATTCCGAAAATAGCCGAACATTGACAATCAATGCGTTTGCACACCACGCTCCCTAAGTTCCACAATCTCTATGATGATGGACTAATTTGTATGAACTAACTTACTAAGTAATACATCTCAAAAACATTATAATTTTTAATAATAATTTCATTTCTTATTAGTAAGAACAGTTACGTGATTTAAGTAACCTATTACAGCAAAAACGCGATGGAACCCAAGTTTGCCGTCTCCTGACATGGAACGATTTGGCTGCCGGGAGTCAACTCATGCTACTGGCGCGCCAGAAGCAAGAGGTGACTTCCGGAGAGAATGCCCTGTCAATTTTCGGAAGAAAGAAACTATGAGGCATTTGTGGATCCGATGTAGAAGTGACAGAAATGTTGAGCTTAGAAAATGCTTTATCAAGGAACTGGACGATAATATAAAACTTAACACTTAAAGCTGGTAATTCAAGTATCTTGGAGAATATAAAAGTCATATATATTGATATAGGTACTAAGATATAGGGAAATACAAAGATCTTGGAGAATATAAAAGCGTACGATACAAAATGATTCATGAAGCCCCAGCGACATATGTGGTTCGAGACACAGACAAAAACGCCATGGCGGTCGCAGAATTTGGTCTTTGAAACGGTTTTAAAATAAACTGGAAACCATCAATTTGCTATTTATTGCCCTTGTTTTCTAGTTCCAAAATAATGCATAGTGAGAGAATACCAAGAATACGCCAGGTGTTGTTGAATACTGTAAGTGTACACCTTATAGAATACATGATTGGATTTTTTCGATCTCTCGAAGAAGGGATTAAGCACCCTAAGTTCCCTATGGCAAGCCAGCACTTAAGGCATTAGTGAACTCTGGTCCAGTAACAACAGATTTTGCCTTGATTTTCAGAATATTAGCTAAATATCTACCTACCTACGATGTTACCAACCTTTCATTAAGAAAACTAAGCGCTGTTTGCTCTGCTATAATGAAATTGATCGTACGTCGATTACAATTGGTGATACAATCACGATTTCACGAGTAAAAATCTTAATTAATGTGTTCTCAGACCCTCATGCCCCTTAAATAAGACAATGTAAGAAGAGCTCAAACCTTCCACCCCCCTTTCACAACTTACGTAATATCTGAATTGCCCACAACTATTGCTATAGATACTACCTATCTCATGTAAAGCCGCATTGTACAAATTGATAAGCAACAAACGGCAAAGGATGCCAAAAATAAGGATAATACTGGGAAGACATTGATTGTACAAGAAAAAATAGAATGTACAGGGAATCCACGATGAATGGAAATAGTACCTACAAAAACTATATGGCAGCGATAACATGCTTCCAAACCTAAATATAGAAGAGAAAATTGCCACAGAGAAATATAAGCCACTTCCAGGAATAAATAATAGGGAAATAGTGAAAGAAGTATAGCAAATAAATGCAAGAAAAACTGCTAATCGATAACATCCTTCCAGAGTTACTGCAAAATTTTAACTGCAATGAGGAAGACGAAGGCCTTCCAAAATTATTCGTAGTATCTACGAGGCACGATCCGGAGTGAGAATTCGTGAAGTGTTGATCCCTATCCAGAAAAAGAAGGAAGTGTCAGCGTATGAAGACTCAAGAGCGACTAACTTGAATTCGCACGCGACAAAGGTTTTTCTTGGAATCTTCAATTAGAGATTGTAAAAGAAAAGGGATCCACTACTTCGGCGAAGACCAGTTCAGGTTTGTCAGGGCATGAGTTTGGAGGCGATAATTCTTATAGAAAGGAACTTGAAAGGAGTGTCATCAAGACGTTTTTACTTATTTCGTCGATTTCCAAAACATTTTTGAAATAGTGAGTTAGGAACATCTAATTAAGTTACAAATGGAAAAAAGAATAACAGATTTAAGATATAGAAGACTCATTAGGACTTGTATTTGGCTCAGACGGCGAAGTTGATGAGGGTGAATGACAGTTGGGAAAGTGGGAAGTTAAAGGCCGTGGGGTAAGGCAAGGCTGCGGATTGTCACCAATGCTTTTCAAAGTATGTGCCGAGTGAATTCTTAGGAGATCATGGAAATTAATAGATGTGGGAATAATTGTAGGATGATGGCTTATAAAGCAGGTTAGATTACTCGGCTTTTAATCGCATTCTTGACGATTCGGTCCCAATAGCCGGTGGCCTTGCGATTAGGTTGGAGAAGTGGAAGATGAACCGAGACTGCGGTTTTAACCTCAACAACATCTAAAAATCGATTCTCAGAACAATTAAGGCAGCGCGGGATAATCGAACCAGTTGCGTGAAACAGAATCTCCCAAACCTAGTATATATATAGCGACCACATTTCGTTCAAAATCACTCATAACCCTGAGGACGACCGCGGAGTAAGCTGAGAAAACATCGGTTATGGAGTCACTCTGGACAAGGATGGACACCAGAGAGACCACCCAATTTATTCACCTGGAAGGCCGGAAGTCATTCATCCCTCATGGGTCATTGATCATTCAAGGTCGCAATTCCATAATTACTTTCGTGGTTTGCAGAGTGCAAGCACCTTTTACTAGTTTAATGATAGGAGAGAATTCCATGCATCAAGCTCAACGCATTTCCACCACATCGACTTGGAATTCTCGGTAGAGAGAAATCGTGAGCCAAGGTTCAACAAGAGGAGATTTAAAACTCATCTGTCAATTTTTCTAAGAGGAGTCCTCGAGTTGCTCCCTGCAACGGAGGAAATCATTGAGAGGAGGGGAGCTGTTAGGAAGGGATAAGAAGGTAGAAGCGTACTAGGAAGGATTGTTCCAGCGCTAGGACGACGAGACTAGATCCATAGCCAAGAAAGCGCGCAATTCCCCCTCCACCTCTTTTCCCAACGCGCACAGAGCAAGGGGGAAGAGAAGGATCGATTGGCAGACTTTTGTGTTTCGCGGAAATCCGAGATCGGGAGGGAGGAGGTTCGAATCCATTCTCTACTCTCAAGAGTCCACGGACGCGATTTCAATCGGTACAAGACGAGGCAAGAGAGGCTTCGAGAAATCATGCGTGCCGTGGGCCCTCAGTTGGGCATTCAGAATTTGAAAAATCGAATGAAAATATTCAGTTATTTAGTCTTTGAGGCGCAAAACTTGCCAGAATATTGTTAGCAATGGATATGAAATACGCATTATGATAACCACGATGATGTTATTTGTATAAAATTCATGGTAATATCTACATATTTTAAGCTCGAGTTCATATTTATCAAGTCAATTAATTGGAAGTTTTTTCTAATTCTCCTGAGATCTACATTTGTTTATTAGAACTATTTACCTCTTCTTAAAATACATTATACTATAAACTTTTAAAATACTTCGAGAGAAAAGCATAAAAATACAGCTGATCACATTGCGTTAGTTGCATATTCAGACTCAAGTTTAGAGTTTTATATCAGGAGGACAAATTGTAAAGCAAGTTACCATAGCGTGAGTTACCAGCCAGATTATATTTTTTATTGAATAGTTTTATGGTTTAACTAAGTTGAAATTATTCACCAAAGGTGGAAATTCGCCTTGAAATCAATTTACTTGACCGGAGTTCAGACCCAAATCACCCTAATTGAGGGTCAGGTTTGTTAGCCACCCATTTTCGCCTCACTGGTGTACGTTTTTACTCCCGGGCGCGTGACTGCGTGCCAAGTGTACTTCGCGGCGGTATTGGTTTCCAAAGTTGGTCGTTGTAAAGGGACAGTGTTTGGCTAGATAGTCCGCGGGAGCGGTGATGCAAGCACAACAACGTCTCCTGCACTGCAATGAGCATTGGAGGCGAGAACATGCATTTCGCGTTTCCCCCAAATGAAATTCGTATTCGTGGTTTAACTAGCTAACACACTTGATCGATAATCGGAAGATCCTGGTTGAGTCAAATTATTTCTTCATGGCGAATCTCATCCCTTTGGTCTATCGTTTCTTTGTACTGCTTTTCTATGTGCTACATATTTGCACCGGTGCGCGTGACTGTGTGTGTCGGTGTGTATTTCATAGTAATATTGGCTGATATTCATTTCCTTTAGCCTGTTACGTTGTTAATAATGAGTACGTTATTCTCAAGAGCAGCAGAATATAACTTTATATTCATTCTGTAATTATGAGACCATTACATTAAATATTTGTTGCATGGAGTATCATCATCATTTAGTGAAGTATCTAGGAGTTACGATAACTTCGGACCTATCGTGGGGAACACATATAAGAAATATTTGTGGCAGAGCTCTGAAGAAGCTAGGATTCGTCAAGCGTATTGTGGGAAGATTTTCGGATGAAAAAGTAAAAGAGAGGTGCTATTTCGCACTCGTCCGGCCACACCTTGAATATGCAGCGAGCATATGGGATCCGATGCAGAAAGACTTAATCCGGGAAATTAATAAAATACCATGAAAAGCTGCGCGATTCGTCAAAAACAGCTACGGATGCACAGACAGCGTTACAAAGATGTTAAACGAATTAGGCTGGGAGCTGCTAGAGACTCGGAGGCTGCGCGCAAGGCTTAGATTGCTTGAGCAATTGAAAATAGATATCTTTAAGAGCGACACGGAGAATATCATATTAGAACCCCACTATATTTCTAGGTCCGACAGAAACGATAAATTAAGAGAGATATTTTGCCGGACGGTTAGGTATAGGAATTCGTTTTTCCTTCGAACAATAAGGGACTTTAATAAATACTAGGCGTAATTTCATTAGAGCGTTTCCTTTTTATATGCAAACGGCTTGTGTCCTGACACCCCCGCCACACGCCTATTGAGGCGGCTTGTGGGGTAGTATGTAAATATAGATGTAGATGCCATTTTATGTAATAAGAGCTATCTCTAATGGAACTTTAATACTATGAGTATTGATGAAAAAAAAGTACAGGTAAATGCAGTGTGATTACGTTCTTACCGATTTACATAACTTAAACTGAACTAAAATTACGTATGTTTATATTATGTGCAGTGCGAGGATTTATTCACAAGTAATACGAATGTAACGTTAATTGCCGTGGGCATGCCCGGTGGGCGATGGAAACATGTAGACAAAATTTAAACTCCGTTTTGAATTTCAAACCCAAACACTTCAGGTCACACGCATGAGTGACCGTAACGCTCCTAAATATTTATGAGAGTTTTAAATGGAGAAATATGCTTAAAAACTGAAATTCGGGATGAAAAAAAAATAATATTCTGGAATTCATCCAGATTAATTCAGATTTGTATTGTAGGGTGGAAGCGTGGAGACAAACCCATTGGCGTAGGATTTAGCCTACTCATACCGAGGGCCGGAATTGGGACGTAGTCATCCCACATACGGTACTCGAAGTGATTTCATCTGGGTACCCAATCAGGAAAAGGATGGTTAAGGAAAACTTTTCGCTGCCGTGACAGCGCATAAGAATCTCATTTCAACAGCCATCGTTCATTGTATTTTTGCTGGAATTAATTGAGAAGAAAGAATCTGGCTTATGTATAACTGAGTGATGAATTACATCAATGGAAATACGAGCACTCCAGCGCATATTTTTGCAATTTAATCGCTACTGGGTTCTGCTGCCAGTCACAATTTATAGTCATTTTGCCTCTATTGTGGTTATGCGTGAGTGTAAGAGCAGTAAATGAACGAACGGCACCGGAACTTCTGGAACGGGAATAAAAGCAACCCCCCGCGGGCGTCGAACCCGCCCTCTATTCAGTAAGCCATCTTCCCGGAAGCGTTCCAAAAGACGAGGGCGTCTTGAAGATGGCGCGCAATGAAAGACCGATGTGCATGAAGAGGAAGTTTGAGGCTCTCGAGGCTTCCCTTTCCATTCTCTCAGAGGGCGTGGAACTCGGGAAGAGGAGGAGGCGGGCGGGGTTAAGGGGGAAGGCGTTGAAACGGATTCTCGAAACTCCACTCCCAGTCGTCTACCCCAGCATCCATCAAAAAACCTGCGAGCCGCGGCAGTGGGCGGAAGGCAGGGGAATGTTAGGGCACCATCCGTGAATAGATAATAGGGAAATAGGAGTTGGGAGAGGATGAAAGTGATCTACAAGTAGGTATATCTTAGTTTTTAACTTTGTTATTTTATGGTCACAAATGGAGCATGGAATAGATGAACTTTTTTATCTCTCAGTTTGGCAGTGTCTCTTCTATTTTGCAATTTACATTATTTCTAAAGGTAGTTATAGTGCAGGGTCAAAATAATATCCTTCAGTTCGCCTTGAAATTTGCGCAATCAGAATGGCCTCGGTGGAAATAGCCCAAATATTACTGAAGGACTTAGGATACCGGATCCATCCAAAATCTTTTCTTCTTGAATCGTTGGATACTTCTTTTTCATTGGTGCATTCGTGCAGTTTTTACTCGCCTTCAGATCACTAAAATTATGCTATCACTATTAAGGATTGGGTTTACTTAAAATCTCCACAGTGGTAGACAATTTTCAGTGGGATATCGGCCCCAACTCCGATGCCACGTGAAGAGCACTTGGGGTTAATTGCTCCATCCGTCAAATGGGACGCAACACTGTGGAAACTTGAACACCAATCGTTAAGAAGTTAAAAGGCTATTGCCAACGCCGGGCCCTTCACTCCACCTTCCCTACATTCATAAATAATTCTCCTCTACTAACGCACCCAGATATACTGATTGTTTCAATTGACCTCATTTCTGGTTTGCTTGCTCAAATAACCAACCAGTAACAGTATTTCCAAGAATTTTCTACACTTTTACCATTACTTTTTCGTCTACTGTTGTTTCCCTCGCCATTCATACTTCCATCAAATGGAGCTCATCACCAGTAGTCATAATCTGAAGATTGGTTTGCAGCAGCCCTCCAATCCACTCCACCATCCACTTCATACCTACATAATTATTTACTTTGACGTCCTTCATGATTTGCGTGATGTTTTCCATCCTTATTCTTCCTCTGTAATTATTCCTATTTGTTTCTCCCTTCAATTTACATGAGGCTTTTACTCTAACCGCTATACCTAACGGTCAACCCATCGGTGGACGCCACCTATTGCGAATGAATTCCGAAGATTCAGGCGATAATGCGTAGAATTTCATCATGATACGTTTGAAGAGTTAAAAGCAATTTTCCAAAATTAAAAATTTTTAAAAGACTTTATTACGACCTAAGTTTCAATGTATACACATCATCTTCAGATCCTGATGTGTATACGTTTAAACCTATGTCGTAATAAAGTTTTTTTTTAACTTTTTACTGTGGAAAATTGCTTTAAACTCTTCAACCGTATCAGCTACCTATTGCGCCCATAGAAACCGATGAACGCACTACATCTACGAAGTACCGTGCAAGTCACCACTAGGGTGTGTGGCACGGGGTGATTCTACACCAGGCATGCAGCACTCGTCCCAGCACAAATCAGAACCTCGCACGCTCCCCCGGCCGCTAGGCGCAGGCCAAAGAGCAGTCAGGAGAACAGTGCGCAGTCCGACCAGGAACTGGGAGAGTGATACGTAAATGAACATGCAAACATGCAGAACAATGCTATAGGTACATCTGGGTGTTAATATTACTAATACTGTTAATTCATGAGTGCTATGAGATGCTACTTCATGCAGAGAACAAAATAAAATAATGCCGGACAAATCAACCGGTGTGAAGTGTTAGTAATGATGTTGTGTTATTAAGCACAAGTGAAAATTCAACTCTACTTGTTGAGGGTGGGAGTTTCATATGGATGATTTATCGCAACTATTATGATCCCTTATTGTGTCTGGGAAAAATGACATTTTAAATCTATCGGTTCTGCAGTCAATTTCCTTTATCTTATTCCTGTGATCGCTTCTACCGTAGTGCGTTGGCTCTAGCAGTATATGTTTAACGTCCGGCAAAAAACTGTCTGCTCCGAGTTTGCGCAAAAGATTTAACCTGTATTTCTCCCTTCGATCAGTTAGAGATTCCCACCCTAATTCCTTCCACTGCTAAGTTTATCGTAACAGATTTTCACAAATCTTGCTGCTCTCCGCTGTATTCGATCTATTTCAGAGATTAGTCCTACTAGGCAGCGATAACCTAGCCCCGAGAAAATGGAGCAATTCAAAAGATATTCGATTTCTCAGCGCGACCATACTTGCGCAGCACACTCCTTTCATATTTCTTCCCCTTGACTGGAGAATTAATTCCACATTCTACTTGATCCTTCTCGTTTCCCAACCACCCTTGCCTACCTACTCCCTTATCACCTCCCATCACCTCAAACACGTCTCCTAAAGAACCGCATCCAGCCGAGATGTCTGGGCTTTATGTCGCGGCGAAACCAGCACAGCTCCAGAGAGAGAATAATTGAAGGGATTCCGTGGATAGCGCGACGTGCGAGGGTTGAGGTTCCGATAACAAATGGATCCGGGCACATTTCGAGGGAAAGGTTGAGTGGCACAAGCCGATCCTTAACGATCCGAATCTCCCCTCGTGCGGGCAAGAGGGGAAGAGGTTTGTGTGTGCCCGGGAGGGAAAAGGGTACAATCGGTGGGGGGGGGAAGAAACAATGCAGCCCGGGTAGGGGGGGGAGGTGGGCAATAATCCGTCCTCCACCCCCTGTGCCGAGGATTAACTCCAAGCGCTGCCGAGATGAGTTCATTGGGCGTTTTTGAGCTCTTCTATTTTTACGCGAACGTGCTTCGGATTAGTCCGTCTGTTTGTCGGCGAATAATCTCCGGAAACCGACGGGAAAAGAACGGAAGGGGTTTTGTCAAAATAGAGGGAGAGCTAATGCGTCCCAGGAAGTTTTAATCTACGTACCACTCATCCGAAAATATTGTTTGGCATTTCTAATATATTACTGGAGAGTTTTTACAATATATCTTGAGTATTTTTTCAAATATAGGAAATTCAGGGACTTACTATGAAGGCCACTAACATGTCTCTTGATATGATCGACTCTTCATTGATTTACCGAGGCAAACTTATGTTATATTTCATTCAATTTCTTAAAAACCTCGTTAACAAGATTTAGAGCATCCTCCATCGGGAGGTAACAACGCATCCGAGCGTAGTCTATACTTTTAGTCATGATTTTTAACGGAATACGAAGTGTCGGCATGATAAGTCCTTTTCCTTCAGCTGGCCAGCGTTAAGCGAGATGAATAGAAAAATAAATGAGACATTCCGACACGCATTACGACGATTGACCTCATTTCACCTATAAGCGCATTGTCTAGCGAAACGATTAATATTGGTCCACTCTTATTTTTCAATTCTTTTCCTTTTACTGGCTGCGCACACATAAGGTCACGCTTTGAACGGTATGTACAGACACTGGCTGACTTATCAATTGTTGACGCTTCAGACCCTCTACTAAGCATGCGTACTGCAATAATTACGAAACGCAATCACTACGGCAATGGACGAACTTAATCGCAGAAACTCGGAACTCCGTTATTTTCCTGGCGGGAATGTTGATTAAAAATGTCATGCATAATATATGAAATTTTGAATAAGACGCATCCAGTGTTGACCCCAATCCAAACGTAATTAACTTAGCAAAACCGTCTGTGGCGCGCAATGCGTGTACTAATGGGAAAATGCTTTAGTTATTCAGAAATTATTCCGGAAGCAGTTCCTAGGGATTATAATGTATCGGTTGAATTCTTTCATTCCTCTTTTACGGAGGCTGAGGCTATTTATCAGTGGAAGGGATGTTTTTTACTTTCGGCACAGATATATAACTTTTGGATTTCTCATTCTTTTTTACTACCTACTCACGCAATCGCCATCAAATCTTATAGTATCATGCGTCCACAAGAGAGGACAATGGGGTGCGCGTTGGGGCGCCTTCATTTGTTTTCCGAGACGACAGACGATTGCCTCCCGCCTCGCTCCAAATCTCCATTCACCAGTCACTCTCTTTCTCTCTCCCGAGAGTGATTCAGAAGGAAGGAGGAAGGTCCCACCGCCGCGCCGCCCGGCGGAATGGGAAGGAAACAAGAGGATCGCCTTTCAATTGTTTGGGTGAGTGCGTGCGGAGGACGATGCTGCGCCCCCCGGTTCGTTTTTTTCCTCAGAGGTGGCTCTGAGCGAGACTGCGGTGTCTGCAAGGGGGGTGGGGTCGGGGGAATGTAAACAGGGCTTTTAGGGAAGGGAGAAAGGGAGGGGGGACGGAACTTGTGGATATCCTCTCTTCCTCTCCCCCCCCCCACCCCCTGGGCGCGTGCGATATCGATCTTCAACAGGTCGATGAGATGGCCGGGGATAATGACGCCGTAGTGCGTGGGATCGTTTTCGCGAGGCAGCACCATCGCCGCCGTTGCTCGTCTTGCGAGAGGACCACTCCCGCCCCAATCCGTTCGCCGCCTCCAATGGGTGCGGCGGGCAAAGAGGGCCTCGTGATGGGCGACTCTAAAACCTCGAAAACATTCCATCCCCTACTGTCCACTTACCCAGATCGTTTGGGCGGAGAATGAGCCGTGAATAATGCAAGCGTTTCAGTGTCGGAGGTCCCGTTAAGGGAGTTGTTGCTTTGGTGGTTAGCAGGAGAAAGCAACCGAGGTCATCCCGAGCCACTAAGGATTTGTGGGGAGTTTTGTTTCGGGTTGGATGGCTTGGAAAGAGGTGAGAGGCCGAAGACTCACTTTGCTCTCTCGTCTTCTTTCAGTTTTACATCCCGTCCCTTCGAGGGATTGCTGCCTCACACGCATTCCAGCTCTGACATTAGGTCACACTTCCGCTGCAAATATCTGCCGCTGCCATATCTCTAACCCTGGACCTCGGGATGGGTTGAGAAAATGCTCAAACGATTATTTCTCCCGATCCTTTCACGGCAACATAACGAACCGGAAAAACAAAAATGACATGCGATGTGCAGGAAAATCGCAGTTCAAGTTAAACTTTCGTAGAGATTACGTTGTAAAATAAAATGTTGACATTTTGCTATTGCAATGCAAAGTTTGTATTGGATATATTCATTCTAAAGTATTGATCTATTATCAATAACTTTACTGACTGTCAACTAAATTAAAATTCCCGGAAATTAAAATTATTAATATGTCGAAAAAGTTACAAAATTTAGCTTTGATTGCGACGTTGCTGTTAGTCTATTTAGGGAGTCGGAGGCGGTGAACCTATAAAACTATTTAGGTGTATGCCCCGTTATATTTGGTGTCAGCCCGACGTATCGTTACCCCTGCTGGTTACTTCTTCAAGGAGAAATAAATGGTCACTGCCGGCGTAGTCCCAATGTACGATAAGTATGATTATCTGTAGGTGATTCAAGTAGGGGAGGAGGAAGGGCAAGGGGAGGACAAGAGGGGGAAGGTGAAAGTGGAGGATTTTACGGATGACTGGGGTCCACGTGGGGCTGATTTTGAAACCACCATCTTTATTTAAATTGTGTTTATTTTTCCTCTCGATGTAATCGCGAATTAGTTGGGGTTTGAATATTTCCACCTTGGCGATTTTTTAGCGCTTTCGAATCCGATCGCGTGTCCCAAGACTTAATGTTCCGCAACTGCCCACTTCGACGTTATCCCCAGTCAGATGACCCGTTGGTGTTCTTCCAGTCTAGTTTTGACTGAGCGTTCTGCCTCCTCGATAGGGAATGTTCCACAGGGAATTTCGTTTACTCCGATGAAACTGCACACCATTCCTATATCCCAAAAGACGACGTATTACTTAAACACTTCGGGTGATAGAAACCCAATTTCAATACATCGGAAGCGGCAATTTTTAAATATCAATCCAACGATCCGTGGTGATTCTGCTTGCTGTTCAAAGGCTTCACTGCAGTCCATAATGTTTAACTCTCGGCGTGCACGAGGTCAAGTTCCTCGAGAGTCATAAACTCGTATCCTAAAGTTCAGGCAACCCGGGACATATAAACCAGTAGGCTGCCTACATTTTAGGATACATCGAATCTCTCCTCTCAGAGTCAATCCGGGGAATCGAACCAGATTCAAATTAGACTGCTGGAAAACAAACCACTCCGGCAGTCACTTGTACTCCTCTATTACCTCTCAGGTGTTTTTTGGCGGGTAGGGGCGAGGCTACATCTACATCTACATACTACCCCGCAAGCCGCCTCAATAGGCGTGTGGCGGGGGTTGTTAGGACACCAGCCGTTTACATATAAAAAGGAAACGCTCTAATGAAATTAAGCCTAGCATTTATTAAAGTCCCTTATTGTTCGGGGGAAAAACGAATTCCCATACCTATCCGTTTGGCAAAATATCTCTCTTAATTTATCGGTTCTGTCGGACCTGGAAATATAGTGGGGTTCTAATATGATGTTCTCCGTGTCGCTCTGAAAGATATCTATTCTCAGTTGCTCAAGCAATCTAAGCCTAGCGCGCAGCCTCCGAGTCTCTAGCGGCTCCCAGCCTAATTCTTTTAACACCTGTGTAACGCTGTCTGTACGCCCGTAGCAGTTTTTGACGAATCGCACAGCTTTCCTTTGTATTTTATTAAGTTCTCGAATTAATTCTTTCTGCACCGGATCCCATAAGCGGACGAGTGCGTAATAGCATCGCTCTTTTACTTTTTCATCCGGCTAATGCCGTTAGAGAAGGGAGAGCCACCGAACGCAAGGCTCCATAGTTCAGAGACTCTCCGTAGTACTTCTCATAGTTTGCTCTTCCACAGTTCAGAGACATCTCCGGCGACTGAGGCCGACATAAATATTTTCTCCGTCGTATTAGACTCGTCTTTTACACCCTTTCGATTTACGCCTTTGCCTAATCGAACCACTCCGGCTATGTTTGGTCATGTCACGAACGTGGCACTCTCCGAACTGCGTGGCTCAAGCCAAACGGACGTCCCCGAGCCCGGCCCAACTTGGAATCGCTCTCGGCGGCTCCGGAGCGGTCAAGAGACCTCACATCCGCTTCGGAGAACGTCGCAGAGAGGGCGCGCGAGGCAATTCAAGGGCAGAGGAAGTCCCCTCCGATTCCTAGCAATGATTCGTGAAAAGCAACGCGAGGCACAATTGCGAAGAAATAAGCTCAAACTAATGGCGGAAGAAACGGTAGTAACTTGAACACGGTTACGGTATCTGGCGTGAAACAGGAACTATCCCCTCAGTTTCAGTGAAACTAGTTCTAGTGCATTCGTTCCATCTTGAGATTAGATAAGAGCTGAGGTAATAAGGTTATGGAACTGATCGATTCAAGAGTTATCTCTCCCCACGCGCCGCTCGTGACTAAAACAGTGACGAAGCGAAAGACGCATGTTCCTTCCTGCGCTGGACTACTTCCATCACTTTTTCTTGCCTATGGCATAATTTGTTTTTCTTTTCGCCATACATTGTTAATTGATGGCGAAATCCGTTGTTAACTCCAACTTTGTAAAACCTTTATGTGTCAGTTATAATATTTAACCATGGTAAAATGCATTGTAATATTGTCAGTTTTGCCTTTGCAGTACTTAAATAAAACTGCAGTAATTGTACTGTCCACTTAAATTTTAATTTAAATATTACACTACACGTGTTTCGACGTTACTTAAGGCGTCATCATCAGGTCTACTCAAGTTATGTCTCCAATGGGAATATTTATACATGAGCCAAGGAAAGAGTGGGGGGGATTCTTGATAAATGAAGGAGGTAGTAGTAAGGAATAAAGGGGGGGTGCGGTTGATGGTGAATAACAGGGGGGGTGGTGTTTTTATGAGACGTGACCTACCCGAGGATTCGGGAGTGTGGCCTGGGGGGGAGGTTTCTTGTGAAATATGGAGATAAGCTGAGGAAAGAGGAGGGGGGAAGGGAGTACAGGCTTGGGTTGTCAGGTGGACAAGGATAGAATGGGGGAGTGAAGATCAAATTCTACATAGTTAAGAAGTTTGATTTTCTTCTTCTTTCTCTTGATAATCTCCCACTGTTCCAAGGTGTCCAGGCGTTGTCCCTTTTTCTCGTAATGGAGGATCTTCACATCAAAATTTGTACAATGGGACTGCTCTATCAAGTGCTTGGCAAGAAATCCCTTCATTTGTCAAGAATCCCCCCCTATTTCCTTTGCTCATGTATAAATATTCCCATTGGAGACATAACTTGTGTATACCTGATGATGACGCCCTAAGGAACGTCGAAACACGTGTAGTGTAATATTTACATTAAAATTTAAGTGGACAGTACAATTACTGCAGTTTTATTTAAGTACTAAAATGCTGTTCCACCATGTATAGCCAGAGCCTGTCGAATTTATTTACCTTTGTAGTTTGTAAATATTTCTCACCGCGAAAGGTTCAACCCTGGATTCTGCTAACTTGCTAATGTACACTCACAACTATTCAAGTTTTTTTGTCTTCAATTGGTGGAATTTACATTCTGTTACGCAGTAATGGATTATGAGAAAGGGATGACTCTTTAGCGGCTCCATGTCACGTCATTAAATTAGAACCCTCATCAATCAATATCTCTATTCTCTCCTTCTCTGTGGCTGGCTGATGGTCCCTTCCCCCGACTCGACCTCGTGGTGAATCGCAGGGTAATACGCTCACGTGGAACACTGGATGAATTTTTCCCCTTTGCTATCGCATATGGTTTGGGTCGAACGAGCCAAATGGCGGATGATGAGTGATGGCACACGGAAATCCTTTCCGAACTTTTCTTCGATGGGCGAGATCACCTTCCACGCTGAACCCAAAGGCACGCCAAATCCACGCACTCACGGCTATAGAGAGATAAAAATCCTTTCCCAAGGAATTCAGCACTGCCATTAAAAAATTATGGCGCTCTGGAAATTACTCGGAAATGAAGTTATTGAGATATATTTTAATAGTGTAATTATGTAATATGATCTGCTTATTTTTGAACATACTTTATGGAAATTCAAAAGTGTGTTTGAAATCCGTTTATTCGAAGTAAGTATAGAGCTGAGAACCTGTTATTAATTTTCTGGTTATTCAGACAGTAAATTAAAGTTAGCATTTAGTTACTCAACTAAAGGTAGTCAAAATGCATAAAGCATTTCGTACGCTATAGAAAAAAGTAGCACGAAATTTCACGCAGAAGAAACGGGTTCTACGTCATAAGAGTGTGTCGCGTCTAAGTTTTAATTATATTTTTAACGATCGAAGTGAGATGGTTACTGCAAAGCAACGCTTGAATCAAAGCCAACTCGGCCAAATGGTTAAAGCCTCACTTTCTCACATTGTCTCCTACCGAATAAGGATGGAATCGTGTCTACTTTAGGCCAGAATACTTCCGAAGAAACAATATCGTTCCGCGTTTTCTACATTACGCCCATCTTCCTCTAAGCTCAACTCCGCTCTTAACGATCAGGAAAATTATCACGAAGGGAAACAGCGTTTGAATGAAATAATTTCGAGCTTGGTTGAAACGCTGTGCTGGTCTCAAAGGAAATATCTTTGCCCCGACGCGCGTATATGAGAAGAGACACCTCTCCGTTTTGGATGAAGAGAGATATCCGCTGACAAAGGGATGCGTCCTTTACATCGAGAGGAGGTGGTGTCGTTTGGAAGACGAAGGTGTCTCCTATGAAATACCCCCCTCTCTCCCCTTGGCCCTCTTGCGGCGCCTTAGAATCATCAGGGTCACCAGGGGTGGAGGACGAGCCCCTGTAGTTCGACGAGAGCCAACAATGGGAGGAGGCAGGGCGCATCTCTCAAGGAGAGAGAGGGTGGGGCAGGTTGGGGAGACCAGAGTACGTCTGGAAGCCTCGCCTCGTAGCGCGGCAACGAACATGAAACGGAACTCACTTAGAAATCAACTAACAGGTGGTGTCTGCGGCATAACCGCGTTTTTATCGCGTGGAACGACTTCACCGTTAGCTTCAATTGCTCGCACACTTGCATCAGGCGCTGACTCTCTTAGTTTCCGTCGCTCAAAAAATATCTGTGATGTTCTGCAAAGTATATTCTAGGCTTCGTAGATCCAAAATTTGATGCTCTTTCATCCTGCTATCTCTTTTTGTTGGCAATCACTTCCTTATTTTTGGAGGGATTTGGATAATTTCCCTGGAATGCACCAATATTTCAACGTTTCACAACTTAAATCCCTCATTTGTGGACACAGTTCATCTCGAGGATCAATCCATTAGACGATCTAAACGCATTCAAATGAACCCACTTGCAAATTCCTCGCGAGATTTTAGTCGAGCTATAGTTATCACGCAGGAGGTGGCACGTGATTTTATACCGATACTTAGCGGACATTTCAATTTGTATGATGACACTATCAACTCCAAGATGGTCAATTATGTTACTCTTCCACTCGATTAGGATACTACTTAAGCTTTCCCAGTTTTACATAAATGTTTGGTGCTCAAAAACTTGTTGCATCGGCCGCCAGCCAGCCCCCGTCCGCATCGATTTATAAGAGGTTCCACGTCAAAATCATCAGCGTGAGGCTCTGAGTAATTTTCACTCTGCGATGGACAGACCGATAGTTCATTTTCATGACCCTAAAACGTTTGAGGAAGAAATGCACTTCCTTCCACCGTCACTAGGATGAAGCACTGACATCCTTTAATGGAAACCTGTAATTTTAGATCCAATTTCTTAATAACGACAGAAAATCTGGAAGACTTTGGGTAGATTGTCGAGGGCCTCTCATGAAATTTTAGGCTCAATCAAAACCCTTACCTGCTCAAATTTATGTAAAAATTGCTGTTACTTGTCTAATCAATGGATTATGGTAAAAAACCTTGGATTAAAAAAAAAATAGATGCTCTGCTTATTGAAAAATATCTCAAACTCCAACGCGAAAGGGGTTTGGTTTTATGAGTTGCTTAGTGTGCTGATTCCCATCACCAGGATCCGGGTTCATATCCCAGCTTTGGTGGAGGTTTTCCTCAGTGAAAATCCGATCTCCACTTCGGTGCTATTCGGTGGAGTGAACTTATAGTGCCATACTCCGTCCTTCAGATGGTACGCTAAACTGTGGAGCATTTGGCTCCTCTCGATAAGAGCAGTCTAACGCCGGGTTTCCCTGCTCCCTTCCTCCACTCCCCAAACAATCCTTCCCCTACCAATCTGCCCCTTGTCATCATTGGCGTAAATGACCTCAATTGACGGTCTCCTCCAATGATGACCAATCAATCGAGCCAAATCCCTTTGCAATCACGAGGTAATTATGCTTTAAAATGAATGTCATCACCTCTCCACCAATTTCAAAATCTTCGGTGATGCGTCACGTGATGAGGCCCACTCATGTGTGCCCAGGGGCGCTCTGCATGCGTGATTATTGACCGCGGGTCACGCATTCGAGCTAGCATCACCCGAATCCACTCCAGCCGTGCGACAAGACTAAAATGCCTTTTGGCAACGGAGTAGTCCGTCAAATGAGACGTTGGCGTGCGAGTTCCTTGGCGCCTTTCGCTCGTTGAGACCATGTTATGCACGCGCCCTTCCTTCATTCCCTAAAAATCCTACGTGCATGTAAATGTCCTTAACAGTGCAGATGACGTCAGTTGCTTATCGCTCCAACTACTAAATGTAATGTACTACTCATGCAATGAATGGCGTCGCCCAACTAATCGCGTTTGTCCACTTTCAGCCATCCAACACACGCTGGGAATCCGAACGATTGACGGATTTTTCAGACGAGGATAAATAAACTCATATGGAGACAAATAAAGGAATCGTTTATCTTGACAGCGCTATCTTAGGTTTTTATCAAAATTCCTTTGTTGATCGATGGTTTCAATTTTTCAAATCTGGTAAGTTCTCTCTTCTCATTGGAAAAATACAGAATTCTCTCATGAAATTATTACCCCAAAAACATGGACAACGACTTTTTCGTAGTAAATCGCTTTATCTGAAGTTTATTAAATGCATTCGGGTATCGTTGCTACCTTATATTAATAGTATATACCTAGCAGATAAGAGTAATTATTCTCCATGTTTAGGATTTTGGCGACGCTTGCTCTTTCTGGTCCCACTTTGAATCGTATCCACCGCATCACTTGCAATCCCTTACCTCTCTCTCCTACTTTCCCTTCGAGAAGTTTACACTCTCCTCCTGAGGGGTTGAGTCAATCCCTCTCCGGAGAGATCGTTCTTAAGGTAGTTTGAGCGAGATAGTTCCCTACTCATAATGGAGACCGTATTCGAATTTGATTTTATTATTTCAGCGTCTGTAGGAAGTATGAGGTAAATATTTTGATATTAATGGTGCAAAAATGTAGTTATGCATTGACATAAGTTCTCAGCGATTAAATAAACATAACCACATAAGTCTCTAACTTGACTCATTTTTTGACACTGTACCGTGAAATCGCGTACGGTGAAAATAGAAAGTTTATTTTGCGATTCTGTGAAAATTACTGCGGTGAGTAATTGATTATTTTTTATAAATAGTAGAAAAACATACAAACCACACACATTTAGTTTTTTGACGAAATTTATCTGTTAGAAGTTCCCACATTTTTCAATATTCTACCTCTGGAGCGCGCAGCCGTAATCTATTTAATGTAAAACAGCTTAAATATTTTTTAGGCAAATTGCTCGAAAAGTAATTCGGCAAGGGGCTAATATTTTGACATCACTGGAAAGATGGGAGTTTTTTCTTTAAAATTACGTCGAATTCGTCAAATTCTATGTGAATTGGTGTATCGCTCGAACTACTTGATGGGGAGATGGAAGACAAAAGATGGAAGTCCCTCCCCCACCACACCGCCAGCCTCCTCCTCCCCCCGTATTTCCCCTCACCGAACGAACACCCTTTACAGCAAAGGTCGCTACCTTATCGCACTCCATCCAACCAATACATCATAAAGCGTCTCCGAATCCTCAATGTCCATGTGTGGAAGATGTTGTATGATTGAGCTGCTCCACAAAACAACACAATCACACCGTGACCCATTTGTTGCCAGGCACTAAAGCTTGGACAACAAACAGCAGGGATCAAAGTAGTTGTCGCACTACTGTAAAGGTTTCTCGTCGTATGATCGCCATCAAATATTTGAATCTTCAGTGAGAACACAATCCTATCCGTAACTAGTCATTGCGCGTATATACAGATCATTAAGTACCCATGGGTACCATTACTGTATTTAGAAGGTTTAGAGAATCAAAATAACCTTTACTCAGTGACATTCGTCGCTTATTGAAAAATGTTATCCCCTTGTTAGAGTATTTTTTTTCTTTCAAGCACAAAAAAACGGGATCGAAGAACAAAACAAACAATGCGGTAAAAGTGAAAGTAGGGTGGAAAATTTAATTTTGTAATCGGAATCAATCTGAGTCTTCAACGTAAAATGATTTAATGCCATTATGTATGCAAACAGACACACATGCCCTCTGTTTGCTATGGGCGACGGAATCTTACCCTTTCATACTATTTTTTACCTAAATTGAACACGAAATCACATTGTTTTAAATGCTAAAATGAGTCGAAAAAAGGGGAGCGGGTATTTTTTTATCTGAAGTAAATGACATTTTTTAATAAACTACAAATAAGATGTGAATCAACCAAGTAATTAAATTTAATTCAATTTGAGACATTTGCAAATCTTACTATTTTAGTTTTCGATAATTTCCGCAACAGCTGTGGTGAAAATGCGCAAATTCGATAGAAAAGACTTTGAATTCCACTCCTCTGGCTGGAAAATGTGTTCATCGCAAAACATATTCGTCGACTAATCTACATGTTGTATGCTTCAATTTGTTTTCTCAATAGCTAAGGCATGCCATATCAGTGAAAGCGATATTTTTTTCACACGAAGTTTTTTTTCGCACCCATCGTAGGTTCCGCTGTCAGCACCTGACGTAGGTGAATCCGCTAAAACGGCGTCTTACGTTTCTTCCACAACCGTATTACCGCTGACGCAACCCTCTTCCCCCTCCCAAAATCCGCGCCTTCCCCTCCTAACCCATCCCCTCCACCCCTACCCGTCCCTTCCTCCCCCTTCACGAGACGAGCAAATTTCCGGTCAATAAAACCGCCCCTTTTCCCCCTCCCAAACCCCCCGCGCTCGCCCCCACGGCGGGGGCCAGATGACCACCCTGACCCTTGGTCCACCAATGTTCCGCCATACCACCACCCACCCGCTAAGCCGCATCTCTGAGGGTCCACCATTCGATACTCCGCACGGACGATCGACTCGTACCCCATTTATATTCTATCTCGCGTAGTTAGAAATAGAAAATTAAGTTTGTTATTCTGGGACAAGTGTGTCGCTTAGGAACATATATGATTTTACATATCTTTAGAGTCAAAAAAATATTAAAATAGCAAGATATACATGATTTATCAATATCACAGAATCCGACATAACATTTAACAAAATATTTAACAAAATGGCAAAATTATGAATATACATAAAAATACACAAGATTTTATACAGTGTAGGATTGTGTTTAGTTCACTTGTAGTAATGTTTCATGATATTTATTTTTAAATTTACTTGCATTTTCAGATATTTTTAGGTCGTCTGACAATTGATTCCATACTTCGCTAGTGGTGACATGGAAAGACCTTGCGTTGACAGATGTTCGATGGAGAAAAGTATAAAGTTCTTTCATCCGGCGTAATGGACGATTATTTGTTCTAGTATTGTATTTTACATTTCGGTGTAAATATGTGGGAAGTTCTGTCGTTATTTCCTTTTACATGAATGTTGCCGTATCAAGGAAGCGCCTATTTTGTATTTTCAGCCATCTGAGTTTTTCAAAATATGGTGTCACGTGTTCATAATATGTGATGTCAAAGATATACCTCACACAGGAGGTCTGAATCCTATGGAGTTGTAGATATAGTTCGTTTGTAAGGTCAGATTATACCACACTGCAATAGTTAGCGGTGGAAGTAGTTATGAGGGAAGGCGATGAGCAAATGAGGCAATCAATGCCTCCGAGAAGAGGTAGGGTTAGGTTAGTGATGGCTTCAAGTGGTGGGTAGGGACCCTCTGCGTCCGAATCAACTTCATCCCAACGAAAGACCACCCAGTGGTCCCCAGTTTTGTTGTGACACGCCCTGTCCAAAAATTCCCTGGAAAAGTGAACCGCCGTTTTCCCTAGAGAATATGCGCCTAGGAAAACAATTCCCTAGAGTTTTAAAGGCATTTCCTTAGAAAATAGATGGTTTTCCATAATTTAGCATTTTGTTATAGGGAAGTTACCGACCAAAGTCTGTTATTTCTAAGTAAAAACGTTCTAGGAAAAATTTCCCTAGAGTTTTAATGGCATTTTCTTAGAAAAGTAATTTTTTCTAAGGAATTTTCAGTTTGTCCCTTGCTTTTCCCTGCATGCTCTGAGAAATTCTTATAGGGAAATTTCCATCAAGGTGGGTATCGATGAGCTTAATTTCCGTCATTCATTATTTGTATTTCTAAACTGTTTGTGGGTAAAGCTGAGAATAGCTAGAAAATAATGCTTCGGGAGAGTAAATACACCTTTCACTTCTCCTCAATACTTTCTTGTTACCGCACCCATCCTAATTACCCCGCCGAAATCATCCACGTTTTGTCTCACCTTTTAAAATGGTACGGGAAAGAGACGCTAATGGCTAGTGATTCGAGATTCATTCGTTGATCATCTTTGTTCAGTCATTGATCTTCAGTCATTCTTTGAGTCGGTGACTACTCACATGTGACCAATGTTGGAATCGAGGGGTGGACCAAGCGGGCCCTGCACCCCACGCCATCACCCCAAGCTACTGTTCATCCCGAGCTTTTGGTAAAGTCCTCATTTGTTTGTTCTAGACGCAGAGTTTAACTATTTCCATTAGTCTCATTGAATAAATGTATCCGTGTCATCCTCAGGAGGGTTATTCTGTAATCTCACTTAAGTGAAAATACGTCATAAAAGACGGAAAATTACGTCATTTTTCGTTGTTCCACTCCACGACCCAGGAGGCGTGACCATCTTCGGCTCTCAAGTGATGATCTGCTGAACTTTAATTTCACTCACCCGCTCTTTAGAACTCTTGATCCGTTTCTTTTGCCTCAGAATTTCATTAGTTCCATGTCACCTGTCGTAAGGAACGAGAAATGGAGATGCCATCGGACCTTGGCCGATCGTGAGCCGATCACTAAGAGAGCGAAACGGATTTCCCACCTTTCCGCAAAGAGTCGTTAAAAAAGTGAGATTACAAAATAGCTCCCCAGCGGCGACCACTCCATCCAATGCGCATCAAGTGCAAGCCCCCGCACCTTCCAAGTGTCCCTCTGCCTCAACGATCCCTTCAACGCTGTCCGACGCGCTCTGCACTCTCTCTCGACTGCTTCGCTTTCTGCTCGGGGATAATCGTGGATGAAGTGCCGACATTCTCCTTCCCCCGTCGTGTCGGCGTGATTTTCAAAGAGATGTCTAGCGACCCGTCCGACGGCGCGGGCGGTCCGAGAACCGAACTAGAGGTGTTCTTCACGCCGAAGTGCCCAGGTGGGAATCGGGGTGCCTTTGGAAAGACCACTGCCACCTTCGGGCTTCAAACTTGGTCCCTCGTCATGAGCAGCCGCTAATCTAGCCACAGAAACAACCCGATCCCCGCTCTCCACTGCTCGCTTAAATGACACGCTCACTTCGCCGGAATCATTGACACTGGCTGGAAATGCTTCCGAAAATTTCAGGGAGATTATGGTGGGGTGGAAATTAAATAATTGAAATAGAAAGCCAATTTAAGAGTAGTCTCAAAGTAAAATCCTATGAGGAAAATCTATACTTACGGTTTTATCGAGGGAAATCGTATGCATTAACGAGATAAACTTTGTTCTCCGTGCGTTTTTCAGCTTAACCGCTGTTTCACAGGAAAACCTCGTTTTCGGTAAGAACCTCTTGCTATGATTTTATGAACAGCTGGCTAAATTTGTAGACATTGGTCTTCTAGTTTAAAGTGTTCTCTTATGATATAGGGCTCGATAACTAGGCTAAATGCCATTTGCAATATCGCGTATCGATATATTTTCGCTTGTACAGCGATGGCTAATTTCTTTCATGAAAAAAATCTCACATGCAACTGTCTCCTCCGTTGTGTTGAAAGTTCAGCTTTAATACCTATCATGTGAACGTAGGACTGATATAGTTAATTGTATGATGGCCTTGCTATCTTCTCTATCGCGTAAAATTGATGGTGCTCTTTATATTTTTTTAAGTTTTCATTTTAGTATTACCGTATATTCCTTTCATATTCATCATTTGTTACGAAACATTGATATCTCCATTACAGCAAATTACATTTCGAAATAAGGATACTTCCTTACCCATTGAATGCCCTGCCCTATTTGTCTTTTTTCTTGTGTGCTAGATGGATATTATAATAGGCACATACATATTGCTAGTTTCTACGTGTATGTTGCGTGGCGACCATTTATTGTTTTGATTTTTAATACTGTTTACTATAATATTTCTATCCCTTCGTTTAAGTTGTCACTTTTTCAAGTTTTGCATGCGTATTGCACAGTGAAAGGACATGTCTTAGTAGTAACCTACGCGCAGATTGTCTCAGGAAAATAAAATTATTTTCGATTCTAATTCCGTTTTTCTTGGAGCGACGTGGAAGCCGGATGAGGATTCTCGGAAATGGAGGCGGGGGGGGGGCAAAGGAAAGGAGGGGGAGGGGGAGCATAAAGAGGGACGATGGAGAACAGAGGCGAAGGGGAAAGAGAGAGAGAGAGAGGGAATACGGCGAGGAAGGAAAACCTTTTCTCTTTCTCCTTCTTATTCCCTCTCCCCAGGAGATTTCGAGTCGCTGCCGCTAGTGTTTGCACTCCCAATGGACGTGCTTTCCCAAGGTATTTGCTCTACAGGAGGAGGAACGCTCGGAAAAAGTAACGACGTTTCCTTTTATTTGGTCTTTCTTCTCCTTTGCCCATTGCCAGGGACCCTTACCTTCGACCCTAGAAGCCCGACATGTGTGCTCTCCACTCTCCCGTCCGATAAAAGGACGAACTCGAAAAAATCGCGTTTGTTTCTCGTCGACGTGAAGAATTCCCGTCGACATGTTATTTTCTTTATTCTTCCCGCCCGCGAAAGTTATCCAATTCTTTGGCACGCGCCAGCAGAATTATTTGTACTTGGCAAGCAGGCGTGACCAGCGGACTCCGAGGCCCGGGAAGAGAGAACCGGAGCGCCGCTGACGGGAAGTCATTCCACGGCTCCGAAATATTCTCTACCTCAGTGTGGCGCCGGGAGTGGGGTGAGGAAGCGCCACCCCTTTCGGAGGTGCGATGAAGCTCAAAGCGTGGAGCTGGAGTGAACTGACGCACCTTTCAATGAAAATGTTTCAGTTATTCACCGCGAGAGGTTTGATTATTGGCGGACGTTTCGTGACCTAATGCTGGCCACTCCTTCCAGGGGATAAGAGAAGTACTAATGTGAAGGAAGTGATCCGTTTTATAGGTCACACCAACTCGGACTATCGACCGACTTTATGTGCCAAGTACCTATTATTTTCACCCAATCACCCAATATGTAGCTCATGTCTCCTCCATACTTAAAAACGGAAAGACTTAAGACTAAGGACACTACCGCCCTATATCTTTAACAAGTAGGATTTTAGGCTTTCCCGGCGAAGGTACAAGTCAGGGATCTCTCATGTTCAACACTGGGTACTCAGTTTCATGATAGCCGATGTTTCGAAGCTCGAATCGAGCATCGTCCTCAGGGCAGATGTGAGTGCCTTGACGAGAGATTGAGGTCAATGTATATGTGCGGGCAGGTCGTTACGCAGGTCCGAAATTTTGGTGGGGAAGTTTTGGCGCCATTCGTAGGCCTTGATTCTCGCATTATCTTGAGCAGGGGTTTCCATGTGTTACTCAGGTTGTAACCGGATTCCCGTTTGAAGTTTTTTCTTTCCCCCCGGATCTCAATGGCCTCCTTGATGGGCCTCTGGCTATCATGGACCTAAGTACCCGATGTCAAACTCGAGAGATCCCTTACATCTGACATAGCTTTCATGGAAGATTCTCCAACTCTAAAAATATGTATGTTTCCTAAACAGTCGATACTTTTTCCAAAAAAGTCATTATGGCTTCCGTAAAAGTAGATCTTCCGAATCCCAACTTGGGTTCTTTTGCCACGACATCCGAAAATCAGGAAAAACGAAAAAGCAAGTGGACGCCTTGTTCTTACATTTAAAGAAAGTATTCCGAAAGGTTCCTCAAAACAAGCAAATTCTCAACCCACTATCATGTGGAATAAATGGAAAAATAGCGATTTGGATATGTACCTTCTTAGCTGATCGCGTATACAAAAAAAGCAATCGACGGAATTAGTACCGACATGGTTAGTCCGGTGTCCTACAAGGGTACGTGATCACTCCCCTGTTATTCCTTTTTTATATGAGTGAAATTAACTCAAGAGCTAATAGCAAGATTAAATTGTTTGCTAACGATGTGGTCATATACCAAGAAATTGCCACGAAAGCGGACTTAGGAGATCTCCCATCGGATTGGAAAACACGAAACTTGTGGTGCCTTGGGCTGGATATAACCTTAAGTACGTACATGCACTGCCCTACCCTTCATACGAAAGAAATCACACAAGCACCTAACAACCTACCCTCCCCTGGAAATGTGAGCGAGGGACTCGGATAGGGTGGTAGGGGAGGGAGCGAGCAGATATGCAGGCAGTGAGGTCGTCTTACCATCTGCGGGCGTGATCCTTTGTCGGTGCGATCGCACTCGATCGCGACGTGTCAGTGTCGACGCGGTCGTTCAATCACCCAATTTGACGGCAAATCCAACTAGATTTTTCCTAATCATAATAATAAGATTATGGATGCCATACTCGAATTTTATTTTAAATAGGGAGCAAACGATGGAAGCAAATAGTAAGTAGAGTAATATTAATGATGGGAAAATTTGGTTGTATGATTGTACTTATTATAAATCTACAAAATATTACACCCTTGATGCCCTAAAACTTTACTTATTTGTTTCGCACGCTGGTTCCTTTGCGAACCGAACCGAAGGTCCTTTGCGAATGCATAAAAGGTGTTAGCGTGATAAATTTAAATAATATGAATTGTGGGACTCCAAAAAAAAGTTAATTTAACGTATATACTACCTGCAGTGACTTTTTCGTGTGAATTGGTCGTCGGAAATTATATATTTTTTTTAAATAATGTCTCTCCGTAACAATCAAGCAGTACAAGTAGAACGGCTACCATTAATTGGCAAATTGGTATCACTAGTTATTAATAGAGCAAATTTCATGGAATTTTACGCGTTATGTAGGCTTGGAGAAAAAGGGTCACAAACATGAATCGGTTCTAATGGGAAACAGAAGAGATCAGAGTGTTATTAAACAATCACCGAACTCAATCAACTCAAATGGATCCCATAGCAATGCTTATAAGGATCATGTATTCAGAATGCACTTTACTGGAATTGAGCCTAAGCACATTGTTACAAACAAAATTAAGAGAAGATCAAAACTCAAGTTTGATTGCACTAGTTATTTTTTGAGAATGCATTATAACGGAAATATAAAATTTGAATATTTTGTATTAAAGCACCAAAGAAAATTAAAATATTTTATGAACATTTCAAATGAGCGTATTTAAAAAATATGATTGGTTTCCAAGTTAAATACACTAATATCATCGCAACATACTATTAATAGTATCTACCTACCACTGTAGTCATATAGAGAAATCTTAAGTATTTACACAAAGACCCCATTCAAAATTTGTGTTATTCAATGAGAAGCACACAACTAGAGCACCATTAAGTTTAAAATACCAAATAAATGGCTTACTACCGAAATGAAATGAAAATTTTATGACCTAATTTTATTTTCCATGCAAAAACTAATGTGATGTAACATTTATGATACCCGTATTCCCTAGGTTCGTATAAAAATGCTGGACATCAATGGAAATAGGTTATTAAACAATGGTAGGTACAGAAAAGGTCGCAGAAATGCTCGAGACGTGAGGGAGGCCGGGAGAATGTGAGTGAACTTTGAGCTGACGGACCAGCTATCGCCAAGCGAACGAGTCCAGGGCACCTACAGAGAGCTATATAGGTGGCCTTGAGCTGACCCGGGAGCGGGACACCCAAGATGCGAATTTGAGCTAAAGGGCGCAGGGATGACCTCGTTCCCATGGAGAAGGACAGTTTTCACGGTCGATTTGCCGAACCCAGGCAATTACATCATGATAACCGTTTAATGCCCTGAAATTTCTTTCATGATCATCACAATTTCAGCGCAGTGGCTGAAATAATTAACTCGCGGGACTGCGGTACTTAATAACTTTGGAATGGAAATTTAAATATAATTTGATAGAAACGATTTTTCTTTTATCTTGCGTTTTTAAGTAAGTGTGAGCATCCACATAATTCCTGGGAGCTTAAAATATATAAACCAAAATTAACGAACGAAAAACCTCATCAGCTGATAGTATCTTGTTCTCCTAGCAAGAAGTAAAGAGCGTCCAAGAGTTCAGCATTCAAACCTGCGACCAATAGGGTATCAGCATTCAAAGGCCTTTGCGACGCAGTCTTGATGCCACCGTGGATGAGTTGTGGTCAACGCGATTTTCAATAATGTTTTCGATGTCAAGTTATTCGATGATATTCTTTGTTTAACGTCAAATATTACATTATTCTATACTTTTTAACTCAGATCCCGGGATTGAGGAAATCACAATCCCGTAATCCCGGGATTGAATAATCTCTCCGGGATTGCAATGCTTACTCGACTTTGTAATCCAGAACGATTTCTGCTACGCCTTGTATTTCGAAGAAATGATTCACCACGATATCACCTCAAGGTTTATGAATCTGTATATACCTATGTTCACAGGTGTCAAATTGACGCTTATAACATGGTTGTCCTATCCTGCCTGTTAATTATACATCCAGAACCATGCAATATACCATGCGAACCGCAATAGTGGTACTTGGCCCGGGATTTTGGAATACCAGTCTATATTTTTGAGCATGTAAATAAAGAAAAATCAAAGTTCGCGCAATTATGTTGTGTTTGAACTACTAGGTTGCTTATCCTGGTTTCAATAGTCTCTTCAACTGTGCTAGCGAAAGAGGCACATTTAAATGCATTTGTCTCAGTATCCACTTCCCTTGATTGGACGTCTTAGTCAATATCTTTTTTCAGGTAGAAAAATGATTTCCATGAAGTCAGAAATAAACTCTCTTACTTAAAATACTCCGTCGATTTGCTTTCTCCAAAGGAGCCTGAGGGACAACTTTAGTACTTCCTTCATGGGACACTTTTTATAGCCTAGCTGGATAAATGAACTAAGAGTACAAAGTTATTACCAATAATCAAGTAGTCATGGCACACTGCTTATTATCCAACATCATAATTTATCAAATATTTTGCGCCCATTCACTTTTTGGGTTCATTTCATTCAAGTATTCTACCAGCTGATTGGTAGGTTCTTGGGCAGTCCCCATTCTGCATCCCAACCTCATAGACATTGCCTTGCTTTCCCTCCTAAGAATGGCTCGTTATTAGATCCCTCACTTTTTGGGTATCGTCACTGAAACAATAGATGCATAATTAAAGCCAAATAATCACAGTAAACGAAACGTTTAGTCATGTACATTACAAGCAGCATTTCACCCCTCTCGTTTATTAATTTTTGCAGAGATTTCGCTCCTCTGAATGCAAGATTCTTACACGAGTACGCAACTATGATCGCGATCTAGGAGCTATTCGGGAACACGCAGATACGTTTGGAAGTCAATAGACTTCACCATGAGGGACAAACGCTGGGAGATGGCTTTAGTGTTGAAGTAAGAAATAATACTCCGCTAGTATTTCATATCAACCCTGATTCAAAATTTCAATTTTAAAATAAAACGTGATTAAAAAATCTATTGACAAACTAAATTAAAAAAAAGAGAAAAATGTGAGAGAAGAACTTCTGCAGGACCGGAATATTTCCTTGATGTTCGCAAGTGGCAAGAAACGTATAGGAGGGAACAGCTGTCTCGAGTTCTCTTCTCACTCATCTCCAGGACTTATTACGTCCCAAAGTGCGTCATTATAAGCGAAGAAGTAGAAATAACGGGGGAAATTGCAGCGGGGATTGAAGGCCGCGGGCGGCTTCGAGGCGGGCGCCTTCTAAACCGAGCTTCCATAGCAGGGCGCTCTTTTCGTTCGGCGCCGCAGGGGGTTCGGAAAAATGGCCAAAAAACGAGGCCCCGTCCACATTACTTCTCGTTCATTGAGCATAAGTGGATAATGAACGGCCTCGCGATATCTCAAACAGCAGGAGAGTGTGAGGGATGGCGTCAATTATTCACCCCTCGTCAACCTCGCTCAAACGCCTCTCTCTCCCCCCCCCTCTACCCTCCCCACCCACTCTGGTCCACTCCCCCGAAAAACGAAGAAAATAAGAACAATCCTCCTCTCGAACTACGCTCCACCTTACTAGTGATCATCCACCACTTGTTTACGCCAGTGGCGACACCACGAGCAAACAACTGAGCTACGATTTTTTCCAAAGCGAAAGAAGCGAATGAGTCGATTTTTATTTTTTCCTGCTTAGCTTAGCAACTCTTTACGTGTACTACTGTTTTAGTAGCTGGTTCTTATACACCTTCCTTGTTTAGAGGCGATACTTAATATGGGGGTCTCTGGCGGGCGATCTGCCTCCGGTTGACATGGAAACAATGTATAAATTTAAATAAAAAACACACTGAGTATTAGAGCTATAATGTGGCTTGTATGTTTTTATTTCATTATGTATATTAATCAAATTACTGCAATATGGAAGTTGCATACGAGTTATCTTATTACAATGTGTATTTTTACTTAGGTTTATGCATAGTTTTCATGTTAACTAGGTTTGGTTTTATGTGTTAACTTTGTTTTGGGTTTATGAATGCACATTGTATTCAAAAGTAGGCAAGTTTTATTATGACTTCTATGTTTTTTGTTTTCTCTATCAATTTTCAAGCCCTGACGAAGGTTTAAAAAAGAAACTGAAACGTTTGCAAAGAGTTACATTTAAATTGAATTGATCAAAAACCTCAGTTAGATTTGAATAGATTAATTAATTGTGGCCTACAAAACTTAATTGGATAGCTTCAATTACATTTATTTGAGTATTGTTAGTAGTAAATAGCAAAAGAATTAATGTGCAACGCGCTCGTCAGAAGCCAGGAACAGTGTTGCTAAGCGTTGCTTCATGGTCTTTAGGGAAGCCACTACCTAAGATTATTTACTCCGCTTCAATAGTAGCATTCAAAGTTAGAAGCTCCTAGTGGCTTGCTAAAAATTATCCATGAATACAGTGGTTTAGCATACGAATAAAGACGTGTCTTGCTATCACGTTTTAGCTGAAACATATGATCTAAGGCCGTTTATATGAATGAGGAATAGTTTAGTTGGGCGATCCTCTCTTCGGCCCGATTCTTCTAAAACTTTTCATAACAAGTGTTACCACTATAAACTTTGTGTAAGAGTTTACTTATTTTCATGACGAAAAATACCGATGGTAATCTTTTCTAAATATTTCAAGTTGGCCCCATTATGCATTAGGTGATTAGCACGCGACTACAATCAGCTTAAATGGTTTTGGTATGTTTTTATGTTTTTGGGAGGAACCCGACAGCTGAGGCCATTTGCGCCGTTGAGAATAGGAAGTTAGGGGTGTAAGGGATTGTATGGTGAATGGAGAAAGGGTGGTGACATCCTGTTCTTCGCGAAAGGAGGAGAGGTGAGGATAAGGTGGCCTTTCCATTTCCACAATTACACAAACCCTAGAATAAACCCTAGTTAAACATAAAGATTTCCGAGTCTCATACATCCATCTTCTTTCTTACATCAGTGGATCACGTTTTATTATGCATGGACTCAAAGTAATGGAGGGTTTTTCATGACTCGTGTTTAGAAAGGCAAGTGGGCAGTAGAAGCGCGAAGTTGCGATGTGGATTCACATAGCTTGCCGTCTTTCTTTCATTTGCCAAACGAAAATGGGAAATGAAAAACTCCTCCTACGCATGAAAGGCTTTGCAAGTGTAGCAGTTCTCTGAATGGGCAACGAGTTCGTGTACATCGATCGGAAGATATAATCTTGGCTCTTGGCTGAAATTCTCTCTGCCTCTTGCTATTTTTAGATGCTCCTCCATTCAAGAGATGTTATAACGATCAATTCATTTTTTTAAGTTTATGTTCATTTAGTCTTCAGCGTGATTTTATATTGAATAAAGCTGAAAATCCACTGTGAGTTTCTATTTCTCGTTTCTATGATATCTATAGTGTAGTATATTTCAAATAAATGTACTAGGTTTACTATTTCCGAAGCATTTTGTCTAAATATATTTTTATTCATTACTTTAATATTTTTATTTATCGTTGTTTCCACGAGATTCTTAGGGGTTCGGGTTGCTGTGGTGGCTAGAGCACTGGCTTTCCATCCCGAAGACGCGGGTTTGAATCCCCAGAGTGGCGTTTATCTTTAAGTGGAATCCCGGTCCCTATTCTAGATTGCTGTGTGGAGAACACTTCAGTTCTCAGTCCGTCGGATGATACGTTAAATTGTGAAAGCCCCTTTGGTGCCTTTCGTTAAGAGCAGGTAGATTCCGATGTCGGGTTTACCTCTACCCTTCCTCCACTCTCCACACAACCACTCCCTAGCAATCCAACGAACCTTATTCCTCCTCAATGGCACATGTGACTGATCAGTTGTCTGTCGCGCCTCCCCCCTATCAGCCAATCAACCAAGTGGCGAGATTTTTCTCTAGCTTCCAATAAAGTCCAAATCCTAATTTTCGCCGCCTCGACAACTTTATCAATATCTCTGGTCAAAATGCCGTTCAAAATTGCAGAAGACCCTTGGGTTGTCAAGAATCTAAGTAAGTTTTCCTTGTGCCGTGTGCCAAGAACATTGGTTTTATCTAGTCGTACAATTTCCTCACTCAGTTAGATGAAGAACGAAGACTCGAATTAAATGAAGCAAGTGGCAATTAATGGACGCTTGCTAGAAATCTTTATTTATAGAAAATTGTTATCAAAATATACGAGTTAATTAAACCAGTCCCTTCTCGAGAACATTATTACTTTATAATTATTATAATTTTAAATTTTCCGTGTTCATTGCCGAATCATCGTGATAATTTTCGGAATTAATTTTTAAGGATTTACTGGGCATTAAGCTTCTATACTGATCCATTTAAACCAATGAGATGATGGTTACTGATTTTTCCTTAAATTTATCAGTCATCTTCCCCATGACAAAAAATTGGGATTGAGTTTTTAAATCACATGATTTTTTAATTGTAAACTTCTATACGCGCACCACTCACAGAAAATTCTGCTGGTGGTAAATCGGATTCTGGGCGTCACGCTCTTTTTCTCACGTCACGCTTAGCATGCCGAATGTAAACTCATGAGAGCGCTTTCTCGTTATAACGGAGTAAGATGGTGTAGTGGTTAGAGTCGTCGTCCCACGTACCGAAGGCTCCAGGACCGATTCCTAGTGGTGGAGTTTTTAAAAAATGTATTATATTTATCAGAATATCGCCATAGAAGTTTACATTTCTCCCGTGTGATCTTAAGCACATCAATTTTTTTTTGTATGAGGGAATACTTTTACGAATCGCCAATACTTCGTTTCAATGTTATATTAATTACAAACACGCAATGCAATACACCATATGATATGCAACGTTGTGGTACTAAGGATTTGTATTTTATTTTGGGCAATCGATGTTAATATTACACAATCATTCTATTTTATTTGACCCCACGAGGAAAATTTGTTTCAAGATCTGAATTAAAGTAGAATACTAGCTTGTTGAGTCCTATGCAAATGAAAAGGTTGCCCTCTATAGTTATTAATTTTTTTCAAATCCTTCAATTTCTATTTCAAGTAACGTTACTTCGTCGGAACAACACTCCTGTAACAAGTCACCAATATATCACACTGTCATTGTAATTAATTTAGTTCTCCCGAGCGATTGCAGCTTAATTTAACAGCATCTGTGCGGCAACACACAACATTTCACGTCACAAATGTTTACCCACTCTTGTTATTTCAACTGATCGCGATGAGCCAAAAAACCGCCGAATTCTCTATGCCATTATCTCGGGGCTAATTATCGAGGGAGGCTGAAAGAGTGCTTCGTCCACATCCTCCACGGATGAATGAATGAATCCCTTTCCTGCATTTGGTTCCACGAGCGACCGACGAGATTCGTTGGATATGCTTTCTTTTTGCAGGGAAAAGAGCAGTATTAATACAATAGGAGCGTATATATAACCGCGTGGCATGACAAAAAATCGACATTCATCCGGTTAATATTATATGGGCAGGATGATTTAAAAAAACGATCTCATATCGGATATGAAAGAATCGTCGATTGAATTCTTTCGTTTGCATTTGCCTCTCCTTGCGACAGTGATTGTTGAAAGTGGCGCTGGAGGAGGAGTAGGGGGGAGGGGTGGGGAAGAAGAAGGACGTAAGCGTGGTCTGGTCTTTCCTCCCTTCGGCGCACGCACTCACAATGCAAAACGCGGTTCGATGGGATTTTTTCGTATTCGCTCGATGAGATACGGAGAGGGAGAAACAAGGGGAGAGATAGAGAGTCGTAAAAGAGAGGGGTAGCTGGATCGATAAAACGGACGATTCAAAGGCCCTTCTCTCAGCGACGGTGGAGATAGCACACTCGTTGATTTGTCAGCCAGCCAGAGCCATGAATTGTGGCCGCGGTCGCGCTTTCTCTCCTCTCCCCCGCAGACAAATGCAAAATGCGCCCGCATCAAGTGGCGGGCTAAAAAAAACTCTGCGATTGCCGACCAGACACCTCTTGCCACCACCATATTGCCAGTATACAGTGATGTGTATTAGTAAAGCGCAATATGTTTGCTGGCGCACAGAGCAATAGAGAGTCTCTTATCGAATGGCAAAGTGTTTGTGCACTTTCAACAACGAAAAATAGATTTCCGTAGGCGCTATTGACGCAGGTTTGACTAATACAACACCCAAAATTCAAATTTCGATGAATCTATTAATTGTGCTTAAAAATAATTTTTTACTTGACTTAACTTATAGAATCTCTTCTTCAAATTTATTAAGGTTTGGTCAATTAAAATTCCTTTATTTCAATGGCAACGTTTCGGCAAATTTATTGCCAACCTCAGGGCTAATTGAAAACCATAAAACAAAATTGAAAAAAATTAAAATATTGGCAGTGAAATAAAGGAATTTTAATTGAACAAACCTCAATAAATTAATAGAAGAGATTATTAATACGTGGTCAATAAATTCATTAATTATTAACTGATAGAGTTTTACTTAATTTATTTTTTACTCATAATTCTATAGTCCGTTCTGGGAAGAGTAATTAATTGCATTTTTTTGTAGCCACCATTACTTTGACGTCATTAGCCTGATTCTCGACATTTGTGCCTATCGCTTGTAATCATTATTCATTCAAGGTATGTGCGTTTGATACGGCTTAAACTTCGTGCATCGTGGTACGAGACGAGCCAGTGATAGAACCTTACGTAAATGTAAGACCGATACTCCGCGAGAGAACATTTTTGTTCGTTTTAAGTCTATGTGAAATTCGCAGAGGGAAAAGTCGGGGGACCTTTTCGATTTTTTTCATGTTTAATGCAGATCATGCGTGTGCCATTCTGTCTGAAATTACTTTCTCTCAAACTCTCCGTTCCATGTCCAACATGTTCTTCCGATGCCTGAAATCCAAAATCCTAAACCCGAAATATGCCATTCAAAGAACTAATCCCAATGACGATCATTTCTATCTTCGAGCATCGTGCACAACGCGTGTGGTGGAGTGGGCCCCATGTTTGTGGAGGGCGCGCCGTCCGTTGCAGGGGCTAATCACATGTACATCTACAAAACACCCTGCAAACCACCTCAAGGGTGTGTGGCAGGGGGTGAGTAGTAACCGACATGCATTACACTATACCCTAAAGTTAGTGTAACTACGACTAATTATGCATTAGCACTAATCACTAATGCTTGTCACGAGGCGTAGCCTCACAAGCATGCAGTACACTACAGATATGCTCCCAGTAGAGAGGGAGCGTTAATATATATGTATTTTGTAAGTACACGAATGGACAGAGACTCGAGAGTTATGCTGAAAACATGCCCGGCGTGCTGTTAGTACTGGGAAGCAGATAAGGATTCAAGTATTAGGGAGGACTACTACTACTAAAAGCTACACTACCTATGAGCAAACATAGTTTGAGTCTCATTGGCAGCTGTTATGGTCTCTTATCGTTCCCAGGGGGTACCCCCATTCATGGTGGTGCTTGTGTTCCGTTGGGAAGGTGAACAACCGGAGAAAGGGCTTGGAGAGTTAACAAAAGAGCGATGCGTGGATGGTGCACTAATATTGAAATGACTACCGCCATTTCTCACCAGACTTCGCCGGGCGGATTAACAGCGTTCCGTGAATACATCGCCACATCTCCATCCCCGGAATCCCTCTCTTATCGATCTGAAGAGGGAGAAGAGATGCCGTGTGCCGGCTGCTCCGTGTCCGTCTGTCTGTGCTCTGGCGCCGCCGCCCCTGCCCCTCCCTCCAACCCTTCCCTCCCCACGCCCCCCATTCATGCCCCCACGCTCACACAACTCCCCCTTCTCTACGCCACCACGCCCCAACCTGCCACGAAATTCGCCGAAACACTACCAGTCCCACCTTCTCTCAACCACACATTCCTACTCCTTCGTAATCAGCATCATAATCGTTTCAACCCTAAGATTAGGAAATTGAAGTCCTCCATTCCGCACGTGACAATCCCAATTTCCACTCATTCTGGTTTTGCGCGATCCACATTTAGTTGTAAGTATGAGTGGGTTTTTATTCCAGGTCCGATTCCCGTGTTTAAATCTGCATATGAGGCCGGAGGTGCGCCGTTGTCAATAGCAGAAGGAAAATAAAATCAGTACTAATCAACAAAGTAAGGCGTTTCCTAAAAAGAGACGCTGCATCTTATAGTGACAATGGTTATTCGATAGTTTAAAATTTAAGGCTTAAAAATTATTTCCATACATTTTTGCGAAGAAGGTAGCATTTCTGATTTTATGTTTTTTACGTTGTTGTGAAACGGTGAACATTGTCAAATTGATACTTTTAGAGAAAGTGTCTCACACATTATTCCTTAAGCAAATAAACTCTTGTGTCCGTTATATTTAGTTTCAAGGTTGTTATATTAATTTATATATCTTTTGACTAGATAATTTTAATTTTGTCAGGTTCGTTCCAGGCGGAATTTTTGGCATAAAAACAACTACTTTTGAACACCTTTCTGTCGTAAAGGTAGTTCGAGCGATATATTTCCCAGTCATAATGGATACCATATTCTAATTTTATTATTTTTAAATTTCAGCGTCTGTAATAAGTAGGTATGAGGTAAATATTGTAGTATTAATGGCGCACTCATATATTTATGCATCACAAAAATTCCCAGCACTAAAAAAAGGTCACCTATTCGCTTTAGTATCTTTTGAAATAAACCTATGTATGCTGCCTATGAAATTTGGATAAAGCTTAGAATTTATTTTTGGTGAAAGAATTAAAACTTTATTATGATTACAACACCAGATATGAATTTTTCATTGCATCGGTGCGAGCGTGGAAAATTGTTGCCTCGCTCTTTTCCCCCCAATTTTGCCAACTTAGAAATAGGTAGAGGGAAGGTTCTTAAGTGTAAGATTGAGCTTCAGTTTATTTTGTTATTCTACGAGGTAAGACAAACTTTCGTGACTAATGGTAATGCTGTGTAACGACGCAGCAGAATGAAATTACTTTTAGCAATTTTACTGAGAAAAGCCGAGATGCAGACAATCGTAATGATTTCTTAATGCATCCCTTGTCGATTAAATATTTAGGGACGGGCCTAAAAGTGGAACATACCGTGGAAAAAGGTATAAATGACTGTAGAATCTGATGCATCTTAAGAATCCAATGAAGCTAACGGGGTAACGGCCGCCCATAATGAGGGTCAGGGGTCGAAGACCGTCTCAAGAGCAGAGGAAAGCGACAAGTGAATCTTATCCCGAAAAAATCGACTTCTCACTATCATTCCTTTATAGGAGGTTGAGAATTTCCCTACGAGAAGTACCATTCAGATCCATTATTATAGAAGGGAGTATATAAGTGCTGTTAGAACAAAAATAATCAAGCGCATGCACTCCGGACAATTTTCGCGAGAAAATGTAACTAAGAAACCTAAAACACCGACTACAAGCTGAGTCAGCTTCAAGATAATTAGGGAAGAATGAAATCACTGACGTTAGCAATTACACATCGATAGACACATTTTTCTCCTCGGTGCTAGTCCTCCTCAAGCTCTGCTAATAGTCTGCTCAAGCTAATTTTTTACTACCAGTCTCAAATTAGTCATTTAACCTGATCTTTAAATGCTCTAGTTGTGAAATCCATTTGAAGGTCAAAGAAATTGCTTTTGAAGGGATTGACGTAACTTTTGAACTCGGGAACCCTTTCCTCTCCTCATAATTTTTTTGGAAATCTTCTTTGAACGTTCTAATTCTTCAGTCAATTTTTTCAGATTATATTCGGACATATACGCGTCTTTCATCACTGAGAAGTTCAAAGAGACTGAGAGGGAAGGACGTGTTCGTTATATCGGAGCATCTCGCGTGCATTGCCACGAAGTACTGGCGTTCGTGCGCTCTGCGCCATGTTCCTCGGCTTGTTTAAAGCCACACACGAACATGAAAAAGAGTAAAAATGGACAATTTTACATTTTATTTAATTTTTCCGAGAGGAATGGCCATTTCTGTCCCCTCTCTAGACCAATTCCCTCTCTTCGGAGCCTAATGTGGTCGCCAAGCGTGTGACATATGCACTGACATGCGAGTGAAATAAAACCTATTAGTCAGTCTCTCCGCAAGGCTACATGAGCTCTATGCTGCATAATTAATAAAGAGTTATGAGTGATTTTGTAACTCGGGGTGATTTCCAAATCGTCACCGCAGGAGTTCGCGAGGGCAAGAGACGAACGGGGCGTGCCGACGAGACGGAGACACGGTTGGGTTGAAAATGGAAAAGGAAATGCAACGATAACTCGGAAAAATCAGGCGATTAATTAATTCTGGCAAAAAGAAATTTCTCCATCTGAAACTCGGACGTGCCTGCCCCTTATTGCAGCTTTAATAATCTGCGAACATTCTCATTCATTTCAACTGCCGCGACAATTCCAACTGATATGGGTGGGAGACAAATTAGCTTGAATTCTTACCTGCTGAAATTTCCCGTGGCACTTCAGAAACTTAGATATAGCAATTTTGTCATTTCAAGTGCAATAGCCGTAACTCGAAGAAATTTCGGAAAATGATGAGTAGGAGTCCGCAGCTGGGACAGCTAATAAATCTATTTTCCTAAGGCCTTAATAGTAAGCATACTTTGTGACATCTGCAACTGCACGCATATGCAACATATGCGTGGGCTGAAAGGAAACAAACATAAAAAAGTTACCATCTGGATTGGGGAATCTTCATTGGTCACCGTAATGTAACTGTAAGAGGCTAACGTTCCGAGCACTTTCACTTAGTTTTGAAGTTGAAGCTTCAAGGGAATTCTTCTCCTTCAATCAGTGAAAGGGATCAATAGTTTACGAAGGTTCCTTTATTCTATGAGGGTTTATTTATTTATGGCCGTTCTGTGAATATATATTACCTGGAGGATTCTTCGAGATGCTCTTAGGAGTAGAAATGGAGATCAAACCTTAAATATTTTATACCAACTTTCACTTGACTCTTAATTCAAGGTTACTAAGTATTAAGACAACGATCGAAGATTTGAAGATAAACCCACACATTATCCCTCGGGTAGCATTTTTCCTTCACGAAACAATAGCTTTTTTTTCTTTTCGACCCAGTATATTCTCAAGAATTGTTGGAATTCCCTAGCCATTAACTCGCCGTCCGTTTAGAATTTTGTTTAGCTTAGTGGGCGAAAGCGTGGAAAAGAGGTCTCGGACCCCGCATCGGGAAAATTTCAAGATCATTGTCAAGCTTTGTGAGCTTTCGGGTGAATTTGAAGCAGACGGGAACCCTTTCTGGTTGTCACGGGAGCAGCGCGCAACCAGAGAACATGTCGATTGAAGAGATGCCGTGAGGACTGCCTCTCACGCATCAGATAGTATGAACGAAATTTCAATTTTAATTTGAAGTTGAAAAAAATGCTATTCGCTACATCTCCAACCAGAATAGAGGGATGTTTATGATGAGAAATGGCCTTATTTTCCTGAAAAAAAGGAGCTCGTTAAGTATATTTTGGAGGTGAAAGCTGTGTGGCATCATTGGAAATTTAAGAGGCTCCAATTCAAACGCTGCCCTATTCCAGTTTTGATGCTTAAGAAGCAGCTTTTATTTGTGTGTGCGAATTCTTTATACGGCATAAGCTGCATTGGTGGAGTTTGCAAGGAATAGTAATGGTGAAAAATCGCTAAATCGCTCCCTCAGTTTATGAAGGTCAAGATGTGTGGGATATTTCACGAAAGTTACTTATTTTTCCACCTTTAAATTCAATGCTTTCACAATACGCATTACCAGATGACGGAAAACATTCGGTTATCTTCAGCGAAGTGTAAACAGCAATCTTAATTCCCTGGGATCATTACGAGCTGATCGTTTCGCATAGGCTTCATTTCAATAACTTATCGTCGGTGGTTCCGCTGTTGGTCGAGCACGCATGGTTGCAGCAGTACAGCGAAGAACCCCTTACAAGCGCTTTCGTGACATTATCCCATTTACACGAATTCATATACGACGCTGAACTTAATTCGGCTTTTATTACTTCACTTGAAGTGGAGCAGTTCGGCCTCTTAATTTTCCTAGATCACACTGTGCGCTAAAGATAAGAAATTGCACCGCCTAAACTTTGTTTTTGTTCCATAAATGTTTGTCGCAGTAGGATAATCTTCATGATTTACAAAGGATACGTTCAGTGGAAAGTAGCGACGACCTAGTTTCTTAGGACTGTATTGACCGTAAATGTTGTTAACGGTCAAGTATTAGGTTCAAGTCCTTCGCATTTCAGCACGAGAGTGCCGCCACCTCTCAACCAGCCAACTCTCCCTCGCAGCAAGTATGTGCCTACACACAGCCTGTATACTTGCCACACATATCAGAGATTTTCACTTTTCTCCTCTTCCCTCGCGTCTTATTTCTCTGCGTCTTCCTCCCGTCTTGTGAGTGGGTAGGTGACTTTCTGACTGCGACTCAAGGCGCCTCCTTCCCCCCTACCCCGCCTCACCCCCTCTTTGGGACGCCCTTCCTCCTCCGCCAATCTCATTTCCTTTTCCTCCGGCTCGGCTCGGTCCAGGGGGAGGGGGGGACCAATCCATGACGTCCTCCTTCCGGAATTCCCTCTCTCTTCACGGAGGGGCAAAGAGGGTGGAGTGGGAAGAATAGCAGGAGGAAATGGATACAGAGAGAGAAGTAGAGTACTGTATCGCACAATGTATTGCAGTGAACCACACTACATCGCATATCGCACCGTTTCATATAAAACAGCATCGCAATGTGATATTTCCCGGATTTACACTGCATTTTAAATTCGATGCATCGCAATATCGCGAAGCCGCAGTTGGGATGAGGTAGGCTCCACAGCGCCGAATAGCACGTGCTATGGGGAGGCGTATCTACATCTACAAAATACCCTCAAGCCACCTCAGGGCTTTATGGCAGGGGGTGAGTATTCTCCAACATGCATTACACTTTACCTTAAAGTTAGTGTAACTACGACTAATTATGCATTAGCATAAATCGCTAATTCTTGTCACGAGGCGAAGCCTCACAGGCATGCACTACTACACTCCGGTTTTATCAAAATGTAGAGGAACCATTAATATATATGTATTTTGCAACAACACAAATGGACAGAGACTCAAGATTTATGTAGAAAACATGCACGGCGTGCTGTTAGTACTAGGTAACAGATAAGGATTCAAGTATTCGGGAGTACTACTACTACTAAGAGCTACACTACCTAACGACAAACCTAGATAAAAGTCTCATTGGCAGCTGTTATGGTCCCTTATCGTTCGTGGGAAAAATGACATTTTAAATCTGTCCTTTCTGCAGTCTAGTTCCCTAATTTTATTCTCATGGTCTGATCTACCGTAGTATGTCGGATTTCGTAAAATATTATCAACGTTGTCAGAGAATAGACCGGTTTGGAACTTACTTAATATATTGAGTCTAAATTTTAATCGACGGTCTGAAAGCTTTTCCCATCCCAGATGCTGCAAAAGGTCAGTAACACTAACGAGATTATCATAACGGCCTTTAACGTATCTTGCCGATCTTCGCAGCACGCGTTCTAACTCAGTTTCCAAGCCTAAGCATCTCTAAAGGATCCCAAATACTGGAAGCATTCCAAGTGGGGTCTTACGAGGGAGAAGTAGCTGATTTACCTAACTTTATCGTCGCACTTGCCATGTACTCTTTTAACAAATCCCAATTTACGATTAGCTTGACCAATAATTTCTCGACTATTTTTACTCCACGAGAGATCATTAGTCAGTTTAACTCCGTATCTTCAGATAGGGATAATAATATCTCTTCAGGAGAGGTTGCGACGCGGGTGAGCTGAGAGCGAACAGCTAACTGGTTGGTGTATGGAGGGGGTTGGTTCGGCAATTCGCTTGTGGCTGGGAGAGGGTGAGGAGGCTGAAATGCGCTGGGTGTGGGTGAGCCATCCATTGTGTGTAGGGGGTCGAAATTCCACCGTCTTGGTTTATCAACTGTTGCCACTTGGTAGAGGGTTCCTTCCTCCAAAAATTACGAAAAGCATGAAGCAATATAGTATGACTTCCATTATAAAAAAATTCATCGGGAAATTTGTAATAAATGTCCTATAACCACCAATGTCTCTTGGTCACGCTGAAAATATCATTTAAACAACCTGAACATAAACAGTTTCCCTCATCCTTCTCCACCAGAACACAACATCGGAGTTTCGCGAATTATCTGGTGACAATATAATAAATGTTAGTCATTTTGTAATCGTCATAAATAAACACCAAGTGGAAGAAATATAAGTTAAGTCGAATATAAGTTCCGGTTAATACGTCACCTAAAATTAAGTAGTAGAAGTTACCTAAACCACGACAGCTTAACTATGACAATGATTTGGTCAAAGGTCGCGTGTCCTTCTTGATTCACAACCACTCCTGTTTGGTACACTCCCGTTCCATGCATAGGAACACTCTGTGGTACCTTTAAACCTCCTCGGCTGAGAGAGAGGCAGAGAGCGATAAAGGTTATTTCCTGCGAGTTCCCTGTCGTCGAATTCGACCTGAAACTTCACATAATACTTCACAGAGTTTAACATATATTTCTCAATCAAAATTAAGAGGAACGTATAATATATCTAAATGCATAGCAGAGCAAGGCATTGCTGTCCTTTTAGGGAAAATGTGAATGAAAGAAGGTTTGAGATGGAAATTCCGAGTATGGTCATGAAAGTAGAAGACAGGGACATGAGATTAAGAATGGAAGCATTTCATTCAAGGTACGATGAGTATGTGATGATGAAGGTATAAAGTCACTGAGTCCTTGGCAGAAGAAGTGCTACAATGGGGACGCGGGAATTTGTTACCTCTCGGTATACCGAGCGAAGGAGCATTCGATTCGATTCACCGCACAAACAAAAGCCGGGGGGTGGGGGAGCGGCGTCGTCTTTCCACTAGCACGCGCTGCGTCGCTGCTATCGGCGTCCCATTCGACGCCAAGACGCGAAAGAAGGGAACGCCCCGAGAGACGAACGGAGACGCCGGAAGACGAGAAATGCGAGCGCTCGAATGACGAGATTTGTTTGTTTCAAAATCATTGCATTCCATCGGAGTGAAAATAAACGAGTTCCCCCTAGCCCGAAACTGGATTAAAAGTGTCGGGGGGAGCGCGGGCTCTTCTGTATTTAGTGGGAAGCGGACATCAAAGAGCTTTTAAAGGGAGCGTGTCGGGTGTGGGTGCCGAGATAGGTCCGGGGCGGCGAGGAACGTCTCTTTCACCCCGGCTGTACTTACGCAATACTCAACGATTATGTACGGCGTTAATGAAGTTAGCTATGATAGTTTAAAATTGCGCCTACTGTTAAAGAGAGGTAGGTAGTAGTTAATTGTGGGTAGGACCCCTGTGTAAGTACAACGTTATAATTGTTTCAACAGGCAAGGATTTTGTTCGTGACAACGTCGGAAGGCGCGGGGAATTAATGTAGCGACGAGTTGTATTCTTTGCGCTCATTTTATCGTTTCAACATACAGACTTGATCGTCGCCATCTCAACAGTAATTACGCGTTCTTTTTCTGCACATTTAGCCGTTCGTAGAATCTTTCCGTATAAGGAGCATATCCCATCATAAAACATACTTGAGACTTCCCCAATATGAAAAAAATCGAGGGAATTACCAGCAAAAAAAATGAGTTTCAGGGAGACGTGGTTTTAAGGAGATCAAAGTTCCATCCGTGGACGCGAATTATTTTGTTAACAGGAGGTGAAATGGTGATGGCAGTGTCAACATTAAAAATAAATGAAAAAATAAAAGAAGGCCGACAGACTAGGCTATGAAGTTATGTTAGTGTAAACAATGGACTCTGATAAAAACTAACACAGCATCTATTAAGGGTGATCATTTTTTTGTACGCCACCCGGTGAACGTCGTTGACACAAACGTCTGAGGATGAAGCTGTATTCTCTGTATGGAGCTGAAAAACTAGGCCGCATCAATAAAATAAAATATTTGTTAAAAATCGACATCTTTTTCATATTTTTAAATATGTTTTTTGTCTAGTTTCTCAATTGGCTGCCTATCATTAAATCAATAAGCATGAACCAATTTCGAGACAGCTTTTGAACATCGATTGTCATAGTGAAATTTGTCGATCCATTTGAGACATTATGACGTGAAACCCCTATAATTTTTGATATACCTATTGGACTTATTTTTAATATTATAGTAAACTAGCTATGCCCGGCATGCGTTGCAATTCCACTTTTTCTTTCATCTACATCTACATCTACAAAATACCCTGCAAGCCACCTCAGGGGTGTGTGGCAGGGGGTGAGTAATCACCAACATGCATTACACTATACCCTAAAGTTAGTGTAACTACGACTAATTATGCATTAGCATAAATCGCTAATGCTTGTCATGAGGCGAAGACTCACAAGCATGCAACACTACACTACAGATGTTATCAAAATGGAGAGTGACCTCAATATACATGCATTCTACAACTACACAGACGGACAGGGACTCAAGACCCATGTAGAAAACATGCTAGGCGTGCTGTTAGTATGTACTAGGTAACAGATAAGGATTCAAGTATTAGGAGTACTACCACTACTAAGACCTACACTACCTAACGACAAACCTAGATAAAGTCTCATGGCAGCTATTATGGTCCCTTATCGTTCGTGGGAAAAATGACATCAAATCTATCCGTTCTGCAGTATAGTTCCCTAATTTTACTCTCATGATCTGATCTACCGTAGTATGTCGGATTTCGTAAAATATTATCAACGTCGTCAGAGAATATACCGGTTTGGAACTTACATAATAGATTTAGTCAAAATTTTAATCGACGGTCTGAAAGCTTTTCCCATCCTAGTTGCTGCAAAAGGTCAGTAACACTAACGAGATTGTCATAACGGCCTTTAACATATCTTGCCGATCTTCGGTGCACGCGTTCTAACTCAGTTTCCAAGCCTATCTCATAAGGATCCCAAATACTGGCGGCATATTCCAAGTGGGGTCTAACGAGGGAGAAGTAGCTGATTTCCCTAACTTTATCGTCGCACTTGCCAAGTACTCTTTTAACAAATCCCAATTTACGATTAGCTTGACCGGTAATTTCTCGAATATGTTTACTCCACGATAGATCATTAGTCAGTTTAACTCCGAGGTACTTAACGGATTCTACGGTCTCTAATTTTATATTGTTCTTTATAAGCAGGCACACATATACAAAGCCGACAAGTACAAAATAAATGAAGGACAATGATTTTTTGTGTATTCGCAAAATAAAATATTCTATCTTGAAGTCTCTATTGTTTTCCATACTTTTCATGGCTTGGCCCACGAATCTCCTCAGGGTTCAAAATCGGTCCATAAAAGAATCTGAAACCTAGTCCAATGAGTTCCTCGTACCTACACAGGAATTTGTAACGCACAAATTAATGGCATGAGTTTCTATTCCATGCCTATGCTGCGGTTTCCAAGTAAATAAAATATTCTAATGTGGAATTATTGTAAACATTTTAGATTTTCGAGCTTTAAAATCCAATTTTACTAAAAAGTGAAGCGTATACGAAAAATCGAATGCACGAATTCAAAACTTTGTTCTTTAATTTATCTAATGATAAGCATTTTAAATAACGATACCGTGTAATCAATTTATAAAAAGCAAACAAAGGAACTACTGCATGAAATCTTATTCTACGTACAAATAAAATATGTAATTTTTAACACAAATTCTGTCTTATTGGTATAAATCAGATGCACGCAATATTGTCTCACTGATACGATTCTGATGAACGTGATTGAGCAACTCGTAAACTATCTGCTTCGTTGCTTGCTTACAAAGCTTACTTTAGTAAGCTTCTTGTAGTATTAACAAACTTTTCGGCTGTCCCACTCGTGAACATGGGTTTTCCAGATTTTATTCACACGCTTGAAGCGTGTGCCTTGTTAATGGTCATTGAGAAGGCAAGGCGATCGGGGAACTGTATTCATTTGGCTACAACTATCAAATTAGTCACTGAACCTGGCCTTAAAATGCAGCAGGAGTGAATAGTCATTCATGAAATCGCTATTAAATGTATATTCACGCCTGGTTGCCAAGGTTGCCTGGTTGCCAAAAATTGATGAATTTCGTGATAAAAACGCAATATTTGAACAAAAACGAAGCGTATAAGAAAATTGATAAAAAAATTAAAAACTGCATTCTGTTGTGCGATGCATGATACAAATTCCAATATGTTGAGTGCAATTAATTTAAAAAAGCAAATAAAGGAACACCTGCACCAAAGACAATGCTTTTCTTATGGGAGTAAATGTTAACAATATTGGGGTAAAAACAACCCCAAAATTTGCCATTTTTTATAATTCTGAAACCGCAATCGGATGAATGGTTTTGGCGGGCATAAAGAATGAACAAAATAAACATTCGATTTTAATATATAAGATATGGAGAGAGAATTGTTGAAGCTGATAGGGTTTGGATGCCATTAAAATGATATTTCCGAAAAATATGGTCTCATTAAATTATTTTTCCTCGTGGATTCGTTGAAATAATAAGTGGTCCAAATAAGTCGAGAGAAAGAGTGCGGGGAAAAAGCAGCAGACCAGTAGTATATTCACGTGAGAGTTACACCTTTGGATTCCGCATTTAATTTTTCCTTATCCTTAGGCAGCCTTACTTGGCGTCCGCTTCATGGCTTCGCTGCGGCTACATAGATCCCCTCGAAGTTCACTGGGCCCATAGGGAGAGCACTTCAGGGATTTGCAAGCACCTTCTCTAGGGCAGTTACGCACGAGCTATCCCCAGAATATTTCACGGTAACGGCTCTTGCAGAGAGAGCGACTTTGCGTCCGCCTACACTCTCTGTTTCCCTTCCTCCCCATCAGGGGCGGCTCCACTCTGAATCACCTGCGCATCCCCACGTTCGGCCCTAATTCACTCGTTCTCCGCCCACTTTCCCACGTCGCCTCAAACATCCCTGGCCTTGGGTTCAGCACACCTGGAGGTGTAATTATAACCACAATGAGTTACCAAAACTTTCTAATGCCGCGGAAAGCTTTATGATCTCTCCTCTAACCGCATCCGCAAGAACGCATGCCGGATAGGCCAATTAGCCTCGAGTGCTTCATTTGCGGAAAGGCTGACAGGAAGGAAGGCATCAGGGGAGAAAATCACACTGAAGGTGCTCTTTAAGGGAATGTAATACATATACCTTTACCCTATCAATTGCTTGGTTTTCTTCTTTTGAACCCAAGAAGTTCAACGTCGTTAATTCTCACTTGCGAATCATAATCTTTTCTTTGAAAATTTTTAAGTCATGGTTTATATTTGATAACAGATTTATGGATTCCCAGTGGAATTCACTAAAGGTATTGCAATATTTATTTCACGCACAGACGTCAGCACTGAGCGCGTCATACTATGCTACCGACATGTATATCTCGGAGGGCGTGGGGGTAGGTGGGATGACTCTGGCACAAGGGCTCGCCGTAAGAGAAGTTTGAAATCGAAATAAAGAGGGGAGCGAAAGATGTAATACACGGTTGGTGGGGAGAGAGGGTTGTATAATTCGGAAGAGGCAAACTTTGCGGGTATGAGACGAAGAGCGGAAGCTTGCCTATTCAGGACCATTACACTTATACACTATGCGTGCTGAAATTTTTTTAACAAAATCAATGAAAAAAATAGTTAATTTATTGTATACCATGAATTTACAATTCCATTTAAATGGGAATTTAGTCTAAATAGGAATACTGTAATGACCTATTAAACATATTTTCCTGAGATAGGGCAATCGGTATAAATTAGGAAACTAGTTTTCTAAATTTGAGTATGAGGCTTCAACGTTGAACCACATAATTTTAAAAGTTGTTGTAGCGTTCAATGTCAAAAAGTTAAATTTACTAGTTCCATATCTTATTCCTGCGAATTTTGAGTGATAATAGCATGCAGCTTAGAAATTGGGTATTTTCCACGTATTTCCAACTATCGATATTCTGATTCAGTTACTTGAACTTATTACATTGGCTAAAAATATTCTTATCAAATTTTATTAATTTCGGTTTTAAAAGCTAAAAAGAGTAGAAGGTTACGAAAGCTCCCGAGCACACTCCGAAAACAACCGAATGGCCTGTGACGTCATTTTCGCTGTTTACATTTAGACCCAGGCGTTTCCTTATGCTTACAGTGGTAACAAATGCGGCGAAATTAGTTTCTGACGTGTTCGCGTTTCTAGATATGCCTTTAAATGGCATCTAGGTAAGGGATATAGATGGTGTTTTGTGCCACAATGTACGAATACATCGGTTGAAACACCAAACAAGAAATTTATTCACGCAATCACGACATTGAATGATTGAAATTTCTTCCTTGGATTCCTCAATGTCCACCCGTTAAAATGTATACTTTACTCCGCACTTTGTGTTCTGGACATATTCTTGCAATGACTGTGCACAGTGGTCCATCTCTCTTTACTTGGACGTATCCTATAGCATTATCACCATAACTCTCACGAGAAGCTTTATAATATAACAACACTTAAATTAAACTTTGAATAGACATTTAGGAGATGAGAATCTATTTTTAGGCATTTCTACAGCAGATAAGCCACTTCTAGAAACCTCCTCTATAAACAATCACTAATTAGCAAATAAAAAATAAACGTTTTAAGTGTGTCGAGGATTGGCAGCACAAACATTTGGCGAGTACTGTGTTTTGTTGATATGTTACTAAGATACTGTTTGTTTACTGTTGCATGGACTGATTTGGACTTCGATAAAGAAAGAAGTAACATAATGATTATGAGTGTATTGGAAAAACAGTTAATAAAGTTCAGACACCAAATACATAATTATTTGTATAAAAAATGATATAAAACAGTGATGACGATTTTAAAAGCAAACTTTAGGCTTACATTTTTTGGACTTAAGCTCAACGAATTTCCGCAGAATTAAATCGCTCGTCCTTCTTCATTAAAACGCCTACCATAAACATATCCACTTTGGGTAAATTATCTTATGTGGTTTTAATAAAACCATTGCACGCCATAGTCTTTGTTTTCAATGAAAAATCTTTAAATATACGGTAGATCTTCTACAGTTACTCACTTTCTCCCACACATCCGTCCATCGCTCAGCGAAAATGACGTCAAGCCAATCAGATTTCGTTTCGCAGCGGCGTAAAAAAATTTGAAATTTCGACTATTTTAATCTTAAATATCTCAATTAATATTGAATCAATTTTAAAAATACTTTCACTCCGCAAGCTTGTTCGAGTTTAAGTAACATATAAAGATCCGTAAACTTAAATTTAAAATTTTGGAAAATACCCAATTGAAGACATTAATTATTTCCTCAGCTCTCGCCGCAGGTGCTGATCAGCAGTTCGTCCCAGAATTTATCAACTAGCTTTTTATTTTATTTACTAGACTTATCAATCAACCAGTCACCTTCGGTGGAATGTGTTCGAAACTCCTCGAGATATCCTAAAATAGGCAGCTAGGAAGACGCGATACCATCATGAATTATTTGCGATTTTGATACGCGTTTGAACCTCTAGTGACAATACGATACATTATTCCTCATAGAATTTTTCCCAAGTAGTAAATGCAGTTTGAGTTCCAAATATGTCCTCCATTATACTGGCTCTCGAAGTGGGGGATCTGGGTTCGAATCGTGATCCACGTGAAAGATTATTTCCGTGGCGGAATTCGCACACTCGAGTTATCGCAATGTATTGATTTATATCGATGCCAAAAATTAAGTTCAAATTTAAGGTAGCTAGCACAAAAAGGGAGGAATCAGGCGAGATGTTGTGGAATAAGAACATAATAAGAACTAAGACGATGCAATTTTCCACAGATAAATAGTTTTAATCGACCCGGGCTTATGTTATCGTACCTGATGATGATGCAGTGCATCGAAACCCGGGTCGATTAAAAATTTTATATTTGGAAAATTGCATCGTCTTAGTTCTTATTAAGGTAGGAGGAATTGAAAATAGTTATGAGTGGAGAAAAAGCCGTATTGTATGTACACGCAAACTGTAGCCGAAGTTCCACACCCTTCCCTTGAGCGAACAATTTACGGGATGACTTTGGCACCCCAACATCCCCTTCCGCTGAAACGCCTAAATTTGAAGTAATTACGCACGAATCTTGCATCTCGCCCCTTTTACAAGAACATGTGGAACACGGGAAGCAATTATGCCGGCCGGGGCTGCGCGGATAATCCCCGGCGACTGCTGAGGAAGTCCCAGGGCAGGATGGATTGGGATAGTGGGACTTATGGCGCTGCTCTGCTCTGTTTGTTATTAGTATTAATGTGATATTCGGGAGGGAGAGGTGGGTGGAGGGGAGGGATGGGGGGGTGCGAGCAAGTGTTGCCACCCGTATATCGAATCAAAGGAAGCGGAAGATACCTGCTCGTGACCAGGGAGATGCGTGCATAGGGGGGAGCATCAGAACTCATCCAGCAGGTAGCAATTACGGAACCCTTCGATCGGCAGACATCGAGTGTTTGCTGCTTCCAATGTTGCCAGGCAAGCAATGAACAGCTCCTCGCGAGTATGAACTCGTCGCTATCTACACTAATGTTATTGCCGTACAGCGGGTTAAAATTTTAGGTTAAATTTTATATGAATTGTTTTATATAAATACATTTTGTTTCGACTGTGCCGCACATATTCTGCGGACCCTATCATAATACGGCCTATTAAACCATTAGCATTAAATTAGACCGGTAAATAGTCAGGTTTATGATGCAATTTCATCTGGAAACAAGGAGAAATCGTAGCAGCTGTCATTTGGTCTTTACAGGTAATTTTTACGACAGGTGAAGTATACAGATGAATTGCTGCGCAAAATAATTTTTTTATTATACGCAGACTATAAGATGCTCTTGCATGTTTGGATTGATGTATATTTATGCTAAATCGGTAAGCAACTGTAGTTGCTAAAGCTTTATTGGCACACAAAAGAGGAAATATTTTTGTTAAAATCCCCCCCATCAAAGCCACGCACCATAGAGAAGACTTACTAGGTATTAAGTACATCTACATAATACCCTGAAAGCCACCTCTGGGGTGTGTGGCAGGAGGTGAGTATTAACCAACATGCATTTGCATTTGTCACGAGGCGAAGCCTCACAAGCATGCACTACTACATTACAGATATTATCACAATGGAGAGGGACCATTAATATATCTATGTATTTTGCAACTACAGAAATGGACAGAGACTCAAGACTTATGTAGAGAACATGCTCGGCATGCTGTTAGTACTAGGTAACAGATAAAGATTCAAATATTAGGAGTACTACTACGAATGTACCTACGTAGGTGCCATCATCGCCAATAGTCACCAATCCAAAGTTTGGTATACATTAGCTGTCCAGTCCACTCCCTTCAATCAACACTTCATTTATACATAATTATTCACTTTGACTTACTTCATAATTTGCCTTGTATTCCATTCACAGTCTTCCTCTGTTATTTTTTCAATTAATTTCTCCTTCCATTATTGTTTTCAATAGACTATTCTGTCACCAAAAATATTCAATAAGTTTTTCTCCTTTTTCTGAGCTGTCATTATGCTTATTTTCTCTCCAACTCTTCATAGGACTACTTCGTTGGTGATTCTCTTTGTTTATTTAATCCTCTACAGCCTTCAATAGCACTAAATTTACTTTTTTTTCAATATTCTTTGCTCTTCAGCTGTACTTAGATGTAGTACGTCTAAAAACAGAAAACCAGCTCCATAATCTCTTGTTTTTCTTTGAATTGTTTAAAGAGCAGCAAACATTCTCAGTGCGAATAAAATCAATTCGGATTGAATTGTCAAGATTTTTCATGAGGCAGGGATGCCATGCACGGAAGCAGGAGATCAAGAGGGTGAAGGATAGGGCAGGCGGCCATCTGGCAACGCTGTCGCTCATGAGGATGTGAGCGTGGATAAGGGGAATCTATCCCCCCTATTGCCGAAGCAACAAACTCCGCCATCCCCCGCCGCCAACCCTTTCACTTCGCCGCCCTTCTAAACCCTTAAACCCTGCACCCCCGCCAACCCACCCTTCGCTACACGATCTCCCCACTCCCTAGTGTGCCCTCGCTCCTGACGCACGGCAATGCAGGCAAGGGGCGGGTGGGGTATGCTGCCCCTTTGCACTGTAGCGAGTCCAGCAACGGGCAGAGTTCGAGCAATACATCTTCGTGCACATATACGTACGTGCTACCATAGAGTAAGTATATATTATAGGGCTCACCGCACGCGCAAAAATCGTATATATTTTTGATGTAGTTCTGGAGGGATAACGTAGATGACGTAGGAAGAAATGCTGACAAATTATGAATTTGCTTGTTCCACAAGCCTGAAAATATATCCTGAAGCAGAAATGGTCGCTACGTTTTGTGGTGACAATAGTTAGTCGATTTTCTTCATAACTATTGCTATAAAAAATATTTCCTTGAATTTCGGATAGCAACTTGGCTCTTCCGAGTTTATATTCCTAATCCAGTTGCCGGCAGACTGTTCTTAGTATTAAGTTGAAACTTGCAGGAAACGTTTATTGTACATTTTTTTCCATACTGATGAACTTTAATTTGTACTAAACTCAGTTTCAACGTTGTTATGTTTATTTATATATCTTTTGGACGAAAAATCTGGAATTTTGCGAGGTAAAAAGCGATCGCCTGCTAATTTTCGTATCTTACTATATAGGTCCATACATGCTGTGCATGAAATTTATGCTGCATATACTTACTCTACGGTGCTACCCTGAGAGAGCCATCGCGAATGCACGCGGCAGACGGGTGTCAGGACACCAGGCATCAAAAACGAACTGGGATGGGGAAGATTCGAACAGTGAGACGTGCTTTCATTGAGATGAGTCGCGGTGATTTTTTGTTGTAAATGTGGAAGGTGCCTACGTGGTGACTGTTCGAAGTTCTAACTGTGATCCTTTCTCCGCTGGCAACCAAACTGCCTGATTCATAAAATACGTCTTTCACCGCCTTTGCCACCTTCCTTGTTTACACCACCTTCACTTTTCTGAAAGAATCCCTCCGCGTACTCCGCGCTCGAGATCAACGCGAGTAAGTCCGCCTTCTTGCAATCGCGTGACACCACGCGGCGGTTCGATGCCTCTCCGCTGTGTTATCAAGCCGCTGGAGAGGGTGGTGCGTCGAGCGGGTTGCATCAGAAAGCGGAACGATTTTTGTTGGTAGCTGTACATATGAGAGTTCTTCGTAATGGATTTAAAAATTAATTTTAGCACGGATATGGTATTCATTGCCTTCATTTGATTTTCTCCCATTTAAAAATTCTGAGGCTTAAAAAAAACATTTTTCTTTGTACCAGCTATTACAAAAAAAAAAAAAATAACTTTTAAACCGTGAGTTCCACTAGCTCATTTCTTCTGATCGTTCGTGTTTCCATTTTCGTCACGTTTACATATGCGTTCCAATGAATTTATATTAATTATTAATTTTTCATTATTTTTTTTAATTGACCGCAATATTGAGTCGGAATACATTAGAGTGGAAATCAATATTAAGAGCTGTATAAAATTGCCATGACTGAGTTGATCAACGCCACCGTGACGTGAGGCATTTTTATTCATCTCCCTTTTTTCTCTATTTCCCTCTTTGGACGAGTTTCCCCTCTGCGGATATAGCCCCAGGATTTGCCCAAGGCGCGTCCGGCATTCTTGCTAACGACATTGCGCGGAAACGAAGCCAACAATGACTACGACCCAAAATTGCACACGCCACCCTCTTGCTTCGCCACTTCTTGCCAGCAACGTTGTCCGTGAACTTTGGCCGCGACCTTTCACTCGCCAGGTCAGCTACCATTTATACAGTCAGTCAGCCCAAGGAGATTCCAGCACCTTGGCTACTCCGACTTTGGAACATAGGCTATGGCCCCGTATTCCAAGGCTGGAGACATAAGCCAGTACCCGATGTTCCAATTGAAAGCTTCTATCCTATCTACGTAACTCTCCCACTATTTCCTACTATACAAGGCCACCGACCACCTAAACCCTATGCCTCGCCCACTCCACCTAGACCTTGCCGAAAAACCCCATCCATCGGCAATCCTGCTCTCATCTGTCTCTGCTCGGGAATAGACGTCGAGGAGTACATGTCGTTCCAGCATTTTGTCATTTTTACTTGGAGAGCCTGACCTGTAGTACTAAATTTCTTATTCATGATGAAGTTCAAAAACGGTTGAATTGTTGGTTTATAATTCGGCTTGTTTTGTGAAATACACTTGTTTCTATCGATGTATTTATATATCTATACATAAATAAATACATTTATTACTGATATACGTACAAGTAACAACAAAAAATTAAGAAAAGGAAACACGTATAAAGAACACTCAAGGAAACCAAAACTCCACCTTTCCTTGATCCCATCCCCAAAGATACCGCCTGCCACTGCCAAACCTTTCTACATCTACATCTACGAAGTAACGTGCAAGCCAACAATAGGGTGTGTGGCACGGGGTGATTCCACACCGGGCATGCGATACTCGTCCCAGTACAAATCGAGACCTCGCACGTTACCCTGGCCGCTAGGCGCCGACCAAAAAGCAGTCAGGAGAACAGTGCGCAGTCAAACTAGAAACTGGGAGAGTGCTACGTAAATGAACATGCAGTACTCTGGTAAAGAAACAACTACTGGTTAATATTACTGATACTATTAATATATTAATGCTACGAGTTACCACTTCATGCAGAGAACAAAATAAAGCCGGACATACCAAGCGGTGTGAAGTGTTAGTAATGATGCTATGTTATTAAACACAAGTGAAAATTCTACTCTACTTACAATAGTGAGGGGGGGAGTTTCATACGATTGATCTATCGCAACTATTATGATTCTTTATTGTTCGTGGAAAAAATTACATTATAAATCTATTGGTTCTGCAGTCTATTTCCTTCATCTTATTCCTGTGATCGCTTCTACAGTAGCACGTTAACTCTAGCAAAATATGTTGAACGTCCACCAAAAAAGTTTTCTCGTGACTCATAATTCTCAAAAGGGCGCAGATATCCTAAAATCTAGAACACGATGTCGCGCACTTTGCGCACAGCAGTGCTGCCCATCGCATGTAGTGGAGTCGCTGTTTGGATTGGCGAGTTGAAGAGCCCTCGCGCGGTTTCCCTAAGGCTTTGGAAAACTTGGAAAGGCTCGCGAAAGAGAGAGAACCTTTTGTCAGACGTACAGTCATTTATTCCTCTCTGGTACTTTGAGGGACGGATTCCACTCATCCCTTGGTGGGTCGCCCGCGCTCTGAAAGACGTGGGGTAACCTCGAAACACTTCGATCAAGCATAATGACATGCTGAATTGCAATGACACCTGTTTCCGTCGCGGAAAATAAATTAACGCGGTGGAAATATCGGTTATTGATATCGGAGACAGAAGGGGACAAAGCGACGACCGGGCGAAATTAATGCGAAGGGTTCTCGATGATTTATGAGCTTCGTCTCGGTTCAATGTACGGCATCAAGTCTTTGAATTTTGATGGGGACATAAATATGGGAACGAAAACTGACTAAACGAATTACGAAAAATAGAAGTGAAAGCAGAAAGGTGGCCATCATCATCGCAGGCAGCAGTCATTATTCCAAAAGAATGTTTCGCAACACCTCTCCTCTCTCTTGAAATGTCTCGTGTTTCAAGCCTTTCTATTCCATCGTAATTATTTATTTCCAATGCCTGCCTTACATGTATCTACATCTACAAAATACCCTGCAAGCCACCTCAGGGGTGTGTGGCAGGGGGTGAGTATTCACCAACATGCATTACACTATACCCTAAAGTTAGTGTAACTACGACTAATTATGCATTAGCATAAATTGCTAATTTTATTCTCATGATATGATCTACCGTAGTATGTTGGACTTCGTAAAATATTATCGACGTCGTCAGAGAATAGACCGGTTTGGAACTTACATAATAAATTGAGTCTAAATTTTAATCGACGGTCTAAAAGCGTTTCCGATCCCAGTTGCTGCAAAAGGTCAGTAACACTAACGAGATGGATCTTCTTTTCATTACTTTTTTTTTTACTATTCCTCTCATACTCTCTCCGTCTATTTCATCTTCATCATTTTTCTATAAACATTTTTTCGTGCATTTCTGCTTCAGGCTTTCGTAGCGCTGTACTGCAGGCAGTTCCATTGTTTCCGGCTTCCGCTGCTTTTGGTTAATTGTATGGTGACAACGTTTCATATAGCCAATGCAGGCCATATCTTCATATTGGGACCTGGTCTGAAGATGTGGCTTGCATTGGCTACGAAACGTTATCACCATCCAGATAACCCATCGTAGCGGAACCCGTAAACAATGGAACTATGATTATTTCATGCATTTCAATCTACTTCCGGTTGTGTCATCGCAGCAACATCACTTCAATATAAGAGACTGCTTCTCACACGTAGGCATGTCATGAAGTAGTATTTCCTTACTTCTAAGCCTGTAGTGCTAGCTGTTACCACACTTTTCTTGAGATAGTGTGTTAGTTTTTTGAAAATTCTATTCGCTATGTCTTTCTTGCTTCTTCCGCCACTATTGAACCTACCTCCCAGATAGCAAAATTCTTCCACTTAAAGATCAAAAAGCAGTATATGATAGAAAACCGCTTATTTTGTATGTGTCACGCAGCAGAAATTAGGTCGAAAGGTGATTAGGTTACATTCAGCGTCTTCAGGAGTTACACCTGCAAGAGTGAACTGCAACGGAGACTGAATCGAAAAAGAACATTGAACAACGGATAAAAACCGTATTATTTGGTGTTCATTTCTTTAACGCGTGAACGCTGCAAAGTAATTTCACTTTTAATGATTGAAGATTGTACTACCTGCCAGCATCGCGGTTCCGCGCCGTGAGATTAGGCGTCACGCCCTTTTTATGGTCAATTGAGATCTCTCTACGACGCAAGGTTTGGGAGTTTTAATGAGCACCGATTATTCAGAAATTTCAATCATGCACCTACATAAAACATTTCGAAGGGAATGCCTCCATCGTTGTATCGTTATTTATCACTTCTCACACGAAACCTTTCCTTTAATTAAACTTAATGAGCTCTTTTTCAAGCTAATTGCCAGTACCAATCTTTTGATGAGTTTCACGAGGCTGACCTTATATCTTTTGCCAGTATTTTCATCCCAGTTGGTTTAACCAACTACATGGCGGTCAGGTTATTTTAAATACAATGGGGTTTTACTAATTAGATGAAACGCATTTCCCTAAGAAAATAAGATGCCGACGTTTGCGTAGAGGTTTTCATTTGATAAGCTGATGAGAACGAGGAGATCATTTGAGGACCATGCGTGTGAGAGGCGTTTCCTCCCATCCTACCTCAGTGAAAGAACCTGAAGGTCGTTTTTCTTCCCATTCCAGCTTTCATGTTTGACTCAAATTAGATCGCGATAAATTATTTTTTCCGACGCCTTCTTCGTGGGTAGTTGCTTATTCAATTGGACGATCGTTTTCTGATGGGCACCTGCAACTTATGAAGGAGCCTGTAGGAAAACACAATTTCTTTAGTGATTTGAGACAAATTAGGTCGTGTGAACAGAACCAAGTTTTCCATATCGTTCCGCAAAAGAAAGTATGGCACGGTTAGTCAAAAGCACATGAGACAAGCTCTATAGTAATAACAGAAAAGACATAAAATTTGACCGTGAATCCGTATTACTCGAGTGAGACACTTTGAGACCCGTATTGAAGTATAATAAGCACGTGCAATTGCACTTGAGGCATCTTTAACACTTCGAGGTATGTGGTCACATAATTTCCTCAAAAATAGATGAATTCATCGATTTACCACGTAAAGCTATGTTATTTCTCACACCTTACAATATTCAGAACCCCACAGATGGGATATTGCTTATTCTACTTATCAGTGAACACTAGAATTAAGCCCTCTCCTGCAGCTATCAGTGGTCAGAGAGGGAGATTATGATGTGAATAAATTCCGATCTTAGAGGAAATCGCCCAAAAATGGCGCCCGTTGCATTGATAAGTTAAATGAGCCCGAAGTTTAAACTCAAAATTAATAAATTAATACACGTATCTTACGGTTATGGTGGACTCAACTAATCGCAGGAACATACACATTCGCACTGTAACAATTCATTTCTTATCCTAGTACAGCTTGATAATTTTAATAAGATACCTTAAAAATAAATATATCCACGATTACTGAGGAAATCTTAAGGTTGTGAAACAGCCAGTCAATTTATTAGTCTCTCATTAAATTTTTCAGTCCTTTTACGCAAAGTTGTTTAACTATAAAGATTAAACGAATTGGCTTCTAAAATGAAAGCCCATTATAATAGAATCATTGAATTACTAATCGAAGAATAAATGCGTAAAATGTTGCCTAGTACACCCAACATAGCTAGCTGGATGCCATCGTTATTCTTGCCTATCTGCTGCTAATACGATTAGGTAGAGCCCCCATTAAATAGCGAAGGAACGAAATCTGAAGATCATGAGACAGACATTTTTAATATTAAATAAAGTATGATAATAAAGTGATTGAAAGGAATACTTCCTTTCAAACGTTGACCTTAAAAGGACTAGCGTACAATATATTGTACGCTGGATGTGGTATTTAAACCTATAGAGTATCTACTGAGTGTTCAAAATTAAATCCGGCCGGCAACGTCCGAAGCGGGAATTTTAATCCGTGCGTTAAAGGTTAAGGACCTTCTAATATTGCACTTACATTTAAGACAAAGTGTGTACTACAACTCAATAATATTGCAAAGCGATGCAAATAACTTCCGATCTGCCTGTGAGTCGATGCATTTGACAGGACCACCAAATTGCGGTGTTCGCTCGGCGAGGACTCCGGGCGCAATGCAAGATCTCCCTTCATCTTTCGGCACACCGACCGTCTGTGGAAATCTATCCCTTTGAATGAGATACGCATTCAGCCGCTCGTCACATCCGCATCGAATGAAGTCCTTTGCTAACCCAATTGAAGATCGGATGGCGATGACTTCTGCCACCCACACTATGTCTGGACGGATCTGAATTCACTCTTGGTGCCAAATGAAGTAAAACATGTTGCAAATGAGCTTTTTCCTAGATTTTTATTAGTTTTCTCGAGTAAATTATTAATAAAATATTTCGCTTAGAGTGACTGTGAATTTAAATCCTACGGTATCTTAGACCGGGTTTTAAATTAGTTTTGCTGTCGATTAGCAACTCGTTGATTGTAAAGGAAGATTTCTCGTGCGCTCCATCTCTGCCAATGTTTCGAGGAACGACTCGCTCTTCTTCATCAGGAATTATGAATCATTGAGCCCTTAACCCGGAGGAACACCCAGAAAATTCCTTGGCTATATTCACCGGGAAAGCATCAAATCATTCCTTAGCCACTGGTTGGTCTGAAACGCCGTGATGCAAGGTTCACTTCGGTTGGTGGACAAATGTAGAAAAAAGTCACAATTTTATTCAGTTTCTCGAAAAACAGTATGGGTAGAAAATTTGATTTTTCCCCGGGGACGACTGGGCTAATACATAACGATAACTATGACATAGCGGCATGCATATGACAACAAATGCGGCTGATGCCGCAGAAAAACTACACATGTTATAGTTTTACCTGTCACGACCGTGGTCCAATCAGGTAACTCGAAGGTCAAGGGTTCGAACCCTTCCTCACTCATGGATGCTAAGTTTGGCTCCGGATGAATTTATTAGCTAGGTGAGAGGCAAAATGAGAAGTTGGAGCACTTTAGGTAGTTTGAGTGAAAAATCACTTCACCTAGAATTTGATGAATTTGGCCTCATTTAAAGAAAAACACTCTTACTTTCCAATTATATCAAAATATTAACCACTTGCCGAACTACTTTTTGAGCAATTTGCCTGGGAATATAAGCTGTTTTACATGGGATAGATTATAGCTGTGCGCTCCAGAGGGAGAATATTGAATAAATTATGAATTTCTAGCACCTAGATTTCGTCAACAAACTAACGGTGTTTAGATTGCATGTTTTCTCAACTATTTATAAAAAATAATCTATTAATCACCACAGTAATATTTACAGAATCGCAAAAAAAAACCTGCTGTTTTGAAGGGTTTTCAGCCGTACGGCGGGAAAAAATTAGTCAAGTAAGAGACTTATGTAGCTTTATTTATTTTATTACTGAGGATTTTGGTCAATTGTAACTATATCTTTGCGCCATTAATATTAAAATATTTAGTTCATACTTCCTACAGACAATCAAATAAAAAAAATAAAATTTGAATAAGGTCCCCATTATGACTAGGGAACTATCTCGCTCAAACCACCTCAAGAGGCAAGTCTAGAAATCTACTTTGACGCTCAGAGTAAGGATAGGGGAGAGGGATTTTTGGTTTCTGCGCATGCGGACAACATTGAAAGGGTCAGGGTGGGGGTAGACCACGTGACCTCGGGACTTTTTGCTGAAATCTGCCATATGTGTGTATAGGATTTCTGTGCGGGTGGATTAATTTTGCGGTTAATTCGGCAGCAATATTCCTATCAAGGTGATTCGAGGGCCCTCACGTTGAAGAAGAAGTATTGGCTCTTCTATTAGAAGAATCATTGAGGCTAAACACAGCGTATTTCGTCTATAAATTCAGATCAAGTGCACCGGCAAGATGGTGATACATTGCTGTGCATGGAATTGCACGGAGTCGTACGTGAAAGGTGGAAAAGTTACTTTCCACTCGTAAGTATTTCTTTTCTATCTATACCTATACGTTTTATTTCTTTCTGCTTGAACTACCCTGCTAGAAATAAGTTGTAATGTATTGTTTAGCTAGTTTGGTGATAAAAGCACGTGGTTATAATAATGTGTGCTTCTATCCATAACCTTGGTTGCTGATATTTAAAATGATTGCACCACTGTTACAAATCAAATAGTCTTTTATTAGTAAATAGTTAATGGCTCGTGTTAAAACTGCGTACTTGCTGAACCATGAAATGCGGTAAGTTTATTCTGTAGACGAAAATCTTGACGAAGTCAGGAAATCAAATTTTGTGAATTTTTTTACGTATTTTTCCATTCATATTTGCCGTGGATGCCTTCCTCTTTACTGTCTTTAGATTCCCAGTTTATGAGGAGCGACGGAAGGAATGGGTGAGAAACGTGAGGAGGGAGAACTTCGTCCCCAGTAAACACAGCAAGATATGCTCCATGCATTTTACGGAGGACTCCTTTGACAGGGAGAAATTCGGCGGGCACTGGCCACTGCTGAGCCAACTGTGTTTGTTTTTCCAGATCATCTTCAGTCCAAGGAGAAGAAAAGGAAATTTCCCTTGAAAAGGAAATGTAGGGAGGAAAATGTGGAGCCAGTGTTTGCAAGTAAGTGACATCTAATTAATGTATTTTGAATAAATGGAATTTAGTATTGAATCCTGGGGAAAATTGATTTGCTACATCAGACCGATGTTCCTACTACTGTGAAATTATTACTCGTCAATAATATAAGGATTGCGTTGTATTTTTTATGGCACCTCGGTAAATTTGCTGTTTTGGTGTCTTTCTTTGAATATTTCTTTCCACCCCCAAGACAATGAGGTACTGGAGTGAAACCGAGTATGAAGTGCTGAAAAGGAAATTCTTTTGATAGTAGAGAGTTCTGTTTTACGTTGAGAGGTTCTGTAATCCGAAGGAAATTAATATCTTTCGTTTATTCGTTCGGTAGTTACTTTCCCGCGAATGAGCACTCCTGTGGGAATTAACTTCAAATATTAAACCTTTCAACTTGTTGATTTTTGGACTCTGCTTTTCTTAACTGCCTAATATTAAGTCATTTTCATTTGCCTACCTGAAACTTGATCACTTCAGCATTAACTTGAAAATATACCTTTCTCACATGATTCTTGTCCGGAACACTGATGAGAGCTACTTTTAAACCCAGAAACTCACCCAGACAGAACTTAATGGAAAGCAGGTATAATACCTATAAAAACTTGGCATTTATCGTTCATACGTATTTATACATAATTATTTTTGATAAATAGGAGTTTCCTTTTGTGCATAGATAGATGTATATTTAGAATTGTACTTAATCCGTTGCTATTATTTTGATACCAGAACTTAATGCATTCATTTCGTGGAATTATACAGATAAAATGTGCCTTTTAAAACAAGTTAGAAGAAGGATGAATGTGTAGCCATTTTTCTGTGATCTTCTTTGTCCTACAAAGAACTATGTTTTGGATCAATGGAAATGTGACAAGGGTTTGCAATGAAGTGGTGGAAAGAGCTACTATTACCACTCCTATTTTACTCAATTAATAATTAGCATATATTTCCGTGGCTGTGTTATATTGAGGAGACCACTTGGGAATAAACATAATGTTGTCTGTTTTAATGATTGTGATGGATTTCCTTTTAATTGGTTTAAATTTTTTACTTGTCTTAACTGATTATTCTTTCAGGTGTCCCCCACTCTTGTGATCCTGTGCCTTCAGTGGTGGCCTCGGATGTTGTTGCTTTCACCCCAGATGAAGATTGAGAACCGACCACACCTCCAAAGAAATACTCTTGGGGGATGCTCTTGCCATTTAATTTGAAGCAGCCTGTTATATTGTGCTTGTGTTTTTCTTTTGAGTGCTGAGGTACACTCTTGTAATTGCCACCACGAAGTGCCAATTTCCATTTGTATATAGTATTGCTTTTAGTGCTGAGTACCTATTGGGGGATGCTTTTGACATTTACTAGAAGCTGCCTTTTATTTTGTGCTTGTGTTATTCTTTTGAGTGCTGAGGTACGCTCTTGTTATTGCCATCACGAACTGCCCATTTCCATTTGTATATAGTATTGCTTTTAGTGCTGAGTATTGGGGGATGCTCTTGCCATTTAATTTGAAGCAGCCTGTTATATTGTGCTTGTGTTTTTCTTTTGTGTGCTGTGGTACACTCTTGTAGTTGCCATCACGAAGTGCCAATTTCCATTTGTATATAGTATTGCTTTTAGTGCTGAGTATTGGGGGATGCTCTTGCCATTTAATTTGAAGCTGCCTGTTATTTTGTGCTTGTGATTTTCTTTTGAGTGCTGAGGTACGCTCTTGTAATTGCCATCACGAACTGCCCATTTCCAGTTGTCCATAGTATTGCTTTTAGTGCTGAATACATATTGGGGGATGCTTTTGACATTTACTAGAAGCTGCCTTTTATTTTGTGCTTGTGATTTTCTTTTAAGTGCTGAGGGACGCTCTTGTAATTTCCATCACGAAGTGCCTATTACCATTTGTATATGGCATTACTTTCAGTGCTGTTGTATTTGTGGATTCATAACATTTATATTGATATTGCTTATTTTTTTACTACATTAATTTGTGCCTTCAGGTAATTTTCTTGTCCTAAATCTTGTCTGATCTTATTAGTTGGCATTGTGCTTTTAGAGCAATATTTACTCTGAAAATTGTGTCTATGGACATCATTGAATTTTATTTCTTAAATCTTGCTTTTCTTCATCAAGCTGTTTCTCCTTGAACTCCATGTTTTTTGCCTAATTCTTATTGAAACTTCAAGGTTAATAATTTCTTCAGAAATAGCGTCCTTGAATGGTATATCATCTTCCACAATATCATTTCTTTACTTATTGCTTCATTGCTGGCTTCTGTAACAGTAAGTGTTTTCAGTAGCTTATCAGTTTGGACTTGACATATTTTATTCTTTTCACTAGATTCTTCACCTTTCTCAAGAAGTATCTGCTGAGAAAATGAACATTTTAACATGCCTAATAATAATTACTTTAATTTATGCATGAATTCATGTTGTTTATTACATTTTTGCCATCAGATAGTTGCTTGTGTTACTTCCGGCATGTAGTTGCTTAGCTTTGTGCTTCATTTTCTGGGTTTCATATGGATATTTTTCATGAACCGGCCCTGAATTTTTATGGCTCAAAGTATTATAACCTTTTACTTTATATTCTACAATTCGATTAGCTTAACCTCTATGTGGTTTTCAGTGATGAATTTTGTTTAATATTTCAAATTCTCTGTGCTTTCGGGGCTGGAGTCCATCGCACCTTAGGTGTTATGAAGTAGAAATTGTCTATTTCTGTTAATACATGGCATAATTTTGTGTTAATTGTACATTGTACCTATGAGGTTCTATGGTTGTAACATAAATGTTCATCGCTTACTTAGTTCATTATCTACTGGTGACTGACAATTATTAAATAAATGATTTGATGAGTATCAATTCTATTGTAGTTTGCTCTAAAAATTATTTCCTCGAAGATTAACTTTACGTTTACCGTGTGGTAGTTGATTATACTTTCCCCACGACGTTCCCTTATTTCTCTAATTTCTATGTTCACCAAAATAAAAATGTGCTTTTTCTATTAATTTTTATCATTGCAAAAATCGATTTCTCACTCTTTAATGTAATTTGTGTACTTATTTCATTATTCGTATTTTTTTGTAACTAATTTCCTGGGTCTTAAATGGCTAGATGCCATAACTTGAGTGTGATATTTTCAGATTAGGGTTGATGTTTTGTCCAATGTTTAATGCCTTCGATTTTCTGTTAGGCTTACCTCCTTTATACTAATCCAGATTCTTAAGACCGTGGTGATGTTTTTGATCTCCCTTATTTCGTTATTAGTAACCATAATTCGCAGTTTTAATTTTCTCTGCATAATCATTTAGTCTTTCTAAGTGCACGAGTTGCCCAATCGTACGTCGACTTCATCACTAATATTTAAGTCCACCTGGGAAAAAATGTTCTTCGATAAGTATTCTAGTAATACCATAGTTATCGTAGTAGTGGCTTGACGTAATAATTTAAAATAGCCTGCACAGTCGTACGTGGAAATTTGTCAAAAAATGAGTTATTACGGATTCGCGTATTCAAAATTCCCGCAATTTTCCCCGAAGTCACGTGGTTTCAATGTTGTCCTCATATTCCGGCTACTGCGCAGCTACAATAAGCGCTCTTCATATATTTACTCTGAGCTTTGACGTATGTATAAGGCTACGAGTCAGTTATCTCACGTGCCCGCGCAGACCTAAACCCTCTGGCCACGGCGGCAGCGAGCCGAATGCAGGAGAGATGAAGTTGAAGAATATTGGGCAGATGAAGTGCTGTGTGGCACTCGATAGCCCAGGGGGGCGCTGCTAGGTCGGGAAACGGGAGGACCCCCTCCGATCAAGTTCACCCCCGGGAGAGGGCAGGTAAGGAGCTGTGGCGGGGGAGGAAATGAAGCAGAGAAGAGGGGGTAGGGGGAGGACGTCCCCCATTGGGCTATTCTCATCTCTCGAATGGAGGAGAGAGGGGCGAGGGAGGGGGACGAAACCGCGATGCCTGGTTAGTTCCCAAGGTCGCCACCAGCAGGCGGGTTTGTCGTTAAAGGTGCTGCTGGTCGTTCGTGAGAGATATTGAATGCGTGTGCGTGGTTGTGTTGCACGCACGCACGCGAATGAATGAATGAATGAGAAAGACGCCCAACGAGAGAGAGGTCGCTTGTGTTTGCTTCGCCAACTCCCGAAGAGTCGATTCGAGGACATTCACTGGGGCGTTGAGTTAAAGATGAACCTCTTCATCTTCCGGATTCGCTACCGCGTTGGTTGTTGTGGCGAAGACAACAGTTTCGCTGGCACTACTGCCAGCGTCTTCAGATAGTGGAGGCGAAGGATGTAAGGAAGGATCCTGAAGGATCAGGTCGAAGGATGATGAACCCGGGAGTGCACTCGGGTGATGAAGAAGTTCAACTTAGAGCACCGCGGAAGCCTTCGTTCTCACATAAGTTAAGCATGGCTATAATTAACGCTGAATGTGAACATTCAGTGCAGTGTACATTCTACTGTTTATCACTACTGAACTACCTCTAACAAGAGCTTAGTCAACTGTGACCAATATTTTTCATTTACCACCTTGTAATGTCCTTTTAAATAGAGGAATATTGAGATGTATAGTAGTTTCATATTTTGTCGGAAAAGTAGCAAGTAACTCGTGAAAAACACTTGCAAACTCCTCGAAGAGACAGTAGACTCAAAAAAAGAACCCTTGTTCACTTCCTGGGTACGAGTCCCGGAGGAGAGACCCCCCCCCTCCAAGAGCAGGCAAAGGATCGTCCTTTGAGGGTGCTGGAAGGAGGAGAGGACCAAGGTCGATAGATATCTCGATTCTTTGCCTCTTCGATAGCGATGATTCAAATACATCGACCCTGGGGCCCGATTCTGATCTTCCACTAGTGAAAGACTGGTGGATAGTTCCACCATTCGTTCATTGAACGACTCTTGTTCCGTTAAATGAACGGCTCAATGACCCCTCTGGAGAGCCGAACATCACAAACTTATGCCGATTACCAACTTATCTCGAAACCGCGAACAAAAAAATGTCTACCTTCCGCACGCTAACTTCCGTCGGAAAGTTTCCACCACGACACTAGCGCTGTTCCACCAATAGGATGACGGGTGGAAGGGAAGCTTGACTTTCCACCAGTCATTGAACGATGAACGATGTAGTGAACGATTCTCTGGTGGAAGGTGGAACATGTGACGTAGTGTCGGGAAGTCATGACGTTTTGGTGGAAACTGATGACGTTTTGGTGGAAAAGTTGAGCATTGGGAAAGCATCAGAATCAGGCCCCTGGTGAGGACGAGGGAGGGGGCAAGAGGAGGAACGAAGGCAAACCAACAAGGTCGAATCGCGTGCTTGCGTTCAATTTACGTCTGCCCGGTCTACCCTTAGTTTTACCTAATAATTGAGTTTTGGCACCATAATCATCAATTTTTACACTATTGCAAAAACATAAATTCTTAATTACTAGGCAACCGCAATATAGGTTTTAATTGGGAACCTATGTCTGAGGGACTTACTTATGGCTCGGATTTAAAGATAAATATAACACTTATAACAACGTTTTTGTAGGGGTATTTATTACCCCAGACTCTACAAATGTGGTCAGTGGTTACTACATAGTAAATACATTTTTGAGTCAATTTTGGAGTATTCATTGAATCACGTGCAACATTTTTTCCTCTTCCCGTTTAAAGGCAATGGGCACTATCTTCTCGTTGGATAATAATGCAGAGGTGCCATCTGTGGGGTTAAATCCCTAACAGCTACTCACGGAGATGACGGAAAAATGTCATTTTCGCCATTTGGTGGTAATGAGTGCTCGGGGGGTGGAGGATGGTGGAAGGAGGTCAGGATTCTGCGTCAGTGTACTCTGTGGTCATGAGTGACAAGGGAATAACGATTTACTTGACTTGTCCTCACTTGACCGACCGAGTACTGCATTTGAAGTGCCTCAGCACAATGCCCACGTAGAGATCTTGCTTCCATTGGAAAATCTCCGCTACTGCGATGCATTTGCACGCCCTTGGGAGCATGGACGGACGCCTATCCGCCTCGGACGGCGTCTCTCCGCCCGGAGCGTCCTTTGGGCGTCGCGGCGCCTCCGGAGCGACGGCCTTCTGACTGCCTCGACCCAATCGAATGATTCTCTCAAAATATGTATTTCAATTTGACGAGAAAAGCTTTGCCTTCCTAGCCACATGTTCTTCTGCTGCGCGTGAATATCAACCGTTCTGTTGGCGCAGGATATGCGGTCACATTCTGTGATCCCGCAGTAACTCTGCTGTACGGTTGATTATTCCGGATTTCATGTCCTTCTCCACAAAACCAAATACCAAGGATACTGTATAAAGGATTAGCGAGTCGGCCACGAGAAGCGCTGTTTTCTGCTGTTATTTCGCGAGCTTTTTAATAGCTTCCACATTGTCCGCATCGTGGCGCTGTAAAGAATAGGGATCTATTCATTCCCGATATTCTCCATTGCTGGAAGTGCAAATGCATGCGCCTGCTTCGAGTTAAATCGCTATAAACACTAGTTTTCCATTTGGAAACCGGTGAGTTAAGGTTTTTAGAATTTAAGAATGTCTTTCGCCACTATGTTCAGGTCCCTCCGAGTGTCAGCGCCGCGAGTGTCAGCTTAGGAAACCTAATAAAATGCGCGGTTAGTGGCAGCAATTCTCGTGCCCGACTCGCAAATCCTCTATATAGTATTCGTGCCAAATACTTTCAGTAGTTGCTACCGGAGCCACCTGGTGGCTTAGGAAAGAATCGAGAGGGACAAGGATCCAGGAACGCTCCGCGAAAGGAACATGGCGCCTCTTTAAGGATGCCAGTCGACCCTGGATTTCAACTTTTGAGAGTACTGCGAGCTTGTGTCAGTATCTCCTTTACGGAGTCACCCGCAAGTTCAAATATGTGCGATAGTTTTACAATGGAAAAGTTCATCCGCCAAGACCAGGATTCGAACCCGGATCCCTCGATTATCGCGCCGAGAGCTTAGGCCAGTTGAGTTACCGAGGCGTCCTTCTACACTGAGGAATCTGGGTTCGAGTTCCGATCAGAACGGATGGATTTTCCTTCGAGGAAGCTTCGCAACCCTGGAGGTGATATATAATATCTAGTAGAGGAATAAAAATGCAGTTATATGTGGTTACCTCCTATCTCAATTCCACTGAATATTATGGAGACCATAATATTGAAAGAATTTAGCACGTATTTCATTTCTATGCATTTCATATTTCCGCGAAATCAATAGGTTTAGCATCCTCCAAGCGCGAAGGCCGTTTTACAATAGGGACTTAATTACACAGTCAAGAGTTATGGATTAAAGCACAGTGAAAATAGCATATAGAAAACAGGGGAATTGCTAGAATAAATGCGTGAATGCACGAAGTAAAGAATAGGAAAATAGTCCATGTTCTAAATGTGTGCCCGTGTTCTCGAAACTTCGATGCATCAAACTGCGCAATAAAGTGCCTCGCGTAAAACGACCACGAGAACGTCGTAGGCAGTTGCAGGATACTTGCAACGAGAACTGAATCACGGTGCCTTTGTTTAGCGGGTGGCTTTATTTTAATAGGCGGGAGGGACTCTGTGAATCTGGACGTGGGGGAAGCGGGGCGGCAGAGAGCAACAGGGGCAGAGACGTTCCCTTGACCCGAATCCGCCTTCCCCTCCCCTCTGTCCGCATCCTCTTCACGTTGGCCTATTCCCACCCCATTCATCTCCCCCCCCCCTCCAGCATCCCCCCCAAATAGCACCCGATTCCCTGTTTGCTCGAATCCTATTCCAAGGTTGCTCCGCTTTGACCCATTTATTTGACGGACATGCATATGCGCGCGGCCTCTTTCGTGGCACCCGCGGTTTTTTCAGCCCAAAATCAAATTATTTACCATTACCAAATACGCAAAAACTCCTTTAATTAAATTTATTTAAAACTCATTTCAACATGAGTAATTAAGTGTTGTTTAAAATAGTAATCGATAGCTAAACAGTGTTGAACCACCTGGAGACATCCCCACCAAGTGAAATTTTCCGTTTGAATTCGACTCATTTCCATCTTCCCCTCCAAAACCTGTGTTCGTCCTTTTATGTGTACCTATCCATTTCTCTAATTCATATGTTTTAATGAAGCGATTCGCGCCTTTGAGCGTCATGTTTTCGAATGACTGAGTATATTCGGCTACGTTTGCTCTCTTCTTCTTTGGCTATGCGTGCCATTAAACGCACTGTTCACCTCTGTATTTGTTGTACTATGTCTGTGTTCCTCTTTACCTTTCCTCTTCCACTTGTGTTCGTCTCCTACCCGGTGGGTGAAAAGGTCCCGTGAATCTTTCGGCCGTTCAAGGGCATAGAGTGTGACTTAAAACCCCGTCGAATTCATTCAATGGCAATTGATTTTCTCCGGTGTGGTTGCGGGAGTTTCCGCTCCCACGCGGGAGAATGCTGCCGGGCCAACACCACTCCCGATGTAAACAATGAAAGGTGCAACTAAATGCGAACGCTCACGATAGAGACTGAGGCCTAAAGACACACCAGGTAAGGCCTTGAAGAGGGGAGATTCCTTCTTAAGAGACCTCCGTGGCAGTTCTATTGCTATTATTTGTGGTTTGCTGTTACTGCTGCTGTCGTATGTTTTTGATGCCATGGAATAAACACATTTTGACTTTCAAAGAACAGCGTCACTGGCCGCGCAGTATCTTTGACAAAGTCAGTGATCACACTACAGTCTGAAATTCACAGATCGATGGGTCTGAGTTTGAATCCCAGACCTGGTGAATAATTTTTTTTATCGTGCATTTCACACATTTTGGCTTTACTCGAGGACAGGGAAAGGCATATTTTATTCTAAATAGACTCAGTAAATCGAGGAAACTCTCGTGCGTTGATTCGAATGTCAATAATAAAGGATAAAAAGTCAAACTCTTCAACACAAAATTAAGTAAAAATGTTAATAATAAATAAGAAAATAGTGTCAACAGAATAAATGAACATCAAAATTGAGTTTACACGAAGGAGATGGCATTTCATAATGAAATATTCAACTTCACTATTAGAGTTGGTTAGTGTGGCTGGTGTGTTAAGATATTGTTACGAGGAAGGGAAGTTCTGGAGGCTTAGGTTAGGTCCTTCAACAAGCGAGGACTTAAGGAAACTCCCGGGAAGTTACGAGAACTGGCAGTCCATTTTTCTCCTTTGTAATTAAAAGAGCATAAAACCGTATTTTGCCAACAGTGCCCCTCAAAACACGCGCTGTCATTTCACCAAATTGCTATCAGGAGACACTGATCTACGACTTACATCGAACTCGTACAAAATCTATGAATCAAGTGCGAAAAAGTTTTCAGGAAAAACTTTGCGGAATATCTTGACTAGAAAAACGGGAAGAAGACGACACCTTAAACATGATCCAGACTACAGTGCCCAGCACCAGCCAGAGAGAACACAGTGGTGGAGATTGCAATCATATTCCATCTGTTTTCCGACCACAGTTTTAATTAGTGTGGTTAAAGTTTTTTTCTTGGGTTTGTACAATTATTCAAACCATTAACACACCGGTGGACAGCGTTTGGATTTGATCGTGAATCAACATTAGGGAATTTGTGTTACTAATAATGAAAAATCACATTATATTCCACATTCAATCAATTTGTTCATAATCAAGCGTTTTCTCGAAAAGCGCAACAGATTCACAAATTATTGGGTTTGAAAATTACTGCATTGACTCAACAACGTAATTTGTGATTAATCAGCGATTAAAGCTTCGATAAAACACTAGTTGATGAACAAATTTATTGAGGGTAGAATATAATTTTATTTTCATTATAATACCACTACCTAGATGAAGATTTAATATTAAATCGAAACGCTGGCAATAGGTTTGTGTAGATAGGTATTTGAATAGTAGACCAAACCCTCGAAAATCCTTAAACAGAGGTAATAAACTGAAATTATAGTTTAAATGCGGAAACAGAACTGAAAAATTAGTGCTGTGGTAGCTGATTATCCTGTTGAGAGGAATCCTATCCATTCCGCTGTTTATCGGCGATGATGTAACAGTTCAGAAATGTGGACGTAGCCAGGAAAAAAATGTCGGTTTTTAAATGAAAAGGAGCACATGAAGTACCGCGTGGGAGAGAGTCACGGTTCGAAGGAGATTTCATTTAAACGAGGGGCCGACCCTTGGAAACCGGGTCGCCTGGCAACACCCTGGGGGAGGGGGGGATAGGAGGAGGGGGAGGGAGGGGTAGGACGGTTGCAGATGAGCGGCGACGTCACCAGCACACGGCTTCCATGCGATTAATGCCCCCTCTGCGGAGAGAGGCGGCACCCGCTCCTCTCTTGTTTTCCACCTCAATGGCCGCCACTCTGAGCGACGACGACAAGACGCGTTCGCTAAAATAATTGTGGCGCCAAATCCTCCGGAATAATGGTGATGGTGCCGCACGTCATCTGCTGCAAGCTCCGTCTCGGTTCTATGGAGCTCCCTCCATATTCGCCGCTTGAATCAAACACTTTGAGCTGCTTTTTTTTTTTCAATTTCGCTTGTCATTAAAAACTCAATTCTCTCGCTCCCGGCTGATTGAAATGCACTTATTTTCGGGAATGCGACCTTGCGTGCAAGCCGCTCGCGAATTAAAAATTCCGCCCTCTTGTTCGCCTAATGTAGCTCACACTCACCCTTCTTTCACTCCATGCGAATTTCAAATGAAACCGTCGCAAGTGCAGACCAAATAATGAAATTGCCTCCCTCGAAATAACAAGAGTTCAAACTGTGAGTGATTCGGTGCCAACGCAGGATGACGAAATTTTGCAACGAAATGAAAGGTTGGCTTCAACGAACCCTGGGTGTGAATTTTAAACATTATTTCAGAATGACTCATTTCTACTAAGGACGGGAATGAAGAGTATTTACGATTATATGCATTGAAAAGTGACTGGGTCAAAGATTTAGCCACAAAGGAGCGGCGCATAAACACATCCGTTAAAACGTGCACCAGAAAGACGATGGCAAAAAATGCTACCGTAGGTACCATAAAGGCCGTTTTACACGGGGCACGTCATTGCGCAATCTGACGTATGTCCGAAGGCGCAGTCAAAATTGCGTCGTGTAAAGCGGTGAATTGCGAGAACGCATGCGAGAATGCATGGATGCGAGATGGCAAAATAGCCCCTGTTCTAATTTCGTTCATGCATTCGCGCAATTGCCCGCCATATTAGAAATTAATGCAGCTCTAACCTGCGCAATGACGTGCTCCGTGTAAAACGGCCTTAAGACTTGGCTGTTTTTAAAAAAGCATAAGGGTCTCCAAAATTGTCTGAAAATAGACTTTTTCTTAGCAGTAGATGGGTAATATCTCCCACGACTGACATTTTTATGAAAAGATGTGCCGAAATACCTTTCGGTTCAATTTGAAATTTATCTGAATTGATGAATTACGTTTGAATAAATTGTGTACCACCTATAGTGGACCGATTTTGTTTTCAAATGACATCTTTGTAAGTGCTCCCACTCAAAAAATGTCGGTTTTAAAAATCAACATTGTTGAAATCTTTCGAGGGGTTCATTCATTCAGTTCTTTTGATATCAGTGTCACTATTCGGTTTCTGTACTGCGATATATAAACCGGGCGCAATTGGATAAATGACTGAGATTAGGGCAACAGATTCGCACTTTCGGTATGCTAACGCGATGGGCTTTATTTCCTTGAGCAGAAATTTAGTTTCACTTTAGATGAAAGAGCAGCGGCTCTGGACTTCGAGGGAAATAAAAAATTTCGTCGCGAAGTGATTACCGAACTAGAGCGAATGGAAAGCGCCCATTGTTCGAATGGTTTGACGCATTGCATTCTGGGACAGAGAGAAGTTAGCGATGGAATGCATGAAGCTACCACACATTCGGAGAATGGGGAACGGAGAATCGGAACGCCTAAAAGGATGATTTTGACGCCTTAAAAATGATGAGCGGAGAATCGGAACGCCTTAAGATGGTTTGAGCGAAAAATCACTTCACCTAGAATTTGATGAATTGGCCTCATTTAAAAGAAAAAACTCTCATCTTTCCATTGATATCAAAATATCAACTCCTTGCCAAACTAATTTTCGAGCAATTTCCCTGAAAATACAAGCTGTTTTACATGGTATAGAATATGGCTGTGCGTTCCAGAGGGAGAATATTAAACAAATTAGGAACTTCTAGCACCTAGATTTCGTCAAGAAACTTAACGGTGTGTAGATTGCATGTTTTATCAGCTATTTATAAAAAATAATCTATTTCTCACCACAGTAATTTTTACAGAATCGCAAAAAAAGCCTGCCGTTTTGAAGGGTTTTTAGCTGTATGGCGGGAAAAATGAGTCAATTTAGACACTTATGTAGCTTTATTTATTTAATTACTGAGAATTTTGGTTTAATATATACATGTATCTTTGCGCCATTAATATTACAATATTTATTTCATACTTCTTACAGACTCCGTTATGACTAGGGAATTAAAGGCGTTCCGATTCTCCGCTCCGCATTGACGCGGTCTGCTCCTCAGTGTGTTGCCAAACGAGTCGAACCCTCGCGAAGTGGTTCGCGTCGTTGAAAAAGAAATCGCTCCTGGGGCGGTTCACTTTCCATCAGCCACCATTGTTTCGATTCCCTGCGCGTGGGGAAGAAGAGACTCACCGAAGAGGCTGTAGACGACGCCGAAGAGCAGGTACATGCCGCAGATGACGGCCGTGGGGACGTCGTACTCGTAGTCGATGTGCCGGCACCGGTCGACGATGGACACGCCCGGGGCGAGGGTGCCGTTTCGCCCGGGGACGGCCGAGGGCGTGGGCGGGGCGAGGAGCGTGGGGCGGTGCGTGGGCACCAAGGGCCCGGGTTCGAGGCCCGACATGTTGCCCCCCGGCGCCGGCACCCCCACGCCCCCACCGCCCCCGCCGCCGCCACCCAGTATATCCGCAATGGTCACGAGAGTGGGGGACCTGCTTAGGGCCCTTCCTCGCGCTGATTCGTAAACCAGAAGCCGCTGGTGGAGGTCACGGGCAGGTCATGGACGGAGGCGTTCCCATCTGCGAGAAGGAAAAAGAAAGAAAGAGAACGTGAGTGGATGACTTCTACTTGTTGACCAGCAAGACACAGAAAGAGTGTGAGAAGCAGAAACTACGAAACGTCAAAATGTTGCACAAGAGGATCTTTGCAAGCCATACGAAAAAGCCACAGTAGTATATGTGCACATCATGATGTAACTTCCTATTTCTATATTGAGTATGAATAGACGTACACATAATTTTTTCGAGGTTTTTAAGAGCAAAAAATTGCAAGTGACGAAAATTTGTTAGAAAAATCTTTCATTTGTCTCAATTGAAAATTGCGTTAAATTGTACAAAAAGGTTTGATTCTACACTTTTTATTCTATTTTACTTATGAGATACACATTGCAATGATTATAATGTTGAATGGATAAAAACTTCCATCAAATGTTTTTTTTTTAATTTCTGCTCATTATTTAGCAAATAGTTAAGGAGTTTGCCAGCTGCCAGACTAACTGCCAGAGTAGAAAAATGTAGTAAACCCTAAGGTTTGATTTATGCCTTTTAAAAATTACATTTAACTCCAAAACAATATATTGCCTATGGATGCAATTTCTAAAGAATACAGATACAATGGAAAAAACACAAGAAGAACAATAAAATGAAAAATTGTGATTCTTCAATCACATAGGATCACAACCACAATAGTTTTTTTAGCTTAAGCTCTGTATCTTATTTATGATTTTATCTATAACTAGCTGAAGGTACCCGTTGAACTTCAACGGATGTGAAAAACATTGAATTTATTTTATAAAAAAACCACAAAACTTGAAGAATACTGTCAGCGCGATCATTTGAGGTGTTCATATCTTATCTTGTTTGTTGTGATTCGTTCGTTTTTCCTTTCGTGCACGGAGAGTTGAGTGATTGTTTGTCCTCTTTAATGCACGGGAAACCCAATAATGGGCCCCGAAGACTCATTACTACTTAATAAATAGCACCTAGGTTGATAGATGGTGACCTCGTCCCTCAAGTTCTCTTGAGCCGTCTTCTGAGTGAATAACAGCTTGATCACTTCCCTTGTGTACATAAATATATTTGCATTCAATGACTTAATTGAGTTCCGCCATTCAACGTTGATATGTGCGTTGAGTATCTTAATCAGGATAGGAGAGTAGAGTATAATCCAGCGGTTGACAACGTCAAAAGGAGCATTTTCAATAGCAGCGATGTTTATTTTTCCTATGAATCTTTCAATACCCGGACTATGCCTTTGGCATAAAGGGTGACTATATTCATTGTTTCCTAAATCATAATCATTGGTTACAAAATTTAAAATCTATGGTGATCAGTCTTAGTGCACTTGCCAATTTTCATGCACCGATGACGTCCATTGCGCAGAATATCCGTTCTTCTTATGGGTAAGAAGCATGTAGTGACGCAATTATATTTTCCGCCATCTTAAAAAAGATTGAAGTTTCGAAACAAATGGCTCAATAATATTTGAACCAGATTTTTAGCTGGTTACCCGTCAGTTGGCTTGGTTAGGATGAAATTTGTGCGGTTCTTAGCGTAATCCGAGAAACACCACGGGGAGATTATCATGAGATTGCTGGTAGGCATGTCTTTGAGCATCCAAGGCTAAACTTTGTCGTTTTTCATGCAAGGACTCATTTTCTCGCAAACAAGACATTCCTCATGCTTTAGAAAATTTTTTCAAAATGTTACCCTTTATGATATAAGGCATGTTTATGGATATATTTTTTAGTCCAAGGAGGGGAAACACAGAGGCAAGTGAGAGACTCGAATAGGCAACTTGATGGTTGGCATCTGAGTATTACACGATCATAAACAACGCCGTGTTTGTTTTAGCAACGAAGGCATTATTACCATTACTATTTGCTACACGTAAATATTCTTCCACGTTTAATTCCTTTATTTGTATTGCTTTATACATAAGTGTTCTCTCGTATGCAGTTCCCGTATGAGAGCTACTTGGAGAATAGACATTGAGGAGTATACCTGTAAATATGCATTGAATTTATCGATTACCCCCCGAAGCAATCTATCATGGGGCCCTTGGGACTCTGGGCCCTTCCTACACAAATTCTCTTCCTACGTACTATCATGGGCCGGCAGGAAAACTTAAATGCCAGATGCGTGAATATCCTTTGAAATTCAAATCTCTGGTTGTCAAGGAAATATGCTATTGTTGATTTCAGAGAAAAATGTGAGTTTTTTCAGCTATAAACATAAGTTTCAGAGAATTACGAAGCGTAAAAGAAACTTGATTGAAAGAATTAGAAACTTCATTTATTCATCCATCCAATAAAAAAAATTTCAGCCCTCTATCTTGAGTAAAAGTAATTTTTAAAAGCAAAAAATAAAACCACTGCACCAAACCCAATGCTTAGCATGGACCAAAAGGGATCCCGAGGGGGGGCCTTTGGGGGCCCTGACAGATTTTTAATATAGCCTATGTTTCACCCCGGTACATTTTCTAACTACATACAAAATTTCAGCTCAATCGGTTCAGTAGTGTTTGCGTGATTGAGCAACAGACAGACAGGCAGACACCATTCAATTTTTATATATTAGTATGATTACATTTTTCTACGAGTTACTTAGAAAATATGGAGATTCTTTCGATTGAATGCATAAAGCATTTATCTCCTTTTTTAAATAATATTTACTTGCGCGGCTAAATTAAATTATTCGTCATATGTTTCACGTTAATACACCGATGGAACTAGGGTAACTGTTATAAATATCAGTTACTGGTATCGTTACTCACACTCCAATGAGTCGAGTGTGAGTGCGTTTCTATGATACGAGTCAACACTCACACTCAACTCGAGTATGAGTGCTCACTCCAGTGAGTGTGAGTGCCAACTCGGATTGAGTGACGTTCTATAATACGGCCTGTAATATAAGTTTAAGCATCGGCTCGGCTATAGGATCGCAATAGGTATATTTATTGGCGTCCTCGATGGCGAGTATGGAAGACTTGTCAGGTGACATAATTCGCAAATAGGTATATATTATCGTTGCGGTGCGGACGTCGCCATTTGGTGGTTTTGAGCGGTGGGTGGCATGGAGTGTCCCTTCTCCGCTTCCTCTGGCCCGAGAGAGAAATTCACTCGAGGCATCGCGTCAGATGAGCACGCAGCTGACGCTTGTCAGTGAAATCCCTTCGTGACTCATTTCCTGCACACGCTCTCCGCTCCGCATATGTCAAGTAGCGTGCCCGTAATTGTCTCCACACCTTCCTATGCTACTACCATGTTTACCTTGCGAACGCATGATGGCTCGATACTTAGTAGTTATTTTAGTTTCTACCATGCAGGGCTCTGGTAACTGACCAACGCGTTGCGTGCGACCAGAATTCGGTTGAAATAAAGGTGGAGAGAAGAGGGAATTTCAAAGACGGACAGATGCAGCAAGTTTAGCACGAAGTATACGCTCTCGTTGCTGGTTGCACGCGCGCGCCGGTTGGTTGTTTTGTTCGATGCGTGGGTGACTGACGAGTGCTGAGTGGTCATTTTCGCTTTGTAGGGGAAGGATTGTCTGGCGAATGAGGGAAGAGTGGAGCCCGGAGTCGGCATTCACCCCGGCTCTTAGCACAAGGCGCCAAGGGGTCAGACGCAACTCAACGTCCCATCCGACGGGCGGAGAACTGAACTCGAAGTGCTCTCCACATGGCATCAAAGAAGGGATCGGGGTTTCCACCCACAAATCTCAACCACCGCCGGTATTCGAGCCACGGCCCTGAGGATGAGGAGCCATGGATGCATTCGTAACAGAATACATTGCGTATTCCATAGTATGTATGCACATGAAAAAATAAATAAATGTTCATTAAATGCTAATGCCACCAAACATTCCGTCGGTACACAACGAGGTCATGGCCGAGTGCTATGTCAATTAAATTCGACAGTCTCTGGCGTTATATGGTGGAACAGCATTTTAGTACTTTAATAAAACTGCAGTAGTTGTACTCTCCACTTAAATTTTAATGTAAATATTACAATACACGTGTTTCGACGTTTCATAGGGCTTCATCATCAGGTCTAGACTTTCATATTCAGGTCTAGGCCTGATGATGACGCCCTAAGAAACGTCGAAACACGTGTAGTGTAATATTTACATTAAAATTTAAGTGGAGAGTACAACTACTGCAGTTTTATTTAAGTACTGCTATGTCAATTGTTCTCTAATTCGTTCAAACGGTGTATTTCAAAACTTAAGATTTGTAGTTCAGAGCTATTAAAAAGTTTACATTATACATGTACAGGGGCGATCCTAGGGGGGCAATAATCCTCCCCACCCCTTCCAGGAAGTGCCCTCCAAATACTCTGCCCACGTGCGCGTGAAGTACTCCTCCCATTCAACTGTTCCACAGTTGAGGTGAACGATAGGGGATAATCTCGTCTTCGACTTCACTGCCTGCGAGCTTCATTGCTAGTCTAGTGCTGGCACCTAATTTGGGATCGGGATAACGTAAAAATCAATAAATCATTGTCCCGGGGTTCGAACCCGGGGCCCGCGAACGGGATGCAATGGCCGAGCCTCATTTCGTATCGGCGCTCCTCTTCTATGCCTACTATCCGTTGCAAAATTCCATCTCCCGAGTTTGAAGATTAATATCTCAAAGACGGCTTGATCGATTTAAAATAAAATACAGAAAATTAAAGCTTGTTTATTTCTGCGTTTAGTGATGGTATACCATAGTTATTTACCGTTCATATTGATTTCAGTGTATGCTTAAAAACAGAATTTTAGCGTATTTTTCCGGGAGCTGGACGGATGTTTCGCATGTACGGCTTCGTAATAACAAAAATAATAGTGGTAGAGGGGCGGTGGATATTTGGTGTCGGGGCCTGTTGCCATGGAGAGGAGTCGTCACAATAGTCGGGGGGTGGGTGGGTGGACAAGAAGAGGGGGAGGGGCGCTTGTGTTTGGAAGTGTGGCACACCGGGCGACGGTGCGGAGTCCGCCCGTCGTCATGGCGACGGGGACCGCCTGGGAGATCTACAGTGCGCGGCGCATGCGCCGTGGACCTCCCCAAATGGCGCCTCCAACCTCCCCTCCCTTTCCCCCACATGGCGCCTCTGCCATTCCCTCTCCATTCTAGCTGCCCCCGTGAGACGCCATCAATTTTCGGCAATTGGATAATGTTTTCGACACCTTATGGTGATGATCGATGCGGAGCAGGGTATGACCATTAGAATCAAGGCAAAACTCTTTAAATTGAAAATTAAAATGAAATGTTGAAGTTCTTTTGCTTTTGAGAGGATACGAAAAGGTAGAGTACTGGTAGTAATGAATAACATGAAGAAAATCAGGTTCATACTCTTTACATAATATCCAGAATAGTAATCACCTACACAGTTAAAATATTTATCTCTATAAGGGTACGATTTAATGTTTGTCTCTAATTCAAGTTCAATACTTGTTTTTTTGAACATCAACTTCTCTCACATAGATATAGATAATATTATTTGAAGGTGTATGTCTTCCTGGTTTCTTTAGGTGTAGGTCCATTGTTCAAGCACAATGGACCCACGTGGAAAGAAACCCGGAAGACATACATATTCAAATTCTTCAAGCCGTGGAAGTCTTCACACGGATAATATTATTTACTTTTACAAGGGTTTTAGAGAAGAGCATTTTCATTCAGTTTTTATTTTTTGTAACACTTTCAGACTCGTGTGAACTTTTGATACCAAGACAAAATTTGACGTGACTTACTGTAACGTTTGTTACCAACCACATTATTTTTCTTAAGTAGGTACTTTTATATTTTCAATAAATTACATTTGCTTAACTAGATAGAACAAAAAATCCTCGGAATGCGAGGTGGCCCAGGGAATGGAACTGGCCCCCCTACCCTGAATGTGTGAAATTCACACGCCTGTGGCTTAGTCCAGGTTGAGCTCTACCATCAACTATCCAAACCAACCTTCGGGTTGAATCACTGAGTGAGTGAGAATAGCTATATTCACTATAATAAATGTGTTAGTACTAATTAAATAATTGCTTTCAAGTACGAGATCAGAAAGAGGAATCAGTACTTCGCGAGGTGGAGTATCGCGAGGTCTAGTTTCCTCAGATTGAACGTACTAATGAAACAAACGTCAAAGGGACATTAAATGAGATACGTTTTTTTACAGCTGCGTATTGTAGCATGTTCCAAATACATTGTTTTCAAATTGGTTGCAATAAAAGGATTTAGCCACTCACAGTAAATAAGTTTATATAATGCGAGTTACCTACGCATTGGTTATTCCCACCGAGTCACCCTTCCCTTCTCCCCATCCCTCCACATCTCCATCCCATTTCAGATTTGGGATCATTCGTTCGGGAGGACATTTGATTCGCCGGGCTCCGACTAATGGAAGACCCCCTCCGGCAGACGCTAATTGATTGATTGGTTGATCCGTGGAGTGCGTTCGGAATGAACGGCTAATGACCTTCAACGGGAAACGGGGCTTTGGAATCATAGAGATGTACCGTGCGTGGACTTTACGATTCAAAATATTTTCAGCGGTCGGTTAATTATACCTGACAGGTGAGAACATTTGCACCATGCAGAGAGGAGGTGAAAGGGTAGACATGTAAGGGAAGCATTATTTGGGGAATGGAGTTCGTTGGGTGGAGAGCAACCCAGATACATTCGACATAAGGTCACTCTTAACTAAAAGACGCCAAAGAGTCCGCGATTTCATGTCCCATTTATGTAGAATGTCCTGCGCTTGAAGTGCTTTCCACACGGCACCCAAATAGGGATTGACCTTCCACTGAAAGAGTCTACGCCTCAGCCGGGATTCGAACGGGCCCTCACGATGGGAAGCCAGCAGGTGGCACCTACTGGCCACTCCTAATAGGTGGCCACCACACATATTCTACTTCCCTGGATTGCTTTTGAATGTGAAAGACGTACGCCGGAGTTATGGAGAAGTATCGCAAGTTAAGCCTTGCGGATGTTTTTCCCTTGAAAAGAAGAACATAGAGTATATACTTTTGAGAAGGTCATAAATTGGTAAATACTTAAAGAGCAAATATCCAATCCAATCCAATACCCTCTCACGTCAAAACCTCCTCATCACTCAAATTATTCAAAGACAAATTATATTCTTATTACAAACAAATATTAAATTTTCTAAATTTGGTTAATGTAGGTAATGTGACTTAGTACTTAGTTTGATAGTTCAACAAAGTACTTAGTTTTATTTTTTTGTGTTAAATTAGTTTAAATCATGTTTCATTAATTTGTTTAGTACGAATAATTGAGCAGAATGTACACATTGTTTGCAGTTTATATCTGTATTCACCATATCGACCTCCACTGTGAATGGGACGAGTTTACTTGCTATAATGGGTTTCCCCAGAGCATTAATAAAGCTTTTCATTCGTTAATTTATTCATTCCTCAGCTCATCGACGTAGCTCTCTCCGTCCCATCTTAAATGTTCAGTCGCCTCTTCCACGCTCACCAAGCATTCTCCATTTCGTTACTGCCTTCGACATCTTCTCAGAATAAGTTTCATCTTCCATCTACTCCACCTGCTGATCATTTCTCCCGCTCAACAAATTTCACATCCTAAAGTTGTGCGCGTGACCCTTGTCGATTGTCTTTCTCTCCATGCGTCGTGATTTCTTCATTTATCGGCAGAACCAACACCTAAACGCGTTTTATCCTGTGAATAACATAAACAGCTTAATGGCATACCGACATCAGTTTTCCCTTTCTAAGAATGGCGCACAGCGCATTCCCAAAAATGAAGTTTTTGTATTGGCATCCGAAATTTCAGATCCGTATTTTAGCAAAATAGTAACCGTTCGTTTGCTTGAATGGAATTTACTAACAAGGAGACATCGCGTGAGTGATGTTAGGGACGCAAATGACGCAATTATTTTCTGAAACTAGAGAGAGAATGCGGGAAAAGTGTCACGGCTTTTTTTCCATTTGAAGCCGGGTTCGAAAGAAAAACGCAACTAAAGAATTTCCCTCCATATAAATCCTTTTAAATGCGACATAAGATAACATAAGCCGTGGCCGAGTAGTTAGAGGCGTTGGACAAACAATCCTTGGACTATGGTGCGGGTTCGATTCCCATTACTGTCAACTTTTTTTTCTTTCGAGTATTTTACGGAGTCTCTGTACATTACTCATTCCCATACAGTTATGGCAGTAACGACAATGTTTTTTAATTTTCTACCTATTTTCTGGATTTTCAATCAGCCCCTTTGGGAGACTTTTGGAGCTAATTTCGGGATTCATGTTTGGTCGAAAAGAGTTCACATGCCGAGAGGCCTAAAATGTGTAGATTTTGAAAATACATGTATATTTCCGTGAATAGGATGGGCTTCGAATTGTCGTGGCTCTTTCTCAAGGCGGTAAACAATGAACGGATTATTATTTTTTGATATACAGCAATGCATGCACTTCAAATTTCCCAGGAACTGCGTTCGAATTATGACTTTTGTGACTCAATTTTTCGTTCAATAGCGAACATGATATTTGTAGAAAAGAGATGGTAACTGTTTACCTGTAAGTGAAGATGCGCACTGACACTCACATTATAAGTCTATCACAAATAAAATAGATACTGCACGGTCGTCAAATTCATTTGTTACGAAGTAGTTTTAAGTGCTAATCAATTAGCATAGAGGGTGTGCCGAGTCCTCTCCAGCTTATCCAGTTACCTAGAGGTCCGGAGATCGCGCTCAGCCCATCAATAGACAGAGATCGAGTTCGGCTAGGATTTCTTAAATCGTGTGATGTCCTCCGAATAAGGTTCAAGACACGCTCAAGGAAGTGACGTAAAATGATAAAGGCTTAAAAATTAATCAGAATTGGCTGCACAACACTTTTAATCGGATGCGAGAGTGGACGAATCTCTTCCCATGTCAAGATTTGCTCACTCAATTTTTGATATTATTTCCCGATCCCCGTGGATAAGGGTGGATACGTACGGGGATGATTCTTTTATTCAACAAGCTTCCCTGATTGAATTACGCCCGGGGACGTAGAAGGAGAGAACACAAAGCATTGATTTTGAAGGCTGACCCCATAATCCCTCGAAGAGGAGGGATCGAATGTCTCACGTCATCACATCTGAGGTGTGAATGACTCGAGGTTCTTCCGAAACTGCTCCAAGGAGACGCGGACATCCTTCCGTTCCTTACATGCCGTGCTTCGGCGCCAAAGACTCCATAACCCCGAGGGTTGTACTTAAAAGCCACGGGGGCCTTTCGGAAAAAGGAATGGAGGCAGAAGCGCGGTGTTCCACGATGTGTTCTCGTCGGAGACCAGAGGCATTTCCGTGACGGGTTTTTTTTTACAAAAATGGTCAAAAAAAAGTCATATTTTTTAATTTCCGATTCAGAAGCATTGAACGGAGGCAAATCCAAATATTTTTTGCTTAATTTTTTATTCCAAATAACTAATGAATTATTCAATAATTTCTGAATGTTGCCCCTTAACTTAAGGTAATTAGGCCACCTGCATATCAGTATAACTTTGCCCGAGTATACTCGGGTGCGTCAGGGAAGCGGAAGTAGTTTGAGCGAAATATCACTTCACCTAGAATTTTATGAATTTGGCCTCATTTTAAAGTAAAAACTCATCTTTCCAACATATTAGCCCCTTGCCGAACTACTTTTTGAGCATTTTGCCTAAAAATATGGGCTGTTTTGCATAAGACAGATTACGGATGTGCGCTCCAGAGGGAGAACATTGAAAATATTAGGAATTTATAACACCTAGATTTCGTCTAAAAACTATATATTTGTAGTTTGTATGTTTTCTCATTCATTTATGAAATATAATCAATTACTCACCGCAGTAATGTATACAGAATCTAAAAAAAAAACCCATCTGTTAGGAAGGTGTTTTCGCCGTATGGCTTTAAAAAATTAGTCAAGTTAGACTTATGTAGATATATTTATTTGATTACTGAGAATTGTCGCCATTAATATTACAATATTTACTTCATGCTCCTTACAGAAGCTGAAATTTAAAAATAAAATATGGCTAGAGAACTATCTCGCTCAAACTACCATAAATGGTCTCCCATTAGGCCGGCGCTTATATTTCTAAAATGATCCTATTTAAGAATTGGTGGTCTCAAAATGTGCGAATCGGTGAGAAAAAAATTATGAAAAAGCCGATCGTGCGACGACGGATGGCCGTGAACTGAGACACCTCAATGGCCTAAATGCAGTAATTTTGACTGTTGAGGTTTTCGACACGGATAAAACGTTTTCTAAGGTAAACATGGTATTTTAGAGACCTTTGGGGGAAAATTTCAACAGTTTTGTCGAATCTCGATTTCTTCATGCCGAACCGCTGCCTGCCTCAATGGCGCCCTCCGCACGCCCCCCGCCGCACAGTGGGCCAAACTGAAAAAAAGCTGACCAAAAGTAATAACTCTAATAATTTCCAGTCCATATGCTATATTCAGTGCATTTCTAAGGTATTTCGGACTGATAAACGGATATCAGTATTTTTTCAATATATCCTACGGATTCAGCGCTATTGATTGCATAAAAATTAAAGATGCAATAACAAAGCTTTATTTTGATGGTTGAGTGGTAATGTTTAAATTCAAAATTTCCTATGATAATTATCAAAATGCTGTAAATAATATTGCTAGGAGCTATAAAATCCGTAAAAAAATTGTTCAAGCAGAATTTTAATGCATAATACATTTTAACAAATTATGACCACTACAACGGAATGGGAGGAATTGAAAACGTTTCTCGATGAAAATGAACTTGCATCAAGTTAAAACTTCTATAATTTTAGCTATAGCTTACGTAGATTACATTTTCACAGAAAAATTAATATTTAATTCATTTTTTATTGCAAAATTAGTTTAAAATTGGTTACGTTCAACTCAATTGTATTTTGCTATAATTTCGTCGCACTACTGGGATCAGGATTCAACATATGTGTAAACCAGACGTAGAGACCATAATAATTTATCATTTAAATTCTAATATTAAACAAATATCTGTTAATAATATCATTATCAAAAACTGGAATGAATATACTGAATAATAATTGATTATTAGTCATGAAAAGTAACGAGATTACATACTGTTGTTTCGGCTTATTTACGTAGACCCCCTGAAAACCCTAGTTTTCCTCCCCCTTTTCGCTTGAAGTGTACTTTTTAAAAAATTGAAATTACAAATCAGTCACATTTTCCCCGGCTTGCCATTATTTCTCGCTCTAGCTCCACTCTGCCTGCATGTAAGGGTAAGGAGGGAAGTGCCACGGGACTGAGGAGTGTCACGCGTGCCTTTGAGGCAGCGTTTCGGCATGAAGTAATCAAGATACGACAAAACGGTTGAAATATTCGTCTAAAGGACTCTAAAATGCCATGTTAACCTTAAAAAACGTTTTATTCGGGTCGAAAACCTCAGCATTCAAAATAACTCAAATGCTATTTATTCTCGACCTCTTTTTAGATATATATGTATATATATGGTGCAAATGTCACGAGTTTAGGTCAAATAATATTTTTTTTAACTTTTGCCGACGTTTCGGATTTTTATTTATCCATCTTCAGGGCTATAAACAAATGATACATGATATTGAATGCCTGACAATTCTTTTTTGATCACATAATGGTTAATTTACAGTCATTAAATATAAAAATACATAGACAAAGACATTCAAGATTATTACCGTTAAAGTTTGGTGCTGTTTTATTTACATAAAAAAAATTTGTTTTAAATATTATTTGACCTAAAATCATACCATTTGCACCATATTCAAAATAACTGCATTTAGGCCCTTTAGGCGCCTCAGTTCACTACCATCCGTCGTCGAACGAACCTGGGGGGTTTTTCTCAATTTTTTTCTCACCGATTCGCACATTTTGAGACCAAGAATTCTTAAATAGAGTATTTGCGTAAGTGAGGTATTTTGTTGAAATTTATTATAGCGAGTATTGTTTGGTTTCGAAATGCCACGTACGAAATACCAAGGTATAATTCCAACTAATTAGTTTAATAAATAGCTTTTAATATGCATTGTTTTAGCATCGAAATTGCCTAGGTCTAAACGCCCAACCATTGGTTCTTCGTAGTGTGACGTCATCTCCCATATTAGCAGAAGCGAAATAGCCTAGCTGTGCGTCGAGAGTGAAGTAGTATTTGCCTTTTCGAAGTTATTTCGATATTTGCTAATTAATAGCTAAAGTTTCGTCCGCACGCTAAGACTACACAGTCACACAATCTCCAAATCAACAAATGGTCGACTATGGGAGATGACGTCAGAGCCTACAAAACATGGCGGATTAGTGTTTCGGCGCAATAATAATTTATTAGATTTTATTAGCTGATAAAAAATTAACGAAAAGCCTCTCGAGCGTCAGAATGAAAATTTAGTGTCTGAAGTATCGATAGATTTTTTAGATGTCACTTCCCAAAGGTGTGCAAATACTCTATTGGATCATTTTTTAAATATAAGCGCCGGCCTAGTCTCCCATGCGTAGATTTTCCCGCTCGCTCCGAGCGCCAAGGTGTGCCGCGTAAGATTTGGGAAACACTAAGAGGCCTCCAGAGTTTGACGTCGTCGCTGGAAGGGGTGTGGGGGAGGGGTGGTTGAGGGTGTGGGGGCTACTCCTGTTCTCTTTTTCTTCTGCCCTTTTTCGCTTCTTTCTCTGGGGAGGATATCTTTATCCGAGTCACGATGCACACACTACTAATTAAATTGCCTTCTGGTGCTGCGAAAAAATCGTAGTTATTCTTACCTATTGGGGGAAAAGAGCTAGCCGGGAATATTACTCGGAGAGAGAATATCAGCAGAGAAATGTTATGTCATAATGAGCCCAGATGTAAAGGAGAGCTTTTGATAAATTAGAGCAGGTATTAAAAAGTTTTAGAAGCAGCATTAGTAAATGTAATATTACTCGTACATTTAGAAATGTATTATGAGTTTCCTCAAAAGAATATACATTCTTATGAAACATATAAATACAGTTCTCCTCCTGAAACATTATTCATTATTAGGAATAAATCAATATGTATATTTTAGAGAATTTTAGCGTTGTGTAGCTAATTTTAAATCATTATAAATTGTGTTCCGCTGTTTTATGACGATGTAAATATATTCAATTATGTCTCGCAAGACGTGGTGGAACAGCGTTATGAATTTAAGTAAATAAAACTTACGAAGTACCGTGCAAGTCACCACTAGGGTGTGTGGCACGGGGTGATTCCGCACCAGGCATGCAACACTCGTCCCAGCACACGTCAGAACCTCGCACGCTCCCCCTGACGCTAGGCGCAGGCCAAAAGCAGTCAGGAGAACAGTACGCAGTCCAACCGGTAATTGGGAGAGTGATACGTAAATGAACATGAAAACATGCAGAGAAATGCTATGGACACATCTAGTGCTTAATATTACTGATACTGTTAATTTATGAATACTACGAGATGATACTTCATGCAAAGAACAAAATAAAATAATGCCGGAGTAGTCGACCGGTGTGAAGAGTAACGATGTAGTGTTAATAAGCACAAGTGAAAATTCTACTCTACCTATTGAGGGTGGGAGTTTCATGTGATTGATCTATCGCAACTATTATGATCCCTTACTGTACGTGGGAAAAATGACATTTTGAATCTATCTATCAATGACAGTCAATTTCCTTCATTTTATTCCTGTGATCACTTCTACCGTAGTACGTTGGCTCTAGCAGTATATGTTGAACGTCCGACAAAAAACTGTCTGCTCCAAGTTTGCGCAAAAGATATAACCTGTATTTCTCCCTTCGATCAGTTAGAGGTTCCCACCCTAATTCCTTCAACAATTCGGTAACACTACTACGTTTATCGCAACCACTTTTCACAAATCTTGCTGCTCTCCGTTGTATTCGATCTATTTCAGAGATTAGTCCTACTTCGTAAGGGTCCCATAACTAGCGGCATACTTCAATTGAGGTCTCACGAGTGAAAAATAACATCGCTCTTCAACTTTCTCGTTGCATTTTCCTAATATTCTCTTGATAAATCCCAATTTGCGACTAGCCTGTCCGCAGATTTCCCGGACGTATTTCCATCAAGACAGGTCCTGAGTAAGGGTCACACCTAAGTATTTAACTGACTCTACATTTGATAAGTCTGTTTGATTAATTGTGTACGTTTCGTTGACCGAATTATTCTTTTTCTAAAAATTCATAACATCGATCTTTTTAAAATTCAATTCAAACTGCCAAGTACTGCACCATTCATTAATAGCATCTAGGTCTTTTTGTAACGCAATCTTGTCAGACTCATTGCCTAGATCCCTGTTCAACATTGCGTCATCTGCGAAGAGGCGAATTTTGCTCGTAACAACGGTAGTGATGTCATTAATATACAAAAGGAACTATAAGGGACCGATGACACTTCCCTGAGGTACACCTGATGTAACTTTCACTACATCTGAACTAACGCCATCTAGAGCTACCGTCCGTTCGCGGTCGGCTACGAACTCTCTTATCCAACATATTACGTCGTGGTGTATTCCGTAAGCTTCCAACTTAACTAGTAACTTCGAATGAGGGACCTTATCGAAAGCTTTTTTGAAATATATAAATATTGCGTCTACTTGGAAAAGTATTTCTCCCGAGGAAAGAATGTCGTGAAGGAAGAGGGCCAACTGGGTTTTGCAAGACCTGCCTTACCGGAATCCGTGATGATTTGACGTTAACAAATTTTGACTATCCAAGTACAGCTCTCGTGAAAGCTTATGGCGTTCGGATGTGCAGAAGAAATCGTCGTGGAGGGGTAAACTTTGGTGGAAGGGGTAGGGAAAAGGGACGTAGGGGTAATCGAAGACGTGGCATTTGTGCCATGCATTATTGCATTTCAAATAATGGAATTTGTATGACGTGGACTGCACAAACGCCGCACATCCGAAGGCCATAAGCTTTCGCGAGAGCTGTTCCCCATAATCAAACTGAAAATTATATGTTCCAATATCTTGCACGAGAAAGACGTAAGGGAAATCGGTCTATAGTTACTGGGCTCTTCCTTATCACCACTTTTAAATATTGGGGTAACGTTCGCGATTTTCCAATCGTAAGGATCACGATGTTGGTTTAGGGATTTTTCAAATATAATTTTCAGCAACGGTGCTATTTCTGATGCTAATTCTTTATAAACTCGGGCGGGAATTTGATCGGGACCGCGTGATTTTTTGGATTTAATGGATTTCAGATGACTTTCTATTCCACGACTAGTGATATTAATAGACTGCATTGGGTGCTTATATAGCCTAGGCATTGTAGCGATGTCGTGTGGAGAGCATTTTGTATAGACGCTTTGAAAAAAGGCGTTGAGGTTATTTGCTTTATCTAATTTGTCGTTTGCTCTTTCTCCTAGATTGTTCTTTAGTTACGTTACTGTTGATTTGCAGCCTTGGACCTCCCTCACGTATGACCAAAATGCCTTTCGGTTATGTTCTAAATATTCGCCCAATATTTTATTTTTGAATTCCGTCAATGCATTTTGAAAGGCCGCCTTAGCTGCTGTTTTCGCTTTCTTGTATTTTTTGCATAACTTCTTATACTCCTCTTCGGGGAGACCCTGACGTGCGTTCCTCATTTTTGCGTGCCAGATTCGTTGTCGCTTGAGAGATTTCCGGACGTCCGTATTATATCACCTAGGTTCAGTATTGACCTTTTTAAGTGTACTTGGTATTTCGCTAGTTATGACTAGTTGTGTGATGTTACGAAAAGTATTCCATGTATAGTCAGTACAATGGTTTTCACTAATATCACTAAATTTTTTGTTAGAGGTCAATAGTTCTTGTTTTAAGACTTCGAAATCCGCCTTGTGAAATAAATATACCCTCCTCTTTATGGGTGCCTTTTTGTCAGTACTAATATGGAATCTAGCTTTTACTGCTCTGTGATCGCTAATTCCGTTCACTGTTACTACGTTAAGAACGCTTTCAGGTATGTTGGTCGCCAAAAGATCTAGAACGTTGTTTCCTCTGGTCGGTGTTGTGACTAATTGATGTAAGGAATTGCCTACTGCAAGTATTTACCGGCGGGGTAGAACTACATCGCTTGTAATAACATACTAATACATAACATTAAATGATCCTTTTGCCAATAATAATCCTCAATACGCCTTGCATGTAGCACACACTTTTTCCACAGCTCCGAAGATACTGATCACAGTTTCTCCTGGCACAATTCACATGTAATATTCACCTCTCTTCCCCTCTCACTAGCGTTAGCCATGTTAATTTTAGCGATACTGTTTTTTTTAATACGTTCATATTAGCTCAATAGCATTGAGCTCGCAATGAGCGACCGAAAGCCAAATCTATTCTACATCAGGACGTTGTTGCTTCACTAACATATCGAAAATCCTTTTCGGATTACCGAAATGAGGTTTAGCGTAATTTATAAGAAAGGTTTTCGTCATGCTTTTGAAGCTTGGTACTTCCATAGGCACTTCAATGTCCCTTTTAGTCAGCCAAGCAATAATATCACTTTTTCTCCAGCTCATTGAAGGGTTTTTCGTCTCAGGGTCCAACATGGTGTGGTATGGAGCCTGATCGGTAACCACAGCTGATCTTTGCGGAAGAAGAGTGAATATTTCCTCGATAAAGATCGTAGCTGTCATTAATACTCTGCAGCAACTGCACCATATTCTCCTGCCAGGCATAATTCATTGTATGATTTTGTCCACGCCAGGTCTCGTCCGTGTAGAATATCTTGTATACATCTACATAATACCCTGAAAGCCACCTTAGGGGGTGTGACAGGGGATACTTTTGCTCGAAGTTGGTGAATTTTTCTTAAGAACTAGTGCCGTTTTCCAGAAATTCTCACTGATTCCATCAACACGGGCTTTCGGCTTAGTTTCTTGAATCGATAACCCACGCTCAAAATCATTCTTCTTAAAGTCGCAGAAGACATTTCTGGGAAGTCGTCCAGGGACTCCTGCAGCTTCATGTACACCTTCTCCACTGTAGGAAATACTTTTCTCAGGAAAAAATCGTGTATAGCCCTTCGAATTACTCCAACAGTGAAGTGATCAACCTCAAACTTCTTGCGGCCTCTTCGATGAAGTTGCCGCCTCTTCTACATCTATCTACATCTACATATTACCCTGCGAGCCACCTCTAGGGTGTTTGGCAGGGGGTGACAAGTCACCAAAAAGCAGCATGCAAGCGGACCGCCACATGCACACCGCACGGTCATGAATATTAAGGATACTAACCAATTCCATCATTAACTAAAAACCATCATACAGCATGCAAGAGAATCCCCACATGCACGCCACACATGTACGATGACACATAATATTCTACATGCTACTTAAGAGGGCAATCTGCCTATGAAGCTAGAACATGCCAAACATGCTGTTAGAAACACCATAAAACTCCGTAAACATGCTTTAAGAAATACATAAGTTAGTAAGCTACACTACCAGTCAACTAATCTATTTCTAAGTCCTTACACAGCCGTTATAGTCTCTTATCGCTCGCGGAAAAAACGACATTTTGAATCTATCTGTTCTACAGTCTATCTCTCTTATTTTATTTTTATGATCTAATCTACCATAGTACGTTGGCGGTCGTAAAATATGATCAAATTCGTCGGAAAATAAACTACTCTTGAATTTACATAATAGATTTAGTCTTGTTTTCAATCTACGGTCTGACAGTGATTCCCATCCGAGTTGTTCTAAGAGGTCAGTAACACTAACAAGACTATCGTAACGGCTTTTCACGTACCTGGCTGCTCTTCTCTGTACACGTTCTAACTCTGTTTTTAAGCCTGTTTCATGAGGATCCCAAGCACTGGAAGCATACTCCAAATGGGGTCTAACGAGGGAGAAGTAGCTTATTTCTCTCACTTTGTCGTCGCACTTGCCTAGAATTCTTTTAACAAATACCAATTTACGATTAGCTTGACCTGTTATTTCCCGAATATGTTTATTCCACGAAAGATCATTAATGAACCTAACTCCGTGATATTTTACGGATTCTACCGTCTCTAATTGGGTATCCTGAATGAAATAGCTCTGTTGTGGGGAGTTATTTTTCCCCCAGAATTTCATTACTACGCATTTTTTCAAATTTAACTCTAGCTGCCACGCATCGCACCATGCTTGGATTGCAGTAAGGTCGTTCGTTAGTTTATCCTTATCTTAACTGCTACGGATTTCCCTGTATACTACAGCGTCGTCTGCAAATAATCGAAGTTTACTGTCTATTATTTCACCAATATCGTTGATATAGAGTAGGAAGAGGAGTGGGCCTATGACACTACCCTGAGGGACGCCAGATGTGACTCTAACTTCGTTGGAGGCTACGCCGTCTACATCTACATCTACAAAATACCCTGCAAGCCACCTCAGGGGTGTGTGGCAGGGGGTGAGTAATCACCAACATGCATTACACTATACCCTAAAGTTAGTGTAACTACGACTAATTATGCATTAGCATAAATCGCTAATGCTTGTCATGAGGCGAAGCCTCACAAGCATGCAACACTACACTACAGATGTCATCAAAATGGAGTGACCTCAATAGACATGCATTCTACAACTACACAGATGGACAGGGACTCAAGACCCATGTAGAAAACATGCTAGGCGTGCTGTTAGTATGTGCTAGGTAACAGATAAGGATTCAAGTATTAGGAGTACTACTACTACTAAGAGCTACACTACCTAACGACAAACCTAGATAAAAGTCTCATGGCAGCTATTATGGTCCCTTATCGTTCGTGGGAAAAATGACATCTTAAATCTATCCGTTCTGCAGTCTAGTTCCCTAATTTTACTCTCATGATCTGATCTACCGTAGTATGTCGGATTTCGTAAAATATTGTCAACGTCGTCAGAGAATAGACCGGTTTGGAACTTACATAATAGATTTAGTCTAAATTTTAATCGACGGTCTGAAAGCTTTTCCCATCCCAGTTGCTGCAAAAGGTCAGTAACACTAACGAGATTATCATAACGGCCTTTAACATATCTTGCCGATCTTCGCTGCACGCGTTCTAACTCAGTTTCCAAGCCTATCTCATAAGGATCCCAAATACTGGCGGCATATTCTAAGTGGGGTCTAACGAGGGAGAAGTAGCTGATTTCCCTAACTTTATCGTCGCACTTGCCAAGTACTCTTTTAACAAATCCCAATTTACGATTAGCTTGACCGGTAATTTCTCGAATATGTTTACTCCACGATAGATCATTAGTCAGTTTAATTCCGAGGTACTTAACGGATTCTACGGTCTCTAATTTTATGTTGTTTATGCAATAGCTGTTACAAGTAGCGTTTTTCCGTTTCCAAAAATTCACAACAACGCATTTTTTCAGGTTTAATTCTAGCTGCCACGCATCACACCACTCTTGTATTGCCTCGAGGTCCTTAGTTAGCGCTTCCTTGTCATTAAAGCTACGAATTTCTCTATACATCACTGCGTCGTCAGCAAATAATCTAAGCTTACTGTCAACTTTATCACCGATGTCGTTTATGTACAAAAGGAACAGAAGCGGGCCTATGACACTTCCCTATGGGACACCCGATGTGACTTTTACTTCATTAGAGATAGCGCCATCTAATACAACCCTTTGCACGCGATTACTTAAGAATTCTCTAATCCAGGAAATTACGTCGTCGTCTAAACCGTAGGATTTTAATTTCATGAGTAGCTTACTGTGTGTCTAATACTACTCTTTGCACGCGATCGCTCAAAAGTTCTCTGATCCAGGAAATTACATCATCGTCTAGGCCGTATGATTTTAGTTTTACTAATAACTTCCGTGGGGCACTCTTCGGCGACGGTGTGCTTCCCGTTGCATCGTTGGGGATGTTTTTCCGATTCCTAGACGCTATTTTCTTCACAGCGTCAAGAGTTATGCCAAGACACTCAGAAACATAACGATATGTGGGATATCTTTTGTCACCAAATTTCTCGGCTTCTCGACGAAAGAAACAAATAACGCTTAAAACCATCCTTAACCCCGTCTCCGAAAATTTGGCACGAGGAGGCATATCGACGGTATGTTTCCACGCAGATCTAAAATGACATTGATGACCATTCTTAAAAATGGCCCTTTCTGCCACTATTTACTGATTCCAAATGACTCATGCACAGAGAGAAAACAACTGGTTTTCCCCCGCAGGTAATGCTTCTAGTAGACTCCCTCGCTCGCCTTACGGACAACCCTCTTGAGTGGGCAACTGGGCGCCTCTCCCTTTCTCTTTCTTGCATGCACCTGGCAGTTGAACGCGCTCTTTTTCCAAAATAAATGCTAATCGATATTGATTAACCAACGAATTCCTTTAAGGTTTTATTAGTGGATTCATGATGATGAACTCGAGAGCTTGAAGAAGGTGTAAACGGCGCGGCGGTTTTCAGGGATGCGCGGAACGGAAAATAACGGATCCGTGCATTTGCATCTATAACTTAAATACTAATCCATTAAATAATATGAAACTTCGTATAACTGTTAGGAAAGAACTTTGCTACAATATTTGAAAAGGAAATTTTGATATCTTGATCCGTGTTGTTATTACGAAGCCGTTAATGCGATGCATCCGTCCGGTACCCGGGAAAATGCATTAAAATCCTGTTTTTAAGCACACACTGAAATCGATATAAACGGTAAAATATTTCGTACACCACCAATAAACGCAGAAATATACAAGATTTAATTAGATGTACTTCATTTTAAAATCGATTGAGCCATCTGTGAGATATTAGTATTCAAACTCGGGTGACGGAATTTTGCAACGGACAGTAATACCTACCCGTCCCAATTCCCAACCTCCCGTCCATATTCCCAACCTCCCGTCCCAATTCAACCCTCCGGCTCTCCGGTTCACGTCCCAAGTCGAAAAGTCACAATAAAAGAGAGTAGGAAATGAAAGTTCTTTAGTTTTCCTTTTCGCCAATAGATGGTGGAGATGAAGTTATCTTATATTGCTGGTGTTATTTTATTTTTGTAAGCCAAAATCAGCATTCAATTGCTATTTGAAATAATTTATAAGATACTTTTTAATACATACTTTTCAGTTAGTAGTTAAGTTTTTCGTTTTGATGAGTCACTGATTATTAATCGTAAGCCAAAATTGTCTCTCACAGTATGGTTTTTCGACTCTTAAAAAGGCTCGGTTCGATTTTCAAAATTTCGTTGACTGAATTCTCTTCAAGCGAAAAAATCTTTCGCCTTTTACTAAAGATTTCCGTGGAGGGGATTCTTTAGTCTGTTGAAGAATTTTTGACTGTGCCCAACAGATTACTGTTGGGCCAAATAATTGGTACCATAAAATAGATTTACATGATCATTAAAACAATGACCTTCTTATGACACTCAAAGTTTGTTGTAAATAAAACTTAACACTAGCATTTTACGGCCTAGTAGATATGGGCTTTATAGTTTATATAGTTACTTTCTCGTAATTGGTCTCCCATGTCAGGTAATCGCTACTTTGAGTAGTTACTCGGTAATCGCTAATCTTTTGTCCTTTGGTCGCCGCGTTGATGTGGTTTAAATATTTAATTTTCAGCCAAAGCAACTTGTAGCAATGAGAACTGTATAATAAAATCCATGCGTATGATTAATTAACACACAGCATTTTATCGCTCAATTAATTCAATTTGAACTCTCCTATAATCGATGACAGTTTCTTTTAAAATGAAGCACATCAAACCAACTTGATTGGAAATGACTCATCCCATTCAGGTATAATATTAAAAAAAAATATTTTCGTATGTAAGCGCCTCTGATATCGCTTAAAAATCAAGCTGAAATAATAGCAATAAAATAGGTCACTTACATGTTATCCATTATAATCATTTGTGTGTGGTCATTACGTTGTTACCTAGTAAATCGGTAGGTGGCTGACATTCGTGCCCTAAACAGCTTATGGTGAGAGCTTGCCCTTGGTGTGATTGCAATCATATGGTTCGAGTGACGAGTGTGGAATGTACAAAGAGGAAATTCTTTTCAAGAATACATTTCCTGGAAAGACTGACCAGAGCAAACCTAGTGAGGCGGTATGTTAGATGGACATCGGATGACCGATAGCAGCGTGCTTAATTCTCATTTACTCTCTTACATTCACTCTCCCAGTTTCTAGTTTCACAGCGCACTGTTCTCCTGACTGCTTTTTGGTCTGCGCCTAGCGGCCAGGGGAACGCGCGAGGTCCCGATTTGTGCTGGAACGAGAGCTGCATACCTGGTGTGGATTCACCCCGTGCCACACACCCTAGTGGTGGTTTGCACGGTACTTCGTAGATGTATTTTAACCTCTAGTGTTTCTACTGCGTGTTCAAAATTAAATCCACCCTGTAAGGCCTGCAGCGGGAATTTTAATCCGCACGATTAAGGTTAATCACTCATAAAGCAGTGTGAGAAATACGGGATGAAGATTAATCATAAGAAAACAAAAGAAATGAGATTCTCTAGGGCAAAGAAACCGGGACTGGTCATAAACGTAGGAGGACTCAAAGTGGAACAATTTAATTACTTGTGTAGTACGCTGGAAGAAACGGGGCATAGTAGCATAGACATTAGGAGGAGAATAGCGCTAGCGAAGGAAGAGTTCAATAATAGAAGGGAGCTGATGACGGGGACTCAAATTAAGGATGTTAGAAAGAGATTGGTAAAGAGCTTGATATGGAGTTTGGCTTTGAATGGGACAGAAACGTGGACCTTGAGAAAGGAAGACGAAACTAAGCTGAAGGCTTTTGAGATGTGGGTGTGGAGGAGGATGGAGAAGGTGCGTTGGACGGAAAGGAAGACAAATGAGGAAGTGCAAGACATGGTGGGCGAGGAGAGGAAACTTGTGGATGAGATTAGGGGAAGGCAGGGTAGGTGGCTGGAAGGGGTAATGAGGGACGATGGTTTGCTGAAGGTCGTGATAGAGGGAAGGATGTTGGGTAAGCGGGGAAGGAAGAGAATCGGTTTTATGGACGGGATGAAGAAAGTTAGGACTTACGCTGAGATGAAGAAAGAAATACTAGGGGTAGATAGGGCACTGCACGTGTAAGAGTATGTTGGATTTTCTCTGACTTTCATCATAACCTCCCTTTAACCGGCAGATTACTCAGATGATGACAATGATGATGATCTCCAATAATTAAGCTGTGAACTTAATACGCACGTGTGTGAAAGAATAGATGAAGAGATTTGGAGGCGTGTGAATGCTGGAAGTAAAGTCGTATGCAGGATGTGGAGAATATCAAGGAATGAGTGTTTTTCTGAAGGAAGTGAAAATTGCAGTGCACAAGAGTGGTCTCCTTCCGAATTTATAATAAGGCAGCGAAATCTGGGTAAAAATAAGAGTGGGCTAAATGCAGTGGGAATGGGGTACCTGAGAAGTGTTTGCAGCAAAAGTAAGATGGATGGGGTTAGAAACGAGGGGGTCATGAAAGAATTTGAAATTAATGTTCCGGAAATGAAAAAATCGTGCTTCGTTGGTACGACCATGTCGAGATAGAATGAGAGAGAGTTGAATAACGAAGCACATATGTATGTATGGATAAGAGTGGAGTGAATGGTGTGAGAGGATGGGGTAGACTAAGTCGTGGATTTGTGATAGAAGAGACTCTTAAGAGGAGCATTAGGAGTGTTTAAGAACAGAGTAGAAGGGCTTGTATGAAGTAATGCATGCGAGCATGACTGAAGCAAAAGAGATTTGCAAGTATAGGGCAGTATGGAGGAAATTATTAAGGAAGAGTCAGTTTTACAGGCCAATACCAAGAATTAATTTTTTTTAACTGGGTCTACACTGGAAGAGAACGAGGTGATGGGAATGTATGAACACACATATTATACATATTATATTTAAAATATATTAACATATTATATTTTTACAAATATACATATATGTATATTTGTATTTCTCGTGGGTTCCTTGTTTTACTAACGACTCCCGAGTGGCTCCCTTCATAACTTCAATTACAGTTTTTTCTCTCCGAGAAAGTGGAATACGTAACATTTATGGATGAATCCAAGCGTTATAACTTCACTTAGGTTATAGTTTCAACAAGTCCCAGTGCTGTAACTTCGTTCTCCGTATTACTTAGAAGACATTACACATGAGACGTGAATACAGTGTTTTCGCGTACCCTTTCAAAACGTGTATCATCAAGTCACTCATCGTCATTTCATATTCGACATTCTACCCTCCAAAGTACATGGTGACGAAGATATACGTAAACATTCACTCTCGATAGTATCGTTCCATGTTGGGATGCCCACGTGATGAATTGACTCGATTCCATGTTTTATGTTTGATCTCTTTTTCTTCCTCCCTTCCTAACTTCCCCCTTTCAGCTAATATGTTTTTCCATTGCACTCGTCCTCTTCCTATACGATGATAATTAAAGAGCGGAAGTTCCTTGCTGTGGGTTACTCTCATTTTTGGCGTCTTCAGGACTTGCAATCCGTCGCTTCTTCAACCGAGTTATTGTGAGACCGATGCGATGGTAGTAGGCCTGAGCGGTTATTCGATTAATTGAATCGTTGATTCAATTATTTTTACTATTAATCGATTATTTCAGCACATCAGCGGTAATTGACCTGATTGTCAATTTCTTTCAAGTGTCAATTGATGTTCAATTGTCAATTGTTATTCAATTCACAATTATTGTGAATTGAATAACAATTGTCCGGTAATCGATTAATTGAAGATTATTGATTCGCTATTGATTGCATGTTGCACGTTTAAACTTGTTCGCTATTGCTCGACGCCGGCCGATGGCCGACGCTGCTGATGCTTGCTGCTCGTACACACGCCAGTGTCTGTCGGATGAACACGCTGAGGTTCTCATCTGCCTGTCTTCAAATAGCGATCTATTTCTTTAATTAATTAATAAAAGCTAACTGATTGTTTTTCAAATTAGTTCTTTCATTCTTTTCTTTTCCAAGCGAAAGCCTTTGAAAAGCATGATCCAATTGAGTCCTGTCAATTAATTGGTTGATGTCAATTAATTCAATGACAATTAATTGACACCCATTTCGATGTCAATTATGTGGCCTTTGTCAATTAATTGAATGACTTCAATTAATTACCATTTCTTCAATTCTCGACGGTTGAATCGACCACATTTTCAATTATTCTTATACTTGATCGATAACGATTTTTTTCGATAATCGCTCAGGCTTAGATGGTTGGGTGGGTGGGCAACATAACTAACCGGAACGGAACCCTTACTAAACAAAGTTACCGGAACTAGGTGTTTTCCAGTTGTGATTAGGTGGAAGTTCACATCTTGCAGAGTGCAATCTCGTGGAGCCGGCAATAAACGTTTAATACACCGACACAGAAATGAGCTATACCGCAGTCATTCTAAGAATAGCCTCGAAATAGGTCAATGACTGATCAATTGTTTTTTTTCGCTTTGCTCAACGATGGCAGATGCGATAAACTTCAAGTTGCGACGCAATGGATTTTAATTAACTTTCGGAGTGAACATCAAGCGTAGGGAGGTAACCCAGTTTATTCGAGCCAATAATTACAGCGAACGGGTCACGAACAAGGGACCTTCTGAAGCGGAAACTTGGTCCAGCAGAATATATTTCAAGAATAACTGGCATCGCGATATTATCCTCAGCCATCCGCCACTATCCGCCATCGAACATCCGAATGAAGAGAAGCGAGTGGTTACGGCGAAACGAAATCTGCGGATCTGTCGAGAGTCTGAAACGATCTCGCGAGGGAGCGATTCGGAGACGGACGAGGGGAGGTGGGATTTAAAAGGGGACAAGAGTGGGATGATTATGAAGGGACGCCCTGCCCCCTCCTTCCTCTTAATCTCAATCCGAGGGAGTATATTATCTCACGCATCGTCTTGTTTGTCTTGCTCTAAGTGTGCGGGGGAATGTGGGTAGAGTGGAGTATGGGGACGGTGAAAGGAGGTTGGAGGATTTCGCATTCCATTCTCGGGAGAGGAGGAACGAGGCAATTAGTATGACGTAGAAGGTTCGTCCTGCGGTTCACGCGGTCTTCCTTCACGCACAAGTCCCAGGGGATAGCGGCAACGACATCTCAAAAATGATCTTTGTGTGACGCGATCATTTTCAGAGATAGCAGCAGCGATAGGGACCCCTATCCCACAATTGAGTAAAATTCATAGTGAAAAAATCAACCCAGACTCCTCGATTTTGCACCGAGTGCTCTAACCAGTTAAGCTTACCCAGGCAGGGTAGCTTAACTGGTTAGAGCACTCAGCGCGAAATCTGTCTGGGTCTCGAAAGTTTGGGTTCGAATCCCAGTCCAGGCGAATGATTTTTTCACTGTGAATTTCACACAATTGTGTGACCACCAGCGGGTGACTCCGTTATAGTTACTGCGTGGCCAGTTCCGCAGTTCTTTGGACCCCTATCCCTTTTATCCATCATTTGAGCACGTCTTTTCTTCAGTCCTTGAGCGCGCACGTGAACATGAACTGCAGCCAATCAGAGCGCACGGCAGCAAATGGAAATGTGACGCCATACGTTAGTTTTGATCAAATGAGACGTGTAAATCATGCAACGAAAATTATGATCACAGTTACAATGAAAATGATCGTGAGATGTGGAAAATGATGACTTAAGCTATCTCTTCCCAATCTTTGAAAAGCTGTGGTTCAAATGACGATCCCTGAAGCTCTACGTGGAAAATGATTGTGTGGACCAGTCTCAAGCATCGCACGAGCCAAAGTGCTTCGGATACTCGCGGTTAAGGGAGGGATGGAAGTGTATTATGGGATTGCTTCAATGGGAGCTTAGGAGGTGGTACAGCCCTTTATTACATAACACACACCGCCATCGCGTAAGATCGCCACGACCGTTAGACCGTAATAGAGTTCGCAATGCATTTATTTCCATTTATCGATGAACTCACACATAATTTTTGAGCGATAACGTTTTTTAAAGCATCCATTAAACTTCTGATGATAAAAAGAATTTCCATCAGTAATTGTTATTTGATTTCACATTCTCAATTGTCGGACAAAATACTCTCCGGCCGAAGTAGCCGAAAGGAAAGAAGAGAAGGCCGGGAGGGAAAGGAAGGGAGAGCAGGGCGGGGGAGAAGAAGAAAGGCGCAAGAATGAAAGGGGGGAGGGGAGGGCTCAAGGAGAGTGGGTAACAAAAGATGGAGCACGAAGCGAACCTTTTCTGAGAGCCGTAAAAAAAATGAGAAGCCTGGTTTGTTAAAAATAAAATTTCTTCCCTTTAACGAGTTTTGCAACCGGCTTACGGTTTAATATATAAACTCATATTTTTTGCAAGAACGACGCTAGAATTCGGCGTAAGAGGGGACACTCCCGAAATGTCCGAAGAATTCGAGAAGCTGCCAAGGGTGAAAGAAAGGGGGAGTGAGGGTTTGGGTGAGGAGGCTGGGGTTGGGATCGGGTGGGGATCAATGCTAGTGAGTCGTATTTTATCTCCTGATGTTTTCTGGGAATGAATCCCCAAGATAAACGAAGAAGGTGATAGTAGGGCTCATTACACGTACTATTATTTTCCGCGCCGCATAAACCAAACTCCTCGCGGTTCTCTAGCACAAAATATTAGCGGTAATGTTTCATGGCTCTCTCCTTGCCCCAGCCCTCTTCAAACAGATAACAGAATATAATAAACTAGAATATAAATTTATTGTTCTAAGACAGTATGTCCTATGGAACATGCATTTGATACAGGAAAAGAAGTTCTGTGGTATAGAAAAATTTACAAGTCACTTTGCTTAAACAACATGAAATTAAAAACCTTTCCAGATATTATCGCAGTACAAAAATAATCTGAAAAAATATTCTTTCAGATTTAACTAAAAAAATTTCAAGTTAAGTTACTACAATAAGTACGGAAACACCAGAATATTTTTAATTAAACTAAAATTACATTCTTTGAAAGAACAATGTCGCCTGGAGTATCATCCAAACCCTTGAATCAGAAATGAGTGTATTCAATACATTGCGCACTTCGTAGACGGTGTGAGTACTAAAAGGGTATGGTGCCCTAATTGTCGTTGAATTCAAATTTGGTGAGATCAGGAGACGGTTTGAAGTTGAAAATCAACCTCTTTACAGAATAATCATAAGAAAACCACATTCATCTCAGTTGAGCAATAGTAACATTAAACACTGTCGCAACTATTTAGCTTTACGGCTGTATGGATGAGAGGATGTCCCAGTAGATTGGATAGCGCTAATGACAAAAAAGAATTCTACATCTACAAAATACCATGCAAGCCACCTCAGGGGTGTGTGGCAGGGGGTGAGTAATCACCAACATGCATTACACTATACCCTAGAGTTAGTGTAACTACGACTAATTATGCATTAGCATAAATCGCTAATGCTTGTCACGAGGCGAAGCCTCACAAGCATGCACCACTACACTACAGATGCCATCAAAATGGAGAGTGACCGTCAATATACATGCATTCTACAACTACAGAGATTGACAGGGACTCAAGACTCATGTAGAAAACATGCTAGGCGTGCTGTTAGTATGTAATAGGTAACAGATAAGGATTCAAGTATTAGGAGTACTACTACTACTTACAGATACACTACCTAACGGCAAACCTAGATAAAAGTCTCATTTGCAGCTGTTATGGTCCCTTATCGTTCAAACGAATTGGTGTGCTTAAGACCACACGGGAGAAGTGTAAGCTTCTATGGCGATATTCTGATAAACATAATACATTTTTTAAAAACTCCACCACTAGGAATCGATCCTATGACCTTCGGTAATTGGGAGGACGACTCTAACCACTACGCCATGTTACTCTGTTACAAAGGAAAAGCGTTCTCTCGAGTTTACATTCGGCATGCTTAGCGTGACGTGAGAAAAAGAGCGTGACGCCCAGAATCCGATTTACCGCCTGCAGAAATTTCTGTGCGTGGTGCGCCTATAGAAGTTTACACTTCAAAAATACTCTCATGTGAGTTATTTAATTAAACTGCCTAAAAGCGAATGGTGGGAAGTAAGCACCAACTTAAGAGATGTATATAGGGACATAGGTAGGTGTGTGATTGCGTTTCATTGCCTAAACGGAGAGAATAGTCACGCATTCGCCAAATGAATTGCTTTAATTTTACGTTTAAATTCCTGTTCATATCTTTAAAAGAGGATGCCATTGACTATGGAGTATGCTGTAAATAACTTAAGAGAGTCAACCTGAAGACGATTATGGCGAATGCATTCGAAACGCCGTCAGAAAAATCCTGAATCAGCGCAGAGGAAAGGTTCGGAAAACCTTGCTCGTGGACGGCACCGTGTAATAACAAGAGAATGAATGAATGCAATGAGGGATGAAGCAGGCTAGGGGGAAGAGAGGATGAAAATTAACTTGCAAACGTCAGTGGTTGGGAGATGTGTCAAAGGATATGGGAATGGTAAAGTAAGTCCTGATGGTATATTTCAGAGTTTAAAACAATTATAAACAGCTGTGAATATTTAAATTTCGCCAAAACGTTTTAATGTAGCACATTTGATTAAATTGTCTGGTTATTTCAAACATTTCTAAAAATGTTTTCTAATTTTGTCTTTGAATGTAAAATATTAGCCTTGAAGCTGCACAGCTGATTAGTTTCTAACATGTGCTTGGCATAAAAAGATTTACAGCCTTTATATTTCATACTTCTTCTGTTGTCGTTCATTTTTGTCATGACTTTTCTTCCGGTTTGTTCCGTATGAAGAGCGCTCTGCTTTATGTCGACCCAACCAACATTTTGGCCTTCGCTTTGGTCCTCGTGTGCTTCATTACTGCGGGCTTTAAAAGTGCAACTACGGAGAGAATTCAGTGAGCTGCATCCACACTACAATGCCTAACTGTGGGCAATATTAAAGAAAAAACATTCCAGTAAAACGGCCTTCACTACCTGCTCAATCTATAATTCAACTATTATTACTCTCCTTAGCATCCCATCTTTACTCTCATAGTATTAAACTATGAGAGTAAGGATGCTACAGGTATTAATGATGTAAAGGTTTACGAGTTGGAAAAATGCCTCGCACATCACTGTTCCTCATTCGGAGATCGCCGGAATATCAGTGTGAGAGATGAATGGAGAAAAATAAAACTGAATTTCTACATGATATTCCCTCAAATTAGGATGTCCATAAAACTGAATTTGTACATGATATTCCCCCAAATTAGGATGTCCAGAATTCCAATGTCAGAATGAGAGGAGGGCATATATTAGACTTATAAGGAAAACAGAAACTCAGCGATAAAAAAAAACAAGCGAGATAGCGCCGCAATGCATTTCACAACTATGAGGCACAACCGTGAACTTTGGTCACCTAACGCCTGACATAATTCATGGAAAGCTCTACTCTCCATTCGTGCTCATAAACTCGGGGAACATAAGGTTCTCACTCAGTGATTCAACCCGAAGGTTGGTTTGGGTAGTTGAGGGTAGAGCTCACCCCGGACTAAGCCACAGGCGTGTGAATTTCACACATTCAGGGTAGGGGGGCCAGTTCCTTTCCCTGGGCCACCTCGCACTCCGAGGATTTTTCTTTTTGTTCGTGGGCGTCCAAAGGCCCCTTCAATCAGTAGCCAAGCGCTCTACCCACTAGGCCACCACGCTCCCCAAAAATGATAATATACAGTTAATTATTATGAATGTACTATTACGCGATACCATAAAATAATTCATTAAATTATCCTACCTAGTTTCGACCTAACAACATTGTGCGGCTCTACGCGCATATACATTTTTCATCTACTCATTCAAGTATTCTACCAGCTGATTGGTAGGTTCTTGGACAGTCCCCATTTTGTATCCCAACCTCATAGAAATTGTCTCGCATTCCCTCCTAAGGATGGCCCGTTGTTAGATCCCTCTTCAATTCTTCATATCTTCTACCTCCTCTTATTTCGTCCAGAATTCCTATCCTCTTCCTTCCTCTCCCACGCTTCCCCAGTGTTCTCCCCTCTATCACTCTCTATACTCACACCCGAAGTTGTAAGGAAGTTAAAACAGCACAATTTAAAGAGACAGTCTTGTCTCAACAGTTAATCGATGTAATCATCTAATTCTTCGTTGTAATGTGTGCAATATGCAATATTTTGTCGGATAAAATGGAGGAGAGCTAATTTGCCGTAAAAATATCCATGCTCATAACCTGATCTTTATTGAAGGAGGTTCTCACATATGACACATTTAACAACTCTAAAAGAAAATAAACATTTAAAAAAGATTATTCCTTCATCCGTTCTTGAGCTTGAAGCTTTCAAATTAAAAACTCCATTCGCTCGAGTACACCAAGAGCCAGCCGGGAAACCCTATGCAGCTGAAACGCTCGCTTGAATAGCCACCACCCGTCGTCCTCGGAATAATCTCTTTATTCCCTCCCTTACACCCGAGGAGACACCGGAAAGAGTCGAACCCCGCCCGCCTGCCTCCAGCCCCTACTCGCTCCTTGCCCGCCAAACCAAAAGATGACTCAAACGGATGACGAGCTGTTAAGAAGGGCTTCTCTCTTCCACGGAGTCGTCGTTGGATATTACTCATCTATATATATCTATAGATAAATGGATGTTGGCATATCTGCCAGAGATTAATAGACTTTGACACCATTTCACCGATCACCATGAATGTTGGCACATATATGTATTTTTCAAGAAGAAGGTTTTTATAATCTTTGGTGGTCTACGCTACGTGTTGGCTTTTGTGCAGTGTTTTCAATTTTTTGCTTATGAAAATTACTTTCGTTCAAGATAGAGGGTTGGAATATTATGTTTATCAAATGGCTGAAAGAATGAAGTTTATAATTCTTTCTATCACTTATCTTTTCCAATTCGTATTTGTCTGAAAATCGCGTTTTTGGCTGCAAAAACGAACATTTTACTCTGAAATCAGCAATAACCTATTTCTTTGACGACCAGATTTTGGTCTTTAACGCATATAAAATTCATTTTGCTTAGTTCAGCTGATTAGGAATGCCAAGCATTTGATTTTGTGCTGTGGTTTATTTTTTTGCTTTTTAAAACCAATTTTACTCAAGATAGAGAGTTAAAAAATATATTATCAGACACCCGAAAAAATGAAGTTTCTCATTTTTTCAATCGATTCCCCTCTTATATGATGAGTTATGAAGGAAGTGTGATCCCGGATAACGCCGGGTAATTCAGCTAGTACAATGGACACGACATGGGCGGAGAACGGGAGGAGGAGTTGAGTGAAGGCCAGGATAGTGATGGAAAAATATCGGTCGATTTTTCGAGCAATCGATTTTTAATCGAAATGAAAAGCTCGACTTTTCAACAAAAATCGAAATTTGAACCAAAAGATCGATTAATCGAAAAAATCGACGGTTCTTTTTTGAAAAAATATACAGTTGGTACAAAAACATGTTTATTATTCATTCGAAAAACGCAATACATATTTGAAAAGTATAAAAAATCCCTAAAAATGTACTTAGAATACATTCTTGAATTATTTGTAGTAAAAATTTACAAATGCACGCAAGTTAAAGTTTGGGGATCACCGCTTGGAACCATTCGGCTTCACTAAAAATTTTTAAGAAAGATCAACTGATTGGGATGCTTTCTTGATAATCTAGAAAGCCTTTCCAATTTTATCGGCCTTACAGAAAAGTCTTTCACATGAGACGGATGACGTTATCACACTCTGATCGCGAAACGGTACGAAATGGTCAAAATCGAAGTTGAAAAATCGAGTTTGGATCGAAACTCGTAAATCATGGCTCGATCTCGATTTCCTCGATCTTTGACATTTTTAAACTCAATTTTCGATTTTAATCGAAATCGATTTTTCCATCACTAGGCCAGGGGGGTTATTTTATAATCTCACTTTAGTGAGAATACGTCATAAAATGTCACTATTTCGTAGTTCAACTCCGCCACCCAGGCGGCGTGACCATCTTCGGATCTCAAGCGGTGAACTGCCGGTCATGTGCTGGTCTTTTAACCAATTCATCCGCTCTGATCCGTATCTTTCAACTCTTGATCCGTTTTATTATCTCCGCCTGCCATTAGTTCCATCTCACCTGTCATAAAGAACGTGACATGGAGCCACCATCGTTTCCACTTGAAGCTTGAGTTGGAAAATAAACAAGGGCTCGAAACATACAAACGATTTTAAATCGTATTGTTGTAATTTGCTAAACGTGAAGAACTTCAGCATTTTCAACTCCAATATATTGGGCACTTGAAGGTATGCTTTGTTTGAAATGCTCATGTTATTATTAACTTGAATTATCTGTGTATATATTTCGTATCGATATTTCCCGAACAATGTTGCTGATACCTTTATTTTCGTGTGCCTATCCGCCAGTGTATGGAGAATGGAGTTCAGTTATTTATACCAAAATTTCATCATCATCTTTCTTGGTAGATATTTCCCGTGCTTGTGAATCGAACACTAATTAGATGCACTTATATTTTTTTATTATTGAGTGATCGCTTTTATGTCGCTTGTAGTTTTGAAGGTATTTAGATTTTCGTGGTATGTACAGTGTAAGATATCTTCCGTAAGATGTTGAGCAATCTGGGTATTCGCCAGTCTCGGCATCTTTTATTTCATATGAGGTAATTGAAGCTTCGACAATTCACGAACCGTTCGTGAGCTGATCATTAAGAGAGGGAAACTGATCTCCCGCCTTTCCACTAAGAGTCACTAAAAAAGGTGAGATTACAAAATAACCCCCCAGGGGTGGAGAGGGTAGTGCATCGGGAGGGGAAGGGGGGCGTGGCTGTTCCTTTCCTCGCCATGGACTTGCGAGGGTCGGTGAGGGGTTCGTGTACTGAGGAGGGTTCGGATGCAGTGCGAATTTTAAGTCCGGCGATGCGTTGTCTGTGGAGCACAAGGGGGATCGTTAGAAAAGAGAATGAATGAAATTCAAAATTGAGGCCCTGGGGTTTACCAAGCAGAAGGGGGGGAAGAGAGATATGTTAGCAATATAAAAACTGCACAGTGATATCAATTTTGCCTCTCAAAAGGCGAGACAAATCGCACATCGCATTACACCACAGGGCAACCTGAATACTGTCACGGTGCGATATCTTATGGATATGGTAGATATATCGCAGTCGGTACGTCGCAATAACGCACGGCCCAAAGGAAGGCGTGGAAAATTGCGTGTAATCTGCGCAAGAAATCGGGAGCCGTTCAGAAGGGAATGTTGAATGCTTGCTTGCTCAGGTGCAAAGAGCACGGGTCGCGCGTCTTCATTACATTATAACCGTGCGAGTCGACATTTAAGAGCAGGGCGGCGGGTGTCGGGGAAAAGGCCTCAGTTATCCTTCATATGAACTGTTAAAGCACTTGGAATCGGTTCTGATATGGCCACCAGTTGTTTGATGAATGGCTTGTTTGTATCCATCGGCCCAAGTTTTTATCTTTATCGTTTCGCGACAGTGGTAAGAGACGCTGGTGTAGAGTGGTAATGGTGTGCCGGGCCCTGGACGACAGGCTGTGACTCTGTTGTTTCCTCATCAATAGGACTCAACCACGGTCGTAGAGAAGAGAAGAAACTGGAAACTGATCGCCTAGGCATGTTCCCTTAAAGAAGTCGTTTCCCCCGGAGGCCGATAGAGGCGCCACCTATCCAGGAGGGCAAGTACCCTATATATTGGTATGCGTAAACAACAGTATTTGCGTATTAATGTACGGTGATAATGAAGTTTATCTCTACGGGCATGGCTATTAATTTGCAACTCCATGTACATTAAACATTTTAAAACTTACAGTTGGCTCTAAGGCGCTCAGTAACAAAAGTATTAGTGAAATTAAAAGTTACATTTCATCGTCGTCTGCATACTAAGTTTTAAGCCATTATTACCATCACATATAATCTATTCCACTGCCAACAGGAGAAAATGGCAGTTATTTCTGAGGAATTTTTTTCTGTTACCAAGTGATGATGGAGTGAGTGATTTTATTCCCCTATGCTGTCACAAAAAGGATTGTCGGCGGGTGCTAGCCTTTATCCAGATTTCGCATCGCCTGGCGTAATCTTCATTACGAGGTCTTATGCGACTGTTATTATTTCTTGCGATCACTTTCAGATTTAAATATGACAGAATCGCGGACTCAACGTAGCAAACGCCCCGGACGAAAGGTTTTTGTTTCACCGCTCGTCATCCCCTAGCCTATTTATGACTTTGGGGTCGAGTATTTTCTCTTCTCCCTTCCCTTTCAGCCCTATCCCTTTTTCCTTCCTATCCTCGCAGCCTCTTCTTTTCCTCGGTCATAAGCTTACGCTTGATACCGGGTGAGGAGGTGGTTCCTGCGCGGAGTACCCGCGAACCAAGTGGTCTAGAGTTGAAGACTAACAACCACCACGGTGGCCTAAATAATCTCCCAATTTTATGTACATTTCTAGTTCCATTTCTTGGCCTTCAAATACCAGGCATTAACATGGAAATGACATTCTCGTGCGAGAAGTTCTTGTACCAAAACGTCGACGAGTGTGATGGGCGATGCGGCACCTTTTAAGGAAAAAAAGAAAGAGGAACAAAAGATTAGCGATGGATGCGGGCGCATTCAGTCGACGCATCGCCGAGGACTCAATGCTCCTCACGGAAGAACGAAAGAATCTAAATGTTATTCATGTGGATCCTTTCCTTCCTCTGCGGACAGCTACCATTGAGAATCACAATTAAGTTCTACGGCAGGTAGTGTGACTCAAATAGTTGATTTGATCACTAATTTTTCTGATTAATTAGCAAAATAGTTTTAATAGCACTTATCGCTTACTTCCTGTACAACCCATACGTCTCTGAGCATCAGAGTAGTGGCCAAATGAATTAATATTTATGTTAATTTGTAGCAAGAGGTGTAGTGTAATGTGGTGAAAATTCATCCCCTGCCAAATATCAGCAGATATTTGCACAATTCATTAAATCTCTTTTTTTATAATATAACGTTTGTTTAACGTTTGTATCCTGTTGTTTAGTACATGTTGGAGAAAATTCACCCCATACCGCATACCCTCGAGGAAGCTTGTAGGGTGCATAACTATGTACATGTGTCGATGTGCAGGGTGCAGCGCAATCCGTTGCTAGGGCGTGTAGCAGTGACTGTTAACTTAACTACCATTGGAGTAGGGGGGTGTAGGGAGGGGGAGGAGGGTACAAAAGAAATGGGGGAAGGGGAATTAGAAATGAGGGAAATGAAGGGGCTGGCGAGTAAATGGAGTGAAATAAGTCTAGCACCCTATTGCATTCCGGGGAGACATCCCAGTTCCTCCCGTAGTCGTGCGACACTTCCTGTTCGTTCCAAGGAGCTTTAAAGCGAAAGGCTTTCCATTGTGTGTTTTTCCGTATTTATTATATGTCAGAGGATTAAGCAGGCATAAATCGATGTCTGCCCGAGTTGTTGAGGGGGAGGCGATAGACGGGGAGCGAATGGAATACAGGGGGTGGCACGAATTGGATAAAGACGGTCGGTCACTGTGTGAGTAGAATACAGAGCGCCCTCTGGAACGGGGAAGAAAGGGAGACTGATGGGCTTTTGTGCGTCGGCGTGTGTCTCCCCTCCACGGCATAGAAGAGTGATTAATGCGAAGACGGCCTTAAAGTGTGGTTCACATGGACGGGAGGTGAAGTTTCAAGGGGCCGAGAGAGCATTCGTCGGAAAAGCAGAGGAGTTGGAGTGAGCAGCATTCACAAAGGGCTAGCGCATTCGTATTTACATTTGAACGACGAGGGCCGTTGGGATTAGATCCAGGATAGGGCGAGAGAGTGTAGCGCGCTTACTATATTGCCTTTTTTGAAACTGACGAGTGTCTCATCAGCTGAGACGATTCTTGTCACGCTTCAGGCACGAGACGTTTGAACGTGGCGGCTGTGTTCCCTTTCCTTTGAACATCGATAACGTGTCTCCGGATGGGACCGGCGAAACGCCATCGCTAAGTCCCCAAGTACGTGTCACTAGATAAGAGTAGAATTTTCACTTGTGTTTAGTGACATAGCATCATTACTAACACTTCACACCGCTTGATATGTCCGGAATTATTTTGTTCTCTTCACGAAGTAGTATCTCGTAGCATTCATAAATTAATAGTATTAGTAATATTAACCACTAGATGTCTCTTTAGCAGCGTGCTAAACGCTCATTTACGTAGCACTCTCCCAGTTTCTAGTTTAATTGCGCACTGTTCTCCTGATTGCTTTTTGGTCTGCGCCCAGCAACCGGGGGAGCTTGCGAGGTCCCGATTTGTACTGGGACGATTGCTGCATGCCTGTGGTGGAATCACCCCGTGCCACACACCCTAGTGGTGACTTACAAGGTACTTCCTTTATGTAGGTGTACGTTCGTTTATTTTATCATTCAGGAAAGTCAATAAGGAAATGGGTAGGCTTGACAGTGGCAAAATAAATAGTGCCATAAATCAGTTAAACGCGTCGTACAAATAAAAATTTGTAGAAAAGTACTAAGTATTTGAATTAGTCATGAGTACTAGGGAAAGAGGTGCTGCACCCCTCCGTGCCGACTATCCCTATCGAATTCAGATAGTATCTTCGTGGAATTTGGAGTGTGGGTGTATGTATGAGCGCTTGGCTGTTCCATGCAGGGCCGAAGTCGGTCCACTTGTGCACTTCGACGGGGATTTCAAGGGGAGACGTGCGCACTGCACTCCGGCCCTCGCTGGTTCCGGCCGAGTGAGAAGGAGATGGATGGACATGAATGGAAGCGAGAGGGAATCCGTGTCCGATTGATGCGAGCAGAGAGAGAGTGGAGCCGTGAAGAAAGAGTGGCACGCGCTTGTTGGGAGAGGGAAGTGCAGTGGGGACGGGCGGGTTGGGTGCGGGGGAGGGGGCAGGGGTAGAAGAACGGGGATAGGAGCAAGGGTGAAGAGAAGCCGTGAGCGGGCATTGGACTGCTCCCCATCGAAGGTGCAGAAAGGCCCCCCCGCTGCCGTTTCACATCTCAACGAACGGACAGAGAAGTCATGTATGCACTATGCACTACACGTGGAAAACCCCTCCACATGGAGCCCGAATAGGGATGGGAATCCGCGAAATGTTCCTCGCAACCGGTAACCGAACCTGCCACTTCAGAAATACCGTAGTAATACTCCAACCGCCACGCTAACCCCATGCAGAGTCGTATATCTGAAGTAGAAAAAAATGAGGGCGGTCGAGGGTTGCCAGGCCCGCCTTCTTCGTCTGTGGGTCCCTTCAGGGTCTTAGCAGACAGACGCCGGCCTCCTTTCAGCATTCCTCCGTCGCAGATGGGAGGATTCTGAGCGTGTTGAGAGAGGGGTCTGTCTCCTTGTTGCCATCCCACCATTCCGTGCACTGCTTCCGTTTCGAGACGAAGGGGATGATTCCGGGAGCAAGGGTGGGGGTGGGTCGGGGTGGGGGGAGGGATGAAGGCCTGGAGAAGGAAGGTGAGCCCACGAGGGGCCGCCCATGGAAGGCGAACAACAGAGACCCTATATTAGGATCCTAATACAGTGCCTTTAGTGAACACCACGGGCTGACGTTCTCAAATGAGAGCGAGCAGACGAAAGGATCGCCGCATCCCCGTCCACGAAGAAAGCATCCCCGTTCAGTGACTTGAAAGGTATTCCCCCCAAGGCCCCGTAATTCGCCGCTTCTCCTGTCCACTAAGTCCCTGATTGATGCGGAAGGGGCTGACACGCCGAAGGGCGACGGTGAGGCAACACATTCGAATGCCTTGTATTTCGTTTCCATTTCTTTGCAATGAAAATTATCGTAGGGTGCCGTGATGCCGCAGGAACTGAATAGTAATCGCGCGTTAAACGCACCGTACCCGTGCGGAAGAAAATTGGCCCCATATTTCCGTAACGTATCTTCTAGAGGAGTATTTTTTTACGACATGCCCTCATTAAGATAGAAGAAAAAGATGGGGATTAATCATTAAAGACTAGATATGAAAACTTGTACACCTAAAACTTACACTAGAAAGAGAAATTTGCGAATAGCTGCGGAGACGTAAATGAAAGATGTCAACACGCTCTGGGGCCTGATTCTGATGATTTCCCGATGCTCAACTTTTCCACCAAAACGTCATTAGTTTCCACCAAAACGTCATGACTTTCCGACACTACGTCACATGTTCCACCTTCCACCATAGAATCGTTCAGTACATCGTTCATCGTTCAATGACTGGTGGAAAGTCAAGCTTCCCTTCCACCCGTCATCCACTTGGCGGAACAGCGCTAGTGTCGTGGTGGAAACTTTCCGACGGAAGTAAGCGTGCGGAAGGTAGACATTTTTTTGTTCGCGGTTTCGCGGTAAGTTGGAAATCGGCATAAGTTTGTGATGTTCGGCTCTCCAGAGGGGGTCATTGAGCCATTCATTTAACGGATAAAGAGTCGTTCAATGAAAGAATGGTGGAACTTTCCACCAGTCATTGACTGGTGGAAAGTTCCACCAGTGGAAACGCGAACAAAACAATGTCTACCTTCCGCACGCTTACTTCCGTTGGAAAGTTTCCACCACGACACTAGCGCTGTTCCACCAAGTGGATGACGGGTGGAAGGGAAGCTTGACTTTCCACCAGTCATTGAACGATGTAGTGAACGATTCTATGGTTGAAGGTGGAACATGACGACGTAGTGTCGGAAAGTCATGACGTTTTGGTGGAAACTTATGAAGTTTTGGTGGAAAAGTTGAACATCGGGAAAGCATCAGAATCAGGCCCTAGTTCACACCTACTAGCGAATGCCGCGATCTTTTGGGATCCTGCACAGAAACATTCAATGCGAAGGAAAAAAAAACAAAAACGAAATCCGCACGTTTTCTAAAAACTGCTACCAGTGAGCTGAGAGTGTAACACAGCTCCACTCCGCTATAGTTAGGCCCCGTCTCGAACACGCCGCGAGCATTTGGGACCCTCCGTAAGAAATATTTAATATGCAAAATAAACAAAATACAAATGAATGTCGCAAGCTTCGTTAAAACTGCTACGAGCGGTCAGACAGTGTTACAAGGCTGGTGGGAGGACTAGATTGGGAGCCGCACGTAGAGGCTGCACGTCAGGCTAAGGTTACTTGAAAATACAGAGTAAAAGGGAGATGCGGAGTGTAATATTTTTACCCCACACTATATCTCTACAGAGCTGATGTAAGCAATCAAAGACGAGAGATACACTGCCGAACTGATGGGTACAAAAATTCCTAATTCCTCTGTACCATTTGTAGCTGCAACCAAAACGACGTGAGATACTACTGAGGGAACACGATAACATACGGTTCACTATCGTCCTTTACCTCTTCCAATCCCCTTTTCCACTTCCCTGCCTCTCTCAGTACTGCTGCCATCACATGCACCACACGCCCCTGTGAAGGCTTTCAGAGTAACATGTAGATGAATGCCACTAAAAATATCAACTAATGTACTAACGCACGTCAGTATCAAATGCAAGTCTGCCGCATATCTCGACTGCGGGAAGGAAACGGTGTTAAAGTAAGAACGAAGACCCTGGGAATCAAATCGTTATTAATTTACCGAACACCAAGCCCTAAATATTTTTGCAATAGGCATATAAGTAGTGAGCATTTATACCGGTATCGTATCGTGACTCTACCGTAAATTACGTTCTTCTATAGCGTTTCTTGGCAAAACACTTGTAGATTGCTATGAATAAAGTTTCTACCATACATTCTTCACAATGAATAGCTGTGAACGTACATAAGCAACTTACATGCGTTAAAGGCTTCCACTATCCAAAACCTTAGTGGTTATGGAACCTCTTTGAATTCGATTGTGTTAGTTTTTTGTTAATAGGTATTGCATTATTCATATTAAAACATTACTATAATTTTCCTATATTCTAAATATATTTGGATAAAAAATAACATTCATTATTTTACTTTTATTACGATTCTTAAAGTTATTCTTGCGTTTCAATATCTAAGAGATTGGTTGACACTGCCACGAAAATATTTTCAAAATTAATGTTTAAATTCAAACGTTAAAGGCCGGATCAAGTGTTCAGAGAAGCTGAGGATGTTTATCCTAATCCTCATAGTTAATGACCGGGGCAGAAATTGTACTCATTTTTCGTCTACCTGCTAATAGATGCGTAATAAACCTTACTATACGCCACTGTGCCGGCGAGCAGGGTAGTAGATGTGAAAGTATGTGTAAGGAACTGCTCAGGAGAATAAAAAGTTATGTTGGCCGTAATTAAAACTACTATCTTGAAGATATCATAGAAGAAACATAAAACCATCATTACAAAAACAAACTCTGACCACGTGATTTCGAAATCAAGATTAGTCTCTTCCTTAGTACTAGTCGCTAAGGCAAGCCTCTCTTTGTGGAATCGGGCGTCAAATTGTAGAACAAGGTGTATGCGTCCTTCAAGTATTAGCCAGAATTTAATCCTAGTAAGCTCCTTCAGGACAGCTGAAAGTGAGGGAAAATGTAATGTGTAGGGAGGAAGTGTCGAGAAAAGCCCAAGAGAGAGGGCAAAGAGAGCGCCTGCCGCTAATGTCATCCGACTTGTGGAAAGTTGGAATGGAGCCGGAATGCGGAGTTAAGTCGGAATGGGATAGGGATTCCCCGCGGGGGATAGATCGCTGCGGACTTCCCAGAATGCAAAGTGACGGGGGGAAGATAATTTTGGTGGTTAAAGGATGCCGGAGTGGGAGAAACAATTTGAAAGGATAAAGGGAAAGAGGAAAGTCTTGGAAAAAGGAGAAGATTGGTTTAAAGAGGAGAAGAACAAAGAGGATCGATAATACGGAATGAGCAGATAGAGAGAAAGAGGAGGGAGGGAGAGAGGGTTGTTGGGCGGCGAACAAATACTTCTGGGATATGGGCGAGGGGGTGGCCAAGTGCCGAGATGAAGGGATGACGATATTCTTTTGTCCACGGTTCAGATTCGCCCGCATCGCGGTGTTTCTTTTTTCCTTTTCACATATTCTGAAATTCCCTGGCGAAGAAATGTGGTCCATACATGTCTCCTTCGCCTTTTTATTCCACCCATCCGCAACCACTCTTATGGTGACTCTTGAAATAAATAAATTTAAGTAGTGACGATGTGTTGACGTGGCTATAATTATTACATATATTGAACATTATCAACATCCTCCAAAATTGGCGTATAAAAGATAACGAACACCGTACTGACAATATTAACCTTTGAATGCAGCAAATATTCAAGGGGCTCATCGAAGAAACGAGTGAAGTGCGTTCATGAAAAAGAGGAAAGGGGACTAAATTAGCCTAGGGGCAAGGTGGTGAAGTATGATATTCCATTGAAGATTGCCATGGGACAGTGTCAACACTGGAAGAGCTTTCAGAGGAAGGTCAAGTGGTACTGTAGCGAACCACGTTGGAGCGTTCGAGACCAGAGAAAGCAACCAAGACGGGAAAAAGGCATCGCCAGATTGGAGAGGACGGATCGTAGGGCTGCACCCAACCAGGCTGGTGGTTAACACACCTCGATAATGTCGAAGAGATTATCACCGCAAAAAATATATTAAAACCCGCATGTACCCTGCAATCAGCGTACTGGTCAGTTTCTATAGCAGATATATAGTTTCTATATAGAAATACATATTACATATACCCTGTAAATATCCCTATAAATAAATATATTGCACGTTCCCTGCAATCAGTATGCGGGTCAGTTTCCACAGTAGGAACATATAGAGTCTAGCATAGAAAATTACTTTAAATAAGTTCTTTTTGCGAGCAAATGTTCATCCAGACAGCCTGATACCCTTTTGTACTCCTCGTCACGTTCCGTTCTCCCTCTTCTCCTCACATAGCTGTAAAACTGCCCTTCAGTCATGTGCGCATTATCCTGAACTGCCGGATGTGTAAGAGTATCGTCAACTAACGAGTCAGAGCCGGAACTGATTGGCGTTGATGACTCGGGTAGCACATAGAAATTCTCCTTTAGAAGGAATGCTTGTATAAATATCAATCCTTAATTACTTTCAGCTTCAACGCAACGTGCTGTTTTTCCAATGATGACGACCCTCCTCGGGTGACATTATTCTAGGAAACCCCAAGCAGGCAATTGACGCGGTGTAGCCAGAAAAAAATTAACTTAACAAGACATTTAGAACACTATTAATCTTCATTCGTGCATGTCTGAGGTCACGAGCTTCATTTTGGTGGTTTTATTTTCAGCTTGTTTGTGGAGAATAAATTGTCTAGTAGCTTCTCCGTGAGGAATTAAAGGAAAAAGTAGGCTGAAGGAAACATTAAATGTGTGAGGAAATTTCTCTTATTTCATAAGACACCCTGAGTGTTAGACATTATAGCTAATGAAAAACACATTTGATAGAATGCGGGTAGATAAAAGAAATTCTACTTCTTGTTTTAAGTACCTTTTAAAATTTGAATAATTCAAAATAATTACCCATCCATTTCCAGGCATATGAGTATGTTATCATAGCTGTAAGAGGCTAAAGAAATATGGTGGGACAGTTTTTGAGTTAGTTGGGTGCTATTCATTGAAAGCTAATTTTGGTAATCCATGAATGATACTTTATTGCTCTCAGAGGCTCGCAGGGATTACAGAAGCTCCCGGAGAACAATGTGAATCAACTGGGAGAATGGGATGAAGGTGGAGAGCATAGAAAGACCAAAGTATTTGTTTTGGCAAGGGAGAATGAGGAGAATTATGAGGGCAAATGGTGGAGTAATTGAACAATGGAGGATGTTTTTGTGTACTTAGGCCAGATGTTTGCGAAAGATGGAAGGATAGATGATTTAGAAGAATAGATATTAAGAATTAGCTTTATAGGCCTATCACCGGAAGTTTACCTTTCTTGACCTTACGTGCAATATGTACAGGCGAAAGCTTATGGCGTTCGGATGCGCGGGGTTTGTGTTGTCCGCGTCATAAAAATGCCATATTTTTAAATGCACTTATGCATGGCACAAATGCCATGTCTTCGCTTTCCCCTACGTTCATTTTCCCTACCCCTTCCACCAAACTTTACCCCTCCATGACGTCTTCTTCTGCGCATCCGAACGCCATAAGCTTTCGCGAGAGCTGTACGTGCGTATGTACGAGTGAATGAATTCTCTTGTTTCGGTTCTAAGAACCCATTTCATGAACCGCGATTCTGAGCAACCTCATTTGTGAACACTTTTTGTAAAGATTGCGTTAAATGCACACGAATCGCCTACCATGGTAGCCCAGCTAGTGACACGTCAAAGGTCACCGGTTCGAATCCCGCTTTGGATACGGATATTTTTGCCGATCATAAGCCAAACTGTGGAAAATAACGTTAGCAGTTGGAGAAACGGAAAATTACTACATACTTCTTTCTCCTTAATCCTCGTTCACAACACTTAACTCGGCGTAACTTGGCTTGACTCGGCACAACGCCAGAGAAAAGCGTCGACCAGTTCACAGCGACTTACAGCGGTGTAACTCGACTTGGCGTAGCCTGGAGTTGAACCCAGCTCAACTTTCTCTTAATTCCAGCCAATATCATGGCATGCTCTACTATCGATAGTCGCGCAGCAATCGATTGCTATACTCGATATCTCCTCAAGCAGCCATATTGAAAACGTGATTTTGTTGTGAAGTCGCATGTGGATACGTTAAAGCAGAAATGTATGCGGATAAATTGATCAAGTCAGTGCGAAATAACCCTCACATGTTCAATAAATCTTCCATTTTAATACCTCTATTGTTCGACTCACTGTTTACAATTGATACTTCACCTCAACTGAGCTGTTTAGGGGGAGCCAACTACAACTCTCGAAACTCACGCTATCGATAGGCCTCATAAATCGATTGTAAGATTGAATTTGGCAGTGGTGCGCTGTGATTGGTTAGAAATTTCGCTTACTGGTTCGCCTTCGAAGAGAGAATAAGTCAAGTTACGCCAAGTTAAGTTGTTGTAAATGAGGCTTAACTGCTATCGGGGTAGACCTTGGAATTTCAGATGAGAGAATTGTAATGTTATTTCTCCTTCGCGCCTCCTGGGAGTGCGGCCGTTGTCGTGGAAGAAGCAGTAAGGAGCACGACGTGTTCTCAGTAATTGGGGCTCCAGGGTCCCTGCTCCACTAATCCCTTTGCAAGTTGGATTTCTGTAAATATTCTACATCTACATCTACTTCTACAAAATACCCTGCAAGCCACCTCAGGGGTGTGTGGCAGGGGTGAGTATTCACCAACATGCATTACACTATACCCTAAAGGTAGCGTAACTACGAATAATTATGCATTAGCATAGATCGCTAATGCTTGTCACGAGGCGAAGCCTCACAAGCATCCACTACACTACAATTATGCTCACAATGGAGAGGGACCGCTAATATACATGCATCTTGCAACCACACAAATGGACAGAGACTCAAGACTTATGTAGAAAACATGCACGGTGTGCTGTTAGGACTAGGTGACAGATAAGGATTCAAGTATTAGGGAGTACTACTACTACTAAGAGTTACACTACATATCGAAAAACCTAGATAAAAGACTCATTGGCCGCTGTGGTGGTCCCTTATCGTTCGTGGGAAAATGAGATTTTAAATCTGTCCGTTTTGCAGGTTCCATAATTTTATTCTCATTATCTGATCTACCGCAGTATGTCGGATTTTGGAAAATATTATCAACGTCGTCAGAGAATAGACCGGTTTGGAACTTACATAATAGGTTGAGTCTAAATTTAATCGACGGTCTGAAAGTGTTTCCCATCCCAGTTGCTGCAAAATGTCAGTGACACTAACGAGATTTTCATAACGGCCTTTAACGCATCTTGCCGATCTTCGCTGCACTCGTTCTAACTCAGTTTCCAAACCTATCTCATAAGGATCCCAGATACTGGCAGCATATTCCAAGTGGGGTCTGACGAGGGAGAAGTAGCTGATTTCCCTAGCTTTTGCGTCGTTCTTGCCAAATACTCTTTTAACAAATCCCAATTTACGATTAACTTAACCGGTAATTTTCGTTTATGTTTACTCCACGAGAGATCAATAGTCAGTTTAACTCCGTGGTATTTAACCGATTCTACAGTCTCTAATTTGCTGCTGTTAATGCAATAGCTGATACAAGGAGCGTTTTTCCGTTTCCAAAAATTCATAACAATGCATTTTTTTCAGGTTTAATTCTACCTGCCACGCATCGCACCACTCCTGTATTGGCTCGAGGTCCTTAGTTAGCGCTTACTTATCATTAAGGCTACGAATTTCTCTACACACCACTGCGTCATCTGCAAATAATCTAAGTTTACTGTCAACTGCTTCACCGATGTCGTTTATGTACAAAAGGAACAGAAGTGGGCCTATGACACTTCCCTGTGGGACACCTGACTTTTGAATGTGACTTTTACTTCATTAGAGATAGCGCCATCTAATGCAACCCATTTGCATGTGATTGCTTAAGAATTATCTAATCCAGGAAATTACTTCGTCGTCTAACCCGTAGGATTTTAATTGAGCGCATATTGATGAGCTACTTGATCCACTTCCTTTATTTTCTCACTCAATGGCCAATGGTGAAAATTATGTGGTGCTGAGATATTGTATTTAATTATTATTGTTCAATAAAACCTTTATTTTGATGTACATACAACATTTTATTTTAATATAATTTTTACGAAGGTGCTTCAATCATCGTGAACTGTTACAGTCATTACCGTTTGTAATATTGTCGTTTTTTTGTAATGTCTACTTCAGCAGTAAAGTAATGCTGTAAATTTTGTTTTCTTATTCGAGTAAAATTTTCCCACACGACTGGCAGCCATTTTGTTAACTGTACCAATGGTTTGCTGGACAGCCGCTAGCAATCGCAGCTAATAGTTCTGCAAAGGTTACAAATAGATTTGTTGAAGGAACAACCGAATGGTGAAATTTCAGTTTTGTTTGTTGTCCCTAAAAATCGCTCCGGTGACGGAACAAATCGTATTTGTTAGTCGAGCAAACGCTGTTGTAATATAAGCCAGTGCGCTTTGCACCTATAAAGAATGAAGCTTAGCAAATGCCGTTTGCTCAAGCAGCAACCAGTTCTGCTGTCACTATATTGACAAACTAGCTTTGCTGCAATAGCATACGGTTGGTAACTTTAACAAGTTTTTTTTCTCAGTGCAGCTGTATCGAATCTCCAGGATATTCTGCTCTCTAATTAGTTCGCCATTGGAACTCCCTGAAGCCGTAAACCCCACTCATTTCTCTCATAGCAATAAAAAACCCAAACTAAACCATTCTCCGCTCAATGATTTTGACAGTCAGACTTGGCTTATGCTCTTCAACTAAATTTATTGGAAAGCAGACTTACTCAGATTTTTTTAAACTATTCCTTTCGAGGACCAAAATGAGAAATAAATAAATCTATCTACGCTTATTGCCGAGGGTTCTGCTCTAATGACGATAAAATTTCAATTCCCAAAATGATATCTTTTTTTCTGCGAGTTGGGAAATTTAACCTTGATTTGGTTCGCACATCAAGGAAAATCTTACAAATAGAATGATGTAATGCTATGTAAGATTTCCCTCGTTTGCTTTGGAAACAAAATCACTGAGACCGGAATGAAGTGAGCGCTAAAAATTAATGAAATTAATATGTAATGTTATCACTGATCCAAAATGAAATCGGGAATAGGAAATTTTGCTGGCAGGTTCTAAAATTCATAGCATTGGAGTAATTTTGAACCAGAGCCAGAGGAAATGCACACTGCTGACTTGTCGACTATGCGCTCAAGAAGTTCTTATTCGCTAAATGGTAAAATAGGCTCGTTCTAACAAATATGGAATCAGAACACTGCTGTGGACGGAGGAACTACCTACAAATCCTGAAGGCACGATGGGAGACCTAGTAAAATTATTTTATCGCAATAACGTATTTAGTACACATAAAAGTTTTCCTGAAAATTTGGTAAATTTTCTCGGGAATTCTTCACCAGGTTAAATTGATAAACAGCACCGAATTTTCAACCGACGACTCGTACATCGTCATCAGAGCCATTAATTTTTAGCGCTCAATACATTCCGGTCTCAATGATTTTGTTTCCAAAGCAAACGATGGATGAGTCGTCCGTTGAAACGTCGGTGCTGTATACCAATTTAACCTGGTGGAATTCCGGAGAAAATTTTACGAGCATCATTCGCCGGGAAAGAATAAAATCCTATTTTCTTGAAAATATTTCATAAGCGAAGGCCCGAGTGCAAGTTACAAGCACCGGAACGAGGCGGTAGAGCAACGTGGTCGTCTTGCTCTTGAGCGCGCCTCTCGCCAAGAGCTCGGTCTTCATCTCGCGAAGAAAAAGTGTCGCTCTCCTCAATTTCATTCTTTTTCCCTTTTCACTGGATACTCGGTCCTTTCCGAGAGAGGATTCGGGAAAGGGGGGGGAGGAGGGGGTGGCGGGGGAGTGGGAGGGGGGAAGGGATAGGTCACCGCGGGTGAGTGGAGAGAGGAAGAGGGAGGAAATGACGCAATTCCTGGAGAGGACGAGCGGAGGGGAGGGGCGACGGGTCTCGTCGGTCGGTTGAGGTTTGCTGTGAGGGGCGGGGGGGAAGGAGTGCAGGGTGGGGGGGGTTCGTGGAGGGAGTGGAGAAGGAGTGTGTGTGTTTATTAAAGGGAGAGCGAGGGTGCCTAGGGTTCCACGAGGACGGATGGGGAAGGAGTAGGGTTGCGAGGAGGGTCGTACGGCGGCCAAAAGGGGAAAAGAGAGAGGAGATAAAAGTTAAGAAAATAAAAGAGAATCTGTTGCGGCGACTGAGGGGGAGCGCTCCCTTGGGGGAGGGGGGAGGAGGGGGGCGTCATTCCAGGGCACCTTCCCCCTCTCGTCCCTCAATTCCCCTCCCCCACCTCCACCACTTGCCCTCCTTCCACCCCCGTCGACGTTGGTTCCCTCAGAACCCGCGAGGTGGCGTGAGGGGAGACGATGCGTCGCCTTCACATCCCTCACACATCTTTCTTTTCCCTCGCCCTCCCTCCCTCGTCAAACCCCGAAGGGACCGCTTGCTTCCAAGTGCAGGGCTACTCCTCCCTATACCCTCGAGAACTTTTCCCTGCTGCCTGAATACCCTGCCTCCCTCCGCCAGTTCTCGTTTTACTCTTTCTTTATTCAGCCGTAGCCAACCTTTTTCGATTTTTCGAACCCCTTTGTAACTCATTTCCTAAAATGGTGACCATTTCACAGAAACAATTAAATATTTTACATTCTCACTGCTATTTCAATCTTAAAGCCACCATTATTCGTGGGTTTTTTACGCATACCCTTGAACCACAAAGGGGTACGCTCACCAAAGCTATAAAGTACAGTTTGCTCAAAACATGTAATGGTTGTTTTCATTTACTAATTCAACACACTAAAGTCAAGGGTTCATTGCCATCACTTACAGATCTTGACACATAGGACAGAGTGCTGAGGAAAATATCTCCGACTAACTAGCACCCACTGGCACCTCAACACTCCCTCCCTTGCCGTCAATTGCAGAGCGCTCTGACATGTCCACAAAGGACTTAATTTTTTGCAAATAATCTAGAGGGTAATGTTCTTTACTGAATTACTATTCAAATGCATCAAACTACTTCATTTAATTCAAAACTTTCTTAACCCAATTAGTAAGTTATGCTATTTTTGTCGTGCTGTATCCGGCGCAAACATGAGCCAGTGAACAGCGGACTATTGCCGTTTGAAATTCACTCTAGTCTCAATGGTTTAACCAACAGGTCTCGATTTTCAATCCTTAAGTAGGTAACGGGATTTTCGTTTCGATACAGAGCACTAATCTCGCATAAGGAGTTGACATTGGTAGGAAACGGTATCTTCCGAGATTAAAAAAAATATTCTTGCAGAATTCGTAAGTTAAAACAAAAAAAGCATGAGACAAATTTATCGCGTAGCATAGTGAGGTATCCGTCGTTTCCAGCATGAAATTCATGAATTGAAACCCAAGATGGGATTAATGTGCAACTGGAGTTTGATATGGAAATATTGAACTATTTCGGTAGATAATATGACTCACTGATCATTGATATTCAATATTTTCATGATATGCATCAATTTCAGAATATCTTACAAATTTAAAGCTAGTTTTTATAACAGGTAGTCCATGATATGCATGACAACACTCTATTAGGAAAAAACGGTCTGTTTCAATGAATGAAGGTAAAATGAGCAAGAAAGTGGCCAATTAATAATTTAAAACCATCATCATGTGTCTCCTGGGAGGATAGATTCCGATACCGTTGAAACGCTTTGAAGTTAAATGAGCAGTTTTAATTAAATGTGGCATGCGATTTTATTTGCAGGTAATGGGGTGCAACTCCAGTACCAGGACCACCATCACTCCTCATCACTGCGGGAGAACAATGAATGACAGACGGTCATCAGTCGGGGACACAGCGTTCATTGCGTTGTCAACAGTGCCATCAGGGAGTGTCACGTGACGGGAACACGGTAGGGGAGTGAATCTTTTACCATCATGTACCATACATTGGTGCATTTGTAAATTTAGGAGAAGGTAAATCGCACGGCCTGGGTCCATGAAAATTCCACAGGAATTGGGGAGAGGGATCAGGTGACATCGACATAATTAACACCAGAGGTTCTCAACCCTAGTAGTAAGACAGAAATGGCCATTTACAGTTCACAACTAGGAACGAGTGCCTCATACCATACCACTCGTGCTAGAGTCCGTCCTCTTAATATGGTTCCTAATACTTGGAATCCTTCGGGTTCCGATTTCATTGGTCATGAATACTCCTATACTTACTGATTCCACTGCCATCCAATATTCTCTTCTCTATGACTCACCGAGAAATATATTAACTAACTTATGCGCTAACAATTTATCGTGTTTGCACTTCCACTACCGAATTTAATATTTGTGTAGCTTTGCATACGATAGCTCTGGTTTTCAAATTGCTACTTTATCACACATTCTCAGGTTTTGTGTTGATTTTTGTCCTCCATGCATTGCAACTACTGCACAATCTGCTACGAAGTATTTGAGCCACTGCCAGACTTCTGGGAGAAAGTCACTGGGGATTGACATCACGTTTCCTCACTGAAATTTTGGAAAAGGCTGACCCACTCTTTCTTAAAAAATAATTCAATGTATCATGAGCAAGGAGGTTAAAATGAAATGGAGGAGGCATGACCGTGAACGCTCATGGGCGAAAGTGAAGCAAGAATAGGGGTGCTTGGGAAGGATTTTGTGCCGAGTATGTGTTGCCAAACCAGTCACAAAACATCGCTTTGTCTGCGGGTTTTTTTCGAAAATCGAACGCGACCGCCGGACACGTAAGCCAAAGGAAGGTCTAAAATGTGCCGACTGCAATGGCGGAATTGGATTCGAGAATCAAGTGGTATGTCGCCTCCATTTCTTTTCTAACCTCCTTGATCATGAGGCATTAATTGTTTACCGCACTTCTCCTAACAAATGAACTGATATTTTCGTTTCTGCATCGCGACATCATTGGTTGCGGCGCTAAATGTGTCGAGCCAATAGATGCGAATGTAAGGCAGCACTGATGGAAAGTCACTTGGAAATAGCCTTGGCAAGTAACTGGTCTCCCGAAGCGACCGAATCCCTTCCCTATGAGTTCCCACGACCCCCCTCCCACCCGTTGCCATGGAAGCGTGCAGGTGGACGGACGATGGGACCTCTAGACGGACGAGGAGGGCAGTGCCGCCGCGGCGCTGACCACTTCCGGCGCGTCGACCGCGGTCGCGACCTCCGTTGTGTGTATAGCAGGCGGGTGAGCGGTCACAAGACCAACCCAACCCCTCCTTCCCACTACTTCCCTTCCATCTCGATCACGAGTCGATAGAAGGCAGACTGACTGCCTTTTTGTTGTTGTGCTGAGTGAGAGAAGAGCATACTAGCTGAGCGTACTAGCATACGAGCTGGCATAACTACTGCTAAAATCGACGTCAAAGATGGGTGCTCACAAAATGTACCCTTCATTACGGGCGCAGCGAATCTTACCAGTAACCAGTTGACGATAAGTTTTCATCTCGCGAAGGAGGAAATTGGCGATCTACTACTGGCGATTGGCATTCAAAGTACTACAAGAAATTACGTTGCGGACCGCTAAATGTTGAACAATCGGCCCACGGGGGTAGCATTACAAGAAGAAAGTGAATCCACTGGCCTCGTATCAAAAGCGACGGCGACGGGCTCGTTGCCGCGGGCATCGGGACGGTCGAAGGAGGAAGAATGCCAAGACGCCTTCGTTTGTGCGTCTCGTCAAATTGTCATCGTCTTCGGGTCACTTCATTTCACCCCCCCCTTCCCCCATCCTCCCCCCTCCCCCCCTGCTGGTCCAGAGATAAGCCAGTCTCTCCCCGCTCAGCCGTTTTTTTCTGCTTCGGTATTGAGAGAGGCACATCTTTCTCGGTCGGAGAACCTTAATGAGACCGCGCCAACTACTTTCCGTGAGCACACCGTGAAGGGTATTTGCGGTGAAATTGGACAATTTAAAGTTTTATGTGCCATTCCAGATAGAGTACTCGCGTCCTCGTAGTTTAATGAGTCCCCTCGGCACACCTGAAGGAAACAATTAAACCCAGACGAGGATTTTAAACCAAGAAGTAGGGTTTTTTGAATGGCTCTAAATAAAGTAAAACATGTTCAGCGAGTTTATATGTAATAAAAAACAATTTTAACAGCCGAATAATTTCATACGAAAATTTACGTATCTAACTTCACAATTCTCATGGGGAAATTGAAAATTTGGAAATAATTCTAAATTATAGTTTTGTATATTCCGTAAAAAATAGGTAAATTCACACTTTACCGAAAGAATAGGCAAGCCGATGAAGACACCCGCAACTATTATATATTTGAAAGCTTACCCCTCGTAGAGCGCCAATTTAAAGGGCTATTCTGCCGAGCTGTTAAATTCCTGAAATTCAACATCGATAATTCATTGAAGTATCAATATACCGTTTAAAAAAATAAACTAAGTATATTTTTACATTTTATATTCAATAATTTTTGTACTGTTTTCGTCATTGCAATGTAAAATTTAATGCGCGGCATTAATTCAAATCATACCTTACTTTTTTATTGCTCTGGTCTCTTGGTATTTTACTTATCAATCTGCTTGTAGCACAGAAAAGTTTTCACCTTGAAGGCAAACTATGGCTATTAAATGTGTGGAAATTTCCATGAAAAACAGCCGACGTGGTTGTCGATATTTCCTTATACCTATCTGAAGTATAACCACTCTTCCGCCATTCAAGGTAGTTTGAACGAAAAATCACTTCACCTAGAATTTGGCCTTATTTTAAAGAAAAAACTCTCATCTATCCAATGATATCAACATATCAACCCCTTGCCGAACTACTTTTTGAGTAATTTGCCTAAAAATGTAAGCTGTTTTACATGGGATAGATTATGACTGTGCGCTCCAGAGGGAGAATATTAAAAAAATTAGGGACTTCTAGCTCCTAGATTTCGTCAAAAAACTAAAGGTGTATAGTTTGCATACTTTTTTAACTATTTATAAAAATAATCTATCACTCACCTCAGTAATTTTTATAGAATCGCAAAAAACCTACTGTTGAAGGGTTTTCAGCCATATGGCGGGAAAAAATGAGTCAAGTTATTTATTTTATATATAAGTAGCTTTATTTATTTAATTACTGAGAATTTTTATTATATATATACAACTATATCTTTGCGCCATTAATATTACAATATTTATACCATACTTCTTACAGACGCTAAAATAAAAAAATAAAATTTGAATATGGTCTTCATTATGACTAGGGAACAATCTCGCTCAAACCACCTAAATGGTTGTTAATATCGCGGCGAGGACTTAACCACCACTACTGCTTCTGTGAAGAAGCAGGGGTGACGACGGCGGTCTTCAATCTGATGGTATCACCGGTTACCATACGACACCGCCTGTTAACTTCGGTCACGGCTTCGGGGGATTCTGAAGTAACGCGCGCCACGCTGACTGATTAGAATTGGAAGCGCGCCAACGAGACACATCACGGGCGACTCTTTAACCTCGTGAGCTGTCGCGACACGTGCACGAACACAAGGGCTTACTATTTGGCATTGTATGTTCAGGGTGGTTATTTTGTAATTCCACTTCCGAAATAGCTCCTTCGGAAGAGCACCAAACAAATGAATTCTCCATTTGAACTACTCCGCTCTCGAAGTAATCACGGAGTGAGTGCTGCCACTACCAATGACGGCGTCTCGGTTGACTTTAAAAGACAATCATGGACCTCGGAAATACGTGAAAATAGAAAATCTATTAAGTGACAGATTTTGCATGGCAGCCCTTGGACAAAAATACAATGTACTTTTCAAAAACAATAACAACAAACTCACACTGCGAATTTCGCGCGATTTCTGCAAATTCGGAAACGACCTCAGCACCAAATCGCCTAGCATTTAGCAGGCGATTTGGATTCTCAGTTCCACGACCAAAAGAACTGGGAAATGAACCATTCTCGGCCGAAATGAACGAGCCAATGGTGTCGCCGTCTGGCGTACACGGTTTACAACTCCACTTTCGGGTATATTCTCCGTATAAGGAGCGATCCGTGACGTCATGATCCGTGAGGTGAAATTACAAAATAACTCCCCTGAACTCATACGAGCATCAGAGGGCGTATTATGCAGGGCCTCGGAATTTCCAAGTCTCGACATTGACGAAATTTTGACGTCATAGTTACGAAAATTTTAAATAGGGCCAATCAAAAGTAGAGATTTTTCGGGGGCTTTGACGTCAGACCCACGGATATTCCGGGGTTTGACAGTGTCGATTCCTTACTGAATAAGGACCCAGTTCCTAAAAAGCCCTCATGGAATCCATACACTGCAAGACATTGGCGGCCCCAAGGGGGGGCTTCCCACAGTAGGTGCAATTGCCCCTCCCCCCCAAAAACCCGGTGTATTTTTCTGTCATAGACATATTAAAAGCCAAAATTATTTTATTCGTGTTTTGTTATTAAAGTTTTGGTTATTTTACTTTGAATCCAGTTTAATTTTTAATAAACTAAAACTGTTTTTAAAACCACAAGCTAAATTCGAATGTAAATCAAAATAATTTTTGAATTAGTCGAGACTTGGTGGTGATCTAAAAGAGAAATGTGCATTTAGTAAAAATTTTCTATTCTTAAAGGGCATACTTATGCTTCAAAACCACTTAAAATGCGCCGTTTTGCACATAGTTTGTTACGAATTCCCAGAAAGAGACCCACGAACCCCCCTTTTCCTGGGGGGTATTCCATACCCCAAGAGACGCCCCTGGGGTGGGGGTGTTCCAGACTAGAGGCGGGGGGGCGGGGGGTGCCCCCCCCACCTCTAGTTGGGAGCCGCCCCTGCTGGAAGATGATGTTCGGGCGGTTGGAGCACTCGGCACCCATGCCTGCGGGGGTTCCCCGTCCCGGTGAATGCTTTCTTCTTTGGCCGTGGATTTCGCGCGAAGAGTATGATTTTCCTTCTTCCGGGGCGCACTCCGAATTTCAATGCCAGTACTACCGACACAGCTGTTCCACGGAATGGGAGAAAAGCCACCGTGTGCGGCAACGTAGTGCCATTTTGAAGAGAGTAAGCGCATGCTCGCCGTCCGCTGGTAATTCGGAGAGCGGTTTTCAATCAAATCCTAATTTTATAGCAACGCTTTATTACTGACAAATTTCTAGCTTTTTTCCAAAGAAATGCAACTACTGAAATTAACGCTTATAGCTCTCGCGTCAGTCGTAAGAAAATGCCCTGAATTGTTTTGGTAAACGTACTTCATAAACACCATTAAGGAGGTTCCGCCGCGACTGTGTGAGTCAAAACAAATACTAAAAACAACATTTTTTTATATCTTGTCCAAAAAATCCTGCTTTCGCGGATGAAATGCGTTACCTACAGAAAACCAAAAGTAAAGTAGCAAAAATGCAGATTATTCCACGAAATTATTTTAAATTAGCAATTTTTTCCAGCTATTGGAGCCGACTGCAGCGCCATTTCCTACGAATTGCCGCATTTTGACTTCAATTACGGCAGTAATTCCCTAATAACTAAAATAATAATATGGTAAGATGCCTATATTTTATTTTTATTCAATTTCTCTGGATTATTTCCTTATTATAAATAGTTTTCCGCGAAAATGGCATTTATATTTTATGGAAAAATACTTTTTCCTCGAGTTTCTCTCATTCCCCCATTGAACACCATGTAATTTCAAGTTCAATTATAGAATAAAATAGCGTGGAAAGGTATTATTTTGTTGTTCATATCAGATAGAGAACAAGTTTTTCTACAAGTAGGCAGAATATGAATAAAATGACATTTAAGTCATTTTACGGTGGAACCACCTAAATATAATGTAGTATATTATCACCACCAACTATTCTAATATTTTTGCTTCTCTGTGATCCAAAAGGTATTTTGAATCTTTTTTATTTATTTACAGCATTTACTCTAATATTTACCTGCATTTGTTTCCTAATTGGTGCCGTTTATTCTGCTTTGCTGCAAGTATCAGGCGGTTGTCGAATCCACGGCAGGAAACGATGTCAATTCGATGACATCATTGGCTCCGCGAGGAACTGCCAATTGATTATTGAAAGCTATGGCAACACTAATAGCAGGAAACTTTAGAAAGCATTCTTAGATGCGGCATTAAAGTACTTGGGCGACTGAGACGGAGAGAAGATAATTCCGCAGGACGCACAGGACACTGAGTGGAACCGCTAATGGAAATGATCATCGAGTTGGGCTTACTCCGCCCGCGGAGTATTATCCATCCTCCCTTCCCCTCCGAGTCAACTGTGCGAGTTGGCACGAGGAGCGATCGCTTTGAGACGAGGAGAGGATCTTTCTCGCACTCTAAATAAGTGCATACGTAATGACGGGGTGGTGAGGATATGTACGTGACACTGTCTCGCTGCCGCGATGGATGGAGATTTGAGACGCGCGTACTTCGCCGGCTGGACCGCCAAAGAGAAGACTGTCGAAAGGGAGGTTAAAAGGGCAAATTAATGTCCTCGTGACCCGACATATATCCGAGAGAGAGGAGCAGGACACGGAAGACGAAGGACCCAGGTGGTGGCCATTGTACGAGATTTTCCATAAGTCATACTAGAGAGCATATTCGGATTGTCTTTTAAAATTTAAGTAGTTATGAGAAGCATGAAGCAGATATATTAATACATATGACGCAAAAACTTTGTCTGACTTAACCGATCTTCTCAGTAATTCAATAACAGTAAGTATTCAAGGATTCAACTTAAATTATTTATTAAACGCCGCACTCTGAAAGCGCCTACAATACCGAAGGTTATTTTGGGATTAAAAATATAAGTACGATGTTGAGTAGAAATTATTTTTATAAATAATTGATAAGACACACTCCCACCCACGGGCGACGGCGGCGCCTCGCCGCGGCGGGATGAAGGGGGTTGAGGAGTGGGGGAGGATGGTGGGTGATGGAGAGGGATGGAGGGGGGTAGGATGGGGGAATGGGATTGTAATAATACACAATTGGAGAGTTGCTGGAGCCAATATTGCGTGGAGCGTGAGCGAGGCGTGGAGTGAGGAAGGTGCTCAAGGGATTTACAGGAAGGCCACGCCCGCTAAAAGACTGCAGTCCCGGAAGAATTACGGGATTGTGATTTCTTCAATCCCGGGATTGATACTTTTTTTCATTCCCATAGGCATTTCTCATAATATTCCCCAATTCTGTATACTCTTTATTCAACTTCTTCATCATAAAATCAAACGCTGCCTCACACTCCATAAGGTTTTCATTTCTTCACCAAAAGATTTTCCACAGTAATTTTTACTGGCCGCAGTGTAACGAAAGTGGAAGAAGCAAATTCAAATTCACTCCTACTGAATGACATTTCAGAATTCAGATAAATTTGGGCCTTCATTATTCACGATTGAAGCAATATTAACGCTCAATAATTTCCACTTAATTGTTCCAACGAGTCTTTGTATCGATAACGAGTACCTTTTATAACTGCATAACTGATAACTGGAACCTCCAGGACGGTGGCAGATATCTGGTTCCGGGAGGATTGGATGCAAGAGAGAGAGAGACGAGGGAATGAAAGAGCACTTCGCCGCCCCCCCTTCCCCCTAGAGACCGCCACTTTATTCATTCTCTCTTTCTCTTGACGACCACCCCGGATATTGCCACAAGGCCCAACTCTGGCCCCCGCCGCACAGTGGTCGGGAAGGCCGATCTGGCTGGACAAAATACCTATCTCAAGTGGAATGTACTGCTTGCAAGTGAACCAAACTATATGAATGACTCGTTACAACATTTTACCACATGTTTTCGGACAGTTCTACCATTCCGAGAAGGGGTAGAGGCAGGGTCGGGGAGTCGCGCGCGGAAATTTATCCTCTGTCCTAAAATCTAGCTGATATGGGAAAGGATAGATTTGTCTAAGATATAACGACTTTTTTAATAAGTGTATTAAAAATTGCTTATATGTAATCACCTGAAGCTTAAATACCGATCGGTGGCAACTAGGGTCAGCCAGGCACAGTTTGCGTAACCCGGCAGAGGATTTGAGATATGAACTGAACAAAAAAATCTCAAGAACCAGTAACTATGGGTACAACTCTGTCCCATTGCCGTTCCCAAGACGCGCGAGAGCGAAAGAATTCGCTTTTGAGTGGAGTCGAACGAATTTTGACTCGTCCGTCATCATTCGAGAAGGTGGGGAATTTTAGGCCTCGTTTCCATCACGTGCATCTATAACGCTGTTCAAAGAGATGCTGAGTGGTCCAATGGCTCTCCAGCACGGATTATCTCATGGATCAAGATCCAATGAGTTACGGTTGCACCATGAATGTAATGAGGATACAACTGCAGAATTTATTTGACAATAATTAATATAAATGGAGTGGAATAAAGTCCGATGTTTTCCCGGCGTTTAGCGTCATGGAAGGCTATTCGAGTTTGTCACCGGGCCAATCCTCTCATTGCTGCCGACGTTTCGGAACTCGAGTCGAGATCCATCCTCAGGGCTGATGCTGAATGGGTGGGAACGGCTAGAATATACAGTCATAATCTGGGCGTCAGGTCCTTCGTGATTGGTCTGTTGGTTCCCGCCTTCCTTTGACCAACCGAATTCTCCCCAGTGCCGGTTTCCGAGCGTTACTGAGTGCATACCCCGCGTCACGATTAAAGTTCTTCTCTGTAAGCCGGATCTCGATGTATTCCTTAGTCAATCTCTCCCAGAACTTCGTCTGGCGGCATAGATCTTCACCCGGTCCCAATGGATGGCATGGTCCAAGTTGATGGCAGGTTCTGCCACCGCGGATTTTTCGGGTTGGCAGAGTTTAAAGGTCCTCTGATGCTCTCCCGGTTTCGCCAACGTAAACCTGCCTACATTCACAGGGTACCTGGTAGACACCCGGAGTTGTGAGGCCACTGGGATCCTTTGCTCTCACCCACTGGTCATTGAGCTTGGAGCAGGGTCGACAGAAAATGTCAATTCCGTGTTTACGGAGGATCCTCGAGATATTAGCGGAAACCGTCGAGACGTAAGGTAGTCCGGCCCTGGCTATAGGTTCAGATCTTTCTGGAGTAATTAATTGCCGATTCAATGAGGATATCGCTTGCGCTCTGTTAAAGAAAAGCTCAACGTTACCTCCCGCTTGAATACCACTATCGCGTTCCATTGTACGCCGTACGCATCATCGGAGAGCAGATGAGCCAATGAAACATATATATTATGTCCTTAGACGGAAAAAAAATTTTTCCAAACCGCACAAAGAAATATCGAAAAAACTCTCGCAATAGTAGAGCTTCGGGTCACTGTGAAAAAGTCTATCGATAGTAATATCGAACAGGATGACCTGGGCAATATCGATGAGCGCAGGTGTACGGTGTTGTCGCCTAGAATTCCAAAGCAGTGGATAAATGTGCCAGTAGTCAACGATTCCATGTGCTAGAGGCTTAGGTATATGTCGTGGTTTCTTTAAAGTATTCTGACGCATCCAATGTGATGACATAAGAGGTGGAGTATCTTTGGTTACGCGTGAGCCGGCAAAAAAATACAGCGAAGCGTAGGTTTTAACTTATTTTTTTATTTCAGTGCAGATTTAAAAGCTTCGTTATGGCCATTGGATGAAATATTAGGATTTACCAAGGAACACGTCAATCTTCCATTCCATATGGAAAATTATTAATTAAAAAGGTCCACAGAAGGTTTTTTTTCAACATTGCAAAAATTAGAAAAACACCCGCAGCTCAATTACATGAATTTTTAATTCACAGAGGAACGAAAATATCAGCAAACTCTCTTCAGTCCTCCCTTGGGAGCACCAAAAATATATTTCTCTTTACACTAAAATTATTTAAATTCTAATGACATTTATGACTCAAAGAGTATTCATACAAGTGTCCTTGCAAAACATTCTCTCAGGAAAACAAACACTAAAAGCATTCCGTACTTGGGCACTTGAAATTAAAGCCCTCGACGGTTTCCATGAATTTTAAATGGGAAAGCGTGACACGAATTTAATGTCGCGTGGAAACAGGGGGAGGGGGGAGGAGAAGGAATGGGGGGGAGGATGTAATATTCCGAGCTCCGGGGCGAGCACCCTCCCCCCTCCAACTCCTCCCTCCCTACCCCTCTCCCCTCCTGTCCCCCTCCCTCTTCCCACCTCGTCTCTCGGCGACGAAAAGGATGGAATGTGTAGGGATAAAATTTCAACGCCCTCGCCACTCGCTTCATGCAAACCATATAAATGCAGTGCAGCTTCTCTCATTTGACGCCCTATAAACACCCAGCGTGCCCTCATTATGCTCTCATTCTCCAAGAGAACGTGTTACTCATGGGCGCAGGGGGGATTTATACGGGAATCAAACAAGCACTAAAGCTTTTGAAATGCCGTTTGTTCCTGGTACATTTTCCTCCATTGCCCCACATCGGAAAAGAATCCGCTCAGCCTTTTTCTTTCCATTTTTACGGTAGAGACTATAGAGCTGTTAAGGAAAATATGACGAAACCCATCGCTCACGGCCTTTTTACATTTATTTTTAACGGGAAAAAATTGGAAGGAAAAATAATACTAAGATTTTTCATCGTTTCTTCTACGTGGTCAACTTCGGGTGGAAGAATTTGCTGCCAGGAAATGAAAAACGCGGAAGATGATTTATGAAATCGAAGGGAGTATAGAGGGTGTCAGAATAGGTGCTAATAGATGGTGTGAAAAGAAAATGTGAGCACATGTGGTACTGAGAGGCAGTTGGACGTTGTCGAGAGAGAGCAAAATGTGTACAGCATATGTATGTGCGAAGCGTAAAAAGGGAGGAATGGAAGAACTATTCAAGGGATGGAATACGACTAAGCTCTAATAGTTCCTTATCATTGATATCATGGCAACTGAAAATAATAGAATCCAGTTAGATTATCGTCTTCACCTCCGCAAATCTTCAACTTTTCTGGAGGTTTGATCGTGGTAGTGTTTTTTCTTTCAATCTTCTGTTTCCAGCATTGCAGTTCTTTTTTCATTTTTTCATACACTCGCACATACCAATCATGCCATTCACTTTTGCGATAGGCAAAGTTAAAGAACTTAGTTATTATTGTTGGGCCTAGAAAAACTGGGTTCTTTTCAATTACTCCCTCCATAACGCCCTTTTTTTCGCAACGAAATCTTTGCATAACTTTTTCGTTTCTGCTACACTCATGCATAGCTTGAAACTAGCTCTCCTGTTCCTCTAGTAAACCACTTTGTCCCTTAATTTCTGTTAAAAAATTGTCTTATAATAATATTGAAATTGTGCTTAGTTGAGAATCATTATTTTGCTACCAGAGTCAAAATTGTTTTGTCTGTAAAAAAATAGCTTTTCTGTTAAAGAATTGCATTATTATAATATTGAACTTGTGCTTAGCTGAGATGCATTATTTGCTACCAGAGTCAAAGTTGTTTGTCTGTAAAAAATTGCTTTTCTGCTAAAAAATATATTTATTTTTTCATATACGCTCATTTATCATGATTGTCAATGTATATATCATATATTATCATGCTTACATAGCAATGCATGTGAAATTTGAACTGAAGGTACCCTAAAAACAGGCTTATTGCCTAGTAGGGTACCTAACTTCCCATTTGTAAAATAATATATTTATCTATTTTTTATGGAAGAATACATTTTATTATATATATTATTAATATATTAATCTGTGTCGGGATCAATTGTTTCAAGAAGTAGCAATTTGAGATGGCAAATGAGGAGAGGATGCCGATCACATAGGAATGTTCACACCGGAACTCGACGCGAGAAACTTACGATAGTGCCTTGTTACTTTCCGTACAATTCACTAACTTTCAGTTCACTCAAACGGACTTCCCCGAAACTTTCCGCATTCAATTTTCCCAAACTTTTCATCTTCAACGAAACCTCTTTGAATCTGCCAAGGTAGAGGATGGAATAAATTGAGGAATCCATCGACGGTTCAAACAGTTCAGCGCAGGAAAACTTCACGAGGTGTGCATGTTATTTTTCTTCCGGCAGACAGTCACCTTCAGTTCCTTATTCTCTCCATTACATACCTCCCTAAAATCCAACCCATCAGTATTTTAGCTGAAAAGGTATTGGCGTGTGCAATAAATTGGACATCGCACGTTCAAAAGCAATACTCGTGGGTTAATTGGGGAGGCAAAAGACAACTGGTATTATTTGTGCCGAGAATAATACGTGGGTGTGGCGATGAGGGTGGGATAATTTGGGTGGTTTATGAAGGACGGGGAGAAACTCGCCTTAATGATTGGCCTGCTCCGATGGGAGAGCGCCAAAGGGTCAACAGATTTAACGTCCCATCCGACGGACGGAGTAGTCCACTCGAAGCACTGTATAGCGTCACTTGCGAACAAACATGATATCGGAAGCCTCAAGGCAAATGGGAGGAGCTCATGATTGAGCAGTGACAGAGATTGAGAGCGGGAATGAATGAATGATTGGAAATGGAATACGCGTTATCCGCAGTAATCGTCCTTCCCCACACCACCCAAACGGAGTCGTCCTTTATTCTCCAACCCTCCCCTCCTACGCACTTTCTACGCCCCTCCTACACCACTCTTAAAGCCATTTTACAATGGGCACGAAATAGCACAACTTCAAACTGCATGCTTTTCTCAATCGGGCGTGCAGTAATTTTGGAATTGGAGCAGGGGCTATTTTGCCATCTCGCATTCATGCATTCGCGCATGCGTTCTCACAATTCACGGCTTTACACGATGCAGTTTGAAATGCACGCTCGTACGTGCATCAAATTGTGCAATTACGTGCCTCGTGTAAAGCGGGCTTTATTCTTTGAATCCGCATCGCAAACACTTCCCAGGCCGTCAAAAGTAAACCAAGAAACCAAATTATACATATGCGAAATCCCCTCCCACCCCGTCGCCACCCGTTCCCTGGCAACGACCTGTGACGACACACCCTGAACGGCCGTTGAACGCAACGAAAGCAGCGTGTTAATAAAATAACACTCGCGGGGTGGGGGCGAGCTCTCACATTTCGCCGAGGCGCCGCGGCTGGCGCTGGCAGCGGGGCACTGGGGATGGAACTGGGCGGGTAGTCGTGTTCCGGGATTCCTGAAAAATTGAGGAGAGGAATTCGGTCGACGAACTGTGCTCTGAGAGGAGCGAGCTATTTGTCCAGGAGATGCGATTCGAGGAGACGTTCGAAGGAGCAAACGACTTTGTTGGAACATTCTCTGAATGCTGAACTTCAATATGATTTTCAAACATTGGAAAGGTGCAGAAAATTGACATAAATATTACATAGAGTATGGTTTAACAAGGGGTTTCTCTTCCTATACGCTAATTACTAGCGGGCGTATGTGTTTCGTCCAATTTGATTTGTTGGAGCACACAAATTTGAAGGAAATAAAAGAATTCCTTTTTTCAATAATCTTCATCGTTTCTCAACTCAATTGCCTGGGCTTGCATGCAAGGGTACGCTGAGGGGGACCACGTGATGACAGAGGTTCGGAACTCCAAATCCTCCTGATTGCATTGTGCATGCGATTGCATCGGCTGTCTCTTTGAACGCTTACTGTCTTGCTTAGCTGTGCTTCTCATGAGAAACTGCCGAAATGGAGGCTGTGAGTACGCCCACGGATGCGCTTGCTAGTATTCAATTGTTCGTTCTGAATACGTTTTACGGGTGGAAATAATGTTTACTCCAACGTAGTAAGCTTAATGTTTACAGGTTTATAAATTGATAAAATTTGATTCAGATTTAAATGCATATCCTCAACGATTCGGGGAAAAACATTAAATACTTTGCACCATTCCACTGGAGAAATTTGATTTATGGAGTCAACATGTTTCACTGCACTGCAGCATCATCAGGACTCCAGTCCTGATGAGTCCTGAGTTCACATGATGCTGGAGTGCAGTGAAACATGTTGACTCAATAAATCAAATTTCTCCAGTGGAATGGTGCAAATAATTTCATCTTTTTCCTACAATGGAATTCCACATCGTATCGGCCGCCACCGATAACCTCAACGATTCGGCTGAAAAACAGTTTGTCATGGTATCATATCATATATGAAAGGGCTATCATATATGACCACGACTGTGTGAGTCAAAACAATTTCTGAACTCCACCTTTTCAATTATATTGTTTTAAAAATACTGCATTTACTGATAACGTGCTTCAGCTATTAGAAAACATATTTTAGGTACAAAGTACGCAGATTTTTCGACGAATATTTTTAAATGAGCACTTCTTCTGGCATAAGGCAATTTAAGCCAACTGCAGCATCGTTTCCATAGAAATAATGCATTTTTACTTCAAAATGCTGTGGCTATTTACAAAAATAACTCCAAAATAAGGTAATTATGTGTCTAAAACTTCGTATCACGCTTTCTTATGGAGAATTAGATTCGAAATAAAACTGTATTTCGAGAAAGTCATTTACACTAGATAAAAATACGATTATTCCCATTAATCGACCACTTTTGCACTTCACGTAATTTCAACTTCAACTTCCAAAAACTAGTTTGGAAATGTGAGATTTTGTCGTTCTTATCAATATTGGATACGTTGTTATTTCTATAATCAGCCAGAGTGAGAATCGATTGACTTTGGGTCAATTTGCGGTGGGATTGCCGTCAAATCCGGTCGGAAATAGTTTTTTACCAAGTTCACTCAAACAAAGCAAACTGATTCGAGAATTGAATAATAAATAATAATAATTTTTATAGACATTAAACACAATACAATTTAATAGTCTTCATCGAAAAAATAAAAATATAATATAAGTTACAAACAGATTCTGAGGCTATTGCACTCCAGAAATTAATTTAAAGAATAGAAAGCTTTGTTCATAAGCCATGAGTGAAGAGCCCGTTTACACCTTGGTGAGGTGACATCTCTAGCCTCCTGGGGTAAATGATTGAAAAGGCATAGCTTAATTGAGTCGAATGATTTGGTGATTGTTGTAAGCCCACAGTGAGGCAATAACAAATTATTTTTACTCCTGGTGTTATACTGATGGACATTAGCACCAATTTTAAGAACATGGAGATTTTCTTTAACATCACACAGACATTTTAATATGTATTGGCCGTACTATGTCATAATGCCAAGCTTCTTAAAAAGCGGTTTACAATGTTCCCTTGAGTGGGAACTGGAAATTATCCTCGCGGCTCTTTTCTGTATAATAAACAAGTCTTTTGCTGTGGAGGCATGATATCCCCCTATATCTCAATGCCCTAGTTTAAATGGCAGTGAAAAAAAGAAAAATAACAACTCGCAGGTAGTCAGTGGGAATTAAAATTTTCAATTTCTGTATAATATACATGGTTTTTGAATGATTTTTCACGAGTGGAGAATGTGTGACTATTCCATTGCAGTCTACATTCAAGCTCACAGCCTTGTATCTTTAATTTTTCTGTGTGATCTAATAAATCCACTCTGTCAGAGAGGTGACCCACGGGGAAGAGTCCAAAATTCGGGTGTGGCCTTTTGCTGATGTGCCCTGCACGGACATTCAAGGGAGACTCCTATTCTGCGGAAGTAAAGGAATCAGCAGCCCTTCGGCCGTCCCTTTGAGGACTTCCGAGACTTTGGACCTGGCAGGTACCTACTTGGTGAGATCATGCCTTCGATGGGTTCAATCTCAGGGTTTGGCGGTCTATCATTGAGATTTATTTGCTGGCTATTAAATAATTACGCCAGCTCACTTACCAAGACCAAAACGGCAAACATTCATTTCTACCACGGTAGCAGACTCACCTGAAAAGACAGAAAATTTTACATTAGGCATTTCTGAAAGTCTATTTATGATTTTAAGGCTATGAGTTACTTCCAGTTACTCGAGGAATGATACTCGCTACAACTCATAAGGGCCTTAGAAATCCATCCTTCGAACTTGTTGCATTAGTAAGCATTTGTACTACTGCTTGTAACAATTATTTGACGATATGAGCATAATCGATAAAGAAAATGCAGCACTGAATTTCGTAACGGGTATCTTAACTAGTCGTAAGACAAATTCCTTATCATCACGTTCGTTGACTCATATTTTGCAGAAAAAGTTTCGTAAACGGAAATGAATATCATCATTAGAATTTCCGTGAAGGCTTCACGTCAAGGGAAAAATAATTATTTTTTATTAAATTAAATTCCGCTTCTTTTGAATATTGTCCAGAAGAATATGGATAGACGCGGAGGAAGACCCGAAAACCAAGTCTCTCCATCATCATTAGAAGATGGAACTTGAACGCATATTCTAAATGCAGCCATTGATTGAAGAGTGAACCTCAATGTAAATAAATTTGGGAATAAATAAAAAAAGGAAATTCCGAAATGAAAAACACATTATTTGACCGGGATTCCGACCCAGATATCCCAATTTCCTCTTGGACATCCACCTTGAATTCAAATGGCTTGGTGTTGTTACTGGTTAATACGTCCGAATTTATTTTTATTTGAACCCAAGAGATGTCTAAATGATATCTTCGAGATGAATTGCTGCTCATTTACATTAAATTTACTTTATAGTTCGATATTCTGTAATTAGAGTAGGTGCATCGCAATGAAAAAATATGCTCGTTCAAGCAAGAAGTCATCCTCGACACTCTAAAAGTTGACGCACGAATTACGGGAGAAAGCATTTGAACTTGTGGTGCGCCCTTCTGTACTCGTTAAACATTCGAACGGAATATTCCGTCAATTACATTTTTTTCTTACGAGTACTTGGGCGAATTTTCCCCTTGTACTGCAACCACAATTGCGTAATTTATTCGATTGCATTCCATGGAGAAAATACGTAGGAGGAAAAGAGAACACTGAGAATGGAAGAGCATTGGGAAGCGTGGACAGTCACTCGGTCGAATCCAAGCGTCGACTGAAAGTAAACAAGTGAAACGGGAGAAGCGTTTTGGGATCGAACCGTTGGAGCACTTGCACACAAAACCTCCGTCACGTCCGTCACCAGAAACTCAAATCAGTGAAACTAAATCGATTTCATGCATTCATTCGAAGTGGATTTTAAAGACTACTTTGTGTACGTAGCTCTGGGTTGGGACGTTTTCTTTTTTTAGCTTCATCATAGCCTATCATTTTTATCACAATTTTGCGACGACAAAAGCTGATCCGTGTTACTCGACGCGGTGTAAACTGAAACACGACAGTCATCAAATATCATGCCATGTCTGCTGGCATTTTACTCTATATAAATATGTAATTTCAAAACAACTTACATCTAAATCTACAAAATACCCTGCAAGCCACCACAGGGATGTGTGACAGGGGGTGAGTATTCACCAACATGCACTACACTATACCCTAACATCCGAATTTCCGTCCGAAATGGTATCACATGACAATGCCAGTTATGTGATACCATTTTAATTCTCTCATTAATGTATTCCAAACAGTAATCCATATCCTTGTATTCATATAACAGTGTCTCAGAAATTAGGGCTCGCATTATATTTTAAAGTCGTAAGCTTTCTTTGTTTTGCCATTTTTCCAAGTTTAGAAAATAACTTATTTTCTTCAGAGTCGGTCGTTAATGTCATTCTAATGCACAATTAGTCTCCTCCAACTCTTTCCGTGCAATTTTTCGCATTCATTCTTTAATCCTATGCCGTGCATGCCAGTGTGTCTTCTCGTTCTCTCTGCCTCCTGTTCATGTGCCTCTTATTCGCCTCCTTTTTTCCATTCTCGCTGGCTTTCACTGCCTAGTTCCGCAAACGGTAATCTCAGGATCACATGGATGCAGATTGGAGGTAACCCGAGTGACTCTCTATTGGAAAATCCCAGATGGAAAACCTACTCGCAATGCTCTGCGTTTTCATCATTTCAAAGCAACCACGGAGTAGGCCCTGGGAAAGGGGTCGAATTCGAGATAACCTCCACGAGGTCGTCTGCCCGGAGGAAAATAAGTTTACCTTCTATGGCTTATTGTCGCCATATTTTTAACCTCACCGACTCCAGAACGAGGAGGAGGTCATCGCTTCGAGGGAAACTATTCGCCATTCGCCAAAAGGATAAACCAAGGGTCTGACACACACATTATTCCAATGGTTATACATTCCACCCAGAGCACTCAAGCGGTCAGGCGCTAACTATCAGCGCGACAGGTATACTGTTTAATTGCATATCTTGCAGATTTAGGTGGAAAATTACCTATTTATTTCTCATAGGAAACTTAAAAAGGTAATTATTTAATCAATTCTGCATTCTGAAAAACTCTGGAACCAGATTGCAGCGAAATAATGCCGTCCAGTCCTCTTTACGATTTCGCAGTGTACTTTCGCGGCCATCTTCTTTGTTTACTTACGGTTGCGATGGCGATGTCTCGTGTGGTCCAAGGTGTATTTTAAATGGACACTGATAAACGTCATACGACAAAAGGAATACTTTCTGCATTTTTTCACAAAAATAAAAGATTTATGGCAAAAATATACAATCTTTACCTTTTTCACGCATACTTATTTTTCCATTTGCGCCTGAAACAATTGGCGCTCGTAGAAATCCATAAGAGATATCGCAATTCCGTCAGCCCCTTGGGATAAACCATTCGCCTTGACCGGAACCCGTATCCCTCAATATCGCAACGTTAGAAAAACATCCTCATGGGAGAAAGTCGCTGAGGTAGCTTAGCTGGTTATAGCACTCGGCGCGATATTGAGGAGTCCGGGCCTGAGTCCCGGCCAGGGAGGTTATTTTGTAATCTCACTTGGGTGAGAATACGTCAGAAAAAGTGGAAAATTAGTAATTTTTCGTAGTTCAACTCCACCACCCAGGCGGCGTGACCATCTTTGGCTCTCCGGTCTTTTATTTTCTTCATCCGCTCTTTCGACTCTTGATCCGTTTCATTTGGCTCCGCATTTCATCAAATCCAACTCACCTGTCGTACGGAACGTGAAGTGGAGCCACCATCGGACCTTGGCCAATCGTGAGTCGATCATTTAGAGAGCGAAACGGAACTCCCGCCTTCCCACAATGAGTCATTAAAAAGGTGAGACTACAAAATAACCCCTCTGGGCGAATGATTTTTCCCCTGCTGAGTTTTTGCTCTCGTATAAATTATCGGGTGAATCCATAAGACAATACCGTGGTTAGGACCCGATAACCTCAATATTTGTCTGTATCTGTTGTTAGCCAGCGATCACTAAATTCCGTATTGCTGCCCTGAAGGGCATGAAATTCTGCCGTTGTAATTCACCTTCGTATTTTCGAATGGCTTCGAATGTTGCAACCGTTGCGTGTTTCTTTCCGTGATAAATTAATACCGCAGCGTGCAGAGGACGAAAGTAGTCGCAGCTCGCGACGTTGCGTGCGGTCTCCTTTGTTTTCTTTATCCTCGGATATGTGTTATCCATCATTCGCTTGGCGCGCGTCCACGCATTATCACCGACCAGTCCTCCTGGCTTCAAGAAAGGGGAACACATATAAGAAATATTGGTGGCAGAGCTCTGAAGAAGCTAGGATTCGTCAAGCGTATTGTGGGAAGATTTTCGGATGAAAAAGTAAAAGAAAGGTGCTATTTCGCACTCGTCCGGCCACACCTTGAATATGCAGCGAGCATATGGGATCCGATACAGAAAGACTTAATCCGGGAACTTAATAAAATACATAGGAAAGCTGCGCGATTCGTCAAAAACTGCTACGGGCGTACAGACAGCGTTACACAGATGTTAAACGAATTAGGCTGAGAGCCGCTAGAGACTCAGAGGCTGCGCGCTAGGCTTAGATTGCTTGAGCAATTGAGAATTGATATCTTTAAGAGCGACACGGAGAACATCATATTAGAACCCCACTATATTTCCAGGTCCGACAGAAACGATAAATTAAGAGAGATATTTTGCCGAACGGATAGGTATGGGAATTCGTTTTTCCCCCGAACAATAAGGGACTTTAATTTCGTAGGGCTAGGCGTAATTTCATCAGAGCGTATCCTTCTTATGTGTAAACGGCTGGTGCCCTAACACCCCCCACCGCACGCCTTTTGAGGCGGCTAGCGGGGTAGTATGTAGATGTAGATGAAATAGTGGCGAGGGGAGGGATGTCGTTCAAACAGCCCTGGAGGTGGCGGGTGCGTTGGAAGTGGCGATTCTGCTGATTACTCCCGAGCACAAATGGATTCGCGTTCGCCGTGCTGTGGCGTCCGGCGAGCTGGAGCTACATCGGAAAACCCGAATGAACATAAGTTAATTTATTTTTTTAACTTGATAGATATCTTAGCAGTTTCTACAAATAAGGTTTATTATGCGATCTACACTTCAATGTGCATGTTTTTCATGGTCTCTAAATTAATAGACTTAACCTAGATATTAGCAGAAGAAATTCATTCAAATACGCAAAAGAAAAGTTTCAAACCGCACCGTTGTGCTTTAAACAACAAAACAACAGCACTTGAAATACGGGGAATATTTTTATTGATAGAAAAGTTACCATATTCTGGATTTGAACTCGTGTTCAGAAGTCAAAATTTTTATTCCCTTGAGGAATGCAATAAACTGTGTTGGTCGATAATTTAATGTGCTAGCAGATTAATTCGTGATGGCTGACAGCTATTGCGTTCAGAAAAAAAATTCATATCATGAAATATTTCTCGGGAATGCAATGGAAAACAAGAAAAGACATACAAACATTTTAAAGCATTGAAAAGAAACATATGTAGTACTTATGTCTTAAATTCATTTTTCCAAGATAAAAACTCACAATCTTGGTACTTAAACACGTATATAAAAATAGCCATCCTTATAAGACAATAAGTTGCACTTTATAATCACCAGCCAAACGCTTGAAATATCTCTTGATTATTCTGCAATCCTGTGCAAGGCCCTCGATTTCAGCAGGGAATATTGTTCAGATATGAAGGAGCTGAGAAGAGGCTTTCCGTTTGGAAATGTCCGAAGACAAAAGAAGATCACCTCCTTAAGTTATTTTTAGCGATAAAGCACTTCACCAAGCATTTGATGAAATTGACACCATTTTACAGAAAAAAAACTCCCATATTTTTAATGATATCAAAATATTAATCCATTTCCGAACTCCTTTCCAAGCAATTTACCTGAAAATATAAGCTGTTTTACATGGGATGGATTGCGGCTGTGCGATCCAGATGGAGAATATTGAAAAAATTAGGAACTTCTAACACCTATATTTCGTCTAAAAACTAACGTCGTGTAGTTTGCATGTCTTCTCAACTATTCATAAAAATTAATCAATTACTCCCCGCAGTACTTTTTACAGAATCGCAAGAAAACCTTCTATTGAGAGGTTTTTTTTTCACCGAACCGCCAGAAAAAATGAGTCAAGTTAGAGACATGTGGTAATATTTATTTAATTACTGAGAATGTATGTCAGGATAACTATATTTTTGCACTATTAATAAGACAATATTTTCTTCATACTTCTTATAGATGCTGAAATAAAACATTAAATGTGGACTCCATAATGACTAGGGAACTATCTCGCTCAAACTACCTTAAAACACGCAAGAGCAACTTTCTTGCGCGCACTCGATCTCAGCACTCCCACTTGTCCCGTATTTTTAGAAACTTGAACTTGTATCCAGAGCGTATTTCTCCGCGCGATTCCTTGGATTTATTTTCGCGTTTGGGAGTATCCGTCGAGGGCAGGCGCGCTCTATAAATGAATCTCTGCAGAGCGCGCGCAGTCTGACTTGATGCACCCACGCGTACAGAGGGTCTTCCAGCGGGGGGGAATTCCACCACCGTGCCTCCCGATTCCTAGCAATTTCACGAAAAAGTAAAACATTTCCCGACGTCACTGAAGGTGAAATTTAAGATTTTTTTCTCAATGACTCTGACGAGAATAACTACTTTTCCCACGACCGGAATATGACTCGCAAGCTGTCGCAAGCGAAAAATGAGGAGATTCGAAAAAAAACGGCTTTGGCATAAAATTTCGAGTCTCTCTGCAGTTGCTTAGCGACGCATCGATGTCATTCGATGGAGCCGAAAGGCGTTCCTCGCAATTAATATATCAAGTAGAAAGAGAAAACTTCGATACTGATTAGTGACATATTTGAAAAATTAAAAATAACACAATGATTACAGAGCTTCATCTACATCTACATCTACATATTACCCCGCAAGCCGCCTCAATAGGCGTGTGGCGGGGGGTGTTAGGACACCAGCCGCTTATAGATAAAAAGGAAACGCTCTAATGAAATTACGCCTAGCATTTATTGAAGTCCCTTATTGTTCGGGGGAAAAACGAATTCCCATACCTATCCGTTCGGCAAAATATCTCTCTTAATTTATCGTTTCTATCGGACCTGGAAATATAGTGGGGTTCTAATATGATGTTCTCCGTGTCGCTCTGAAAGATATCTATTCTCAATTGTTCAAGCAATCTAAGCCTAGCGCGCAGCCTCCGAGTCTCTAGCGGTTCCCAGCCTAATTCGTTTAACATCTGTGTAACGCTGTCAGTACGCCCGTAGCTGTTTTTGACGAATCGCGCAGCTTTCCTTTGTATTTTATTAAGTTCCCGGACTAAGTCTTTCTGCACCGGATCCCATATGCTCGCTGCATATTCAAGGTGTGGCCGGACGAGTGCGAAATAGCACCTCTCTTTTACTTTTTCATCCGAAAATCTTCCCACAATACGCTTGACGAATCCTAGCTTCTTCAGAGCTCTGCCACAAATATTTCTTATATGTGCTCCCCACGATAGGTCCGAAGTTATCGTAACTCCTAGATACTTCACTTCATCTGTCGCCTTTATGTTAACACCATCCACAGCATATACATGGGAATAGTTGGACGACTTCCGCAAGAAATGTACCGCCGTGCATTTGCTCAGATTAAGTTCGAGTCCCCACTCTTAGCTCCACACATGAACGTTGCTTAAATCCGATGATAGAGTTTCAAAGTCAGAGTGATCACTAATTTCACGATAGATGACAGCGTCGTCGGCGAATAGACGTATTTTACTGCTAATTCGAGAGCATAGATCATTTATGTATATAATGAACAAAAGGGACCCATACAATAAAATAAAAGCTTATTGCAATCCGCTCTCATTAAGTAGTGTCGACATACTGAATTCAGCTAGTGCTGGCTCTTTCGCGTTTAACAAACTTTTGCCAATGATCAATGGTTTTTTAATCTTCATAAATAAATATAATTGGTGGGTAATATCTCTTCTAAACACGTGCTCTAAATAATTTTTTTCCTCCAATTATTTCTTCCTTAATCTTTTTCATTAGATAAACTTACTTTAATAAGAACTCTTTATACAGTGACACGTGTTAGTACAAAAACCTTTGATTTCAAAAGTATATTAATCTAACGTCATTTTTATCTAGTTATAAACTGCCAACATTGGTCGTTTTGATTACAACTTCAACCGGGAAATTAGAAATAAATAACGGCTCGAAGTAATCATCATAGATATTTGCATGTTTTGAGTACTTTACTTATTCTGTATCCTTCGAATAGTTTATGATGAAGACTTTTCGGAGGTTTGAAGCACTTTTGCCAGGGAAGAATGTTCAGCAACTGTTCACGTATCCGCATTCCAAAATAATTGTTTCCATTTTGACTCGCCGCGGGCTAAAATCTCCAAGAATGACATTAATTGAAACAGATTGAATGGTCATATTCAAAATGTGCACATCATGTATGAATAATTTTACGCGGAGAGAAATAATCTTGGAACTCCTGCCTGTGTGCATTTAAATTGCATTAGACATCAGTACCTATGTTCTGTAAAGGAACATCACAGTTGCAATGCTCTGGGTTGGAAATTCATGAATAAGAAGCACCGCTTTCGCTGAAAGCTGGCCGATAACAATCTCACTCGTTCATGAATCTGGGAGAAAATTCTAAAAAAGTTTCGATTGAAAACTATCAATTTTCATTCGACCAAGTGTCCCTTCCTGTGGGGAACTAAAAAACTGCACGAATCCTGGAAAGAAGGTGATAAAATCCTTTAAAGGCTTCAAGGCAAAGATTTACACAAATCCTTTCACGCCGACTCCCCCGTGCGAGGAATGAATAAATAAAGAGAAAGAGAGCAGTTAATCCTCAGCCCTCTGGAGGCGCGAGGGGGGCGAAATTAGGAACCCGAGCCCTCTCGCCTCCCGTCCTCCCCCCCCACCCCCTGGTTGGGGGCGAAGGCAGCTGGCACTCTGCCCCCGTTGCTGGCTGAACGACAATGCAAGATGACTTACTTACGTGTAACTTATCCTCACGAGGCTCGTGCATCAGCGAACGGCATGCTTCCTCTCCTACCCTCGCATCTGTTTGAGGCAGGACCAAGGGGCGGTACAATCGATTAAAATTAAAGCAAAAAATCGATTTTTTGACCACGATTACTCGATTTTTATATTTAGATTTAATTATTTTTTTAAATCGATCACAATCGATTTTTGGGGTTGATAATCAATTTTTCACACTGCTTGTAGAGAGCAGAAATAAACAATTTTTCGTAAAAAAACTAAATAGTTTTAGTTAGTAGATGAAGAAAAATATTTTATCAAACAAGTGTTTCATTGCATCAAGTAGCTAACAAAACATGATAAAGTTAATCTCAGGTATGATTACGTAAACAATCATGCCTTGTAGTACTGACGTCTCTGTCTTTATACGCTTTCTTCGGAGAATTGTAGCTGTTTGTTTGAAAAGAAAGAAAGACGGATACCTTGAGTATCGGATTTAACGAATATCAAATCATTTAAAAAATTCATTAAACACGGAGGACCATTATTAAAGTTTTTATAGCCTTTTATTTTTACTACATTTCACGCTGCTTATAAAAACAAAAGTACTGTTTTTTCGATTTTTGAGCTGGAAAAGTCGATTTATTACCTTAATAGGTCATAAAAAACCAAGTCAAGAATCAAATAATCGCAAAATTGATCATTTATTCGGAAATTTCTATCACTGGTAAAACCTCTAACACAGACGCCAGCACCATCAGACTTTACTTGCCTCGTGATAATTGTACTTAAAAGGGCAAGTTCTAGCTTACGGATGAAGTAGGTTCCATCTTTACAGCGTAAGTGAAAGCAAGTGATAATGTAATTTCAATAATAATTTAAAATGTTTCCGAATAAAAACTATGTACCACTTTGATTGATAATCTATTCAGTACATTTAAAAGTAAATTTAGGATACTAAAGCTGCAGACGGTTCGACGAATATATTTTTCGATGAATATTATCTTTTCCAGTCCGAGGTGCCGACTTCAGCGCCATTTCAGTTGAACCGACGCTTTTTGACTTCAATTACCGCAATTATTTTCTAATTACTCAATAACTAAGGTGCCTAATCTATTTACTCAAGAAATAAGAAGCCGGTGTCTTCATTTCATTCCTGGACATTAAATTTCCTACATATATCCGCTACTCACTCGAGTTTTTCGCGCTAATATCGATGCACAAACTTTATGAAATGCTTTTTCTTCTTCTTCTTCGCTTATTACTGCCTGTAATGTCCGTATAACTTCAATTTTTCTTTGTAAAGGAAGCAATATGGTGAGGTAGGAGTTTGTGGACATAATGACAGAGGACACAATTTTCTGTATATGGCCAATATATGAAGAATATGGCATTTTCTTCATTTCACTGTGGAACGTCTCTCATGTCCCTATCTCTCCTTCACAGAGGAGTGATAATGTATCAAGTAAACATTCAGGTCCAGCCATGTGGAGAGAGAGAGAGGGACTAATAAGGCTCTCGGGAAGTATTTGTAGAGAGGGGAGCGAACGCCCTTTTCTCCCTCCCTTCCTCCTCTGTGGCGAGAGTGAGGGCGAGAGGAATAGTTTTTCGTTTATTGGTCAACAGACACCAAAACCATCATCAACTCAAGTGTTTATATATAACTTTTGTATATACCGTAATTTTTCACAAATTACATCTACATCTACATACTACCCCGCTAGCCGCCTCAATAGGCGTGTGGCGGGAGGCGTTCGGACACCAGCCGTTTACATATAAAAAGGAAACGCTCTAATGAAATTACGTCTAGCATTTATTAAAGTCCCTTATTGTTCGGGGGAAAAACGAATTCCCATACCTATCCGTTCGGCAAAATATCTCTCTTGATTTATCGTTTCTGTCGGACCTGGAAATATAGTGGGGTTCTAATTTGATGTTCTCCTTGTCGATCCTTACAGATATCTATTCTTAATTGCTCAAGCAATCTAAGCCTAGCGCGCAGCCTCCGAGTCTCTAGCGGCTCCCAGCCTAATTCGTTTAACATCTGTGTAACGCTGTCTGTACGCCCGTAGCAGTTATTGACGAATCGCGCAGCTTTTCTTTGTATTTTATCAAGTTCCCGGATTGTCTTTCTGCACCGGATCCCATATGCTCGCTGCATATTCAAGGTGTGGCCGGACGAGTGCGAAATAGCACCTCTCTTTTACTTTTTCATCCGAAAATCTTCCCACAATACGCTTGACGAATCCTAGCTTCTTCAGAGCTCTGCCACAAATATTTCTTATATGTGTTCCCCACGATAGGTTCGAGGTTATCGTAACTCCTAGATACTTCACTTCATCTGTCACCTTTATGTTTAATTACTTCTAGACTGATAGATAAAATATTATGGTGGAAAATCTCGGGCAAGTTTGTTATGGGCAAAATTGGACATTGAAATGGGAAAAATGTTTTGAAAAGTTGAAAAATCACTGTAACTCCTTTCATTTGAAATATATTGTATTGTTTTAAATTTATTATACTTCTTAATATTAAAACAAACTTAGAAATCTACATGTGCCTCTAGGCCGGGCCTAAAGGTGTTATTTTTTTAAGACGGTGAGACTTGTACAGAGCTGAGCGATGAAAAAATATTTCCTCTCACAACTAGATGTCTCTGACGACCCACTTTCACACGACACACTCTCACAAAACATATTTTACTGAAGCTTAATACATGCCATTAAAGTTTTTAAAAAACATATTCAAAACGTAACGTCCGGCTTGTTGACTACGGTTCAAATAAGAATCAAATTGAATCGCTAACGGGAGAAGGAATTAATTTTCTCGCCGATAACGCCCGTCTAGAACAACCTCTTTTCAAGCTTTGGTGAAACAAATGAGGAAATTCAATATAAAGCAAGTATAACCAATCAATAACTTAACCAGCAGATGTATTTCACACAGAACCAACCAAATTACAAACAAGGCACCAACAGGTCGAGGGCCAGGCGACCGTTATGCGAGCTTCCACTCAGAAATTGGCCCTCTCTAAGAGAGGTTGAGCCCTCTCTAAGTAAATTGACTGAATGCCGCAGGTTCACAACGATGTCTCACGGTTGGCGTGTCGATTCGAACAGAGGGCGTTCTCAGAGGTGAGAGGAGGACGAGGATGGACCTGAGGAGGAGGAGGATTTGTCAGCAAGGTCGAGGTGGAATGGGTGAGATTAGGATGTTGGCAATTGGTAGCCTTGCAGGGGAGGAAACAATGGGATGGGTTGAAGATGGGGTGTAAGTTTTCTATTGTAGTAACAGGAACTGTTTTTCTGACTCCGGCTACAGGGTACAGGATCACACCATTTGTGCCTTGGTCAGAATGACCGGATTTCTGAAATCCTTCCTACTCCAGGGGCTATATACACGATGGAGGACATGGAGAGGGAAATGCGCGGTGAAAGGCGTGGTGAAAGGCGTGGTGAAAGGCGTGGTGAAAGGCGCGGTGGAAGTCAGGGCGAAATCGCTGGCAGCAGTCGCTGCATTTTGTAGTCGTTGGCATTTTGGCCGTAGTTGGCGCCATGTCGTTTGCCCGGGGCGCGTCCCGCCTTACGCGCTAAGTCCTCCGGCTAAGTCCAAACGGTAAACAGTCCACAGAGGGGAAACATGTTCAAAAAGGGGAATTTAGAGAGAAAAATGGGGAAGGTTCAAAATAAATGCCACAACGTTAAGGCAATCTATTTAATTTCATCAAACTCCTTTATTTGATTCTAAGGTCTTAACTTCATTCACTGCAGTGCAGAGAGGTCAGTGAAGTTGGGTCCTTGCTAAACTAAAAAAAATACGCCACAGGAGAATAAATGGGCATTAGTAAACTTTAATAAGACTGGCAAAATATATATATATACCATTAATTGCGAATTGGGAGCAAAGTGGCGGTAAAATTGCCGTTATAAAATTAAGAAATCGTATTTTGAATGAGATACGGGTACATTGAAGGAATAACCAGAGCATTTCTTTTGTTTAGAATCGATGCCCAAACCTTTTACCGAGGTATATTACGACGCAAATTGGGTCTGCGCTGGGAAACCTTATGAACAACAAAGGCCTATAAAAATAGCACTGAACGTCACGCTCTAAAGGTCGTTATACATGCAGAATAATCTCGCAAATGATCATTCGAACGACTCATTTGCAAATTAATTTAAACGATAACCTTAAATGCTTTGTTTTTCACAAGGAATTAATTCCACTATTTCTTTGCACTGAAAAGATGCGCTGTGGTACGCCCATGGATATAATACGTCATTGGTCGGAACGGTTTCTTGGTAACTGTTTTATGTCGTCTGATTGTACGTCTTTGCGAGAAAAAAAACTTTACAGCGAAATAGATTCACCTCAATCTGACGTGAAGCTTAGCTGAATACAGGTGAGGCATAGCACACTTATTGCTTGAGTTCTCAATTTCACTCATCCAAGAAGCGCGTTATTTGAAAAAAGAACTGTACTCTGGGTTATTGCATAACTTTTTTCAAAGCCATTATTATCGGAAATACAAACCTTCTCAACAAAAACATCTTCCTCGAGGCGTCGTGGGCGATTATAAAATTCCCTACTGTGATTCAGTTTGCACTCCCGGAGTCACCCTCACCATTATATGAATCTATCTTGGAATCATCGTGTCAGCCACATCTGCAAACTTGTTACCATATCTCATACCATGTCAGTTAAAACTTTGCGAGAACTTACTCCCTATTTCCACACGGAAAATATTAACTTTCACGCTAATATTCCCTTTCGATTATTGCAGGCATGCCTTTAATGAAATGTCTAAAGACATGGAGCCAACAATACTTAGGGAACTGAATCCTTGCGCTAGATTTACTTTCTACATAAGAAGAGATGTCATGGGTCACAGTATATAATAAGTCTAATCTGGCTAAAACTCTGTAGCCGAAAGGAAATATACCTAATGTAGACTTTTCTTTTTACTTTATTACGGGCGTGAATCGCAAATAATCTCTCGAAAATGTTCAAGGTAAGAAAAACCACTCACCAGACATCTCGAAAGAACCGCAGTTTTCTACGCTACCCGGTTCCTTCAACCAATATTTATCAGAATTATTTCTAAATCCGCGCCTCCAAACTATGGAATTCTTTTCATTAAATTTTGAAAAAAACACTGTTTTATAAAATTCCATGTAAAACAATTTTCAGGACTGCTCTCAATTCAGAATAGTGTTAATTTTACTATGTAATTACCACTTTACTACCTGTTGACATAGCATTGTATCTATACATATGTTGTATGTTATTATTTTGAATCCAGCCGTTTTTTTAGCCAAATTAAATTTACTAACATTTGTTCCATGGGTGATGATCTCTGCAGAATAAGTAAATATTATATTAAATTTTAACATCGAAGATATCCTTGCATCATTCCCGCGACCTCAGCGGTAGAAAAAGTAAAGTAAAAGTATTATTAAGAGGAATTCTTGCGAATCAGTTCTTGGATCTCCTCGATTTGGAATTCAAAATCTTCCAATTCCTACTTCCTTCGCTCATCTTTCATCCCTTAAGTTGAACTCGAGAGCCATTTAATTTCCGAGAAGTCTTACGTCGCCGCGAAAAACCTCCTCTCCCCGGCTGTGTCTGCTTCTGCCTCGCTCCTCAGACCTTGCGTGGAGAAAATAGCAAACAGGATCTCGTCTCAATGAACCCGACAGTGATAACAGGGGAGCGTGGAGTTGTTTACACCTCGGCCTATGAGGCGGAAGCAGTCTGACGTTTGGCACACTAGGCGATCGATGCACGGGAATAGAGACGAGTCAACTGTTACACCGATAGCGGAGGGAAAAAATTTCACGAGCCATCGGCCAAATAAAATGCCACATTCTCCGAGTGAAAGCCACTCCCTTAATTCCTTATGGAAAGGAAAAAAAATAAGATTCGCCCGATCGCCTCTCAGCTGTTTTCTGCAATCAATGCTTTCCGTCGTGCGAGGGAAACCCGATAACTATTCGTCAGCTGCTCGCCGATTGGCCGCACTCCACCCATCCCCTAGCAACTGCTGGCACCATTTGAAGGGGTCCTGACGACGCGTGACATCTGTGCCCACCCCTCTCCCTTGGCACCCCGCCCCACCCCTTGCTGATGCACGCAATAATACCCTCGACTCAAGCGTTGATTTTGGCTGACCATGACCTAACCTGGGCGGCACTTTAGCTGGTCTCAATTGGACCAATCGTGGTCGAATACGGTGGCGGAATAACAACGGGGTCAGTAAAGGCAGAGTGACATTTGGTGCTAGGTAGGCCTAGCCTACATTGCAAAAATTTTCCCATGACTCCATGCAAAGTGAAGGCAGGCAAGAGTTGCCTCTCCCACTCGTGGCTATTAGGTGTGTCATCAAATACGTATGCTAGGCTTAAACAGCGCCAATCCATGCGATTGGACATGGCGACTTGGGCCATTCAAGCATTACGTAAGGTGATTTTGGCAACTTTTTGACCCCCCCTTCTCCCCCATGTAAGACAACGTAAGATTTCATAAACCTCTCTCCTTCCAATCCTAGGTAAGATGTCATACACTTGTGGAACCATTCACGTAGATAATAATACATGGGCTATTCCATGTCCAAGTATGCAAAAAGTGACCTTACCACGGCCGGTTTTAAAATGTTTTTTTTTTACAAAATCATATGCCCTTTTGAGAAACGTAGAAGTATGAATTTTTAGTCAGATATCGATAACGATTTTCGATGTTGCACGATTCGCAATAGACGCGACTTGCAAAACACTAGATCTTCACAAAAGTTATGTTGCCAAACTAATCAACGCAAGGAATTTATCATACCTTTATCTATAGTTTAGCATAGATACATGCTTACTACCGCAGTTGTAATCTTACAAAGTAAGATTTATCGTCTGACGATAATTTGAAAAGTTGATAAAAATATGATCTCGGAAATAACCTAAATCTTATGTAAGTTCATCTCGGACCAGCTCACCCCCCCCCCCCTTACGTAAGAGAACGTAAGTAAAGTTCAACTCCCCTAACTCCCCAAAACGTCTTACGTAATACTTGAATGGCCCCCTAGTGACGTGAGAACTTGTGGTCTGCCCATTTGTGTCAATGGTGCCCAGAATCCTCGCACAACTTGGGTTTAGGTCAACATACGGAAAGACAGTCATTTTCTTCTTCAAAAATTCACAGCAATGAGTCTGTAGAAGGGAACGAATTACTCCCAAATTTTCCAATAACAGCACAAAGCGGACATTGATTCATTAAAAAAATAAGTTGCTGGAATCACTTCGTTCCATAATCGGGTTTAGCGAATTGTATATTAACAGCGTAAACACTCAACTGTGGCATGTGTTGTTCTTCACCCATCATCATCGCAGGTGTTCCACAAGATATCTGGAAACTTCTGCACATTTAATTTTTGAGGCCACAGGGAGTTCCATCTTATTTCTTCTCTCTCGAAAATGTATTTTTTTAAAGGTATATTTATAATTAGGGGTGTTTTTCACTCCGAAGTCCCCAAGTGTGGTTAATGGCTGATAGATAGTACATGTACTATCGTTTTCACTGAAATGTAGACACCCACACGGACTTGTACTGATTTGATTGAATGGGGCTGGGTTGGAAAAAATATAAGAGGGTTGGCAAACGAGGCTAGCTGCGGCCTTTGCCTTTACGTCACCGAGAGCCGACGAGGACGGACGTGGATGCGACCGGGCTAGCGGAATTAGAGTCAAATAAACTCCGAGAGCATAGCCCTAGCGAAAGGAATGCACTGAGGAAATTCACGTCCACGCACACGTTGGGCCGATCGGAGTCTTTTCTTTAGGGCTCCGTCGCGAGGTTTTTGCTCTCCCTAGATTCAGATTTGGACTCACCCTGAGTGTTTCACCAGGAAGTGACTCCGTAGCCGAGATGGTTAATTCAATGCGCCGAAGTTGGTATGCGGTTCGGGCAGGGTTCGTTTCCGTAGTCAGGCCATTTTTTAAATCTTTTAGATAAAAAAGATGCATTCTTAATATCAACATAATTTTTTCATTCATTCAAGTATTCTACCAGCTGATTGGTAGGTTCTTGGACAGTCCCCATTCTGCATCCCAACCTCATAAACATTCTCTTGCTTTCCCTCCTAATGGCCCGTTATTAGATCCCTCTTCAATTCTTCATATCTTATACCTCCTCTTATTTCGTCCAGGATTCCTATCCTTTTCCTTCCTCTTCCACCATTCCCCAGTGTTCTCCCCTCTATCACTCTCTTCAATATGCCCTCTCCTCTCAAAACCTCCTCCATCCACCTCTTCTGCCTTCTCCGAACTTCTGCCACAAGCTTTCTCTCCTCTCCGACCATATCCAATACTTCCTCGTTCGTCTTTCTCGCCACCCAGCTAACCTTCTCCATCCTTCTCCAAACCCTTATCTCAAACGCCTCAAGTCTACGCACATCCTCCCTTCGCAATGACCAAGTTTCCGACCCATATAGCGCCACGCTCCATATTAAAGTTTTCACCGGCCTCTTATTTACGTCTCTTCTCAGACCCCCCCTCATCAATTCCCTTCTCTTCGAAAATGCTTCTTTATCGAGCGCAATTCTGCATATGATGTCCTTACCACTAATACCCATTCTCCTCCAAAATACTACACAGATACGTAAACTGCTCGACCTGCTCTATCTTCTGCCCTCCCACCCTTTTATTCAGCCCCGCCTTCTTACTTCTAGAAAATCTCATTACTTTCGTTTTCTTGTGATTGATCTTCATCCCATACTTTTCGCACTGCACCTCTAATCCATTCACCATTGACTGCAACCCCTCGGCCGACTGGCTAACCAATTCTTGATCATCTGCAAATCTCACTGATTTTATCAGCTCCCCACCTACCTTTATTCCTACCTCCTCCCCCCATGCCTCCCATTTCTTCTGAATACACGTTAAAAAGCAACGGCGATAGTGGGCACCCTTGCCGCACTCCCCGTCCTATCGTGGCCCATCCTGATTCTCCATTGGCTACCCTAATCTACGCCGTCTGGTTCATATACAAATTCCGAATCAGACGCCTGTCCCTCCAATCGACCCCTAATTTCTTCAACACTCCCACTAATTTCGTCCATTCCACCCGATCAAATGCCTTCTCGAAGTCTACGAAGCATGCAAAAACATCCTGCTCATACTCTAGGTTTTTTTTGTACTAGCATCCTCATCACCTTTATAGCCTCTCGCGTTCCCGTTCCTCTCCTAAACCCGAACTGTTCGTCACCCAGGTATTCATTTGCCTTCTTCTCCAACCTTCTGTTTATAATTCTCAGAACTGCTTTGGCCGCGTGAGATATTAAGCTTATTGTCCTACAGTCTTCGCACGTTTTTGCCTTACTCTTCTTTGGTATAGGAATTAGTACAGTCTTCGCGAAGTCTTCCGGCCACACTCCATCCTCATAAATCCTGAGAATAAGCGCAAAAAGTTTTCCTTTTTCATTTTTCCCCATGCTCTTTAAAAACTCTGCAGGTGTGTCATCTATTCCCACCGCCTTATTCCTTTTCATGTCTCGTAGAGCTCTTTCGATTTCGCTATCTAAGATACTTGGTCCGATGCCATCTCTGTCAATATCGTCTTCCCTTTCTATATCTAACCTATTGGGCCTTATTTCTTTACCATACAGCTCTTCAACATACTCCTTCCACCTCTCCTGGATCTCTTTCGGTTCTACGATTACCTTTTCCGTCTCGTCTGTTATCGTCGTAATTCCCCTTCCCTTATTACCACCTGTCAGTTCCTTTACTTTCCTATATAATGCATCTGCTTTTCCCTTTTTTGGTATTTCTCTGATGCGTCGATCTGTTCTCTCCACCACGCCTCTCTTGCTTTCTTCGTTTCTTTTCTAAGCCTGTTATTAAATTCTCGGTATTTTATTTTACCTAGTTCTAAATTTACCCTCATTCATTTCCTTCACTCCTCCATCTCCCTGATCATCTCCTTCGTGATCCACGGTTTTCTAATTTTAGTTGCAATCACTACGCCTACCGTTGCTTTCGCCGCTTCTACAATTTCATTTTTCAAACTTCCCCATTCATCTTCCACTGATCTAGCGCCGTATTCCTCACCCATAATCTCATCAACCTTCTCCCGATACTTCTTCTTCATTGCCCCAGTTAATGCCTCCGTATTCCACTTTCGTACTCTCATTCACATTCTTATCTTTTTCAGTTTTACCCGACATTTCATCACTAATAAGTTGTGGCCTGTGTCTGCATCAGCTCCTGGATAAGTATACGAGTTTTTAACACTATTCCTGTATCTGTGACGAACCATTATATAATCTATCTGGAACCTATCTGTCTCCCGGCTTCTTTCAAGTGTACCTACGTCGAGGATGTTGTCTGAACCATGTATTTGTAATTACTAGGTTATTTCTACGGCAAAACTCCACAGCTTTCTCGCGCCGGCCGTTTCTCCTTCCTAGCCCGTAATCGCCCACCTCCCGCCCATCTCTTCCTTCACCCACCACCGCGTTCCAATCCCTCATTACTACCAATTGCTTACTCCCAGGTATCCTACCAATTATTTCCTCTAGTTGATCGTACACCCCATCTATCTCCTCCTCTTTATGATTAGAAGTAGGCATATAAACCTGGATTATAACTAAATTCGTTGGATCTGCCTTTAGTTCCACGACTATAATTCTATCGCTCACCTGTTCTGCATACACTACTTTTCTACCGAGTTTCCTATTCATTACGAATGCAACCCCGCGCTTTCATTCCCTCTACTATAAATTACTCTGTAATCGTCGCTCCAGTATTCCCCGTCATCCTTCCATCTTACTTCACCCAGACCCATGATGTCTACACCCACCCTCTCCATTTCTTGTTTTATATTCTCTAGCTTCCCCACCCTCAGCATAGTCCTAACATTCCACGTGCCTATTCTGATTCTTCGCTCCTCTTCTTTATCTTCTTTTCCTCTGCTGCTGCTACGTCTGAGCAAGGATTTCGTGAGATGACGACCGCAGGGGCCTTACTCCACCCGCTGCCGGGCACGACACCCGGCCCTCTGGGCCGAGTCCCGTAGTTGCCAGGATTCATTATTAATTGAGAAATGTCCATAATTTCAAGGTTTTTGTTATAATTGAGATAGTATTCCGTGGCCTATTCCAATAGTGTTCTTTACGTGACACCATCACTTCAGAGGCCGCCAAACTGGGGTCAGACGCCTTTTGCAGCCATCTCACTGAGGTGCAGATGCTGCGCGGACTACCATTCGTGTCTCCTAACCTTCGACCAATCTGGCATGGGTGACCCTAACAGGAGCAATGCTCCCGCCAGTGCAGCTCTAGGGGTCATCGAAGCACGCAAGCCCTTCCACCACGACAAGGTTGTAGTCCAAGAAAAGAGACACAATTCATATAGTTGACAAAAGAAAGAGTTAATGCGGTTTTTTATTTACGGCTTAATTTATGAAAATAATGACTTTCTACGTTACCACATTTATTTCTTAACAGATGTAATTCACTGAGAGGAAAAAAACATTGGAAGTGGCAGTGGTTGCATCTTTGTGTCCTTGCAGTGAAATACCTACTCATAGTATCTACAATCCTCTATAAATAACCAAATGCATTCGTAGTTTCGATCATTTTGATAAACCCTAGAGTTTGAAAAAAGTTTGTAATTCAATTGATATTTTTTATCTTTAAACTTCTATTACTTGGTCACGTAAAAATGTGGGAAGTGAGGTGTTTTAAAGGACGAACGCTTTCCTTTCAGAGGGTGTGCGCAGAGCCGGATTAACAATAAGGCACAAGTAGGCAGTTGCCTATGGGCCCCTTGTTATGAGAATTGTTTTCCCCTTTCTTCTCTTGCGACTTGTTTATTAACGTGGGCCCCGTTGCTTGTACTGCCTACAGGCCCCCAAGTGCGTTAATCTGTCACTTGGTGTGCGAACCATAGTAAGCTATAAGGACCAGGTGGAAATAAATACGCAAATCAGCCCTTTTACCCCAAATTATCCTACGATTTTTAATAGCTATATATGTTTTCCGACATCAGCGTCACCAATATCTTCAACCTTTTTTATCAGGCTCAGGTGTAATTTTGGCATGATGTATTTCTCTCGGGGCAGAAAGGGTATTTAAAAAGTAAAACTATTCAAATTTCTTTTAGTTTTTTAATACTTAGTGGCCTCAACACCTGACTCTACAACTTGCTGCAGACGGAGAGGTATTGATGCGACAACATTCTCGCATTCGCAACATTCTCCTGGTGAAACACTCAGGGTGAGTCCAAATCTGAATCTAGGGAGAGGAGAAATCTCGCGACTGAGCCCGAAAGAAAAGACTCCGATCGGCCCAACGTGTGCGTGGAAGTGAGTTTCCTCAGTGCATTCCTTTCGCTAGGGCTTTTGCTCTCGGAGTTTATTTGACTCTAATTCCGCTAGCCCGGTCGCATCCACGTCCGTCCTTGTCGGCTCTCGGTGACGTAAAGGCAAAGGCCGCAGCTAGCCTCGTTTGCCAACCCTCTTATATTTTTTCCAACCCAGCCCCATTCAATCAAATCAGTACAAGTCCGTGTGGGTGTCTACATTTCAGTGAAAACGATAGTACGTAGGACGTCACATCGATTTTTATATAGATAAATGACTTCTTCCGCTGAAATTCAACGGGCACCATCATTTTTCCCTTGCTAATAATATTGAGCCGTGCCTCACTCAAGGATATGGGTAGAGCAGCATGGCGGGTGGTGTAATCATCCGCCGCAGTGCCGGAAAAAGCCTCCGGTCAGTAGGGGCCTAACATAGCTGGTGGCAAATGGGCCCCACATATTTAAAGCAATGTTTTTCCGCGAGCGTTGGGCATTTCTTTGGTGAGGCTCTTGTCGAGTGTTCGACGTGGGAAGAGCTGCTCCCGGGAGAAAGACCAACGGCACCTTCTTTTTTACGACCACCGCTATCTCCGCAGCCAAGGTAACAATCCTTACCCTAAATTTCCTACCTCCTCTTATTTCCGGAGTCTGTTAGTTTTCTTCCTGCCAGTCACAGTTCGACGAGGTGATTTGTTAACGACCGTTTCTTTTTGTTATAAAATTACTTTCGTTCTAAAACGTGGTTTTCTGTCTGCCCTTTATACTCCTCCGTTAATACTCCTCCCCACCCCCGGGCCTCAATATTTAGCCTCAATATATTAGCACGTCTCAATATTTAGCATTATTTCTGGACCCAGATTGTAATAATCTTACCAAAAAGGTGTGTTTTTGCCATTAGTTATTTCTCTGAGTCTGAAATATCTATAGAATATGCAATTTAAAATATTCTCGAAATTAAACCTAAATATTCATGCCACGTATTAACTGTTTTTTGGCCTATAAAAATGTAAAACACTCAACATTAGCCTGGTTCCTTTATGCATAATCGGTGCAAGTCATTCGTAGCTACCCGCGCATAATCGGTACAATTTATTTGCAGCTTCCCGTACGAAGACGAGTCCCTCTATTAGTGAATAGTAAAATCCTATCTTCCCACGCTATTTCTTTAGCATATTTATCTTAAAATGGCATTGGTTTAAATTCGGGATTTGGTGTAACATGAGGAAAATTGTGTTTTTCCATCTAATATTAATGCAATTTTTTGCGAAGAACTGTTGAGGAAATTCTCCTATGGGAGGGAACTTTGATGACATTTAGGCACCTGTTCATTAAATTTATTTTCTGCTGATGAATGCAATTATTGATGACCAAATGCGTTAGTTAAATGGGAATGGAACTACTCTCAGCTTCCATGGCTGAGAAAGGCGATCGTTAAAAATATATTCGCCGACTAAACTGCAAATGTGGTACTTACATTAAATTTTCAAAAAGTTGAGGAATTTCATCAGCGAAAGCAGTGTTTTAAGCAATGCAAATGAGAACATGGAATGTAGAGTGTTTTGACTCTCACGGCATCGGTGGATCGTCTTATATTTTATGCGAGGGTGACCACCCGAGGCTTCCGGCTTGCTTTCCCGGGGAAATTAGTCCCGTCATCCGCCGCCACCCGCAAAGGCGACGCCAGCGCAGCGGGGGCCCACCTGGTGCCGCAATCACCGCTCGCCCGAATGGCGTCCGAGCACCAGGGCCGAAGCCTTTGTGGAGTGCGGTGCTGCCCACGGGGGGAGGTGCGGGCGGAAGAGGGCGCCCGCCTCTCGTGGCTGCTTCGTGACTCACGGGAGTTCTTGAGCAGAGGCATTATTGTGTCGCTGGCTATCATTTCATTACAGTAATCTACCGGTTAGAGGTAGGTTGTGATGAAAGTCAGAGAATATCCAACGAACTCTTACACGTGCCGTGCCCTTTCTACCTCTAGTATTTCTTTCTTCATCTCAGCATATGTCCTACCTTTCTTCATTCCATCCATAAAGCCTATTCTCTTCCTTCCCTTTCCCCGCTTGCCCAACATCCATCCCTCTATCACGGCCTTCAGCAAACCATCGCCCCTCATTACCCCTTCCAGCCACCTACCCTGCCTTCCCCTAATCTCATCTATAAGTTTCCTCTCCTCGCCCACCATGTCAAGCACTTCCTCATTTGTCTTCCTTTCCGTCCAACGCACCTCCTCCATCCTCCTCCACACCCACATCTCGAAAGCCTTCAGCCTATTTTCGTCTTCCTTTCTCAAGGTCCACGTTTCTGCCCCGTACAACGCCACACTCCATGTCAAGTTCATCACAGCCTCTTTTTTACATCCTTACTTAAGGTCCCCGTCATCAGCTCCCTCCTATTATTGAACGCTTCCTTCGCTAGCGCTGTTCTCCTCCTAATGTCTTTGTTACTATGTCCTGTTTCTTCTAGCGTACTACCCAAGTAATTAAATTGTTCTACTCGCTCCAGTTTGTGACTTCCTATTTCCATCGTCACTTCGAATTGCAAGCAAGGAGTTATATGACAGTCGGGGTCCATTGGGGGTAGTGAGATATTTATTTATTTATTTGTTCCTCGTATAAGCTCATACACAAAACGGTAAAAATCATAAAAATCCAAAACGTGGGACAAAGGTTCCCTTTAGGATAACATCCTTTATGGGGTTAACCGACTTTTCTTTGTATTACAAAATTACACCAATGTAGAAAACATCATAAATCAGTCACTCTGCCGAAAATTAAAAATCACTTTACAAAAATTAACAGTGGATACAAAAAACAAACAATAAGAAAATGAATTGATAATGATAATGGTAAAAAAAACAATGATAATGCACATAAAACATTGGGCACACAACAGAATCTGATTAGAATCACTGCAATTTACAAAGATATGTTTTATATAATTGTGATTCATAAATAATGAAAAATGAGCCTTTTTGCCGGAAAATTATCTAAAATGAAGTAATTGCAAGCAAGCGTGACATGAAAAATACAAAATAAAATAACGCAAGTATCGTCACTCTCTCCAAAAAAATGACCTTTACTCGTTCCTTTTAAGCAAATGTTCCACCTCCTTGTTCTCGAATAACCATTTCTTAACAAGGTTTAAAAACGTTCCTTCTTTATCAACACCAGTTAGGTATATTCAAATATAAGTGGTGAAATACTGAAAAACTTGTGCATTTAGAAAGACGAGACTGTCTTCGAAAGAACGTTCCAAAAAATTTCTTGTGCGACAATAATTTAAAGCGACAGCCGAGTCAGGACCCTCTTCAAGTTAGCAAGCAATGGGAGCCGATCCCAATCAAGGCACTAATGTCGACTAATGCGCATCCCTAAATCACAAGAAGACGTATCACGCGGTGAACACCTACGACAAATTCGCTCCAATATCGTCCGATTCTTCACAATTTCAAGGACGGATTTTTAAATTTCCTTTGCAAGCGCAGCATAAAATTTTAAATTGGGATTTAGGGTATTTTGTTAATTATGTTAAATGATACTATAAGAATTACGCAAAGATTACAGTTGGGGAATTATTCACCCCATGCGTAGTGGATGAATTCCAGGTAATATATGAATTTGTCACGCAACATTGTAATAATTCTATAGATTCCATACAAAATTTAAATTTTTCTTCATCCGTTAAATGCCAACGTGTATCCTCTTCTAGTAAATTCAAAAAGCCCATTTCTACATATGTACATATTCACTTCTATCAGCCACCGAACGAGCAGTAGAATACAATACTTTCTGAAATGTACCAGTCATTATGCAAATTATTGATTTTACCTAGAGAATCATCAGATATTGAAAAAAGCAAAAATATTTCTCACTCCAAGAGTCTGCATGATATGCGCTCTCCAGTTCCCGGAAAATGTTCCCTCCCGACGTATACCTGTAACACCAATCTGAATTACTTACCACGTCCTGAAATAAACTCATCTTCACTATCAAAGTTTCAACAAAAAGAGAAATTAGATCCTACTTGTTGGGGAATAATCCGACTTTGGTAATCATACAGAAAGATTAGGCAAAATTATGTGTAATTAACAGTAGTATGAAAGGCCGAATCCAGCCAACAGGGCTGTTTATCAGGTATCAATAAAGTGGAAGTTAAGGCTGTGAATTAACGTTTAGTGCCTAATTACTACTTGAAGCCTAATTTAAAATACGATAATCATTTCGTTCTCCAAAAATTGTATATGTTCACATAATTTAAAACGTAGCTGCCGGAACATGCACAAAACAGCAAAAGCAAATAATTCCTCGAAACGTTTTGGGAAATTGGTTGCGGAAGAGTGAATTGTGGTGGAAAAGAGCCAATTCTAACAATATTCCAAAATAATATTAATATTAACGGGTTTTAGAAAGCAAGGCGAAAGATAGAAGTGTTACCGAACTTGGAGGAGTGAATGCAAGCTCGTACGTAACGCAATACAACAATTTCAGTTTGCGGTAGACATCGTAAGTTCGTGTTTCCAAGACTTTGCGCGTCCAAAATGCTCCTCTCGTCGCTCTTCTCGCACGAATGCAAGGTCAAGATTTATTCAATACCCACAGCAAAGTGACGTCATATTCATAGCCAATGTGGCGGCGAGCCTAGGGCTGAGCGGTATTTGAATCCCAAAATCAATATCCGATATCTTAAAATCTTGAAAATGGACCAATATCAATAACCTGTATTGGACTATTGAATATTGGAAAATATTGGCGCATTGCAATATTGGAAATATTGTAATATTGGAAATAATTTTAAATGAAATATTGGTATATTGGAAAATATTGAATATAGCAATATTAACAGGTAAAATTATCTTGCTTATGATGGTTTGCAAATACTTCCTGTGTAGACTATGTAGTCTGTTAAAAAAACTACAAAAGCAAAGCTTCTTTTCCCCAGTTATTGCTATGAGTAATGGTGGAAAAGGAAGTGCTACACTGCAAAGGAAGTGCGACGCGAGCCGTCTGTTTACAAAGATTAGGGCGCTCTCTGACCACCCTCCTCACCGAGTTCAAAAATTCAATACACATCAAATCAATGGTTTGCGAGTTCACTTCGTGGAATGAAAACATGATAGTTTCAAAATTAAACTTTGTTACATTCCACACCGTAATTATTAAAACTCAACCGGTTTCGACCTTTTCAGGTCATTCTCAAGAATAATGTAACTCATTAGCTCTTGAGAATGACCAGTAAAGGTCGAAATCGGTTGAGATTTAACAAATATGGTGTGGAATATAACAAAGTTTATTTTTGAAACTATCATTCAATTAACACTTGAGTTTTTAACATTGTCAATCCAATATTCAATATTTCAATTGGAAATATGGATTCTTCAATATACAGTATTTCAGTTATAAATATTGGTTTTTCCGACCACCAATATCCAATACAGGATATTGGTATTGGTTGTTCAAAAATTGTAATTTTGTAACCCCAATATTTAAAAATATTGATGTTGGAACCAATATATTGGAAAACCACCCATCCCTAGGCGAGCCTTTTCCAGCAGTCTCACAATATGTCGGTGTGTTTGTTGCATTAAAGTGTATGTGTTTTTAAAGTGTGCAATTGTGTTAATAGGTAGATTGATCGAAAAATCACTCCACCTAGAATTTGATGAATTTGGCCTCATTTTAAAGAAAAAAACTTTCATCTTTCCAATGATATCAAAATATCAACCCCTTGCCGAACTACTTTTCGAGCAATTTCCCTACAAATATAAGCTGTTTTACATGGGATAGATTACGGCTGTGCGCTCCAGAGGGAGAAAATTGAAAAAAATCAGGAATTTATAATACCTAGATTTCGTCAATAAACTAGCAGTGTGTAGATACATATTTTCTCAACTATTTATAAAAAAATTTATAAAAACAATGTATGACTCACCATAGTAATTTTTACAGAATCGCAAAAAGAACCTGCTGTTTTGAAGGGTTTTCAGCCGTATGGCGGGAAGAAATGAGTCAAATTAGAGACTTATATAGCTTTATTTATTTAATTACTGAGAATTTTGGTTATATATAACTATAACTTTGCGTCATTCATATTTCAATATTTATTTCATACTTCTTACAGACGCTGAAATAAAAAAAATAAAATTTGAATATGGTCTCCGTTATGACTAGGGAACTATCTCGCTCAAACCACCTTAAAACATTTTGAATAACACCCCCGGTTATCATCAGCATTTCTTTTCGACATGAGATTAATTTAACTTGCAGACATAAAATAGGCCTATACCTTGTTAGGGGGGACGGGAAGATAAAGATAACGGGAACGAAGGAAATTCCACCTTCCGAGGGAATTAAGGAAATAATGAGATAACGGGAAAGCTGAAGGGAAGGTGAATAGGAAACAGTCGGAAGCGCGGAAGGCGTGACAGATGGGTAGGGGGTGAGGAGCAGCTGTGCGGTCTTGAAGAATGCGCAAGACGCAAGCGACTCATCTCCGTCGCGGAAGCGCGCGGAGCGGAAGGCGATGGGTGACGCGACTCTAGGCGAGCGCTAGCGCTGACTCTCGAAACCGAAAGCGGAGATTTGGCGAAGCAACCGGTTGAACTGGGTGAGGAATAGGGGAGAGTGGTGAGTTCATGAATATACATATGGATCCTAAACTTGCCCCCAGTGGGTGTTGCCAAACATTCCGCATGCACCTAAAATCAGGACCAAGCAGGTTGTAGCGCCGTCACTCTACAGAAGGTGGTTCTAATAAGGCCGTGATTTAAATGGAGATACTGGAAATAAAGGTACCGGAATTGGCCTCCCAACTAAACCGGGCATTTTTGACACACAAAAGCGGAACCATGCCCACTGCAAAGCGACCTATCTTTTGTGGAAAGCTGCGCAACACCTTTGCCCGTACAGTGGAGCCGAAGATTTAGATCCATATGTAGGTATGTTCATCGGTGAATTGATCAGTAAATTGGGGAAGCGACCGACAGCTGAGGCCATTCGCGCAAGAGCATTTAGAGCAAGTGCTCAAGTTGGTAAGGCCTGGTTCACACCGTCATTTTTATCGTCAAACATGGGGATTTTTCGTGCCACGGCTATTCAATGATCGGAAAGATGATAGCTTTTAACCTTCATTTTCCCATCCACACGGTCAACTTTGCTGAAACTGCGAGTTTAGTTTCCGTTTTGTTTATAACACTCATTTGATCAAAACTCACATGCGAACTCAGGGGTGGAAGCAAGGACGTGCTGAAATGTTAGGGAAAGCAATAGGGGTGCCTATCACTGTCGCTATTCCTGAAAATGATAGCGTCACTCGGACAACACTTGAGCAATCAACACGCCCAGAACTTTTATGTGATTATTTTGGGACTGAAGGAAGGGAGGGGAACATCCGGCATCGGCTTTGTCTTCTTCTAAACGAGAGGTATTGACAATTAAAATTCACATCCGACGGATGGAGCACTACACTTGAAGTTCTCTAGACTTGACGCTCAAGTAGGGAACGGGATTCCACTGAAAAATCTCCGTCACTGCCGGCATTCGAACACGGGCCCTAGACAACGGGAAGCCATTATCCCAGCTACCACACTTTTTACAGCATCTTAACTGTGGAAGTTTTTCAATTTCATTAAGTGCAGTTAGTGAGTAATTGCATGAGATTAGCACTTCGGTTTCGAGTACCAAATAGTGACATTTCCCCCCGGCGGTGCATGGACACGGAACGGAATCTTTCGTGAGTAGCGGAGTCCACTCCGCTCTTTTTCGGAAGAAGGATTGGGAAGGTCCTTCTTTCCTTCTTAACCCGATAACTTCGCCCGACTGAGGAAAGTGATTGAAGGCACGAAAATATAGTGACCTTGAGGCCTGCTTCGCCACAATGAGTGAGACGTATACGGTAAAAGCGATCACAGGAATAAGATAAAGGAATTAAACTGCAGACCTGATAGGCTTAAAATGTCATTTTTTCCACGTACAATTATGGATTATAATATTTGTGATAGATCAATCATTTCCCCTCCTCACTAGGTAGAGTAGAATTAACATAGCATCATTACTAACTCTTCACACCAGTCGATTAGTCCGGCATTTTTTTAAATTTTGTTCTTTGCATCAAGTAGCATCTCGTAGTATTAATAAATTAATAGTATTAGTAATATTAACCACTAGATGTCTCTTTAGCAGTGTGCTGCATGTTTGCATGTTTATTTAAGTAGCACTCTCTCAGTTCTGGTTTGACTGCGCACTGTTCTCCTGACTCCCCTTTGGTCTGCGCCTAGCGGCCAGGGGAAAGTGCGAGGTCCCGATTTTTAATTGAACGAGTGCTGCATGCTTGGTGTGGAATCACACCGTGCCACACACCCTTGGGGTGGCTTGCACGGTACTTCGTAGATGTAGATCTCAGATGCTGCGCCGGGTTACTCGAGAGCAGCAGACTGGACCACGGAGTTGACCTCTCGCGTCTCTCAACCGGCTGCACAAAGGCTGCGTTCATTGGCCACTTGAACGAGGACGCTCCAGCCGACGCATCGTCCATGGCTCATTCATTCTCTTTCCCGATCTTTGCACCCTTTATCTTTCGAGGACTGTTTTTTGAGACGTGGTGGGGTGGGGAACGAGGGAATAAGGGGAACGAGGATGCCATCACTGTTCCACCCTGTCCCAACCCCTACCCCACCCCTCCCTTCCCCGTGGCTGAGAGCCACGCTCCGCTCTTGCCAAGGAATTTGAACATGCCAAAGAGAAAAGTGCACCCGGGAAAATCCGTTCCCCAGGTCTATCGCTAATTCGAAAACTCTCTCCCCTTGTGAAAAAACTTTTGTGTGTAACTTTTTGCCCTTGATTTTTCAAATGTTTTTCAAACTAGCCTTTTAATTTTAAATTTCTACCCACTGCCAAAATATAACCATTGCAACCGTTTCGTGGAATTTCCAGAGAAATTTTAATTGTGGAATAAAATTACTAAGCAGTTTTCCATTTTTTTATATTAATTATAGGTTTATGCGATCGGTTTCGATGTGTTACATCACTGTCGCATAAAGCTATATTTAATATAAAAAGTGGAAAACTGCTAAGTAATTTTATTCAATAATGAATCAATTCCACCACGTCTCCCCAAAGACAACTCTATTTAATTTTAATTTAATTTGATTGTTATGAATATGACTTTCTCACCAATGTGTCCAATGTTTCTTTGGATGCACTACTATTCGGCCATTAATACCACCTCTCTTAGTTGTTAGTCCCAACAAACTAAGCTCTATTTGCTCCTCAAGATTTGCAATTGGAAATATATATTCAATACATCACTAATGCTAATTATAATTGTAAATTGATATTCGGCTCCATGCGCTATTTTTTATAAAAAATATTTTACATGCAATTATGATGCATGCACATCTACGTGTAACCCTGCGAGCGGCCGAAGGGGCGTGTGGCAGGGGGTGTCAGGACAAGACGCGCATGAAAAAGGGATGGGCAAGGGCGATTGGAAGAGGGGAGTACAAACCACCATCGTTCACAAATGTAATTTTTGATTGTTCACACTCGTAAAATCTATTCAATGGGCTTTAGCGCTTCTACAATCTCGTTGATATGCAAACATGCAGTAATGTGAGATACGCCAGGAAAGGTATTTTTTAAAAATGCACGTGAAGATGCAGCGTAGAAATCGATGTCTCGAAAAATGTCTGCATAAGATGAGAGTATCGTAGATGTAGTCTCAAACACCAAGCGCCCTCAAATGAGGACATGTGGTTTATAGTTCAGTTCAAAGACTGATAATTTAAATATTTCATTCGAAAAGTACTTTAAAAATGCGTGTAAATGTAAATGGAATTGATGAAATTATAAAAAAAATAATATTATACCTCAGTTAATGCAAAAAATTAGAGGATGATGGTTGTCGTAGAGGTATCACCCAGTCTATCACAACACGAAAAGAAAGCGTGTTTCACGGTGGAGAGCACCGCACGAATAACGAAAATACTGCCGCAGATGCTTCATTGTGCTACTAACCGACTCAGTATCGAGAAGTTCCGGCAGTACAATGCACTGATTTTTGAGTTACAATGTAACTGTCCTCATATAAGGAAACTGGGCGTTAATGGGTTAAGATCATCTTCTGGAAATCCTAAGAAGCTGCTTGGACTACAGTATTTTCGTAATTCGTTCGCTGCTCTCCGCCAAGAAATCGCTTTCGTGTTGTGTTGTGATAGACTGGATGAGACCTCTGCGATACATCATCCTCTACTTTTTGTGCATTAACTAAGGCATAGTATTATTTTTAAATGAATAAGGTGCGGCTGTGCTATCTACTTAGGGCTCCTAGTTTTCTTCAAAAGGACTCCGCCGAGAAATCAATATTCGATTGTATATCAATATTCAATTAAAAAATAAATTAATTTACTCCCAGCTAGCAACAGTGCGCCCACCTTAAGATATGTGCATAGCGTAGTGTGGGTATTTTTATTTTCCGAGCTTTCTGCTGACTCCGTACCAGAAATGTTAGTAGCTTGAGCAACAGCGAAAGCACATTCACTGTTGAAGTTCCGAAGGCCCGGTCAATGATCTCACTCGCGTGACCACGAGCGGAAAAGTCCTACCTCAAGTCTATGAACACAGCTAACCTTGGGGTGACCATGTGAAGCAACCGTCTGGCACTCACCTGGAAATAAAGAAAGAGGTAGCAGTTTTAGGCAGTTGCTTAACACCGCGCAATAATTCTAATAATACATCTATGTTGTCATCACATTGACTCTCATGCAGCATTGCAACCTTGCAGAAATATTGCCTCTGAAAATTTGAAAATGATGCATTTCAACATGGATAGCTTAAAAAATGATATTGATCCCACATTTTCTCCGATGAATGTATTTCCTCAGTTGAAATCATTATCGACATTTTGTTATGATAACTAAACGTAAATAAAATAAACTGAGGCACTTATCTAGGCCAGAAACAGTCCATTCAGTGATTCTCTGAGATAATGGCGTAATAGGTATATGCGGATAACTATTTCGTTTCATAAAAAGAAATGGAGAAGTTATATTCAGCGAGCAATATGTTCTGAGAACCAGTTGCTTTCAGCTTTCAGTGTTCCCGCCTTGAACTTGACCTCGTCCTCCCCGCGAATAAACAAGAGCGCTAAGAAGTGCACGCTGTGAAGGCAGACGCTCATTTCTCTAAAGCGTTCCTTTCATTTTCTTCCAATTACGTGAACCAAGTGGGACGTCCCAAGTACCAGCACGTTAACCCTTCGCCGCACTTTCATTGTTGCGCGCCACGCCATATTGTCGCGGGGGTAATGAGAAACGCTTGGCCTCTTTTTGCTCAATTGTTATGCGCCTCGCCGCCGACCGCGGCGCTCCAGTCACCACCGTTTCCCATAAACATTAGACCACCGCTTCGCTCGAATACTATTCTCCGAATAATTCTTTTATAACCGAGTGATCAACATTTTTTCTCTCAGTTTCCGTAGCCCGCCTAAATGGAGGCGATGATAAATTGCCAACCTCATTAACATCGACTCGAACAACGCCAATGTTTTCGCGCGTCATAATGACAGTTTATTCAAATTGAATGCTCACGGTATCTAATTTATTCCCAGTTTTCACGATTTCCATAATAAAGGAGATTAGAAAGGAGCATGTTAATGAGCATTTTGGGGCGACCTAATCCCGCTCCCTCCCACTATGACGTCAACGATAGAAATGAAAATTTCAAAAAAATTATCCTATCTCCTTATTTTCAAGATTATCTTCATCATAAAGGATACAAATAGCTTTAGTCAGTTAAGCACGTGGTTTGTTATTTTTCAGAACTGCCCGGTAACCCAAGAATGATTATCCGTATGGAGATTAAGGAAAAATACATTTAGATTTTTCTACCTATTAGTCGAAGAAAGGCAGTACATAATGAAGTGCCACAGGTGTATGACTTATCTTGACGTTATTTGGCTATTCGTAACTACTCGCATTTATTAAAAAATAAATGAAAAAATATTTTCAACGGTTTTATGCTGCAGTTAGGGAAAATTCATTCCAGGAGCTGAAGAGGAAACACAATGTACATTTTCACCGAGATGTGTTAAATTAAGTCAATTTTGGAGAAATATTCATTGTGTTTTAACTTTAAGGAGAATATAATTTTGTAAAATATTGATGTATAAATAAAATAAGTCTCTGAATTACCTTTTAGAATATCAAATATTTCTCATTTTACATAAATGCATTTACGTTACTTAATTTGTATAACGCATCATTACAAATATTCATTTTCTCGCGTTTTTTATTTTACAAATATCGAGGCATTAGACAAAATTAGGAACATTCACAAAATTTAAAATTAATATAAAAAGGCACTCCGCAAGAAATGGATTTCGAGGCTTTTGAATGAAAAATACTTTGCCCCTTGGGCATGGGGCGCAAAAGTACAATCGACAGGTTTAAGAAACATCGTTCATTAGTTACACTGGAAATGGCATCGGTTCTAGGTTCCCGAGATAAAAATTGTGAACATTCCTTTTGATCAAAATGTAAAATTACAATTTCTGATACTTGTAAAAAATTCCCGTTTCGTCCACCACAGTTACACCATTACCTCCATGCTCAATGAATGTTGTACTCCAACACTGCATAACTATACGATATCCAGTTCTCAAGGCTGTACGATGGCTTCTATTAAAAGATGAAACTGCAGAAAGCGAGCATTTAACGAAGAGTGTATACAAATATCTAACGTCTTACGTAAGACTGAGAGGGGTTGGGAAAATCTTACATTGTCTTACATAGGGGGAAGAGGGGGTGGGTCAAAAATGGCATAAATCGACTTACGTAATACTTGAACGGCCCCTTACCCTATTATTATTTTTGTCATGTTGGTTGAACAACAATAATTGTTTATTTATTAATAATAATTATTTATTTTATTAAGTAAATAAAAAAGAGAGAAAGGACTAAGTGACATGTGCGTTAAAGAGGGCGCCCTTGTGTTTCCATCTTATTTCTTCGTACTCAGTAATGAATGGGGAGAAGGAAGTTTTGCAACAATCCGATTGGCGGAGTGTTCCTCTAATTTTGTGGCTTCCATCAGTTCTAGAGATACGGTGCAAGTACGGTTAAAATAGTATTAACTTCGTTATCCTGAAACTCCTGGCGTGTAACCTTCCGAGTATGTAGCGACTCCTAAACTCGTCCTTTCATCAGCTGCGTAATACTTTCTGTTTGCCCGTTACAATTTTTAACGATGCGTGCGGCTTTCCTTCGTATTTGGTTTTGTGAATTGAATATTTCCGTGCAGTGTCTCAAATTGCCGCGTCATATTCGAGAACAGAGCAAAGTAGCAACCTTAACAGAGCATAGTGGCATCCCTCTTTCGACTTTTCATCCCTTGTGAATCCTTCTTTCATTCGCTAGACAAATTTTCCTTTCTTTTAAGGTAGTTTGAGCGAAAAATCACTTTACCTAGAATTTGACCTACCATTTTAAAGAAATGAGTCCCATCTTTCCAATGATACCAAAATATGAACCCCTTAGCGAACTACTTTTCGAGAAATTTGCCTGAAAATACGAGCTGTTTTGCATGGGATTGATTACGGCTATGCGCGTCAGACGAAGAGTATTGAAAAAATTAGGAATTTATAGCACCTAAATTCGTCAAAAAACTAGCGGTGAGGTTTGTATGTTTTCTCAACTATTTATAAAAAAAATAATCCATTACTCACCACAATAATTGTTACTGAATCACAATAAAACCTGCTGTTTTGAAGGCTTTTTAGCCGTGCGGCGTGAAAAATGAGTCAAGTTAGAGACTTATGCAGACATATTTATTTAATTACTGATAATTTTTGTCATGTATAACTATAACTTGAAACTATGAAGCTAGATAAAAATCTTATTGGCAGCTGTTATGGTCCCTCATCGTTCGTGGGAAAAATGACATTTTAAATCTCTCCGTTCTGCAGTCTAGTTCCCTAATTTTATTCTCATGATCTGATCTACCGTAGTATGTCGGATTTCGTAAAATATTATCAACTTCGTCAGAGAATAGACCGGTTTGGAACTTACATAATAGATTGAGTCTAAATTTTAATCAACGGTCTGAAAGCGTTTCCCATCCCAGTTGCTGCAAAAGGTCAGTAACACTAACGAGATTATCATAACGGCCTTTAACGTATATTGCCGATCTTCGCTGCACGCGTTCTAACTCAGTTTCCAAGCCTATCTCATAAGGATCCCAAATACTGGCAGCATATTCCAAGTGGGGTCTAACGAGGGAGAAGTAGCTGATTTCCCTAACTTTATCGTCACACTTGCCAAGTACTCTTTTAACAAATCCCAATTTACGATTAGCTTCACCGAGGGTATCAGGAGGGATTATGAGTGTAAGTTGATGAAATTTCCCCGACAAAAATTACAATTTTTAAAACAAGTTTGAATGTTTTTGGGCCACTCACATCTCAAAAGTTACAAAATGGAACTGGGGCGGTCGAAGCACAAAGGAATTGCAAATTCAGGAGCGGAGTGGTGGGGGGAGGGGAGGGAAAGCCCGTCGCTATGGAAACGCATTTATGTAGAGCTGCGCACCAAGGGAACGAGCCCCGGAAAGAGAAGCACAAAACTGCTATTTACGCTTTTAACAATGCGGAGTGTACCTAATTCAACTTTCTAAGATAAAATTTTAGTGAATTTAATACAAGACCAAAGTTTATCAATGCAGATTTAAAATTAAACTCGAAGTAACTACTATCGCCGCAAAAAAGGTAGAACGCTGAACTTTAAGCATTCGTGCGAAATTCCGCCGGGGCTCCAAAGAGCCGTGTAATATATCGTTTTACTCCTTATGTATTTGACTACAAAATTCATTCATTGAAAAGTGATTAAATGTAAACGGTTAGCTCCTACGTTTGAAAGAGTGAAGAAAAACACGCGAAAAACTAGGAGAACGGCGAAACGGTCGTCTTATTCATCTCGTCACGGCCAAAATATTTAATTGGTTCACTTCATTATTTTTTTACGAAGAGGACGACATCTCCGTATTACAAATATTCTTTTAAAATTTTATTTTACCCATTCTTTGATTTTTTAAATGGCCGAAAGCTAGATTTCAATTTCCGAGGTGTGGAAAAGTATATGAATACCGAAATTACGTATGCTTTATGGAAAAAATATTGCAAAACTTCTCATGTAAGGAAATTTTTATATTCCTCCCCTTAATTAAAATAAACGACAAAGAAGAAAATCGCTCCGCGGCAATGCAAATTACAATTTTGCTCAGTTGGCAATTTTTTAAGCTCCGTTCGTGGCAACAATACAATCCATAGAATCAATAAACTTCTAACACATAAACAAACAGTATTTTGCTGAATTAAAGAGTGTAATTTCTGAGACTGAATTCAATATCTATTTGCAAAATATTCAATATAAATCCATTCACATAAAGTTAAAAGAATATGAAACACCTAGAGCCTTTCCCATTCCTTGTCCAATCAGCGCTGGACAGAGGTCTCACTAGAGGGGTCTTGGCAATGAGATTTGAGTCACGCGCGGCTAGGAGCTTAAACAATTGCCAACTGAGCAAAATTGTAATTTGCATTGCCGCGGAGCGATTTTTTTCTTTGTCGTTTATTTTAAGTAAGTGGAAGAATATAAAAATTTCCTTACATGAGAAGTTTTGCAATATTTTTTGCATAAAGCATACGTAATTTCGATATTCATATACTTTTCCACACCTCGGAAATTGAAATCTAGCTTTCGGCCATTTAAAAAATCAAAGAATGGGTAAAATAAAATTTTAAAAGAATATTTGTAATACGGAGATGTTGTCCTCTTCGTAAAAAAATAATGAAGTGAACCAATTAAATATTTTGGCCGTGACGAGATGAAGAGACGACCGTTTCGCCGTTCTCCTAGTTTTTCGCGTGTTTTTCTTCACTCTTTCGACCGTAGGAGCTTACCGTTTACATTTAATCACTTTTCAATGAATGAATTTTGTAGTTAAATACACAAGGAGTAAAACGATATATTACACGGCTCTTTGGAGCCCCGGCGGAATTTCGCACGAATGCTTAAAGTTCAGCGTTCTACCTTTTTTGCGGCGATAGTAGTACCGAAGGCGAGTATACTTGTGGATTCACGCAATAGCCCGCAGACTTAAAAGCTGACCATTAAATTGAATAATTAAAAAAAAGAAAGCTTGAATTTCTCAACAATTTTCAGGAAGAATGGGGTCTCAATTATAAACCCTTCAGCATGGTTTTTATTCATATTTACAGCACTCGTAGGATTCTTGGGTCCTTTAAAATTTTTGTTCGTTTAATTTAGGCAAACATATTGCAACTTTCCCGCGATACTTTGTCCACGAATTCTATTTGAAATTAAGCATGCCAAATGGGAGATAATGGACATGCCACTTTATGTAGCGTAAGGTCTTTAACTTTTCCTAAATAAAAAATATTGAAATATTCGCAATTTTGTACTATCGTAAATGGCAGCATAAGAAAGGCACCAAATAAACTTATCTTTTGTATCTTTAAAGAATTCAAAAAGATATGGTACTTTTTTCACAGATTTTTATTTCAAGTCGACCGGTTTCGTCGCATAGGCGACATCATCATCAGATCATCATTATATATTAACGGTCGACTTGAAATAAAAATCTGTGAAAAAAGTACCATATCTTTTTGAATTCTTTAGAATGGATTTTCACAAATTTAAGCCTGAAACCATCGAGTTTATTTTGTATCTTTGGCGAATTATCGCAATTATTACAAGCGATATTAGTTATTTATGGAAAAAGAGCGTATGAGTTGGTCCTTCACACTGAGAAAAATACAAAAATATACTCATTATTCTAGTGATTCATGAATTCCGAAGATTCAGGCGATAAGGCGTGGAATTTCAACATGATTCGGTCGAAGCGTTAAAAGCAAATTTCCACAATTAAAAGTGTTTAAAAGACTATTACGACCTCGGCTTCAATGTTTTACACATCATTTTCAGGTGACCATCAAAACAAATCACCTGAAGATGATGTGTAAAACATTGAAACCTAGGTCGTAATGCAGTCTTTTTTAAACTTTTAATTTTGGAACATTGCTTTTAACTCTTCAACCGTATCATAGTGATTCATATTTTTTTAAATGTTAACGTATGCTTTTGGAAGACTGAAGCTTGATTTCAGAGCCTGGAATACTTTTTAAATGATACATATTCAAAAAGGTTGGATGTTTCACATGTATTGATACCCGCATTCGCAATCTCTTCAGTCAATCAAACTCTTTATTATTCTCCAAAAGTAAGAAGGAAGTGACGGAACAGAACATCACACATAGCAAAGTTATGATTTCAATAAATGGGTATACTTACCTTTAATTTTATCGTAAGCCCAAAAGGACGAGGGCTTTATTTCGTCAAGAACATGATAATTACAACGCTTAATGATTATTCAAAATGATGTTTACATTTTTCTGCGACGAAACTTACTTGTGAAATTATAGCATTGGTATTGAAACGCGCAAATCACGCAGCCTTCATCCGTAAATCCAAAACCTTCGGTTCTGTAAATTTATTTCCTTCCCTGATCCACTGTAACCCAGTTTGGATAGCCATCAAAGATATCCGCACGAGTATTTTAGATTTATAACTGTTCGAGGTATATTTATCTACGAAGGAAGAAAACAAGTGACCCCTTTCAATGGCAGCTCACATTGTTTTCGCTGTTGTGTGCATGAAATGACTCGAATCCATTTTGCAGAGGTGAGATGAAAGCGTCCAATTCAACGGGCAGGCAGGAAATTAATTATCCACCAGTGTGTTTTATGGATGATCGCTTCACAACCACAATAAAACCACGCTCACCAATTTGCCTCCAACATCGGCTTTTAGGGTCTCCGATAAAAATATATTAAAAACTTCTTGTTCTACATCGAAATGCCTCGTTTGGTGTATTGAGTCCATTTATCTCGGTGGGATGTTTCATGAATGTGTTCATTCATTGCTCCGCGAAATACCAATTCAGCCATAAACCATAGCTCATTCAAAACAACTACTCTCTTTTGGCACCCGGAAAACAAATAGAGACCTTTTTCATGTGTCATCAATGAAGTTAACAGCTGCAAAATATAGTGATCGTTTCCCATCAGATAAAAGTCAACCCTCAATATAATCGACGGAAATAATTTGAAGCATCCTAAGGATATCCATGATTAGCTCAAACAACCAACGTTATTGACGAATTTTTCCTTCCAAAACCTCTTGCTAATGCAGAAGAATATTACCCTCGAAATGATTCAAAAAATTTCTCATCATCAAGGTTGATCTGTCTTGAGACAGGTCCAGGCTGAACTCCTCTAAACTTCTCTATTTTGTGCCCACATTTTCATCTCTTGATAACTCCTATTTTCCCTCAAATCCGTCAACTTATATCAAAGTAACTGTCAATGTAGTATACTATGCCTGATTTAAGCAATACATGTATTTACGGATGATGTAACAAAGTCCAAGTAAACATATTTTGGAACTGCAATAATCTTTTCTATCGTGAAAAGCAATAGTAGTCGACTACGTTACCTTGCTGGACTGACAACAAGTAATATTCTGCTGATTGAGTCCAATATATTACATTTCGTTACACAAACATTTATCGTGTGTTCCAAGGAATATAAAGGGGGTAAACGTTTCACCTTTTTATATCTTGAGAAATTTTGGGTCCAGCTTGTTTGTTTGCAAGTTTGCAGGGAGTTTATTTAACACAAACTAACTGGCTATTAATATTTCTTGTCATTCTGTTCTCATTTATACATGAACTACTTATATGTAAAGTATTTAGAAGCAGACCCGTGAGTCATATTTGTTTCATATACGTAAGAGTAGTAAAAAGGACTCAAGTACTGAAATCCGTCATCTGAGACAGAGTACTCTTAGCAAGGCCATTGCCAGCGATTTAGAGTTGGGGTATGCACCTAAATCAGTCATTTTTCCGCGAATGCATTGAAATTTTACACTGTATCACTGACTACTTATTTTATCTGATTAGTCCGTAAAATTTACTGCTCCGATGGAAATATGCATAGCGTTCTCATTTTGTCGTTTGGGTTTGCGTCGCCAACGGGTTGATACTGCTAGTGGACGAGCGAGTTACTCATTTCATTATGAATATGAACGGTCTTAACGCGCGGTCTTACAAAAGACGGAGGCTTCATCGTCAATTTTTATCTAAGCGTGGTCGGAGGAATGTATGCGTCGCCTTTTCGAAGCATCGGAATGTCCACTTCGACTTTTAAAGACGCCGGCCCCTGCTCGCCGCAGCCGCCGAAGGATAAACACGTCCTTTAATTCCTCCCAATCATCTTCAACTCGTTCCCGTTCATTCCGGACATTGGACTCGAGCGAGATGCATTCGTCCGTCTGCCTGCTCTTCTTCCGTCCGCCTCTCGGCGCGTGACTCACCACGAAAGGAAATCGACAAATGAGGAGCGAAGTGCGTCCCCTGATGTGTGGCCAGAGGGAGTCGTGAAACACAACAGATCCGAATCCATCACCGCTCTTCTTCCTAATGCGTTTTTTGCAGGCATTATTCCGCCGTGAAAGCTTTCTGTCGTGCCATTGAAAAAGAGCTATGAATTAGTCAAATGGATGCACATTATGCTGTTCAATTTTTTTTACGTGAGACATGGATGCTATACGGCTTGTAAATAGCGTCAGCTTTGGAGCGTCGACCGGGAAGAGGAGCGAAGAGCAATTCAAGAATTTGCTTTACGATCGGCCGTTAAACTGCTTCGGCAATCATCGTATATCCTCGTCGTCCGTCGGCTCCACAGCTGCCCGCTGAAACACGTGCCATAACTTTGACCGCCCGCAGCGACGATTTGAACACAAATTGACCATCCGGCTACATTCAATATACAACGAAGCACGCGGAAAGAGTTTAAAACTTCCGAATGGGAAGAGCAATTGTAGTTCGTCAGTGACACGTGGAGAGCGCATATAAAATGAGGTACTCACTTCACGGAGCAACGTATTACAAAAGATTTCACGGAGCAACGTATTAAAAAATATGGGGAGATATTCAAGGGGTGGAAATATATTTGCAACTTAGAAAGAAGGTGGTTCCATAATAACTGGAACAGCCTCCGTTTTAAAAGGTTCAGTGTGTTTGTCTTAGTATATACAGTCGTGGTATGTACTACATAAAAATAAGGTCCAGAGGCAGCTTGTGATGCGGGAAATTTCAGCAAAGGTATTTCTGTAGGTATTTCTGTAAGTATTTCTTCAGCTGTAGAAAATTGAGAAGTCAAGTTTGACTTCTCAATTTTCTACAGCTGAAGAAGGGCCTACATGCCCGAAACGTCCCAGTAAGTCCTCTCTCTCTTTTTACTTTTCTTTCCCCACCCCCTGTCAAGTGTTTTTATTGTTGTGGCCTATTGGCGAAAATTTCGTTTTGTGTATATATATATATATATATATACCCAATAAGGAGTCACAGGCGTGACAAGTAAAAACATAGTGACACAAACAAAAGAAACTCACACGAATGGTTGTTTAATTTTCGACAGCAATCAACTGTCTTCTTCCGAACTGGAGAGAGTACTGGATGCAGATGTGGGTAAGGAGAGAAGAAAGAAGAAGAAAGGAGAGGCGGGGCAGGCAGGGGAGGGCAGGTTGGGCAAGGAAAAACCTGAGTGAAGACAGACCTTCAGCATGAGGGATGCTAGTATAGAGGGAGGTGACCCTCCCTTCGGACATCCAAATTACTATGGCCACGATAGATGTCACCTCCCTGTATACTAGCATCCCTCATGCTGAAGGTCTGTCTTCACTCAGGTTTTTCCTCTCCAAACGTCCCAATCCGCATATCCCTAGCACTGATTTTCTTGTGGAGCTCACAAATATCATCCTCACCCATAATTCTTTCTCTTTTAATAAAAAATTCTTCTTACAAACCAAAGGTTGTGCTATGGGGAGTAGGTTTAGTCCCTCCTATGCTAACCTCTACCTTGGCCATCTAGAACAATCTTTTTTGTCCAAATATCCATTAAAACCCCTCTTGTGGCTCCGCTACATAGATGACATTTTTCTCATCTGGCCTCATGGTACTGATTCCCTAAATACCTTCATTTCCGCCCTCAATACCTCTGCCTCCGTCTCCTTTACCTCCACGATTTCCAACTCCCAAATAACCTTCTTGGATGTTAATGTTTCCTTATCAGGCTCAAAATTCCACACCTCGGTTCACATCAAACCTACTAATAAGCAGCAATACCTTCATTATAGCAGCTGCCACCCCTCCCATACCAAACGCTCCCTCCCCTACTCCCTATCTATCCGTGGCCATCGTATTTGTAGCAACCCAGATTTCCTCGACAAATTCCTCACCAACCTTCATCAATCCCTTCTTAAGCGTGGCTACCCAGAATCCCTCCTTCATCAAAAAATTCAAAAAACTCAGAAAAATTTCGGCTCCACCAAACCTCCTCCCACCAAAGACTCCCACATCCTCTCCATTTGTACCACCTATTTCCCAGGGGTACAGTCCCTTAATTCCATCTTGAAAGACCTCTATCCCATCCTTAAAAACCACGTTTCCACCGCCAAAATTTTCTCTAAGCCCCCCTCAATCACCTATAGGCGGCCGGCTAACTTGTCCGATATCTTCAAATCCACCAAGCCCCTCTCCAAAACCCCTGTTGCTTCCAAACCCACTCCCTCCCCTTGTAATCGTGCTCGATGCAAACTATGTCCTATCTTTACCACACCCCCTCCTCCCAACGCCTCCATCCCCTCTCTCCCTCACCCTCCTCCCGCCTCTTGCATCACCAGCAATGTGGTTTACCACTTGCAATGCAAACTCTGCCCAGCTTACTATATTGGTAAATCCTCGACTCCCCTCAATATACGTATTAATAATCACCGTGCTAATTGTAAAAATCCTTCCCAATCTGCTTCTCTTCCCGTTGCGATACACGCCTCCCTCCACAAAAAATCCTTCAACCACTGCTACAATGTTTCAGTTCTTTTTTCCCTCCCCGCAACTGCACCCCCCCTTGAACTGAAATCGGTGGAATTATCTTTTATTTGGCTGTATAAAGCATTTCAAACTCCGGGTATCAATGTCTTTCACTAAACTCCCTTCCCCTCTTCCCCCTCCATTCCCTTTCCTGTCTGCCCCTCCCTTTATTCCCCTCTTTCTCCTCCAATCTCTTCCCAGCCTGGCCCAACCTGCCCTCCCCTGCCTGCCCCGCCTCTCCTTTCTTCTTCTTTCTTCTCTCCTTACCCACATCTGCATCCAGTACTCTCTCCAGTTCGGAAGAAGACAGTTGATTGCTGTCGAAAATTAAACAACCATTCGTGTGAGTTTCTTTTGTTTGTGTCACTATGTTTTTACTTGTCACGCCTGTGACTCCTTATTGGGTATATTTTCACCACGTGTGAACTTCGTCGATTGAATATATATATATAGGTATTTTATTTATATATATATATATATATATATATATATATATATATATATATATATATATATATATATATATATATATAGGTATTTTATTATTCTACTGTGATCAGACTACGACTCCTTGAAAACCCCGTCGCACTGTGTGCTTTCTCTCTAAAAAAAAAAAACACTCGCCATATCCACCCGATTTTCTCGAAAGTATATAGTTATGCTCTTGGAATCACCGCATCAAGCGGGTGGCATTCGTTCAGGCAACTCTGTATTTCATACTTGATGGAGCGATCTAATGATGCTTCGGGTTTGGCAATACGAGCTCGTACTTATCTCCATGTGAAGCTGAGTACAATCGGGTGAAAACGCCGTCCGGTAACTTTCTTCTTTTCAGGACTAATAGATTGGATTGATTTTTCTTCATTGAAGAAGCCATTTCTTCAGATATGCAGTTATGGTTTAGCAAATCGCGATCACTCGTACAGCAACAATAGGGAAGTATCATTTTTTTTTCAATAATATAATATAAGAAAAAGTTTATATTACAAATAAATTACAAATTTCAAACTTTACATCGTAAAATATATGATCTTATCCTTTTTTCATGATCTATGACACAAATGAAATTAATCAAAATAGTATTAGTGCCATTATCTTTTTTATTATCAATGGCACATTAAATTTAAACAGGGTTCATCAGTATATACAAAATAATTTTGGATAACAGCATTAGTATTGGTAATAATCTTTCATCAATAATGAAGAAACTTTGGTTAAAAGAAATAATAGTGCAATTGAGGTCTTGCTAAGCCAAAGCGGCTTATCAGCAGGCCTTTAGTTAAAAATGTTTTTTTTTTGCTGTGTAGCATTTTGGACAATGTTAACCTATCAGCCACCCTTTTAGTGATTTTAAAGAACAGATATGCATTTAATATCATACATTGACATAGGTAATTCGTTTAACAACCCAGGGACTACATGTCCCAAAGACCTCTAACGTTTACGTTTTAGGATAATAATTCAATCTCAAAAACGCCGAGGACGGCAAAATTATACACAAAAGCCTCTTACCCTTGCGTATATGTTTGCAGTCTGGGAGTATGTTGAATTTTAAAATGCTTATTCATTTCCCTTTTCAGGAGATGATCTGTCTTAGGGGATGTAATTATTATATAGGGGGTGTATTACATTATAAGGGGTGTAATTAATTGTATAAGCCGATGTTTCGCCACATTCATTTTGCTTCATCAGGGCTCTTGGAGCACATGTTATATATTATATTGTATAAGTACCTACTTGTTTTTGTAATTGAAACTTAATTCATTTAAAAACCACGACCTATCATCTCCTGTCACCATAAATATTATTAAATAATAGGTAGAGAAAAACTTGAAACCTGGATAATTCATTTCCAGAATGTTTAAGTAACATATTTCCTCGGAAATTATCTTCCAGCACCAGCAATTCATCTGTTTTTCGTAGTGCGTCTATAATTGCTTTCGGTTGAATGTGAAGCCAGTTTATACCTCTCGTGAACTGAGTTACCGAAAATTTATCGCAAATAGAGAACGAAATATTCATGCATCGCAGAGCGTCGCAACTTCTATCTAGTAGCAAACCCGGCATAGTTAGCCGAATAATGACGCGAAATGCGTAGGAAAATCTAACAGCTAGAATATCGGATAAGGGAATGAGTGACAATGGAATACGATATCGCTCTAGCATTCAAACTCATACCGTTTGGTGGAATGTGTCAAATACCCGGAAAAGAGAAACCTTTTGTCCGGTGGACGCGATATATTTACTCTGAGAGGGAACGATGCTGCCTTATTAGAGCTTACCATAAGATTTTAAAGATCAACATGGCAGCTATAATAATAAATATTTTAGAGTTGATCAAACGAAATAATTATCAGAACACCAACTGCTCTTAAGATAGGTTTATATTGCAATCCAGGTCCATTTCTTCGAACGGTGTTGTCCAAATGGCCACGGTAACCCACTATGGTAATTACAATACATTTTGTCATGCAAAGACCCTTCATAGGTGTGCGTTTTGTTCTGTATGTACATCAAATCGAGTTTCTTACGCGTGTGAGGAGTCGAAGGGATTATCTGCGATGAGTGAATGCGGCATTTGCGCAATTACGAAATTGCACCCGGCGATATGAAATCTATTTCGGGAAGGCGAAGAGCTCATCGCATCGTACTAAGTCGAGCGCTCTACACTTCGCAAAGCTCCCACTTCGATATTTCTCGGACGCTGTCTGCAATCTCCTGACGTCACAAGGTGATCGCTGTTACCTTTTAAGATCAAAATTGCTTTCGAGCGAAGTTTCAATTGCTCAGTCGAAATATAAAGAAGATGGATCGTAGTGTCGCGGCATATGGTAAATGCTGATAATGAAATATTAGGCAAAACATTGAACTGATTTCACACTTTTTAATTCAAACATACCTAGATTTCAATAACTTGTGACAGTGCTAAGTTTATAATTTCACGTAGAGGCATAGGCGGGGACTTTTCCTCACTTCCGCCCCGGCCCCGGTGGCGGCGGGGTAAAGTCCTTGCCTGCCATTCCGAGGGTCGCGGGTTCGAATCCCGCCTGGGTCAGTTTTTTGCTTGTTCAGGGCATTGGTGTTTTTCAAGTTCTGGTGGTTCAGCCCCTGAGAAACCTGAAGACAAGCCAATGGCTTATCGGGATCTCAAGGGCATACGAACCACCAGAATCGTTCGGAGAGAAAAAAAACAGCAACAATGTTGTAGTTTATTTTGTTATGAATGTTGTGAATCTTAACAATGCGAAGGATGTAGTGATTTATCTTATGGTGAATGGTTTACACAACTTCTGTCTCCAACATTATGAAAAATTCGACTCCAAAAGTGAATTTAAAAAGCATGCATTTTTATATCCAGTCATGATTCAAAAGAGTGATCGAATAGCAATTTCTGCCTCAGTATGGATGTTACGAGGTCTCGACGGTTTAAAGTTGAGAGGAGGATAATTGAAGGCAGTAGCCTACAGCACTGCTGTCCAATGAGATATATCAGAATATTATTTCTTTCCCATCCTACGCTCACTCCCTCTCTTCGCTGGTTAAAGAAGAATAAAGGGGGAGGAATACACTTCCGTCTGATTCCGGCCAGTTGCATGGGCCAAATTTAATGGAATCAATGCTTTGATGGCGGCCTGTGTAACTCCTTCATGAACGCTGTTTATTCGAATGTAAGCAAATCGGAGTCTTGAACTGAAATAGTTTACTAAAAGCTAAGGAGTGGACTCGCATGTTTTCGTCACTGAGCGCATCAGGGGCTGAGATGAGTAAAAAATAAAAAGTCGCATTGGATAATCATCGGTGGCGGAGCATTACCTCGGACGGTCGTCGGATATATTTATTTTTAAGTCCACCCGCCAGGGGGTGGGGCGGTCGCCGTGGTTTCCAGGCGTTTATTTTCGCGGCCGGCGCACTATCGATCCCTTGGCGATATTTTAAGAGCGGAGGTCAGGCGCCACATGCAATCGCTGCATAATCGTGATTCTCGCCCCCGGAGACATTAAATGGTGTCTCGGTAGCAGGGCGTGAATTGAGGCCGAATGCAAACGGGAATGCAGGCGACCCTTGGAATCAATATTAAACACTAGCAGTTGCTTTCCAATATAATAATACTGCGGTTGATAATGGGGGTTCATCATGATTTTTGCTTTATCGTGCTGGGGCCATGATAAATGATCATTTGCAAATCATCTCTTAAAGATTCCAAAAATTGCCAGAGATATAGGAGTCTAAAGTTGGATGAAAGAGCAACCTTCCCATAACGGCCGTGACGTCATTTCATCCATCGCTTCTTCCCTCTTCTTCCCGATACATTCTAAAAGAGGCCTAAAAAAGGCCTTTGTGAAGACGTGCAATTCTTTCGGAAATACAACAGTATTGATTTAGAAAATAATTTGAAAAAATATCCGTCTTCACCGGGAATCGAACCACAGGCCTTTGATCGATGAATGAAATGACGTCAGAGGTCGTTTTGCGGAAACAGAAAAAAATGCAGCTTTCTACGATTTCTCAATTTGGTTATTAGGCCTTTATGTTTCGAAGCAACTCTGTAAATCGATATGAAAACAGTTGCTTATTTGACTTCAACGGTAATATCGAAAAAGCATTCGAATGATAATCCCCCAATAAGTGGGATGGCGCATACTCGTATGTCGCTTTGAGTTTCTGTCACACTCCCGAAGTTTTCTGGAACGTGGGCATCTTAAATTCAGAATTTGACGCTCTTACATTCTGTAACACCTTTCTGTGGGCATTAACTTTTTAACTCCGGAAATATTTATGCCTTTTCTCTGAAATTCACTAATTTTTCAATTGGTATTTCTCACGACTTATATCTATCAAATGAGCTCCTCGCTTGATTTCACGTCGAGATGCACTGACTTTACTCAAAGCGGCGACGCGTAATTATGTAGCCGTACTTGGTAATAATCTTCGTTTGTATGATTATCCCATCAATTCCAAGATGACCACTCATTTTACTTTTTCAACCGTCATTTTTCGGATGGCACTCACATGGCCCGATCAGTTATCTTTTGATACTTTACAGTCTATGAAGAAATGTCTGGTTCACACAATTTTGCTGCAGTGCCGCCATCCATGGATGCCCTCCATCTGTACGAATTTATATGACGGTCAATACTGGTAGCACTCGTGAGGCAGCAACGCAACTGGCCATTCCAAAAGAAATGCCACCACTCAGCATCCGTATTTAGGTATCACTGTTAAGCCTCCGATTCGAATTAAGGGCCTCATCGGGTAAATTTTATCGTACAACACAATTAAAAAGAGAATGTCATTTTATTATATTCATCCAAATATGAGCTTTCATTTGTACCCGGTTCCACCGGAAAATGAACTAAATGTCATTTTACTCGTGTTATATCTACTTCTAGAAAAAGTTGTCCTCTATCTGATATGAACAACAAAATAATACCTTTCCACGCTATTTTATTCTATAATTGAACTAGAAATTACATGGTGTTCAATGGGGGAATGAGAGAAACACGGGGAAAAATAGTATTTTTCCATAAAATACAAATGCCATTTTCGTGTAAAACTGTCTCTAAGAAGGAAATAATCCATAAATTGAATTGATTGAATAAAAATAAAATACAGGCATCTTACCACCTTATTTTTCAAGTTATTGAAGAATTAATGCCGTAATTGAAGTCAAAATGCGGTAATTCGTAGGAAATGGCGCTGCAGTCGGCTCCTATGGCTGAGAAAAAGTGCTCATTTAAAATACATTCGTGGAAAAATCTGCACATTTTGTACTTTTGGGTTTCTATAGGTAACGCATTGCATCAGTGAAAGCAGGATTTTTTTTTACAAATATCAAAAATGTGGAATTTAGTATTTGTTTTGACTCTAACAGTCGCGGCGGAACCTCCTTAAATCGATTTCTGCTGTTTGGGCTGTTTTCGGTTTCCTTGTTTTTTAAGCTGATAAATGAAACAGTACAAATCATCAGGAGAGACAAGTACAAGCGACGCACAAAAGACGTACCCCGCCCCCTCTCTCCAGTCCGACAATCGCCCCCCATTCCCCCTCCCCTCTTGGGAGCGCCCACCTCTTCAACGTGGTCTCCTAGCTACGGCGGCGCCATGGGATGAAAACAAGTGACTAACTTTCACGATACGTCGTTCAATCTCTTCAGAGGTGGACAGATTTCACCCACTGAATGCCCTCCCCCTACAGTGAGTCGTCAAATGGAAAGTAAATACAATTACGCTCCCGAATTACTTCCTCTAATCTTCCTTCCCCGACGTGGAATGACAGAGCGATAGTTGGATCGAGAACGGAGGTCAGCAAGGCACCTCTGCATAAAGTGCCCCATTATGTCAATTCACGCTAGTTAAAAAGCAGGCATTGGGTCCTCAACAAATGCTTTTAGCACATGCCTATTCTATCTACTAGAACTACTTTTAGGCATCTAGGGGAGACCAGGGGCGGAACCAGGGAGCAGTCTTGGGGGGTGGAACTTTGAAAAAATTTGATTGAGGGTATGGGTCTGTGCGTGCACGCGCGTCCCTGTGCTTGATTGCTTATGTGAATCGTACGTCATACATTTTATATGTACTCATAACTATGCCCGTATATTATTACTGTGCCTACTGGTGAATTATTTAACATCATTTACTATGGGTTTGTTCACTCCTCTCCGCCAATTCTATCCGCGATCTGGTGATGCGTTCATACAGTACAGGGAACGCCAGAATGGAAAGGAAGCAACATTCAACGAATTATTATCTGTGTACATCTTTCTTCATTCTCCCATACCCGCCACCCACTCGTGCTCAAGCCAATTACTACGGTAACTACTCCAAGGTGACCTTCTTTGCCCGCATCCCACTTTCATAGAATTGTAACGGGCAATAGAATTGTTAGGGGCTACGTTACTTTTACATCAGACCTCGGAAAATGTGGAAAAGTTAACTTAACACACCGAGTTCACGACCACTGATTCAATAGCATCCAAATTATATGAAGATGAAATTAGAGAGATATTATACCAGTAATGGAAAAGTAAAATTCGTTTTAAGATGTAGACAAAAAGTATAGAAATATTTTTTGAAATCATGTTGTACTGCTAAAATCTAAAAAATGTTATATATCCCTATTTAGCTAGGGAAACCAAGATATTTTTACTTTAACTAGGAATGTTTTGCAATTTACACGATGAACAATGTAATCACTTCCTGATGAAGCCCTAATCAAAATAAGTGCTTTTAAAAATAAAATTCAGTTGTTACCGAAGAAATACCAAGTGTAGGTTTTAAAAATCGTGTGGGATAGGTGAAATAAATATCAATTAAAAGACAAATGCTTTGAAAACTTACAATAAATACATAGTTATCAACTTGAATGAGAAGCATCCAAACGAAAAGGTAGGTCTCACAAAGTTTGACGAATTTTGATCTCTGGTATTCTTAAATACTAGTCGGTGCCTCAGGCAGGCACACAAGGTGCGTACGCATTATTTTGTGCAACATGGAATTACAATTTCTTACAGACAAGCTGGACAGACAATAGAATTTGGTGCAGAGAACAGCTAGTGTTATTTTAATCCTTAGTTAATGAAGGGACAACTAATGAGAGAATATTCCTGCAACGACTTCCAGAGGCGTGTAGCATTCGATTTTGTACGCAGTAGGTGTCATCGCCGTGTTTGAATGTAATGGCATTGATGTAGTGAATTCCTGTAGACTATTGCAGCCTTGTAGACTGTAGACTGTTGTCATGATATTAATTTTCTGATGAAATGGTTCTTTATATCTTATGAGATGTGTTAAAATTCTAAAAAATAAAGGTCACCGTGGTCAGTGACTGTTTTGTGCTACAAGATATAATAAACTCTTTCATTTTAATAACAGCGCGGCCTTTATATTTATATCCATCTGCAAGTGATAGGTGCATACGAATGCCGTTGAATCACCCATTCCTCATGTTATTTCTAATAGTCTCTCCCTCCAAAAATACTCCTTTTCAACAGACATCTTGTGTGCTTTTAAGGCCATATTCTTATTCAATAAAATTTTACTTTGCTGCTAGCCTAACCAGTTAAAGTTAATATGACGTGGTTAGTGCAACAAGTAGGTCAATTGATGCTACAGTGACGCATTCATAGAAGGATATTACTATGAAACCATAATTCAGCTCCTCAAAAGGACTTGACCTGTTTGGCGCCTCTTTTAACGAGTGAGCTGAAAAATATGGAATCAAGTTGACCGCGTCTAATGAGATTAATGTCTTCTTAGATATATTAAGTGTAAAAAAAGCTTTAAAATGGCGAGGTTTCGCCAATGAATTCATTTTCAATGTTTTATGAACCGTCTGAAGGTGATCTCGCTACCAATATGCCGGCAGAATATTTGGCATTCTAGTTTTCATGCTTCATTTGATCGCGTCACTCGTTGATTTGAAGAAAGAACAAGGAATTTAAACGAAGCATTACGACTCAAAAATACCCGTTTTGCTATTCAATGGGTGGATTATACTCGCACATAGCACTGGCTGCTCCAAAATACGCGACATTTAGTTTCGCGACGTGAGTTACGATTGTCAGTCGCTTTTCATTGACAGTTGGCAGCTGTGGAGCGTTCGTCTGAAGAGTCGCTCAGTGAGCAGCTGAATCATTTTAGTTGGTTGCACTGTTCGACTCTTTTTAGACTTCTATTGTCTCACCAATTTTTTGATCCATTAGCAATGAAGGGATTGGATGAATTATTTGAAATACTGCAAATGCGAGACCAATGGATGAATTCATAAAACTTGCGAATAACATACGCATAGCCTAATAATTATTCATAAGAGCGTATACCTGGGAATGGGACGAATAAATATGACGACTGCTTTTATTACTTCGAGTGGCGGAATATGCGATGTCGAGATGATGATAACGTTCGAGAAAGAGCGAAACATTTGGTGTGCTTTCTAGGTGCTAAAGCAAAAAAAGAACCTGTAATAAATAACACTGGACAGAGAGTAGAACTCTTGTGAAAATTTGCTAAAGTGTGATAGTTTTCGTGCTGCTGATCTTATTGAAATTTGAAAAAAAGAACCAATGAGAGCGAGTAGAATAAAGAGAGCAAATTCGGCTGCCATAATGACAATGCCATGGCCCGAGTGAGGACGGGGTGGGAGGGGGAAAACTGGTGGGGGGGGAGTCAGCGGCTTAAAGACCGTTCACCCGCTTCCTCAGTTTAACATTGGCACAGCGGCTGACTCATTACCTCACTAGCTGTGTCCTGATTGGTTATTTTTTTCCAATATTCAAGGTTCAAATGTTGTGAAATTAAATCAGGGACGATAACGGGCAGATGCTCACATAATAAGTAGATCTAATTGAAATTGAAAACAGTCTTTATTGTTCTTGGACTTTATGTCCCCTGGAGCATTAAAAAATGCGATCTAGGCCGAAAATGGAAGGGATACAAAAAAAACAATCTCTAACTCAAATTGTGAATGAGAAGCAGTAACTTTGTAATTCCACATGCATTTATTAGAAACGACTTAGGTTTCGACGTTGCACGTCACCATTGAAATCTTGGTCGTTTCTAATAAATACATTTGGAATTACAAAGTTACTGCTTCTCATTCACAACGCTAAGTAAATTCCATCAACTCACGCCTGAGACAACGGAGTTTATCAAACTCAAATATTTACAATGAAAATTCCTCCTAAACTTTTACACTTAAATTCCAAAGGTATCTACTTGTTTTTTACACTTTGCGTAAGCGACGAACGTTAGTCTAATGATTAAAGCTACAACTCAATGATATCCACATTTTCGATGCCTTAGCTTATATTTAAGCTTGGCTGAGGTAGAAAGGGTGGCATTGAATGGTGGAGATACATTTGTTTTTTTTTTCATGATGAATAGAAAAAAACAAATTAGAAAGAACACTTACAATTAGTGATCTTCCACAGGTTAATTGAATGGCACGACGCATTTTACCACTCTGTGGCGTAGTCATGTGGCACATGACTATGCCACAGAGTGGCGAAACGCGTCGTGCCATAGAAATAAATCTGTGGAAGATTACTTAGTGTTTAATTCACAATGAATATCAAGAACTTCCGCCATGTCCAGCCTGACACTTTTATGTCCATTTTGCCTATTTATGTATTCATTTCATTCCTCTCAGTCGTGGTGTAAGGTATTTTTCTAAAGTGCATCTCTCTATACAGCGAATTAATTGCAAAGCAATCTCAAACCATTTGAACCATCCATCTCCAATTCACGGAGATGGATCGGCTATTTTTTTGTATGGTCCACAAATCACAGTAGTTCTTTGAGTTAGTTTCAGGAAAAGAAAACAATTTTATCTATTGGTTTAAAATGCATGAGGAGTTACTAAAATATATGATAATTGCTGACAGTCCTTAAAAATACTTGTTATTTTCCCAATCCTGGATTACCTTAACACGTCATCCATTATCAATACTCGACATCAACAGTTTTCTGAGGTAGCATTATTTGGATGCAAGGCGGCGGAAGCTTTCTTTGAAGGTTCCCTTATTTTTTCGTCAGAGAAAGGGACAAGGATAACCCGGATAGGAATAGAATTCCCTTTGATCGTTGATGACCGCACCTCACCATGACCTCGTTCGCAGTTGAGCGTCAGGGTTCTGGAGTGAAATGTTATGGCGTGTCTGGCGGCGAGCGTCCGTTCGTGGCACAATGGGCGCCTCGTCGCAGCACATGTACCGCGTACCAATGTATGTTAATGTCATACGGGGCAATTAGTTTTGTAGTTTCCGGGATCAGACGCTTAAGCACTAGGGTGGATTGTCGGGTGCTTCGAGCAAGCCATCTGCGGGAGAAGATTAAATCGTACTCATCGACAATGGGAGGGAGCTCTGAACATAACTGGATCCGTCAAGCTCATTACGGGGACACGATAGAGTACGTTCACTACTGGTAATGGGACTTAAAAACTTCTTTCAGGAGCTCTGAAATGTTCAATGCCCAACAAAAGTACATTTTCACGATAGTACTCACTTATTCTATAATAAAAATTGTTTTTAGTAGCTAACTGAAAGACTAAGAGCTTACGCGTGCAAAGGAGAAGAATACCGTAATGGAATTATCTTTCGAATTTTCGCTGTTGAGGCGTCCACAAAGGGGACATTCATGGCATGCAGGCGAAATGTAAATCGAATTTGAAATTTAGTATAGGTACCACAAGAAAAAAGATTGAATTCGCGCCAACTGAAATGTCGGCGGAGGGATATACCTGGTGAACGTGGAGTTTTGCGAGACTATTTTACGCGACGGAGTGGATGCGAGGAGGCGCGGGCTGAAGCTTAAATTAAAAAACACAAAAAAGGGACATTCACATGTATAAAATTGCAAATCTTTGACCAGCAATGGCCTGGTCTTCCTCTGGAAGGGCGGGAGGCAACTTCGAGAAAGGGAAAAGGACGAGAAACATAAAGACATCAAAGACGTGACAAGCACAAACACATATATAAATAAAAAAAAATAAACTCCCGCGTAAATTTTAACATTTTCGGCAGCACAAACATCTTCTTCGGCTTTCAGGCCGGAGATGGAATTTCCTATGCCAGCGGAAGAACGTATCTGAGTCCCTTGTGCGGGCGGAGAGTTGTGTTTCATATCTCCGAATCTCTCGCGACACGATCAAGTCTCTCACTCGATACCCTTAGACCCTTATCACGTGGTACTAGACACTGCACTTATATGAGGCTAATACAGGCATAAAAACTTATGTTAGTATCGTCGAGTCACACAATCATAACAATAATCACCATACAAAACAGCTAGTAAAATTTGTGAGATCCTTGATCTAAATATTTCCTGCACTTCTACGCATTTCTTTACACTCCATGAGGATATATCAATAACAACCGAGAAATAACTAGCAATTTTACACGCACCATAAGATCTTCAGTGGTAGAAAGTAAGGTATACTATCGTTTCGAGTTCGAACTCCACCTGAATGCATTAGGGGTTGTTACTACGATGCCATTGTACCGTCCTCGGTATTAACGGAGCAGGGTTTCTCAAACTTTTTTCGTTCGCAGCACACCATTTCGTCGTACGGAATAAAGCGGCGCATTCCTAATGTAGAAGTAACCATGCATGTTTTAGAGGAATTTCGAACGCTTGGGGGCAGCCCTGAAAGATCAAGCGGAGGGTATACGAACCACTGGAGATAAGGCGATCTCTACCGAACCCTAGACACACAATGCAAGGCATACTATAGTAATGTCTTATATGTATTTCCACGTCTCTACAATTGATCAATAACACTTATTAAATATTAAAAAAAAAAACCTGTTGTGATGAGTTCGTACTTTCGTAATACTTTTTTCGCGGCACAGTCCAGCAATATTGCGGCACACTAGTGGGCCGAGGCACATCCATAGAGAAACCCTGCTCGAGAGAAATAAATGCAAGGGTCTTGGAAAGGCTCGAATATCGTGTGATATGGGCTCAAATCCACAGACTGGCTGTCTCACAAGAATCTCAATTCTCCGCGAGCACTCCGCTTCCTGACCCCTTTCCACTCCCGAGTCTCTGCTGGCCGACGGTCGCGGTGAACAAAAGGACTATCCGCGCGGAACACGCCCCTTGACGATGACACGGGGAGATAGTTGCTTCGCAGGGGTGGCGTGGAAGGCGAGTGTCTAAGGAGGGCGAGAGGGGAGACACCGCGCAGTGTGAACTCATGCTTCTGGAAACAATTGACTGACGCGCACATCACGCCGGGGGTGGGAGCGCCCAGGTGACAGGTGGGTTTTTCGAGTCGTGGGAGGGGAAATAGGGGCGGGAGGAATGAGGGGTGGGTCAAGGGGGCGCGCGGGTTGATTGGCTGCTGCGATGGAAAGAAACATTTTTTAACAACGAACGGTCATATAATTTAAGGTAGATTGAGCGAAAAATCACTTCACCTAGAATTTTATGAATTTGGCTTCATTTTAAATAAAAAATTTTAATTTTTCCAATTACATCAAAATATTAACCCCTTGCCGAACTACTTTTCGAGTGATTTACTTAAAAATATAAGCTGTTTTACATTGGATAGATTACAGCTATGCGCTCCAGAGGCAGAATATTTTTTTAAAATTAGTAACTACTAGCACCTAGATTTCGTCACAAAATAAACTGTGTATAGTTTGAATGTTTTCTCAAACATTTATAGAAATTAATTTATTACTCATCGATGTAATTTTTACAGAATCGCAAAAAAAACCTGCTGTTTTGAAGGGTTTTCAGCCGAACGGCGTGAAAAAATTAGTCAAGGTAGAGACTTATGTAGCTTTATTTATTTATTACTGAGAATTTTGGTCACTTTTAACTACGAGGGCAGATTTAAAAGTAAGGTCTCCAATATTTTTTGTCATAGAAAATGACATTTATTTACATTGTTGGATACATCGTTGGAAAGGTCATGGCTTCAGCTATTTTTCGATGTAGTCACCCTGGCGCTCGATGATTTTCCTCATCCGCATGATGAACTTTTGAATACTGTCGTCATACCAGCTTCCGTCCGCGTTGCGAAGGCGCCATTTATACTACAATATGTATTTCATACTTCTTACAGACGCTAAAATCAAAAAAGAAAATTTGAATATGAACTCCATTATGACTTGGGAACTATCTCGCTCAAACCACCTTGAAAATGTGCTAAGAGTAAAATAATTAGTTATTAATAAATACTGTTCACTGGCCCAAGTATTTGTAATTCACTTACTACAAATACAGAAGAAATTACTAATTCATGACATTTTTTCAATTCAAATACGGACTGGGTGTCCACTGAATTCATTATTTTGAAATCCATGACTTTTCCCGGTCAAAGTTCAATTTTTCTAGGGATAACTTAAGATCTTTGTATGCATAATAATGCAATTTGTAATTTAATATTAGATGACCAAAGAATCTAGTGTTTAAGTGTTTCGCTTTGGGCATCTGATAACTATTTGAAATAGATGGGTTAAATGTAATTCCTAGATGGACCACGAATCTATTTTTTCAAAATGTTGAGTAGGACTATATACTTTTAAATTCATTGCAGTATAGAATTAATCATGCCACATGCTTTTTACCCGTGAACAACGTTCTCTATCGCTTTGTAGTCGCCTATTCACCTAATCGATATAGTCAGAAATTTCGCTTACATTAGTGTACCTTTATGCGAGATCCTGCTGAGGGTATTAATAGGAGTATTAACACGTTCTTTCACTCAGTCACAGTAAGCCCAATGGAAATACTTCCCATTTTTCCATAAGGTTAATGAGAAGACAGAAATAGATTAATTTTGAGTTATTTGATGGCAACTATTCAATAGTAGTCTAAGTTAGACGTTATTCGACGGCTAAGGTCATTTTTCACATAGTGTGTGCCCTTTTCTGGCAGCGAGAAACATTCTTTTATTCCTCAAATTAAAAGGGGGTGAGGCGCGGGGTTTTCCAGGTCAGAAGACACCCTGATGAAGTTTTTCAAACATTTGCTGTGAACATAAAGCTATAATTTTTAACAATAATTTATTTTAGGTTCCAGGTTGAATAAAAATTTTATGGAAATGTCACACACTTTCTTAGCATAAGACTTTTCAATTTTGCACCATCGCTTAGTAAAGAAATTTTTACATGCATGCAAGCAATGCCACTATTAAGCCTTCTCTACCGCTTGAGAGAAATAAAAGATTCCAGAGCACTCCATTCCTACTTCTTAACAATTGTTCTTCCCGTAGTATCATATTGCTCCCCAATATGGTCCATATCAGCCCCGACTAATCTAAAATCCCTTGATTGTATCCCCCATTTCTTTGCCAAAATATTCAAACACCGAATCCCACATTTCCGCAATATGTCCTCAAATGCTATTCTGTCTTCTCTTTCCATTTCTAATCTCCAAAACCACATACTTAAAACTGATTTAAAACTCCTCCACAACACCCTTCACTCGACCATTGACTGCCCTGAACTGCTTTCTCTCTTCAACTTTAGGATACCTACTCGATCCACCCGCACGCATTCACTACTCAACCTGCCTATTCCTAGGATATCACTCACCCAGCGCTCACCTTTATTTCGCCTCTCCTCCCTTCTTAATTCAATCCCTCACACTCTGGATCCTTTTTATTTATCATGTAACCATTTCACCACCCAAGCTATGTCCCACCTGTCAACAAATTAAATATTTCCCCTTTCCATGTTGGGCTCAGCGTTGTTGATTTTTATGTTGTTATTGTATTTTTGTCCTCTGTCATGTTTATTGTTAAATGTTTCACTGTAAATTGGCGCTACTGCTGTATGTGGACAATGTTTTAAATAAATAAATTATACTCATCACACCGCACCATTTCGCGGTAGGCATATTTAACTGTTGCTACTGAGCCTCTTTCAATAATTTCTTCCATACTCTCCTATCCTTGTATGGCTATATTACTCCCATTACGTTCATTCATTGCTTAACACTTGCTCTTTTGTTCTTTACACTTCTAATAGTCCTCCTCGAAGAGCCTCTTCCATCAAGTCCACCCATGAATTTCTTGTTCTCCTCTTCCTTTCACACTCCCAGGGTTTCAGTACACCGTATATACCTCCCAACAGTGGTGGGTCGCGGGTAACGGTATTCCGGCTCTCAATGCTGTCCTTTTAGAAGGGATTCTAGCTCGAGCAGAAGTGTGAAAGGAGGCCTTGGGTATTACTATGCTTTCGCTTCTTTCACGGCATACTGGCGAAGATGTGCCAAAACTGGCCGGTAGTGCGCCGTAACCGTTAACAGGGAAAGCTGATCGTGGCACGGGTACCACGAAGGCTAGCAACCTTGCATTCTCAACCTTAAAGTGGTGTTAATGTGGAGACAACTTTTCATTCAGGTTCATTAAACGGTGACTATGATGATTTTGAACTTAACCAGAGCATACGTAATGTGCAGATCGTCGAGCCTTGAGAAGGAGATGAGGGAAGGAAGACCTTAATCTTAGAGAGTGAATATCATACAGGACTGAAGGCGTCACTTTGTGGATCAGCGTAATATTCATGGTAACCAATACAAATATACTTTGTCAATTCCACACAATGTTAATTGAACCGACCCAGGTTTCAACAACTTATGTCATTATTAAGGCCCAGGTTTCGAAAACGTATGTCATTATTAAGGCCCAGGTTTCGATAACTTATGTCATTATTAAGGCCCAGGTTTCGACAACTTATGTCATTATTAAGGCCCAGGTTTCGGCAACGTATATCATTATTAAGGCCCAGGTTTCGAAAACTTATGTCATTTATGGTGACATTATCTTAATGGTGACAAATTGGAACATTACATACACATATTGGAACACTACATTACATACATTATTGGAACATATGGAAACATTATCTTAATGGTGACATATTGTCGAAACCTGGATCGGTTCAATTAAAATTGTGTAGAATTGACAAAGTATATTTTAATTGGTTACCATGAATAAGAGACTGAGTGATGGGTTATGGGTAAGATTCGTAGAAGATGCAAGATGGTAAATTATACCAACCTTGGGTTTTGAGAGGGGGGATTAGTGGGAGGGGTGCGGGGGTTATTTTCAAGGGGAGCGGAGGGGGATGGGATTAGATCGCACTCGAGAATATTTAAGAGGATTGCCCAATCCTAGGATGCCAATCGAGAACATCGAGACTCAACTTCTTAAGCATTAAATGACAGTGGATATACTGAACGGATAAATGAAAACGACGTAGCTGTTTTTGAACGATCTCGGGGATAATATTTAATACTGTAAACGTCTATGAATTAATAATGTTGAACTTCTCCCTGCTTTTTAGTAGGATACTACATCTACATCTACATCTACAAAATACCCTGCAAGCCACCTCAGGGGTGTGTGGCAGGGGGTGAGTTATCACCAACATAAATTACACTATATCCTAAAGTTAGTGTAACTACGACTAATTATGCATCAGCACAAATCGCTAATGCTTGTCACGAGGCGAAGCCTCACAAGCATGCAACACTGCACTACAGATGTCATCAAAATGGAGAGTGACCTCAATATACATGCATTCTACAACTACACAGATGGACAGGGACTCAAGACCCATGTAGAAAACATGCTAGGCGTGCTGTTAGTATGTACTAGGTAACAGAAAAGGATTCAAGTATTAGGAGTACTACCACTACTAAGAGCTACACTACCTAACGACAAACCTAGATAAAAGTCTCATGGCAGCTATTATGGTCCCTTATCGTTCGTGGGAAAAATGACATCTTAAATCTATCCGTTCTGCAGTCTAGTTCCCTAATTTTACTCTCATGATCTGATCTACCGTAGTATGTCGGATTTCGTAAAATATTATCAACGTCGTCAGAGAATAGACCGGTTTGGAACTTACATAGTAGATTTAGTCTAAATTTTAATCGACGGTCTGAAAGCTTTTCCCATCCCAGTTGCTGCAAAAGGTCAGTGACACTAACGAGATTATCATAACGGCCTTTAACATATCTTGCCGATCTTCGCTGCACGCGTTCTAACTCAGTTTCCAAGCCTATCTCATAAGGATCCCAAATACTGGCGGCATATTCTAAGTGGGGTCTAACGAGGGAGAAGTAGCTGATTTCCCTAACTTTATCGTCGCACTTGCCAAGTACTCTTTTAACAAATCCCAATTTACGATTAGCTTGACCGGTAATTTCTCGAATATGTTTACTCCACGATAGATCATTAGTCAGTTTCACTCCGAGGTACTTAACCGATTCTACGGTGTCTAGTTTTATGTTGTTAATGCAATAGCTGTTACAAGGAGCGTTTTTCCGTTTCCAAAAATTCACTACAACGCATTTTTTCAGGTTTAATTCTAGCTGCCACGCATCACACCACTCTTGTATTGCCTCGAGGTCCTTAGTTAGCGCTTCCTTGTCATTAAAGCTACGAATTTCTCTATACATCACTGCGTCGTCAGCAAATAATCTAAGCTTACTGTCAACTTTGTCACCGATGTCGTTTATGTACAAAAGGAACAGAAGCGGGCCTATGACACTTCCCTGTGGGACACCCGATGTGACTTTTACTTCATTAGAGATAGCGCCATCTAATACAACCCTTTGCACGCGATTACTTAAGAATTCTCTAATCCAGGAAACTACGTCGTCGTCTAAACCGTAGGATTTTAATTTCATGAGTAGCTTAATGTGGGAAACTTTATCAAATGCCTTTTTAAAGTCAAGAAAAATTGCATCAACAGGAGCGTTATGTTCACCCGAGACTAAAATATCGTGAGCAAAAAGTGCTAATTGAGTTTCGCAAGATCTTCCCTTTCTGAATCCGTGTTGTGTTTTTGTTAACAGGTTTTCTATATCGAGGTGTCTCATAACTGAACTAACAATTATATGTTCAAGGACTTTGCAAGAGATAGATGTGAGAGATATCGGTCTGTAGTTCGATGGCTGTTCCTTATCACCGCTTTTGAATATGGGAGTGACATTTGCAATTTTCCAGTCCATGGGTACTTCGTGTTCGTTGATGGATTTACTAAATATATTCTGCAAGTAGGGTGCTATTTCACAAGCTAATTCTCTATACACGCGGGCAGGAATTTCTTCAGGACCTGGGGATTTATTTGGACTTATAGATTTTAGCAAGTTTTCTATTCCGTGAGTGCAGATGTCGATAGGCGGCATCTTTTGCTGGAAGTGATCATTTAACTTTACGGATGTATTCTGCGTTGACTTGGTGAACACACTTTGAAAATAAGAATTTAATAAGGTGGCCTTGTCCGAACTGCTTGTTAATAATTCGCCATTTTCGTTTCGTAGTGGAATAACTGTTGATCTATTGCCTTGAACTTCCCTTACGTATGACCAAAATGCCTTTGGGTTGTCCTGTAATTGTTCTCCTAATGTTTTTCTTTTAAAATCCATGAATGCATTCCGAAAGGCTTCCTTTGTAGTGGCTTTAGACAATTTGTATTTTTCAAATATTAAATTTTGATCACTAGTGTACAAATCTCTACGGAGTTTTTTCATCTTGGCGTGGCATACTCTCTGACGTCTTAACGATTTTCTCACTTCTGCATTGTACCATCTTGGTTCGCTGCCCTCTTTTTTTACTTTACTTGGAATGTATCTTCTGATCCCTGAATGTACAATCGAAAGAAAAGCTTTCCAACTACCCTCCGTGTCTAACTTTAAGCTTGATTCCTGGAATTCGGGAAGAGAATTTTTTAGATGACTCTTAAACGCATTGAAATCGGCTTTTTTAAAAATGTAGAATTTTCTTCTTTGTTTAAAACTTTTAATGAAACTCAAGGAAAACTTTGCGGTAACTACTCTATGGTCACTAATGCCCTCAACAGTGTTTACCTTAATTACTTGTTGCGGTATATTTGTTGCCAATAAATCAAGAATGTTGTCCCCTCTGTTAGGCGTCGTAGCTATCTGATGTAGGGCATTGGATGAGAACGTGTGCAGCAGGGACTCGCATATATCTTTGTCTCTTCCTCCTGATATGTAACTGTAGGTCCTCCAATCTATAGAGGGCGTATTGAAATCTCCACCTATGATTAAATTTCTTTCGGTGTTCCTGGATGTGATGTTCTTTATTTGTGCTTCGAGTTCAAAAATTGAGGTGACGTCGGTGTTAGGTGGCCTGTAGTATGCGCACACGAATATTGTTTTTGATTTAGGGCATCTAATAGAGCACCATACAGATTCTATGCTGGTATCTGGGACGGTTTCCGCTCGGCTGACTATGGTTTTCTTTACAGCTATAAATACTCCGCCTCCGGTTCGGTTGGACCTATCTTTTCTGTAAACTTTGAATGATTTAGGAAATATTTCACTATCAGAAATATCGTCCGTCAGCCAACTTTCTGTGCCAATAATGACGTTACACTCCGTGCTATGAATAAGGTGGTGAAATTCTGGAATCTTATTTTTTAAACTACGGCAGTTAACTACTGCAACGACTAATGCTTCATGATTCTTGTTTATGCGATTCGGGGTAATTTCAAGATTGCTGTCTTCAATTAAGCTATTCTTGGACGCTATATTCAGGGTATTCTTAGCTAAATTACTAACTGGCAACACATAATTATTGACCCCACTAATTGACCTGCCCTGTAGCCTACCGTCTATGTTAAACTCGACGAGTGTGCTCAAGTATCCTGCGCGCTACCTCCTGCGATGCCTCGTACGTATAGTGGACACCCGAGCGATTTATAGGCACCCGACACGAATCCAGCACCGGCCTGAGGTCCAAGAACTCCGCTCCCTCGCTCCCACAGACTTCACTGAGTCTCTGGTTTATGCCTTCCACTCGGCTCCAAACCATCGAACCCCGATCCGTCCTAGGTACCAAGCTGCATATGGTAAGCCTCAAGTTGGTACCAGATTCTCCGCGAATACGGCGGAACTCGGAGCATAGGTCTCTCACAGAGCCTAAAATCCCCTCGGATCCCATAAACACGGCATCATTGGTCCCAACATGGGCAACCACATGCAACTTGGAGCAGTTCGCGCCCCTGACCGCCGACTTCATCGCCTTCGTCACCTGTGGCACCTTTCCTCCCGGTATACACAAGGAGGTGACCCGTGGTTCTCCTCCTTCCCGTCGGGCCTTTCCACGCATCGGGGACACTATACGCCGGACATTGGAGCTACCTATCACTAAAATTCCCTCCCTTCCCTCTCCACTCCCACTCGGCGACCCACCTCCCAGCTCTAGCTCCGATGGCTCAGCCTCCGCCAGCACATCGAACCTATTGCTGACGGGGATTGACTCAGCCTCCGCCCCTGCCAATCCTCGTTTTCGGAGGGTGACCCCGTGGCTACGCCTCGAGACCACTTTCCATGTCCCCGAAGAAACGGAGGGAGACGACACCGGAGGCACGGAAGTCCGAGAAAGGTCCTCCACTCTCCATCCCGCGACAGAGCCTGGGCTTCCCCTGGCCTTGACGCGTTTGGAGCGCTTAGGGCCCTCCTCATTCCTCCGCGACCTTCCAGGACCTTCCACCAGCCGCTCCACCAGAGCACGGAGCTCGTCCACCGTCTTCTCAAGCCCAGCGATCCGGGCCACCAAGGACTCGCGATCGGGTGAGCCCCTGAAGAGGTTAAGAGCAGTCCTAATGGGAGTCATTCTATTCTCAAAAACCCTTTCACGAGTGCAGAAGGCTTTACGACTTTATTCCCTTAAGGGGATGGGCTAATGGGCTGACAGCGGGTGGTAACTGACTTCACTCCTAGAGTGTTGTTGTTGGGGGGGGGGGGGGAGTCGGGGTCGGAGACTACGTTGCTGATCGAATAAAATCTCTCTCTTCGACGAGCCTAAAAGTCTTTGGTCGTCCACAGGTTAGTGGGTGACTAGTTTAGAGGTAGAAATAAGGATTTTCACTTGTTATTTGCCCCGTCACGAGGCATAAAGACGCGGAAACTGCTGAGTTAAAAATGAGCTCCGTAACCTTATACAAAGGCAACGGCTTGATTTGCGTCTGAGGTATCACCACATGTGAGTTATTTTCTGAATGGTTCTGCGATATTTACCTGAAAATCATTCCCATGAGATCGGGAGTGTATTTCTTCGTTGTTTAAACGGTTGGAAAGACTGATATCAAAGTGCAAGCATCATGATACTGCTATGCTTGTATCATGGAGATCGGTGATGAGGCAACGGTGCTCTGCAGAGAAGTAAGCTGTTATCTTAGGTGGAATTTCAGAATGTGTTTAGAGGAGAGGTATTTTGGTGGCGATACAAGTGGTGATTAAAATCTTAAGGGTAAAGATTAAACTCGACTGATATTTAGTTCTCGGATTTGGAGTAGCTCCGTGGATTTTAACGAAACTTAAAGTAATGCTCCCAAGGAAGAAAAAGAAACAAACCTTTGAAATGCACACGAAGGATAGGAAACAAACTATTTGGAGAATAAAAGGAAAAAAAAATTATGGCAAGCTTCAGAAAATAAACCTGACTACTAGCAATGTGCTCAAAGGTGAAAAACTAAGGATAATTGAGGAGAAGAGGGTAAAATATCTAATTGAATGTCAATAGAAGTATGCAAGGATAGAGGAATATAAATGAAGCCGTATCTCTTCGCCAGAATTCGTTGAGAGGAAAATTCAGGGAAACGAATTCGACATGACGCAACCAGCCACCAGCGTCTCTTGGCATCATGGACTGGACCTCCATTGGAAACAAAACATGAGTAATGGGAGTTGGAGTGAACGGCAACGCCGGAAAATTGACGCATGATCTGTGGTGGTGTTAAAGCTGGAGTGATTCATAGAAACCCTTAGGTCGAAATAGAAAAGGCCTTCTTTGGACCTAGTACGTAGGACTCGAGGTTCTTAATACATTGCATTGAAATATTGCACTCTTCTCAAGATAACAAAAAAGTAATAAATTTAATTGTTTCAGGCTTGACTTCGTGGAAGTGATAGATATCCATTTTTAATAAAAAACTTTGTACTTTTCCACACTTTATTTCACAACTGCGACCGGTTTCACCATAATATGGCATCTTCTGGCACATTCTGAAGCTTAGGTCATACAATATATACCCAGAGAAAGTTAAAAATGGTGGGGGTTTGAAATGGGGGAGAGAGGAGCAGGGCGATTGGGGCATGGCAGAGTGAGAAGGGGTAGTGGAAAAAACGAGAGGAAAGGAAGGAAAGTGAATCGGGGGAAGAGAGTGGGAGGAGTAGAAGGTCACCAAGTTACACTGTTTTCTATTTTAAAAAAAAGGAAGATTGGTTAAAGCCCCAGCCCAAACATCTGTAACTGAAGGGCAAGGAAAGTAGGCTAAAATATGCCGAAACAATGGTTCAAAAAAGGCCGCGAAGTGAGGAGCTGCAAAGAAAGGACCCCAGAGGAACCACGGGTGGGTTTATGAATGGAAAAAGGACGGAGGGTTGTGAGGGGAGGGAAGGACTCCTAGCAACCATAAGTGGGGAGAGGGAGAAGAGGAGTGGAAGGGCCGGAGAGGGAATAGGATGTGGGGGAGTGACAGTTACTTTTGAAAACATGGAAATATTGAAAACAGCGGAGAGGAATGCACAAACCCCCACCATTTTTAACTTTCTCTGGGTATATATTGTATGACCTAAGCTTCAGAATGTGCCAGAAGATGCCATATTATGGTGAAACCGGTCGCAGTTGTGAAATAAAGTGTGGAAAAGTACAAAGTTTTTTATTAAAAATGGATAACAAAAAAGGATCGATTTCAAATTGGTACTTAATCTTTGGGTTGATTGGTTGGCCGGAGTACCAAATAAACCTACAGACCTCGTCACCTAGCACAACCGGACAAAAACTCCACCTTAGGATATAATATCACTTAATATATATGGGATGCTTGCTAGATCAATCACATTAGGTTAAACGTAAGCCTTCACACTGCCTTGATTGAATAATTAAGAATTTTAACATTAAAAGTATTCTTGGAAGTATTCCTATTACCTGATGATAGTGAGCTCCAACGTCATGTTGCCTGCAAAGTTAACAAGTGAATGCATCCAGCGGTTCAGCGGCTGGGTTTCTAGTGATGATCTAGTAGTACACGGGTGACTTATGCTTTAACTTCACCGAAACGTAAAAACATTGTCTTGTAGAGTTGCCTATATCACTTTATTTTTTCTTGTTTTGTTTGTATTACTTAAAAAAGGTCCGCTAAATACTGGAATATTTGCACGATACGGACGATTATTCTTTTGTAAATTTATAGAATGCTCATATGAGGCTGAGTAGCCTCCGAGTAAGTTTCACATTTTGGTTAAAAAATTCTGTATAGTGATTACAAAATAAAATATTTTCTCTCTCTCAAACGTAAAAACAAATTTTTGAGATGTACAGTAGTTTTTGAGCTAAAAATTTTATGGGCCAAATTAGCAATGAAAGAAGTTATTCTCTTTCTAAGAGTAAGCATATTTGTCTTCTCAGTCAGTGAAAATAAGTAGGTATAGTAAGAGACGTTATTTATAAACCTAACCCTAAAATTCCGGGCTTTCTGTAGTCTAACAATAAGATTTAAGAAATGAAAACAGGAAGGAGAAGAGGCTTTTCCCACCTTGATCGGTGATAAACGTATTTACTAACTCACTGAAGATGAGATTGAATGTTACGAACAGTTATAAAGGGGAGAAGGGATCCACTTTTTTGTTGGAAAAAGGCAAAGCAACATTCTAACAGAAGGGAAGAAAGTGGTTATTACACGACCCGGGTCTTGATAACATCTCTCATCTTCAGGTCCCTCCGCTTTAAATAAGTTTTACTCGTAAAGGATGCATATGTTAAAACTTAATTGAGGCGTGTCAATTTTATATTTCATAGTAGCAACTTGAAAATGTTATGCACTATGTACTTAATGCAAGCATTCACTATCTGTTGTGAACATATTTTAAAGTAACAAACAAAACCGTTTCAGACGTTACTCGGTGGAAGTTTTGAATGTCCATGATGAAAGGGTAAAACTTGGTAAAGCTTTATCCTTTCATCATTTTTTAAATAAAATTACTCAGCTCAAAAAGGATATGGTGTCCTTTCGTGTCAAACGTCTTAATTAGGTAAATAGATTTGCTGATTAGTTTATGGCTCAGTGGAGCAATAAGATCTCCTAATTTAATTTATCACCCGCGGGGAGTTTCACTGAGTACCCTCATCTAGTGGAATTCTCAAGTACACGGGGAAAGTAATACACTGGCCTAATTTTATTTATTATTTCGCATTTGAAATGTTAGTTTACACGTCGAAACATCGAGCCCTAGTGCATTAGTGGGTGTAAATGAAGGGGCCGAGAGGGGAGGGGAGGAAGTTGTGGAGAGGGAGGGAGTTAATAGGGAGGGGGAGGTGTGTCTGTTGCCATGAGAGCGCGCTGAAGCGGCGATGATTGGCAGGGGGTGGGGTGGGAGGGGTAAGGAACGGGAGGGGGAGTAACTGAAGGGAGGATAGGAGGGAAAAAATTAAAAAAAACATGGAACGAATCTCCTTTGGTTTAGATGTGAGGCAGCAGCAGTGGGGCGGGGGGGGGGGTTGTGTTGTAGCAGGGGATGTGAGGGGGGGGGAGGCGGAAGTGCGTAACAATGGCAGTGAAAAATGGCCACCGGGACCCCTCACTTTGGGAGACATCCGTCCGACTTTGAATTCGACCCTCCTTCCCCCCCTCCCCACCACCACCGTCCTCCCGCTCGCTGCATTCAATTGACTCACACACACGTACACACCTCGACGAGAGAAAGGACTAAACAATTGCCGGCCGTTCGCGCGCCCTCGGGGGAGGGAATCCGTTGGCAAAGCGCAAATCCCCCCCTTCCCTCTTGTGATCGGGGAGGAAAGCGACGTAGGATCAGTCGCCCGTTCCCACGTTGTTTCTTTTTTTTAACCAAAAGGGCGCTCTTGCGTCGCGGCCTGCGAAATAATTCGATTCGCCACTCTGGACGTTTACCGTCGACGGTCATCTCTAGTTAGTCATAATGACGCACTAAGAAGAGATTATTTCATTCAAGCCGGCCGCAGTTTCTAGGGTGGCACGGTGTGTAGCTGGCAACACGGATTTCGCACGTCCGAATCCCTCCCCGGGAACGAATTTTCCGTTAGACTGAGGGCTTAAGAATAAGGTTAGCCGGTGATATATGATACATTGGTTAGCTGAAGATCCAAGTGTACCACCAGTTAGAAGCCTTCGTCGATACGATAAGGGCCGAGCGGACATTAGGGCGGGACACTTTACACTATCTACATCTACAAAATACCCTGCAAGCCACTTCAAGGGTGTGTGGTAGAGGGTGAGTAGTCACGAGCATGCATTAAACTATACCCTATTAAAGTTAGTGTAACTACGAATGTTGGTGTGTTAACATAAATCGCTAATGCTTGTAATAAAACGAAGCCTCACAAGCATGCACTACACCTTAGATATGCTACCAATGTTAGAGAGACCGCTATTATTTATGTATTTTGCAACTATATAAATGGACAGAGATTCCAGAGTTGTGCTGTAATCATGCAATGCGTGCTTTTAGCACTAGGTAGTAGACAGTGACGTACGAAGGATTGATTTCTGGGGGATTTCAAATCAAAGGAGGACGTTTTGGCCAGACGCTTACGATACGACCCCAGCAGATTGAGCACCTCAAAGTCAAAAACAACTCTCCTACATTATTATGTTCCACCGATCGCAAAACAAAATCTCCCTGGTTCCATGAATGCAGAGTAACTCATTTTTCTCGATGTTAATAAATGAATTGCATCAGCATCTATCTCACGAATTATAATATTCGTAATTGAAAATCTGTTGTAAGCCGTTGATGCCGTTACAATATCTGAACTCTTTCGAAAGAAGTAACTTTAGCCCAACCTATCTCTGTGACCAATGAAATAGGCATTGATACGGCACTCATGCTTTTTCAAGGCACGTATGGCACTGGAATTAGGTGCAGGATGCCGTATCATCGGTCCTGGCCCTACCTCAATGCTTCACACGCCGTATCCATGTGCGTGTGGGCTTTTTGGCTCAGACGGTACATTAGTCTATGCATCGTTTGGTTTGCTTTAAGTGCGGGCAATATCTGCTGATGTCTCTTCCTCATAAACCTGCAATCATAAAACCCAGAGACCCAAAATGATTTGATTCGTAGTGTTATGAACGATTTCTGGTTTCAGCAATAATCTACCATGAATGAGGCAAGGTATTTTCGTAAAAATAAACAGCTGTTGTTCACTAACATTAGACAGTCTACATTTTAAAGCACCATTGGATTCAATTCGCATTTCTATCTCCTTTCTTTATCGTCTTCGTTTGATGCACAACTCGAAGCTCAACAACTGTACTGTGGTCAAGGCAATGATTTTTATAAATCGTCGAGGAAATCGTGATTTACTGCACTTTGCGCACGCAGTATGGCATCCTTGATCGGTGAAGCATTGATTGATTTGAGTTATAAGTCCTTTATTTTGCCCCGAACTTCGCTTTAATTCTCTCCCGCGCCAGAAACCCACTCGAAGCATGAGGAGAGAGGTTTCCTCCGGCTCCTCTAGACTGTAGGTGACTCATCAAAGAGTCCCACGTCTGTTGATCGCCGCGTTTCCTTGGCGACCTCGGGCCTCGGGGTCACGATATTCGCCGATACTACGCGCTTGCCTTCTCCTCGCCGAATATCGTTATAAAAGGAGCGGAAGTTAAATCAATACTTTCGTGAATTTTCCATTTTCATACGGCAGATCATTTGCCTTTCTTATGATACACGCTCTTAATTTCTCCGCGGCACGTTTTCCGTTTATCACCCCTTCCCTCGATCGCCATGATAAGCCACGCGCAGATGGAAGAGAATTGTCGACGGGAATTTTCGTGACCCACCAATGCATGCGATACCTTAATCAATACGAAAGCGAACGTTACAATCGAAAAAACATTGTACTACCCCCGTGTTACAACTGTCTGAAGAAAGGGATACTGTCTGTCATTCAATTATTGAGGGATTTCTCCGAAAATATATCATGAATACATGATTAGTTACAGAATGGTTTAATGATGATCAAAAATGTTCTTCGGGTGTGCCGCATGATGATCAGGTTTAGCCTGACGTTTCGTGACCTCTACTGGTCACTTCTTCAAGAGGGGAAACATAATAAAAGATACACTGTTGTATTTTCCACAAAAGTTTACTTGACCGACCCAGGTTTCGACATGTACACTATGTCATTTTCAAAGGTTCACCTTTGAAAATGACATAGTGTACATGTCGAAACCTGGGTCGGTCAAGTAAACTTTTGTGGAAAATACAACAGTGTATCTTTTATTATGTTTCCTGTCACGAAGTTCCACCAAATGTCGCCTTCCAGCCTTAAGTTGTTCTTCAAGAGGGAATTGATGTCCCCGTTGCCGGTGAGGAATATATATATCTCAGAAAGGTGAGTTGGAGGGGGAAGAGGGATGAGGGGTGGAGGGAGAGGTACGTGACAAATATTTACTGAGTATGGGCATCCAAGTGTGGCTTATTTGGAGGCCACCATCTCACCTTTCTGAGATAAATATATTCCTCACCGGCAACGGGGACATCAATTCCCTCTTGAAGAAGTTACCAGTACAGGTCACGAAACGTCAGGCTAAACCTGATCATCACGCGGCACACCCGAAAAACATTTTTGATCACCATGAGCAACGAAAGCTTCAATGGTTTAATGATGTTTTCAGCCCTAATCCAGTTACTCTGACAAATGGTAATGGTAGTTTATGTTAGAAAAAACATTTAACTCTGGTCAGTTTGATGCCTAGGCCTCATGTCTTACAAAAAAATGCTTAGGCCTCATGTCTCCGCTAATATATATAATCGTTGCTCACACGCATAAATGCCGTAAACCTCAATGAGTCGCGACATTTATTATAATTCCTGGCTCAGTTTGAGTTTGACCGGCCATCACCCGCTACCTAGATCTACTGCGACCTAGATTCCATTTATTCGCGCCGAATACTTCACCCAATGAAATAAGTCTGAGCGAGATTTTGTTTTCAGTGAGGTTGTATTCAAATTTTATTTATTAATTTAGTAGCCGTAAAAATGATGAATTAAGTATACCTCATAATAATATTGCTGACACAAAAACTTTGTTCTTATGAGTGAACTTCTGATTACTTGCATAAATGTACCTATAGAGTAGAAGCCTTAATTGGGCTTATTTTTGTTTTACCACGCCTTGCACTAAAAAAGCCTTCGTCTTCAAAGTCTCCTTTTGCTGTACGTACCATAAAAATACTGCTGTGTGAAATTAATTAATTTTTTAAGTAACTGAAAAAAACATACGACGAACACATGCCTTTAAATTTATGCCTTTCACGTTTGCGTCAGAATATTCTCCATTTTAAAAAAAATGTCTTCCTGGAGTGCACAGCTCGAACAATTCCCACGGAGAACGGATGCTGTTCTTCGGCTTATCTCGGAAAGTGGGGCATTGCGTTGCTGGAATTTTGTATTCATTAGAAATATGACACATTTTTCTTTAAAACGATGCGAAATTCACTGAATTGGTAATGCTGTCTTGTTCTAAATACTTCAATCCAACCAACCACCTGACATGATCATTCCAACATTCCGAAACCGATATCACTCAGCCCTGCGTTTTAAGTTAAAAGCACTCGCAGAAAGCATTCAAACATAAAAATTGACCACTCACTTGAGATATGCTGAGCAATGAACCTTGGCAGCCTGCAAAATTCATCTCTCGATCGACGAGGAAGAGAATGTGTTATCGTATCCATGTTTTTTAGAAGTGACAACTATGGTCCCATTGGCCAACACACATTGGGAGGATAAAAATGCCGTATGGAATATTGCGTCCTAAATTCCAAAGTTGGGAAAGAGAAAATGAGTGTAGAATTGGAGCAGACAAAGGGATCAGCAAAAATGTATCGTGCATTAAATTTTATAAATAAGTCTCAGTCTCATGCCCTGTTTTTGTGATAGTTACTAATTGTGCGACGAAAGAAGCAATTTTTGTGTCCATCAGTTCGGCAGGCCATCTCTCCTATTTTGTAGATGATCTCATTTATTGGGATTGATTCTCTTCCTCGTAAATCGAGTGATGAATTTTGCAGGCTGCCAAGGTTCATTGCTCAGCATATCTCAAATGAGTGGTCAATTTTTATATTTGAAAGCTTGCTGCGAGTGCTTTTAATTTAAAAGCGCAGGGGTGAGTGATATCGGTTTCGGAATGTTGGAATGATCATGTTAAGTGGCTGGTTGGATTGAATTATTTAGAAAATTTTGCTTCGAAATTAAGGATCCTGCTTAACTTATTTTCTGAATTAATAAAGTAAAAATGCGTACATTGCGAAATGGCGTAGCAGTCGGCTCCTGAGGCTGGAAAAATCCTCACTAATACATATTTATTGGCCGAAAAATCAGCATAGTTTAATCTTAATTTTTTCTTATAGCATTGATATGTCATGAGTGAAAGCACAATGTTTTAAACAATACGAACGAAAAGGTTATTTTATTGCTCAGATGAACAAACACTATTATTAAGTAACATCCTAGTTATGTTTATACATACTAACTTTAGCCATGATGAAGTTAAATAATTTTAACAGGAAGACGTTGCAATTAAGTTGTTTATTCAGACCGCTGCTCCATAAATCCTTTGATTACAACATTAAAAAGGTAGAATTCATGTGTGTCCCACATTGTTCGTTCGTATGCATCTCCTTGAGCAGATAATCGCTTAATGCAGTGCAAAAAAAGCATAGTGAAGAATATGAATTTTAAAAATTTCGTTTCGAGCGAGAAGGCGCTCAGTGTAGCATCAAGAGGCGCAGGATGGTGGACTGCATGAAGGGAGTGACATCAGACGCTTGACGGGAAAGGCGACATCGGTCAGCTTGGCGTCCGGGAATGGAAGAAAAGAATTTCTAGCGGACCTGTGGCTAAAATGGCCATTAAGAGGGAGTAACAATGTAACCCGGAGAAAGTGTACTTGAACATTTTTAAAAAGAAAGTCTGCCAAAGAAGTCTTGAGGAGAAAATCTCGGCATTGAGGCTAACACAGCTATCGTTCAAGAGTAGAGACTTCGCACAGAGTCAATGGAGCTAAGAAACTTGCCTTTCTGTAAAATACTTCAGGTCTTCAAATGATCGAGTTTACTTGCAATGAAAACGTTTGAGCCAATTAGGATAGCTCAGAGATGGGCAGAAATTCAAAATAAACTTCAATGAGCTGGCCGTATGGAGCAACAATTTTTTGGTCAGTGGGCCGGATTGTTTTTTGAAGTACAAGATAACACTTATTCCTGTGACAACTTGTAAATAGCCCGTGAGTCACTTGACAATATCAAGGGGCATATCCGGCCGACCGCGGCGGGCCTCAGGCTGCCCATTCCCGTTACATATATGATTATTTATTGCTGCTGTTTAAGGTGGTTCCACCGTAAAATGACTTAAATGTTATTTTATTCATATTCTGTCTACTTGTAAAAATAATTGTCCTCTATCTGATATGAACAGCAAAATAATACCTTTCCACGCTGTTTTATTCTATAATTGAACTTGAAATTACATGGTGTTCAATGGGGGAATGAGAGAAACACGGGGAAAAATAGTATTTTTTCATAAAATACAAATGCCATTTTCGTGTGAAACTGTCTATAGGAAGGAAATAATCCAGAGAAGTTGAATAAAAATAAAATACAGGCATCTTACCACCTTATTTTTCAAGTTATTGAAGAATTAATGCCGTAATTGAAGTCAAAATTCGGTAATTCGTAGGAAATGGTGTTGCAGTCGGCTCCTATAGCTGGAAAAAAGTGCTCATTTAAAATACATTAGTGGAACAATCTGCATATTTTGTACTTTACTTTTGGGTTTCTATAGGTAACGCATTTCATAGGTGAAAGCAGGATTTTATTTGACAAAATATCAAGAATGTGGAATTTAGTATTAGTTTTGACTCACACAGTCACGGCGGATCCTCCTTAAATTTTAATAACAACCAGATAATGCCGATAATGTGTGATCATGAGGGTCAAAGGAGCATTCTTTCGTTGGTCAAAACTTAAAGACAAGGATGCCCTAAATAGTGGCGAGAAATTAACTCCGCAGGCTTTTATAACCCCTGCTCTATGCCCTAAATGCGTTTACTTTACTCCTTCCTAAGATGGGATCTTGCACTACAGCACGTATTTGCATCAAACTGCGGATAAGCCAACCCATCACTGGATTATTTATCATATCACGATTGGGAGGCATTTGAATGTCAGCAGCAGTTATTTTCGATTTTTTTTCAATTTTCAATTCAGTTCAAATGAGCTGGTACATATCCCTGTACTTGAAGTGGCAACCACACGGTATCAAAGTAGGAATGGGGTTTCCGCTAACTAATCTTCTCCACTTCCTCCTGGAGATCACCCATATTTATTTATCTATTACTATTCCTCTCCCATTGGTATTGTAATAAATGTAACCGCCCTTTATCCAATATATACCAGTACAACGATGTATGCTGAATCAATCGATAAAAAATTAAATTTAAAATGACTGCTTCTATTTTCAATCAGCTTTTCCAACCTGCATTTTATTTTTCAAGGCCCGTGTTTAAAAAATGATACCACTGAATGGTGCAAATGGCCTCATACTGAAAAAAGAATCTTGGAGGGTAAATTATAAATTTAAAATTTTCAGCCAGTACGAAATTCTACTGTACATTAGTATGATCGATGTGTCAGCCAGAATCTGGAAGTCAACTGCAAAATAAATATTTTCAGCAAACGCAGCAATATGTGCTGTTTTCCCTGATCTTCATGTGTTTGTGATATCTAGCCCGTCACACCATGATTGATTTTTGTAAATAGCAATTTATCAACGGTGGGTTATTTGTTGGTCTCATTAATGAGCGGATTTGTTGATTCCGCTGAGTCCCTAATGAGTATCCGCATTGACTCGAAATAATTGAATCCCTGCTCATTGGAAGACCAGAGAGGGCTCTTCAAAGCGGACAAAAAGATATGAATAAAAAAATAACCAAATTCCTGTTCTTTTACCCAAACCTTGAATTGCCAATGAGCTCACATATGATTATGCAACTCCGTATTTCGGCATCGTAAAGGATTCGCAAGAATAAAGCGATGTCCATTATTGAGGACTTGCAGTTGATTTGCAATTCTTTCATCCAAGGATTTTCATAATTATATTAGTATGTACATGCTGCATCGAACGGTGAGTAGCAAATCCACTCCGTGTACATATTAGTGCAAGCTCTTCGTGTATTGCTTCACAAACACAGGCGCACATCTCTTTCGCATCCGGCGTAATTAGCGAGTGGAGACAAAGCCCCTCATCACAAACAATCTTCCTCCCTCGTCGCCTCTCCAATCGATTTACGCCCGCTAACGAGCCCAATTAAAACGCCCGAAACTAAAAACAAAGCAGAATCGAAGTGCTTTAGTTTTATGTGCACTAAAATCCATCGCCGCTAAAGCGAAGGTCGCATCGCCGCCGTCACGTGTTTCCCCGCGCGGCCAATCAGCGAGCTCCGTCGCCTCGCACCACCCACCCTGGGGGCGCGCCGACGCCTCCCGGATCGAAGCCTCCTCGTTGCCAGGGAAACGCGCAGACACAGTCACACACACATTCACACGGAGGAGGGCGCCACCGCTGCCGCGCCTAACAACAACACAACCTTCTCCTCTCGACCCGCTCCCTGCTGCACCCCTTCCCGCACCACCACCGGCCATCCCCCTGGCGACGGAGCTCCGGGACGCCAGGAATGAGCACAGTCAACAACTCCGGGAAGAAATAATTGAAAGCTGAAAACCGTGCAATTTGTACTTATAACTCACACGGTACGTACATACAATAATGTATCGAAAGCTCCCAATTAAAACCGCTACTATGCCACAAAAATTGGCGTAAATAACTCGTTTACAGTCCGATTTATCTCAATAGGTGTCAAAATTACGTTTATGATGCCAAAAAATGACATTTTAGAGCTTTAGACCTCATACTGTTGCTTGGGCTTTAATGCCTGCAACCTTCCGCGCTCTTTGAGCTGAGCGTTTTTATGAAATAATGACTGGTACGCCGCAAATCAGCACCGGAGATGAAAATTAAGCTGTATAAACTTTGTTCTTATACTTACAGTTTTATATTGTTGCAAATTTCCCCACCATACGGCCAACTGCTACGGAACTACGGCGAATTAACTGCGCGCCATGCAGCGGCGGGCTGACTGGCAATCAATGGCTTACTGGCAATCAGTGGGTGACAGGCTATCAGAGACCCAAGCACCAAATAGATTCTAGTCAATAAATTTGCTTGTGTTTAGGTATTGACAAATGTTGAATTGAATAGTATTAAATACCAACAAAACAATTTTCCCCAAGTTTGGTGAAATGTGCCGTTGCGTTCGTCACGTGGTTCCAATCATGGGTGGCATCCGGTTCTGAATTCTTGCACACTTGATGGGAGCCCATCACTTTTCATGGCACACAAGCCTTCGAATTCTCTGGGTCCGATTGGCACGGTGGTTTGGCGGGCCACTGGTTTCCCCTGAGGGAATTTCTACGCGTAATCCCATCCCCACCTGGGTATATATCGAGGACACATCATTAACGATTCCACCGTCCGTCAAATGTGAGGTTAGGCCGTTGTGATTTAAATCTGGAGCCTATTATTCTACAGTTTTCCCATTCCTTTTTCAATAACCTTCCTGTGTGTATGGAATGCTCATTACTTCGGGGTAGAGATGATGATGGCTGCTGCTGTTTGATCGGCGAGTCAATATTTGGGTGCGGCACGACGTCAAAAGAGCCTTCAGAGCCATAACCTTCAGAGCCTTCAGAGGATCTACTGCATGTACCTCTTTCTTATGTAGACGAATCACATTGAACGCTCACGCTATATTCCGTCCATCGTTGAATCCGCTAGAATTTGTGTTTTCGATTTAACCCTTGAGTCTCTGTCCGTTTATGTAGTTGCAATATACATAAATACTAACGGTCCCTCTAACAATGGTAGCATATCTATAGTGTAATACATGCTTATCCTCATGACAAGAATTAGCGATTTATGCTAATGCATCATTAGTCGTAGATACACTAACTTTAGGGTATAGTGTAATGCATGTTGGGGACTGTTCACCCCCTGCCACACACCCTTGAGGTGGCTTGCAGGGTATTCTGTAGATGTAGATTAATTCAAAAGTCCACCGCCTTCCCCCAGTCGGCACTTAGTTGCTCATTCGCTTCTCTCAAAAACTCAAACTTCGCTTGAATACTTCATATGAAATAAGAGCCATTTTTTCGGTGTGGAATTCCATTACCTGTAGTTATAATTGTTTATTTTAATTCTTAATTTAATTTTTAAGGAATATTCTTGTTAAATTTAACCTGCTGAAGTATGTCCCGAAGTTTTGCCGAAATGTAAATGTTAAACTTCGTTTTTCCACATTGATTCATTGCAACAAGACGACCTAGGTTTCGACAAAGATCGTCGCCATCATGACGATGACGAGCTTCGTCGAAACCTAAGTCGTCTTGTTGTAATAAATCTATGAGGAAAAACTAAGTTATACTTATCATTTTCAATGCCAAGCAAATTCCACGAATCCCGAGACCACGGAATATATTGTGCCAAAATGGTTGATTTTTTGTACCCGATGTTTTAATACCAAATTTTATTCCTAATGAGCAACAGTTTTAAGCTTAATTATTACAACTCCCTCTAGTTGCAGTTGACGCAATCGACTTCTCCGATACGAGAAAAATGTTTATTTTTTTAGCAGTAAAAGACATAGAGGAATAAGAATCACAATTGGAATCTTCATCACCGCGCTCAAATTCTCCGAGTGTTTGACTCGGACCCACGCAGCGAACCAAAGTGCCGCCCGTGGGTATCCACAGACATGAGACAGCCGGGATCGAGCAGATGTAAAAAATAAGACCTTCCCTCTTCCCCCGAAGCCATTTGCTTCGTGCGCGCGGCTTGCATCCCCGCCGCTGCAACCCAAACCCTTCTCATCTCAGTTACAAGCGCGCCCCTGATTGCTGGCGAAGGCAAGTTCACTATACCCCAGGTCATGACACGCACTTGACTAATGTAATCCGCCATCTTGAATCTGTATCGCAGCGGGAACTCAAATTTTCCATGCAAATGAATGACTGACATAGGTTTAAAGAACCACGAATATCTCAATTAATACGCAAGATAAAACAATGAAATTTTAAAGAACAATAGGCAATGACATGCTATTTGGGAATATTTTTGAACATTTGCGCACAAGTCTTCCGTTCGACTCCAGAAAAAATGTGAAATTACCCCCGACTCCGAACTTCCTGCTAGGTAACACGGCAAACATAGGCATAAAGAACCACAAATATCTCACTCAATACGCAAGATAAAACAATTAAATTTGCAAGAGCAATAGGCAATGACATGCTACTTGGGAATTTGTTTGGATATCCGGGATCAAGTCTTCCGTTCGACTCCAGAAAAATTGTGAAATTACTCCCGACTCGAGGTAGAAGGACCTTGGGCAAAGGAGGAAATGTGTGGCGCCCCCACGCTGTTGGAACTGACGCTCAAAGGTTGAAGGCGGTGGTCGGAGGATGAGTGGCAGAGGGTGTAAAGGTATGGGATGAGGGACGAAGTGGGGCTGCTAACTCCAGAAGATATGATCCCAGGAGAAGTCGGTCAAAGAGTAAGAAATATCGGAAGGATCCGCGAGATTTAGTAAAAAGCAAGATCACTACCGCTGAATATGTATTATAGATTAATGATCGGCAAAAATTCTACAGCTTATACTAAAAATGCGTAGTACTGAATTGTAGAAATGCAATATTATTGGTAGAGATAATTCAATGGTGATTATATTATTTCAATCAAAACAAATATAGAAAAACTAAAAATTAAAGAGTAAATGTAATATAATGAAATAATTGGGGTTTGAAATTATAAAGACACCCCTCACACATAGTAAATGTAATGCAATGGAGAAATTTGTACTTTTTGTGTCGAAATAAAAAGTTAAATATATAGAATATATATTATATCACTTACTATAGTTTTTATCATAATACTTTGAGATGATTCGAAGAATATTTATGGAAATGCTTCTGGTAATTAAACAATCCGGGATGCGGTAGTTTTAAAGTAGGTATCATATTCCGATTCCGGGAATCTTCCGGATTTTCCGGGAGAGTGGGCCACCCTAGAATATTCCTCGCTTCCCTCTCCCTTTTGTGCTGCCCATATGCGTGGCGCCCTCTATCTCGTAAATTCCCTCCTTCGAATCCCATCCTCGACCGCCAGGGTGAACAAGGTGGGTTGAACCACGACCCCCTAGATAAACTGTTTTAGAACCCCGTTTGTACAGATAGTGACCATAAATGTACAAATGAGGTTCTGAAACAGTTTACAGATTGCTGTAAATTGAAGTTTAGCGTATAATTACGCAGCAAAGCACAACTTCAAGTGCGTGAAAAATTTCCTAGGCCAGGAGAAATATCAGAATATTCCGCAAATAATACACGTATAAAAACAGGTCTCCGTGTTTTGAGACACTTACTGTGGTGTCGCGCCCTCGTGTGGATTCTCATTATATTAACAATGAATCTGCTGGGGCTTGGACACACACGCAAAAGTCAAGTAATTTCATTAAAATTTTAGGCAGTCACGAAAGTGATCTGATGCTGAGAAAAGGCCAATTCTAATAATTTTCGAAGATAAGATATGGGGTAACTGAGTCCCTTAATCGAGGTGAAAGACATTGCGAAGTTACTGATATCGGAAGGATGAATGCATACTTGATAGTGATCCAAATGGCCAATTTTATTGGCCGATAAAAATCCTAAGTTCGTGTTTTCAGTGTTCTGTGCACCAAACATGCTCTTTTTGTTGATGTTCTCGCACGAAAGGAGAGTCAAGAGTCAAGCATAACGATGTTTACTGCAACGTGATGTCACAAACAAAGCCGACAGGGCCCATGTTTTTTCGATGAAGCGTCCAAATATTATTTTAAAGTACTTATAAGTACTTTTTATGTTTAATAGTATTTTTAAATACTTATACTTTTTAGGTATCACATTTTGTCATTATAAGTATTTTTATATCAATATGCCCTTTCGATTGCAAAAATAAAAAGCAGTGCGAAACATAGAATTGTTCCATTTGTCAAATTATTTGAAGCTGGAGTACCGCAAGAGCCAATCTTAAATATCTGAGGATTCATTAGAGAGATACAATCAAATGATAATGGTCAAGGAGCAAAGAATATGCAGCCAGAAGCAAGATAAGTTAATTATTTTCTTCTGAATTAACACGACGAAATAACTTGTGATAGGTATTTGCAAAAGATTATTGAATGCTTTCAAAATATTTAGAGCCAAATTTCCATTAAGAGCCGTTTATTAGTAGATAACCGCATCACCAACAAGTAGTTCACTGATGCTAGCAGCTTTTTCGAATTTAATGTCTCGGGAGTGAATATGGAATCATATGGAACCGACCACATAGCCTTGGGAAACGCCTTCATGTCATAGAACCGTAAATGGCTATCAAGGACTGACCGTCAAGCAAGTCCAATTCACTAGTTTCATCACGTGTATGTTCAATATCCTACTAATATCGAGTTAGGTTGTAAGTTTTCACCATCGGCATTCGTCAATCTGGAAACTGCAGCTATCACCTCCTTTTTTCAGCTAACTTGATGATTCCTACATAATTACAACGAAAATTAACTTTATCTCTTATGCACTGGGCTGCCATGTCTAAGGATGGATGTAATGAGTTTCTGCTCTGTAATTTCTGCTTCGGAGGGATCTGTTCTCTCCTGCTCCTCTTAGGACAATAACTTCATCCGTGGTTTTCTTATCCCGATTGATCACCGTGATTCGTGAATTTGCAAAGGCGGTAGGAAATGGAACTGGAGGGGTAGGAAGAGGGTGGGGCTGGTTGAGGTGGAGGGAAGGAAAGGTATGACGGGAGGGAGGATGAAGGGAGCGGGAGGTCTGAGGGCGGTTTCAGCGATCACATAGAATGGGGGAGGGGGAATGAATGGCCCAATAAAGGGTCTTTGGGAAGTGGCGGGTGGTTTGGATGTTGTGCAGGAGAGGGACAGAGTAGGTGGTGGGGAAGGCGATGCTTCCATGGCAAAGCTGCGAAAGATTTAGAGAGGAGGATTTAAAGAGGAGGGGTGTGCCACGTGAGATATTTGGAACCCTCCGAACAACTAGAAGGTTCTCAATTTTCATCTAAATCTACATCTACGAAGTACCGTGCAAGCCACCACTAGGGTGTGTGGCACGGGGTGATTCCACACCAGGTATGCAGCACTCGTCCCAGCACAAATCGGGACCTCGCACGTTCCCCCAGCCGATAGGCGCGGACCACAAACCAGTCAGGAGAACAGTGCCCAGTCATACAAGAAACCGGGAGAGTGATACGTAAATGAACATGCAGCACACTGCTAAATAGGCATCTAGTGGTTAATATTACTAATATTATTAATTTATGAATGGTAGAAGATACTACTTAATTCAGGGAACAAAATAATGTGGCACAAATCAAGCGGTGTGAAGCATTAGTAATGATGCTATGTTATTAAACATAAGTGAAAGTTCTACTCTACCTATTGAGGGTGGGAGTTTCATATGATTGATCTATCGCAACTATTTTGATCCCTTATTCTACGTGGAAAAAATGATATTTTAAATCTATCGGTTCTGCAATCTATTTCTTTTATCTTATTCCTGTGATCGCTTCTATCGTAGTACGTTGGCTCTAGAAATATATGCTTAACGTCCGGCTAAAAATTGTCACCTTCGAACTTGTGCAAAAGATTTAACTTGAATTTCTCCCTTCAATCAGTTAGTGGTTCCCATCCTAATTCATTCAACAACTTGGTAACACTGCTAAGTTTATCGTAGCAACTGTTTACAAATCTTGCTGCTCTCCGTTGTATTCGATCTATTTCTGAGATTACTGAGATTAGTCCTACTTCGTAATGGTCCCATTATTTTGGATATCCATGTTCACCTAAATATAATTTTTTTAAATTGTCTAATCCTCATTCGTAGTGCCGTGAAGAAGAGCTTTGTCATTAATTTGAAGAGTGTCATAGACTAAGAAAAGTATAAATTTGAGAATTTTACAGTGAAACGAAATCGTTTTCCCCAACCACGATTTAGTCTAACACCCCTCAATATCTTTGTCGTGCTCTATCCGATGAATCTGAGTCCAGGCAAATGATATTTCTGCAATTAAATATATCGCATTTGTGTCCAAGTGAGCGGGAAATAAGATTGGGATGCCCCACGAGGAAGCCCAAAGGATAAACATACACGGTCGAAATAAGAGCGATTAGCTTAGTAGCATAAACGAATTTCCTGGACACCTTTAAATTAAGGATGGTTAAGCAAGGATGGAGGGCTACAATTAATCGACCAAAAAATAAAAATACAAATAAAGATGCCTAATTTGCATTAGTTAGGTTTCCTTGCGTAGTGAGGTAGGCATCTTCCGGGTTGCGGCCGCGTTCATGTTTTAAAGTACGACAGTTTCAACAGCTGCCCTTATGGCGCCTTCAGCCGGACTTCTGGCGAAACTGTCGTATGTACTTTAAACTTGAACGCGGCCAAACCCGGAATATGCCTGCCTCAACTTTGCATTGCCGCGGAAACCTGAGACTGAACTTTTCTTGAGTAGTTTTACAAAGTCAGTAGCACTCTTGCAGTCCCCAACCCCAAGACATGTGTTGAAGATGATGATGGAGAGGCCACGTAATAATCCACATATTAAGTTCAAATGAACACTCACGCATGTTGCTAAGGGGTCATTATATCCCATGCCTCCAGTGGCAGCTGTTTCTCAGCGAGGTATAATCGCCGGGAAATGTCTTGGCTTTAAGTTTACAAAGAGGAGACCGCTTGATATCCGCACTCCTTCGATCCACAGCTGTGGGGTGCACACTCTACTCAATAGGGAAGTGCGAACACATAGCCAGTTGCTAAATATGGATTCCAAAAAGATGAGAAAATGTATGTGACCCTCAGTTCCTCTTCTCACCCAATACTCTTCCCTGCAATCCCCCACACTTCCAGATCACCCCTCAATTTTTTTTATTTCAATATGTTCTCTATCGACTTCTTCCGCTTCCTTTGAATTTCCCCCGCTATCTATTCGAGTTTCAGAACTGGGTCTCAATTAGGTATTCGACCTCATTTATGACACAATTCATCCACTATTGATGTTAGTTAACTCATAAAAATAGTAAAATATTAAAATAAAGATTCAGGTGTGATGTGGTGGAACCTATTCATAACGACGGAAACTAAACACTTGCAGTTTTCAACAATAAAATATTTATTTCACTAGTGGAAAATTGCAAGTGTTTAGTTTCTGTCGCTGGGGAAATGTTCCCTACTTATTGATTATGTTGTAAAATAACTCAACTTCTTGCAGGCGCAAACAGAAAGAGTTCGTAAAGATGCCTCAGCGAAAATAAATGCTGAATAATGTTGGCTATGATTCAAAACTTCGGCCTAAGAATGTGTATGCTGAGTAATCGTACCATAATTCTCACTACCACTATGGGGCAACATGACATTCTAGTATTAATTTCCAAATAATTGCCCGGAGAACAATACTTAATACAATCGCCTAACCATTAATTCTCGGTATAGCATTACCAGCCTCACTCGAGCACAATAGGCAAGAAAATTTCGATCTGAGTAGAAAAATAAACAGTCATCTGCCTCCGTAGGATCGAGGGGCGAAGAAAACTATCAAGCAAGGAGAGGCTTGTCATCCAGTCCAAGTAAGCACTAAGTTGGAACAGTAATTCAAAAGAGTAGCTCACATCAGTTCCACGAGAGCCGACGCAAAACTTTTGGTAAGAGCGGCATTCCTACTGCATTAATAGGTCAAGTGTTGCTTAGTCGGAGTGGAGAGCGTAGCCAGGAAATAAAAAGGGACTGTTCTGGGACGCATGGAAGGCCGAGTCCTCGCTCCACACACAAGGGGGGGGGGGCGTTTTCGAGAAAACTACCGAGTTCCGCAAAAGCAGAGCCTTTGGAGGGCAAAGGAGCGGAGACTGGGTCGCATTCATCCCAGAGGTGCAGTAAATAGGTCGCCACCCACTGACCTGAATCATTTTACCTCGACACGGCGATTCGGCCCTGACCTGTTTACTTTCGTCGCCCCGGCACCCGGCTAGACTGGAGAGCAGGGGTGGCCGAGGGTGGGGCTACGAGGTCCCATGTTGCAGCATCCATCCGGCCCGAGGTGGCGCAACAATCGAGGGAGGTGCCGGGAGAGCGCATTCCCGTTGCAAGCGCGGAGGAATCACGGGAAAGCAAAAGCGGTTAAGGTAGTTGGAGCGAGGTAGTTCCCTAGTCATAATGGAGACCATATTCAAATTTTATTTTTTGCTTTCAGCGTCTGTAAGAAGTATGGAGTAAATATTGTAATATTAATGGTGCAAAAATATAGTGATATATGACAAAAATTCTCAGTAATTATATAAATATTCGCACATACGTCTCTAATTTGACTCATTTTTTCACGCAGTACGGTGAAATTGCCTTCCCAATGGAAGGTTTTTTTGGCGATTCTTTAGAATTTTTTTTTGAGGAAACAGGGACTAGCCACGGTAGTAACCTTTACGGAGTCACCCGCAAGTGCACATAAGTGCGATATTTACACTAAGAGCGCAAGTGCACATAAGTGCCCTACAGATTCTTTATACATTACTGCGGTGAGTAATTGATTATTTTTTTATAAATAGTTATGGAAACATACAAGATACACACCGTTAGTTTTTTGACGAAATATAGGCGTTATAAATTCCTAATTTTTCAATATTCTCTCTCTGGAGTGCACAGCCGTAATCTATCCCGTGTAAAACAGCTTATATGTTAAGACAAATTGCTCGAAAAGTATTTCAGCAAGGGGCTAATATTTTGATATCATTGAAGAGATGTGAGTTTTTTCTTCTTCCAAAGTCTTCAAATTCTCGGTGATGTCATATATCGCTCAAACTACCTTAACCGGGTGAAGTTATTCAAGTACATACAAATTATGACAGGGCTACCCGTTTAAAAACTACCACCAGTGTGTCAGGGGTTGACATGAAACAAGTGCTGAAGAATGAAAAGGAGAAAATGGAACCCGAATAAATAAGTTCTGGTGATTGCTCCGCTTTGCTCAAGTGACTCAAAAAATGGTTTCCTGAACCCCTCACTTTTCCGCTTTTCTCTGCCTTATTGATGCAGAGTAGTGCTAGCCTTATGCTCTCTGAGTTAACCGTAAACTCGCAAGATTTTACACCGTAAAAATGTCTTTGTCTAGTGTCCTGTTTTCTATCACTAGTATTACATTTCGTTCGGCGCTAATCTTTGGCGCCTTTGCGTTCTGGCTTTTAAAATCCTGATTGTAGTTTTGCTGTTTGTTTTGAATAAGAGAGTAGGACAACGTTTCCTAAAATGTCCTAAATAAGAAAGGACTCGCAGGTTATACTCCAAATATTCAGTTAAAACATTTTGTTTGAAATTGTATTTTATTCCGTAATGTTCCGTAGCTCTCCAATATTGCAAATTTATTAGTATTTAGCCAGAAAGCCACCTATTGCCCAAACTAATAATAAGGGGAATCTGGGTTCGAATGCCAGATCACGCGAAAGATTGTTCACGTATGATTATCAGTGAATTTTGTCAATTCGTCCTTCGCATTGCTGCTATTGAGTTCTTTAAATGCATTGATGACTTCTGCACCTCTAAGCATTTACAATTCTGTAGATGACATGAATCGTTTCCATTTGAATTATAAGCGTGATCCGAGCGCAATTACCATCGTACCAATTTCCATTCTTGAGGCCATGTCCCACAGCACTAGTTTCCCTCAGAGTTTCTTTGCAGCAATTTATCGCACACAATGTCTCGCAAGTAAAATGTTATCCTGCGTGCCGTTCATTCGAGGAACTACGGAAGCTCATTGTTGTGACAATCTTCAAATAGACGTTTGTTTAAGGCCAACACAAGAGTTTCTTCCATACGTAATTATGATAGATACTGCCGACGAAACCGAGGAAGGACGCTGAAAGCTTATATGGAGAACTTACAGCTCAAGAGCTGACTCATTTAGAATATACTAACTGGGGGGTTATTTTGTAATCTCATCTTTTTAATGGCTCTTTGCGGGAAGGTGGGAAACCCGTTTCGCTCTCTTAATAATCGGCTCACGATCGGCCAAGATCCCATGGTGGCTCCATTTCACGTTCCTTGCGTCAGGTGATATGGAACCACGGACTTAGATTTAACTAATGAAAGACGGAGGAAAATGAAACGGATCAGTAGTCGAAAGATACAATTCAAGAGTCGAAATATACGGTTCAAGAGTCGAATGAGCGGGTTAATCAAATAAAAGACCTGCAGATCACCACTCTAGAGCCGAATATGGTAACGCCTCGTGGGTGGAGGAGTGGAACTACGAAAAATGACGTAATTTTCCGCATTTTATGACGTATTCTCACTTAAGTGAGATTACAAAATAACCCCCTGAAAATGGATGAAAAAATTATTTTTTTATTAGTTGATAAATTCATACATAAGCATGCTATTGCTACCACTTCGATTCCTTCTCGCGGGTGGCGCTGGGTATCCTTTACAATATTAAACTAGAGTTGATCGTTTAAATGACTCTTAAGCCCGGTTTTATAATCCCTGGTTCAACTTTTTTTGGCACAATGACAGATGCGAGTATGCTCTCTCATCGAGAATGTTCATCGCGATTAAATGAGATTTCTCAGTTAACATTAGTGTAACGTTTTTGCCATCTGATGGTAACCAGTGCTTATAAATCCGTGTCTCGGAGAAACTTGTGCCATGTTGGGTCGAATGGCTTTTTCACTCACATATTAAACTCTCGAGCGTTCATTTACCTTTTCGTCACTTACTCGAACACCCATTAAGATCCCCTTTGAAAATAAGATGCTCTCGCATATCGCTCTCCTCCACGCATCTCTCGATTTTGTCTTTGAGGCGAAAATATAAAAACTGCGCACGGGAGTTCTCAGGAGCAGCGACATTTCACTAACTTTATTTAATACGAGTAACTCCGCCATTTCAGTGTGTCAGATGGCAGTTTTACCAGGAATACGAGGTAGAAGGCGACAGTTTTCCCCTTTTAAATCTTAAGGGTGATGACTTCCGAGTCAGTGCGGATGATTAACTAGCCGAAGCCAACAACTATTCCACTAATCAAAGGGTCACGGGTTCGTGCCCCGCATTGGTGGAAAATCCATTCACCCAGGGCATAGTTGTACGTAGGGCTGGGTGGTTTTCCAATATATTGGTTTCAATATCAATTTAAAAAATATGATTCTGATTGTTTTAATCTGATTATGATGAGAGTTGTTTATTGACCATTTAATTATACTAAGATGTTTTTTGGAGACTTGGCCATGAATAAAGTACTAATATGACATAATTTATTCATGACCAAGTCTCAAAAAACATCCTAGCATTATGATTACGGCAATCCAGAGATGCTGTAGTTCATAAATCATCAATAGGCACCGGGGGATGAGAGATTCCTGACATGTTCGCATTAGCTGTTTATGTGTGAATGTGATATAAATTACTACTATTTATTGGAGGAAGGGTGGTGGGAAATAATCCTGATGCTCTTTCGCTATGTTCATAATTCGTCATCCATACCATCCTGCGCAGAGAGAGACTAAGGGAGAGAAAGAGAGAGAGAATCGCTCCAAAAATCAACTTCACCCAGCAAATCACAAACACATCGCATAGGCACGCCTGCTAAGTCACTCGAAGCTCGCAAACGAGGACCATCAGAATGGACGTGTGAGGCTGGAGATAATCATCCCATCACCCAGCTTGTGTTTCTAATTCTAAAGTGACTATAAATCCTTTTACCAAGACAAATATTTTGCATCATATATTTCAATAATTAAAATTTTATGTACATGTTGATATTTTTCATTTATTTAAGAAAACTTCAATTAGTATAAAAATAGATTTTAATGTATCAGGCGAAAGTTGTCGGTAGGTCGGTTGAATAAAAAAAAAATGGTGTGGAAATATTTACAAAGTGTTTTCTGTTACAATGCAATCTAGTATAAAAATATCTATTTACATTTTGATATTTTACAGTAAAATAATTATTTTTAAAACATGGAGTACTAGTTGAATTCCAGCTTGGGAAATTGCAAAGATATATCGTTGTGGGACACCCAAAAGTTTAAATCGCCAACTTGATGAAACATAGTAAGTCGGTTATCGTGTTATTAAAAGGGGGAAAAGTCTTCCCCAGAATAAGCAAAACATTGACATTGAAAAGTTCCATCACCGCATAATTGTATTTAAATTATTTCCGAGTAGGTAGGTGGCGTATGCCTAATTATTCATTAGGTACTCTTTGCCCAGTGGTAGCTAAGAACTGCTAAGCCTGAGGCCCATTTCTTCTGAGAAAATTGAGCAAAGGTTATATCAGACTTTATAACCGAATACTCCGAAGAAATTTCCACTCTCCTTGCCGTAATACTCGGAAATTCGAAGTTGAGAGGAAAAGGCATTTTCTCAAAATTTCAAGCATTTCTTAAAACAAGACAATTTCCATGTTGCTGGGAGCGTAGTTGTCTTTAGCTTAATAAAGTAGAGGAGATGGAGTGGAAAAAGAGGAGCGGCATTTGGACCCTGAGCGAAGAGAGAGAATTTTAAAACTGGCAAGAGGATCCTCCGGCTCGCTCGTGCATTTTTAATGCGTCTTAGCGTCAAATTTTCCTCCGGAGATTCTTAAATATTTCATCAGCCTAAAGTTTCAAGGGTTTCAAAATGTGTGGTCTCCATCCTTTCCTTGGTACCCATCCGGATTTCGTGGAAAATATAAGTCCACTGTACCAGATGATGACATCGCTCGACTCAAGTATCATTAAAATATTTTTTTCAAAACTTCATCTCATAAAAAATGGTACCAAGAGGAGTAGAGATGCCAGCTGGATGCAGAGAGTATCAGGGGGGAGGGTAATGTGGTGAAAATAGGGTACTGAGCAGAGCGAGCCGTTAGTGAGTGGATCGTAAGAACGCGGCTTGGATGTCTCTGAAATGCATGGGTATGTAATGAGCGGGCTTGCTCGCTTTGAACACGTTGACGGTGAGCGGATGAGGTCCGAATGGTGAAGCAAATGCAGATATGAGTGAATTCCGCGATAGAAGAGGGGTTTGATCGAAAAAATTACAAAGGGCCGATGCACGGTTCTAAAGTGGGTCGGCATGCAAGGGCTTCAGGCGGGAGCAAGTTGGCACGCGTGAAGCAATAAATGAATGCGTGAATGCTACGGGAGGGAAACAGTTATGCCTACAAGGATGCGACAGTGAAGAGGAATTGGGTAGAAATAGGGCACTTTTTCTTCACCAACATACCCTTTATATCTTAACGGAAGCAGTACGTAGGAGACCTTATCATGTAATTTTATTTGATGAAGTAGAAAAATCTCATGCGGATATTTTCAATATTGTGTTGCAAATTTTAGATGAAGGACGTTTAACTGACAGTCAAGGGATAGTCGTTGATTTTAAAAATACCATAATTGTTCTTACTTCCAACCTTGGGGCTGAAACACTTATTAATCAACGGATGTCTTATATACATTGATTACTAAGTATATTGTTATTAGTATTGTTACTGTTACGCTAATAACTGAATTTAGATTAGTTTTTGTCTGAATAAGCATATCCTTAAGGGGAACGGTGTGCTCGGGACATTTGATGAGAGTCAAATTGTGCACCAAATACTGCTGCTGTCTTTTAGGAATTCGTACGGGATAAAAGAAAAATTTCACAAGTGTTTACGCCCTAGCATTTCATTACAGCGATTTCCATTTTACAAGCTCGTCGTGCTTGCAAGCGTGAGTGTCAATCACTTCTAATCATGTCAATAAAAACAGGAAACGCTGCCTACTGTTTGGAGCAAAATGTTTAAATAGCCAAAGACACAAAAACAGGTTAATAGAAAGCGGGATTTGCCATGACTCTTGCCTCAATGTGTTGTATAAAATGGATAAATTGAGTCTTAATTTAATCCAAAACGACCCTAGTATCTATTTCTTCTACACTAACTTGTTTAACCAATTGCAATGTTTTGATAGTCGGCGATCAGTGTGTCACACAAATATGCACTCCCGTTTATCCCTTCCAAAGCAGTGGGTAACGCTCTTGAAGAATGCCCAACACGCAAAAGAAGCGCCTAATTCGTGAAGGCTCGGAATCCCGTGCGCCGACTACGAGAGCAGTGGCAGATCCAGGGGGGCAAAGGGGGCAATTACCCCCTTTGCCCCCCATTGGCCCCACTTGATATGATTATTTTAGGGAAAAAAAAATAATTACTTGGTTAATATTTCACCCAGACTGCGGTTCATCGGCCTCGTAGCAGTGGCGGATCCAGGACTATATCTCGGGGGGGGGGGAGGGGGGGGGGCAATATCTGCTAATATGCCCATAGGGGGGGGGGGGAATGGAATATCCCCCAATGGATATACTATGTGTTTTTGTATGTGCAAGAACTATGTGTTTTTTTTGTCTCGGGGGGGGGGGGGGCATAAACTATCATAGACGCACTATAGACTATCATAGACGCACCATAAAACCAAATAGCAGATTTGAAATGGAATCATCTCCGTTGGCAGAGGGAAGTGTTAGGCATGCTGCATTCCCAAACGATAATTTCATATTCAGAGCTATTGCATATTCGCCAAAAACGGAAAATTTCGAAGTACAGATGTGTCACATCCCAAGAATGATTCTCTCGGAAAAAAAACCATCAATATTAATTTAATACGAGGGAACGTTATTACTTATAAGGTAAGGGTGGTACCGAAGGAAAAACGAAAGCGAAAACCAAATCGTCGGCCCCGATGGCGACGGGGTAACGTCCTCGCCTGCCAACCCGAGGGTCGCGGGTTCGAGTCCCGCCTGGATGGATTGTTCTCCATCCAGGACATGGGTGTTTTTGTTCGTCAGTTGTTAATGTTACATCACCCGGTGTAAGAGGCCATTGCGACCTGTTTTCGGGGTAGTTGAAATAAAAAAATAAATACAAAATAACATAACGAGCAAAATGAAAATTCATGACGACCAAACATCTCCACAATTTTCTGAATTCTCGGACGTGAGCGGAGTTCAAAACGAGTCAGCCATTCAGAAAACATCTTTTCCCACGCCGACCGCCGCGGATCCAGTTTTTTGAAGGCGTTTAAAAAGAAAAAAGAACTCGGGAGGACTAGTCTATCGTGTGGAAGAATCTAAATGAGGGGACGGGGGATGGGAAGGGAAGAAGATATCCTTGTTACGAATTCGCCGGTCGACTCGATCTCCGATATAAAAGAAGCGAACGACCCAAAGATCGCTTCACCGTCCCTCGGTTCCCATGGTTCCCCTCGCGTCCGGTTGGTGACTTCGTCCTTGGAGCCGCCTCGGAAGTCGACGGACGTCCATTGCCAGATTCCCCATGGATGCGCACGACTTACATTCATTCAAACGAACGAAATCGACGAGGAATGCCACGTAATTAGCTTGAATGAAAAATACATTCCATCCGAGGTAACGCTAAAAAAAACCAACGCATTGTATTCCTCAAGTAATTAATAGGCTTCAAAGATCGAATGTTCCGAATGGAAAGAAAAACTGATTTCACGGAATACCAGCAAGTTTTTTAGAAATTTCCAGCCTGCAAGAACTAAACTTAAAACAGCGCAACCCTGGCTGAAAAGACATTCCCAGGTTACATTACCGTAGAGAGAGCCGTAAAACTTTAAACAAGATAGTTCCAAATAATTTTGGAATGAGGAGAACACGTTTGCAAGACCACGTAAATTTATTAACACACGACCTAGGTTTCGACGTTGTTCGTCATCATCAGGTGGTGTCAGGCATATCATCGTTATCATCTGGTCCTGATGATGACGATGTAGTTATGCGACGATAAAGTTAGGGAAATCAGCTACATCTCCCTCGTTAGACCCCACTTGGAATATGCTGCCAGTATTTGGGATCCTTATGAGATAGGCTTGGAAACTGAGTTAGAACGCGTGCAGCGAAGATCGGCAAAATTCGTTAAAGGCCGTTATGATATTCTCGTTAGTGTCACTGACCTTTTGCAGCAACTGGGATGGGAAAAGCTTTCAGACCGTCGATTAAAATTTAGACTCAATCTATTATGTAAGTTCCACAACGGTCTATTTTCTGACGACGTTGATAATATTTTCCGAAATCCGACATACTACGGTAGATCAGATCATGAGAATAAAATTATGGAACTAGACTGCAGAACGGATAGATTTAGGATGTCATGCTTCCCACGGACGATAAGGGACCATAACAGCTGCCAATGAGACTTTTATCTTGGTTTGTCGATAGGTAGTGTAGCTCTTAGTAGTAGTAGTACTCCCTAATACTTGAATTCTTATCTGTTACCTAGTACTAACAGCACGCCGTGCATGTTTTCTACATAAGTGTTGAGTCTCTGTCCATGTTTGTAGTTGCAAAATACATATATATTAATGGTCCCTCTCCATTGTGATAGTATCTGTAGTGTAGTAGTGCATGCTTGTGAGGCTTCGCTTCGTGACAAGCATTAGCGATTTATGATAATGCATAATTAGTCGTAGTTACACTAACTTTAGGGTATAGTGTGATGCATGTTGGTGACTACTCACCCCCTGCCACACACCCCTGAGGTGGTTTGCAGGGCATTTTGTAGATGTAGATGACGTGCAACGCCGAAAACTAAGTCTTGTGCTTATTAAATGTATGTGGACTTTCAAACGTTTTCTTCTCATTCAGAACGAGCAAATTCTATGAAGTCACGCCTGAAACGAGTGCGAGTGAAAGCGCGGGTTAGTGTGGGTGTTGATGCGCGGGTTAATGCGCGTGCTAATGTGCGGGTTAATGCGCATGTTAATGCACGAACGAGTCTCGCTCCCGACGCGTCGATACGGAAGCAGGTCGTGGCCTCAGCGTCGGTCGGTCAGTTGTGAGGCGAGGGCGAGCGGTCGCGGCTGCTGAGGTGTTGTCGGGCTCGCTAATGAGTCTCCTCCGATAAGGAACGCGCGGAATAGGAACGTCCGAGAAGGAGAAGGTGGTGTGGGACTCAAAGAAAGGTTCTCAAACTCAGAGCGACGAAACGGCGTGACCGAAATTTCCAAAATCGCTCGTCCGTTTCAGAATTTTCCCATGCGAAGAAATACAGAACGAGTTGACAGTTGACACAATGAATGAAGAAATGCTCTCCATTTAGCGACGAACTCCGCACCTCGAAATGTGACCTGGTTGTGTGGCACAGAAATGATTCTACCGTCACGTCAAGATTATGCATGTTACATCTCTGAATACTAAGTAAATGCAGAACTCTAAATTATCGATCGAGTTTATTGGCGCTTATTTTTAGGATTAGAGCATGCCACATTATGAATTAATTAAGCAAATAGTGGAAAATGTGTATTTTGATAACCCGGGGTAAATAAAGAGGGGCGTTTACAATCAAGACTTGTGGAGGTATAAAGAAGGAGATAAAGTACATAGCAGCAGCTCACCCATATTAGAATTTATGACTGCCCACGAGACCTATGAGATCTAGTTTTAGTTTAAAGGTTTAAGAAACGTGTTGCACACACCAACAGAGATAAACGCACTTGTAAATTTCCACACTCCTGCATCAAGATTGATGATAAATGATTCCGGTATTACCGTTTCATCATTATGCAACTAGAATATGGACAATCACTATCTTTTCTAAAATACGAGGGTATTAACCAAATACGTATGCTGAAACTGAGTGATAAATTCATTACGTTTGCAAATATATTCATCGCCGTGTGTCATCATCAGCCGTCATCAATGCAAAGATTAGTTTATCCTACTAGCTATTTTTCCTTTAACATGGACTACGGAACAACATTGACGTGGTGGAAGGGCTTGCGCGTTTCAATGACCCCTAGAGCTGGACTATCTAGAGCAATTACTATTGCTCCTGGTAGGGCCACTCGTGCCAGATAGGTCGAAGGGAAGGAGCTAGACGAAAGGTAGCTCACGTGATGGTGTCACGTTAAAAATACCATTGGGAATTGGAGTGGAAGTCCCAGTTAAATGTTATTGTTATCTTTGTATTTATATAAAGCAATTTTCATGAGTTTTTTCTAAATTAATGTTTGGTGTAATCTGTTGTGCTCTCTTGTTGCCAAGAAACTGTTTATATTTACCCTGTAAATTGAAATGGTTGACATCATGTTAGTGTAATTAAAATTTCACAGGTTTATTGATATTTGTTAAATTATTGTACCCGATAAAAAAATGTACTGTTTAGTTATCACCAAAGTTGTTATAACAATTGTTATTTTTCTGTTTCTACCTGTTTATGTTGCTAATTTTGATTTATGGTTTTCAATTAGCCCTGAGGATGGCTATAAATTTTCCGAAACGTTGGCAGTGAAATAAAGGAATTTCAATTGACCAAACCTCAATAAATTAAAAGAAGAGATTATTTATACGTGGTCAATAAATACATTAATTTAATTACTAGGGTAGTGCGCTAGAAGAAAACGGGCATAGTAGCAAAGACATAAGGAGAAGTTTGCTAAGGAAGCGTGTTATAATAGAAGCTTTTGACGTGGGCCTTAGTAAGGATGTAAAAAAGAGGCTGGTGAAATGCTTGATATGGAGTGTAATATCGTATGGGATAGATTCGTGGAATCTGAGAAAAGAGAATAAAAATAGGCTGCAGACGTTCGAGATGTGTTTGAGGAGTAAGATGGAGAATGTGCGTTGGACGGATAGGAAGACAAACACGTAAGTGCTTGACATGGTCAATGAGGAGAGAAAACTTCTGGATGAGATCGGGGGAGGCAGAATAGGTGGCTGGAAGCGGTAATGGGAGGGGCGATAGGCTGCTCTGACGGCCGTAATAGAAGGAATGACGCTGGGAAGGAGAAGGAAGACATAAAGGACCTGCAGTATTTTCTCTGCCTTTCATTAAAACCTACATTTAACCGGTAGATTAGGTACTCTAATGATGGAATGAATTAGTTATTTTATGCAGGTACTGACCTATAACAGTTCTTTTTATTTTGATGTATTTCGTTGTATTTAATTTGGATAATTATAGATATTGGAATCCCCAATAATAAAACTCACAGCTTCAGGCTCTACTTTGTAGAAACTTTTAATATTCATTACAATAAAGTTTGGCGTTTTTCTACACTTTTTATTTTTTTAAACACGCTACGCGTTTCACCATTTTTATGGCATCGTCAGGTGTAGTAGTTTGTTTACATATATTATATTGTTGTCGTTGTTAGATACAGAACATTAAATTTGATTTTAAAGAAAAGTTTACATTAAAAAATTACAAAAAAATGAAACGAAAATGAAAAGGAGGGTAAAAAAAATATTAACATGAAAATAATAACAACAAAAATTTACACACAATGCTTGGGAAAAACAATGAAATCAAAGGGTGGTGGTATGAGAAAGGTCAACGTTTTTTTAAGAAAATTTTCCAGAAAGTAGTGGGGAGGTATATGTGTAAAAAGCTGCTCATTGCATAGATTTGGAGAATGCCTGACAATTTCAATTTGTTCCTTTTCATTTTTGTTTTATTTCCTTTATGTAATTTTTAATGTAAACTTTTCTTTAAAATCAAATTTAATGTTCTGTATCTAACAACGACTACAATATAATATATGTAAACAAACTACTACACCTGACGATGCCATAAAATTGGTGAAACGCGTAGTGTGTTAAAAGAATAAAAATTGTAGGTACCAAACTTTTTTATGATGAATATCCTCAATAACGTACATGATTCACTTCGTTTTGCTTATTCCTCGCAACGCATTCCATTCGTTGTACTTTCAGGCATTTTTCGGAGGATGCTGTTAACCGTCATGGCGTATCAGAGTACGTACATAACATACGAAATCACATTTTCAAAGACCTAAAAATGGTTGGAGCAATTTAGCCTTTTGCCTCGTGAGAACTCAGAGAGTCGGAGGCGGACGCAGTATGTCGTCTCGTCTCGAAAGAGTGATTCCAGAGGACGAAAACACGTTTGCACGAGTGCCCGTCACGGTGACGCGGTCAAAGCCGTCGTATCATTGACGAGACTGCATCGAGTTCCATGAATTCCTTTGCTGGGAATGTTGCTCTGTTGAATCACCCTCCGAGGCTCACTAGTTTCTTTAGGTCAGCGGGTAAGGCCAGCGTGTATGCGTAGCTGTTTTCCCAAATCAGTTGCAAGGAAAATACACGAACCATTTACTTAGCCTACTTTCCAATATTCTCAGACATCTTTCATGGGATGTAAAAGTAGGAGGTAACTAATGTCCAAGCATTGATTGATTGGAATCAGGAGCATCAAAAAAGTCTCATTGGGCCCAAATATTGTCGTCGTGATGCATAACGACTGGATATACAATTATACATGTCGGCCGCAAACTGCAAAAGCCTGAAAGCCATTTTACCAATCGTATCCACACTCCAATATGTGATACGAAGGAGAATATTTCAAAAGGGTGGAGGAATCGAGGAGGAAATTTTCTCCACCGGATTTAATTTTTTTCGACAATGCTGTCTGGAAAATTTAAAAAATATTATTTTTCAAAACTTAAATCGACCCCTTTCATGTCAATATGGTTCCACCGTAAAATGACTTAGATGTCATTTTATTCATATGCTGTCTACTTGTAAAAGAAATTGTCCACTATCTGATATGAACAACAAAATAATACCTTTCCATGCTATTTTATTCTATAATTGAACTTGAAATTACATTGTATTCAATGGGGGAATGAGAGGAACACGAGGAAAGATAGTATTTTTCCAGAAAATATAAATGCCATTTTCGCAGAAAACTATTTATATGAAGGAAATAATCCAGAGAAATTGAATAAAAATAAAATATAGGCATCTTACCACCTTATTTTTTTAGTTATTAGGGAATTACTGCCGTAATTGAAGTCGAAATGCGGTAATTCGTAGGAAATGGCGCTGCATTCGGCTCCAATGGCTGGAAAAAATTGCTCATTTAAAATACATTCGTGGAATAATCTGCATTTTTTCTACTTTACTGTTGGTTTCCTGTAAGTAACGCATTTCATCAGCGAAAGCAGGTTTTTTTGGAAAAAATATAAAAAATGTGGAATTTAGTATTTGTTTTGACTTACACAGTCGCGGCGGAACTTCCTTAACTGAACCAAAGCAGCCCTTTTTCCTCCACAGTACTCTGTCTCCATAATTCATGTTCTAGACTAAGTAAATATTGTTCAGTTCCACGCGTGTGGTCGTGTATTTTTCTATTATTATTTTGGATTTTATTTTTCAGTTTTCCTTTCGTTATTCATTCCTTCTTACTCCTTCATTTTACATTTCGCGGTAAAGTGTAAATAAATTTTGGTTTAACGCATGTTGGTGACTACTCACCCCTGCCACACACCCTTGAGGTGGCTGGCAGTGTATTTTGTAGATAAAGATGATAAACACAAGACTTAGTACAACTAACATTGAAGCACAACGGGCCAATGCAAAAGCTTTGAATGCAATTCAGACAGTTGGACCACCCTTGACAGGCAACGTAGACAGGCAGAATGTAGAAGTCGCATCCAAGAGAGAATCGGCGTCACCAAGTGGAGGATTTGGGAGAGGTCAACCATTTTGGACGCCCTATCAGACAATATTGTTCAATCTTTAAGACCTAAAATCCTTAAATTTGTTATTTTTTAACTCGGAATTAATGTTATTGGATTCAGGTTTCATCTTTCACTCGAACCTAAGTGTCCCTTTAAGGTGTCGCATGAAATGAGGGCGCCTTCTGCATTTCTTCCTAATAAGTACATTTTGGCGCCCACTGCAACATTTTAGGGGAAGCAATGTACCTACCCTTGTCCTCCCCTCTTCATAGTTATGCCACTCTAAGAGAGTATTGTAAAATTAAAGCAGGGAGCAAGGGATGCAAATTGAATACGAATTGGAAGTTACGAGTCTAAAAAAAGGGTGGACCCTTTTTGAAACGATTTTTTTTGGAAAAACGTTTTCTTGTGCTCAGTTTTTACAGTACTTTTCTTGAAATTGGTTTCTAAATTTTAATTTTACCAACTTTCACCCTCTGAGCATCGATGAATGAGCTAAAATGACTCCATAATCACGTTCCGAATGTGGTGCACCTGCCATTAAAAGGTCAAAGGGGATTTTGCAGACAGAATTCCATCGTTACCAGAGTTAAAAAAAACAACAAAGGGAAGCGATTATTGGGCAGTTTCAATTTGGACATTTCAGTGCGGCAAACGCGATAGCATGGACCAAGAGAAAGAAAAATAAGGGAGCATTGCATATGCGTGTTCTCGACAAAAGAGAAGCAATTTTATCTCAGGTGACGCCAGCGCTGAGGTCAGGAACGAGCCTTTCATGAATATAGCATGAATTTTTAAGCGTTTTTAAAATAAAAATGCGCGAATGTATGAAGTTAAGGCTTTTTAAAATTAATAAAAGTTATTAGTTCCAGACATCGGTAGTTAATCAATCTAAATTTAATCAGTATTTACTTCCTGAAGAGATACTCATTCATTTACCCGATTAATCAAGAACATAACCCTTAGTACTCGCTCTGTGGCCAGTTTAAACTGCCGTAAATAGTTTTACCAATGCCCATTACCAATATCCAATATAACAGCGCGTCCATCGCCTCAGTCGCGGTAGCCTAGCCTGCGGAATTTTTGACAAAAGATCCGGGCCATTGATTCCCATCCAGTATTCTATATTCATGGAGCTTTTTATCGGAGTGCAGAACCTAAGATGGCGCCATTTTCTGGGTTAAACAATTCCAGATTACTTCCGAGGGCACGTTATGTTCCCTGGTCACTTCAGGAAGACATTCCATTCAGGTATATCATGAGGATCAGGTGAAGACAAAAAAGAGCGGTTTTGGATTGTAATCGCGTGAGCTGATTTCGAGAAGATAATACATGGTGAACTGGAAATAGTAGGCATGAAATTGATATGAACAGTGCGGAAATAATTATTAAAAACGGTTGTAGTAACATTTTGTTTGACGCGCGCTCTGGGTCCTTGAACTGCTAAGATTAAACCACACCGTGTAAACTAAGAAACTTCACCTTAAGATTAAAATCCACTTTTATACCAAAGGCGGGATCCGAACCCCGAACCTCTGGGTCGGATCGCTACTTAGTCTAACACCGCGGTCGGCTTCATTAAACGATGGTTGAATAAGAATTCAGCCATCTTTTATGCCGCCCGTAGAATGGTATGAAAAACCACAGCAAGGAAGAAGGCAGGGATAACAGTTCAATTGCGAAAAAATTGTCACCTTACGACGGCATACTCATCATCATCAGTAGTCATTAATCCGAAGATTGGTTGGCTAAGGCTTTCCACTCCACATCCCTTTCTTTTAATCGCTTCAATCCTTCATGAGTCTTCCTTTAGATGTTCCCCATACTTTACCTTGCGCATGTACCACCCTGGGTCTTCCTCGGTCATTATTCTCATTCATTTCCCCTTCCATTGCTGTTTTCAAGAACCCGTTATGTCATTGAGTGTATTCCATTAGTTTTCCGCTTCTACTGCGCACAATTTTTCACCAATAATCGTTTCTTCCCAAGTCTATACACGAATCGATTACCGACGATACCATCCATCCATTTCATATTCGATTACGCCACTTATCTATTCCTTTCAGCATTCTTTATTCAACCTCGTCACTTTATCTGCCATTTCAATATAAAGGTGTTAAGCAGCTAATTATACAGAATAAAAATTGTCTTGGTAGTTCGGAAATCATTTAGCTCTTGCCACAAATCTGAATGAATGTAAATAAATATGTTCTTGAGCGCAAACAGTGAAGCAAAAACCGGCAAAAAAACTTCTAATTCCATCTGTATATGTTTCACGGGTATTCCACCACGTAATAGGCTTCATTTCTGCATTCGGCAGATATGAAGCCTATAACCTGTTGAATAACCCGTGAACCATTTATACATCAGATTCACCGGGAGAATCTTTGATCTCTAATTCCATCATTGCGTACTGCTTGGCGTGGGAGCAATATTAAATTCCACGGGAAAATTACTTAAAAGTTGAGGAAGAGATAAGACGAAATGTGGGGAAGGAAGGCAGAGGGGAGGGAGCACCAATGAACGCCACTCTGGCCAACAATCTTCACCCCTTTCCCCCACCCTCCCCCAACCGCCCAGGACAATGCACTTCCCTTCCCATGGAAACGCATTTGAGAACGTAATTAGGAGTTTCCCACGCGCCTACCTGTCTAATTAGGGCATTATCAATATAACGGGGCGATTACTACAGTTCCTTACTCGCGGTGGTGCCGTGCTCGCCCACCACACCCCAATCCCGTCCAAGGAAGTGGCATAAGGAGACTTGTTCGGCCTCTCCAATGCTATGCATATCCACGAAGATGATTCAGTGGCAGTGAAATTTGGTGGTGGTCACCTGCGCGTATCGTGATGCCAAGGATGCGAAGGCGGGTTGGGAAGGGTCAGCAAAGGAGCTGTGAGGCAGGAGGCGCATGACACTCACGTCGCTGATTGAAACACACTTGCAATCAACTGAAGAGGGCGGGATAGTGTTTGCAGCTACACGACCGTGTAGTAAGCCATCCAAACAAATATGAATCGAAATACACTTATGATGTCCGCAACCATAGAGTAAACTTACTCTATGCCGCAACCTATCGTGATAAACAATCTAAGCAATCGGATTCATAGCCATAGGGGGTACATAGCATTTGGCAGTCAATTACGATGGTTTGCCGCCATGGAAACTGTGTTAGTCAAACGTGGAGACTGCCTTACTCCCCCGTCGTGCGGAGATGTGCGATTTTAATAGTTCATCAGGCAACGGACATTTCCGTTTATAAGTGTCTTCTGCGCAACAGCCATCGTGTCTCACTACCACTATATTTTCGTGCATTGACTGAAGGCGAGATACTTCTGTAATACAGCGAAGGTTATGGACGTGCCGCAGAGCTCGAGTTCAAGTGGATACGATTGCACAGTTCAGAGAAGTAACTTCAGGTGTCACTTTGCGAAAATATCAAGCGTTTTTGAATAATTAGCTTTGTACTATTTTCACAATTATTTTATGTACCGACCAAGGTTTCAAAGCTGTAGTGTCATTGTCACGGACGTACATGTTCTTAAACCTATTCTCATTCGCGTCTCTTTTAACAATTTACCAGATTGTGCTTTATCCAGTTGTTATATCTTTTAGCTGCGATACAAGAGTCTGATATCCCTTTTCCATTTCAAATAAACTACTTGGTGCTCTGTTTAAGCATATTGGTATTTTTCTGATCGATTACTCATTGCGTTATCATTGTTTACCATGTGACTCAAGTTTTGTTGCTCTGTTGGTGTGTTGTTGTTTACCTTGATACCCAAGTCTTCTTCCGACACTTGACTCATGCCCCCCCTTCCTCTGAACTATTCCACCTTAGCCTCATATTCCCACTCCGCCGCACCATGCCCTCCCCTCCCTATTTATAATTGACGTATAGGGGCTCGCTTTTGAAGACGTATTCCCTTGATGATGACACTAAAGTTTTGAAACCTTGGTCGGGATGTTAAATTGGCATGGAAATAGTTGATACAAACTTAATAAGTGTTCATCATGGGGTAGTTTCAGCGAGATATCACCACGACTAAAATCCAATGAGTTTGGCCTGACTCCAAATAAAATTATTTCATATTTCCAATGATACCAAAACATCAGCCACTTATCGCGCTACTTTTCGAGATATTTATAAAAATATATAAGCCGTTTTCTATGGGAATTGGTTCGGCTGTCCTCTTCAAAGAGGTATTATGCATTTTTTAAAAGGATCTGACTCACATATTGCGACAGAATTGTTTAAGTGTATACTTTGTATGATTTTAAGCTATAATAAAAATATAACAAATCGTAATCCTTGTAAGGAATAAAATCGCAAAAAAAACCTTCGGTTGTGAGAGCGTTTTATGCGTGCAGTGTGAAACAAATAAGTCAAGCCCTCCTCCCATAGATGTCCATATTTAGTTAATTGATGAAAGGTTCAGTCCTATAAAAAAAGGTTTTTGCGTCACCACCTTTACTATAATTACTTTAGGCTTCTAGTAACTGCTCCAAGTTATAAATACAATTTGAATATGGCCTTCGTTACGATTTGAGATAAACCTCGGTCGAAAACTCCCCTTCCCTCGACGCGCCGCGGGACTTCACCCCAACAAGCTTATGGTTTTTTCAAATTTCAAATTCTAACGATATTCTTGCGTAAATAATACTCCCTCCCCCCTTGACATTTTTCCCCTTCCCCACTTCCCCTCCCTCCACTTGCCTGCCCTCCCCCACCCATCTTCTCTTGTATATATACCTTGATTTACAAATTTATACACCTGAGGATGATGCAGTGCATCGAAAAATAAATTTTTATCAGTGGAAAATTGCACCTTCTAAGTTCTTATCCAGCCGCCAGGTTTCCCTCCATCCTTGATTCATTACCTATTAACTAAAGCTTCCCCACCTATCCTTGACGGAGCTATTAACCTTGTTCGCTTTTGCCTCCCCAAATGAACAACTTAGCTAGCGACATTGATTACCCTTCGTTACAAAAATATGGAGTGTATGACGAAATTTAGATGCGACATTAATTTTTACTAAAACATAGGGAGTATACCGACATGATTACTCCATAATACCGTCCACCATTACAATACAGATTGATTATCACCTTATAAAAAAATAAAACATACACTGTAACTACGTCTTTACTTCGAAAAATCATGCGTTTCGTTACATCGACGATGATTATGGACGCTAGATTTATTGATTAGTTCCAGAGATACCAGATACCTATTTCCCAGAAATTTTTTATTGCCATAGCTATTCCACGATGTGTTGAAGAAGCCCTTCTAATTTTCCAGTTGAGCGATATCGCAGGAATCGCAAGAGCGTTCACACAAGACCGTGTTACTACCGGTTTGCGCCGTTGGTGCGATTCTTTGAAGCAGTTTAATCATCAATTTCTTCAACTCCCCTCACAAGGAACTTTCAGTGACTAAGAGTGACGACGAAGTTGATCCGAGTCATGAGCCGGCACATATTCTTCAAAGCATGTTCAACGCAGGTCATTTTTCTGATTGCGATAGAAACGCAGTGGCGTACGGACCGGGGGGGGGGGGGGCGGCGGTTAGGGTTTAAACCCCCCCAAAAACATGTTTACCTGAATTCTTTTTCGTTCATTTACCTGAACTTGCGTTTAGAATTTTTCATATTGGACTGAAAAATATACTTGAGTTGTCTTTACGAAAAGAGAATGTTAATTTAATTATTGCTTTGGTGAATAATAATCTAAATATAATTTTATGATGATTCACATAAATATTAATGAAACCCCCTCCCGCAGAAGTCAAACCCCCCCCAGAAGTCAATCCTGCGTACGCCACTGTAAAAACCTATCGCAAATCCCGACCTGCAACAGTATATTAGATTGTAAACTTATTATTAGGGGATTAGATTTTCCAACGGATACGTTGCTAGTATATATAAGACACTGTCTCCGGCGTTACTCTGTGGAACTCCTTCATTTTAATAATAAAAAAGCACTTGGTTGTTATTCCACACTTTATTTCAAGGAAACGACCCGGGTGTCAGCCTGAAGATGGCATGAGATGCTGAAACCCGGGTCGTTTCCTTAAAATAAAGTGTGGAATAACAACCAAGTGCTTTTTTATTGTTACTAGTATAATAATTTCAATTATGAATCGTGATGCGAATGGAGATCGTGGTAGCTGACATTACGACTCGATCAATAGATCTTTCTACGGAGTTGTCCCCCGTACTATATTTCTACAGCTGATAGCAGCGACAAAATTATAATTATACGCGAGAGACCTGAAAATTAATAAAAAAATATAATCTTCCAACGCAGCCTTGGTGGTGATCACAGAAACGGAGCGTGGTATTAAGACTCTCCGTTTGTATGCAATTCACTTTCACCCTCTCCCCGTTCTTCCTTTCCCCTAATCACGCCCCATCACGTGGCTGCTTTCATAACACCCCCTGCCACACGCCTCAGCGGAGGCTCCAAGGTTAGTAGATACTATATAGACGTAGACGTCTAATTAAATTTAAACTATCTACTTCAATCTTAATACAAAGGTTAGTTTTCCCGTCCTAATGACAAAAGGTAGCACATCTCGTACGCCTCATTCACGTTTCAAAATTCTCATATCTCTATGCACGTATTAATCGTATTATGCCGTATGTATGCCGCATGTATATATGCACGTATTATGCCGTTCTCATCCTTTACTCCATATGCCCATTCCTAGACATTCGTTTACTAAACGTTCTCTTTTTTTCCACCTCTCCTCTCTAATGAACTCCCTCCCTCCACACATTGATCCCTTTGCACTTCCATTAAAATCTTTTATAAGCCGTTCCCTTTGTATCTGTTACCTTACTAGATGCTCCCGTCATTTTTTGGTTGTTTTTTTGTAAATTTGATTCTTGTTTTTTCTTGCTAAATTTGCATGTATATGTCCTCAAATGTATGTATTGTTACCTGGCCACTATAAAATGGCACTCTGCTGTATGTGGTTATCTTTCTCTAAAATAAAAAAAATAATTCACTTTATAGGTAAAATTTAGTTCCAAAAACCTTTGTAGCACGTAACTTTGTACATGATTGGTGAAAATCCTTCCCTACCATTCTCCATTGACACGATTTGTAAGTTTGTACGTAGTTACAGCGTCAAAAGGGATGATGGAACCGGAGTTAACGTTTAATGCATTCATCAAAAGACCTCAAATATCGACGCAACCATTCACGCCGTGAGAGGTTGCAACTGCCGTAATGTCACGGCAGAGGCCAATCATCTTCAAATCCCGTAACCCATGACTTTTTACTCCGCAGTTAGTTGCATGAGAGGGTATAATCCACTGTATTGTGTCTCATTCAATGATTCTTCCCCTCTGAAGAAAATCTACAGAGAAGTCTCATCGAGTTTAACAGCTAACGCGTGGGATTGCCCTCGAACAAATAATGCCTAACTGTGATGATTATTAGCGGTGATTATGGAAAATATTTCTCCCTCCGGAGACTTTTCAGCTACTAAAGCTTGTGGAAACCATCATAAGCCGAGTTTTAAAACAGGCCTTCACTTTCCAATTTGTTATCTGTTCGAGCATGACTATTTTCCTGAAAATTCAAACGCATTCCACAAGCCGTGTCCTTTAAATCGTCCTTTAACTCACCATTTATTCTGCACACGACCTAGACGTTATTTGTTTGATATGACAGCAGAAAATCAATGCAGGTGATTCAATGAACATCCAATCAACGTATATGAATGAACTACTCAATCTCCATTTCTCATCGAAATCATCTTAAAGCTTGTTTAATAAGGATAGAGTAGATAAAAAATTATTTACCCTTAAGCGATAGGTCAGAGAGCTTAGCCTATTATTGCTTCCCCTTCTCTCCAACGGAAAATAACTTTCACATAACGAGCTAGCATCATAACTAGAAACACTCTGGCTTCAATGATAACAAAGATAACCCATTAACACCAGCTAAGCGACACTGATTTGGTCGATATGGAAGACGTGTGGAAGATTCATGCATGAGAGTCGCAATTACTATGGTAATAGCATAGAGGAAATACGAGTCAGAGTTTTAAGCATTCTCTTAAGAAAAAAGAGCCCATGGTTATGGTAAAATATTAATTCGCAAGCCTTTATGTGACTTAATTTTTCACTATCAAGTAAGAAAAGACATTTAAGAAATGAGTTTAGGCAAGCTTCATTCAGAATTAGGCACCGCAGCTTAACACATTGTTTTTCCAAACTGAGATCAGACGAAGTTTGTAGCATATGTTCAAAGTGTGATTTACTCCATTGATGGTGGTCGATAATAATAGCGACCGTATAGAGGGAGACAGCAGTTGATTCGCGGGTCTTGCGCGCAGGGACCACCTTCTCCCCGGGTCTGTAAGCTTTCCGCTTATTACCACGGTTTGAAGAAGGGTACGGGAATAGGAATGAAAAGGGAATAGGAAAACAGGGTAGGGAAAGGGGAGCATTCGACCCCAGGGTCATGAATAGACCAAGGGACAAACGAACGGGGAAACAACTTTTCCTCTCGGGCGTTGGCTACGATGAATCCTATGAAAGAGGAAGCATCAGAGTCGCGACCGGTCGTCCAGCCCGGTCTGCCAGATAGAGAGAGACAGCAGCTCCTTCTTCCGACCTATGACGGAAGTTTCCACGACAGTCACAAAACAAATATTACATAGAGAGAGATATTAGCGCTAGTCCTAGAATGCACCGAAGGCCGCCAAGATGTTTACCGATTGAATGCTATGCATCTAGGAGTCGGCCAGTGGCAAAGAAACTGGGAGGCAAACAAGCGAAGAACAATGGGTGGCGACACGGATGGACTCAAAGATGGACAAGCAAATATTATTCCTTCCCATCTCTGAATGTCCCCGAGGATGAATGCGCTCTTTGTGTCGGCAAACGCCGCATCCTTTCTTCGATTAGGGTCTATCCATCGGGAGATCACTTTATCTTCTCCGAAATTTGTAAGGTACCTAAAAATGCGTATATGCGTAGTGATAGCGTAAACCTATAAAATATGAAAATTTCGCCATCACAGGAAAGAGACCTCTGCTCACGTTCAAGGCGGCCATACCGACATCACGGCGTAAAAATAAGTCGCCGCTTATTCTCAAATACATGCATAAATATGAAATGCAATCCCAAGCGCGGTGCAGCCGGAAAGGCAGCCTCTTGTGGGTCTTGTCACTCACATTCGGTGGGCTCCGGCGGAAGGTGAGTCGGTGGCGTCCGAAGAAGCCAGTCACAGGTAGTCGCCGCCGGCAGCCAGGTATGAAAGGAAGACGGCGAAGGGTGGGTAGAGACGAAGGGAAGAGAGGGGGGGAATGAGAAAGGTGGAAGTCGAAGGAATCCACTTCCGAGGCTGTCGAGTTTTTGAGTTCAACAAATGCGCGACAGTGCCACTGGAAGGCACTGGAATCCTCAGCCCCAGGGTAGGGATACTAACATTATTTGTATCCCAGGCAAGGAAGGCATAATTTTACTACATTTTCCGAGCCATCGCCACACAGTTTATTATAAAAAATGAAAAGTAATCGATGTCGTACTGTCCACTTTATTTTAAATTGGACAGTAGGACGGCTTAATAAAAAAGCCGAAACACGTATAGTAAATTAACAAAAAAGTGGACAGTACGATATCGATTACTTCCATTATTGATAATGCAGTTCCACCACATCTCGCCTTACACTGTCAATTTCAGTTTATTACAATTTACTCGATCGAAGCTCTTAAAAAATCAATATCTTATTCAGTCAAATACTTTGATATTTCGGAGACTTTGTTTCAACTTTAGTGGGTGCGACGGAAAACAAGAAGGGCAAATAGATTCACCAACTTAATATTTTTGTGACCGATCCCCATTATTTTGACTCTTTTTCCGAATACAGACAGAGACAAACGATAGCCTTGCTAGTGAGACCCACATTAAAGTTTAGATGTATCTCTAAATACGCGATAACGTTTTGTTTGGACCGCATCGAGATTGGAAACAGCAGAACGGTATAACATTATGAAATATATCATATAAATTAGTACCGCGCTCCTTTATAATAGAGGGGAGAAAGAATCACGGAAACCTCGCTACGCTTCCACTGCACCACGCTAAGCCGTGAGAATCAGCCTAAATGCGATATGATTAATACTAAACGGCTACTTAAAATAAAAAACATTTTGCTAAATTCATTTTTAAAAATCCGAATGGGAATATTCCGCACACGTCTCATATTTGCAAATATGTCAACTACAAAACAGGTATCATTTGAAATCTTATGAATGCGCTCGCACAGATCATTTAAATATGAGAAAAATAAATCAGTTTTCAGGCCCATTGTTGTCGATATTTATATGTATGTACACAATAACCACCACAAGAACAAAGGGGGGGGGGGGATGTCAGGCCACCAGCCACGAAAAAGGAAGAGGAAATAGTTTACGGAATAATAAATGTGAAAATGAAGATACATTCCATCGTAAGTTTCCGCGGCGTTCAGATGACTTCTCCATTTCCGGGTTTCCACCGCGTAAGTTGCTCTTTAAGAGACAACAGTTCATTGGCGGCTCCAAGGTGGGGGGGGGGCAGTAGACGCAATTGCCCCCCCCCCCCCAAACCCGGCGTATTATACTTATTTTTTTCATAGACCTAAAACTAAAAGCCAAAATTGTTTTATGCAGAGAAGTACGATTGTAGGCATATGTCTAAAATAAATAGGAGTTTCTTTTTCATTTGACACATAGCTTGTTACGATTTTCCGGGACGAGACCCCCGGACTCCCCTTTTCCTGGGAAGTGTTCCATACCTCCAGAGCCAGTGGATGCCCCCCTCCCCCCTAACCTCTGGTCTGGAGCCGCCCCTGCAACAATTTCGCCCGCGTTCCAACGGGCGTCTTCGATATGAAGACGCCGGAGTAGCGTATTGAAAAAGAGAATTCAACATCCACAGAATACACTGCAAGCCACCTCAAGGGTTTATGGCAGGGGGTGAGTAGTCACCAACATGCATTACGCTAAACCACGGCCGTCTTTATAGAGACGTCGAGAGAGTCTCTAAAAGACGCCCGTGGCTAAACCCTAAAGTTAGTGTATCTACGACTAATGATGCGTTAGCATTCATCGCTAATGCTTGTCACGAGGCGAAGCCTCACAAGCATGCACTATACTATATATATTCTACCTATGATAGAGGGACCGATAATATTTATGTACTTATATTGCAACTACATAAACGGACAGAGGTTCAAGAGTAATCGCGAAAACATACACGGCATGCTGTAAGTACTAGGTAGCAGATAATGATACAAGTATTAGCGAGAACAACTACTTCTAAGAGTATGTGTGGAATTGTGTGGATACGATTCATAAAAATGGATGCATGCATGCAGTGATCCCTGCATTCGCGAAGGCACGCGTGTTACGCATCCAGGCTCACGTATCCCCGCTGTCTCGGCTTCGACAAGAGGACGCGTGTCGAGAGGAGATCGTCCAGACTTGCGCGAAGGTCGCAGTCATCCTCCCGCCGTCCCTTAGCAACGCGACGAATCAGCGATCTCATCAGTCGCATCTCATCGATATATCGATGCGCGCATCGTTGCAACGGCCACGCAGATTAGATAAGCAGCGGATGAGACGGAGGGGGAGGGGGGTCTTCCTCCGCCTTCGACGATAGTGTGGTGGCGGTTGAATCATTCGTGCCCTCCCGTTTGCCTTCGCGTCTGTGCCACCGTATGGAAAGAGAATCAGTCACATGGAACGTGATGCACATCGAGGTCTGCCCATTGGGCAGAGTGGAAGCAGAGCGAATTCCTAACAGAAAGAGCATGGACTATAAGCATTTGCTCTGAGCAAAAAGGTCGGAACATCAGTATTTTCTAATTTTTGTATGAATAAGCTCCACCTTATACTCCGGAGCATTTGCTTCAGTTTTACTATCTTTTTAGCTCCAATTCCACATGAATTTGGAATTTCCACAGGAGGGGAACTCGTCGAAGTAGACATTTATATCGCAAAAAATTAGCAATAATCCCAATATCGCCGGAAAACCAAAACTCCCGCGGATAAAGATGAGGAAATAGGTAGCATTGAAGACTGTTGGGACATTTTCCTAACAGCCCTTCGGCGAAATATTTTCTCTGGGCCAGCTGTGACAAAATTAGCAACAATAAGAATAGGCTTCGAAAGACGACCGATTTCTTTTGCCACGCGTGAAATTTAACTAATTTTTCTAAAAGAATAAAAGTGGGCAACAAATAGGACACTGTAAAGAGTATAAATATCTAGGGATGCAAATTGCAGAAAGTAAAACAATGGAGGTAGCCATTAGGGATAGATGCAATAAAGGCAAAAAAGCAATAACACTATTAAATAGCTTATTGTGGGACAATACAATATCCATTGAAAACAAAAAGAGAATTTATAATACCATAGTAAAGAGCATAGTAATCTACAGCTGTGAAATATGGCCACTAACGGAGAAATCAGAAAAACTGTTACTGACGACTGAAATGGACTTCTGGCGAAGAGCAGCCGGTAAATCAAAAAGAGAAAGAGTAAGGAATGAAAGAATTAGAGAAATAATGAATGTCAATGATACCATAATAGATGATATAATAACGCAGCAGTTGAGGTGGTATGGACACGTAAAACGAATGGGAAATGAAAGACTCCCGAAACAAATGCTGCTGTGGAACCCGGAAGGAAGACGGAGGAGAGGCAGACTGAGGAAAAGTTGGATACAAGGGATAGAGAAAGAAATGAGAGAAAGAGGATTAGATGAAGAACTCTGGAATGATCGGGAGGCATGGAAATTGGGAATCGGAAGACGTAGAACGTCGTAAACCGATATATATATATATATATATATATATATATATATATATATATATATATATATATATATATATAAAAGTTCTGTAATTGCTCTCCGAGGTGGCCTCTCCGTGGATACGTCATCCCTACGCCTCCACCCACTCGAGCCCATTCCTCGATGTTCCACCCATCACTGCGATATACTTTTTTCCTCAGAAGCAGCGTCACTCTCCTCACCGACCACTCTCGCACTCACTGCTGGTCCAACAAAAATGGTCGAGTACCTCGAGACTAGGAGGCTTTCGCGAAAATCCGTTGTCCTAACACCTTAGATTGTTTGTAGGGGGGGGGCCTTCGACAGGAGCCCGGGCACTTAAGACCTTCTTCGTCCATTGTGCCAACCCCATGCCTGTCTGCCACATGCAGATGGGACAAGAACGCCACGGTGAAGGTATGTATGGTCATCCAAACAACCACCGTCCGGGCCCTCTTAACTTCGGTGATCTTACGGGAACCGGTGTGTCAATGTGGCTGGGCCCATGAAAGCTAACACCTTTATGTGGGGTGAATCAATTTTTGCGAAAAAAAATGGATCAGATAGAATGCTAATTTCTACTCTTATTGATGTGCAACGCAAAATTTTCTCCGTAATGACGAGAGAATTGCAAATATGGCCAGAAAGATTATTAAAGTCCACCGGTGTCACCCGGGCTCACTTAGTCGGGGGAGCTTGTTAAGTGTGATTCGGTGCCTTCGACGCCAAGGGTTGGTCAATATTGTCCCCACCGATCGTTCACTGGTTAATGGAGCGTTTTCTCATTTATGCACGATGTGAGGCAACAAATTCGTTGAAATCATTCGTAGGAGAAAGGGTCCACACAAGTTCTCCTCGTGAACAGGGTCTTCCTTGATGCGCCCCCATAAATTAAAGATGCCGACCTTGAAGTACAGCAATGTCACGTGACAGCTAGTTCCTATGGATATGTGGTTCCCCACCTGGGGTATCCTCAGCGCTTGGTGATTCAGGGCTGCGGGAGAGAAGTCGAATAATGGCGGAAGTGTGGCATATATGATATTAAAAATACTCTGTGTTATCGGTTCAATTGATTGGTGGTACTTTTTATGGAAATAGGCTAGGTCAAGGAGTGCAAGGCAAGTCGAAAATGGTTGGGAAGCACTGCTTCAAATTCTCCATGAAATGGTTAAATGTTTCACGGGTATTCCACCAACTAATATGCTTCATACCTGCCACGATGAGAGGCAACAAATTCGTTGGAATCTGTCGAAGGAGAAAGGGTCCACACGAATTCTTTCTCTTGAACAGCGTCTTCCTTGGTACGCCTTCTTTGGCAGATATGAAGATTATTACCTGGTGTAATACACGTGAAACATTTATGTATCAGATTCACCGTGAACATCTTAGATCATCTCCATAAAAAGCTTTTGGAATCAGGTTGCGGATTAAGCATCGATTTGGCTCGGCTAGCCTGTTCCACCGTGTCCCAAGGGATCATATAATCGAGATTCATGCTCGACTTCCAACCAGGGGAATTCTTTTTTATCCGTTTATTTCCGACGTGTCGGTTAGTTTTCTCGGGAAGGCCGTCGTCATCGGAAGTCGCGCGCACCATCGAGGGCTCCCGCGGGGAGGTTGGAGAGGGAAGGATTATTCGGAGGGTGCGGCTGGAGGTAAGGTGGAGGTAAACCCGGCATCGGCTTACTGAAAGCCGCCAAGAGGGCCACAGTCTCATTGTTTCGTTCGTCGGACGGAGTTCTACTCCTGGAATAGTTTCCGCACGAAGTACACCCGGGCAGAGGTGGTCGGAAAAATCTCCGCCTCTACCGGGATGTGAACCGAGCCCTCGGGTGGAAGTAAATGAATGAGCCAGGTAACGGCATTGTTTCACGAAGAAAGAATAATTTGTCATTCATGTACATAATACCAGTTATATCTCCGAGTGTTACATTTCTTGAATCGACCGAACTAATGACCATTATAGTATTACGCGCGCGCGAGGCACGGGATCACTCCAGGATCGTTACAGCCACGTCCCCTCGCCTCGAGTGACTCAAACCCGATGCGAAGCTGGAACCTAATTGGTCACAACTCGTTCATTTATTCTCTTCTGGAGTCCCGCTCGGAGTTTCGAACCTTGCTCTCGCTCCAAACCGGCACGGAGGGCAGTAAGTGCTCCTTTCAAAGTTGAATCCAGGAGATCCCAAGAGGAAGATATTCTAGGGGATTAAGCCGAAAGCAAGGCCACTACCTCCACTGAATGAGTAGGCATTCCCACTTAATGAGCAATATGAATTCTTCGTTTACTTCACGACAGAAATTTCCTTTTAAAGCTAGCTTGCACATACTAGAGCAAGTTCAATCATGGTAAAATTGAATTATTTAGCAACACGTGCCAATAATGTAAATCACGAAATGTTGATATATTCGTCATAGATATTTATTAATAATAGAGGCAATTTACTTGTGAGTAAAATAATGAAGCATAACAAACGATAATAATGTGATAAATATTTTATTAATTATTTAATTAATGCACTATTTACTCTCAAAGCGGGAGGGAAGCGTTGAGACCATGCTCGATTTAGCAATATCCATGCTCGAGTCCGGGAGCCTCCCAGAGCGAAGGCGGGAGAGTTGGCAGCCCTGGCGACCAGCGGTTGCTTGCAAGTCACAAGCAGATCTGATGCCCAGTTCAGACTGCTATCGTACGTACTACCATCGTAGCAACCCTACACGCAGTCACACTACTATTGGAACTCAGCGCTGTCCTCACCAGCGCTGCGAAAAAGTAAAGAGTAAGCGAAGAAAATAAGGATTTCCACGTCCCTCTGGCGTTTTGAGGCTATCGAAATGGTTTTACAAGCAAATGACTCCTATATTCGCTTATTCATCATCATCTGCTGCACTATAATGTTTGACCTTTTTGATTATCGTCATTCATCATTTCCGGTTTCCGCTCGTAGCACCAGCGCTGACCACTGTCAGGTGGCAGCGTTAAAAACTACTTGTTACAGCTGTCCGGACATGCATTCACACTACGGTTTCCGACCCCTATCTATCGTAAGGACGATCGTACGTACGGAGGTAGTGTGGACGAGCGCGGACGGACCGGAGTCGCCTCTTGGCAGCGGGCGCCATGACTCCTCGAGACGGACAGTTCCCTCGCAGACACCGCGAATCAAGCAAGGGCACCTCGACGAGATCATCGGCGAAGAAAGGAGAAAGCTTTTAGACTCACTAAACAATCACCAAAGCCATAAACCTGGAAGAATGGAGAGAGGGCGCCTGTCTCGCTGAACACGGAAACATTTCTCGTAGAGCGCGCTCCTCCTCTGCGGAGAGGAAAATTCATTAGTCTGCCCTTGACTAACTGCGTCGGCTAGCCAGGGAGCTAGCCTCGGGCTATGATGGTCTGGGTCCGCTAACTCCGCTCCCCATTACCTTCTCCCGGCGATCTAAATTACCTTAATCGAAACGAGTGAAATGCGCAAAGAGGTATGTACTTATTCACCAATTACATAGATTGGGAACGCTCCCGAATAATCAATTTTTATGCCCCTCTATTTTGCGGAAATATTGTGAGAGAGATCAATACCCTTTTCGTCAACGGTAAATAGTTCTGTTCGAGAAAAAAAATCAGGCCTTGGTTTTTAAACCGAAGGTTTCCCGGAGTAGACGACGGGAAATTCGATTTTTCACCGTGAGATAATGTAGTTCCTCAAATTGAAAGCAATGGCGTTAAAAACTGTCCTAAGCTTGAACTAATCGAGGTTATACTGCGAACTCGGAGATTTGAACGCTTGATATTCGGAAGATTGCATTTAAAAGGATACGCCAGCATCACACGAGAAAGTACTTTCGCAAATCTGAAATGAGATGCGATGGGAAACTGCGGAAGACAGCCCTGCGGGACATCTAAATATTACTGCTGATAACTACTCCTACTAAGCGATTAAAAGGGTTACAAAGTGCGTTACATTTAATTATAAAAAGAATATTCATGAATCTATAATATAAATAACCTATAAATCTCATTATAGCTTACCCTCACACACGAACGAAAGAGCATGCCTAAGTACCAGTTTAAATTTGTAATAAATCTACTTTTTATGAGGAACAATAGCCAGACAGTTCTAGCTGAAAGCTTTGGTGTAGCTTAAAGATATTCGTACAAGAAATTTTAATATTATGTAGGAATTCGTGGAACGAAAGTGTAAATTTGGAATGCGGCTCTAATTTTGAATAGTGTGTTTAAATGGCTTGAGTGTATGTTCGCCTGACAGTCAACATACTGCCTTGGAGGCTCTTCTACCCACAGCTATTGCTAGCATATCATTTGAAAGGAAAAAAGTCTCCTACATTTTAAAAGTTACGCGTGTGTGAAATTTAGCCGGATATTAGCGATTTTAGAGCTGCAAAAAGTGATGAAGACGGAGAGCTCACGCAGATATTTACCGTAGCTCGATATATTTACGTCATGATGTATAAAAAGATGAAAAATTATTTATGGAAGAATATTTTTAAAATTAGTGCATTTGACTAATTGAGATGTTTCTAAAGAATAATGTAGAGTAACTGAAATTATTAATTTGAAATAGGTAAATTTTCATAACTACGCTAATTTACATGTAGTTGTACTGCACATTTTTATAGTTGTTTATTTTTACTTAATTCGCATAAAAAGGTGATGCGAAAAGCAATAGGTACGATAACTTGCGATTGTGAACTATTCAGTTTCTGACTCTTTGGATAAAGACGTTCAGCTTGACCCAAATAAATTAAGTTCAAATGTACATTAGACCTGGGACGGCACTAAAATGATCCACTGTTACTTATTTTAAGAGAACATCAAGCCGATCCAGTTAGCCGGCAGAGGAAGAAGCCATCGCTAGCTGGACAAAGGGTTGTCGGCTGGATTATTATTCTACCTTATGAGATGCCATAGGTCTTCATATGTTTACAAAAAGCATGTTGAGACTTTGATACCTTAGACCGGAATGTTCACGACCGTCGAATAATCGAAGAAAAAAAAAGAAAAAAGGTGAAAATTTCCGTGAAATATTCATCAAAAATGAAAATTTAATAAAGTATTAGAAACTACTATTGCCACCAAACGATGACGTAAATCCTCACTCGGAAACAGAGTAATCACAGTTCATGCATAACCAGCTATCTCAATTAATTCTTTTTTGTTTTATAACGGATATTCTGCCAATATTTTAGCCAATATGAAAATTGATTTGCCTTCATAGACGAAAAATTTACAAATCGAATAGGTTCACCAAATTTACAGTTTAGTTATTTGTGCCTTAATGATAATTCAGCGAATTTTTCCCGGAAAATTTATAAATTCTTATTTTCAAACTTTTCGCTTACCACCAGTATATTAAACGTGATGGCGATTATTCTGCCGATGGTCGTCGACAGATACTCTCGCGGAATGAAGATGAAACCACAGGAAATCTGATACGAAGAGAAGACTGGAAGAAGTGTAGGCACTCACCCTAGAAGAGCGCCGATTGCGGTCCTTGGAATTTCTTTCTCCCTCGCTTGTCCACGCTATCCACTCCTCTCTTCGAGTAGAATTATAACTCCAAAGCTTCAATCAGACGAACGAAGACCACTTCACCCACACCGTTCGCTCGGAGGGCATCATCACATAACGAGCGAGGGCACACAGACACACAAAACACTCTCACTCCGACACTTCACGAGAAAAATCTTCCTAAGAACGAATATCAACTCTCCAGACCTATCTGCGAGCACACTACATGCTAGGAGAACTTTTATAATCCAATTCTCTCGCACTTACACCTACCTATCGCTCCACACTGCGGTGCAGGCCCTGCAGGGAGAACGCAGGTCAAAATACAGACGCCAAAGAAACAAACACACGACCGCACCACTACTGTGCCCCCTTACGAGGCCAACGCGCGACTGACTAGCTGAGGCAGCGACCGACCCACCACCTTCCCCTACCCTCCCCTCCTTCGCCGCCTTCCCCCTCCCTCCCTTGAGGACATTACCCCCCGCCGTCTCCCGGGGGCTCCCCCTCCACCTCCTCTCCTCTCCCTCTCCGCCCTTCCGTCCCTCCCCGACCTCTCCCCAACCATTCTCCACTGCCTACCTCGCGTTGTTGGGAGGGAGCATTCAGCAGAGGAGGAGGAGGAGATAAGCCTCATCCTTTATCTTTCCACTTCGAAATGATTCGGAGACAAGAGGAAGATGATGAGCCAAGCCCATGGTGTCTGCCTGCCGCATCTGCATCGCTAGTTGTGTGCAGATCAGCCGCTCCAGACCGTTATTGACTTTCCTATGGCGTGCCCCTTTGTGGTACCCTAATCAGTTGGACCCCTCGCGGTAAGGGAATGTGATGTCCACACTATGAAGTCCGTTTTACACGGGGCACGTAATTGCACAATATGATTGCATCACACAATTGCATCGTGTAAAGCCGTGAATTGCAAGAACGCATCTACATCTACAAAATACCCTGCAAGCCACCTCAGGGGTGTGTGGCAGGGGATGAGTATTCGCCAACATGCATTACACTATAACCTAAAGTTAGTGTAACTACGACTAATTATGCATTAGCATAAATCGCTAATGCTTGTCACGAGGCGAAGCCTCACAAGCATACACTACTACACTACAGATATTATCACGAAGGAGAGGGACCATGAATATATCTATGTATTTTGCAACTACACAAATGGAAAGAGACTCAAGACATATGTATAAAACATGCACGGCATGCTGTTAGTACTAGGTAACAGATAAGGATTCAAGTATTAGGAGTACCTACTATTAAGTGCTACGCGCGCGCCCTTCCTAAGAGAACGCATGCGCGAATGCATGAACGCGAGATGGCAAAATAGCCCCTGCTCTAATTCGAAAATGATCGCATGCCCGATTGAGAAAAACGTGCAGTTTAAAGTTGTGGGATTTCGTGCCCCGTGTAAAACGAGCTTAACGCCATCATCCAGCTTCTTTCGCGCGACCAAGGAAGTTGCAATGCACTAGGTCTAGGAGTTCATCGCGAGGTCAACGTTCCGCCGGCATGGTTTCTCAACATTTGTCACATAGAAGTGGACTTTTTCTATTCAATATGAATAATAATCATTGGTTAATATCGTGCAATCATTGTTAAATAAAATATCTGCGATAAAAACGAAAATAAATGTATCTTTAGCACCAATGCATCTTATTCACTCTGAAAATATCAGTTAAACACGATGAACGGCAGCAGTAAACCTCTCCGTTTAGCAAAAGGACACAGCATAAATTGAAGTGAAATAAGGTACCTACCTACCTAGCAAAAGTAGAATAATTAATTTTATTTTTTTTATGTTTAAGATTAGTTCCGACTAATATTTCACACGAAAGTGTGTGCCGAAGTTACCTTTGTATGTACCCAATGCCATTCCAGCGTTTTAGTGGATTAAGTAGGAGTGGGATTCCTGCAAATCCCTTGAGCACCTTCCCCACTCCACGCCTCGCTAACGCTCCGCGCAATAATGGGTCCAGCAACTCTCCAATTGTGTATTATTCCAACCCCGTTCCCCCTCCCTGCCCCCCTCCATAGCCGTCGTCCGTGGGTGGGAGTGTGGGCAGCGGTCGGAAGGACCCGAAAAGCAGACTCCTCACCCTCGCTGGAATTGGGTTGCTCACATCATGGCCACTTGAGTGTTTTATTTTGAGGCGCGTCACAACGATGAAATTCATGTCGCTCGTTCTGTGCTCAGGTTATAGCAACAAAAAAAAATAGAATAAAAGGGAGTTTAAGGCAATGTGAACCATAGTACATTCTTTCTCAAGATTCCTTTCAAGGTATGATAATTATATTAAAGTGGACTATTAGATGCTAAAGAGCCCTGCTGATTTTAAGAGCGCTTTGGTTGCTTGGTACGAATCGTCGCCTGAGACTATCGGTTGTCATTGGTGCTAACGTCAATATTCTGTCTTAAATGATTTAAATATGTCCGTATTCACGCTGTCGTTTGAATCTATACTTCATCCAATCAAGTATACAAAATCGTACTAACCGAGACGTAACTACTCTTATAAATCGGTAGTTTAGCATTAAATACGTAAAGCCAAATGAACATCAATGATGTTAGATACTCCGACCCGTCCTGCTTACTCACATCATGACCATCAAATGCGTTTGGTATGTACTATCTGTCATTTATCACGTGACGAGAGAGATATCGAGATAGATATATTGACGACTCATGGTACGTCTCAGTGTGTTGAATGCCTTAAAACGAGGGAGTAATAACCAAGGGTCAAGACCATTTGCATCCAATTCAAGGAAGTCGACAGGTCAATAGTATATCACGAGATATCTTGAGAGGAGGACGTACAATCCTCCCTTCAAGATATCTTGAAAGTTCCATTCGCTAAGAGAAAGACCTTAAATATCCTTCGTCCCTCAAGAAAGCGTGCTCGGCCTCTCATATTCCTCGTTTATAAACGAAATTAACTCGAGAGTCATTAGCAAAATTATATTTCTTGCAGACGATGCAGTCATCTACCGAGATATTGCCACATATGATGTCTTAATAGCTCTTTCATCGGACCTAAACAACGTTAACTCGTGGTATCTCGAGTGTGGCATCGAACATAACCTTAGTAATTCACTGCAGTACACTCATTACAAAAGAATCACATCAACACCACATCTTTTAAGTGGGAGGGGTAAATATAAAGGAGTCAGAGGGAGTCAAATCACCTTGACTTCAGTCCTAATGTGGGGGAAACACATTCCTACAAAACATTTGCGGTGTTGTATTAAAGAAACTAGGATGTATCAAGTGAATTGTAGAAAGGTCTTCTGATGGAAAAGTGAAAGATAGATGGTACTTTGCCTTGGTTGGGCCACATCTTGAATAGGCCGCGAGCATTTTCGACCCTGCACAGAATTATTTAATACGCGAAGTAAATAAAATACAAAGGAAAGCAGCACGCTTCGTTAAAAACTCTTTCACGTGAACAGAAAGTATCACACAGCTGATAAAAGGATAGGAACTGTTAAGAGACTTTGAAGCTACGTGCTAGGTTGTAATTATACTTGAAAACTCCGATCAGTCGAGTTTCAGTACGGCAAGGAGGATATTATTTTGACCCCGCGCCATATCTCTAGAATTGCAGTATTATTTTTGTTTAAAGTGCTTCAACGGCTAAGGTCAATTCGCACTTACCGTCTGCCACGTGCAGACAGGGGCAACAGCACTCGGAAGAATCGGAGGATCACCCCTCCAAACTCGAGCCGAGCCCAACGATGTTTAACTTCGTTGGCTGTTCGGCAATCGGTGTTTCCACCGTGGCAGTCCGTTGTCCAAATATATTTCTCTAGAACTGATCGAAGTGACAGAATAAGAGAGAAACACGGCCAAACTGACATCCTCTACAAAAATTCATTCTTTCCTCGCACCATTTGTGGTTGTATGAAAAACAACGTGACACTAGAGTATCTTAAGACATCGTTAACGCACAATTCACGTATGTCTTCCCCCCACTCCTTTTCCCAATTCTCCCGCCCCCTTTCCATGGCTGGTGTCCTATCACCCCCTGCCACACGCCTATGCGGCAGCTCGCAGGGTAGTATGTAGATAGATGGATGGATAGAAATACTTCGTTTCACACTCTGCCGTAGAATATTTTGCCTTTGAGCTCAAACGTTTCCACCGTCATCTTTCCAAAGGTCTGAGTCATTATTGTGTATTACTGTTCGATAAGAGTGCCATAGATAAAGCCTTCCGTTTCTAGAAGCGCCTATATAGATTGTAGTTTTTGAAGCGACGCTTTCACTGGACCATTTTTCTAATTGTTCGTTCCCTAGATTCCTCAGATCACTTCAAGAGGCCACGCATCTCATCGAGGAAAGAACGGAAGGAAAATAGAAAAAATTCGCATTGGAATATCCTCTGATATTTCGAGGAAAACATTTTCCAGCGGTGAAAATTACATGCTCGACTCCGTTATTACGACACTAATGTAAGATGGGTTTTAGATAGGACCCGTGAAGATCAAACTCGCGCTCGGTGAAAGACCTTGAACGTGAGAGGTTTTTTATTTTCTTTAAACAGGGGCTCCCACCTTATAAGGAGACATAATTTCCTCGGCCACGAATATCACCTCCGAGGGGAAAAAGAAGACTACGTCCTCAAGCGGCGATTCTGAGAGATAGAGAAGTGAAAAGCAATTTTCTTTCCACAAATGGAGACAAATGCGAAGTCAGTGACCCTGTCATTATGCCAGTTAGAGTTTGACAGCGAAATTTAGACGGAAATACTCATTTAGCGGGTAATTTATGGTGGCTTTTTGTGGAACCATAGTAAAAGCACAATAACCCGCAAAGACAGATCCGTGGTTTAATCCCCGGTTCTGTCAAAAGTTTGGATCGCGGGAAAAAGATGTTGAAAATATGAAAGAAACTGACTTGGAATGAAAGCAAAATACACTGTAAACAGATATGTGACACGCCTGCCTGGTTATTAGAATATAACGGGTCAGACTTCCACCTCAGACAAAGATGTTGTGTTTCTTTTAGGATATTCTTCTTCTTCAGTGTTCAATCTGTTGATTTTTTTGCAGCAACTCGCCATTCTTCTCGTATATCTGCCTTCCTCTCCATTTCAACGTAACTCCTGCATCCTATGTCCTTCATTATCTGCCTCAGATACTACAGACGTGGCCTCCCTCTGTTTCTCTTTCCTTTGATTTCTCCTTCTATTTTTTATTTCAGGAGCCCTTCGTGTCTCAACAGATGTCCAAAAAGCTTAACTCGTCTCTGAACTATGGTTTTCTCTAGGCTACGTTTTTCATCTACTCGTCGAAGAACTCCTTCATTCGTCACTCTGTTTGCCCATCCAATTCTTAGCATACGCCAATAACTCCATAGTTCAAACGAATTCAGTCTCCTTTTCTCATCTACCCCTAAGGCCCACGTCTCTCACCCGTATAACATTACACTCCAGATATAGGTTTTAAGGAGCCTCTTTCTTATTTGAGGACTATTGCATCGGGACGTAAAACGTTTCAATTTTTTGTTAAAAGCGCTTTTTGCTTGATTAATTCTACTTCGTAAGTCCTACTTCGCCCATATCTCGTGATCCTACTCCGCAGGTATACAAAGGAATCCACTTAGGATTAAGGCATTAAATTAGTTAGTACAATAGAGTTTGAGTAGTTTTAGCAGCTAGTACCAATGCCTACTTACTTCCACGACAAAGATAAGCCACGTCATTCGTCAAATCCTCGGATGAACACGTCTCACGACTACTCCAAGGGCTGTAAAGGAAGCAGCTTCGATAGAAACTCATTAAACATAACTTCATTCTAACCGCAGGAATTTAAAGCCGACAGCAACAGGAGGGGTCTCTCATTGAATCAGGAGGACAAACAGCTGTGAAAGAAAATAAGATTTCTGGACCACAGAGCGCTTGAAACCTTCTCAACGGAAAGTGAGGGAAACCCTCATTCATTTATATACCCTCATATAAAGCGTGTCAGCAGATGCAGATGTGAAACACCCTGTTTTATTAATTTTGAAAGTTAGTTTTTAAGTGGAAATTCTTCACTGTCGTCATGTATTTTACGCCCGCCATAGCGCTCACCGTAAACACGCTCAATTGATGAGGAGTTAAACCATATTATGAACGACACACGACACGGAAAAACGTCCGATGACGTCAGAGATTTTTGACACAAATTCCTGAGCATTTCTAATCGAGCTAGAGAACTGAAATTTTCAGGGAATGACCCTAATCTTTCAATAAATCGGGAAAAAATCGAAAAATTTGAGTCTCTGTATTTTGAGCATATACAGAATTTCGTCTTTCAATGGTCCAGTCTGGGTCGTTATTGCGCATTACTGTTCGATAAGAGTCCCATTGATAAAGCCGTCCGTTTTTAGAACCACGGATATGGATTACAGTTTTTGAAACGACCTTTTCACTAGACCATTTTTCTAATTATTTGGACCCTAGATTCCTCAGATAACTTGCAAAAAACGAAATATTTCCTTGCAGATAAATTTTCTCTCGCTCATTAAAATATGAAAAACATACACCTACAACGGCGAGACAAACTAAAATATGCCTAAACGGTTATACTTTTATGTTATTGCATCTGATTTTAACGTATTGATCTTTAAATTACGAAATATAAGTTAAAGCATATAATGTAAGCGTTTTTTTTCATCTTCCATGATTAGAACTATGGAATCGACCGTTAGTGGCCTCGAATACTCAGATTTGTTTATAAAATAAGATTACGTATGTCTGAGATCAGTTCGTTTGAGAAACAGATATTAGAACGATTTTAAAGCTTAATTAAGGTTAATTGTTTCATAGTTTCGTTTAAGCAATAATATTTCTTTTGCACCGTTGGTTATGGCCCAAAGCAGTGTTTTTTAAATTAATATACATTTGTGTGTTTTTATTTCTGTGATTTCTATATACA